>CM066994.1:90262565-92772261 GCA_033977485.1 Hydrangea macrophylla
AAAACATGATTTGTTGAATTTGAATGAAACTAATTAGAATTTGTTCCTAACTCATAGATCTACCACTACAATTTTTACTTTATCTCAATTATATGATCTTGATGGTTTGATCATGGATCTTGTGAACTAGTCACTCTCTGTCCAGAATTCCAGAATAGTGAGCCTCTATGGAAATACGTAGATCAGAGTCTTAATTGAAATATTTGGGCCTCAAAGTATTTTTCCAATACACTTTAGTGAGATAGTGATATTCTCCAAGAAATTTGAGTGGTTTAAAGTTAATTTACTATTTTTAATAAATCACACAAGATTGCTGGATAAAGAGTTGGCAGAATTTGAGTGACCCTGATCTAAAGTCAATTCCCGTAGTTTGAGCCATGTGATCTTTGATTTTGTTTTTGATATAGAATCTAGACTCACAAAGGCATGTTGTATATGAATATCATTCAAATCAAATCATGAAATCTACTATTTTCCAAATTTTAGAACTGTATATTTCTATTATGTAAATTTGGAATTCCTGAGGCAGATTTGATGAACATTGCTAATTTGGATCCCAATGACTTCCTAAGGCCTTAAGGTTTGAAACGTGACTTCATTATAAATAAATGAACTTAAATCCGGAGACTCAATATTCCAAATCAAGTGATTCATGTCATATTTATCATCATACATCTTGATTATTGTGTTTTAAGAACGCTAGAGCATGAATAGGATGAGTTGTGATTTTTTAACCTAGTCAAGAATTCTTTCCGATTATGTTATGTTTGCTAAAGGTTAAGGCCTCCTATGGTCTACCCATTGAGACTCGTACATGCATAGGAATGTTGTGTCGGCTATCAGATTTAGGAGACTCATAGCTTGGTGGTTCACAATGATCGTAAAAGACTCAAAAGGACTCTTGGAAGTCAGCTCTATCTCTCAGAATGCTCAGAATGACCAAAATGCCCCTGAAAGCCCGAAAACTCCCAGATTTGGTCCTAAAGTTCTGGAAACATGATACGTCGTAAGAAAAGTGATAAAATGAGTTTTTAAGAAAATTTGGATGAAATCGTCAGCTCCCAGAGACCCCCGAAAATCCCGGAAGTTCCCGGAAAGTCCCCGTTGACCGGTTTGACCAAGGTTGACCAGGTTTGACCAAAGTTTGACCAAGTTTGACCAAGTTTGACCGAAATCGTCCGAATTCACCGAAATCATTCTAGATCATGAGAAAAGTATTAAAATGAGTTTTAAAGAAAATCGAGCGAAAACGTCAGCTCTTGGGAACTCCCAGAAGTTTCCAGAACTTCCCGGGAATCCCAAGTTTGACCAGTTTGACCAGAATTTGAATTTAAAAACCGGGGCACCGTAATAATTTTCAAATATTTTTCATGGATACTAGAGGTCAATAGCTTTCCAACGGTATATCGCACATAATTTTTCGGATTTAAAACGAGTCTATTATGAATTTCCGAAGGCGAAAAAGACGATCAAATTGGCTTTTATCGCAAATACCGCAAAACTTTTCAAAGTGACCTATCCCCGAACTATTTTTTATGTAAAGTAGACTCCATTACTTTTCCAATGGTATATCACAACTTTAATTTGGAGTTCGTACGCATTTTCTGTGAATTTTGGACGAAATAGGGCCTTTTCGCGAATACCGGAACCTCTGGGGACCTAAACAACATTATCTGGGCGAAGGAGGAGCAGTGCCGCCGCGGCACTGGCCCAGTGCCGCCGCGGCACTCCCCTCCAGAATAGTGTATTTTTGTAAATAATTTTGAGATTCTATTTTGATTAATTAAAAACCAAAACGACGTAGTTTTATGATTTCAGATGTTTGGAGCCAATGTGATTACTTCTAAAACCCCAAAACTACCCCAAGTTGTCTTATTTAAACCCCCCATTGCTCTTCATTTTGGGGGTGTCAAATGAAAGCTTAGAAAAAGTTTGGGAGAGAAAGTTGTAGAGATAAGGTTAGAATAGAGAGAAAAGAAGCTTCCTTCTTTGATTTTCAAAACAAAAGTGAGTTCTAAACCTTGTTTTTACTTCATTACTCCCATTTACTTCAACATTAAAAAACACCCAACCACCATTTTAGTGAGCATTTAAAAGAGTGGAAGCTTCTTCCATGTCCAATGTCATTACATATGAGTGAAACACCAAACTACAAGTTCTATACATCATGAATATCATCTATTGATTGCTATCTATATACTTGTTTGCTTATATAATGTTCATCTCTTCTCATCTCACTTGTTTTTTATTTTCTTTATTTACTTACTAGTCCATCATCATCTAAATGATGACATGAAGTTTGGGGTGAATGAATCCTTATGGATAGTAGCTCTTGACCTCAAAAACATGTTTGATAGATGATGATCATAACTTCAATACCTCCAAGGTATTCTTGAAGTTATGTTCAAAATAAAAATAAATCTCTCCAACAATCTTGGAGGTTCTTGATGATGAGTTTGAGGTTGGCATTTTAAGTGGCTATAACCTTCATTGAGTATTGAAAATATGCTTTCAAAATATCTACTTCAAAACCCCTCTTAAAACCCCCTCATTTTAATCTCAAGAAAGAAAACTCTAGTTTTTCCCAAAATTTTCAAAATAGTGAGTCGAAACAGTGAGTAATCTGAGTTCAAAGATTTTTCTAGAACTCAATGCTCAACATATGGATGCAAGGCCACTTGGAAAGTCTTCCTAACTCATTGGAGAACACCCATGATTTTTGGTTTGACTTGGAAGTACTTGGAAATGGTCCATTTGGATCCAAACATTCCTTCCAGACATTCTGTTTTTGCTGTCACAGCAGCTAGGTCCACTTCCAACCTCTTTTTCAGAAACCCTTTTCCAAAAGGGGTGGTCTTAACTGATTTTTACCTTAAACGTCAATGTCTTAGGGAACTTTCTGTATAAAATGGGCCTCTATATCATTTGTTTTCATTTTCCAAGATGTTTTGACATTTCAGTCGACAGTACGAACTCTGTTTCTGAGTAACCTTCATTGTTTATATGATTTCTCTCAATCTGTAATAGTTATTAAATATTGGCTTTTTGGGTTGTGTTATAGACACAATAAGGAATATCGCCATAAAAAATCATGCATTAAAAACATTCCTAACCCCTCGTTTCAATTTTCAAAAGATATAGTTACTGTTCTGTCCACTATTCACAGCAAGCACATTTTAACTTTCATTCTTTGATTTGATGCTTACATGGACTCCAAATTAGCTCATGTCTTAGGAAGTAGTTCATACTATATTTGTACATATCCCATGATTTCATTCATTCATTCATTCATACACATTATAGACTTCTAAGTCATTCTAGGAATCCATGAACACAAAGCACACTACAACCTTGGCACATTCTAGATACATACATTGCATCCATGCAAAGATTTGGGGTTTTTTGTGACTCCTAATCTAAGAAGATTATAAGGAATGATCATGATCACACGTTCATGCTTCCCCTCGATCTAATCCTCCTTTCTCATCCGTCCCGGGGATTGAGAGATCTTCTTTTCTCAAAGATTAACATGCATCATACTAGCTTGCTAAGCATGTTTTGATTTCTTTGATTATTTGTTTCAAGAACAATTCATGTCCCCCTTTAGATTAGGAAGTTTTGATTATTTGATACATGATTAGAAGATTTTTCCTAGGTTTATTTGTGTGATCTTTCACTTTGCATTGTTTGATATTTGGCTTAGATCTTATGAATGATATCTTATCTTTAGATCTTCCATTTCAAATTTTCTTATGTGATGTAATATACTATCATAGTATTAGTTGTCTAACCATACATATTATAAGATGATTATTTGGATGCTAATTGAGGCCCGTCAAAAGACGGGGCGAGTTGAGGGTGTTTTAGTCGCGACAAAGGCTCCTTCCTCTCTCGTACCAAAACCCCGAACCAAGTTCTTTGGTTATGAAGGGCCGGTGCCCTTTATCGATTTGGGTGAGTCAAATTAGGTTTCTTGGTTCCTTAAAAACCAAGTGGCGACTCTGTATCTGTTTTCAATAGACCATTTTCTTTCTTTGATCCAAATCAATTTCAAACAAACAAAGCAAAAAGAGGTGGAATCCCGCGTGTCCACAATAGCAATCAATAGATGATATTCATGATGATTTTGGACTTGTAGCTTGATGTTTCACTCATATATGGTGACTTTGGACATGGAAGAAGCTTCCTATCTCACAAATACTCACTAAAATGGTAGTCGGATGTATTGAATGTGAAGTAAATAGAAGTAATGAAGTAAAAGCAAAGTTTAGAACTCACTTTCTTGTTTGAAAATCAAAGAAAGAAGCTTCTTTTCTCTCTACTCTAACCTTATCTCTACAACTTTCTCTCTAAAACTTTTCAAAGCTTGCATTTGACACCCCCAAAATGAGGAGTCAAGGGGAGTTTATATAGGCCAATTTAGGGTAGTTTTGGGGTTTTAGAAGTACTCCCATTGGTCCCAAACAACTGAAAACTTAGAGCTACGTCGTTTTGGTTTCTAATTAATCAAAATTGACCCCCAAAAGAAATTGAAAAAATGGAATGCTCTGGAGCAGAGTATCGCAGAGGCACTGGGCCTGTGCCACGACGGCAGTGGGCTAGTGTCGCGGTGGCACTGTCCCTCATTCATCCATATAATTCTTTTTAGCCCCATAGAGGTTCCGGTATTCGCGAAAATGCCCTATTTTGTCAGAAATTCACAGAAAATGCGTATGAACCCAAACCGGGGTTGTGATATACCGTTGGAAAGGTAATGGAGTCTATTTTTCATAAAAAAAATAGTTCAGAGATAGGTCACATTGAAAAGTTTTGCGGTATTCGCGATAACAGCCGATTTGATAATCTTTTTCACTTTGAAAGGTTTTGTGGTATCTTGGAACTTTTTGATGAATTTGGACGATTTCGGTCAAACCTTGGTCAAACCTAGTAAAATCTTGGTCAAATCGGTCAACAGGGACTTTCTGGGAACTTCTAGGACTTCCGGGGGTCTTTGGGAGCCGACGATTTCATCTGATTTTGCTTTAAAACTCATTTTACCACTTTTCTTACGACGCAATATGTTTCCAGAGCTTTTGGTCCCAAATCTGGGAGTTTCCAAGCTTTCTGGGGTATTTTGGTCATTTTAAGCATTTTGAGAGGTAGAATTAACTCCCAAGAATCCTTTTTGAGTCTTTTTCGATCATTGTGAACTACCAAGCTATGGGTCTCTTAAATCTGATAGCCGACAAAATGGGGTGTCTACAGTTTGTCCCTCTTTGGCATGAACTTGCGAGGCAACACATGTCGCCAGCGAGTGCCAAAGTTTTGAAGAGACAGGTCTTTTTGGAGGTTATTGATTTAGGATAAAAAGGCATTGCAAAATATACAATGATAGAAACATGATGCTGGGGCTAGGGCTGGTCGTGCTCTGCGTGAGCTGCCTATGTATCCCAAGGGGAATCAGACCAGGACAAAGTTCAGGGCACAAAGGAACAAATCTCCCACATGTACAACAAGACAGGCGGATGCTATGTTATGAGGATGATGTGCAGTGTATGGATGTGTCCTGAGTCCTATCAGGTTTAGTGTTTTGATCCTAGTATAAGTGAGTGCTAGTATTTCTGACTGTGATGGAGTGGCTGACTTGGATAAAGACACAACGGTTTGGAAGACTCTGGGTCTCGGGGCACACTTCTTAAATTCTGAGAAATGTGTTTTATAAGCGAAACGAATTAGACGCAGGGTCTTCAGAGGATGAAAACTAAAGGTGACCGAGGGATTCCGTGATAACCGATAGATAAGAATGCTATGAAAATGGAAAGATGAGAAAGCTCATGATAATCAGAGGACACGGAGTTGTGAATGACCGATTTTTTTGGAAGTCGGTTTTGCTTTTTGCTACTTTCTTTTAGGGATAGTGGGAGCTAGTATCCTTCTGTATTTGTCCTTGGGGGATGGCGTAGGGCTCTCGGAGAATCTCCCTAACTGTTTCTTGATCGGGAACTAGGACCTATCTCTGAATCTCTCACAGTTGATCAGATCTTCGCAATGGTCAGTCCAAAAAGCCAATTCGGGCCTTCGGGAGATGATATCTTTGTATTTCTGTCCTCGGGGGATGGTGTAGGACTCTCAGGGAATCTTTCTTGACTGTTTCTTGACCGGGAACCAGGACCCATCTCTGAATTTCTCACGGTTGATCAGATCTTTGCAATTGTTAGTCCGAAAAGCCGATTCGAGCCTTCGGGAGCTGATATCTTTCTGTTTCTATCCTCAAGGGATGGTGTAGGACTCTTGGGGAATCTTTCTTAACTATTTTTTGATCTGGAACCAGGACCTATCTCTGAATCTCTCACGGTTGATCATATTTTTGTAATGGTCAGTCTGAAAAGCTGATTCGGGCCTTTGGGAGCTGATATCTTTCTGTTTTTGTCCCCGGGGGATGGTGTAGGACTCTCGAGAAATCTCTTTTAATTATTTCTTGATTGGGAACCATGACCCATCTCTGAATTTCTCACGATTGATCAGATCTTTGCAATGGTCAGTCCAAAAAGCTTATTCGGGCCTTCGGGAGCTAATATCTTTCTGTTTCTGTCCCCAGGGATGGTGTAGGACTCTCGAGGAATCTCTCTTAACTGTTTCTTGATCGAGAACTAGGACCCATCTTTGAATCTCTCACGGTTGATCAGATCTTTGCAATGGTCAATCCGAAAAGCCGATTAGGGCCTTCGGGAGCTGATATCTTTTCGTTTCTATCCTCGGGGGATTAAATAAATCTACTGGGGATAAATTGGATCTTTTGGGGATAAAACCTCAGAAATCTTGACTAAAATGGGCCACTGGGGCTAATCGGGACCAAAAACGGGCTGAAACGGGTCAAAATGGGCCAAAAGGAGCGAAGCGGGGCCCGCAGGGAGCAGTGCTACGGTAGCACTGGGCCACTTTCACAGTAGCAGTTGGCCAGTACCACAGTGGCATTGGGTGGCTGGACTCCATGGATGTATACCTCGGGTTTTTGAGCTCTAAATGCTCATTTTTGGCCATTTTGGGGTGTTTTTGGAGCCAAAATTTGTCAAAATGCGGCTTGTGCATGCTCAGGTGAGTAATCTTTCCCCACGATATAGTTGGGAATTTTGATGAAACCCTAGATTTACCCAATTTTTATGGTATGATCTTCTTTTACACATATTTTATGCTCTAAGTCACTGTTTGATTTTTGACTTATTTCAATACATGCTTCCCATTTATGCTTGGTATGTCTTAAGAAATCTTTCATAACTTATACATAGCTCAGTTTATACTTTTGATGCTATTAAGCATTGTCGCATCTCTTATCTAACAAATACTTCTTGTGATCGGGCACTTAATTTCATTGCATTCATGACTAGAACTAGTTCCAATTAGTTCTTTCGCATGAAATCTGTGGATATTCTAATTGGGCATGATAATTGGTAGAACTTGGGTGGATTCCTATATTCCCACACTTTAGTATTTTAATTGGTTATTTTCATGCAATTATTTTTTGATTAATTTAGTCAATTTAAGGGAATTGTTATTGCCACTCTATCATTAAACTAAGGCACTCTATAGTACCACTCTTAGAGCATGTGGTACTATGTATGCAATGCATGACATGCATGGTACCACATGCTTTAAGAGTGATACCATGGAGTGCATTGGTTCAATGATGGAGTGGCAATAGCAGCACCCTAATTTTATTAGTCTTAATTGAGGTAATAACTTCCAACCACTTTAAATCATCTTTTCCTTTCATTATTTTAGGAAGTAATTTGAATAAAAACATCTTACTAATCTATTACTTTCTCATGGGATCAACCTTGACTTCCAATACTATATTACTTGCATGATCACCTATACTTGAGTGTTGCACACAAGAGCGCACAATATTTTATTCGTGTCACCCACCATCTCTCAGCAAGCACGTAGAAATGAGCCAGGTCATTCGTACTTTTCGAAACAAGGCGAACGAAGCCACCAAATCCCGCCTCATCCATCATTTTTTTCACAATGGCCAGAAGATGGGTGTACCACATAAAGGCGTGGGCGAGACTACCATGGTCTTTCAAAACCACATCCGGTACCTGGATGCATCAAAAACAACAAAAATAAGCACAAAATCATTATTCATAATTCAAAATCCACTTCCACAAAATTGACCAACGAGCACATATCAACTTCTACCAATCTTTAGGTGCACACTACAGTTCACAAAACTAGCACAGTACACAAAAATGAACCAAAGTTGCCGAAAGTTTTACATGCCTGACCTACTAGAGCCATGACGAAAAGATGGCATTGGGGGTCTCGCAAAATCAACTCCGAAGTTTGGTTTTCAGCTCTTGCTCACTCCTTCGCCTTCCTAGAGGGCCTTCTTGAGCTAGAAGTCATGGATCTGCAAAGAAAATGAAAGTAGAATTGAGTCTTCTTCATGAAATTCAAAGGAAAATAAAACACCAATCAAAAATCCAATCGTGCCGAAAGATTACACACACAGGCATGTGCGAAGTGATTTTTGATGAGTTTTGGGTCCAAAATTTCCCAAAAATGGCAAAGAATGAGCTTGAAATGCTCAAAAACCTGAAATATACAAAATGGTGTTCGGTCATTCAGTGTTGCAGCTCCTCTGGGCCCCGCTTTGATCCGTTTTGCACCGTTTTGACCCATTTCAGCCCTTTTTTGGCCCCGATTAGCCCCTAATGGCCTATTTCTTCAAGACTAATGAAGTTATGTCCCCAGTAGTCCATAAACCCCTAAGAATAACCTCAGTAGAGAGAAATAGAAAAAATCAGCTCCCAAAAGCCTAAATCAACTTTTCAACCGATCGTTGCAAGAATTGATCAACCGTTGGAGGTTTTGAAAATGATTCCTGGTTTCCGTCAAGAGATGAGTTAAAAAGTTAGGATTGGTTCCCAGAGAAGTCCCTACCATCCCAGTAGAAGAAAATAAAGAAAATCATCTCCCAGAGGCATGAATTGTCTTCCCAAATCAATAATTATAGGAATTGGTCAAACCATTGGATCAAGATTAGCCCCAAAAAACCTAGGTTCCTAGGGCAAAACACTGCTTGCTCATACCCTATCTTGGGCTCCTTGTCCATTGTTTGATATCCAGGGCTTCCACGTATGTCGGTTATCTTGGGCTCCTTGGCCATCGTTCGATATCCAAAACTTCCATGACCATCGGCTATCTTGGGCTCCTTGTCGGTCTTTTGATACTCAGAGCTTCCACGTTCATCGGTTATCTTGGGCTCCTTGTCGGTCGTTTGATACCCAAAGTTTCCACGTCCATCGGTTATCTTGGCTCCTTGTCCGTCGATTATCCATGGCTTCCACATTCATCATTTGATATTTAAGGCTTCCACGTCTGTTAGTTATCTTGGGCTCCTCGTCTGTCATTTGATATCTATGGCTTCCACGTCCATCGGTTATCTTGGGCTCCTTGTCCGTCATTTGATATCTAGGGCTTCAACGTCCGTCGGTTATCTCCTTGTCTATAGGATATCTTAGACTCCGCTTTCAATAATTGTCCTCTAGGACCCTACATCTGAATGCTTTTGCTTATGAAGCTCACAATCCAAGTACCCAATGATTTCGAAATTCACTCAGAGTCCCAGAGTCTTCAAAACCCCGGTATCCCTATACAAGTCAGCCACTGCATTAGAGTCAAATACTAGCGCAACACAAGTCCGCTCAGAGTGGCACACCCACAACACCAGCTCATGCTAGGATCACCTACTCATAGGACACAATACTAGACATGACATGACTCAGTACACAATTTATACCACATCCATGCATTGCATGACATCCTCCAAACATAGTATCTGCCTGTTTTGTTGTGGATTTGCATATGTGATTTGCCTATTCATGCCCCGAACTACGTCTTAGTTGAATTCCCCTTGGGATACGTAGGTAGCACACGTAGACCACGACCAGCATCAGAATCATCTCTGTCCTCACATTTTTGCAACGCTTTTATCCTAAATTTATAGCCTCCTTGAAAGACCTGTCTCTTCAAGGACGATTGAGTTGGGTGGTCCACTGACCCATTGTTATTCTATGCTTCTTCCTTTTGTAACGTACCTTATTCTTTTCCTTATCAATGAGAGATGTTTTGATCTGAACCCAAACCAATAATTCGATCAAAGTAGGAGATGATTACCTATAAATACGTATTTACAAATATAAAATGATATATGCCACATGGCGTAAGTAAATGCTTCTACTTTTGTATATATATTATATATGATTAGATATATAAAATTTCTTTAGATTCACACGTCGAAACCATTTCTTTTTTCTCATAGGTAATTAAGGTATGTATCAATTTATGAAAACCTCAAAAACATGTCTCTCTTTTTAAATGCTATACATTCAAATTTGTATCCCTTCTCAAATAATATGAAAGTTGTAAATATGAAAATACAAGTGATCACAATTAGTGTTGTAGACAAGCCGAGCCGCTCAACAAACCCTCGCAATCATATTCGAAAAAAGCTCAACTCGGGTCATTTAACAAACAAGTCAAGCTCAAGCCTAGATTTCAAGCTCATTATATGAACGAGTCAAGCTAAAATACACATGAGTTAAGCTCGATAGAGCTCATGAACATATTTGAATAAGAGTCGTTTAGTAAGCTCGAGAAAAAGTTCATGTATAAGCTTGACAAATGGCTTGTATATTGACTTGTATACGTACATCTATTATAAAATTGTGTAATTTTAGAAGATACATGAACCAAGTTTGTTTAAAGCGCTTGATTTTCCAGCTCGTTAGTAGGCCTGTGAAAAAGCCCGTGAATAGGCTTGATAAAAGACTTCAATTTCAGGTTCGTTAAGACCAAGGGATGATCCAATGGTAAGAAATTCCACCCATTGGTTATAGGTTTGAGTCTCATGGGATGAGGGTTTAGGGGTTGGTAGGTAAAGCACTACCTTCCTTTGTGTAGTACATAATAAAAAATATGAAATAAAATAAAACAAAACAAAACAAAAAATAAAAGATAAAAAATCAAACTCGTCTTAGTAAGCCAAGCTCAAGTATACATGAGCTCAGCTCAACTCGTTTAATTGATAAGTCAAATTCAAACCTAACTTTTAAACTTGTAGAATTTAGATTTTATGCTTGTTTAATAAATAAATAGGTCAAACTCAAAATTATATGAACTCCAATGTACACCCTAGTCATGATTGAGTTGGGTGGTCCACTGACCCATTGTGATTCTATGCTTCTTCCTTCTTAAACTTAGAGGTGTCAAACGGGCCGGGTTGGCCCGGCCCGGCCCGAGCCCGGCCCGCTTTTTTCGGGCTAAAAGCCCAGCCCAGCCCGGCCCGCCACAAGGCCCGACCCGCTAGGCCCGGGTCACATACCCCGGGCCGGGGTGGACACACATTCTCCCGTCCATGGCCCGGCCCGGCCCGGCCCGAAATGAAGAAAATGCCCGGCCCGGCCCGAAGCCCGCCACTTTTAAGGCCAAAAATCAAAGGAAGCCCGCTAGCCTGTCCGGCCCGGTCCGATGTCCGGCCCGCTAGGCCCGGGCCACCGGTCCGGGGCGGACATCCCCCCTCCCTTCCCAAGCCCGGCCCGATTTTAAGTGAAGCCCGGTCAAGCCCGCTTTGACCGAGTCCGGCCCGGCCCGGCCCGACCCGTTTGACACCACTACTTAAACTTATTTTTTTCTTTTATCAATGAGAGATGTTTTGATCTGAACCCAAACCGATAATTCGATCAAAGTAGGAGATATATATGATTACCTATAAATATGTCTTTACAAATATAAAATGATATATTCCTATCATATCAATTCTCATTGTTCAAAATGAAAAAGTAATTGTATCAATCCTTATCGTGGTTATATCATTGTCGTTGTCATTATTGCTAATGTAATGATCATGAGGATTTGAGATATTGAACAATGAAGATAGTCTCAAAGTATAGGAAAAGAGAGAGAAAAATGTGGTGAACTCTATGATATATTTTAGTAGTTTATATAATACATCATATGTAACTTGAAGTCAAATAGTTATAACTTTAAAAATCACTTAACTTTAGAAAAAATTACTTTATTTTTTTAAATCATTATTTTGTGAATGATACAGCATTTTAGCTGTAAAGTACAACATTATAACACCAAAGCCACTAAGATGTATTATACATCCTAAATCACTGTGATGTACAACAGAATTTTCCAAAGAATTTGTTCTCTTTGGGTTAACTCTTAGATCCTGCTTCTAATAAACTTGGAGCCCGTTTGTCTATACTTATGCTCATACGATTTTGATCGTGATTGATAGACCTGTATAAAAGTAGAACTACTTATTATGGCGTAGGTGTTTGGTTGTATGTTGTGGAATTGATTAAAATAGAGAGAATCTAAAAAAGCAACCTCCCACCTGCTTATTGTCCAACTACTTTTTTTACCAAATCAGCTTATTTTTTGTTGTTGCAACAAACAGATCAAAAAGCAGTTTAAAGTAATAAGCAATAACAGACAGGCACTTTAGCCCAAGTGGAAATTGATGTGTTTAGAAATAGTCAGCTTCAATAAATCAAGTAGAAAATCAGTATTTGTGATACTTCCGAAATAAGGACATAATCAATTTAAATAGAGTAAATACATTTTAACTCTTAGTGGTTAGATTCATATTAATTTTATTCTCTATAATTTAAAAGTTGACACTTAATCCTCTATGATTGTGATAAAATTAAACCATTAAGTTTTTCATTAAAACCAATGGATTATATGCGTTTTATACTCGGTGGTTAAGACTCATTTTCACCCTATGATTCACTAATTTGACACTAAAATCTGTGTTATGACAAGTAAACACTATTAGGGTTTGCACATCTCATGAGATTAAGTGTCAACGTTTGAACCATAGAGATAGTGAAAACGAATCTAACCATAAGAGATAAAATGCATTTAACCCATGAAAATAAGCAAGAGTTACCGAACACATTAAAATAAACAATCCTTAAATTTGAATAGAACTGGTACAGATGAATAATCCCAAACAGGTACTTAAGATGTTTGTATAATTTTCCTCACCACCAAAATAAATAAAAAAATAAAGAGAAAATCTTACAACTCACATCCTTCAAGCTAGCTGGTAACATTGTCCTAATACCAACTGCAGTAAGTGTAGTACTTGAGACACACCCGAATACATAATTTTTGGGACACAACTCAAGAGATGTGTCTATCTCTCTCCTGTGTCACTGGGATCTAGTGACATCACAGGAGAGAAAAAAATACATCTTTTGAATTGTGTTCCAAAAATTGTGTTTTTGGGTGTGCCCAATCTTTACTCCTGTAATAAACTCTCCCTACTTGCACGGTTATATTCTAAATTCAACTTCCTTTTTCCGGTTCTAAAATTTTCTTTAAATTCCTAAAAGTCAACCAATAGTACACGTTTTGGAAAAAAAAAAAGGGATGGGTTTGGAATTTGGAAATGCATTTTCGGAATTGTTATTACACTATTCTCTTTATTTTTAACTTTGGTTGAAGATGAATATTATTACATATTTCTGTTTGGTTAAAATTAGTCTTACTTGTTTGTACTTTCAATTTCAGTATTTAAGTTGGATTTGAGGTTTTGCATATGAAAACATAAATTGGAAATGATGAAATCCAATGAGCAATGATGTGGTTCCATTTAATCATCCCAAAATTAGTTCCAAAACACTTGTGGCTGTATGGAGTACATCCAATTGTAACGAGACCACAACCATATCATTATTCATCTCTACACTTTTTTCCCCTCTTAATCACTATATCAGTATTAATATTTGTGCCCCCAAAAAATCATTTTCATTCCAAACTCAACATTACTATCACTTAAAAGCATTGCATATAATGCATGTATATACATATACAGCATGGCACATCCACCACTTATACTTATTGTTATAGGGGAGGGTAACCTCGGCCGCACCAAGCACATTAAAATTTTTTTCTTTTTTCTTTTTAGTAAAAAATGAAAACTATTGAGAGTTTGGAGTTGTATCAAACACTTATTGGTGCTACCAAGTTGGCACCATTCAACCCTATTATAGGGAGTTGGTTGCAAAAAGCTTGTTAGGTGATCAATTATATGGAGTAAAATTAACAATTATAGTTCCATTATTGTTAAGGGTACATTTGATTGCACTTATTTTTCATTGAAAATATTGTAATAATGAATTTTTCACCAAAGTGTGGTGTTTGATTGGCTAAAATTTTGCATAGAAAGGTTTTCCCCCAAATCTCATTTTCCCTCATTTTCACTCATTTTTGTGGAAAGCAAATTCCTCCTTCCCACTAAAAAAACGAGTTCCATGAAAAATGTGCATCGGGTTCTAACCCCTCTCTCTATCGACTCTGAGCTCCCTCTCTCTCTGAAATCCATATCTCTCTCTCTCTCTCTCTCTCGCCCGATCTCTCAACTGTGCGATCGGACCCCTCTCTCTCTAGACTGTGGATCAGCTCTGAGCTCCATCTCTCCCTCTCTCTCTCTCTCTCTCTCTCTCTCTCTCTCACACACACACACACACTTTGATACATATATATATATATATAGATATATAAATATATCAATACATCGACACATCAAACAATTCATATATATACAGATACAGATCTGTACATAAATATATGTACATAAACATATATATCGAGTAACAGATTTGTACATCGATACATTGTTCTTGAATTGATTTATGTATATGTATACATATCTATATATGTGTGTGTGCATGCCATACATCGATACATTTTCTTTTGGTATGTGTATGTATATATGTACATATACATATATATCGAGTAACATATTTGTACATCGATACATTGTTCTTGAATTGATTTATGTATATGTATACATATATATATGTGTGTGTGTGTATATTCTTTTGGTAATGCTGGATTTTCTTTGACACTTCCATTTCTTAAATCTAAAATCGAATTGAGCACTTAGTTCTCCAACAGTTTAGCCCTAAAGTATGGTAGGTCTGTTGACTTTCTGTAGTTTTTTGTTTTGATTTTCGGCCTAGCATTTGCGTAAATGTGTGTATACACATATAAATATATAATGTGTACATTGATGGTAACATCTAAATAAAGCTTTACATAAATGTATGGCATAGTGGTACCTCTGATCGCAGCTTTTGCTTGCCAATTAGGGGTTGAGTAACAAAACCATAATCATGAATCCTACTTCTGATCCATTGACTATTGTCCAATAGTCTCACTTTGGGGTAGTATTTTTGGTGGATAACACCAGATGTTGGACTTCTATTTAGTTTTTTTATTTTTTATTGTCCAATAGTTTCACTTTGGAGACCGAACAGTCACGGGGAATGACTTTCTCCAAGTGAGTGAAGTCGATATTAATAATTCGGTGAATGCTACCTTAGGGGATGAAAATGAGGTAGAGGAAGCACAACCAAGTCATTCAATCACATCCAAGCGAGCCACTCAAGGGGGAGGTCCGAAAGCTCGACGTAGATGTGGTCATGCCATGGAAGATGCTGCTTTAGCCCTTGTCCATATTGCCCAGTCCTCTGAAAAGATTTCCATTGCTTTCGAAAAGCAAGCAACTCAAAGTCATGTCAATGAGCAAGAGGTCCTAGAAAAACTTCACGCAATGGGCATAGAGGATACAATGGAGCTTATGGATTTGTTTGAACAAGATGAAAAATCTAGACGGTTCTTCCTTGGTATTACTGATGATACTTTTATGCATTCTTGGGACTATCGTAAGCTTGGAAAAAGGCCGGCAAAGTATTTTGGCTTTTAGTACATCAAAACAATCATGAAGACTTTTAACTTTGATGAGTACCCTTTTTTTTTATGGAACTTTGATGAGTACTTCTAATTTTACTTTGATGAGACTTTAGTTTTTAGTACATTAAAAAAATTGTTTGTAAAATTAACTATTAATATGAGTAGTTGTCTCTCAATTGCTTGGATTTGTATCATTTTCAATCTGCTTGTTTGTGATTCATAGGTTAATTGCTTGCAAAAGGTAAATTTCAATGGAAAATGTTAATTTTTGATGGAAAATTAATGCAATCAAACAGCAAAAAAAGTATTTCCATGAAAAATGACCATTTTTAATTGAAAAATAGTGACAATCAAATGGCAAAACTAGTTTTCTATGGCAAATGTTAGATTTTCCAGCGAGAAAATAATTGCAAGAAAATAGTCCAAAATTTATTTCCATGGAAAAAATTTCTAAGTAAAATAATTCCATAGAAAAAATTTCTTTTCAACCCATTTTCTGCCTTGCAATCAAATGCACCCTAAATCTCAAATCAATCAACGGCCTTTGGCCCTTTGCATTGGAAGATATTTAATATTAAAGGACAAATTAAGCTCAAGATTGTTCTTATGTGCACAACTTGAAGAAATTTGTTGATAATGCCATTAGACATGGTATAGTCATAGTGAGCATTATATATATATATATATATATATATGCACTGGGATTCACAAGATAATAATTAAATCATGCAATACATTTTCATATTCTAACTCACTGTCTCAGACAACGCGATTGCATTTAGCACATGCAACAAGCCTTTTAAACCCCTAGGTGTCCCTAGTAGGACGAGTGAAGCCTCATGAGGGTTCTCATCGAATAAGACACCCACAACCATCTTATATTAACTTGTACATGAAAAGTTTTATTAAAACAAAAAATATTTAATACTCCTTATTATAAACAACAATTCGAAATAGAATAATGAACAATAGAAGAAATATAATGAAACATCCACTTAAGTCACGAGAACAATTCCAAGAGAATGCATCAAATGAAGCAATAGCATATTGAATAAACTTGCATGTGTGTGAGATGATAGTCAAGTGAATACACGGCTATTATGAACTTGGAATATAATCCAGATAATTGTATAATTATGCTTTGACTTCAATCTCACGTCGTTCATTACACTCTAAAATGAAACACTCAGAAATAGGTATAATTTCTCGGGTATATGCGAGCCAATGAAATATGTTTTCAAAACAAGCAATGCTCACATATGACATGAAAAGACACATGACACGCAAGAAAAGTAGTCTCATGAAAGGATGTTAAAAGTCAAGAAAAATTAATTGTTACCATGCTTTATTCCCCCTTCCATCGTTTACATACCCAAACCATGTTTCCTAGGATCAAATAGGATTTTTCAAAGGTGGTAACGTGGCTCAGGCAATGAAAAATGATAGAAAGGATTCATTTAGTAGTTTTAGAGTGGCGTTGTAAGGCATTTTCGATTTCTTTCATCATCTCTTCTACCAACTTTCATCTTTTTATTCTCTTCTTTCATTTTTCTTTTTATTTCTTTCCTCGTCTTTTTTTTTTCCTTCAACCTTTTTCTTTTCCTTTTCGTTATTTTTTAAACAATTATTCATTGAATACCAAGGCAAATACCCCAAACATCATCTTGTTTTCTTCTTCTTATCAATCAACACATCGCCTTATCTCCACTAAAAGTTGATCAACCTTTCAATGGTAAACTCTAAGTTGGCTAAGTTGGAGCTAAAAAGATCATGGTGATTAAAGAAAGAGAAGCACTTTAAAGGCTCAAAGGGGCGAACTAAGGAAATTTTATCATTTATCTGTATAGGTCAAAGGTCTAAAGGGTGGAAAATAAAGAAGGCCTAAAATCATGTCCTAGGGTGATACAGTTCTTCAACGTTTATGATGGAAGACTATTTAGCATGATAACAAATATTTTAACTCGACCACCAACAAAACAAGGATACTGAGACTCATCAACGACTAGATATGATATTCATATTAATTCGACAAACAAAATGTGTTTACAACCCTCGAAAAGAAAAGAATGGCTCAAAGCTCACCAGGTTTAGTCCCCACACTATGTGCTTTTAAAAATCCAAATGATAATACAGTTCACATCGAACATTCATCCATTTGACTACGTGTAGTGCATAAGTACGTGTGCAAGTGAATGAAATCAAACTATGATTCAAATGATTCATAACCTAAAACATCACATCACAACATAGCATAATCAAGTACCTAACTACATCTTCTCAAATTTACCATTCTCTAATAATTGTGTTCAATAATAAGCTATTTTGAACTTGCAATTGTCAAAATGTTGGTAAAATCATTCATTTAAGCACAATTATCAAAAAAAAAATTTGAAATTTAGTGTAAAATGTGCATGTGAGTGCCTACCCCCAAACCTAAACCTTTCATTGTTCTCAATGAAACAATAAAATGAAAGAAAGGCGAGCAGGTATAGAAAAGAACAATAGCACCTTGATCACAACAATCACGAAATAGGTGAACGTATACGAATATGGTGATAAAGTTCAATTACGCCAAATTGAGCTACTAATTCATTTGTCAATACTTGACAAACCAAAAAAAAAACAAAAAGAATAACGATATCCAATAGAAATATATATGTAATGCAGACCATGACATACTTGTTGAAAACTAAACTAAAACTGAAAGAATCAATGAAAATAAAAAAAATAAAAAAAATGAGCACAAACAGAACTATCAAAACAAAGAAGAACTCGATCTAAAAGAGGCCTAAGAGAGCAAACACAAAGGAGAATAGCAATTAAACAATGTTTGGGAGAGGGAGAAAGAGAAACAAAGAATGAAATAAAAAAAAAACCACCACCCTCGCACACGCGGGTCGAGCGAGCGAGAACAGGGTCGCGACAAATTAAGTAGAGCTACTTTTTGAAGAAAAAAAATGTAAAAAATTTCTAAGTATAAATCCCGCGAGCAAATTCCGCTTTTTCTCTTTTATTTCCTTTCCTTTCAACGTGAATAAGTTCAAAATAAATTGACCCCGACTGCCAAACCTGTCCAGAAAACGAAAAGCCAACTCAAAATGACCCAAAAAGTGTACAAAAATGAGAGAACGAAATGATTAAAGCTTGGGTTGCCTCCTAAGAAGCGATGTCTTTTAAGTCTTTAGCTAGATCATGTTACGCTCAAGACTTATGGAGGCCAAAACTCGGACTTTGTGCCCCTATTAATTGGAGGAAGACCACGGTTGAAAACAGAAATTATATCTTTATGAGTTAATTCATTCATTGGTTCCTCATGTTCATGTTCAAATTGATTCTTCACCTTTCGAGTAAATTCATCATTAGGATCTAGGTTGTTAGGGTTTTTCTGTTCATTGTACATTATATCTTTCTCCTTGCTCATGTTTATTACGTTATTGGGTCCATTAGCTTGTCTAACCTCGCTCTCTGCCACACATGGGTAATCATTATCATTGGGAGGTTAATCAATAGCGTTAAATACATTTAATTTAAGGTTCATATTCCCAAATGACACTTTCATTACCCCTATTCAAAAATTGACACGAGCGTTGGCTGTGGCTAAGAACAGACGACAAAGAATGACAGGAATGTATCTCCTAACTTCTAACACCGGTTTAGTGTTAAGGACCATGAAATCGATGGGATAGTAACATTTGATAACAATGACCAAGATGTCTTCAATAATTCCTCTAGGGATCTTGATGGAACGATTCGCTAATTGTAAGGTAGCGACCATGGGTTTAATTTCACCTAGACCTAGTTGTTTGTAAATCGAGTAGGGTAGAAGATTCACACTCGCTCCTAACTCAAGAAGAGTCCGATGGATTAAAGTGTCACCTATGTGACAAGAAGTGGTAGTCATTCCAGGATCCTTATAAATTGGAGGAGTGTGTTGGAAGATCGAACTTACTTTTTCAGTGAGGAAGACCTTTTTTGGAACATGACTGCGTAAATAGCGCTTTTGAGTGCATAGATCTTTTGGACATTTAGCGTAAGCGGGAATCTATTTTATGGCATCGAGGAATGGGATATTGATTTGAACTTGTTTAAATACCTCGAGTATGTCTTCTGTTTTGACTCTTTCTTTTAAAAAGGTGACGATTCATCGATAGCTGGGGAAGGAAAGGGCATTTTTGGCACGTGATCTATCAGGGCCGGTGCATAGAATATGGAATTCTTATCATTCATAACTTGATTCATGTCCTCACCCCGCTCTTGATTAGAGCTATTATTCATATCTTTCCTACTCTCTCTTGGGATCTCAACAACTTTTTTCTCTTGAGTAGTTGTCCTAGTTGAAATGACGTTCACATGCTCACTTATACCACCCACTTCATATTGACCCTTAGATTTCTGAATAGGTTTACTTGGCAATTTACCCTTGGTCAAACGGTTTAGTGTGTTAGCTATTTGTCCCACTTGGGACTCCAGCTTTGCGATGGACTATGTATGAGAGTGTGCTAACGGGATCACCAAACCAAAACTTTTAAGTGAGGCCAACACTTTTTCCTCAAATGCATTATTACATGGAGGTGGAGGAGGCAGATGGATGGGTTATGTATATTGATATGGTTAAGACTGATGTTGTCATGTATTGGGAAAGTTAGTTTCAATTTGAGGTCTTTGGGATGAATATGGACCCTTGTTATTTTGAGATCGCCACCCAAAATCAGGGTGACTTCTCCATGGCACATCGTAATGATTCCCTGAAGGGTTGTGACCATTTTATGGGAATTATTGAATAGAGTTAATGTGCTGCTCAATAAACTCTGGGAATTGAGTAGCAGAAGGACATGCAAAGATACTATGAGAAGGTTCAGAACACAATGCACATACTACAGAAGGAGGTAGACTGGACATATGGCCCATCCTCATGAGTTGGTCAAGTTTTCTATATAGTTCTTGTATTTCGATTGAATGACTTGACTCGAAATGCTCCTCTTGCTTAGGTTGAGGTAGAAGACACCCCTCAAGATGGACGAACACGGCTTGGTGTATGGAGTTTTCACTTAACGTTTCAAAAATTTTGCAGCCCTCATCAGCACTTTTGTGAAGAAATGTTCCAGCAAAAACAACATCGACTGTGTTACGGATAAAGGAAACGATTCACTCATAGAAGATTTGAACCAATTGCCACTTAGGAATTTGATGATGAGGGCAAGTTTGTAAATTCCTTTAAATTGCTCACACATATCATAGAGCGTTTTCCCATCTTGCATCTCAAAGTTCATTATGGATTTTCTTATTTGATTAGTTCTTGTCATGGGGAAAAACTTTTGTAAAAATGCGGTATGTAATGCTTCTTATGTTCTAATAGTGTTTGGCTTAAGAGAATGGAGCCAATACTTAGCTTTTTTTTTTTTTAGAGAAAATGGGAAAAGGCACAATTTTAACTCATCATCAGTTAAGTTTTGTATTTTGAAGGTCGCACAAATATCTTGAAATTCTCCTAAATGGTGATATGGGTCCTCTTTAACACGACCATGGAATGACGGAAGTAGTTCGATGGTAGATGACTTTATCTCAAAGTGAGACACTGTCACCTCCGATAATTCGATACATGCTTGTGGCGTGTAGGCCGTAGGAATGAAATAATCTTTTAAGGGAGTAGCTAAGGTATATTAGGAATATTTCTGTTATTTCCGAAGTTGTCCATCAGAATCAGCTCTATGTTATTGACGCGTGTTTTCTGTAGTCATTGAAGGGTACATTGTATTTTGGACTCATTACTTGACTAGGGTTTCATTGAAACCATAGATCTCGGTCTAGTTGGCCATAGATTCAAAGATTGGCAAGATATTGATGGAGGAGGCCATGGAAATCCTTGGTATTCTTCTTTTTCTCCTTGCTTCTTACTCTTCAATGGCTGTAGTTTTAGCTGTTGAAGGATGTGTATAATATTGTGTAACCCCCAATTTGAATTAAAAGTGGGTATATATAGATTTGGAACAAGTATTGGAGGCTTTTCTAAACCTAATCTCACTAAAAGTACTGTATTTACATTTCTGGATGTATTTAGCCAATTCAGATCACACAAAGCTGTTCAGTGCATCAAAATACACGTTTTTGGTTTTTCCAAAGGGTTGCGTGCGCGTGGTATCACGTGAAAATTAATTGAGGCTGTTCCGGGGGACGATTCTAATTAAAATGCAATTTGGAAGGTCACTTGCACGAGTCACTCCGGCGAAATGCCCATTTTCTAACTTTTTCCAGATTTTATCAACTTTGTGCGTTGATCGTAGAATTGTGATAACCTTTGACTCAGACCTCAGATTGACTCGCTATTTGTAGCCATGCGTCCGAAACTCGAAGATCTACATTTTCTTTTGATAGAGAAATTTCTCAAACCCAAAGTCTTCAATGTCAAAAATGTAATTTACCGAGGCTGTCATTGTCTCCAGCTTTCTCCAAAAATAACCTTTTGAGCACAGAATGTCTTCCGAAGCCACTAATCATTGGATTTTAGTGCATTTTTGAGTTAAAGCTTCAAAACCTACAAAACATAGAATAATTAATAACAATGAATAACTAAATGAGGTGGGCTAACAAAGCTTATCTTCAAGACTATAAACGGGAACTATTTGTTCCTGATCACGGCTAAAGAGTGCTTTATTATTTTAATGAAACCTATACTTTAGAGGCATGACTTTGGATGATTGGGAGTGTCGTATCATTTCGTAGGCATGGAATTTAAGGTGGTTACCGTGAATTTGTGATTTTCTAACGTTTTTCTCATATCTAGAAGTTTCTTAATTAATTTTGCTATTTTAATTAATTTATAGTTGTTAGTTAATTTGCTTAGTTGAATAACTCTATAACTTAAAGGATAGCCATAATTAATAAGTAATTTCACTTAGTTAGTAGAATTCATTAGTTTAATATTAATTCCAGCAATCTAATATTCGTAAAAGCTTTCACTAGTTAATAATTTTACTTTCACATGAAAAGTAGTTAAAATCAATTTTCAAAAGAAATCATCTTTTCTTTACTTATAAAATTAACAAACTATATATAAATTAATCAATTGAAATCATATCTCTCACTTGGGGTTTGACCTAGGCTTATTAGAAAATATATTACTTGAACGATCGCCTATGCTTGGGTTTAGCATATAGAGCGTAGAACTTTATTCGTGTCATAGACACATGTTACGTATGTCGAATCCATAGAACAAGCGAAGGGTGTTTGGGGTGCACACATGGAATGCTACCCCCAAAGTTGTCAAAAAAATACGCTATGCCGGCGGGAAGAAGAAAGTCGACACCAACCACCAGTAGCATATAGGTATTGATGAGGATGAAGCCCTCATGAATGACGGAACCAACCACGTATGGTTAGACCTGCACATCATTAGGTATCTCACAATCAGCTCTAAAACGAGCGTAAGCCTCTTCAGTACTAAGGAAATCTTTAGCCCTAGATGCCATGGATGAAGAGAAAGAAAGCACATGAAGAAGTTGGGAGTTTTTGGAAAGACATGGAGAGAAGACTTAAAATTCTTACAGGTAGGAGAGAATGAAAGCAGCACGAAGGTATTATAAAGGAATAGGCAACGGTTCAGTTTGGGAAACCCTGCTTCGCAGCCGAAAAACTCTCCACCTTCTAAAGAGATCACAGCCCTACACATGTCTTTTTGTCCAAACGATCGAGCAACTGTCAATAACCCCGCGTGCCTATCCCACGTGTAGAAGCGGCTAAAGGGACACGCCCATTAAATGAAGGTTATCATTAAGTTCATTCTTTGAGAAATGAACAGACATCCACAACCGTCCATGTGTCATGCTTAGGAACAACGGCATTTTGTGCACATCAATTGTATTGATTGATGTGACATTTGAAAGCCACAAACTAAGAATAGTCTGAGGCTATCTAAAACAGGCCGATGGGCTTGGGGCCTATCGGACTTAAGAAATGACAAGCAGATTGGGAAAGATATTGAGGAATAGAGTTAAGGAGAGTCAATAAGAAGATACGTCACAAAGTAAAACATAATAAATTTCTCTTTTGGTTTCAGGGATATTCATTACAGGAGATTACAAGAACAAAATACATGAATTGGCCATCAAGCCAATCAAAACCTTCCTATGATCTCCTTCAAAGCAGTCCAAGCCTCCTCTGCCTTCTTTTCATCTTCGTCAACACAAGATAGATTGGCACTCCTGTCCATAGCACTGGGAACAAGGGGTTTCAGTTTTTCGGTCAGGACTTATGCATCTTGGCCTTTCTTGGCCACCACTGTGTCCACAATGGCTAGATTTTTAGGCATTCCACCTCTTGAGCTTCATGATCGGCCAATTTTTTGCATAAATCTGCAAGTCCTAGTTGGACCTGTTCAAGCTTCTTAATAATCTGACCTCATTTAACAAATGTTCCTTCAAACCATTATTTGGCTTCCGCCACCTTCTCTACATCTCTATTGTAGGACAATAGCTTGGGCTCAAAATAAGCCCATCTTTGGCCGTTGTGGAAAAAGTAGCATAGCAAGATGGAAATTGTTCCTTTAACTGTGTCAGAATTGACTTTTTCTTAGCATTTAAGGATCCTGGTGCAGGAGGAAGATTGCAAAACCAACAAGGTCAAGAGAAGGGACTTGTTTTAAAGTGCTTAAGGGAAGATTTTTTATGAATCCCTTGGCATACTAGAATTCTTCATGTTTGGTTGTCTGAACGATGAATGGTTTCACTTTGAAAACATCCACGTCTAGTTATTACAAGAAAGTGGTAGGGTCAAAAGGGGATGTTCCAGTAGAGCCTTAGAAATATGACGATAAGATAGATTTAGTTCAAGGAAAGGGAGGGAGTTAACCAAAAATCAATCTACCTAAAGAATATATTGACATCAACCAAATTGGCTCTTTACAATGGCCAATGAGGTGTCGGTCGTTCCAACCAATAAAGACATCGTTCCCACTTCGATAAGAAGAACTTCCTCGTGCTCTCAGGCCTCTGAGGTACCAGGAGCAGTGAGTGGGGGAATAAAAGTCATGGTAGGAGGGTTAAAATCAGAAGTTGTTGGAGGACGCTCTGTTTCCTCAAGAGCAGCAGGGTCTTCCTAGACTTCAGAAACAACCAGGTTTACCACTCGTGTAGTTTCATCCATCACATCCTTTTCTATGTTCTCTTCCTCGGTCGTGCTTTCCTCCACCAAGACCGATTGCTGTTTGTTTTGCTCCCCTAACACATATTCTTCCTTGTCAGATGAAGAAACTTTGCCCCCTTTTCTTCCCTTGACCGAAGATGTCACCATAGATTTCTGCCTCGGCCATTTTGCTAATGGAAGAATCTCTTCTATTGGAAGGAACAAAGGAACAATATCCTTATCGGCCTAATATGGGGCCGATGAGGGAAGAATCGCTTAAAGAGATGGGTAACTCCTGGTCAGTCTCTTTGTGATAGGAGGTTTGGTAGGAGTCGCCACCTGTCCGAGCAAATTTCTATTACTATTAAAACAAGACCAAGGTAAACACGAAAGACAAAAGAATTCTTTTACCTCAGCTCCCAAGGCCAAGGACCCTTTTCTTTTCTTCGTCTTGTTGTTTCCTTCTTTGTTGTTTCCTTCTCAATAGGGACGTGGGTGATAGGGACTGAAGAGGTCTTTCTCTTCTTCTTTTTCTCTTTTTTATTCGCCATAGATGTTGGGACGATGGCAGGTACTATGGCCTTCCCTCCTGCATCTAGTAAAAGCTTTTGTAACAGAGCTAAGATAGGGTCCACAAAGATAAGCCCTGACCTCTGGACTTACCAAGCATCAAAATCAAGGATAGTCCCTGGGAACTTAGTAAAGGACTGGAAGGTAAAGTTTTTCTTGGCCAACTTAGAGGCCTCCTTCACCGACTTCACTTGATCAAAACACTCAACCAATAAGATCTCCATTTATTATCTGAAATGGGGGGATCGGTACTATCTGACTCAGCCCAAACTGACAAGCAAGGAGCTGAGGATGGTAGAACTCGGCCCCGCATTTATTATTACTCATAGGCATGATAGGGTTGTAGAATATATCCTGATAGATAAGGTAGCTAGAGAAAATTTGGTGATACAGGTCCTGTGTCCCCTGATCAGCACCAGCATACTCGGTTTGGAATTTTAGAAAAGAGGAGAGATTTGAGAAGGATGAAAAAGGTAAAAAGGAGGAAGGGAGTCAGAGTTTGGTCTCATAGAAAAACAAAAAGCAGGCGTCAAAAGTATGATCTTTTGGCTCAATGTCGTCAAGATGACGAGCGAAGATCATTGCGTCAGAAAGAGGACCATCGGCCGGATGAAACTCTGGGAAATAGAAATGAAGCCAAAATTAGATAAGCCAAATAGGGCTGATAGCATTTTTATAGCCCGAGATTAGGAAGTCTCTCACTCCTTTGCATAAATGAGACCACACGAGGGTAGCCAGAGCCATCGGCCTACCTTAGCTCAGTGCCCAGGCAAGAGGGATGTGCTCTTTTGCAATCGCTTGAGTGGTCGAGCAAAAAATGTACCGATTCAGCCAATACAAAAGAAAGGCCACGTGTTCTTCTTCTATTACCACAAAGCCTGCCTTCCTACAGCAATGAGTAACGAAACCTCCATAGGAGTTCACGGTTTTTTTGGAAGACGAATCCCCCTTTTCTGGGATGGCTTCGAGAAAGGTGAAGTTAGCTTAACCGTCATTGAAACCAGGAAAGACCTCATCTCCTTGAGGGTGAAAGTTCAACAGAAGGCTAATATCCTAAAATATTGGACCCATTGGGCCCTATTTAAATATAAAGTAGTTCTGGGATTGAGACCAGAACGCTAAAGTAGCAAAAAATAAGGCTCGGTCAATAGGAAGTTTGTGCTTGCTCAACATGATGGCTTCATCAATGCCCGCTTGCTCCCATACACTCTTCTTTGCCGCCGCAACCCGATCCACCCATTCCACCCAACCATTGCTCAATGTGGGCCAACCCCTCACCGGAAAGGTCTGGTTATAAAATTTTTGAAAATTTCCTATATTGAAAAGAGAATCTCCTTGAATACGGGGAAGAAGGGGATGAATTCTTCAGGGGTAGCCCCAAGAAATGTAGGGCCTAACCCAACAGTCGCGGGGGAAGTCTCTGTTGCCTCTACATTAATGAAGGATAAAAGAGAATGAGAAGAGGCATGGGATGCCATGAGGATTTAGATGCGTTCAGAATGGGACATATCGCTGTCTGTAATGGTTGCACTGGATGAGGTTGAGGCCATCTCTGAACAAAGATAAGGAAAGAGAAGTTTAAAAGAAACTAGGGCAGTCTAGAAAAAACAAAGGGAGAAGGTAGACAAAGGAGGAATGACAAGGGATATCATGGTCTTCCCCATGCGTGCGAGCATGAAAAGCGAGGCACCCTTTCGTTTCAAATTTTAAACCGACTTCTCCCTAGGATGACACGTGGCGTGTGTAGACACCCCATTTTGTCGGCTATCAGATTTAGGAGACCCATAGCTTGGTGGTTCACAATGATCGTAAAAGACTCAAAAGGACTCCTGGAAGTCAGCTCTATCTCTCAGAATGCTCAGATTGACCAAAATGCCCCTGAAAGCCCGAAAACTCCCAGATTTGGTCCCAAAAGTTCTGGAAACATGCTACGTTGTAAGAAAAGTATTCAAATGAGTTTTTAAGAGAAATCAGATGAAATCGTCGGCTCCCAGAGACCCCCGGAAGTCCCGGAAGTTCCCGGAAAGTCCCCGTTGACCGGTTTGACCAAGGTTTGACCAGGTTTGACCAAGTTTGACCAAATTTGACCGAAATCGTCCGAATTCACCGGAATCATTTTAAATTATGAGAAAAGTGTTAAAACAAGTTCCAAAAGATAATCGAGCGAAAATATCAGCTCCCGGGAACTCCCGGAGGTTTCCGGAACTTCCCGGGAATCCCAGGTTTGACCAGTTTGACCAAGATTTGACTTTGGAACTGAGGCACCGAAACAATTTTCAAATATTTTTCATGGATACTAGAGGTCAATAGCTTTCCAACGGTATATCGCACGTAATTTCTAGATTTAAAACGAATTTATTATGAATTTTCAAAGGCGAAAAAGGCGATCAAATCAGCTTTTATCGCGAATACCGCAAAACTTTTCAAGGTGACCTATCCCCGAACTATTTTTTATGTAAAGTAGACTCCATTACCTTTTCAACGGTATATAATAACCTCAATTTGGAGTTTGTACGCATTTTCTGTGAATTTCGGACGAAATAGGGCCTTTTCGCGAATACCGGAACTTCGGGGGGCCTAAACAGCATTATCCAGACGAAGGGAGGAGCAGTGCCGCCGCGGCACTGGCCCACTGCCGTCGCGGCAGTGGCCCAGTGCCGCCGCGGCACTCACCTCCAGAACAGTAAGTTTTTGTAAATATTTTGGTGGTCCCATTTTGATTAATTAAAATCCAAAACGACGTGGTTTCATGATTTCAGATGTTTGGGACCAATGGGAGTACTTTCTAAATCCCAAAAACACCCCAAGTTGGCCTATATAAACACCCCATTACTCCTCATTTTAGGGGAGTCAAATGTGAGTTTTGAAAAGTTTGGGAGAGAAAGTTGTAGAGATAAGGTTAGAGTAGAGAGAAAAGAAGCATTCTTCTTTGATTTTCAAAACAAAAGTGAGTTCTAACTTTGTTTTTTACTTCATTACTTCCATTTATTTCAACATTCAATACTCCCAACCACCATTTTAGTGGGCATTCAAGAGAGTGGAAGCTTCTTCCATGTCTAAGTGTCATTACATATGAGTGAAACACCAACCTACAAGTTCATGCTTCATGAATATCACCTATTGATCATCATCTATTTGCTTGCTTATTTATTGTTTATCTCTTCTTACCCCATTTCTTTTTGTTTTCTTTTATTTACTTACTAGTTCATCATCATCTAAGTGATGACATAAAGTTTGGGGTGAGTGAATCCTTATGGATAGTAGCTCTTGACCTCAAAAACATGTTTGATAGATGATGATCATAACCTCAATACTTCCAAGGTATTCTTGGAATGTATTGAAGTTATGTTAAAAAATAGAATAAATCTCTCCAACAATCTTGGAGATTCTTAATGAGGAGTTTGGTGTTAGTATTATAAGTGGTCATAATCCTTATTGAGTGTTGGAAATATGTTTTTCAAAACATCTATTTCAAAACCCCTCTCAATCCCTCTCATTTGATTTCAAGAAATAAAACTTTGTTTTCTTCAATATCTCTAAAACAATGACCCAAAACAGTGAGCTGTTCAGATTCAAAGATTTGCTTTGAATTAAATACTCAAGTTATGATGATGAAACCACTTGGAAAACCTTCCTAATACATCATAGTTTGTCCCTAATATTTCCCATCAATTATAGAAATATGAGAGTATTTGTTTTGGATGTGAGAAGTTCATATTCATAATCTGCCTCTGTTCTCACAGAATGTTCACCCAACTTCTTGCACTTATTCTGGATATTTTCGTCACTGTACATATATCTTTTCTATTTTTTTTATAAAACTTGGGTGTCTTAGGAAACTTTTGGTATATAATGGGTCATCATAAACCTTTTCTTTGATTTATGAAAAATCATACAAAACCAGTCAACAGTGCAGCTTTTGTTTCTGAGTCATGTGTACATTCTGATTTATTTCTTTTAATCTGTGATAACTATTGATGTTTGGCTTTTTTGGTTATTTTCTAGACACAATAAGGATGATCTCTGATTTTTCTCACATTTTTCTAGGCACGTTTGACCTCCCATTATAATGTTACAAAGTAATGCATACAGTCTGTCCACTATTCACAGCATTTCACTTTTTGGCTTTCACACTTTGATGCAACACTCTCTTGTATCTAGATGAACCCATATCTCATGCACATATTATTTACCACTTTTAGCATGCTATATCATATCATGTATCATCTATCCTCTCATGTATCATACTCCCATAGACTCTTGAGTTTGGTTTCCAAATAAAACCATGTTTTGCAAATACTTGGGAAGTTCTTGAAATAAGTTAGGAATTGATATTCCAAGTGGTTAGAATATTCATCTAAGATCTGGAAATATACTTTCAAAACCCTCATTTCAAAACCCCCCCTCTTAAACCCCTCATTTTGATTTCAAGAAATAAACCTTGTTTTTCTCAAAACCCTCAAAACAGTGAGTGAGTTGAGTTCAAAGATTTTTCTAGAACTCAATACTCAACATATGGATGCAAGGCCACTTAGAAAGTCTTCCTAACTCATTGGAGAACACCCATGATTTTTGGTTTGACTTGGAAGTACTTGGAAATGGTCCATTTGGGTCCCAACGTTCCTTCCAAACATTCTGTTTTTGCTGTCACAGCAGCTAGGTCAACTTACGACCTCTTTTCCAGAAAACTTTTCCAAAAGGGGTGGTCCTAACTTATTTTTCCCTTAAAATGCAATGTCTTAGGGAACTTTCTGTATAAATTGGGCCTCTAGATCATTCATTTTCATTTTCTAAGATTTTCTAACATTTCAGTCGACAGTACGAACTCTGTTTCTGAGTGACCTCTATTGTTTATATCATTTCTCTCAATCTGTGATAGCTATTCAAGATTGGCCTTTTGGGTTGTGTTCTAGACACAATAAGGAACATCTCCATAAAAAATCATGCATTGGAAACATTCCTAACCCCTCTTTTCAAATTCCAAAAGATCATGCTACTGTTCTGTCCACTATTCACAGCAAGTACATTTCAACTTTCATTCTTTGATTTGATGCTCATATGCATTCCAAATTAGTTCATATCTTAGGAAGTAGTTCATACTACATTTGTACACATCCCATGTTAATTTCATTCATTCATTCATATACATTTTAGACTTCCAAGTCACTCTAGGAACCCATGTACCCAAAACACACTACAACCTTTGCACATTTTTAGATACATACATTGCATTCATGCAAGATTTGGGGTTTTTGTAACTCTTAATCTAGGAAGATTATAAGGAATGATCACGATCACACGTTCATGCTTCCCCTTTGATCTAATCATCCTTTCTCATCCGTCCCGGGGATTGAGAGATCTTCTTTTCTCAAAGAATAACATACATCATACTAGCTTGTTAAGCATATTTTCATTTCTTTCTTATTTGTTTCAAGAACAATTCATGTCCCCCTTTAGATTAGGAAGCCTTGATTATTTGATATATGATTAGACGATTTTTCCTAGGTTTATTTGTGTGATCTTTCACTTTACATTGTATGATATTTGGCTTAGATCTTATGAATGATATCTTATATTTTGATTTTCAATTTCAAGATTCTTATGTGATGTAATATACTATCATAGTATTAATTGCCGAACCATACATAGTATAAGATGATTATTTGGATGCTAATTGAGGCCCGTCGAGAGACGGGGCGAGTTGAGGGTGTTTTAGTCGCGATAAAGGCTCCTTCCTCTCTCGTACCAAAACCCCGAGCCAAGTTCTTTGGTTATGAAGGGCCGGTGCCCTTTATCCGTTTGGGTGAGTCAAAATTAGGTTTCTTGGTTCCTTAAAGACCAAGTGGCGACTCTGTATCTGTTTTCAACAGACCATTTTCTTTTCTTTGATCCAAGTCAAATTCCTTTTCAAAACAATCTCGAACAAGAGAAGTGGTCCACTTCCGGTGTCCACAGCGTGCAAATATTCAAAACGTTACAATAAATGTTGCGACCATTTAATGTCACATTTTTGGGGCAATTGTATACACCCAAAAAATGCATAAGTATAAAGAGCACGATGAATGAGAAAAAAAAAAGGGGGCAACAGAAAGCCTAATCTTCGTGTTGCCTGCCCATCATGTTGTTGTTGGGTTTGTGGCCTCAAACCATTACTTTATGTATGAGACATTGACATTTTAATATATGGATATCAGCTTTACATTTTATTATGTATGTTTTTTTTTATGAGATGATTGTAAATCCTTAAGTATCCTATTAGGTAATTCGTGTGTGTATAAGATACACACAAGTGAGATACAGATTACTATTCTTGGATACTTAGACCTTGTCACAGTGGATGATGAGACTAGATATCTCATCAGGTTTACACTGTAGTATGATTAACTACCATTGGATGAAGTGATGAATCTCAATCACTAGAGTGTGACTCATAGTTAATATGATAGTGCTTATAGTGCATTGACGGACCTGAGCTTTCCTATTGACACTCAAGACTGTCAACAGTCGATAGGAACTCATAACTTGTATAAGGTACGTGTTCTCAATCTTGAGACGATTATGAACATAAACTGTGGATATGGCTTCTTTGACTTACCAATTAGTGAGGTCTATAGAAGATCAACACCTGGGTATCTTGGGTATGTGTCACGCCCCGATTTTCACTTACAAAAATAAAAGAAATATTTACATTAAAATTGTAAATAGTCGAGTGTATTTTAAAACAATAAAAATAATTACACTTGAGTGACCAAAATTACAATTAAATTCATTTACACGGTTAGGACCCAAATAACTCGAACCCACACGGTACTCTAATGTGCTCCAATTTGACTGCTACCAATGGTACCTGCATCTAAAATAACACACGAGGAAGTATACAATATGACAGGAATAATAAAGGCTCAAAAGTATAATGAACAACCACGACGACATAAGCAATTGGTAGGATCAAATAAAATAGACCAATCACTCAACCCACCCGTTCACACAATTTACCCGCTCACCCACAAAAGCATCATACCAGGTTCCTCTTGGTCACATAGCAAAGACTCACCTCACCTCACCTCACCCGTCTCCAGTACGTCGGTCCCTGAGGCCTGTTAGACTATTGGTAGGTGCTCCTTACTCATAACCCTTTAGTCCCATAGCACTTAGCCAAAATAATATATTAATATTATTTAACCAAAAAGACATGGATTTCAATAAAAAGACAACATAAATCAAAGAGAGTACAAATAGGGATGACAAGGAAATTACTCCGGAGATTTAAGAGCATATTGTACAGAACCCCGTACCTTAAAAATAATGTCGAGCAGTTCCTTCACTCTTTGAATATATATGGATATGTGAGTATATATATATGTAATTATATGGGTGTGTGTGTAAAATGAATATATATATGCCGAAAGAGAGAGAGACAGTTGAGAGAATAGAGAAGCAGAGAGTTGAGAGATATGTTGGGTGAAGGGGTGATGTGTGTATATATAGAACTTGTTTGCTTGGCCTCCAAGAGGCTTGTAGCAAACACCACAAACACACACGCAGCACACCCACGCACACACTGCACAAATCTAAATTGGGCACCAAGTAACTTTATGGGAGTTTATCCCATGTGGTTACTCACACCACCACGTGCACACATAGGTAAAAATTACACTGTTAAAAATCTCAAACTGGTATATTTTCTAATGAAAATAAATATATGCTTTTATTTAAAATACGCTTTAAATTTCTGAGTCACTACAGTATGTCATGTTCATAGAGTTGTGAACATATATTATCAAGATAGAATCTACCCTCTGATTCAAAGTAACCATTCCCTTGAGAACATCACCAAGTTGATTACTGAGAAGTGCAGTCTTGTTGATAAGTAGTTATCAACATGTTTGGTAATCATGAGAGGTAAATGGGACTCAAGGAATACAAGAAGTATTCATGATTCAGGTTGACAGTAACAGTTATCCGACTACCTGAATATGATTACGAATGCTAAAGCCAAAGGGACATTAGTACACCATACAAGTCTAGTTACCGCTTCAGATATGTTCTTTTGCGTTGGAGTTTAGTTATCGTTTATAGTGGAGTAAACGTTAACTGATCAGTTGGTTAGTTTGCTGATCAAAGAGTTTGGTCATAGGAATTAACTGGTCTGAACCAACAATAAAGAGCCTAGGAGGTCCCACTCTTAGCTCTACTAGGATGCTTGGAAAGGCACATGAGGATGATGTCAAGACAAGTTCGATCGATCAAAGTTGTCTCAATCGATTGAAGTCTGGACAAGTTCGATCGCTCGAAGGTGGTTCGATCGATCAAATGTTCGATCGATCGAAGCCACTTCGATCGATTGAACTTTAGGTCAGTTCTGGGAATCTATAAATAGGGCAGCTGCATCCAGAAAAAAGAGTTCGTCGTTTTAATACACCAGAAGCTGCAAAAACTATTTTAGAGCTCCCAAACCCTCTCCATCCTCCTTATTAGAGATCCCACTATCTCTAGTCTTATCGAGAAGCATCTGCAGGAGTAATAAAAGTGAAGACAGCCTAGTGGAAGTTGCTGCACCAGGAGAAAGAAATTCAGAATTGGGTTGACCTGAGGTATGATTTCTTGTTCCCTCTTATGTACACATCTATGGAATTGACGAGTAGTAGATCCTGGGCTGCCAATAAGTTTTTATAACTCAATATTTGTGATGTGCCCCTAAAAATAAGTTTAAACCTATTTTTCCTTCAATTGCTATCAGAGCCACGCTTATTTGGATCTATGGATGCGTTTTGGAACACTAGTTTTGATTTGTATGTTGATTTTAGAATAGTTTTCAGAACTGCATCATCACAGATCTGTTTCTGCAGTGTTTTCGCAGCAGAATACAAATCTGTAAATGCATGGGATGCATGATGGGTTTGATCGATCGAAGCAGGTTCGATCGATCGAGACCCTGCTGTTCTCAAGCGATTGAAGAACCTTTGATCGATCGAACTTATTTGGTTCGATCGATTGAACTATGTTCGGTCGATTGAGAATAATTTTCTGTCCAGGTGTACTTTTCACGGATTAAAAAGTTTTTAAAATTATACGTTTTAATTTTTAAATTATTCTGTAAAATTGAATGTTTAAGCGATTAAACAATATTCAATCGATCGAAGGTTCGAGCGATCGAACAGCCTTCGATCGATTGAAGTGTGACAGAGAAGTTAGATGCTATTTTAATGTTCTAAATCAGTGCGTAAAGAGTTTATGTTCTGTGTAAATCAATCAAGGGTTCCAATGGATTATATATGTGCGTACGACTAACCCTTTTTGCAGCAAGATTAATCCGATATCTCCCATGGCACCAAGATCAATTATAAAGTATTGTGTTGTTTGAGATTGGTGTATGCTGTATTTAATTTTGGTTTGGTTTTAAGGCATGTATAAAGGGCGCTGTGACTTCAATCTTACGAAAAAGAAAGTCGCATCGGTTTCCCTAGCCTTTTTTATTTTCTTGTTGTTAATTTCTATTTCTAGATAAATTGTAATCTTCGAAAGAAGCATAGGAGCAATGTAATAGAATTAGAAAACCCATAAAGATGGAGGAGCAAGCCGTTGTCCATGAAAATGGAGCTGGAGGCGATCAAACCAAGAAGGAGGTTCTATTGAGATAAAGCCATAGGAGATAGAGGCATCGTTTGGATGCTTTTATTTCATTTTAGTTTTTTGTTTTATGTGCTTTGTTTGTGATTGGCATTTAATTATATTATTACTTGCATGTACGTAAAACAAATTTTCTAAAATAAAATTCAAAAACCATTTCAACACATTAGTAAATATTAGATGTTTATGGGTAATGTGTCAAAACAATTTTTCAAAAGCAAAATCCTTATTTAGCAAATCTAGTGGGAGAGGGTCTTATTAATAACACCACGATCTTCCATTAACGGTTCATTGTAAGATGAGTAGTGCATTCTGTGTCACCTCGCTAGGGTTGATCATTCCACACGGAGGGTATACTACTCATTAGTTACTAGATGTGAACTTCCTATGGATGGGATCAATCAGATGTGTTAGAGGGTGACCACCATACGGAGGCGCTACTTGAGGCGGTTGTGATTGGATCCTAGTTAATGGTACACACTAGCTAAGCTATGGATAAGGGATCCTATATGGGGCATTATTCATAAACTTAGAGATCAAAAAGGTTCGGGAGTTATAACTTGTTTTGCAAGAGTTGCATAACGGACAAGTCATGATTAATCAAAAGATTGAGTATTGACCACCACACTGAGGCTTTACTCTTTCGTTTTGATATTCCGGCGACTTTTTTTTTTTTAAATAAGAGTTTTAAGGATTCTTTTATTTCAAACTGTCAAATTCTGATATCCATATTTATTTTTTGTCTTTTGATTTTTTCAGTAAATCATAATGTCGGGATCTACATTTAGTCCACTTGCCACCATACTCACTCAAAACAAGTTAATTGGAAATAACTACACTGAATGGAAATGAAACCTTGACATCATATTAACTGCGAAGGATCACATATATGTCCTCACCACCCCATGCCACAAAGAACCCGTAGCAAATGCTTCGGCAACTGCCAGACGCGAGTTCGATAAATGGAAAAAGTTGAATGGAATATCCCATTGCTACATTTTGGCCTCAATGGCTGGTGTGTTGCAACACCAATTCTAGTCGAACAATTCTACTAGTGACATTATCGAATCCTTGAAAAAGATGTTTGGGGAGCATGGCAGGCCTGCCAGGCAGGTAGCTATGCAGAAAATAATGAGTGCAAAGATGTCGAAAGGGACTCCAGTCAAAGAATATGTCTTAAAATGATTGGTTATTTAAATGAACTGGAGACCTTGGGAGCCAACATCAATGCACAGACCTAAGTTGATATGATCCTCAATACGTTGTCGCCATCATTCGCTCAATTTAAACTGAACTATAATATGAATAAAATGGATTTCTCAATGAGTGAATTAATGAGTTCTTTACTGGCAGTGGAAGGGGAGATCAAACCTAGGGGCAACGTTCTGAATGTTGAGAAAAGCTCACACCGAAAGGCAAGAAAAGGAAGAAGAAGGCTGGCACTGGTAGTCCAAGTGTTGGACCGGTCCCTAAGATTGAAAAATCTAAGGGAAAAAGTAAGAGCAAACAGAAGGTAGGTGGCCAAGGCAAAGGAAAGTGTTTCCAATGTGGTGAGAAGGGCCACTAAAAGAGGAACTGTCTAGAATTCTTAGCTATAAGAGTTCAAGGTATGATTGAATCACATGTGATTGAAGTAAGTTTTATTATGGATACTTCAAACACTTCGTGCATTGATTCTAGTGCGACTAACCATATCTGTAATTCGTTGCAGGGTTCAAATCAACCAGGAAATGCAGTGATGGGGAGATCGTGCTTACTCTAAGTTCTAGCTCAACCGTTTTCGCGGTTGCTATAGGAGTAGTAGTTTTAGAGTTTTTGGACAATAAGACAATAATTTTATCAGATGTACTTTACATCCCTTTAATGAGACGTAATTTAATTTCAGTTTCAAATATATCGAATAATGGTTATTCTTTTCATTTTGGAACAGAAGTTGTCATTAAAAGAAACAGTTCTTTTATATGTTTTGGTGTTAAAACAAATGGCTTATATGTGATTACTCCCAATATTTCTGAAGACTCTTGTATGTAACTTAATAACTCAATGGTAACTGTACCATCTAAAAGAAAAGAATCTTCCACTAATCCAACAAGGTTTTGGCATATGAGGCTTGGCCATATCAATCTAAATAGGATTGGCAGACTAGTCAAAGAAGGGGTCTTAGGCAATTTGGTTCTTGAACCAATGGAGGTCTGCGAGTCTTGTTTAGAGCGTAAGATGACCAAAAGGCCCTTTCCAGCAAAGGGCAACAGGACCAATGCATTGTTGGAATTAGTTCATACTAATGTGTGTGGAACAATAAAAATTAGAGCACATGGTGGTTATGAGCATTTTATAACATTTACTGATGACCACTCTAGGTATGGATATGTGTACCTAATGCAGCACAAGTTTGAAGCCTTTAAAAAGTTCAAAGAGTTTAGGGCTGAAGTGGATAAGCAATTAGGAACACATATCAAGGCCATTCGATCTAATTGAGGTGGCGAGTACCTCTCTAATGATTTTATTGATCATCTCGTATAGAATGGGATTCTATCACAGTTGACTGCACCTGGTACGCCTCAACAGAATGGTGTAACGAAGAGAAGGAATCGGACTCTTTTAGACATGACTAGGTCAATGATGAGTTATTCGGAGTTACCTTTATTCCTTTGGGGTTATGCTTTGGAAATTGCTACATACATACTAAATCTAGTACCAAGCAAATCTGTTCCCAAGACGCCACGAGAGATGTGGATTGGGCTGGGCGCAAGTATTCTTTGTAACATCTCCAGATATGGGGGTGTCTGGCACATGTGCTGAAAGGAAAGATGAGCAAGTTGGATTCTAGATCGGAAGTATGCTACTTTATAGGGTATCTAAAGGGTACTTATGGATGGTATTTTTATGATCCAAGAGAACATAAAGTGTTTGTTAGTACAAATGCTATTTTCTTGGAGGATGATTGTATCATGAACCATAAACCTAAAGGAAGGATAGATTTGAGAGAGATAGAAGGAGAGCCCTCAATCCAACCCGCAATTGACAACGATGTAAATCAAGAAAATACCACTTCTTCACCCATTTCTGCACCGGTACCTCATCGTAGTGGGAGGATTATCAGCCTGTCTAATAGATACATGTTCTTAGGAAAAGTTTTTGAAGCTGTCTTCATAGAATCTGAATCTGATCCTACCACATATGAAGAGGCAATGGCTGATGTTGATTCAGCTCATTGGGTTAAAGCTATGAAGGCTGAATTGGAATCTATGAATTCCAATCAGGTCTGGGATCTTGTAGAACTTCCAGCCAATATTAAACCCATTAGCTGTAAGTGGGTCTACAAGAGGAAAGGAAGATCTGATGGAAAGGTTGAGACCTTTAAGGCCAGGCTTGTAGCAAAAGGTTATACTCAGAGGGAGGGCATTGACTATGAGGAAACCTTCTCACTGATAGCCATGCTCAAGTCCATCAGAATACTCTTATCCATTGATGCATGCCCAGATTATGAGATCTGCCAGATGGACGTCAAGACTACATTCTTGAATGGCAATCTTGAGGAAGACATCTATATGCAGCAACTAGAAGGGTTCATAGCTGGTCAGAAAGGTAACTTGGTATGCAAGTTACAAAAGTCCATTTATGGGCTTATGCAGGCATCCAGGAGTTGTAACATCCGATTTGACCATGCGGTCAAATCGTTTGGTTTCATATAAAATCTGGATGAACCTTGTGTATACAAGAAGTGTGAAGGAAAAGTGGTGGCTTTTCTTGTGCTTTACATTGACGACATTCTACTCTTTGGAAATGATGGAGCGACACTGTCAACGGTCAAGTTTTGGCTAGCTAGTACTTTCGATATGAAGAATCTAGGAGAGGCGAGCAATATTCTTGGAATAAAGCTCTTTCGGGATCGTAAGCGAAAGATAATGGAATTATCTCAAGCTGGTTATATCGATAAGGTGCTAACTAGGTTTTCAATGGATAATTCGAAGAAAGCTTTGTTACCTTTCTGGCATGGTCTAGTGTTCTCCAAGGACCAGTGTCCAAAGACACAGGAGGAGAGGAATCGCATGGCAGGAGTTCCTTATGCTTCGGCAGTGGGAAGTCTCATATATGCGATGTTATGCACTAGACTAGATATCTTCTTTACCGTTTGCATGTTAGTAGATATCAATCAAATCTAGGTCCAGAACACTGGATAGCTGTTAAGCACATTCTTAAATACTTGAGAAGGACTAAAGATTACATGCTTATATACGGTGGTAGTGAGTTAATTCTAGTGGGATACACTGACTCGGACTTTATGTTAGATAAAGATTCGAGGAAGTCGACGTCCGATCTTCTCTTTACCTTAGGATGTGGTGCTGTTAGTTGGAGGAGCATTAAGTAGAAATGTATTGTAGACTCAACTATAGAAGCTAAGTATGTGACTGCTTGTGAAGCCGCAAAGGAAGCTGTTTGGCTCAAGAAGTTCCTTATGGAGTTCGAGGTGGTACTAGCGTCCCTTTCACCTATTATGCTTTATTGTGATAATAGTGGGGTAGTGGCTTAGTCCAAGGAGCCAATCTTGCTGATCCGTTTACAAAGGCCTTGCCACAGAAGGTCTTTGATCGTCATCTAGATAGTCTAGGTCTCAGATATAATCCTGTATGGTTGTGAGTGCAAGTGGGAGTTTGTTGGGTTTGTGCCCTCAAACCATTATGTATGAAACATTGAAATTTTAATATATGGATATTAGCTTTACATTTTATTGTGTATGTTTCTTTCATGAGATGATTGTTAATCCTTGAGTATCATATTAGGTAATTCGTGTGTGCATGAGATACATACAAGTGAGATATAGATTACTATTCTTTGATACTTAGAACTTGTTACAGTGGATGATGAGAATAGATATCTCATCAGGTTTACGCTGTAGTATGATTAACTACCATTGGATGAAGTGATGAATCTCAATCACTAGAGTGTGACTCTTAGTTAATATGCTAGTGTTTATAGTGCATTGATAGACCTGAACTTTCCTATTGACACTCAAGACTGTCAACAGTCGATAGGAACTCATAACTTGTATAAGGTACGTGTTCTCAATGTTGAGACGATTATGAACACATACTGTAGATATGCCTGCTTTGACTAACCAATCAATGAGGTATATAGAAGATCAATACCTAGGTATCTTGGGTATGTCATATTCATAGGCTTATGAACATGTTTTGTCAAGATAGAATCTACCCTCTGATTCGGAGTAAGCATTCGCTTGAGAATGTCACCAAGTTGATTACTGAGAACTATAGTCTTGTTGATAAGTAGTTATCAACATATTTGGTAATCATGAGAGGTGAATAGGACCCAAGGAATACAAGAAGTATTCATGATTTAGGTTGATAGTAATAGTTATCCGACTACCTGAATATGATTACGAATGCTGAAGGTAGAGGGACATTAGTACATCATACAAGTTTAGTTACTATTTCGGATATGTTCTTTTGTGGTGGAGTTCAATTATCGTTTTATAGTGGAGTAAACGTTAACTGATCAGTTGGTTAGTTTACTGATCAAAGAGTTTGGTCATGGGAATTAACAACTGGTTTGAGCCAATAATAAAGAGCCTAGGAGGTCCCACTCTTAGCTCTGCTAGGATGCTTGGAAAGGCACATGAGGATGATGTCAAGACAGGTTCAATCGATCGAAGTTGTCTCGATCGATGGAAGTCTGGACAGGTTCGATCGCTCGAAGGTGGTTCGATCGATCGAATGTTCGATCGATCGAAGCCACTTCAATCGCTTGAACGTTAGGTTGGTTCTGGGAATCTATAAATAGGGCAGCTGCATCCAGAAAAAAGAGTTTTTCATTTTAATATGCCAGAAGCTGCAGAAACTGTTTTAGAGCTCCTCCCAAACCCTCTTCATCTTCCTTATTAGAGATCCTACCATCTCTAGTCTTTCCAAGAAGCATCCGCTGGAGTAATAAGAGTGAAGATAGCCTAGTGGAAGCTGCTGCACCATCCAGGAGAAAGGAATTTAGAATTGGGTTCAGGATCTGAGGTATGATTTCTTGTGCCCCTTTTATGTACGCTTCTATGGAATCGACGATAGATCCTAGTATACCAATAAGTTTTTATAACTCAACATTTCCGCTGTGCATTTAAAAATAATTTTAAACCTGTTTTTCCTTCAGTTGCCTGCTCATTGTGCTACCTGTTCATCGTGTTGCCTGCCTATTGTGCTGCCTGAGGTGGGAGGTGGTGACACACAACGACCAATCCTGAAAGACTACTCTTTTGTCTAAGGATCTCGACAAGCCGCTACATTAGAGGCGCATAGACCATGTTTGTCAACCAAGTTTATTCAGTGGTCGTAAGGTAATTGGTTAGTGGGGAAAAACCAGGCCGGATTTCAGGCAGGAGGGATATCTTTTAGCCTACTTTGAGTCCTATAGGAAAGCCCCTACTGAAGGGTTGTATTCAGAAGCAGTTCTCCTCGCCTACTCTAATTGTTCTAGCTAACGAGCGGCTTATCCCCCATCGTCTCACTGGTTGACCTTGACCCCTGTTATTTTGAGGTCATATCTAGTATTCAGAGTTTGCCTCGATTTGGTACCACTCTTGCGGCCCGCACCGAAACAGTGCTTTACCCCTAGATGTCTAGTCAACTGCTGCGCCTCAATGCATTTCGGGGAGAACCAGCTAGCTCTGGGTTCGAGTGGCATTTCTGGCATGATAAGCATCAATTTCTCTTCCGGGAGATGAGAGCGACAGTTGCTCTCATTCGGAGATTCTGCTCATCGTATTGCTTGCTTATTGTACTGCTTATCAGTTGCTTCTTCTATCGGTTTGATGAAAACTTCCTCAAGAAGCTTGACGTAAGTTCTAAGAAACAAATATCTCTAAACGATGCGAGAGATCCCCAAAAGTTGTCAGAGCTCATGATGAAAACGTATGTGCCAAAAGAAGATGAACTGAAGCTCCAACCATGAGAGAGTTTGGAAGCTATAAGACCACTAACATGGCCAAAGATTATTGGACGCTGCCACCAAGCTCGTTCGGCCCATTCTCCAAAATTAGGGGCTCCTTCCCTATAAATACAAGACATGGTCAAAAGAGAAATGGACCCTGCGTCTCAAAACAAAACCCAAAAAGTAGACCAAACACATTACACCTTTTATAAAGCATTCTTTTGTCTTTTTCATCTTTGTATAACTTTAGTTCAACTCATAATCTGTTTTGAAGCACTTACATTAATATTAGTCTAAGTTTTGATCAACAAAATGTCTTTTCTCTTCAAGGCAGTATGATCGTCCATTAAAGCTTGTTGATTTATTTTGGTTGCTTTACACATCTTCATGACATAATTTGACTTGTGTGCTTCAATATTGTCAAAGAACTTTAAGTAGGGTACTTTACTACTAGTTTTTAATAATCACCAATACGATAGAAGTCAGATCATGCATCACTTGCACAAACTATTAGAAAAAATCACGTTTGCCTTCACACACACACACACACACATACACACACACAATCGAGCTTTAAATAGCTCTGGCATGACCGAAGTACAATAATAAGAGCAAACAATACCTCAAACAATTTTCATCAAAATCGAATACATAGGCCCTAAATGTACACCTAGTGCCAAATGTTTGGAACCAAACTTGAGACGAAAATTTAGATCCATAGCATTACTCATGGAACTCTACAATTTACAAAGTTTTCCCAACTCATGTCTTCGTATGCAAACCTTGAAATCCAACCTAAAAAGTAAAAAATAAAAAAATAAAAAAAAAATTGTTTCTCCTAAAGAGAGAATTGCATCGAGGTGCTTGCAGTGAGTTTTATGCTTCAACTCTAACATAGGTGTGGTGGGACCTCTACAAATAAGTCCTTGATGTTGGACCCAAATGCTCTCTAACAAAATTGGAAGATAACCTACCTGCATTTCAATTTTGTCTTAATTACACTAACACACCCTTAACTATGACTCAGAAACACATAACACCCCTAAACTTTAAAACACTATAAGTTTCCCCCTTCAGGCCAACTCTGTCTGACAATGTTAACATTAAACAAGAATTTACTTTTTTTTACCCTAATTCAATTCACTAAACCCCCTATTTTATTAGTTCTTTCTTTATTTCTATATTTCCTTTCAGTTAGATATAGGAGTAGTCATGGGGAGTGTGGCAACTGGGGAATTCACCCGGCCACCCCCGATTACCAAAAAAAAAGGTTATAGGAGTATGCAAACATACATACATACATACATACATACATACATACATACATACATACATACATACATACATAGCACCGGATACACAATAGAGGCTCCATGTTTATCACTCGTTCACCCTGCTATGACATTACAATGCAAAGTTATTCAAATATCATTTTAATCCAGCCCCTCACTCCAATCCTCAATATTTCATATTGTAACTATTTCCAATTTTGCATTTGAAGTTTCTACTACAAATTTTCTTTTTATAAAACTTCCTCGGAGAAGAAAATAAAACAAATAAATACTCACACAAATTTGTAACTTTATGTTTTTAGGTTCGACCCCTACCTGGTGTGAATCCTTGTAGATTCAATTTCTAGAAGTGAAAAAAATCTGACAATCCAACGAAATCTAAACCCAATTTGCCATTAAGTCCATGGAATGTAATACAACAGAATAATATTTCCCTTAGTTTCTGAGTGTGTGTATTACATAGACATACATGTGGTAGATATCAAATAATCCCTTCATAGTTTTCACAAATGTGTTTAAAAATCCACATGTATACCCATCTCATGGTAGTGGAAAAGTTGAAGATGTTGATGCTAGTGTTGGTGGAAGTTTGCTTTTGTGGGATGATAGTTCTTATGATGTGGGTACGGCGGTGATGTGGTGATGGATTCTAAATTGGTGGAAGAGAGTATAGAGCTAGAAAGTAGAAATTGGAGGAGTATATATATATAGGCCTAATTTCACTTTACACCCTTATACTATACCCGTGTTTTCAATTAGATACATATTCTTTTTTTATTTTCAATTGAACCCTTAAACTTTAAAATTTCATTCAATCAGATGCAAAGCCTGCCGCTGTAGGCTTAAATTAATGAAAATTATCACATAAATTGCGCGTAATGCTTACCTATCATAGGTGAAGACAAACGAAGAAAATTGTGAATGGCGCAAAAATGATGCCATTTGGGATCTGATTGAATGTGATTTTGGATCTAATTTAATATGATTACGGATCTAGTTGAATGTGATTTTGGATCTGATTGATTGTGATTTTTCACACCATTCACATTCTCATTCATCTGTCTTAACCTAACCTATGTGTAGACACCCCATTTTGTCGGCTATCAGATTTAGGAGACCCATAGCTTGGTAGTTCAAAATGATTGAAAAGGCTCAAAAAGGACTCCTAGAAGTTAGTTCTATCTCTCAAAATGCTCAAAATGACCAAAATACCCCTGAAAGCCCGAACGCTCTCGGATTCGGACCAAATGTTCTGGAAACGCGCTACGTCGTAATAAAAACAATAAAATGAGTTCTAAAGCAAGACCGGATGAAATCGTCGGCTCCCAGAGACCCCCGAAAGTCCTGGAAGTTCCCAAGAAGTCCCCGTTGACCGGTTTGATCAAGGTTTGACCGAAATTGTCCAAATTCGCCGAAAAGTTTCGAAATCATTCTAGATCGTGTGGAAAGTATTAAATTGAGTTTTAAAAGAAAACTGAACGAAAACGTCAGCTCCTGGGAGCTCCTAGAGGTTTCCAGAACTTCCGGGAATCACAAGTTTGACCAGTTTGACCAAAAGTTGACTTTAAAACCAGAGCACTGTATCATTTTTCAAATATTTTTCATGGATACTGGAGGTCAATATCTTTCCAACGGTATATCGCACATAATTTTTGGATTTAAAACGAATTTATTATGAATTTCTGAAGGTGAAAAAGGCGATCAAATCGGTTTTATCGCTAATACCGCAAAACTTTTCAAAGTGACCTATCTCTGGACTATTTTTTATGTAAAGTAGACTCCATTACCTTTCCAACGGTATATCACAACCTCAATTTAGAGTTCGTATGCATTTTCTGTGAATTTCGGACGAAATAGGGCCTTTTCGCGAATACCGGAAGCTCTGGGGGCCTAAAAAGGATTATCTGGACGAATGAGGAGCAGTGCCGCCGCGGCACTGGCCCACTGTAGCCATGGCATAGGCCCAGTGCCGCCACGACACTCTCCCCCAGAATGGTCCATTTTTGTAATTTCTTTTGGGAGTTTATTTTGATTAATTGGAAACCAAAACGACGTAGTTCTATGTTCACAGATGTTTGGGACCAATGGGAATACTTCTTAAACCCCAAAACCACCCCAAATTGGCCTATATAAACCCCCCTTGACTTCTCATTTTGGGGGTGTCAAATGCATGTTTTGAAAAGTTTTAGAGAGAAAGTTGTAGAGATAAGGTTAGAGTAGAGAGAAAAGAAGCTTACTTCTTTGATTTCAAAACAAGAGAGTGAGTTCTAAACTTTGTTTACTTCATTACTTCCATTTACTTCATATTCAATACACCCAACCACCATTTTAGTGAGCATTTAAGAGAGAGGAAGCTACTTCCATGTCCAATGTCACCACATATAAGTGAAACACTGAGCTACAAGTCCAATACATCATTGAATATTATTTATTGATTGTTTATATACTTGTTTGCTTACTTTGTTGTTCATCTTCTCCTACCTCATTTCTTTTTTTGTTTTCTTTATTTACTTACTAGTCTATCATTATCTAGATGATGACATGAAGTTTGAGGTGAGTGAATCCTTATGGATAGTAGCTCTTGGCCTCAAAAACATGTTTGACAGATGAAGATTTCAACTCCAACACATTCCTATGTATTCATGAAGTTATCTTTGAAATGGAAATAATACTTTCAAATAATCTCGGAGGTTCTTGATGTGAGTCAAATATTGATATTTTAAATGGTTATAATCTTCATTAAGTATTGAAAATATGTTTTCAAAACCCCCATTTCAAACCCCCTCTTAAACCCCTCATTTTGATTTCAAGAAATAAACCTTGTTTTCTCAAAACCTTCAAAACAGTGAGTCATTTAACTTCAAAGAATTATTTTGAGTTCAATACTCAATATATGAATGCAAGACAACTTGAAAAGTCTTTCTAACTCATTATAGAACACCCATGATTTTTGGTTTGACTTGGAAGCACTTGAAAAGGGTCCATTTTTGTCCAAACATTCCTTCCAAACATTTTGCCTCTGCTGTCACAGCAGCTAGGTTGACTTTCAACTTGTTTTACAGAAAACGTTTCGCAAAAGAGTGATCCCAACCTATTTTTCCCTTGAACTTCAATGTATTAGGGAACTTTCTGTATAATATGGGCCTCTATATCTTTTGTGTTCATTTTCTAAGATTTTCTAACATTTCAGTCGACAGTACGGACTCTGTTTCTGAATAACCTCTATTGTTTATATGATTTCTCTCAATCTGTGATAGTTATTAAAGATTGGCTTTTTTATTTGTGTTCCAGACACACCAAAGATGATCTCCATAAAAAATCATGTATTTAAAACATTCCTAACCCTACGTTTCATTTTCCATAAGATCATGTCACTATTCTGTCCACTATTCACAGCAAGTATACTTTTACTTTCATCCTTTGATTTGATGTTCATATGCTTTCCAAATTAGTTCATCTCTTAGGAAGTAATTCATACTAAATTTGTACATATCCCATGATGATTTCCTTCATTCATTCATACACATTCTAAACTTCTAAGTTATTCTAGGAATCCATGAACACAAAACACACTACAACCTTTGCACATTCTAGGATCATACATTGCATTCATGCAAGATTTGGGGTTTTTGTAACTCCTAATCTAAGAAGATTATAAGGAATGATCATGACCACACGTTCATGCTTCCCCTCGATCTAATCCTCCTTTCTCATCCGTCCCGGGGATTGAGAGATCTTCTTTTCTCAAAGATTAACATGCATCATTCTAGCTTGCTAAGCATCCTTGTTTTCTTTGATTTATTTGTTTCAAAAACAATTCATGTCCCCTTAGATTAGGAAAACTTTACTACTTGATATATGATTAGACGATTTTTCCTAGGTTTGTTTGTGTGATCTTTCACTTTTGCATTGCATGATATTTGGCTAAGATCTTATGAACGATATCTTATCTTTTGATCTTCTATTTCAAAATTCTTGTGTGATGTAATATACTATCATAGTATTAATTGTTGAACCATACATAGTATAAGATGATTATTTGGATGCTAATTGAGGCCCGTCGAAAGACAGTGCGAGTTGAGGGTGTTTTAGTCGTGACAAAGGCTCCTTTCTCTCTCGTACCAAAACCCCAAACTAAGTTCTTTGGTTATGAAGGGCCTGTGCCCTTTATCCGTTTGGGTGAGTCAAATTAGGTTTCTTGGTTCCTTAAAGACCAAGTGGCGACTCTGTATCTGTTTTCAACAAACCTTTTCTTTTCTTTTTTCAAAACGATTTCAAAAAAATAAGAGGTGAAATTCCGCGTGTCCACACTATGATAGGTAAGCCTTACATGCAACTCATGTGGCAATTTTCATTAATGTAAGCCAATAGCATCAGACTTTGGATCTGATTGAATGAAATTTTGAAGTTCAAGGGTTCAATTGAAAATAAAAAAGAATATTGTATCTGTTAGCCCAAATATGGAAACCTTAGAGAGGGAGGGGGGGTGAATAAGGTTTTAGTGGAAATAAACATTTTTAAAACTTAATTGCAAATAAAACACAATCACAAATAATAAAGTAAAAAGATAAGGGAAGAGACACTTGCAAACCGAGTTTTCAAGTGGTTCGGCAATCCGCACATCGCGGTCTACGTCCACCCCTCAAGAACACCTCTTAAGGATTCCTTTAATCCGATCTACTTCACGGGTGTAGACCAAACCGTTACAAGAGTCTTCAATCTCTCCCAAAGAAGAACACCTCTTCTATGCATACAAGGGCTACTAACCCTCACTCTTTACAAAGATTTGAATTACAAATGATAACTCTCTCTCTAGAGTGGATGGATAAAAATATAGCTCACACAACAACTCCTTAGTGAGTAGATAATACAAATGAAAGGTCACTACAATTTGCTTTCTCAAGAATTACAATTGAAATGAAGAACAAATTGATTTTTCACTAAAACTAGAGCTCAATTGTGAATGATAATTAAACAAGTTGTTTGAATGATTTTCCTTGATTCCCCTCTTGTTCATAACCTTTAAAAACATTCCTATATGTAGCTTTTGAAAGATTATAGTCGTTAGAAGTGGTTAGGGGGTGTAAAAATATTTTTTGGAGAGCTTAAAAATCTAGTCGTTAGTGCATTCTGCGCGTTTCAGTCACTGGATCGAAGGTTCAGTCGACTGGAAAGTTTATACTAGAGAAGAGGCATTCTGTGACAAAGCTAATCAACTGAACAGTGCCTCCAGTCGATCGATTTTACAATCCAGTCGACTGGACATGAAAATTTTCAATTGACTGGATTCTGCTGGTTTTTGGCAGACTGACACCTATTTACTAAAACGGCCATAACTCCCTCTACAAAATGAATTTTTGTGATTCGTTTGAAGATTTGGAAACTAGATTCAAATACCTTTCCAACCATATAAAACTGAACATCTAATTCCTTACCAATTGGATCAGCTTTAGCTTTAAAGATGACCTATCTGCACAAAGGTCTTTGTTTTGACGTAGCCACTTGAAAACTTTTGTGAAATGAATTTAATTGAGTGGTCTAAGTATATTTAAGTCCTTGAAAGTATTTTAAAGTGTGAGAGCAAGGATCCTAAAGTTCAATTAAAGTTACTTGAGCCCCTATGAGTGATTGATCAAAATACTTACATATAAATCATAGTCTTCAAACAAGGATGAAAAATCTTCAAGTCTTCAAGCTTGATCCTTGTTGAGCTCCATCACTCATGGCTTTACCATATGCTATCTCATGAACTCAAACAAAGTTATAACATTTAAGATCTCTATCAAAAGATTAGCACAATGAAAATGACATGATAATTGTTTGAAATAGAACCAATAAATTATCACTAGATTTGTGATCATCAAAACAAAACAAAAGTAATGCCATAAATAAATTCAAGGCTAACAATTTTCCCCTTTTAGATGATGTCAAAATATGCAATAGAGATATAGCAGTTTAAAGCAAGATAGGTGTCATTTTCATGTTATCATTCAAAGTAACAAGATATGCAACATATGAATCCAAGAATGATAATTTTCTAACACTCTATTATCATTTTCCTCATTTTTGAATATCTCTTTATTCAATTCTCTATTCAATTTCCCTATTTTTGACAAAAAAAAAAGATTGGGCTTTGAACTAAAAGTTCCCCCTCAAGATAAGCAAACAAGTTATGGAGGCAACGAGATACCAAAACATCTAAATTGAACATAGTAATATGTTCCCCCTCAAAATAAGCAAACAAGTCATGAATGATACCAAATTACCAAATACCAAATATGATACTAAAGTAAACATAATAATATGTTCCCCCTCAACATATGCATATATGAATAAAACCCAATTATATGATCAACATTATGCATTATCTTCTTAGAAGGATGGAATATTTGAAAGAAAAAAAAAAAAAGACATGACATTCGAAATGCAAGATTGATTTCATAATCAAAGCAAGTTAATGTTATAAACCAAACATGATTAGCATGCTATCAAAATCAAAAGGAATATCAAAACAAATGAATCAAACCTACTCCTACTAGGCTTAATGTGAGAGATTTAACCATTATCCAAGCACCTCTTGGATGCAATATTTGCCGAGGAGGTAGGAAAAGATCCCTTCATAACCCAAATCATGTTAATTTTCTTACAAAATGAACATTTATAATTAACATGCCCTTTTTCATGCAATAATGACAAGTTACATGGGGGAGGGTCTCATTTAAGATTGATCCCTTAACAAGGAATTTCTTGTGAGGATTTTGAGAATTTGAAATAGAGGGTGTGGACTTTACAAAGAAGCTTTGTACTTCTTTTCCTTGTATGTGGGATCAAATCCCAAATCGGCCTTATCAAAACACACTTTTGTTTTCCCAAAAGCATATTTAAATTTTGTTCACTTTGGGTAAACTTGGCCAAAGTCTTTGTCAAATCATCCACTTCCTTTATCAATTCAACCTTTTCTTTTTCAATAAATTCATTTGAAGGTTGATTAGTTGAATCAAGTTTTTCTTTTCTCAAAATATCATTTTGAGTTTTCAAATCATTTAATTGATTTTTCAACTCCAAAATTTCTTTTTCAATCTCATTTGAAGATTGTGCTCTTAAAAAATGTTTTTCATTTTCAATCTTCAAAGATTCATTTTGGGATTTCAAAATATTTAACTCATTTGAAAGTTTGAAAAAATTCTTTTTAAGAGTAATGTATTTTGTTATCATATTTTCCAACTCCTCATATAACTCCTCAAAAAGCACATTGAAGTTCATCATAATTAGCGGATGAGTTGGAGTTTACCTCTTTTACCTTATTTTCATGGGCGGCTTCTTAGTCACTTGATTCATGTTCGGATGCTTCACTGTTCGAATCGCTCCAAGTGCCCCCTTTTGCCATTTTCTCATTCTCCTCATCTTCTTTATTGGAAAATAAGCATATATAACTTTCTTCTTTCTCTTGAACAAAATCCCCTTTTTGTACTTCTTGTTGATGAGTTAGATTTTCAACATTTCCCATAACATCAACAACTCTTTGTTGTAACTCAAGGATTTGGTTAGTATCATTATGAATATTTTCTAAACATAACCAAATTTCATTAGCATTAGAGTATGAACGAATTCTATTATATGTGGTATTATCTAAAGCATCATATAGAATTTTCATAGCTCTAAGATTCAATAGAAAATTTTTTTGATCACTTTCATGCCATTCAATCTTTGGTTTAGGAGAAAAACCATTTTTGACAATGTTCCAAAGATTGTAGTCAAGTAAAAGAAAATAAATTTCTATTCTCCTCTTCCAATGATCATACGTATGATCACTCAACAATGGAGGAGTGGAAATACAATAACCTTTTTCAAAAAATGTAGTTTCCATGGATCTTAACTCTAGATTGTAAAATCGTTTGAAAATAGAAGAGCCAAAACTCTGATACCAATTGTTGGCACAAATATTGAAACCTTAGAGGGGGGGGGGGGGGGGGGGGGGGGGGGGGGGGGCGAATAAGGCTTTAGTGTAAATAAACTTTTTCAAAACTTAATTGTAAATAAAACACAATCATAAATAATAAAGTAAAGAGATAAGGGAAGAGACACTTGCAAACCGAGTTTTCAAGTGGTTTGGCAATCCGCACACCGCGGCCTACGTACGTCCACCCCTCAAGAATACCTCTTGAGGATTCCTTTAATCCAATCTACTTTACGAGTGTAGACCAAACCGTTACAAGAGTCTTCAATCTCTCCCAAAGAAGAATACCTCTTTTTTGCACAAGAGTTACTAACCCTCACTCTTTACAAATATTTGAATTACAAATGATAACTCTCTCTCTAGAGTGGATGGATAAAATTATAGCTCACACAATAACTCCTTAGTGAGTAGATAATACAAATGAAAGCTCACTACAATTTGCTCTCTCAAGAATTACAATTGAAATGAAGAACAAATTGATTTTTCACTCAAACTAGAGCTCAATTGTGAAGGATGATTAAACAAGTTGTTTGAATGATTTTCCTTGATTCCCCTCTTGCTTATAACCTTTAAAAACATCCTTATATATAGCTTTTAAAAGATTATAGCCATTGGAAGTGGTTAGGGGGTATAAAAATAATTTTCGGAGAGCTTAAAAAACTAGCCGTTAGTGCATTCTGTGCATTTCAGTCGACTGGATCGAAGGTTCAGTCGACTGGAAAGTTTATACCAGAGAAGAGGCATTCTATGACAAACCTAGTTGACTGAACAGTGCCTCGAGTCAACTGATTTACAATCCAGTCGACTGGACATGAAATATTTCAGTTGACTGGATTCTGCTAGTTTTTGGCAGATTGACACTTCTTTACTAAAACGGCCATAACTCCCTCTAAAAAATAAATTTTTGCAATCCGTTTGAAAATTCGGAAATTAGATTCAAATACCTTTCCAACCATATAAAACTCAACATCTAATTCCCTACCAATTGGATCAGGTTTAGCTTTAAAGATGACTTATTTAGGCAAAGGTCTATGTTTTGACTTAGTCACTTGAAAACTTTTGTGAAATGAATTTAATTGAGTGGTCTATGTATGTTTAGGTCCTTGAAAGTATTTTAAAGTGTGAGAGCAAGGATCCTAAAGTCCAATTAAAGTTACTTGAGCCCCAACTAAAGTTACTTGAGCCCCTATGAGTGATTGATCAAAATACTTACATATAAATCATAGTCTTCAACCAAGGATGAAAAATCTTCAAGTTTTCAAGCTTGATCCTTGTTGAGCTCCGTCACTCTTGGCTTCACCATATGCTATCTCATGAACTCAAACAAAGTTATAACATTTAAAATCTCTATCCAGAGATTAGCACAACAAAAATGACATGATAATTGATTGAAATAGAACCAATGAAAGTACACAATTATCCCTAGATTTGTGAACATCAAAACAAAACAAAAGTAATGCCTTAAATAAATTCAAGGCTAATAGTATCCAATTGAAAACATGGATATAGTATTAGGGTTTAAAGTGCAATTAGGCCATATATATATATATAACAGCTCTAAACCAATTCTTTAACTTTACTGGTTTACAAACCAACAATGCTAAGAGTTGCCTCTTTTTCTCAAATGCTGAGGATGATATGATTAATGATATTGTGAATATTCTCCATTTTGAGAAAGGCATTTTTCACATTAGATATCTTGGAGTACCTTTAATTACTTCAAAATTTAAGAAAAGAGACTTTGAGAACTTGGTTAATAAAATTTGTGCTAGAGTTAATTCTTGGAAGTCTAAATTTTTATCTTATGCATGCGGAGCACAACTCATTAGCTTTGTCTTGACAGAAATTCAACTCTGCCGGTCCGGAATATTTGTTCTTCCTAAACGAGTCCTCAAGCAAGTGTCCCAATCTATGACCAGATTTCTATGGTCTAGCAAGACAGATAAATCTTCTGGAGCTAAAGTTGCATGGGATAAAGTTTGTAGGCCAAAAAAAAGAAGGTGGTCCGGGGTTCAAAAATGTCTTTTTGGTTAACACTGTATTGAACCTTAAACATATAGGGAATTTGTTGGACCCTTCCAACATATCCCTCTGGAACAAATGCTTAAAGATAAGAATTTTTGGCAAGCCAAAATTCCTTCCCAGTACTTAGGAATTGGAGGAAGTTATTAAACCTTAGAGAAATAGCCAAACCTTTACTAATACATTGCATTGGTAATGGTAATCATACTTCTCTCTGGTTTGATACTTAGCTACCTTTGGGACCCTTATTTGACAAATACTCAGAAATTATTAATCTGCACTTAATCTTAATGCTAAGGTTAGCTGCACTATTAGGGGGTTGGATTGGAATTTGCCTGGGTACAACTCCATTGATCTTAATGAAGTCAGAAATCTTTTGTCTAATTTCCCTAAACCTACAAGTTGTCTTGATACTGTGAAATGGACTATAACCTCTAATAGTGTGTTCAACACTTCTCTTATATAGGACCATTTGAGGATTCATCACCCTGTAGTTCCAAGGTATAACACAGTGTGGCTCTCTGGGTGTATTCCCAGACATAGTTTTGTTCTTTGGTTAGCTGCCCAAAATAGACTTTCTACCCATGATAGAATTCCTAATTATACTCTTGGCCCATTAGCTTGCATGCTTTATCATAAGCATATGGAAACACATGACCACTTGTTTTTTACTTGTTCTTACTCTACTTTTGTGTGGCATGACCTTATGAATAAATGTGGATTGCATTGGCAAGGTCATAGCTGGGCTGACACTTTAGATTTGATGGCTCAAAGGTTGAAAGGCAAGACAATCTGATATGTGATACCTAAAATGTGTCTTGGAGTAGCAATCTATGGGTTATGGAGAATGCGAAATAATAGGATGTTTAAGAACACCTCCAATCCCAAAGAAATTCTTCTGAAGAACTTGATATCTCAAATCAATGCATAAATCAGGGTGAAGTGGGGAAACCATTCTAATTTTGATAGGATTATTTGTATTCGAGCCTAATGGCCCTAGTAGGGTTTTTGCACATTTTGATTTGATCAGTTTGTACTTTTGGGTTGCCTTGGATACTTGGTAGTCCTTCAATATATTTTTTGTAATATGTAGGGCCTGCCATACTTGTTGATGTTTTGGTTAGTTTTGCTTCATGTTTTCATGTAATGAGCTCATTGCACTATCCTAGGGTATGTCCCTTATACATTTTGGGTAATTCTTTGGTGACAACCTTCATACAACCTCTTAAAAGATGTGTCTATCTCTCTCCTGTGTCACTGCAGGGTCCAATGACATTATAGGAGAGAGATAGACACATCTTTTTAGGAGGTTGTATGAAAGTTGTATGAAAGTTGTTACCAAAGAATTACTCATACATTTTATACATCATTTTTGGAATATTTTTCCCTTTTTTCAAAAAAAAAAATTAATATAAGAGAAAGAGAGGGAGAAAGAGATCACTTGTCTCAAAATTCAAGTCAATTCAAGGGCAAAAGTGTCTACAAATTTTGTTAGGGAAGGCACAACGATGTCAGATGCTCTTTTCCGTTCAAGCTCATAACGGTAGACTAACTGAGGGGTATAAAGTGTCTCCAGTTAAGTCTTCGGGGGGTGCATTTATTGGATAAAATTACTTAGGGGTGCGAGTTAAAATTGGATCATAGTTCAGAGGGTGTTGATGTAATTATTCCTTTAATATTTTTATAACAAATATGGGTAAATTACACAAACCTCCCCTAAGGTTTGCCTTAATTACACGGACCTCCCCTCTTGTTTCAAAAATTACACAGACCTCCCTCGAGGTTTGTAATTAGGTAACAAAACGCCCCTTCCCCTAACGGTCCGTTAGTTTTTTTTACATTAGCCTCCATTGAAAATTACAATTAGCCCTCCTAATATTATAAAATTGTCATACTAAACCCCTTTCTCTTATATTTTTGTTTTAATTATAAAATCCCTTCTCCCTCCTATATTTTTGGGTTAATTTTTTTAGCATTAATTTATATCATCTACACAAAATACATATAAATAGGTCAAAATTTTTTTTTCCCCAAACAAACCTCTATCAAGCCCCCCATGTATTAATTTTCTAGATTTGCCCCTGTCCCTATGCTTCAAAAGTGGACACTTAACCCCCTGTGATTGTGGACTAAAATGGAATTGTTATGATTTCACTCAAAACTGACAAAAATTCTAAAATTGGTTAAAAATATAAACACTTAACCCATTTTGTGATGTTAATTTTGGAGTTAACGCTCTTTGAGTGAAATCATAACAGTTCTATTTTAGTCCACAATCACAGGGGGTTAAGTGTCCACTTTTGAAACACAGGGACATGGGCGGATCTAGAAAATTAATACAGGGGGGGGCTTGATAGAGGTTTGTTCGGGGGAAAAATTTTTTTGGACCTATTTATATATGTTTTGGGTAGATATAAATTAATGCTAAAAAAATTAACCCAAAAACATAAAAGGGAGGAGGGATTTTATAATTAGCACAAAAATATAAGAGAAAGAGGACTTTAATATGACAATTTTATAATATTAGGGGGGCTAATTGTAATTTTCAGGGGAGGCTAATGTAAAAAAACTAACGGACCATTAGGGGAGGGGGCATTTTGTTACCTAATTCAAACTTCGAAGGAGGTCTGTGTAATTTTTGAAACAAGAGGAGAGGTCCGTGTAATTAAGGCAAACCTCAAGGGAAGTTTGTGTAATTTACCCAAAAATAAATAAATTTTGATAGATGTGGCGCTTTGATGCTAAAGCCACTTCCTAAAGTCCCAATTAGGGCGGCTTCGATTTTAGACAAAGAAATATTGGAACCTTCTCGACCTCTTCTCTCTCTCTCTTGCTTTTCCATAATTTCATGCGTCTTTCTATTTGCTTTTCATAATTTCATGCGTCTTCTTTTCTCTACCTCTCATCACCTAAAAATCAAATCACCAAGACTTCCCCCACCCCACTTGGAAGTGGTCCCGACTCCCGACTGTTCTCAATTAATTAAGGTAAGATGCACTTTTAAATACACTATTAAATGTACAAATTTATTTAAAAATATTAAATTTTGTGTTAAAAAATTAGTACACATAAATGCACAATTAAATATACAATTTTACTTTAAAATATTAGAATTTGTTATGAAAAATCAGTGCACACATTTTTTGTGTGCAAAAACGTCACCCAAATTGCTGGCCATACGGCACCCTCTCTTTCTCTCTCTCTCTCTCTCTTAAAACGACCGCTTCGGGGTACTCCAGAGCTGAAAGATCACTAGAACGATCAAAGGTAAAGGTCTCCCCAAACCCCAATTTCTCTCTCTCTCTCTCTCACACAGTACTATTGTACTGTTTGTACATCAGTTCTCATACACGTATTTTGTCTCTGTAGACTCTATACATATGTGTTTCTGTCTCTCTGTTACTTCTCATCAGAAGTATGGTTGTCAACTTCTGATCATCAACTGATTAGTGGAAATCTCTTTGTTCTGCTATTTAATCTCTCTCTCTCTCTCTCTCTTTCTCTCTCTCTCTCTCTCTCCTCAGAAAAAAAATCTATTTTTGTTCTGTTTGTTGAAGTGTTTGTGCACTGCTTTGTTTGAATTCATATATATATATATACTTGTATATTGATATATACCCGCCATATTCACACATTCTGAAATTTTTCTAAGGTTTTTTTTGGTGCTTGCTTTGTCAATGTTTCTCTCTCTCTCTCTCTCTCTCTCTCTCTCTCTCTCTCTCTCTCTTTACTGTCAGAAACGGGAGGTTATTGGTATGTAATTTGAGAAGATAATGGTGTTTGTTGGTGGTGGTGGTGGCGGAGGAGCGAAGATGGGAGGAGGTGGGGTGATCAGTGAGTGGAATGACATTCCTATGGAGCTTTTGTTGCGAATTGTGTCGCTTGTTGATGATCGGACGGTGATCGTTGCCTCCGGGGTCTGTAGTGGGTGGAGAGATGCTATTTGCTGGGGCCTTACCCATCTCTCTCTTTCATGGTATAATCTCTTTTTGCCCTTTTTCTTGTATCTTCATGTAGTATATCTGTATGGGATTTTGGGGATCCCTAAGTTGTATCATATTGCTTTTGTTCGTTGGTTGGTTTTATTGGGTCAATTGGCATTGCCCTGTTTCTCGGCATACTGTTTGGTTGAATCTTTCTTGCTCAGATGAAAATCACTACTATTATATGATTTAAATCTTGCTCAATAGCTGAATAATTTTGTTCTACTTTGTGCGTTCTTTGTCGCTCTCAATCAAACATGGTTCTCGCCATTTTTGTGTACATTCTTGTTTTGTTAATTGAATTAACTACATGTACAACAGATCGATAGATGCAAATTTTTGTTGTCCCGATCTATACCAATGGCATATAGGCAACACATTTTTTATGAGTATATATTATGATACAAGTATCTATATTTTGTTCTGCATTTAGTTCATAAAGGGAAAAATGTGAACTTGATAGATAACATACCGTTTCAGTTCCATTACGACACATTGCTTGGGCTACCTTTTAAACTTTTCAGTCTTAATGGTTCTTTATCCAAGTGTCATCCTTCATTTTGGTCTTCCTCCTGACCATGACTCATGATCCTCCATTTCATTCACCTGCCCTACTAGTAGGAATTAAGAAGTGGTATTTCTTTTAGGGTGCAGGATTGGAAAGGTTAGCAGAAAGAGATTCAAAGTTGAATGGTTTTGAAGAAATGAGCATGAGGCTTTGAGTTGGCTTTCTCGAGCAGTGCCTTGGACTTGTTTCTTGTTCTTGATATCAGCTTGCAATTTCCTTTAGGAGATCTATCATCTATGAGCTAGGAATCACCGCTGCGGATGCGGGAGATTTGCATACATTTTCAAAAATTTTGGGTTGCCGGGATTACTTGTAGGACATGATACAAAAATAGACTTTTGTATATTTACGTTAATTATTCTACAACTATATTGTCTCGGTAAGCTAAAGCCTACATCAACAGTACTAGTCTTTTGGATTCTTAGATTGACCCCAAAGTTTTAAAAATATGTTAGGGACCGCACTTTTTATTTTAAAAATAAAACACACTAGAACAAGCACCCCATAGAATCCCCGCGATTTTGGATGCGGGTGCACATCTGGTGCTGATTCTTCAACCTTTGAAACGACCTTTTAAATGAAGGAATCTGTGCTTCCTTCCTTGTCTATATGCATAATGGATATTGAAACCTAATTTGAAAGATGTTTTGGTAGCGGTTTGGGAAGAAGGGGTGTTTTGCATTTGTATAGCAAAGTTTGCATACTCAAAAACAGTTCGTAGTCACCTAAAAGCGATAGAGAATTTTTATTGCTTCTCTAAGTAGTCTTGTTTTCTTCACCTTTGATTCCTCAGATCTGCATATACAGTGCCGATACAAGTCAAGATCTGTATCTTCCCGTGGTATAGAACCAATATATTCTGGAGTGTATTGGACTGTATCTCCAATATAATCAATGTATGTTCTATTAAATAGAATGGATAGAATTGTTTCTGTATATGTCACGAGCATGCTTACTGTTGTATGTAAAAAGGCATGCTCCTGTGAGGAGGGGAGACGGGATAACTATATCTGGAGAAAATTTATACGTTAATACACGTGCACCAACCTAGGTACTCGTTTGTATCATGTCCATGCTACGTATTGTTCATCCATTAGTTAAATATGCATGTTGACACATCAGGATGGTACATTTTAGTCATGACAAAGTACGGTTCATTCTAAACATAGATTTTTTCCGTACTTGCCCCTATTAACTGTTAATTTTCTTTAGGTGCAACAACAACATGAACAATTTGGTTCTCTCTCTTGCTCCAAAATTTACGGAACTTCAGGTTCTAGTTCTTCGTCAAGACAAACCTCAACTTGAGGATAATGCTATTGAGGCTATTGCAAATTACTGCCATGACCTACAGGACCTTGACCTCAGCAAGAGCTTCAAGCTCAGCGATCGCTCCCTCTATGCATTGGCTCATGGTTGTCCAAATCTTACCAAACTCAACATCAGTGGATGTTCAGCCTTCAGTGATATTGCCCTTGCATGTCTTACTGGTTTCTGCAGAAAGTTGAGATATTTAAATCTTTGTGGATGTGTAAGAGCTGCTACTGACAGGGCATTGAAGGTATCAACTATTAAGAACTTGTTATTGTTATGTCAAAATTGCGAATCATATCATGAATCGGTTTTCTATAATTATGAATTGTGAATTGTAAGATTCACTTTGTAAGAATAAAAAAAAAAATGAAGAACAGCAAATATGTGCGCGGTGTGTATACATATCAAAACACAAGAACAGTGGTTAAAAATGAAGAAAATAACAATTTATGATAAGTTTTATTCAATCAAGGCTCAAAATAGTGAAAGTGTTCCACTCACAACTTAAAACTTCAAAGTTCCGAATTATGAATGGTTAATTGTATCGGTTTGTATCATATATGAAACTCGAATTGACTTGTATATCAACTGACTCTAATGACCATGCTTATTATCATTTGACTAGACAATTCGATATAGGTTATTAGATCTGTAGTCTATTTACCAACTTTACTAAGATATTCTGTGCAGGCTATTGGATACAACTGTAGTCAGTTGCAGTCATTGAGTCTGGGGTGGTGTGAGGATGTCGGCGATGAAGGGGTAATGAGTTTAGCGTATGGATGCCCTGATCTAAGAGCCCTCGACTTGTGCGGCTGTGTCCTTATAACAGGTAATCTTTATTCGTGCAAATAATCAGTTACTTTGGAAATAATGAACATTCTTGTTTCGTCTAATTGGTATTATTAGCCCGTTCTTTGTATTTAATTTTGGTTCTTGAATAAATTAACGTCACTCCTTTAGATGTCTCAATTCTAATGTCTACACACTTGTGGTTCTTTCCTGAAATCTTTGTCAAGTCTTTTGGGGCTTAATTAATGGTTTATACTATCTACTTAGTGTGCCATAATAGTACTTTAATTATATAGAGATATAATCTACAAATGGTAATCTATAAATCCTCGTTTCAAGTAGTATTGCAAGTGTTCAGATTCCCGGGTTCTGTTGATTTCAGTGAGAACCAACAAAGATTTTACAGTTCTGAGTTTCATGTTGGTCCTTAAGAATCAGAAAGCTTATGCTTCATATTTGGATATAAAGTCGCTATAAAGCCTACAAATGAGTCTCTCATATGTGAGATTTCGAGGATAAAACGAACAGAAAAGATGAAAAATATGAGCTGAAAAAATTTGTTACTGCCACCCGACCCAGTATGTAATGGCTTAGGTTTAAGGCACGAACAAGGAGGAGGAAGAGTAAAGTTGTAAATTGGTGTTTTGTCGATACAAAACATTAATGATCTGGCAGAACAAAATGCTGTGGTATAGGGAGTAAAAGAAGCGAAGGAAAATTGGAAAATCAGGGGATGGCTTTTGATGATATTTTGTTTAAAGTGTTGGCTGTTGTCAATGCCTACCGCATTCTTTTTAGCACAAGGTCTTACGTATTGCTTGTTGAAGAAATACCCATGATTACTAAGTAGTGCCTGTACCGATACAATGACACAAACAAGACACGTCTTCCAAAAAAGTAGGACACGGACAACGGCGAGGACACTGGAATAACTATTTAATTGTTGTCTCATATGATAGGGAAATCATATTATTTATAATTTGGGATGTATAATTGTATACGTACCTGTATACTTGTATATACATGTGTAAGGTTATTGCCTACCTTGCTGGCAACTTGGCATTTATATGCGCGTCTTCTAATTCTGTAGGAGAGGGAGCATGGAAATCATTTTATGTATTACTAAGTTGTTACTGATTTGAAATCTGGAATTTTGTTCTGGCCTAACTCGTGTAAGGAGCATATGTACGCCTTGGTTGGACGTCTTTGTTGTCCTCTAATTGATGTTCTAGACATGGTCAATTCACCAATTGATATGGGGCTCAACCCAGATTGACTTTATTTGATGCTTGTGATTCCTTGCCATGCTTAAAGAATAATTGTTTGTTCTTATTTTATTTTATTTTTATTGTGCACTACACAAGGGAATGGAATGGAATCCCTTACCACTGGCCCATTTGGTCTCAATAATTGTTCTTTTCATTATACCTTGTTTGGTGGGTTTTGATTATCAACTCCTGATCTTTCTGCATCTCATTACAGATGACAGTGTGATTGCTTTGTCAAACAATTGCCTTCGCCTGAGATCTCTCGGACTCTACTACTGCCAGAACATTACAGACAGAGCTATGTATTCTTTGGCTCAAAGCCGAGTTAAGAACAAGCACGAAATGTGGAAGTCCATGAAAAGCACGTACGAAGAGCAAGGTCTAATGAATCTGAACATCAGCCAGTGCACTGCTCTAACCCCTCCGGCTGTTCAGGCGGTATGCGACTCATTTCCTGCGCTTCATACCTGCCCAGGAAGGCATTCACTTATAATAAGTGGATGTTTGAACTTAACATCTGTGCATTGTGCCTGTGGAGCAACTAGCTCACTTTCTCATGGTGCCCATTGAGAGAGAGAGAGAGAGAGAGAGAGAGAGAGAGAGAGAGAGAGGTCTCAAGTTTCTGATGTCCTGAAAAGTAAAAAAAAATCCCCGTGTACATATGGTTATGTAAATAGCCTGTGATTGTATGTATGTGTGTAGCTTTTTTGATGTTGGAAATCAGTTTGTGTGCGTACGGTTATGTAAGTAGCCTGTGATTGTATGTATGTGTAGCTTTTTTGATGTCCTGTGATTGTATGTATGTGTGTAGCTTTTTTGATGTTGGAAATCAGTTTGTGGTTTTAGACCATAGTTTATCCAAGACTCGGACATGGCAGTATTTACTTTTCCTATTTGTCGCAAAAGCTGGGTGATTTAGAGTGTCTGCAATCTTTGCAGGAATAAGAGATCCTTTTTTTTTCCCCCTTAAAGTTGATTAGCGTTTGGTATTACTATGACATTTAGAGATTTTTAAGCTATTTCAAAAAAAAATTCAGTTTACTGCTTTTGAATTATAGTTTTTTGTTTTTATTCAGCTTTTTGAGAACTTTTTTTTTTTTTTTTTGAAGTAGCCGTAAAAAATTGATTGCTTGACGGATTCAACTTTTTCACGGCATGCTTTGTAACATTGCAGTTTTCAGTTTTCTTTTTTTGTTTTGATTTTTAAGAGATTCTTTCAAATTACAGTCATTTATGACAACAAAAATTACAAAGTCACAACGAGCCCGTGTAATCTTTTCAGATTACGGTCAATTATGACAACAAAAGCAACAAAAGTTATGTCACAACGAGCCCGTGTAATCTCAAATAATTGAATAACAAAAGGGCAACTTAGTTATCATCCAGGCAACATCAACAAAAGTTATGTCACAGTGAGCCCGAGTAATCTCAAATAATTGAATAACAAAAGGGCAACATAGTTATCATCCAGGCTTATTGAGAGTCGCGAGTCATGGCAACCATCTACTTTTCCCATTTGTGGCAAAAACCTGTATGATTTAGAGCCCTGTTTGGAATCTTTGTGCACATAGACCAATATAACATTTGGACGGATCATCACTACTTGCATTTGGGATTTTAACGGGTATACAGGTGGATCTGTAACATCTGTCCGTACTGCTTTACTGGGCTTAAAGGTCTTCTGTTTTGCTTTCTTTCATTTTTCTTTTTTCTTTTTTCTTTTTTCTTTTTTTGATACTTTCTGTTTTGCTTTCTGGGGGAAAGCTAAAGACACCCTTTGAAATGGGCAAACAAGACCACCAAAACTTGGCCTTTGGTGGGTGGAAATTAATATTGCTGAGCATGAAGGAATAAAAAAAGGAAAAAGAAATCAAATAGCAAACTTAAATCATTTGAGACTAAAATTTACAGTTTTTGGTCAAAGATTGAGTACATATATGATATGGCTATTTTTGGAATCAAACAGTAATGAACAAGAGATAATAACACCTTCAGCAACACCCACTTGTTGATGCATCAGACTCGGGAGGCTTTTGTTTGAAGATGTTCCTTTTGCCAGCAGATGAACTCTCAGCCAATAGACTCGGCGTTTCCAAAATCTGCGTATAACACGAACATATCATTAGAAAGTAGCATGCTGCTCAACATGTAAATTTCATATTATGTAATTATGCAACAATAAGTTTCTTCTCGAGTTCGCTTTTAGTAATGGGCTACACGACACGTTATGCTGCATTTTTCTGAAACAAAAACAACGTATTTTCCTAAGTACGTGTGTCAATATGGTTACATTTTAGACAGAGAGACCAAAAAAACAAGTGGTAGATATGGAAAAAGTAACATGATAAAGCGAGAGGTATTTGCTGTAGATCAAGGTTAGTTACTCGTTTCCTTGTATGTAAACCACCACCTCCAACTTAAAAGTGGAAACAAGTAACACTTGCTTGTTCGAAATAAAGTAAATATTGTGATCAACTCATCTTTAACACGAGGAAAATGAAGACGGCAGTGCGGTTATAATTGGTGAGAATGCATTCTAAAGATGTAATTCCAAACGCACCATTACTCCTGTGTAATGACATATTGTGCCAGTATCATGAAGCATCAAAATGTGTCCTCAAAGACGACTTTGGAAACCAAGTTCGGAAGACGAATTCAAAATTTTAAACTAGAATCAACGGATGCAGAGAAGCAGTAATGCTATCCCACAAAACCCCAAAAAGGAATAAAAAGGAAAACAAGAAAAATTGATCACAATAGACCTAGGTAGCACCGGTGTGGGATTTCGGGTACGGGGATGCGGGTGCGAGGGGTTCGCCAATTTTTCAAAAAGTAAGGGTATAAGGGTAAGGGAAAGGGTGTGGGGGGAGTACTTGGATAAAATATTAAAAAAAATATTTTTATATAATAGTATATACAAACTAAAGAGGAAAGAAATAGAGGTAAAGGGCATGATCTCTTTTCTAAAGAATATATAAACAAAAACGAACTTATGATGTATCTTACAGTGTTCTAAAAATCGGCCTAGCGCTAGACGGTGCCCGGCCGCCGAGATTTTCCCTAGGCGTTTGTGAAAATCGGCCAGTGGATTAGTCGGCCTCTAGGCGGGGCTTTGGCAGTGCTAGGCGGTGCTAGGCGGGGCCTAGGCGGTGCTAGGCGGGCTAGCGTGAGAATGCTAGAGAGTCTTATTTTGGCCTGACTCTTTGGAAAAAAAAACTCTACATTAGTATATATATACACTTAAGGTTTAAGTTAATTATGGAGAGATCCCTAATAGTTTTTTAAATATTAAAACCTTCTAATAATCTTTACTTATTTCCAAAAAAACACCACATAACCTTTATATATATATATATATTATTTGAACCACAAATCTATAATTATTTTTAATTAACACCACATAACTCGTATATATATATATATATATCTATTATATAATTAATTTTATTTATAAAAAAAAATCCGCCTAGGCCCCTAGGCGCTAGGCCCCCCTCTACCGCCAGACTAGCGCTTAGCGATTTTTAGAACATTGGTATCTTATAACTATGACTTGTGAAGAAGGATCCAACCTCAATTTCATAGCATATCACATTTCTCTTCACTTGTATTAAAGCTTAACAGTGAAACTAGGAATGAGATTTAATTCCAAGTCTCCTTATAATAATCCATATCATATATTACAAAGTAACTCGCATTGTAGATAGAAATGAAGTGCTCCAAAAGATCAAAACCATTCTAGCTCCAGACATGATAGAACCAAACATGTGCCAACAACAAATAGTGGTACTAGTACACCACATTTTTAAAGCTACATATAAATGACGGGCCAAGATACTCCATTGAAGTTGCATGGTAAACGTCTATCCCCAAGATGCTAGTGCATATTTCCAATACTGTGCCTTATAAAAATATCAAAGGATATTTTAGCTTTATTTAACATAATTCTTTGTATCAATGATGTCTTTTACGTTTCAAAGTGTCATGTTCCTGCACCATAACTTTTAGAGTTCCATGCAGAGGAAGCTTAAATCTAAGTGTGTGCCAAGTTTAATAAGTAAACATTACAAAAAACACATTTGTTATGGCATTCCACTAAGAGCTCACTATTTTTCTTCTCTACCATGCGTCTGACATTTTGCCATCAAAAGCCTACGTCATCAAACAACAATAAATAGCAAGAGGTAGGTTGACAAGACATAATAGGGCATCGACATGGATTCAATTATAACATGGTTGGTTGTCATTTGAATTTGAATATCGTTATTCATGGTTATATCATCATCAATGAGAAGTAAAAAATAAAAAAAAACATGAGATTTCACCATATTTCGCCTTATATGGTCATTTAAATGTTTTCTTTAAATGAAAAAAAAATTAATAATAATAAAAAACAAAAATAAAATCATGATTTCGAACATCATTTGGGAACTCAGCACCATTTTTCTTAAATGGATCAATCGAAGTTGACGAGTTCTTATTTAAAGTCCTAAGATGATGAGTTCATACTTAAAAGTCCTATCGAAAGTAAGGACGTCCAAACATGCCCTTAAGATATGTCTCCACCAAAAATTTAAGTAATGAATCGTCTGATTAGTAATAAGGTAATCAATTGAAGTTTTTTAGGACAAAGAAACGCATAAACAAAGTCAAATCGAAAGCTTCTGCTTGCATCAATACATGTGTCTAAAGTGCTAAGAGAACCCAAGGTCAAGAACCAATGCAACATCAAAAGACAACCCAATGACAGCAAAACAAACAAAAAAGGCAAAGGATCCTATAATTTTGCGTACCTTCAAAACAAGCTCCTCAAAGCATTGCTCCACATTGACCCGAGTTTTTGCACTACATTCGATGAAAAGGCATCCATATTCCCTAGCGAAGTCAATTCCCTCCTTTTTCGTGACAACCCTGTCACTTTCCTGAGCAAGAAATTTCTTAGATGTTGGCAATACCTCCATATGGCATAATTGTTAAAATGAAGTCCCTCAGCAGCCTAACTAAACTAAGAAAAAAGAATCATGAATTCAGATTATTAAAAGCCAAACCTTATCAACTTTGTTGCCAACAAGCATCTTGATGCAATCTTGATTTGTTGAGTACAGATCAATTTCTTTAGCCCATATATCTGATAGATTCGTAAATGTTTCTCGCCGTGTTACATCATATACTGCACCAATTTTCATTATTTGGTTAACACAACATTGTTACCAAATTGAAAGCATCTGTCTAGGAGACTACTGTTTTATTTTTTCTAAAACAAAACAGACGATTATTTCTTATACGTAAAATATTCACAGGTGAGATTATTCTTATGTTGGACATTAAAAGAAAATGCTAGTATTACTAAACACTAAAGCTATATGAGTAAAAGTGTTTTAGGATATTTATACTGTTAGATTAGATGCGGAAGTGAACAATTCAGTTGATGAAGTAAGAGAATTACACAAACCTCAACCCACATTAAAAAATTCCACCAAATTGAATTATCACTAATGACACGAAATCTAAAATGAGCTGAAGGAGATTAATTATTTAACAATTTTATTGTTAGTTCCAGGAAAGAGATTTATTTATTCAACAATTTTTACAAGTCCCGGAAAGAAGATTTCGAATTGAAAACTACATCGATGATTTCTTTTCCTTTTCTCTTATAGCTACAAAGATAGCCACAACTTACAGCTCATTGAATCTTTGGGGTTGTGCTAATTTTTTATTTTGTTTCTGCCCTCTGTTGGGCCCTGATTTTTGTGGTTTGCTTTACCATTGTCCTCATGCTTTGAGCTTATTGTTCTATCCTGGGGTATGCCCCTTGTAAGTTTGTGCATCCTTTTTTGGAATCTATTTACCCTTTTTCGGGAAAAAAAAATAATAAAAATAAAAAATAAAAAGCTTACAGCTCATTTAACTACAAGAAAGATGTACATAATAACAATGCTTTGTTTTTCTCTCTGCTGCAATTGAATAAGATCCTTCGTCCTTATGCAATCATGTTAGTCCATAAATAGTCATGCTTACTTGCTGAAGCAAATAGTACTTTTTACTTGAATCCTTTTCATCACTCTCTAACCACGTAAATAAGAAATGCATTCATAAATCCCCCAAAGGCTAACAGTTGCAACAAGTGGCTCCTCTAAAACTCATATCTGCATTCTCGTGCTTGCCAATCCGAACTTCTATCCATTAGGGGTGTTCAAAATCACTGAAAATCAGACCAGCTGGCCAAAGACAACCGGTTCTACCATTTTTTGTCGGCTCTGGTGATGTGGAAGTCAGTCGGCGGTTTTGAAAAATTGTAAAATCGAGACTCAGTACGGTTCTCGGGGTCATATGAGGGGCTGAAGCTGACCGATTACCAACCACTTTGAACTGACTCAACTGATTATACATAGTCTACATTTTTTTATTAGATTTTAACGTACATATATATTGAAATAATAACATACATAGAAGTTAAAACCCTAAACTATTGACTGTATTTGAAAGCCTCTCTCTGATCTCGCCTGAGACTTTCTCCTCACTGGAGTCGCTGCCGCTATACACCGTTGGCAAGATACACTCTTTCTCTATCTTTTTTCCTCTCTTTCTCACTCTCGTCTTCCCCATTCGTTTCTTATTTTCTGTTTTCTCTCTATAAACCAAACAATCAACATAATCATTTCTGATCTTTTTCGAAAATCAGTGTGATATTAATTGAATGGTGTTGAATGTTAATAAAATTGGGGTTTTGATTTTTGAATGTTGCTGTGAATGCAGAGGCCCGGGCCGCGATTAAGTAAAGAAAATTTGGGTTTTGATTTTTGAATGTTTTTGTGTTACTGCATACCGACCATGAAAACGGAAAAACCGACCAGTGCAAATCGGCCGGTGTAAAACCACTGCAATCTTTTTCGGCCAAAACAGTTTTTCTAATGATAAAATCAACTTTAAAGGAAAAAACCACCAAACCAACCACCTACTGTCTATGCAGACCAAGTAGGTCAATATAAAAGGGTAACCCCAAAAACATGGAACTTCTTTATCTCTCCATAGTTAAATCACTCTTCTCATCTCATTTTAGGTTAAAAAATAAATAAAATTCAATATGTTTCAACAGCAATGAAGTGTAGACTTTCACAAATACAATAGGAAACCATAACAATGAGGTTGATGGAAATGAAGTACCAAATTGGCACGCGAATAAATTAGGAATGATCACCATGCCACACCATTCAAATCAGACAGAGTGGGAAGTACATTTTATACATGCTGTGATGAGCTGAACCAAACATGAAAAAATCAATTGTAGGCACCAAAATCTCCCAGGCACCTTATATTTCTGTATCAGTACAATCTGGTTCATTTGGTGAGTTCCTTTTACAAAAATAGTGCATCTCAACTTTAAAAACTCAAAAGAATACAATAAGGGCAAAGATACCATGTATGGTTTCAAATTCTTAGAATCATGGCATATCAAGGTCCATGATCAAATAGAATAAAAACGAATGCACATGGGTCAAAGTTAAGATGTCAAAGACAAAAGCATAAAAGGTGGCAGACATTGAAGAATATAAAACAAATTACCCATTATCACTCCTTGAGCTCCTCTGTAATATGAACTTGTTAATGTTCTGAATCTTTCCTGTCCAGCTGCACGAAGAGAAATTAGAGAACTTTTTATGTCAAGTAATTTTTTCTTGAGCAAAGTAACAAACCACTTATTAGCAGCATAATTTTTTAGAACTGCCAAATGTTAAATCTTCATATTATCTCTAATCAAGAATTAAAGAGAATCATACTACATACGCCAAATCTTTCAGCCAAATTCCTCTTCTAACTGCTCAACTGAACGCAAGGAATTGAATAATTGAAAGATTCATGCTCTCTTATTTGTAATTTTGTACCATTACCATCCATTCATAGTCGAGCTTTCCAAATCAATTATCTTGCTACTATAGTCACTACGAACCTACGACAAAAATGAGGCACGAAATTCGAAGATACGATATTTCTCATGCATCAGTGTATCACATGCACAAGTTTAACTGTAAATGAGTCATACCATGCATGTATGCATGGATGAAAAAGTAACAAATATTATTCATAAGAAAAGAAGAGGAAAAGATATGCAGGACTTTGCAAAGAAACATGAAAAATGCAAAAGATTTTAAACGGTCATAGTTTTTGCAAAATTCATATTTCTTTGATAGGAAAAGGCAAATTATTTTTCCGCAAAATTACAACAATCAGAGTAAGATATTTCATTTCTCTAACCTGATGGAAACTTCTACACAGTTAAAGATCTTACGTTTGTTAAAAGTAGCATTTATTTTCTGTACCAAAACCTCTCATTGGATGAATGTCTAAATGATTCAGCTTGTAACATCAGTTACAGAAGACAGTCAATTTTGGAAGGATACAAGGAGAGAAATTTGACATTTCGTATATAGATAGAGATTTATCCACGCAGCCCGCTTGTGGAAAGGCACTTGCTTGAGAAGTCTTTCACTATTAAACAGATCCAGAAGATAGAGAAAATGAAATCATAATCATTTGAGCTACAATAGTTCCACAGGGTAAAAAACAGACTTCTGGTTATCCACTAAGGTTCCGTTTATCTTGAGATAAAACTTCAAAAGTAACACATAATGCCCACTTCTCCTCCGCTATAACCGAAAGCATATTAAGATGGAATTAGGCTCTATTTATTATCTAGCAGATGATGACAATATAGTAACTACACTTCAGCATGCATTTAATACTTCTAACAACCAATTCAGTCATTTCACATGACTGATAGCATGCTCAATGGCAACAGTTTGCACTATATTGGCGCGCTTCATAAGTTGCACCTATTCTTGTTACTTGTTTCCAATGTCGGAAGTATTGAAGGTAGAAATATAAGTCGAAAAACAGGAACATTGAGAATTGGAGATAGAAGAATCACAATTTAAAAATCTGAACAGAGAATAAATATAGGATAACCCCTTGTTGTGAGGTGTCTTTTATATTCAGTGTGTCCACGTGTGGGTGGGTTGAGGGTGTTGTAAGTGGATCCAAGCACAAGGAGAATTACCAGTGTCCCAAATTGCAAGCTTCAACTTCTTCCCCCCAGTAGTAACATATTTTACCTTAAAATCCACACCTGCAAAAAGTTGTGTAAAAATTATCGATCGACTGCTGATATCTGAGGAAAAATCTATTTTTAAATACAAATCTAAAGTTCTGATCAGATTAACTGCCATCAAATAATTTTGACATAACCCGAAACGATGATCATAAGCTGTGCACAAGCTCCTAAGATTGAGCATTTGATGGGAGCTCACAAAGTTTTTCGATTTTGCTTATTCCTACTTTTAATTAGAGGACAACTCAAAATATTTGTGTATTGAAGATGGCTCTAGTTAAAAAAAAAAAGAGCATAAGGGCCAAAATACTTGTGGTAAATAGTTATCTGAATGACATGCAAACTATTAACGTTTTCGATTTTGTGTTATACTGTTATTCCCAATTTTAATAAGAGAACTTTGCAAAAACATTTGTGTATTGTAGATGGTTCTGGTGTTTTTTTTTTTAAAAGACAATATTTGTGGTAAATAGTTATCTGCATGATATGCAAACAAAAAGCATTGAACATAAGATTTTACTCAAAAACCGATACACTTTCCTGCCTTTCCCGCTTTTATAGCTCATCAGAGAAAATTAATGGTAAACTTAAGTTTTATCTGCTCATAGAAGAGGAAGGTTGTCAAGGGGCTGCTGGTGAGTGGTGTGGGTAGTGTGGAGCCTAATAACACTGTATACTTGGCCCTACTCTCACGGATCCACAAAAAGAGGGAGGTTGTCAAGGGGCTGCTGGTGGGTGATGGCAAATTTTTTCACGCAATGATTTTGTAATTTCTGCCCTAGTACCATATACCCCAAATCTCATGTTATATTAGGGGTCAGTGGATGTCAATGTATTCTGATATCTTCTTTTCTTCCTTTGAGCATAGTGAAAATATTAGCAGCTCCGTGGACGTACCACTAGTTTCAAGGTTAACCACATAAAGTATGTTTTCGTGTGTTCTTGTTCGACCTCTTCGTTTCTGTTGTCGTATATCACAGATCCAGGGATAACGGGAAACCCCTAACAGTGAGTTGCTTAAACACTTTGTGCCTAATGCATATGCCAATACCACCCAGACAAAAAATACTCTTAATAAAGGTCGGATTGTTTACAGACAATCTACTGTACTCGAACCCTCAAGACAGAAGAAAGGTAAAAACTACCAAGTTGAAGCAATAATAGCAATCAATTTGGAACCTGTGCAGAGTGGATCATAATCAAGCACAAAAGCTTCAAATGAAATTATAAAAAAAAAAAAAAAAAAGAGGGGGGGGGGGGGGGGGGGAGAGTGCATACTGAATCGCTGATATAAGTAGGACATGATTGGTGAGCTTGAGATTAAATGAACCTACACTCAAAATTTCTCAAAAATGGCTGAACCTAAAACTGCTTAAATTCTTAGAGGGCATTAAATTTAAAGATAGTTTCTACAGCAACACTGGAGTGCATGCTGAATCACTGATAAACTAGGACATGATTGGTGAGCTTGAGATAAAATGAACCTACACTCAAAATTTCTCAAAAATGGCTGAACCTAACACTGCTTAAATAAATTTAAAGATAGTTTCTACAGTAACACAGGAGTGCATAAACTCAAGAAACAGTGCACATATCTAACTACTCCACTAAATCTTAGTCACCAATTAGGGAATTTTAGGTTACAATTTAGTATTCTACTTTCAATCTTTCAATACATGCCATCAAATCATTGTCCATCCTTAGGTGTCAATCCGCGAACCTAAAGCATTAAAAAAATTGCAAAAATAATAATAATGCCCAAATGAGGATAATCCCCCGAGAACAGTCTGATAAAGTCAATAAGAATAAAAGAGTAAATTGGATCTAAATACTTCCTTTTCTTCTCTTCGCCATTGCCTATCCAAACAGGGTGGGGAAAACCTAGCTTTCTCTTCTCTTCTCCTCTCTTTTTTTAATGGGGCAATTCTACTATAGGATACGATACGTCTAGCTTGGGAACAACATTTGTTATTTTGGCTACAAAATTTTGTAATTTTAGAACCCCACATCGACTATGAATGGGACTAGTTGGTGGATAATAACCCCCTAGGCACCCTCCCCTCCGGTTTTCGAGGATGAGTTCTACCTAGTGGGTTCTTACAAATAGTATCAGAGCTAGCACCACGTATGTAGTATAAGTATAGGATGCGGTTCTGTGGCCGGGTCACAAAAGGGGCGACCTTTGTAATCCCGCATGGGCAAGAGTAGGCCACCATAGAGTAGGCCCGCTCGGTTGTGGAGCATGGTGGAATGTTAGGACCCCACATCGACGAGGAATGGGACTAGTTGGTGGTTAATGACCCCCTAGGCATCCTCCCCTTGTAAGTCAGTTTTCAGGGGTGAGTTCTACCCAGTGGGTTCCTATATGCTACCTAAGCAAAATCGCCGTAACAAAATGAGGTTCCCAAATTAAAAAAAGATGTTCCCGTAAAAACAAAATTTGTTCATATGATACGACCGATCGGATCATAGAATTCTCTCCTTTAATGACTTTCTCTTCTCTTCTCTTCACATCTCTCAATCCAAACGTACTGATAATGCCAATAAGTTGACATCAAGATACATCTATCTATCAATCAATCCATCAATCCTTTTACTATTCATCTGTCTATCTGTAATTACGTACACCGCGTATATACATATATATATATATATATATCGGTATACATACATATACCAAGATACATATACACGAGAATGCAATGCTTACCAATGGTAGGAGAAAGATCTTCGAAGCTATTGGAAGTGAAACTGAGAAGGAGACTGCTCTTTCCAACCCCAGAATCTCCGATCAACAACAACTTGAACAAGTAATCAAATTCCGGCTGATTCGACGACGAATCCATTCAAAAAATTCAATCTCCAAACAACGAAACTCCACAAACACCCAAAAGTACCAAAATTCCAAACCCTAAAACCAATAATCAACAAACAAATTATCCCCAGTTCAATACCCAAACATGAATGATGAAAACTTAATTGAAAATCAGAGTAGAGAGAAAAATTAGAGAGAGAACCGTGAATTTGTGAGAATTTGACGCCAAATGGATGAATAAGATCTATGATCTTGAATAACAACGCACTAAAAGAGTATAATTTGTTGAAATTTAATTTAATTTTGCGAATAAAGTAGAAGATTGGGGCAGGTGGCTGAAGGAGAAAGAAAGCTCAAGCAAATCTTCTTAATGACGGTTCACCGTTTTACTTTATTCAGATAAAATGGTTGGGATTTGCTGTGGTGAGGCCTATGTTATTAAGTTATCACTCCCAACTGCACACCGTTGATTTTTTAAGGGGAAAATTATACTAACACCACCTCAACTATTACCCTTTTTCAAATGAGTAATGCAATGCTTTCTAAATTTTTATTCAAAAAATGCTTCTCAAATGAATGATGGGGTTGTGGGGTTAGGTATTATACAGTGGAATCAATTGAATTTTGATTAGAAGTTATTTACCTGGTTCTACTGTCACATCATTTAGAAAGTACTTTTAGAATAGAAAGTTGGGAATATAGCATTACTCTTTTCAAAACATCCCTCAAAACAATAAAATATGAAACAAACTGATCCCTCAATTATTACAGTTTCTTCAATAACACCCCTTCAGTTAGTACGTCCAAAAAATCGAAGTTTTTGTTTCATGCGACCAGCATATAATATAATAGTGTTAACAACACGACATCTCCTTTGAGTCATTGAAATGAGTTATAAAAAATAGTTGTACCCCTCACATTACTCGGTTTTGAAATTCTTTAACAGTCTATGAAAACAGATACAGAGTCACCACTTGGTCTTTAGGAAACCAAGAAACCCAATTTGACTCACTGTAGGTACCCGAACCAAGCTTTTGGCCTAGAAGGATTGAGCCCACTTGATTGTCCCAATTCAAATCTTATGCCAACAGCCATGAGTAAGGTTCACCACCATTCATTAGCATTTATCCGATCCGACCGATTTGGATTACTCGTATTTTGGATTCTATGGGGCTTTTTATCCAACTCGAGGCAACAATCAATGCCATGATCTATATTCGAGGCTACGCGAGTGAGTAATACATGTTTTATCTCACAAGGCTAAATCTAAAGAGATCCTCACCAATAGAGTCGCCACTTGGTTTGATAAAGAAAATCAAGAAAACTAAATCTATCATGTCCAATGGATAGAGAGCACTGTCCCATCGTCACCAAAGAACTCAGTTCGGGGTTTAAGGTACGAGAGAGGAGGGAGCTAGATCGTGTTAAAGCACCCCCTTTCGTCCCATCGTGAGATGGGCCTCTACTCAGCTTTCAAGGTGTTTGACTAAACATTATGTGGACCGTTTCATTTACATTAATGCAATCCTAATTTAAGTAATAAACAACTAATTAAAGAAAATCATGCAAGAAACTAAGCAATTACATGCAATGCACGTGCTAAAACAGAATTCGGGAACTAAGCGTATTACTACGCTCCCCCATGCATGTGAAAGCAAATAAAATTAAATTAAACATGAAAATCGTGCACAAAACCCTAGAAAAACATGAATTCTATGCACAAGTAATCATGTAAGGAATATAAATCTGTGTTTTATCCACCTAAGCATGCTTCTAAGGTGACCCTAGGAAAACAGTATATAAAAGGGAGTGTAGGAACTTACCCGGGATAGCATATCATTCCCAATTATCCCTAATTGACCATGGTTAGGACAATAACAGCATAATATATATAGAATAATCCAAGAATATCCTACTATTCTAGGCATAGATAGCATGTATGTATGTCCAAACATGACCACTATATACAATAGGGTGCATGTGTAAGCCTAATTAAGTGTTATCCCTAATATGGATAACCTACTATTCTATATGAGAATAATGTGCAAGTGTATGCATGTACATGGATACATAAATTAATTAATAAATTAAACTAATTATAAATTAACTACTATGCATGGATAAAACAGGGATAGCCTACTATCCCAACTAGTATGAATTACAACATTATTCATATATGAATGCCCTAATTCTAGACATGTAGATCCTATTAAGGCTTTGTTATCTCCGGGGTCGGATATCTTTGGATTGGATACCAACCCCACAGCTCCGGCCATCTGTATCTCTCTCCTCAGTGGCACTGGGCCTATTGAAATTTGATACGACCCTATAGTGCCACTTAGGAGAGAGATAGATGTGGTTGTAAATGAGTTATAAAAAATAGTTGTACCCCTAGCATTGTTCTTCAAAACCAATTTCAAAACAAAACAAATGAGAAAACTATTTTCTTGAAAAAAGGGGAAAAAGCCCCGAGGTGGACCCGAGCTGCATGTCCACAAGTATTGCCCATTTTATTGAACAATGTCATGTGTGGTGAAAATGTATGTATTTTTTCTTCAATGAGGAATTGTATATTTATGTTTATTTTTATTCTATATAACTACACTATTTTCTACCTAACAATCTTAATGTCTTTTATTCATTAAGTTTAGGAAAAAACTTTGTTGGACACGCAACTGTAGACACCCCGATTATGACCAAACATCAAATCCAGAGATTGGTTACCTCTTAAGACCAATGATGACGATAACCGGAGAAATTCGAAGATTTTTCAGAGAAGTCAAATTCTTCAAAGATTCTTCAAGTAAAGTTTCAAAATCAAATAAAAAAAATCAAAAAAGGAGAAATTGGGTATTCAAAGAGAAACCTGAACGTTGAAGGACGTGTGAGGAAATCAGTCTGAGAATACCTTCAAAAAAAATATATATATAGTAATGATAATAAGATATATAAAATAAAAAGAAGAGAGAGAAGAAAAAGAAAGAGTTCGAAAAATATATATATATATATATATATAAGGAAAAAGTGAAAAAAAGAATTTTGAAAAAAAAAGTCTTGAAAAGAAAAGAGAAAAAAGAAGAAAAGAGAAAAAAGAAGAAAAGAAAGAAATAAAAGGATATATGGGAATGTATACCATGCATATGGGTACATTTTAATAAAGTACATTGCAAATATAAGTACATTAGTATATACTTTACTAGATAAATTAAGTTTATGTTAATATATATGTTGAAAATTAAAAAAGAGGGTAAAATTCTGTTAGCCGCGCCGACACTCACTGAATGCCGCCGGTATTCAGTAAGTGCCGCTTGGCATTCAGTGAGTGCTGCAGGCAGTCATCGAGTGACGCAAACTGTAACAGACTATTTTTCTCACATGTTTTAGAAGAAAACTTTGCACATGGGTTTCCACCCGAATTTACCCATTTAACATTGTCATGTTGGTCTATATAAACAGACCTTCATCTCCATCATGGGGACTTTTACTTGATTTTTGAACTTTTTCACTTAATCTTAGAGAGAGATACAAGAGTTATATATACAATAGAGAGAATTGAGAGAAGAAGAAAGTTTTCTTAAAGAAATTGAAGAATTGAAGAAGAACTTGAAGATTTTTTTGAAGAGCTTCCTAAGAAATAGAAGAAATCCTTAAGGTCATAGAGGTAACCTCTCAATCCTTGGTAGAATTAGGTAAATTTAATCACAAGTTCATAGTTCTAGGAACTTTACACATTTTCAAAACCTCTCTTCCTACCCCATTTCATCACACACCACTTAAATTTTGTGATTGAATCTCATAACATTTCATTAATTTGGGTCTAAATAGAGCTTTGGATTTAAGAATAAAGAGTTTTGACTTGAAATTTTCAAATAACCCGTGATTTCATTTCTTTTGGTTATATTCTTATCATAGGATCTATGAGATCTTCAATATCTCATTGGATCTCTTTGAGTTTGATCCTCTAGTTCCTTATGATCCTATGATTTATATGGGGATTAAGATTGGTCAAGGTCATATTTACACATAGTTGTTTGGGTTCAAGTCTTAGCTCATGACTTGGATCTTCCTACTAGGAATCTTATGGAATCTATACTATATTCCATAGTATAGATTTAAGTAGATTTGAGACTCATTTAGTCTCCAAGGACCATTAATTTGAGAGGAGAATAGCATATCATAATCTTATATTCCTCAAGGATCATATGTTTGAGAGAGGAATTAGACGTAGATTGTCATTGTTTACAATCAAAATTCATAGGATTTAGTAAGACCTTAGGATTCTCTTGTTGTGAGATCTATAGCGGAAATTCATTAAGGTTAACTCTATGAATCTCTTCATCTTTCATTATCTATTCCAATAATTATGGTCATACTTGATCCTAATTCTCTCTAGAATCATGGATCAAGTTTGATTCAAAATATGAACATCAATTTAACAAAGGTGCAATGAATCCATAAACCATTCGTGATCAAAGTTTTTTCTATAGAGTCATGATTCATTGGAAATGGATGAGACCAATTGGAGGATGTTCATAACTCATTTAAGCATCCCTGTAATTTTTGTTTTGATGAAATTCCATGTCTAAGATGGTTTGGTCTTAAGATTTCAAAACAAGCAACTCTCTGTCCAAAATTTCAGAACAGTAAGTCCATTTTAAAATTAATAAATTAGAACCTTAATAGAATTTTTCGGGTCTCTAATAATTTTTTCTAAGTACCTTAATGTAGTAGGAATATACCCTAAAAAGATCTAAGTGTTTCTCATTTTTTTTACTATTTTTAGAAAATCGTACAAGATCTCTGGACAGAGAGTTGCAGATTCCTGAGTGATGTCTAGTGTTTTCCATATTCCTAGAGATCTAACCGTTCAAACCTTGATTTTCTTTTTGGATTAGAAACTAGACTCGTAGAGGCATGTCATATCCAAAAATCATTAAGATCCAACCGTTGGAAGTATGGTTTCTCTACCTTTTAAAGTCTGGTATGCTCTCTGTAATTTAGGAAAAGCAATCACTGTTTTTGTCTAATCTCATTGATTTTAACCTAGATGGTTTCCTAATGTCTCGGAACCCAAATCATGTTTTGAATAATGATAATATAGCTTAAATCCAGAGCCTAAATGATCCAAAGTAGTGAATAAATTCATATCTCATTCTTGTTCATATTCATTCATTCATTCATTCATGTACATTGATGCTTATGATTAGAACTAGTTCTTGGATAAAGTTGGATTTAGCTGAACCTAATTGAACATAACCATGGATTCCTTATGAGCGTGTTGGGATTATAGCACCCTTATATGGACATCACATTGGCTCTTATTTGAGACTTGTATATCTATAGGGATGTTATGGCTCCAACTAATCAAAAGGAATTCATAGTTTTATCAATTCTTCCTCTACTTGATAGATCTAAGCTAGAGATTTAGGATTGATTATTTGATATCATATTATTGTATGAAGCATGTGGACTAACTCTTTGTTTTGTAGCGCATTTGAGGTACAATTTCTCAACCTTTCTCTAGTTTATTCTATTCCTTGATTTTATTGATTTTCGACTCCATGCACGACACCTTAGCTTAGGCCTTACCTTATGTGTATATGTGATTAGAGACATTTTTTTAGGATTTCTATTCTTTGTATGCATTGCACGTTTCCCATTTTGCGGCTGGATCCCGGGTAAGTTCTCTAGTTCCCTACATGCACATCATTTTGCTTGCTATTTGAATTATGTGGCTTATGAATGATATCTTATCGTTAGCAATTTTACACCCTTTTGACATGCTTGTGATATGTATACTTATATCTATGTATTAGTTGAGGGTATTGATCGGCGACGAATAGTTGCCGTTTATAGTCCTAAAAATACGCTTTGTTAGCCCATTTCATGTAATTATTAAGTGATTTTAAATAGGTATTCTATATTTTGTAGATTTTGGAGCTTTAACATGAAAATGCACAAAAATCCAATGATTAGTGGCTTTGGAAGTCATTCTGGGCTTAAAAGATGGTTCCGGTGAAGGAAGAATGTTGTAACAGCCTCGGAATATTGCATTTTTGACAAGTAATACTTCAGATTTGAGAAATTTCTCTAGAGATATAAAATGTAGATCTTCGAGTTACGGACGCGTGGCCGCAAACGGTGAGTCAATCCGAGGTCCGAGTCAAAAGTTATCGCAATTCTACGAAAGTGGTGCAGAGCAGCGAAAAATCTGAGAAAATTCTGGAAAATGCCTAGGTCGCTGGAGCGACCCGCGCGCGCGACCCGATCGCGCGACCCGCGCGAGCGACCCTTTGAAAAAGTCAAAGTTGTGTATTTTGAAGCCCTGAAGAGCCCTGTGCGATCCGAATTGGTTAAATACGTCCAGAAACGTAAAAACAGCAGTTTTAGCGCGATTTGACTTAGGAAAGCTTCCTAAATCCTTCCAAACTCTATACAAATCCTATTCTAAATCAACTTTAGATATACAAATCATTACACATCATTATACACATCAATATACAGCCATATTATACATTATTTCAGCCATTGAAGAGAGAAAAGCAAGGAGAAGAAGAAGAAGACCAAGGATTCCCATGGCCTCCTCCATCAATCTCTTGCTATTCATCAATTCTATGGACAACTAAACTCTAGATCTAGGGTTTCAATGAAACCCTAGCCAAGTAATAGGATTTTATTTATGTTTTTATTTTAGATTTATTATGTATGGATGATGATTACATGTTTAGAGGATTTTTTTATAATAAAATCGTACTTCTATTGATTAAATCATTACTTTCAAAGTTTATTCTTGTCTTAGATCTATTTTGACTGTGATGTGCTCAATGATCTATACTTGCTGTGCTTGTTTAGATTATTTACATGTAATGGTGCTTTATTGAATTGTGCTATCAAGTATCCGAATAGTCCATGCCTAGATTAGATGGATTATACCACAACCCTAGTTTAGTGTGGGATAATTCGTGCTAACCGAAGATGGATTATGTTGGTGCTTGAACCATAGTTATTTTCTTGACGGAGGAATTGGGCTTGTAGCTACAATTCTCCATTATCATCCAACTTAATAATCTAATTGAATGCATAAATATTCCTATTATGAAGCTAGTGGCGGATTTGCAATCCTAGGTTCCTTTAAACATATTTAGAAAAATACTTTTAAATCGCTTTCATAATTTAGATTTATTTTATTGTTCTTAGTTTAATTAAATTCAAAATCAAAATCTCGTTTTCATAATTAATTAGACTTAGGTTTTAAAATTAAAAGTCGTAGTAATTCAATCTCTGTGGGTTCGACCTTTACTTCCACACTACAAATCTTTAGAAAAGTAAAGTATACTTTTATATCTTGATTGCAACCCCAGGGACATGTTGTAAAAGGGAATTCAAGTCTATGTGAGTATTTATTGCAAAATAAAAGGAAAATTTTAAAAGAAAATGAAAAGAATGAAATATCTGTTACCCAGGTAACATCCATAAGAGGAAAGTTGTGCATGAGGGAATTCAATCTAAAATTCGGGTAGCCGTCTGGATCGTCCAAATAATTTGCAATGTTCTCCCCACCTAGAGCAGCGATGAGGTCCTCATGATCCAAGGTCTCAGTGCTCCTCATAGTAGCAGGAGGAGCCCTAGGCACATAAAAGGCAGGGGCAGCAAGTGATTGCCTAGTTACCCTCTCGCCAAGGTACCACTCTCGACACGCCTCCCCCTACCAACAGGATCCTCATCCTGGAGAAACCCACAATAGCTTGGATTTCTGCGTTGGCTTCTGGAAGGGCCGCCTCCCAAGGACTCCACACCACATATACCTCACATAGGTTGATAAGTAGGTTTCTGTAGCCTACAAAGTTATGGGCCCCAACCTTCCGGCCTGTCGTTCCTTTCCTCCATTTCAAACCCTGAGGCATGATCGCAGCCTCGCCTTCCTGGGTATTGGGAGCCCTCATGCAAAGGTGTTCATGAGACCATATCTGCAAGAGAAAAAAGGAAAAAATTAGTGAATTCGGTTTTCAAAATAAAATCGGAGGAGATGAATAAAAAAAAAGTGTGATTGAAATATAATAGCAAAATTTTACCTCCCAAGCTCTCCAATACCCGCCAGTGGAAGGTGAGTTTTCCCTAGAGACCTCACTCATATGGTTATAAAGAGTGGCCAGCCCTGCTCTTCCCCAGTTGTACTGGGAGATGCGGTCAATGTCTGTAAGAGAAGCCAAATATCCGAGGTTGATCGTATCCCCCTTCATGCTCATCAGCGAGCAACTCAGCACATACATGATGAAAACTCTAGCCATCTGGTCCTCAGTAAAGACCTGACCCTTGAAAGTATCCAGGAACCATTTTACGAGTACTATAAACTCTCCTGGATGAGCCCCGAGTAAGTCGATAATCTCTTCATCATGAGTCTGAAGATCGTCATAGCGAGCAATGGGAAGGCCGCCGAACAGAATGCCTGTGATCATAGCAAAATCCAGAGGAGTCATTGTCATCTCCCTAAAGGGCATGTGGAAGGTATTTGTTGTATCCCACCATCTCTCTGCTAAGGCCTGGATATGAGTCCTATCGTTCGAACTCTTCTCTAAAAGTAATGCAAAGAGCCCGAATCCAGCATTGTTGACCAGGGTCCTAACCTCGTCAGAAAGTTCCTCGTACCACCTTCGGCTGTGAGCCATGCTCCCATGGCCTTTGAGGACAAATTCTGGAGTCTGCAGGAAAAAGGACACACAAAAAAAAAATATATGTACATATATATATAAGAGAATGAAAGAAAATAAGTAATCAGATTCTTTGTAAAAGGAAGAAATAAGTGGTGATCTCCAAGTCTAAGCAACTCAAATAAAGTTCCGATTTCCAGGTTTAAGCGACTCGTTGTTTGAAAATAAGAAAATTCTTCCGAGTCTAAGCAACTCATTGTTTGAAAATAAGAAAATTCTTCCGAGTCTAAGCGACTCGTTGTTTGAAGATAAAAAATTCTTCCGAATCTAAGCGCCTCATTGTCAATACGTTTTTAGTTCAGTAAAAGCATAGGGTCGGTACAACCCTCCTTAGCAGTGGGCAAATGGAATAAGGGAATTTATGAGTATGGAAAATTAATGAATCCAAATAAGGGCAATAAGCAAAAAGCACAACACCAAGCATTGAACCCCAAATCATGACGGGAAAATCAATTTAAGAAGAGGGGATGTTGTAAATAAGTTTTAATACATTCAAATACACAAAATATGGGGGCACTCATACATGCATTGTTCATCATAGGTTGTATTGCATTGCATTACTTTATCATAAGCATAAAAAAGAGGGGTTTTGGGAGTATGCCAATCTGTTGAATGCTTGTGCCGAGATATGTGCCCCGGGGTTAGCAAGTAAAACCGATGAGTTATGGCCAGGGTGGGGCTTATACTTCTTCTTGGGAGGACCATAGGACTCTGAATCACTAGCCATTGTAGGATCTATAAGTAAAAGGGGAGGAAAGTTAAAGTTTCATATGGAATTCGTGGGAGAAACATGAAGATGATCATAACCTTGAGTTTAAATCAAACAAAGATGCAATCTTGATGGTGGAAAAGTGAACATACCTTGGTTTTGATTGATTCTTGAGTGGAGAATCAAGAGGGAATGAGATCCTAGAGAGAAAATACCGAAATAGGAAGAAGAAGAGAATGAAAAGAAAGAAAGAAAATCAAGTTTTAAACAAACTGCTATACAGGCTGGCACTCGACGAAAACGAGCCGGCACTCAGTGAGTGCCGCGCGGCAGTTGACGGAGTGCCGGCCGACACTCAGTGAGTGCTGCTCCTCCTCACCGAGTGCCGCCGCGTGTGCCAGGTGGCCCTTTTCCTCCTAATTTTCATATTTATAATGAGTAACACTGAATTTTGCTCCCATGCCCTCAAAGTTTCTCCCTCATTTTGAAAGGACCCCCGGAGTTTGAAAAGTGAGTTCTTAAGCCCTTTCGCAAATCAAAATGAGCCCTGATTCTGAAGAATTTTTGTCAAAAACACCCAGTTTCAACATGTAAATTGAATTGAGTCAAATTAACTCCGGATATTGAAATATCGATGTGATTGGAGTCTGATTGACTCCAGGATTATGAAATTTTGATTTTAATTAGAGTCTAATTGACTCCGAATTTTGGGACGTTGAACAAATTAGAATCTAATCAGGCTCCAATTTTTTTGAAAATGAATTTGATTAGGAGTCTAACCAACCCCGATTTTCGAAAGTTAAAGAAAATTGGAATCTAATCAGGCTCCGGATTTTTTTTTTGAAAATGAATTTGATTGGGAGTCTAACCAACCCCGATTTTCAGAAGTTGAACAAATTGGAGTCTAATCGGCTCTAGATTTTTGGCAATTTAATTTGATTGGAGACTGATTGACTCCAGGTTTTGAAAGATTTGGTTTAATTGGAGTCTGATTGACTCCGTATTTTCGAAGATAGATTTGATTGGAGTCTGAATAACTCTGGATTTTGTAAATTGAATAATTTGGGGCTTAACTGACTCTAGATTCTGAAAATTTTGATTTAAGTCTACAAGACTCTGAATTTTTTGGAATTTTGATTAAATTGGAATTTGATTGATTCCCGATTTTTGAAAATTGATTTGATTTGAGCATGATTGGCTCCAATCTTTTGAAAATTAATTTGATTTAAGCTCAGTTGCCTCCTGATTTCGCAAATTAAAAAGAAACCGGATCGTTTCTGGATTTTGAGAATTAGATTGAATTGGGGGTTTGATTTGATCTTGAAAGTTGAAAGGATTGAAATCTGATTGATTATAGATTTTGAAAATAGATTTGGTTTGACTCCAGATTATGAGAGAATTAAGTCAATTTTGAATATGATTGACCTTTGATTCCAGAAATTTAAAGCGGATTTGAATCTGAGTAGTTTCAGATTTAGGAAAGTTAATTCGAAGTTGAAATCCCAAAAAAGGTAAACCTAAAAAGGGGGAGGGGGGAAAATTGGGAATTATGAGTCGAATCGAATCAGCATTGACTTTGCCCAGTGAAAAATTTGTATCCTCGATTTTCGTAACGAATCTGTGCTAATATCAGTGTGCTACCTGAGTCGATTATGGAGTGTAAGGTATGAAGCGGCTCAGTCGATCAGATGATTTTTGGAGGATTATGGAGTGTAAGGCGTGATGCGACTCAATCTTTCAGCGTGCTACCTGATTCGACTACGGAGTATAAGGCGTGAAGCGGCTCAGTCGATCAGATGATTTGGGGAATTATGGAGTATAAGGCATGAATCGAATCAATCTTTCAGCGTGCTACCTGATTCGACTATGGAGTGTAAGGCGTGAAGCGGCTCAGTCAATCAGATGACTTTTGGAGGATTATGGAGTGTAAGGCGTAAAGCGACTCAATCTTTCAGCGTGCTACCTGATTCGACTATGGAGTGTAAGGCATGAAGCGGCTCAGTCAATCAGATGATTTTTGGAGCATTATGGAGTGTAAGGCGTGAAGCGACTCAATCTTTCAGCGTGTTACCTGATTTGACTATGGAGTGTAAGGCATGAAGTGGCTCAGTCGATCAGATGATTCCTAGAAACACATGTTCCCAAGAATAAAACTATAACATAACCAGAGAATTTAGAGCATAAGGCACATTTATGATAATCAAAAGATCAATATGACTCTGGATCATCACATTTGGGGAGCATGAGACATGAAATTCGAGCATATGCATCATGATAAGGTAGGAGTACATCTGTGTGGTTATTTGCATTTATGTGTTGTCCTTTGCCCGAACTACGTCCTGGTCTGATTCCCGATGGGATATGTAGGCAGCTCACCATTGAGCACGACCAGCTTTTGGCTCTCTGCGCACCCGACTTTTGCAATGCACTTTTGTTTTTACCTGGATTCGACCGCTTGGTCAAAGGCTTGTCTTTCATACAGGCTTCGACATTCACTTGTGATACGCGTTGCTTTACAAGCTCTACCGAAGAGGGGCAAACTGTAGACACCCTGATTTTGACCAAACGTCAAATCCAGGGATTTGTTACCTCTTAAGACCAATGATAACGATGACCGGTGAAATCCGAAGATTTTCCAGAGAAGTCAAATTCTTCAAAGATTCTTCAAGTAAAGTTTCAAAATCAAAGAAAAAAATCAAAGAAGGAGAAATTGGGTATTCAAAGAGAAATCTGAAGTTGAAGAACATGTGAGGAAATCAGTCTGAGAATACCTTAAAATATATATAGTAATGATAATAAGATATATAAAATAAAAAGAAGAGAGAGAGAGAAGAAAAGAAAGAGTTCGAAAAATATATATATAAGGAGAAAGTGAAAAAAATAATTTTGAAAAAAAGTCTTGAAAAGAAAAGAGAAAAAAGAAGAAAAGAAAAAAATAAATAAAAGGATATATGGGAATGTATACAATGCATATGGGTACATTTTAATAAAGTACATTGCAAATATAAGTACATTAGTATATACTTTACTAGATAAATTAAGTTTATGTTAATATATATGTTGAAAATTAAAAAGAGGGCAAAATTCTGTTAGCCGCGGCACGCGGGAAAGCTGGGGTTCAGTAATAGCCGCCCGACATTCAGTAAGTGCCACTCGGGATTCAATGAGTGCCGCAGGCAGTCATCGAGTGCCGCGAACTGTAACAGACTGCTTTTCTCACATGTTCTAGAAGAAAACTTTGCTCATGGGTTTCCACCCGAATTTACTCATTTAACCTTATCATGTTGGTCTATATAAACAGACCTTCATCTCCATCATGGGGACTTTTATTTGATTTTTGAACTTTTTCACTTAATCTTAGAGAGAGATATAAGAGTTACATATACAATAGAGAGAGAATTGAGAGAAGAAGAAAGATTTCTTGAAGAAATTGAAGAATTGAAGAAGAACTTGAAGATTTTTTTGAAGAGCTTCCTAAGAAATAGAAGAAATCCTCGACGTCATAGAAGTAACCTCTCAATCCTATATTCCTCAAGGATCATATGTTTGAGAGAGGAATTAGATGTAGATTGTCATAGTTTACATTCAAAATTCATAGGATTAAGTAAGACCTTAGGATTCTCTTGTTGTGAGATCTATGGCGGAAATCCATTAAGGCTAACTCTATGAATCTCTTCATGTTTCATTATCTATTCCAATAATCATGGTCATACTTGATCCTAATTCTCTCTAGAATCATGGATCAAGTTTGATTCGAAATATGATCATCAATTTAACAAAGGTGCAGTGAATCCATAAACCAATCGTGATCAAAGATTTTTTTATAGAGTCATGATTCATTGGAAATGGATGAGACTAATTGGAGGATGTTCATAACTCATTTAAGCATCTCTGTAATTTTTGTTTTGATGAAATTCCATGTCTAAGATGGTTTGGTCTTATGATTTCAAAACAAGCAACTCTCTGTCCAAAATTTCAGAATAGCAAGTCCGTTTTAAAATTAATAAATCAGAACCTTAATAGAATTTCCCGGGTCTCTAATAATTTTTTCTAAGTACCTTAATGTGTTAGGAAGATACCCTAAAAAGATCTAAGTGTTTCTCATTTTGTTACTATTTTTAGAAAATCGTACAAGATCTCTGGACAGAGAGTTGCAGATTCCTGAGTAATGTCTAGTGTTTTCCATATTCCTAGAGATCTAACCGTTCAAACCTTGATTTTCTTTTTTGGTTAAAAACTAGACTCACAGAGGCATGTCATATCCACAAATCATTAAGATCCAACCGTTGGAAGTATGGTTTCTCTACCTTTTAAAAGCTGGTCTGGTCTGCTCTCTGTAATTTAGGAAAAACAGTCACTGTTTTTGTCTAATCTCATTGATTTTAACTTAGATGGTTTCCTAATGTCTCGGAACCCAAATCATGTTTTGAATAATGATAATATAGCGTAAATCTAGAGGATAAATGATCCAAAGTTGTGAATAAATTTATATCTCATTCTTGTTCATATTCATTCATTCATTCATTCATTCATGTACATTGATGCTTATGATTAGAACTAGTTCTTGGATAAAGTTGGACTTAGTTGAACCTAATTGAACATAACCATGGATTCCTTATGATCATGTTGGGATTATAGCACCCTTATATGGACATCACATTGGCTCTTATTTGAGACTTGTATATCTATAGGGATGCTATGGCTCCAACTAATCAAAAGGAATTCATAGTTTTATCAATTCTTCCTCTACTTGATAGATCTAAGCTAGAGATTTAGGATTGATTATTTGATATCATATTATTGTATGAAGCATGTGGACTAACTCTTTATTTTGTAGCGCATTTGAGGTACAATTTCTCAACCTTTCTCTAGTTTATTCTATTCCTTGATTTTATTGATTTTCGACTCCATGCGCGACACCTTAGCTTATGTGTATATGTGATTAGAGACATTTTTTTTAGGATTTCTATTCTTTGTATGCATTGCACGTTTCCCATTTCGCGGCTGGATCCCGGGTAAGTTCTCTAGTTCTCACATACACATCATTTTGCTTGCTATTTGAATTATGTGGCTTATGAATGATATCTTATCGTTATCAATTTTGCACCCTTTTGACATGCTTGTGATATGTATACTTATATCTATGTATTAGTTGAGGGTATGCTTAGATTATTAATTCGATTAAATAGGATGATGAGTAGAGGACTATCACGAGATAGGATGAAAGGGGGTGTTTTAGTCCACCAGGCTCCTTCCCCTTTCATTCCATAATCCCCGGACCCAGATTATCTTTGGTTTCGCAAAAGATCGGTTGCTTTTAAAAAATGGTTTCTTAATTTTCCTTTTAAAAATTAAGTGGCGACTCGTATTTGAATTTGAAATTTGACTAAGAAATTGTAAAAAAAAAAAACAAAAGTGGGCCCAAATGCCGGTATCCACAGCAACGCATGTGCCTCCGCTACTAATCTAATTGAAAAGGATTATCCGGGTATGAATCACACACTCTCTTGGATACTCAAAACTTTCACTTCTTCATAGACGAACTTGATCGTCAAAGGAGACTTTTGTAAAAATATTTTATTTATAGGTAATTTGGTAATTTTAGACAAATCTGGGTTTTGATTTGTGACAATATATTTAAATTTCTGTCCAAGTTGATATCATTAGTTGATTATTTGGTCACATGTGTGTATACATATGTGTAAGATGCTTATGTACTGAGTGTGTATATGTTATACCCTAACATTACCCTCACCTAACCACATCACCTTTTTGGGAGACAACTCCTCCCCCCCCCCCCCCCCCCCCCCCCCCCCCACTTTCGACTGACCACTCTTCCTCCTCTCCTTATCTTTTATTTTTCTTTCTTTTGGTTTAAACTCATTCTATATCTCTATATCTCTCTTTGTCTCTCATGGTCTTAGAAGAACTCCATAGCCACTCCAAACCAAAAATTCTCATTTTGAGCCAACAATCTTCATTCTGGGAACAAGGTTATTAGAAGCAAAAGTGATCCTCAAGTCTAGGGCTCTCTTTTGGTGTTATTATTTTCTTCATTGGTGACAAAGGATCAGGTTTAGATCAAGCTAAAGCTATCATCCTTGGGGTTTTTCATTTCATCCATTGGTCTTCTCTCTTTTACTCATTTCTCCCCAAGAGCTAAGGTAGATTTTATTGTCTAAGTGCACTATTATTTCTAATTTCATGGTTTTATATGTGTAGGTTAGAAATGATACATGTTACTCTAGTCTTTGAACTCTTCCTATGTGTTTAATTGAAAGAATATTTGCTCTTAATTGCCAAATTGATTTCATGCCTAACTTAAATGCTAGATGAGTTGCAATGCTTTTAATTACTTCTAAATGATAGGAATTTTTCTTAATGTCTAAAATGATAATGATGCTTTTTTATGAATCCATGATCTAATAAATTTTGGGTATCATGCACTACCTTATTTATTTCTTAGCATTGTAGTCTTAGAAATGACATCGTTGTGGCATCATTACATTTTGAAGCACTTCATAATTGCCAAGTCAACAAAACATTCATAGCATTGGCTTGGAAGTTATGAAATTGATAGAATTCCCACGATTGGGGAATGTCTTATTGAAATCCCCATTTGAGGAGGTTTGAGTAATGAAATTCCAGAAGCGGGAGTGAGGTGAGGAAGGTTGTTTGTGATCCTTAAAGCATTCAAAAATGCAAAATCATATCCGAGTAGCTACTGGAGATTTTGTATGCTACATTCATGTTTGAGTAGCGCTCTGTTCGGTGTTGAGAATGAGTGATTATGGGAATTTGAGTTGGGAATGTTACATAGTTTTTCCATCTGGCTAATAGCATTGCCTCAACGACTAAACATTGCACCACATATCATAGCATAACTTTAGAAGTAGTAGTACATTTCTACAATGCTTTCTACCGAGTCGTTGTGCTTAATGAATCCATAAAACCACTTTATTTTAGATGAAGTTGACAAAGGCAATGCCCACGAGTAGTCGACTCGATGTTTCCTTATGAAGACATCCATTGTATAGTCTTATTTTTGTAAAGCAACTTATTTATACATTATAGTTGATTGAATGTATTTGTAATAGATATAATCTTATGCCTAGACATTGATAGATTACTAAGCTTACATGTTTCTTTCCCTTCCTTTTGTATCCATAATCGATTCATGTTTATTGAGATCATAGAAGTTGTAGTTGGGCACATGTTTAGCCCTTGCATTATAACTCTTTCTGTTGAACTAAGATGATCTTGTATTATATTGGGAGTCCTAGCATTCCCCTCCTGATCATGTGCAATTGTTATGGATCATCTTGATTCCTTGTTAATTCATGCTTAGAACTTTGTATACTTTTTATTCCTCTTTACACTTGTGCTTCATTAGGTGTTCTTGAGCTAGAGTTGCTGCAGGGTACCCTTCGACTAGTCGAAAGGTACTTTGCAAGAGACCTGTCTGGCAAAGGTCGAAGGTACCCCTCCCAGACTTTTAAATCTTGTCCTAAACCTAAATATTTTTAAAAACTAATTTGGTTTATACTTAGCCTATGGATAGTATAACAAGGGAAAAAAATACTACTTTTGATTGTTAAAGGACCGTTTGGTTGCAAATCTCTATAAGTTCTCGCCTTAGTAAATTCCCAAAACAAAACTCAAACCTTTGTTTTTTTCTCAATGGGGCTTCACTCTTCATACTTTTAAACTTTTTGAAAACTAAAATTATGTCAATTAACCCTATTTGACCCGTTTGGTCCTCACGGGTCAATCCTTGACTTTGACTTTTATTTGGAATCAACGTAGGATTCATCTATGCTTCCGCCTTATATGATTGGTGACACGACTAAAAAGTTGTGCGCTCTTGTGCAACACCCAAGTGTAGGTGATCGTGCAAGTAGTACTGGATAAGTCCAGGTCGATCCCACAGGGAAGGAATAGGAAGAATGTCTACTAAGTTAAAACCTAAAGAAAATAAGAATATAGAAGTGGAGTTTCTACGAATCCTAATTAATTAACTTAAACTAAATAACAAACTAAAGTATAAAGAAACATAACTAATTAAACGAGTAAATTAAAGGTGTTGGAAATACGAGAATCCACATTAATCCTAACCATCTACCATGCATATTCATTAACGCTCTATGGAGTACATCCCTTTTCAGTATTCCGTATTTTTCTAAAGATAAAGAATCAATAGCCCTTTCATGACCGGGACTACATCATCACAAGTGATTTAAAATACTTAGAAGACAGTTTAAAACAATGGTAATTACTTGCACTCTAAATGGTGTTAGCATTCAAAGTGGTTTTCAAAAGTCATTGAAGAAAATGCCTTAAGGCTTTAAGTTCTAAAAACTGTTATGACAAACTGAGCTTATAGGGACAATTTGATGACAGATTTCTAAAACAGAAAGTCATGGAATACTTAAAAGAATCATCTCAGGATTTAACATGTTCGATCGATCGAAGAGCTCTCGATCGATCGGACTTCATCATCCTTCAATCGATCTAAATGCCTTCGATCGCTTGACTATAGCTCTGGTTCGATCGATCGAAATACCTTCGATCGATCGAGTCCAGGTTTTCTATATCATACATGGCAGAGGCTAAAAATCAATATTTCATCACATATTTCCAACGTCTAAACTACGGAAACATAATAAAACTATTGCAGAAATAGTAAAACAAAGCAATCATCAACATCTAAACTAATAAACAATCAAAGAACATAGAGTGGAAAGAAAAAATCTGTAAATAATCTGAATATAATCTGAATAAACTTGAAACAAACTTGAATCTTCAATCTACAATGGAAAAGGAGGAAGAAGAAGATTAATCTAACCTAAACTACTCCTAATCTAACCCTAAAACTACCCTAAACTGCAGTTCTGTGCGTTCTGGAGCGTCCTCTCTTCGTCTGGCGTCAAAACGACGTATATATAGGGTTCTCGCAGAGTTTACGCAACTTTTGGATGATTAAAAAGTTCGATCGATCGAGCTTAGTTTGATCGATCGAAGGTTCGATCGATTGAACTCTTCTTCAATCGCTTGAACTCTCTGATTTTGACAGCTCTGCGCACCGATGGGAGAATGGCCATAACTTTTCACTCGGATCTCGGATTGACCTCCCGTTTGTGGCCACGCGATCGTAACTCAAAGATCTACATTTCATGTCTCTGGGAAAATCTTCCAAATCTGAAGTCTTCATTGTCAAAATTGGCGTTTTCTCAGCTACTTCCGCTATTCTCTTCACCTGAATCACTTTTTATGCAATGTTTGCTTTCCATGACCTGTAAAATAGTGTAAAAACACATGTTTGAGTCTCAACATCATAGAAAATACTTAATCATTGATATGCATCTAAATCTAGGGACTTGGGGATAAAAGTATGCATAAAAGACCGTGTAATACGCTATAAACATACACTTTTCACCTCGAATCACACCCCCCAACTAGCTCGTTGCTAGTCCCTAGCAATGAAGCGAACTACAGTAATGTTTAATTAACTCTAAAAATTGAAAACAAAATAAAATAAAAGTCCTAACTCACTTTCGCAGGAATCACGATTGCATTTAGCGTATGCAACAAGCCTTTAAACCCCTAGGTTCCCCCTAGTGGACGAGTGTTGTCTCGTGAGGGTTCGCAGTGAATCTACCCACAAAATTCATGTTTATGGTAATGGTTCTCATTTAAATGTTTTCAAGAAATTTTCCTCTCATTTAGCAATGTAGTTAAGCTCAACAATCTCATGAAACTCTCTAGTAAGCCATAGCAATGCAACACACACATTACAGTTAATCTACTATCAAAGTCATTAGAATATTCCATACCTATTAATCTTCAAGTGTGTGTGTGAATGGATAACCAAAATACAAAACTTTAATTTCAAAGCTCGCATAACCTAAGACGCTATCAAGACGTTCATTTTGACTCAACTCTCACTGGGATTACACTCTCAAGATGAAATCACTCCGAATTAGGTGTAATAATTATCACTCATGATATGGAAGCTATAAAGAATAAATGTAAATGGAATCTAATGCTTCTCATATCTAAATAGAAAAACGGAATTTTATAGTGCATAAAGTCTCATGAAAGGATACTTTTCACTAGAAAAGCGAGATACCGTGGAGAACTCTCTCATTACCTTAACTTAAAATCCAATTTACTTAAAATCATCAGGACTTTGAAAAAGAGGTGTTAAGTGAAAGAAGAAAGAAGCTTATGATATTCAATTGGGTTAAAGGATGTGATTGGAATGTCTACTATAACTTTTCAAACTTCCCACATCTCCAATCTCTCTCTTCTTCTTTTCTTTTATTTATTTTTTTCACACTCTTCTTTTTAATATATATTTTTTTCTCTTTTGTAACAACCATTGGCACTTTTTTTCTTTTTTTTTTCTTTTCATGCTTTTCTTTTTCTTTTTTTTTTCCTTCCTTTTTTTTTTCTTTTTTTTTTTCCATTTTTTTCTCTGCCAACTTTTCCTTATTCACACAACCAAACTTCTTGTCAATGTAACACATCCCAATCACACCTAAATAAAGAACTGAGGCTTGAACTCCTAATTTGGAGTTAGGTATAGACTTTAGGATTATGAAGACAAGGCGATTATGATAAGCTCAAGAGGTGAAATAAAGGAATATCATAGAGGTAGGCCAATGCTATATTATCCATGTATGGTCAAAAGATGGCCTAAATCATCTTCTAAGTTAATAGGATAATTCATTTCAGTAAATTCAAGAGCTCTAAAGTTTGGTAAATCCTGAACGTTCTCTTCTAGTGATCAGGCAAAAATGAAGAAGAAAAATGAGACTTTCAACAAATTAATACGCTTTTCAAAAAGTAAGAGTAATTTTATAAAACCCTCAAAACAAAGAATGGCACAAAAGCTCACTTGGGTTATTAGTCTCCACTACAGTCTCTCAAGACACCTAAGCTATGCTTACTAATCCATTTTAGCTAAGTACAAGGTTGTCACAATGTGCTCAAAGTTGTTTGAAGATTAAAAAGCATAAAACATAATATAACTAAGATAGTAAACAAACTACCATAGTGTATCACTGTAGACACCCCATTTTGTTGGCTATCAGATTTAGGAGACCCATAACTTGGTGGTTCACAATGATCGTAAAAGACTCAAAAGGACTCTCGGAAGTCAGCTCTATCTCTCAGAATGCTCAGAACGACCAAAATGCCCCTGAACTCCCAGATATTGGACCAAAAGTCCTGGAAACATGCTACGTCGTAAGAAAAATGATAAAATAAGTTTCTAAATAAAACGGGAAGAAATCGTCAGCTCCCAGAGACCCCCGGAAGTCCCGGAAGTTCCCCGAAAGTCCCCGTTGACCGGTTTGACCAAGGTTTGACCAGGTTTGACCGAAGTTTGACCAAGTTTGACCAAGTTTGACCGAAATTGTCCAAATTCACCAGAATCATTAGAAAAGTATTAAAATAAGTTTTAAAAGAGAATCGAGCGAAAACGTCGGCTCCTGGGAGCTCCCAGAGGTTCCCAGAACTTCCCGGGAATCCCAGGTTTGACCAGTTTGACCAAGATTTGACTTTGGAATCGGGGCACCGAAACAATTTTCAAATATTTTTCATGGATACTAGAGGTCAATAGCTTTCCAATGGTATATCGCACATAATTTCTGGATTTAAAACGAATTTATTATGAATTTCCAAAGGCGAAAAAGGCGATCAAATCGGCTTTTATCGCGAATACCGCAAAACTTTTCAAAGTGACCTATTCCCGAACTTTTTTTATGTAAAGTAGACTCCATTACCTTTCCAACGGTATATCACAACCTCGATTTGGAGTTCATATGCATTTTCTGTGAATTTCGGACAAAATAGGGCCTTTTCGCGAATACCGGAACTTCGGGGGGCCTAAACAGCATTATCCAGACGAAGGGAGGAGCAGTGCCGCCGCGGCACTCCCCTCCAGAACAGTCCATTTTTGTAATTAAGTTTGTGGTCCCATTTTGATTAATTAAAAGCCAAAACGACATAGTTTTATGATTTCAGATGTTTGGAGCCAATGGGAGTACTTTCTAAATCCCAAAAACACCCCAAGTTGGCCTATATAAACACTCCATTACTCCTCATTTGGGGGGGAGTCAAATGCAAGTTTAGAGAAAGTTTGGGAGAGAAAGTGTAGAGATAAGGTTAGAGTGGAGAGAAAAGAAGCTTTCTTCTTTGATTTTTGAAAACAAAAGTGAGTTCTAACTTTGTTTTTACTTCATTACTTCCATTTACTTCAACATTCAATACTCCCAACCACCATTTTAGTGAGCATTCAAGAGTGTGGAAGCTTCTTCCATGTCTAGTGTCATTACATATGAGTGATACACCAATCTACAAGTCTCATGCTTCATGAATATCATCCATTGATTATCATCTACTTGCTTGTTTATTTATTGTTCATCTCTTCTCATCCCATTTCTTTTTATTTTCTTTATTTACTTACTAGTTCATCATCATCTAAGTGATGACATGAAGTTTGGGGTGAGTGAATCCTCATGGATAGTAGCTCTTGACCTCAAAAACATGTTTGATAGATGATGACCATAACCTCAATACTTCCAAGGTATTCTTGGAATGTATTGAAGTTATGTCCAAAAACAAAATAAATCTCTCCAACAATCTTGGAGGTTCTTAAATGATGAGTTTGATGTAGGTATTCTAAGTGGCTATGATCCTTATTGAGTGTTGAAAACATGTTTTCAAAACATCTATTTCAAAACCCCTCTCAATCCCTCTCATTTGGTTTCAAGAAACAAAACTTTGTTTTCTCCAAAATCTTCAAAACAATGAGTCAAAACAGTGAGTGAGTTGAGTTCAAAGATTTTTCTAGAACACAATACTCAACATATGGATACAAGGCCACTTGGAAAGTCTTCCTAACTCATTGGAGAACACCCATGATTTTTGGTTTGACTTGGAAGTACTTGGAAATGGTCCATTTGGGTCCCAACATTCCTTCCAAACATTCTGTTTTTTGCTGTCACAGCAGCTAGGTCAACTTACGACCTCTTTTCCAGAAAACTTTTCCAAAAGGGGTGGTCCTAACTTATTTTTCCCTTAAAATTCAATGTCTTAGGAAACTTTCTGTATAAAATGGGCCTCTAGATCATTCTTTTTCATTTTCTAAGATGTTCTAACATTTCAGTCGACAGTACAAACTCTGTTTCTGAGTGACCTCTATTGTTTATATAATTTCTCTCAATCTGTGATAGCTATTCAAGATTGGCCTTTTGGGTTGTGTTCTAGACACAATAAGGAACATCTCCATAAACAGTCATGCATTGAAAACATTCCTAACCCCTCTTTTCAAATTCCAAAAGATCATGCTACTGTTCTGTCCACTATTCACAGCAAGTACATTTCAACTTTCATTCTTTGATTTGATGCTCATATGCATTCCAAATTAGTTCATATCTTAGGAAGTAGTCCATACTACATTTGTACACATCCCATGTTAATTTCATTCATTCATTCATACACATTTTAGACTTCTAAGTCATTCTAGAAATCCATGTACACAAAAACACACTACAACCTTTGCACATTTTAGATACATACATTGCATTCATGCAAGATTTGGGGTTTTTGTAACTCTTAATCTAAGGAGAATATAAGGAATGAACTCGATCACCCGTTCGTACTTCCCCTTGATCTAATCATCCTTTTTCATCCGTCCCGGGGATTGAGAGATCTTCTTTTTCTCAAAGATTAACATGCATCATTCTAGCCTTGCTAAGCCTATTTTGATTTCTTTGATTATTTGTTCCAAGAACAATTCATGTCCCCTTTAGATTAGGAAAACTTGATTAATTGATATATGATTAGACGATTTTTTTTCCTAGGTTTGTTTGTGTGATCTTTCACTTTACATTGCATGATATTTGATTTAGATCTTATGAATGATATTTTATCTTTAGATCTTCCATTTTCAAGTTTCTTATGTAATGTAATATACTATCATAGTATTAATTGCCGAACCATACATAGTATAAGATGATTATTTGGATGCTAATTGAGGCCCGTCGAAAGACGGGGCGAGTTGAGGGTGTTTTAGTCGTGACAAAGGCTCCTTCCTCTCTCGTACCAAAACCCCGAACCAAGTTCTTTGGTTATGAAGGGCCGGTGCCCTTATCCGCTTGGGTGAGTCAAAATTAGGTTTCTTGGTTCCTTAAAGACCAAGTGGCGACTCTGTATCTGTTTTCAACAGACCATTTTCTTTTCTTTGATCCAAGTCAAATTCCTTTTCAAAACAATCTCAAACAAGAGAAGTGGTCCACTTCCGGTGTCCACAATCTGGCGACTCCACTGGGGAATTTTATTTTAAAAAAACAAAATAATACAGAGGTTTGACTCATAAGAAGCATCCTTAAAATCATCTTTTTACTGTGTTTGGTTCACCGCATTGCACTCTTGCATTTCCCCCCCTCCGACTGTGTCTGAAACGCGGCGCTGACATTGTTCAGGTCTTGCTGTGCCAGGGCACAAGTCACCGTTGATACTGTACCTTCTAAGGTATATCAAAAAGAGTAAAAACCTCCGTACTGTCTCCCTGACGGTATATTGGAACTCTCGTCAACGGACCCTCTTTGACTAAACCCAGCCTTTGCATATAGATTCCTGTAGAACCTTTCATAGGACTGTTCATTTATCTTTCCAGATAGGACAATGCGATATAACTGCTATATGCCCTGACGGGATTACCTGCGCGGTGTAGACGCTTATGTGGCATAGAACAGAACCTCTTTCTTATGATTCCCAAGGCAATCACTCACATGTAGTCACATTGAGTTGACCTGCCTAAGCATCATGACAAGGATGTCTGCTCCATGCTCGCAAAGATATACACCGCAAACCTTGTTTGTCGGTCTTGAGACTTAGGAGTATGAAAACCTGCTAGAAAGTATGATCACTATAACCGTACTTACCAGTTTCCCCAGAAACTCTGTCCAAATATCCCAGACATAACCACATTAACCAGTTTCCCCATAAACTCTGTCCAAATATCCCAGATATAACCACATTAACCAGTTTCCCCAGAAACTCTGTCCAAATATCCCAAATATAACCACATTAACCAGTTTTTCCCAGAAACTCTGTCCAAAGATTCCCGAAATATCTTGGAAATCCATGTTATCCCTTGGTGATCATACTAGAAAGTATGGTTAGCACACTCTGTATGGCTAGGACCTTATTTGTTTAACTGCTATCTGTTAGAAATAGGAGCATCATATAGATTAGGGCTTACATCCGCATGTTTGTCCCATTTGCATGCACCATCCCCCATCAATTTGCACGCACTGCTTCGAGTCGGTCCACATCACTATCTTTGTCTGCCTAAAGTCGCCACTGTCAAAGATCTAATCTAGTCCTTTCAAAATCTGTCAGGTCAGTATAGATTCCCAAGGGCAGCAGTCAGGGTCTTATTCGTGGGTCAGGAGTTCGGATAATCGGTTAATCAGAATCAGGCCGACAGCTTACATCAGCATGAATAGGGAAGAGTTGGAAAACAAGGTTACTGAATTGGGAGCGACCATAAGCCAGCAGTCTGACAGCCTGGCCCAGGTTTTGAAGTTCATGGAAGAACTAAAGCAGCGGCGGCCGCAACCTCCGCCCGGGTTTCCGCCACCGGAATTCGAATTACCCCCACCTGAGAATAATGGGGAAGAAGACTGGTTTCAGGGGGTCCCACCGTCCGCATACGAGAAGAAGCTCCAAGAAAAGATGGACAAGGTTGACAAACTGGAAAGCGTACTCAGGAAAAGCAAGGGTATCGACGATTACATGTTAGATCTGGAAGGCCTCTTCGAGCCTGTCAAGCTGAAACTGCCAGAGAATTTCAAAATGCCTGCCATCGATCGCTTTGATGGAACGGGAAACCCGAAAAGCCACGTGAAGCTATGTATGAGTATCTTCCAGTCCATGGGTTGCACCCACGAGCACATTGCGATGCTATTCCTGCAAACTCTGGCAAAATCTGCACTATCGTGGTTCCTAACCTTGGAAGCCTCCAAAACCCGGGCCTGGGAGGACATTGTTCGAGTCTTCGTCGATCATTACTCTTACAATTAAGAGCTGGATGTCACCATCAGGGATTTGAAAACAACCCGGCAAAGCAACAATGAATCCTTCGCTGCATTTCTGAGCAGATGGAGGAACAAGGTAGCCCAAATGACCCACCGGCCAATCGAGAAAGAACAGGTAAGGATGCTCATCCGGAATCTGCAGCCGCTCTATCATGAGAAATTATTCTACCAGTCCATCTCCACCTTTGAGGAGTTGTTTGAAGTCGGAACCCGAATCGAAGATGCTATCAGGGAGGGGAAGATCAAAAAGGAAGACCCTCCGAGTCAGCCAAGAAGGCCCAACTAGTCCCGGAATCCCCCGGATGTCAATGCCCTTAGCGGCCAACCCATGGCATATCCTCCAAGGCCATACCAACCCTCCAACCAGGCAAATTCCTCCAACCGCCCTTTCCAGAAAAAGCCCCCTCGCAATTTTGCCAAGCTAGAAATCTCTCTCTCCTCAGCCCTAGATCGCCTCCTCAAAAAAGGCCATCTCCAATTACTCCAGCCTCGAAATACCCCGCTCCCGCCTAACTGCGATATGTCCAAGCGATGTACTTACCACCAAGCCCTCGGCTATAACACTGATGATTGCATGCGCCTCCGCCATGACATCCAAGACCTCATCGACCAGAATATCATCGAGCCACCACCAAAGCAGCCTCATATCACCCAAAATCCCCTACCAAACCACCAAAATGTCAACCTCATTGAGTCCAGTCCCGTACCCTTCAACCCTGCTACTTATATTACCCCCCTAGGACAACCCTTGCTTTGCATTGACATCCCGGATTCTGAGGGGATTCATCTGATCGGAGGGGAGAATGACGAGTGGCAGCAGCAGCTTGACGACGAGCAGGACTTGTTCTTCCTGGAAGAGCATGACCTAGGGGCGGTAGACCTCAAATGGTATGATCCTAACGACGAGAGTGATGCTTCCATCTGGAACGAGCCAGAAAAGCCATTTGTGGGAACGGATTGTGATTGGTTTAAGAAGGATGGGACTGTAGAAGGGCCTACTCCTGCCGAGATTGATCACCTAACCAGGTCAGGCCGTCATTATCAGCCTCCACAGCCTGCCACCGAAGCCATCGAAAATGGTCCAGTTAAAGACAAGGGGAAGGGCAAGATGGATGAGGTCATCGAAGAAGACAATGAGCTGATCAAGCAGCTAAAGAAAACCCAAGCACATCTCTCGATGTGGGATATCATGGTGACATCCTATAAGCACAGGCAAGCCGTGTTAAATGCCTTGGCTGGGATTGAAGTCCCCATCGACGCCGCGCCGGAGGACATGGTAGCTTTTTTGGGTGCACTTACCCCCGACCCCATCATTACATTCTCTGATGAGGACCTGCCGCCAGAGGGATCCGCGCATAACAAGGCATTATACATTACCGTGGGATGTAAGGAACAACAGGTGCCGTTTTGTCTAGTCGACACAGGCTCGGCCTTAAATGTCTGTGCCCTGAGGACTGCCACCGCCTTGGGGGTCAATGTCCTTGACATCACGCCATCTGTGCAATCTGTGAGAGCCTATGACAACACTAGAAGAAATGTGATGGGAACCGTTCCTCTCCAAATTCGGATAGGATCTTTGGTGAGCACTGAGATCTTTCAAGTCATGGACATACCTGCCTCGTTCAATCTGCTGATTGGAAGGCCCTGGCTTCATGCCAACAAAGCTGTATCATCCACTGTGCATCAAATGATCAAGTACATTCATGAGAATGAGGTAAAGATCATCCTCGGTAATAGTTGGGGTAATGAGGCTTTCCCAAAATACGCTCCCATTTTTGAAGTCCAAATACCTGAGCTGGAAGAAGGAGAAATCGGAGGATTCTTTATGGAAGAAGTTCATATGATCGAAGATGAAGACCGATTCCCTGAGGTCCACTCCGCAGTCGTCAACATTGTCCGCAAGATGAACTACTTCCCCGGAATGGGGTTGGGTCGACGCCAGCAAGGAATTCGGGAATTCCCGCAGATCAAAGGGCAACAAGGCACTTTCGGGTTGGGGTACAAGCCCACTGATGAAGACGCCGAGCTACAGAGGCCATGGAAGAAAAGGGTGAAGGGTCTCCCACCATACCGCAAGACTTTGAATGGACAATTCGTCAAGGAAGGGGATGATTTCCCTTACTTCGGGTTCCCTGAACCCTGGATCCATCGAACCACTGGGAGAAGGCACCCCGGGCTTGAAATCTTCGCTGACTGCGAGAGGCCCCCATATCAAGACCCGTTCTATCCCGAAGAAGTTGAAAAGACCCCAGAGGAAGACTGGTTGAAATACCTTGACACTGAAGCAATCAAGAAGATGTGGGAGGAATCCGCTGAGGAGGAGGAAGAAAAGAGGGCCAAGAGCCAAGATGATCAGATCAAGCCAACTGAGGAGGGTCTGAGCAACCAGGCTGTAGAGTCATCTGTCTGTGTCTCCCAATCCCCTATTCCCCCGAAGTCTGTACTACCGGTTATCGAGTTTGTACTGGAGTCGGCTGCTGTAAGCCCACCACTATCCAATGTAATCACTTCACCTATCATGAATGAAATGAAAGACGATTCTGCTTACTCCTCTGTGTCTAACACTTGTGAATGCACAGATTCCTCCGAGGATCTCCCAATCGAACTAAAGCAACTAATTGAAAAACCACCTGCTTATGAAATAATCGAAGATACTTTATCAGTTAACTTAGGTGAAATAGATAATCCACAGATTGTGCAAATTGGCTCAACCTTTAATAAAGAAGAAAAAGAAAAATTAACCCTCTTGCTAAAAGAGTTCAAAGATGTTTTTGCTTGGTCTTACGAAGACATGCCTGGGGTCGATCCCGACATCGTCCAACATCATATTCCTCTCCTCCCTAATTCTAAACCTGTTAAGCAGAAACTGAGGTGCATGAGACCGGAATGGGCACTCAAGGTTAAAGAAGAGGTGGAGAAGCAGTTCAAGGCAGGGTTCATCATTGTCACCGAATACCCGGAATGGGTTGCCAATATCGTGCCAGTCCCGAAGAAGGATGGAAAAGTTTGTGTGTGCGTCGACTTTCGTGATCTGAACAAGGCTAGTCCCAAGGATGACTTCCCACTTCCCCACATTGACGTCTTAGTAGATAACACCGCGGGACATGAGCTACTGTCTTTCATGGATGGCTTCTCAGGGTACAATCAGATTCTAATGGCGCCAGAAGATCGAGAAAAGACGACATTCACCACCCCTTGGGGAACCTACTATTATAGAGTAATGCCTTTTGGACTCAAGAACGCGGGGGCGACTTACCAAAGAGCTGCCACCACTCTGCTGCATGATATGATTCACAAAGAGGTAGAAGTATACGTAGACGACATGATTGTAAAATCCAAGGATAGAGAAGGGCACCTGGTAGCGCTGGAAAAGTTCTTCGAAAGGTTGCGCAAATACAAGATGAGGCTGAATCCAAAGAAATGCACTTTCGGCGTAACCTCCGATAAACTCCTGGGTTTTCTCATCACACAAAGGGGAATAGAGGTGGACCCCTCTAAGATCAAGGCAATCCTCGAAATGACGCCACCACGGAATGAAAAAGAAGTAAGTTCGGAAGAATCCAGTTCATCAGCCGCTTCATTTCTAAGCTCACAGCTACATGCGATCCTCTGTTCCGATTGTTGAGAAAAGGGGAGAAGTTCCAATGGGATGACCAATGCCAAGCCGCTTTCGACAAAATAAAAGCCTACCTCCAAAATCCGCCTGTCCTTTCACCACCAATGCCTCATAAGCCCTTATTCCTTTACCTATCCGTCACTGAAAATGCTATGGGTTGCATGCTAGCCCAAGAAGGAGAAGAAAGCCACTCCGAAAAAGCCATATATTACCTCAGCAAGAGGATGACTGGGTATGAGCTCAACTATTCTACCCTCGAAAAAACATATTGGGCCTTGGTTTGGTGCACTCGCCGACTAAGGCACTACATGCTGGCCTTTCCGGTTGTGCTCATATCCCGCATGGATCCTCTAAAATACCTTCTCGAAAAACCCGCCCTGACCGGTCGTATATCCCGTTGGTTACTTCTATTATCCGAATTCGATATCAAGTATGTTACGAGCAAGTCGGTAAAAGGGAGAACCGTAGCTGAGCATCTCGCAGAACATGCCGTTGACTCCGAAGAAAGTGGGGACTTTCCGTTTCCAGACGAGAGCATCATGGAAATCAAGGAAGAGCAGTGGAAGTTGTACTTCGATGGAGCAGCCAACATGAAGGGATACGGAGTAGGGATGATCCTAGTATCGCCGAGTGGGGACCACACTCCGTTAGCAGTCAAGCTCAATTATAACTCCACCAACAACACTGCTGAGTATGAAGCATGCATTCTGGGAATGGAAGCAGCCTTAGAGCTGAAAGTTCAGAGGTTGGATGTCTTCGGGGATTCAAACCTCATCATATCACAAGCCAGAGGAGAATGGAAAGTAAAAGAAGAAAGGTTGAAGCCCTATCATGATCGTCTCGACCAACTCAAGAGGCAGTTCGAAAATATCACATTCCTCTACTTGCCCAGGGAAGAGAACCAACTGGTAGATTCCTTGGCCACTCTAGCTTCGATGATCAAAATTCTTGTGGGAGTCAGGATGATGCCCTTGGTAATTGAGCAGAGGTACGAGCCTTCGTTCAACATAATCGCCACAGTCGAAGAAGAAGAGAATGAAGCGCCATGGTATCAGGATGTCTGGGATTTCATAGAAAAGGGGACGTTCCCCCAAGAATCCACCGAGAGAGACAAAAGGGCAATTCGAAGATTCGCAGCGCAATTCATCATTTGCGGCGGGAAACTGCTGAAGAAAGGATACAACGGTCACAACCTGACTTGCTTGTTTGGGAAGAGCTCTGGAAGAATGATGGAAGAAATACACGAAGGGGTATGCGGCCCACACATGAACGGCCACATGCTGGCCAAGAAAATTGTGAGACAAGGGTACTACTGGACAACATTGGAAAAAGATTGTTGCGAATACGTGAGAAAGTGTCACAAGTGCCAGATTCATGCAAATATGATGCATGTACCACCATCTCTTTTATACAGCATGACCTCGCCTTGGCCATTCTCCACCTGGGGAATCGATATTATTGGTGAAATCATTCCAAAGGCCTCAAATGGAAATCGGTACATCCTGGTGGCCATAGACTACTTCACAAAATGGGTAGAAGCTGCATCCTACACCAAGTTGGGGGCCAAGGAAGTAGCCAAATTCATCAAGAGAAATCTCATCTGCCGTTATGGAGTTCCCCACGAGATTATTTCGGACAACGGAAATCATTTCAAGGCAGAAGTCAAGGATCTGTTCGAGGAATACAAAATCACCTATCACAAGTCGTCGCCGTACCGACCACAGACCAATGGGGCAGTCGAAGCTGCGAATAAGAATGTCAAGGCCATACTGCAAAAATCAGTTGATACCTACAAAGACTGGCATGAAAAGCTACCATTTGCACTTTGGGGATACAGAACATCGATAAGGGCGTCCACAGGAGCGACTCCTTACTCACTAGTGTACGGGATGGAAGCGGTACTTCCGGTGGAGATAGAATTACCATTCCTACGTGTAATGGCAGAGTGTGAAATTTCTGAATCAGATTGGTTGAGAGAAAGGTATGAAGAATTGGCCCTCATAGATGAAAAGCGTCTAGCGGCGGTCGACCATGTCCGAATCTATCAGAAGAGGATAGCCCGTGCTTTCAACAAAAGGGTTCGTCCAAGGAAGATTGTCAAGGGCAACCTTGTCCTCAAGGAGTTGCGAGCTCCGATCTTTGATCCCCGTGGGAAGTTTAAACCTAAATGGGTCGGCCCTTATATCGTTAAGACTGTTCTTTCCGGAGGAGCAACTTATCTCATGGACCTCGATGGTGTCGAATTCAAAGAACCAATCAACATGGATCGCCTCAAGAAGTACTATGCTTGACTATTCAATAACCATTCCTTTCAAGCCTTGCCTTGAACTACGCTCGACCTGATTCCCGCTCGGGGATACGTAGGCAACCACATCGGTTCGGTCGCTCCACCAACAAAAATAACCTTTCCTTTCAAAACCTTGGCCCGAACTACGTTGGACCTGATCCCCGCTCGGGGGTACGTAGGCAGACTTTCAAAAAGAAAAAGAAGGATGGTTCGCTAGGTTGAAAATCCGAAAGGACGCCTAGGCAAAAATTAGAGCTAAATCCAAAGTGAGCAATAACAAAAGAGAGAAAGTAGCTCGCTAGGTCACTTCCTTGGTGCCTAGGCAAAAATTATGAGCACGTGAGGGAAATAAAGTCGCAGTCCTTACCATAACCCAAAAACCACCCTCCACACTAGGGGCAAACTTCGGTCACTCGCCTCGTTTGCCTGAACCTCTTCTAAACTAGGGGCAAACGTCGGTCATCTACCTCGTTTGACTCACAACCATATATATCCCAAACTAGGGGCAAACTTCGGCTACCCGCCTCGTTTGCCTCTAACAACCCCAGCATGCCCAAGCAAGTACCAAAAGCAACAACTAATTGAAATCTCAAGTTACAACATGTTTTTAGAAAGCTAAAATGCATAAAATGAGATTCCCAAAATAACCAAGGTTCACCGATAAACAAACTTTGAATATTACATAGGCAGGAATAATCAAAGAAATAAAAGTCTTTCAAAAAGCAACCACATGTTCAAAGACACTTGGAGGAATGAGCAAAATCAGTCAGGACTAGTTTTGTCTTAGTGTCTTTTATTTCTTCAAAGGTCTTTAGAAGTAGGCCTTTACTCAGTCAGTCCAACCATCAATAAAAGCAGCAATAGTGGTAGCTCTGATCCTGGAAGCAAAGACCCTCTCAGTAAACCCCCGGGGAACCTCCTGAACCTGTCCATACTGTCGGGCCAAACGGCGAGGATGATAGAAAGAAGTCTCTCTCAGACCCATCAACCACACTCTCTGGTGACCCCTGAGGCTCGTGGTGATAGCATAGAGGCCCCAACGCCTCACGATCCAGCAAATGTCAGCCTCAGATAAGGTGCTCATCATGCCCACCCAATCGGCAAAGGTATAGTGAGAATGAAGCACGGCTCAACGAAAGTAAATTGGTGGTATACGGCCCGTCCACAGCTGAAGGCGCTCGTAAAGCCAAGCCTGTAACACCAAAGGCGCCCCAGAAAGAAGAGGAGTCCCTTGGTTGAAGGCATTATCCAAACCATTCAGAGATTCAGCTAGAACCATGGCCATGGGATTCCTGCTAAGTTTCAGCCCGAGGCACACATGCACCAAGTCAATAGAAATACTCGAGAACAAGAAGTGCGAAGTCATGCACAATATCAAAGCGGCCCCACGGGAAGCATCATACACGCTGGGATTCCCAGGACTGGCGTACCGGGCAATAATAGAAGCAATATTGAGAACCTCACCTTGAATCAGCCGGCGGGAAATAGTGACAAAGCAATTCAGGTATTCAGCCAAGGCTCGCGTAGGGCTGAGGGTATCAGCAGAAGGGAGAATCAAGTCAGAGTCAGAATCATAGCCGAGAATAGCGCAGAACTCCTCAAACACAGGGCATATCTCCAGGCCATTGAAGTTGAAGACATGATTCACCGGGTCCCAGTGACCAATGGCAGCACGCAAGAACTCAGTGTTCAGGGTCATCTGGCAAAGAGAGAATAGCTCGGTCAAGCCGTAGCTAAAGAGGTTGATCCGCTCCACGCCATCCGTAATGTTCAGCCAAGCTGTGAGGTGGGCGGGATCATACAAAGCCATATTTTCTGTCGCGGCTCTAGCAAAATTCAAAATTTCGGCAGCACCTCCCCGTTTCACGGACTATCCCACCTGCAAGGCAAAAGCACTCACTATCACAAAACTGCCCATCGCAGTAACATCCAGTAACCACAATGCACATATATCAACAAGCACACAACTGCGCCTCTAAATCGGAAGATATCCGGCGTAGGAGGCAAAACATCATAATACTCTGTTAGAAGGTCACAAATTGTGCTACACATCGTCCTACACTGTCCGAATAATCATATCCTCAGTACAACCCAATCGAAAACAGGAAAAGAAAATAAAATAATAATTCCCGCTTGGGAAGCCTCAGTCCTCCTCTTCTTCGTCCTCCGTCGGACCGCCCGGAGTGTACGTTGGCGACGGCCTCCTCCTACCACCTCTACATCTTGGACCAGTCCTCGATGAGCCAGCCCCGCCTCCACGGTACTGCACACACAAATAAAAATGAAGGCAATCAGTAAGGGAACAACAAAAAAGTACAAAAACAGAGTCGAGTCAGAGACTTACCAAGGACGCCATCTGATTGGCGGCAAATTGCCGCATACCATCCATCTGTCAAAATAAAAAAATCCAGGGTTAGAACCTTGTAACCTTAAGAAAGTGCAAAATTAGAGACATACCCGGTGGTCTCGTGTAAGGACCAAGGACCGTAGGCTAGCCGCCAAGGCGTGACCCTCCTCAGCGTAACTCCAAGGAACATTGAGGACGCCCGCTGGCTGAGTAGGGTACCCACATGTGACTCGTGGCACCTCCATCACTTGGGGAGTGCCATCAGCGCTTAGAACGTTGACGTTTCAATCCCAAGAGGGGATAGGGTCGGGAGCCTGAGGAGCCTGCCTCCTGTACATCTCGCGAAGCTGAAGGCACAGAATAAGTTATGGAAAAGATAAATCAAAAACATGGACAATGAATATAAACAAAAATACAAAAAGAACTCACCTCTAGGAGTGGGAAGTTAGGCATCAGGAAACGGCCACGGTAAGCCTCGTAACCGGTCTCAGAAAGAAAATGGTCCCAGACATCAGTGCCGGCTAAGGCCTCCAGCAGAGCATCTCCAGAGAGGTCACCAGCATCCATCGCAGGAGGATCATGAGGGACGCGATACCGAGAACCACCAACCACCTGCCGAGAAACCCGCTCCCCAAGGAACCACTGCCTACACTCGGTACTCTCCAGCAGAAGGCGGCAAGAGGTAAGAGATTTAACTGCTTGTATCTCCTCTGGGGCGGCATAAGCGACGCCCTCCCAAGGCGTCCAATCAACACTAGAGGCCGTCAGCTCAGTTAAGAAGTTTATGAGCAAAACAATACGGTGGGCCCCGCTCTTCACCCCAACAACGTCCCTCCGCCACCTCAAACCTCGTGGGAATAGAGGCACAGGAGCCATGCCATCCTCATCCTCGCCTGATTCATCCGCCGGGGAAGGAGCCAACATCTTGAAGTATTCAAAACTCCAAAGCTGCACAGACAAAGGAGAAATCAAAACAAGTATGGAAATCAAAAAGTTGGAAAAATAAAAGAGGAAACGGTGCGTACCTCCCAAGCTCGCCAGAATCCCCCAGTAGATTTAACATCGCCCCGAGAGACCTCCCCCATATGCTTGTAGAGATGGGCCAAGGCAGCACCGCCCCAGTTGTAGGAGGGGATCTCATCAATGGTCGCCAGGCAAGAAAGGAGCCTCAAGCTCACCCGGTCGTTCCTTGTAGCAAAGATGGAGCACCCGAGGACATACAGAAGATAAACCCTCAAAAGCTGGGAATTGTTCAGATTGTGATTACCTCTACCATAGGCCCGGTAAAGCCAGCCGCAGGGGAACCAATGCCTCTCCAGGTTAGGGGGAACAGCCCCAATCAACATCTCCACCGCCTCCGGGTCAATCTCATAAAAATAGTCCAAAACCAGGCGCTTCCCGCCGACCCTCAAGCCCGTGATCATGGAGAAATCAAAAGGCGTCATAGTCATATCTCCGAACGGCAGGTGGAAAGTATTGGTAGTGTCCCACCACCTCTCGGCCAGTGCATAGAAGTGAGCCAGATCATTGCTACTTTTCGAAACCAAGCGGACGAAGCCTCCGAACCCGGCATCATCAACCATCCTCTTAACGGTGGGCGAAAGCTGGGTATACCATAAGAAAGCATGGGCAAGGCTACCATGGCCTTTCAATGCCACTTCCGGCACCTGCACACAACAAAGGCGACAAAAGATGCACAAAATCACTATTCACGACCCGAGAGCCGAATTCACAAAATCCACATTTGAGCACAAGTTGAACTTCTAACGGTCTCTAAGTGCACGCTACGGCTCGCAAAACTAGCATAGTACATAAAAGCGGTCCTAAGATGTCGAAAGTTTCACATACCAAGCTCGCTAGAGCCGCGGCCGAAAGATGGCGTTGAGGGTCCTGTAAAATCAAGTCCGGAGTTTGCACCTCGGCCTTCATTCGTCCTTTGGCCTTCTTAGACGGTCTCTTTGAGCTCGAAGCCATGGATCTACAAGAAAAATAGAAGTCACATTTAAACTTTCTTCTTGAAAATTTGAGCAAACCAAAACACCAATCAAAAATCCAACTACGGGGAAAGATTACTCACCTGAGCGCGCACAAGCTGCGTTTTGATGAATTTTGGCTCCAAAAACACCCCAAAATGGCCAAGAATGAGCTTCAAAAGCTCAAAAACCCGAGATATACAAAGTTAAAGTCCGGCCACCCAGTGCCGCCGCGGCACTGGCCAACTGCCGCCACGGTAGTGGCCCAGTGCCGCCGTGGCAGTGGCCCAGTGCCGCCGCGGCACTGCTCCCTGTGGGCCCCGTTTTGCTCCGTTTTGCTCTGTTTTGCCCCGTTCTGGCCCGTTTTGGCCTTTTGTAGCCCGTTTTTGGCCCCGATCAGCCCCGATGGCCCATTCCAATCGAGATTTATGAGGATTTACCCCAAAGCAGACTAAAAGTTGTCAGAACTACCTCCAGCAGGCAAAAACTGGGAAAAATCGACTCCCGAAGACCCGAATCGGTCGTTTCAGGACAATCGTCGCGAATTTCGATCAAACACGAGAATTCTGGTAACGGATCCTGGTTTTTAGTTAATGCACCGAATAAACAAAAGAGATTCCCCGAGAACCCTGCATTATCCCCCGAGGACAGAAGCAGACAGATACCAGCTCCCGGAGACCCCGACAGGCTCTCTTGGATTGAGCACCGAAAGAGATTCCCCGAGAACCCTGCGTCGTCCTCCGAGGACAAAAGCAGACAGATACCAGCTCCCGGAGACCCCGACAGGCTCTCTTGGATTGAGCACCGAAAGAGATTCCCCGAGAACCCTGCGTCATCCTCCGAGGACAAAAGCAGACATATACCAGCTTCCGGAGACCCCGACAGGCTCTCTTGGATTGAGCACCGAAAGAGATTTCCCGAGAACCCTGCGTCATCCTCCGAGGACAGAAGCAGACAGATACCAGCTCCCGGAGACCCCGACATGCTCTTTTGGATTGAGCACCGAAAGAGATTCCCCGAGAACCCTGCGTCATCCTTCGAGGACAAAAGCAGACAGATACCAGCTCCCGGAGACCCCGACAGACTCTCTTGGATTGAGCACCGAAAGAGATTCCCCGAGAACCCTACGTCATCCTCCGAGGACAAAAGCAGACAGATACCAGCTCCCGGAGACCCCGACAGGCTCTCTTGGATTGAGCACCGAAAGAGATTCCCTAAGAACCCTGCATCATCCCCCGAGGACAAAAGATACCAGCTCCCGGAGACCCCGACAGGCTCGTAAGATTTGATCAAAAGGAGCAGTTGAAGAGAGATCCTAGAAAGTATCGCTTCATCCCCGGCAGATTCAGATTAATCCTCAGCAGATTTATACACCGTCAGTTCAATCACAGTAGTCCATTGTCGACTCGTCATCTCGATCCAAACATCGTCGGCCCATTAATCATCATCGCTCTCATTACACCGTAGGGCTCCCATGTTCATCATGTGATATCTCAGGATTTCACGATCGTCCCGTGACTTCTGTGTCAGTCTCTTAATTTCCAGGGCCCCTGTGTCCGTCAGTTATTTGCCAAAAGACGTCTTCGATCATAGTCCTCTGAGACCCCACACCCAATTAAGTTTGTATACGAAGCACACTTCCAGAAGTTTGCCCCTAGTCCCGGAGTCTTCTAGACTTCAATGTCCTTATCCGAGTCACCCACCGCATCACAGTCGCAAACACTAGCACAACACCAGCCCACTCGGAGTGGCACACCCCACAACACTTGCTCGTACTAGGGTCACGACACTAGACATGATAGGACTCATGACACAATTCATATCACATCCATACATTGCATATCACTTTTATAGCATAGCATCCGCCTGATTGTTGTGTATGTGCATGTATGACCGATTCCTTGCCCTGAACTACGTCCTGGTCTGATTCCCCTTGGGATACGTAGGCAGCTCACGCGGAGCACGACCATCACTAACCTCATCATCCTTTCATCTTTTGCAACGCTGTTTATCCTAAATCTATAGCCTCCAAAAAGTCCTGTCTCTTCAAAGCTTTGGCACTCGCTTACGACATGCGTTGCCTCGCAAGTTCATGCCAAAGAGGGGCAAACTGTAGACACCCCATTTTGTTGGCTATCAGATTTAGGAGACCCATAGCTTGGTGGTTCACAATGATCGTAAAAGACTCAAAAGGACTCTCGGAAGTCAGCTCTATCTCTCAGAATGCTCAGAACGACCAAAATGCCCCTGAACTCCCAGATATTGGACCAAAAGTCCTGGAAACATGCTACGTCGTAAGCAAAATGATAAAATAAGTTTCTAAATAAAACCGGAAGAAATCGTCAGCTCCTAGAGACCCCCGGAAGTCCCGGAAGTTCCCCGAAAGTCCCCGTTGACCGGTTTGACCAAGTTTGATCGAAGTTTGACCAAGTTTGACCAAGTTTGACCGAAATTGTCCAAATTCACCAGAATCATTAGAAAAGTATTAATATAAGTTTTAAAAGAGAATCGAGCGAAAACGTCGGCTCCTGGGAGCTCCCAGAGGTTCCCAGAACTTCCCGGGAATCCCAAGTTTGACCAGTTTGACCAAGATTTGACTTTGGAATCGGGGCACCGAAACAATTTTCAAATATTTTTCATGGATACTAGAGGTCAATAGCTTTCCAATGGTATATCGCACATAATTTCTGGATTTAAAACGAATTTATTATGAATTTCCAAAGGCGAAAAAGGCGATCAAATCGGCTTTTATCGCGAATACCGCAAAACTTTTCAAAGTGACCTATCCCCGAACTTTTTTTTATGTAAAGTAGACTCCATTACCTTTCCAACGGTATATCACAACCTCGATTTGGAGTTCATATGCATTTTCTGTGAATTTCGGACAAAATAGGGCCTTTTCGCGAATACCGGAACTTCGGGGGGCCTAAACAGCATTATCCAGACGAAGGGAGGAGCAGTGCCGCCGCGGCACTGGCCCACTACCGCCGCGGCAGTGGCCCAGTGCCGCCGCGGCACTCCCCTCCAGAACAGTCCATTTTTGTAATTAAGTTTGTGGTCCCATTTTGATTAATTAAAAGCCAAAACGACATAGTTTTATGATTTCAGATGTTTGGAGCCAATGGGAGTACTTTCTAAATCCCAAAAACACCCCAAGTTGGCCTATATAAACACCCCATTACTCCTCATTTGGGGGGGAGTCAAATGCAAGTTTAGAGAAAGTTTGGGAGAGAAAGTGTAGAGATAAGGTTAGAGTGGAGAGAAAAGAAGCTTTCTTCTTTGATTTTTGAAAACAAAAGTGAGTTCTAACTTTGTTTTTACTTCATTACTTCCATTTACTTCAACATTCAATACTCCCAACCACCATTTTAGTGAGCATTCAAGAGTGTGGAAGCTTCTTCCATGTCTAGTGTCATTACATATGAGTGATACACCAATCTACAAGTCTCATGCTTCATGAATATCATCCATTGATTATCATCTACTTGCTTGTTTATTTATTGTTCATCTCTTCTCATCCCATTTCTTTTTATTTTCTTTATTTACTTACTAGTTCATCATCATCTAAGTGATGACATGAAGTTTGGGGTGAGTGAATCCTCATGGATAGTAGCTCTTGACCTCAAAAACATGTTTGATAGATGATGACCATAACCTCAATACTTCCAAGGTATTCTTGGAATGTATTGAAGTTATGTCCAAAAACAAAATAAATCTCTCCAACAATCTTGGAGGTTCTTAAATGATGAGTTTGATGTAGGTATTCTAAGTGGCTATGATCCTTATTGAGTGTTGAAAACATGTTTTCAAAACATCTATTTCAAAACCCCTCTCAATCCCTCTCATTTGGTTTCAAGAAACAAAACTTTGTTTTCTCCAAAATCTTCAAAACAATGAGTCAAAACAGTGAGTGAGTTGAGTTCAAAGATTTTTCTAGAACACAATACTCAACATATGGATACAAGGCCACTTGGAAAGTCTTCCTAACTCATTGGAGAACACCCATGATTTTTGGTTTGACTTGGAAGTACTTGGAAATGGTCCATTTGGGTCCCAACATTCCTTCCAAACATTCTGTTTTTTGCTGTCACAGCAGCTAGGTCAACTTACGACCTCTTTTCCAGAAAACTTTTCCAAAAGGGGTGGTCCTAACTTATTTTTCCCTTAAAATTCAATGTCTTAGGAAACTTTCTGTATAAAATGGGCCTCTAGATCATTCTTTTTCATTTTCTAAGAATTTCTAACATTTCAGTCGACAGTACGAACTCTGTTTCTGAGTGACCTCTATTTTTTATATAATTTCTCTCAATCTGTGATAGATATTCAAGATTGGCCTTTTGGGTTGTGTTTAGACACAATAAGGAACATCTAAATAAAAAATCATGCATTGAAAACATTCCTAACCCCTCTTTTCATATTCCAAAAGATCATGCTACTGTTCTGTCCACTATTCACAGCAAGTACATTTCAACTTTCATTCTTTGATTTGATGCTCATATGCATTCCAAATTAGTTCATATCTTAGGAAGTAGTCCATACTACATTTGTACACATCCCATGTTAATTTCATTCATTCATTCATACACATTTTAGACTTCTAAGTCATTCTAGAAATCCATGTACACAAAAACACACTACAACCTTTGCACATTTTAGATACATACATTGCATTCATGCAAGATTTGGGGTTTTTGTAACTCTTAATCTAAGGAGAATATAAGGAATGAACTCGATCACCCGTTCGTACTTCCCCTTGATCTAATCATCCATTCTCATCCGTCCCGGGGATTGAGAGATCTTCTTTTTCTCAAAGATTAACATGCATCATTCTAGCCTTGCTAAGCATATTTTGATTTCTTTGATTATTTGTTCCAAGAACAATTCATGTCCCCTTTAGATTAGGAAAACTTGATTAATTGATATATGATTAGACGATTTTTTTTCCTAGGTTTGTTTGTGTGATCTTTCACTTTACATTACATGATATTTGATTTAGATCTTATGAATGATATTTTATCTTTAGATCTTCCATTTTCAAGTTTCTTATGTAATGTAATATACTATCATAGTATTAATTGCCGAACCATACATAGTATAAGATGATTATTTGGATGCTAATTGAGGCCCGTCGAAAGACGGGGCGAGTTGAGGGTGTTTTAGTCGTGACAAAGGCTCCTTCCTCTCTCGTACCAAAATCCCGAACCAAGTTCTTTGGTTATGAAGGGCCGGTGCCCTTATCCGCTTGGGCGAGTCAAAATTAGGTTTCTTGGTTCCTTAAAGACCAAGTGGCGACTCTGTATCTGTTTTCAACAGACCATTTTTTTTTCTTTGATCCAAGTCAAATTCCTTTTCAAAACAATCTCAAACAAGAGAAGTGGTCCACTTCCGGTGTCCACAATCACATACTAGTAACATATAGAAAATAACACTAATGCATCATAACTAACTACATTAACTAAGAGAGAAATGCAAGAACCATTTTCTTATCTTTAAAAATAAAATTAAAAATTTTAAAATTTTTGACAGTTTTAATTTACTGAGTCATGTTGCTAAACAGGTGTATTGACATTAAAGCATAAAAACAAAGAAACGAGGCATACAATGACTCACTCCCCCCAACTAAAACTAAACATTGTCCCCAATGTTCTAAACTAAGCACATGGACATGTAAAGTAAAGCAAGGGAAGGAAGGATTTTACCTCGAAGCGTTAATATCCATTTTTTTCAAGCTACCTGCAAGATCATTAGTAGCAACAAGGAAACATAGATACAACTACTCAGTAAATTAATTCGGTTAATCAAGATTTTTATCATAGATTAACAACCGAAATTTTTGAGGATCTTTTCAATAAAATAATTTAACTGTGAGAAGAATGTTGGGATCCTCATAAAAATGCAACTCCCCCCAACTAATGTCAGGCTCAAGGTCAGAGGAGATGATGCAAAACCTATGGCTTCCAAATTTTTTTGGGACAATTATAAAAGGAATACCACACTTTTTAGGAATTATATGCAAGAAACGATCTTTGGTGTTGGTATTTCCTATAACAGCCTCTATTTTAATACTAAAAACAGGGGGAGGCCATGGTTCAATAAAAGGGGCAGGGTCGAAGTGATGTTCTAATGAAGCTTCACCACCCTCTGCTTGTCTTAGAACAGAATCTATGGAGATATAATCATAGGAATTGAATTTCTGTTCTATGCACATGGTTTTGGACTGGACTTGGATAAAGCTATCTATTTGGGCCTCAATGTCATAATCACTCAAGAAGGTCAAGCAGTCTAGAAGATTGCTAGCTTCTTGTTGAATTTTAAGATCATCTAAAGTGGGCCCAATATTTTCCAAGTCTTCTCTCAAAGAATTTTGAAAGTTAAAATTTTGTGAAGAACATGTGCTAGTATCCTTACCATCCTCTTCCACAACACATTCTGTTTGTTCACGAATGGGGTACACATAACATTCAAGCTCAGGACGAGAGCTTTGATTGATAGCAAGGATAGGTGATGGGCAACTTGGTGACACCACCTCTTCGGTCGAAAGAGGTGAGGGTTCATGAATATCACAAGAATCTAAATCAGATTTAGATTTTTCAATTATGTCCTTTCTAGGGTCACTTTCAAAGGTAGGGGTAGAGTCAACAGGGGACTCTTCCTTTCCTAATTGCGTGCAATCACCTAAACTCTCGTCATCTTTTAAAACCTCATTCTCATCCTTGTAACTCTCCTCACTATATATGTCATTTATTGAGGTGCTCTGGACAAAGAGATTGTGCAGTTTTATCCAGGCAGTGAAGGAGTTGATGTCTGGGGTTGTATGTTGAGGAGAAGATGGTTCTGCAACTTCATGCTCAATGGTTTGGTTTTGGAGTTCTTGTTGGGTTATCACTTTCTCAAATGAGTTGTTATCCTCACTCGATATGAACCCATCATTGTCCTCTAATTCCATTCCATTGTTGGTGTCTTGAAATTTAGGTTGTAGCGTTGAAGGACTGGTATAGTCTTCTAAAGGTTGGCTATCAAATGCTTGTTGATATCTAGCTCCTAATTTATCAATTGCACTCTCTAGCCTTTTCATTTCACTAAGCAGCAATTCTAACATACCATTATCCTCAACTTGGTTATTCTCCTCATTATAACTATATGAAGTTTCACCCCATTGTTGTTGGTAATAGTCCCCTTCCCATTGTGTTTGTGTGCAAGACTCCCCAGAAGGAAAGTCTTGGTACATTTGGTAATCGTGGGAACTACTACTATATCCTACACTATCATTTTGGTTATATTCCCATTGCGATTGATAGAACTCTCCAGGTGGAGGTTCTTGATACGTTTGATAACATGGGGGACTAACACGATGGTTTTCCCATTGTGGTGATTGGTAGCACTCAGGTTGATAATGTGCATCATATGTGGGTGCTTGCCAACTCGGGGTATAGTTCTCATTACCTAATGTGTACCCATTCGTGGTATTTGTGTTGTATGGAGGGTAATATGGATAAGACATGTTTACCCAAAATACTTAAACAAAAGAAATTTTTTTTTTCTTGTGAGAAAAAAAGTCCAATGAATTTTTTTTTTTTTTTAAGTAAAAGAAGAAAAATAGAAAAACTTAGTAAAATCCTAACCTAGTTGCCTTCCCCGGCAACGGCGCCAAAAACTTGACACGACTAAAAAGTTGTGCGCTCTTGTGCAACACCCAAGTGTAGGTGATCGTGCAAGTAGTACTGGATAAGTCCAGGTCGATCCCACAAGGAAGGAATAGGAAGAATGTCTACTAAGTTAAAACCTAAAGAAAATAAGAATATAGAAGTGGAGTTTCTACGAATCCTAATTAATTAACTTAAACTAAATAACAAACTAAAGTATAAAGAAACATAACTAATTAAACGAGTAAATTAAAGGTGTTGGAAATACGAGAATCCACATTAATCCTAACCATCTACCATGCATATTCATTAACGCTCTATGGAGTACATCCCTTTTCAGTATTCCGTATTTTTCTAAAGATAAAGAATCAATAGCCCTTTCATGACCGGGACTACATCATCACAAGTGATTTAAAATACTTAGAAGACGGTTTAAAACAATGGTAATTACTTGCACTCTAAATGGTGTTAGCATTCAAAGTGGTTTTCAAAAGTCATTGAAGAAAATGCCTTAAGGCTTTAAGTTCTAAAAACTGTTGTGACAAACTGAGCTTATAGGGACAATTTGATGACAGATTTCTAAAACAGAAAGTCATGGAATACTTAAAAGAATCATCTCAGGATTTAACATGTTCGATCGATCGAAGAGCTCTCGATCGATCGGACTTCATCATCCTTCAATCGATCTAAATGCCTTCGATCGCTTGACTATAGCTCTGGTTCGATCGATCGAAATACCTTCGATCGATCGAGTCCAGGTTTTCTATATCATACATGGCAGAGGCTAAAAATCAATATTTCATCACATATTTCTAACTTCTAAACTACGGAAACATAATAAAACTATTGCAGAAATAGTAAAACAAAGCAATCATCAACATCTAAACTAATAAACAATCAAAGAACATAGATTGGAAAGAAAAAACCTGTAAATAATCTGAATATAATCTGAATAAACTTGAAACAAACTTGAATCTTCAATCTACAATGGAAAAGGAGGAAGAAGAAGATTAATCTAACCTAAACTACTCCTAATCTAACCCTAAAACTACCCTAAACTGCTGTTCTGTGCGTTCTGGAGCGTCCTCTCTTCGTCTGGCGTCAAAACGACGTATATATAGGGTTCCCGCAGAGTTTACGCAACTTTTGGATGATTAAAAAGTTCGATCGATCGAGCTTAGTTCGATCTATCGAAGGTTCGATCGATTGAACTCTTCTTCAATCGCTTGAACTCTCTGATTTTGACAGCTCTGCGCACCGATGGGAGAATGGCCATAACTTTTCACTCGGACCTCGGATTGACCTCCCGTTTACGGCCACGCGATCGTAACTCAAAGATCTACATTTCATGTCTCAGGGAAAATCTTCCAAATCTGCAGTCTTCATTGTCAAAATTGGCGTTTTCTCAGCTGCTTCCTCTATTTTCTTCACCAGAATCACTTTTTATGCAATGTTTGCTTTCCATGACCTGTAAAATAGTGTAAAAACACATGTTTGAGTCTCAACATCATAGAAAACACTTAATCATTGATATGCATCTAAATCTAGGGACTTGGGGATAAAAGTATGCATAAAAGACCGTTTAATACGCTATAAACATACACTTTTCACCTCGAATCACACCCCCCAACTAGCTCGTTGCTAGTCCCTAGCAATGAAGCGAACTACAGTAATGTTTAATTAACTCTAAAAATTGAAAACAAAATAAAATAAAAGTCCTAACTCACTTTCGCAGGAATCACGATTGCATTTAGCGTATGCAACAAGCCTTTAAACCCCTAGGTTCCCCCTAGTGGACAAGTGTTGTCTCGTGAGGGTTCGCAGTGAATCTACCCACAAAATTCATGTTTATGGTAATGGTTCTCATTTAAATGTTTTCAAGAAATTTTCCTCTCATTTAGCAATGTAGTTAAGCTCAACAATCTCATGAAACTCTCTAGTAAGCCATAGCAATGCAACACACACATTACAGTTAATCTACTATCAAAGTCATTAGAATATTCCATACCTATTAATCTTCAAGTGTGTGTGTGAATGGATAACCAAAATACAAAACTTTAATTTCAAAGCTCGCATAACCTAAGACGCTATCAAGACGTTCATTTTGACTCAACTCTCACTGGGATTACACTCTCAAGATGAAATCACTCCGAATTAGGTGTAATAATTATCACTCATGATATGGAAGCTATAAAGAATAAATGTAAATGGAATCTAATGCTTCTCATATCTAAATAGAAAAACGGAATTTTATAGTGCATAAAGTCTCATGAAAGGATACTTTTCACTAGAAAAGCGAGATACCGTGGAGAACTCTCTCATTACCTTAACTTAAAATCCAATTTACTTAAAATCATCAGGACTTTGAAAAAGAGGTGTTAAGTGAAAGAAGAAAGAAGCTTATGATATTCAATTGGGTTAAAGGATGTGATTGGATTGTCTACTATAACTTTTCAAACTTCCCACATCTCCAATCTCTCTCTTCTTCTTTTCTTTTATTTATTTTTTTCACACTCTTCTTTTTAATATATATTTTTTTCTCTTTTGTAACAACCATTGGCACTTTTTTTTCTTTTTTTTTTCTTTTCATGCTTTTCTTTTTCTTTTTCTTTTTTTTTTTCCTTCCTTTTTTTTTTCTTTTTTTTTTTCCATTTTTTTCTCTGCCAACTTTTCCTTATTCACACAACCAAACTTCTTGTCAATGTAACACATCCCAATCACACCTAAATAAAGAACTGAGGCTTGAACTCCTAATTTGGAGTTAGGTATAGACTTTAGGATTATGAAGACAAGGCGATTATGATAAGCTCAAGAGGTGAAATAAAGGAATATTATAGAGGTAGGCCAAGGCTATATTATCCATGTATGGTCAAAAGATGGCCTAAATCATCTTCTAAGTTAATAGGATAATTCATTTCAGTAAATTCAAGAGCTCTAAAGTTTGGTAAATCCTGAACGTTCTCTTCTAGTGATCAGGCAAAAATGAAGAAGAAAAATGAGACTTTCAACAAATTAATACGCTTTTCAAAAAGTAAGAGTAATTTTATAAAACCCTCAAAACAAAGAATGGCACAAAAGCTCACTTGGGTTATTAGTCTCCACTACAGTCTCTCAAGACACCTAAGCTATGCTTACTAATCCATTTTAGCTAAGTACAAGGTTGTCACAATGTGCTCAAAGTTGTTTGAAGATTAAAAAGCATAAAACATAATATGACTAAGATAGTAAACAAACTACCATAGTGTATCACATACTAGTAACATATAGAAAATAGCACTAATGCATCATAACTAACTACATTAACTAAGAGAGAAATGTAAGAACCATTTTCTTATCTTTAAAAATAAAATTAAAAATTTTAAATTTTTTGACAGTTTTAATTTACTGAGTCATGTTGCTAAACAGGTGTATTGACATTAAAGCATAAAAACAAAGAAACGAGGCATACAATGACTCACTCCCCCCAACTAAAACTAAACATTGTCCCCAATGTTCTAAACTAAGCACATGGACATGTAAAGTAAAGCAAGGGAAGGAAGGATTTTACCTCGAAGCGTTAATATCCATTTTTTTCAAGCTACCTGCAAGATCATTAGTAGCAACAAGGAAACATAGATACAACTACTCAGTAAATTAATTCGGTTAATCAAGATTTTTATCATAGATTAACAACCGAAATTTTTGAGGATCTTCCCAATAAAATAATTTAACTGTGAGAAGAATGTTGGGATCCTCATAAAAATGCAACTCCCCCTAACTAATGTCAGGCTCAAGGTCAGAGGAGATGATGCAAAACCTATGGCTTCCAAATTTTTTTGGGACAATTATAAAAGGAATACCACACTTTTTAGGAATTATATGCAAGAAACGATCTTTGGTGTTGGTATTTCCTATAACAGCCTCTATTTTAATACTAAAAACAGGGGGAGGCCATGGTTCAATAAAAGGGGCAGGGTCGAAGTGATGTTCTAATGAAGCTTCACCACCCTCTGCTTGTCCTAGAACAGAATCTATGGAGATATAATCATAGGAATTGAATTTATGTTCTATGCACATGGTTTTGGACTGGACTTGGATAAAGCTATCTATTTGGGCCTCAATGTCATAATCACTCAAGAAGGTCAAGCAGTCTAGAAGATTGCTAGCTTCTTGTTGAATTTTAAGATCATCTAAAGTGGGCCCAATATTTTCCAAGTCTTCTCTCAAAGAATTTTGAAAGTTAAAATTTTGTGAAGAACATGTGCTAGTATCCTTACCATCCTCTTCCACAACACATTCTGTTTGTTCACGAATGGGGTACACATAACATTCAAGCTCAGGACGAGAGCTTTGATTGATAGCAAGGATAGGTGATGGGCAACTTGGTGACACCACCTCTTCGGTCGAAAGAGGTGAGGGTTCATGAATATCACAAGAATCTAAATCAGATTTAGATTTTTCAATTATGTCCTTTCTAGGGTCACTTTCAAAGGTAGGGGTAGAGTCAACAAGGGACTCTTCCTTTCCTAATTGCGTGCAATCACCTAAACTCTCGTCATCTTTTAAAACCTCATTCACATCCTTGTAACTCTCCTCACTATATATGTCATCTATTGAGGTGCTCTGGACAAAGAGATTGTGCAGTTTTATCCAGGCAGTGAAGGAGTTGATGTCTGGGGTTGTATGTTGAGGAGAAGATGGTTCTGCAACTTCATGCTCAATGGTTTGGTTTTGGAGTTCTTGTTGGGTTATCACTTTCTCAAATGAGTTGTTAACCTCACTCGATATGAACCCATCATTGTCCTCTAATTCCATTCCATTGTTGGTGTCTTGAAATTCAGGTTGTAGCGTTGAAGGACTGGTATAGTCTTCTAAAGGTTGGCTATCAAATGCTTGTTGATATCTAGCTCCTAATTTATCAATTGCACTCTCTAGCCTTTTCATTTCACTAAGCAGCAATTCTAACATACCATTATCCTCAACTTGGTTATTCTCCTCATTATAACTATATGAAGTTTCACCCCATTGTTGTTGGTAATAGTCCCCTTCCCATTGTGTTTGTGTGCAAGACTCCCCAGAAGGAAAGTCTTGGTACATTTGGTAATCGTGGGAACTACTACTATATCCTACACTATCATTTTGGTTATATTCCCATTGCGATTGATAGAACTCTCCAGGTGGAGGTTCTTGATACGTTTGATAACATGGGGGACTAACACGATGGTTTTCCCATTGTGGTGATTGGTAGCACTCAGGTTGATAATGTGCATCATATGTGGGTGCTTGCCAACTCGGGGTATAGTTCTCATTACCTAATGTGTACCCATTCGTGGTATTTGTGTTGTATGGAGGGTAATATGGATAAGACATGTTTACCCAAAATACTTAAACAAAAGAAATTTTTTTTTTCTTGTGAGAAAAAAAGTCCAATGAATTTTTTTTTTTTTTTAAGTAAAAGAAGAAAAATAGAAAAACTTAGTAAAATCCTAACCTAGTTGCCTTCCCCGGCAACGGCGCCAAAAACTTGACACGACTAAAAAGTTGTGCGCTCTTGTGCAACACCCAAGTGTAGGTGATCGTGCAAGTAGTACTGGATAAGTCCAGGTCGATCCCACAAGGAAGGAATAGGAAGAATGTCTACTAAGTTAAAACCTAAAGAAAATAAGAATATAGAAGTGGAGTTTCTACGAATCCTAATTAATTAACTTAAACTAAATAACAAACTAAAGTATAAAGAAACATAACTAATTAAACGAGTAAATTAAAGGTGTTGGAAATACGAGAATCCACATTAATCCTAACCATCTACCATGCATATTCATTAACGCTCTATGGAGTACATCCCTTTTCAGTATTCCGTATTTTTCTAAAGATAAAGAATCAATAGCCCTTTCATGACCGGGACTACATCATCACAAGTGATTTAAAATACTTAGAAGACGGTTTAAAACAATGGTAATTACTTGCACTCTAAATGGTGTTAGCATTCAAAGTGGTTTTCAAAAGTCATTGAAGAAAATGCCTTAAGGCTTTAAGTTCTAAAAACTGTTGTGACAAACTGAGCTTATAGGGACAATTTGATGACAGATTTCTAAAACAGAAAGTCATGGAATACTTAAAAGAATCATCTCAGGATTTAACATGTTCGATCGATCGAAGAGCTCTCGATCGATCGGACTTCATCATCCTTCAATCGATCTAAATGCCTTCGATCGCTTGACTATAGCTCTGGTTCGATCGATCGAAATACCTTCGATCGATCGAGTCCAGGTTTTCTATATCATACATGGCAGAGGCTAAAAATCAATATTTCATCACATATTTCTAACTTCTAAACTACGGAAACATAATAAAACTATTGCAGAAATAGTAAAACAAAGCAATCATCAACATCTAAACTAATAAACAATCAAAGAACATAGATTGGAAAGAAAAAACCTGTAAATAATCTGAATATAATCTGAATAAACTTGAAACAAACTTGAATCTTCAATCTACAATGGAAAAGGAGGAAGAAGAAGATTAATCTAACCTAAACTACTCCTAATCTAACCCTAAAACTACCCTAAACTGCTGTTCTGTGCGTTCTGGAGCGTCCTCTCTTCGTCTGGCGTCAAAACGACGTATATATAGGGTTCCCGCAGAGTTTACGCAACTTTTGGATGATTAAAAAGTTCGATCGATCGAGCTTAGTTCGATCTATCGAAGGTTCGATCGATTGAACTCTTCTTCAATCGCTTGAACTCTCTGATTTTGACAGCTCTGCGCACCGATGGGAGAATGGCCATAACTTTTCACTCGGACCTCGGATTGACCTCCCGTTTATGGCCACGCGATCGTAACTCAAAGATCTACATTTCATGTCTCAGGGAAAATCTTCCAAATCTGCAGTCTTCATTGTCAAAATTGGCGTTTTCTCAGCTGCTTCCTCTATTTTCTTCACCAGAATCACTTTTTATGCAATGTTTGCTTTCCATGACCTGTAAAATAGTGTAAAAACACATGTTTGAGTCTCAACATCATAGAAAACACTTAATCATTGATATGCATCTAAATCTAGGGACTTGGGGATAAAAGGATGCATAAAAGACCGTTTAATACGCTATAAACATACACTTTTCACCTCGAATCAATTGGTCCACGTAGGATCATTCATCGCATTTCTTCTTATGTTTGACTCATTGACCTAGCCCTCACGACATGATTTTCGGGGCGTTATAACTTTGGACCCAAATCCATTGTCTTTGCTAGCAAGTGTTGAGAACAGATCCAGGTCACAATCCATTGTAGTTTTTAGCTACAACAAATTCTAAGAAATGTTAATCCAAACGCACCATTGTAATCCAAAGTTTAGATACATAGCATTATCCTACAATTAATGTTCAATTAATAATTGAAGAAATGTATTATGAGCACCACTATTGGAGAAGGATTTTTGTTCTTTGGAGAAGGAAATTGAATTCATCAAAGCATATAGAATGATGAATATCATATGATGTTTTTTTATGAACAAGAGTATATGATACTATTATAGGCAAAAGTCAACTACTTTCGTCCCTTGAATATTTTGTTATTGTAATTTAAAAATTGACACTTGACATCCTCATGATTTTGGGCTAAGTGCAAATACTAATGGTTCAAGTTTTTACCTTTAAATGACAAATATGTCATCGGTTCACTATTGTAGACACCTAATTTTGACCATACTATAAAGACTTAGGGTGGAAACCTCTTGAAGGATTTGATGATGAAAAATACCCTATGGAAGGTACTAGATTCCACACAACAAAAAGATTAAACTTTGGAAAGTGATTCAAAGGTCTGAAAAGCCCTTTTTCAAGCAAAAATTCTGATTTTGTCAAAAGTGTCTCTCAGAAATTCTCATTCACTCGAGGATAAAAGGATATGAAATGTTATAAATGTAGTAATCTAGGTATTCAAATATTTAATTTCAAATAAAAACTCAGAATCAATGTGCATTGGAAGTAATTTGGAAAAGGAAGTCATTTGATTTCAAAAAGACGATGACAGTTTCGGGAGACTTTTGGACTTCAATTGACCTTCAATTCTTATCTCAATTCTTACCAGAATATTTTTATACTAAAATTCAACTCAATAGCTTTCAAACGGTACATAAACTGAAGATTTTGAAGACTAAAATTCATTTTTATGAAAATCTAGAAAAGTAGTGCCCATGAAACTTGAAACATGGCAAAAGGGCAACCAGGGGAGGAATTTAAGTGGTGGCTCACAGGGGGAGGTAGCGGCTCCCTTGTAAGCCAGCATCTACTTTTTTCACCTTCTATCATGTTTTTGTGTTCCAGAGTCTTCCAGGAGGTCCTCTATGCGAAGAAATGGCCCAAAACTGCATTTAGGCACTGAATTGACCATTTTAGCACCATTTTGATATCTAAAATCCCTCTTTTCACCTGAAACTTAATGCATCTCATATGAGATCACCCTTGAATATGTTAAATATACCTTGGAATAGGCTTGAATATCCTTGAGATCATACTTGAATATCCTTAGAGCAACCTTTGAATTTGAGAAGAGATTTCTAGGAGAGAAAAGTGAATTATGAATTGAATTTTTCTAAAACTAATCTTAAGATAATTAGATTAGATAATTGATGGGAACTTTGACATCAATTGCCTCCTTAAACCTCTACCATTGATGAGAGCTTGAAGAACTTGAAGATCACTTGAAGAGGAGATCCTTCAAACCAACTTTTGAAGTATAATTGAGAATCCTCCAAGAGGTAAACACTAGAATTCCTTTCTAATCCCTATTTTTGTGTATAGATCTATTGGATTTGGATGTAGTTTAATCTCTAGGAACACGCTTCTTCTTCCTCTCTCATTCCTCACACACTCACATTGTCACGCCCCGGATCCATACATATGAATCTAGGTCACGTGGCACGCCATCAAGGCTTACCAAAATGATTAAAGTTTCCAAAAATGACCTTAATAAAAGTTTTGCACCAAAACCACCAACTTCCAAATAGTTTTTCAAAGGTTATATTAAACACGTGCCCAAACACGCCTTAACGAGTTTCGTTTTCAAAAGTAACAGTTTCATAGGTCAAAGGGTCCCCAAAGGTACCTCCATGCCTAATTAGAAGTTGTTCCGAACATTGGAAGTAGGAGTTTGAAATTTCTGGCAAGGGGCATTTCGACTGGTCGAATTGCCCCGTTCGACCGGTCGAATGGGGTCTGTGTAGAAACCAAACCTCCAAAAGACCGTATTCACAATTGCCGGCATTTTTTCGCAAACGCCGTTAATTACCGGCGCTTATCTAATAAACGTCATTAATTCCCGGCGCTTCCCCACAAACGCCGCTAATAAAATAATACACATATTACCAAAAGAAACCAAACCAAACAAAACCATTTCAAACCAACTCCTTTCAAAACCAAACCATTTCGACTAATGCATTTCAAACCAAAACTATTTCAAAGCTTTGTTAACCATTCTAAGGGCTACCAAAACATATATATCCATTTATACAACCACCATAAACCCGTCCCGGATTACAAGTATCAAAACTACAAGTTTCACACGTCTTGGCAACCAAGGTCCTAAGGTGAACCAAGTGCCGTACTCGCATAAATAACAAGTCTTAATACAAGTTGCACGGTTACACAACCGGCATAAGTTAAACATATATATTACAAACGTGATACAAGTTCTATAAACATGAGGAGCTTCCGGTCCCTCCTCGCCTCATTACCCGCGATTCTCTCCTCCAGTCCTTGCACCTGAATGGTTATTTATATAACCACATATATAGATTTGTTTAAGCTAACGCTTAGTGAATAATATGAATCAAGCATACGGATGAAAAATATATTCCAATCCATCATAACACATAACTATTGGTCTCTAGGGAATAAGTGCACATTCACCGATCCAAAGTCTTAAGACTCAACCACGACCCATGCCCCTTCGACATGTCGCGTTAATGCCTTTCTCGGCAAGTGACCGTCGTCACTACTAATCCTCCCCCTTAGAGAGGACGTCTCACGGTGAATTAGCACAAATCCCCCTTTAACCCACATAGGCACATAAACATGCTCAACTAGCAACTCATCATGCTTTTTATTTCAACATGCCTTGGGCCTACTTTACACATTAGTTTTGCCCAATATGAACTACACATGTTATCTATATAAGGTTCCTAGCATATCAATGCATTAAACCATAGAATCATCCAAAACTCAAGATTTATATCACTCACCTCCGATTTACGCTCTTTAACGCCGATCCAAGGAAAACTCAGGCACAAGGAACGTGCAGTAATTCTTCTAATACAATTCCTATTAATCAAAAGTCCAATTATCAACTTTGTATAAAAATTCTATAAAATGAGTGTTCGGAAAACTTAACCAAACAAGGCCTAATAGGTATCAAAACGACGGCCTTACCTCGTAGAGTTCAAATACGGAATTTGATGAAAAACAAACGGGTAGAACTCCGTCGATTCGAGTCTTGAAGCTCTAAGCCAAGAAATCCTCCATTTGGCCTCTTTCTTGAACTTAGGTCAAATGTTTATAAAATTATGAAAGTCATCTCTAACTATATGTAGGCAACACTTTCAGAAATTGTGTTTACCTCCCCACGAGTTTTCAAAACTTCTAATCAGCCTCTTAAACTTTCCACACATAGCTCTTCAGGTGAAACCTCAAAATTATAAAGGTTTCCGACTAAGTTCCGTATGGTTGCTAAAACGCAAGTTTCTACAAATTTTACGAAATTGCTAATTAGCTTACCAAATTATGTAACGTGTTCAATTTCGTTCTCACCAGGCATCTAATGACTCCGATGAGTCGCTATCAATAATATAATAATCAATTATATTCACATATGCCTAAATAAATATTTAAGCACATAATCATGAGTTATTAGTCATTTTCCCAACCGTAGGGAATTCTCACATGCCCACCTTCTGGACTGCCTTCAAGGCCAAATACTGGGTTCTTAAAAGACACCCTCCAACAACTAGTGAGTCATCACTCACTTCACACATGTTCATTAACACAACAGTAAGCATACCATGCATGCTAATATAATATAATTACATGCCGCGGTAGCGGGTATGACACACATAGCTAGATCTAAATCTTCCTTGATTTTATTGATACTCTATTATTAGAGATCCATTTTCATTATGATTTTCATATTTTGGGTTTGATTTTGATTCATTCTTTCCACTTTATGTAGATCTATGCATACATGATTATACATGTATTCTAGTTTTGAATTCTATGATGGTTTGGAAGGTTGATCCATGAGAAGGATGATTCAGATGTTCATACATTTCTCTTGATTACTTCTATTTCCTAGAATTTCTATTTTGAATTTCATCTCCAAAAGGATGTTTGTAAGACCCTTTGATCCATGATCTAAAGTTCTTCATAGAACTTGGGGGTAAAATTGATTGGGAATCATATCAAACATGCTGATCTATAAGTGTGATCTCTTTAATGAACTTAAACCATCACCTAAGATGTTTTCCTCGTACTTTAAAATGAACTAGTTGGTTTCTTCAAAATTCAGCAAAACAAATTGGTTTTGTCTATAAGATTTGGTCCATATAACTCCATAGTTTGATGGATTTCAAAATTTTTGGGTAAATTTTGATGAATTATCTTTCATTCGATTCATTTTGAGAATCATTATGATCCATCTACTATTTTTAATAATTATTGAGAAAACGGTTAACAGATTTGAACATAGTCTCTTTGTGCTTGAATATCAGAAAATCTATTATAGTTATCAATGATCTTCTTCTTGGGGATGATTCTTAACTCATGTATCTACATGAGGAAGTAAAATTGTGAGCATACGATTGAGTTATGATCGTTTCCTAAGCGTTTGATTATGTATACTTTTGGTCAATCCTTGATCGTTTAATAATAATGGATGAATAAAACTTGGACTAGAAACCATCTTGGATAAATGGATGAGAGATTAAAAGCTTAGATCAACTTGATTATCATGATTCTTGAAGTTCTATTATGTTTTGCATTCATATTGTCAAAAGATACCAAATTTCTAGAATAGTAGAGTTTGGTTAAAGTAATTTTTCAAAGACCTTAAGTTCACAAAATGTCTATGGGTTCATTTTATTCACAAAGTAAAGTGAAATAGCTTTCTTTTGACACCAATTAGACATTCATACGATTTTTCTAGAATTAAATATGATTTTTACATGAATAGTGGATAGTCCTAAGCCACTGTTCCCAAAACTCTTATTTCTTGGAACTTCAAACATGCTAATGGGGTCCTACATTTTGTAAAAGCTCCCTAAGACATGTATCTAATTTTTCTATAAAAAGGATTTTAACCCAGCTCATGTTTAAGACCACTGTTGATAGGTTTCAATTGAGGTCATTGAATCTGGAAATTTGATTGATGATTATTCTTCTTGTTTATCATGCATATCATTCGCTTGCTTGGATTTTTGCAATGCTTGGGTATTCTTTGGTGTCCTAGTGCAAAGAATTGAGTGTTATGGATCTAGACTTCGACTCTTGGATTTGCCTCGTCTACATGTGGCTTCGTGTCCATGTATCATGTACTCTTCTATACCATTCTCTTAGAATTTTTCTAGGTTTACAACTTTGTTTTCAATGACACAATTACTTTAGGATAGTCTCTGTTTATGTGCTTACATGTTAGAGACATCATATCTAGGATTGTTGCATTATTGCATTTCACGTTTCACGTTTCCTTTTTGTTTTTTGACTTTTACAACTCTGCTTGAGTCAACTCAATGTAAGTTTTCTCATTCCCTTTGCATATCATTGCACGTTTCCTTTATTTGCATCAGTCCCAGACGGGACTAGCCACTATGAGTATACTTCTCCATTGAATTGCATGTGCATCCGATTGCTACTTGAATTTTGTAACACCCGTACCCGGGAAAAGGGTTAATTAACATGTTCATATGTATTAATTTATGTGATTAGTGTATAAAACAGTTAAGGGGAGGCTTTGGACTCGCCAGTGGAAAAGTCCCCAGTGAGGAGGGACAGGTAATGAGGTGGGACCCAGTGAAGGGCCCAGATAAAATAATTTTCATTTAAAAGATAGGTGCATTTTATATGACTATTTGAAGATATGTGTAATAGCTTTCATATTACATTGATTGATATGTTAGTTGTCAAATACTAAGTTGGTTAATGTAAATAGGGGTATAACTGAAAAGAATTCATAATTAGTAGGTATGATAGCAACTTCACAAAATATTTGGAACCCATGTCGGGACCCATACGGGACTTAGAAAAACACTCATTAGATAATTGGGTAGTTAATGGAATGTTTGTGGGATTTCATAAAAAGAACTTAAGAACTAATGGGGGTGTAAACGAAAGAGATGGAAAGTTGGTGCCAACACATTGCATGTGTTGGCTATGTGTCTTGTAAGGGAGAAGACACTCCTAAATTTGCAGCAATTAAGCAAAAGAAAAAGAGAGAGTTCGGAGAGAAGACAAACACAAGACGCCGACGCCGTTTTTCCACCGTTCCGTCGCGGTCCGACGTCCAATTCGCAAGCCGAAGCCATATTCGAACTTGTGAAGGTGAGATGGTCATTTCTACACCTTTCTTTTACGTTTTAGTTGTCATAATTTTTTGACTCGGTCTAATCGGTGACATGTAGTTTACCGAATGTATTTAGGAATTACTCTGGAAGTGAGATTTGAGCTGGGTTTTAGTGAAATTCAGCATCTATAGGCTTAATTTTGGGTAGAATCCAAAGAGGTGAGTTTTCTAACTCAAGTCTTGATGTGGGTACATGTTATGTGCTTCAATTGTTAGTTAAGAGATAATAATTCTGGGTAGTAGCAGTTAAATTCATGTTAACTTTAGAATTTTCATGCTAAATTGGTGAGAAATATTCATGATTATGTGGCTATGTGCTTATGTGTTCAGTGGTCAATGAATGATTGGGAGTAATGGTTTATTATGGTGAAATAAGGAAGGAGAAGAAGAAGAATCCGTTATAAAGAACAGAAGTCCAAGGAATAGAAGTGACTGCAGGACCAAGGGAAAGGTCTTCGGGTCGGAGTGAACCATTAGCCCATGAATTATGCGATTACGTATGCTTATGTGCTTAAATTGTTGCATTACACATGTTCACGACATCTCAAGCATGTTAGTTAATTCACTAGGCAAAATGCTTAAAAATAATTGTTTTCCTATTTCTGTTGTGGTACATAACAACCACCGCAGGTTCGGAACAAATCATGGAAAGGAGGTGACGTGAGCGTGGGAGATGGAAGAACTTGGCTTGTGCATATGTTAATAGGCTTGTTTAATGGTGTAATTTGATAGTTGGAGTTTAGAACTTACATTGTAACTTATAAATGTAAGAGGTGGTTTGAAGTTAACTTTGGGAAGTTATGTACTTTCTATGTTGTAGGTTGAGGTTGTATATGTTGGATGGATTTGGATCATTCCTGCAAGTCCGGATGTGTATGGTAAACGTTTTTAAACAAGTTTCATTGATAACCAGGGGTTATGTAAGGTTTTGAACTCTTCCTTGAAACGGTTTTATGTATATGCTAGTACTTGGCAAGCACTTGAGTTAGTTACTTATTTGAATTCAATTGGAATGAATTGAAATCTTTCAATGGTTGGGCGATTCGATGAGTTTTCAATGCTTTGGTGCACTTTTCGGTAGTTCTAAGTTTGCTAGGAAGTAGCCCCAAGTGACTTGTGAGTTTGGGGACTTTTTAGAATGTTCTATGGGGGAAGATATGGTTTAAAGGGTACCGGTCGAATTGACCCGCTCGACCGGTCGAATGCCCCTCTGCATAATACAGTGATTTCAAAGATATTTTTCGTCAACTTTTACAAAAACGGGCATAACTCTTTGTACAAAACTTGGATTCACTTGCAGTTTTTTGCATTGGAGCCGAAACTCAAAGACCTATCTTTTGATTTAAAATTTTGTCATATTTTCTTAAAGACCATTTTTCCCTTGGGCTATTTTATCTCAGCATAGTGGTTTTAAGTTACTTCAAATCATGTTTTTCCTTAATAACTAACATAGTTCTTGCTTATTAGTGTATTTCGGGTGCGTATAGTCTTGTTACATGTACCCTAATCTATGGGGGCGGGTTGGGGGTGTGACAAATTTAGTCTCTTGAAATGATTTTCAACCAGATGCTCTTTTGTCATGTATATATATTATCTAGTATGTTTGAGGAAATAACATTTATTATGAATTAAGAATAAGGATATTTGAATCAAGGCCTACCATTCGGTAGGACGAGGAGGGAGTGCTTTAGTCCTACTCGGGCTCCTTCCCCTCTCGTACCAAGACCCCCGAACCTTGTTTCTAGTGATGAAGGGTGAGTAACCTAATTCATTTGGACGTGTCAAAATTGGTTTCCTAATTCCTGATAAAAATTAGGTGGCAACTTTTTTGTCTTTAGGATCATCATAAGTTCTATTTATTGAAGTGAGCCTTGGATCCGTCTCAGGACACTGTCAACTTTGACAGAACTCATCGTTTATCCTCTTGCATCGTAAAAGGTAGGCCAATGGAAGGTCACAGTCCCACAACTATTAATTTGTTTCCTTATCTTCTTCATAATAAAGTTTTCTTTATTACTCAAGTTTAATAGTAATTTTTGTATAACAATTGATGGTGGTGTTTGGATGTGTGTCAATGGCGATAGTGGTGGTGGTTAGAGAAAGAAAGAATGTGGTGAAAAATATGAAGAAAAAATAGGGGAAAAAGTTAAAGGGGGCCATTGACACTCTGAATTCAATTTTTGGTTAAACATTTTCCAACTAAATTGAATTAAAATTTTTGTTAGTGTTAACAAAAAACTTATGGTTTCAATTAGTCACAATCACAAGGAGATTAAGTGTCGACTCTTAAATCATAAGTAAAAATGGGCCTAACCACAACGCAACGGACTAACATATTTTTAACCTTTTATGGGAAAAATCAAGTTTTCACTCTATATTAGATAGATACAATCTCTTGGCAAGTCTAGCTAGTACATGAGCAACTACACTACGTCAAGGTACTCCTACAATCTTCAAAGTTTGTTTTACCAGTCCATTCAAATCACCAAATGGTGCATAACCATGGGATTTTAGTAATAATTTCAATTGTGCAACCGAGGTTTGGTAATCATTTCAATTATAAAAAATCGTAAACAAGTAGGATGTATCACAAAAATTCACTATGAGATAAATTGCACGATTCAATATCTAATATCTATCTATACCTCTATATAAAATAGCCTTATCTAACCTCTACTAAAACAAGTTTTAAAAGAAATTTCGGACAAAAATGCCAGCTCTTGGGAGCTCCCAGAGGTTCCCAGAACTTCTTGGAGGTCCTTGATCTGACCATATAAAAGAGCCTTAAAAGGCTATGAATAGTAAATTTCCAATTCAATTGTCCTTTTTGGTCATTTCTTGGTTTGAACATGGGTTATTTGGCCATTTCACACTTGTTCACTCGCCCTTCTCATTCCTTACATCTCTCTCATCACAACTTCGCAATACACAAGACTAGGGGTATAAGCAAACCGATCGGACTGACCAAGTCGATCAGTTGATTCGGGTCAGTTAGTTTTTTGAATTTTCTTTCAGTGTAAAAATCAAACCAAGCCAATAAAATACACTAAATCGAACTGAACTGAACTATTTTCACCCCTACGCAAGACTATGAGAGCAAGGAGAAAGAGCGATGATGAGAGGAGGCATCATTGGTAGTGGAATGCGCAATTCGCTGTTCTCTGATGATCGGTGAGAGGTTGTTGTCGACCGTGGAATGCGGATGAGGGGTAGGTCCTGGCATTTTCCCTCGATAGTGTCTCGGGACGGATCCCAAGGAGCATATTTTAGGGAAAACTAGGACTTCCTCACGTGATCCTAGAGACAAAGAGTCGCCACCTAATTTTTATCGAAAATTAGAAAACCCAAGTTTGGCTCGCCCAAAATTGAATAAGGTTACTCGCCCTTCATTACCAGAAACTAGGTTTGGGGGTCTTGGTACGAGAGGGGAAGGAGCCCAAGCAGGACTAAACCACCCCCTCCTCGCCCTAACGAACGGTAGGCCTTGATTCAAATATCCTTGTTCTTAATTCGTAATTGGTGTTGTTTCCTCAAACATACTAGATAATATATACATGTCAAGAGGGAAGATCTAAGAAAAATCATGTCAAGAGAATAAATCAAGTAGAAGTCGGATGCACATGCAATATAAGAGAGAGGTATACTTACAGTGGCTAGTCCCGCCCGGGACCGATGCAAGTAATGGAAACATGTCATGATATGCAAAAAGGGAATGAGAAGACTTACATTGAGTTGACTCAAGCAGAGTCGCAAAAAGCAAAAAGAAAGGAAACGTGCAATACAATCATGCAACATTCCTAGATAAGATTTCTCTAACATATAATCATATAAACGGGGACTATCCTAAAGGAAATGTGTCGTTGAAAACAAAGTAGTAAATCTTGAAAAATTCTAAGAGAAGGGATAGAGATAGTACACGATACATGGGCACTAAGCCATATGTAGACGAGGCAAGCTCACAAATCGAAGTCCGGATCCATGACATTCAATTCTCTACACTAAGACACCAAGAAATACCCAAGCATTGCAAAAATTCAAGCAAACAAAATGATATGCATGAAAGAAGAGTAAAAGATGTCATCAATCAAATTTCCAGATTCAGCAACCTCTAATGAATCCTATCAAAAGGGGTCTTAAACATGAGCTGGGTTAAAACCCTTTAACAAAAAGTCAAATACATATCTTAGGGAACTTCTACAAAAAGTAGAACCTTTTTACCATTTTTTAAGTTCGAGAAATAAGAGTTTTGGGAACAGTGGACTAGGACTGTCCACTGTTCTTGTAAAAATCATAATTAATTCTACAAATATCATGTGAAGCTCTATTTGGTGTCAAAAGAAAGCTATTTGATTGTAGTTATGAAAAAAATAATCCCATGGACATGTCATGATCTTATGATTTTTGAAAAGGTGTTTTAAACAGAATCTGTTATTCTGGAAGTTCGGTATCATTTGGAAAAGGAACATAAAACATAATAGAAGTTCATGAATCATGTTAATCAAATTATTCTAAACTTTTGATCTCTCATTAATTTATCCTAGATGATTTCTAAACCAAGTTTTATTCATTAATTGTTGTTGATATTAGGGATATATACTAAAAGCCTTGCTTTATGTAGTCGATTTATTATTTATTTAATAAAATCAGTTAATCCATTTTTATGAAAATATGTGTGAGCAATGTTTGTATTATATTGTTTATTTAATATTATGCATGTGTGTCTTTCATTCTACATAGTAGGTGGTTTGGTGTGTAGAGTTCGGCTTACACACGGAAGATTAGACCATCGGATTTTGTAGAGTTTAAGATTTTGGTTTACAACCTTAGATGGGATTGGACACACCATCGGTAGAACTGCACCATGGTGTTGTAGTAGGTTTGTCTTGACTGCGGGAAACGGTATAGTTTCAACTCACCATGCTGGTACACTTTGTGTATTAAACAGGACCGACTTGGGGTAATTATTTTTATACTGACTTATAAGATAATTAATACCTCATGACTATTATGAGTGCCTATGCTCTAAATCCTAAGTTAATTTATAGACACGTACATTTGATATTTACACTTTGATCCCTAAAAGGGTGAGATCCTTAAATGGGTTAATATCTCATTGGATTGGGTGACAATATTAATTGTGCGGTGGATATTAATTAATGATGGAATCCATGTCTCAATTATGGGATTGATGATATCCCCTTGAGAAAGCTTATAAGTTTTGATTATGTCAAACCCTACAGGTGTATTTTGTATTCGACATATCAGATAAGTTAAGCAGAGGGTCTCAAGGAATTTTAAGAGATTAATTAAATATGATTGTTAGTAATTATATTTAATTAATGGATATCTTTAATCTTAACATGGGGAGATAATAAGCATTTAATAACATGGAGCTTGAAATATATTTTTGAGATAAGGGTAGGAGTGCAATTATAATTCTGTAGTGGTATGAATTATAATTTATGAAAATAGGAATCTGATTCAGTTCGAATTAGGGTTTCCTAATTCCATAAGGAAGCCTATTCCTTATTGACTTCTTATGGTCCTTATCGTAGCCTATATATATGCTGCTTTAGCTCTCTTCTCATTTTGCGTTTTTCCACCAAGAGTATTATAATTCGGGATAGAAAAGAGAGCGTAAAAAAAAAGAGAGAGCAGAGACATAAAGGATTTCAAAGGAGCCCACACTCAGTTCGATATTCTGGCAGCAAAGGAATACAGTAGAAGATCGTGAGCTGTTATCGAGCCCGTGTTCTCGATTCGTCTACTACAGCAATCCGTTTTAGCAGTTTAAGGTAACCCTAGTTCCACCCTTATAGGGTTATTGTAGTTTTCATGTAATTTTTGCAGTACCAACTTATATGCGCTGTCAACGGATTCTGGGAACGTAGTTTCCTAACAGTTGAGTGGTCAAGGTATGACCATTTATTTTTATACATAATCATGTTTGTAGTTAAACTTAGAAAATTCCAGAATAGTTGTATCAACTTCAAACGCTTAGAAAACGATCTTAACTCAATCGTATGCTCACGATTGTACATCGACATATAGATACATGAGTTAGGAATCATCCCCAAAAATCAGAACATCGATACTATTATAGATTTTTTGAAATTCAATCACAAAAGACTATGTTCAAATCTGTCAACCGATTTCTCAATAATTTCTAAAAATAGCATATGGATTCTGGAGGTTCTCAAAACGGATCGAATGAAAGCTAATTCATCAAAGTTTACCCAGAAAATTTGAAATCCATCAAACTATGGGTTTTGATGGTCCAAATCTTATGGACAAAATCAATCTGTTTTGCTGAGTTTTTATCTAGTTTATTTTAAAGTGTGAGAAGAACATCTTAGGTGATGGTTGAAGCTTATTTTGAGAGATCAAACTCATGGATCTACTTGGTTAACATAATTCCCAATCAATTTAGCCCTCAAGTTCTATGAAGAACTCTAGATCATGGATCCAAGAGACTTACAAATTTCCTATTAGAGATGAAATTCAATAGGAATTCTAGGTAATAGGAATAATCATGAGATAGGTATGAACATAGGAATCATCCTTCTCATAGATCATACTTCTAAACCATCATAGAATTCAAAATAGATACATATATATAATCATGTACGCATTAATCTAAACTAAAATAGAAATGAAATCAAAGTTGAAAATTAAAGTAAAAATCAATCTCTAATTATGAATTATCAATAAAATAAAAAGAGACTTGGATCTAGCTATGTGAATGTGTGAAGAACAAGAGAGAAAGAAGATGAGTGTTCTAACAAAGAGAATAAAACTAAACTAGACCCAAGTCTTATAGATCTATATACAAAAGTAGGAATTAGAGATGAATTATAGTGTTTGCCTCTTGGAGGATTCTCAATTATATCACCAAAGTTAAATTGAAGAGTCTTCTTCTTCAAGTATTCTTTAAATTCTTCAAGCACTCATCTGTGGAAGTCTAAGGGAAGCAATTGATGTTCAAATTTCTAATCTAATTATCTTGAGATTAGTTTAATTCATAACTCAATTCTTCTCTCTAGAAATCTCTCTTAAATTGAAAGTATTTTCCAAGTATCTTCACTTATATGTACTTCTCTCTTGTATATACTCTCCTCTATATGTACTTGTGTGTCTATATTCTCTTGTGTATGAAAGGTGATCTCATATGGATCTATATATAGAGTTTTGAAAACTTAACTCTTAAGGTACAGGGTTAAAATAGGATATTTAGATAGTAGAAAAGGGTTAAAATGGCCATTTTGGTGCCTAAACGCAGTTTCCAGGCAATTTCCTCGCAGTGGGAGGCTTCTAGAAGGGTCTGAAACTCAAAAAGCTCGATGGAGGGGGCACATGTGAGGTTATGGCTTAGGTGGGACACGCCACTTCCTTTTCTTCATCCCTTGGTTGCCCTTAAGCTCTGTTTCAAATATTACGTGCACTGCTTTTCCAAATTTTCATAAAAATGCATTTTGGTGTCCGAAATTGTATGTTTACGTACCGTTGGAAAGCTTTCAAGTTGAATTTCAGTATAAAAATATTCCAATAAGTTTTGAAATGAAAATTGAAGTCCAATTGAAGTCCGGAAGTCCTCCAGAACTTTCGTCATCTTTTTGAAATCAAACGACGTCTTTTTCAAAATTACTTTTCAATGCGCGTCGATTTCAAAATTTTCTTAAAAAATGAATCTATGGACATCTAGAATACTATGTTTAGAACACTTCATGTTCATATAACCCTGAGTGAATATGAATTCTGAGAGACGATTTTGACAAAACCAGGATTTATGCATGGAAAAGGACTTTTCTGAACTTGAAGTCACTTTCCGAAGTTTGATCTTTCGATTGTGTGGAATCCAGCACCTTCCACGGTGTACTTTTCATCATCAAATCCTCCAAGACATTGTCCACCCTAAATCCTATCAGTGTGGTCAAAATTGGGTGTCGATAGTTGTTAAAAACCTCTTCCCTCTATCTTTTGTGGAGGCCTAGGCTTGAAAGATTAGATTTTTAAGGTTTCAGTTTTGTGTTTAGAGATAGAAAATGAATCATTTTATGGTGCTTTGAGGTTGTGTGTCTTATTCTTTGTTTACTAGAGATCAGATTTGTGCAAGTGAGTTTAGGATTCGTTAATTACTGAGGATAAAATTAGATTTTTGAAAAAGAGTTTAAGGGACCAAGCAGAACATTAACATTAATGTCCGTTAATCTTGCCATTAATCTGATTGGCTTAAGCCTTAAAAATATCTGATTTGTACAATGTTCAATCTACCTTGTGTATGCTTGGATTGGACTGACATTCAATCTTTAACGTGTGCTTGGTTCTATATCTCCAATGCTCAAAGATACTATATATGTGTGTGTAATTGCACATCAAATTGGCACCTACTGTAGACACCCCGATTTTGACCAAACGTCAAATTAAGGGGGGCGTTACCTCCGGATCTGATGATGACAATGTCAGACTAATCTAGGACTTCCAAAAGGTGATGCAAGCTCTTTGAAAGGCTTCGCAATTCAAAACATAAAGAAAGAAAGAAGAAAAAGGAATAATAGAGGAAAACGACATATGAAATACTTTACGACAGTCATGGGTTGCTGCTGTGGCACTCACTAATTGTCGTACGACAGTCAGCAAGTGTCGTAACGGCAATTACTGATAGCCGCAAATACTCATCAAATGCTGTTAAAATTGAAATTCCTAAAAAGATGGCACTCCACGGAGTTGTCTGCGGCATTCATTGAGTGCCGCATCGGCATTCATTGAGTGCTACGCTGGCATTCAGTGAGTGCCACATCGGCACTTGTTAAGTACCGCTTCCATCTCCACTGAGTGCTGCGTTTGTGTGTCTGCCAGCTTTGCAATGGTACATTTTGTATCTTCAAAAGGACATCCGAAATTAGGGTTTTACCCCTGAAAATACTAAAATACCCTTTCAAAAATTGCCTGTATATAGGGGATGAATATCCCATTACAAAGGACCTTTGAATTGGTTAGTATCTTGGTTTAGATTCTAAAATTTCTTTGTTTTCAACCTCTTAAAATTTTCTAAACACAATTAGGAGCAAGTTTTTAAAAGGAAGAGCTAGAAGGAGAGCTTGATTAGCCTTGGAATATCCTAAAAACGACCAAGAAGTTGAAGATAGTTGGAGGTAACCTCTAAGTTATTAAGTCTCTATTTCAAGTTCAATCACAATATATAGGACTCCTTGGGGTCCTTTATACACACTAATGTTGTGATTGAACTCGTATTTTATTAATTTGGATCAAAATGACCTTAGGTTAAGGTTAAAAAAATCATGAAGTTTACTTAGATATCATTTGAGTCTTAGTTTCCTTTTATTTTTCTTTTTAATTGCATTCATCTCTCAGAATTCATAAGATTTTCAATGTCTTACTTGAATCTATTGATTTGAAATCCTTTAGCTCCCTTGTATGCTCATGTTGTACAAGGAAGTTAGGGTTGATGATAGTATATTTGGTCAATGAATCCAAACCTACCATCATGGTATAGGTTCATTATTTAGAGATTTCATGAAGTTCCTTTCATGCTTCATTGAGGTCTATGAATACAAGTGTCATTAGTTTCAAAGGACCACCAAGTGGGAGGAAAAGTAACTTAGGCTAAGCCAAACTAAATGGCTTGATAGCCAAAGTTAACAAATAAAAGGTATATTTGACAAAAGGTGCAGTGAGTTCACTAACCACTTTTGATCAAAGATTTTTAGTTAAATAATGGACCATTGGAATTGAATAAAACCAACTGGAGATTATTTCCAACACAAAGTTTTACCACTGTAATTTTTGTTTTATTGAGATTTCATGTTTAAAGTGGTTTTGTCATGAGTTTTGTGCTCTGAAACTCTGAACAGATTATAGTTGTTTCACAAAACTCATGACTTTTCGACCATTGATCTTTGATTTTTCTTTTTGGGTTGGAAACTAGACTTGCAGAGGCATCTTGTGCCCAAAATTCACTGACATCAAACCATGGGAACCATGCTTTTTCAAATTTTGAAGTTTTGATTTGCTCTCTGTAATTTTCGGAATTTTGGGACAGATTTGGTAAACTTTGTAAATAATAGTTCAAATGACTTTTCTATGACCTAGGGCTTAAACCATGCTTTAATAATGATTGGTTAAACCTAAGTCCAAAGGTTAAACGATCCAAATCAAGGAATAATTCATAGCTTATTCTTGTTCATATCCATGTAATCACATACATTCATTCATATAGATTGATACTTGTAATTAGAATTTATTGTGTAAACATAATTGCGAGTTCCTTTTAATCATGTTGGGACTATACCATTTCTATATGGACATTGCATTGGCTCCTAGTTGAGACTTGTATATCTATAGGAGTGATATGATTTCAACTAGTTACAAAGAATTCATAAATTGTGTCATTTCTTCTACTTGATAGAATTAAGCTAGACATTCGAGGAAGATTATTTAATGTTATATATCCTTTCTAAAGCATGTGGACTAACCCTTGTCTTGTAGCACCGATGAGGTATGATTCTCGACTCTTCTCTAGTTTAATTATTTCTTAATTTTAATTATTTTCGACTTCATGTACGAACCCTAGAATCAGGATTCGCCTTATATGTATATATGTGTATTAGAGACCCTTTTGTTAGGATTTCTACTTTTGTATGCATTACACGTTTAAATATTCACGGCTGGATCCCGAGTAAGTTTCCTAGTTCCCTAAATGCACACCATATTGCTTGCTAATTGAAATATGTGGTTTTGAGTGATATTTTATCATTTGAAATCTTACACCCTTTTAGACATACGTTTGTAATGTATATTTATATAGATGTATTAGTTGAGGGCATGCTTAGATTAATAATTCGATTAAAAGGATGTTGAGTAGAGGCCTATCATGAGATAGGATAAAAGGGGGTGTTTTAGTCCGCCTAGCTCCTTCCCCTTTTATTCCATAATGCCCGATCCCAGTATATCTTTGGTTTCGCAAAAGATCGGTTTGCTTTTGAAATGGTTTCTTAATTTTTTCCTTTTAAAGAAAATTAAGTGGCGACTCATGTTTTTGTGTTTTGAAGTTGAAAAGGATTTCGAAAAAGCTGTGGGTAGGAAAAATGCAATTTCCACAATCTGGCGACTCTGCTGGGGATCGAACCCAAAATCTCTGGTTTCGCAGACCAGAATTTCAGATTTTGGGTTCACTCGAGAATTAGACTTGAAAGCATCCTTCTAATCGAATTAATTAATTTTTGTGTACCCGTTGCATTGCACTTGCATGTCTCGCTAGTCGATTGCACGGAACTATGACCTTGGAGACACGGGGCAACTCGGTCGGTCAAGTTATCATGGGACTGTGTGATGACCCTTAATCTCGTACCATGATTGGGTATATGAAGCATCATATCGGATGTGTGTTAAGGGTCCCTTATTTGACCAAAACCCAGCCTTTGCATGGTAGCTTCTATAGATCCTTTCAAGTCTTAGGGAATTAATTATTGATTAGGGTTATATGCTAGGGAGTGTTGCATGCCCAGAAAAGATTACTTGAGATGATGACGATACTCACTTAATAATAGACATGTAAACTCTTAATCATTTTTGAGCAATTCCTCTTCATGTCCCATGGCATTTGGGAATCCGCTTGATTTTGATTATAAGATTACATCTCTTGTATCCCGTTAGTTAAGCATCATTGACCTTGTATGCATCCGAGTTCATAAAGAATACGGTAATAAGCCGATCATGTGATCCTTCTACCCGAATAATTTTTAATGCATCTTTGAAAGCAAACAAATTTTCACCATCTTTATTCCAAAATTTCAATCACTCGTTTTGCAAAAACCTTGGAGTCCACTTCTTGACTAAAGCACCAAATTAATCTTTTGGGAAATATTTTTAGGAGAAAACGATTTTCAAAGCAAAGTTTCAAACCAGTCATCATTATTGAGAAATGTTTTCACATCTTCAAATAAAAGATTCAAAATCCTTGAGAATTGTTTTGCAGGATCTCATCATTTAAAGAAATACTTTTCGAAAATTTTTGAATATCTGACCTTTGAAAGGGTAGTGAGGATCACAATGAGAGGTTAAATTGGCGCATTTGACATGAGTAAGGATCTTATATGCTTATGTGACTATTTGTTAGGGCTAGAATTTTCCCTTTCTTTTGCATATAGAGTAGGCACATACACACACACACACATGCATTGCATCCGTGTGACATATGAACCATCCATAAAAATTTTCTTACCAAGTTTTTTTTTTCAAAAATAAAAATAAGAGAGAAAGAAATAACCAAAAAAATTTGAAAATAATTAAAATTTCTTTTTTAGGGCAAAAATAACATCAAGTTTGGGTGCAGTCTGGTTTAGAGGTCCCACAACAAGGCTAGTAAGAAGGGAAGAAAACATTGAGATGGTAGATGAAAGGAACGATGGGAAAGTGGCAGAATTAAAGACACTAGTAGAACAACAAGTAGAACAGATGAGGCAACAGGCAGAGAATATAAACCACAAGATGGTCATGATAGAAGCAATATCAAGCCCGCTACCAGCTGCAAACCCACCAAACAATGATCCGCCTATCAGGGAAGAAGGTTGGTATGATGACCCAGAGATGCCAAGGGACAAGGTTCCCAGAGCAAAAAGGGAAAGGGTGGAAAGGGAAAAGACTGACAAAGAGAGGGTAATGACTGAGAAGATAGAGAAACTAGAGAGGGTGATGCGCAAGGCTCAGGGAGTCGACACTTATCTAATAGAGTTAAAAGGTCTGTACGATGGGGTCCGTGAGACACTGCTTGTCAGTTTTAAAATGCCAATTTTTGATAAGTTTGATGGGACAGGGAATCCTCGCAGTCATGTGAGGATGTGTATCGGGGCCTTCCAGCCTAGCGGATTAAGCACCACCATGATGGTCGTCTTATTTCAACAGACTTTAACCAGGGCTGCTTTGTCTTGGTATCTCACACTTGAGCCGAGCAAGACTAGGGTCTGGGAGGAGGTGATCAAAGTATTTGTGGCACAATATGAGTACAACCAAGACTTGGATGTCACAATCAGAGATCTGGAAACCACCAGGCAAGGGACAAAGAATAATTTGTTGAATATCTGAGTAGATAGAGGGGAAAGGCAGCTAAGATGGTACAGAGGTCGTCTGAGAAAGATCAAATCTGAATGTTGAACCTCCTGCCCGTTTACCAAGAAAAGATGAGGTTTCAGTTAATCAACTCCTTCGCTAAGGTTTTTGACGTAGGAACGAGGATAGAGGATGCAATCCAAGAAGGGGTAATCAAGAAGGAAGAACAATCGAATCGATATAGAAGGCCAAACTATGGATCAAATGGAGGACATTCGGGGGGTCACTCTGGTCCCACCGATGTCAACGCATTGAGTGGACCGGAAAGAAAATTTAAAATAGCACCGAGAAGAAGAGGGGACAAATAACCAAGGAAGTTTTCGGATTTGGGGGTATCACTGTCAACTGCTCTCGATAGGCTAATGACGAAAGGGCATCTCCGCCCGTTGGAATCTCGACCATTACCAAATCCGCTTCCATCAAGCTTCCAAGAAGATCTCTATTGCAAATTTTACCAACAAAAGGGTCACTCTATGGATCGGTGCACAAGGCTAAGGCATGAAATCCAAGACCTCATTGATAACAAGATGATATCTGAGCTGCCTGTCAAAACTCCTAATGTTACTAGAAATCCACTACTAAATCATCATGTTGTACTACCGCCACAAGGCCTTTATTTCTTGGGGATAGAAGAGACAACCTTCGATTCGTCTAGGCTAATAACTAAAGCCGGGACACCAAGGAAGCCATATCAGCTGCCGAACGGATTGATAATCTGTACTCTGGGGAATCAGTCAGGAGGATGTGGAGAGGGAACATCAAAGCAAGCGGATTGGTGGGTTCAGGAGACTAACAGTACCGATGTGGGTCAAGTGGAAGATGACCTATGGTATATGAGTGATGAGGAAATGGGGACCAAAAAGGAAAATATGAAAGACATTTCAGAAATCGACAACTTATGGGCAAAGGAAGAAGTCAGTCACTTAACCCGGTCAGGAAGGAGCTTCAAACCACATAAGCTAGAGGAGGATCACCCGGGGAGAGAATTAGACAAAGGGAAAGGGAAGGTAAATGAGGAAGAAGAGGGGGACAGAGTTCTGAAACAAATGAAGAAAACCCAGGCCAATATCACTGATCTCATCAAAATCAAGATGGAAAAGTATGCTTACTTATGCTTTACTTTCAAAAGATTTGCAGTGAGGAAGTAAAGGTCGAACCCACAGAGATTGAATACTACACACTTTAATTTTTAAAACCTAAATTTAGTTAATTAAGAAAAACGAATTTTGGATTTAATTTGAATTAAACTAATAACAATAAAAGTAAATCTAAATTATGAAAGCAATTAAATATTTGTTTTTATAATAAGTTTAAGGAACCTAGGATTGCAAATCCACCACTAGCTTCATGATAAGGGTATTTACGAATTACTTTAGCTTATTATGTTGGATGATAATGGGGAATTGTAGCGACAAGCCCAATTCCTCTGTCAAGAAAATAACTATGGTTCAAGCACCAACATAATCCATCTTCGATTAACATGAATTATCCCACACTAAACTAGGGTTGTGGTATAATCCATCTAATCTAGGCATGGACTATTCGGATACTTGATAGCACAATTCAATTTAAGCACCTGTACATGTAAATAATCTAAACAAGCACAGCAAGCATAGATCATTGAGCACACTACCATCAAAATAGATCTAAGACATGAGTAAACTTTGAAAGTAACGATTTAATCAATAAATGCACGATTTATTTATAAAAATCCTCAGAACATGTAACTGTCATCCATACATAAAAAAAAACTAAAATAAAAACATAAAATACACCCTATTACTTAGCTAGGGTTTCATTGAAACCCTAGATCTTGAGTTTAGTTGGCCATAGAATTGATGAACGACAAGAGGTTGATGGAGGAGGCCATGGGAATCCTTGGTCTTCTTCTTCTTCTCCTTGCTTTCCTCTCTTCAATGGCTGAAGTTTTTGTTATATATGGATGTATCTAATATTGTGTAATGATGTGTAACCACAAAATTGATTTAGAATAGGATTTATATAGAGTTTGGAAGGATTTAGGAAGCTTTCCTAAGCCAAATCGTACTAAAACTGCTATATTTATGTTTCTGGATGTCATATGCACAAATCACCTTCGCTGGGCACTTTAATTCAACAAAATACGCGTTTTTGGTTTTTTCACAGTTCACTCGCGCGAGGTACTTTTCGCTGCACTGCGCGACTTTCGTAGAATTGCGATAACTTTTTTCTCCGAACTCAGATTGACTCGCCGTTTGTGGCCACGCGTTCGTAAGTCGAAGATCTACATTTTATATCTTAGGAGAAATTTCTCAAATCCAAAGTATTACTTGCCAAAAATACGATTTACTAAGGCTGCTACCGCATTTAGCTTTCACCGGAATCACCGTTTGAGCCCAGAATGACTTCCAAAGCCACTAATCATTGGATTTTTGTGCATTTTCAAGTTAAAGCTCTAAATCCTACAAAATTTAGAATACTTATTAAAAAATAACTAATAGCTACATGAAATGGGCTAACAAAGGGTATTTGTAAGACTATAAACGACAACTATTCGTCGCCGGTCACACCACTAAATCTACTCTTTGCCAATCCTCGAGCAAAAAGAACATAAAAAGATCATACCCCTAAACCTACTCTTTGCTAGTCCTCGAGCAAAAAGAACAACAAAATAAAACTACTACTACAAATACTACTCCATTTTCGCATGAATAACGATTGCATTTAGCATATGCAACAAGCCTTTTAAACCCTTAGGTGTCCCTAGTCGGACAAGTGAAGTCTCGTGAGGGTTCTCGTCAAAAGTCTCGCACAACCATCTTTATTTCATTATATATTTAAAAAGTTTTATTACAAACGAAAAACATAAGATTCGATACTCCTTATTATAAAACAATGATTTGAAATAGAATAACGAACAAGAAGAAACGTAACCAAACGTCTACCTACGTCATAAAAAGCAATCCCAAGCACATGCATCGTATAAATCAATAGAATTTCTCATAAAATTGCACGTGTGTGATATGGTAGTCAAATGAACACGCGCATGTCATGAACTTGGAATATAACTCGGATAACCATCAAACTATGCTTTGACTACGAATCTCACAATAAATTACACTCTCAAATGAAATGCTCAGAACATGTGCAATTTATCTAATATATGGGAGCAAAGGAAATATGTTTTCAAAACGAGAAATGCTCACATATGACTCAAAAAAGATGCATGACACAAAAGAACACCAGTCTCATGGATAGGAAGCCAACAGTCAAGAGAAATTAATCATTACCATGTTTTAATCCCCTTCCCATCGTTTATATATACAAACCATGTTTCTAGGATCAAATAGGACTTTTCAAAGGTTGTAATGTGGCTCGGCCAATGAAAAAGGATAGAAAGGATTAATTAGGTAGTTTTAGAATAGCATTGTAAGGCATGTTCGATTTCTTTCATTTGTCTCTTCTATCAACTTCATCTTTTCATTCTCTTCTTTTCGTATATTTTTTTAATTTCTTTCCTCTTCTTTTTTTTTCTTTCTTCATTGCTTTTTTTTTTTCCAACCTTATTCTTTTCCTTTTTGTTGCTTTTGAAATGAATGTTCATTGAATACCAAGGTACTACCCCAAACATCATCTTGTTTTCTTCTTCTTCTTAATCAATACATCGCCTTATCACCACTAACAGTTGACAAATCTCTCAGTGGTGAACTCCAAGTTTGTCAAGTTGGAGCAAAAAAAAGGATAATGGTGATTAAAGAAAGAAATGGCATTTTAACGGCTCAAGGGGGCGAACTATGGAAATTTATCATTTATCGGTCGGTGGCAAATAAAGAAGGCCTACTATCATTTCCTATGGTCATATGGTTCTTTAATGTTTACGACGGAAGATTATTTAGCATGGTAACAAATATTTTAACTTGACTTATCAACCAAAACAAGAATAATGAGACTAAACAACTAGTTAATGCGCTATTTCAAGTGAAATTCGACAAACACAAAATGTATTTAAAACCCTCTAAAAAGAAAAGATAGGCTCAAAAGCTCACTGGGCTTAGTCTCCACCATGTGTTATCTAGAAATCCGAATCATATTATAGTTCACATCAAACATGTATTCAAGTGACTACGTGCAGTGCATAGGTTTGTGTGCAAATCTATAATATAAAACTACGATTCGAACGATACATAACCTAAAATGTTTCATCATGACATCAGCAAATGTTTGATCACATCTTCTCTTGTTTACCATTCTATAACAATTATAGTTACATAATAAGAAGTATCGAATCAAGATTGCAAAAACGTCGGTAACATTGTTTATATAAGCACAAGTATCAAAAAGTTTTGAAAATTTAGTGTAACAATGCGTATGTGTGTGCATACCCCCAAACCTAAACCTTTCATTGTCCCCAATGAAACAATAAAATGAAAGAAATGATAGTAGGTAAGAAAATGAACGATAATACCTCGATCTCGGCACTCACAAACAGGTGAACGTATTATAATATGGAATCAAAGTTCAATTACTCCAAACAGAGCACTATTTTACCTGTAATACTTAACAAAAGAAAATTAAATAAACAAATAAATAATAAAAGCTAATATATAATACATGATGATGTCAAAAGTTGGTAAGAATAAAGTAAAGCAATTTAAGGAGAGAGAGAGAGAGAGTTAGAGACTATTTTTTGTATGTGGTTCGACCCTGTTAATGAAGGTACCTACGTCCATATGTGTGTCTGAGCACGTTCACTAGCAGATCACTGGCGGGCCTGGTGAGACAACAAAGAGGGGCGGCACTCCCAGTAATACCGGCCGGGTGTATGCGTATAATGGTAAATTTTATAGAGGTGCTGTGTAGACACTGAATTGGCGGCCCCCTTGATGGGGGGTGAGAGGTCTCTTTTATAGATGTAAGAGACCTACTCATACATGGGTAAGGAAATATAATCCTATTGATATAGATTGGCATTAATTATGGGGTCCTAATTGGATTAGGAAATAGTGTGCACTTTCCATTAGACTTCTAGCTTGAGTAGGAAACTGCCCGTAATGCTCGGGATCATGCCTGTGGGCCCGGATGAGCTATTCCCGCGGCGGGATGTGCATGTACAGTTTTTCCGACCTGCTGGCTGGGTCGTAGATGAATCGCTCGGGACGATGAGTAGATTAGACCACGCGGTCTGATGCTTCCGAGGAGTTGTGCATGATTTGCCTGGGGCATGGACTAGCTGTTGATTTGAACCGCTCGGTCATAAGATAGAGCCAATTTTGGGTGTATCAACTGCCCCCCATTTCCAAGATTGGCCAGATGCTATATCGGGGCAAGTTTGGAAATCAGTTTGATGTTACTCGCCGCTGTCTAAGTGCTTGCGGAAGCTGCCTCGGGGCTTTTGAGCCTGGTGAGTCCTCGGGAACTGGCTGAGAGTTGAGACCCAGCCTAGCTCGGAGTCTTTGAGTGCTCGGGAAGTGACCGAGAGTTGAGACTCGGCCTACTTTGGAGTCTTTTTTGCTTGAGTTAGCTCCTAGGATGGTTATCTTCTGCCCGTAAACCTTCGTCAAGGCTATGGGTGGAAGGATTTTACCATGTTGGAAAAGCCGACCTAAAGCGTATTGCTTTAGGGTCCTTTTTATGTTAGCTCCCCAGGATGGTTGTCTTCTGCCCAGTTACCCTTCGTCAAGACTGTTGGGAGAAGAGCTTGACCATGTTGGTGGAGCCGACCTAAATCACGTTGCTTTAGGGTCCTTTTTCTCCTCTATCGTCGGCCAACCTAAGAGATTTTAGTCACATCTATCGTCGGTCTGGACTTAAGTGGAGTTAATGCCTCTGAGTACTGTAGGTGCTCGGGTTGTCCAAGATTTTAACTTGGTTATCCGCGAGGCCTGTAAATACCCGGTGTGATTACCTATTTAGTTCACTACGCCATCTTGCCCCCTAAGCTTTCGCTAAGATGAGGGTCTTACAGAGGCTATGACCTGTAGGTAACCGACCTGGAACATGGTGGTTGCAGGGTCTTTTGAAGCTTGCCATCATTAGCCACCTAGGGGGTTTGCCCCCATCATCGGTTGGACCTAAGCGAAGCCGGTGCCTTGGGCGTGACCCTGAGGTCTTTGGTGCCTGGGTTCGGAGCCTGAGGTCTTTTTAGTGCCTGAGTTCGGAGCTCGAGGTCTTTTTCGTGCCTCGGGGTTAGGCCCGAGGTCTTTGCATGCCTCAGGGTTAGGCCCGAGGTCTTTGTATGCCTCGGGGTCGAGCCCGAGGTCTTTAGATGAGCTCTCTGACAATCGGTGGAGCCTCATGTGGTGATCAAGCGAGTACCACTGTAGTCAGGCTCTTCTAGATCGATGGAGATAGGAGGTCGGATCAGGATCGTCGGGATCCAGATTTCTCTGTGCTGGAGGCAAAGTCAGAACTGCTTGATCCTGACCGATGTGAACTGGAGGTCGTGTCAGGGCGGCTGGACTCAGACCACTGTGAACTCGGGGTCGTGTCGGGGCTGTCGGACTCTGACTGCTGTGAACTGAAAGAACTGTCTGAACTCCCGGGCTGATCTCGGTTTTGCTTACTTCTGGAGGACTTGTCGCATTCTTGCCCGGGGTCTTTGATCTTCAGAAATTCTTCAGTGTCAATGTATTTTCCAATCCTCTCTGCAAGTTTGACCAAGGTTACCGGTCGGTTTCTGTGGAACGAAGCGGCGCACTTGGTGTGTTGAACTCCTGAGCAGAAGGCTATGATGGCGATTGTCTCGTTCAGATTGCGGATTTGAAGCTTCTGTTGTTTGAACTGGTCGGTGAACTCCTTGAGGGACTCATTATTCTGTTGTCTGACCGTCAGTAGCTGCATGTCTGGCTTTGGCCGCTCATGCATACCGGTGAACTGGTTGATGAACTGCTTGCTGAGTTGTTTGAAACTGTAGACCGATTGGGGCTCCAAGGAGTAGAACCACTGTATGGCCGGGCCTTTCAAAGTGCTGGGGAAGGCTAGGGCCATCTGAACCTTGTAGGTCCGGATGTGGTCGACCGGGCTTCCCGAGCCGTTATAGGGATCTAGGCGAGGCTGCTTGAATTTGCGCGGGATGGAGAACCTCGTGATCTGGCTGGAGAACGGTGACTCTGTCTCAGTATTGGCTTGATTCTGAGCATGGTTTTGACCAAGCTTTTTGGCCACTCCATCAATCTGCTTCTGTAAGTATTTGATTTGGGCTTCCACTCCTTCCCGACTGGTATCTGAGGAACTGGTCAGGTTGGTGGAAGAGGCTTCTTCATGGCGGGGTGCTGTCCTTTGGGATCGGGCTCGGCTATGACTCCGGATAACCGTTCGCCTAGGAACAACTCGGCTCTTGACTGAGTAACCCTGGATTGATTCCTGGGCCATATGCTCCTGCCTTTCCTCTCGGGCAGCACGCCCACTGTTGATGTCTCTGGCATCCTCAACACGGGACGGGTTGCCTCGGGCACGTTGTCTGGTCAAGATCGGTTCCCGATCGTACGCAATGTTCCCAGGTCGTTTCCCAGCCACTGGAGGACTGCTTTGCTGGGCTAGCAGGGCTTCGATCTGTTGCTGGATTTGACGCTGGCCCTCCAAGAGATGTGTGAGGGTTGCAGTGATTTGCTCAGATGTCAGGACTGCTGCAGTCGATGCCGGGGCCGAAGGAACTTCCCGATCGGACTGCTGCGCAGCCTTCTTACCCTTCTTTGGTGGCATGACGATCAGTCAAGAGATTCGTTAATGAGAAAATTTTTTCGTTTCCCACAGACGGCGCCAAACTGATGATGTCAAAAGTTGGTAAGAATAAAGTAAAGTAATTTAAGGAGAGAGAGAGAGAGTTAGAGACTATTTTTTTGTATGTGGTTCGGCCCTGTTAATGAAGGTACCTACATCCACGTGTGTGTCTGAGCACGTTCACTAGCAGATCACCGGCGGGCCTGGTGAACCAATAAAGAGGGGCGACACTCCCAGTAATACCGGTCAGGTGTATGCGTATAATGGTGAATTTTATAGAGGTGCTGTGTAGACACCGAATTGGCAGCCCCCTTAATGGGGGTGAGAGGTCTCTTTTATAGATGTAAGAGACCTACTCATACATGGATAAGGAAATATAATCCTATTGATATAGATTGGTGTTAATTATGGGGATTTCCTAATTGGATTAGGAAATAGTGTACACTTTCCATTAGACTTCTAGCTTGAGTAGGAAACTGCCCGTAATGCTCGGGATCATGCCTGTGGGCCCGGATGAACTGTTCCCGCGGCGGGATGTGCATGTGCGGTTTTTCCAACCCGCTGGCTGGGTCATAGATGAACCGCTCGGGACGATGAGTAGATTAGACCGCTCGGTCTGATGCTTCTGAGGAGTTGTGCATGATTTGCCCGGGGCATGGACTAGCTGCTGATTTGAACCGCTCGGTCATAAGATAGAGCCAATTTTGGGTGTATCAATACATATGTTTTTTCTGTTTATTTTGTTATTTTTTTTTAAACAGCAGAAACTAAACTAGAATTAAAAGAACGTAAAGGAAATAAAGAAAAACAAAACTAGAACTATAGAAACAAAGATAAACTTAAACGAAAAGAACGGAAAAGAACAAACAGAAATGAAAAGCAACTAGATAGGTTGGAAAAACAGAAGGTCAAAGAACAAAGAGAAAAATTGAGAAATCCCCACCTCGCGCAAGCAGACCGCGCGAGCGACCCTTGCTTGCGTGAATCCCTCCTCGAGGTAAACCTGAGGCCTGTTATTAATTTTATTTAGAAAATTTTCTAAGTGCCAAAATAGCGCGAGCGGGCCGCGTGTGCAAACCCCTTGCGCGTGCGATTCTAGGCACGAGATATAACAGAGAGCTCATATAATAAAAAGTTGAAAAAATTTTATCTAAGGGAGATTATCGCACGGGCGGGTAGTGCGAGCGTCGCATCGCGCGAGCGGGCGATACACGCGATGTGGTCTTTTTCCCTTGTTTCTTTATTTTAAGGTAAATAAGTTCAAAATAAGTTTATCCTGACCCCTAAACCTGTCCAGAATGTCCAAAACAGACTCAAAAGGACTCAAAAATGACTAAAAATAAGGAAAACGAACGAAAAAAAAGCTTGGATTGCCTCCCAAGAAGCGCTATCTTTTACGTCTTTAGCTAGACCATTCTAGCTCAAGATTTATGGAGGTTGAAAATCAGACTTTGTACCCCTTAGGATATCAGAAAGAGCCCGGTGATAAGCAGAAATAACGTTGCTTTGAATTCATTCGACTGACGGTTCTCCTGAATTATGTTCAAATTGATTTCTTACCTTTCGAGTAAATTCATCATTCGGGTCTTGGTTGTCAGGATTCATCTGCTCATTATGAATTATATTATTTTCCTCACCCATTTTCAGTTCTTTGTTAGGCTCAATATTCCGTCCTACCTCACATTCCGCCTCACATAGGTAATTGTCGTCTTTAGGAGTTGATCCATAGCATTAAAAATGTTTAATTTTAAGTTCATGTTCCCAAATGACACTTTCATTACCCTCATCCGACAGTTAACACAAGCGTTAGCGGTTGCTAAGAATGGACGACCTAGGATGACATGAGTGTATTTCCTAGCATCTAACATGGGTTCAGTGTCAAGAACCATAAAATCGACAGGATAATAACATTTATCAACTTTAACCAAAACGTCCTCGACGATTCCTCTAGGTATTTTAATAGAACGATCAGCTAATTTTATGGTAGCAGCCGTAGGCTTAAGTTCACCTAGTCCTAGTTGTTTATAGATGTGATAAGGTAAGAGATTAACGCTTGCTCCTAAGTCAAGGAGAGCCCGATGAATGATAGTGTCACCTATGACACATGAAATCGTAGGCGTACCTGGATCTTTATATTTCAGAGTAGCGTGTTGGAATATAGAGCTTACCTTTTCTATGAGGAAGACCTTTTTCGGAATATGCCTGCACAGCTTGCGCTTTTGAGGGCATAGGTCTTTTAGACATTTAGCGTAAGTGGGAATTTGTTTAATAGCATCGAGGAATGGAATAATAATTTTTACTTGTTTGAATACCTCGAGTATATCTTCAGTTTTTGACTTTTTCTTAGAAAAATTTGACGGTTCCTCAATGTTTGGTGGAAAAGGCATTTTCAAAATATAATTAGGTGGGATCGGTTCTTTTTCTTTTCTACTTTGATTCACGTCCTCACCCATTTCTTTATTCGAATTAACATTTAAATTTTTTTCACCCTCATCCGGAATTTCAACAACTTCCTCTTCCCGAATAGTCGTCCTAGTCGAAACAGCGTTCACTTGCTCACTCTTACCCCCATTCTCTTATTGACCCTGAGGTTTCTGAATAGGTTGACTTGGCAATTTACTCTCGATCAAACAATTTAATGTACTCACTACTTGTCCTATTTGGGACTCTAGTTTTGCAATGGACTGGGTGTGGGAATGTGCCAACTGGACTACTGACCCAAAGTTTTCAAGTGAGGCCAACACCTTCTCCTCAAATGCATTATTACGTGGAGGTGGAGGAGGATTGGGTTGTTGGTATTGATATTGTTGAGGATGAGTTCGATAAGTATTAGAAAAATTAGTCGACGCAGGATTATAATTATTTCGTAGGAATTGTTGAATAGAATTAATGTGTTGCTCCACGAATTCTGGGAATTGAGATGCGGAAGGACATGCAAAGATATTATGTGATGGTGCAGAACACAATACACATACTTCGTGAGGAGGTGCATTGGACCTATTTCCCATCATCATAAATTGGTCAAGTTTTCTATTGAATTCTTGTATTTCGATTGAATGACTTGACTCAACTTTTACCTCTCTTTTTGGTTGTGGCAGATATCCTTCAGAACATACCGACACAGCCTGGTGCATTGATTTCTTGCTTAACGTTTCAAAAATCTTCCATGCCTCGTCGGCGCTTTTGTGCAGGAAAGTATCCGCATAAACGGCATCAACGGTATTCCGAACAGAGGGAATAAGCCCCTCGTAGAAGACTTGAACTAATTGTCACTTAGGAACATGATGATGTGGGCATGAGCGTAATAATTCTTTAAACTTTTCCCAAGTATCATAAAGCGTTTCCCCATCTTGCATCACAAAGTTTGTTATGGATTTCTTTATCTGATTTGTACGCATAATAGGGAAAAACTTTTGTAAAAATGCGGTGTGTAAGGCTTCCCAAGTTTTAATTGTATTCGGCTCCAAAGATTGGAGCAAATACTTCTCTTTATCTTTTAAAGAGAATGGAAAGAGCCGCAATTTCAATTCATCATCAGTTAAGTTTTGAATTTTTAAAGTAGAGCAGATATCTTGAAAATCCCCTAAGTGTTGGTAAGGGTCTTCATTAATGCGGCCATGGAAAGAAGGAAGTAGCGAGATGGTAGATGACTTTATCTCAAAGTGAGATGCCAACACCTCCGGTAAATCAATACATGTTTGTGGCATGTAAGTCGTAGGAATAAAGTAATCCCTAAGCGGAGGCGGTGGAGGTATATTATGACTATTTACATTATTTCCGTTAATTCCAACGTCAGCCATTGGAGTAGGTTTTATTTTAAAAATTCAAGTTTTCCTTAACATTTTAAGGGTACTTTGAATTTCGGCCTGAAATAGAGACGATGGTTCTGGAGTCAATTCGTCGTCTAGCAACCGAGCTCTAGAAGCTTGGGTTGAAGATCTATTAATTCTTAAGGTACGTTCAAGTTCAGGATTAAAAGTTTGTAATTCAGGTTTACTAGAACATGTACCAAACATAAACTAAAAAGAAAATAGCGACACTAAGACAAAAACTGACTCTACAAATATAAGACGAAATCATGCAAATAAGGCAACATGCACACAACTACTATGATGTATGAATATTATCCTGTAATGCAATGATCATGTCAAGCCCAGCGCCCCGGGTTTCCTAGCTAATGCACGTGAACAATCACTCCTAAACTAATACAAACAGTGCGTCTCAGCACCCTGACTTACAGTGGTTGGAAGCAAATTTCAAAGGAAACGATTTAGTTTATTTATTATTTTTTATTTTCGTGTAAGCTCCTTTGACGTGCACATCTGCTCTCCACTCAAAACGCTAGAATTTGATTACTTTGAGAAACTACAAAATAAAAAGAAAAGTTAGTAACTTAAAACAAAAATGAAAAATAAGAAGAAAAAAAAAAACCTAATCTAGTATTTACGAATTAACTAAACTAAGATTCTAAAACTAAAGGTAGTAATGCAATCCCCTGCAACGACGCAAAAAATTGATCTCGTCAAAATCAAGATATAAAAGTATGCTTACTTATGCTTTACTTTCAAAAGATTTGCAGTGTGGAAGTAAAGGTCGAACCCACAGAGATTGAATACTACGCACTTTAATTTTTAAAATCTAAATTTAGTTAATTAAGAAAAATGGATTTTGGATTTAATTTGAATTAAACTAATAACAATAAAAGTAAATCTAAATTATGAAAGCAATTAAATATTTGTTTTTATAATAAGTTTAAGGAACCTAGGATTGCAAATCCACCACTAGCTTCATGATAAGGGTATTTACAAATTACTTTAGCTTATTACGTTAGATGATAATGGGGAATTGTAGCTACAAGTCCAATACCTTCGTCAAGAAAATAACTATGGTTCAAGCACCAACATAATCCATCTTCGATTAGCACGAATTATCCCACACTAAACTAGGGTTGTGGTATAATCCGTCTAATCTAGGCATGGACTATTCGGATACTTGATAGCACAATTCAATTTAAGCACCATTACATGTAAATAATCTAAACAAGCACAGCAAGCATAGATCATTGAGCATACTACCATCAAAATAGATCTAAGACAAAAGTAAACTTTGAAAGTAACCATTTAATCAATAAAAGCACGATTTATTTATAAAAATCCCCAGAACATGTAACTGTCATCCATACATAAAAAACTAAAATAAAAACATACAATACACCCTATTACTTGGCTAAGGTTTCATTGAAACCTAGATCTTGAGTTTAGTTGGCCATAGAATTGATGAACGGCAAGAGGTTGATAGAGGAGGCCATGGGAATCCTTGGTCTTCTTCTTCTTCTCCTTGCTTTCCTCTCTTCAATGTCTAAAGTTTTTGTTGTATATGGATGTATCTAATGTTGTGTAATGATGTATGACCACAAAATTGATTTAGAATATGATATATATAGAGTTTGGATGGATTTAGGAAGCTTTCCTAAGCCAAATTGTACTAAAACTGCTATATTTACGTTTCTAGATGTCATATGCACAAACCACCTTCGCTGGGCACTTTAATTTAACAAAATATGCATTTTTGGTTTTTCCACAGGTCGCTCGCGCGGGGTATTTTTCGCTGCACTGCGCGACTTAATTGCGATAACTTTTTACTCGGAATTTGGATTGACTCTCTTTTTACGACCACGCGTCCGTAACTCGAAGATCTACATTTTATATCTCTGGAGAAATTTCTCAAATCCAAAGTATTACTTGCCAAAAATAAAATTTACGAAGGCTGCTACTACATTCAGCTTTCACCGGATTCACCGTTTGAGCCCAGAATGACTTCCAAAGCCACTAATCATTGGATTTTTGTGCATTTTGAAGTTAAAGCTCCAAATCCTACAAAATTTATAATACTTATTAAAAAATAACTAATAACTACATGGAATGTGCTAACAAAGGGTATTTGCAAGACTATAAACGGCAACTATTCGTCGCCGATCAATCACCATATGGGGTTTGACGATCACCTCTAAGTGCCACAGTCAGGAAGTCCTTGATGCTCTAAATCAGTCTGATGTTTCCATCAACACTGCACTGGAGGACCTCGTAGGAATGATCAACAAAAGTCCAACTCTGGACATCACCTTCTCCTCAGATGACTTACCGCTCGGGGGGCCTGTTCTCGATAAACCGCTGTACATCACTGTGGAATGCTTTGGGAATACCGCACTCACCTGCCTCGTTGATAACGGGTCTGCCTTAAACGTGTTTCCATTTCGAGCAGTAAAGCGGATGGGTCTGAATGAGTCGACCTTCATACTGTCTGAGCAGAAGGTGAGAGCGTACGATAACACTTAAAGGACAATCATGGGAATAATTCTTCTCCACCTCGCTCTCGGGCCTTTGGAAAAAGAAGCCAAATTTTAGGTCATTGACATCCCTACTTCTTTCAATTTACTACTAGGAAGGTCGTGGTTGGACAGTCTGGGTACCATACCATCTACGATTCATCAGAAAGTTAAATGTGTCTGGAAAAGCAAAGTCTATGACATTCTCAGGGACAGTTGGGTCCGTCCGTTTGAAGCTTCATCAAACGCGCCAGTTCTAGAGGTACAGTTTCAAGAAGAAGAGACGAGTCTAGGAAGGTTTGAGTTTATTAACATGCTGGAGGAGGCAAAGCTAAGGGAGTTCGTGCCGCTCTACTTCGATCAGTATGCAAGCCCGCTGGTTGCAGGGATTATGAAGAAGATGGGTTTCTTTCCGGGCATGGGACTAGGAAAGAATCTTCAAGGTCTGTCGAAATTTCTAAAGATCCCCACGCAGACTCATACTCGTGGTCTGGGTTATCAATCGTCAAAGAAGAAACTGAGGGAAAAGAATAAGGCAGCCGATGCACCGTTGGTCCCGTACTAGAAAACGCTCAACGGGTATTTTGTGAAAGAGGGAGAGGATTTCCCTTTTGTGGCTTCCCAGAACCATGGGTGGATCAAAAGGACAATCACATAAAGCCAGGGTTTGAGTTCTTCTTTTCCTATAAATTCTCTGAATACGAAGACCCGTACCTGGAGGTCCCCACGAAGTCTGCTACTACTGAAGACTGGATTGGTGTGCTGGATGGTCCGGTCATGAAAAACCTATTGGGCAAGGAAAGTATGAGTGACGAGGGAATGGGCCAAAAGGGGGTCATGGAAGGTGAGGCCGACAAAGAATATGCCGAGGGTACGGTGGAAAAAGCACAAGAGAAGACGAAGGGAACAACATGGAGAATCTGGAGAGGCAGTGATAATAGAGGAAGCTGAGATAAGAACAGGGAATCTTCTAGGCTGCCACACTGTAGAGCTCAAGAAGAGAGTCAACAAAGAATGGGTCTTTGAGTCTAGGTATCCCCCCTCCCTGGAGTCTGTAATGGCCCAAATAAGGCGTCTTACTGTTGCTATGTCTGTTATAATCACCCCAAACAAAATCAATGAAAGTGTGACTAATTCTGCCTACTCGAATGCGCTTAATGAATGTGGTGAATGTGATGATCATGAAATACCAATTGAATTGAAAAAATTAATTGAAAAATAAAAAGAATCTACATATAAAATCATTGAGGACACTCTAACGATTAATCTAGGAAATGAAGATAAACCTCAAAATGTTTTTATTGGCTCTACACTTAGTAATGAAAAAAGTAGAGAATTGATCAAACTATTAAATGAATTCAAAGATATTTTTGCATGGTCTTACAACGATATGCCAGGTATCGATCTAGAAATAGTCCAACACCATATCCCCCTCTTTCCCAACTAAAAACTTGTAAAATAGAAATTGAGGCGAATGAGGCCTGGATGGGCACTCAAGGTTAAAGAGGAAGTTGAAAAGCAATTGAGAGCCGGATTCTTGATGGTCACCTAGTACCCTAAGTGGATTGCCAACATAGTGCTGGTTCCGAAAAAGGACGATCGTGTTAGGGTTTGTTTCGACTTTTAGAATTTGAACAGAGCCAGCCCTAAGGACGATTTCTCTTTACCTCACATTGATGTGTTAGTGGACAATACAGTGGGGCATGAACTCCTGTCTTTTATGGATGGATTCTCAGGTTATAACCAGATTCTAATGGCGCTCGAGAATAGAGAGAAAACCACTTTCATCACACTATGGGGGTACATACTGCTATAGGGTAATGCTGTTTGGGCTCAAGAACGCGCGCACAACATACCAGCAGGACTGCACGACATGATCCACAAGGAAGTAGAGGTGTATGTAGATGACATGATTGTGAAATCTAAAGAGAGGAAATGACACTTGGGGGTGTTAAAAAAGTTCTTCGAGAGGTTAAGAGAATTTAAAATGAGGCTGAACCCGCAAAAATGCACCTTTGGAGTCACCACCGAAAAGCTTCTAGGATTCCTTGTCACCCAGAGAGGATTAGAGGTGGATCCAACCAAAATAAAGGCCATAGTTGAAATGCAGCCACCAAAGAACGAGAAGGAGTTAAGGGGATTCTTGGGAAGAATACAGTTCATAAGCCATTTTATCTCAAAGCTGACCCTGACGTGTGGCCCGCTATTTAAGCTACTCGGGAAAGGAGAAAAGTTTGAATGGGATACCCTATGCCAACAAGCCTTCAACAAAATTAAAACCTATCTCCAAAATCTGCCTGTCTCGTCACCACCCTCACTCGGGAGACCTTTATTGTTATACCTTTCTATGTTTGAAGATTCGACGGGGTATATGTTGGCCCAAGAAGAAGAAGAGGGGTACATAGAAAAAGCCATTTATTATTTAAGCAAAAGGATGACCGGATACGAGCTAAAATACTCACCCTTAGAGAAAGCATGTTGGGCCCTAGTCTGGTGTCCCCGTTGCCTTAGGCACTATATGTTAGCCTTTCCCGTAACCCTAATCTCCCGAATGGACCCACTTAAATACCGATTTGAAAAACATGTCCTAACTAGCAGAATTTCCTGATGGACCATGATGCTAGCTGAATTCGATATCAAGTATGTCACTGCCAAATCCATGAAAGGAAGAGCTGTCGCCGAATACCTATCCGATCTTGTAATAGAATTCGAAGAGAAGGGTGAGTTTCAGTTTTCAGATGAAGGAGTGATGGGGATAGAGGAGAATCTATGGAAAATATACTTCAATGGGGCAGCTAACCAACTAAGCTATGGGTTGGAATCATCCTTGTAGCACCCGAGAAAACCCCTACCCCTTTAGCCGTCAAGCTTAAGTACAACTCAACCAATAACACAGCAGAGTATGAAGCATGCATAGTTGGGATGGAAGTAGCACTGCCCTTAAAAGTTGAGAGGATTGATGTTTTTGGGGACTCCAATTTGATCATATCTCAAGTACGAGGAGATTGGAGGGTGAAGCATGAGAAGTTGAGACCCTACCACGACTATCTGGAGAGTTTGAAGGTATAATTTAAGAAGATATCATTCTATTACCTTCCCCGAGAAGAAAATCAGTTGGCTGACTCCCTAGCAACCTTAGCCTTGATGATACAAATCCCTTCAGGAGCCTCCATGATCCCGCTATCCATAGAAATAAGGAACCAACCTTCATTTGAGATGATCACAGCCCTAAAAGATGAAAGGGGAGTGCCTTGGTACAAGGATGTTTGGAATTTCATCAAAGAAGGTGAGTACCTCGAAGGAGCTTCAGAGAAGGATGGGAAGGCAGTTCAAAGATTCTCAGCCCAATTCGTGATTTATGCGGACAAACTATGGAAGAATTCATACACAGGGTATAATCTAGAGTGTTTATATAGAAGGGAGGCTAAGAGAATGATGGAGGAAATACACGAAGGAGTTTTCAGACCCCACATGAACGGGCATATGCTGGCGAAGAAGATAATTCAGCAAGGGTATTATTGAATGACCTTAGACAAGGATTATTGTGAGTATGTCAGAAGGTGTCATAAGTGCCAAATCGAATTTGATGCATACCCCACCTTCCTAACTCTATAGCATGACCGCGCCTTGGCCATTTTCTATGTGGGGTATTGATATTATCAGTGAGATAGTTCCAAAAGCCTCTAATGGACATCGATACATAACTGTGGCAATTGATTATTTCACCAAGTGGGTGGAGGCTGCGTCATATGCAACTCTGAAGGCTAAAGATGTGGTGAGCTTTATAGAAAAGAACATAATTTGCAGATATGGGGTCCCAAATGAGTTTATCTCTGACCACGGCAGTCATTTCCAAGGAGAAGTCATCCCACTCTTAGAGAAATATACAATAACACGTCATCAGTCATCCCCGTATAGACCACAGATGAATGGGGCAGTGAAAGCAGCAAATAAGAATGCCAAAGCCATCTTGGGGAAAATGACAGATACGTACAAGGATTGGCACGAGAAACTACCGTTCGCACTATGGGGATACCGAACCTCTGTAAGGAACTCTAGGGGGGCCACGTTGTATTCTTTGGTTTATGGGATGGAAGTCGTCCTTCCAGTCGAAGTAGAAATACCATCTCTTTGAGTTTTGGCAGAATGTGAAGTGACTGAACTAGAATGGATTCAGGGAAGGTATGAGGAGTTGATGTTGCTCGATGAGAAGAGGTTAGCTGCGATAAACCATAATCGGGGATATCAGAAAAGGATAGCTTGTGCTTTCAACAAAAATGTCTGCCCAAGGAAGCTTAATGACGGTGACCTAGTCCTCAAAGAACTAAAAGTACCTGTTTATGACCCCAGAGGAAAATTCAAACCCAACTGGGTCGGGCCGTACATTATTAAGACTCTCTTGTCTGGAGGGGCGACCTATCTTATGGACCTGGACGTGGTTGAATTTAAACAGTTGATTAACCTCGATTGCCTCAAGAAATATTTTGCTTGAAACCATCCCTTTCAAAACCTCCTACCTTGATAAACTACGCATGACCTGATTCCTGCTAGGGGATACGTAGGCAACCTGCTCAGTTCAATCATTAATAATTTTCCCAAGCGGCACCTTCCATCAAACCTTAAACCAAACTACTGCAGACCTGATACCCACTTGGGGATAAGTAGGCAGGATTTTGAAAGCCTTCGGTCCATGAAAAAACCCAAAGAAAACCCTGGGCTAAACTAGGGGCAAACTTGTGTTTGCCCGAAATCACTTCAAAGCCCCAAAACCAAGGACATACTTCGCTTGCTAAATCGAGGAACCCATATAATACCTTAAGCCCATCTCTGGATCCCCTGGCTATCAGAATAAGTACTATAAGGGAGCAAATGAGAATTCATAATATGGAATGATTCAAGCTCTAAGCAAGATTCAAAGCAAAGTAACGAAAAGCCAAGAAAATATTTTTAAAAGGAGGATCTTCATAACCTTAGGATAGATCAAAAGAGTGAATACATTTGATTGAACATAATAGAACATTTTCTAAACATAAACATTCTTTGGAAAATAAGAAAATCACATTCAAAGGCGCAGGAAAGTAGGCAGGATTTGTCAGATGTTTTATAAGATAAAGCTCTATTCTGTTTTGCTTTCATCTACGTATGTCTATGAAGTTTGTCTCTCGACCGGGGTCTGGATTTGCAAAAGGCACTCGGTAGTAAGAACAACTGAAGCTGGAATACTCCGAAAAGGAGCGACCACCCTGTCATGCCAACCCTTAGTGAAAACTTTCATGGTAGAGGAACGCATGATCAAACTCCTCGTGAAATCTGCTGTGATGTCCTCAATAACATCTTGGAGTAGTCCGTACTATCGAACCACTTAGCTGGGAGCATAGAAAGTGGTAACATGCAAGCAAGGTAACTAGATACTAGGACACCCCAAAAGTCGTACAGCAACACAACGGTGACACCATTGCGGGCAGATCGAGCAAATGTTGCCAAAAGAGAGGCCCTAAAGCCAATCGAGCCAAGCATCGACGGAATGGAATAAGCAGTGGACCTTCATATGATCATAAGGAAGTGACCCACGAAGGTGTGAGGGTGTATGAGGAGATCAAGGCGTTCCATGAGCCAAACCTGTAAGATTAAAGGTGCTCCCGAGGATAACATGGCCCCAGCAGCGCGGGCATGATCTAGGCCCATCAAGGTCTCGCCAAGGATCAACATGACGACGCTCTTCATCTCCCACAAACCACAGGCAATGGGTATGAGAATGTCAGAAGATGACTGAAAGAGGAAGTAAGAGAGCATGGCTATCGATAAAGCACTACGCTGAATGATATGGTACCCGCCGTCATAAGGGTCCCCGATGCGAGCATAGACGGAGGAAAGGTGCTTAAAGTCAATTGCATGTCATGTACAAAAGAGCCTGCTGCATTTCGAGATGTATAAAGAAGAGCAGCAAGGTCCTGAACATACCCGGCCTGTGCCGGAGGAACTGTCAAATCCACAGAAGGATCAGTGTGCAGAATATCACTAAACTCCTCGAACAAAGGACAAACCTCCTAGAAGCCAAAGTGAAAGACATGCAAAGAAGGATCCTAACACTAAATAGCGGCCTAAAGCAAGCTTTTGTTCAGAATCATCCGACGGAAGGAGAAGAGATTGTTCAATCTGAAACACTTGAAGTTGAGCCTGTCAATGCCAGAGATAGTAGCCATCCATGGGTAAAGGATTTGGGAGCTAATGGGGGTCATTTGAGAGGAAAATAGAGAAAAGAGAAGAGTGTTTTGCGGAGTCTTGATGAAAGGAGGATATAAATAGAAGTAAATCTGCCCAGAACACAGGGCGGCAGTGGATATACTTCAATGACACTCACTGGAATGCCACACGGCAGTCAGCAACTGCCGTATGGCAGTCACGGACTACCGCTATAGCACTCACTGAGTGCCGCACAAGCCTAACCGAGTGCCACACAGAGTCTTATTTTGGTCAGGATCTGTTTGTAATGTTTTCAGCCCGCCTGCAAACAAAAAACTGAATAAAAACAATAAAATGTGTGCATCATGCATCACGTACAACAAAATCAAGCCATTGTCACATTCATTCATTCATTCATATAAAAAAAGTAATAAAAACACTAGCATTCATAAAGTCATAGAAAATTAAAAGTAAAGTGCGAGATCAAACCATGGTAGCAATCAGAAAGTGGAGGAGCATGTAAAAAAACAAAAACTAAGTAATGCAGATGCCTACCCTATCCCGGGTATCCAAGGGTCATCATCAAAATAAGTATATATATGAATATGTACAGTCATCCAAATGTATGTATCCTCCCCAGAGCACTCAGAAATAAAAAGAATAAAAGAAAAGCAAAGTCAACCCTGGCCCCGGTCACGAGTCTGATGAGTGACACGTCTGAGAGGCTCCTCCTCTGACTCCGTGTCACTCCCGCCGCCTCCGCCTCTGCCTCTACCACCACTGCTACCTCCACCACTACCTCCACCATGTCCAGCGCCTCTGTGAGCTCCGTTGAGGCCTATCCCAAACTGCTAAAGCTCTCTCACCTACAGAACCAAAGCCCCATTCTCTTCCTCCTGAGCGAAGAAAGAGATTGCAATAATCAAGTTTTATTTAAAGATTGAAAGAAATGCTAAAAAAAGTATAAGTAAAAGGTCAATAGAAGTTTTACCATAGCTCTCGCATAAGTATCTGCAACTACCCGCGCCTCATCAGCCTGAATCAATAAGAGAAGGATTAGAACATCAAAGTAAGAATGCAAAAGTTAAAAAATAGGTTCCAGAAGATTACCCTCCACTCCCGACCATGGATCCACTCTCTCACACTATGAGCATAGAGTAGACCCTCCTCTGCATAATCTCTTAGGACGTGGTCATACTGCAGTGGGATGGTGGGAGCACCCATGTGATATCGAGGGACATCGATCGTGCCCTGCTCGTCATAAGAAACCATCCTAACGCTCCAATCCCAAGGCGGTAAAGCTGGAGTCCGAGATGTGGCGAGAACAGGCTGTGAAGAGAAAGAAAAGAAAACTTAGAATAATTTGAAAAGAACTAAGAAAGAATGATTGAAGAATCAAAGGAATCTCACCCGGGCCACTTCCATCAAGGGGAAGTTCTTCATCAGCTTAGCAGCACGGAAAGCTACATACCCATCCAGAGACTCTAGAAAATCCTAAATCGAGAACCCGTCTAGGACAACTGTGAGTGCGCTACCCTGGAGTATCTCCCTAGCCCTCATAGAAGCAGGTGGGGGACGTGGCTAAAAAAATCAGGAGCCATCAATGATTGCATGGTCACTCTCTCTCCCAAGTACCACTCTCGAGCTTCAGGGCCATCTAGTAACAGTCTCATTGGGTCATAACCACCTGACTACCATATATCCTGAGGAGCAATAGGAAGAGTGTCCACCCAAGGCTGCCATCGGACAAATGGCTCTCGAATATTTGTCAGAAAATTCCTAAAAGAGACGAAATCATGGGCCCCGTTCTTTCGCCCAACCCGCTCCTTCTACCATTTTAGCCCTTAGGGTATAATGAGAGCGTCTGCTCGTCGCGTCTTGGGCAACGTCATCTATAGATACTCATGGGACCAAATCTGTAAGAAAGAAAAGAGAAAGGACATGAGTTTCAAGATTCATGAATAAAGTAATTGAAAGAAAAATGCGAGGTTCAATTCAGAAATAAAATGAATAAGAGAAGATGTGTACCTCCCACGCCCTCCAGAAGCCACCGGTGGAGCACGGTCGATCCTAAGAAATGTCTCTCATATGCTTGTACAGGATGGCTAATCCTGCACTGGCCCAATCATACTGATAAATCTGATCCATGCGCTCCAGAGACCCCACCAGTGCCATATAAATCCTGTCACCTCTAATACTCAATAGGGAGCATCAGAGCATATACATAATGAAGCCCCGAGCCATCTGCTCGTCTGAGAAGCCCTCCTGGCCCCTGAACGTATCCATAAACCACTTGGCCATGACCAAGGGTGCCTCAGGAATAACTCCCAATAGCGGTAGCACCTGGTCCCACTCAGCCACCGTGTCTAAGTACCACAAGCACTCCCCCCCGAAGGGGATCCCAGTGATCATACTGAAGTCAAGCGGGGTCATTTTCATCTCCTTGAACTCGAAATAGAACGTGTTGGTGGTGTCCCACCATTGCTCTGAGAGGGCATGAATCTGTCTCAGGTCATTGGAGCTTTTCATCAAAAGTTTGACGAAGTCTCCAAAGCCCGCCGCCTCAATGAATCCCCGTACAATCTAATTTAAGGACCCATACCATGCAAAGCCATGTGCCAGGCTGCCATGCTCCTTTAGCACATCAGGCTGGAGTTGTAAAGTTATAAGATTCAATGTCAGTGAACAAATAGAGGTAGAAATTGAATAAGAATAAAATAAAAAATGGTAATAATGATAAATAATAAATACGGTCGAAGCATTTGAAGAATATACAGGGTTAAGAGCATCAAAATTAAATGTGAAGAAACAAAGGAGCAATTGGAGCGCTCAGAAAAATCCACAGGCATAACACTCGTATTCATGTGAAGTTTTGTCTTCACATTCATGAGGTTTATAGGAAATAGTATAAAGAACACAAAAGATTGAATAAGCATGAGAGAAGCATTTGAAATGGTCAAAGAATCCTACAAGCATGACAGTCAGAGGGCATGAAAAGTTTTGTCGACATGTATCGCATTCATGGGTTTTACGAGAAAATTTGAAAGGAAAGAATAAAATGGATAATAGTGAATAATGAATTTGAACATGAATGAATGAAAAGGAATGTTTGGAACGCACAGAAGATTCTGCGAGCACGGCTTTTATGTAAATAAATTTTTGTTGTCATTACATATGAAAAGAAATAAAAATGGATAAGCGATCAAAAGACTTAGGATCCCGAGAGGGCAAGGCACATGCATCCAAACTTACACTTGAATAAGGAGAAATGAGGCGGCGTGTATACCTCCCGTCTAAACGCTCGCACGGACAGATGCTTGTCCGAATCCTGGAGGAGGAATGTGGGGTCATGGGGAGTGGCCTTATATTTGGCCTTCTTCCTACTGCCTGAACCGCTCGCCATATCGAATAACCTATCGAAAGGAAAGTGAACTGAGAGTTAAACTTTGAGATTAATCCAGAAAGGGAAATTAGAGTTGAGATCCTGAGGAACTAACCTGATAAACTCCTGATATCAATACGAAAAAATTGCCAAAGAGATAGCTCCAGATTGAAGTTTGAGAGAATGAATGAATTGAAGTAAAACCAAGCGTATGAGCTGTCTGCCTGCTTAACGCGGCATTCAAAAAATGCGTACGGCAATTGACAGATTGCCGTGCGGCACTTGCTGAGTTCCGCAGCAGCACTTGCTGAGTGTCGCAAGTGCCGCTGCAGCACTCCGTGAGTATCGCAGCGGTAGTCATGGACTGCCGCATTATTAAGCGTGTGCCGCGTTTGAGGCGGTTAAAAGGCCTTTGATTTTTTTCCCTAAAATTTGAATTGGGTCCTGAAAATTGAATTTAAACCCCAGAATTTGTCTTCCTTTTGCGTTTTGGTCCCTGAAGGTGATTCCCAAGAATAAATGGACTCCTAATTTCATGAAATTGAAATTCTTTGGGTCCAATTGACTCGTGATTCTAGAATTTAAATTGCTTTGGGTCAATGTGACCCTTGTCTTCAAGAATCTTGAATTTTTTGACTCCCGATTTTGAAAATGGAAGAGAATTTTGAGTTTATTTGACTCCTGATTTTGAAATTTGAAAAGAAATTGAGTTTGATCGACTCCTGATTTTGAAATTTGAATTCTTTGAGTCTGATTGACTCCTAATATTTAAATTTGTTAAAATTTGAGTCTGATTGACTCTCAATTTTTGAAAGTTGATAAAATTTGAGTCCGATTGACTCTCGATTCTTGAAATTTGAATTCTTTGAGTCCGATTGATTCCTGATTTTTGAAATTTGATAAAATTTAAGTCTGATTGACTCCCGATTTTTTAAATTTGATAAAATTTGAGTCTAATTGACTCTCGATTGTGAAAAAGATGAATTAATTTGAGTATGAAGGATCCCTAATTTTAGGAGAATGGATTGATTCGAGTCTGAATGACTCAGATTTTCAAAGCAAACACATCCGACTTGGCCGAGCGGTTGCGGATTTTCAGAGCAAACATATCCAACGGGGCCGAACGGCTGCGGATTTTCAGAGCAAACACATTCGACAGGGCCGAGCGACTTCAGATTTTCAGAGCAAACATATCTGACAGGGATGAGCGGCTGCGGATTTTTAGAGAAAACATATCCAACGGGGTCGAGCAACTGCGAATTTTTCAGAGCAAACATATCCGACGGGGCCGACCGATTGTGGATTTTCAGAGCAAACATATTCAATGGGACAGAGTGGCTATAGATTTTCAGAGCAAACATATCTGACGGGATCGAGCGGATGTGGATTTTTAGAGAAAACATATCCGACGGGGCCGAACGGCTCCGGATTTTTAGAGCAAACCTGCCTTGACGCCGGGGCCTAAGTCGTGAAACACCGCCCAGTGAATTGCGTTCATCCTTTCAGCAGAAACATCCATGTATCTTGAAGAGAATTAACATGAGCATTGAGTAGCATAAGATGTGGATTACATCAAAAAATGTTAGGATTGCACGTTTTAGAATCATATCATTTATAGAGCACGAAGTTGCATTAATAGTCATCATTGCGTGAACACATGCATCACGATAAGATAGGTGCATTCATTTGTATGTCTACTTGTGCTTGTGTATGTTTGCCCTTGCCCAAACTACATCTTAGTCTGATTCTTGAATGGATACGTAGGCAGCTCATCATTGAGCACGACCAACATGAACCATTGTCGCGCGACTGTTTTCTTTCGCAACGCATTTTGTTTTACCTAAATCTGACAGTTTAGTTAAAGGCTTGTCTTCATACAGGCTTTGACATTCACTTATGACACGTGTTGCTCCACAAGCTCTGTTAAAGAGGGGCTAACTGTAGACACCCTGATTTTGACCAAATGTCAAATTAAGGGGGGGCGTTACCTCCGGATCCGATGATGACAATGTCTAACTAATCTAGGACTTCCAAAAGGTTATTCAAGCTCTTCGAAAGGCTCCGTAATTCAAAACATAAAGAAAGAAAGAAGGAAAAGGAAGAACTGAGGAAAATAGCATACGGAATACTTTACGGCAGTCACAGGTTGTCGCTGCGGCATTCACTAATTGCCATACGACAGACAGCAAGTACCGTAACGGCAATTACTGAAAGCCGCAAAAAGTCATCAAATGATGTTAAAATTGGAATTCCAAAAAAGACGGCACTCCGCAGAGTTGTCTGCGGCATTCATTGAGTGCCGCGACGGCATTCATTGAGTGCCGCATTGGCACTTTTTGAGTGTCGCTTCCATCTCCACCGAGTGCCGTATTTGTGTGTTTGTCAGCTTTGCAATGGTACGTTTTGTACCTTCAAAAGGACATCCAAAATTAGGGTTTTACCCCTGAAAATACTAAAATACCCTTTCAAAAATTGCCTATATATAGGGGATGAATATCCCATTATAAAGTACCTCTAAATTGGTTAGTATCTTGGTCTAGATTCTAAAATTTCTTTGTTTTTAATCTCTTAAAATTTTCTAAACACAATTAGGAGCAAGTTTTTAAAAGGAAGAGCTAGAAGGAGAGCTTGATTGGCCTTGGAATATCCTAAAAACAACCAAGAAGTTGAGGATAGTTGGAGTAACCTCTAGGTTATTAAGTCTCTATTTCAAGTTTAATCACAATATGTAGGACTCCTTGGGGTCCTTTATACACACTAATGTTGTGATTGAACTTGTATTTTATTAATTTGGATCAATATGACCTTAGGTTAAGGTTAAACAAATCATAAAGTTTACTCAGATATCATTTGAGTCTTAGTTTCCTCTTCTTTTTCTTTTTAATTGCATTCATCTCTTAGAATTCATAAGACTTTCAATGTATTACTTGAATCTATTGATTTAAAATCCTTTAGCTCCCTTGTAGGCTCATATTGTACAAGGAAGTTGAGGTTGATGATAGCATATTTGGACAATGAATTCAAACCTACCACTATGGTATAGGTTCATTATATAGAGATTTCATGAAGTTCCTTTCATTCTTCATTGAGGTCTATGAATACAAGTGTCATTAGTTTCCAAGGACCACCAATTGGAAGGAAAAGTAACTTAGGCTAAGCCAAACTAAATGGCTTGATAGCCAAAGTTACCAAATAAAATGTATATTTGACAAAAGGTGTAGTGAGTTCACTAACCACTTTTGAGCAAAGATTTTAGTTAAATAATGGACCGTTGGAATTGAGTAAAACCAACTGGAGATTATTACCAACACAAAGTTTTACCACAGAAATTTTTGTTTTATTGAGATTTCATGTTTAAAGTGGCTTGGTCATGAATTTTTTTAAACAACTATAATTTGTCCAGAGTTTCAGAACAGTAACACCCTTTTGAATTGAAAAAATCATAACCTTAATCAAGTATTCTTGGCTTCAAATAATTTTTTCTATCAATTTTAACGTGTTAAAAAGATTCCCTAAAAAGATTAGAGTCTTTTAGATTTGTTTACAATTTTTAGAAAATCATACAATAACTTCAGACAGAGAGCTGTAAATTTTTGAGTGATGTCTAGTGTTTGTCTAATTTCCAAAGATCGAACAGTTGATCTTTGATTTTTCTTTTTGGGATGGAAACTAGACTTGCAGAGGCATCTTGTGTCCAAAATTCACTAACATCAAACCATGGTAACCATGCTGTTCCAATTTTTGAAGTTTTGATTTGCTCTCTGTGATTTTCAGAATTTTAGGACAGATTTGGTAAACTTTATAAATAATAGTTCAAATGACTTCTCTATGACCTAAAACTTAATAACGATTGGTTAAACCTAAGTCCGAAGGTTAAATGGTCCAAATCAAGGAATAATTCATAGCTTACTCTTATTCATATCCATGTAATCATATGCATTCATCCATATAGATTGATACTTGTAATTAGAATTTATTTTGTAAACATAATTACGAGTTCCTTGTAATCATTTTGGGACTGTACCATTTCTATATGGACATTGCATTGGCTCCTAGTTGAGACTTGTATATCTATAGGAGTGATATGATTTCAACTAGTTACAAAGAATTCATAAATTGTGTCATTTTTTCTACTTGATAGAATTAAGCTAGACATTCGAGGATGATTACTTGATGTTATATATCTTTTCTAACGCATGTGTACTAACCATTGTCTTGTAGCACCGATGAGGTATGATTTCTTGACTCTTCTCTAGTTTAATTAGTTCTTGATTTTATTGATTTTCGACTTCATGTGCGACACCTTAGAATCAGGATTCGCCTTATATGTATATATGTGTATTAGAGACCCTTTTGTTAGGATTTCTACTTTTGTATGCATTACACGTTTAAATATTCACGGCTGGATCTCGGGTAAGTTTCCTAGTTCCCTAAATGTACATCATATTTCTTGCTAATTGAAATATGTGGTTTTGAGTGATTTTTTATCATTTGCAATCTTACACCCTTTTAGACATGCTTTTGTAATGTATATTTATATATATGTATTAGTTGAGGGCATGCTTAGATTAATAATTTGATTAAAAGGATGTTGAGTAGAGGCCTATCACGAGATAGGATGAAAGGTGGTGTTTTAGTCCGCCGGGCTTGATCTTGTCAGAATCAAGATATAAAAGTATGCTTTACTTTCTAAGGATTTGTAGTGTGGAAGTAAAGGTCGAACCCACAGAGATTGAATTACTAAAGCCCTTTAATTTTAAAACCTAAATCTGGTTAATTAAGAAAACAGTAATTTGATTTTGATTTTGATTTAACCTAAGTACGATAAAAATAAATCTAAATTATGAAAGCAATTAAAAGTTGTTTTAAACGATATTTAAAGTGAACCAAGGATTGCAAATCCACCACTTCATAATAAGGGTATTTATGCATTCAATTGGCTTATTACATTGGATGATAATGGGGAATTGTAGCTTCAAGCCCAATTCCTCCGTCACGAAGATAACTACGATTCAAGCACCAACATAATTCATCTTCGGTTGGCACGGATTGTCTCACACTAAACTAGGGTTGCGGCACAATCCGTCTTTCCTAGGCATAAACTATTAGGCTAATTGATATCACAATCCAGTTAAGCACCATTACATGTAGATAATCCATACAAACATAGTAAATATAGATAATTGAGTACATCACATCCAAAATAAATCTAAGACAAGAATAGATTTTGAAAGCAATGATTTAATCAATAGAAGTTTGATTTTATTATAAAAAATCCTCTAAACATGTAATCATCATCCATACATAATAAAACTAAAAGAAAAACATAAATAACACACCTGGCTAGGGTTTCATTGAAACCCTAGATCTAGGTTTAGTTGGCCATGGAATCAAGGATTGGCAAGAGGTAAATGGAGGAGGCCATGGAAATCCTTGGTCTTCTTCTTCTTCTCATTGCTTTTTTCGCTTCAATGGCTGAAGTTTAGTTATATATTGATGTGTATTATGGTGTGTGATGATGTCAAAATTTCGTAAGAATAAAGTAAAGCAATTTAAGGAGAGAGCGAGAGAGTGTGAGACTATTTTTTTGTATGTGGTTCGGCCCTGTTAATGAAGGTACCTACGTCCACGTGTGTGTCTGAGCACGTTCACTAGCAGATCACCGGTGGGCATGGTGAGCTAACAAAGAGGGGAGGCACTACCAGTAATACCGGCTGGGTGTTTGCATATAATGGTGAATTATAGAGGTGCTGTGTAGACTGAGAAGTTGGCAGCCCCCTCTATGGGGGGTGAGAGGTCTCTTTTATAGATGTAAGAGACCTACTCATACATGGATAAGGAAATATAATCCTGTTGATATAGATTGGCATTAATTATGGGGATTTCCAAATTGGATTAGGAAATAGTGTGCACTTCCCATTAGTCTTCTAGCTTGAGTAGGTAATTTCCCGAAATGCTCGGGATCATGCCTGTGGGCCCGGATAAGCTGTTCCCGCGGCGGGATGTGCATGTGCGGTTTTCCCGACCTGTTGGCCGGGTCACGAATGAACCGCTCGGGATGATGAGTAGACTAAACCGCTCGGGCTGATGCTTCTAAGGAGTTGTGCATGATTTGCCCGGGGCATGGACTAGCTGCTGATTTGAACCGTTCGGTCATAAGATAAAGCCAATTTTGGGTGTATCAGCTGCCCCCCATTTCCAAGATTGGCCAGATGCTATATCGGGGCAAGTTTGGAAATCAGTTTGATGTTACTTGCTGCTGTCTGAGTGCTTGTGGAAGCTGCCTCGGGGGGTGAGTCCTCGTGAACTGGCTGAGAGTTGAGACCCAGCCTAGCTCGGGACTTTTAAGTGCTCGGAAACTGACCAGGAGTTGAGACCCGGCCTAATTCGGAGTCTTTGAGTGCTCGGGAAGTGATCGCGAATTGAGACTCGGCCTACTTCGGAATCTTTTTTGCTTGAGTTAGCTCCTAGGATGGTTATCTTCTGCCCGTAAACCTTTGTCAAGGCTGTGGGTAGAAGGATTTTACCATGTTGGAAAAGCTGACCTAAAGCGTATTGCTCTAGGGTCCTTTTTTTATGTTAACTCCCCATGATGGTTGTCTTCCGCCAGGCCAGCCTTCGTCAAGACTGTTGGGAGAAGAGCTTGACCATGTTGGTGGAGCCGACCTAAATCACATTGCTTTAGGGTCCTTTTGCTCCTCTATCGTCGGCCAACCTAAGAGATTTTAGTCACCTCTATCGTCGGTCTGGACCTAAGTGGAGTTAATGCCTCTGAGTACTGTAGGTGCTCGGGTTGTCCAAGATTATGACTTGGTAATCCACGAGGCCTGTAAATACCTGGTGTGATTACCTGTTTAGTTCACTATGCCATCTTGCCCCCCAAGCTTTTGCTAAGACGAAGGTCTTACAGAGGCTATGATCTGTAGGTAACCGACCTGGAATATGGTGGTTGCAGGGTCTTTTGAAGCTTGCCATCATTAGCCACCTAGGGGATTTGCCCCCATCATCGGTTGGACCTAAGCGAAGCCGGTGCCTTGGGCGTGACCCTGAGGTCTTTGGTGCCTGGGTTCGGAGCCCGAGGTCTTTTTAGTGCCTGAGTTCGGAGCTCGAGGTCTTTTTATGCCTCGGGGTTAGGCCCGAGGTCTTTGTATGCCTTGGGGTTAGGCCCGAGGTCTTTGTATGCCTTGGGGTTAGGCCCGAGGTCTTTGGCAGAGCTCTCTGCCAATCGGTGTAGCCTCATATGGAGATTAGGCGGGTACCACTATTGTCGGGCTCCTCTAGACTGATGGAGACAGGAGGTCGGATCAGGATCGTCAGGAAAAGGCAGAATTGCTTGATCCTGACCGATGTGAACTAAAGGTCGGGTTAGGGCTACCAGACTCAGACCACTGTGAACAGGAGGTCAGGTCGGGGCTGCCTAATCCGGACTGCTGTGAACTGAAAGAGCTGTCAGGACTCCCGGGCTGATCTCGCTTTCGCTTGCTTCTAGAAGACTTGTTACTTTCTTGCCCGGGGTCTCTGATCTGTAGAAATTCTTCAGTGTCAATGTATTTTCCAACCCTCTCTGCGAGTTCGACCAAGGTTATCGGTCGGTTTTTGTGGAACGATGTGGCGCACTTGGTGTGTTGATGAGCAGAAGGCTATGATGGCGATTGTTTCATTCAGATTGCGGATTTGAAGCTTCTGTTGGTTGAATCAGTCGGTGAACTCCTTGAGGGACTCATTATTTTGTTGTCTGACTGTCAGTAGCTGCATGTCTTGCTTTGGCCGCTCATGCATACCGGCGAACTGGTTGATGGACTGCTTCCTGAGTTGTTTGAAACTGCAGACCGATCGGGGCTCCAAGGAGTAGAACCACTTCATGGCCGGGCCTTTCAAAGTGCTGGGAAAGGCTAGACAGTGTAGCTCATCGGAGTTGGTGGCTAGGGCCATCTGAACCTTGTAGGTCCGAACGTGGTCGACTGGGCTTCGCGAGGCGTTATAGGGATCTAGGCGAGGTTGCTTGAATTTACGCGGGATGGAGAACCTCGTGATCTGGCTGGAGAACGGTGACTCTGTCTCGGTATCGGCTTGATTCGGAACATGTTTTGACCAAGATTTTTGGCCACTCCGTCGATCTTCTTCTGCAAGTCCTTGATTTGGGCTTCCACTCCTTCCCGACCAATATTTGAGGAACTAGTCGGGTTGGTGGAAGATGCTTCTTCATGGCGGGGTGCTGTCCTTTGGGATCGGGCTCGGCTATGACTCCGGGTAACCGTTCGCCTAGGGACAACTCGGCTCTTGACCGAGTGACCCTGGACTGATTTTCTGGCCATGTACTCCTACCTTTCCTCTCGGGCAGCACGCCCATTGTTGATGTCTCTGGCATCCTCACCGCGGGACGGGTTGGTTCGGGCACGTTATCTGGTCAAAATCGGTTCCCCACCGTACGCAACGTTCCCGGGTCGTTTCCCAGCCCCTAGAGGACTGCTTTGCTGGGCTAACAGGGCTTCAATCTGTTGCTGGATTTGACGCTGGCCCTCCAGGAGTTGTGTGAGGGTTGCGGTGGTTTGCTCAGATGTCATGATTGTCGCAGCCGGTGCCGGGGCCGGAGGAACATCCCAGTCGGACTGCTAGTCATCCTTCTTACTCTTCTTCGGTGGCATAACGATCAGTTAAGAAATTTGTTGATGAGAAGACTTGTCGTTTCCCACAGACGGCGCCAAACTGATGATGTCAAAATTTGGTAAGAATAAAGTAAAGCAATTTAAGGAGAGAGAGAGAGAGAGTGTGAGACTATTTTTTTGTATGTGGTTCGGCCCTGTTAATGAAGGTACCTACGTCCACGTGTGTGTCTGAGCACGTTCACTAGTAGATCACCGGCGGGCCTAGTGAGCCAACAAAGAGGGGCGGCACTACCAGTAATACCGGCCGAGTGTATGCATATAATGGTGAATTATGGAGGTACTGTGTAGACTAAGAAGTTGGCGGCCCCCTCTATGGGGATGAGAGGTCTCTTTTATAGATGTAAGAGACCTACTCATACATAGATAAGAAAATATAATCCTATTGATATAGATTGGCATTAATTATGGGGATTTCCTAATTGGATTAGGAAATAGTGTGCACTTCCCATTAGTCTTCTAGCTTGAGTAGGTAATTGCCCGTAACGCTCGGGATCATGCATGTGGGCCCGGATGAGCTGTTCCCGTGACGGGATGTGCATGTGCGATTTTCCCGACCTGCTGGCCGGGTCGCGAATGAACCGCTCGAGATGATGAGTAGACTAAACCGCTCGGGCTGATGCTTCTGAGGAGTTGTGCATGATTTGCCCGGGGCATGGACTAGCCGCTGATTTGAACCGCTCGGTCATAAGTTAGAGCCAATTTTGGGTGTATCAGTGTGTAATGATGTGTAACCCTAAATTTGATTTAGAATATACTTTATATAGATTTTGGAAGAATTAGGAAGCTTTCTTAAACCAATTCGCACTAAAACTGCTGTAAATTACATTCTGGACGTAATTAGGCAGTTTCGTTCACGTGGGTATCTTCAGTACACAGAAATACGCATTTTTTGTTTTTTGTACTGATCGTGCGAGCGGGCCGCGCGAGCGCAATTTTGGAAGGTCACACGAGCAAGGTTCTAGTTTGTCGCGCGAGGTGCCTTCTTTTGTTCCTTGTCTTCTGCTTTTTCACCCCATTTAGCCTGGAATCCATGCTTTCTTCCAAAACCTGAACGGAAATGGAAAACGAAATAAAAATACAATAAAACAGGATAAAAAGTGCTAACAACTGCGAATTAAGGCGTGTAATTAGGACTTGTTCACTCTCAATCACACCCCAAACCTATATTTTGCTAGTCCTCGAGCAAAAAGAATAAACCTACTAATAAAAATAAAATCCTACTCCATTTTTTCATGGATTGTGATTGCATTTAGCATATGCAACAAGCCTTTTAAACCCCTAGGTGTCCCTAGTCGGACGAGTGAAGTCTCGTGAGGGTTCTCGTCAACAAGTCACCCACAACATTTTTATTTCATTATAAAAAGAAAATTTTTAACTTATAACATGAAAATTTTATTTAAATTTTCAACCTTGAAAAAGTTTTATTAAAAAGTAACAATAATATTTAATACTCCTAATCATAAAACGATGATTTGAAATAGAATAACGAACAAGAAGAAACAGAAACAAACGTCCACCTACATTGTGAAAAACAATCCCAAGCACATACATCGCATAAATCAATAGAGTTTTTCATAAAATTGCACATGTGTGATATGGTAGTCAAATGAACACGCGTATGTCATGAACTTAGAATATAACTCAAATAACCATCCAACTATGCTTCGACTACGAATCTGACAATGTTAATTACACTCTCAAATGAAACACTCAGAAACAGGTATAATCTCTCTAATATATGTGAGCAAAGGAAATATATTTTCAAAACAAGAAGCGCTCACATATGACTCAAAAAAGATGCATGACATGAAAGAACAGTAATCTCATGGATAGGACGCCAGTAGTCAAGAAAAATTAATCGTTACCATGTTTTAGTCCCCCTCCCATTGTTTACATATCTAAACCATATTTTCTAGGATCAAATAGAACTTTTCAAAGGTTGTTATGTGGCTCAGGTAATGAAAAATGATAGAACGGATTCATTAAGTAGTTTTAGAGTGGTGTTGTAAGGCATATTTCATCTTCTTTCATCATCTCTTCTACCAACTTTCATCTTTTCTTCTCTTCTTTCATTTTTTTTATTTCTTTCCTCTTCTTTTCTTTTTTTTTTCTTTTTTTTTTTTCAACCCCTTCTCCTTTTTTTTTCAACCTTACTATTTTCCTTTTCATTACTTTTGAAACGAATGTTCATTGAATACCAATGCAACTACCCCAAATATCATCTTGTTTTCTTCTTCTTTTCAATCGACACACCTCCTTATCACCACTAAAAGTTGATCAATCTTTCAGTGGTAAACTCCAAGTTAGTCAAGTTGGAGCAAAAAAAATGGATAATGGTGATTAAAGAAAAAGAGTCACTTTGAAGGCTTAAAGGGGCGAATTAAGAAAATTTTAACATTTTTCAGTCGGTGGTAAGCAAAAAGGGCCTACCATCATTTCCTATGGTCATATGGTTCTTCAATGTTTACGACAGAAGATTATTTAGCATGGTTGCAAATATTTTAACTTGACTATCAACCAAAATAAGAATAATGAGACTTTACAACAAGTTAATGCGCTATTTCAAATGAAATTCGACAAACACAAAATGTACTTATAACCCTCTAAAAAGAAAAAAGATAGGCTCAAAAGCTCACTGGATTTAGTCTCCACACTATGCGTTATCTATAAATCCGAATCATATTATAGTTCATATCAAACATGTATTCAAGTGACTACGTGCAGTGCATAGGTTTGTGTTCAAATATATGATATAAAACTACGATTCGAACGATACATATCCTAAAACGTCGCATCATGACTTTAGCAAATGTTTAACCACACCTTTTCCTTGTCTAACATTCTATAACAATCAAAGTTACCTAACAAGAAGTATCAAATTGAGATTGCAAAAATGACGGTAACATCGTTTATTTAAGCACAAGTATCGAAAATTTTAAAAAATTGGTGCATAATAATGTACATATGAGTGCATACCCCCAAACCTAAACCTTTCATTGTCTCCAATGAAACAATAAAATGAAAGAAAGGAAAGTATATAAGGAAGGAACGACATTACCTCGATTCCGGCAATCACAAATAGGTGAACGTATATAAATATAGCAATAAAAGTTCAAACATACTCCATATGGAGACTCTAATTCACCTGTCAAAATACTTGACAAAAGAAAATAAACAAAAGAACAACGATAGCTAATAAAGATATATATATATATGGAATACAGAAAAACTAAACTAAACTAAACTAAACTAAACTAAACTAATCTAAACTAAACTAAACTAAAACTAAAAGACCCAACGAAAATAAAAACAAGCACGAACAAAACTATGAAAACAAAGAAAGACTCAATCTAAAAGGGTCCTAGGGAGCAAATAGATGAGAACAAACACATAAACAAGGGTTGGGAGTGAGAAGAAAAGAACAAAAAAGAAAAACATAAAAAAATTCCCCCTCGCACGAGCGAGCCGCGTGAGCGACCTTCGCGCGCACGAACCCCTCCGCGAGGTAATGCTGAGGGTGTTTTTAAGGTTCATTAGGAAAAATTTTAAGTCACAGCGTGGGCCGTGCAAGCGAATCCCTTGCGCGCGTGGTCTCAGGCTCGATCTGAAGCAGAGAGCGTAATATAAAAACTTTGAAAAATTTTCTCTAAGGTAAAATCTCGTGCGAGCGGGCCACGCGAGCGACTTGTCGCGCGAGCGGGCCACTTGAGCGACTTGGTCTTTTCCTTTCTTTTCACTTGTTTTATGTGTATAAGTTCAAAATAAATTTACTCCAACCCCCAAATCTGTCTAGAAAACTCAAAAAAGACTTAAAATGACCCAAAAATGTTCAAAAGTAAGAGAAACGGATGAATTAAAGCTTGGGTTGCCTCCCAAGAAGCGCTGTCTTTTACATCTTCAGCTAGACCGCTCTAGCTCTAGACTTATGGAGGCCGTAACTCTGACTTTGTACTCTTGAAGGTATTAGGTAGATTCTGGTGGAAAGCAGAAAGAATGTCGCTACAAATTAATTCATTCGACGGTTCCTCTTGTTCATGTTTAAATCGATTTTTCACCTTCCGAGTAACTTCGTCATTAGGATCTATATTATTCGAATTTGTCCGCTCATTATTAACCATAGTATTCTTGTTACTCCTATTTATTGCTTTATTAGGTTCAATAGTTCATCTTACCTTACTCTCCGCCTCACATAGGTAATCATCCTCATTGGGAGGTTGATTGATAGTGTTAAAAATGTTCAATTTAAGGTTAATGTTCCCAAATGACACTTTCATTACCCCTCGTTCAACAGTTTACACGTGCGTTAGCGATAGCCAAGAACAGATGACCTAGAATGACAGAAGTGTGTCTCGTAGGATCTAGTACGGGTTCGGTGTCATGGACCATAAAATCGATGGGATAATAGATTTTATCGAATTTAACCAGAACGTCTTTGACAATTCCTTTAGGGATTTTAATAGAACGATCCGCTAATTGTATAGTAGCGGTCGTGGATTTCAGTTCACCTAGACCTAGTTGTTTGTAGATGGTGTAAGGTAAGAGATTCACACTCGCTCCTAAGTCAAGGAAAGCTTGATGAATGACAATGTCACCTATGATACAAGAGATCATTTGTGTACCGGGGTCCTTATACTTCAGATGAGCATGTTGGAAGATCGAACTCACTTTTTTGGTGAGGAAGACCTTTTTCGGAGTATGACTGCGCAACTTGCACTTTTGAGTGCATAGGTCTTTTAGACATTTAGTGTAACCGGGAATTTGTTTAATCACATCGAGGAATGAGATATTAATTTTAACTTGTTTAAATACCATGAGTATATCTTCAGTTTTCGACCCTTTCTTTGAAAAATGTGACGGTTCATCAACATTTGGTGGAAAAGGCATTTTTGGAATATAATTAGTTAGGACCGTTACATTCTCTTTCCTAATTTGACTCGTGTCCTCACCCTTCTCTTGATTTGAATTAATGTTTACATTTTTCTCACCCTCATTTGGGATTTCAACAACTTTGTCATCTCGAATAGTCATCCTAGTTGAGACGGCATTTACTTGCTCACTCGAACCCCCATTCTCGTATTGTCCCTTAAGGTTTTGAATAGTTTGGCTAGGCAACTTACCCTCGTTTCTATGACTCATTGTATTAGATATTTGTCCTATTTGGGACTCGGCTTCGTAATGGATTGTGTGTGAGAGTACACTATTTGTGCTTGTGCTTGCACTTGCATTTCGATATTCTTAAAGGGTGCCAACACCTTATCCTCAAAAGCTTTAACCCTTGGAGGGTTTGGATTAGGAGGAGGTTTTGGTATTGACTTTGTTGAAAGGGTCGGTAAGTATTAAAAAATTAAGTCGTCATAGGATTATAACTATTTCGCAGGAATTGTTGAATAGAATTTATGTGTTGCTCCACAAATTTCAGAAATTGAGACGAGGATGGACAAGCAAGCATAGAATGCGAAGGATCGGAACACAACTAATAAATTTCATAAAAGGGTGAGCTTAACGTTTGGTTCATCATCATAAGTCGGTCAAGTTTTCTAGATAGTTCTTGTATTTCGTTAATGACTTGACTCAAAATGCTCCTCTCTCTTAGGTTTAGGTGGAAGACACCCCTCAGGACGTACCAACACGGCTTGGTGCATCAAGTTTTCGCTTAATGTTTTAAAAAAATTCTATGCCTCATCGACGCTTTTGTGTAGGAAGGTATCTGCACAGACGGCATCGACGGCATTACGAAGTGAAGGAACAAGTCCCTCGTAGAAGTTCTGTACCAATTGCCACTTGAGAGCTTGATGATGTGGGCTAGAGCGCAATATTTCTTAAAATTGTTCCCAAGTGTCATAGAGTGTTTCCCCTTCTTCCATTACAAAGTTCGTTATGGATTTTCTTATTTGATTAGTTCTTGTGATAAGGAAAAACTTTTGTAAAAATGCGATATGTAATGCTTCCCATGCTTTAATAGTGTTTGGCTCACGCGATTGGAGCCAATAGTTTTCTTTATCTTTTAAGGAGAATGGGAAGAGAAGTAATTTTAATTAATCATCAGTTAGGTTTTGGATTTTTAATGTAGAGCATATATCTTGGAAATCTTCTAAGTGATAATAAAGATCTTCTTTAATATGGCCATGGAATGAAGGGAGTAGCGCAATGGTAGATGAATTTATCTCAAAGTGAGATATCGTCACCTCTGGTAATTCGATACATACATGTGGCGTGTAGGCCGTAGGAATGAAAGAATCTTTAAGTGGAGAAGGCGGAGGTATATTAGGAATATTTCCATTATTTTCGTTGTTTCCAATGTCGGTCATTGGAATAGGTTTGATTTTAATAGTTATGGTTTTTCTTAAGCGTTTAAGAGTGCTTTGGATTTCGGCCTGAAATAACGATGACGGTATCGGAGTTGATTCGCCATCTATCAACCAAGCTCTAGAAGCTTAGGTTGATGACCTAAGGACTCTTAGGGTATGTTTAAGTTTAGAGTCGAAAGAATGTAATTCGGGTTTACTTGAACGCGTACCAAATAGAAACTAAAAAAAAAATGACACTAATATAAAGACTAACTCAAACAAATACGAAAAGCAACCACGCGAATAAGACAACAAGCACACAACTACTATAATGCATGAAAGTTATCCTGTAATGCAGTGATTCGCATCAAAGCCCAGCGCCACGGGTTTCTTAGCTAATGCACGTGCAAATAACCCCTAAACTAATGCAAATAGTTCGTCTCAGCGCCCTGACTTACAGTGGTTTGAAGTGAATTTTAAAGGAAGCGTTTTATTTTATTTTATTTTATTTTTTTCGCGTAAGCTCCTTTGATGTGTTAAGCTCTTTCAATCCGAAATGCTAGAATTTGATTACTTGAGAAACTACAAAACAAAAAGAAAAGTTAGTGACTCAAAACAAAAAACTGAAAATAACAAAAAGAAAACTGAATCTAATATTTATGAATTAACTAAACTAAGATTCTAAAACTAAAGGTAGAAATTTGCAATCTTCGGCAACGACGCCAAAAATTAATCTTGTCAGAATCAAGATATAAAAGTATGCTTTACTTTCTAAGGATTTGTAGTGTGGAAGTAAAGGTCGAACCCACAGAGATTGAATTACTAATGCACTTTAATTTTAAAACCTAAATCTATTTAATTAAAAAAATAGTAATTTTATTATGATTTTGATTTAAACTAAGAACGATAAAAATAAATTTAAATTATGAAAGCAGTTAAAAGTTATTTTAAATGATATTTAAAGTGAACCTAGGATTACAAATCCACCACTAGCTTCATAATAAGGGTATTTATGCATTTAATTAGCTTATTACATTAGATGATAATGGGGAATTGTAGCTACAAGCCCAATTCCTCCGTCAAGAAGATATCTACGATTCAAGCACCAACATAATTCATTTTCGGTTGGCACGGATTGTCTCAAACTAAACCAGGGTTGCGGCACAATCTGTCTTTCCTAGGCATGAACTATTCGGCTACTTGATATCACAATTCAGTTAAGCACCATTACATGTAAATAATCCATACAAGCACATCAAATATAGATTATTGAGTACATCACATCCAAAATAGATCTAAGACAAGAATAGATTTTGAAAACAATGATTTAATCAATAGAAGTTCGATTTTATTATATAAAATCTTCCAAACATGTAATCATCATCCATACATAATAAAACTAAAAGAAAAAACATAAATAACACCCTATTACTTGGCTAGGGTTTCATTGAAATCCTAGATCTAGGTTTCGTTGGCCATGGAATTAAGGATTGGCAAGAGGTTGATGGAGGAGGCCATGGAAATCCTTGATCTTCTTCTTCTTCTCCTTGCTTTTTTTCTCTTCAATGGCTGAAGTTTAGTTGTATATTGATGTGTATTATGGTGTGTAATGATGCGTAACCCTAGAATAGGATTTATATAGATTTTGGAAGAATTAGGAAACTTTCCTAAACCAATTCGCACTAAAACTGCTGTAAATTACATTCTGGACGTAATTAGGCAGTTTTGTTCACGTAGGTATCTTCAGTACACAGAAATATGTATTTTTTGTTTTTTGTACGGATCGCGCGAGCGCAATTTTTGGAGGTCGCGCGAGCGGGCCGCTCGCGTGAGGTGCCTTTTTTTGCTCCTTTTCTTCTTCTTTTTCACCCCATTTAGCCTGGAATCCTTGTTTTCTTCCAGAACCTGATAGAAAATGGAAATGAAATAAAAATACAATAAAACAGGATAAAAAGTGCTAACAGCTGTGAATTAAGGCGTGTAATTAGGATTTGTTCACCCGATCAGGGCTCCTTCCCCTTTCATTCCATAATCCCCTAACAAAAGATCGGTTTACTTTTAAAATGGTTTCTTAATTTTTTTCCTTTTAAAAAAAATTAAGTGGCGACTCGTGTTTTTGTGTTTTGAAGTTGAAAAGGATTTCGAAAAAGCTGTGGGTAGGAAAAATGCATTATCCACACCTACTTAGGAATCAATTTCTAACTTTAATTTATCTTGTTTTCTACGATTGGCAACCTGAACCAACTCCGCAAGGGTTGTGGGAATTTTTGCTAGAGACCGAAAAAGTCATATTATAGGTGTGGGTTTATGTATAACGTTGTGGAATGTTAGTCTTATTCTATTTTATTAGGGCATCTATGATCCTTCCCCAAAACTCATACCAAATTTAAGTTTTGGAAAAAGTCCTAAAAAACCTGCTCCAATCCTTGAATCAAACTCATATCAAATTGAGTTCTATGTAAACTTATACCCAAATTGAAATCACACCATTTATGTCGTCACATTCAGCGTTAGAGATGTTTTCACTCAAATTTTTTACCTTACTAGAAAAACTAATTAGTATTTTATAAGAGAATTTGAGCATGGCCATTGGACCAATAGCTTTATATCTGCATAGAAAAAAAATATCTTCGTTGAGAGTCCTTAAAATTTTAAGTTAGGAAAAGTCCCCAAAAAGCTCCTCCAATCCTTGACGCAAACCCATATCAAATTGAGTTTTACGCTAACTTAAACCGTTATTGAATAGAACCATTTACATACTCAAGTTTTGAGATGTGTCTGAGAAAGGGGTAGAGAGGGTCTTATTTTTATTTTTTTTTCAAATTTTTACTCAAATTTGATTTGATATGAGCTTGAGTAAACATTGGAGATGTTTTTACTTAAATTTTAAACCTTCTTAGGAGAAGTAATTATATTATAAGAAATTCTGAGTATTGTCGTTGGTCCAATGGCTTTATATCTGATGGACACAAAATTTCTTCGTTGAGAGAGAAACTTGCATGAATCTATTTTTTTTTGGGGAAAAGTACAAAGAAGGAATTGGATTTGGTTTGAATTTCAATGTGTATAGATAAGTATACACATCTAGATGATACAACATATGTATAAACATTTATATGTAAACATGTATGTATATACATTTATGCAAATCGACATGCCGGTGATTGTCAAAATAGAATGATGACAAGTCAAAATCTTTTGATAGTAGCTCATTTATCAGGTTATTGTGATTTCTTGTTCCCTCTTTGTTCACACCCATGCATACATTTTCGTCCAAGAACAAATGCATTTGGGGGGGGGGGGGGATAAGTAAATATGAAAGTGTAGGGCCTATTGGTTAAATTGTATCAATCAGGTGTGGATTACTTTATTCATATTCATTGTTGAAAGTAAAACACCCATGTATATAGCTTTGTTAGGCTTTATTCGGATGCATTACTTGTTCTTTTTTGACATTTTTTTATTTCATTTTATTTATATTGAGTTTAAGTTATTTAGATATGTATTCTGATAGGATATCTCGTGTTTATTTTGAAAGCTCTTGTCGTTTTCACCAAAAATATGTATTTTTAATTTAGATATTTGCATCGACCGAATTTAATTTTTTATTTGGACTTACAACTCGATTATATAATTAATGGCCTAGTAATTGGTTCTAAAATGGTTGGGCTGAATGAGTTTTGTTTGGGCTGACCCACCATTTGTTCGGCTGCTACTTCAATCGGGCAGATTTGTTTTTGGCCTTCACTTTATTTGGTTACTTTTGGTCATTCAAATACAGTGGTGCGCCAAGCCTTATTGGAAATGGTAGTATGAATGGTTGCTAGCTCGGTACACTTGAAGAGACCGAATTCATCACATTCTACAGACCGAGTAAATATTGGGCATCACATGAATACCATGTGGGATTTTATCCCCTCTTACAAGATTTAAATTTTGCTGAGTTAGATAAGTTTTTTGCTGAGTTGGATCATGAAATAGGGGGACCAGCTGGATTAATGCATACTCCTTATTGGTTTATGATACCATGTAAGATTATGCAACAGTTACATTCAATATTTAGTCGTGCAGCCGATGTTGGCTTGAATAAAAATAGTTAGCAAGTTTGGCTTTATGAAATGCATTGCATACTAAATATTAAATATGTCATTGTTTATTTGGTCAACATGGAAATAATTGCTACTTGGTGCACAAGTCTTGGAATTTAGCCAAAAGCTTGCCGATATTATCAAGACTGGGAGATGTTATCAGTGGAGATAATATTAGGTGATAACTATTCCTATATTGCGAAAAGGGATAATATTAGGGGAAATTAATTAACAGTCCCTATAACAACCAGTTTTCGGCCATTCATCCCTGCGTTTTTTAATTAATGCAATAAGGACAGAATCAATTCCTTTATTATGGCTTAAGTCAATTTTCAAACTATTAAAACATTTATTGACAGATTTGCCCTCACATGAATCATGCTCAAATTGAATCCAAAAATCAATCCATTCTCTCTGTAAAATTACAAAAAACTCAGACCTTCCTTCTCTATCTCCCCTTTTCTCTAAACTGTGTGTATATACGTATATATATACAGAATATATATACATACATACAGATACGATCAAGCTCTATGTTCACTCTATCTTGTTCACTCTAGAGCCTGGCCGTATATATAAATAATACGATAGATCTATACTGTGAGGTAATGGCTATAGATCAACATAGCCACCGACGGCTAAATTAGCATAATCGTTGACAAATACATGTTATCTTGGCATTTCTTCTATTATTGTTATGAGGCTATTGTAAATGTTTCTTTCGACATACTGAGGTGGTGTTTGTGTGTTTGTCCACTAGAGAGGTTTGTTTTCTTTTTCATGTTCTTATGGTCAGGTTGCAGTAGTGTATTGAAAAGCTTTAAACCATTTTTTGATTAGTATAATAGAAGGAAGCTTTAAGCCATTCTTTTTCATTTTTTGATTAGTAGACCATTTTTTTTACTTGAATAATAGTTGATACATTTAACGTCGCTGCCATTGTATTTTAAAAGGTAGTGACAATGTTAGTGACATTAGCTAACAAGGGTTAAAAGATTTCAATTTTATAATTTAATGGTGCCATTATCACTACCATTACAGATTAAATGGCAGTGATATTATTGTCATTATAATTTAAAAGACACTAACAAATGCTAAATGGCTATAAGATTGTAATTTTTTGGTCGATTTGATAGTGACATTGCACAACAAAATGAAAAACAATGACATCAATGCAACTATTTTGAGTTTTTTTTCATTGAAACAGTGACATTCAAATAATGATTTTAAAATAGTGACAATCCCTGTTTGATTTTTTTTTCATTGTGCATTTTTCACAGTGACAGTAGCATCAAAACAATGATAGTTGGACAATATCATTGTTTGAAAACAATACATGGGCCAAATGTCACTGTTTTTTTTTTCCATTGCTCAATGTCACAGTGACATTGGGCAATATCAATGTTGGTTTTTTTTTCTTCATTTTTTTTTATAGTCATCATGAATCTTGTTTGATAGATCTTGTTTTGTAGATTACGAACATATAATTTTTATGAAAAAATAATTTGTGGTCTAAAAGTTATGACAATTTAAAGTTTGGAAAACAAAAAAATGACTAACTTCCTTAAATTATGGGCTGAGGTGGCATATATGTAGTGTAATTGTTGAACATAAGAAAAGTGGGCATTTTTGTCCACTGAAAATCACAGGGACCTTTGGCACCAAAAAAATAAAAGTGGGGATCTTTCCCCATTATGGTCCAAAATAGGGAACTTTGGTTAGCTGCCCCATAATATTATCTGATTAAGAAGGATAATATTTCAAGATTTGAGAATTATGTTATATCTTTTGCTTGCTTGGGAAGCAAGACGCATCAAGACCGAATACAGACCAGATTCATCAGGGCCAATTGCAAGGATATGGAAATATTATATTACTTCCATGTTATGGAGATAAAATATGGTATTTTTCTACAGAATTATTATTATTGAAGGTTTTTCTTGCCTTATCATTATCAGTCTAGGCCGCTATAAATTAATAGGCTAGCCAACGTTGAAGATCATCATGCGTCTCTCTCAAAACCACGCATCCAAAAAGCATTCTAAACTACATTCTTAGCAGTAGTTTTCTAGCAATCTCTTGTAATTTCTCTTACTTTCAATTAAATAAACATTATGCTTTTTATTTAATTTCCCTTGTTTTTTTTTCATTGCTTAATGGCTTGTATGCTTCAATACTGCCATATGACTTTTTGGTAAGGGTAATTTCCTACACATCTTTCACAATCACTTGCTAAAAGTTAGATAATGAAACTTTGTGTATCACTCGTACAATTGATTTTAGGAAATTTAGTTTGCAAGTTTGGGTCTACCTTACAAGGCTCTGGCACGCCCGAATTTTAAAAAATAGTAAAAAACTTGTAAGGTAGGCCCAAACTTACAAACTAAATTTCCTAAAATCACTTGTGTGAGTGATACACAAAGTTTCATTATCTAACTTTTTGTAGGTGATTGTGAAAGGTGAGTAGGAAAGTACCCTCACCAAAAAGTTCCATGGCAGTATATCTTACAAGCCATCAAGCAATGAAAAATAAACAAGAGAAATTAAATAAAAAGCAGAATTTTTATTTAATTGAAAGAAAAAGAAATTACAAGAGATTACATTACAAGAGATTACTAGAAAACAACTGCTAAGAATGCTAAGAATGCAGTTTAGAATGATTTTTTGGATGTGGGGTTTTGAGAGAGACGCAGGGTGATCTTCAACGTTGGCCCGCCTGCCAATTTATAGTGGCCTAGACTGATAATGATAAGGCAAGAAAAACCTTCAATAATATAATAATCTGGTAAAAATACCAAATTTCATCTCCACAATGTGGAAGTAATATAATAGTTTCATATCCTTGCAATTGGCCCTGATGAATTTGGTTTGTAGTCGGTCTTGATGCGTCTTGCTTCCCAAGCAAGCAAAAGATATACTTCCCAAATCTTAAAATATTATCCTTCTTAATATGAAAATATTATCCTTTATAGCAAAATATAGGAATATCTATCACCTAATATTATCTCCACTGATAATATCTCCCAATCTTGATAATATCAGCAAGCTTTTGGCTAAATCCAAAACTTGTGCACCAACTTGCAATTATTTCTATGTTGACCAAATAAACAATGACATATTTAGTCTGCAATACATTTCGTGAAGCCAAACTTGCTGACTGATTTTTATTTAAGCCAACATCGATCTGCACAATGTGATGAATTCGGTCTGTCCAAGTATACCGAGCTAGCAACCATTCATACTGCCATTTCCAGTAAGGCTTGGCCCACCATTTTATTTGAATTAGCCAAGAGTAGCCAAATAAAGTGAAGGACAAAAACAACTCAGCCCGATTGAAGTAGCAACCAAACAAATAGTTGGTCAGCCCGAACAAAACTCATTCAGCCTAGTCATATTAGAACTAATTACTTGGTCATTCAATATTTAATCAGGTTGTAAGTAAGAAATAAAAAATTCATATTTGGTCTATACAAATATTTGACTTAAAAATGCATATTTCAAAAACATATTTAATGCTCAGCGGAAAAACAAAGTTCAAAATTTTTTTTGGTATGTCCGGATCTACTACTTATCAATCAATTCTATAGATGCGTAAAACAAGAGGGGACAAGTGATTACCTTACGGTCTTGAACCCAATTTTGAATCGTCAAACTCCTGAATGGTGCAACAACTTTCACTAGGTGATCTTCACTCCCATGTCTCCTGCAAATACTTCTGGAGAGGCCAGAGTTTGTGGGTACTCTACTAGGGATGATAGAGAATGTTTGGGAACCCTAAAATGGTGTCTACAGCTTAGGGACATTAAAAATGACGAACTCTAATTTCTGGACGCAACTACCCTATTTATAGATTCCCCAGACTGACTTTACTTTCAATCGATCGAAGTGGCATCGATCAATCGAAACTCTTTCGATAGATCAAACTTGTCTTGACAACATCCTCTTTGTACCTTTCCAAGCATCCTAGTGAAGCTAATAATGCGACCTCCTAGGTTCTTAATTGTTGGTTGAGCCAGTTGTTAATTCCCATGAACAAACTCTTTGATCAATAAATTGATAAAATAGTTAGTTAACATTTATTCCACTATAAAACGATAACTGCACTCCAACAGAGAAGAACATATCTGAAGCGATAACTAGACTTGTATGGTGTACTAATGTCCCTCTACCATCAGCATTTGTAATCATATTCAGGTATTCGGATTAACTATTCCTATCAACCTGAATCATGATTACTTATTGTATTCATTGAGTCCCACTCACCTCTTATGATTACCAAACATGTTGATAACTACTTATCAACAAGACTGCAGTTCTCAGTAATCAACTTGGTGACATTCTCAAGGGAATACTTACTCTTTATCAGAGGGTAGATTCTATCTTGACAATATATGTTCACAACCCTCATAATTGTCTCAAGATTGAGAACATGTACCTTATACAAGTCATGAGTTCCTATCGGCTGTTGACAGCCTTAAGTGTCAATAAGAAAGCTTAGGTCCTTCAATGCACTATAAGCACTAGCATATTAACTAAGAGTTATACTCTAGTGATTGAGATTAATCACTTCATCCAATGGTAGTTAATCATGCTACAATGTGTACCTGATGAGATATCCAGTCTCATCATCCACTGTGACACGTTCTATGTATCAAAGAATAGTAGTTCGTATCTTACATGTATGTATCTCATACATACACGAATTACTTACTACAATACTTAAGGATTAACAATCATCTCATGAAAGAAACATACACAATGAAATGTAAAGCAGATATCCATATATTAAAATGTCAATGTCTTATACATAAAGTAATGATTTGAGGGCAAAATCCCAACAAACTCCTACTTGTACTCATAACCATTCAAGACTACATCTGAGACCTAGACTATCTAGATGATGATCAAAAACCTTTTAGGGCAAAGCCTTTTGCAAACAGATCCACAAAATTGTCAACAGTGGTAATCTTGGTGACAATCACATCTCCACAGTGAACAATATCTCAAATTAGATGATATTTCTGCCCTACGTGCTTTCCCTTTCCGTGGTTCCTTGGCTCCTTGGACTGAGCCACTGCCCCACTATTATCGCAATTTAGCATAATAGATGATAATGACGCTGGTACCACCTCGAGTTCCACAAGGAACTTCTTGAGCCAAACAGCTTCATTTACGGCTTCACAAGAAGCCACATACTCAGATTCTGTAGTTGAGTCTGCAATGCATTTCTTCTTAATGCTCCTCCAACTAACAATACCACCTCCCAAGGTAAAGAGATGTCCGGATGTCGACTTCCTCGAATCTTTATCTGACATAAAGTCCAAGTCAGTGTATCCCACTGGAATTAATTCACTACCACTATACATAAGCATGTAATCTTTAGTTCTTCTCAAGTACCTAAGAATGTGCTTAACGGCGATCCAGTGCTCTGGGCCTAGATTCGATTGTTACCTGCTAACCATGCCAATGGCAAAACAGATATCTGGTCTAGTACATAACATCGCATATATGAAACTTTCCACTGTCGAAGCATAGGAAATTCCTGCTATGTAATTTCTCTCATCCTGTGTCTTAGGACTCTAGTCCTTAGAGAAAGTTAAACCAGTTTTGAAAGGAAATAGACCTTTCTTCGAATTGTCTAGCACCTTATCGATATAACCAGTTTGAGATAATCCCATTACCTTTCGCTTACGATCCCGAAAGAGTTTTATCCTGAGGATATAGCTCGCCTCTCCTAGATCCTTCATATCGAAAGTACTAGCTAGCTAAAACTTAACTTATGGTAATGCCGCTACATCATTCCAAATGACTAGAATGTCATCAACATAAAGCACAAGAAAAGCTACCAATTTTCCTTCACACTTCATGTATACACAAGGCTCATCCAGATTCTGTATAAAACCAAACAACTTGACTGCTTGGTCTAAACAAATGTTCCAACTCCTGGATACCTGCTTAAGCCCATAAATGGACTTTTGCAACTTGTATAACAAGTTACTTTTTCCACCAGCTATGAACCCTTCTGGTTGCTGCATATAGATGTCCTCAAGATTGCCATTCAAGAATGCAGTCTTGATGTCCATCTGCCAGATCTCATAATCTAGGCATGCATCAATGGATAAAAGTATTCTGATGAACTTGAGCATGGCTACCAGCGAGATGTAGTCAATGCCCTCCCTCTGAGTATAACCTTTCGCTACAAGCCTGGCCTTAAAGGTCTCACCTTTTCCATCAGATCATCTTTTCCTCTTATAGACCCACTTACAACCAATGGGTTTAATATTGGTTAGAAGTTCTACAAGATCCCAGACCTGATTGGAATCCGTAGATTCCAATTCAACCTTCATTTAACCCAATGAGCTAAATCAACATCAACCATTGCCTCTTTGTACGTGGTAGGAATATATTCAGATTCTATGGAGACAACTTCAAAAACTTCTCCTATGAACATGTATCTATCAAGCTGGTTGATAATCCTCCCACTATGACGTGGTACCGATGTGGAAATAAGTGAAGATGTGGTATTTTCTTATCTTACATTGCTTTAAACTGTTGGAGGAATAGAGGGTTCTCCATCTATTTCTCTCAGATCTATCATTTCTTTAGGTTAATGGTTCATGAAATAATCATCCTCCAAGAAAACAATATTTATACTAACAACTACATTCTGTTCTCTTGGAGCATAAAAATATCATCCATAAGTACCCTTTGGATACCCTACAAAGTAACGTACCTTTGATCTAATTTCCAATTTGCTCATCTTTCCTTTCAGCACATGTCTGGATACCTCCATATCAGGAGATGTTACAAAGAGGGCTTGCGTCCAATCCACATCTCTCGTGGTGTCTTAGGAATGAATTTGCTTGGATAATTATTAGTCAGATAACTGTTACTGTCAACCTGAATCATGAATACTTCTTGTATTCCTTGAGTCCCATTCACCTATCATGATTACTAAACATGTTGATAACTACTTATCAACAAGACTGCAGTTCTCAGTAATCAACTTGGTGACATTCTCAAGGGAATGCTTACTATGAATCAGAGGGTAGATTCTGATGTCCAAAAATATCCTGTAGCGGTCCAGTCGCCACGTAGTCATCCAATAGCCCGGGGGATCCGGGATGGGAGCATAGGGCCCACAGGCCCGGGTTGTCCGGCTGTGCTTATCCGAGATAACCGCAGCTCGGGTGCCAGGCAGGATAGGGCTCCAGGGAATGCGGCATGAACCACGTTTCTTTCCATCCCTGTGCAATCATGACTCTATCAAGAGAATCAATAGTTTCCTAAATCATTTAGGAAACCCAACATTGTATAAATCTATTGTAATTGGATTGTGCTTCCTAAGTTAATAAACTTACCATGTAAGGGTGGACTCTTGCACCTATAAAAGAGCCCACCTACCCTCACAGAAGGGATCGAGGATCAACTCTCTGAGCACATAAACGCACCTCAGAGAACTCACCACCATATACGCATACACCCGGCCGGTATTACTGGTAGAGTTGCCTACCACTGTTGGCTCACCAGGCCCGCCGGTGATCTGCTAGTGATACGCGCTTAGACGCACCCGTGGACGTAGGTCACCTTGTTAACGGGACCGAATCACACACAAATCTTTTTGTGGCTTTATTTCTGTCTAAATTACCCTTACCAATTTTCGGCATCATCAGATTCTATCTTGACAATATATGTTCACAACCTTGTGAACATGACATACCAAAGATACCCAGGTGTTGATCTTCTCTAGACCTCACTGATTAGTAAGTCAAAGTAGCCATATCCATAATCTGTATCCATAATCATCTCAAGATTGAGAACACGTACCTTATACAAGCTATGAGTTCCTATCGACTATTGATAGTCTTGAGTGTCAATAGGAAAGCTTAGGTCAGTCAATGCACTATAAGCACTAGCATATTAACTAAGAGTCATACTCCAGTGATTGAGATTCATCACTCCATCTAATGGTAGTTAATCATGCTATAATGTAAACCTGATGATATATCCAATCTCATCATCAACTGTGACAAGCTCTAAGTATCAAAGAATAGTAATTCGTATCTCACTTGTATGTATCTCATACACACACGAATTACTTACTATGATACTTAAGGATTAACAATCATCTCATGAAAGAAACATACACAATAAAATATAAAGCTGATATCCATATATTAAAATGTCAACGTCTCATACATAAAGTAATGGTTTGAGGGCTCAAACCCAACAAACTCCCACTTGCACTCACAACCATACAGGATTATATCTGAGACCTAGACTATCTAGATGATGATTAGAGACCTTCTGTGGCAAGGCCTTTGTAAACAGATCATCAAGATTGTCAGCGGTGGTAATCTTGGTGACAGTCACATCTCCACATTGAACAATACTCGGATAAGATGATATTTCTGCTCTACGTGCTTTCCCTTTCTGTGGTTCCTTGGCTCTTTGGATGGAGCCACTACCCCACTATTATCACAATAAAGTGTAATAGGTGACAGCAATGCTGGTACTACCTCGAGCTCTATAAGGAACTTCTTGAGTCAAATAACTTCCTTTGTGGCTTTACAAGCAGCCACATACTCAGCTTTTGTAGTTGAGTCTACAATGCATTTCTACTTAACACTCCTCCAACTGATAGCAACACCTCCTAAGGTAAAGAGATGTCTGGATGTCGACTTTCTCGAATCTTTATCTGACATAAAGTCCGAGTCAGTGTATCCCACTGGAATTAGCTCACTACCGCCGTACATAAGCATGTAATCTTTAGTCCTTCTCAAGTACTTAACGATTGTCCAGTGTTCTGGACCTGGATTCAATTAATATCTACTAACCATGCCAACGGCAAAGCAGATATCTGGTCTAGTACATAACATCGCATACATGAGACTTTCCACAGCTGAAGCACAGGGAACTCCTGCCATGCGATTCCTCTCCTCCTATGTCTTTGGACACTGGTCCTTGGAGAACGCCAAACCATGCCTGAAAGGTAACAAACCTTTCTTTGAATTATCCATTGAAAACCTAGTTAACACTGTATCGACATAACCAGCTTAGATAATCCCATTATCTTTCGCTTACGATCCCAAAAGAGCTTTATTCAAAGAATATATCTCACATCTCCAAGATCCTTCATATCGAAAGTACTAGCTAGCCAAACCTTGACCGTTGATAATGCTGCTACATCATTTCCAATGAGTAGAATGTCGTCAACGTAAAGCACAAGAAAAGCCACCACTTTCCCTTCACGTTTCATGTATACACAAGGTTCATCCAAATTCTGTATGATACCAAACGACTTGACTGCTTGGTCAAATCGGATGTTCCAACTCCTAGATACCTGCTTAAGCCCATAAATGGACTTTTGCAACTTATATACCAAGTTGCCTTTCTGACTAGCTATGAACCCTTCTGGTTGCTGCATATAGATGTCCTCTTTAAGATTGCCATTCAAGAATGTAGTCTTGACGTCCATCTGCCAGATCTCATAATCTAAGCATGCAGCAATGGATAAGAGTATTCTAATAGACTTGAGCATGGCTATCAGCGAGAAGGTTTCGTCATAGTCAATGCCCTCCCTCTGAGTATAATCTTTCGCTACAAGCCTGGCCTTAAAGGTCTCAACCTTTCCATCAGATCCTCTTTTCCTCTTATAGACCCACTTACAGTCAATGGGTTTAATATTGGCTGGAAGTTCTACAAGATCCCAGACCTGATTGGAATCTATAGATTCTAATTCAGCCTTCATAGCTTTAACCCAATGAGCTGAATCAATATCAGTCATTGCCTCTTCGTATGTGGCAGGATCAGATTCAGATTCTATGGAGACAGCTTCAAAAACTTCTCCTAAGAACATGTATCTATCAGGCTGGCTGATAATCCTCCCACTAAGACAAGGTACCGGTGCGGAAATGGGTGAAGAAGTGGTATTTTCTTAATTTACATCGTTATGAACTGCGGGTTGGACTGAGGGCTCTCCTTCTATCTCTCTAAGATCTATCCTTCCCTTAGGTTTATGGTTCATGATATAATCATCCTCCAAGAATATAGCATTTGTACTAACAAACACTTTCTGTTATCTTGGATCATAAAAATACCATCCATAAGTACCCTTTGAATACCCTACGAAATAACATACATCCGATCTAGAATCCAACTTGCTCATCTTTCCTTTCAGCATATGTGCCGGACACCCCCATATTTGGAGATATTGTAAAGAAGGCTTGCACCCAATCCACATCTCTCGTGGTGTCCTGGGAACAGATTTGCTTGGTACTAGATTTAGTATGTATGCAAAGGCTTCCAAAGCATAACCCCAAATGAATAATGGCAACTCCGAATAACTCATCATTGACCTAGTCATGTCTAAAAGAGTTCAGTTCCTTCTCTCCCCTACACCATTCTGCTGAGGCATACCAGGTGCAGTCAACTGTGACAGAATCCCATTCTGTTCAAGGTGATCAATAAACTCATTAGAGAGGTACTCGATCAGATCGAATGGCCTTGATATATGTGTCTAATTGCTTCTCCACTTCAGCATTAAACTCTTCAAACTTTTCAAAGGGTTCAAACTTGTGCTGCATTAGGTGTACATATCCATACCTAGAGTTGTCATTAGTAAATGTGATAAATACTTATAACCACCCCTCGCTCTAATATTTATTGGTCTATACACATCAATAAAAACTAATTCCAACAATGCATTAGACCTATTGCCCTTTGCTGGAAAGGGCCTTTTGGTCATCTTACCCTCTAAACAAGATTCGTAGAATTTTATTGGTTCGAGAACCAAATCGCTTAAGATCCCTTCTTTGACTAGTCTGCCAGTCCTATTTAGATTGATATGGCCAAGCCTCATGTTCCAAAGCCTTGTTGAATTAGTGGAAGGTTCCTTTCTTTTAGATGGTACAGTTACCACTAAGTTATTAAGTTTCATATTAGAATCATTAGAAATATTCATATTGATCACATACAAGCCATTAGTTTTAACACCAGAACATAGAAAACAACCATTTCTTTTAATGACCACTTTAGTTCCAAAATAAAAAGAATAACCTTTACTCGATAAATCAAAAACTGCAATTAAATTTTGCCTCATCAAAGGGACGTAAAGTACATCTGATAAAAAAAGAGTCTTATTTTCCTCAAATTCTAAAACTACCACTCCTATAGCAACTGCGGAATGCTTGTGCTAGATCCCAGAGTCAACACGGTCTCCCCATTACGGTATTTCTTGGTTGATCTGAACTCCTGTAATAAATTACAGATATGGTTAATTGCACTAGAATCAATGCACCATGTATTTGAAGTATCCATTATAAAACTTACTTTAATTACAGGTGATTCGATCATACCTTGAACTCTTATACCTGCGAATTCTGGATAATTCCTCTTCCAGTGGCCCTTCTCACTACATTGGAAACACTTTCCTTTGCCTTGGCCACCCTCCTTTCCCTTGCCCTTACCTTTTTCCTTAGATTTTGCAATCTTAGGGACCGGTTCAACACTTGGACCACCAGTGCCAGCCTTCTTCTTCCCTTTCTTAATTTTCGGCGTAGATCGGGAGGAGGAAGAGCCTTTTTTCAATGTTCAAAATGTTGCCCCCAGGCTTGATCACTCCTTCCGTTGCCAGTAAAGAACTCATTAATTCGCTCATTGAGAAATTCATTTGATTCATATTATAGTTAAGTTTAAATTGAGCGAATAACGATAACAGATAATTGAGGATCATATCAACTTGGGTCTGTGCGTCGATGTTGGCACCTAGGGTCTCTAGTTTATTTAAATAACCAGTCATATTTAAAGCATGTTCTTTGACTGAAGTCCCTTTCGACATCTTCGCACTCATTATCTTTTGTATGGCTACATGTATGGCATGCCTGCCATGCTTCCTAAACATTTCTTTGAGGCCCTTGATAATGACACTGGTAGAATCATTCGATTGGAACTGGTGTTACAACACACTAGCCATAGAGGCCAAAATATAGCAAGGCCATTCCATTCAATTTCTTTCATTTATCGAACTCGCGTCTACCAGCAGCCGAAGCATTTGCAGCAGGTTCTTTGGGGCATGGGGTGGTGAGGACATCTATGTGATCCTCCGCAGTTAAAACGATGTCAAGGTTATGTTTTCATTCAGTATAGTTGTTTCCAATTAATTTATTCTGAGTGAGTATGGTGGTAAGTGGACTAAACGCAGATCCAGACATTATGATTTATTGAAAAAAAAATCAAACAAACAAAATAAATGTGGATATCAGAATTTGACAACTTGAAATAAAAGAATCCTTAAAGCTCTTATTTTAAAACAAAGTTGCCAGAATATCGAAATAAAAGAGTAAAGCCTCCGTGTGACGATCAATACTCGATCTTTCGATTAATCATGACTTGTCCGCTATGCAATACTTGCAAAACAAGTTATGACTCTCAAACCTATTTGATCTCTAAGTTTCTGAATAATACCCCGTGTGGGATCCCTTATCCATAGCTTATCTAGTGTACACCATTAACTAGGATCCAATCAAAACCACCTCAAGTAGTGCCTCCATGTGGTGGTCACCGTCTAATACATCTAATTGATCCTATATCTAGGAAGTTTACATCCAGTAACTAATGAGTATTGTATCCTCCATATGGAATGATCATCCGTAGCTGGGTGACACCTCCACTCATTTTACAGTGAACTGTTAATGAAAAACTGTGGGTGTTATTAATAAGACTCTCTCCCATTGGTTTTAATAAATAAGGATTTTGCTTTTGGAAAAATTGTTTCTACACATTACCCATAAACATCCAATGTTTATTAATGCATTGAAACGATTTTTGATTTTTATTTTTGAAAACTTGTTTTATGTGCATGCAAGTAGTAATAATATGTAATATTCGAATCACAACCAAGCACATAAAATAAAAAACTAAAATTTAAACAAAAGCATCCAAATGATGCCTTTATCTCCCATGGCTCTATCTACATAGAACCTCCTTATTGGTTTGATCGCCTCCGGTTCCATCTTTATGGACAACGGCGTATTCTTCCATCTTTATGGACTTTCTAATTCTATTATATTGGTCATATGCTTCTTTCGAAGATTACAATGTATCTAGAAATAGAAAATAATAATAAAATAAAAGGCTAGGAAAATCGGTGCGACTTTCCTATTACTAGGAATGAAGTCACTGTGCCCTTTACACATGCCTTAAAAAACCAAACCAAAATTAAAAATATACACCAATCTCAAACATTTAAATACAAAATTTAAAAACAGAACTTGGTGTCATGGGAAATAGTGGACTAATCTTGCTGCAAAAGGTTTAGTTGTACACACAACCACGCATATATAAGAAAATATATAACCATTGGAACTACTAATTGATTCGCATACACCATAAATACTTTATGGAAGTAATTAGAACTATAAAACAACATCTCTAGTTCTCTGTCACACTTTGATCAATCGAAGCAACTTCAATCGATCGAAGGTTAGATCAATTGGACTGAGTTCAATCGATTGAACTTAAGATTTCACAGATGGATTTAAAATTTTCATAATGTTATATAAATAATTTTTCAAAAACTTTTAAACTATGAAAAACACCTAGACAGATAACCAGTTTTGATCGATCGAACCTGAATCAATCGATCGAACAAAATAGTGTTCGATCGATCGAAGCTAGTTCAATTGCTTGAAGCCCGCATTGTTATGATCGATCAAAACACTTTCAATTGATCGACCACAGACAATTTCAATCGATTGAAACAAGTTTGATCGATCGATCAAAACTACTATGCATCCAATGCTATCACATATTTGTTTTCTACTGCAAAACTATTGTAGAAACAGACCTGTGACGATGCAGTTTCAAAAACAATACTAAAAACTAACATGCAAATCAAACTAGTGTTCCAAAATGGATCCATATATCCAAATAAGCGAGGCTCGGATACTAATTGAAGTAAAAATAGATTTCAAAAACGTATTTAATGCGCAGCGGAAAAACAAAGTTCAAAAACTTTTTGGTATACCCGGATATACTACTTATCAAGAGGGGACAAGTGTATGTATTACCTTACGGTCTTGAACCTAATTCTGAATCTTCAAATTGTACAACAACTTCCACTAGGTGATCTTCACTCTTATGTCTCCTGCAAATAATTCTAGAGAGGCTAGAGTTGGTGGGAACTCTTATAGGGAGGATAGAGAAGGTTTGCGAACCCTAAAATGGTTTGTGCAGCCTAGGGATATTAAAAATGATGAACTCTAAATTATGGACGCAGCTGCACAATTTATAGATTCCCTAAACTGACTTTACTTTTAATCGATCGAAGCCACTTCGATCGATCAAACCTTCAATCGATTGAAGCTTTTCGATCGATCGAACTTTTCCTGACTTCAATCAATTGCAACTCTTTCGATCGATTGAACTTGTCTTGACAACATCCTCTTGTGCCTTTGCAAGCATCCTAGTGGAGTTAAGAGTGGGACCTCCTAGTTTTTAATTATTGGCTCAGACCAGTTGTTAATTCCCATGACCAAACTCTTAGATCAGCAAATTAACCAACTGGTCAGTTAACATTTATTCCACTATAAAACATAACTGCACTCCAACGCAGAAGAACATATCTGAAGCGATAACTAGACTTGTATGGTGTACTAATATCCCTCTACCATCAGCATTTGTAATCATATTCAAGTAGTCGGATAAACTATTACTGTCAACCTGAATCATGATTACTTTTTGTGTTCCTTGAGTCCCATTCACCTCTCATGAGTACCAAACATGTTGATAACTACTTATCAACAAGATTGCAGTTCTCAGTAATCAACTTGTGACATTCTCAAGAGAATGCTTACTCTTTATCAAAGGGTAGATTCTATCTTGACAATATATGTTCACAACCCTATGAATATAACATACCCAAGATAACCAGGTGTTGATTTTTAAGACCTAACTAATTAGTAAGTCAAAGAAGCTATATCCACAGTTTGTGTTCATAATCGTCTCAAGATTGAGAACACGTACCTTATACAAGTTATGAGTTCCTATTGACTGTTCACAACCTTAAGTCTCAATAGGAAAGCGCAGGTCCGTCAATGCACTATAAGTACTAGCATATTAACTAAGAGTTATACTCCAGTGCTTGAGATTAATCACTCCATCCAATGGTAGTTAATCATGCTACAGTGTATACCTGATGAGATATGTAGCCTCATCATCCACTGTGACACGTACTAAGTATTAAAGAATAATAATTTGTATCTTACATGTATGTATCTTATACATACACAAATTACTTACTACGATACTTAAGAATTAACAATCATCTCATGAAAGAAATATACACAATGAAATGTAAAGCTAATATCCATATATTAAAATGTCAATGTCTCAAACATAAAGTAAAGGTTTGAGGGCACAATCCCAATAGGGAGGGTAAAATGTCACTATTTAATAATTCTTGTCTTTGAGATGTATAAAAGATTGATAACAAAATAAGGTTTCAAATAGTTTGAGTTGGAATATGATGTTATGAAGTCACTTTTAAAGGCAATCCTTCTTTATGGTTATTACTTCAATTAAGGGTAATATTTGGGGCACAAACACTTATAAACACACTTCATCTCTCTCTTGGCTGGCATTGTAGGGTCCGGATAATTTCAGTGGACCGTACAATGCCACCCAGGAGAGAGATAGATTGTGTTTGTAAGTGTTTGTGCTTCTAGTATTGTTGTTCAATTAAATTATGTGCGGTCTCCTATTTCATTAGGCTCCATGAGTAAACAATTTTTTTTTTTTACGATTTCTTGTTATTGGGAAATCACATTTGAAGATTTTAATATGGAACAATATAGATTGGGCTTGGAGACATTTCTCTATATAAAGTATAAGTAAAAAAAAAGTTGTTTTTTGCATTTGTCGTGCCTTATTGCTCCACATATAAAAATATTAATAATTAAATTTTATTTATACTACTTATGAATGTGAAATAGTTTCTTACAAGGGATTAATTTTTTTTTCTTTTCTTGCAGGCTCTACTCATCTTAACTTTGACACACCATTTTTTTTTTCTTCGCAAGGTCTTTTGGTAGCTAGTGGTTAATTCTTTGTGTTGAGATTTAAGAAATCTTACTAATATCTCCCATGTCATATTTCCAGTCATTGAAGCTCTTTTTGCTCAATATTATATATATATATACATACATACATATGGTTAACTCGAATGCTTTTATGACCTAGCCATTTTTTTTGTAGGATGATTTTTCATCGCTCTCGTCCAATAATTGAGGTAATGTCTTCTGATACCTACCATGTACACATTTTTCCAGGCAATTTATTTTGAGGTAATTTGTTCACTTATTAATTTGTTGCTCTTGTTGTTGGGGGAGGCTTGAAATTATTCCTTAAACATTTTGAGATTATTTTTGCCACATTGGTTATATTTTATCAACGGTCCACTATTAACCAAGAGCAACCAAACACGCCTTTGCTAGCTCATTAGTTCACTTAACTTCTTAATAGATTCAGTTTTTCAAGTTGACATATTCTGTTAGGTTGTTAACTCTGTGAGAGGGTGGAATATAGCTCTCTGTATATAATTGATAACTCTTGTAAAGTGCGCAAGTCAATTAATTAGAATGAGTTTTCTTCATCTTTTGAATCTCTTCATGGTATCAGAGCTACTGTGAACAAATGTCATGCCCCGGAACAGCAAAAAGAGAGAAAAATAAATTTCCTTTTTGGGTCCATTGGGAATGACGGGTGAATGTCACTAAATTGTCCACACCACACAGTACTAGTCCAACTAATAAACAGGAATAGTAAACAAACTAAATATATAATAACAATTCAATCCATTACAATATTAGAGTGATCCTCAAGATCATAACAGGTCTGGAGACAACAAATGCCAAAGTACCCGTGTTACTAATAAAGTTCGTCAGAAATATAAAACTAAATATTAATCTCCATCCCTAGCTGGCATAAGGGTAGTCGTCAGCATAATAGTGTTCTTCAGCATAACCAGCATCAATGGGGCCACCCTCTAAAGGAAAAACAGTTTTAAAATTATTTTTAAACGCGCTGCGGAAAGATTAAGTTTCAAAAACTTAATTGGTATGCCTGGGATCTACTACTCGTCAATTCCATAGATGCGTACTAACAAGAGGGAGAAGAAATATACCTTAGGTCTTGAACCCAATTCTGAAATCTTCAACCTTGGTGATGCAGCAGCCTCCACTAGGTTGTCTTCACCCTTATGACTCCTGTGGATGCTTCCCGGAGAGACTAGAGATGGTGGGATCTCTAACAAGGAGGATAGGAAGGTTTGGGAAGCCCTAAACAGGTTCTGCAGCTTTCGCATAGGAAAAACAACAATTATTAAACCATGTACGCAGCTGCCCTATTTATAGATTTCCAAAACCAACTTTAACCTTCGACCGATCGAAGTGGCTTCGATCGATCTAACTACTTTCGATCGCTCGAACCTGCCTAGACTTCAATCGATCAAAACCTGTTCGATCCATTGTTCCTGTCATGACAAGATCCTCTTGTGCCATTCCAAGAATCCTAGCAGATCTAAGAGTGGGACCTCCTAGGCTCTTTATTGTTGGCTCATACCAGTTGTTAATTCCCATGACCAAACTCTTTGATCAGCAAACTAACTAACTGGTCAGTTAACGTTTATTCCACTATAAAACGATAACTGAACTCCGATGCAAATGAACATATCTGAAGCGATAACTAGACTTGTATGGTGTACAAATGTCCCTCTACCTTCAACATTCGTAATCATATTCAGGTAGTCGGATAACTGTTACTGTCAACCTAAATCATGAATACTTCTTGTATTACTTGAGTCCCATTCACCTCTCATGATTACTAAACATGTTGATAACTACTTATCAACAAGACTATAGTTCTCAGTAATCAACTTGGTGACATTCTTAAAGGAATGCTTACTCTGAATCAGAGGGTAGATTCTATCTTGACAATATATGTTCACAACCCTATGAACATAACATACCCAAGATACCCAGGTGTTAATTTTCTATAGACCTCACTGATTGGTAAGTCAAAGTAGCCATATCCATAGTTTGTGTCCATAATCATCTCAAGATTGAGAACACGTACCTTATACAAGTTATGAGTTCCTATCGACTGTTGACAGTCTTGAGTGTCGATAGGAAAGCTCAGGTCCATCAACGCACTATAAGCACTAGCATATTAACCAAGAGTCATACTCCAGTGATTGAGATTCAACACTCCATCTAATGGTAGTTAATCATGCTACAGTGTATACCTGATGATATATCCAGTCTCATCATTAACTGTGACAAGCTCTAAGTATCAAAGAATAGTAATTCGTATTTCACTTGTATGTATCTCATACACACGAATTACTTACTATGATACTTCAGGATTCATAATCATCTCATGAAAGAAACATACACAATAAAATGTAAAGCTGATATCCATTTATTAAAATGTCAATGTCTTATACATAAAGTAATGGTTTGAGGACACAAACCCAACAAACTCCCACTTGTACTCACAATCATACAAGATTACATCTAAGACCTAGACTATCTAGATGACGATCAAAGACCTTCTGTGGCAAGGCCTTTGTAAATGGATCAGCAAGATTGTCAGCGATGGCAATCTTGGTGACAGTCACATCTCCACGTTAAACAATACTTGAATAAGATGATATTTCTGCTATACGTGCTTTCCCTTTCTGTGATTCCTTGGCTCCTTGGATTGAGCCACTGCCCCACTATTATCACAATGAAGCATAATAGACAGCGACGGTGGTACCACCTCGAGCTCCATAAGGAACTTATTGAGCCAAACAATTTCTTTTGCGGTTTTACAAGCAGCCACATACTCAGCTTCTGTAGTTGAGTCTACAATGCATTTCTGCTTAACGCTCCTCCAACTGACAGCAACACCTCCCAAGGTAAAAAAATGTCCGGATGTTGACTTTCTCGAATCTTTATCTGACATAAAGTCCGAGTCAGTGTATCCCACTGGAATTAACTCACTACCACCATACATAAGCATGTAATCTTTAGTCTTTCTCAAGTACCTAAGAATGTGATTAATGGATATCCAGTGTTCTGGACCTGGATTCGATTGATATTTACTAACCATGCCAATGGCAAAGCAGATATCTAGTCAAGTGCCCAACATCGCAAACATATGACTTTCCACTTCTGAAGCATAGGGAACTCCTTCCATGCTATTACTCTCCTCCTGTGTCTTTGGATACTTGGCCTTGGAGAATGCCAAACCATGCCTAAAAGGTAACAAACCTTTCTTCGAATTATCCATTGAAAACCTAGTTAACACTTTATCGATAAAACCAGCTTGAGATAATCCCATTTTCTTTTGCTTACGATCCTGAAAGAGCTTTATTCCAATAATATAGCTCGCCTCTCCTAGATCCTATATATCGAAAGTACTAGCTAGCCAAACCTTGACCGTTGACAATGCTGCTACATCATTTCTAATGAGTAGAATGTCGTCAACGTAAAGTACAAGAAAAGCCACCACTTTTCCTTCACATTTCTTGTATACACAAGTTTCATCCAAATTCTATATGAAACCAAACGACTTGACTGCTTGGTCAAATCGGATGTTACAACTCCTGGATGCCAGCTTAAGCCCATAAATGGACTTTTGCAACTTGCATACCAAGTTACCTTTCTGATTAGCTATGAACCCTTCTGGTTGCTGCATATAGATGTCCTCCTTAAGATTGCCATTCAAGAATATAGTCTTGATGTCCATCTACCAGATCTCATAATCTAGGCATGCAGCAATGGATAAGAGTATTCTAATGGACTTGAACATGGCTACCAGCGAGAAGGTTTCCTCATAGTCAATGCCCTCCCTCTGAGTCTAACCTTTCGCTACAAGCCTGGCCTTAAAGGTCTGAACCTTTCCATCAGATCCTCTTTTTCTCTTGTCGACCCACTTACAGCCAATGGGTTTAATATTGGCTGGAAGTTCTACAAGATCCCAGACATGATTGAAATCCATAGATTCCAATTCAGCCTTCATAGCTTTAACCCAATGAGTTGAATCAATATCAGTCATTGCCTCTTCGTATGTGGCAGGATCAGATTCAGATTCTATAAAGACAGCTTCAAAAACTTCTCCTAAGAACATGTATCTATCAGGCTAGCTAATAATGCTCCCACTATGACGAGGTACCAGTGCGAAAATGGGTGAAGAAGTGGTATTTGCTTGATTTACATCATTATCAATTGCGGGTTGGAGTGAGGGCTCTCCTTCTATCTCTCTAAGATCTATCCTTCCCTTAGGTTTATGGTTCATAATATAATCATCCTCAAAGAAAATAGCATTTGTACTAACAAACACTTTTTGTTCTCTTGGATCAAAAAAATACCATCCATAAGTACCCTTTGGATACCCTACGAAATAACATACTTCCGATCTAGAATCTAACTTGCTCATCTTTCCTTTCAACATATGTGCCGGATACCCCCATATCCAGAGATGTTGCAAAGACGGCTTACACCCAATCCACATCTCTCGTGGTGTCCTGGGAATAGATTTGCTTGATACTAGATTTAGTATGTATGCAGCGGCTTCCAAAGCATAACCCTAAAGGAATAATGGCAACTCCGAATAACTCATCATTGTCCTAGTCATGTCTAAAAGAGTTCGGTTCCTTCTCTCTGCTACTCCATTCTGCTGAGGCGTACCAAGTGCAGTCAATTGTGACAGAATCCCAATCTGTACGAGATGATCAATAAACTCATTAGAAAGGTACTCGCCATCTCGATTAGATTGAATGGCCTTGTTATGTGTGCCCAATTGATTCTCCACTTCAGCCCTAAACTCTTTAAACTTTTCAAAGGCTTCAGACTTGTGCTGCATTAGGTACATATATCCATACTTCGAGTGGTCATAGTAAATGTTAAAAAATACTCATAACCACCCCTTTCTCTAATATTTATTGGTCCACACGCATCAGTATGACCTAATTCCAACAATGCATTGGTTTTTTGACCATTATAGGAAAGGGCTTATTTTACCCTCTAAACAAGACTCGACGACTTCCATTGGTTCAAGAACCAAATCGCCTAAGACCCCTTGTTTGACTAGTCTGCCAATCCTATTTAGATTGATATGGCCAAGTCTCATATGCCAAAACCTTGTTGAATTAGTGGAAGGTTCTTTTCTTTTAGATGGTACAATTACCAGTGAGTTATTAAGTTCCATACAAGAATCTTTAGAAACATTGGGAGTAATCACATACAAACCATTTGATTTAACACCAGAACAAATAAAAGAACGTTTTCTTTTAATGACAACTTCTGTTCCAAAATGAAAAGATAACCATCATTCGATAAATTTGAAACTGAAATTAAATTACGTCTCATTGAAGGGACATAAAGTACATCTGATCAAATCAAAACTTTATTGTCTAAAAATTCTAAAGCTACAACTCCTATAGCAACCACAGATACGGTTGCGCTAGAACCTAGAGTAAGTACGATTTTCCCATCATTGTACCTCCTGGTTAATCTGAACCCGTGCAATGCATTACAGATATGGTTAGTCGTACCAAAATCAATGCACCAAGGGTTTGAAGCATCCGTTATAAAACTTACTTCAATCACATGTGATTCAATTATACCTTGCACTCTTGTAGCTAAGAAATATGGGCAGTTCCTTTTCCAGTGGCCCTTCTCACTACATTGTAACCACTTTCCTTTGCCTTGGCCACCCACCTTCCCTTTTCCGTTATCCCTTAGATTTTACAATCTTAGGGACCGGTCCAACACTTGGACCACCAGTGCCAGCCTTCTTCTTCCCTTTCTTGCCTTTCGTTGTAGATCGGGAGGAAGAAGATCTTTTCTCAACATTCAAAATGTTGCCCCCAGGTATGATCACCCCTTCTGCTGCCAATAAGGAACTCACTAATTCGCTCATTGAAAAATCCATTTTATTCATATTATAGTTTAGTTTAAATTGAGCGAATGACGGCGACAGCGTATTGAGGATTATATCAACTTGGGTCTGTGCATCGATGTTGGCTCCCAAGTTCTCCAGTTCATTTAAATAACCAATCATTTTTAAAACATGTTCTTTGACTAGAGTCGCCTCCGACATCTTAGCACTCATTTTCTTCTACATAGCTACCTGTCTGGCAGGCCTGCCATGCTCCCCAAACATCTTTTTCAGGGATTCGATAATGTCACTGGCAGAATTGTTCGACTGGAATTGGTGTTGCAACACACCAGCCATTGAGGCCAGAATGTAGCAACGGGCCATTCGATTTGACTTCTTCCATTTATCAAACTCGCGTCTGGCAGCTGCTGAAGCATTTGCCGCGGGTTCTTCAGGGCATGGGGTGGTGAGGACATATATGTGATCCTCCACAGTTAAAACGATGTCAAGGTTTAGTTTCCAGTCAGTGTAATTATTTGCAGTTAACTTGTTTTAAGTGAGTATGGTGGCAAGTGGACTAAATGCAGATCCCGACATTATGATTTACTTAAAAAAATCAAAAGACAAAATAAATTTGATATCAGAATTTGACAATTTTGAAATAAAAGAAGCCTTAAAACTCTTATTTAAAACAAAGTCACCGGAATATCAAAACGAAAGAGTAAAGCCTCCATGTAGTGGTTAATACTCGATCTTTCGATTAATCATGACATGTCTGCTATGCAACTCTTGCAAAACAAGTTATGACTCCCAAACCTATTTGATCTCTAAGTTTCTGAATAATGCCCCGTATGGGATCCCTTATCTATAGCTTAGCTAGTGTGTACCATTAACTAGGATCCAATCACAACTGTCTCAAGTAGCACCTCCGCACCCTCTAACACTTCTGATTGATCCTATCCAACGGAAGTTCACCTCTAGTAACCAATGAGTAGAGTACCCTCTGTATGGAATGATCACCCTTGGAGAGGTGACACAGAATGCACTACTCATCTTACAGTGAACCATTAATGGAAGATCGTGGGTGTTATGGTAAGACCCTCTCCCACTAGATTTAGTAAATAAGGATTTTGCTTTTGGAAAAATTGTTTATACACATTACCCATAAACATCCAATGTTTACTAATACATTGAAACAGTTTTTGAATTTTATTTTAGAAAACTTGTGTTACGTGTAGTAACAATATATTTAAATGCCAATCACAAACTAAGCACATAAAATAAAAAAACTAACATGAAATAAAAGCATCCAATGATGCCTCTTTCTCCCATGGCTCTATCTCCATAGAACCTCCTTCTTGGTTTGATCACCTCCAGCTCCATCTTCATGGACAACGGCTCCTTGCTCCATCTTCATGGATTTTCTAATTCTAATACATTGGTCCTATGCTTCTTTCGAAGCTTACAATTTATCTAGAAATAGAAATCAACAACATGAAAATAAAGAAGGCTAAGGAAATCGGTGCGACTATCCTTTTCATAGGATTGAAGTCGCAGCGCCCTTTACACATGCCTTAAAACCAAACCAACAACAAATACAATTTACAATCATCCACCAATCACAAACATCTTAATACAAAATTAAAACTTTGATCTTGGTGCCATGTGAGATAGAAGACTAATCTTGCTACAAAAAGGATAGTCGTACGCATATCCACGCATATATAAAACATATATAAGTAATATTGGAACCCCTAATTGATTCACACAATGTATAAACTCTTTACACATTGAATTAGAACTCAAAACAGCATCTCACTTCTCTGTCACACTTCAATTGATCGATCGACCGACAAATGTTCGATCGATTGACCCTTCGATCGATTGAACAGAGTTCAATTGATTGAACTTTTCAGTTTCATAGAATGATTTGAAAATATTTACAGAATAATTTAAAATTAAAGTATATATTTTAAAAGGTTTAAAATTGTGAATAGAACACCTGGACAGAGAATCAATCTCGATCGATCGAACACCATTCGATCGATCGAATAGAACCAACGTTTGATCGCTCGAAACTAGTTTGATTGCTTGAGAACAGACAAGCTTTGATCGATCGAGACTCCTTTGATAGGTCAAACTCACCATGCATCCAATGCAAGCATAGATTTGTATTCTGCTGCGAAAACACTACAGAAACAGATTTGTGACGATGCAGTTTCAAAAATAGTCCTAAAATCAACATGCAAATCAAAACTAGTGTTCTAAAATGCATCTACAGATCTAAACAAGCGTAGCTCTGATGCCAATTAAAGGAAAAATAGGTTTAAAATTATATTTAAACGCGCAGCGGAAAGATCAAGTTTCAAAAACTTAATTGGTATGCCCGGGATCTACTACTAGTCAATTCCATAGATGCGTACTGACAATAGGGAGAAGAAATATACCCCAGGTCTTGAACCCAATTCTGAAATCTTCAACCTTGGTGATGCAACAGCCTCCACTAGGTTGTCTTTACTCTTATGACTCCTGCGGATGCTTCCCGAAGAGACTAGAGATGGTGGGATCTCTAACAAGGAGGATAGGAAGGTTTGGGAAGCCCTAAATCGGTTCTGCAACTTTTATATAGGAAAAATGACGATTATTAAACCCCATACGCAGCTGCCTTATTTATAGATTTTCATAACTGACTTTAACCTTCGACCGATCGAACTTTCGATCGATCAAACTACTTTCGATCTCTCGAACATGCCTAGACTTCAATCGATCGAAACCTGTTCGATCCATCGAACCTGTCATGACACGATCCTCTTTTGCCTTTCCAAGCATCCTAGCGGAGCTAAGAGTGGGACCTCCTAGGCTCTTTATTGTTGGCTCACACCAAATATTAATTCCCATGACCAAACTCTTTTATCAGCAAACTAACTAACTAGCCAGTTAACGTTTACTCCACTATAAAATGATAACTGAACTCCAACGCAAAAGAACATATCCAAAGTGATAACTAGACTTATATGGTGTACTAATGTCCCTCTAACTTCAGCATTCATAATCATATTCAGGTAGTCGAAAAACTGTTGATAACTACTTATCAACAAGACTGCAGTTCTCAGTAAACAACTTGGTGACATTCTCAAGGGAATGCTTACTCTGAATCAGAGGGTAGATTCTAACTTGACAATATATGTTCACAACCCTGTGAACATAACATACCCAAGATACCCAGGTGTTGATCTTCTATAGACCTCACTGATTGGTAAGTCAAAGCAGCTATATCCATAGTCTGTGTCCAAAATCGTCTCAAGATTGAGAACACGTACCTTGTACAAGTTATGAGTTCCTATCGACTGTTGACAGTCTTGAGTGTCGATAGGAAAGCTCAGGTCCATCAATGCTCTATAAGCACTAGCATATTAACTAAGAGTCATACTCCAATGATTGAGATTCATCACTCCATCCAATGGTAGTTAATCATGCTACAATGTATACCTGATGAGATGTCCAGTCTCATCATCAACTGTGACATGTTCTATGTATCAAAGAATAGTAATTCGTATCTCACTTATATGTATCTCATACACACACAAATTACTTACTATGATACTTAAGGATTAACAATCATCTCATGAAAGAAACATACACAATAAAATGTAAAGCTGATATCCATTTATTAAAATGTCAATGTCTCATACATAAAGTAATGATTTGAGGGCACAAACCCAACTCCCTCTATATATTCCCCTTAAGGGTAGTAGCCGTAATCATAAGCTCCATTATCTGCATCAAGAGGGATAGGGAAGTCTGGTCACGGAATGTCTAGGCAATAACGGCCGTCAGCTTACTGAAAGCTGAGTGAATAGAAACTCACAAGATACTAATTGTATAACGTAATAAAAAGTTATGAAAGTCATAAGATATAGTTCTACTAAGTAATATCTTCTCTTTATTCAACCTCGCATTACCTGAATCCACGTCTTATTTTACAAAGACCTATAGACACTGATTTGATTTTAACATTCCTGGATACACCACTGCTTTGTCAACCATGGTTGAGAACATAGAGTACATATTCCTAGTCCAACACAGGTCTTAGATACTATGCTTCAAGCAACTACATATTATTTAATTGCCACGACTTAGCGACATCTTGCCAGTGATCTCCCATCCACCGCTCATTAAGGACATAACCCGTCCAACACTTGTTAAGGATATAATATAGATCACCTGGCTATCTCTGAACTACTTGGTCCTGCCCACTGCTCATTAAGGACATCTCACCGTCCACCGCTTGTTAAGGGCATAGTATAACCAAGCGTCCACCTACGTACAAATTCCCAGAAACTTATCAAGACCTATCTAAGTTTTGTACTATAACTAATACATGACATCCCATTGTGGCCTGACTACTCTGATTGAAATGAATGGATATCAAACTCATACATAAACCACATAGCATCTAACGTCATCACGTTAATATGTTATTCTTAATCGTACTTATCTTTGTTATCACATTATCCCTGATCAACCCATAATTGTATATTGAAAATACGAATCAAGAATCGAGTGATTGACTTTATATAATAAACAAAAGAAATAATTCATGTTCTGTAAATGTCAATCGATTGGGACAAGGTTTAATCGATTGGGATAAAATATGTAATAATCGATTAGGGAAACATGTCAATCGATTGGATCCAAATCATTGTCAATCGATTACTAACTTTGGCAATCGATTGGGTTATTATTAATGGCAATCGATTGATAATCTATCCAATCAATTGGGACTCAACTGATGGCAATCGATTGGAAAAAGTCCAATCAATTGGTACTTCGTCCTTTCTAGCAGAAACATAAAATAGAAAATATAAACGTCTTAAGGATGTATTTAATACATCTTACATTCATATAATCTTGTAAAAACATCATATAGTGAGACCAAGTGAGTTTAGAACTCACCTAGATATGTGTGGGGTGTGTTTAGCTTGTGTTTAGCTACGGAGGCCTTAAGCTCTCTCTCTAGCCTTGATCTTTCTCTCTCTCTCTCTCTCTCTCTCTCTCTGCCTCTTTGTCTTTTTCTGTCTTTTTCTTCTCTCTTTCTTTCTTTCTTTCTTTCTTCTTCTTCTTTTTCTTCTTATTCTTCTCTGGTCCAGAGAGTGTGTGTGTGTATGTATGTATTTGTTTATGTGTATATATAGATATATGTATATATGGGTATATATATGAAATCTCTCCCTCTCTTAATCTCAATTAATTAAAACAGACCCAAGGCACTAACTGAACTCATATATATAGAAATGATAGTGCCATGTGTCAACACACAAATCCAAGTTGAAAACTTATCTCTGCAAGTGCCAATCGATTGGAAGCAGAAGCAATCGATTGGTTACAGATATTTTATAGCAATCGATTGTGAGTCAAGGGCAATCGATTGGTATATGCCACGTGATGAATTCAGGTCGGCAGCATGTCAATTGATTAGGAAAGATGGCAATCTATTGGTATGCAAAATGTGGCAATCGATTGGAATGCAAAGGCAATCGATTGGTATCTCAAGTTTACCAAAAGAAGGACAAGGTTATACAGGTACAAATACGAAGTCTTATTTATTAATACACTTCAAAAATAAAAGGCAATACACATCCACCACTCATTAAGGATTTCATCCTCGAAATTGAAAACAAACAAGGTCTAAAATAAAAATGAAAACTTCTCTCGCATCTCCAACTCTAGCTCCCATGAAGCTTCTCCTTCGTCATGATACTTCCACTAAATCTTTACCAACGGGATCTCCTTGTTTCTAAGCTTCTTGATTCCTCGGTCCAAAAAGCAATCTAGTCCTTCGTTGAATGGAACATTGTTGTTGACCTCAATGTCTTCGAAGTTGATCTCGTGCGCTGGGTTGTGAGCACACTTTCTCGACATACTGATGTGGAATACGTTGTGTACTCAAACCATCTTCGGTGGCAACGCAAGTCGATAAGCAAATTTTCCAACACGTTCTAGAATCTCGAATGGTCAAATGAATTGGGGCGATAGCTTGCCTCTCTTCTGACCAAAATGAATAATCCCTCGAACATGTGAAAACCTCTTGATGGCTGAGGTCAATTTTTCTATGGTCAATGTGTTTGATAAGTGTCCTTTTCTAAACCTGTAGCAAATCTGACAATCCCCTCAAATGACTAATTTAGATGACTAACCATTACATGTCTGAGGTGGGGGTTCAGTCCTTGGTGAAATCTCTTCACCTTCTTATGTGGTGTATCGATCATGTACGGAGTTAATCAAGATAATCGCTCAAATTGTGTAGTATATTCTCGTACACTCCATCCTTCTTGGACCAGGCACATGAAAATTCTCTCATGTTGATCTCTTTCATCTTCTACCAAGTGTTTTTTCTAGAAATCTTTCCTGGAATATCCTCCAAGGCATTCTCCATGTAGCTTCAGCTCCTATTGTAGCTCTTTTGGCTTCCCACCAATCTACGGCAACGTAGGTGAGCTAAAATGTGGCAAGATGATGCTTTTCTTGCTCAGTACATTCTAAAACTTCAAAAATCAATTCCATTTCCAGTATCCACTGTTCCGCCTTCCATGGCTCCGTCAATCTGTCAAATTTCTATGGGTGTAATCCACGGAAACATTCAAGTAACTTATTACTAGTCTATCTTAGTGGTAGTGGTGCAACAGGTCTCTGGTGAGTAGAGTGGTTATAAGTATCTCTCACATGTTCCATCCTCTGCATGAAGGCTTCAAAAATGCCTGTTGGATCCATGGCTTCCGGAATAGGAGCTCCCACTCGCGCTTGATTCCTCGGTATAATCATAGTGGTAATGTGTGTTGTGTACCTACAAAAGACTTATTGGTTAACTGAAAGTCTTCTCGTAGAAACAAAATCAAGATAAAACAAGAGATGGAATGAAACTAACAGTTCTACTAATCAACATATATTAGTTCAAACATACAACCAATATCGAAAGTACTGCTCGTATATATATATATATATATATCTCAAAAGATGTACCACATAGTATACACTAGTCAAACTATGTAACACATGGGACATAGGCTAATACAGTACTAAGGTCTACTATTTATAATGCCACTACTACTGATAATATCTAAACAAAATCTATGGTCCAATAGCTATCTCTCAAGCTCCCAAAAATCATGTGGACAACATGTCCTGATATAAAACTAGCAAAAACTAAACTCTGTAGATCTCGACTCAAAAGTCATCAGCAACTGATCTTGCTGGTGGTGCCTCATCCTCTAAAACGATATCCATCTCCTCAAGGGGAGCATCCTCAATCGGTGTGGCAATATTTTCGACTACCACTCCGATATCCCAATTCTCAACTATCTCTACATCTGCATCATCTACTGCTATCATCACCTAATTAGCGACGTTGACGGCTATAGCAGCAAATCCATCAACTATGTCCAACGCCCCTACTAATGCAGCCTCTCCATTAATAAATCTAGCTAGTTGTCCGACCATCTCAGCTATCCATACTACTGCCATATCGGTCATGGCTGCCATATCCACTATAGGTTCAGGCATAACGGGTACCTTCGACACAACTACCTCCTCGTCAGGAACATCCTCATCTACTACCTCCATGATCACATCTCCCTCTACCACTGCATCATCCTTTCCAATCACGATATCTGCTTCAATGGCCTTGGTCTTCTGGATCCTCTACTGGGTCCTCAGGCTCAAGCTTTGGCTCTGGCTCCTCGTCGGAAGCATAATCTGGTTCCTACGGGTCATCTTTCATTAATTACAATTCTTGGCAAAAAATAAATTAAAAAATTGTTGGGATGATTTTTTGAAATTGCTATCCCCCTCCAAACTCCATAGTAATACTGGCACACCATGCAGTTAATGAAAGAGAAAATAAAATTTACAAGGCCCACTAAAATTAGTGAAGAGGTATTATTTTTTTTCTTTTTCTTTCTTTTCTCTCCAACCAAACAAGGGAATTGTAGAGAAAATAAAATTCTCCTTTCCTTTCTCTTCATTTTCTCCTTTTGTGAAAACAATGTTAACCTAAACAAATTGGTCATCTTTGTCTTTCATTATCGGTCGTAGATAGGGGCGGACCCAAGTGAATAACAAGGCTCCCCCAAATTTTTTGAAAATTTGTGAGATATATATGTAATTTTAATATTTCAAAATTAATTTAAAAATTGGCCCTCCCAAATTTTTAACATTTACAATATAATTCATCCATAAAAATTCAATTTAAAAATCAAAAGCTCCAATGCCACCGCATGTTTTGCAAGACTAATCTAATGACACAACAAACTGGACTAATTAACATTCATTTTTAATTTAATAGTTCGATCATTGTTTGGTAGGTCAAATAGTGCAAGCTTAATTATCAATATCAACTTAATAGTTCTCATATGGAGGACTATTTACTCTATGGTGTGACATTAACTGTCTCCTATACTAGTGAAGGGGAAAAATAATAACCAATTAATTACCTAGCTCGTGAGACAAAAATGACCTAAATCTAGCTAGTCGACCAAACTACTATTTCGACTCTCTATTTCGTACCAAAAATATGTAGAAATAAACCAAAAAATTTTTGCCTCGGGAGGCCGCCTAGAACTTGTTTACTAGTAGACCCTAGTCCATTGTAGATTGGGTGAGAGATGAAGGAGAGATTTTCTTTTAATCCTAGGCGACCATCGTAATTGCTATAGGCACCACATACCAAATATTTTAATTAGGGGTTGGGATAGAATAAACATGTATATAGTGAAGGATCTCTACGGGTTTTGGGAGCAGTGTTCCCGAGGCAAAAAAATTTGGGTTTCATGTACTCATGGTTATTTGATTAGATTTTTGTACATCACTTACTTGTTATAATAAGGATTGATCACTTATAGAAATTTGTAAAATGGACTAATAGAAAAATAATTTGGGTATGTCTAACTAACAACAAAAAGTAATGTGACAAACATTGGAGAGGGCTAAACTAAGAAAAACCCTTAGGTGTTAGGCAAAATATTTGGAGCGTGCTAGATTACTATTTGACTAACAATTTCCATCTAAATTTGTTTTTTCCAAAATTTGGGGTGGACTAAACTCCGCCTATAGTTGCAAGTTGGAAACGAAAATTCCGATTCAGATCCGTTAAATTCTTATTTTGGCAATAAAAAAATGAATACCGAATTCATAAATTTTGAAAATTCCACACACACACAAAAAAAAAAAAAAAAACACTTAGATTGGAATCGAAATTATTCTGGGATTTTCAAAATTTTCAAATTTCAGATCTAAAAATTCAGTAAATATTCTCAATATTTTCCAATCCAATTTTTTTTGAATTATTCCAAGTTTATTTTGAAATGTTCGACTTTTTTTTTTTAGTATATTTCATTTTACATATATTCAATATTATAATGGGGTCTTCATATATTTTTTAAAACTTTTGTACTAATGTTTAAATTAAAAAAAAATTCGATTTCATACTATTAGGATGGAATTTTTGTGTTGATGGTATTGAAAATTCTGAAAATATCTAAAAACGCCGATATTTCCGTAAATTTGGAATCGAAATCAAAAATGGAAATTTCAAAAATTCAAAATCGAAATGCTTTATTGGCCTTATGGCTTTTTTATATTGTTGCACAGGCTGCTAATTGCACAGAGAGGGTTAATTGGTTATGGCTAGGGGTGTCATTTAGAATGGAAATTCTGATCCCGACCGATTTCGATCTGAAAAATTCCAATTTTGGCAGCAAAAATTAAATTCCGAAATTCTGAATTCCAAATATTCCGAAAAAAAAATTCGAAACAAAATCAGAATTGTGTTGAGAATTCCGAAAATATCCCAAAAATATGTTTTTCGAAAATTTTCCAAACAAATCCAAAAGGAGAGATTTGGGGACTCTCTATAAAAGTATGACTTATCCTTTCAATAGTATTTGTATTCCAAAAATTCCAAATACTATGAAATTGAATATTTTCCAAAATTTTGGAAGAATGCTGACTTGTTTGTCCCACATTGAATAAGAAGAGAAAGGAGAGAGTAGGGGGCTCTTTATAAAAGTATGACTTACCCTTTCAATAGTATTTGTATTCCAAAAATTCCAAATATTATGAAAATTTTCGAATCCAATTCCGAAAAATCCGAAAAAATTCCGAAAATTTTCGAAGAATTCCGATTCCAAAAATTTCCAAAAATTCTGAAATTCTGAAATCGGAAAGGAAAATGAAATTCCGAAAAAATTGGAACTGAAATTGGAACACCTATTTAATTGCCAAAATTTTTGAAATTTTTTCCGAAAGAGGGTATTCCGATCCGTTCCGGGCCTTCCGACCTAAACACACTCCTAGTTATGGCTTATTGCTTGAGGTTGTGGGTCATGCTCAAATCAGGCCCAAATAGCCAACATTTTGAATTGATGTTTGATATGCCCAATGAATTGATATTTGATAAGCCCATTAAATTGATATTTGAAAAACCCAATAGATCAAAACTTTATTAAAAATAATAATAATAGACAAAAAAATTTAAATAAAAAATGAGTGAAAATTGGCCCAAATTTAGTGAAATAACAATCTGTCAGGCCAGCCCAACCAATTACTTATAATCTTAACAAAACGTGGTGTATAAACCGAAACACCAACTGGCCCGGTTCAGTTTTTCCCAGTGATCGGTCAATTTTGGTGTGCTCTTCCTGGAAAAATTGAACCATCGGTTCGATTTGATTCGTACGTTGAGAACCGACCGACCCGAACTGATATCACCCTCTAGCCATACTGCATTCCCAGAATTTTTAAATTTTTCCTAAAATGTCATTTTCGATCCGTTCCATTTGAAAATTAGCCCTAGCTCTGCCCTTGCTAGTAGTACTTGGTTCATTGAACCAGCACAGTCTCTTAAGATTGTTTAGTTCATGGAGATGAAAATTTCTTATACTTAAATGCAGCTGCTAGTGCTAATTACATTCTAAGATTATACTGTTTCTCGGGGTCAATTCTTGTTCTGATTTTTTTATCATTACGGATGACAAAGATATTAAAGGAAAAGAAAATAACACACAGGGGAAATTTTTTTTTTTATTCAGTAAATAAGGGAAATGGTAGAAAAATGAGTGGAAAAGAAGAAGATAATTGGTGAAAATATAAGAATTAAAATTCGGGTAAATTACACTAACACATAAGGATAATTTGACCCCCTATCATTTTGCAGTAACACCCCTTCAGTTAGGATGTCATCCAAGAAACTAATACTTTTGTATCATGTGACCAACACATGAAATCAAAGTGTAAACAACATGACATTTTCCCCTATATTGAGTTGTTGATAATTTTAAACCAAAATTACCTATAATTTGTCCAAAAAATTTCAACAGGTCAAATGATGGATTAAAAAAAAATCATTTTGTTAATATTTTTGTATCATATGTTGGTCACATGATACAAAAATCAGACGACATTCAAATGGAAGGGTTTTAGTGAGAAAAAAATATTTCGTGCAATTTACCTTTAAAATTTTGAAAGTTTAGGTGTAATTCATCTTAAAATATTTAAAGTTTATGAGTCACTTTCCTTCCTCTTTTCTTGAATTGTTATTGCATTTTGAAACTTTTAGTTTCTAAGGTTGCTTACGCATGGAGTAAAGCACAATGGAAAGTACTATAAAAATATTTTTCTTATCATTTTTCTTTCTTTTTCTATTACCTCACGTAATCCATTAACTAAAATCTTCTCACAAAGATTTAAATTTCCCAATTCCATGCCATAGTTAAGTTTACCAATTCAATGTCATATATGTTATTTGTAAATAACTATACAAACATGTAGATAAGGTAACCAGTGAAATAGACTTCTCAGTGCTGGCCAACATCAGCTCAGTACTGGCCAAAAGTAGCTCATTCACTTGGGCTCTATGTATATATATATAATTATACAATCCAAGGTCTCTCTCCAGATCCTAAGTCAAATATATCATACAAAAACTTGGCACGATGAAATTCATGGGGTCCAAAACTAACTGGCCATTACAACATTAAGTGGGCATGAGCCACATAGGCTTTGTTTCGTATCCATTAAAAGAAAAAGAAAAATAAGAATGAAAACTCGTCTTCGTGTATTTTCTTTTGTGCTTAAACAACACTAAAACTAAAGAATGTTCAAAATATAATTGTAACTCATATTGCTTATTCAATTTATTTCTCGCTGTACTAATTATTTTTCTTTCATGTTTTTCTCATTATTTTTTCCAGAAATCAAATAACGAAAAATGTTTATTTAAAAAATAAATAAAATTCATGAACTAAAAATGGCCTTCAGAAAACATTATTGCTTTGTGGTGCATCATGCCTTTGTCTGGCCTATATAAACTTCAAATTGTAGGCGTGGTGTACACGGACACGCCTTAACTTATGCCTAGTTGGAATGGATTCCAAAGTTAGGTGTGGTGTACATGGAGACGTCTTAACTTATGTAGAATTATGTTATGTAATATGGTATTGTAATTGATAATGTTATTTTACCTACTAATATTCTTGATTAGATGTAATTACTTCTAGTAGGTAACTATCACAATCTCTGGCAAGGTAAGCGTAGGGGTTGTTTCGCACCAATCCTTCATTATGTAAGCCAAGTGTTCGACTCTCATTTCCTTTCTCCTATAATCAAAAATAAAAAATGTTACTATATTTTTTGGATATGTCAATATATCAATATGATCGATCTCCCTTGTCTTTTGAAAATACGTGCGACATTCCTTGAAATGAAAGTTTTGGGCTAAAATACATTTTAGTACCCTGAATTATACTAAAGTTATGTTTTGTACCATGTATTATTAATTGTGACACTTAAGACCTTAAATTTATAAAAATTCCGTAAATGTTATTGAAGGACAATAACTGACCCTAAAAGAATGACGGAAAGGGACCATATAAGAGCATGTGCCTTAAAAATACGAACAAGCATACACGGTACAAAATGAAACATTGGAGCATGCAGCTACACTGTACTAAAATTTGTTTGGGTTCACATCTTTTTTTAGGGACGTGCTCTCACGTGGTCTATGTTGTCATTTTTGTTTTTTTTGGATGCCTAACAATTGTCTTCAAAATGACAAAATTAAACAATTCAGGAACTTTAAGTATTGCAATTAATCATAAACGGACAGGCTCTGGAACGGATGTCCGTTTATGAACGTCATTTTTAACGACAGAATATTCGTCGCTAATTATAACTTTAGCGACGAATATTTTATTGCTAATAGCGATGTCTGTTAATGGACGGTCCGTCCCAGAGCCTTTCCATAATTATAAGTACTATAAGTATGAAATTTTGATATGATTAGGCGGTAAAAAAAAAAAAAAAATTTAGTCAAAGTTTTGTTTTAGTGACCTCTGATCCGTATAAGGGTTGTTGACATTCATGAACATAATCTAATGACGCCGGCATATTTTAGAATTAAAATGCTAAAACTAACACCACATTGGTATCATAATAAGCAAAATGGACAATTTTGTCTTCAGTTGTGTTCCAACCTCCATCATGGCCACCACAGAGTATGTTAGGCACTTCCAATCTATTGAATTTAAAGCTATATATTTCTTTTATGAGTCAGGCTTCAGTGCGTATAGATAAGCGTATTGGGTTTAAAAGCCTAAAAAAACCGCGAGTCATCCCGCTGACCCGTGCCCTGCTCTACCGTCTCATTGACCCGCGATTTTTTTTAAGCTTAAAAACTCAATGCGCATTGGAGCTAACTCTTTCTTTTATATACAGACGTTAAAATAGTGATAGTGATTTAACATGTTCACTAATGTATAAAACCAATTCATAAAATGTTATAGAGAAGGAGGTCCCTTCTATTTTTCAAAAGACTAGAAAGTCATTGGTACATTAATTTACTTTACGTATGAGAGGTCTATGATATTTTCTCTAATTTTATCTCTCTAGATCTACGTTTCTCGTAATTTTGAGTTTCGTCTTATTCAACATCAAATGTCGATGATATTCACATGTCCAACTTTGATAGGGGGGCATCGAATACATATTGTACCCATATGTATCCATATCATACTTTAGAAGCGATGAAAAATTTGCAGTGTGACTGTGTGACAAGAAAAGAAAAGAAAAGAAAAGCCCAAAAAAAAATAATAATAATAATACTAAAAAATAGACCCAAAAAGGCAACAATTAAATATTTAAAACAGTTTCTATTTCATAAGAACTGTAGTATATGTAATTGATTTTGCTTAACCACAGCATAGATAATTCATCAACTATTAATTAATTATTACCGTATGTCAAGAAAGTCATATATTCAAACATGGAATTGTTCAAGCTGGACATCCTTGGCCGTCAAAGGAACATAGTCTCCAAGATAAACTTCAAGATGATCCGAGAGCGTTGACTTGTCAATGTTCTCATGGTGGTATGACTTGCACACGAAGTAGATCACTGTTTGGATGACCAGTCCAAAGAGAAACAGTTTTAAAAGCAACAACAAGCACAACAACCCAATTACTACCCTAAGGACCAACCCCAAAGAGTGTCCATGAATAACATATATTCGGAACAGTATTTCTATAACCACCAGAGAGAAATTTAACTTGAAAAATATAATTACGGCCACCCACATCTTTCCTTTGATGAGTTGAGCACTCTTGGCCATGGCTTTGAACCCTTTAGAGTCTTCTAACACAGAGACCACACTAGCCAACTGCCATATGATGCTCATATACACAAACCCAATTGCATATAAGATCAATATGATGAACAAAGTCGCGTCGCCAATTTGGGTATCTGCAATAGTGACTACCCATAGAACTATGGTTAGTAGAGTCACTATGTTGTAAGCGAATACCACGAGGAACGTGCACAAGAAAGTGGCGATAAGTCTCTTCCACACCTTTGGGACGACGCTCATGACCTTCTTGAAGGTCACTTCGCGGGCTGTGTATATGCACGCGATGGTGTATACCACCGCAGAAGTGGAGAGAAGAGAGAAAATGAGGACGAAGGTGAAGTACGCGAATTTGAAGAGCCAAAAGGTGGTCCATTCAGAGGCCATGAGATCGGAGAGCTTTTTATAGTTTTTCGTGCCGGTTTGTGCTCCTTCGATTTGGATCTCGGTGTGACGAATTTTGGAGAAGAGGACTGAAGATACTTCCATGTGAGCTAGGAAGATGAAGGAGAGAGGGAGGATGAGAGAGAGGGTGATTTGGCTGAAGATTTTCCTCCATGAGACTATGATCTTGTAGGATTCTATGTAGATGTCAAAGAGGCCTAGAAATTGCATTTCTTCTTGTTCTCTGTCCATGATTGTTTCCTTTGGTGGATGCAAAGATGGAGTGGTGAAGAAGAGGAAGATATGGGGATGGAGGAGAGGGAGGTTTGTAGGGAGGAATATAGGAGGTTGGGGGTGGACTTCTTATCTAAGAACTGCCCTTGGTTTTCACATAAACTACCAATGTGACCAAGTCAATGTCCTTTTTTTCTTTTTGGTGTATAATATACGTCTAGATTGGGTTATTCGATATCATATAGGCCACACAAAAAAAAAAAAAAAAAAAAAAAAATCAAAAGGAAAGAGTGTTTAAATTTTGTTCCCTTAAACTTCAAATAATTGAGAATATATTAGAAGTAAACATGGTCCCCCATCGTTATTTGAGATTAAATTTGGAAACTTTAGTATTATTTGAAAGAAAAATGAAAAAATTATCATGGCTTAATGAGTTAATGACCCCTTTGGCAACCTTGTTTGGAGCCCATAATTGCTTTGAAACTCCAAAAGTTATAACAAAGACCATTTGGCACAATCAGTTTCTATGATTCAATCGGAGAAAACTGCGATTAACCATAAACTACGTTTAGCAGCTTATGACCAATTGCAATTAGAAGCAAAAGCAAAAGCAGGTGTTACCAAACGAGCCAAATGATGTGGACCCATAAGCGATTTTGGAACTCCAAAAGTTATATATTAATAGCATTTGACACAATTTGTTTTTGTGATTCAATCGTAAAAACTAAGTCCATCGGACAAAACTGCGATTGGCTATCTTCGACAGCTTTTGATTAATCACAATATTTTCCGATCGAATTGCCAAAGAAAGAAGCAAAAGCAAAAGCAAAAGTGTAAGCTATTACCAAACAGACCAAGTGCGTGTAAGAATTTCTCTATTTCTTCTTTTGGTCCAAAAAGCAATTTGTGGTCAATAAAAAGGGTATTATCGTAACTTTAGTGAAGAAGGAGCTTAGTTGGTTCCGAAAGGGACCCCAAAGACTCGTTCATCGGATTCATCACGCGACGGCGAAGTTTCTTATTCTTTTCCAAAGTCTCCCATTCAATTAACAATCGTCTCCCACCCATCCGATAAGCATACCACCAGCAAAATTACTGAAATGCCCTTAAATTTTGCCTACCCTCCACCATTGACTTCAACAACAAATGAGTAATGACCAACCAGGGGCGGAGCCAGGAATTTTGGCCAGGGGGCCTAGGCTCTGCTCTAATTGATAATTTTTTTAGAGTTTACTTATCTATAATTGTGATTTTTTGGGGATATGCTAATATAAGTCTATTCGGTGACACGTAAATATTATATAGTGTCTTTCAAAATTTTAAGGGGGTCTATTTCTAAAACGCATAAAATTATCACACTAAAAGTGTAATTTTTAAAATTTTAAGCGCATTTCTTTTGAGTTGTATATACCAGTATATCAATATATATGTAGTTGATAGCACTAAATTGGGCCTTGGACCCCTTTGAGGGCCTAAACATAAGTTGAGGGGGGGCCCAAACATTATTTGAGGGGGGTCTAAACATAGTTGAGGGGGCCTAAATGTAAAATATTAAAAAAATTTAGGCTAAAATTTTAATTTTCAAAATCTCAGGGAGGGCCTGGGCCCCCCCTGGTCCTACATTGCCTCCGCCCTTGTGACCAACCCAAAAGTTTTATTTTACGTACAGCGTACCTTAACATTGCGAGAGCATTTTTCTTACCCATTTTTGTTTACTCATTACTCATTCACAAGCAGTATTGTGACACATGTCTCATTTCGTCTTTATTTTGTTCATATTCTATGTACACAATTACTAAATATGATATGAATGCAACACGTGTCAAAAAATTATTAATGAATGAACAATGAGTAAACAAAAATTGTGAAAGTTTAGAATTGAATTAGAGTGGAATGAGTGTGTATGTTATGTCATAAGCCAAGTATAAAATCAAAAAATAAATGTTGTCCATTGCAAGTGGCAGCATAGAACTACAGCTGTGTAGAAATGGACAAAACACATTAGTGTAACTGTGTTCAATTCACACAATTCCAATTCCAAGACTACAATTGTATATTTCCAAACATAATTTGAAAACTATGACAAAGTATTTAAATCCAATATTCTGGTTTGCTCAAAAGATTAGTGTGGAGACAGACTATTGTGATGCATACTATTTTCCTTTCCAAAAAATTATAAGAACAAATAGTGCACTAAAGTTCATGCTACATTACAAAGATATGCCATGTGTAAAAATATTACCTTTCTACACAGGCGTTGTGTGTGCATCACGTGAGACCCTTTGCTTGTATATATGCTGCCACTTTTAGGTATGCCCGATCCTTTTTTCTTCTATCAGGTCGAGCTCTCTCCCTAAGTGCTTCCTTGTTGCCTTGCTCGCTATAGTTTGTCACCAGGTAAGTCAGTAGTCCGAGTTCTGTAGGGAATACTGTCTTAAAGCCGTATGTGAGTGAGAACGGAGTCTCTCCTGTTGTCGCTTAGGGAGTGGTGTGGCCCACAGAAGGGTCGACAGTTCCTCTGCCTAGAGTCCCTTGGTCTGTTCAAGCCTGGTTTTAATGGACTATAAAATTGTTCGGTTTGTTACCTCAGCTTGTCCATTGGCTTGAGGATGTGGGAGATGAGTAGTGATTCGATATCCCATAGTCAGAGCAGAACTGCCTAAATACCGATGTGTCAAACTGTTTTCCAATGTCACTGACTAGTACTTGGGGCACACCGAACCTACTGAGGATGTTCTTGTCAACAAAATTTCCCAACTTCTTCTCGGTTATTGTTTCCAAGGACTCAGCTTATGCCCACTTGGTGAAATAGTCTACGACGATGACAGCAAACTTAACCTGACCCTTTGCTATGGGGAGCGGCCCAACTATGTCGATGCCCCACTGAGCAAACGACCAGGGGCTGAGGATTGGAGTTTCGGACTCTCTCGGGTGGTTGATTATGTTTGCATACCTCTGACACTTACCACACTGCTTAACATAATCCCGGGAGTCTTAGACCATTGTGGCCCAGTAGTACCTTTGCAACAAGGCTCTGCGAGAGAGTGTCTAACCTCCAATGTGGCTTCTACACACTCCTTCATGGATTTCATACAAGATATCCTAGACCTGGGTAGGGTGGATGCATCAGAGGTAGGGGATAGCAAATCTCCTCTTATAAAGCACACCGTCGATGAGATGGTGTCTTGCCACTCGGTATTTTACCCACGGGGCTTCATCCTTCCCCGCCGGTAGACTTCCGATTGTGAGGAACATCTTGATAGGATCCATCCAACTGGGCCCCAAATCGACCGGGTCGACTTCCATACCTTCTGAGCTAGCCACACTGAGTTCGGGTAGGTATTCTACCCTTATCCCGGGGAGTTCTGACTCAGAAGATTATGCAACGCGTGCTAACTGATCAGCCAGATGTGAATATCGCATTTTTCTTACCCCCAGCTTTTCTTTAAAAAAAATCTTTTTCAATTCAAAGCACAAAACAAAACAAATGAGTCGCCACTTAATTTTTAAAAGGAAAATTAAGAAACCATTTTTAAAGCAAACTGATCTTTCAGAAACCAGAGATTGACTAGGTCCGGGGATTATGGAATGAGAAGGGAATGAGCCCATCGGACTAAAACACCCCTTCTCATCCTATCTCGCGATAGGCCTCTACTTAACATCCTTTTAATTGAATTATTAATTTAGATGTGCCCTCAACTAATACATATGTATAGATATACATTACAAAAGCATGTCTAAATGGGTGTAAAATTGCAAGTGATAAGATATCATTCAAAAACCACATATTTCAAGTAGCAAGCAATATGATATGCAATAGGGAACAAGAGAACTTACCCGGGGTCCGGCCGCGAATATTAAACGTGCAATGCATACAAAAAAAAGGAAAATCCTAAAAAGAGTCTCTAATCACGTGTATTCATATAAGGCACAATCCTAATTCTAATGTGTCGCGCATAAGATTGAAAAATCGATAAAATCAAGAAATTAAAATAAACTAAAGGGGAATTCAAGAAGTCATACCTTAATAGCGCTACAAAACAAAGGGTTAGTCCACATGGTATACAAGATATGAAGTTAAAAATAGCAATCCTAAATTTCTAGCTTAAATCTGTCAAATGTAATTAAATCTAAAGCAAATGAGTCTTAATTACAAGTGTCAAGCCATATGGATGAATATGTACATGAACAAGAATAAATTATGAAATACTCGGTGATTTAGATCACTTAAACTTTGAATTCAAGCTCAACTAATCATTATTGAAACATGGTTTGTGTTAGGAAACTGCGTTCCCAGAATTCGTTGACAATGCGTATAAGTTGGTACTGCAAAAAAAATTACGTGAAAACTACAATAACCCTACAAGGGTGGAACTAGGGTTACCTTAAACTGCTAAAACGGATTGCTGTAGTAGACGAATCGAGAACACGGGCTCGATAACAGCTCACGATCTTCTACCGTATTCCTTTGCTGCCAGAATATCGAACTGAGTGTGGGTTCTTTCGAAATCCTTTCTGTTTTCTGCTCTCCCTCTTTTTCGCTCTCTTTTCTATTCCGAGTTATAATTCTCTATATAGAAAAATGTAAACTGAGAAGAGAGCCAAAGCAGCATATATATAGGCTACGATAGGGACCATAAGAAGTCAATAAGGAATAGGCTTCCTTATGGAATTAGGAAACCCTAATTCAAACTGAATCAGATTCCTATTTCCATAAATTATAATTCATACCACTAAAGAATTATAATTGCACCCCTACCCTTATCTCAAAAATATATTTCGAGCTCCATGTTATTAAATGCTTATCATCTCCCCATGTTAAGATTACATATATCCATTAATTAAATATAATTACTGACAATCATATTTAATTCATTTCTTAAAATTCCTTGAGATCCTCTGCTTAACTTATCTGGTATGTCGGATACAAAATCCACCTGCAGGGTTTGACATAATCAAAACTTATAAGCTTTCTCAAGGGGATATCATCAATCCCAAAATTGAGACATGGATTCCATCATTAATTAATATTCACCACACAATTAATATTGCCACCCAATCCAATGAGGTATTGACCCATTTAAGGATCTCACCCTTTTAGGGATCAAAGTATAAATATCAAATGTACGTGTCTACAAATTAACTTAGGATTTAGAGCATAAGCACTCATAATAGCCATGAGGTATTACTTATCTTATAAGTCAGTATAAAGATAATTACCCCAAGTCAGTCCCGTTTAATACACAAAGTGTACCAGCATAGTGAGTTGAAACTATACCGTTTTCCGTAGTCAAGACAAACCTACTACAACACCATGCTGCAGTCCTACCGATGGTGTGTCCAATCCTATCTAAGACTGTAAACCAAAATCTTACATTCTATAATATCTGATGGCCTGATCTTCCGTATGTAAGCCGAACTCTACACACCAAACCACCTACTATATAGAATGAGAGACACACATGCATAATATTAAATAAATAATATAATACAAACATTGCCCACACGGATTCTCATAAAAAAATGGATTAACTAATTTTATTAAATGAATAATAAATCAACTACATAAAGCATGGCTTTTAGTATATATCCCTAACAGTTTGAACCTTAACTCATGAAAATATCATCTAAGCCATTACTCATAAGATTGATTAAAACTTGCAGAATTCTGAAATTACTAAGAGCAAATCATGACTTTAAAGAAATAAAAAGCATGGTTTCCGTGGTTTGATCTTGATGAATTTTGGACACAAGATGCCTCTGTGTGTCTAGTTTTAACCCAAAAAAGAATTCAAAGTTTCAACGGTTAGATCTCCGGGAATTGAACAAAAACCAGACATCACTCATCATTTTACAACCCTCTTTCCAGAGTTCTTGCACGATTTTCCAAAAATAGTAAACAAATCGGAAATGCTTTGTTCTTTTTAGGGTGACTTCCTAACACACTAATCTACTTAGAAAAAATTATTTTGGGTCACAAACACTTTATTAAGGTTCTGATTTACTTATTTCAAAAGAGTGCTACTGTTCTGAAACTCTAGACAGATTGTAGTGACTTCACAAAACTCATGACCAAACCATTTAAAACATCAAATCTCCTTAACACAAAAATTGAAGTGGTAGAACTTTGAGTTATAGACACTTTCCCATTGGTTTCACTTAATTCCAACTGTTAGATTTCGAACTAAAAATCTTTGATCAAAACCGGTTTATGAATCCACTGTTTCATTGTCAAGTTCAACTTTTATTTGTTAACCCCAACTATTAAACCATGAAGTTGGACTTAAACTAAACAATTTTTTCCTACCATTAGACGTTCATTGGAGACTAAAGACCCTTATACTTGTAGATTTTCAAATGAAGTACGAATATACTTCTTAAAATCTCAAGATGATGAATCTAAACCATGGAGATAGGCTTAGACTCAAACTACTTTCTCCTACCATTTGATGGTCATTGGAGATGAAGATATGGCTAATACTCATGAGTCTCGAAATAATATAGAAAGGATTCCATGCAACATCAAGCTAGAGGACCCAAGTCATAAGTATGGACTTGGATCCATCCATTTGCTTATAAAATGAAGTGATGATCAAATTTTGACTCTCATGTGAAGCATAAGCTTTCATGAGATTCAAAATATCAAACTCAAGAGCTTTCAAGAGAGATATTAAAGATTTCCAAGAATCTCAAAAGAAAAGTATAGACAAAAAGAAGAAATGAAATAAAGAAGACAAAGAGAGCTAATGCTCTAAACCCATCAAAGAGTCTTTTGGTAAAACTTGTTTACTTCAAATTCATAGATGCTTTCTAACCAAGCTAAGAAGAAATAAAAGAGAATGAAAACTTAAATAAGATTAGAGGCTTAAAAGAAAGAATGAAAATGAGACAACTTATGATCAGAGGATCACCTCCAAACTATCCTCAAAGCTTCTCTACTTTGAAGATCTTCCAAGCTCTTCTTCAAGCTCTCAAAACTCTCTATCTCTCCAAACATGTATTGTTATAGTGGTATATTATGGTATATCTCTCTCCTCCTCATCCCAAGGAAGATCCCTCTTCTTTATAGACAAAATAACCCAGGTATTTTCAGTGAATTCAGAGTAAAAGACAGGTGTAAATATCTCATTTGGTGGTACAATGCGTACTTTCTGAAAAAAGCAGACTGCTGGAGTTAATGGCAGTCAGGAAGTCTTCCGTGGCACTCTGGGAATGCCGGAACGGCACTCCGTGAAAGCCGCGGTGGCACTCCATGACTGCCGCGCGTCACTTACTGAGAGACGCGCCAAATTATTGATTGCCGCGTTTATGTCAGCCTTACTTTATCAATTTTTTGTTTTTATCCGCATACATATACATATTGTACCACAAAATACGGACTTTAAAAGAAAACGGCAGTCAGATAATGTTGGCGGCAGTTGATGAGTGCTGTAGCGGTAGTTGATGAGTGCTGTAATGGCAGTTGGTGAGTGCCGCACGGCACTTATCGAGTGCCGCTAAAACTTCCAAGTGCCGCGTTGTAGCAAATTTCCTCTTTTCACCTTTTCTTTTCTTTCTTTTTCTTTTAAAAAGTTTATTTTTTCGAAAATAGTGTCTTATACCCGAATTTTCCTAAACACCTAGTATTTCACTTTTCCTGTGCAAATTTTATCGCGATTGGAGAACTTTCTGAAGAGTTTGGAATACTTCAAATCTTTCGGTCATTATCATCATTGGACTTGGAGGTGACACTCTCCTAAATTCGACGTTTAGTCAAAATTGGGGTGTCTACACCAGTATGTTTTCTTCCCTCGGGATTTGCGTGATAGAAAACCCTTTGAGTTTGTTGGCAATCGCTCTAACTAGGGCCAGGTAGGCCACGATGTTGTCTTCCTGAGCTTCATACTTCTGATTGACTTGATTGACAACTAGTTTGTAGTCACTGTACACTTGGACTTGGTGCGCACCCATCGAGGTAGCCAACTGCAGCCCGGCCAATAGGGCCTCATAATTGGCTTCATTGTTGGAAGCCTAAAACCCAAACCTTAGGGAGTACTCGAGCTGGATCCTGTCAGGCGTGGTCAGGAGAATCCCTTCCCCACTGTCCTGCTTGTTAGAGGACCCATCCACATAAAGTACCCAGGCCGGGATTCCTGGTTGTAGTTCAGGCGGTAACTCAAGCAAGTTGAACTCCTCGACCGAGTCTTCCGGATACGTGAATTCCACAATAAAATCTGCCACTGCCTGTCCTTTGATGGCTATTCGGGGTATGTGACTACTTCGAATTCTTCCAACTGTAACGCCCACTTCATGAGTCTCCCGGATGTTTCAGGCTAGCACAAAATCCTGCACAGAGGCTGATCCGTGAGTACTACTATGACATGAACTTAAAGTACGGGTGGAGTCTCTGAGTTGAGGTAATGAGCGCAAAGGTGAGCTTCTCTATGCGGGAGTATTGGTTTTCTGCGCCCTGGAGAGCCCGGATTATGTAGTAGATTGAGTGTTGTATCCTGTGTTCCTCTTTGGCCAGTGCTGAACTTACCGCCGAGGGCGATACTACATTTACCTAGATGCTTCTCTGCTCTTGGCGAAGGTCGTCGACGTACACTTCCATGGTCTTCCCAATAAAATCTCTAAACATATAGTTGAACAAGCATTGATTAGTTACCCTGACATTCTTGAGGCTGAAGGGCATAACCTTGTAGCAGTAGGTCCCTTGATTAGTGATGAAGGAAGTCTTCTCTTCGTCATTGAGATACATGCAGATCTGGTTATACCCCAAGTAGGCATCCATGAAAGAGATGAGTGAGTGACCGGCCATTGAGTCTACAAGGAAATCTATCTTGGTTAGTGGATAAGAATCTTTGGGACATACTTTGTTTAGGTCGGTAAAGTCCACACACAACCTCCACTTACCGTTGCTTTTCTTGACTAGTATCACATTGGCTAACCAGTCAGGGTACTGCACTTCTCAGATTGACTTTGCTTTGAAAAGTTTCCCAACCTCTTCACGTACCGCTTTTTGCCTCTCTGGGGCCATTCCCAGGGATCAATTCTAGGCATGTCCTTGTGGCTCCAAGCGAAGATGTCTTGGTTCTGCCTCAGGAACTGGACCAAATTTTCCTTGAGGTATGGTTCCAGGAGAGTTCTGATGCTGACGGAGCAGTTGAGAAACTGGGGTCGAGCACCACTTGACTAAGTTCTTCAACTGGGCTGACTCAGTTCCTAGCATCCCTTGGGTCCATCTCCTGAATGTTTAGTGCTTCTAAAATTGCCTCTTTGCGCAAGGAACTGACATAACAGCTCCGAGCGCTGGCCTGATCTCCCCTTAGACTTCTCGAATCCTACGGGGTCGGGAACTTGACGACCAGGCTGTAAGTTAACACAACTGCTGTGGTCTTGTTGAGTATTGGTCTCTTGAGGTTAACATTGTAAGCGAATGGGACCTCTACCACAACAAAGTTTGCGAGCACGGAGGTTTACTGTGGGTAGGCCCCCATTAGAAATGGAGCTCAATCATTCCAAGCGATTGCGTGCTAGATCCATTGAATCCTACCAAGGGAGTGGCCACTGGTCGGAGTCGGTCCCTTGATATCCCGCGCTAATCAAAAGCGAAGGCGAATAGTATGTCCGAGGAGCAACCTGTGTCCACGAGCACGCTCTTCACCATGTAATTGGCTATAGAGAACGTTACCACTAGTGGATCATCATGGGGGTAATACAAGTCCCGGACATCATCAGATAAAAAAGTAAGGATATCGGTCTGTAGGGTGTTGGCTGGTTAAACTTGCAGGACATTCGTTCGGGATGCCCAAGCATGCCTCTTCCTTACCGACTGAGAGTTTCTCCTGCCCGATGTTCCTCGGGAGACCACGTTGATGTGGTTGAGGGGTTGCTGCTGCTCAGGAGCCCTCGTATCTTGTCGCGTTCATCTATCTGTGGTAACGAACTCGGCTAGATGACCCTGCTCGATGAGCTTCGCAATGGCAATTTTGAGCTTGAAATAGTCTTCGGTATCATGGTCGTGATCTTGGTGATACCGGCAGTACTTGTCCTGATTCCTCTTCTCGGCAGGCTCTTCAACTTGGTGGGCTTCTTGAGTAGCTTCTGTATCTCAGCAACTACCATGACCTCTTGAATGGGCTGAAAAATTGGTGTGAAGGCGATCAGGGTTTGATCCTGACCACCCCGTTGCTGATTCTGTTTTTATTTCTTTCCCAAGCTTTTTTCAGAGGTCTCCCACTGCCGTTTGGCTCTTGTGGAATCATCTTCCACGAAGCTCGAGCATTTGAACTTAAAAAATTCTGCGGTGTCAATGTATTTCCCGACCCTCTCCGAGAGTTCACCCAAGGTTGTCGGTCATTGATGTTGGAATGATGTGGCGACAGTCGTGTTCTGAACCCTCGAGTAAAAGGCTGTGATTGCGACCATTTCATTCAGGTCGTGGATCTAAAGTTTCTGCTGGTTGAACCGGTCAACGTAGTCCTTCAGGGACTCTCCCTTTTGTTGCTTGACATTTAGCAGCTGAATTTCTGATTGTGGTCGGCCTAACATTCCCACGAACTGGCTGACGAAAGGCTTGTTGAGTTCCTTGAAGTCACCAACCAATCGGGGCTTTAGCGAGTGAAACCACTGTGCGGCAGGCCTCTTAAGAGTGCTGAGGAAGGCCAGGCAAAGCAATTCATCAGGGTTAGTCACCAATGCCATCTAAGCCTTATAGGCCCGGACATGGTCGACCGGACTTCCCGACCCATCAGAAGAGTCGAGATGAGTTTGTTTGAATTTACGTGGAATGGAAAATCCCGTGACCCGGTTGGTGCACGGTGACTTAGTCTCTATATCGGCATAATTGCGACTTGGTTTTTGGCATAGTGTCTCGATCCATTTTTCTAACTCACTGATGCGAGCTTCCACATCATCCTGACCGGTAGCTCGTCTAGTATCGGTATTGTAGGTCGAGTCGGAGGAAGATGCTTCTTCTTCAAAGTGCGCTATCCTCATGGATAGGGTACGGCTTTGACTCCGGTAAATCGTATGCCTAAGGTCGCTTCGGCTCCTGGCTAGACGATCCTGGGATGATTCCCGGGTCAATCGCTCTTGCCCCTCTCCTCTAGCCGCACAGCTTTCATTGATGATCTCTTTAGCATCCCCCGTGAGGTTTGGGTTAGCCCGGGCATGTTGCCAGGTTCGTATGGAACCCCAGGCATGCTCATCGTTCACGGACTGTCACACAGATTGGGGAGGATACTGGTGCAGTTCGAACGCGTCGTCAGACCTATACAGGGACCTGATGTAGACACCCAATTTTGACCACACTGATAAGATTTAGGGTGGACCACATCTTGGAGGATTCAATGATAGAAAGTACCTCGTGGAAGGTACTGGATTCCTCACAATCGAAAGATTGAACTTCGAAAAGTGACTTCAAGCTCAGAAAAGCCTTTTTCCATGTATAAAAACCCGATTTTGCCAAAATTGTCTTTTAGAATTCATATTCACTCAGGGTTATATGAGCATGAAGTGTTCTAAACGTAGTATTCTAGGTATCTAGAGATTCAATTTCAAAGATAAAATACGAAATCGATGCGCATTGAAAAGTAATTTTGAAAATGAAGTCGTTTGATTTCAAAAAGACGATGAAAGTTCCGGAGCACTTCTAGACTTCAATTGAACATCAATTCTCATTTCAAATCCTTCTAGAATATTTTTATACTGAAATTCAACTCGACAGCTTTCCAATAGTACATAAACGGATGATTTCAAACACCAAAAAGCATTTTTTTTTAAAGTCTGGAAAAGCAGTGCACGTATTTTTTGAAACAGGACACAAGGGTGACCAGAGGATGAGGAATAGTAAGTGGAAGGTCCCACTTTTGGGTTATGGGTCCCACCCAAGCTTCCACCTCACATATACCCCCTCCATCGAGCTTTTGAGTTTCAAACCCTTCCAGAGGCTTCCCACTGCGAGGAAATTGCCCAGAAACTGTATTTAGGCACTAAAATGGTCATTTTAACCCTTTTCTGACCTCTAAAATCTCTATTTTAACTCTGAAACTGTCACGCCCCAGAGTAAGCCAAAAATAGGGAAAAATAAAAATTTTCCTTTATGGGTCCATAGACACGTGACTAGTTTGTTAACCGTCCTGTCCTTCTAACTCTGCACCGTGCAATCAAAAGGGAAATGCTAGAGCATAAGCATGATCTACACTTATCAGAGTATAAATACAACAGTGGAAATTAAACAAAGGTTACAATAACTTCAATCCTATTACAAGAGGCCATACTAAACAATTTACATAATCTTAAACTTGAGAAACTGTCTATCAGATCTTGGGAAGGGCTTTATTCTCCTTGGCTCCACGGTACTGCATCCTGAACTCTTCTATCTATCTCTAAACCTGCAACACTCTGGGCATACGAATGCCCAGTGCGTAACATGCCGTCAGCCTTGGAACAGGGCTGAGTGAGAGTCTCAACCGCACAATAATCAGAAAATACAGAACATCTCTCAACTCACGTCATAGTTTAGTACTTTAAGGTATGGTTAATCTCTTATCAAAAGACACATTCTCACCACGGGCATAGCAGAGGTCTCAACAAGACAGGTAAACAGATAAATATAACATCATAGAATACATTCTCCTTATTATAACCTCGTGTGTGCAAATGCATGACCAATGTGACTTACTCCCAACTCTTTTCAAAGACGCTCGTTTTTCAAAACAAATACTTTTCAAAACCATTTTTTTTTCAACCAAAATCTTTCCAAAACCAAATCACTTTGAATCAAACCCTTTTTCTCATCAATTCAATCTCATCATTCACATTCACTTTCTCTTTCTCATCCACTTGGCAACATACGGTATGTCAAGGATGATAACATGCTATCACAGCCAATTCATACCCATCCCTTGATAGGCCACCGGACGTCTTCACGGTGCACACTATCTGTAAACAATGAAACTGGCACACGGGACGTCTTCAACCATGTATATACTCTCACCGGTCGTCTACACGGCTAAGGAGTATATTAGAGCACTAGTCGGACGTCTTCAACGATACATGGGACATCTTCCACCACGTATTCGCATCACCAGACGTCTTCAACGGCGAGAGGCGCGCTAAGAACCCTAACTGTTCATGTCCACCGGCTCGTCAGCCGTTGATCCATCGGATCCAGAAATCACATCTCTTTCACATTCACATATCTCATCTCATTCATATTCTCATCAAACACCTCTCTTTTTCAGACAATGCATGCTAACACATGTCATGAAATGCAAGTGAGTCCACTATCGATACCCATATGCAAAACCACTTTCATTCTCTTTATTATTATCATAGCATGCGTTATTTATTCCAGTCAACAACATCGTAAAATGTGCATTTAACAATTAGCAGCAGAAACGTAACATATAGAGCATGGATCACATAACATGGATTTGATACCGATAACCATATAGATAAAACCCTTGACATGCTCACGTATGCGATAGCACTACCATAACATGCTTTGCATAGTCTTATAATCATTGGAATACACGTGACATCATAAGTCAGCATACTACTTATACAAAACATCATACAGGTAACTTTTAAACATCTTATATTAATCTTATTAGGATTAGAGTGAGGTTAGGAAACTCACCTCGAGTCACCGATCCTCGGAAAGCAGATAATCGTCAAGTTCTACAACAATAAACAGAATAAACAGTAATAATGTATGAGTACCACTATAGGGGCAAAATGGTAAATTTACCAAATGAACTCATAAGCCTCAAGGTAGTGATCTACGTGTTATTCTAAGTCCAATGCCATTGACTAGACTCAAATCGGAGTCCGTCGTGTTTTACGAGGTAATATGCAGGGCTTACTACACTAATGCGGGCCCTAAAAGACAGGCTGTATTTTTGATCGAGTCGAAAAGTCACCAAACTTTAAGGGAGTGTTCAAGACATTATTCTAAGACTCTGGGAACTGACCGCGTAATTTTCGGAGTCTTAGATTATTTATTATGAATTATTGAAGATAATATATACAAGAAAATACCCGAAACGGGATTTAAATACATTACTATAATTACACAAAGAAATTAGTCCTTAGAAGTATTTTTTTTATTAAATACTAGATATTAAAATACACTACCAGTATTTATCTCATAATTTTCGGAGCTCGTTTGGTATTTTTAATAATTAATATACTCATAAAATAGCTCCTTATTAAGTATTAAAAATATTGGACTATAATATTATAGCTTTATAACTTACATTATGTAATAAAATAGTACCAGGGTCATTACCCTAATTTTCTAGAATTTATAAATACATATAGGTATTTATTAACTATTTAAAACTATTTAAAAACTGATATTTATTATTTATATTAACCATATAAATAATAAATATATATAATATATATAATAGATTAATGATACATAGAATATTAAAAATAATATTCTATAATATAAAACCTTAATGGTATTAATCATAAACCATACACAATTATTAAAACAATTTAAATCATTTAAACTAATTAAAACTAATAACAAAAACAATAATAATAATAATAATAATAATATTTATCTCAGACCCGATGGGTCAAACCCGAACCGACCCGACCTAAACGGATCATCCACATACACTCTCAAAGGAGCCCAACTGGGTCAAACCCTGATCCGACCCGAACTTAATATGGATAAACCATATACAGATACAACAATGCCCAACCCGAAAACCCATTCGGGTTAAACCAACCCGAACCGGAAACCCAACTCTCTTCACAAACCTACCCAGCCCGCTAGCCCAAACCCTAACCAAACCCGGACCAAACCCTGACCCATACACAGACACAACACGACCCAAACCATACCCAACTAAACCCGCGACCCGACCAGTGACGTCAAAACGACGTCATTGGACTTAAAAGGTCCATGGGTCCTATTTGATCCAGCCCGAGCCCACGACCCTAACCACTCACACTCACACTCACAACCTGGCCCGCTCCGTTTACCCGAACCCGACCGAAATCCAGCCCGACGTCAAAACGACGTCGTGCCACTTAAGAAGACCCACAGGTTATAATAAAACCAACCCGAACCGCGACCCTACCCACTTCTACACACATCCTAACCCTCCCTAACTTAGACCCGACCCAGTCCAAACCCGGGTGTTATAACCCGCTTCCCCTTCATCTTCTCCGGCGAAGCAACGCCGCCGAAAAATTGGGCATCGCCGGAAAACTTCCAGCATTCATAACTCTCTCATCTCTTCATCAAATTTGATGAAACCAACGGGGAAATGTTCGTCTCTTCCTCCTCTACAACATAGTATAAGCCCATAGTCTAGTTTATTTGTTTTGGGCACCTACCAGAGGATTATTCTTTTGGTTATTTCTGAGAATAACGTCCTGCATGGCTACCTATATATCATCTAGGTATAAAGCTGCTATGAGAGGGTCTTATGGGGATCCTAAGGAGCATAATAGTGTAACTTGGGGGTGGATTGGTTGAGATTTCAAAATCAAGCTCCTTGGGTGAAGCTTTAATGGCTGCCGGAGGTTCATAGTGAGCCTTAGGCTCTGTTTGAGAGCTTGCATGCAGTCCCTAAGGCCTCTCGATGACATGCAATAAACTACGGATGCAATTGTGGTGGGGTTTACCTCAGGGAAGTCTCAATCTTCTCCGAACTCTCTCTTCTTCTTCGACTTGCCTTTTCTCCTTCCTTCTTCTCCTTCGTTCTGCTTCTTCTTCTTCTATGCTTCTTTGAGTGACAGTGTGTGAGTAGAGAATGGATAGAGAGGGGTGTGAATAGTGTATAAGGCAGGGATGTGAGTATGGTGTATACAAACCGTGGGTGTGGGGGTGGGTGATCTCTCAAGTCCTCTCTCGGGTTCTCTCTCTAACCCATCTGAAATGGATAGATTTGGAGGGGTGTATGAGGGTGTAATGTAGGTGAGGGAGTGTTTATTTATAGAGGGATGGATGAGGGATGTAATCCCATGTAATGGGTACACAAGGTGTACGGGTATGTGTGTGCTTGTGTATGCCCAAGGGTAGAATGAATGGGGTCCACATAGGGTGGTGGTGTGGGTCCCACATCTTGGGTAGGAACACTGAGAAGTGTGCCTGAGTCCTAAGGTACGTGCACTACTGACAATAAGTGATACTGAAAATGTAATCCTGTACCAGGAGGTGCACGGTTCTAAATGCAAGTCTTCCTAGGGTTTCTAATGTAGAAATTATTTATGCCGGGGTTACGACCATTCTAGTAGGTTCCTGGTTAAGAGTATCGTTGTTTTCGTTAGGACGTTGACTGAAAATCCCCTCCAAGTGTTTATTATTAAGAAAGAATCCTAATGGACCTTCTGTAATCGTTGGCATGGTGACGTCACTAATTCTAGTTCTACGCAAAATTTCCAAGGAAATTTCTGGGTGCTACATCTCTACCCACCTTATTTGAGGATTTCGTCCTCGAAATCTAGAGTTTTCTAGATCTTAAAATGTACAAAGCCTTATTCATAAGGTTAGTCATTCTATACCAACTCAGGCGCTCTTATCAATCTAAATGGTCTATCAGACCATAAGTTGTTGTCAACTGTTCAGGGGTCTGATTTCCTGGAAACACATCAGCTCCTCCTCATAATTTCTCTCGAATGTCCCAAACATCTTGTAATACAATCCCCATATAAGATTCAAAGTTCTGGCAGTGGTTATGGTACCTTCAGCCTTCCATTTTGTTCAGTGCTGAGATTGATTCCCTGATCTGCGTGCTCTCTGTTTGGATCTTTGTGGTGGTGGAGCTTTGTTCTGAGCTTCTTGTTCAGGGCAATCTTTGCGTACATGTCCAGCCTTTCCATAATTGAAACACTGCACTTGTTGCCCTATAAGTTATCTCGGTGCTGCACATTCTTTGGAGTGGTGTCCAGGTGTTCCGCAGTTGTAACAGATATCACGTTGCTTTGCGCGTGTCTGAACGACTGTCTGACTAACTTTTCTGTCATTACTTCTCTGTCTCTTGTGATGATTTTGGATGTGTTTAGAGTTTCCTTTTTGTTGGTGGCTCTCTAGTTTCTTGCTGTTCAGGGCTATGTTCTCCAGTTGTGTGGCTAATTCGACCATTTCTTCGAATGGTTGGTCGAGGTATACTGCTGCTGTCTTTTGAATGTCCGAGTTAAGTCCTTCGTAATATTGCAGTGTCTTATTTCACTGAGTATCTACCATGTACGGAGCAAATCGTGATAGTCTCTCAAATTTTGCTGTGTATTCTTGTACTGTCATGTTGCCTTGAACTAGTTCTATGAATTCCTTTTTCTTCTTGTTTCTTTCCGTCCTTGGGAAATGCTTTGCTAGGAATTTCGTTTTGAATGCTTCCCATGTCATTTTCCTTGCAACCTCCTCACCCACTGTAGCTTCGACAGATTCCCACTAGTCTGCTGTCGAATACGTCAATTGAAAAACAGCCAATAGTCTTTTCTCAATCTCGTTGCATTCGAGGGCTTGAAACATTCGTTCCATATCACGAAGCCATTGGTCAGCTTCCCATGCTTCTGTCATTCCAGTGAAAGTTCCTGGTTTAAGTGCACGAAATCTCTCAAGCAGTTTATCTCCGGTCTGACGAGCATTTCCGTTGTTGATGACGCGGTCCAGGTGGTCACTTGCTTGCTCTACACGTCGGACAAGAGCTCCTATCAATCCTGTTGGATCTACTGTTGGAGGTATCGCATTTGTTGGTCCGTTGGGCGAATTCTGAGTATTCCGTTTCCTCTTAACCATGGTGTACGCTAGTAAGTGTTAAACCTATGAGTTGACACCTATTTGGTTAATACCTTATCTTATCTCGTCTGATCATATGACAAGTAACAGTATTGAGTCAACAGAGATTTCTAGCATATAACGGATGTCACAGCTACTACTAGGATCAAGGGAAAGGCATCCATATCCTTGGTCTTTCTAGACTCTAGGTTTAACTGACTGTTCCGAGATCCATCTCATGAAATTCATCAGTGCCTAAACATCTATCAACCAATGGTCAATCCTATATTCTTATTAATAATAAACGTATAAGAGGTAAGATTAGCAATTAATAAGAATTCGTCTCATCCATACAATTATGTGTTAAGTTAAGTCGCAGTAGACTATTACTGGTCAGAAAATAAAAGGTACAGCAAAAGTACGAATACTAGTTTTACCCATTTGGAATACATCAAAAGAAGTGGGATAAGAACATAAGATGAACTAACTAAGGATCCATCCTCCATCTCTCTCAACATCAGAGTCTGAGGTCACCTCTCCTAAGTCACTGGATGGTGGAAAGTCAATCGGAGGGATACCTATAAATGCATCCCAGGCTAGCTCTATGTGCCAATCAGGGTCCTCCATCATCTCAGGCTCTGCTAGTGGGTCTTCATCTGGATCATCATCTGAGACATCGTCAAAACCTGCAGGGGTAACAAAGTGTACTATGTCCTCTTGTGGCTCGTCCTAGTCATGGATTGCAAGGTTTCCAAGGGCATGAGGAATCTTCTCCATCTTAGCAGACAGCAAGCGCGGAGTTATCACTCTATGATCTGCTAACTCTGGAACAGGTCTCTCACAGAAGAAACAACGTGTCCACTTCCTTATACTCTGGTGAACTCTATGCCTGATGGTGTTGCTAACATGACCAAATCCTCGAGGGGCAAACTATCTCTCCAAGGTGACCATGTACTGTCCTTCCGCAGCATCGTACTCTATCTGGTGCTCCATGCTAGTCTGCCCAACACAAAAAACTAACTTAGTACTGATGCTAATTAATGAAATATCTTAAAGTTTCATAGTGATAAGGGGGTACCTTTCTTAATTCTATCTAAACCTTGAGTTACTGTCAATTATTCCAAGTCTGACTTACTGAACCTATAATAGTTCCTACTTCTATATTTTACACTTGTGACTTCTATGGCTCAACTCATCGTGGGGATTTGTTAGTCATTCTTGTAGACTAAGAGTATACAAGCTTAAATCAATTTACTAATTACAAGCAAGCAGTACATCCACATGAAAATATATATGTCAAGTTAAAGATAATCTCCATAGATAGATTTAAACATAGTGCATCATAGTTAAAAAAACATTTACATCAAAGAGTGTGTATGCTAAGTAAGTACATAGTAGGGAATAGTGCAAACAACAGATACATGAAAGGCGTACACGTTACTACTACTATGTGTTACATGCCTGAGTATAGCTATATACACAAAAGATGGACTAACAGTCCTATTACAAGATTCTTCAATCATCCTGATCCTCGACCTTCGACTTTCCTTTCCTAGCTATGTCTTTCTTGGGTGGTTTCTCGCCCACATTCTTAGTTGGGTCAACATTGACTGCGGAATCAGCATCCTCCACAGAAGTGGTCTCCTATGCCGGAACTTCTCCATCATCATCCTCCTCCCTATCAGTCCCCTTGACTGGCTCAACAATCAAGGGTGTATCAGCTATGGACTCCTCTGGTACCGGGGGTGGCATAGCAAGAGATGGTCCTACGGGTCCTGGTGGGGGCGTCAGCTTAACTCGAAAAGTCATGACCCGGAGGGTATAGCTGTCATGAGTCATCCTGGCTGCTTCCTGATGAACAAGTCTAAGGGTGTTGTCTCGGTAATGTGCCTCTCTTTGCAGGATCTCTGGCTCCTCAATTCCCAACACGTGTACGTCATGCCACATGTTTCCCTCCAAATGCCGCTGAGCACTCCGTCGAAACCTTTGCAGGTACAACACTGGGTCTGCAGGCTCTAAACGATCTGGATAAACCCAATGTCCTCCAAACCTGTCTTGGACATAGAAGGGTTCCATGCTAACCTGTCCAATATAAACTATCATAGGGTTAGTATCTTCATAAGTGGGGAAAAGATCTAATGGTTTATAACTTAAAGTGTATAGGACAAACGGTAAATGCCTAAACCTAGGCTCTGATACCACTAATCCTGTCACGCCCCGGAGAAAGCAAAAAATAGGGGAAATTTTTTTTCCTTTATGGGTCCGTAGACACGTGACTAGTTTGTTAACCGTCCTGTCCTTCTAACTCCGCACCGTGCAATCAAAAGGGAAATGCTAGAGCATAAGCATGATCTAAACTTATCAGAGTATAAATACAGTAGTGGAAATTAAACAAATGTTACAATAACTTCAATCCTATTACAAGAGGCCATACTAAACAATTTACATAATCTTAAACTTGAGAAACTGTCTATCAGATCTTGGGCAGGGCTTTATTCTCCTTGGCTCCACGGTACTGCATCCTGAACTCTTCTATCTATCTCTAAACCTGCAACACTCTGGGCATACGAATGCCCAGGGCGTAACATGTCGTCAGCCTTGGAACAAGGCTGAGTGAGAGTCTCAACCGCACAATAATCAGTAAATACAGAACATCTCTCAACTCACGTCATAGTTTAGTACTTTAAGGTATGGTTAATCTCTTATCAAAAGACGCATTCTCACCACGGGCATAGCAGAGGTCTCAACAAGACAGGTAAACAGATAAATATAACATCATAGAATACATTCTCCTTATTATAACCTCGTGCGTGCAAATGCATGACCAATGTGACTTACTCCCAACTCTTTTCAAAGACGCTTGTTTTTCAAAACAGATACTTTTCAAAACCATTTTATTTTAAAACCAAAATCTTTCCAAAACCAAATCACTTTGAATCAAACCCTTTTTCTCATCAATTCAATCTCATCATTCACTTTCTCTTTCTCATCCACTTGGCAACATACGGTATGTCAAGGATGATAACATGCTATCACAGCCAATTCATACCCATCCCTTGATAGGCCACCGGACGTCTTCACAGTGCACACTATCTGTAAACAATGAAACTGACACATGGGACGTCTTCAACCATGTGTATACTCTCACCGGTCGTCTACACGGCTGAGGAGTATATTAGAGCACTAGCCGGACGTCTTCAACGATACATGGGACATCTTCCACCACGTATGCGCATCACCAGACGTCTTCAACGGTGAGAGGCGCGCTAGGAACCCTAACCGTTCATGTCCACCCGGCTTGTCAGCCGTTGATCCATCGGATCCAGAAATCACATCTCTTTCACATTCACATATCTCATCTCATTCATATTCTCATCAAACACCTCTCTTTTTCAAACAATGCATGCTAACACATGTCATGAAATGCAAGTGAGTCCACTACCGATACCCATATGCAAAATCACTTTCATTCTCTTTATTATCATCATAGCATGCGTTATTTATTCCAGTCAATAACATCGTAAAACGTGCATTTAACAATTAGCAGTAGAAACATAAAATATAGAGCATGGATCATATAACATGGATTTGATACCGATAACCATATAGATAAAACCCTTGACATGCTCACGTATGCGATAGCACTACCATAACATGCTTTGCATAGTCTTATAATCATTGGAATACACGTGACATCATATATAAGTCAGCATACTACTTATACAAAACATCATACAGGTAACTTTTAAACATCTTATATTAATCTTATTAGGATTAGAGTGAGGTTAGGAAACTCACCTCGAGTCACCGATTCTCGGAAAGCAGATAATTGTCAAGTTCTACAACAATAAACGGAATAAACAGTAATAATGTATGAGAACCACTATAGGGGCAAAATGGTAAATTTACCAAATGAGCTCATAAGCCTCAAGGTAGTGATCTACGTGTTATTCTAAGTCCAACGCCATTGACTAGACTCAAATCGGAGTCCGTCGTGTTTTACGAGGTAATATGCAGGGCTTACTACACTAATGCGGGCCCTAAAAGACAGGCTGTATTTTCGACCGAGTCGAAAAGTCACCAAACTTTAAGGGAGTGTTCAAGACATTATTCTAAGACTCTGGGAACTGACCGCGTAATTTTCGGAGTCTTAGATTATTTATTATGAATTATTGAAGATAATATTAACAAGAAAATACCCGAAACGGGATTTAAATACATTAATATAATTGCACAAAGAAATTAGTGCTTAGAAGTATTTTTTTGTTAAATACTAGATATTAAAATACACTACCAGTATTTATCTCATAATTTTCGGAGCTCATTTGATATTTTTAATAATTAATATACTCATAAAATAGCTCCTTATTAATTATTAAAAATATTGGACTATAATATTATAGCTTTATAACTTACATTATGTAATAAAATAATCCCAGGGTCATTACCCTAATTTTCTAGAATTTATAAATACATATAGGTATTTATTAACTATTTAAAACTATTTAAAAACTGTTATTTATTATTTATATTAACCATATAAATAATAAATATATATAATATATAATATAATAATGGTATATAGAATATTAAAAATAATATTCTATAATATAAAACCTTAATGGTATTAATCATAAACCATACACAATTATTAAAACAATTTAAATCATTTAAACTAATTAAAACTAATAACAAAAACAACAATAATAATAATAATAATAATAATATTATTATTATTAATCTCAGACCCAACGGGTAAAACTCGAACCGACGCGACCTAAACGGATCATCCACATACACTCTCAAAGGAGCCCAACTCAGTCAAACCCTGATCCGACCCGAACTTAATATGGATAAACCATATACAGATACAACAATGCCCAACCCGAAAACCCATTCGGGTTAAACCAAACCCGAACCGGAAACCCAACTCTCCTCACAAACCTAACCAAACCCGGACCAAACCCTGACCCATACACAGACACAACACGACCCAAACCATACCCAACTAAACCCGCGACCCGACCCGTGACGTCAAAACGAAGTCGTTGGACTTAAAAGGTCCATGGGTCCTATTTGATCCAGCCCGAGCCCACGACCCTAACCACTCACACTCACAACCTGGCTCGCTCCGTTTACCAAAGCCCGACCGAAACCCAGCCCGACGTCAAAACGACGTCGTGCCACTTAAGAAGACCCACGGGATATAATAAAACCAACCCGAACCGCGACCCTACCCACTTCTACACACATCCTAACCCACCCTAACTTAAACCCGACCCGGTCCAAACCCGGGTGTTATAACCCGCTTTCCCTTCATCTTCTTCGGCGAAGCAACGCCGCTGGAAAATCGGGCATCGCCGGAAAACTTCCAGCACTCAAAACTCTCTCATCTCTTAATCAAATTTGATGAAACCAACGGGGAAATATTCGTCTCTTCCTCCTCTACAACATAGTATAAGCCCATAGTCTAGTTTATTTGTTTTGGGCACCTACCAGAGGATTATTCTTTTGGATATTTCTGAGAATAACGGCCTGCATGGCTACCTAAACATCATCTAGGTATAAAGCTACTATGTGAGGGTCTTATGGAGATCCTAAGGAGCATAATAGTGTAACTTGGGGGTGGATTGGTTGAGATTTCAAAATCAAGCTCCTTGGGTGAAGCTTTAATGGCTGCCGGAGGTTCATAGTGAGCCTTAGGCTCTGTTTGAGAGCTTGCATGCAGTCCCTAAGGCCTCTCGATGACATGCAATGAACTACAGATGCGATTGGGGTGGGGTTTACCTCAGGGAAGTCTCAATCTTCTCCGAACTCTCTCTTCTCCTTCGGTTTTCCTCTTCTCCTTTCTTCTTCTCCTTCGTTCTGCTTCTTCTTCTTCTTCTATGCTTCTTTGAGTGACAGTGTATGAGTAGAGAATGGATAGAGAGGGGTGTGAATAGTGTATAAGGCAGGGATGTGAGTATGGTGTATACAAACCGTGGGTGTGGGGGTGGTTGATCTCTCAAGTCCTCTCTCGGGTTCTGTCTCTAACCCATCTGAAATGGACAGATTTGGAGGGGTGTATGAGGGTGTAATGTAGGTGAGGGAGTGTTTATTTATAGAGGGATGGATGAGGGATGTAATCCCATGTAATGGGTACACAAGGTGTACGGGTATGTGTGTGCTTGTGTATGCCCAAGGGTAGAATAAATGGGGTCCACATAGGGTGGTGGTGTGGGTCCCATATCTCGGGTAGGAACACTGAGATGTGTGCCTGAGTCCTAAGGTACGTGCACTACTGACAATAAGTGATACTGAAAATGTAATCCTGTACCAGGAGGTGCACGGTTCTAAATCAAGTCTTCCTAGGGTTTCTAATGTAGAAATTATATATACCGGGGTTACGGCCATTCTAGTAGGTTCCTGGTTAAGAGTATCGTCATTGTCGTTAGGACGTTGACTGAAAATCCCCTCCAAGGGTTTCTTATTAAGAAATAATCCTAATGGACCTTCTGTAATCGTTGGCATGGTGACGTCACTAATTCTAGTTCTACGTGAAATTTCCAAGGAAATTTCTGGGTGCTACATCTCTACCCACCTTATTTGAGGATTTCGTCCTCGAAATCTAGAGTTTTCTAGATGTTAAAATGTACAAAGCCTAATTCATAAGGTTAGTCGTTCTATACCAACTCAGGCTCTCTTATTAATCTAAATGGTCTATCAGACCATAAGTTGTTGCCAACTGTTCAGGGGTCTGATTTCCTGGAAATACATCAGCTCCTCCTCATAATTTCTCTCGAATGTCCCAAACATCTTGTAATACCATCCCCATATAAGATTCAAAGTTCTGGTAGTGGTTATGGTACCTTCAGCCTTCCATTTTGTTCAGTGCTGAGATTGATTCCCTGATCTGCGTGCTCTCTGTCTGGATCTTTTTGGTGGTGGAACTTTGTTCTGAGCTTCTTGTTTGGGGCAATATTTGCGTACATGTCCAGCCTTTCCACAATTGAAACACTGCACTTATTGCCCTGTACGTTGTCTCGGTGCTGCACATTCTTTGGAGTGGTGTCCAGGTGTTCCGCAATTGTAACAGATATCACGTTGCTTTGCATGTGTCTGAACGACTGTCTGACTAACTTTTCTGTCATTACTTCTCTGTCTCTTATGATGATTTTGGATGTGTTTAGAGTTTCCTTTTTGTTGGTGGCTTTCTAGTTTCTTGCTGTTCAGGGCTATGTTCTCCAGTTGTGTGGCTAATTCGACCATTTCTTCGAATGGTTGGTCGAGGTATACTGCTGCTGTCTTTTGAATGTCCGAGTTAAGTCCTTCGTAATATTGCAGTGTCTTATTTCACTGAGTATCTACCATGTACGGAGCAAATCGTGATAGTCTCTCAAATTTTGCTGTGTATTCTTGTACTGTCATGTTGCCTTGAACTAGTTCTATGAATTCCTTTTTCTTCTTGTTTCTTTCCGTCCTTGGGAAATGCTTTGCTAAGAATTTCGTTTTGAATGCTTCCCATGTCATTTTCCTTGCAACATCTTCACCCACTGTAGCTTCGACAGATTCCCACCAGTCTGCTGCCGAATACGTCAATTGAAAAACAGCCAAGCGTCTTTTCTCAGTCTCGTTGCATTCGAGGGCTTGAAACATTCGTTCCATATCACGAAGCCATTGCTCAGCTTCCCATGCTTTTGTCATTCCAGTGAAAGTTCCTGGTTTAAGTGCATGAAATCTCTCAAGCAGTTAATCTCTGGTCTGACGAGCATTTTCGTTGTTGACGATGCGGTCCAGGTGGTCACTTGCTTGCTCTACTCGTCGGACAAGAGCTCCTATCAATCCTGTTGGATCTACTGCTGGAGGTATCGCATTTGTTGGTCCGTTGGGTGAATTCTGAGTATTCCGTTTCCTCTTAACCATGGTGTATACCAGTAAGTGTTATACCTATGAGTTGACACCTATTTGGTTAATACCTTATCTTATCTCGTCTGATCAGATGACAAGTAACAGTATTGAGTCAACAGAGATTTCTAGCATATAACGGATGTCATAGCTACTACTAGGATCAAGGGAAAGGCATTCATATCCTTGGTCTTTCTAGACTCTAGGTTTAACTGACTGTTCCGAGATCCATCTCATGAAATTCATCAGTGCCTAAACATCTATCAACCAATGGTCAATCCCATATTCTTATTAATAATAAACGTATAAGAGGTAAGATTAGCAATTAATAAGAATTCGTCTCATCCATACCATTATGTGTTAAGTTAAGTCGCAGTAGACTATTACTGGTCAGAAAATAAAAGGTACAGCAAAAGTACGAATACTAGTTTTACCCATTTGGAATACATCAAAAGAAGTGGGATAAGAACATAAGATGAACTAACTAAGGATCCATCATCCATCTCTCTCAACATCAGAGTCTGAGGTCACCTCTCCTAAGTCACTGGATGGTGGAAAGTCAATCGGAGGGATACCTATAAATGCATCCCAGGCTGGCTCTAGGGGCCAATCAGGGTCCTCCATCATCTCAGGCTCTGCTAGTGGGTCTTCATCTGGATCATCATCTGAGTCATCAACAGAACCTGCAGGGGTAACAAAGTGTACTATGTCCTCTTGTGGCTCGTCCTAGTCATGGATTGCAAGGTTTCCAAGGGCATGAGGAACCTCCTCCATCTCAGCAGACAGCAAGCGCGGTGTTATCACTCTATGATATGCTAACTCTGGAACAGGTCGCTCACGGAAGAAACAATGTGTCCACTTCCTTATACTCTGGCGAACTCTATGCCTGATGGTGTTGCTAACATGACCAAATCCTCGAGGGGCAAACTGTCTCTCCAAGGTGACCCTGTACTTTCCTTCCGCAGCATCGTACTCTATCTGGTGCTCCATGCTAGCCTGCCCAACACAGAAAACTAACTTAGTACTGATGCTAATTAATGAAATATCTTAAAGTTTCATAGTGATAAGGGGGTACCTTTCTTAATTCTATCTAAACCTTGAGTTACTGTCAATTATTCCAAGTCTGTCTTCCTGAACCTATAATAGTTCCTACTTCTATATTTTACACTTGTGACTTTTATGGCTCAACTCATCGTGGGGAATTGTTAGTCATTCTTGTAGACTAAAAGTATACAAGCTTAAATCAATTTACTAATTACTAGCAAGCAGTACATCCACGTGAAAATATATATGTCAAGTTAAAGATAATCTCCATAGATAGATTTAAACATAGTGCAACATAGTTACAAAAACATTTACATTAGAGAGTGCGTATGCTAAGTAAGTACATAGTAGGGAATAGTGTGAACAACAGATACATGAAAGGCGTACACGTTACTACTACTACGTGTTACATGCCTGAGTACAGCTATATACACAAAAGATGGACTAACAGTCCTATTACAAGATTCTTCAATCATCCTGATCCTCGACCTTTGAATTTCCTTTCCCGGCTATGTCTTTCTTGGGTGGTTTCTCGCCCACATTCTTAGTTGGGTCAACATTGACTGCGGAATCAGCATCCTCCACATAAGTGGTCTCCTTTGACTGAATTTTTCCATCATCATCCTCCTCCCTATTAGTCCCCATGACTGGCTCAACAGTCCAGGGTGTATCAGCTATGGACTCCTCTGGTACCGGGGGTGGCATAGCAAGAGATGGTCCTACGGGTCCTGGTGGGGGGGGGGGGGGGCGTCAGCTTAACTCGAAAAGTCATGACTCGGAGGGTATAGCTATCATGAGTCATCCTGGCTGCTTTCTGATGAACAAGTCTAAGGGTGTTCTCTCGGTAATGTGCCTCTCTTTGCAAGATCTCTGGGTACTCAATTCCCAACACTTGTACGTCATGCCATATGTTTCCCTCCAAATGCCGCTGAGCACTCCGTGGAATCCTTTGCCGGTACAACACTGGGTCTGCAGGCTCTATACGATCTGGGTAAACCCAATGTCCTCCAAACCCGTCTTGGACATAGAAGGGTTCCATGCTAACCTGTCCAATATAAACTATCATAGGGTTAGTATCTTCATAAGTGGGGAAAAAATCTAATGGTTTATAACTTAAAGTGTATAGGACAAACGATAAATGCCTAAACCTAGGCTCTGATACCACTAATCCTGTAATGCCCTGGAGAAAGCAAAAAATAGGGAAAAATAAAAATTTTCCTTTATGGATCCGTAGACACGTGACTAGTTTGTTAACCGTCCTGTCCTTCTAACTCCGCACCGTGCAATCAAAGGGGAAATGCTAGAGCATAAGCATGATCTAAACTTATCAGAGTATAAATACAGCAGTGGAAATTAAACAAAGGTTACAATAACTTCAATCCTATTACAAGAGGCCATACTAAACAATTTACATAATCTTAAACTTTAGAAACTGTCTATCAGATCTTGGGCAGGGCTTTATTCTCCTTGGCTCCACGGTACTGCATCCTGAACTCTTCTATCTATCTCTAAACTTACAACACTCTGGGCATACGAATGCCTAGGACATAACATGCCGTCAGCCTTGGAACAAGGCTGAGTGAGAGTCTCAACCGCACAATAATTAGTAAATACAAAACATCTCTCAACTCACGTCATAGTTTAATACTTTAAGGTATGGTTAATCTCTTATCAAAAGACGCATTCTCACCACGGGCATAGCAGAGGTCTCAACAAGACAGGTAAACAGATAAATATAACATCATAGAATACATTCTCCTTATTATAACCTCGTGCGTGCAAATGCATGACCAATGTGACTTAGTCCCAACTCTTTTCAAAGATGCTTGTTTTTCAAAACAGATACTTTTCAAAACCATTTTATTTTAAAACCAAAATCTTTCCAAAACCAAATCACTTTGAATCAAACCCTTTTTCTCATCAATTCAATCTCATCATTCACTTTCTCTTTCTCATCCACTTGGCAACATACGGTATGTCAAGGATGATAACATGCTATCACAGCCAATTCATACCCTTCCCTTGATAGGCCACCGGACGTCTTCACGGTGCACACTATCTGTAAACAATGAAACTGGCATATGGGACGTCTTCAACCATGTGTATACTCTCACCGGTCGTCTACATGGCTGAGGAGTATATTAGAGCACTAGTTGGACGTCTTCAACGATACATGGGACGTCTTCCACCACGTATGCGCATCACCGGACCTCTTCAACGGCGAGAGGCGCGCTAGAAACCCTAACCGTTCATGTCCACCCGGCTCGTCAGCCGTTGATCCATCGGATCCAGAAATCACATCTCTTTCACATTCACATATCTCATCTCATTCATATTCTCATCAAACACCTCTCTTTTTCAGACAATGCATGCTAACACATGTCATGAAATGCAAGTTAACACATGTCATGAAATGCAAGTGAGTCCACTACCGATACCCATATGCAAAACCACTTTCATTCTCTTTATTATTATCATAGCATGCGTTATTTATTCCAGTCAACAACATCGTAAAACGTGCATTTAACAATTAGCAGCAGAAACATAACATATAGAGCATGGATCACATAACATGGATTTGATACCGATAACCATATAGATAAAACCCTTGACATGCTCACGTATGCGATAGCACTACCATAACATGCTTTGCATAGTCTTATAATCATTGAAATACACGTGACATCATAAGTCATCATACTACTTATACAAAACATTATACAGGTAACTTTTAAACATCTTATATTAATCTTATTAGGATTAGAGTGAGGTTAGGAAACTCACCTCGAGTCACCGATCCTCGGAAAGCAAATAATCGTCAAGTTCTACAACAATAAACAGAATAAACAGTAATAATGAGTACCACTATAGGGGCAAATGGTAAATTTACCAAATGAGGTCATAAGCCTCAAGGTAGTTATCTACGTGTTATTTTAAGTCCAACGCCATTGACTAGACTCAAATCGGAGTTTGTCGCGTTTTACGAGGTAATATGCAGGGCTTACTACACTAATGCGGGCCCTAAAAGACAGGCTGTATTTTCGACCGAGTGAAAAAGTCACCAAACTTTAAGGGAGTGTTCTAGACACTATTCTAAGATTATGGGAACAGACCGCGTAATTTTCGGAGTCCTAGATTATTTATTATGAATTATTGAAGATAATATATACTAGAAAATACCCAAAATGGGATTTAAATACATTACTATAATTACACAAAGAAATTAGTGCTTAAAAGTATTTTTTTTTATTAAATACTAGATATTAAAATACACTACCAGTATTTATCTCATAATTTTCGGAGCTCGTTTGCTATTTTTAATAATTAATGTACTCATAAAATAGCTCTTTATTAATTATTGAAAATAGTGGACTATAATATTATAGCTTTATAACTTACATTATGTAATAAAATAGTCCCAGAGTCGTTACCCTAATTTTCTAGAATTTATAAATACATATAGGTATTTATTAACTATTTAAAACTATTTAAACACTGATATTTATTATTTATATTAACCATATCAATAATAAATATATATAATATATATAATATAATAATGATATATAGAATATTAAAAATAATATTCTATAATATAAAACCTTAATGGTATTAATCATAAACCATACACAATTATTAAAACAATTTAAATCATTTGAACTAATTAAAACTAATAACAATAATAATAATAATAATAATAATAATAATAATAATAATAATAATATTAATCTCAGATCCGACGGGGTCAAACCCGAACCGACCCGACCTAAACGGATCATCCACATACACTCTCAAAGGAGCCCAACTAGGTCAAACCCTGATCCGACCCGAACTTAATATGGATAAACCATATACAGATACAACAAGGCCCAACCCGAAAACCCATTTGGGTTAGACCAAACCCGAACCGGAAACCCAACTCTCCTCACAAAATTACCCAGCCCGCTAGTCCAAACCCGAACCAAACCCTGACCCATACACAGACACAACACGACCCAAACCATACCCAACTAAACTCGCGACCTGACCCGTGACGTCAAAACGACGTCGTTGGACTTAAAAGGTCCATGGGTCCTATTTGATCCAGCCCGAGCCCACGACCCTAACCACTCACACTCACAACCTGGCCCGCTCCGTTTACCTGAACCCGACCGAAACCCAGCCCGACGTCAAAACGACGTCGTGCCACTTAAGAAGACCCACGGGTTATAATAAAACCAACCCGAACCGCGACCCTACCCACTTCTACACACATCCTAACCCACCCTAACTTAAACCCGACCCGGTCCAAACCCGGGTGTTATAACCCGCTTCCCCTTCATCTTCTCCGGCGAAGCAACGCCGCCGGAAAATCGGGCTTCGCCGGAAAACTTCCAGCACTCATAACTCTCTCATCTCTTCATCAAATTTGATGAAACCAACGGGGAAATGTTCGTCTCTTCCTCCTCTACAACATAGTATAAGCCCATAGTCTAGTTTATTTATTTTGGGCACCTACCAGAGGATTATTCTTTTGGTTATTTCCGAGAATAACGGCCTCCATGGCTATCTAAACATCATCTAGGTATAAAGCTGCTATGAGAGGGTCTTATGGGGATCCTAAGGAGCATAATAGTGTAACTTGGGGGTGGATTGGTTGAGATTTCAAAATCAAGCTCCTTGGGTGAAGCTTTAATGGCTGTCGGAAGTTCATAATGAGCCTTAGGCTCTGTTTGAGAACTTGCATGCAGTCCCTAAGGCCTCTCGATGATATGCAATGAACTACAGATGCAATTGGGGTGGGGTTTACCTCAGGGAAGTCTCAATCTTCTCCGAACTCTCTCTTCTTCTTCGGTTTTCCTCTTCTCCATCCTTCTTCTCCTTCGTTCTGCTTCTTCTTCTTCTTCTATGCTTCTTTGAGTGACAGTGTGTGAGTAGAGAATGGATAGAGAGGAGTATGAATAGTGTATAAGGCAGGGATGTGAGTATGGTGTATACAAACCGTGGGTGTGGGGGTGGGTGATCTCTCAAGTCCTCAGTCGGGTTCTCTCTCTAACCCATCTGAAATGGACAGATTTGGAGGGGTGTATAAGGGTGTAATGTAGGTGAGGGAGTGTTTATTTATAGAGGGATGGATGAGGGATGTAATCCCATGTAATGGGTACACAAGGTGTACGGGTATGTGTGTGCTTGTGTATGCCCAAGGGTAGAATGAATGGGGTCCACATAGGGTGGTGGTGTGGGTCCCACATCTCGGGTAGGAACACTGAGATGTGTGCCTGAGTCCTAAGGTACGTGCACTACTGACAATAAGTGACACTGAAAATGTAATCCTGTACCAGGAGGTGCACGGTTCTAAACGCAAGTCTTCCTAGGGTTTCTAATGTAGAAATTATATACGTCGGGGTTACGACCATTCTAGTAGGTTCCTGGTTAAGAGTATCGTTGTTGTCGTTAGGACGTTGACTGAAAATCCCTCCAAGGGTTTCTTATTAAGAAAGAATCCTAATGGACCTTCTATAATCGTTGGCATGGTGACGTCTTAATTCTAGTTCTACGTGAAATTTCCAAGGAAATTTTTGGGTGTTACAGAAACTTAAGAGTTAAGTTTTCAAAACTCTATATATAGATCTTATGCATTTCATATGAGATCATCTTGGAATATCCTTAAGCATACCTTGAATATACTCGAAGATACAATCACATATACTTTGAATTTGAGAGAATTCTAGGGAGAGAATAGTGAATCCTGAATTGATTTCTTCTAAAATGAATTTTAAGATAGTTAGATAAGATAATTGAAGAGAGTTTTGACATCAATTGCCCCCCTTAACTTCCACCATGGGTGAGTGCTTGAAGAACTTTAAGAAGAAGATCCTTCAAATCAACTTTGAATATATAATTGAGAATCCTCCAATAGGTAAACATCATAATTTATCTAATAGATCTATAAGGTTTGGATCTAGTTATGTTTCATTTTTGTTAGAACACTCATCTTCTCCTTCTCTTGTTCTTCACACACTCACATAGCTAGATCCAAATTAATCCTCTTTGATTTTGTTGATAATCCATAATTAGAGATTGATTTTTACTTTGATTTTCAATTTTGATTTCAGTCTTCTATTTAGTTTATATCCATGCATACATGATTATATATATACATCTACTTTGAATTCTATGATGGTTTGGAAGTATGATCTATGAGAAGGATGATTCCTATGTTCATACATTTCTCTTGATTGTTCCTATTATCTAGAATTCCTATTGAATTTCATCTCCAAGAGGATATTTGTAAGTCCCTTTGATCCATGATCTAAAGTTCTTCATAGAACTTGAGGGCTAAATTTATTGGGAATCATGATAATCAAGTTGATCTATGAGTTTGATCCCTCTAATAAGCTTCAACCAACACCTAAGATGTTTTCTTCACACTTTAAAATGAATTAGATAAAAATTCAGCAAAACAGATTGGTATTGTCCATAAGATTTGGTCCATCAAAACCCATAGTTTGATGAATTTCAAATTTTCTGGATAAACTTTGATGAATTAGCTTTCATTCGATCCGTTTTGAGAACCATTAGTATCCATATGCTATGTTTAGAAATTGTTGAGATATTGGTTGACATATTTGAACATAGTCTATTTGTGCTTGAATTTCATAAAATCGATTATAGTTATCGATGATTTGCTTTTTGGAGATAATTCCTAACTCATGTATCTATATGCCGATATAAAATCATGAGCATACGATTGAGTTAAGATCATTTTCTAAGTGTTTGAAGTTGATACAACTATTCTGGAATTTTCTAAGTTTAACTACAATCATGATTATGTATACAAAATGGTCATACCTTGATCACCCAACAACAATTGATGAATAAAACTTTGTTTAAAAATCATCTAGTATAAATGGATGAAAGATTAAAAGCTTAGATTAACTTGATTAACATGATTTATGAATTTCTATTATGTCTTGCATTCTTTTGTCAATGATACAAAATTTCTAGAATAACAAAGTCTGTTTAAAACAATTTTTTCAAAGACCTTAAGTTCATGAAATGTCCATGGATTATTTTTGTCATAAACTACAATGAAATAGCTTTATTTTTTTTTTTTGACACCAAATAGAGCTTCATGTGATTTTTGTAAAATTAATTATGTTTTTTACAAGAACAGCGGACAATTCTGATCCACTGTTCCCAAAACTCTTATTTCACGAACTTCAAAAATGCTAATGAGGTCCTATTTTTTGGACATGTATCTAACTTTTTGTAAAAGGATTTTAACCTAGCCCATGTTAAGACTACTTTTGATAGGATTCATTAGAGGTTGCTGAATCTGAAAATTTGATTGATGACATCTTTTTCTTGTTTTTCATGTATATCACTTGTTTGCTTGCATTTTTGCAATGCTTAGGTATTCATTGGTGACTTAGTGCAGAGAATTGAATGTCGTGGATCTGGACTTCGATTTGTAGGCTTGCCTTGTCTACATGTGGCTTAGTGCCCATGTATCGTATACTATCTCTATCCATTCTCTTAGAATTTTTCTGGGTTTACAACTTTGTTTTCAACAACACAATTCCTTTAGAATAGTCCCCGTTTATGTGCTTATATGTTAGAGACATCTTGTGGATATCGCAATTTTCCTTACCTACAGCTTTTTTTATTTAAAACATTTTTCAAATTCCAATTCAAATGCAAAAATGAGTCGCCACTTAATTTTTAAAAGAGAAATTAGGAAACCATTTAAAAGCAAACCGATCTTTTAGAAACCAGAGGTTAAGTAGGTCCGGGGATTACGGAATGAGAGGGGAAGGAGCCCGGTGGACTAAAACACCCCCTCTCATCCTATCTCGCGATGGGCCTCTACTCAACATCCTTTTAATCAAATTCATTAATCTAAGCATGCCCTCAACTAATACATATATATATATATATATAAATATATATTACAAAATCATGTCCAAAAGGTGTAAGATTGCAAATGATAAAATATCATTCAAAACCACATATTTTAATTAGCAAGCAATATGATATGCATTTAGGGAACTAGGGAACTTACCCGGGATCCAGCTGCAAATGTTTAAACGTGTAATACATACAAAAGAATAAATCATAATAAAAGGGTCTCTAATCACATATATACACATAAGGCAAATCTCAATTCTAAGGTGTCGCACATGAGGTCGAAAAATCAATAAAATTAAGAAATAATTAAGCTAGAAAAGAGTCGAGAGATCATACATCATCGGTGCTACAAAACAAAGGTTAGTCCACATGCTTTAGAAAGGATATACGATTTAAAATGACCATCTCTAAATGTCTAGCTTAATTCTATCAAGTAGGAGAAATGACGTACCAAGAATTCTAAGTATCAATCTACATGGATGAGTGTACATGATTACATGGAGATAAGAACAACCTATCAGATTATGCCTTGATTTGAACCATTTAGCCTCTGAACTCCATCTTAACTAATCATTATTGAAGCATGATTTAAACCCTAAGTTATGGGGGAATTATTTGAACTTTTATTTACAAAGTTTATTAAATCTGTCATGTTATGAGAATTACAGAGAGCAAATCAAAACTTTAAGAATTAGAAAAGCAAGGTTCCCGTGGTTTGATGTCATTGAATTTTGGACACAAGATGCCTTTATGCGTCTAGTTTCTAATCCAAAAATAAAATCAAAGTTTTAATGGTTAGATCTCTGGGAATTAAACAAATACTAGACATTACTCAGAAATTTCCAAGCTTCTGTCCAGAGATATTGTACGATTTTCTAAAAATAGTAAAAAAAATCTAAAATACTCTAGTCTTTTTAGGGGGTCTTGTTAACACAACTTCATAGAAAAAATTATTTGGGGTCATCAATACTTGATTAGGGCTCTGATTTACTCATTTCAAAAGGGTGTTGCTGTTCTAAAACTAGAGACAGAATGTTGTTTCACAAAACTCATGACCAAACCACCCTAACCATGGAATCTTACTAAAACAAAAATTGCACTCGTAGAACTTTGAATTATGGCCACTTTCCCATTGGTTCATTCAATTCCAACGGTTCGATGTTTAACTAAAAATCTTTGATGAAAAGTGGTTGTTGAACTTACTGCACCTTTGTCTAGTTGATTTTTCACTTACTAATTTTAACTACTAAGCCATTAAACTTAGCTTTAGTTAAACTACTTCTCCTACCATTTGAAGGTCATGGGAGGCTAATGACTCTTATGCTTGTAGATTTCAAATGAAGTATGGAGAAACTCATGAAATCTAGAGACAATAAACCCAAATCATGTTAATAGACTTGGACTTATAGACTAAACATGTTTAACATCAACTTTAATCCCCTTGTAAACCATGAACTTACAAGAGAGTCGAAGGACTTCATAGCAAGAGATTCAAATGAGACATTGGAGGTCTCATGAATCTCAAGAGGTGAATATAATTAAAAGAAATGACTTAAAACTCAAGTATTATCTAAGTTAATACATATTTAAAGGCTAATTAGTCTAAAGTCTACCTCCAAATATCCTCAACTTTGTGATTTTGAAGGATTTCCACAAGTAAAACAAGCTCTTCAACTCTTAATTTACACGCACAACTTCCTCTCTCACTCTTGCAAAGGTGATTCTTAGGTATGTTCGGAAAATTTGAGAGGTTGAAGATGAAAAGATTCAAGATAAGGTTGGGAGATTCAAGAATTCATCCTCTTGCAATGGGACATTCACCCTCTTTATATAGGCAAATTTAAAAGGGTATTTCAGTCATTTTAAGGGCAAAAACACTGATCTCGTATGTTCTTTTGATGGTATAAAACGTGTTATTTTATAGCTGTCTACCAGAAAATGCGGCACTTACTGGAGATAGAAGCGGTAGTCAGTAACAGCTGGTGCAGCACTCAATGAATGTTGCAGCTGTTGGAAATATTGTAAAAAATACAGCGGAAGGATTTCAAAAATTTTCTGGATCCTCACAGTGGTTGATTAATCAAACGATTAAATAAAACAATATTATTTTTTTTTTTATTCGTTACCTCAAACTCTGAAGTTGAAGATGATACAGTATAGCCTTTGTTGCCACCGGACCTTCACCGTTGTTCTCCAACCTTCAGATGCGTAGGAAGATGGTAGGAATCTCCCAAGCCACTCAAAGCTCTCAATATGGTGTATGTAAATTTTCAGAACGTTAGTTTTTCCTAACAGATATGCTTGTATATATAAGATATGGTATGGAGATATAGTAGCACTAAACCTCTTATTTCTTTTAAATTCAAATTAAATAATTAATTTAAATTTAATATATATAAATATATATATTTATCTTTACAAAAAGATAAATTCTCCATATACTTACATATATATAAATACAATCTGTTATATACAAACACCATACACAGCTTTAGTATGCACCCTACGGTTAGGAGCCAACGATGGGATCTGATGGCCATCATTTTTCCTGGCTTCCAATCATATCTTAGCCAATCTGATCAACTCTAGATCTAACTAAGACTGATTAATTACAGACACACCCTACTACAATGCTGTAATTGCACTCCAAGAAAATAGAAATTATATTAAGGCCCAACTCAATAAATTTATCTGCAAATATACCCCTCCACGTTAATAAGCAACACAAGGTAAAATATTAATTGACTGTCTACCTTTATGGTCACCTATTATTTACCACTTTTGGAAACTCTAGTTATCCACAATCGATCACGTATGGAAAGACCATACTACCCTTTTGCAAATTATTATTATTTAACTATAAATAATATATATAAAAAATAGTTTAGGAAAAACCCAACTGAGTACTCAGATTTCTGTGATCGAATGAAACTATCCAAAAGTTATCCAACATGGATTCCATATTGAAGATACATGTTCACAGACCTCATATACTAATCACCCAAAATACCGAGGTATTGATCATAAGATCTCACTATGTAATATATCAAAGTAACTAGCATAAGAGTGCTGAGTCCATTTATCTCCTCAGGATTAAGAGTAATTTACAATTTAATGAACTAGATAAACAAACACTTAAGAGACAGTCATTTAGTGTAGTAGTCTAGTTAGCGATCCTGTTCAACGCATCAACCACGTTAACATATAAGTTGTGAGTTCAACCACTCCAATGACAGAGTTATGTCACCCCACCATGTAGCAACTATATGTTACAGCCATCCATATGAATTGTCCCAAATTCATACTAACTGTGAACCAAGTTTCAAGTTGAAAGGAACTGATGATCACGAACTCCCATGTGTGAATCCTTTCCATACACCTAGATCATCTACAATTCAACTTGAGGACACATCAATACACTGCTCATGTATTGAAATGATACAGGTATACCCATAATATGTAATAACAATCAATAATAAATTCAATTTATTAATAATAAAATGTCTTAACGAGTGGCTTTAAGGGCATACAATCCCAACATTCTCCCACTTGCACTCAAAGCCAATCGACATTACATCGTACTCCTAATCCATCCACATGAGACTCAAATTTCTTTGTCGGCAGTGTCTTTGTAAAAGGATCTGCTAGGTTTTCTGCCGATGCAATTTTGGCCACAGTGACATCGCCTCTCTGCACGAACTCGCGAATCAAGTGATATTTCCTCTCTATATGTTTTCCACGCTTATGGTTCCTGGGGTCCTTACTCTGCGCAACTGCTCCACTATTATCACAATAAAGAACAATAGGAGAGCTCGCAAAAGGTACTACCCCTAGATCCATGAGGAATTTCCGGACCCATACGGCCTCTTTTGCTGCCTCAGAGGCTGCTACATATTCAGCCTCCATGGTGGAGTCAGCAATACAAGATTGCTTTACACTCCTCCAACTAATGGCTCCACCTCCAAGCGTAAACACATAACCAGAAGTTGACTTTCTGGAATCATGATCTGATTGAAAATCAGAATCAGTGTAACCAACTGGAACCAAATCCTCTCCACCGTAGATTAACATATAATCCTTAGTCCTCCTTAAATACTTAAGAACATGCTTTACTGCTTGCCAGTGTGCTGGCCCTGGGTTAGATTGATATCTGTTGACTATTCCTACAGCATAACAGACATCTGGTCTAGTGCATAGCATAGCATACATGATACTTCCCACAGCCGAAGCATAAGGAATCCTTCTCATTTGCTCCTCTTCCTCGGGTGACTTAGGACATTGATCCTTAGATAGAGGGACTCCATGTCTGAAAGGTAGAATGCCTTTCTTGGACTTATGCATTGCAAATCTGACCAAAATCTTATCTATGTATGCTGATTGGGATAAGCCTAACATCCTTTTCTTGCGATCTCGCAAAATCTTGATCCCAAGGACATAACTGGCCTCACCCAAATCTTTCATATCAAACTGGTTAGAGAGCCATATTTTTACTGTAGATAAAACTCCTACATCATTTCCAATAAGGAGTATATCATCTACATAGAGAACTAGATATACTATTACACTTCCCTCAGCCCTCTTGTATACACACGGTTCATCCACGTTTTGATCAAAACCAAAAGACTTGATTGCCTGATCAAAACGAATGTTCCAACTACGCGAAGCCTGCTTAAGTCCATAAATAGACTTATGCAATTTGCACACAAGGTGCTCTTGGCCTCTTGCCATGAATCCCTCTGGCTGCACCATGTAGATGTCTTCCTCAAGATGGCCATTCAAGAAGGCCGTCTTGACATCCATTTGCCATATCTCATAGTCATGATGTGCAGCTATGGACAAGAGAATCCTAATGGACTTAAGCATGGCAACCGGTGAAAAAGTTTCCTCATAATCGATCCCTTCTTTCTGAGTATAATCTTTTGCAACCAGCCTTGCTTTGAAGGTCTCGACCTTTCCATCCATTCCTTTCTTTCTCTTGTAGACCCACTTGCACCCAATGGGTTTTATCCCTTCAGGTGGTTCTACAAGCTCCCATACATGATTGGAGTACATAGACTCCATTTCGGATTTCATAGCAATGTGCCATTGCTCAGCATCTCGGTCAGAAATAGCCTCTTTGTAGTTGCAGGGATCTAGGTCATGTTCATCAGGAACAGCCTCATAAGACTCTCCCAGTAGAGTGTACCTACTAGGTAGTCTTACTTCTCTCCCACTACGACGAGGTACTGGTGTAACATCAGGCTGTGGATCTACTTGTGTAGTCTCAGGTATATCACTCTGTATAGTAGGCTCATATAGTTTGGCAACTGCAGGATCATTTGACAATTCTTGCAGTACAATTTTACTCTTGGGTGTATGGTTCATTATATAATCTTCTTCCAGAAATACAGCATTTGCACTAACAAACACCTTCTGATCTCTGGGATCATAAAATAAACCTGCCTTACATCCTTTTGGATACCCAACAAACAAACATACATCTGATTTTGATTCCAACTTATCCATCTTTCCCTTCCTCACATAAGCAGGACACCCCCAAATGTGCAAGTGTTGTAAGCTTGGCTTTCGCCCTGCCCACAACTCTCTAGGTGTCTTGGGAACAGACTTAGAAGGAACTAAGTTCAGAATGTACATTGCTGTCTCTAGGGCATATCCCCAAAAAGATAATGGTAAAGTTGAGTAACTCATCATCGATCTTACCATGTCAAGTAAAGTTCTGTTTCTCCGTTCAGCGACACCATTCTGCTGGGGAGTCCTAGGTGCAGCTAACTGGGATATAATCCCATGATGTGTTAAGTAGTCCTTGAACTCTCCTAAGAGGTACTCGCCTCCTCGGTCAGACCAAAGAGACTTAATGTGTTTACTTAATTGCTTCTCAACTTCTGCCTGAAACTCCTTGAATTTCTCAAAAGCTTCAGACTTGTGATGCATTAAGTAAACATAGCCATATCTTGAGTAATCATCAGTGAAGGTGATAAAATACTTATAGCCTCCTCTAGCTCGAATGTTCAAGGGACCACACACATCCGTGTGAACTAGCTCCAACGGCTCTTTGGCTCTTAACCCTTTGGCCGAAAATGTCCGTCTAGTCATTTTCCCTTCCAAACAGGATTCGCAGACTGGTAGCGATTGGACAGAAAGAGATGTGAGAAGTCCATCAGCTACTAGTCTTTGGATTCTATTCAGATTAATGTGACCAAGACGTAAGTGCCAAAGATACGTTGAATTCACTGGAGAAACCTTCCTTTTCAATGGTAATATTTTGGATGAATCAAAAGTCTCAGTGTCATGTACAGTGTAGGTTTTAGGATATATCAAGTATAAACCATTTTGCAAAACACCAGAGCACAAAATAAAATGATCCTTCTTTATTAAAACTTTATTACTAAAAAACACTGAATATCCAAATTTTGAAAGACATGAAATAGAAATCAAATTTCTTCTTATTTCTGGTGCATAAAGACAGTCCTCTAATACTAATACCCTACCACTACCAAACTCTAATCTCATGACTCCTACTGCTTCCACTGCGACTCTTACATCAGATGCAAGAAAAAGGTAGATCTCATCTTTACTGAGCTTTCTGGTTACCTGGAACCCCTGCAATGAATTGAAAACATGATTAGTGGCGCCTGAGTCTACACACCAAGTATTAGTAGAATCTGCCACAAAACATGCCTCAATAACAAAAGATTGAAGTATACCTCCCTTAGCCTGCTTCTTTGCCAAATAGATCGGACAGTTTGCCTTCCAGTGTCCTTTCACTCCACACCCAAAGCACTTTCCTTGAGGTGCCTGATTCTCAGCCCGAACTACCTTCTTGCATTTCCCCTTATTTTTCTTAAATTTACCTTTGGGATGTTGGGTGGGTTTCTTCTTTCCGAATCCTTTACCCTTAGGCTTAGACCCAGAAGAAACCTCAGCAACCATAATACTGACCTTGGGTTTTACAACAGTCTCTGCTGCCTGTAAGGCATTTAACAGTCCAGGCAATGTGTAATCAAGCTTGTTCATATTATAGTTAAGCCTGAACTGATTGAATGACTCTGGCAGAGACTGCAAAATAAAATCAACTTGGGATTCTGCATCAAGATCTGCTCCCAAGACCTCCAGTTCGTTTAAGTAAGCAATCATTTTTAAAACATGGTCTCGAACTGGAGTACCCTCAGCCATCTTAGTGTTAACTAGGTTGCGGAATGCAATTTGACGTGCATCACGTCCATGCTCACCAAACATCTCCTTAAGGTTGAGCATTATATCTTTAGCAGTAGGCATAGATTGATGCTGGTGCTGGAGGACATTTGACATAGATGCCAATATATAGCACTTAGCCATCTCATCAGCCTTTGCCCACCGTTCATAACGCTCACGGTCCTCTTTAGGAGAATCTAAGGCAGGAAGTTCAGGACAATCAGTTGAGAGCACATATTTGTGCCCTTCAGTAGTAAGCACTATATCCAGATTACGTTTCCAATCCACATAATTTGGTCCAGTTAATTTATTTTCCTTGAGGATAATTGACAGTGGGTTGAATGAAGACATTTTATCTGAAAGTCAAAACATAAATAAACACATAAGAATACATGTACATCAATGGGTATTATTATCAAATATGTATTAGTATCTAGTGATCTCCTCTACAAAATCACAACTACATATTTGAGTAAATTAGAATACTAACTCTATGGTTACACGGCTCCTTGGGGAGATCATATGTTGCCACTAGTCAGCGGGAATCCCATCACTAACATACCATCTAGACATAAATGTCAAGTATTTAGTGACTTCCAATTTATCTTTAGCCTTCTAAAATATGAAAGTACTATCACTCCTTGGGGAGAATACCTATCATATTTTAGTCAAGTGTATACCATGACCTTAAGTTCAAATTAGTTTTGTGAGTAAGTGTTTCCTTGGGGAAAAATTTCACTCTCACTCATCCTGATTTAAGCTTTAAAAAAAAATTGACCCACTTTGGTAACTTAGTATGTTGACACCCTCCATAGGGGAGCCCTTTATAATTAGAGACGAGGTGACAACATTCCTTACCTTGAGTTGGTCATGGAAAGCCGTGGGGTATTGTATCTATACCCCTCACACACTTGAATTTTTATTGTAGAGGTTAAATACTAATTCATATTTCATATCACAAATATATATGAATCTATTTGAGGTTGTCTATGTAAAGTATTTAAAAAGGTCCTTGTATAATTTAATATTAAAAAAATATTTGTGTGTTTTGTTTCCCACTAAATTTCTAGAAAACACATTTGTCACAATTTTATTTTATTAGAAAAAATAATTAATATAAAATAAAACGATCTTGACAAATGAATTCTAGAAAAAACTAATTTAAAAGGATTTTATTATTAAAATATTCTATTCTAGATAAACTAGAAGAAAAAAAATAAAATAAATTCCTTATCTAATTAGAATTATACTTTATTTAGGACCCTTTTCAAATTTCAACTTGCATAGATAACAACAATATGCATGATTTAAGTCCATGGATCAAAATCAATATGAATGTCATGATCCTATCATGCACGCATAATTATCATGCAACAAATAAGATAACCACAAAAAGATGGGATTCCTTCAAGCCAAAAAAAAACTATTAAAAAAAAACTAACTAAATCTGATCAACTTCAGATAAGTCTTCCGAAAAATATGAAGTGACTTGATCGCATCTGCTACGCATTTGATAGGAACCAGCAACATGTACTTACCATATGACATTGACATCAATTGCTTGAAATCAATTTCTGGCCTAGCAAAGTTTAACATTCAAGTGACTAACCAAACTCTATGATGATGTCACAATCATAAGGCCACGTGTATATTTGGAACATCTACTCTATCACAAAAATTCAATATCCTGTGACATAATCATGGCATCTTCTACGGATGGTCCCACCACTTGAAACCTTGACGTCATCATCATCCATGTCCTTGGAGAAGCATGCTAACAAATTTGGGATGCACAGGTCACTGAACAAGCCGTACTGTAAATTTTATCACATGCTTGGGCGATTTCTGCTGGAAGCTTTACTGTATTTTTCAATTGCTTCGGTCCATGTGACGTACTATCTCACGAACTCACAGAAGTACAGATTACATGGAGTCACATTTAGCAGAAAAATAAATGGCATAGGTGAAACAGATCTGGATCGCCCTTTCGTGGGAAATTCGATCCAAACCCCCCTTTACAATTGCCAAACAACCTACTACATCAGATCTATTTCTAGGCTTTGAAGGAATCCAATAAAAAATCATAATCATCATACACAACCAAAAACTACATATCGAGGAACGATTCAAATGCAGAATTAAATATGATGATCCATGAACCTTTTTATTTAACCTTTTGATCATTCAACGATCTGTGAGACTGCTCTGATACCACTTGTTGGAAATATTGTAAAAAATACAACGGAAGGATTTCAAAAAATTTCTGGATCCTCACAGTGGTTGATTAATCAAACGATTAAATAAAACAATATTACTATTTTTTTTATTCGTTACCTCAAACACTGAAGTTGAAGATGATACAGTATAGCCTTTGTCGCCACCGGACCTTCACCGTTGTTCTCCAACCTTCAGATGCGTAGGAAGATGGTAGGAATCTCCCAAGCCACTCAAAGCTCTCAATATGGTGTATGTAAATTTTCAGAACGTTAGTTTTTCCTAACAGATATGCTTGTATATATAAAATATGGATATAGAGATATAGTAGCACTAAACCTCTTATTTCTTTTAAATTCAAATTAAAAAATTAATTTAAATTTAATATATATAAATATATATATTTATCTTTACAAAAAGATAAATTCTCCATATACTTATATATATATATAAATACAATATGTTATATACAAACACCATACACAGCTTTAGTATGCACCCTACGGTTAGGAGCCAACGATGGGATCTGATGGCCATCATTTTTCCTGGCTTCCAATCATATCTTAGCCAATCTGATCAACTCTAGATCTAACTAAGACTGATTAATTACAGACACACCCTACTACAATGCTGTAATTGCACTCCAAGAAAATCGAAATTATATTAAGGCCCAACTCAATAAATTTATCTACAAATATACCCCTCCACGTTAATAAACAACACAAGGTAAAATATTAATTGACTGTCTACCTTTTTGGTCACCTATTATTTACCACTTTTGGAAACTCTAGTTATCCACAATCGATCACGTATGGAAAGACCATACTACCCTTTTGCAAATTATTATTATTTAACTATAAATAATATATATAAAAAATGGTTTAGGAAAAACCCAATTGAGTACTCAGATTTCTGTGATCGAATGAAACTATCCAAAAGTTATCCAACATGGATTCCATATTGAAGATACACGTTCACAGACCTCATATACTAATCACCCAAAATACCGAGGTATTGATCATAAGATCTCACTATGTAGTATATTAAAGTAACTAGCATAAGAGTGCTGAGTCCATTTATCTCCTCAGGATTATGAGTAATTTACAATTTAATGAACTAGATAAACAAACACTTAAGAGACAGTCATTTAGTGTAGTAGTCTAGTTAGCTATCCTGTTCAACGCATCAACCACGTTAACATATAAGTTGTGAGTTCAACCACTCCAATGACAGAGTTATGTCACCCCACCATGTAGCAACTATATGTTACAGTCGTCCATATGAATTGTCCCAAATTCATACTAACTGTGAACCAAGTTTCAAGTTGAAAGAAACTGATGATCACGAACTCACATGTGTGAATCCTTTCCATACACCTAGATCATCTACAATTCAACTTGAGGACACATCAATCCACTGCTCATGTATTGAAATGATACAGGTATACCCATAATATGTAATAACAATCAATAATAAATTCAATTTATTAATAATAAAATGTCTTAACGAGTGGTTTTAAGGGCATACAATCCCAACAGCAGCAACATTCACTGAATGCCGCGAACAACTCCAGGAACTACAGTCTTTTCAGGATTTCCCATTTTCGCGGTTTTTGGTGCATTTTAACGGCATTCAGTGACTGTCGTTGCGGTATTCACTGACTGTCGGTTCGGCAATCTGTGACTGCCGTTTTGACAACCCATAACTGCCACAGGTTCAGCCCTGTGTAGTTTTCTCTTATCCCCTCTTTTCTCTTTCTCTTTCTTCCCTTTTTTTGTTTAAACCACAGAGCCTTTTGAAGAGCTTGAATTATTTCTAGAAACCCTAGATTAGTTCGGACATTGTCATCATCGGATCTAGAGGTAGTACACCCCTTAATTCAACGTTTGGTCAAAATTAGGGTGTCTTTAGTTTGCCCCTCTTCGACGGAGCTTGTGAAGCAACGCATATTCACAAGTGAACGTCGAAGCTTGTGTGAAGACAAGCCTTTGACCAAACTGACAAATTTAGGTAAAAACAAAATGTGTTGCAAAAAGAAAAAAGGCGAGCGGCAAGGTTCTAGTTGGTCATGCTCTGTGATGAGCTACCTACGTATCCTCTCAGGAATCAAACCAATACGTAGTTCGGGTAGGGGCAAACACACACGCAATCACAAGTATTCATACGGATGAATGTAGTTATCTTATTGTGATGCACGTACTCATGCAAATGACGGTGGTCCACGAAGTTTCATGCTCTATGAATGATGTGATTCTAGAACGTGCAATCCTGACATTTTTTGACGTAATCCATGCCCTATACTACTTAATTCTCATATTAATTCTCTTCAAAATACGCGGCCATTCTGGCCAAAAGACACATGCAATTGACCGGGCGGTGCTTCACGACTTAAACCCCAGTGTCAATGTGAGTTCACTCTGAAAATCTGCAGCCCTTCGACCCTGTCGGGTATGTTTGCTCTATCTCATGTTCTCTCTATGCGATGCATGCTATACGATGCAATAAACGAAGAAGATAATTGAACACTGGGTCAATGCGAAACTGGTGCAAGGACCAAGAATATGTTGAAGATTTTGGCCGACGCCAATCTGTTACGAGGACCGAGAACGTAAATCTATTATATTCTCAAAAAGATCATTATCGCAAATTTGTTACGAGAATCGAAAATATAAATTCGTTACATTCTCAAGGCGAGGTCAACACAAATCTGTTGCAAGGACAGAGAATGCAACTCTGTTACATTCTTAAAAAGACGATTATCGCAAATCCTTTACGAGAATCAAAAATATAAATTCGTTATGTTCTCAAGGCGAGGTCAACACAAATCTGTTGCGAGGACCGAGAGTTACATTCTTAAAATGATGATTATCGCAAATCTGTTCCGAGAATCGAAAATATAAATCCGCTATATTCTCAAGGCAAGGTCAACACAAATCTGTTGCGAGGACCGAGAATGAAAATCTGTTACATTCTTAAAAAAATTATTATCGCAAATCGGTTATGAGAATCGAGAATATAAATTCGTTATATTCTCAAGGCGAGGTCAACGCAAATTTGTTGTAAGGACCAAGAATGCAAATCTGTTACATTCTTAAAAAGATGATTATTGCAAATCCGTTATGAGAATTGAAAATATAAATCCGTTATATTCTCAAGGTAAGGTCAACGCAAATCTATTGCGAGGATCGAGAATGAAAATATGTTACATTCTTAAAGATGATTATTGCAAATCTGTTACAAGAATAGAGAATATAAATCCGTTATATTCTCAAGGTAAGGTCAACGTAAATCTATTGCGACGATCGAGAATGCAAATTTGTTACATTCTTAAAAAGATGATTATCGCAAATCGGTTATGCGAATCGGGAATATAAATCCATTATATTCTCAAGGTGAGGTCAAGAAAAATCTATTGCGAGGACCGAGAACACAAATCTGTTACATTCTTAAAAAGATGATTATCACAATTCTGTTATGAGAATCGAGAATATAAATCCGTTATATTCTCAAGGTGAGGTGAATGCAAATTTGTTGCGAGGACCGAGAACGCAAATCTGTTACATTATCTAATTTGGCTTGATTCACTTCAAAAAAAACTCCTAAAATCTAGGAGTTAATCATATTCAGATTTAATTCGATCTCAAATTCTCAAAATTCAGAGTCAATCAGACTCAACTCAGATTTTTCAGTATTTGGAGTCAAATCTTTCCAATTAGCAAAATCAAAAGTCGATCAGACTCAAATCCTTTCCAAAAATTTTAAAATCAGGGGTCAATCAGATCCAATTTTTTTCGAAATTTCAAAATCATGCTTAAAGAGTTCAGAACTCCCGAAAACAGGGGTTTAATTGTCTTAAGGCAATTTAAATTCTAAACCAAGAGTTAATCAGACTTAAAGAATTTTCTATTCATAAAATTAGGAGTCAGTCGGACCCAAAGGATTTTCTATTCATTCAAAGAATTTTCTATTCACAAAATTGGGAGTCAAATCGGACTCAAAGAATTTTCTCAGGGGTTGGAAGCAAAAATAAGTAAGTTCCAGGGGTAAAAATATGATTTTTCGGGACCCAATTTGAATTTTGGGGAGAAAATCAAGGGTTTGGTAACCGCCTCAAACGCGGCACACGCTGATTTTGGCGATATTTCGTGACTGCCGTGCAGCACTCGCTGAATGCCGCGCGGCACTCGCTGAATGTCGCTACATCATTCAGAGAGTATCGCGCGACACTTTGTAGACACCCCGAGTTTGACCAAACGTCAAATCCAGGGATTGGTTACCTCTTAAGACCGATGATGACATTGACCGGTGAAATTCCAAGTTTTTCCAGAAAATTCAAAATCTTCAAAGATTCTTTAAACCAAATTTCAAAAAGAAAAATTGGGCATTCGGGAGAAACCCGAACGTTAAAGAACGTATGAGAATGTCAGCCTAGGGATTTATCCTAAAAAAAAGAGAGCGAGAGAAAATGAAAAGAAGTTTGAAAAGAAAAGAGAAAAGGATAAAAGAAAGGAGAAGAAAAAAAAAAGAAACAAAATGATATGTTAGAATATATACCATGCATATGAGTATATTCTAATAAAGTACATTACCAATATAAGTACATTAGTATAAACTTTACTAAATAATTAAGTTTTTGTTAACATATATTTTGAAAATTAAAAAGAAGGCAAGGATTCTGTTAGCCGCGGCACGCGGCGAAGCCGGCGGCACTCACTGAGTGCCGCGCTGACATTCACTGTGTGCCGCCCGGCAGTCAGTGAGTGTCGTCCGGCACTCAGCGAGTGCCGTAGGCAAGTCGTCGAGTGTCGCGCGCTGTAACAGACTACTCTTCTCACATGTTCTAGAAGAAAACTTTGCACATGGGTTTTCACTCGAATTTACCCATTTAACCTTGTAATGTTGGTCTGTATAAATAAACCTTCATCTCCATTATTGGGACTTTTGGCTTAACCTTTTGAATCAAATTGAGAGATACAAGAGATATATAGAGAATAGAGAGAATTGAGAGAGAGAGAAAAGAGAGTTTTCTTGAAGAATTTGAAGAGGAGGAGAAGAATTTGAAGATTTTTTGGAAGAACTTCACAAGAGATAGAAGAAATTCTTGAGGTCATAGAGGTAACCTCTCAATCCTTGATAGACTTGGGCAAATTCAATCACAAGTTCATAGTTCTAGAAACTTTACACATATTCAAAACCTCTCTTTCTACCTCATTTCATCACACACCACTTAGAGCTTGTGATTGAATCTCATAACATTTTATTAATTTGGATCTAATTGATGCCTTGGGTTTAAGATAAGTTTGATTTTGAAGAACTTGTGTTCCAATTTCTCTAAGTAAACTTTGATTCCTCATTTCTATTTTCTCTTTGAGATTCATAAAACTTTATGTATTCCTTTGAGTCCTTTTTAAATTCAATTCCTCAGTTTCCTATGGTCTCATGATTCATATGGAGATTAAGGAAAACTATGGTCATGTCTACATATAGTTAGTGGGATTTAAATCTCAACTCATGATTTGAATCCCCTTACTAAGAATCTTATAGGATTCATGCTATATTCCATAGAGGTTTATGTAAAATTTTGATTTTATTTAGTCTCCAAGGACCATTAATTGGAGAGGGGATTAGGATGTCATGACTCTATATTCCTCAAGGATCATATGTTTGAGAGAGGAATTAGATGTAGATTTTCATAGTTTATATTCAAAATTCATAAGATTAAGTACAACCTTAGGATTCTCTTGCTATGAGATCTATGATGGAAATCCATTAAGGCTAAATCCATGAACATCTTCATATTTCATTATTTACTCCAATTATCATAATCATACTTGATCCTAGTTCTCTCTAGAATCATGGATCAACTTTGATTCGAAATATGAACATCAATTTAACAAAGGTGCAGTGAATCCATAAACCAACTATGATCAAAGATTTTTATAAAATCATTGTTCATTGGAAATTGGATGAGACCAATTGGAGGATGTTCATAACTCATTTAAGCACCTCTGTAATTTTTTTTTGATGAAATTCCATGCTTAAGATGGTTTGGTCTTGTGATTTCAAAACAAGCAATTCACTGTCCAAAATTCCAGAATAGTAAGTCCGTTTTAAAATTAATAAATCAAAACCTTAATCGAACTTCCTTGGCCTCTAATAATTTTTTCTAAGTATTTCAATGTGTTAGGAAGGTTCCCTAAAAATATCTAAGTGTTTCTCATTAGCTTATTATTTTTAGAAAATCGTACAAGATATGTGAACAGAGAGTTGCAGATTCCTGAGTGATGTCTAGTGTTTTTCTTATTCCCAGAGATCTAACCGTTCAATCTTAAATTTTCTTCTTGGGTTATAAACTAGACTCACAGAGCCATATCATTTCCAAAAATGATTAAGATCCAACTGTTGGAAGTATTGTTTCTCTACCTTTTAAAATCTGGTCTGCTCTCCGTAATTTAGGAAAAACAGTCACTGTTTTTGTCTAGTCTCATTGATTTTAAGTTAAATAGTTTCCTAATGTCTTGGGACCCAAATTATGTTTTGAATAATGATAATTTAGCTTAAATCCAGAGGCTAAGTGGTCCAAATTAGTGAATAAATTCATATCTCATTCTTGTTCATATTCATTCATTCATTCATTCAATCATTCATGTATGTTGACGCTTATGATTAAAGCTAGTTCTTGGATAAAATTGGACTTAGTTGAACATAATTGAATATAAACATAAATTCCTTATGATCATGTTGGGATTATAGAACCCCTATATGGACATTACATTGACTCCTAGTTGAGACTTGTATATCTATAGAGGTACTATGGCTCTAAATAATCAAAGGAATTCATAGTTTTATCAATTCTTTCCATACTTGATAGATTTAAGCTAGAAGCTTAGGGTTTATTATTTGATATCTTTGATCAAGGTATGTGTACTAATCTTTGTTTTGTAGCACATTTGAGGTACAATTTCTCAACTCCTTCTCTAGTTTATTTCATTCTTTGATTTTAATTGATTTTCGACTCTATGCGCGACACCTTAGCTTAGGTCTTGCCTTATGTGTATATGTGATTGGAGACATTTTTCTTTGGATTTTTATTCTTTGTATGCATTGTACGTTTCCCATTTCGCGGCTGGATCTCGGGTAAGTCCTCTAGTTTCCTACTTGCACATCATTTTGCTTGCTACTTGAATTATGTGGATTATGAATGATATTTTATCGTTAGCAATCTTACACCATTTTCAATAAGCTTTTGTAATGTATATGTATATATGTATTAGTTGAGGGCACACTTAGATTATTAATTCGATTAGAAAGGATGTTGAGTAGAGGCCTATCATGAGATAGGATGAGAGGGGGTGTTTTAGTCCATTGGGCTCCTTCCCCTCTCATTCCATAATCCCCGGACCCAGATTATCTTTGGTTTCGCAAAAGATCGGTTGCTTTTAAAAATGGTTTCTTAATTTTCCTAAAAAAATTAAGTGGCGACTCTTTGAATTTGAAAAGAAATTGTTTTAAAAAAAATAAAAGTGAGCCCAAATGCCGGTATCCATAATCTGGCGACTCTGCTGGGGATCGTACCCAGAATCTCTGGTTTCACAGACCAGAATTTCTAATTTTGGGTTCACTCGAGGATTAGACTTGAAAGCATCCTTTTAATCAAATTAATTAATTTTTGTATGCCCGTTGCATTGCACTTGCATGTCTCACCAGTCGATTGCACGGAACTATGACCTTAGAGACTCGGGGTAACCCGGTCAGTCAAGCCATCATGGGGCCGTGTGATCACCCTTGATCTCATACCATGTGTTGGTAAATGAAGCATCCTAGCGGGTGTGTGTCAAGGGTCCCTTATTTGACCAAAACTCGACCTTTGCATGATAGCTTCTATAGAGCCTTTCAATCGTAGGAAATTAGTTCTTGATTAGGATTATGTGCTAGGGAGTTTTGTATGCCCGAAAGGGATTAATTGAGATGATGACGATGCTTGTTTGATGAAAGATGTGGAACCTCTTAATTACTTTTGAGCAATTCTCTCCATGTCTTATAACATTTGAAGACATGCCAAATTTTAATTATAAGGTTATATCTCTTATATCTTGCTAGCTAAGCATCATCGACCTTGTATGCATCCGAATCCATGAAAAGTGCAATAATTATCCGATCATGTGACCCTCATATCCAAAGAATCTTAAATCAATCTTTAAAAGCAAACGGATTTTGCCATCTTTGACCCAAAACATTTAACCGCTCTTTAAAAAAAAAACTTTGGAGTTCACTTTTGACTAAAATTCCACATCAACTTTTGTTGAGGTATATTTGCACATTCCCATCTTTAAAGGAAGAATCCAAAATTTTTGGGAACTGTTTTTAGAAAAAATGCTTTTTCAAATGAATTTTAAAGCGAAGTTTCAATCCAATCATCTTTTGTTGAGAAATGTTGTTACTTTCAAAGGAAAGCATCTTAAGAATTTGAAAGGTCCCATCATCTAGGGAAGTGTTTGACGCATGAATTTTAAAAAAGAATATTTTAAAATTTTCAAGCTTTAAAGATGTAATGATGGTCACAATGAAAGGAAAAGTCAGCGCACATGACATGGGTGAGGATTTTATGTGCTTATGTGTTTATGTGCTAGGATTAGAATTTCCTTTCTTTGGTATATATAGTAGGCACACACGCACACATGCATTTGCATCTGCAAGACATATGAGCCATTCATGAAAATTTCTTAAAAAGCATTTGCAAGCAAAATAACAAAATAAAGAAAGTTTCTTTGATTTTGAAATTTGAACAAATAAATAAATAAAAAGGAATAATAAAATATGTTTGTAGGTAAAAGATAGAATCCGCTACAAACACAGTTTGGTATAGAGACTCTACTGCGAGATTAGCGAGAAGACAGATGGCACAAGAAGCAAACGTGAGAGAGATAGCAGAATTGAGGGCCATAGTGGAACAGCAAGCAAGTCAGATGACAAGGATAATGACCATGATGGAACACTAGCATGACAGCTGCTAGTTATCGATCCTCCTCCACCTGTTAGGAAGGATGATTGGTTCGATGATCCAGAAGTGCCGAGGGCAGAAAAGGAAAAGATAGAGAAAAAAAAGGCAGAGAGAGAGAAACTGATGACCGAGAAAGTAGAGAAACTGGAAAGGGTAGTCTGAAAGGCCCAAGGAGTAGATACCTACTTGCTGGAACTAGAGGGATTATATAAAGGGGTTTGTGAAGTATTACCTGCAGGATTCAAAATGCCTGTGTTTGATAAATTTGATGGGATAGGAAACCCCCGTAGCCATATCAGGATGTGTATAGGGGCTTTTCAGCTAAGTGGCTTGAGTACGACTATGATGGCTGTTTTGTTTTAATAGACATTAACCGAAGCTGCCTTATCTTGGTATCATACATTAGAGCCTGGTAAGACCAGAATTTGGGAGGAAGTTATCAAGTCATTCGTAGCCCAGTACGAGTATAATCAGAATTTGGATGTTACCGTCAGAGATCTAGAGACTACCCGGCAGGGAAATAAGGAATCTTTTGCTGAATATCTGAGCCATTGGAGGAGAAAAGCAGCCAAAATGGTACAGAGGCCAACCAAGAAAGAACAAATCTGGATGCTAATGAAAAATCTCCAACCCGTCTATCAAGAGAAGATAAGGTTTCAATCCATCAACACCTTTGTTGAAGTGTTCGATGTAGGAACTATGATTAAGGATGCGATACAAGAAGGATTGATCAAGAGAGAAGAACCGATGAACAGGTACAGGCGTCCGAATTACGGGACAGGAGGAGGGCATTCAGGAAGTCATTCAAGTCCTACAAATGTGAATGCACTAAGCGAGCCAGAGAAGAAGTTTGATATAGTCAGGAGTTACCCAAAGAGAGGAGGAGATAAGCCTTTGAGGAGGTTCTCAGGCGCGGTTTGAATCATTACTCTGATGGTTTGACTTTGGTTATAGACAATATGGTGACTTTCAACTGTCATGGCCTACGGGTCCAAAAAGGAATTTATTTTCTCTATTTTTGCTACTGTGGGGCGTGACAGGATTTTTGGTATCAGAGCCTAGGTTTTGTAGTCGTGTTCACCAATTGTCCAACATTTATTGAGTTTGAACCTTAAGATTCCTTGAGGTAGGGGTTGACTCTCTAAGTTAAATTTTTTGAGTTGATCATATAAAGTTTACTTGTTATTAATGTGATAATAGTTATAACTATTATGTTTAGTGCGGAATACTTTCTGTGATTATTTTTGGGATCGACGACTAACCGATAGATGTCTGTATAGGTACCCAACCCTACTGCATCGATGGCAGGAAGACCTCTTACCCGGAACCATCCTATACAGATCAAAGATGCACCCCCAGCACCCCAAGTTACTGACCTGACTAGATTGTTCAAAGCCTTTATACGTAGGATGGAATGGATCAACAATCCTAACGTGCATAACAGAAATAACCATACACCACCTACAAGGCCAGTTGAGGATTGCATAGTAGAGCGCTTCCGTCATTTTCGTTCGGAGAATTTTGACGGGAATACTGAGCCATGGCAAGCGGAAAAGTGGCTCCGAGAGATGGAAGCGATCTTCGATACACTGGGATCTAATGAGATCGAGAAGCGTCGACTGGCGACATTCCAATTGACTTATGCGGCTGCTGATTGGTGGGAATCGGAGAAGGCAACCATAGGAGAGGATGCGGCTAGAAGGATGCCCTAGATCACATTTAAAGGGCTCTTTCTTGAGAACTACTTTCCTTAAACCGAGAGGAACAGGAAGGAGAGAGAATTCATCGAACTAAGGCAAGGGAACCTTACTATGAGGGAATATACGGTGCAGTTTGAATGATTATCCCATTTTGTTCTTCATATGATCGATACTCCAGAGAAGAAGAATAGGCAGTATCACCAGGGCCTCTCACTGCCACTACAACGGATGACTCTGAATCATCAAGGTCAAACCTTCAAGGCCATGGTAGGAATGGCAGTTGGTCATGAGAATATTAATGGACGGGAGCAAGGACGTTTGGGAATTGGCTACCACCCAGAGGTAACCAAGGACCTAGACCTCCGATGTGATTCCAAGGGAACAAGCGTAGATGGAATGGAGAGAGAAGGCCATAACCGGTGTTTTCCTAGAAACGTTATGCTGTGAACCCAGCTCCTCCTCCACAAGGATTTCCTGTTGTTACTAGAGGCAACACTGGTGGATGCCTTAATTACGGAAAGCCAGGTCATTTGGCTAAGGACTATCGAGCTTCCAAGAACTACAACAGGGCGAGCATTCTCTGTTGCAACTACAATAAGCATGGCCACATCAGCAGAATTGCAGAGCACGATGTAGGGCATACAACGGACCAGCTGCTCAGGGCCAAGTTGGACAAGCTCGTATGAATGCTATCCTCCCCGAGAACACTGGATTTGATAAGACTGAACAGCAGAACATTGAAGGTACTCTTACGTTATTCAGCACTCGAGTTAAAGTTCTATTTGATACTGGTGCTTTGAATTCATTTATTACAATCGGGATTGTTAAACTTTTGGGTTTAGTACCCCAGGTGCTTGATGTAGCCCTGAATGCGGTATCACCTTTGGGAGTAACCATAAGATTAGGAAAAGTGTGCAAAGACTGTACCTTAACCCTAGAGGATAGGATTCTTCCCGTAGATCTAATCATTTTGTCAATGCCAGAATTTGACATCATCTTAGGATTTGATTGGCTCACGAAGTATCGTGCTAAGTTGGACTGTGGCAATAGGAGGATTACCTTTTGGTACCAGGAAATCAGTCTTTTGATTTTCAATGCAACCTCTCTAGTGATGCTTTTCTTACTAGCCATCTAGCAGCTATCGAGAGCTCGACTTCAGAACTCACTGTTGCATAAATTCCTGTTGTTTGAGACTTTGAGGATGTGTTTCGGACTATTTTAGGACTACCACCTAAATGGGAGATTGACTTCTGTATCGAGTTGGTGCCTGGTACTTTACCACAATCGAAGGCTCCTTATCGGATGGCACCAACGGAGATGCAAGAACTGAAGAAGCAAGTGCAAAAGTTAGAAGATCTCAAATTTGTGCGACCTAGCACGTTGCCTTAGGGAGCACCGGTGCTATTTGTTAAGAAGAAGGACAGAACCCAGCGACTTTGTATCGACTATAGGGAGCTCAACAAGGTTATGATTAAGAATAAGTACCCACTCCCTAGAATCGATGATCTGTTTGATCAGCTGCAAGGAGCGACGATGTTCTCAAAGATTGATCTACGTTCGGGATACCACCAACTATTGGTTTGACCCGAGGATATTTCAAAGACTGTTTTCAGGATAAGGTACGGGCATTATGAATTCTTGGTCATGTCTTTTGGATTAACCAACGCTCTAGCGGTATTTATGCACCTAATGAATAGAGTCTTTAGACCCTACTTATACCAGTTCGTTATTGTGTTCATAGATGATATTCTAATATACTCAAAGACTGAGAAGGAACATGAGGAACATGTAAGGATCACACTACAGACCCTCCGAGATAATCAACTATATGCGAAGTTCAGTAAGTGTGAGTTTCGGCTGAAAGAGGTCACGTTCCTAGGACATGTTGTCTCGCAGGATGGAATAACTGTAGACTCATCAAAGATAGACGCAGTTTTGGATTAGAATATACCAATCACTGCAACAGAAGTCAGGAGTTTTCTTGGTCTAGCTGGATACTATCAGAGATTTGTAGAAGGATTCTCCAAGATCACAGCTCCTCTTACCAGACTGACGAAGAAGGATTTGAAGTTTGAATAGGGTAACAAGCATGAACACGCATTCCAGGAATTAAAAGAAAGATTGACCTCAGCGCCAGTGCTTGCGATACCCAAGAGCGGTGAACAGTTCACCATATATAGTGACGCATCACACTAAGGACTCGGATGTGTTTTGATGCAAGATGGGAAGGTAATCACATATGGGTCACGGCAGTTGAAACCTCATGAGTTGAATTACCCGACGCATGACCTCGAGCTAGCCACGATTGTTTTTGAACTCAAGATTTGGAGGCATTATCTCTACGGTGAGAAGTTTGATCTGTTTTCGGATCATAAGAGTCTGAGATACTTGTTCTCTCAAAAGGAGCTAAACATGAGGCAACGACGATGGATGGAATTGTTAAAGGACTACAATTTCACGTTGCAGTATCACCCTGGGAAAGTGAACGTGGTAGCCGATGCATTGAGTCGGAAACCCAGGAAGATAGTAGTAGCTTCTCTGATGGTCAAATAGTGGCAAACGTTAGAAACTTTGGCTGAATTTGGTATTCAGGCCACAAATACAAGTGAAGGACGACACTTTGGATGTCTTATGGTGCAGCCGACCCTTATTAGTCGTATTTTGGAGGCACAGAAGAAGAACGAGCGACTTCAAGAATGGTTTGCAGGTAACGCAGTAAAAGAACTAGAGAATTGGAATATTGGTTCGGACGAAGCACTCATATGTAGAGGCAGACTTTGTGTGCCCGATGAAGGTGACCTTAGAAAGGATATATTGGACGAAGCTCATAAGTCATGAATGACTATTCACCCAGGAGGTACAAAGATGTACAAGGATTTGAAGAAGAATTTTTGGTAGAAAGGTATGAAACGAGGAGTTACGGAACACGTGTCTCAATGTCTCACGTGTAAGCAAGTGAAGGCGAAACATCAGAAGCCTCCAGGACTTCTACAACCATTAGCAATTCCCGGATGGAAGTAGGAGCATATAACTATGGACTTCGTGGTAGGATTGCCAAGATCTCAGCAAAATCACGATGCTATTTGGGTAGTTGTGGATCGACTTACCAAATCGGCGCATTTCATAGCTTACACTATGTCGTATCTAGTCGAACGTTTAAGCCGGATGAACATACAACAAATCGTGCGACTACACGGTGTATCAGTCTCTATTGTATCCGACCGTGATTCAAGATTCACTGCAGAGTTTTGGAAAAGTCTACAGACGGCTTTGGGGACTTCGTTAAACTTGAGCACTACCTGTCATCCACAGACGGAATGGGTTAACCAAGTGATGGAAGATATGTTGCGAGCGTGTGTTATTGACTTTGAAAGCTCATGGGAGACCCATCTGTCGCTAATAGAATTTGCATACAACAACAGCCACCATTCGAGTATAGGAATGGCACCCTTTGAGGCATTATACGGAAGGCCATGTCGATCGCCATTATATTGGGTAGAGGTTGGAGAAAATCAACTACTCGGACCAGAGTTAGTTCGGGAAACTAACGAGAAGATCTAGGTCGTGAAAGAAAGGATGCGTACGGCGCAGAGTAGACATAAGAGTTACGTAGATAAACGTCGCAGGAGTTTGGAATTCAGTGTTGGAGATCATGGCATCTTCAGTGCGAGGCATTGTCAAATTCGGGCAAAAACGAGGAAAGTTGTCACCACGCTACATTGGACCGTTTGAAATTTTAGAGCGTGTGGGAAAAGTAGCCTATTAACTTGCACTGCCGCCTAAGATGTTAGGAGTACATAATGTATTTCATATCAGCATGCTTCGGAAGGTTGTACATGATCTGTCACATGAAATTGATTTCACAGACATTGAGGTAAACAACAACGTGACTTACACTGAAGGACCAGTCCGAATTTTGGAACGGGGAGTCAAGAAGTTGAGGACTAAAGAAATTCCTCTAGTAAAAGTTCAGTGGAGACACCATGACGAACATGAAGCTTCTAGGGAATTGGAATCAGAAATACGCGAGAAGTTTCCAGTTTTGTTTAGTGACTAGCTAGCTCAGATTTCGGGACCAAAATCTCTGTTAAGGAGGGTAGATTGTAGTAACTCGTATTTTCATGTTTAAATTGACGATTTAGACTTCGTGTGCAATTTTAGCGGAAATTGGCCACAGGGGTATTTTGCTCATTTTTCCAATTTTGTAAGTCATGAACTGAAAATAAAATATTTGGAAAAAGTTGCGTAAGGTTAAATGATTCGCTATTCGTATTGGAAGTTAAGAGTTTTCGATATCTATTTAGAAGATATCTCAATTTTTGTCATTTTGAGAAAATATCCGTTTTTGTATTCATACAACCTTTTCTGTATTTATTCGACTTTTTAATTATATTATTTAATAATATAATTACATGAATAATAATTATAATGAAAGATAATAATTACCTAACTAGATTTCCACTATAATTAATATTTTTTCAGAATCCGTAATTATACCTGTGATTCCCTAGACCATGCTTATACCCTAAGCCAACCCCCAAACAACCCCTGTGAGGTGTCCTGTGAGGTGTCCTGTGAGGTGTCTTGTGTGCTTGTGAGGTGTCCTGTAAGGTGTCCTATGAGGTGTCTTGTGTGCCTGAGTGCTTGTGAGGTGTCCTGTGAGGTGTCCTATGAGGTGTCTTGGTACTTGAGTGCTTGTGAGGTGTCCTGTGAGGTGTCCTATGAGGTGTCTTGTGTGCTTGAGTACTTGTGAGGTGTCCTATGAGGTGTCTTGTGAGGTGTTGTGTATAATATATATACATATTGGTGGCCTTTCCCCTTTCCCTATAAAAACCCCTCCCATTAGTTGTTGAAAAGGAAGGGAAAAATAATAATAGAGAGTTAGCCGAGAGAGTAAAGGAGAAAGAAAATAAAAGAAAGGAAGGGAAGAAATCCCAAACCACACTGCAACCCCAAACCTACGAGAAGAAGAAGGAGAGAAAGGAGAAGAAAAAGAGGAGAGCGAGACACCCCGAGACCACCCACGACCACCCCGAGCTCGCCGGTGTCACCGTCTTTACCGGTGCATGCCTATACTCACTTAGTAGCGTAGATATGAATGTTTATATATGTTTTGGCATGAAAGAATTAACGGACCCCGAACATACGGGAAAGGTCCAGTTCAATTATGGGATATTACTGCTCTCAATCGATCGAACGTAGTTCAATCGATCGAACTTAATAGAATGTTAATTGTTTAGTTGTTTTATATCTAGTGAACTGTTAACCTGTTTATTATCATATATTGATGTTGGAGAACTGTATGGGAATAATACATACGTGGAATAATGGACTTAATGCATTGAAAAGTGGAACCCTTTGGTTACTGTTGAGATAATAATGAGATTGAAAAGCCGACGTGCATAGTAGTGGGTTTGTCAATCGCAATGGTCGATACTATTTATGATTGGTACGTGTAAATGCGGTTAGGAAGATCGTATGATATAGGACGGTGTGGCCAATAGTATGTGTTAGGGCATATTGGCCGTAATGTAGTGGGTGTATTGGCCGTAATCTAATGAGCGTATTGGATTGGCGTATTGGTCGTAATGTAATGAGCGTATTGGTTAGGCGTATTGGCCGTAATGTATCGAGCGTATTGGCTGGGCGTATTGGCCGTAATGTAATGGGCATATTGGTCGTAATGTAATGAGCGTATTGGCTGGGCGTATTGGCTTTAATGTATCGAGCGTATTGGCCGTAATGTATCGAGCGTATTGGGCGTGTTGGCCAGGATGTATCAAGGGCGTGTTGGCCAAAGTATATCAGGGCATTTGGCTAGATTATATGGGACTTTGTGTCTGGTTTGACAAACCATAGGTATGGGACTACGTGTCTGATTAATGTGGACTCAAGAGTCTATATTATGTATTAGGAGATTGGGGTGATGTCCGTTGTTAGATATTGAGTTAGTGCATACATGCATGCGAACGATGAGATGATCCTTTTAATGATGTTGTTTATATATGTTGCCATCAATAGATACTCTGTTAGTATTTGCATTCACTCGACTTTCGTAGCTGACGGCATTTATGCCGCTGGATATTCAATGTCCAGCTGGCCAGGGTTATGAGTATTCAGGAGATGCATACATGGATAGGGGCTACAAGGAGGGAGCCTACGATGATGGAGGCTATGCTAGAGATGACTACTACGTAAGCTGAAGACTTACGGCTTGCTGTTGATAGTTTATGCTTATGTTTTTAGAGACCGTTGTTATAGTTAAGTTTGTAATTGGCATATGTTGCCGTAATGCTTTATTTATATTTTCTGCGAACACTTTGGTTTTGTAATAGTTAGTATTGAACTCTGATTATATATATCAACCTTAGAACTTTCCAATGTGCGATTTGAATCATTACTTTGATGATTTGACTTTGGTTATGGACAATATGGTGACTTTTAACTGTCATGGCCTACGGGTCTAAAAAGGAATTTATTTTCTCTATTTTTGCCACTGCGGGGCGTGACACCCCTCTTCCCAAACTCAAAACCCGTAAAACAAAAATTGAGGCGAATGAGGCCTGAATGGGCGCTAAAAGTGAAAGAGGAAGTTGAAAAGCGGTTAGGAGCTGGACTCTTGATTGTCACCGAGTATCCAGAATGGGTCGCTAATATTGTACCAGTCCCAAAAAAAAGATGGGCGTGTTAGGATTTGTGTGGATTTCTGAGATTTGAATAGAGCCAGCCCTAAGGACGATTTCCCTTTACCCCACATTGATGTGTTAGTAGATAATACGGCAGGGCATGAACTCTTATCTTTCATGGATGGGTTCTCAGGGTACAACAAGATATTAATGGCACCTAAGAATAGGGATGGGGGACTTATTGTTATAGAGTTATGCCATTTGGGCTTAAGAACGCGGGGGCAACTTATCAAAGAGCCCCCTCCACCCTACTACATGACATGATCCATAAGGAAGTAGAGGTGTACGTGGATGACATAATAGTGAAGTCCAAAGAGAGGGAAAGGCACTTACAAGCTTTAAGGAAATTCTTTAAGAGGTTAAGAAAACTTAGAATGAGATTAAGCCTGCAGAAATGTACTTTTAGGGTCACCACGGGGAAATTGTTGGGGTTTCAGATTACACAGAGGGGGATTGAGGTAGATCCAACCAAAATTCAAGCCATAACCGAAATTCCGTCACCCCAAAATGAGAAGGAGTTGAGGGGATTCTCAGGAAGAATGCAGTTTATCAGCCATTTCATATCCAAACTCACCATGACCAGTGACCTGCTATTCAAGTTGTTGAGGAAAGGGGAAAAGTTTGAATAGGATGACCAATGCCAGAAAGCCTTCGAAAGATCAAAACTTATCTTCAAAATCCACCTGTCCTATCACCTCCCAAACCTGGTAAGCCTTTATTGCTATATCTATCTGTTATCGAGAATTCCATGGGGTGTATGCTGGCCCAAGAAGAGGAAGAGGGGCGTGTAGAGAAAGCCATATATTACCTAAGTAAGAGAATGACCGGGTATGAGTTGAACTATTCGCCGTTGGAGAAAGCATGTTGGGCTTTGGTGTGGTGTACACGTCGCCTTAGGCATTACATGTTAAGCTTCCCTGTCACCCTAATATCCTGAATGGACCCACTCAAATAGCTCTTTGAAAAACCTACCTTAACCAGTAGGATCTCACGCTGGACCATGATGCTGGCCAAATTTGATATTAGATATGTCACTTCCAAATCTGTCAAAGGGAGAGCCGTCGCCGAATACTAAGCTGACCTTGCCATAGAATCCGAAGAAAGAGGAGAATTTAAGTTTCCTGATGAGGGGGTGATGAAAGTAAAGGAACACCGGTGGAGAATGTATTTTGATGGAGCAGCCAATCAGGTAGGACACGGAGTTGGAATCATCCTCATATCACCTAAGGGGGTCCCTACCCTGTTGGCCGTTAAACTTAAGTATAACTCAACCAACAACACGGCAGAATACGAAGCATGCATACTTGGGATGGAAGCAGCCTTGGCCTTAAAAATTGATAAGATTGATGTTTTTGGGGACTAGAATCTGATAATATCGCAAGTGAGGGGTAATTGGAGAATAAAGCATGAGAAATTGAGACCTTACCATGGATACTTGGAGAGCCTAAAAGTGCAGTTTAGAAAAATCTCATTCTATTACCTTCCTCGTGAGGAAAACCAACTAGCTGATTCTTTAGCAACCCTAGCCTCGATGATCCAAATCCCTAGAGGAGTTACCATGATTCCCCTATCCATAGAAGAGAAAACCCGGCCCTCATTCAGGACAATCGCAGCCATTGATGGAGGAGAAGAGACAGAAGTACCGTAGTATACGGATGTTTGGAGTTTCATTGAGAAAGAAAAGTACCTTAAAGGGGCGTCAGAAAAAGATAAGAAGGCGGTCCGAAGGTTTTCAGCTCAGTTTGTGATTTATGCGGGAAAGTTATGGAAAATTCCTATACCGGTTATAACCTAGAATGTCTATATGGAAGGGAAGCGAGAGAAATGATGGAAGAAATACATGAAGGAGTCTATGGGCCCCACATGAATGGACACATGTTGGCCAAAAAGATAATTCGACAGGGATACTATTGGACAACTCTGGATAAGGATTGTTGTGAGTATGTTAGGAAATGCCATAAATGTCAGATCCATGCAAATCTTATGCATACCCCACCTTCCCAACTTTACAACATGACCACCCCCTGGCTGTTCTCTGTGTAGGTATTGACATCATCGGGGAAGTAGCCCCAAAAGATTTGAATGGACACCGGTACATAATCGTGGCAATAGATTATTTCACCAAATGGGTGGAGGCGGCATCATATGCAACTCCGAAAGCCAAGGATGTGGCAAATTTTATCGAGAAGAACATAGTCTGCAGATACGGGGTGCCAAATGAGCTTATTTTTTACCATGAGAGCCACTTTCAGGGAGAAGTTATCCCACTCTTAGAGAAGTATAGGATTACCCACCACCAATCCTCACCATATAGACCCCAGACGAATAGAGTAGTAGAAGCCGCAAACAAGAATGTAAAGGCAATCCTGGGGAAGATGACAGATACATACAAGGATTGGTATGAAAAGTTACCATTTGCTTTATGGGGATACCGAACTTCTAAAAGAACTTCAAGAGGGGCTACGCCGTATTCATTAGTCTATGGGATGGAAGTTGTTCTACCAGTTGAGGTCGAAATACCATCTTTAAGAGTTTTGGCAGAGTGCGAGGTAACCGAACTTGAGTGGCTGCGGGGGAGATATGAGGAATTGATGCTATTAGATGAGAAGAGCCTAGCTGCTATAAATCACACTCGGGGATATCAGAAAAGGATAGCTCGTGCTTTCAACAAAAAGGTTCGCCCAAGGAAGCTTGTTGAGGGTGACCTGGTCCTCAAAGAACTTAAAGCGACCGTTTATGACCCCCGAGGAAAATTCAAACCCAACTAGGTCGGACCATATATCATTAAGACACTCCTCTCCGGAGGAGCTGCCTATCTCATGGACCTAGACGGAGTTGAGTTTAAACAACTAGTCAACCTCGATCGCCTCAACAAATATTTTTCTTAAGACCTTGTCATTTTAAAACCTCCAGAGTTGATGAACTACGCTTGACCTGATTCCCGCTAGGGGATACGTAGACAACCTGCTCGGTTCGGTCACATAAATAAACTTGCCTAAAAGGCACTTCCTTTCTGACCTTAGCTGAACTACTACGGACCTGATATCCGCTTGGGGATAAGTAGGCGGGCGCATAACCCTCTGTCCAAATAAAACCCAACTCCCGATGTAACCCAATATCCTGAGTTTTCCTATGCCAAACTAGGGGCAAACTTGTGTTTGCCCAGAACTAGAATCAAAGCCCCTATACTAGGGGCAAACTTCATTTGCTAAACCAAAGAACCCAGAAAATACCTAAACCCATTTCTGGATCTACTGGCTATCAAAATAGGTACTGTGTGGAAGCAAATGAGGATTCATAGTATAGAATGATTAAAACTTTAAAGCAAAACTCAAAGCAAAGTAATAAAAGCTAAGAGAGACATTAAAAGGAAAATTTTCATAATCTGAAGCGATGGGAGAAGTGCAAACTATGATTTAACATGATTAGAATAATTTCCTGATACAAAGAAAAATCTTTTTGAAAATTAAAAAAATAAATAAACCACAAAATAAAAGCGCAGTAAGAGTCAAGCAGGATTTTTCGGAAGTTTTAGAATCTTGTTTTTTCCTTTTTGTTTGTCTAGAAGCTATTTCCCGACCAAACTCTGAATCTCAAGAAGGTACACGGTAGTGGGAACAATTGAAGAAGGGAACCTCCGGAAAGGAGCCAACACTTTGTCATGCCAAGCCTTGGCAAATAATCTCATGGTAAAGGGGCGCAGAGCGCAGCTCCTTGAAAAATCTACAGTAATAATGTCTGAGACATCCTGAAGCAAATCAAACTGACGAACCACCCGTCCGAGAATGTAAAAAGTGGTAGCATGCAGACCCGGTAGCCAAACACCCGGACGCCCGGGAAGCCGCACAGTGACAGAGCAGTAAGTTCATCGGGGGGACACCTAGCGAATGTTTCCACAACATAGGCTCTGAAGCCAAGTAAGCCAGCCGTCAACCATGCAATAGAGGAAATGAACATTTAGGCGATCATAGGGAAGCAGTCTCCTAGCAGGTAAATGAGCGAAGAGGCCTAAACGCTCGAGAAGCCAGATCTGCAAAACATGATGTGACCCTGAAAGCAACATCGATCCGGTGCTCTATGCATGATCCAAACCCAGTAGGGTTTCTCCTAGAACAAGCATGACAGCACTCCGCATCTCTCGAAGACCACAAACAATAGGGATAAGGATGTTAGAGGAAGACTGGAATAGGAAATGGGAGAGCATAGCCAAAGAAAGGGCACTGCATCTAATGATTTGATGCCCTCCGTCATCCGGATCGCCAATGGGAGCATAAATAGAAGAAAGGCGGTCGAAGTCAATATGGAGGTCGCGAACAAAAGAGCTGGCAGCACCTCAGGAAATATGAAGAAGAGCCGCTAGATCTTGGATGTACCCTGCCTGTATATGGGGGATTGTCACGCCCCGATGTAGCATAATACAAGAAAGCATTTAATTTCCTTTATGGACTCGTAGGTCGTGACAAGTGAGTATGACCAATTGTCCCTGCAACAAATAACTTAAACAGCATTTCTAAAGAAAGGTTACTAATAAAACATAAGCTCCAAAATTAAAACTTACTAAACTGTTACATAAGTCCAGGTCTTAGGCACAAAACATCCTTATTCAAATGTCTGAAGCTAGTCTATTACAACCCAAAATTTAAAAAGACATAGGAAGATATAAAGCAGCCTCCTGGAAAGTCCCCTGCCTTTAACTAGCATAGTCGAAATAAACAAGTGCTCGTAAGCTGGTGAGCAAAATAAAGTCCAGGACGTACAGTCCAGGACGCATCAACGCCGTCAGCTTATGCAGTCCAGGACGCATCAACGCCGTCAGCTTATGCAAGCTGGTGAGCAAAATAAACAAGTGCTCGCAATGTATATATAAGCAAATAAACAGCGGTGCAATTTAACTTTAAAAGCAATAGATTCAAGGTTCCAATTCCAACATAAGTCACGGGGGAATAAAGTAAGCAATAAATATGCGACCGTGCATGAACAATGTAACATCTCATCTTTCTGACACTTTTCAACAAAACCCGACTCAACAAAACTATTACCTCAGATACCAGGAATAATATCCGATCGATATCTAAGTCGTACACAACACTATCGCCTCCAATACCAGGAAAAATATCCGATCGATATTGAGGTCGCATACCACGCTATCGCCTCAGATACCAGGAATAATATCCGATCGATATCTGAGTCGATCACGACCAATCATCGCTTCGGATACCAGGAATAATATCCGATCGATATCCGGAACGAGCACCTTAGATACCAGGTTTAATATCCGATCTATATCTAAGCCCTACTCAATACCATCGCTTCGGATACCAGGATTAATATCTGATTGATATCCAAAACGAGCGCCTTAGATACCAGGAATAATATCCGATCGATATCTAAGCCGTACTCAATACCATCGCTTCGGATACCAGGAATAATATCCGATCGATATCCAAAACGAGCGCCTTAGATACCAGGAATAATATCTGATCGATATCTAAGCCGTACACAACATTGTCGCCTGCAATACCAGGAATAATATCCGATCGTTATTGAGGTCGCACACCAGACCGCCACTCTTTACTCTTTTCACGCTTTCTCACACACATGCATGTTGACACAACCTCGACCCTAATATGTAAGTCAATGTTCACAATTTGTAGTAACAGTTATTAATCTCAAAACTGGATATTCGTTCAACATAAATCTCGGTCTTAATCGTTCTTACAAGTCCAATGCCTAATCAGTGAGCCTTTAAAACAGTATATCTGTCAAACAGTTCTTTAAACACTTTCAAAACCTTTTCCAAACAGTCCCTTATATAAAAATACAAAAATTGATTAAAATGCCTAGGTCGCGCGAGCGGGCCGCGCGAGCGAGGGAGAGGGTGGTCGCGCGAGCGGGTCGCGCGCGCTAAGGGGGGCGATGGGTCGCGCGAGCGGGCCCGCGCGCGAATGGGGAATGGGTCACGCGAGCGGGCTACGCGAGCGAGCCTCACCCGAGCGGGTCGCACGCGCTAGTTATCACAGTTTCATCATCTTCTTCATTTTTCCCCTATTTCTGATTTCTAACTGTAATTTATACCCATTTCTATTTTCTGTTTCAATTATGTCATGCCATATTTAGATTTCTTCGTCTTTCCGCGTAGATTAAGAATATGTGATCAATTTAAACAAATACGGATTATATCTCTAGATATTCGCAATTAAAGTAAGGGTGTCAAAAACTTTAAATCAACGGTACGTCGCGATATGGATGAATTACTCCGTAGGATTTGAACCGTAGCTTATTGGGACTAAGATCTTTCATTCCCAATTCACGGAATTGATTTTAGTTAACTTTTGTAAAACTCCAATTTTCAAAGCTTTAATGGTGTATCTATATATACACCTATACACACATATATACACTGAAATATACTTATATATACGTTGAGAATGAGTTTATAATACTCACAGAGGTTAATTATTCAGAGAATTGAGACCAAGAGTTTCCGCCGTTTGAGAATTTCTCCGTTCTTCTCTCTTGATTTTGAGATGTATATATATATAACTATGTATCTGTATGTGTATGTATATATTTATATATAATCAGTTTTTTGTGTGTGTATTCTTGAGAGGAAGAGAGAATTGAGATAGAATTTGAGAGGGACGGTGAGTGAATGAGAGAATTTAGAGTTAATACACATACATATAATGTATGTGTTTTGGGCTACAAGAAAGGGGAAGATTTTCTCCGGTGTGGTTGAGCTCACGTGCTCCCATACCCAAATGCGGTAAGGACGCAGATGAAAACATAAACTGGTATTAACCGGTTGCGATAAAAAAATACAGAAAATTATAATAGTGTAGAAATAAATTCCGGGTTGTACCAAAAATATAGATATCGATTTTGAAACCATAGAAAATATTTCAATATTTAAGAAAATTATGGTTTGACCCCAAATAAATATTTTGAACAGAAATTAAATTGAAATAAACATTTATTAACGAAAAAGAAATACAGGGTGTTACACTCTACCCACTTTAACAGAGATTTTGCCCCGAAATTGAGCTAACTAATCCTGAAACAACTCGGGGTACCTAGTCCTCATGTCCGACTCTAACTCCCACGACGCTTCTCTCTCGTCATGATGCCTCCACTGAACCTTAACCAAAGGAACGTCTCTTCTTCTCAACCTCTTGATACTCTGGTTAAGAATCCTCACAGGTCTATCCTTGTAAACAACATTCTGACTTGTCTCAATATCATCAAAATTAACCACATGTGAAGGGTCCCGTATGTATTTCCTTAACATACTAACATGGAACACGTTATGAACACCAGACATCTTTGGTGGCAACGCGAGTCGATAAGCCACTATCCCAACACGTTCAAGTATCTCGAATGGTCCGATGAAACAAGGTGCCAACTTCCCTCTTTTCTGACCAAAATGTACTACTCCCCAAACGGGTGAAACCTTAAGGAGTACATGATCTCCAACACCGAACTCCAAATCCTTTCGTCGCCGATCCGCATAACTCTTGTGTCTACTCTGTGCAGTTTTCATTCTTTCCTTGACCAGTGAAATCTTCTCATTGGTCTCTCTCACCAACTCTGGTCCTAACAATTCTGTGTCTCCCACTTCAGCCCAACATAACGGAGATTGACATGGCCGTCCGTACAAGGCTTCGAATGGTGCCATCTCAATACTCGAGTGATAACTGTTGTTATACGCAAATTCGACCAACGGTAAGTGAGTCTCCCAAGATCCTTCAAAATCGATTGCACAAGCTCTCAGCATATCTTCCATAATCTGATTTACATGCTCAATCTGTCCATCAGTCTGAGGATGGAAAGCAGTACTCATCTTGAGCAAAGTCCCCATAGCCTTCTGCAGACTTTCCCAAAATCCCGAGGTAAAACGTGCATCGTGGTCTGATACAATCGACACAGGCACACCGTGCAGCCGCACTACTTGCTGTAGATACATTCGACTCATCCTTTCTACTGGGTAAGTCATATTGTATGCGATGAAGTATGCAGACTTCGTCAGACAAGCCACGATTACCCAAATCGCATCATGGTTCTGTTGTGACCGGGGTAGTCCAACCACGAAATCCATAGTTATGTGTTCCCACTTCCATCCTGGTACAGGTAAGGGTTGCAACAATCCCGAGGGTCTCTGATGTTCGACCTTTACTTGTTGACAAGTCAAACATTTAGATACAAACTCGGCTACTTCTCGTTTCATCCCTTCCCACCAGAAGTTTCTCTTCAAATCTTTATACATCTTTGTTCCTCCTAGGTGTACTGTCAGTCTCAATTTATGTGCTTCTTCTAGAATATCCTCGAGCCAATCTCCTGAATCTGGCACACACAATCTGTCTCGACATCGGTATCCTTCACCGTTCCCAACTTTCCATTCTGCAGGTCCTTTTCTGACATCTTGGCGAACCATACTTGAAACTTCTCGTCTTTCTTTTGGGCCTCGATGATTCGACTCACAAGTGTTAGTTGTACCATGAGGCATCCAAAGTGTTGCCCGACACTTCCCTCTGAAATCTGCATATCAAATTCTGCGATTGTCTTCAAGGCTTTCCATTCCCTTATCATCAATGAAGCAATCGTTCCTCGAGGTTTCCGACTTAGAGCATCAGCAACTACATTAGCCTTACCAGGGTGCTAGTCTAATGTAAAGTCGTAGTCCTTGATCAGTTCCATCCACCGGTGTTGCCTTATATTCAGCTCTTTCTGAGTAAGCAAATACTTGAGGCTTTTGTGGTCTGAGAATAAATCAAACTTCTCTCCATAGAGGTAGTGTCTCCAGATCTTAAGTGCGAACACGACTACTGCTAGCTCTAAATCATGAGTTGGGTAATTCAATTATTTGGCTTCAACTGTCGTGAACCATAGGCGATAACCTTACCATCTTGCATAAGGACACATCCCAATCCTTGATAAGAGGCGTCACTAAAAATAGTGAACTTCTCACCATACTTTGGTATGGCAAGCACTGGCGTTGTTGTCAATCTCTCTTTCAATTCCAGAAAAGCGCGTTCATGCTTATCAGTCCATTCAAACTTCAAATCTTTCTTAGTCAAACCAGTTAACGGGGTTGCTATCTTTGAGAAACCCTCTACAAATCTCCAATAGTAACCAGTGAGTCCCAGAAAACTTCTGACTTCTGTAGCATTGGTTGGCCGAGTCCAATTCGCCACAGCATCGGTCTTTGAGGAGTCAACCGCGATTCCTTGTTGTGAGATCACATGCCCGAGAAACTTAACTTCCTGAAGCCAGAATTCACACTTGCTGAATTTAGCATACAGGCGGTGATCCTTGAGAGGCTGCAACGTGATCCGTAGATGTTGTTCATGCTCTTCCTCTGACTTGGAATAGATCAAAATATCATCGATGAAGACAATAACGAATTGATCTAAGTATGGCTTGAATACTCTATTCATCAAGTCCATAAACACAGCTGGAGCATTCGTCATCCCAAACGGCATCACTAAGAACTCATAGTGTCCATACCTCGTCCTGAAAGCAATTTTAGGTATGTCTTCCTTCCGCACCCTCAACTGGTGATACCCTGACCGTAGATCAATCTTAGAAAAGGTCGTGGCTCCTTGCAATTAATCAAACAGATCGTCTATCCGAGGTAAAGGATACTTATTCTTAATAGTAACCTTATTCAGTTCCTGGTAGTCAATAGACAACCGCATTGTCCCATCCTTCTTCTTCACGAATAACACTAGTGCTCCCCAAGGTGAAGTACTTGGACGAACAAAACCCAACTTCTCAAGTTCTTGAACTTATTTCTTCATCTCCAATAACTCAGTAGGGGCCATCCTATAGGGAACCTTGGTTATAGGTCGAGTACCTGGCACCAATTCCACACAGAATTCTATGTCCCTCTCAGGTGGTAATCCAGAAATATCTCAAAATACTTCCTCAAACTCTTTGATCAACGGTATTGATGACACTGTCACCTCTGCATTGACAACCTCAATGTTTGCTAGGCATCTGGTGAGGAACATATCACCCGAAGGGTTACATTGGAAATCGAAGAGTCGATTCCCATTGTCTGCGAATGTGATCCTCTTCCTTGCACAATCTAACTTTGCATGATTCTTCTCGAGCCAATCCATTCCCAGGATTATATCGAACTCCTTCATTAACAGAACCACCAATCTTTCCAAAAGTTCACGGTCTTCTAACCATAGAGGACAATTCTTACATACATGTAATAACTTGACGCTGGTCCCTAAGGGTGATACAGCACTCAAAGCTTCATCTAAACGTTACTGTACTATTCCCAACTTCTGAACCATCTTAACAGATATAAAAGAATGTGTAGCACCCGTATCAAATAAAACTTTAACATGAGAGTTAAACAAGGTTAGAGTACCTTCCACTGCTCGTTGCTCAGGCGGTTCCTCCTCATAAACACCTTCTTCATAACATGTTTCTTCATAACCAGCAGCCTCGGGAATAACAGCATTCAGGCGGGCCTGTCCTTGCTGATCGTAATTGCCTCTCCTAAGAGCCTTGCATTCCGGACTTATATGACCTGGCATGCCACAATTATAGCATACAACTCCCGGATGATCAGCACGCCTAGTTACTCTGTAATCTTTAGCTCGGTGACCGGGATTACCACAATTGAAGCAGTTATTGTTGTTGTTCCCTCCTGTTGCTCGAGGCGGATACTGCTATACTGCTTGTGTCTATTGAGGTTTCTTCCCTCCATCCCAGGTCCTTTTCTGTCCCTGAGGGTACCCTGGTTTTTGTCTGGAATAACCCTTCTGTAGAGGTCGATTTCCAAATGGCTTCGAATTCTGACAACCATCATTCTCTAACCCCATAGCCAATCTCACCAGAGCTTCAAATGACTGGCGCAGATGCCCCATAGTCAGATGTCGGAGAGACAAGTTGAGACCCTGGTGATACTTCTTGATTTTTCTCTGGGGTGTCCACCATATGTGGAGCACAGCAAGACAGACGCTCAAATCAAGTAGTGTACTCACGGACAGTCAGATTCCCTTGAGTCAATTCCATAAACTCTTTCTCTCTCTTGTCCTTCTCTTCTTCAGGAAAATACTTCTCGAGAAATCTTTCTTTGAACACCACACATGGCATTCTCCTTGCAGCTTCTTCCCCTATGGTTGCCTTTTCAGCATCCCACCAATCAGCCGCTGCATAAGACAGTTTAAAGATAGCCAGACGCTCCTTCTCCAGATCAGTGCACTCTATGGTCTCAAAGATACGCTCCATCTGACGTAGCCACTGTTCTGCTTGCCAGGGTTCATCAGTCCCAGCAAAATACTCAGGTCGCAGAGCATAAAACTCCTTGAGAAGCTTCTCTCCAGTCTGGTGGGCTTGCCTTCCATTCCCGTTATGATTCCCATTCTGATTATTGTTCATTATATTCTGATCTTTAATCCTCTCCAATCTCCTTACAAAAGCCTCAAACATTCCGGTTGGGTCTACTACCGGGGGTACAGCTTCAATAGTGGGACGATTCCTGAGATTTCTTCCAGCCATAATTCAAGAGAAAGGTACCTATTCATCAATCAACAGAATTCGGTCAATCTCCAGATGAAGAAGAAAGTTCTTGATGAGAGAAAGCGATTAAGTGCGGAATGAAGTCGAACTATCTTATCTTAATTCTATCTTAATGGGAGGTCCTATGTGTTCTGGACAAGTGGTCGAGCCAAAACCTGGCTCTGATACCAAAAAGCCTGTCACGCCCCGACGTAGCATAATACAGGAAAGCATTTTATTTTCTTTATGGACTCGTAGGTCGTGACAAGTGAGTATGACCAATTATCCCTGCAACAAATAACTTAAACAGCATTTCTAAAGAAAGGATACTAATAAAACATAAGCTCCAAAATTAAAACTTACTAAACTGTTACATAAGTCCAGGTCTTAGGCACAAAACGCCCTTATTCAAATGTCTGAAGCTAGTCTATTACAACCCAAAATTTAAAAAGACATAGGAAAATATAAAGCAGCCTCCTGAAAAGTCCCCTGCCTTTAACTAGCATAGTCGAAATACCCTGGCTGCTCCTGCCCCTGAAAATCTGGACATACAGTCCAGGATGCATCAACGCCATCAGCTTATGCAAGCTGGTGAGCAAAATAAACAAGTGCTCATAATGTATATATAAGCAAATAAACAGCGGTGCAATTTAATTTTAAAAGTAATAGATTCAAGGTTCCAATTCCAACATAAGTTACGGGGGAATAAAGTAAGCAATAAATATGCGACCGTGCATGAACAATGTAACATCTCATCTTTCTGACTCTTTTCAACAAAACCCGACTCAACCAAACCATTACCTCAGATACCAGGAATTATATCCGATCGATATCTAAGTCGTACACAACACTGTCGCCTCCAATACCAGGAATAATATCTTATCGATATTGAGGTTGCATACCACGCTATCGCCTCATATACCAGGAATAATATCTAATCGATATCTGAGTCAATCACGACCAACCATCGCTTCGGATACCAGGAATAATATCCGATCGATATCCGAAACAAGCGCCTTAGATACCAGGAATAATATCCGATCGATATCTAAGCCATACTCAATACCGTCGCTTCGGATACCAGGAATAATATCCGATCGATATCCGAAACGAGCGCCTTAGATACCAAGAATAATATCCGATCGATATCTAAGCCGTACATAACACTGTCGCCTCCAATACCAGGAATAACATCCGATCGATATTGAGGTCACACACCAGACCGCCACTCTTTGCTTTTTTCACGCTTTCTCACACACATGCATGTTGACACAACCTCGACCCTAATATGTATGTCAATGTTCACAATTTGTAGTAACAGTTATTAATCTCAAAACTGGATATTCGTTCAACATAAATCTCGGTCTTAATTGTTCTTACAAGTCAAATACCTAATCAGTGAGCCTTCAAAATCGTATATCTGTCAAACAGTTCTTTAAACATTTTCAAAACCTTTTCCAAACAGTCCCTTATATAAAAATACAAAAACTGCTTAAAATGCCCAGGCCGCGCGAGCGAGGAATAGGGTGGTCTCGCGAGCGGGTCGCGCGCGCGAAGGGGGGGGGGATGGGCCGCGCGAGCGGACCGCGCGCGCGAATAGGGAATTGGTCGCACGAGCGAGCCTCGCCCGAGCAGGTCGCGCGCGCGAGTTACCACACTTTCATCATCTTCTTCACTTTTTCCCTGTTTCTGATTTCAAACTGTATTTTATACGCATTTCTGTTTTCTGTTTCAATTATGTCATGCCATATATGGATTTCTTCGTCTTTCTGCGTAGATTAAGAATATACGATCAATTTAAACAAATACGGATTATATCTCTAGATATTCGCAATTAAAGTAAGGGTGTCAAAAACTTTAAATCAACGGTACGTCGCGATACGGATGAATTAGTCCGTAGGATTCGAATCGTAGCTTATTGGGACTAAGATCTTTCATTCCCAATTCACGGAATTGATTTTAGTTAACTTTTGTAAACTCCAATTTTCAAAGCTTTAATGGTGTATCTATATATATACACCTATACACATATATATACACTGAAATATACTTATATATACGTTGAGAGTGAGTTTATAATACTCACAGAGGTTAATTATTCAGAGAATTGAGACCGAGAGTTTTCGCCGTTAAATCTGCCGTTTGAGAATTTCTCCGTTCTTCTCTCTTGATTTTGAGATGTATATATATAACTATGTATCTGTATGTGTATGTATATATTTATATATAATCAGTTTTGTGTGTGTGTTCTTGAGAGGAACAGAGAATTGAAGTAGAATTTGAGAGGGACAGTGAGTGAATGAGAGAATTTAGAGTTAATACACATACATATACTATATGTGTTTTAGGCTCCAAGAAAGGGGAAGATTTTCTCCGGTGTGGTTGAGCTCACGTGCTCCCACACCCAAATGCGGTAAGGACGCAGATGAAAACATAAACTGGTATTAACCGGTCACGATAAAATAAATACAGAAAATTATAATAGTGTAGGAATAAATTCCGGGTTGTACCAAAAATATAGATATCGATTTTGAAAACATAGAAAATATTTCAATATTTCAGAAAATTGTGGTTTGACCCCAAATAAATATTTTGAATAGAAATTGAATTGAAATAAACATTTATTAACGGAAAAGAAATACAGGGTGTTACAGGGATGATCAAATCAGCATAAGGGTCGGTATGGAGAATGGCGCAAAATTCCTCGAAGAGTGGACAAACCTCCTCATGGCCGAACCGGAAGACATGCAAAGAGGGGTCCCAATATATGATAGCAGCTCGGAGTAAGATCTTGTCTAGAGCCATACGGAAGAATGCAAAGAGGTCTGTCAATCTGTGACACTCAAAGTTGAGTCGGTCAATGCCGGAAAGAGAATCCATCCACGGGTATAGAATGTCTGAACTTATGGGAGCCATGAAGAAGGAGAGTGAATATAGAAGAAGAGTGTGAATGAGGAAGAGAAAAAGGGCCTTGGGAGTTTCAAATGGGCATTGAAATGGGCAAATGACACTTTATATAAGAAAATGGCACAAACCGGCACACGATGAAAAACGGCGGCACTCACTGAGTGCTGGCCGGCTGTCACTGAGTGCCGCACGGCAGTCAATAAGTGCCGGTCAGGCTCTTTGAGTGTCGGCCAGGTTTTAAAATATTCATGGGTCAATTTGTAATTTGAATTAGCCCAAACCTACATAGAAATTTTAACAAGAGTATCACCATTTCATCATTCAAGCACCATTCATCAATTAGTAAATAAAGTTATTCACGTTTTGAGTAAACAAGGGGAATAAAGCCTAAAGCTAAGATAGTAATCAAGCATGAATATGAACAGAATTCAAAATTGGCACACAGACCACCATGCATGAATATTATCGAACTGCCTAAATAAGTCCGCTAAAGAGATAAAAGTTTGAGAGTTCTCATCCTTACAGGGACATAATATAAAAGAAAGAGAGATCGACTATCCTTGTCGGCGACGAGGATTTCTTCTAGCTGCCTGCGGAGCTGTCTGACTTCCCCCAGCTCTGCCATCTCCGCCATCTCCACCGTCACCACCATCCCCATCGTCACCGCCTTGGTTGCTGCCGCCAGCACCTCCTTGATAGCAGCCGCCTTGACCCAGCTGAAACTCTTGAATTTGCCTCCTCAAGGCAGCAAGCTCGGCCTCCTGAAAAGACAAAATAAAATGAAGAATAAGTGAAAAAAAGAGAGTAAAGAAAAAAAAGAGAGAAGAAGAAAATGAAAATGAAAAAAAATGGTGATACCTTAGCTCTGGCCTGAAGATCAGCAGTGGCCCTTGCTCCATTAGCCTGTAAAAAGAGTTTGGATACAGTTGTCAGTAGAAGGATAAAATTGGAATTGTGATAAAGTAATAAGAAGGTTGTTTCCAGAAAGAGATTTACCCTTCATTCGCGTCCGAGAACCCAATGCTGGACAGTATGTGCGTATGATAGACCCTCCTCTGCATAATCTCTAGGGACTATATCATATTGTAGAGGGATGGACGAAACATTCTGGGTATAAGGGGCCAGCTGGTACATGGTCTCCTGGCCCATGTGTACTATGGGAACATTCCAGTTCCACTATGGGAGAGCTGGAGGGTCGGCAACCCCAGGAACAGGCTGCAAATGAGAATTTAAATATTAATAAATGTGGTCGCGTATCTAAAAAGCAGAAGTAGAAGAAATAAAAGTCTCTTACTCGGGTGACATCCATAAGAGGAAAATTATGCATGAGAGAATTTAATCTGAAGGCATGATAACCGTCTGGACCATCCAAGAAGTTTGCAATGCCCTCCCCATCTATAGCAGCCACTAGGTCATCATGATCCAAAGTCTCCGTAATCCTCATAGTCGCTGGGGGAGCTCTCGGCACATAAAAAGCTGGGGTTGCAAGGGATTGCCTGGTCACCCTCTCACCAAGATACCACTCTCGGCATGCCTCGCTTACCATCATGATCCTTATCCGGGAAAAACCTACAATAGCTTGGATTTCTTTGCTAGCCTCTGGAAGGGCCGCCTCCCAAGGATTCCACACCACATGAACCTCACATAAGTTGATAAGGAGGTTTCTGTAGCCTACAAAGTTGTGGGCCCTGACTTTTCAGCCTGTTGCTCCTTTCCTCCATTTCAAACCCTGAGGCATGATCGCAGCCTCGCCTTCCCGAGTACTGGGAGCCCTCTTGCGAAGGTATTCATGAGACCATATCTGAAAAAAAAAATATAGTGAATTCGATTTTGGAAATAAAATCAGAGGAGATGAATAAAATAAAAGTGTGATTGAAATATAATAACAAAGTTTTACCTCCCAAGCTCTCCAGTACCCACCAGTGGAAGGTGAGTTTCCCCTAAAGACCTTACTCATGTGGTTGTAAAGAGTAGCCAGCCCTGCCCCCTCCCCAATTATATTGAGAGATGTGATCGATGTTTGCAAGAGAGGCCAGGTACCCGAGGTTGATCCTATCCCCCTTCGTGCTCATCAGCGAGCAACCCAGCACATACATGATAATGGCCCTAGTCATCTGGTCGTCGGTAAAGACCTGACCCTTGAAGTTATCTAGGAACCATTTTGCGGGCACTATGAACTCTCCTGGGTGAGCCCCGAGCAGATCAATAATCTCTTCATGGCGAGTCTGGAGATCGTCATAGCGAGCAATCGGGAGGCCGCCAAAGGGGATGCTAGTGATCATAACGAAATCTAGAGGAGTCATCATCATCTCCCCGAAAGGCATGTAGAATGTGTTTGTTGTGTCCCACCATCGTTCCGCCAGAGCCAGGATGTGGGTCATATCGTTCGAACTCTTCTCTAAAAGTAGTGCAAAAAGCCCAAATGCAGCATTGTTGTCTAGGGTTCTAACCTCATCAGAAAGCTCCTCGTACCATCTCCGGCCGTGAGCCAAGCTCCCATGGCCTTGAGGACAAATTCCGGAGTCTGCAAGAAAAGGACAAAAGAAAAACAAAAAAAGAGGAAGAAAGAAAATAAATGGTTTTTAAAATCTAAACAACTCAATTTTTTTTTTGTAAAAGGAAAAATAAGTGGTGATCTCCGAGTCTAAGCGACTCAAATAAGATTTCTGGGTCTAAGCAACTCGATTATTCAAAAAAAAAAAAAAGAGAAAAAGTGAGTGATGATTTTCAAGTCTAAGCGACTCGTTGATTCAAAAATAAGAAATTCTTTTGAGTCTAAGCGACTCGTTAATTTGAAAATAAGAAAGTTCTTTTGAGTCTAAGCGACTCGTTGATTTGAAAATAAGAAAGTTCTTTCGAGTCTAAGCGACTCGTTGATTTGAAAATAAGAAAATTCTTTTGAGTCCAAGCGACTCGTTGATTCGAAAATAAGAAAATTCTTTTGAGTCTAAGCGACTCGTTGATTTGAAAATAAGAAAGTTCTTTCGAGTCTAAGCGACTCGTTGATTTGAAAATAAGAAAATTCTTTTGAGTCTAAGCGACTCGTTGATTTGAAAATAAGAAAATTCTTTTGAGTCCAAGCGACTCGTTGATTTGAAAATAAGAAAATTCTTTTGAGTCTAAGCGACTCGTTGATTTGAAAATAAGAAAAAAAAATTTGAGTCTAAGCGACTAGTTGATTTGAAAATAGGAAAATTCTTTTGAGTCAAGCGACTCGTTTGATTTGAAAATAAGAAAATTCTTTTGAGTCTAAGCGACTCGTTGATTTGAAAATTCTTTTGAGTCTAAGCGACTCGTTGATTTGAAAATAAGAAAATTCTTTTGGGTCTAAGCGACTCGTTGATTTGAAAATAAGAAAATTCTCTTGAGTCCAAGCAACTCGTTATTGAGAGAAAAATAAGGTTCTTGGTTCTGCAACAATAGGCTTTAAGTTCAGTAAAAGCAAGGTCTACATGAAATTCGAGTGTTTCATAGGGTTGGTACAAGCCCGCATTAGCAGTGGATAAGTGGAATAATGGAATTTGTGAGCATGGAAAATTAATGAATCCAAATAAGGGCGGTAAGCGAAAAGCACAATACCAAGCATTGAACCCCAAATCATGACAAGAAAATCAATTCAAGAAGAGGGGATATCGCAAATAAGTTTTAATACATGCAAATACACAAAGTCATGGGGGCACTCATACATGCATTGTTCATCATGGATTGCATTGCATTGCATTGCATTATTTTATCATAAGCATAAAAAGGGGGCTTGGGAGTATACCAATCTGTTGAAGGCTCGTGCCGAGATATGCGCCCCGGGGTTGGCAAGTAAAACTGATGAGTTATGGCCAGGGTGGGGCTTATACTTCTTCTTGGGGGGACCATGGGACCCTAAACCACTAGCCATTGTAGAATCTACAAGCAAAAGAGGAAAGTTAAAGTTTCATATTGAATTTGTGGGGGAAACATGAAGATGATCATGATTTTAAGTGTAAAATCAAACAAAGTTATGATCTTGATGATTAATGAAGTAGACATACCTTGTTTACTTGATAAATCTTGAGTAAAGAATCAAGAGGGAGAGAGTTTTGGAGAGAAGTCCGAAATAAAAGAGGAAGAGAATGAAAAAGAAAGAAGAAGAATCAAGTTTTATAAACACTGCTGGTCAGGCTGGTACTCGACGAAAAGGCGCCGCCACTCAGTGAGTGCCGCACGGCAATTGATGGAATGTCGGCCGGCACTTAGTGAGTGCCGCTCCTCCTCATCGAGTGCCGCCGCGTGTGCCAGGTGGCCCTCTTCCTCCTAATTTTCATATTTATAATGAGTACCACCGAATTTCGCTCCCATGTCCCTAAAGATTTTCCCTTATTTCGAAAGGACCCCCGGAATTTAAAAAATGATTTCTTAAGCCCTATTGCAAATCAGAATTAGCCCTGATTGTGAGGAATTTTTGTCAAAAACACCCAGTTTCGGTAAATGAACTAAATTGAGTCAAATCAACTCCGAATTTTGAAATTTGATTTGAATGGAGTCTGATTGACTCCAGAATTTTGAAATTTTGATTTGAATGGAGTTTGATTGACTCTGAATTTTAGGAAGTGAATAAATTGGAGTTTGATCGGCTCTGGATTTTTTTGAAAATTTGATTTAAATGGAGTATGATTGACTCTAGAATTTTGAAAATTGAGTTGACTGGAGTCTGATTGACTCCGGATTTTCGAAGACAGATTTAATTGGAGTCTAATTGACTCCGGATGTTGGAAAGTGAATAAATTGGAGTTTGATTGGCTCTGGATTTTTTGAAAATTTGATTTAATTGGAGTATGATTGACTCCAGAATTTTGAAAATTGAATTGATTCGGATTTTAAAAGATTGATTTGTTGGAGTCTGATTAGCTCCGAACTTGGAAATTTGATTTGATTAGAGCCTGATTAACTCCGGATTTTGGAAATTTGAATAAAGTTGAGTCTACTCGACTCCGGATTTTGAAAGAATTTTGATTTGATTAAAGTTTAATTGACTCCCAATTTTGGAATTTAATTTGATTTTGAATCTGGTAGACTCTAGATTATGGGAGAATTAAGCCGATTTAGATCCTCAATTTTAGAAATTGACAGCAGATACGAATCCAAGTGCTTCCAGATTTAGGAAAAGTAATTCAAAATTGAATCTAAAAAAAAGTAACCCCTAAAAGGAAACTAAACTAGGAATCGGCATGAAGTGGCTCAGTCGATCAGATGATATTTGGAGGATTATGGAGTGTGAGGCATGAAGCGACTCAATCTTTCAGCGTGCTACCTGATTCGACTATGGAGTGTAAGGCATGAATCGGCTCAGTCGATCAGATGATTTTTGGAGGATTATGGAGTATAAGGCATGAAGCGACTCAATCTTTCAGCATGCTACCTGATTCGACTATGGAGTGTAAGGCATGAAGCGGCTCAGTCGATCAGATGATTTTTGGAGGATTATGGAGTGTAAGGCATGAAACGATTCAATCTTTCAGCGTGCTACCTGATTCGACTATGGAGTGTAAGGCGTGAAGCGGCTCAGTCGATCAGATGATTTTTGGAGGATTATGGAGTGTAAGGCATGAAGTGACTCAATCTTTCAACATGCTACCTGATTCGACAATGGAGTGTAAGGCGTGAAGCGGATCAGTCGATCAGATGATTTTTGGAGGATTATGGAGTGTAAGGCATAAAGCGACTCAATCTTTCAGCGTGCTACCGGATTCGACTATGGAGTGTAAGGCTTGAAACGGCTCAGTCAATCAGATGATTTTTGGAGGATTATGGAGTGTAAGGCATGAAGTGACTCAATCTTTTAGCGTGCTACCTGATTCGACTATGGAGTGTAAGGCATGAAGCGGCTCAGTCGATTAGATGATTCCTCGAAACACATGTTCCCAAGAATAAAACTACAACATAACCGGAGAATTTGAAGCATAAAGCGCATTCCTGATAATAAGAAGAGCGACATGACTCCGGATCATCACATTCGGGAGCATGAGACATGAAATTTGAGCATATGCATCACGATAAGATAGGAGTACATCTAGTGGTTATTTACGTTTATATGTTGTCCTTTGCACGAAGTACGTCCTGGTCTGATTCCCGATGGAATACGTAGGTAGCTCACCATTGAGCACGACCAGCTTTTGACTCTCTGCGCACCCGACTTTTGCAACGCACTTTTTGTTTTTACCTGGATTCGACTGCTTGGTCAAAGGCTTGTCTTTCACACAGGCTTCGACATTTACTTGTGATACGCGTTTCTTTACAAGCTCTGCCAAAGAGGGGCAAACTATAGACACCCCGAGTTTGACCAAACGTCAAATCTAGGGATTGGTTACCTCTTAATACCGATGATGACAATGACCGGTGAAATTCAAAGTTTTTCTAGAAAATTCAAATTCTTCAAAGATTCTTTAAACCAAGTTTCAAAAATCAAAAATAAAGAGAAATTGGGCATTCGGGAGAAACCTGAACGTTAAAGAACGTATGAGAAAGTCAGTTTGGGGATTTATCCTAAAAGAGAGAGAGAGAGAGAGAGAGAGAGAGAGAGAGAGGGAGAGAGAGAGAGAATGAAAAGAAGTTTGAAAAGAAAAGAGAAAAGGATAAAAGAAAAGAAAAGAAAAAAGAAAGAAAGAAAGAAATAAATAAATACAATGATATGTTAGATTATATACCATGCATATGGGTATATTCTAATAACGTTCATTACCAATATAAGTACATTAGTATATACTTTACTAAATAATTAAGTTTTTGTTAACATATATTTTGAAAATTAAAAAGAAGGCAAGGATTCTGTTAGCCGCGGCACGCGGCGAAGCCTGCGGCACTCACTTAGTGACACGACGGCATTTACTGAGTGCCGCCCGGCAGTCAATGAGTGCCGTCCGACAGTCAGTGAGTGCCGCAGGTAAGTCATCGAGTGTCGCGCGCTGTAACAAACTGCTCTTCTCATATGTTCTAGAAGAAAACTTTGCACATGGGTTTTCACCTGAATTTACCCATTTAACCTTGTAATGCTGGTCTATATAAACAGACCTTCATCTCGATTATTGGGACTTTTGTCTTAACCTTTGAATCAAATTGAGAGATACAAGAGATATATAGAGAATAGAGAGAATTGAGAGAGAAAAAAAAAAGAGAGTTTTCTTGAAGAATTTGAAGAGGAGGAGAAGAATTTGAAAATTTTTTGGAAGAACTTCACAAGAGATAGAAGAAATCCTTGAGGTCATACAGGTAACCTCTCAATCCTTGATAGAATTGGGCAAATTCAATCACAAGTTCATAGTTCTAGGAACTTTACACATTTTCAAAACCTTTCTTCCTACCTCATTTCATCACACACCACTTAGAGCTTGTGATTGAATCTCATAACATTTCATTAATTTGGATCCAATTGATGCCTTGGGTTTAAGATAAGTTTGAAAGTAAAGCATAAGTAAGCATACTTTTATATATTGATTTTGACGAGATCACGGCTTCCCGGGCGATCTGGTATCTAGTTGCTCAGCTTGCATGCTACCACTTTCTATATTCCTAGCCGGGTGGTTCCTCAGTTCGGGCTTCTCTAGGATATTACTGAGGTTATTACTGTTGATCTCACAAGGAATTCGACCATGTGCTCTTCCATCGTGAAGGCTTTCACTGAGGCTTGGTATGACAGGGTGTCAGCTCCCTCCCGAAGAATCCCGGCTTCGGTCGTGCCTACTGCTGAGTACCTTCTTCAGATCCAGACTCTGATCCAAAGACAGACTTCGTAGACATACATGGATGAAAGTGAAACAACAGGACAACTTTATTTTACAAAAATATCTGACAAGTCCTGTCTACATTCCTGCGCTTTCGAATGTGATTTTCTGATGTTCCAAAGAATGTTTATGTTTAGAAAATGTTCTATCATGTTCAATCAATGTATTCACTCTTTCGATCTATCCTTAGGTTATGACAACCCTTCTTTTAAAAATCTTTTCTTGGCTTATCGTTACTTTGCCTCGAATCTTGCATAGAGCTATAATCATTCTATATCATGAATTCTTGTTTATTTGTTTTTTTTTAGTACTTATTTTGACAACCAGGGGATCCAGCGGTGGGCTTAAGGAATTATCTGGGTTCATCGGCTCAGCAAACGAAGTTTGCCCCTGGTTTTGGGGCTTCGATGTGATTATGGGCAAAAGCAAGTTTGCCCCTGGTTTGGCATAGGGGTTTTTGGGTTCTTCAAGGGCCGAAGGCTTTTAAGAACCCGCCTACTTATCCCCGAGTGGGTAGCAGGTCCGCAGTAGTTCGGTTTAAGGCTTGACGGAAGGTGTCGCTCGGGCAGTTTTATTAATGACCGAACCGAGTAGGTTGCCTACGTATCCCCGAGTGGGAATCAGGTCAAGCGTAGTTCATCGATGGAGGAGGTTTTGAAAGAAATGGCTTCAAGCAAAATATTTCTTGAGGCGATCGAGGTTAATCGGTAGCTTAAATTCAACCCCGTCTAAGTCTATAAGATAGGCAGCCCTTCCAGAGAAGAGAGTCTTAATGATGTATGGCCCGACCCATTTGGGTTTGAATTTTCCTCTGGGATCATATACGGGCACTTTCAGTTCTTTGAGGACAAGGTCACCCTCAGCGAGCTTCTTTGGGCGAACCTTTTTGTTGAAAGCGCGAGCTATCCTCTTCTGATATCCCTGAGTATGGTTTATAGCAGCCAACATTTTTTTATCGAGCAACATCAATTCTTCATACCTTCCTCGGATCCACTCTAGTTTGGTTACTTCACACACTGTTAAAACCCGAAGAGATGGTATTTCTACTTCAACTGGGAGGATGACATCCATCCCGTAAACCAAAGAATACGGCGTGGCTCCCGTAGAGGTTCTTACAGAGGTCCGGTATCCCCACAGTGCGAACGACAATTTCTCGTGTCAATCCTTGTATATATCCGTTGTTTTCCCCAAGATTGCTTTGACATTCTCATTTTCTGCTTCCACTCCCCCATTTGTCTGTGGTCGGTACAGAGATGACTGGTGCCGGGTTATCTTGTACTTTTCTAAGAGTGGGATGACTTCCCCTTGGAAATGACTGTCGTGATCTAAAATAAACTCATTTGGAACCACGTATCTACAAATTATGTTCTTCTCCATGAAGCTCACCACATCCTTAGCCTTCAGAGTTGCGTATGACGCAGCCTCTACCCACTTGGCAAAATAATTAATTGCCACAATTATGTATAGGTGTCCATTAGAGGCTTTTGGAACTATTTCACTGATAATATCAATGCCCCACACAGAAAATGGCTAATGCGTGGTCATGCTATAGAGTCGGGAAGGTATGGATCTGGCACTTGTGACACCTGCTGACGTACTCATAGCAGTCTCTATCAAGGGTTGCCCAATAATACCCTTGGCGAATTATTTTATTAGCCAACATATGCCCATTCATGTGGGGTCCACAAACTCCCTCGTGAATTTCATCCATCATTCTTTTAGCCTCCTTTCCGTATAAACACTCCAGATTATACCCGGTGTATGATTTCTTCCACAGCTTATCCGCATAAATCACAAATCGGGCTGAGAATCTTCGGATTGCCTTCCTATCTTTCTCTGAGGCTCCTTTGGGGTACTCACCTTCTTTGATAAAATTCCAAATGTCCGTGTACCAAGGCACTTTTCCTTCATCTTCTAGGGCTGCGATCATCTCAAATGAAGGTTGTTCTTTTATTTCTATGGATAATGGGATCATGGTGACTCCCGAGGGGATTTGTATCATCGAGGCTAGGGTAGCTAAGGAGTCGGACAATTGATTCTCTTCACGGGGGAGGTAGTACAATGATATCTTCTTAAACTGTGCTTTTAGGCTCTCTAGATAATCATGATAAGGTCTTAACTTCTCATGTTTTACCCTCCAATCACCACGTACTTGGGATATGACCAAATTGGAATCCCCAAAAACATTAATCCTCTCAACTTTTAAGGCCAAGGCCTCTTCCATTCCAATTATGCACGCCTCATACTCTGACGTGTTGTTGGTTGAGTTGTACTTAAGCTTGATGGCCAAAGGGGTTGGAGTCTCGTATGGTGCTACAAGGATGATTCCAACCCCATAGCCTAGTTGGTTGGCTGCTCCATCGAAGTACATTTTCCACAAGTTTTCCTCTATCCCCATCACCCCTTCATCTAGAAATTGAAACTCACCTTTTTCTCCAGATTCTACGGTAAGATCGGCTAGGTATTCGTCGACAGCTCTTCCTTTCATGGATTTGAAAGTGACGTATTTGATATCGAATTCCGCTAACATCGTGGTCCACCGGGAGATCCTACTGGTTAGGACAGGTTTTTTAAATAGGTATTTGAGTGGATCCATTCAAGAGATTATGGCTACCGGAAAGGCTAACATATAATCCCTAAGATGACGGGTACACCAGACTAGGGCCCAACAGGCTTTCCCTAAGGGTGAGTATTTCAGCTCGTATCCAGTCATCCTCTTGCTCAAACAATAAATGGCTCTTTCCATGTGCCCCTCTTCTCCTTCTTGAACCAACATACACCCCATCGAATCTTTAGACATAGAGAGGTACAGTAATAAAGGCTTTCCGGGTAAGGGAGATGATAGGACAGGTGGGTTTTGGAGATAAGTTTTAATCTTGTTGAAGGCTTGCTGGCATAGGGTATCCCATTCGAACTTCTCTCCTTTTCTGAGCAGCTTAAACAAAGGGTCACAGGTTAGGGTGAGTTTTGAGATGAAGCGGCTGATGAACTGTATTCCACCCAGGAACCCCCTCAATTCTTTCTCATTCTTTGGTGGCTGCATTTCAACTACAGCTTTTATTTTGGTTGGGTCCACCTCTATTCCTCTCTGAGTGATGAGAAACCCTAACAACTTTTCGGTAGTGACTCCGAAGGTTCACTTCTGAGGGTTCAGCCTCATTCTAAATTCTCTTAACCTTTTGAAGAACTTTCTCAACACATCCAAGTGTCATTTCCTCTACTTAGATTTCACAATCATACCATCCACATGTACCTCTACTTCCTTATGGATTATGTCGTGTAGTAACGTCGTAGCGGTCCGCTGGTAAGTTGCGCCCGCATTTTTGAGCTCTAACGGCATTACCCTATAGTAGTATGTGCCCCACGGTGTGATGATAGTGGTTTTCTCCCTATCTTCGAGCGCCATTAGAATCTGGTTATACCCTAAGAACCCATCCACAAAAGATAGGAGTTCATGTCTCGATGTGTTATCTACTAACACATCAATGTGAGGTAAAGGGAAATCGTCCTTAGGGCAAGCTTTGTTCAGATCCCGAAAGTCGACACAAACCCTAACACAATTGTCCTTTTTCGAGACAGGCACAATATTGGCGATCCACTCCGAATGCTCAATGACCATTAAGAATCCAACTCTCAATTACTTTTCAACTTCCTCTTTAACTTTGAGTGCCCATTCAGACCTCATTCGCCTCAATTTTTGTTTTACAGGTTTTGAATTGGGGAAGAAGGGGATGTGGTGTTGGACTGTTTCTGGATTGATTGATACCTGGCATATCGCTGTAAGACCATGCAAAAACATCTTTGAATTCATTTAATAGATTGATTAATTCTTTGCTTTCTTCTTTGCTAAGTATAGAGCCAATAAAAACATTTTGAGGATTATCTTCTTTTCCTAGATTAATCGTTAGAGTGTCCTCAATGATTTTACATGCAGTCTCTTTTGTTTTTTGAATAATTTTTGCAATTCATTTGGTATTTCATGATCATCACATTCATTAAGCGCATTTGAGCAGGCAGAATTAGTCATACTTTCATTGATTTCCTTTGGAGCGATTACAACAGACATGGAAATTGAAAGACGCTACATTTGGGCCATTACAGACTCTGGGTGTGGGGGATACCTATCACTGGACTTAAAAACCCACTCGTTCTTGCTCCCCCCCCCCCCCCCCCCATATCAGAAAGGAAGCATTCTTCCTGATCGCCTGTCTTGGAAATCTCTTCCATCTCTTCTTTTTTTGGCTCTTCTTCCTGTACCAAACCCTCAGCATGCTCTTTTCTGGCCTTGTCTTCTAGGACCCTTTCTTGGCTCGTTCCTTCATTTTTTGTGCTTTCCACACCTAATAGATTCTTCATGACCGAGCCATCTAGCGCACCAATTCAATCTTTAGCAGTAGCTGACTTCACGGGCACCGACAGATATGGATCCTGATACTCAAAGAATTCGTAGGGGAAGGACATCTCAAACCCTAGCTTCAAACAATTATCTTTCTGATCCACCCATGGTTCTGGGAAGCCACAAAAGGGGAAATCCTCTTCCTCCTTAACAAAGTATCCATTGAGCGTCTTCAGGTAAGGATTCAATGGTGTATCAACTATTTTCTACTTCTCTCTCAATTCCTTCTTCGATGGTTGATAACCAAGACCATGAGTGTGAGTCTGAGTGGGGATTCTCAGAAATTCTGGCAGGCCGTGATGATTCTTACTCAATCCCATGCCTGGGAAGAAACCCATCCTTTTCATAATCCCGGCGTCCAATGGACTCACGTACTGATCGAAATATAGCGACAGGAACTCCCTTGGCTTCTCTTTCTCCAACATGTTGATAAACTCGAACCCTCCCAGACTTGTTTCCTCTTTCTGAAATTGCACCTCTAGAACCAGCGCGCTTGATGAGGCTTCAAACGGATGGATCAAACTATCCCCGAGAATATCACGGACCTTGCCTTCCCAAACACACTTGACTTTCTGATGAACTATAGACGATATGGCACCTAGACTGTCCAACCATGGCCTTCCCAGTAGCAAATTGAAAGAAGTAGGGATATCAATGACCTAAAATTCAGATTCCTTTTCCACAGGCCCGACAGTGAGGTGAAGGAGAATATTCCCATGATTGTCCTCTGAGTGTTGCCATACGCTCTCACCTTCTGCTCAAATGGTATGAACGTTGATTCATCCAAACCCATGCGCTTAGTTGTTCAAAACGGACACACGTTTAGAACAGACCCATTATCAACAAGACACTTATGGTATTCCCCAAGCATTTAATAATGACGTACAGTGGTTTATTGTGAACAGGCCCTCCTGGAGGTAGGTCATCAGATAAGAAGGTAATAGTTAGAGTCAGAATTCTGATGATCATTCCCACGAGGTCTTATGGTGTTGTGTCGATAGAGACATCAGATTGGTTCAAAGTATCCAGAACTGCCTGCCGGTGACATTTGGAAGCAACCAACAAATCCCAAATGGTGATGTTAGCCTGAGTTTTCCTCATTTGCTTCAAAATCCTATATTCTTCCTCTGCTTCATTCATTTCCCCTTTTTATTTATCTAATTCTCTCCCTGGGTGGTCCTCCTCCAGCTCATGAGGTTTGAAATGTCTCCCTAACTGGGTTAGATGACTGACTTACTCTTTTGCCCATAGATTGTCGATCTCTGAAACAACTTTCAACCCTGCCTTCTCTATCCCTATCTCGTTATCGCTTGCATACCATAAATCATCTTCGACCTGATCTACATCAGTGTTGCTAGTCTCTTGAACCCACCAGTCCAATTGTTTTATAGTTCCCTCTCCGCAGTTTTCTGATTGATTCCCCAAAGTTCGAATTGCCAATTCCTCTGGCAGTTGATAAGACTTCCTTGGTGTCCCGACTTTAGTGATTAGCCTAGACGGATCTAAGATTGTCCCTTTTATCCCCAAGAAATAAAGGCCTTACGGCGGTGGTACAGCATGGTGATTTGGCAGTGGATTCCTAGTAACTTTCGAAGCTGTGCAATGAGGTCCTGAATTTCATGCCTCAGCCTTGTGCATCGATCTGTAGAGTTACCCTTTTGTTGGTGAAACTTGTAATAAAGATCCTCCCAGAACATTGGTGGAAGTGGACTTGGTAGAGGTCGAGGCTCCAACAGGCGAAGATGGCCCTTTGCCGTCAGCCTATCGAGTGCGGTTTATAGTAAAACTCCTAAATCTAAAAATTTCCTTGGCTGTTTGTCCCCTCCTCTTCTTGGTGTTATGTCGAACTTTCTCTCCGGTCCACTTAGCACGTTGACATCGGTGCCCGAATGTCCTCCATTTGATCCATAGTTCGGCCTTCTATACCAATTCGGCTGTTCTTCCTTCTTGATTACCCCTTCTTGGATCGCATCCTCTATCCTTGTTCCCACATAAAAAACCTCAGCAAAGATGTTGATCGACTGGAATCTCAGCTTCTCTTGATAGACGGGCTGAAGGTTATTCATAAACATTCAGATCTGATCTTTCTCGGACGGCCTCTGTACCATCTTAGTCGTTTTTCCCCTCCATCTGCTCAAATACTCAGCAAATGACTCCTTGTTCCCCTGCCTAGTGGTCTCCAGATCTCGGACTGTGATATCTAAGTCCTTATTGTACTCATACTGTGCCACGAATGCTTTGATCACTTCTTCCCAGATCCGGGTTTTGCTTGGTTCGAGAGTGAGATACCAAGATAAGGCAGCCCCAGTTAAGGTTTGCTGAAATAAGACGGCCATCATAGAAGTGCTCAACCCACTGGGCTAGAAGGTTCCAATATACATCCTCACATGACTGCATGGATCAAACTTGTCAAAAACTGGCATTTTAAAACCGACAGGCAGCGTCTCGTGAACCCCAACGTACAGCCCTTCCAACTCCATCAGGTAAGTATCGACTCCCTGAGCCTTACACATCACCCTTTCCATCTTTTCTATCTTTTCGGTCATTATCCTCTCTTTGTCAACCTTTTCTCTCTCCACCTTTCCCTCTCTGCTCTAGGAATCTCGGCCCTTGGCATCTCTGGGTCATCATACTATTCTTCTTCCCTGACGGGTGGGTCGTTGATTGGTGGATTAACAACTGGTGGTGGGTGTGCTATTGCATCTATCATGACCATCATTCAGTTCATATTCCCAGCCTGTCGCCTCATCTGTTCCGCTTATTGTTCTACTAGTGTCCTTAGTTCTGCTACTTTTCCATCATTTCTTTTGTCTGCCATTTCTTCGTCACTTTCCCTTCTTACTAGCCTTGATGTGGGACCTCTAAACTAGATCGTGCCCTAACTTGATGCTATTTTTTCCCTATAAAGGAATTTTAGTGATTTAGAAAAACTTTTTGTTATTTCTCGTATTTCATTTTTAGAAAAACCCTTTTTTGAATGCTTCATATGTCACACGGATGCGATGCATGTATGCGTGTGTGCCTACTCTATATGCAGAAGAAAGCAAAAATTCTAATCCTAGCAAATAGACACATAAGCATATAAAATCCTTGTTCATGTCAAGTGCACCAACTTTTCCTTTCATTGTGATCCTCGTTACCCTTTCGAAGGTTGGACATGCTTTCGGAAAGTATATCTTGGACGATAAAATCTTTTGAAAAAAATTTTCGAGAATTCTTTTGAGAATGAGGATGTTAAACATTCCTCAACAAGGATGATTGGATTGAAATTTTGCTTTGAAATTCATTTGAAAATATTTCTCCTAAAAATAATTCCCAAAATTTTTGGATTTTTCTTTTGAAGATGATCGTGTGAAAATATATTTTAACAAAGATTAGTTTGGAGCTTTAATAAAAAAGTGAACTTCCAAATATTTTTTTTGAAAGAGCGATTGAAAACTTTGGAATAAGGATGGCAAAAATCCATTTGCTTTTAAAGATAGATTTAAAATTCTTTGGGTAGAAGGATCACATGATCAGATTATCATCGTACTTTTCATGAATTCGGATACATACAAAGTCAATGATACTTAGCTAAACATGATTTAAGAGATGTAACCTTATAATCAAAATTCGGCATCTCAAATGTCATAGGACATGAAGAGAAATTGCTCAAAAGTGATTAAGAAATTACACATCTTTCATCAAGTAAGTATCGTCATCATCTCAAGTAACCCTTTCCGGGCATACAAAACTCCCTAGCACATAAATCCTAATCAAGAATTATCTTCCTAAGATTGAAAGGTTCTATGAAAACTATTATGCAAAGGCCGGGTTTTGGTCAGATAAGGGACCCTTGACACACACCCGATAGGATGCTTTATATACCAACACATGGTACGAGATCAAGGGTGATCACACAGTCCCATAACGGCTTGACCGACCAGGTTACCCCGAGCCTCCAAGGTCATAGTTCCGTGCAATTGTGGATATCGCAGGTTGACTTACCCACAGCTTTTCAAAATCAAATTCAAAAACAAATGAGTCGCCACTTAATTTTTAAAAGGAAAATTTAAGAAACCATTTTGAAAGGAAACTGATCGTTTGCGAAACCAAAGATTAACTAGGTCCGGGGATTATGGAATGAGAGAGGAAGGAGCCCATCGGACTAAAACACCCTCTCTCATCCTATCTTGCGATAGGCCTCTACTCAACATCCTTTTAATCAAATTTATTAATCTAAGCATGCCCTCAACTAATACATATATACATATACATCACAAAAGCATGTCCAAAGGGTGTAAAATTGCAATTGACAAAATATCATTCAAAAGCCACATAATTCAGATAACAAGCGATATGATATGTAATAGAGAACAAGTGATCTTACCCAGGATCCAGCAGCGATAATAAACGTGCAATGCATGCGAACAAAAGAAAATCCTAAAAAGAGTCTCTAATCACATACACACATAAGGCAAAACCTAATTCTCAGGTGTCGCACATTAAGTCGAAGAATCAATAAAATCAAGAAATTAAGATAAACTAAAGAGAAGTCTTAGAAATCATACCTTAATAGCGCTACAAAACAAAGGGTTAGTCCACGTGATGTGCAAAACAAAATGACAATCCTAAATTTCTAGCTTAAATCTATCTAATGTGATTAAATCCAAAGCAAATAAGTCTTAAATACAAGTGTCGAATCATATAGATGAATATGTACATGGACAAGGATAAACTATGAAATACTCTTAAACTTTGAATTCAAGCTCAACTAATCATTATTAAAGCATGGTTTAAGCCCTAGATCATAGAAAAGTCATTTAGATCCTTATTTACAAAGTAAGTCAAATGTGTCATAAAACTCTGAAAATTGCAGAGAGCAGACCAGAACTTAAAAGAAATAAAAAGCATATCTCTCATGGTTTGATCTTGGTGAATTTTGGACACGAGATGCCCCTGTGAGTCTAGTTTCCAAATCAAAAAGAAAATCAAGATTTCAACGGTCGGATCTCTGGGAAAATGACAAACACCAGACATCACTCAGAGATGTACAACTCTCTGTCCAGAGATTTTGTTTGATTTTTTAAAAATAGTAAAATAATCCGAAATGCTTCATTCTTTTTAGGGGATCTTCCTAACACATTAAGGTACCCAGAAACAATTATTAGAGACCCAAAAAACTCCATTAGACTTCTGATTTATGAATTTCAAAATGGACTTGCTGTTCTGAAACTATTCTGAAACTCTGGGCAGATTGTAGTTGACTCACAAAACCCATGATCAAACCCTTCTAAACATAAAACCACCTTAAAACAAAAATTACAGTGGTAGAACATTGTGTTATTGACATTTTCCCGTTGGTTTCACTTGATTACAACGGTTAGATTTCGAACTAAAAATCTTTGATCAAAAACAGTTTGTGAACTCACTGTTTTCATTTGTCAAGTTCAACTTTTATTTGTTAATCCCAACTATTAAACCATGAAGTTGGGTTTAAACCAAACCACTTCTCCTACCATTTGATGGTCATTGGAGGCTAAAGACTTTTATATTTGTAGATTTCAAATGAAGTATGAATAGACTTCATGAAATCTCAAGATGATGAATCCAAACCATAGAGATGAGTTTAGACCCAAAATACTTTCTCCTACCACTTGATGGTCATTGGAGATGAAGATATGACTAATACTCATGAGTCTCAAAGGAATATAGAAGGGATTCCATGAAACATCAAGCAAGAGGACTCAAGTCATAAGCATGGACTTGGATCCATCTATTTACTTATAAAAAGTGATGATCAAACTTTGACTCCCATGTGAAGTATAAGCTTACATGAGATTCAAAACATCAAACTCAAGAGCTTTCAAGGGAGATATTGAAGATCTCCAAGAATCTCAAAAGAAGAACATAAACAAGAAAAATAGAAGAAGGATCAAAGAACTAGGAAGTAAGGACTTCCAAGTTTACTTAACAAACTCTAAAATTTAATCAAGAAAAAACTAAATGACTTGTAAATTAGAAGCTCAAAAGAAAGAAAACACAACTAAGATTAGAGGGTCACCTCCAAACTATCCTCAAAGTTTCTCTCCTTTGAAGATCTTCCAAACTCTTCTTCAAGCTCTCCAAACTCTCTTTTTTTCTCTAAGGAAAATGTTGGTGTAATGGTAGTCTTTTTTTTGTGTGTTTCCTCCCTCCTCTTTTGCATGTGTTTCTCAATGGAGATACCTCTTCTTATATAGACAAAAATACCTAGGTCATTTCAATAAATTCGGAGTAAAAGACATATGTAAACATCTCATTTGGTGGTACAATGTGTACTTTCTGAATTTAGACAGACTGCTGCCCAGGGCGGCAGTCAAGAAACTGTCGCGGCAGTCCGTGAAAGCCGCCGCGGCAGTCCATGACTGCCGTTCCGGCACTGCGTGACTGCCGAGCGGCACTCATCAAATGCCGCAACAATTAATGGATTGCCGCGTTTTTGTCAGTCTTACTTTATCAGTTTTTTGTTCTTATTCGCATATGCATACGTATTGCACTGCAAAATACAGACTTTAAAAGTGAACGGCAGTCAAAAATTTATGGCGGCACTCGGTGAAAGCCGGAACGGCACTCTCTGACTGCCGCGCGGCACTCAGAGAGTGCCGTGGTAGTCTGCCGTGTGCCGTTTTTAGCTGAGGTTCCCTTTTTTAGGTCTTCCCCCTTTTTGAAACAAATTATTTTTGAAGATCCTTTCCAAAAATCATGTCTTATACCTGAATTCTCCTAAATACCTGGTATTTTTCTCTTTCTGTGAAATTTTATCGCGTTTTGGAGATTTTCTGAAGAGCTTGGAATACTTCAATTTTTCGGTCCTTGTCATCATCGGATACGGAGGTGACACTCTCCTAAATTCGACGTTAGGTCAAAATTGGGGTGTCTACAGTTTGCCCCTCTTCGGCAGAGCTTGTGGAGCAACGCGTACCACAAGTGAATGTCGAAGCCTGTGTGAAGACAAGCCTTTGACCAGACCGTCGAATTTAGGTAAAAACAAAATGCGTTGCAAAAAGAGAACATGCGCGGGGCAATGGTTCACGCTGGTCGTGCTCGATGACGAGCTGCCTACGTATCCGTTCAGGAATCAGACCAAGACGTAGTTCGGGTCAAGGGTCAAACACACACAAGCGCAAATAGTCATACGGATGAATGCACCTATCTTATCGTGATGCACGTGCTCAAGCAAACTCGTGCTTTCTGAATTAACCTGGTTATGTAAATGTCATGCTTATCACATTTTCCCTATGTATGACGCGCATTTCGTGGCGTGTTAGTCAGGGAAGATTATCTATGCGAGAATCTGTCATAGGAGTCATGAGAGTGCTTTTGATTTGATCACGAAGGTCAACGCAAGTCCGTTGCGAAAACCGGGAATATAAGTCCGTTATATTCTCAAAAAACGAAGGTCAATGCAAGTCCGTTGCGAAAACCGGGAATATAAGTCCATTATATTCTCAAAAAACGAAGGTCAATGCAAGTCCGTTGCGAAAACAGGGAATATAAGTCCGTTATATTCTCAAAAAACGAAGGTCAATGCAAGTCCGTTGCAAAAACCGGGAATATAAGTCCGTTATATTCTCAAAAACGAGGGTTGACGCAAATCCGTTGCGAAAACCGGGGATATAAATCCGTTATATTCTCAAAAACGAGGGTTGACGCAAATCCGTTGCGAAAACCGGGGATATAAATCCGTTATATTTTCAAAAACGAGGGTTGACGCAAATCCGTTGCGAAAACCGGGAATATAAGTCCGTTATATTCAAAAGACAAGGGTTAACGCAAATCCGTTGCGAGAACCGGGAATATACATCCGTTATATTCAAAAGACAAGGGTTAACGCAAATCCGTTGCGAGAACCGGGAATATAAATCCGTTATATGCTCAAAAACGAGGGTTGACGCAAATCCGTTGCGAGAACCGGGAATATAAATCCGTTATATTCTCAAAAACGAGGGTTGACACAAATCCGTTGCGAAAACCGGGAATATAAATCCGTTATATTCTCAAAAACGAGGGTTGACGCAAATCCGTTGCAAGAACCGAGAATGTAAGTCCGTTATATTCAAAAGACAAGGGTTAACGCAAATCCGTTGCGAGAACCGGGAATATACATCCGTTATATTCAAAAGACAAGGGTTAACGCAAATCCGTTGCGAGAACCGGGAATATAAATCAGTTATATGCTCAAAAACGAGGGTTGACGCAAATTCGTTGCGAAAACCGGGAATATAAGTCCGTTATATTCAAAAGACAAGGGTTAACGCAAATCCGTTGCGAGAACCGGGAATATAAATCCGTTATATGCTCAAAAACGAGGGTTGACGCAAATCCGTTGCGAGAACCGGGAATATAAATCCGTTATATGCTCAAAAACGAGGGTTGACGCAAATCCGTTGTGAGAACCGGGAATATAAATCCGTTATATTCTAAAAAACGAGGGTTGACACAAATCCGTTGCGAAAACCGGGAATATAAATCCGTTATATTCTCAAAAACGAGGGTTGACGCAAATCCGTTGCAAGAACCGAGAATGTAAATCCGTCGCAAGAACCGAGAATGTAAATCCGTCACATTCTCAAACAAAGGATCGCCGCAAATCTGTTACGAGGATCGAGAATATAAATTCGTTGTATTCTCAAGACGGGGGTTAGAGCAAATCCGTTGCAAGAACCGAGAATGTAAATCCGTTACACTTTCAAACAAATGATCGTCGTAAATCTGTTACGAGGATCGAGAATATAAATTCGTTATATTCTCAAGACGGGGGTTAGAGCAAATCCGTTGCAAGAACCGAGAATGTAAATCCGTCACATTCTCAAACAAAGGATTGCCGCAAATCTGTTACGAGGATCGAGAATATAAATTCGTTATATTCTCAAGATGAGGGTCATAGTTTGGGAGCCTGCAGGCTCAAATTCATTTTAACTTTTCAAAACTTGGAGTCGAATAGACTCAAATTCTTTTCAATTTTTTTCAAAATTGGGAGTCTGATGAACTTAAATTATTTCAAATATCTAAAGCCGGGGGTCCAATGGACTCAAATCTACTCAAATTAATTCAATTTTCCAAAATTGGTAATCAATCGAGCTTAATTTTTCAAACTTCGATCAAGAGTTAGTCAGACTCAAATAAACTCAATTTCACCAAGTCCGGAGTCAATTCAACTCAATTCGAGTTCGAATTCAAAGGCTAAATTAGGAGTTGCCTAGACTCGACTTTATTCATTTTCTGAAATCAGGAGTCAGTCAGACTCAAACAAATTCAATTTCACCAAGTCCAGAGTCAAATTGACTCAAATCAATCCAATATTTCAAAACTCGTAAGTAGATCGGACTCAAAAGAATTTCTTTTCAAATTTCCAAAATAGGAGTCGAATCAGACTCCTAGAATTTCTATTTCACAAAACGGGAGTGAATCGGACTCAAAGATTCTACAAAACTTCTAAAAACAGGAGTCGAAACAGACTCAAAGAATTTTCAAATTTCCAAAATTGGGAGTCGAATTGACTCGAACGATTTCAAATCTTCAAAGAGAATTTCAGTTTTCCAAATCGGAGTCAACTCAGCTAAACGAAAAATTTTAATTTACAACATTGGAGTCAATTCGACTCAAAAGAATTTCAATTTTCAAAGTCGGTAGTTTGAATGAGACTCGAAAAATTATTGAGGATTAACGCGAATGCGAGGTTGCCGTTGATGACTAACACAGATGCTCGCGAGGATTAGCTGGGATTGCCATTGAGGACTAACAGAGATTGCCATTGAGGGCTAACAGAGGTTGCCATTGAGGACTAACGAGGATTGCCGTTGAGGACTAATGCAGATGAAAAGAAGCTGCCATGGAGGACTAAAGCTTATGAAGAGAAGCTACCTTTGAGGACTAATGCTTTGCGCTCAAAGAACCAAATTTCAATATTCGGAGCCCCCTCGAACTTAAAGAATTGATTTCACAAAAGTTCAGGAGTCCACAGACTGAAAGAGTTGATTTTTCAAAATTTGAGGAGTTTTCAGACTCAGAGAATTTGAACGGAGCTGATAGAAAGAATAATTTTATGCATTTGCGGACCTTTGGAAGAAACACATAGATTCTGTCAAAAGAGGGAAGTCACCTTTGCCCCTAGTCTTGGACTCTTCTTATATTGCCACTTTATGCTGTGATAGTGTTCGAAACCTCTATTCGTACTGCTCTTGGGATGCTTATGAAGACCTTTCAAATCTTTATTCGTCATCTTAAACCCACACATTTGAGACCATTTATTGACTCATCAAAGGAGGACAGACCTGACAAAGCTAGTTACTCAAAAATGACTGACTCAAACTCTTCATTCATTATGAATCAATGTGCTTTCATCGTGAGTAACTGTATCATCTCACCTTTAATTTATTCATCATTTTACAAATGGTAGTGCTTTGTTGATAAATCTAAACTTTGAAAACTTCTCCTTTTGATTTAGCGAATTCTTTGCCTATCTAGAGTATGCTTCAAATTAGTGCTTTAGCTTATAGAATGAAAGGCACTCTATTTCAATCCTTTCAAAACAAACTTGATTACTTGAGAACTTGCTTCTGGCATAGAGGGATTTTGGCAAACGAAGTTTGCCCCTAGTTTGAATAAGACTCGGAGGCATTGCTTTTGGGATTAAATGAGGTGTTCAGCAAACAAAGTTTTCCATTGGTTTGGCGATGTACATGTGGCTCCAATCAAACGTGAGTTTGCCCCTAATTTGAAGGAAGGAAACCAAAGGCGCAAAAAGGTGATGCTTATAGTTTAGGGATGTTTATGGACCGAGAACCTTGGGAGGTTCGCCTACTTATCCCCGAGCGGGAATCAGGTCCAAAGTAGTTCGGCCAAGGCCTGAAAGAAGGATAGCATGAGATGATGGGGTGATGACCGAACCGAGCAGGTTGCCTACGTATCCGTTCAGGAATCAGGTCAAAGCGTAGTTCATCAACTCTGGAGGTCTTGAAAGAATAAGGCTTCAAGAATTGGTGGGCTTTTCGAGCCATGTTGCAATTTGGATCTAGGGAGTGTATGTCACTTGTGGTAGCCCTTGTATAGCATGATGAACTATTTCTTCCTTTATTATTTTTTTTATTCCTTTTCTTTTACTTGACGGTTGATTCTTTAACCTTTTCACTAGCCAGTTAATCTTTACAACTCTCATCATGTTTTATTCATACTCTATCATAATATCAGTTCTTCAAATCTTTATTTTTTAAAGATATCTCTGCATTGTTTTAGGCTCACTTAGGATTTGAGCCTCTCGCAAAAATTTTGAAGCTGCTAAGACCCTCTTTTCATTTCTAATCTCTTTTCTTTGTTAAGAACAACACAAAGCCTTGAGATAGTTCATGTGCCAATGATCTACTTTGAAGTGCTCAAGAATTCTCAATCTCATCTATTTTCTGCCTTTTCTTTTCTCTTTCCTTTCTTTTCTCTACCTTACTATCTCTTATTCTTTCCATGATTTTGACTGGCTAGGATTAGGATTTTTGAGATCAACACGTATCTTATTTTTGCTCTAACTTTTGCCTAGGCGCCCTTTCGGGTTTTTCATCCTAGCGAGTTTTTTTTTTTTTTTTTTTTTTTTTTTTTACTTGGAAGAAAGAGTTCATTCAAAATGTCTGGCTACCATCAAGGACCAAGTTTATGGCTTTAAACTGGTTGGGCTCATCTTTGAGGCTTGGTGTTTGAGAAAAGGGGATGGTGAGCAAGCTTCAAGTTCCAAGTTCATCTTTTCAAGATTGAGCAAGAGCATCTTTAAATTCTTAAAGTAAAGCTTAATCAATTTTCTAGTCCTCCTTGGATTTGGCACAGAACTTGCTTTGATCATTTGGGGATCCTTTTCAATGCAAAGTATTTCTCACGATCATTTGGAAAAGTGATTTGATTTTCATTTTTTTTTTTTTTTTTTTAGCTTAATGATCCATACATTCACGACTTGGAACACTGAATCAAACAGAATGAGACATTTTATTCAACTAGCAGGGAAAAAGGGTTACATCACTTGACTCGATAAACTCGACAACCGACTGACTTAAAGACTCGACTGGACTTGACACTTGACTCCTACTTGACATGACTCGATTACCGGACTGGACTCGACTTGGTTTCAACTGGAGTGTCACAGATGATTTTCAATTGACTAGATTTCCAAGAGCATCCACATTTGCTTTAGCAGCAGCAGTTCCAAACGCTATCACTTCACTGTTATCATTTGAACCTCCGGGTTCATCATTCCCCGATAGCATGTGTGCAAAAATATTTTCTTCTTTAAATCAAGAGAGATGAACCCAAGAAGGTTAGAAGTGTCCTCACCAGGGGATCTAGTTGTTCCACTCTTTCTACAAATCCAATACATAGAGAGGTAAAAGGTTCACATGCAGAATTGATTTTCAGGAGGCAAGGAATTTTGAGGAATTATTGGATTACTTTATGAATTTGTATTTTACATGCATGTAATGATATTGACTGATATGATGAGAGTGCCAAAATGTACATGCTTTGATGATTTGATGTGGCTAAATGCATGCACCGCACACATGACACACGGATGAGAAGCAAGTGTGTGTGTACCTATTCTATATGCAAAAGAAAGGAAAATTCTAGTCCTAGCACATATAACATATAAGCACATAAAATCCTCATCCATGTCAAGTGCGCTTAACTTCTCCTTTCATCGTGATCCTCATTACCCCTTCAAGGTTTGAAAATTTTAGAATTTTTGAAATCCATTTGACAAGTATTTCCCCTAGATGATGGGCTCTTTCAAATTCTTAAGGAGTTTTCCTTTGAAGGCAACATTTCTGAACAAAAGATGATTGGGTTGAAACTTTGCTTTAAAATTCATTTGAAAAGCATTTCTTCAATTGGGGAGATCTTTCAAAAACAATTCTCAAGGATTTTGAACCTTTTATTAAAAAAGAGGATATGAAAATATTTCTCAATAAGAAAAATGATTTGGGTTTTACTTGAAAAATGAACCATAAACATTTTTTTCTTTGAAAGGGTAAAAAAAATTTTCAAAACAATTTCTTCTTCTTTTGGATAAAAGATGATGATTAATCAAAAATTTTCATAAACCATGAACTTTGGATTCTTGGGTAGGAGCATCACACAATTAGATAATCATTGCACTTTTCATGAATTCGGATGCATACAAGGTCAATGATGCTTAACTAAACATGATATAAGAAGTATAATCTTATAATCAAGGTTCGGCATGTCCTCCAAATGTCATGTAACACGAGGAAAAATTGCTAAAAGGTGATTAAAAGATTATTCATCTTTCATCAAGCGAGTATCGTCATCATCTCAAGTAATCCCTTCCGGGCATACAAAACTTCCTAACACATAACCCTAATCAAGAATTGATTTCCTAAGATTGAAATGTTCTATAGAAACTACTATGCAAAGGCTGGGTTTTGGTCAAATAAGGGACCCTTGACACACACCCGATAGGATGCTTAATATACCCAATCATGGTACGAGATCAAGGGTGATCACACAGTCCCATGATAACTTGACCGACCGGGTTGCCCCGAGCCTCCAAGGTCATAGTTCCGTGCAATCGACTGGCTAGACATGCAAGTGAAATGCAGCAGGCATACAAAGATTGATTAAATTCGATTAAAAGGATGTTTTTCAAGTCTAATCCTCAAGTGAACCCAAAATCAGAATTCTGGTCTGCGAAACCAGAGATTCTGGGTTCGATCCCCAGCAGAGTCGCCAGATTGTGGATATCGCAGGTTGACTTACCCACAGCTTTTCAAAATCAAATTCAAAAACAAATGAGTCGCCACTTAATTTTTAAAAGGAAAATTTAAGAAACCATTTTGAAAGGAAACTGATCGTTTGCAAAACCAAAGATTAACTAGGTCCGGGGATTATGGAATGAGAGAGGAAGGAGCCCATCGGACTAAAACACCCTCTCTCATCCTATCTTGCGATAGGCCTCTACTCAACATCCTTTTAATCAAATTTATTAATCTAAGCATGCCCTCAACTAATACATATATACATATACATCACAAAAGCATGTCCAAAGGGTGTAAAATTGCAATTGACAAAATATCATTCAAAAGCCACATAATTCAGATAACAAGCGATATGATATGTAATAGAGAACAAGTGATCTTACCCGGGATCCAGCAGCGATAATAAACGTGCAATGCATGCGAACAAAAGAAAATCCTAAAAAGAGTCTCTAATCACATACACACATAAAGCAAAACCTAATTCTAAGGTGTCGCACATTAAGTCGAAGAATCAATAAAATCAAGAAATTAAGATAAACTAAAGAGAAGTCTTAGAAATCATACCTTAATAGCGCTACAAAACAAAGGGTTAGTCCACGTGATGTGCAAAACAAAATGACAATCCTAAATTTCTAGCTTAAATCTATCTAATGTGATTAAATCCAAAGCAAATAAGTCTTAAATACAAGTGTCGAATCATATAGATGTATATGTACATGGACAAGGATAAACTATGAAATACTCTTAAACTTTGAATTTAAGCTCAACTAATCATTATTAAAGCATGGTTTAAGCCCTAGATCATAGAAAAGTCATTTAGATCCTTATTTACAAAGTAAGTCAAATGTGTCATAAAACTCTGAAAATTGCAAAGAGCAGACCAGAACTTAAAAGAAATAAAAAGCATATCTCTCATGGTTTGATCTTGGTGAATTTTGGACACGAGATGTCCCTGTGAGTCTAGTTTCCAAATCAAAAAGAAAATCAAGGTTTCAACGGTCGGATCTCTGGGAAAATGACAAACACCAGACATCACTCAGAGATGTACAACTCTCTGTCCAGAGATTTTGTTTGATTTTTTAAAAATAGTAAAATAATCCGAAATGCTTCATTCTTTTTAGGGGATCTTCCTAACACATTAAGGTACCCAGAAAAAATTATTAGAGACCCCAAAAACTCCATTAGACTTCTGATTTATGAATTTCAAAATGGACTTGCTGTTCTGAAACTATTCTGAAACTCTGGGCAGATTGTAGTTGACTCACAAAACCCATGACCAAACCCTTCTAAACATAAAACCACCTTAAAACAAAAATTACAGTGGTAGAACATTGTGTTATTGACATTTTCCCGTTGGTTTCACTTGATTACAACGGTTAGATTTCGAACTAAAAATCTTTGATCAAAAACAGTTTGTGAACTCACTGTTTTCATTTGTCAAGTTCAACTTTTATTTGTTAATCCCAACTATTAAACCATGAAGTTGGGTTTAAACCAAACCACTTCTCCTACCATTTGATGGTCATTGGAGGCTAAAGACTTTTATATTTGTAGATTTCAAATGAAGTATGAATAGACTTCATGAAATCTCAAGATGATGAATCCAAACCATAGAGATGAGTTTAGATCCAAAATACTTTCTCCTACCACTTGATGGTCATTGGAGATGAAGATATGACTAATACTCATGAGTCTCAAAGGAATATAGAAGGGATTCCATGAAACATCAAGCAAGAGGACTCAAGTCATAAGCATGGACTTGGATCCATCTATTTACTTATAAAAAAGTGATGATCAAACTTTGACTCCCATGTGAAGTATAAGCTTACATGAGATTCAAAACATCAAACTCAAGAGCTTTCAAGGGAGATATTGAAGATCTCCAAGAATCTCAAAAGAAGAACATAAACAAGAAAAATAGAAGAAGGATCAAAGAACTAGGAAGTAAGGACTTCCAAGTTTACTTAACAAACTCTAAAACTTAATCAAGAAAAAACTAAATGACTTGTAAATTAGAAGCTCAAAAGAAAGAAAACACAACTAAGATTAGAGGGTCACCTCCAAACTATCCTCAAAGTTTCTCTCCTTTGAAGATCTTCCAAACTCTTCTTCAAGCTCTCCAAACTCTCTTTTTTTCTCTAAGGAAAATGTTGGTGTAATGGTAGTCTTTTTTTTGTGTGTTTCCTCCCTCCTCTTTTGCATGTGTTTCTCAATGGAGATACCTCTTCTTATATAGACAAAAATACCTAGGTCATTTCAGTAAATTCGGAGTAAAAGACATATGTAAACATCTCATTTGGTGGTACAATGTGTACTTTCTGAATTTAGACAGACTGCTGCCCAGGGCGGCAGTCAAGAAACTGTCGCGGCAGTTCGTGAAAGCCGCCGCGGCAGTCCATGACTGCCGTTCCGGTACTGCGTGACTGCCGAGCGGCACTCATCAAATGCCGCGACAATTAATGGATTGCCGCGTTTTTGTCAGTCTTACTTTATCAGTTTTTTGTTCTTATTCGCATATGCATACGTATTGCACTGCAAAATACAAACTTTAAAAGTGAACGACAGTCAGAAATTTATGGCGGCACTCGGTGAAAGCCGGAACGGCACTCTCTGACTGCCGCGCGGCACTCAGAGAGTGCCGTGGCAGTCTGCCGTGTGCCGTTTTTAGCTGAGGTTCCCTTTTTTAGGTCTTCCCCCTTTTTGAAACAAATTATTTTTGAAGATCCTTTCCAAAAATCATGTCTTATACCTGAATTCTCCTAAATACCTGGTATTTTTCTCTTTCTGTGAAATTTTATCGCGTTTTGGAGATTTTCTAAAGAGCTTGGAATACTTCAATTTTTCGGTCCTTGTCATCATCGGATACGGAGGTGACACTCTCCTAAATTCGACGTTAGGTCAAAATTGGGGTGTCTACAGCAATCGACTGGCGAGACATATAAGTGCAATGCGACAGGCACACAAAAATTAATTAATTCGATTAGAAGGATGCTTTCAAGTCTAATCCTCGAGTGAACCCAAAATCAAATTTCTGGTCTACGAAACCAAGACTCTGGGTTCAATCCCCAGTGGAGTCGCCAGATACCCACAGCTTTTTTTATTTAAAATATTTTTCAAATTCCAATTCAAATGCAAAAATGAGTCGCCACTTAATTTTTAAAAGGAAAATTAATAAACCATTTAAAATCAAACCGATCTTTAGAAACCAGAGGTTAACTAGGTCTGGAGATTACAAAATGAGAGGGGAAGGAGCCCGGCGGACTAAAACACCCCCTCTCATCCTATCTCGCGATAGACCTCTACTCAACATCCTTGTAATCAAATTCATTAATCTACGCATGCCCTCAACTAATACATATATCTAAATATACATTACAAAATCATGTCCAAAGGTTATAAGATTGCAAATGATAAAATATCATTCAAAATCACATATTTCAATTAACAAGCAATATGATGTGCATTTAGGGAACTAGGGAACTTACCCGGGATCCAGCCGCGATTGTTTAAACGTGTAATGCATACAAAATAATAAATCCTAATAAAAGGGTCTCTAATCACATATATACACATAAGGAAAATCTTAATCCTAAGGTGTCGCATATGAGGTCGAAAAATCAATAAAATTAAGAAATAATTAAGCTAGAGAAGAGTCAAGAGATCATACCTCATCGGCGCTACAAAACAAAGGTTAGTCCACATGCTTTAGAAAGGACATACGATATCAAATGACCATCTCTAAATGTCTAGCTTAATTCTATCAAGTAGGAGAAATGACGTACCAAGAATTCTAAGTATCAATCTACATGGATGAGTGTACATGATTACATGGAGATAAGAACAAGCTATCGGATTATTCCTTGATTTGGACCATGTAGCCTCTGAACTCAAGCTTAACTAATCATTATTGAAGCATGGTTTAAGCCCTAAGTCATGGGGGAATTATTTGAACTTTTAGTTACAAAGTTTTTTAAATCTGTCATGAAGTTCTGAGAATTACAGAGAGCAAATAAAAACTTAAGAATTGGAAAAGCATGGTTCCCGTGGTTTGATGTCAATGAATTTTGGACACAAGATGTCTTTATAAATCTAGTTTCCAAAAAGAAAATCAAAGTTCCAACGGTAAGATCTCTAGGAATTAAACAAACACTAGATATTACTTAGAAATTTCCAACCTTCTGTCCAGAGATATTGTACGATTTTCTAAAAGACTAATCTTTTTAGGGGGTCTTGTTAACACATTAAAAGTCATAGAAAAAATTATTTAGAGTCATCAATACTTGATTAGGGCTCTGATATACTCATTTCAATAGGGTGTTGCTGTTCTGAAACTCTGGACAGAATGTTGTTTCACAATACTCATGACCAAACTACCCTAACCATGGAATCTTATTAAAACAAAAATTAAAGTGGTAGAACTTTGAGTTATGGACACTTTCCCGTTAGTTTCATTCAATTCTAACGGTTTGATGTTTAACTAAAAATCTTTGATGAAAAGTGGTTGATGAACTTACTGTACCTTTGTCTAGTTCATTTTTCACTTACTAATTTTAACTACTAAGCCATTAAACTTGGCTCTAGTTAAACTAATTGTCCTACCATTTGATGGTCATGGGAGGCTAATGACTCTTATGGTTGTAGATTTCAAATGAAGTATGGAGAAAACTTCATGAAATCTAGAGACAATAAACCTAAATCATGATAATAGACTTGGACTTATTAACTAAACATGTTAAACATCAACTTTAATCCCCTTGTAAACCATGAACTTACAAGAAAACCAAAGGACTTCATAGCAAGAGATTCAAATGAGACATTAGAGGTCTCATGAATCTCAAGAGGTGAATATAATTAAGAGAAATGACTTAAAACTCAAGTATTATCTAAGTTAATACATATTTAAAGGCTAATTAGTCTAAAGTCTACCTCCAAATATCCTCAACTTGGTGATTTTGAAGGATTTCCACAAGTAAAACAAGCTCTTCAACTCTTAATTTACACACACAACTTCCTCTCTCACTCTTGCGAAGGTGATTCTTAGGTATGTTTGGAAAATTTGAGAGGTTGAAGATGAAAAGATTCAAGATAAGGTTGGGAGATTCAAGAATTCATCCTCTTGCAATGGGATATTCACCCTCTTTATATAGGCAAATTTAAAAGGGCATTTCAGTCATTTCAAGGGCAAAAACACTGATCTCGTATGTTCTTTTGATGGTACAAAACGTGTTATTTTATAGCTGTCTGCCAAAAAACGCGGCACTTACTGGAGATAGAAGCGGTAGTCAGTAACAACCGGTGCGGCACTCAATGAATGTTGCAGCAGCATTCACTGAATGCCGCGAACAACTCCAGGAACTACCGTCTTTTCAGGATTTCCCATTTTTGCGGTTTTTGGTGCATTTTAACGGCATTCAGTGACTGTCATTGTGGTATTCACTGACTGTCGGTCCGACAATCTGTGACTGTCGTTCCGGCAACCCGTAACTGCCGCAGGTTCTGCCCTATGCCATTTTCTCTTATCCCCTCTTTTTTCTTCTCTTTCTTCCCTTTTTTTGTTTAAATCGCAGAGCCTTTTGAAGAGCTTGAATTATTTCTGGAAACCATAGATTAGTTCGAACATTGTCATCATCGGATCTAGAGGTAGTACTCCCCTTAATTCGACGTTTGGTCAAAATTGGGGTGTCTACACATCTTATCTAGGATTGTTACATGATTGCATGACACATTTCCTTTCTTGTGCTTTTTGCGACTCTGCTTGAGTCAACCAATGCAAGTCTTCTTGTTCCCTTTTGCATATCATGGCACATTTTCTTTATTTGCATCGGTCCCGGGCAGGACTAGCCACTGTAAGTATACCTCTCTCTTGTATTGCATGTGCATCCGACTGCTACTTAATTTAATCTCTTGAAATGATTTTCATTAGATGTTCCTTTTGCCATGTGTATATTATCTAGTATGATTGAGGAAACAACACCTATTACGAATTAAGAATAAGGATATTTGAATCAAGGCCTACCGTTCGGTAGGGCGAGGAGGGGGTGCTTTAGTCCTGCTCGGGCTCCTTCCCCTCTCGTACCAAAACCCCTGAACCTTATTTTTGGTGATGAAGGGCAAGTAACCTTATTCAATTTTGGGCGAGTCAAATTTGGTTTCCTAATTCCCAATAAAAATTAGGTGGCGACTCTTTGTCTAGGATTACGTGAAGAAGTTCTAGTCCCTTAAAGTGTGCTCCTTGGATCTGTCCCGGGACACTGTCAAGGAGACGACAGGACCTCCCCGCCCCCGCACGCTGTTAGGAAACTGCGTTCCCAGAATCCATTGACAGTGTGTATAAGTTGGTACTGCAAAAAAAAATTACGTGAAAACTACAATAACCCTACAAGGACGAACTAGGGTTACCTTAAACTGCTAAAACGGATTGCTGTAGTAGACGAATCGAGAACACGGGCTCGATAACAGCTCATGGTCTTCTACCGTATTCCTTTGCTGCCAGAATATCGAACTAAGTGTGGGCTCTTTCGAAATCCTTTCTGTTTTCTGCTCTCCCTCTTTTACGCTCTCTTTTCTATTCCGAGTTATAATTCTCTATAGAAAAACGCTCACTAGGGAGAGAGCCAAAGCAGCATATATATAGGCTACGATAGGGACCATAAGAAGTCAATAAGGAATAGGCTTCCTTATGGAATTAGGAAACCCTAATTCGAACTGAATCAGATTCCTATTTCCATAAATTATAATTCATACCACTAAAGAATTATAATTGCACTCCTACCCTTATCTCAAAAATATATTTTGAGCTCCATGTTATTAAATGCTTATTATCTCCCCATGTTAAGATTACAGATATCCATTAATTAAATATAATTACTGACAATCATATTTAATTAATTTCTTAAAATTCCTTCAGATCCTCTACTTAACTTATCTGATATGTCGGATACAAAATCCACCTACAGGGTTTGACATAATCAAAACTTATAAGCTTTCTCAAGGGGATATCACCAATCCCAAAATTGAGACATGGATTCCATCATTAATTAATATCCACCACACAATTAATATTGCCACCCAATCCAATGAGATATTGACCCATTTAAGGATCTCACCCTTTTAGGGATCAAAGTGTAAATATCAAATGTACATGTCTACAAATTAACTTAGGATTTAGAGCATAAGCACTCATAATAGCCATGAGGTATTAATCATCTTATAAGTCAGTATAAAGATAATTACCCCAAGTCAGTCCCATTTAATACACAAAGTGTACCAGCATAGTGAGTTGAAACTATACCGTTTTCCGTAGTCAAGACAAACCTACTACAACACCATGCTGCAGTCCTATCGATGGTGTGTCCAATCCCATCTAAGACTGTAAACCAAAATCTTACATTCTATAATATCTGATGGCCTGATCTTCCGTGTGTAAGCCGAACTCTACACACCAAACCACCTACTATATAGAATGAGAGACACACATGCATAATATTAAATAAATAATATAATACAAACATTGCCCACACAGATTCTCATAAAAAAATGGATTAACTGATTTTATTAAATGAATAATAAATCAACTACATAAAGCATGGCGTTTAGTATATATCCCTAACACGCGCATGGTCCATAATTTGGCGACTCTGCTGGGGATTTGAACATAAAACTTATGGTTTCTTGTTCTTCGAGGGTTTGACTTGAGCCAATAAATATCCTTGTTATTAATTCGATAATCGTGTTGTTTTTTACTGCATTTGCACTTCCATTTGCATTATTCTTTCCCTGCGACTGCTTGAGACCATTGCAGTGGAGGGCCCCCATTCCTCTCTTTGTCAAGAGACTTTGGTAGCATATAGTCACCAGTAGCCTTGTACCGCGTGCGGTATATAGAGCCCATGTGTGAACGGCAGGCCCTCGGGGAGGCGGTCACCCATACCGCTGAGCTTGCTAATGGACCTTTTATGAGACTAAAACCCGGCCTTTGCATATAGTTTCTATAGAACCCTTCAATTAGGATGTTGATTATCATATTTAATTAAGACGATGTGATGAATTATTTGCGTACGCCCGTAAGGGATTATGTGGATGATGAGGACGCGTATGCGAAGGCATCATCAAACCTTGTATGGTGGATTCCTATGTCCATACCTTCCTCTTGATTGTTCCTATTACCTAGAATTCCTATTGAATTTCATCTCTAAGTGGATATTTATAAATCCCTTTGATCCATGATCTAAAGTTCTTCATAGAACTTGAGGGCTAAATTTATTGGGAATCATGATAATCAAGTTGATCTATATGTCTAATCTCTCTAATAATCTTCAACCAACACCTAAGATGTTTTCCTCACACTTTAAAATGAATTAGATAAAAATTCAGCAAAATAGATGGATTTTGTCCAGAAGATTTGGTCCATCAAAGCCCATAGTTGATGGATTTCAAATTTTCTGGATAAACTTTGATGAATTAGCTTTCATTCGATCCGTTTTGAGAACCATTAGGATCCATATGCTATTTTTAGAAATTATTGAGAAATCGGTTGACAGATTTGAACATAGTCTCTTTGTGCTTGAATTTCAGAAAATCTATGATAGTTATCGATGATCCGCTTTTTGGGGATGATTCCTAACTCATGTATCTATATGTCGAAGTAAAATCGTGAGCATAAGATCGAGTTAAGATCATTTTCTAAGCGTTTGAAGTTTATACAACTATTCTGGAATTTTCTAAGTTTAACTATAATCATGATTATGTATACAAAATGGTCATACCTTGATCACCCAACAACAATTGATGAATAAACTTGGTTTAGAAATCATCTAGGATAAATGGATGAGAGATTAACAGCTTAGATTAACTTGATTAACATGATTTATGAATTTCTATTATGTCTTGTATTCTTTTGTCAAATGATACCAAAATTCTTGAATAACAAAGTCTATTTAAAACAATTTTTCAAAGACCTTAAGTACATGAAATGTCCATGGATTATTTGTTTCATACACTTTAATGAAATAGCTTTCTTTTGACACCAAATAGAGCTTCATGTGATTTTTGTAGAATTAATTATGATTTTTACAAGAACAGCGGACAGTTTTGATCCACTATTCCCAAAACTCTTATTTCACGAACTTCAAAAATGCTAATGAGGCCCTACTTTTTAGAATAGTTTCCTAAGACATGTATCTAACTTTTTGTAAAATGATTTTAACCCAGCTCATATTTAAGTTGAATTTTGATAGAATTCATTAGAGGTTGCTGAATCTGAAAATTTGATTGATGACATCTTCTTCTTGTTTTTTATGCATATCACTTGTTTACTTGCATTTTTAAAATGCTTGGATATTCCATGGTGTCTTAGTGCAGAGAATTTTGAACGCTGTGGATCCAGACTTCGATTTAGGGGCTTGCCTCGTCTACATGTGGCTTAGTGCCCATGTATCGTGTACTCTCTCTATCATTTCTCTTAGAATTTTTCTATGTTTACAACTTTATTTTCAACGACACAATTCCTTTACGATAGTCCCCGTTTATGTGCTTATATGTTAAAGACATCTTATCTAGGATTGTTGCATGATTGCATGACACATTTCCTTTATTTTTCTTTTTGTGACTCCGCTTGAACAACTCAATGTAAGTCTTCTTGTTCCCTTTTGCATATCATGGCACGTTTCCTTTATTTGCATCGGCCCCAGGTAGGACTAGCCACTATGAGTATACCTCTCTCTTGTATTTCATGTGCATCCGACTACTATTTGATTTAATCTTTTGAAATGATTTTCATTAGATGTTCCTTTTTGCCATGTATATATTATATAGTATGATTGAGGAAACAACACCTATTATGAATTAAGAATAAGGATGTCAGAATCAAGGCCTACCGCTCGGTAGGGCGAGAAGGGGGTGCTTTAGTCCTGCTCGGGCTCCTTCCCCTCTCGTACCAAGACCCCTGAATCTTGTTTCTGGTGATGAAGGGCAAGTAACCTTATTCAATTTTGGGCGAGTCAAATTTGGTTTCCTAATTCTCGATAAAAATTAGGTGGCGACTCTTTGTCTCTAGGATCACGTGAGAAAGTTCTAGTCCCTTGAAGTGTGCTCCTTGGATCCGTCCCGGGACACTATCAAGGAGATGATAGGACCTCCCCGCCCCCGCGCACATGGTCCACACCTGACCACGCTCATCGTTCCGAGTTGTACCGCAACCTGCACGGCATATTCTGTTGGGCCAGCAGAGCTTCGATTTGTAGCTGGGCTTGACGCTGACCCTTCAAGAGTTGTGCAAGAACCGTAGTGACCTACTCTGGGGTCATGGAAGCCGCCGATTTCGTGATCGGTGAATCCACCTGACCTGTTGGTAGAGCAGTTTTCTTATTCTTCTTTGGAGGCATTATTAACAGCTAGGAGATTTGTTTTTTGATAAATATGTCGTTCCCACATACGGCACCAAACTGATGATGCCTAAATTTGGATTAGAGAGAAGAAGAAGAATGAGAAAAGAGAATTTGTATGTGGTTCGGCCCTGTTAATGAAGAGACTTATGTCCACATGTATGTTAGAGCACGTATACTAGAATATCAAATCGCCGGAGGACTTTGGTGAACCAACAATGGGGATGGAGCTACCAAAGACCGGCCAGGTGAATGTATATGCCATTATGTAAAATAAGAATCTGATCCCCCTTGAAGGAGATGAGTGATCTCTTTTATAGATACAAGAAACCTACTCGTACAAGGTAAGTAAACTGATAAGGTAATACAATTTGATTGAGGATTGATTAGCACAAATCGTGGGAGTTTCATATTTGGATTAGGAAACAATCTACTATTTCCATTAGTCTTCTAGCTCGTGTAGGAAACTGTCCAGAACATTCTGGAGCATGTCATGGGACGAGGCGGAGCTATACCCATGACGAGCCGAGCCGTACAGTGTTCCCGACCTATTGGTCGTGACCGGATAATACTGGACGTACCGCTCGGGTTAGGCAGAAGCGAGGCTGTTGCTTTCACTTGATATTTTTGTACATATCATATGCTATAATTTGATACACCAACATGGCAGTAGGTCAATTTTTCTCAACAACAAACACATTCTCAACACTAACACGAGAATAACATTTTTTTTGTAAAGTGCACCATTGTAACAAATCTGCTAAATATACTCATCGGCCCAAATTAAGAGTCCTCTTTAAAAAGTCAAACAAAAATGCTAGGCACACAACACATTCTACAACAGGGCTTTAAATGTGTTGTTTAAACTTTTCTATGCACCAGTTCCACAAAATATGGTACATGCATTTAAAGACCTGTTGTAAAATATATTATGTGCCTAGCATTTCTCAAAAGTCAATGCATGGACTAGATACTTTTCAAGTTTTCCATTTATATCTTTATAAGTATCTCACTTATATGACTGTGACAATGAAAATTTAACCTCACAATAGGATAATAATGAAAAAATTAAAATTTCACAGAGCCTTCCTTAAAAAACTGAATTTTCAAAAATGATTCTTATTTTGGAACAGGGGTAGCATTTTGGCACTTTAGGATGCCAAAACTTATGTTGGGCGTAAAGAAAATAACATCTACCTTCAAATATGCTCTAAAAAGTATACTCGAAAAAACAAAATCAATGTTTATAAAACTGAACTAAGGATTAAACTTCCCTGTTCACTTGTATAATGATGACGTCCAAGTGATTGCTTATGATGTTATATATATATATATATATACAAAGATTCTCTAAAGAGGATCACCCTCTTTATTAAAGAGAGGACCTCTGCTTTGGCCGTTTGATTGTGTTTAAAAACTGTGAAATGACAAAACTGTCATTAATAAAAACACAATCCGACGGCCAAAACAGAGGTCCTCTCTTTATTAAAGAAAGTGCGCCCTCTTTATATATATATATATATATAATTGTGGAAGTTATGACATTATTATTTACATGAAACTGAAAGGTCTTTTCTATGTTTGCGTGTTGAATAGTTTTGAAAAACTCAAAGGGGCCATTAGACTAAACGCACTTCCGTGAATCAAATTGCATTCCAAAATTGATAAATTTATTGTTCGACTAACCTCATCTCAAGGGTCAACGAGTACTAGAAGGCCCAAGACTTATAATTGAACCAAATTGTAAGAAATAAACGTTAGTTAATTCTTTGATGTGAAAATTATACTGCCTCAACAAAAAGCTAAAGTAACATTTATAATCAGCTGTGTTTCACGTTTCATAGAGTTGAAGTGCTATTTTATTAGGATGTGTATGGTGTAAAAACTTTGGAATTGTTCTCACTTTTATAGAGTTTCAGTGCTATTCTTTAGGATGTGTTGAGTGTAAAAACTTTTGAATGCATTCTCACTTCTCATGAGTTTTAGTGCTATTCAAGAAGGATGTGTTTCGTGTAACAACTTTGGAATATATTCTCACAAATCTTAACTACATTATTATCGTCATTATCAAGTTATTTTAAAATGCATTCTAATATAATTTTTAAATTTTTTTTCCCCAAAAATGCAAATTTATATGCTTCTGCTTGTGTAACTAAAAAATAAAGTTTTGATCATGAGGCCATGGGTCGGGAGTTGACGGAACCCATGTTCCTTGTCTTCTACGGCAAATAACGTTCACTCACTTTTTTTTCTACCTTCATCTGAATCATCTCCAGATTCTCCACCCGTCCCCGATTTTTCTCTCTACGTTTGATGGATATCACTATTGATGCGTGTAATATGTGAAAAAACAAATCTTACCAACTAGAGCACATCACATAAGTAGTTTTGCGTATTTCTTTCTTCTTTTTTTTCTTTGTGCTAAGCGAGAAGAGTAATGTTATGGTTCTCAAATGCTCTGACGGTTGTACCACGTGCTATGATAGTAGTTGTGATTAGGGATTGAGATATCCCAAATTTGTGAATCATTACATTACACGGTGAATATCATAAAGAACAATTGACTATCATATACATTCAACATCTTAGATCCTACATTTTGTTTGTTGCTGAAAGTACAGCGTATTCGAGCCGAGCAACACAATAAGCCCTCGCAAACATGTTCGATAAAGGCTCAGTTCAGCTCAACTCGGCTCATTTAATATAGTGTAAATTACACTATACACCTGTAGTTTGGGTGTGATGTCACTTTGGTACCTATAGTTGCAATTTTGTCACTGTGGTCCTCACAATTTCAATTTAGGTTAAATGTGCATTCATAAAGATTTCCTACAATTTAATGCACACGTGAGTATCATTAGGGGTGGCATAATGGTGAATTTACTTAGAAAAATTACACTTTACACACCTCTATTGAACCTAACTCTGTCAAAAATTGTAAGAAAATTTGATAAACGGACTATATTAAACCTAAAATGAAACTGTAAGGACTAAAATGACAATTGAAATTACAGGGACAGAGTGAAATCACACCCAAATTATGAAATTTAATAAACATGCCAAACTCAAGCCTAGATTTTAGGCTCGTTTAATAAACGAGACAAGCGGAACACACATGAGCACTACTCGATAGAGCTTGTGAATACATTTAAATAAAGCTCCTCAATAGAGTTGATAAAGGACTTAGGCTTAGTTTGGCCCCATTTTGGTGCTTCTCCTTTTTTAAAGCACAATTTCATGTAATTCATTTGATAACTAGTTTATGAGCTTTGCAAAAATTAAACTTAGGGCTTTTTTTGGGGAGCTTTTAAAAGCTCTAGAAAGGAGCTTTTAAAAGCTCAAGGTTGCTTTTTGGTTTCATGATGTCTTTTTGAAAAGTAGTGTATCACTTGTATAAAATTATCAAACAACTTAGGCTTAGTTTGGCCCCCATTTTGGTACTTCTCCTTTTTTAAGCATAATTTCATGTTAATTCATTTGGTAACTAATTTTTGAGCTTTGTAAAAATTGAACTTAGGGCTTTTTTGGGGGGGAGCTTTTCAAAAGCTCTAGAATGGAGCTTTTAAAAGCTCAAGGTTGCTTTTTGATTTCATGATGTCTTTTTGAAGAATAATGTGTCACTTGTATAAAATTATCAAACAGTTTAGTAATAAATTTCATAAGCTCCTTTTAAAAAGCCACTTAGGGGCCAAACTAAGCCTTAGTAATAAATTTCATAAGCTCCTTTTAAAAAACCACGTGAGGGCCAAACTAAGCCTTAATATACTGACCTATAGATGTCTATCTATCATAGAACGCTATAGTTTTAGAACGCTCGTGAAAAAGCTTATAATTAAGCTTGAATTTCAGGTATATCTATTACTATAAAAGTATGTAACTTTAGAGGGTCGAATGTCAGGCTCGTTTAATAAACAAGCCAAGTGCCTGGATTTCTAGCTCTTTTAATTAACAAGCCAAGCTCAAACATGCATGAGCTCGGCTGGTATACACTTCTGCTAAAAGCTTCCAAGTTCCAACGATCGGGAATAAAAAAAAATATTAAAGTCTGAAACATAACCTAATGTAGAATCCACTTGGAGATCACAATTAGTAGTCCAATCGTGCGATTGGAAGCCACTGAAATAGAACCTAACGTAGGCCCCGTTTGGGAACTGCAATAAGAAGTTAAATCGACTAACAGAGGCACTGTTTGGGAACAGGGATTATATTGTTTTAAAAACCGGATTGAACCCATTGAACCGTCGACCGGTTCAAGAAATGGTCCGATTTGAACCAAAAACCAGAAAATACCAAAAATTGGTCTATTTTGTGAAACCCGAAAAATCCGGCAGTTGAACCGGTAAAACCAGCCATGGAACCGGAAACCCAGAAAATTTTTATTTTTTTATATTTTTTATTATTATTTATTAATATTTATTACATAATTATGACATCACGGTTCAATTCCGGTTGACCCAACGGTTGAACCAGTGACTCGTGACCCAGTCATTTTTCCGTTTCGATGACTGTTCCAGTTTTCAAAACACTTAGAAGTTCAATCTTCCAATTGAAAGCCTCTTAAACAGAACCAAACGTAGGCCCCTTTAGGGAACTGCGATTAGAAGTTCATTCAACTGCACTATTGGGATTCCAATCGGATAGTTGGGAGAATCTGCAATTGGACCTCAATTGCAACCGTAATACAAATTTACCAGACAAAGCCTAGTTGTCTAGAGAATAAACTAAATTCTGTCGTGTCTGATTTATTTTGAAAAAGAGGAAAAGGTAAATTACACCAACAGTCCTAAGGTAAGATCAAAATACAGAAACCTCCTTATTTGCACAATTACATTGACCCTCCTTCAGATATGGAGTTACTTCCCCCCTTCCGATTATCCAATTTGACTGTTAGACCTTCTGATGGTGACCAATTTACCCTCTAATCAAAGCCATCGAAAATTTCATAAATTAGTTTTTCACTAATATGAAATTATGAATCGAAAAGTATTTTTTTTCCCTAATGGCATATTTGCCCTATAATAATGTGTTAATTTTTTTAAATTAATAAGTAAATTTAATTTTAGGGGTATCTAGGTAATTTTGCATGTATCACTAGGTTTTCATCTCTGGCATGAGAGTCGATGTAATTACACAAACCACGACAAACCACGAAGGAGGTCCTGTATGTTGTCCTTGCCTCAGGGTGTAGTCAGCATAATAAATGATAAAAGTACCCTAGGACAACTACAAGATATCTCATTTCGAAATAATTTTTGCCCCATAAAATTGACTTAAGTTCAAGCGCGAACTTCTTCAAAGAGCTTCAATGAAATGAATAGTGCTACAAACCTTTCATTCTCTCTCTTTTTTAATTCAAATATCGTCAATCTCTAACCACGGCTCCAAGTTGACCAATTCATTAACTTCCACAAAAAGGTAGCTATTTTCTCAAGGTGATCTCTCGTAGCTCTGTTCTCTGATCTTTCTAAGTCTTCAGAACATCGAGTATTGAACGGGTTGATGTGTAGAGAGATGTGAGCGGATGGACAATCAAATGAAAGCCCATCGCCAATCAGCTCTTCTGGGCAGACTTTATACAGCATTGGCACCACCTTTAAAAAAATCACCACAAAGCCAGACAATTTGATAGCATTAGGTGGGAAGAGTTAAACTTTGCCAACCAAGCCAGTAGTAATGATAAACCATATGCCTTATCCACTAGAAAATAACACTGCACCTGAAGACAATCCAACTTTCGTGCAGAAAATAACAGTGCAAAAAATTGCTCCTGGCACTACACCAACACCACGCATATCAACTTGCTCATCACTGACACAAAGTCTCAAGAAAGTAGTACTCCGTAGTACACCATCCTCAAGAAATTCATCACGTTATTGTTATATAACAGGATAAACAGCAAGGCACCAGAACAGAATTCCATTACTAATTATTCAAATATACAACCCGAACGGATTATTGTTGAGTAGAAGTGTACAGATGAGCTCAAGTCTAGATTTGATCGGCTCAAAATAATAGTTCTCTCTCGCTCTCTCTCAACATTCTGAATATTCATTTTCTTCTTTTTTAAATAAAATATTCACCTTAGACAAAAGCTTAAGATTACAAGGCTTGACCATGACTAGTCATCTCAAGCATTACAAGCTATGAGTGTGGACTGAATGGTAAGAGGAGAAAAAATCGAACAAGTGGTGGCAGACTATGAAGAAGATGCGGCACGGTCTAATTCGATCATGGATTTGATATAATATTCACCCGCTTTGTAGGATGACCTGACCATGGGACCAGAAGCCACATACCGAAATCCCTGCGACATTTGACATATATTAGATTAATGACATCGATATATATTGTTGCTCCCAAATAAGACGACAAAAACACACACACACACATACACACCAGAAAATGTAAAAAAGAACTCCCGATTCTTATACAGGCTTCCAAAGTAGGGGTGGTCACAAGTTGGATGAGTCTGGTTTAAGCCCAACCCGTTCATCCACCCAAACATCATCGGGTTCTAAGCCTGTCACCCCTCATCCGACCAAGTTGTAGGGTGAAACCGACTCGTCAGTTTCGGGTTGAGTAGTTCGGGTGAACCCAAATGATTCACAACACCAAATTGATGTGATTACATCAATCAACCAAATATAGTGAAAACAAGTGGAATTGATCAGAAAACCAAATTGATGCTAAATTACACAAATCAACCAAATAACTTCTAGTCGGCAAACCCAAATTGAAGCACATATAGGACCATATCTAGTGATATATACAATACCCCAAAAAATCTATATAATAAGTTAGGGCTGTGGGTCCCTCCCTTTTTAATCTAGCTTTCAATCTCAACCGTTGAGACAAGAGTGGATATTTTAAACCGTCGGATGGTTTGTCCCACAAAAATTGTGTTAAACCTAATCCATGGGATCATCTCACACTCATTCTTGATTTGGTGAAATCCACAATTAATACTAAGCCTTTTATATCACTGTTTAATTCATCTCTCTCTCTCTCTCTCTCTCTCTCTCTCTCTCTCTCTCTCTCTCTCTCTCCATAAAACTTACCATTTTGAAATTTGAATAACCCATCATATTTCTCTCTCTCCATATTTTCGTGATATATCCACTCTCCCTAACTTCACTCTCTTTCTCTCATCAGGTCTTCTATCTCTTAACCATTTGGATCTAATTTCTCTAATCTAAATATATATCCCTAAACAGTATGTGATATATGATATATTTCCTATTTCGATTTTTTAACTTCCCATCAATCTCTCTTGCATCCCTAAATAGTCTCTTTCTCTCTCTCCTTTCTCTCTCTCCCTCTCGGATGAATCTACTTGGAATATCAAGAGAGTGCTTCTACTTCTATATACTATTCAATTTATGATCTTCAGTACTGGTTTTTTTTTTTTGGGGTTATAGTTTCCTTATCATTTTTGTCTACCCTTTGCAATTGTTTGAATTGTTGAAGTCTTGAAGATCAAGAGGGTTTTGCTAATAAAATGCTATAGAATTGTTACCACATTTTTTGTCTTTATATTAGTTATTGTGATTTACATGAATCTGCTGTAAAATTCCTACCACGTTTGAGTTTAACTTCAATATCAAAATCAATGAGCTGAAAATATCTTGATCTGTACCCGCGGAACCAATGTTTTCATTTAAATAGCATGTAGGTTTGAATGACTGGGATAATTTAACACATGTACAAAGGATTTCAATTTTTAAAGTATTGCATTTTTTCTTTCTTTCCTTGGGTCTTTTTTTTTTAATTTTTTTTTCCACTTCATGCCCACGGGCACGGGTTATTACAAGTAATAATACAAAACCAAGATATTTGGTGAAGCACCGGCGACAAATGGAGAGGTTGAGACTTAGATCCGGTGGTGATGCGGTCGCACCACATGTGGAGACGCTTAGATTCAGATTTGGTAGCGTCGAGATGAGAGAGAAGAGAGGTGAGAGTGCACGATGTCCTCAGCTCCGAGAGTGTCATTGTTGAATTGGAGCATCCAACCCAAACCAATTGGCAATGTGTGAAGTAGCCCCTTGAACTTATATATTGAGTAACTAGGTTATAAGTCCCCGATGTGGGACAATCTCAACAGTCATGAGGACGAGTGACGACGGCAACTCCGAGGTGGGGTGTGATGACGCTGATGAGTGACGACAGCTAGAAGGCTTGACTGAGAACTGAGGAGCGGAGGTGGGGTTTGTGTGGTATGGAATGGGGGGCGACTATAACTCTTGTGACCCAGTAATGAGAAGTGAGAATAGGGTTTGAGTGTTTTGAGTTTTGATCATGTGTAATTTAAACATATATCTTCTCTCTTTTTAATGGTGTCGTGTTGGGTCGGGTCGGATTGCAAGGACCTCCAACCGAAGACAGAACCAAAACCCAAAAAAATTGGAAGCTGAAGCCCGTAACTCCACCCATAATCACTGTAAATTGAGAAATCCCCTTCGGTCGGGTTAGTACTTTTCATTAAACTAAAATCCTGATATAAAAATGTTCATAGGCGAGTAAGTACCACCAATCATGCAGCAGAAAAACAAGATAACTATGAGATAGAGTGGTCAGACATATATGCTTACGGGGAACAGTGTGAGATTTTGTACCAACAGTATGCAAACTGCAAAGTACCATATACAAGTGTTACCAATATGACATTCGAATAATATAAGATTTTATGGCCGTAAGTACTATAATAGTGTTTATTCAGTAAACTCATGTGTCATGGGTCAATATCATGAAATATGATTGTTATTTATTTTTCTTTATTTGGATTCCCTTTCAGTATGTAAGTTTATTTAACTGAAGAAACTGTTAGTGTAGCCTATTAAGTATTAAATGAACTTATCAAACGAAAAGCTGAGTTACGACTTACAAGGTTAGTCGTTTGGTAATGCAACCTTTCCATATTAAGATGATTCCAAATGACTTCTAGGAGGAAGTCTAGACGATCTTCTGATTCTTTCCTTTTTTTCTTCTCTTTTATTACTACTCATCAACTATTCCTCACAGCCCTAAAACCCCTACTATTATCCCCAAAAAGCCTGGCCTACTAAAACCCAATCAATCCCAATCCCTTCTCTTACCGTTTGGCCTTTCCAACACCAGAAGTCCCAAGGTACTTGCCATTCCACCTTGTTTCCTCGAGAAATCCTATAATCTTTATCCTACTTTTCGAATCCTAATCCTCAACCTTTCAAGTTTCAATAACCTTAGTCCACCATAAACCTAATCATAGACAGCAATCCTTCCTAAGTTTGTCAGCCAGGCATCAAAGCTCAGAAAGAAGTTCTCTCATCCTAAATAAAGGCTATTGGATACACAAATTCTGGAGGGTCGAAGCTCATTAGTGAGCACACAATAGCGCACAGGAGCTAGAGAAGGTGGAACCAAAAAAAAAAAAAGGAGGAGAAGAAGAAGAAGGAAAAAGAAAGATGATTCTATATAATGTCTCTCCTGCCCAAAAGTTCAAAAAATATAGGCCAGTTCATATTACAAAGCTGCATATGAAATCCAACTATTACAAAATAGATGGTCTTCAACAATTCTAATAGAAACTCAATCAGATCTGCCTTTCTTACACTCAGGAGGATGAGCTAAAAGTGGAAGGTAAGTTCAAAGGAAACAGGAAATGGGAGTTTGTGGGTGAGAGTCAGCATCTGACATGTAGCAGACAAAATTGACCAAGTTTAAATTATTGACCTACAAACATTTATGAACCAAACATACATTATTCTGAGAAATCAACCGAAAGGTTTGTCCATCAACCCCCTTTCCCATTGGGGGCAGTATTACATTTAGGTTGATGGAATTGCAGATTTTCTTGAGAAAATACTTCAGACTGCCAGGAGAGAGAGAGAGAGAGAGAGAGAGAGAGAGAGAGAGAGAGAGAGAGAGAGAGAGAGAGGCATGTTGGATTTAAAGCAGGACACAAAAAGATTTCAATTGATGCAAGTTTATCTGCATAGAGTGCGAAATATGATGTAATGTGGTAAAAGAGTTTTACAGGTAAAATTGTTTGCTCAAGTTGCAGGACTATAACCAAACCAAACCAAGCCTCGTGTCCCAATCAATTGGGGTCGGCTGTATGAATCTTTTTTCTCCATTATGCACGATCAAGAGCTATATGCTCATTTAAATTATATATATTCATATCTTGTTGCACTACATATTCCCAAGTCAGTCTAAGTCTGCCTCTCCCTCTAACCATTCCAGGCACTGCGATCTTATCACTCTTTCGCACAGGTGCATCTACAGGTCTTCATTGCACATGGCCGAACCATCTAAGTCTATTCTCTCTCAACTTATCCTCAATATGTGTCACTCCTACAGTCTCTCGGATATACTCATTTCTAATTCTATCTTTCCTAGTCTTACCACACATCCATCTTAGCATCCTCATCTCCGCTACACTCACTTTGCTAATGTGTTGTTTCTTAGTTGCCCAACACTCTGTCCCGTAGAGCATAGCTGGCCTAATAGCTGTCCTATAAAATTTTCCTTTCAATTTTGCTGGTATTCTCCGGTCACATAATACTCCAGAAGCACTCCTCCACTTAAGCCAGCCCACTTTAATTCTATGGGCCACGTCATCACCAATCTCTCTATCTCTACTAATCATTGAACCTAGATAGCGAAAGTATTCCCTCTTTGGGATCTATTGATCTTCAATCTTCACTGCTTCGTTGTCTCTACTTCCACTGTTGCTAAAAGTACATTTCATGTATTCTGTTTTCGTCCTACTTATCTTTAGCCCCTTAGTCTCCAGTACTTCTCTCCAAGCTTCTAGTTTAGTGTTGAGTCCCCTTTTAGTCTCATCAACCAAGACAATATCATACATACACCATGTGACCTTATCTTGAATGTGTCTAGTCAATTCATCCATAATTAGGGCGAACAAATAAGGGCTCAAGGCCGACCCCTGGTGCAGGCCTACGGTAATTGGGAATTCGCTTGTTTCTCCGGCTGGTGATCTAATTGTAGTAACCGCTTCATCATACATATCCTTCACCACGTCAATATAACCCTTGGTCACTCCTTTCTTCTTTAGCACCCACCAAATTAAATCTCTAGGCACTCTATCATAAGCTTTCTCTAAATCAATAAAAATCATATGTAGATTTTTTTTCTTCTCTCTATACTTTTCCATTAGTCTTCTAAGTAAATAAATTGCTTCCATAGTTGATCTCCCAGGCATAAATCCAAACTGGTTTTCTGACACTGATGTTGCGCCTCTTAAGCGATACTCCATCACTCTCTCCCATAGCTTCATAGTATGGCTCATTAACTTAATACCTCTATAGTTGTTGCATTGTTGTACATCTCCTTTACTCTTATATATAGGCACTAGGATGCTCTTCCTCCACTCATCAGGCATTTTTCTAGTCATTAAAATCCTGTTAAAAACTTTTATAAGCCAAGATGCCTCCACATCTCCCAAGCATTTCCAAATCTCAATGGGGATCCCATCTGGTCCTAAGGCCTTGTTGGGTTTCATCTTCTTCAAAGCAAATTCCACCTCAAACTTCCTTATTCTCCGATAGAATCTGTATTCTCTAGTTTCATCGTAACTTCCAGTTTCTTCTTCCATTGTGTTATCCATATGTTTTTCATTCAGCAACTTCTCAAAATAGCTCTTCCACCTTTCCTTAATCTCTTCGTCGTTCACTAATACCCTAGAGTCATCGCTTTTAATACACTTAACCTGATTAATGTCTCTTGTTTTCCTTTCTCTCGACTTAGCAAGCTTATAAATACATTTTTCTCCCTCTCTAGTGTCTAGTTTGGTGTAGAAGGCGTCATAGGCTTCCATTTTAGCAACTCAACTGTCCTTTTAACCTCCTTATTTGCACATTTATAGCTTTTGAAGTGTTCCTCACTTCTATCATTTTGCCACTTCTTAAAGCAATCCTTTTTGGTTTTTACTGTACCTTGTACCTCTTCATTCTACCACCAAGTATCTTTAGAAGCTAACCCTCTTCCCTTCGACTCTCCGAGGACCTCCTTCGATATTCTTGTGATACACCCTGCCATTCTATCCCACATAGTATTGCTTCCATCTTCCAAATTCCAAGGTGCTTCTGTATATATTCTCTCTTGGAATATTGCTAGTTTCTCGCCTTTAAGGTTCCACCACCTAGTTCGCGGGTTTATAGGGTCTTTTCTAGTACGACATTGTCCTTTTATATGGATATCTAAAATAGTAAGTCTATGTTGAGATGTTAAACTCTCTCCTGGGATGACCTTACAGTCTTTACATGCTAAGCGGTCTGCCTTTCTCACAAGGAACAAATCGATCTGGCTTCTATTAGATCCACTCTTAAAGGTTATCAAGTGTTCTTCCCTCTTTTTGAAAAAGGTGTTTGCTACTACAAGATCATATGCTACGGCGAAATCTAAAATACTCACCCCTACCTCATTCTGATCTCCAAAACCATACCCCCCATGCACCCTCTCATATGGAGATTAAATTACTGTAGCAAGTGACAAAGGATTAGTGCATTCAACATGCTTTCTTCCAATAATTACAGTTATAGAATGATGGTTTTCGTCATCAATTAGCAAGGGTATAACAAAAATAAGTAACTGAAGTAACACACTAACAACTATAAAATGTGATCGGTAAGTGCCCATTTGGGTTAGCTTTTAAATGATAGCCTTCTGGAATATGAAATATATTAAAAGCCAGAAACAGAAACTTTTCAACAAACCTGTTTTTTAAGCTTTACAAAGAGATCAATGTTTTTTTAAAAAGCAGTGAAAAAGCTAATATATGTCGCAGCTGTTTAAAAAATCACTCATTAAGTGATTGCTGGCCCTGAAAAGGCTATCCCAAACGGAATCAACCATGGTTCGTAGTCTCGACCGAGTCAACTCGGTTTCGTAGGGTAACGAGACGAGATGTAGAGCCGAGTAAAAAAAAAATCAAAACGACGTCGGATCGAGACCATGTATCGGACGAGATGGTGCCGTCTCGCACGAGATCTCGGACGAGACGACGAAATGAATCTCAGAGGTACAGATTTGAGGGGCAAAAAAGAGGGCAAATCGTACCTGAGGTCAGTCTATACAAACATGATTGATTCTCTCTTCATCTTGCTCGCATAGATCAAAAACAAGCAGATAAGACTTCTCTGGTTCATCTCCCTCTCTCTCTGTTCGATCTCGATCTGGGATCTCCACTTCTCTAAGTTCGATCTCCTTTCTCTCTCTCTCTCTGTTTGATCTCCTGCTCTCTCTCTCTCTCTCTCTCTCTCTCTCTCTCTCAATTCGATCAGCAGCATTTGCTCCTCGCCAAACATCTGCGGCTAGAGCTCTCTCTCTCTCTCTCTCTCTCTCTCTCTCTCTCTCTCTCTCTCCATTTCTCTGTGCACGATCTGTGAGGTAAGGGGTGCTTGTGGTTTTTTTTTTTTTTTTTTAAAGTGGGTTCACTTGTTTGTGCTTTAATATTGCTAAAGTGACTCAAGTATAGTTAGAGTTTGCTTAACACTTTTTTTTTCTTCTAAATATTAGACTTAACATTAAAAATTATATAATACACTTATAATAGCCTTTTTTTTTCTTTTTGATCCTTTTTTTTTAATATATAATACACTATATCATACTTAATATAAGATATAAGATAAGACAGTAGGGTTAATATAAGATAAGATAAGATAGTAGGCTATTAAACTTAATAACCTTTTTTGTTATAATAGCCTTACACTATATTAGACTTAATATAAGATATAAGATAGTAGGCTTTATTTTATTTTTATTTTTTTAAAAAAAATTTGGTTACATAATGTTTGGAAAAATATATATATACGCCACATTATGTAATTATTAATAAACAAAAGAATTAATTATTAATACACAAAATAACTTATTATTTCTTTCTAAATTATATTTGAAATTACAAATACTCATTCGGTTTATTTGTCACATTTGAAAATAAGTTTACTGTTTATTAAAAATTACTGTGTTTATTAATATTTGTTAGAATGCCTCCAAAACAAGATATCGGTTGGGATCATGGAAAACCGATTGAGGGGAGTAAACGGATAGTCATGTGTAATTATTGTGGAAAGATTGTGCATGGCAATATCACGAGATTGAAACATGTTGCTAGAGTATTGGGAGAGGTGAATCAATGTCCTAAAGCCACCGAGGAATTATCAAAACACTTAAAACATCTTGCGGAAACTGCAAGTGCAAGGGAGCTTCAGAAGAGAAAAAAGGAAAAACTTATTGCCAGTCTTCGAGAGGATACCTTGTACGACAAAGAGGAGAATATTGATGTACGATCATGTGTGATGGGTGGAGTTCAAAAACTAACAATCCTATCATCAACTTTATGGTTTATTGTGATAGAAACATGTTGTACCATACATCGATTGATACTACAAACAAGTCAAAGACTGCATCCTACATTTTTTCACTTATGGATAAAGTTGTGGAAGAGGTTGGTGAGTCCAACGTTGTGCAAGTTGTTACAGATAATGAGCCAAGCTTTAAAGCGGCTGGACAATTGTTGATGGAGAAGAGTAAGCATTTGTTTTGGACTCCATGTGCCGCGCATTGTATTAATTTAATACTAGAAGATATTGGTAAGATGCCGTCTGTGAAGCATACACTTGACCAAGCAAAGAAAATAACAAGTTTTATTTATAACATTCTAAAAGTGGTGAATCTTATGAGGACATATACCAACAGTAGAGACTTGTTGAGGCCGGGGATCACTAGATTTGCAACTGAATTCATTGCAATTGAACGCCTTCTACGCTATCAAGCTGATTTGAAGAAGATGTGTAGACATCTAGTGAATGGAGTGGAGTGACTTCAATCGTGCAAAAAGGAGACGAAATATTGCATCTCAAGTGTCTAATCTAATTATGACAGATCGGTTTTGGAAGAAGGCAACAGTTGTTAAATCCATAATGGAACCGCTTGTTAGGGTTCTAAAAATAGTTGATCAAGACAAGAAGCCTACAATGTCTATTATCTACGAGGCAGTAGATAGAGAGCTAAACTAGTAATAAAGGCGTCAATCAAAGATTTTCAGAAGTATTGGGATGTCATTGACTACCGATGGGAGAGTTAATTACATAGGCACCTTCATGCAGCAGGTACGTTGTGTGCTTCAAATGATGTTTTAATAGCTGTGTGAATTAATACTTAAAAAAATAATAAATTATTGTCTATTTGACATACAAACAGCTTATTTTTTAAACCCTTCATTCGGTATTCCCAAAAATTTTCTGACCATCTGGAGGTGCGATATGGCTTGAAGGAAGTAATTAAGAGGTTAAAGCCAGACATAACAAACCAAGCAAAAGCTATGAGTGAGGTATGTAACTTTTGGAATGACACTATTGGTAATATAAAAACAACTCATAAAAAAATAAAATAAAAAATCATTTTTTCACGTGTAGATAAAAATTTATGTGGATGCAAGAGGAGAATTTAGACAACCTCTAACAAAGAAAGCAAGGACAACATATCTCCCAGGTTCTTGTTTATATATTAAAAAAGTATACAAGTTTATGATCATGCTTTTTTGCGGTTGAATGGTGGTATAACTATGGTGAGGAAGCTCCACATCTTAGGCAAATTGCAATTAAAGTCCTCAGCCAAACGTGCTCTTCTTCGAGATGTGAGAGAAATTGGATCACGTGGTCAATAATTCACACCAAACTACACAATCGCTTAGCAATGCAGAAGTTGCATAAACTAGTTTTTGTGCACTACTATTTGCGATTGTGAGTCAAAAATATGATGTACTTGACAAATGATGAGGATTATTATAATCCAATTGATCTTAATTATATTTTTGAAGATGATGACATATTATCTTATTGGATTAGGGAGACTTGAACCATCTGATCTTGGCGATGATGATACGTGCTTGAACGCAGCTCTTTAAAACATTGACGAAGGTCAAAGAGTAAGAGATGAAGAATAAGAGGAAGACGATACTCCTATTCCTTCAAGGTCGAAGCAATCATTAATCAACAAAAAAGGGAAGGGTGTTGCACAAAGTAGTAAATCAATTTTTCCTAATTCCAGTTCTAGTAGTAATGATGGTGATGATGGTGATGATGACACTGAAAGGGGAGGTGGTGGCTATTATGGCGGCGATTGTGGCGGCAGTGGTGGAGATGGTGGTGGGGGTGGGCATTCTAACTTTCCTGGTGGCATGTCATGGGCACAAGGAGATGATCACAATAATGCCACACAAGTCACAGACCATGGATATAGGCCAGGAATAGATGCACAACGTCAACATTTGGCTAGGTTGTGTGCAAGGATCAAAATTTCGTTTCGGTCTATTGTTTCGGTCTACCAAAAAACGGAAACGTTTCGGAAACATTTCGGAAACATGTGGAAACAGTGGAAAAAATTGGAAACATTGAGAAACATGAGGAAACATAACTTCAAACTTAACTATATGTGTGTATAAGGCTAATAATTGATTAATTGAACATTTGAGAGGTCTATATATGTAGTGCTGCATTAAAAATGTGTAGTTCAAATTGAAAATACATGAGGATTAAGTCGCCAATCTACTGTCAAATACTTCATAGAATCCACAAAACACTTCATAGAATGCAAAAGATACATATAAGTATATAGTAAGCTAATAAGTCATCTCTAAAATAAAATGGTTGTTCATATGACAAGTACACAACTGCATGATTATCTCGATGGAAACAGGTATGTTTCGTTGGAAGCAAATGAAACGATGCGGAATCATAGGTTTGTTTCAATGGAAACAATTACGTTTCGATGGAAACAAAAGAAACAAAGTCATTTCGATGGAATCCATGGAATTTCGAGATTCCATGGCTGTTTCGTTTCCATGACATAGGAAACAGAAACGTTTCGGTCGTTTCGATGGAAACAGAAGGAAATTTTGATCCTTGGCTGTGTGAGATTTCTAGTAGTGACGATTATTCTAGTGGACACAATGCTAGTATGGGTATTGATGATCAGTTACGTGCTATGGGGATAGGATTTAAGGATTATGAAGAATACGGGCAACTCCATCATGCCATTACAGGATATGGATATGGTTCTCAGGGTGATCTTGGATATTCAAGTAGTACCATTGATGGTATGGGTCACCTATTACCAATACGACAGCTTGAAAGATCTACTAGTACAAGTAGTGGGGGGTATTATGATCGACTGATCGTGCACGTAGGAGGTACAGAGATACATCAGCTAACACTGGCACGGACGGTGGAGGAGGCTATGGTGGCTATGATTTGGGCCGCCATCATGATGGATCATCGAGTAGTAGCGTTGAGTATCGAGCAGCTGGATACTATCATCAGCCTGTCAATTCTTCTCAACCACAGAACCATATTATGGATCATCAAGCCAGTCATCTCAACATGCAACTTCAGATTATCCTTCTATATTGTTTGGGGGCCTTCAATTTCCATATCCACCGAATGCATTCAATAATCAGGTGAATAACGACTATGACGATTTTCAGCCCCAACAACACTCCAAGTGACATTGATTTGGTAGTTATTGATGAAGGTGATCCTAATTATGCATGCAGTGTTATCAGATACTCAATCCGCAGCGTGTATTGGATATTGTGTGACGTTGTAATTGGTATATTTTGTATTGTGACAATCTATTAAGCCAAATTTGTTATTCAAATGATTTTAGAATTTTTCATTATTTTTCCAGATTTTTTTGAACCTTAAATCTAGCGTATCTTTGCGTATCGCCCGATACCTGTCCGCAGCGCTGTGACCGAGTCGTCTCCGCGACCGCGACCGATACCGCGACCTTGAACCATGGAATCAACAGATGCTCGGGAACACTTGATTGCCCTTTAAATCAAGAAAACAAAATCGAGGATGGAGGAAAAGGGAAAACTGTTTGACTAGCCAGTCCATATTCGACTAATCACTTCCATGAAAAATCTCATTCAAACATTTAAAGCTAAATACACCAGATTACAAACAAAACTTGCTAATTCAAACTGCAAAAGAAGCCAACCAAAAAAAAAATTACTAATTTGAACTGCAAGAGAAGCCAACAAAAAATGGCATGCCTAGAGCAATTTAACCAAACAGGCAATAAGTAAAATAACTTTTCGAAATTAAAGCTTGGAGCATATACCATTTCCATGCCTAGAGTCCGATACTTCTCAAAAGCCTCGGGGGTTATGTATTCGGTCACTGGCATGTGACGCTTCGATGGCCTCATATACTGACCAAATGTCATCACATCAACACCTGCCGCCCTCACCTTCTCCATAGTACTCACCACTTGTTCAGGTGTTTCCCCACAACCCAACATAATGGAAGTCTTGGTAAGCGTGCCAGCAGGGGCATAGTCCTTTGCCATCATTAGTACATCAATTGATTGCTTAAAATTAGCACGGTGATCGCGTACCACACCCTGAAGTTCTTCAACCGTTTCAATATTATGAGCAAGAACATCTAATCCAGATTTCGCAACTCTTTCTACACAGGTAGGGTCTCCTCGAAAATCAGGCACTGCATAACAAAAAAAGGCAGTGAGATGCATCCAGAAAACTGAAAACTCAATTAAGCATTATTATTACTTCTCTCGCCTTTTACTTTATTTTTTGCAACATACAACAAACATGTATCCGAGCATCTATGATGATGTGTGATAAGAAAATAATATTACTACTGGTAACTAAGATACATAATTATCTTTAATTAGAAAAAGTTCTACATATTCTCAGTTGTTAAAACCCATATTTGCTATCGTAACTTTTAAGCATTCTCAATCTATACAATGTTATAGACCCTACTTACTCTCATTTTCCATATAGCCAAATTATTAGGTCAAAAAGTCATAATTATCCTCATCATTAGAATTTTGTAACTTGTAACCACTTTCAAATTCTACTTTCTCATTCTTTTCATCCTTTTTTTTTTTAATTTAAACAACATTGTATCTGGCGTCCAAAGAAGTGTGTGTCCGTATACATGTGTTTGACTGAAAATATTTACTAATAAAAACAGTACATGGATTTTGTTGTGTCCGCACATATTTGAGCATGTCGAACACAGACACATGACCCTTAAAGCATATCGGTGCTTTCTTTATTCAAAGATAAGCTCAAATAAGAATATAACTCATACCCAATGCTTCTATCAGCATATTTGGCTTCAATGTCTTTAACTTCTCCACTGTCTCAGTAAAATGACCACTACCTTGATCAGGTAAATCATCACGGTCAACACTAGTAATTACCACATAATCCAAACCCCATGATGCAATTGCCTCAGCCACATTGGACGGTTCATTTGGATCAGGAGGAGGAGGGGTGCGTGAAGTCTTCACATTGCAGAATCTGAAATTCAGAATCAACACACCAAATGAAATAACTAATATACTGTGTATTTGAAGGGATTAACCACATAAAAATAGCATTAACCACTTGGGGAACACAAAAAAAAACAGAAAAAACTGATGCAAGATATGAAAATCAAGAATAGACATAAATACTGCATTATATATCTTAGACAAAACTCCAGCATATATCTTAGACTACTTTTTCGTCAGCTGTATTTTAAAGAGACTATATATTATTCAAAATAGACTGGAACGTCGTGACAAAACTATTAATATACACTTATTAAGAATCTAAAGTTGAAATTATATGGTTTCTGCATTAGACCGATGACAACCATGATTTACATAAAGCAACAACACCATTCACAGTGTAAATGGCACATTCCCTCCTCACTACCCCTACGAGAAAAGGAAAGCACCAAAGAAAAAAGGTCAAGAAAAACTTTTCCCAAGTTTTGGTCTTTCACTCAGATTTACGATTATACCATACAAAATTTTTGTTACAAAATATCATTACAAGGGTACATAAAAGTAATTGGCGACAATAATACATTAAAAAAAAAAACAAAAACAAAAACGAAGGGAACATATGTTGAGAAAAGTGGGAGACATTTTATAAGGAAGATGAAAGGCCAAGCTGAGAAATGAAGTAAGATATATGCACCACTGATAAAATTACAGATTCTAGGCCAGTGACCGTGAACTCCATAAAAAACAGACGAACTAAAACAAAACCTAGCCATAGATTTTTTTTTTTTTTTTAAGCAACTGTCGAAATAGATCCCTAAAGGTTTATTAAATGAAACAAATTCATCCTCACAGTGTTTACACCCAAAATATGCATTTTTGTATCATATATGACCGGTTGGCCTTTTGTTGGTGGAAAATTGTCGGTGGGCCGGTGGCTATTTAGCAAATGAGAAGTTACAATGGGTAGTTATCCCTAGTGGGTTACACATGATGGGAAGTTACAAGCTAGTGGGTGATGGAGGTCATATCCTACACCTATCAAGCTCAAGTTCAACAATTGAAGACGGGTCTCTACACATGCATCAAACAACAGTAATTATTGTTTTCATTTCCTCTCTTTCATGGCTTAGTTGTTATTTTCCTTTGTTAGCCACCATAGCCTTGCTTTGTTCCTCGGCTTTTTCTTATGCTTTTCATTTCCCTTTTTCTAGCTATTGTTTGTGCTTGCTTTTAATATCCAGTACCTCTATTTTCCATGTAATTAGAGTACTTCAATTTCTAGTCCAATTTTACTTCACCTTCATTGCAAATTACTTTCGTAATCCAAATTCTTTCATTTGCCTTTTTAGCTTCCATCACTTAATTTGGAACTACTCGCTTAAAAGTACTATGACATTAAGGAAGGGTCATCTCCACTTACCAACTATTGCTTGATTAGTGGGTTGCCATATAGGGATAGTTTGGTTAGTAAGGTTTGGGCTTTCATACAAAGGTCCTAGCACGCCCGGCCTCGCGCACCTTTTTATTACACAGTCAAACACGTAGTAATTACAAATCCACAATGAAAGAACTATCTCCAAGCTTAAATCCCTCATTCAATTAAAATCACAAACTCAAACTAATAAAAATTGCCATTAAAATTAGTTTGTTACTTAAAAAAAAAAAAAATTCTTTTCTAGTCCCTTAAAAAGAAATTCATGGAATAATTGCAACTGTTGATCATTAAAAGCAGACTCAATCTCAACAAATTGTAATGACTAATGAGAACCAAATTTAACTGAATATGCTATAAATCTAACATGGAGCAATTACTTGCAAATATTCAAATGATAATAAAAATAAATAAAACACTCAAACATTGGAAATGACTAGGGGTGTGTTTCGGCCGGAATAGATCGGAATACCCTCCTTCGGAAAAAATTCCAAAAATTTCGGAAATTAAATGGGTGTTCCAATTTCCGTTCCGATTTTTTCGGAATTTCATTTTCCTTTCCGATTTCCGAATTTTCCGAAATCGGAATTCTTCGGAAATTTTCGGAATTGGAATCAGAAATTTTCATAATTTTTAGAATTTTCGAAATACAAATACTATTGAAAGGGTAAGTTATGCTTTTGTAGAGAGTCACCTACTCTCTTCTTTTTCTTCTTATTCGATGTGAGACAAACAAGTCCAAATTATTCCAAATTTTTGGAAAATATCCGAAAACATATTTTCGGAATTTTCAGAATTCTCAACACAATTCCAATTCCTTTCCAATTTTTTTCGGAATTTTGGAATTTGGAATTCAATTTTTGATGCCAAAATTGGAATTTATCGGATCGGAATTTCCATTCCAAATGAAACACCTCGAAATGAGAATCAAATTCAACCAAGATGCTATAAACCACTAACACAATCCAATTAATCACCTGCAACCTCTAGTACAAGTATCTCCAAGAATCATAATAGTGGCAGTCGCAGTCCCCGTTTCACCACCAGACCAACACTCACCCATATTAGGGCACCGAGCCTCTTCGCAGACTGTGTGTAGCTTCAAGTCTCTCAGCTTCCTTTTGATCTGAGTACACTTCTCTCCACCTGGGATCGCCTCCCTCATCCATTTGGGCTTCGGGATAGGCTTCTTCTTCGTTCCGACCTCGACCGAGTACTCGTCGGAGGATTGGAGTCGAATGAAGTCTCCGAGGTTTGGGGATTCCGAGGCCAGACGGCGTCGGAGGGATTCTAGGGTTTGCGGGTGTTGGGATTTTGAAGAGGAGTCGATGGAGGAGGAATGGAAGCGAGGAGAGAGAAGGGTGTAGAGAGAGAGGAGAGAGGGTTGGTGGTTGTTGAATTGGTGATTGGATTTCAGGGAACGCGCGAGGGATGTGAGTCGGGAATGCATTTTCTCTCTCTACAATTGCAGTCGATGTATATGTGAATCAAGCTCCCCTGCTCATCCCTTCTCCCTCTCTCTCAGACTCTCTCTCTCTCGGTTGTTGATTGATGGCGTTTGGTTTGGATTAGTTTACCGGTCCGGCACCAACTCGGGTCGGTTTGGGTTATTGGGTTGGATCATTTCACCCGAATATTGATTGCAATTTCTCTCTATAATTGTTTCTTTGGCTTTACAAATGCCATGTTTGGCTGATAAGTGCATATTCAATGGTGTCCCCATGCTAACTACCCTATCACTCCGTTTGATTTGATTGTAAAATAGAATTGAATTGAATGGAATTGATTTGCAATTCTAATTCTCGTTTGGTTTAAAACGGAATTGAAAAGAATTATCTTTTTATTATTGTTGTATTCTAAAATACCCCCAGACCTTACAGCATTACCCAAACAGAGCATAAGAAGAAGAAGACCTAGAAGACCTAAGAAGAAGAAGACGCAGACGACGAAGAAGAAAGAAGAAGACAGCAGACGAAGAAGACGCAGACGAAGACGAAGAAGCTGCAGACGAAGAAGACGCAGATAAAGAAGCTGCAGACAAAGAAGACGAAGATGAAGAAGAAGACACAGACGAAGAAGAAGAAGAAGAAGAAGTAGACGCATCCGAAGAAGATGAAGACGATGCAGATGAAGAAGACGAAGACGAAGGGTATTTTGGGAATAACAATTTTCATAGTGAATTCTCACCAAATCCGACCGATTTTGGTCGGATTTCACTTTGACCTAAAACTTCAATTCTCAAGAATTGGCAAGAAATGGAAATCATTTCATTTCTAATTTTTGTGTCAAATCAAACACATGATTTGCCACAAACAATAATTGCAAATTAATTCTTTTCTTGTTTGTGGAAAACCAAACGGAGTGTAAGTTGTCCTACGTATTTACACCATTGAATATGCTATAAGAGGTGACTGGACTATTAAATCCATTTACATCATTTTAAGTAGTTTTTTTCCTAAAGTAATTTTCGACTTGTAAGAGTAGGGGGCTATAACACCCAATCGCGCGGGCAGAATTTAATTGCATTTAGCTTGCATAATAATATTTTATTAATGATGTGATTACTTGTACTATGTGAGTATTAACTCACTAAAAAGATTTGGGGGTGTCCAGTTTAGAACTCAGAGATAGGCCAATGTGGCAGTCCTAGATTGGGACAATTATGATAGTTCCCCGTGTGATGGTGTTAGGAAAACTGCGTTCCCAAAATCCGTTGACAGTGCATATAAGTTGGTACTGAAAAAATTTTCGTGAAATCTATAATAACCCTATAAGGGCAGAACTAGGGTTATCTTGAACTGCAAAAACGGATTATTGTAATAGACGAATCGAGAACACAGGCTCGATAATAGCTCATGATCTTCTACTGTATTCCTCCGCTGCCAGAATAACGACCTGAGTGTGGGCTCTATCGAAATTCTTTCTATTTTCTGCAATCCCTCTTTTACATTCTCTTTTACATTCTGAGTTATAATACTCTTAATGGAAAAACGCCAACTGAGAGGAGAGCCCAAGCAGCATATATATAGGCTACGATAGGGACCATAAGAAGTCAATAAGGAATAGGCTTCCTTATGGAATTAGGAAACCCCAATTCGAACTGAATCAGATTCCTATTTTCATAAATTATAATTCATACCACTAAAGAATTATAATTGCATTCCTACCCTTATCTCAAAAATATATTTCGAGCTCGATGTTATTAAATGACTATTATCTCCCCATGTTAAGATTACAAATATCCATTAATTAAATATAATTACTGACAATCATATTTAATTAATCTCTTAAAATTCCTTGATATTCTATGCTTAACTTATCTGATATATCGAATACGAAATTCACCTGCAGGGTTTGACATAATCAAAACTTATAAGCTTTCTCAAGGGGATATCATCAATCCCAAAAATTAAGACATGGATTCCATTATTAATTTATATCCACCACACAATCAATATTGTCACCCAATCCAATGAGATATTGACCCATTTAAGGATCTCACCCTTTTAGGAATCAAAGTGTAAATATCAAATGTACGTGTCTATAAATTAACTGATGATTTAGAGCATAAGCACTCATAATAGCCATAATGTATTAATTATCTTATAAGTCAGTATAAAGATAATTATCCCAAGTCGGTCCCGTTTAATACACAAAGTGTACCAGCATAGTGAGTTGAAACTATACCGTTTCCCGTAGTCAAGACAAACCTATTACAACACCATACTCCAGTTCTACCGATGGAGTGTCCAATTCCATCTAAGACTGTAAACCAAAATCTTACATTCTACAATATCTGATGGTCTCATCTTCTGTGTGTAAGCCGAACTCTACACACCAAATCACCTACTATGTAGAATGAGAGTCACACATGCATAATATTAAATAAATAATACAATACAAACATTTACCACACAGATTTCTCATAAAAATGGAATAACTGATTTTATTAAATGAATAATAAATTAACTACATAGAGCATGGCTTTTAGTACATATCCCTAACAGATGAGACAGACATGTGGGGTAATTATTATATGCTTAAACGTTTATTGAGGCATATGTGAATATGTTATTATGTTGTTTTAAGACATATTAATTATTAGAGATCATTTCTATGGTCCGTTAGGGATATCTTTGTGAGGACGAATTGGACACGTTGCATAATTAGTAGGTTAATTAGTAACTTCGTAACATTATGTGGAACCACTCATGGGACCCATATATGACATAGGCAAACATCCATTTAAGTTTGGGATAATTTTAATAAGTTTCATTAATAGTAAGGGTATAAATGTAAAACTAAAGAAACTTGGAGAGGTTAGAAACCGAAACTTTGGTTTACATGTTGTGAGTGAGTCATCACTCTTCTTCATCTTCATTTTAACAAAACAAATGAGTTACAGAGATTCGTACGAAAATCTTGACGGTTTCGACAATGATGCTCGCGACGACAAACAACGTGCCATTTGACGTTCAATTTCAAAACAGGCTACATATTCGGACTCCTGGAGGTCAGTCTAACGTAGTGGTATAAATCTTATTGCATTTTGAGATAGTTTTTCTACGCTCCAATTCAGGAACTTAGCTCATAATTTGCTAATTTGGTATATGATTTGTATCTAGAGGTTTCTAGGCTTTTAATTTGGCTACTAGGAGCGAAATCCTTGAGGTAGGTGGCAATATTATGAAAATTGGATAATTCCTTATTTGAGATTATCTTTGTGATGATTAGCGTGTCTATTTGTATAATTTAGCATGTTTAGTTATTATTGGGCAAACCCATGTGGTTAATAATACCCATATGCTTGGCAATAGTATGATGTGATGAATTTACATGAGCATGTTAAGTTGTATATTTGGGTCAAAGGGAAACTTGTACTTGCCATCAAAGTTATGAGATCAGGTGGCAAATTGGCCATGAGACGGCGTGCCTGAAAGAAAGAGGCGTGGGTAGCTCGGTTAGTCGCGCGGACTAATGGAGTAATCGCGGACTAACGTGAAAGGGTGGTCGGTACTCGTATTCCTGAAAACTTTAGTGATGTGTAAAAAGATGAGATTGAGCATGTCCATTATTTATATTTATAATTGTTGGCATTCACCAGCATATAACTGATATAGTGTAGTGGTTATTGAATAACCATTGTAGGTGATAAGGGCACGTCGGCGAAGGAATGAAGAAATGGAATCAGTAAAGATTTGGCGAGAAACGTGGGTTTTTGGTAATGGTTGTAAATATGTACTTAACTTGATGTATTTTGGTTTACAACTTGCAATATGAAAGTTCTAGTTGGAATTGGTGAAAAACTTGCTATTGGTTAGTTTGAACTTATGTTTTATAACATGGTTTTAAACTACGTTTACTAGATTAGTTGTGTTGGTAATGTTTGGTTTCATACATTTTAATGGCTAGTTGGGAAACTTGTGTTAGGTAATATAAGGATTATATCATGTTATTTATGTTAGGTTTGATCACAGTTACCACGTGTTGGACGTGTTTGATTTGGTTTTGGTTTAGAATGGGGGTTGTTGTAGAATTAGGTTCTGCTGCACTACCTGGAGTTCTAGTTCAATCCACCGGAATGTGTTCCAGAAATGGACATTCTGCTTTGGTGTCGTCCAATCGACCGGACCCAAGGTTCAGTGGACTGGGCCTCACAAATCTTAGTCGACCGGATCATTAAGTCAACCAGACTAGAGAATTAGCTCTCTGTAATTTGCATGTCCAGTCGACCGGATCCCCGATCAGTCGACTGGACTACTCTGTTTTAAAATGGTTTGTTTTAAAAGTGTTTTAAATGGGAGAGACTTTCTACAACTCTGATTTTAAGCGTAATAATGGATCTTTAGGGGTATAATGGGAGCCTTGATGGCTTTCCACGTGTCCTAGAATCGTACGTATGGTTCTGAGGCGTGACATTTAGTGGTATCAGAGCAATTGGCTTAGAACTTTGGGTACGAGTGACGACGACTTGAGTGAACTTGATTGTGATGATTAATTAGATGCATATCATGAATGCATAGAATGTGGGGATATGATTGTTGCATGTATATTGGCATAGCATGCATTGTATTCATGCGGATTTGATTGACAGGTAAGAAATTGTGGTCCCAAACCAAGAACATTCACCATATTCGAGATTGGATCACTTGGAGGATATTGTAAGTAATTTTGTAAGAGGCGCCAGTGATAGAATACCAACGGTTGAGAATAGACCTGCAAATCCACTACATCATTAAGCCGATTTTCTAACACAAAGGTTTTTGGTTTACTAACGGTAATTTACCGTTACATATTTATAAATTCCGTTAGTAATTTTTAGCTCTAGCTATTTTAGAATTTTCTAACACTAACAAAATAAATACTAATGGTAAATTACAATTAGAAAGTTTTACTAAATTAATTATTTAAAAGAAAAGATAAAGAGAGAGAGAGAGAGAGAGAGAACCGCCGCCACCACTCTGGCGTCGAAAGGAGCTAGGTCTCATCCTCCTGCCACCACCACTCCTGCGGCGTCTTCCCGCCGCCACCACTTCTCCATCGTCCTGTCGTCGGACTGGTTAGTCGTCTCTCCCTCTCTCTCTCTCTCTCACACACACACAAAAATCAGATCTGTGACACACACTAGATCTCTCTCTCTCTCTCTCTCACTCACTCACTCACTCACTCACACACACACACACACACACACACACACACACACACACACCCCAGATGTCTAACCAATGGATAGATCATATATGTACTGTTAAGGGGGAGGGGATAGTATGAGTTTCATTTTTGGTAATGAATAAAATCATCTGTAAAGAAAATAGCAAATTTGCTATTCTACTTAGGATTTTTTAGCTTCAAGTCCCATGATCCCATGATCTGTACGTAGTTAATGGGTTAGTCTGTTATGGGGGAGGGGATAGTGTGAGTCGGTTGCCCTACAACTCTCTTTTATGAAATCATCGGATGAGAAACGAGAAAATAAGGTAAAAATTAAAAATTAATGGGGCGATTGTTGGAGAAATTATTTACTACTGTTACTGTATAATAAGTACTTTCCTATTTCTTCTGTGTGAACTCTGGACCAAAAGAGAGTGAGAGAGAACTGGGAAACCTAGGATTTTTAAACTGTTACTGTATAATAATTACTTTCCTATTCTTTCATTTCATACTGAGTATTTGGGCTCTCATTTAGCCCTATTAATTCTATGTTTACTTTTTAACGACTTGTCACTCTGATTTTGATGTATGCCAAAGTAGATTAAGATTAAGATAGCAGCACACTCTCTAATGTATTTGTCTTTGTGTAATCCCATTAATGAATGCTAAGAAAGCAACACTCAGAAGGAAAAAGAATAAGGACCATTGTTTTGCTCAAATGAGAAAAATATGCCCACAACAACCCATCCACTAATTATATAATGATCATTAGATATATCAATTGTAAGTACTGATATATTATACTTGTTCTCTCTTAATCGACATGCATACTAGATATGCCTGTGTCAAATTTAAGTTTGGTAAAACTGTTTGCATATAATATTCTGAGCATTCTAATCAAATTATCAACCAATCAGATATATTAATTATCAAAAGAATAATATGTATCCATTATACTCACTGATTTGTCCTCTCAAATTGACACCTCAGATTAAGATCGTAAATATGTTTTGCAGCAGAACTTATTTGTTGCCGATCTATGCTTTGGTGTCTATCATGAAAACAATTTTCTTTTTTTATTTTTTAACAACGAAAATGAGGGAAAAATTTATATAATGATCATTGTAACAAAGAGAGGGAATTTAGAACCCACCTTACCTTAATCTCCATTTGGACCCCACTAAACTACCTTTTAGCATTCTATCTAAGAAATCTATTGTTGTTGGTATACTAGTTATCTCTTTGATCTCACTAATTAAATGGACGTCAATATCATTTTATGGCTGGTATAAACAATTTCAAAATACTTGAGACCAATCAGTCTTGTCTTTGGATATGCTTGAGGACATGACAACTTCTATTGTATTAGCTCTTCATGGAGATATTGTGTATATGAATGTGAAGGTCATGTAATGAAAAAATCATGTCTGCTTCTAATTCCAGTCCTTAAAAGTTATCTTTGAAAACGTATTGGAATAATTGGCTTGTATGTGGAGATTTCAGTCCTTAGGTTGAATGTGATAATTCTTGCTCGTTGGGGCCATTTATTTTGCATCCAGGGGCAATAGTTTATTTATTTATTTATTTTATTTTTTATGTTGACTTATTTTTCTGGAGATGCTTTATATGGTAGGTTAAATTGAGAGCTAAAGTTGGATCTTTAATACATAGTTGGAGTCTCATATGCCATTTTCAATGTCCCAAAAATTATGTAAGTCAAAGAAAACTTCACATTACTTTTTCGAAACAACCCATATTAATTCAATTAAAAGAAGTGTTATGGAATTAAATAGATTGCCATGTCAGGGGCTGTTTGGGGGCTGATTAGGGGGTGTTTGAGGAATGTTTGGGAGGATATTAGGGGCTGTCAGGGGCTGATTAGGGACTATTTGGGGGCTGGTTGGGATTAAAAGAAGTATTATGGAATTAAATGTATTCAATTAAAAATACATTTTCTATTGGGGCTGATTAGGGGCTGTTTGGGGGCTTATTACAAAGGATATTAGGGGCTGTTTAGGAGCTCTGTTTGGGGATTTATTGGGGGCTGATTAGGGGGCTGCTAGGGCCTATTTAAAAACTGTTAGAAGACTATTTAGGAGCACTATTAGGGGATGTTTAAGGCCTATTAGGGAGGAGATTAGGGGTTGTTTAGAAGCGCTGATTGGAATTCGCGCAATGCATGGGAAAGCTAGTTGTTTGTCACACAAATCATATCAAAATTTTACTAATAGTAATGCTGAATATTTTGAATTCATTATGAAGTAATTTCTTCTTTGACTCGATAAAAAAAAGATATGAGAAGTAGATGTTAAATCTTCGCTTTGCGAACCTTGAAAATATCTACAAACAGAAAGTCTCTCTCTCTCTCTCTCTCTTTCTCTCTCTCTCTCTCGTTATTTGTCAATATTCAGCAAGGAAGGATCGGATTCCCTTCCATCACAGTCATGATATGTGAGACTTTTCTCTCTCAACTTTGAATTCGATAAGTAGAATTCTGATTCTCTGTCATCCTAGTGATGACACATAAGACCATATCTATTGCTCGTAGTCTTTTGACATGAATTCAAGAAACTGTATGGCATTGTAAGGACACTTCTATCACTGAGGAAAAGAGGAATTGTTTTTCATTTATTTGTCCACATTTATGTGTCATTGTTAATTTAGGTGGGGGTAAAGATGAGTGGTTTAGGTGTCATTGTTAATTTATTGATTGGGGGGTATCCCAATTATATGCACTCCTTCTTTAGATTAAATGTGTTCCAAAATTATGCTAATTGGAGTGTTTTGATTCTTCTTTTGAAGTTGAGCCAATGAGTTATGTTTTACATACTTTGCTTCAAATAATGCTATGATCCCAAATTTGTATCTCAAATGGATTCTGGAAAGATGTTGCAATGAGACTACATAAAAGAATTCGTTTGAAAATTAAAGTGAACTCAATCCAACAGTCCTATTCCCACATCATTTAGGAACTAAACTTGGGAAGTATGCCATTTCTCTTTTGCTTGTCAGCATTTGGTTTTAGTACTTGAATGAGTTGTCAATTACACACACACACACACACACATACACTATATTACCCAACCCAACCCAACCCAACCCAACCCAAATACAAGCCCAACAAGATTATAATACAAACTTAAGATTACGGGGCAAAGATGGGTATGACAAGGCCCACCAAGAGGCAACACCGTCCACTCTCCCCCCTTGGGGAGAGTTTAACCCGCCTCTCTCTCTCTCTCTCCCTCTATTGGTTAAGGGGTAACCCATTCTTTATACATATTATCTCTCTCTCTCTCTCTCTCTCTCTCTATTGGTTAAGGGGTACCCTGTTCTTTCTACAATTATATATGCTTTTCCAACAGGATTTGTGGATTTGATCCCCCTCCATCCCGTCTGTTTTGCTTGCTACTATTTGCAAGGAATTGCTTGGCATTTCACACTCAAAGGTTTGGCTTTTCCCTAGCTACTTTTTTTATGCTTTCATTGTTTTTATAAAAATAGAGCCTTGGGATAGTGAGGCTATGTATCACACATGCTTTGAATTTACCACGTTCAAAAAGGCATCTCAATTTATTATTTCGGCAAATGTGATACTTTTGAATTTATGTACATTGTTTCTGAACACGCGGCAAGTCCCCCGTGACTTGTCGCAATGTGTGTGCCCTAATTGGGACGATGAGTGGGAAGGGGGCAGTCCCTCCTCACAATTGCTGGGTGTTCCCCCCGTGGACCCCATTTTATTTACAATGTTGATAGCATATTGATTGTATCCCTTACTGGGATTCTCTTTGTTTGCAGGTGCCCTTTCCCTCTCCCCTTGTCCCTTTTCTTTTTTTTGGGTTATTAGACCATTTTGAAGGGGACATTTTCAATTATTTTCCTTTCCCTTTTCTCTTTGTTTAAAACCGCGTCTAGTTCACAACCTCCACAGAAAAAATCAAAAGGAAAAGAAAAACAAACAGAAACCTAACCCTAACGACCTCTCACATAGTTCATGTTGAATTGCAGAATGTCACGAACCATTAACAAAGAGTGGATGAATGAAAGCAATAGAGTTGGTCCAGTATATACAAAGGGGGTTGACAACTTTCTTGAATTTGCGATTACAAATAATGTTGGACAGTTGTCAACGTTATCTTGTCTGTGTGTAAAGTGTAGAAATAGAAATCGACACACACCATTAGATGTCAAAAATCATCTCATTAGGAGGGGCATAGATAGGACATATTCTCTATGGGCTTTCCATGGTGAAAAACCATCTATGAATTCGATAGATCAACCGCCAGTAGAAGAGGTTCGTGGAGAAAATATTGAAGAAGAAAACATCGAGGTTGGAGGGCTTGGGATGGATAATCTTGTTGACGCTTCTTACGGAATGCATGAAGAAACTCATGTGGAAGATAGTGGTTAGGCTGGAGTTTCAGAAGAACCGTATGTGGGTAATGAGAAATACAATGAATATAAAAGATTATCAACTGAGAACTGTACCCTTCATATGAGGGTCCTGATACAACTCTTTCTACGATAGTGGAATTGCACAACATTAAGAAGCAATTTGGTTGGTCGGGAAATAGTGTGACGGCACTTTTGACCATCTTAAAAAGGTGGCTCCCAAAGGGAAATACGTTACCGAAGAAGTATCCACACATGAAGTGTATGATGAAAGACTTGGGGATGAAGGCAAACTTTATTCATGCATGCGTCAATAATTGTATTTTATATTGGAAAGATAATGAAGATGAGGAGCAATGTCCTCAATGTGGAGAACCGAGATATGCTGTGAGAACAAAGAAGGGGGGTAGAGTTTGCAAAGGGCCTTTGAAAATGTTAAGACATTTTCCTTTGATTCCAAGACTTGTGAGATTGTATACTATACCATGGATAGCGCATAAAATGACATGGCACGATCGATCGAACTCTACATGGGAGTATCTGAGGCATCCTTCTGATTCTCCTCAGTGGGGAAGGTTTAAGATTAAATGGCCAACATTTGCTAAAGAAGGGCGCAACGTTTGGCTTACAATTGCAACTGATGGGTTTAATCTGCATGGTATTCAATCCTCTAGTTATAGTTGTTGGCCAGTCATTACGGTGCCTTATAATCTCCCACCATCGTTGTGCATGAAACGAGAGTTTCAAATATTGTCTTTGTTAATTCCTGGGCCAAAGGCACCAGTCAAGACATTAATGTTTTCCTTCAACCTCTAGTACAGGAGTTGAAGCAACTGTGGGAAGAAGGAGTGCCAGCTTTTGACATGTACAAAATGCAACCTTTTACGTTGAAAGCTATGCTAATGTGGGGGATTCACGATTTTCCCGCATATGGGAATTTATCTGGGTGTGTAACACAAGGTTATAAAGCCTGTCCTGTTTGTGGAGATGACACTCGATCCATCCGATTAGAGCACAGTAACAAAATAGTGTACACAAACTACCGTATTTTCCTTGGCATGAATCACCCGTTTAGGAGTGGAGGGTATTTGGGGCTTAGGTTACCTGAACATAGTGATCCTCCTTCTCGGTTAAATGGAGATGCACTTTTGGAAAAGTTAAGTCAGATAAAGTTTGTTCCTGGAAAGATCCCAAAAGTTTCGGGTAGAAAAAGGAGGATGGGCTGCACTGATGATGAACCGGGAGAGGCATGGTATAAAAGGTCCATCTTCTTTGATTTGGAATACTGGATCTCTCATCAAGTTCGACATGTTCTTGATGTGATGCATACCGAGAAGAATGTCGCTGAGCATTTAATTTGCACAATCCTAGATGATAAAAACAAAACAAAGGATAAAATAAATGCGTGTGAAGATATGAAGCACATTGGCATACATAGCAGCCAGTGGATGCAAGTAGATGAGCTCACAGGGAAACAGATAAAACCAAAAGCATCATTCCACTAGGATAAAGATGAGAAACGAGAATTTTGCCAAATTTTGAAAGATTTGAAGCTCCCTACTAGTTTTTCATCTAACCTGAGCAACATTGTCACTCTTAACCCACCCAGTTTGCATTCGTTGAAGTCGCATGATTATCATGTTATTGTTCTATATTTGTTACCTGTATTGCTTCAACATGCCTTTCCAAAACATCGAGATTTGCGAAGAGCTATCCAACAATTAAGCTTATTCTTTAACATACTATGCTCAAAAGTCTTGATTCGAAAGGATATCCAAAGAGCCAAATACATGGAATATATGCCAAATTCACTCGATGGAAATCACAAACGTACTCGTGAAGCCTTTTTAGAGGACAATGACGAGTTTTCTGATGAAGGACCTTTGCTCGATGATATAACTGTAACGTTGGAATCTGATCAATTTCAACAAAAACGTCGATGGGTACTATTTCGACTTGACGTTCACGGACTCAACAACTACTACAGGTTTGAGGCATTTTTAACATATATATTGAACATATCCACATATAACTACTACCATATAAACTACAAATTTCAGTGAGTATAAAGCGTTAAGACATTCTACTTGCGATAAAGAAAAGGGGATTACAATCATAGAAGTAGAGATACAAACTTTTTTCATCCCTTGGTTATATGAAAAGGTATTCCTCAGTTCACAAGAAATAAGAATACTAACATATGTAATTTATTTAGTTAGATTCGTATTGTATTTATGAGAGTGTTTCCATTGAACAGTTGGTGTCTTCCGGTGAGACTGAGACAAATGCTATTTTGTGGCGGTTAGTTCAACGGCCAAAGCACACAGACAAAACATACAAAAAGTATCGCATTAATGGTTTTGTATTTTCTCCTAAGTCTCACGACAAAACTGTTGTCACACAAGATAGCGGTGTTTGCATGAAGGCATGGACTACATTTAGGGCAAGAAAAAGTGATAAAAGGCTCAAGGATGCTTGGACAATGTGGTATGGGGTTATCAAACAAATTATTGCGATTGGGTGGCGGTGGAGGACAAGACCAATGGTTGTAAACATTGTCCGGACTCTAACTTGGTGATGGTAAATTTTGCTAAGTTAAAGAGTAATGCTAATGATCTCGACGAGCCTGTCATTCATGCTTCCGAGGCAAGTCAAGTGTTCTATTCAAAAGACCTTAGAAATCCGAATTGGTGGGTGGTTATACATTCACCGAAGAGATTGACCAGTCGAGTAGACGAGTTAGAGATACCAAGTGTCTTCCAATCTACTCTTGATGACCAACCTCATTTGGAAGATCTGTTGAAGCAGCATGGCTCTGCCTAGTGTTATTTATCTTGCATTTATTGCCTCTATGTTGAGTTTTAACCTTATTTTTGTTTGGATTATACGACTTTTTGTACAGTTACTTGATTGAATGCAAAACTTTACTTTTCTTTAGATAATTGTTATGCGTTAATTATTATTCTTTGTTATCATTATTGTTCGCATACTACTACCTTGTTTTCAAATGACAGGCATTGGAATTTTGACATCAAGTGGAGGTAATTTTAACCCGAGTTCATCTCAACCATCTTCTTCAGTCCCGCCCGCATCTGAATCATTAGGAGGCAAAGCCCCAAAAGAAAAAATGAAAGTCACAATTGAAAATGACGGGTCTGTGGTGGGTGAATACTCGAAGATATGGAGTAGTTGTATGGGAGATTTTGTGAGAAATCACATTCCAATTAGCTACAATGATTGGCGAAAAGTGCCAAAGAATTTCAAAGACGATGTTTGGAATGCTTTAATGGTAAACTTTTGTGTGTAGGCTCTTTGTTTAATTAGTTGGTTTAGTTAATATTTTCTTTTTAACATAACTATTCTATTCCACTACTAGGTTGAATTTGAACTTGATGTTCTACAATCCGTGGCTCGCCCATTTGCAGAGAAGTAATGGCCCCAAAAATTTAGGACATACAAAAACAACTTGCAGAACCTTGTGAGGAAAGGGCATCATGACGTGCCGAAATGTGTTGATCCACATTTATGGGCAAAGTTTATAGAAAATGAGAGAGATCCAATAAAGGTGGAGCAAATTGCTAGAAATTTGAACAACAGAAAGAAACTTAAGATTCCCCATTGTCTTGGGCGTCATTCCTATGCTCAGAAATTATACTTAATGGTGCGTATAATTCCTTACACTTTTTCTGTTTAATGCAAGTTTTCCACAGCTAACTCGTTAAATTTCAATGTCTAACGAAAAGAAAATCCTAGCAAATACTACAGCCGTGTTGACAAATGGTTGGCGGCACATAAGCATAGTGATGGGAGTGTCTTAGAGAGTGCTAAGAGTAAATATGTGAGTAACATATTATTTGTAGGTTTTAATTCATAACTTAATTTTTTTAGTGTATTATCACAATATTTACTTTAAATGACTACAGGATGAAATAAAGGCAATTGAAAATTTAAGAAAAAGCAGTGACTTGACTGACGAGGGATGTAGTAATAATTGTGAAGACTTTGACAATGACGAGTTAGCTCAAGTATTTGGAAAGGACAAAAGGGAAGGGGTTCGTGCTGTGGGTTCACGCATCTCTAAGAGGCAACTACTTCATATCGGGTTGCCAATGTCCAAAAGTGAGGGAAAAAAGAAGATAACTGAAGAAGTTGCCGCATTGGAGGATAAGATCATTTCTCATGTTGACTGAAAATTTCACGATATGCAAGGTATAATTATGTCTTTAGTTTCGAAACTCTCAAATGTGAGTACCCCACCTGTGGTTACTACTCCCTCAAGTGATTATGGATCAAATTCAGTTAATTTTGCTACTCATTTAGCTCAAAACTTGAATAATATTTTTGCCACGGGTGTTTCACCTTCTACTCATCATATGCCTCCTACCATGCCTCCTCCCACCGACAAGCCCCCATGTGTATTATTTGATAAGTTTGGTAAACAATTGGCAAAGGGGTATGTTGTGACGGATACTAAAACTAATGTTTGCCACTCCAAACAAGTTGGTATTGGTGAAAAGAAAGTTTATATCAAGGAAGTGTTTGAGCCCGATGCTCGTTTGTGGGATCCTCAAGATGGACAAGATACATTGGCAGACTTTGTTCAAGGGGGATTTGTGATTTGGCTTGAGTGTTGGTTAAAGATTGGTTGACTATGTTTGTCTTATTTTCTCTGACTTTAAATTTCAGACATGATTTATTTGTCAATTGGTTTAGTTTAGTTTTGGATGGATTTACTCTTTCAATTTCAGACATAGTTTGTTAGTTTTGGTTTGGACTTAGAAACAGTTTGTATTTAAAGGATAATTATGCCTATTTTGGATTATATTTTTTGTATTTAATATAGATTGAGCTTGTATTTATTATGGTTTGGATTTGAGCTTATTATATATGTTTATAGTAAATGTGATGTGGCTGTGATGGAAATTACGTGCAAATAAAATTGGGGAGCATATTTTAGTATTTCTGTTTTTCATATTTAAAATAATTACTAACGGATAATTTCTGTTAGTATTCTTACACATGTGTTAGGAAACAAACCGTTAGTAATAAAATTACTAACGATTTATATCCGTTAGTAATTGTCTCGAAAGTGTTAGAAATTGTCATATTACATACCGTTACTATTTTTGTATATAAAAGTGTTAGAATATAAACCGTTAGAATAAATATTACTAACGGAATATTTCTATTAGGAATAATAAATTACTAACGGTACATTACCGTTAGTAAACATATTACTAACGGTAATTTACCGTTAGTAAAATACTTTTCCTAACGGAAAATTTTCGTTAGAAATTCCGTTAGAATTATTAGCCACACTCTATTTCTAACGGTAAATTACCGTTAGGAATAATTTTACTAACGGTAAATTACCGTTAGTAATGTGCCCTTTTGGTGTAGTGATCCATGACATGAATGGGGGATCATTGAGCAATTTTACAAATGGAAACCAATACAATTTGAGGGAGGTCTGGATACTTCATTAGCCGATCGTTGGTTAATGGATATGGAACGTATTTTTCGAGCTATGGATTGTACAGATGCTAAAAAGATTATGTGTGCCACCAATACCCTTAAAGGGGGAGCTCACAGTTAGTGGACTAATCAAATTTCCCTAGGACCGCCAGAGACATAGAAGAGGTTTGAAAAAGAGTTTAAAAAATGATACTTTCCGGCATCGGCAAAGACACAATTGAGTCGAGACTTGCAAATTTATAACAAGGGGACATGTCCATTAATGAATATGGTACAAGGTACAATGACATACTTCGTTTTGGAAGTTGATAAAGCTCGAAAGTTTGAGGAGGGGTTGAGGGATAACATTCACAGTCATGTTGATACCCTTCAACACCAAAATGTGGCTGATGTTCAAGATGTGCGTATACCTTATATTTTCATATATATATATACCCCTAGTACCTTCCTTAGCCTTTGGGGATTTTGAGAACCCAATCGATTGCCCTGATCCCAATCAATTGCTATGCCAATCAATTGCCCTTAACCCAATTAATTGCCTTGCTGCCGACCTGAATCCATGACGTGGCCCATACCAATCGATTAGCACCTAATCCCAATCGATTGGTAAAGGAAGAACTTGGTCTTCAAGTTTAGTTTGTGCGATTATGATTCATTCTCCCCTATATAAACCCCTCCCCTTATACATATACATGGTTGGTTGTGTATATTTGGGAAAGAGAGATTTGTATACTCTCATATATATATATATACACATACATAGATATCGTATATATATACACACACCACCCTCTCGGGTTAGAGAATGAGAAGAAGAAGAAGAAGAAGAAGAAGAAGAAGAATCAGAGGAGACCAGAGAGAAAGAGAAAGACAGACAAAGAGAGAGCGGAGAAGAAAGAGAGAGGAAAACAAAACTCACCATAGCCGCCGCCGCGGAGCTAGGGACGCCATCAACAAAATGCCGGAGAAAGGTGAGTTTCATAACTCACTCAAAGGGTGGTTTTTGCGATGTATGTATGTGTTTAATAATGAATGAGAAGAGAAGAGGAACCCCAACGTTTTTATATAAAACCAATAGTTTCCAAGGAAGAAGATAGAGTCTAATTGATTGCCATTGGATCCAATCGATTTGATATTTTTCCCAATCGATTGCCATGGGTTCCAATCGATTGGTATCTTGTCCAATCGATTGGGTGGAAGCAGAATATAGTTTTTATGTTGTTATATGTTATGAGTTAGTTATGATGTACTTGAGTTGTTTGTAGTTGTACAAATATTGATAAAGGTATGCCATACGGGATGCTATGATATTGGATATATGATTAATCAATGCAATGTTACATTAGATGTCTTATGATGATCAAGATGAACGGTTTATGGTTATTAACTATCATATGTTGTTATTGTTGAACTATATAGTAGACAGAACACGACTGCATGTTAATAACCAGTTAAAGAATGGAACTGATGAATACAGAGCAAGTGGTAATTCCTGTATCTTGAGTAATGCATTTCACGACATGTGGTCAGCACGTATGGGATAGTGGTGTGAAGAGATAAGAGGATATGATCAGAAATGGGATATATGACTTATGTGGAATATGAGATATGTGTACTTTGGATCCGTGGGATCTATAGTTGACAAGCCGGGTGGACGTGGGATGGTTAGAGGTCTTAGTGCACTTCTCGTTGTTGAAGACGTCCAGTAATGTGTATGCACTATTGAAGACGTCCAGTGTACCATTGATGATTACGTTCGGCTAGTGCCCTAATGTATACTCATCGCGTAGATGACCAGTGAGAATATACATAGCATAGAAGATGTCCGTTGTGCCGCTTCCATTGTTTACAGACAGGTGGTACCGTGTAGACGACCGGTAACCCTATCAAGGGATCGTGGGACGTATTGACTAGTCGAGTGATTCTGATTTGTATTATGGTATCGACGTGTGGATACCAGATTGGTATTATTGTATCGACGTATGGATACGGATGAGAATACCAACATGGATACGAGTATGAATATGGATATGGGTATGGATGGAACAAATGAGGGTTCAGTCATGGATTCAGCGTCCTGACGTAAATGTAAATGCATGGGATGGATGCATGGGTTACATGCATGGATTTGGTGAATATGTGATAAGATGTTATACCATGATCCTTATCTTTGTCATTACTATGCTCCCTATGATTCCTATTATCATTGAATTCATGTATAGTTTAATAAGACCTCTGCTATATCCGTGAGTGATGTCATTAATAAGAGATTAACCGCATTTTAAGATGCTAAACAATAACGGTGAGGAGTGTTGTTTAATGTACTCACTCTGCTTTGTATTCAAAGCTAATGGCTTTTGCGCCTAGGACATTCCAATGTATAGAGCTTCGCAGGACTTGAGGACTTAAGACTGATGTTTCGCCGTACTTGGAGCTGGAAGCTTAAAGACGAAGACGTACTGCTTTGTAATAATTAGTTTGTATATCTGTTGTACTGCTGTTATTGTTATTATAAGTTTAAGACTCTAAGTCAGCTGTTGTAATAGATTTAGTAGACTATTATAATTGGTACTTGGGCATATGTTGCTTCCAAACCTTTTATATTTCCGCTATAGCCTCTATTTATGTTTATAAGATATGTTCTATGAATAATATCCTCCCTATCGTTGAGTTTATTGGTTTGTATAGATGACAATGTGGTTATTTACCAGTCACGAACCTACGGGACCAAAAAGGAACTTGTTTTCTCTATTTTTGCTTCTCCGGGTGTGACATGATTTTTGGTATCAGAGCCTAGGTTTCAGTTGTTAACTACTTGTCTTTTTTGATTAGAACCTGAGTTCTAAGTTAATGTCGATAGCATGAGGATTAGCTGAGATGAGATGGAACTGTTATTTTGTCACTTAGACAAGAAGTTAGCAGAATCCACCTTAGGATGATTCTTTGGAAGGTAGTAACTGCTGGAGTTGATAATAAATCCTTGGAGCTGTTGATAGCTGAGTTCACGGAGAACAAGGCATCTAGAGTTAGTTGTGGTCTTGGAGATCATAAATATAGAGCCGTTGGAGTTGGACACTGACAAATTCCTTAGCAATCTCAGAACTATAAGTAGGACCTAGAAGTAGAACGAGGTTAAGGATAAGATTTTGTTACCTTGAACCACATGTTAGTTGAGTGGTCTCGCATGTTAGTTGAGCAGTACTCGTAGTCTAAAACCTGAGAATAGAGATAAAATATTTGGATTTGACGTTACGCTTAGAACTTGTAGTTTCGTAACCTTTGCCTTGAGCATAGATACATTTAAGAATACCTAGTAGGTAGACTGACCTCTATGATTATATTATTATATTCATATTGCTTGATGTGATCATATTATATAGTGGTATTGTATATTTACCACATATTTTTGCCTGAGTTGTAAGATAGAATGTGACTGACCGAATAGTTTTTCATTTGTAGGTAGCGACACTGAATACTACCAGCACTCGTTATGGTTAGGATGACTCGAGGGAACCCGGGCCAGTTGAATGGAGTACCTGATGTATTACCTCCTAAGATAGATTCAACAGGAGTGGTCGGAGTTTTCATCCGTCGCATGGAACAAATTATCAATTGTGCTGATCGTGTCATCGACAATGAAGCACCAGTACATCAAACGAGAGTCAAGCTGCCAAAGGAATTTCGTGCTCTTCAACTAGGAACCTTTATCGAATTAACTGGAGCATGGCAAGCTAAGCAATGGATTTGCCAGATAGAATTGATATTTGAGACACTTGAATGTATTGACATTGAGAAAAGACATTTTGCCATATTTCAACTGACATTCTCAGCAGCAGATTGGTGGGACGCAGTGAAAGCTATGATAGGTGAAGAAGCTGTAAGAAGGATGACTTGGGAATCATTCAAGACTCGATTTCTAGAGAAGTACTCTCCAGAATCTGAGAAGAACAAAAGAAAAATGGAGTTCATTCCATTAGTCCACTACAAGAAAAAACCCTTTTTATGACTTTTTTTATTTTGGGCTAATGACTATTTAAAAAAAAGAGTCATAACAAATACTTTTTTCTAACATATATGACTCTTTTTGCAAATATAGTCATAAGATTGGTAAGTGGTGTTTTATTTATGACCATTTTTTTTATTAGTCATAAATAATAAGATTGTTTATGACAGTTTTTTTAAAATGGTCATAAATAATAAGATTTTTTATGACAGTTTTTTTGAAAATGGTCATAAATAATAAGATGGTCATAAATAATAAGAGTTTTTATGACGGTTTTTTGAAAATGGTCATAAATAATAAGACTTTTATGACTTCATTTTTTGGTAGTCATAAATATTCTTTATTTTTATGACTCTTTTTCTTTGAATTCTAGAATCAAACGTAAGTATTGTTTTGGGAAAAATAGTGAAAAAAAGACAATATGCTAAGATTTTTAAAGATAAGATTCTTGATTAGGGAAAGGTCCTCTGTACAAAAATATTTTGTGAAATTTTACTTGGCATACACGAATATTATGTGAAATTTTACTAAATCTTTACATGAATATTAAGTGAAATTTCACTTAAATCGACCTTTGAGAGACTAGTTTTTAAGAAATTACTTTTTGAAATTGGATTATTAACACTTGATAGTTACTTTTAGTGTCACAAATTTAGATTTTATTAAGAATCATATTAGATTTTTTATGACAGTTTTTTGAAAATTATCATAAAAAATAAGATTTTTTATGACATGTTTGTGAAAAGTGTCATATATAATAAGTATTTAGAAAAGTGTCATAAATAACAAGACTTTTATGACTTCATTTTTGGGTAGTCATAAATATTCTTTATTTTTATGACTCTTTTTCTTTGAATTCTAGAATCAAAGTACTGTTTTTTGGGAAAAATAGTGAAAAAGACATTATTTTAAGATTTTTAAAGTTAAGATTCTTGATTAGGAAAATGTGCGCTATATAAAAATTTTGAATGAAATTTCACTTGGTATACATGTAACACCCCGTATTTTCTTTATATAAATATTCATTTAAAAAAACAAAATAATGAGACAACCTAAATTTTTGTGTATACAACCATGGTTATTTATTTATATGCGTGTATTTATTTTATTCATTAATTATTGTGTGAAATTTTATAGAGCTAAGTGGTGGAGTTAAGTTGTAAAAACTTAAGTTGAACAAGTCATTGAAGAATTGATGTGTTTATTTTTTTGTAGTGATTATAGGCCCGTGAATGTGTTAATTTGTGTTTTTAACATTTAAATTAAGTACCCGGGTTATGTACACCTATTGGGTGTCACTCATTTTAGAACTTTAGAATGTATTTCGGGCCCATATAATGCCTTTTTGTGAGGCCCCTAGACAAAAAATGGGATTTTTAGCCTTTTGTGTGTTTGTGTTATAATATATGTAGGTGTATCATATATACATACATAATATACCTCCTAGGGTTTTGATAACAAAAAGAAAAGAAAAGAGAGACATGAGAAAAATAGAGCATTCAAGAGAGAGAGAGAGAGAGAGAGAGAGAGAGAGAGAGAGAAGAAGAAGAAGAAGAAGAAGAAGAAGAAGATAATAAGAGAAGAAAAGAGGAACCCCAAATATTGTTTTGCGAATCTTCATCAACATTGAAGTCCTAAATCGGTGAGTTAACTTGTTAATTTCTTTCAATCTCGTTTGATTGAAATTTAAATGGATAGATTATTAAATTAGTATGGTTATGGGTTATGAGATTTAGGTTTTCATTTACAATGATTGAAGTTATGATTTGAGATTTATAGATGAGCCTTGGATATACATTTGAGCAATTATTCAATTTTCGAATTTGGGATTTTCACGGATCAGATTTTAGTAGATAATTCCTAATAAATCATACATTACAGTTTTTGTGATTCTGTTCGCCTAAGCCTGTAGGAAACGCAATTCTGGACAACTTTCGTCTAATGGTATTTTTTCCAATTCTGCACTGTTTGGGCAGAAAATTCATATTACAGTAGCAGTTTTATGAATGTTAAAATAAGCGTATTTGCTATATCACATTTTTATGTGATTTCGTGTTCGTTAATATAAATTAATTTATTTGTACATAGAATGATATGAGTTCTCATGTATAGTTGAGCTTTGTGAAATTATGACTGTGTGATTTTGTGTGGGTTATGAATCTGTGTGAACATGTAGCTGTTAATATAATTTTAATGGAAATTTGAGTTGAGATATATGAATCTCTTATGAAGTAGAGTTTTGTGAAAAACGTGGATGTATGAACGATAGAAAATCCTTAGAGTTCACCACTGCTCCTTATGATTTTAGGCGGCGACTTCGTGGATGACCCGTCCTTGTGTGATTAGACGGCGACTACGTGGATGACCCGTCTCTTCATTATTTTAAGCCTTATGCCCGGCTTGTTGGTCTATTTCATGTGTATCTAGACATTGTTTTATTGACGTCAAGAACGTAAGGACTAGCCTTTCGGTGTATACTCAAATCCCAGTGATACACCATGGGAGTTGGGACTGGAGTGGGAGTTAGTATTACGTTAGGAGACACATGGGATATATGTGTAGACTGGACCATAGATGGGTGGCCGATGTGGTGAACATAAGGTGTAATAAAATAAAATACTTTGTGGTGTTTTATTCTTGCGTTTAGAAGTTGAATTATAATTAATTACCTCTTATTGTGGTTGCATCGTAGAAAGTTGTGGACGCTTAGTCATCGAATTTTCTAATAATTTTTTGTGTTGTAATCGTTGTGTGTGAGAATATTGTCTTGAAGTGACATTTTATTATCTAATTTTAACTTTTAATATTGTCTTGAAGTGGACTCAAGGCTTTAAATTTCAAAGGGAAAAGAAGGCCAAAACCAATTTGGCAATTCGTAAAGGTAATTAAATCTGAATAAAAACATGGTAGATATAATAGTAGCTGTTTAAATTATACTTAGTATGCTATGGTTATTGTATTGATATAATGTATGTTGCGGTTATTCAATTGTTGCTGGGTATGTTTTCATTGTTTGAAATTTTTGGGAGGTTCTATTTATAGAGGAGACTCTGTCGAAAGTTTTAGAAATTCTAGGTCAACATTCATTCCAAGATAAGTTAGTTTTACCACGACTTGTGATTGCAGTAATTTATTGTTTGTCTAATATTTGTTATACATTTATTCATAGGGACCAAAGCAACCAGGAAATTATGAATGTGGATACTATATGTTACTTTTCATGAAAGTGATAATGGATAATCCATCCAAATCTATCAACATAAAGGTATTATCATAGCATTCTTTGTAAATGTGTCGCCAAATTTTCTCTTCTTCTTGTTTTACATTGATTCATAAATTGTGGATTTGTTTTTTTCATATGTGTTGGAGGTGGTGGTGGTGTTGTTGTGGGGAGGGAATACATCCTTAACATCTCATTCTTTCCTAAACTTTTTCAGATGAAAGAGTTGTCTCAAAAAGTGAAATATGAAAGCCACGAGCTAAATGTACTTCAACTTGAGTTCATTCAAGAATACATTTAAGTATTGAAAATTTCAACATTTTTTCCTTTTTCCAGGTAATCTATATTTTTACAATTTAAGAAAATTATATACTCATTATATAGAATCTAATACATTGATTTCATTTTTGTTTCAGTGTTACACAGTTAGACTACATGGAACAAATATTGCAAATAAGTTGATGTACTAGCGGAGATTGAAGAGTTTAAATAGACACTAATCTTGTTTTTATTTATTTATTTATTTATATATTTTTTTTAACAATGTTACATATACATTATTGGTTTGTTGGTTTAATACATACTTAGTGGTTACTGTTATATTTTTCTTGTACATAACTAATTATTAGATTGATTATTGAAAAATTTTGGTTGGAAGGAAGATAATATCTGAATATGGTTCTTGAGTTGATTTGTAACATGCATGTTTTGATGATGTATTTGAATTGTGTAATCTTGATTGTTGGATTATCAACAAAATATTTTTTTTCTTTAAATGTGTTTTATATTATATATGACTGTTTCATAAAAAACAATCATAAATTAGCAATAGTTCTACTAAAGTCATAAATAGTGTCATTATTTATGACTTTTAAAATGTTATTTATGATTGTTTTGAAGATTATTTATGACTATAAAAAGATTATTTATGACTTTTTGAAGGTTATTTATGACTATTTTAAATATTATTTATGACTATTTAAAGGTTATTTATGACTTTTTTGAAGATTGTTTATGACTTTTTAAATGGTTATTTATGACTAATTTGAAGATTATTTACGACTTTTTAAAGGGTTATTTATGACTTTTTTTGAAGATTATTTATAACTTTTTTAAAAGGCTATTTATGACTTTTTTAAAGATTATTTATGACTTTTTTAAAAGGCTATTTATGACTTTTTTGAAGATTATTTATGATTGTATCAATTAAAAAATAGTCATAAACAATTTGAAAGCACTCATTTTTTATGACTATTTTTTTAGAACTGTTGTAAAAGTAATAATTATTTATGACTTTTTTAATAAACTCGAACTTATTTATGACTGCAATGTTATGACTTATTTTAAAAGCTTAAAAAAGAGTCATAAATATACATTTATGACTCTTTTTAAAGTCATAATAAGGGTTTTTTTGTTGTAGTGGTCCAAGGAAGTTTTATAGTGCTAGAATATACAACTCAGTTCGAGAGACTATCTCGATTTGCACCGCATATGATCGATACACCAAGAAGGAAGATCAAGAGATATCATCATTAGTTCCGCATATTCGTCATATGACTATAGGACATTTAAGCCAATCTTTTGAAGCTCTGGTAGAAATAGCGACGAAACTAGAAGACGACACTCAGATTAGTGAACGGCAACGATATGATCAAGCATTGCTAGAAAATGATCAGTTTTTTTCTAGGAGATTGAAGAGGAATAGACAGTCAGGTTATGTTGGTAGCCAACCAAGTTCAACAAGGAAACACAAAGATAAGTTACATAGGCAACTGTCAGAAGCGCAAGAGAATGGGGAACGACAAGAAAGAATCAAAACTAGTGGCGACTCCAACACAGCACAGAGAATGAGATATCTGCTATAATTGTGGCGTACTAGGACACCATTCCCAAGAATGCAGAACATCAAGGAAATCTAATAGACGAGGAGTACGATGTTTTAATTGTGGTAAAGTTGGTCTTGTCCATAAGTTTTGTCCAGAACTAGAGATGCAACACAATGTTCCATCGCAACAAGTACCACGAGGGCAGACTCACTGAACAAGTAATGGATCTCGACTTAGACAAGAATGATAGACAGAAGGTATAACACTCAGCACCTAAATCATGTATTACATATGGTCTCGATATTGCAGGAAGTTGGCATTATTTTGATTTGATAGTAAGAGGATTAGACTAATAAGCTCACCCTACAATGTTGAGCCTACACTATACATTGTAGATACCTGAACAATTCTCGACAGTAGTTATCCAAATATAGATATAACATCAATTGCATCCCATATGACTTATTTTGCATCCCCATAAGACATTAATTTCATCCTTATATAACATCATTTGCCTCCCTACACGGAAGACTATGCCAGCCGTTGGTAAGTTGGACAGAGACTAGAGATGAGGAATCTCAATTTTCTTGAGACACAGCCTTGACATAAGAGGATGAACTAGAAGATTGCGAGTATACAAGAAGAGATATGAGTAACGCAGAGACGACACCATAATTTCAAAGAGTACCACGGATGGTCACTTATCAACATTGATCGTATGTTGCTTTCGTCCAGTCGAGATGTTATACAGTAGGTAGACTCACGATATCAGTATATAACCCTGTCTAACCTATTAGTTAGTATGCGGAAGCAAAACGAATATTCAACATATTGTACAACCTTGAAGAGGTGATTATATCGATAGTATGTAGGAATTTGGAGACACTTGAGGAAGTTTAAGTCACCAACTATGATGCCGAAGTCAAAATGCTTTCAGGTCAACAAATTGAAGGACGACAACAATAAGGGAGTTAACAAGGATGTCGTGTACAACAAGAGATTGACTAAGGATGCTGACGATTATAACAAGGAGTCCAGAGATGGAAGACAACCAACTGATGATACAATAAAGACATCGTTAGCATAGTATGAAGCATCTTTGAAGACAGGAGTAGGCGACAACGCTTCGCTACAACTTAGATGAGATTAGAACACTTGATCAATAGAATCCTCACACCATAGAGTTTGATCTGAGGCAGGAATCTTCTGTTTTTGGAGACTAGTCATTTCAGATAGATCCTAAGTATCACAATATATCATATAGCTAAACCCTATGAATAGGATCTTCTCCCGAAATTTATAATACAGATTTCATATAACTAAACCCGATGATTGGTAGTTGTCACCCTAGTATTCGTAGATTATTGATTGTCTTTATATCACGTGTTTAGAACTTAACTAGTTGACCACTGATGTAATCGTTTAAAGTGAGAACTTAAGCATTTTAGAGCATGTCTTCCGAGATGGAATTATATTTGGTTATAGGGACTATTGCTTCAGATTTTGAGGATGAAATCTTTTGATGAGTGGTGGATGATGTAATACCCTATATATTTAGATATATACCCTTAGTACCTTACTTAGTCTTTGGGGAGTTTGAGAACCTAATCGACTGCTTTTATCCCAATCGATTGCTATACCAATCGATTGCCCTTAACCCAATCGATTGCCTTGCTGCCAACCAGAATCCATGACGTGGCCCATACCAATCGATTGGCACCTGATCCAAATCAATTGGTACCTGATCCCAATCAATTGGCAAAGGCAGAACTTGGCCTTCAAGTTTAGTTTGTGCAGTTATGATTCATTCCCCTCCCCTATATATAAACCCCTCCCCTTATACATATATATGGTTGGTTGTGTATATTTGGGAGAGAGATATACTCTCATATATATATACACATACATATATATCGTATATATATACACACACCATTCTTGCGGGTTGGAGAAGGAGAAGAAGAAGAAGAAGAAGAAGAAGAAGAAGAAGGAAAGGAGACCAGAGAGAAAGATAAAGATAATCAAAGAGAGAGCAGAGAAGAAAGATAGGGAAAAAAACTCACCATAGCCGCCGCCGCAGAGCTTGGGACGCTGTCAATGGAACGAAGAGTAAGGTCAATTTCATAACTCACTCAAAGGGTGGTTTTTAGGATGTATGTATGTGTTTAATAACGTGCATGAGAAGAGAAGAGGAACCCCAAGGTTTTTATATAAAACCAGCAGTTTCCAAGGAAGAAGACAGAGTCTAATCGATTTCTATTGGATCCAATCGATTGGATATTTTTCCCAACTGATTGCCATGGGTTCTAATCGATTGCTATGCCAATCGATTGGTATTTTGTCCAATCGATTGGGTAGAAGCAGAATATAGTTTTTATGTTGTTATTGAAAGGAAAATTAGGTTTAAAATTATTTTTAAACATACAGCGGAACGGTTAAGCTTCAAAAACTTATTGGTAGCCCAGGATATACTACTCGTGAATTCCATAGATGCGTACTAACAAGAGAGGACAAGAATTATACCTCAGGTCTTGAACCCAATTATGATATTCTTCTTCCTTGGTGATGCAACAGCCTCCACTAGGCAGTCTTCACCCTTATGTCTCCTATGAGTGCTTTCCGGAGAGGCTAGAGATGGTGGGATCTCTAATAGAGATGAAAGAGAAGGTTTGGAAGCTCTTAAAATAGTTTCTGCGCTTCTAGCATATTAAAATGACGAACTCTTTTTTCTAGACACAGTTGCCCTATTTATAGATTCCCAGAACCGACCTAACATTCAAGTGATCGCAGTGGCTTCGATCGATCGAACCATCTTCGAGCGATCGAACCTATCTAGACTTCAATCGATCGAGACTCCTTCGATCGATCGAACCTGTCTTGACAAGATCCTCATGTGCCTTTCCAAGCATCCTAGCGGAGCTAAGAGTTGGACCTCCTAGGCTCTTTATTGTTGGCTTAGACCAGTTGATAATTCCCATGATCAAACTCTTTGATCAGCAAACTAACCAACTGATCAGTTAACGTTTACTCCACTATAAAACAATAACTAAATTCCAACGCAAAAGAACAAATCTGAAACGATGACTAGACTTATATGGTGTATTACTGTCCCTCTACTTTCAGCATTCGTAATCATATTTAGGTAGTCAGATAACTGTTATTGTCAACTTGAATCATGAATACTTCTTGTATTCCTTGAGTCCCATTCACCTCTCATGATTACAAACCATGTTGATAACTACTTATGAACAAGACTGCAGTTCTCAATAATCAACTTGGTGACATTCTCAAGGGAATGCTTACTCTGAATCAGAGGGTAGATTCTATCTTGACAATACATGTTCACAACCCTATGAACATGACATACCCAAGATATCCAGGTGTTGGACTTTTATAGACCTCACTAATTAGTAAGTCAAAGCAGCCATATCCGTAGTCTGTGTTCATAATCATCTCAAGATTGAGAACACGTACCTTATACAAGTTTTGAGTTCCTATCGACTATTGACAGTCTTGAGTGTTAATAGGAAAGCTCAGGTCCGTCAATGCACTATAAGCACCAACATATTAACTAAGAGATATCTAGTGATTGAGATTCATCACTTCATCGAATGGCAGTTAACCATGCTATAGTGTAAACCTGATGAGATATCTAGTCTCATTATCCATTGTGACAAATTCTAAGTGTCAAAGAATAGTAATCCGTATCTCACTTGTATGTATCTCATACATACACGAATTACTTACTATGACACTTAAGGTTAACATTCATCTCATTGAAGAAACATACATAATGAAATGTAAAACTGATATCCATCTATTAAAATGTCAATGTCTCATACATAAAGCAATGGTTTGAGGGTACAAACCCAACAAACTCCCAATTGCACTCATAACCATTTAGGACTACGTCTAAGACCTAAACTATCCAGATGACGATCAAAGACCTTCTATGGCAAGGCCTTTGTAAATGGATCAGCAAGATTGTCAGTGGTGGCAATCTTGGTGACAGTTACATCTCCACGTTAAATAATATCTCGAATTAGATGATATTTCCGCTCTACATGCTTTCCCTTTCCGTGGTTCCTTGGCTTCTTGGAGTGAGCCACTCCCCCACTATTATCACAGTATAGCGTAATAGGTAACAATGACACTGGTACCACCTCGAGTTCCATAAGGAACTTCTTGAGCCAAACAGCTTACTTTGCGACTTCACAAGAAGCCACATACTCAGCTAATGCATTTGAGTTTGCAATGCATTTCTGCTTAATGCTCCTCCAACTAACAGCACCACCTCCCAAGGTAAAGAGATGACCGGATGTCGACTTCCTCGAATCTTTATCTAACATAAAGTCCGAGTCAGTATATCCTACTGGAATTAGCTCACTACCGCCATACCCGACAATGGCGCCAAAAACTTGACACGACTAAAAAGTTGTGCACTCTTGTACAACACCCAAGTGTAGGTAATCGTGCAAGTAATATAGTACTGGAAGTCCAGGTCGATCCCTCAGGGAAGGAATAGGAAGAATATATACTAAGTTACAACCTAACGAAAAGGAAAAGAAAATAAGAATGTTGGGAGTGGATGTTCTAACGAATCCTAATTAATTAAATTAAACTAAATAATAAACTAAAGTATAAAGAAACATAACTAATTAAACGACTAAATTAAAGGTGTTGGAAACACGAGAATCCACATTGATCCTAACCATCTACCATGCATATTCATTAACGCTCTATGGAGTACATCCCTTTTCAGTATTCCGTATTTTTCTAAAGATAAAGAATCAATAGCCCTTTCATGGCCGGGACTATATCATCATAAGTGATTTAAAATACATGGAAGACGGTTTAAAACAATGGTTATTACTTGCACTCTAAATGGTGTTAGCATTCAAAGTGATTTTCACAAATCATTGAAGAAAATAGCCTTAAGGCTTCAAGTTCTAAAAACTGTTGTGACAAACTGAGCTTATAGGGACAATTTGATGAAAGATTTCTAAAATAGAAAGTTATGGAATACTTAAAAGAATCATCTTAGGAATTAACATGTTCGATCGATCGAAGCGTTCTCGATCGATCAGACAGCATTATCCTTCAATCGATCGAAACGTCTTCGATTGCTTGACTATGGCTCTGGTTCGATCGATCGAAATACCTTCGATCGATCGAGACCAAGGTTTTTATAGATTGCATGACAGAGGCTAAGAATCAATATTTTATCACATATTTCTAATGTCTAAACTATAGAAACATAAATAAACTAGTGCAGAAATTGTAAAACATAACAATCATAACTACTAGATTCATAAACAATCAAAAAAGATAAAGGAAAGGAAAAACCTGGAATAAATCTGAAAATAACTTGTAAATAACTTGAATCTTCAATAATCTTTAGTATAATAATGAAAAAGAGGAAGAAAAATAAGAATCTAACCTAATCTACTCCTAATCTAACCCTAAAACTACCCCAAAACTGCTGCTTTCTGCGTTCTGGAGCGTCCTCCCTTCGTCTGGCGTCAAAACGACTTATATATAGGGTTTCTACAGAGTTTACGTAACTTTTGGGTGAATATAAAGTTCAATCGATTGAGGAGAGTTCAATCGATCGAGGTTCGATCGATTGAACTCTCCTCAATCGATTGAACTCTCTAATTTTGACAGCTCTGCGCACCGATGGGAGAATGGCCATAACTTTTCACTCAGACCTCGTATTGACCTCCCGTTTATGGCCACGCGACTGTAACTTAAAGATCTACATTTTATATCTCTAGGAAATTCTTCCAAATCTGAAGTCTTCATTGTCAAAATTGGCGTTTTCTCAGCTACTTCTCTTGTTCTATTTACCAGAATCACTTTCTTTAGCTCCACTTTATTGATTTACATCCTAATACCTATAAAACAATGCAAAAACATATATTTTAGCATTAACACAATAAAAAGAATATTGTTATTAGAATGCACCTAAATGTAGGGACTTTGGGGATAAAATTATGCATAAAATACCACATAATACATTACAAATATGCATTTTTCACCTCGAATCAAGGTACACATATCCATACCTAGAGTGGTCATCAGTAAATGTTATAAAATAGTCATAACCACCCCTTGCTCTAATATTTATTGGTCCACACACATCAGTATGAACTAATTCCAACAATGCATTGGTCCTAATTCCCTTTGTTGGAAAGGGCATTTTGGACATCTTACCCTCTAAACAAGACTCGCAAACTTCCATTAGTTCGAGAACCAAATCACCTAAGACCCCTTCTTTGACTAGTCTGCCAATCCTATTTAGATTGATATGTCCAAGCCTTATATGCCAATGCCTTGTTGGATTGGTAGAAGATTCTTTTCTTTTAGATGGTACAATTACCACTAAGTTATTAAGTTTCATACAAGAATCTTTAGAAATATTGGGAGTAAACACATACAAGCCATTAGTTTTAACACTAGAACATATAAAAAGAACTATTTCTTTTAATGACAACTTCTGTTCCAAAATGAAAAGAATAACCATTATTCGATAAATTTGAAACTAAAATTAAATTACATCTCATTAAAGGGACATAAAGTACATCTGATAAAACTATTGTCTTATTGTCCAAAAACTCTAAAACTACTACTCCTTTTGCGGTTGCACTATAACCCAGAGTCAGCACGATCTCCCCATCACTGCATTTCCTGGTTGATCTGAACCCCTATAACAAATTATAGATATGGTTAGTCACACCAGAATCAATGCACCTAGTGTTTGAAGTATCCATAATAAAACTTACTTCAATCACATGTGATTTTAATCATACCTTGAACTCTTGTAGACAGTTCCTCTTCTAGTGGCCCTTCTCACCGCATTGGAAACACTTTTCCTTGCCTTGGCCACCCACCTTCCCTTTGCCCTTAACTTTTTCCTTAGATTTTGTAATCTTAGGGACCAGTCCAACACTTGGACCACCAGTGCTAGCCTTCTTCTTCCCTTTCTTTCCTTTCGGCGTAGATCGGGAGGAGCAAGAGCTTTTCTCAATGTTCAAAACATTGACCCAGTCTTGATCACCCCTTCTGCTACTAAAAGAGAACTCATCAATTCGTTCATTGAAAAATTCATTTGATTCATGTTATATTTAAGTTTAAATTGAGCGAATGAAGATCACAGCAAGTTGAGGATCATATCAACTTAGGTCTGTGCATCGATGTTGGCTCCAAAGGTCTCCAATTTGTTTAAATAACCAATCATTTTTAAAACATGTTCTTTGATTGGAGTCCCTTTTGACATCTTTGCACTCATTATCTTCTACATGGCTACCTGTCGGGAAGGCCTGCCATGCTCCCCAAACATCTTTTTCAGGTATGTGATAATGTTACTAGCAGAATCGTTTGATTGGAATGGGTGTTGCAATACACCAGCCATTGAGGCCAGAATGTAGCAACGAGCCATTCCATTCGACTTCTTCCATTTATTGAACTCACATCTGGTAGCTGCCGAAGCAGTTGCCGTGGGTTTTTTGGGGCATAGGGTGGTGAGGACATATATGTGATCCTCCGTAGTTAATACGATGTCAAGGTTTTGTTTCCATTCTGTGTAGTTATTTCTAGTTAACTTGTTCTGAGTGAGTATAGTGGCAAGTGGACTAAATGAAGATCCAGACATTATGATTTGCTGAAAAATCAAAAGACAAAATAAATATGGATATTAGAATTTGACAGTTTGAAGTAAAAGAATCCTTAAAACTCTTATTTTAAAACTAAGTCGCCAGAATATCGAAACAAAAGAATAAAGCCTCCGTGTGGTGGTCAATGTTCGATCTTTCGATTAATCATGACTTGTCCGCTATGTAACTCTTGCAAAACAAGTTATAACTCCCGAACCTATTTGATCTCTAAGTTCCTGAATATTGCCCTATGTGGGATCCCTTATCCATATCTTAGCTAGTGTATACCATTAACTAGGATCCAATCACAACCGCCTCAAGTAGCACCTCCGTGTGGTGGTCACCCTCTAACACATCTGATTGATCCTATCCAAAGGAAGTTCACGTTTGGTAACCAATGAGTAGTGTACTCTCCGTATGGAATGATCATCCCTGGCGAGGTGACACAGAATACACTACTCATCTACAATGAACCGTTAATGGAAGATCATGGGTGTTATAAATAAAACCCTCTCCCACTAGATTTGGTAAATAAGGATTTTGCATTTTAGAAAAAATGTTTCCATACATTACCCATAAACATCCAATGTTTACTAATGCGTTAAAACAATTTTTGAATTTTATTTTAGAAAACTTGTTTTACGTACATGCAAGTTGTAATAATATAATTAAATGCCAATCACAAACCAAGCACATAAAAACAAAAAAATGAAAATGAAAATAAAGGCATTCATATGCCTCTGTCTCCCATGGCTCTCTCTCCATAGAACCTCCTTCTTGGTTTGATCGCCTCCAGCTCCATCATCATGGACAACGGCTTGCTCCTCCATCTTCATGGACTTTCTAAATCTATTACATTGGTCCTATGCTACTTTCGAAGCTTACAATTTATCTAGAAAAGGAAATAGCAACAAAAATTAAAAGGCTAGGGAAATCGATGCGACTTTCCTTTTTGTAGGATTGAAGTCGCAGCGCCCTTTACACATGCCTTAAAATCAAACCAATAATTAAAACATACATCATACACCAATCTCAAAATTTAAATACACCAATTTAAATTATCAGAACTTGATGCCATGGGAGATAGTGGACTAAATTTGCTGCAAAAGGGTTAGTCATACACGCATCCACACATATATAAAATATGTAACTATTGAAACCCTGAATTAATTTGTACAGTACATAAACTCTTTATATACTGATTTAGAACATAAAATAGCATCTCAGTTCTTTGTCACACTTCGATCGATCTACAAATGTTCGATCGATCGAACCTTCGATTGATTGAACATAGTTCAATCGATTGAAATATTCAGTTTCATAGAATGATTTGAAAATTTTACAGAATATTACGAAATAAAGTATATAATTTTAAAAACCTTTAAAACTATGAAAAAAAACTTAGACAGAGAAGTAGTCTTGATCGATCGAACTTCATTCCATCGATCGAGCAAAATAGAGTTCGGTCGATCAAAAAATGCTCGATCGCTTAAGAACAGAGGAGGTTCGATCGATCGAGACTACTTCAATCGATCGAATCTATCATGCATCCAATGTACTCATAGATTTGTATTCTGCTACGTAAACACTGTAGAAACAGATCTGTGATGATGTAGTTTCGAAAAACACTTCTAAAATCAACATGCAAATCAAAACTAGTGTTCTAAAATGCATCTATAGATCCAAACAAGCGTGGCTCTAATACCAATTGAAAGGAAAATTAGGTTTAAAATTATTTTTAAATGCGCAGCGGAATGGTTAAGCTTCAAAAACTTATTAGTAGCCCAGGATCTAATACTCGTCAATTCCATAGATGCGTACTAATAGGAGGGTACAAGAATTATACTTTAGGTCTTGAATCCAATTCTAATATTCTTCTTCCTTGGTGATGCAGCAGCCTCTACTAGGTAGTCTTCACCCTTATGTTTCCTATGAATGCTTCCCGGAGAGGCTAGAGATGGTGGGATCTCTAATAGAGATGAAAGAGAAGGTTTGGAAACTCTTAAAATAGTTTCTACAGCTTCTGGTGTATTAATATGATGAACTCTTTTTTTTTGGATGCAGCTGCCCTATTTATAGATTCCCAGAACCGACCTAACATTCAAGCGATCGAAGTATCTTCGATCGATCGAACCATCTTCGAGCGATTGAACCAATCTAGACTTCAATCAATTGAGACTCCTTCGATTGATCGAACCTTCGATCGATCTAACCATCTTCGAGCGATCGAACCTGTCTACACTTTAATCGATCAAGACTCCTTCGATCGATCGCACCTGTCTTGACAATATCCTCATGTGTCTTTCTAAGCATCCTAGCAAAGCTAAGAGTGGGACCTCCTAGGCTCTTTATTGTTGGCTCAAACCAGTTGTTAATTCCCATGACCAAACTCTTTGATCAGCAAACTAACCAATTGATCAGTTAATGTTTACTCCACTATAAAATGATAACTGAACTCCAACACAAAAGAACAAATCCAAAATGATGACTAGACTTGTATGGTGTACTAATGTCCCTCTACTTTCAGCATTCGTAATAATATTCAAGTAGTCGGATACCTATTACTGTCAACTTGAATCATGAATACTTCTTGTATTCCTTGAGTCTCAGTCACCTCTCATGATTACAAAACATGTTGATAACTACTTACGAACAAGACTGCAGTTCTCAATAATCAACTTGGTGACACTCTCACAGGAATGCTTACTCGGAATTAGAGGGTAGATTCTATCTTGACAATACATGTTCACAACTCTATGAACATGACATACCTAAGATACGCATGTGTTGGTCTTTTATAGACCTCACTGATTGGTAAAGCAGCCATATCCATAGTCTGTGTTCATAATCGTCTCAAGATTGAGAACACATACCTTATATAAGTTTTGAGTTCCTATCGATTGTTGACAGTCTTGAGTATCAATAGGAAAGCTCAGATCCGTCAATGCACTATAAGCACCAGCATATTAACTAAGAGATACACTCTAGTGATTGAGATTCATCACTCCATCCAATGGCAGTTAATCATGCTATGGTATAAACCTGATGAGATATCCAGTCTCATCATCCATTATGACAAATTTTAAGTGTCAAAGAATAGTAATCCGTATCTCACTTGTATGTATCTCATACACATACGAATTACTTACTATAATACTTAAGGATTAACAATCATCTTATGAAATAAACATACATAATGAAATGTAAAACTGATATCCATATATTAAAATGTCAATGTCTCATACATAAAGTAATGGTTTAAGGGCACAAACCCAACAGTTATATGTTATGAGTTAGTTATGATATACCTGAGTTGTTAGTAGTTGTACAAATATTGATATAGTTATGCCATACGTGCTGCTATGATATTGGATATATGATTAATCAATGTAATGTTACATTAAATGTCTTATGATGATCAAGATGAATGGTTTATGGTTATTTACTATCATATGTTGCTATTGTTGAATTGTATAGTAGATAGAACACGATTGCATGTTAATAACTAGTTAAAGAATGGAACTAATGAATACAGAGCAGGTGGTAATTCTTGTATATTGAGCTATATATTTCACGATATGTGGTCAGCACGCATGGGATAGTGGTGTGAAGAGATAAGAGGATATGATGAGAAATGTGATATGTGACTTATGTGGAATATGAGATATGTGTCCTTTGGATCCATGGGATCAATGGTTGATGGGCTAGGTGAACGTGGGATGGTTAGAGTTCCTAGTGTACCTCTCGCTATTGAAGACATACAATGATGTGTATGCACTGTTGAAGACATCCAGTGTACCATTGACAATTACGTCCGGCTAGTGCCCTAATGTATACTCACCGTGTAGACGACCAGTGAGAATAAACACAACGTAGAAGACGTTTGTTGTGTCATTTCCATCATTCACAGATAGGTGGTACCGTGTAGACAACCGGTAACCCTATCAAGGGATCATGGGACCTATTGACTAGTCGGGTAATTTTGATTGGTATTATGGTATCGATATGTGGATACAAAATTGGTATTATAGTATCAATGTAGGGATACGGATGAGAATACAAACATAGATACAAGTATGAATATGGATATGGGTATGGATGGAACAAATGATGGTTTAGTCATCTATTTAGCATCCCGACGTAATGGTATTTGCATGGATTTGATGAATATGTGATAAGATGTTATACCATGGTCCTTATCTTTGTCATTACTATGCTCCCTATGATTCCTGTTATCATTGAATTCATGTATAGTTTAATCAGACCTCTACTATGTCCGTGAGTGACATCATTGATAAGAGATTAATCGCATTTTAAGATACTGAACAATAACGGCGAGGAGTGTTGTTTAATGTACTCACTCAGCTTTGTATTCAAAGCTGATGGCATTTGTGCCCTAGACATTCCAATGTCTAGAGCTTCGCAGGACTTGAGGACTTAAGATTGATGTTTTTCCGGACTTGGAGCTAGAAGCTTAAAGATGAAGACGTGCCGCTTTGTAATAATTAGTTTGTATATCTGTTATACTGCTGTTATTGTTGTTATAAGCTTCAGACTCTAAGTCAGCTATTGTAATAGATTTAGTAGACTTTTATGATTGGTACTTAGGCATATGTTACTTCTATACCTTTTATATTTCCACTGTAGCCTATGATTATGTTAATAAGATATGTTCTATGAATATCATCTTCCCTATTATTGAGTTTATTGGTTTGTATAGGTGACAATGCGGTCATTTTCCAGTCACGAACCTACGGGACCAAAAAGGAACTTGTTTTCTCTATTTTTGCTTCTCCGGGGCATGACAATGTGGCTCTAATAGTGGAAAGAAATATTGAGAAATTCTGACAAGGGAAACAAGGAAAACGAACATATGAGGACAAGGGGAATGGGCAAGGTCTCTAAGAGGACATTTTCACAAGGTTTAGGCTTCGGTACCAAAAGTCAAGGAAGAAATACCTACTCCGAGGAGACTACCCCATTGTGCCCAACATGCAACCGATGACACATGGGAGTTTGCCACCAAACCTTAGTGTGCAATATTTATAAGAAATTGGGGGATGTGGCAAGATTTTATCCACAAGTTGGGACTCAAAGGATGGGAGGTTCTAACCCGAATATGAGGGGGAGATGTTACACTTGTAGTATGACGAGACATTAGGCCAGAGGCTGTCTGACGTAGAAGCAATAAGGTTTAAACTCAATGGCTATAACTGGGGCAAGATCTGGAACTAACATAGATAAGGGAAAGGGCGTCGAGCTAAGACAAGGGAGGTTCTATCAGTTGGCACCGGGGATATTTCAGCTACCGACTCCATCATATCAGGTATATTACCAATTTGTTCACATCCATCTCATGTCTTAATAGATTCAGGGGCAACACATTCATTTGTTGCTCGTAAATTCGTTAAACATTTACATGGCATGTTCGAACCCTTAGGATATGAACTTTTAGTATCTTTACCTCTAAGTAAGCCTATAACAACATTATCAATATTTAAAGCATGTGATATACAAGTAGATGATAGGGAGCTGACCGTTGACTTAATATCGTTGACCATCAACTACTTTGATGTAATTTTGGGTATGGACTGGTTATCTGTGAACCAAGCCTTCGTTGATTGTGAATGAAAATGAGTTATTTTTCGACCACCGAGACAAGGAGAATTTATTTTTCAAGGGATTGGTGTTGTAGCACCACCATTTTTGGTGTCGGCAATTCAGGCGGGTGAATTGTTGAAACAAGGTTATCAGGGATTCTTATGTTCTACAATTGATATACAAGTTACGGGCACTAAGGTAGAAGACATATTAGTGGTACAGGAGTTTTCAAATGTATTTCCTGAGGATTTGCCAGATGAGTTGATTGAACGAGAAATCGAATTCACTATTGAAGTAGCTTCAGGAACTCAACTAGTATCAAATACACCGTACAGAATAGCACTGGTGGAACTCAAGGAATTAAAAAATCAACTGCAAGAGCTATTGGACAAAGGATTCATCCGACCTAGTGTATCGCCGTAGGATGCACCGGTCTTGTTTGTTAAGAAGAAAGATGGAACCATGAGAATGTGTATTGACTTCCACGAACTAAACAAGCTAACTATCAAGAACAAGTATCCGTTGCCCAGAATTGATGATCTATTCAATCAACTTCAAGGAGTTCAGGTACTTTCCAAAATTGATTTATGATCAAGCTACCATCAGCTAAAGGTGAAAGAGGAGGATATAGAGAAGACTGCATTTAGGACCTGCTATGGCCACTACGAGTTTTTAGTCATGCCATTTGGGGTTACTAATACACCGACAACATTTATGGATTTGATGAACCGGGTATTTAAAGATTACTTGAACGAGTTTGTAATTATTTTTATTGATGACATTTTGATATATTCCAAGAGTGTAGAAGACCATGAAAAGCATCTCGAATTGATTTTGTAACAACTCCGAGAGAAGAAACTATTTAGAAAATTGAAGAAATGTGAGTTCTAATTAACTGAGATTGCATTTTTGGGTCATGTAATATCAAAAGAAGGTGTATCAGTGGATCCACAGAAAATTAAAGCTATAGCTAATTGGAATCCGCCGATAAATATGTTAGAAGTAAGAAGTTTCTTAGGATTAGCTGGTTACTACCGAAGGTTTGTGGAGAATTTTTCAAGAATTGCAACACCATGACTCGACTAGTGAGGAAAGACATACCATTTGTGTGGAGTCCTGAGTGTGAGGGGGAGTTAAAAACTCGATTAATGTCAGCACCGATCTTGACTATTCCATTAGAGACAAAGGGGTTTAATATTTATAGTGATGCTTCACATTGGGGATTGTGATGTGTCTTGATGCAAAACGATAAATTTATTGCCTATGCTTCGCGACAACTGAGATCGCATAAGGTCAACTATCCGACACATGATTTAGAGCTATTTGCCTTAAAAATTTGGCGACATTATCTATACGGGAAAAAGTGTAAAATTTACACTAACCACAAGAGTTTGAAGTATCTTTTCACCTAAAGAGACTTGAACATGAGACAAAGGCGTTGGCTAGAATTAATGAAAGACTACGACATAACTATTCACTATCATCCGGGAAAGGCCAATGTGCTGGCTGATGCGTTAAGTCAGAAATTGACAAGTAATTTGATCTATGCCTTGACTACTCAGTAGAAACTAATATAGGAAATAGAGAAGCTAAAATTGGAAGAAATCCCAGAGTGTAGAGGTGCGTTGATGTCATCTATCATTGCACAACCATCCTTAGTAGATGAGATTCGAAGCAAGTAACTTCAAGATCCAGAGTTGAAGAAGATTTGTGATAGTATACCCAAGTGTAAGCAGCCAGAGTACACCTTTGAGAATGGTATATTGAAGTTCAAAAATTGAATTTTTGTACCAAATGTAGATCGGATCAAAGAAACAGTTCTAGAAGAAGCACTAACACCAAATATTCAATTCATCCGAGAAGCACGAAAATGTACCGCGACTTAAGGGAATTTTATTGGTGGTCTGGAATAAAACGAGAGGTAGCAGAACATGTGGCTAATTGCGTGGTATGTCAGCAAGTCAAAGTAGAACATCAGAGACCTGCAGGACAGTTAATGCCATTACCTATACCAGAATGGAAATGGGAGAATATCACAATGGATTTTGTATCAGGTTTGTCGAGATCTAGAAAGTCGAATGACACCATTTGGGTAATTGTTGATTGAGTGACCAAGTTAGCACACTTCTTGTCGATCAAAACCAATGACCCGATGAAACTAGCAAAGTTACATGTCCAAGAGATTGTGAGGTTGCACGGAGCTCTAGTATCGATTATTCCCAACAGAGATAGTAAGTTCACATCGCGATTTTGACAAAGATTATAGTAGGCTATGGGTACTAAACTGAATTTTAGTACGGCATTTCATCCTCAGACTGATGGCCAGTCAGAGCGAGTAATTCAGATATTGGAGGATATGGTACGACTATGTGTACTAGACTTCAAATGTGATTGGGAGGAACATTTGCCTCTAGCAGAGTTTGCCTACAATAAGAGTTTTTAATCTAGTATTGGAATGTCGACCTTTTGAAGCTTTGCACGAGTGAAAATGTCGCTCACCAGTTTGTTGGACTGAAGTGGGAGAAAGGAAATTAATAGGACTAGAAATCGTTCAACAAACTACAGAAAAGATTAAAGTGATACAACAACGGCTACAAATGGCCCAAAGTCGTTACACAAGAGTTACGCGAATTTAAAGAGAAGATTGATAGCATTTGAAGTAGGTGACTATATATTCTTGAAGGTGTCGCCTTCAAAGGGAGTGGTAGGATTTGGGAAGCGAGGAAAGTTGAATCCGAGATATGTCGGACCATTTGAGGTTATTGGATAAGTTGGACCGGTGGCGTATCGCTTAGATTTACTGCAAAAGTTAGCCAATGTGCATACTATTTTCCATGTATCGATGCTACAAAAATTTGTATCAGATTCGAGTCAAATAATTGAATTAGAGCCATTGGAGATCAGAGAAAACTTGACATTCATTGAGTATCCAGTCAAGATTCTTGACCGAAAGGAGCAAGTGTTAAGAACAAAGACCATTCCGTTAGTTATGGTGTTGTGACGGAACCATTTTGTTGAAGAAGCCACATGGGAAACAAGAAGGAAATGCAAGAGCAATACCCTTACTTGTTTGAGACTTGAGGTATAGCAAGTTTAAGGACAAACTCATTTCTAAGGAGGGTAGAGATTTAACACCCGCTCCTGCGGACAGAATTTAATTGCATTTAGCATGCATATTAATATTTTATTAATATGATTACTTGTGCCATGTGAGTATTAACTCACTAAGATGATTTAGGGGTATCCAGTTTGGAACCCAGAGATAGACCAATGTGGCAGTTCCAATTTGGGACAGCTATGATAGGTCCCCTTGTGATGGGATAGACATGTGGGGGTAATTCTTATGTGCTTAAATGTTTATTAAGGTATATGTGAATATATTATTATATTGTTTTAATGACATATTAATTATTAGAGACTATTTATATAGTCTGTTAGGGATACCTTTGTGAGGACGAATTGGACACGTTGCATAATTAGTAGTTAATTAGCAACTTCATAATATTATGTAGAACCACTCATGGGACCCATATGTGACATAAACAAACACCTATTCAAGTTTGGGATAATTTTAATAAGTTTCATTAATAGTAGGGGCATAAATGTAAAACTAAAGAAACTTGGGGAGGTAGCCATAGAAACCCAAACTTTGGTTTACATGTTGTGAGACACATGTCTCATGAGTCATCACTCTTCTTCATCTTCATTTTAACAAAACAAATGAGTTACAAAGATTCGTACAAAAATCTCGATGATTTAGATGACGACACTCGCGATGATAAACGACGTGTCGCTTGACATTCAATTTCAAAACATGCTACATATTCGGACTCCTAGAAGTGAGTCTAACGTGGTGGTATAAATCTTATTGCATTTTGAGATAGTTTTTCTACGCCCCAATTCGGGAACTTAGCTCATAATTTGCTAATTTTGTATGAGATTTGTATCTGGAGGTTACTAGGCTTTTAATTTGGCTATTAGGAGCGAAATCATTGAGGTGAGTGGCAATAATTATGGAAATTGGATGATTCCATATTTGAGATTATCTTTGTGATGATTAGCATGTCTATTTGTATAATTTAGCATGTTTAGTTATTATTGGGTAAACCCACGTGGTTAATAAGACCGATATACTTGGCAATAGTATAATGTGATGAATTTATATAAGCATGTTGAGTTGTATATTTGGGTCAAGGGGAAACTTGTACCTGCCATCGAAGTTATGAGATCAGGTGCCAAATTGGCCATGAAACTGCGTGCCTGAAAGAAAGAGGCATGGGTAGCTCAGTTAGTCGCGCGGACTAGCGTGAAAGGGTGGCCTGTACTCGCATTCCTGGAGACCAGAGTGATGTGTAGAAGATGAGATTGAGCATGTCTATTACTCATGTTTTTAATCGTTGGCATTCACCAGCATATAGCTGATATAGTGTAGTGGTTATTGAATAACCATTGTAGGTAATTAGGGCAAGTCGACGAAGGAATGAAGAAATGGAATCGGTAAAGATTTGGCGAGAAACGTGAGTTTTGGGAATGGTTGTAAATATGTAGTTAACTTGTTATATTTTGGTTTAGAACTTGTAATATGAAAGTTCTAGTTGGAATTGGTAAAAACTTCTTGTTGTTTCGTTTGAACTTATGTTTTATAACATGGTTTTAAACTACGTTTACTAGATTAGTTGTGTTGGTAATGTTTGGTTTCATACACTTTTAATGGCTAGTTAGGAAACTTGTATTAGGTAATATAAGGATTATATCATGTTATTTATGATGGGTTTGGTCGCAGTTACCACGCGTTAGACATGTTTGATTTGGTTTTTGTTTAGAATATGGATTCTACTGCACTAGTCCAGTCGACTAGAGTTCTGCTTCAGTTGACCGGAATGTGTTCCAGAAACGGACATTTTGCTTTGGTGTCATCCAGTCGATCGGACCCAAGGTTCAGTCGACTGGGCCTCACAAATCTCAGTCGACTGGACCAGGGAATTAGCTCTCTGCAATTTGCATGTCCAGTCGATCGAGTCTCCGATCAGTCGAATGGACTACCCTATTTCAAAATGGTTTGTTTTAAAAGTGTTTTAAATGGGAGAGACTTTCAATAACTCTGATTTTAAGCTTAATAATGGATCTTTAGGGGTATAATGGGAGCCTTGGTGGCGTGTCACATGTCCTAGAATCGTATGTGCGATTCCGGGGCGTGACAGGGGCTCATTTGATTTTCATTGGATAATGTTAACGTGGTCCCTCCATGTTTGAATTTGATTTAGAACGGTTTCTTTAAAAAGTTCAATTTGGAAAGGATAGCGTGTGTTAGAAATGACAATTTCAGAATGGGTGAGGCTATTTACACCACCTTTTCTTTATTTTAATAGTTTTTAAATAATAAAACCATATACTTTCCTAGAAAATCATATTTTTTCGAGTGTACCCAAAATACCCTTTAAAAGCTAATTAGGGCATGTCGATTTTATTTCACACCATAGTTGTCTTGCGTCATCCAATTTGGGACTTCATTTGTTTAACTTTGGATTTTATGTTAGTTGGGTCCTTAATTAGGTCTTTTTTTGGTTAATTTGTTGCTTGTTCTTAATTTTTTTTGATTTTTATGTCTGAAGTTATGCCCTAAATCTCAGTTGTGATAGGGGCGCCCGAGACATGCCTAGGTGCGAGGAGCAGGCGGGCGCAAGGCATGAGCCTCACCTAAGGCTAGGTGCAACGCATTCAACTGGGCGCAATCGAGGCGTGCATTTTTGGGCTTTTCGATAAGGCGCAGAAGGCACACGCCTCATGTAATCGAGGCCCTAGCACAAAATTTTAACCCCAAATGAAATCCCAATCAGTTTTTGTGTAAAAAAAAAAAAAGGAAGAAGAAGAAGAAATGAAAGAAGAATGAGCTGCGACCAGTGCGAGCCCTAGGCGACTTCAAATCTTCAGGTATGTTCTTTCTTTCTTCCTCTTCTTCTTCACTGATCTTCTTCTTCTTCTTCTTCGCTAGTCTGCAACCCCTTTATTATTATTTTTTTTTAATTTTTTTTTCTTCTCTTCTTTTTGCAAGTCTGTTCTTCTTCTTCGCTTCGTCTACTTCTTCTTCTTCTTCTTCTTCTTCTTTGCTGCGACTCTTTTTTTTTCCTTTCTTTCTTCTTCTTGCAAGTCTGTGAAAGTGAAACAAATAGCCTTATTTTTTCTTTTTCATTTTTTTCCTTTATACTGTAGTTGATTAACTTGATTCATCTTCTTCATTTCCTTTTTCCAGTCGGTGGGGTTTAAAATCCTTTTTTGACTTTCTTTTTTGTTTCCTTGTTTTAAAATGTAGTGCAATTGTTATCAATTTATACAATATAATATAATAGTAGATAAGATTAGTCATAAGAGATAAGACTATATAATATATTACTATTTGTATTGATACAATATCTGTGGTCCCATGCCCCAGTGATTAACTTATCATACATAAATAATATAATATATCAGCTTCCTTATATATTTTTTTCTTTTCTTTCTTTTTCTTCTTCTCTTATTTTGTATTGTATTGTAATGTGCTAATCTTTTCCCACACAAAATACATAAAAACAGATTTTAGAAGGCGGAAAATACTAGAAAATAATAAAAAAAAATGTTTGAATGTCTTAATTTTTGGGTAGAGCACTAGGCATAAAATACTAGAAAATTAAAAAAATCATATAAAAAAATACTAGTATATGTTAAAAAAAAAAGGACAGCCAGGTTGCTATATCATATAAAAAAAAATACATATTTTTGCGCCTCACTTAGCTCGGGCACGCACCTCAAAGTGCGCCTCGCGCCTAGGCTCCAGGAGACCTTTGCGCCTCAGTGCGTCTTGCGCCTTAAATAACCTTGCCCTAAATAAAATTGACATGCCCTAAGCAACTAAGTGTCCGTTTGTGTTGGCTGAAAATTAAAAAAATTAAGTGATGAATTGCGGATTTCGAGGAAAAAAAGTGATTGTTTTGTAAAATAGAAGTGTGTGGGTTAGCTTAAATTTCAGCACTTAAACAAATCAATTAAAAAATTAAGCTGAAAATCGCTGAAAAAAGTAGCTTGTTTTTCAAACAATCACTTCATTTCACTATTAATTTATTTAAAGACAAAAATACATTCCATGCCAAGTTGAAAAATATTTATATTTTGTCCATTTTGGTCATTTTATACAAGCAATCACTTTTTTCAAAATATTTGCCAAGCACTCTTGTTTTCAAGTGATGAAATATTTCAACTAACCCAAACACCAAACAACTTAATATTTCACCACTTCAAAAATAATCACATAATATTTCAGCTAACTCAGGCATGCTCTAAGAGCCCATTTGGGTTACTGAAATATAAAAATAAAGTAATTAATTGCAGATTTTTTAGGGAAAAAAAATTGATTGTTTTGTAAAATGGAAGTGCTTGGTTTAGCTTAAAATTTCAGTACTTCAACAAATCAGCTGAAAAATTAAGCTAAAACCATCTAAAAATAGTAGAGTTATTTATTTATTTTTTATTTTTTATTTTTATTTTTTATCATTTGGTATAGTGACCTTGTACTAGGACAAAAGTGTCAGTATGTCAGGGCGTTGTCCATTTTGGTCATTTTATATAATTAAACAATCACTTTTTTTAGTTTGTTTGTCAAACACTCTTGTTTTTTAAGTGATGAAATATTTTAGCTAACCCAAACACCAAAAAAGCTTAATATTTTATCACTTAATATTTTATCACCTAAAAAAAATCACAAAGAGCCCGTTTGGGTTAGCTAAAACTTAAAAATTAAGTGATGAATTGCGGATTTCAAGAAAAAAAAATAATTGTTTTGTAAAATAGAAGTATTTGGGGTTAGCTTAAAATTTCAGCACTTAAGCGAATCAGCTGAAAAAAATAGCTTAATATTTCAGTACTTAAAATTTCAACGCTCAGCACATAATATTTCAACACTTCAAAATTTTAGCGCTTAATATTTCAACCAACCAAAATGGCATTTCAGCACTTAGTATTTATGCACTTAACATTTCAGCTAATCGAAATGGACTCTTAATATTTCAGCTAACCCAAACGGGCTCTAATTGCTTTTAAAGAAAAATACACTGATTGCTTTTAAAGGGTATTTTGGGTACATTCAAAAAAGTATGATTTTCTATGAAAGTATACGATTTTATTATTTAAAAACTAGTAGGATTAATTGCACGGACCTCCCCTAAGGGTTGGTGAAATTATACGGACCTCTCCTCTATATTGCAAAATTATACAGAACTCCCTTGAGGTTTGGATTTGCATTACACACACCTCCCCTCTAGATTGTAAAATTTACAAAGACCTCCCTTGTTAATTTGCTAATGCTGAAAGTACCCATAGTTATAAAAAAAACCTCTCTCTCTCTCTCTCTCTACTGTATATACATATATACATGCATACGTACATACACACCACATATACGGACCATGCATATTTACATACATACACATCATATGTACATACATATATACATATAGCCATTGAATACATATATACATAGATACTTGTATACATATATGAGGTAGGTTTGGTATTTTGGGTTTAGATCTTAGGTTTTGGAACAAATTGATTTTGGGGTTTAAATCTTATGAACAAATTAGTTTTTGGCAAAAATTGACTTTGGGTTTAAATCTTAGGAACAAATTAGTTTTTGGAACAAATTGATTTTGGGTTAAATAAAAAATTTTTTTGAACAAATTAAGATTCATATATATATATATATGAACGGCCAGGCCGCGGATTCTATTAAGCTTAAAATCATGTTCATTGGGTATGTTCACTCTACCCTATTCACTTAAGAGCCTGGCCGTATATATGCATGTCCATATATTATGTATGTTCTTGTGTATATATACACACACACTATAGAGAGAGAGAGAGAGAGAGAGAGAGAGAGGTGTAGTTTAGTAAAATGGCAAACAAAGTAAGGGTAAAATAGTAAATTCATGCTAGAGGAGAGGTCTGTGTAATTTTTCAATATAGAGGGGAGGTTCGTGTAATTTTTTCAAACCTCATGGGAGGTCTGTGTAATTAACCCAAACTACTAACATAAAGAGAAGTGGTATAAATAGCCCAACCCTTTCAGAATTCATTCTCCCCAATTGTAATCACAACATCATCTTTATTATCAATTTTACAGGAAAAATGAATTCTAACAAAATTTTTGCTTTTTTACAAAAGCAAATATAACATAATTTTGCTTTTAAGTTGGAGATGGTGTTTTACATGTGAGCACGAGTTGGAGTTGACAAGCCCCATGTCCCTTAATTTTCAGGGCAGATAACTCTCTCTAGAATGTTCCTATATATTAGCTTAGAAACTTCGCAATGCGCTATACGTTATTTTTTTTATAATGTTAGCGCATTCTACAAAATTATTATTAGTTTAATTTAGTGGTGAATTAGGATTTAGAAAACTAACTAGTCGATAACCCGTGCTATGCACGGGACGTTGTCCAAAAAAAAATGCTTATGTAAATATTGTAAGTAAAGTCATAATTCCCCATGCTTCTTCCACTCTTAGAAGCCTTCCAAGCAATCAAACACAAATCAAACAACGCATAATCTAATTATGAAATTCTTGAAACTATATGAGTATATTCTATTAGCTACATATGCAAATATACAAGGCACAAAGCATTTATCACTTAGAGTGTCACACCTGTCCCAGAAAACTTATTTGTTTCAAAATGCATAATTAAATTTTTGAAAATTATTTATATTGATTAATAATTTTGAATGTAGTTGATTGTAGGTTAACGGTGGATGTCAATCGTGGACACAAGATTTTGGTAATCCATGAGGCATTGAAATGATTTAAATGGCAGTTATGTGATTAAATGATATTTAACTTTATCTGGTACTGTGAATAGTAAATATGCATGTGTTTGTATGTTTATTGATAGTTTAGATCATGTGTTTGATCACTTTGGAAGATTTAATGATAGCTAATATGATACATTGCATAAAACGTAAGTTATCTAGAAATTTCACAAAAATAATTTTCAGAACATAATTACGGACCCAAACGGAACTTAGACGAAAACTTTTATGAATGTAATACCCTGTATTTTTGAAATGTATTAATAAATAATACCTAGTATTGTGTCTATATACTTGTATGACCTCCACCCTTCCATTGGGATATTTTGTGTCTCAATCGATTGCCATGTCCCAATCGATGGGAACTTTTTAGATACCAATTGATTGACATACTTCTAATCGATTGCCATTCTACTAACCTGAATTCATGACGTGTCCCTACATCATTCAATTGCCCTTCATTTCAATCGTTTGCCTTAAGATATCTGTAACCAATCGATTGCCATAAGTCCCAATCGATTGCCACCTGCAGAGATTGGTTTTCAACTTTGATTTGTGGTATGACATGTGGCACTCTCATTTCCTATATATATGAGTTCATTTTAGGCATTGGGTCTAATTGGGCTGTCTTTAGTTAGAGAGAGAGATTGTATACATATATACACTCACACATACATATATACATATATACACAAACATATACACACCCACACTCTCTGGGCAGAGAAGAGAAAGGGAAGAAGAAAAGGAGAAACATAAGAAAGAAGAAGAGAAAGAGAAAAGAGATTGATGCAGAGAGAAGAAGGAGAGGAAAGAGGAGAGAGGAAGCTTGGCTCCATAGCCAAACATAAACCAAACACACCATAAGTGAGTTTTAACTCACATGGTCCCTTTATATGGATGTTTTACAGGTTTTAGTGAAACTTTGACGTACTTAATACATTTCTGTATGTTTATATATGCTATTTTATAATTCTGTTAGAGAAGACGAAGTTCCAATCGCTTGAATTTTTTCCAATCGATTGCCATTAGTCAGGACCCAATCGATTGGATAGTTTTCTAATCAATTACCAATATTTCTTATCCAAACAATTGCCAAAGTTAGCAATCAATTGGCATTGCTTTGGATCCAATCAATTGCTTTGTTCCTCAATCGATTGTTAAAGTTTTTATCCCAATCGATTGGACCCTTGTCCCAATCAATTTAACCCTTGTCCCAATTGATTGATAGTCACAGATTTTGGATAGTTTCTCTTGTTTATTATACAAGGGGTTCGATCAATTGATTTTCAATTCAGACCTCCATTATGTGACTATTGAGATAATCAGGGATAATGCGATACCAAAGATAAGTACGATGGTAAATAATGGATTAATGTTATAATGTTAGTTAAGGTGTCATTCATATTAAGTTCGATATTTGTTTCTTTTTAATCATATTAGTCATGCCACAAATAAGAAGTCATGTATCAGTGTTAGTACAGAACTTAGGTAGGTTTGTTAAGGTTTGGGGATTGTACGTGGGTGGACGCTTGGTCATGATATGTTCTTAAAAGTCGGTAAGCGGTTATATGTTCTTAAAAGGCAGTGAGCTAGACCAAGTAGTCCTAAGATAGCCAAGTGATCCATGATATGTTCTTAAAAGTTGGTGAGCTATTAATATGCTCTTAAAAGGTGGTGAACTGGGATTACTGGTTGATGTCGCTAAGTCGTGGCAATAGAATGATATGCTAATATTCAAAACGTTGTGTCCCTGTATTGTGGTAAGTGGTGATATATTCTTAAAAGCTGGGGATAGACTAATGTGGAGTCCATGACATATGATGTGAGCTGTGAATATGCTCTTAAAAGCAGTGGACGCGATGATGGTGTATCCATATGAGTTAAACGATTGAGTCTAGTCTTTCAGTCAAAGTATGTTGGTTATCGATCTTAGGGTAAGAAGACGATAAGGGTTGAGTAACGACATTTGAATAAAGAGAAGATAGTATGTATTAAAACTTAACTTATACCGTTTCATAACTTGTTTATATTTCAGATAACTGGTACCTTGTTAGTTTCTATTCCTCGTCCAGACTACCCTATTCATAATACTCCAGGTGATGGAGCTTGCGATGGGGGCTACTACCCAGAATGGGAGTATGTAGAGGGTGGCCCCATTGATGCTGGATATGCTGGGGATCGAAGAATACTATGTTGATGACTATGTATATGCCAACTGAAGAGCCAAGGATAGATATTTAGTTTGTATATTTCCTGTTGAACTTTATTATAATTGGTACTCTGGTATACATTGCTTCCAAACCTTTTATATTTTCCGCTGTCGTGGACTCTGATTATTGTAATAGCTAGGACCTTTATAATATATCTCTGATTGATTTTATTACAACTCTTGTTACTATTTAGTGGCTCGTACTACGTGGCATGGACAATTTAGTGACTTTCACCCGTCATTCCCTATGGACCCAAAAAGGAAATTTATTTTTCTCTATTTTTGCAACTCCGGGGCGTGACAATGAATTTGAGTTTTTTACTCATGAAGTGCTAACTTAGACATTTAAGACGCTTTAGGGAATAATTAGAAGATTCGAGAACTTGTGGGGAGTTAAATTTCTAAAACTTGTGCCTATATATAGGATGAGGTTGAGATATTTGTTAAAAATATCTAAACCATTTGGGCAGCTTAGGAGATTTTGGAACTTCGGACTTCACGATGCCAATCGACGACTATTCGTTCGTCAGATTTTCTTATCATTTATATGTTCGGACTCCTCGAAGTAAGAGCTACATTTTGATACCTATTAGGCCTTGTTTGGATAAGTTTTATGAAAATTCTAATTTTAGAAATTTGGGAAAAACTATGTAAAACTTGTAGGATTCACTTGTAATCAGAGATACAACGTAGAATCGAACTCCTAATACTTCCCTCAAAATTATAGGAGCTTAGCTTGAGGTATGAATTCCTAACCTGTGTTATATAGGAAATTTTGGATGCTTTGGATATCATGTATGAAATTGTGATTCAGGCAAAACTTATGTGTTAATTTAGGCCTGTTAATTTTACTTGCCAATACATATAAAAAGCATGTTTGTATGGTTATGTGAGCATGCTATGTGTTTATGTGAGTCAAAGGGGAGTATGGTATAAGTTCATGTCGGGGTAAGCTTCTCGATGTTTGAGAATTCTAGTAGCGACGACTACTTGCTTTGTTTGGGAACCAGCTCTGCCAGAATAGTTGAGTGCCATGGTTGATAGGCTTTGGACTTTCCATTGGCATCATGGTTTAAGACTTAAGACTTGCTGATATACTGGTTGAATGGGTATCTCTCTCCCTAGAGTCTATTTGATGTGTTTTGAGACATTTAAAAAATGAATTATCATATACACATATGTTAGAATTGTACATTCAGTATATAGCTAAGCAGTGGAGATTTACTCCATTACAGGTGATAAGAAGAAAGGAAAGTAGAAGCGTGAAGAATGAGACCGTGGGAATGTCGGGAATCGTTCTATGTATATGTTTTTGTTTCCATTCCAAGGATGTAATAATGAGTTTTGAGAAGTTCGAATCATGTATTTAACTTAGGAATCACGGAATGGAATTATAGTATTGTAATATGTTGTAAAACTTATTTGGGTTAGTTTTTAAAACGAATTAGAACTCTTGAGTTCGTGTTTTGGATGTTGAACTTGTTAAGTTCGTCTTTTGAATGAATGTTAATATTGCTTTTATGGTTTGAGCCAAATGAACCTTAACTTGTTTCATTTTCATTTTCTTTTTAAAAGTTAGCAAGATTCATGTATGATCTTGTATCCTTGTTATAGTTTGAAAAGATTAGAATTAAGTGGGAGTGTTTGCGGTGTTCCAAAGGAGTGAGGTTAAATGACTTCTAGGTGGAATTCTACCAGAGGTTCATTCGACACTCTAGCAAAATTCCACCTAGAAGTCATGCAACCTCACTCCTTTGGAACGGTCGAAACGGGTAGCTTGACAGATCGAACCACCCCCCCATGTGAATGAGGATTTTGCTAGAGGGTAATCCCCTTCAACCAGTCGAAATGCCCTCTGGCCATGTACTCTTAGCACCTCTTTTAAAAAAAATTTAAAGCTTCTAATTGGTTCTTAAGGTATCGTTGGGGTCCCTATTAACATATTTATTGTTGTTTTGAAATATAATTAACTTTTCAATTTTATAGATTTTACAGACTCGTAGTCCAATGTGTTCCAAATGAATATTGTTTTAAAAAGAGTTATTTTTATGTTCTATTCATGTTTTCCACTACTATAATTATTTAAATGAATTGGATGAGTCTCAGTAGCATGCCATGTATCCTATTTTTGCCCGTAGCGGGATGGACCGTGACATAGAGGAAACTCATTTTCGTTAAATTTCATTGCAGAAGGAAGAGGACCCCAAGCTGCAATCCAGCATTCACCCCAAGAGAAATCAAAATACATAATCCCAAAAGTAGAACTATCTCCATAAATATTATAGAATCAATAAAGCCCCAACATGTGTGTGTGTGTATGTGTATAAACCCTACGCATAATCCTCTTTTTTGGTTCTCATATGTTGGGATTTTCACCATTTGTTCCTTCTTGCTTTAATTGAGCTATATAAAATAATGCAAATCCAAACATCTCATGTCAAGCTCAAGATTGAATAGATGAAAGGAAAAACTACCTTAGTAGTTGTTCAATACTATCTACTTAATTGTAAGCCAAGCATTTTAATACAAAGCAAAAATGATGTAAAAAATAGGTAGGGTCATCTAAATTTGAGGAACATAAAAAAATACATCTTCAAAAAAGAGTAGTAAATATGCATATGTTCTTATACCTATGTATGGAGTATGGATTGACTGAAGGGATTGAATATATTGAAGGTGAACTGCTTTTCATAGTTAAAATTGCACTGGTTAGTCAACTTGCAACTCTCTTCTGTTCCTTGCTCCTTTCAAATCCCCAAGTAATTTTGAACTCATTCATGCATGTACTTAAATTACAAACACAACTAATGTAATGGCAACTAACTTTGAACACTATTCATGCATCTAAATATAATATGATTTATACGTAGTAACTACAAAAATATTAAATAAAACTGAGAAAGAAATTAAAAAAGGGGAAAAATTTAGGAAATTTATAGTGAAAGAGTAGAGTTAAAATATATGTCAATTTATTATAAGGACTTGCAGTAAACAATTGTGTAGTTTTCCTTTTAAGTACTTTGCCTGTTGCTGCAAGAATTAGAGGAGAATTAGTCATGTAATACGACTTTTAGTATTATGTATCTTTCAAAATACATCATGTATATGTACAATGAAAGAGAAAGGGCCCGATTGCTTTCAAAAAGATCGAATTTATGACAAATTTCATCAATAACATCACTTTGTAAAAAAAAAAAATTAGACACTCAGCTATACCAAAAAAAAACAACTAAATTTGAAGATGCACAAAAAGTACCTCTTTAGGGATCACATTTGGGAAAAATGACCATCTCTGTTTAGTGAGAATAAGATTTTTTTTTTGTGCAATTCTTAGAGATCTATTTAATTAGACTCCATGTAGAAAAATATGAAGCACTATATATGAAAAATCAGAAAGGGTATTTGTTGTTAACAACCATTAGCTAGATATACATATAGATATATGCATATACACATCCATAATCACCTATAAATCGATAGCTTGGCCACCAAAAAAAATTAAAAATCAGAAAAACATGTTAGTCATTAACAAACATAAGTCAGATAGATATAAATAAAGATATGTACGTATATCATATCCACAATGCTTCCCAATTGCCACCAATAACAAATTTTCTATGGCAAAGAATTAAAGTTGCAGACTGTTAAATTAGGGTTCAATTTCGGTCAATTCTGATCTATTTGGGGCTAAATAATTTTCAAGATGAAAATAACAACAAATTCCAGAGATATCAACAATATTCAATGATGCACATCTAAAATTAGAAGAAGAATAAAAAAAAAACAAAATTCAAAGATTGAAATATGACCTTCAACTTATTCAAAATTGCATAAATGTTAAGAAGTTTTGGCATTAGTTCAAGTCAAAGAGGAAGAGAGATGAGAGGGATATCGGCCTCGGGAAAGAGAGATTGCGGGAGAGGGAACAAATTGATGCTTTGAATGGTCATTATCTGAGAGAGAAAGACTCGGTGACATTTTGATGATCTACGAAAGGTGAAGGTGTGGAGGAGGAATCGATGCTTTCGTTTCAATGGGTGCGGAGAGGGAGCGACTGTGAGGAAAGAAACGTCAAAAGCAAAATAAGGGTTTTTTCATGAGGGGAGTGACATATAAGTGAGGTGCTGCAAGAAGAGAAAGCCACATCAGTGCCATGTGGAACAATATAGAAAGACTTTTGGCCTTGTCTTATATATATATATATATTAGTCTAATAGATAAGTCTACGAATTTCATCACTAAGGAGAACCTCAATAGTCATTAAAAAATCATGTCACAGTATGAGATAATGAATGATGTGCTCTATTAGGCTATGGGAAATAATAGTCCTCAAGAGGGTAGTTTTCAAGTATGGCTAGATTATTGTTATTATTGCAGGCGACATGCTTTGCTAGGTAACCTCTTTCTATCAGTCTCTCAATATCGACCTTGAGCTTGAAGCATTTGTCGTTATTGTGGTTGTGATTTTTATGATATGTCACGCCCCGGAGCAGCAAAAATAGAGAAGAATAAATTTTCTTTTTGGGTCCATAGGGAATGACTGGTGAATGTCACTAATGATCCACACCACACAGTTCTAGTCCACAACAAGAAAGAATAACCCACAGTAATATAAAGGAAACCTATTATATTACCAACATCAGAGTTATTACAAAAGTAAAGCTACATCGGAAGGTATATAAGGTTTGAAAGCAACATATGCCCAAGTACCAAATATAACAAAACAACTAAACAAAAATAACATAAACTATCTCCAGGTCTTCAGCAGGCATAAACAGCAGCGTTATAGTCCTCCCTGGCATAGCCATCATCAGTGGGGCCACCTTCGGTGTTTTCTCCTCCTGGATAGGAACTATCGTTGTAAACTTCGTTACCTGAAAAATGAGGTAGAGGATAGTCTGGACGGGAGAAGGTCCAGGCAATAAAGCTCGTCAGCTTATTGAGAACTGAGTGAGTATAAACTAACAAGGTACCAGTTATCTGAAGCAATAACAAGCTTATGAAGACATGAGTTAAGTCTTACTATAATAATAATAATATATTGTTCCTTTAATCAACCTTGTAAACCAACCCTTATCGTTTTGTTACTCGAAGATCGATTTTAACATACTCAGTCTAGAAAGAACAGACTCAATCGTTTCACATATATAGACATACCATCATTCTGTCCGTTGCTCGTTAAGGATATAAACCATCCACCGCATTCATGGATACCACGTCAGTCCATCCCCTGCTCGTTAAGGATATAAACCATCCACCGCATGTCAGGGATATAACGCTTTGAATTAACACACATCAAATCTATTGCCACGACTTCTCGTTGTATACCAATGATCCCCCATCCACCGCTTGTTAACGATATAAACCATCCACTGCTCGTTGAGGATATAACATGGATCATCTGGTTATCTTAGGACTACATGGTCTTACCCACTGCTTGTTAAGGATATAACCCATCCACCGCATGTGAAAACATATTATGACCAGGCGTCTTCCAATGTACCATTTCTAGAACTTATCAAACCTACTTGAACCAAATCACAATGGATCGAAGCCCTCTCAGTACTTCTATCGATACATGACAATTCCCATGTGGCCTGACTACTCTTGATTTGAAAGAAACGGATACATCAAACTCATACATGAACCAAAATCATCTAACGCCATTATATTAATCCATTATTCTTAATCATACTTTATCTTTGTTGTCACATTGTCCCTGATCAACCCCAAATTGCATAATGAGAGTACGAATCAGGAATCGAACAATTGAACCCTTAATATAATAAATAGGCAAAGGAATCCATATTCTGCCAATACCAATCGATTGGGATAAGGTTCAATCGATTGGGATAAAAATAATGTCAATCGATTGCTAACAATGGCAATCGATTGGGATGTCAATCGATTGCTAACAATGGCAATCGATTGGGATGTCAATCGATTGGAATTCTATCTAATCGATTGGGTCCAGACTGATGGCAATCGATTGGTAATTATGCCAATCGATTGGCACTTCGTCTTCACCAGCAGATTTATAATACAGCATATATAAACGTACACCATATGAATTTTCTACATCAAAACTTCATAATAACTTACAAAGACTTCATATAAAGGGACCAAGTGAGTTAAGAACTCACCTAGGGTGCGTTTGGCTTGTGTGTGTTGAAAAACCTCCAAGCTCTCTCTCTTTCTCCTTCTCTTTCTCTTTTCCCTGTCTCTCCTTTCTTCTTTCTGTTTCTTCTCTTATGCTTTTCCTTCTTCTCTTCTTCTTCTCCTAGCTGCCAAGGCAGTGTGTGTGTATGTGGGTGTATAGATATAGATATATGGATATATTTATATATATACTCACCCAAGGTATGTCTCTCTCTCTAAGCTGTCAAACTGGACCAAGGGCCAAAAATGATCTCATATATATAGATAGGAAAGGGTGCCACACGTCCAAAGCTTAAGTAAAGAAGAAAACTTGTCTCAGCTTATGCCAATCGATTGGTAATGATGGAAATTGATTGGTAACAGATATTTGAAGGCAATCGATTGGAAGGAATGGTAATCAATTGGGATGTTGCCATGTCATTACTTTTAGTCGGTATAATGGCAATCGATTGGTATAATGTCAATCGATTGGTATTTGAAAAGTGGCAATCGATTGGGAAATAAGGCAATCGATTGGTAACCAAATTACACCAAAAGAAAGAAAAAGTTTATATAAATATACAGAACGAAGCTTTATTTATTAATACCCTCCAGAAATTCAGGGTGTTACATCATCCACCAGTCATTATGGATTTCATCCTCGAAATCAAGAATGACAAGTTTAAATCAAAAACAAAAACTTCTCACGCATCTCTGACTCTAGTTCCCACGAAGCTTCTCCTTCATCATGATGCTTCCCCTAAACCTCACCAACAGAATCTCCTTGTTCTTGAGCTTCTTGATTCCTCGATCCAAAATGCAAATCGGTCCTTTGTTGAACGTAACATTGTTGTTGACTTCAGTATCTTTGAAGTTGATCTCATGCGCTAGGTTGTGGGCACACTTTCTTAGCATACTGATGTGGAAAATGTTGTGCACTCCTGACATCTTCAGCAGCAATGCAAGTCGATAAGCAATTTTCCCAGCATGCTGTAGAATCTCAAACGGTCCGATGAATCACGGCGATAACTTGCCTCTCTTTTGACCGAATCTGACGATGCCTCGAACAGGTGAAACCTTGAGTAGCACGTGATCTCCAATAGCAAATTCCAAGTCTTTGCGTCGCATGTCAGCGTAACTCTTGTGTCGGGTCTGAGCTGTCTTCATCTTTTCATGTATAATCTAAATCTTTTCACTTATTTCTCGTATCATCTCTGGCCCAAAAAGTTGAGTATCTCCAACTTTGGTCCAACAAAGCGGCGATTGACAAGGTCTTCCGTGCAACGCTTCAAACGGTGTCATCCTTATGCTCGAATGATAATTGTTGTTATAGACGAACTCAATCAAAGGTAAGTGTGTCTCCCAAGAACTATCAAAATCAATAACACAAGCACGTAACATATCCTCCATTACTTGATTAACTCATTCAGTCTGTCCATCTGTCTGTGGGTGAAAAGCTAAACTTAAGTTTAGCGTTGTTCCCATCACTGTTTGGAGACTTTTCCAAAATTCAGCAGTAAAGCACGAATCTCGATCTGACACTATAGAAACAGGTACTCCATGTAACCGTACTATGTTTTGCAGATACATCCGACTCAAACATTCTATTAGATATGCCATACTATAGGTGATAAAATGTGCCGTCTTTGTAAGTCGATCCACAACTACCCAAATAACATCGTGGTTCTGCTGTGACTTCGGTAATCCTACCACGAAATCCATGGTTATATGTTCCCATTTCCATTGAGGAATTAGTAATAGCTGTAGAAGTCCAGATGGCTTCTGATGTCCTGCCTTTACTTGTTTACAAGTAAGACACTGAGATACATACTCAGCTATTTCTCTCTCATCCCTTCCCACCAGAAATTCCTCTTCAAATCCTTGTACATCTTCGTACCTCCCAGATGAATAGTTATCCGTGACTTATGCGCCTCATCCATTATTTCTTTTTAAAGATTTTCTTCATCAGGTACACAGAGTCTACCTTTACATCGTAAGGCTCTGTCTGTACTGATACTCTAGATCTCGGGTTCCTTTGTTGACATCTTGGCAAACCATAACTTCAAATCCTCCGTTGTCTATTGATCTTCTATGATGCGGCTGATCAAAGTTGGTTGTACCATCAAACATCCAAAATATTGTCTTTCCATTGGTTCCACTGGCTGAAGCTTGAATTCAGCTAACACTTTTAATACTCTCCATTCTCAAAATAGTAATGTAGCGACCACTAGTCGAGGTTTACGGCTCAAGGCATCTACCACTACATTCGCTTTACCTGGATGGTATTGTAACAAAAAGTCATAGCCCTTGAGTAACTCAATCCATCTTCGTTGTCGCATGTTTAGCTCCTTCTGAGAGAACAAATACTTCAAACTCTTATGATCAGAAAATAGATCAAACTTTTCTCCATTGAGATAGTGTCTCCAGATCTTTAATGCAAACACTATTGCTGCTAATTCCAGATCATGCGTAGGATAATTCTTCTCATGTACCTTCAACTGTCTTGATCCGTAAGCAATCGCATTCCCATTTTGCATTAGTACACATCCAAGTCCTTGGTGTGATGCATCACTATAGATCACATACCTTTCTCCACTCTTAGGCATTGCGAGTACTGGTGCTGAAGTCAATCTTTCTTTTAACTCCTGGAATGCACCCTCATCCTTGTCTGTCCACTCATACTTCATCTCCTTCCTCGTCAAGTTCGTCAAAGGTCCTGCTATCTTGGCAAATACTTCTATAAATCTTCTATAATATCCTGCTAGATTGAGAAAACTTTTGACTTCGGTCGCGTTGGTCGGTCTATTCCAGCTTAAGACTACATCAATCTTAGATGAGTCCACTGAAAGACCATCTTGAGATATAACATATCCCAAGAATTTGACCTTTTGTAGCCAAAATTCGTACTTACTGAACTTTGCATACAACTTATTATCTTTGAGTGTCTGTAAAGAAATCTGTAAGTACTCTTTGTTGTCTTACTCTGTCTTTGAGTAGATTAAAATATCATCGATGAACACTATAATGAATTTATCCAGATATGGTCTGAATACTCTATTCATTAAGTCAATGAATACTGCTGGTGCGTTCGTCAATCCAAAGGGCATAACTAGAAACTCGTAATGCCCGTATCTCGTCCTGAATGCAGTCTTCGACACATCCTCTAGTCGAACTAATAACTAGTGATATCTCAAACGTAAATCAATCTTGGAAAAGATCCTAGATCCTTGTAACTGGTCGAATAGGTCGTCTATCCGAGGTAGTGGATATCTGTTCTTAATCATAACCTTGTTCAACTCCCTGTAGTCTATGCAGAGTCAAAGTGTTTCATCCTTCTTTTTCACAAATGGGACTAGTGCTCCCTAAGGTGACATACTTGGATGAACAAATCCTAGATCTTCAAGTTCTTGGACTTGCTTCTTCAGTTCTGACATCTCAGTTGGTGCCATCCTATATGGAGTCTTTGATATCGGTGACGTACCAGGTACTAATTCCACACAAAAGTTTATTTCTCTCTTTGGTGGAAGTCCTTTAATATCCTGGAATACATCATGAAAATCTTATATAGTAGGAATTTGATCCATCTTGAGTTCCCTATTCGCATTCCCGATTGTAGCCAAACTACTCGTAAGAAACATGTCGCTCGTTGTCTGACACTGAAATCTAATCGTCAGTCATCCGGGTATTGGAAACACAATCGTCCTAGTAGGGCAATCCAGGTTGGCATTGTACTTAGTCAGCCAATCCATCCCTAGGAAAATGTCGAATTCTGACATCGACAAAACTACTAAATCTGTTGGAAGATTCCTATCTCCTAAATTTAGTGGCAATCTTTACATACTTTACCCAATTTAACAGTCACTCCCAAATGGTGACACAGTATTCAGTGCTGGCTCAAGTATCTGGGGTTGTAAACCCAACTGACACACAATTTTGACAGCAATAAAAGAACGTGCGGCTCCAGTATCGAATAAAGCTTTAACTGGACTATGAAAGAGTACAAGCGTACCTTCCAAATGTTGTTGTTCATCGGCATTAAAACCTGCCTCTCCTGGGATTATTGCATTCATCATTGTCTAATCCGAAGGTCCATGAATTCCTTGAACTGGTGCCCCATAGTATCCTCCCTATGGTGCACGGCAATCCCTGCTCAAGTGTCCCGGCTTATTACAATTTCGGCAGATAGCACCCATCCGGTGGTTAACCCTGGAAACTGTGCAGAACTTTGCAATATATCCTGGCTTTCCACAGTTAAAACAACCTCCATCATTTGATGGCAGAGCTGTAAGTAGTGCCTGGGGCTGAGGTCCTTGTTGTCGATACGGCTGCGGTCGAAGATAACTCTGTTGGGGTCTTGTTCCTTCCCAAGTTCTCTTGTTGCCTTGAAAATTTCCCTGGGGTCTCCATCCTTGGGTATTCCTCGGCTGCTGTGTTTGGAAATTCCTTTGTTGGAAGTTCCTTGATGGCTGTGGTCGACTCGTCTGAGGTCGCTGTATTGGATATGCATCCTTCTCTAGACTTACAGCAAGTCTAACCAGTCCTTCAAAACTTTGGTTCAGGTGACTAATCATTATATGGAAAAGATGGGGATTCAGTCTTTGATGAAATCTTTTCACCTTCTTCTGCGGTGTATCAATCATATGTTGGGTGAATCGAGACAGTCGTTCAAACTGCATGGTATATTCTCTTACCGTCAAATCTCCTTGAACTAAGCTTATGAAATTCTTCTCTTGCTGATCCCTTTCATCTTCCGAAAAGTACTTCTCCAGAAATCTTCCCTTGAATGTTTCCCAAGACATTGCTCTTGCAACATTTATTCCTATAGTGGCTCATTCAGCTTCCCACCAAGCTGCGATGGCATAAGTGAGCTGGAACGTAGCAAGGCAACGCTTTTCTTGCTCACTGCATTCCAACGCTTCAATGATCAACTCCATTTCTCTTATCCATTGTTCGGCTTTCTATGGTTCCATAAATCCATCGAACTTCTCGGGATGTAACCCACGGAAATTTGCTAACAACTTGTCCCCTGTTTGCCTCTGCTGAAACGGTGTAACTGGGGGTTGGATAGGTTGTTGATTTTAGCATTGTTGTAGGTATCGCCTAAGTGCTCCATTCTCTGCATGAATGCTTCAAATACTCCGGACGGGTCCATTTTTTCCGGAATAGGTGCTCCAATACGCGCTTGGTGATTTCTCAAGGGTCCTACCATATTGCTGACGAGTATTGCCTACAAAAGACACATCGATTAGCTGAAAGTCTTCTCACAGGAATGAAACAAGATAGGGCAAGGAACAACAAGAATTAATAGTTCTACAAAACAACACATCAAAACAACCATACGATCAAAATCAAAAGCACTGCTTGGATAAATCAAAAGATGTACCGCATAGTACACACTAGTCAGAATGCGTACCACGTGGGATAAAGCTAAACAGTACTAAGGTCAGCTATTATAATACAACTACGAAGGATAACATCTATACAAAGCTATGGTCAAATAGCTATCTCTCAAGCTCCCAAAAATCATATGGATAACATGTCCTGATATAAAACTAACAAAAACTAAATCCCCCAGCAGATCTTGACTCAAAAGTTGTCAGCATCTGATCCTGCTGCTGGTGCATCATCCTCAGGTGCAATATCCATCTCTACCGGTGGATCATCCTCAGCTGGTGCTACTGCTCCTCCAACTACCATTCCTATATCCTAATCTTCGAAAATCATGTCATCAACCTCCATCTCCTCAACATCAAATGCTGGCTCGACAACATTAGTTATCAACTCTGCAAAATCCCCAACTAGGGTCATAGCATCTGCTAATACAACCTGTCTTATCGGAGCTCCGGCTGGCTGTGCAACCATCGCTGCTACCCATTCAGCTGCCTTATTGACAATAGCTGACATATGAAGCATAGGTCCTGCTGGTAAATCAAACGCTACGGGTATCTTAGGCACAACCTCCTCCTCAGGCTCCACTGCAACATCCTCCATACCCTCATCTCCCACTGCTCCTACATCATCCCCTACTGCCATAACCTCTTCCTCGACTCGCTCTGGGTCCTCCTCTGGATCCTCCGCTAGCTCCTCATCATCCTCAACTAGCTCAACGTCCTCTATGAGATCCTCCTCTGGCTCCTCTAGGGCAACATCTATGATCGGCTCAGCCTTTGGTGACGCTGGCTCCTCAAGCTGCTCATGTGGATCTGGAATGGGTACCTTGAGTACTGGTGATAGTGGCACTACTGCTGGTGTTGCCTCAATAGGTCCTACAAGAATAGCTCGTAACTCGATAGCATCCATATCCTGCTTTCTCCTAATCAATTGTAGAATCTCCTGATAAATATCTCTGCCAATCATCGCGGAATGATAAGCAACCATATACATCTGGGTCGGGTGAGTCCGTCCATCAACATAGAGGGCCTTCCACATATCTTTCTCTAAATAATGACTGGCTATCTGACACACACGATCCTAGTAACGCTCTGGGTCAGCTGGCACCACGGTTTCCCTATGGATCACGTGTCCTCCATATGAGTCATCCATAAATCTATGAAACTCTGGATCCATACTAACCTGTAAGGAATAACTATCTATCGTCAGACAGACAAACTTATCTCAAACTCATATCTCATCTCAGGAAATCTTAAAATGCTAGGACCAGATGGTATGGAATCGTTAGTGAACGAAAGTATCACAACCTAGGGCTCTAATACCAAAAATCCTGTCACGCCCCGGAGTAGCAAAAATAGAGAAAATAAATGTTCTTTTTGGGTCCATAGGGAATGACTGGTGAATGTCACTAATGATCCACACCACACAGTTCTAGTTCACAACAAGAAAGAACACCCCATAGTAATATAAAGGAAACCTATTATATTACCAACATCAGAGTTATTACAAAAGTAAAGCTACAGTAGAAGATGTATAATTTGAAAGCAACATATGCATAAGTACCAAATATAACAAAATAACTAAACAGAAATAACATAAACTATCTCTAGGTCTTCAACTGGAGTAAACATCAGCATTATAGTCCTCCCTAGCATAGCCATCATCAGTGGGGCCACCCTTGGTGTATTCTCCTCTTGGATATGAACTATCGTTGTAGACTTCGTCACCTGAAAAATTAGGTACATGATAGTCTAGAACAGGCAATAAAGGCCGTCGGCTTACTAAGAGCTGAGTGAGTATAAACTAACAAGGTACCAGTTATCTGAAGCAATAACAAGCTTATGAAGACATGAGTTATGTCTTACTATAATAATAATAATAATATCTTATTCATTTATTCAACCTCGTAAACCAACCCTTATCGTCTTGTTACTCGAAGATCGATATTAACATACTCTATCTAGAAAGAACAAACTCAATCATTTCATATATATAGACATACCATCATTCTGTCCATTGCTCGTTAAGGATATAAACCATCCGCCGCATTTATGGATACCACGTCGGTCCATCCCCCGCTCATTAAGGATATAAACCATCCACCACATATCAGGGATACAACGCTTTGAATTAACAGCACGTCAAATCTATTGCCATGACTTCTCGCTGTATACCAGTGATCCCCCATCCACTGCTCATTAAGGATATCAACCATCCATCGCTTGTTGAGGATATAACATGGATCATCTGGTTACCTTAGGACTACATGATCTTGCCCACTGCTCGTTAAGGATATAACTCATCCACCACATGTGAAAGTATATTATGACCAGACGATTTCCCACGTACCATTTCCAGAACTTATCAAACCTACTTAAACTCAGTACTTCTATCGAAACGTGACAATTCCCATGTGGCCTGGCTACTTTTGATTTGAAAGAAATGGATACATCAAACTCATACATGAATCGAAATCATTTAACGCCATTATATTAATCCATTATTCTTAATCATACTTTATCTTTATTGTCACATTATCCCTGATCAACCCCAAATCGTATAACGGAAGTACGAATCGGGAATCGAACAATCGAACCCTTAATATAATAAATAGGCAAAGGAATCCATGTTCTGCCAATACCAATCGATTGGGATAAAAATAATGTCAATCGATTGCTAACAATGGCAATCGATTAGGATGTCAATCGATTGCTAACAATGGCAATCGATTGAGATGTCAATCGATTGGAATTCTATCCAATTGATTAGATCCAGGCTGATGGCAATCGATTGGTAATTATGACAATCGATTGGCACTTCGTCTTCACCAGCAGATTTATAAAACAGCATATATCAACATACACCACATGCATTTTCTACATCAAATCTTCATAATAACTTACAAAGACTTCATATAAAGGGACCAAGTGAGTTAAGAACTCACCTAGGGTGCATTTGGCTTGTGTGTGTTGAAAAACCTCCAAGCTCTCTCTCTTTCTCCTTCTCTTTCTCTCTTCCCTGTTGTACACACCCCGATTTTGACCAAACGTCAAATCCAGGGATTGGTAACCTCTTATGACCAATGATGACGATGACCGGTTAAATTCGAAGATTTTCCAGAGAATTCAAATTCTTCAAAGATTCTTCAAGTAAAGTTTCAAAATCAAAGAAGAAGAAATTGGGTATTCAAAAAGAAACCTGAACGTTGAAGAACGTGTGAGGAAATCAGTCTGAGAATACCTTAAAAAAAAAAAAATATATATATATATAGTAATGATAATAAGATATATAAAATAAAAAAAGAGAGAGAGAGAAGAAAAGAAAGAGTTCTAAAAAAATATACATATAAGGAGAAAGTCAAAAAAGAATTTTTTTTTAAAAAAAATTCTTGAAAAGAAAAGAAAAAAGAAATAAAAGGATATATGGGAATGTATACCATGCATATGGGTACATTTTTAATTAAGTACATTGCAAATATAAGTACATTAGTATATACTTTACTAGATAAATTAAGTTTATGTTAATATATATGTTGAAAATTAAAAAGAGGGCAAAATTCTGTTAGCCGCAGGCACGTGGGAAAGCCAGCGGCACTCACTGAGTGCTGCCCGGCATTCAGTGAGTGCCGCAGGCAGTCATCGAGTGCCGCGAACTATAACAGACTGCTTTTCTCACATGTTCTAGAAGAAAACTTTGCACATGGGTTTCCACCCGAATTTACCCATTTAACCTTGTCATGTTGGTCTATATAAACAGACTTTCATCTCCATTATGGGGACATTTACTTGACTTTTGAACTTTTCACTTAATCTTAGAGAGAGATACAAGAGTTATATATACAATACAGAGAGAATTAAGAGAGGAAGAAGAAAGTTTTCTTAAAGATATTGAAGAATTAAAGAAGAACTTGAAGATTTTTGGAAGAGCTTCCCAAGAAATAGAAGAAATCCTTGAGGTCATAGAGGTAACCTCTCAATCCTTGGTAGAATTAGGTAAATTCAATCATAAGTTCATAGTTCTAGGAACTTTACACATTTTCAAAACCTCTCTTCCTACCCCATTTCATCACACACCCCTTAGAGCTTGTGATTGAATCTCATAACATTTCATTAATTTGGGTCTAAATAGAGCTTTGAATTTAAGAATAAAAGTGTTTTGACTTGAAATTTTCAAATAACCTTTGATTTCATTTCTTTTGTTTATATTCTTCTCATAGGATCTATGAGATCTTCAATATCTCATTAGATCTCTTTGAGTTTGATCCTCTAGTTCCTTATGATCCTATGATTTATATGGGGATTAAGATTGGTCAAGGTCATATCTACACATAGTTGTTTGGGTTCAAGTCTTAGCTCATGACTTGGATCTCCCTATTAGGAATCTTATGGAATCTATACTATATTCCATAGAGATTTGAGTAGATTTGAGTCTCATTTAGTCTCCAAGGACCATTAATTTGAGAGGAGAATAGCATATCATAAATCCTATATTCCTCAAGGATCATATGTTTGAGAGAGGAATTAGATGTAGATTTTCATAGTTTACATTCAAAATTCATAAGATTAAGTAAGACCTTAGGATTCTGTTGTTGTGAGATCTATGGCAGAAATCCATTAAGGCTAAATCTATTAATCTCTTCATGTTTCATTATCTATTCCAATAATCATGGTAATACTTGATCCTAGTTCTCTATAGAATCATGGATCAAGTTTGATTCGAAATATGAACATCAATTTAACAAAGGTGCAGTGAATCCATAAACCAATCGTGATCAAAGATTTCTTATAGAGTCATGATATATTGGAAATGGATGAGACCAATTGGAGGATGTTCATAACTCATTTAAGCATCTCTGTAATTTTTGTTTTGATGAAATTCCATGTCTAAGATGGTTTGTTCTTGTGATTTCAAAACAAGCAATTCTCTGTCCAAAATTTTAGAACAGTAAGTCCGTTTTAAAATTAATAAATCAGAACCTTAATAGAATTTCTCGGGTCTCTAATAATTTTTTCTAAGTACCTTAATGTGTTAGGAAGATACCCTAAAATGATCTAAGTGTTTCTCAATTTTTTTTTACTATTTTTAGAAAATCGTACAAGATCTCTGGACAGAAAGTTATACATTCCTGAGTGATGTCTAGTGTTTTCTATATTCCTAGAGATCTAACCGTTCAAACCTTGATTTTCTTTTTGGGTTAGAAACTAGACTCACAGAGGCATATCATATCAAAAAATCATTAAGATCCAACGGATGGAAGTATGGTTTCTCTAACTTTTAAAATCTGGTCTGCTCTTTGTAATTTAGGAAAAATAGTCATTATTTTTGTCTAATCTCATTGATTTTAACTTAGATGGTTTCCTAATGTCTTGGAACCCAAATCATGTTTTGAATAATGATAATTTAGCTTAAATTCAGAGGCTAAATGATCCAAATTAGTGAATAAATCCATATCTCATTCTTGTTCATATTCATTCATGTACATTGATGCTCATAATTAGAACTAGTTATTGAATAAAGTTGGACATAGTTGAACCTAATTGAATGTAAACATGGATTCCTTATGATCGTGTTGGGATTATAGAACCCCTATATGGACATTACATTGGCTCATAGTTGAGTTTTGTATATCTATAATGGTGCTATGACTACAACTAATCGAAAGAAATTCATAGTTTTATCAATTCTTCTTCTATTTGATAGATCTAAGCTAGAGATTTAGGATTGATTATTTGATGTCATATTATTATGTGAAGCATGTGGACTAACCCTTGTTTTGTAGCACTTTGGAGGTATGACTTCTTATCTCTTCTCTAGTTTATTTCATTGTTGATTTTATTGATTTTTGACTCCATGCGCGACACCATAGCTTAGGTCTTGCCTTATGTGTATATGTGATTAGAGACATTTTTCCTAGGATTTATATTCTTTGTATGCATTGCACGTTTCCCATTTTACGGCTGGATTCCGGGTAAGTTCTCTAGTTCCCTACTTGCACATCATTTTGCTTGCTACTCGAATTATGTGGCTTATGAATGATATTTTATCGTTAGCAATTTTGCACCCTTTTTGACATGCTTGTGATATGTATACTTATATCTATGTATTAGTTGAGGGCATGCTTAGATTATTAATTTGATTAAATAGGATGATGAGTAGAGGCCTATCACGAGATAGGATGAAAGGGGGTGTTTTAGTCCGTCGGGCTCCTTCCCCTTTCATTCCATAATCCCCGGACCCTGATTATCTTTGGTTTCGCAAATGATCGGTTGCTTTTAAAAATGGTTTCTTAATTTTCCTAAAAAAAATTAAGTGGCGACTCGTATTTGAATTTTAAATTTGACTAAGAAATTGTTTTAAAATTAAAAGTGGGCCCAAATGCCGGTATCCACAATCTGGCGACTCTGCTGGGGATCGAACCCAGAATCTCTGGTTTCGCAGACCAGAATTTCTGATTTTGGATTCACTAGAGGATTAGACTTGAAAGCATCCTTTTAATCGAATTAATTAATTTTAGTGTGCCCGTTGCATTGCACTTGCATGTCTCGCCAGTCGATTGCACGGAACTATGACCTTGGAGGCTCGGGGCAACCCTGTCGATCAAGTCATCATGGGACCGTGTGATCACCCATGATCTCGTACCATGTGTTGGTATATGAAGCATCCTATCGGGTGTGTGTCAAGGGTCCCTTATTTGACCAAAACCCAGCCTTTGCATGATAGCTTCTATAGAACCCTTCGATCTTAGGAAATCAATTCTCGATTAGGATTTATGTGCTAGGGAGATTTGTATGCCCGAAAGGGATTATTTGAGATGATGACGATGCTTGCTTGATGAAAGATGTTTTACCCTTTAATCACCTTTTAGCAATTCCTTCTCATATCCCACGACATTTGGGAACATGCTGAATCTTGATTATATGATTACATCTCTTATATCTTGTTAGCTAAGCATCATTGACCTTGTATGCATCCGAATTCATGAAGAGTACGACAACAATCCGATCATGTGATCCTCCTGACACGACTAAAAAGTTGTGCGCTCTTGTGCAACACCCAAGTATAGGTGATCGTGCAAGTAATACTGGATAAGTCCAGGTCGATCCCAGAGGGAAGGAATATGAAGAATATCTACTAAGTTATGACCTAAAGAAAAGGAAAAGATGAGTATACGAGTGGAGGTTTTAACGAATTCTAAATTAAACTAAATAACAAAATAAAGCATAAAAAAACATAATTAATTAAATGAATAAATTAAAGGTGTTGAAAACACGTGAATCCATATTGATCATAACCACCTACCATGCACATTCATTAACGTTCTATGGAGTTCATTCCTTTTCAGCATTCCGTATTTTTCTAAAGATAAAGAATCAATAGCCCTTTCATGACCGGGACTAAATCATCACAAGTGATTGAAAATACATGGAAGACGGTTTAAAACAATGGTTATTACTTGCACTCTAAATGGTGTTAGCATTCAAAGTGGTTTTCAAAAGTCATTGAAGAAAATAGCCTTAAGGCTTTAAGTTCTAAAAACTGTTGTGACAAACTGAGCTTATAGGGACAATTTAATGACAGATTTCTAAAATAGAAAGTCATAGAATACTTAAAAGAATCATCTCAGGAATTAACAAGTTCGATCGATAGAAGTGATCTCGATCGATCGGACATCATCATCCTTCAATCGATCGAAATGTCTTCGATCGCTTGACTATGGCTCTGGTTCGATCGATCAAAATATCTTCGATCGATTGGGCCCAGGTTTTCTATATCGTACATGGCAGAGGCTAAGAATCAATGTTTCATCACATATTCCCAACATCTAAACTACGAAAACATGAATAAATTAATACAGAAACAGTAACCTAAAGTAATCATAGCATATAAACTAATAACAAGGATTGAAAAGAAAAACCTGGATATAATCTGAAATAAACTCGAAATAAACATGAAATCCACTTGAATCTTCAATAATCTTCAATATATTAATGAAAAAGAGGAAGAAAAATATGAATCTAGCCTAATCTACTGCTAATCTAACCCTAAAACTACCCTAAACTGCTGCTTTTTGCGTTCTGGAGCGTCCTCCTTTCGTCTGATGTCAAAATGACTTATTTATAGGGTTCCTACAGAGTTTACGCAACTTTTAGAAGAAAATAAAGTTCGATCGATTAAGCTTAGTTCGATCGATCGAAGGCTTGATCGATTGAACTCTTCTCAAGCCCTTGAACTCTCAGATTTTGACAACTCTGCATAGCGATGGGAGAATGGCCATAACTTTTCACTCGGACCTCGAATTAACCTCCCGTTTGTGGCCACGCGACTGTAACTCAAAGATCTACATTTCATATCTCTGGAAAAAGCTTCTAAATCTGAAGTCTTCATTGTCAAAATTGGCATTTTCTCAGCTACTTCTGTTGTTCTCTTCACCAGAATCACTTTCTTTAGCTACACTTCATTGATTTTGCATCCTAATACTTATAAAACAATGCATAAACATATGTTTTAGCATTAACACAATAAAAAGGACATTGTTACTAGAATGCACTTAAATGTAGGGACTTTGGGGATAAAAGTATGCATAAAGGACCATGTAATACGCTATGAACATGCACTTTTCACCTTGAATCACACCCCCCAACTAGCTTGTTGCTAGTCCCTAGCAATGAAGTGAACTACAACATTGTTTATTTGAACTCTAAAAATTGAATACAAAATAAAGTAAAAATCCTAGCTCACTTTCTCAGGAATCGCGATTGCATTTAGCGTATGCAACAAGCCTTTAAATCCCTAGGTTCCCCCTAGTGGATGAGTGTTGTCTCGTGAGGGTTTGCAGTGAATCTACCCACAAAATTCATGTTTATGGTTATGGTTCTCATTTAAATGTTTTCAGGAAAATTTCTCCTCTCTCATTTTGCAATATAGTTAAGCTCAACAATCTCGTGAGATTCTCTAATATACCATAGCTATGCAACACACACATTACAATTACTCTACTATCAAAGTCATTAGAATATCCCATACCTAGTAATCTTCAAGTGTGTATGTGAATGGACAACCAAAATACAAAACTTTAATTTCAAAGCTCCCATAACCTAAGATGCTATCAAGACGTTCATTTTGACTCAACTCTTACCGGGATTGCACTCTCAAGATGAAATCACTCTGAATTGGGTGTAATAATTATCACTCATGATATGGAAGCTATAAAGAGTAAATGTGAATGGAATCTAATGCTTCTCATATCTAAATAGAAAAACGGACATTTCACTGCACAAAGTCTCATAAAAGGATACTTTTCACTAGAAGAGCGAAATACCGTGGAGAACTCCCTCATTACCTTAACTTCAAATCCAACTTACTTAAAATCATCAGGTATTGGAAAAAGAGGTATTTGATTGAGAAGAAAGAGGCTTGTGATTTTCAATTAGGTCAAAGGATGTGATGAGAAGTTACCATTTGCTTTATGGGGATACTGAACTTCCATAAGAACTTCAACAGGGGCTGCGCTATATTCATTAGTCTATGGGATGGAAGCTGTTCTACCAGCCGAGGTCGAAAAACCATCTTTAAGAGTTTTGGTAGAGTGCGAGGTAACCGAACTTGAGTGGCTGCGGGGGAGATGTGAGGAATTGATGCTATTAGATGAGAAGAGATTGATTGCTATAAATCACACTCGGGGATATCAGAAAAGGATAGCTCGTGCTTTCAACAAAAAGGTTCGCCTAAGGAAGCTTGCTGAGGGTGACCTGGTCCTCAAAGAACTTAAAGCGCCCGTTTATGACCCTCGAGGAAAATTCAAACGCAACTGGGTCGGACCATATATAATTAAGACGCTCCTCTCCGGAGGAGCTGCTTATCTCATGGACCTGGACGGAGTTGAGTTTAAACAACCAATCAACCTCGATCGCCTCAAGAATATTTTGCTTGAGACCTTGTCATTTTAAAACCTCCAGAGTTGATGAACTACGCTTGAACTGATTCCCGGTAGGGGATACGTAGGCAACCTGCTTGGTTCGGTCACATAAGTAAACTTGCCTAAAAAGGCACTTCTCTTTTGGCTTTAGCTAAACTACTACGGACCTGATACCCGCTCGGGGATAAGTAGGCGGGCTCACAAGGCCCTCGGTGTTAGGAAACTGCTTTCCCAGAATCCGTTGACAGTGCGTATAAGTTGGTACTGCAAAAAAATTTCATGAAATCTATAATAACCCTACAAGGGCGGAACTAGGGTTACCTTGAACTGCAAAATTGGATTGCTGTAGTAGACGAATCGAGAACACGGGCTCGATAACAGCTCACGATCTTCTACCGTATTCCTTTGCTGCCAGAATATCGAACTGAGTGTGGGCTCTTTCGAAATCCTTTTAGTTTTCTGCTCTTCCCTCTTTACGTTCTATTTTCTATTCCCAATTATAACACTCTCTTTGATTGCTATGACGATTCAATCCTGATCACATTGATCCGACAAAGATGTGTTCGTCAGGAGGATCAAACGATCTCCGATTTACTTGAATTTTTAACAGCAGCTCCGTCTCGACATCAGGAACGTTGTGTAAAAAATTCAGCAACTTTCGATCAGTATCGAGCAGTCCGAAGCTCTTTTAGTGAGCGTTGTTCGACGCTAGCGATCTACACTCCTATGTCTCTTGAATACTCACAGAGACTAGGGTTTGGTGGAAACCCTTCTAGAAGAAAGCTAGGAGGTCAAGGGAAGCTTAGAATATGAAATCATGCAACCTGAGAGAAGAGCCAAGGCAGCATATATATAGGCTACGATAGGGACCATAAGAAGTCAATAAGGAATAGGCTTCCTTATGGAATTAGGAAACCCTAATTCGAACTAAATCAGATTCCTATTTCCACAAATTATAATTCATACCACTAAAGAATTATAATTGCACTCCTACCCTTATCTCAAAATATATTTCGAGCTCCATGTTATTAAATGCTTATTATCTCCCCATGTTAAGATTACAGATATCCATTAATTAAATATAATTACTGACAATCATATTTAATTAATTTCTTAAAATTCCTTGAGATCCTCTACTTAACTTATCTGATATGTCGGATACAAAATCCACCTGCAGGGTTTGACATAATAAAATCATATAAGCTTTCTCAAGGGGATATCATCAATCCCAAAATTGAGACATGGATTCCATCATTAATTAATAAACACCACACAATTAATATTGCCACCCAATCCAATGAGATATTGACCCATTTAAGGATCTCACCCTTTTATGGATCAAAGTGGAAATATCAAATGTACGTGTCTACAAATTAACTTAGGATTTAGAGCATAAGCACTCATAATAGCCATGAGGTATTAATTATCTTATAAGTCAGTATAAAGATAATTACCCCAAGTCAGTCCCGTTTAATACACAAAGTGTACCAGCATAGTGAGTTGAAACTATACCGTTTCCCGTAGTCAAGACAAACCTACTACAACACCATGCTGCAGTCCTACCGATGGTGTGTCCAATCCCATCTAAGACTGTAAACCAAAATCTTACATTCTATAATATCTGATGGCCTGATCTTCCGTGTGTAAGCCGAACTCTACACACCAAACCACCTACTATATAGAATGAGAGACACACATGCATAATATTAAATAAATAATATAATACAAACATTGCCCACACAGATTCTCATAAAAATGGATCAACTGATTTTATTAAATGAATAATAAATCAACTACATAAAGCATGGCTTTTAGTATATATCCCTAACAATCTCCCACTTAGACTCAAAGCCATGAAGTGACACACCTCACTCCAACTAATGGCTCTACCTCCTAGGGTAAACACATATCCTGAGGTAGACTTTCTGGAATCCCTATCTGACATGAAATCAGAATCTGTGTACCCAATGGGTACAAGACTATCTGCTTGGTAAACTAACATATAGTCTCGAGTCCTTTTCAGGTACTTGAGAATATTTTTCATCGCAGTCCAATATTCTTGCCCTGGATTAGACTGATATCTACTAACCATGCCAACAGCAAAGCAGATGTCAGGTCTAGTACATAGCATAGCATACGTTAGGCTTCCTACTACCGAGGCATAAGGAACTGCCTTCATCTTCTCTATCTCATCAGGTGTCTTAGGACACTGATCCTTAGATAGAGTAATTCCGTGTCTGAAGGGAAGGAATCCCTTCTTGGAATCTTGCATGCTAAACCTTGCAAGAATATTGTCAATATAAGTGCCTTGTGACAAGTCCAACATCCTATTCTTGCGATCTCGCATAAGCTTGATCCCTAGGATATGACCGGCTTCTCCCAAGTCCTTCATATCGAATTGATTGGATAACCATACCCTTACAGAAGATAATACCCCCACATCGTTTCCGATTAGCAAGATATCATCCACATATAGTACTAAGAATACCACCACTCTTTTATCATGTTTCTTGTACACACAAGATTCATCCGCACATTGATCAAAACCAAAAGACTTGATTTCTTGATCAAAGCGGATATTCCAAGACCTAGATGCCTGCTTAAGTCCATAAATGGACTTCTTAAGCTTGCACAACATGTGTTCTTGGCCCTTCGCAATGAACCCGTCTGGTTGCATCATATAGATGCACTCGTCAAGATTTCCATTTAGAAATGCTGTCTTGACATCCATTTGCCAAATTTCATAATCGAAAATGTGCAGCAATGGATAAGAGAATCCGGATAGACTTCAGCATTGCCACCGACGAAAAAGTTTCCTCATAATTGATTCCTTCTTTTTGAGTGAACCCTTTCGCAACAAGCCTTGCTTTAAAGGTTTCCACCTTACCGTCTGCTCCTCTCTTCTTCTTATAGATCCACTTACATCCAATGGGTTTTATTTCATTGGGTGGTTCTACAAGATCCCAGACTTGATTGGAGTACATGGACTCCATTTCAGACTTCATAGCCTTTTGCCAAAGATCTGCATCTTTATCTTGGAGTGCTTCATTGTAGTTACAGGGGTCGGTACCTTGTTCGTCAGGGACCCGGTCATATGACTCTCCCAAGAACATGTACCGGTCAGGTTGAATAATAACCCTCCCACTACGACGAGGCACAACCCGTGTCTGTGTATCACTGATATTTTGTTGTGAAGATTCTGAACCTAATACACCATTATCTACACGTTGTACTGGTTCAGGAACCTGCGTGTTAATGGTTGGTTCGGGATCTACACGAGTTTCGATAATCCTCCCACTACGACGTGGTAATGGAATATCGATAACTCTTCCTTGTGGTGTTTCTTCTCGTACCGTTGGTATCGAAGAAGTATATGTCGGTGTCTTTCCTCTCATTTCCTCTAGAACAATACGGCTTCTGGGCTTGTGGTCCATAACATAGTCCTCTTCTAAGAATGTGGCATTGGTGCTAACAATAACCTTCTGATCCTTAGGACTATAAAACAGACCACCTTTAGTTCCTCTTGGATACCCAACAAAGAAACATACTTCTATTCTTGATTCCAACTTTTCTGCGTTCTCTTTCAGCACATGTGCTGGACTACCCCAGATCCGAACATGCCGCAGACTAGGCTTTCGCCCAGTCCACAATTCTGTGGGAGTAGTAGGTACTGACTTAGATGGTACCAAGTTTAGAATGTATGCGGCTGTCTCTAATGCGTGTCCCCAAAAGGAAATTTATAAATCCGAATAACTCATCATAGATCTTACCATGTCCATAAGAGTCATGTTCCTTCTTTCTGCCACACCGTTCTGCTGAGGCATACGGGGTGCAGACAATTGGGATGTAATCCCTTGCTCCAATAAGTATTCCCTAAACTCTCCCAAGAGGTACTCTCCACCACGATCAGATCGTAGTGTCTTGATACATTTATTTAGACGCTTCTCCGTTTCAGCCTTGAAGTCTTTGAATTTCTCAAAGCATTCAGACTTACGCCGCATCAAGTAAATGTACCCATACCTTGAGTAATCATTGATGAAAGTGACAAAGTACTCAAATCCCCCTCTTGCTTGGACAGTCATAGGACCACACAAATCAGAGTGAACCAATTCCAACGGCTCTTTAGCTCTATAGCCCTTGGCTGAGAACGGCCTCTTGGTCATTTTACCTTCCAAGCAGGATTCACAGACTGGAAGTGCCTCCACTTCCAATGAGCCTAATGGCTCATTTTGAACCAGTCTTTGAATCCTTTTCAAATTAATATGACCAAGGCGTAAGTGCCAAAGATGCGTTTGGTTCATCCTCGAAGGTTCTTTTCTCTTAAACGGCAAACTATTTGTGTTATTCAATTCATTAAGTTGCAGCATAGGAGAGATAGGATTTATAATATAAAGATCATCCACCAATTGACCAGAACAAATAAAACGTTTATTTTCTTTAATAACTACTACTTTATTAAAATGAACTGAATATCCATTCTTTACTAAACTAGAAACTGAAACTAAATTCCTTCTAATAGAAGGTACATAAAAGCAATTTCTTAATATTAAAATTCTATCTCTACCAAAACTAAGATGTAGATCTCCTACTGCAACTGCTGCTACTCTCGTAGCATTTCCCATATATAGATAAATCTCTCCATCACTGAGCTGTCTGGTTCCCTGGAACCCCTGCAAAGAATTGCATACATGATCAGTGGCTCCCGTATCTACACACCAGGTACCGGTAGATCGGACCGCTAAACACGATTCAACAACTAGTAAATGAGATCTACCTTGATTGTTCTGTTTGGCGAGATAAACTGGACATTGCTTCTTCCAGTGTCCTGGCTGCTTGCAAACAAAACATTTGCCTTTAGGCTTTCCCGGTTGTCCTCGTGGCCTTTGGATTGGCGGAGGACCCGCGGCCTTCTTTTGAGCCTTTTTCATTTTCTTCTTGCCTTTTGGCTTTGAAGTAGAACCTTTCTCAAACACAAGAGCACTCCCTAACTTTCTGTTGAGACCCTCAGCTGCCTAAAGTTCTTTAAGCAGCTCCGCCAAGGTATATTTAAATTTATTCATGTTGTAATTGAGGCGGAATTGCTTAAAAGACTCTGGCAGTGACTGGAGCACGATATCGACCTGGGTTTCCCCGTCAATTTCAGCTCCAAGGATCTCTAGTTCATTAAGAAGAGATATCATCTTAAGAACATGATCCCTTACAGGCGTCCCCTCAGCCATGGTTGTGTTCATCAAGTCTTTCATAGCAACCTGCCTAGCAGCACGACTTTGATCCCCGAACATCTCTCGGAGGCTCTCCATCATGTCATAGGCACTGGTCATTGACTGATGCTGATGTTGCAGAACATTTGACATGGATGCCAAAATGTAACACCGCGCCATCTCATCAGCCTTGACCCATTTCTTGTGAGCCTGGGTTTCCTCAGCGGTTGCCCCCTCACCAGGTTGCTCAGGACATACTTGAGTAAGCACAAACTTGTACTCTTCAGCAGTTAACACAATATCCAAATTCCTTTTCCAGTCTATATAGTTTGGTCCAGTAAGTTTGTTTTCTTTAAGTATAACAGCAAGTGGATTGAAAGTACCCATTTAAAAGCCTAAGAATCACACAACATAAATAATTACGTTTGGGCAAAAATTACTATGGATTCGATTTGAAAATATTGGTTCCCTCTACCATATTTGAAAGGAATCCGCCAGCAACCTGATACACCGCGAATAGTATGACTCGATGGGAAGCCATATACTATCCATCATTTGTTCAGATAGACAATTGCCTTTTAATTTTACTATCCAGGCAATGTACTTTGCCTAATAAAATTAAACTACTGACTTGCTTTGGTCCTATAAATAATAACAGTGACTCAGATGGAGAGGATATTATTATTTATAGCTAAGTGTATACCATCACTTAATTCTAGGTCAAGAGTTCTGTGAGGAACACCTCTGATGGAGAGGTGACCCACACCAACAATCACCCAAAACATTCTTTTAAAGAAGTTTGTACTGATGATTCCACGATCAACTACGTCCGATAGGGAGGATGACACTAGAGCCATCACACAAAATTAATCATATCATCTACAAACCAGTGATGGAGACCATGGGATTTATACTTGATAAATTCCCTCTCCCACTTAGAATTTTAAAAAAATTTGAGGGTTATAATTTTTTTAGAAAAACTTTTAATTTAATTAATAAAAAATAATGGAATACTTCACAAGGATTAATTCATCCTTACTTGTGAATAGGGGTGGCAATTCGGGTTATACGGGTCATAATCGGGTCATAAACGGGTTGCGTGATTTTGGATTGATTTTTAGTTTTGAGTATTATTCAATTAAAAATATTAACTTTTTTTATTTAATCGTGTCGTGTCGTGTCATAATCGGGTTGTCTCAGTAAAACGGGTTGTCGTGTCAAAAATTGCCACCCCTACTTGTGAAATCCACATGTGTAGATAATAAAATTATTCTATTCTCATGATTTTAGAAAATAAGTACTTATGTTTTCAAATTATGGAATTAGTTTTATTTCTAAATACACATGTAGTTGTTCATCATTTTAAATTAATATAAATTAAACATGCAGCTAGACATCTAAAATAGGTCTAGGAACAATTATCCATGTTGTCCTATTCATTAAACATGAAACAATAATAATCATTCAATCACACATAAATAAGGAAACCACAATAAAATAGGAATCCCACTATTATGGTCAAGCAGCAACTCTTGTGAAGAAATCTTCATTGAACCCGACCAACTCTATGTCGCAACTACGCAACTGCCTTCCAGAACTGTTTTTTGAAATAGCCTCCAGAAATTGCCTCTAGATTGCTTTCTGAAACTGCTTGTAAACTATCTTCACGGATTTACTTGAGATATATTACACAAACCCTATGCCTCCATAAAGGAGTTCACATGCTATTTCTTTGCAGTAAATTAACCACACATCAATCAAGCGTGGGATCCAATACACATAAATCCTATGCCTCCATAAAGGAGTTCACATGCTATATTAAAACAGCAAAATTAACCACGGATAAAACCATCGTGGGATCCAATCACACAAAATCAGTGACCATAATAGTGGAATAAGAACGCTGCAAAATAAGGGTTAGCACAGCTCTACGTTCTATCCATCCATCAAAACACGCATAAGATCTGTTTTATTGGACAACATGGTTGCCTCCAACCTATACGCAGAATCAACGTTGCTCTGATACCACTGTTAGGAAACTGCTTTCCCAGAATCCGTTGACAGTGCGTATAAGTTGGTACTGCAAAAAAATTTCATGAAATCTATAATAACCCTACAAGGGCGGAACTAGGGTTACCTTGAACTGCAAAATTGGATTGCTGTAGTAGACGAATCGAGAACACGGGCTCGATAATAGCTCACGATCTTCTACCGTATTCCTTTGCTGCCAGAATATCGAACTGAGTGTGGGCTCTTTCGAAATCCTTTTAGTTTTCTGCTCTTCCCTCTTTACGTTCTATTTTTTATTCCCAATTATAACACTCTCTTTGATTGCTATGACGATTCAATCCTGATCACATTGATCCGACAAAGATGTGTTCGTCAGGAGGATCAAACGATCTCCGATTTACTTGAATTTTTAACAGCAGCTCCGTCTCGACATCAGGAACGTTGTGTAAAAAATTTAGCAACTTTCGATCAGTATCGAGCAGTCCGAAGCTCTTTTAGTGAGCGTTGTTCGACGCTAGCGATCTACACTCCTATGTCTCTTGAATACTCACAGAGACTAGGGTTTGGTGGAAACCCTTCTAGAAGAAAGCTAGGAGGTCAAGGGAAGCTTAGAATATGAAATCATGCAACCTGAGAGAAGAGCCAAGGCAGCATATATATAGGCTACGATAGGGACCATAAGAAGTCAATAAGGAATAGGCTTCCTTATGGAATTAGGAAACCCTAATTCGAACTAAATCAGATTCCTATTTCCACAAATTATAATTCATACCACTAAAGAATTATAATTGCACTCCTACCCTTATCTCAAAATATATTTCGAGCTCCATGTTATTAAATGCTTATTATCTCCCCATGTTAAGATTACAGATATCCATTAATTAAATATAATTACTGACAATCATATTTAATTAATTTCTTAAAATTCCTTGAGATCCTCTACTTAACTTATCTGATATGTCGGATACAAAATCCACCTGCAGGGTTTGACATAATAAAATCATATAAGCTTTCTCAAGGGGATATCATCAATCCCAAAATTGAGACATGGATTCCATCATTAATTAATAAACACCACACAATTAATATTGCCACCCAATCCAATGAGATATTGACCCATTTAAGGATCTCACCCTTTTATGGATCAAAGTGGAAATATCAAATGTACGTGTCTACAAATTAACTTAGGATTTAGAGCATAAGCACTCATAATAGCCATGAGGTATTAATTATCTTATAAGTCAGTATAAAGATAATTACCCCAAGTCAGTCCCGTTTAATACACAAAGTGTACCAGCATAGTGAGTTGAAACTATACCGTTTCCCGTAGTCAAGACAAACCTACTACAACACCATGCTGCAGTCCTACCGATGGTGTGTCCAATCCCATCTAAGACTGTAAACCAAAATCTTACATTCTATAATATCTGATGGCCTGATCTTCCGTGTGTAAGCCGAACTCTACACACCAAACCACCTACTATATAGAATGAGAGACACACATGCATAATATTAAATAAATAATATAATACAAACATTGCCCACACAGATTCTCATAAAAATGGATCAACTGATTTTATTAAATGAATAATAAATCAACTACATAAAGCATGGCTTTTAGTATATATCCCTAACACTCGGTCCAAATAAAACCCAACTCTTGATGTAACCCAATATCCTGAGTTTCTTATGCCAAACTAGGGACAAACTTGTGTTTGCCCAGAACTAGAATCAAATCCCCTATACTAGGGGCAAACTTCGTTTGCTAAACCGAAGAACCCAGAAAATACCTAAACCCATTTCTGGATCTACTGTCTATCAAAATAGCTATTATGTAAAAGCAAATGAGGATTCATAGTATAGAATGATTAAAACTCTAAAGCAAAACTCAAAGCAAAGTAATAAGAGTTAAGAGAGACATTAAAAGGAAAATTTTCATAACCTGAAAAGATGGGAGAAGTGCAAACTATGATTTGACATGATTAGAACATTTTCCCTGATACAAAGAAAGGTCTTTATGAAAATTGAAATACATCACAAAAGCACAGTAAGAGTCAAGCAGGATTTGTCGGAAGTTTTTTAGAATCTTTGTTTTTTTTCCCTTTTTCGTTTGTCAAGAAGCTATTTCCCGACCAAAGTCTGAATCTCAAGAAGGTACTCGGCAGTGGGGACAACTGAAGAAGGGACCCTTCGGAAAGGAGCCAACACTCTATCATGCCAAGCCTCGGCAAATAATCTCAAGGTAGAAGGGCGTAGAGCTCAGCTCCTCAAATAATCAACCGTAATAGTGTCCAAGACATCCTGAAGCAATCCAAACTGGCGAACCACCCGTCCGGGGATGTAAAAAGTGGTGGCATGCAGACCAGGTAACCAAACTCCCGGGCGCCCGGGAAACCGCACATAGACAGAGCAGTAAGTCCATCGAGGGCATACCCAGCAAATGTCCCCACAATATAGGTTCTGAAGCCAAGTAAGCCAGTCCTCAACCGTGCAATAAAGGAAATGAACATCCAGGCGATCAAAGGGAAGCAGTCTTCTAGCAGGAGGGTGAGCGAAGAGGCCTAAACGCTCGAGAAGCCAGATCTATAAAACATGAGGTCACCCTGAAAGCAACATCGATCCGGTGCTTTGTGCATGATCCAAACCCAGTAAGGTTTCTCCTAAAACAAGCATGATAGCACTCTGCATCTCTCAAAAACCACAAATAATTGGGATAAGGATGTCGGAGGAAGACTGGAATAGGAAATGGGAGAGCATAGCCAAAGAAAGGGCATTGCGTCTGATAATCTAATATCCTCCGTCATCAGGATCACCAACGGGAGCATAAATAGAAGAAAGTCGGTCAAAGTCAATATGCCGGTCGCAAACAAAAGAGCTGGCGACACCTCGGGAAATATAAAGAAGAGGCGCTAGATCTTAGATGTACCCTGCCTGTATCTGGGGGATGATCAAATCAGCATAAGGGTCGGTATGGAGAATGGCGCTAAATTCCTCGAAGAACGGGCAAACCTCCTCATGACCAAAACCGAAAGACATGCAAAGAGGGGTCCCAACATGTGATAGCAGCTCGGAGTAAGCTCTCGTCTAGAGCCATACGGCGGAATGCGAAGAGGTCTGTCAATCTGTGACACTCGAAGTTGAGTCGGTCAATACCGAAAAGAGAATCCATCCATGGGTATAGAATATCAGAACTTATGGGAGCCATGAAGAAGAAGAGGGAAAATAAAAGAAGATTATGAATAAGGAAGAGGAAAAAGGGTCTTAGGAGTTTTCAAATGGGTGTTGAAATAAGCAAATGGCACTTTTTATAAGAAAAAGGCACGAACTGGCACTCGATGAAAAGCGATGGCACTCACTGAGTGCCGGTCAACAGTCACTGAGTGTCGCGCGACAGTCAGTGAGTGCCGGTCAACCTCTCTGAGTGCCGGCCAGGTTGTAAAATGTTCATGGGTCAGTTTATAACTTGAGTCAGCCCAAACCTGCATAGAAATTTGAACAAGAGTATCACCATTTCATCATTCAATCACCATTCATCAATAAGTAAAATAAAGTAATTATGGTTTTGAGTAAACAAAGGGTAATAAAGTCTAAAGTTAAAACAGTAATCAGGCATGAGTATAAACAGAATTCAAAATTGGCACACAGGCCACCATGCATGAATACTATCAAGCCGCTTAAATAAATCCGCTAAAGAAAGAAAAGTTTGGAGTTCTCGTCCTCACAGGGACATATATAAAAGAAAGAGAGATCGGCTATCCTTATCGGCGACGAGGATTTCTTCTAGGTGCCTGCGGAGCTGTCTGACTTCCCCCAGCCCCGCCATCTCCACCGTCACCTCCGTCACCACCTTGGCCGCTGCCGCCAGTACCTCCTTGATAGCCGCCGCCTTCACCCAATTAAAACTCTTGAATTTGCCTCCTCAAGGTAGCAAGCTCGGCCTCCTAAAAAGACAAAACAAAATAAAGAATAAGTGAAATAAAGAGAGTAAAAGAAAAAGAAAAAGAAAAAGAAAAAAAAAAAAGAAAAAAGGAGAGGAAGAAAATGAATAAAAATGGTGATACCATAGCTCTGGCCTGAAGATCAGCAGTGGCCCTTACTCCATCAGCCTGAAAAGAGTTTGGACACAGTCGTCAGTATAAGGATAAAAATTGGAATTGTAAAGAAAAAAAGAGAGAAGAAAGCAATAAAAAGGATGTTTCTAGAAAGAGATTTACCCTCTATTTGCGTCCATGAACCCAGTGCTGGACAGTATGTGCATATGATAGACCTTCCTCTGCATAATCTCTGGGGACTGTATCATATTGCAGAGGGATGGATGGAACATTCTGGGTATAAGGGGCCAACTGATACATGGTCTCCTGGCCTATGTGTACCATAGGAACATTCCAGTTCCACTGTGGGAGAGCTGGAGGATCGGCAACCCTAGGACAGGCTGTAAAAGGGGACTCAAGTCAATGTGAGTATTATTGTAAAATAAAAGGAAAATTTTAAAAGAAAATAAAAAGAATGAAATATCTGTTACCCGGGTAACATCCATAAGAGGAAAGTTGTGCATGAGGGAATTCAATCTAAAAATGGGTAGCCGTCTGGATCGTCCAAATAATTTGCAATGTTCTCCCCACCTAGAGCAGCGATGAGGTCCTCATGATCCAAGGTCTCAGTGCTTCTCATAGTAGCAGGAGGAGCCCTAGGCACATAAAAGGCAGGGGCAGCAAGTGACTGCCTAGTTACCCTCTCGCCGAGATACCACTCCCGACACACCTCCCCCACCATCAGGATCCTCATCCTGGAGAAACCCACAGCAGCTTGGATTTCTGCACTGGCTTCTGGAAGGGCCGCCTCCCAAGGATTCCACACCACATGAACCTCACGTAGGTTGATAAGCAGGTTTCTGTAGCCTACAAAGTCATGGGCCCCAACCTTCTGGCCTGTCGCTCCTTTCTTCCATTTCAAACCCTGAGGCATGATCGCAGCCTCGCCTTCCCAGGTACTAGGAGCCCTCATGCGAAGGTGTTCATGAGACCATATTTGCAAGAGAAAAAGAAAAAATAGTGAATTCGGTTTTCAAAATAAAATCGGAGGAGATGAATAAAATAAAAGTGTGATTGAAATATAATAGCAAAATTTTACCTCCCAAGCTCTCCAGTACCCGCCCGTGGAAGGTGAGTTTCCCCTGGAGACCTCACTCATATGGTTTTAAAGAGTGGCCAGCCCTGTCCCTCCCCAATTGTATAGGGAGATGCGGTCAATGTCTATAAGAGAAGCCAAGTACTCGAGGTTGATCGTATCCCCCTTCGTGTTCATCAGCGAGCAACCCAGCACGTACATGATGAAAACCCTAGCCATCTGGTCGTCAGTAAAGTCCTGACCCTTGAAAGTATCCAGGAACCATTTTACAGGTACTATGAACTCTCTTGGATGAGCCCCAAGTAAGTCGATAATCTCTTCATGACGAGTCTAGAGATCGTCATAGCGAGCAATGGGAAGGCCGCCGAACAGAATGCCTGTGATCATAGCAAAATCCAGAGGAGTCATCGTCATATCCCCAAAGGGCATGTGGAAGGTATTTGTTGTATCCCACCATCTCTCTGCTAAGGCCTGGATATGAGTCCTATCGTTCGAACTCTTCTTTAAAAGTAATGCAAAGAGCCCGAATCCAGCATTGTTGACCAGGGTCCTAACCTCGTCAGAAAGTTCCTCGTACCACCTCCGGTTGTGAGCCATGCTCCCATGGCCTTTGAGGACAAATTCTGGAGTCTGTAAGGAAAAAGGACAAATATATATATATATATATATATAAGATAATGAAAGAAAATAAGTAATCAGATTCTTTATAAAAGGAAAAAAATAAGTGGTGATCTCCGAGTCTAAGCAACTCAAATAAAGTTCTGATTTCCGGGTTTAAGTAACTCGTTGATTTGAAAATAAAAATTTCTTTCGAGTCTAAGCGACTCGTTGTTTGAAAATAAGAAAATTCTTTCGAGTGACTCGTTGTTTTGAAAATAAGAAAAAGAATTCTTCCTAGTCTAAGCGACTCATTGTTTGAAGATAAAAAAATTCTTCCGAGTCTAAGCGACTCATTGTTTGAAAATAAATAAAAAATTGAGTGACTCGTTGTTTTGAAAATAAGAAAAAGAATTCTTCCGAGTCTAAGCGACTCATTGACATTAGGTTTTTAGTTCAGTAAAAGCATAGGGTCGGTACAACCCTCCTTAGCAGTGGACAAAATAAGGGAATTTATGAGCATGGAAAATTAATGAATCCAAATAAGGGCGATAAGCAAAAAGCACAACACCAAGCATTGAACCCCAAATCATGAAAAGAAAATCAATTCAAGAAGAGGGGATGTCGTGAATAAGTTTTAATACATTCAAATACACAAAGTCATAGGGGCACTTATACATGCATTGTTCATCATGGGTTGCATTGCATTGCATTACTTTATCATAAGCATAAAAAAGGGGAGTTTTGGGAGTATACCAATCTGTTGAATGCTCGTGCCGAGATATGCGCCCCGGGGTCGGCAAGTAAAATCGATGAGTTATGGCCAGGGTGGGGCTTATACTTCTTCTTGGGAGGACCATAGGACCCTGAACCACTAGCCATTATAGGATCTACAAGCAAAAGAGGAAGAAAGCTAAAGTTTCATATGGAATTTGCAGGGGGAAATATGAAGATGATCATGATTTCAAGTGTAAAATCAAATAAAGTGGTGATCTTGATGATTAATGGAACAGACATACCTTGTTTACTTGATGAATCTTGAGCAAAGAATCAAAAGGAAGAGAGTTTTGGAGAGGAAACCCAAAATAGAGAGAAGAAGATAAAGAAAAGGAAGAAGGAAAATCAAGTTTTAAACAAACTGCTATACAGGCCGGCACTCGATGAAAAGGCGCCGGCACTCAGTGAGTGCCGCGCGGCAGTTGATGAAATGCCAGCCGGCACTCAATGAGTGCCGCTCCTCCTCACCGAGTGCCACCGCGTGTGCCAGGTGGCCCTCTTCCTCCTAAATTTCATATTTATAATAAGTACCACCGAATTTTGCTACCATGCCCTCAAAGTTTTTCCCTCGTTTCGAAAGGACCCCCGGAGTTTGAAAAATGAGTTCTTAAGCCCTTTTTCAAATCAAAATGAGCCCTGATTGTGAGGATTTTTTGTCGAAAAACACCCAGTTTCAGCAAATAAATCAAATTGAGTCAAATCGACTCCGGATTCTTGATGTGATTGGAGTATGATAAACTCCAGAATTCTAAAATTTTATTTTAATTGGAGTCTAACTGACTCTGAATTTTGGGATATTGAATAAATAGGACTCTAATCAACCCCGATTTTGGGGAAGTTGAACAAGTTGGAGTCTAATCAACACCGGATTTTCGGCAAATTTAATTTGATGGGAGACTGATTGACTCCAGGTTTTGAAAGATTTGGTTTAATTGGAGTCTGATTGGCTCCATATTTTTGAAAATTAATTTGATTGGAGTCTGATTAACTCCGGATTTTGTAAATTGAATAATTTGAGCTGAACTGACTCCAGATTTTAAAAATTTTGATTTAAGTCTGCAGGACTCCGAATTTTTTTTTTGGAATTTTGAAACTGATTAATTCTTAATTTTTGAAAATTGATTTGACTTGAGCATGATTGACTCTGAACTTTTTGAAAATAGATTTGGTTTGAGCTTGATTGGCTCCAACCCTTTGAAAATTAATTTGATTTGAGCTCACTTGTCTCCTGATTTTGCAAATTGAAAAGAAACCAGATCTATTCCGGATTTTGAGAATTAGATTGAATTAGGGGTTTGATTTGATCTTGAAAGTTAAAAGGATTGAAATCTGATTGACTCCAAATTTCGAAAATAGATTTGGTTTGACTCCAGATTATGAAAAAATTAAGCCGATTTTGAATATGATTGACCTTTGATTCCAGAAATTTAAAGCGGATTTGAATCTGAGTAGTTCCAGATTTAGGAAAGTTAATTCAAAGTTGAATCCCGAAAAAAGGTAACCCCTAAAAACGGGGAAGGGGGAAAAATTGGGAATTATGAGTCGAATCGAATCAGCATTGACTTTGCCCCGTGAAAAATTTGTATCCTCGATTCTCGTAACGAATTCGTGCTAATTTCAGTGTACTACCTGAGTCGATTATGGAGTGTAAGGCGTGAAGTGGCTCAATCGATCAGATGATTTTTGGGGGATTATGGAGTGTAAGGCGTGAAGCGACTCAATCTTTCAACATGCTACCTGAGTCAATTATGGAGTGTAAGGCGTGAAATGGCTCAATCGATCAGATGATTTTTAGGGGGTTATGGAGTGTAAGGCGTGAAGTGACTCAATCTTTCAGCGTGCTACCTGATTCGACTATGGAGTGTAAGGCATGAAGCGGCTTAGTCAATCAGATGATTTTTGGAGGATTATGGAGTGTAAGGCGTGAAGCGACTCAATCTTTTAGCGTGCTACCTGATTCGACTATGGAGTATAAGGTGTGAAGCGGCTCAGTCAATCAGATGATTTTTGGAGGATTATAGAGTGTAAGGCGTGAAGCGACTCAATCTTTCAGTGTGCTACCTGATTCGACTATGGAGTGTAAGATGTGAAGCGGCTCAGTCAATCAGATGATTTTTGGAGGATTATGGAGTGTAAGGCGTGAAGCGACTCAATCTTTCAGCGTGCTACTTGATTCGACTATAGAGTGTAAGGTGTGAAGCGGCTCAGTCGGTCAGATAATTTTTGGAGGATTATGGAGTGTAAGGCGTGAAGCGACTCAATCTTTCAGCGTGCTACCTGATTCGACTATGGAGTGTAAGGCATGAAACGGCTTAGTCGATCAGATAATTTTTGGAGGATTATGGAGTGTAAGGCGTGAAGCGACTCAATGTTTCAGCGTGCTACCTGATTCGACTATGGAGTGTAAGGTGTGAAGCGGCTCAGTCAATCAGATGATTTTTGGAGGATTATGGAGTGTAAGGCATGAAACGACTTAATCTTTTAGCGAACTACCTGATTTGACTATGGAGTGTAAGGCGTGAAGCGGCTCAGTCAATCATATGATTTTTGGAGGATTATGCAGTGTAAAGTGTGAAGCGACTCAATCTTTCAGCGTGCTACTTGATTCGACTATGGAGTATAAGGCGTGAAGCGGCTCAGTCGATCAGATGATTCCTCGAAACACATGTTCCCAAGAATAAAACTATAACATGACCGGAGAATTTAGAGCATAAGGCACATTTATGATAATAGGAAGATCAACATGACTCCGGATCATCACATTTGGGGAGCATGAGACATGAAATTCGAGCATATGCATCACGATAAGATAGGAGTACATCTGTGTGGTTATTTGCATTTATGTGTTGTCCTTTGCTTGAACTACGTCCTGGTCTGATTCCCGATGGGATACGTAGGCAGCTCACCATTGAGAACGACCAGCTTTTGGCTCTCTGCGCACCCGACTTTTGCAACGCACTTTTGTTTTTACCTGGATTCGACCACTTGGTCAAAGGCTTGTCTTTTATACAGGCTTCGACATTCACTTGTGATACGCGTTGCTTTACAAGCTCTGCCAAAGAGCGGCAAACTATAGACACCCCAATTTTGACCAAATGTCAAATCCAGGGATTGGTTACCTCTTAAGACCAATGATGACGATGACTGGTGAAATTCGAAGATTTTCCAGAGAATTCAAATTCTTCAAAGATTCTTCAAGTAAAGTTTCAAAATCAAAGAAAAATCAAAGAAGAAGAAATTGGGTATTCAAAGAGAAACCTGAACGTTGAAGAACGTGTGAGGAAATCAGTTTGAGAATACCTTCAAAAAATGTATATATATATATATACAGTAATGAAAAGAAGATATATAAAATAAAGAGAGAGAGAGAGAGAGAGAGAGAGAGAGAGAGAGAGAGAGAGAGAGAGAAGAAAAGAAAGAGTTCTAAAAATATATATATAGAAGGAGAAAGTGAAAAAAGAATTTAAAAAAAAAAGTTTTGAAAAGAAAAGAAAAAAGAAGAAAAGAAAAAAAGAAATAAAATGATATATGGGAATGTATACCATGCATATGGGTACATTTTAATAAAGTACATTGTAAATATAAGTACATTATTATATACTTTACTAGATAAATTAAGTTTATGTTAATATATATGTTGAAAATTAAAAAGAGGGCAAAATTCTGTTAGTCGCGGCACGCGGGAAAGCCGGCGGCACTCAGGCACTCATTGAGTGCCGCCCGGCATTCAGTGAGTGCCGCTCGGCATTCAGTGAGTGCCACAGGCATTCATCGAGTGCCGCGAACTGTAACAGGCTGCTTTTCTCTCATGTTCTAGAAGAAAACTTTAAACATGGGTTTCCCATGAATTTACCCATTTAACCTTGTCATGTTGGTCTATATAAACAGACCTTCATCTCTATTATAGGGACTTTTACTTGACTTTTGAACTTTTCACTTAATCTTAGAGAGAGATACAAGAGTTATATATACAATAGAGAGAGAATTGAGAGAGGAAGAAGAAAGTTTTCTTGAAGAAATTGAAGAATTGAAGAACTTGAAGATTTTTGGAAGAGCTTCCCAAGAATTAGAAGAAATCCTTGAGGTCATAGAGGTAACCTCTCAATCCTTGGTAGAATTAGGTAAATTCAATCTCAAGTTCACAGTTCTAGGAACTTTACACATTTTCAAACCTCTTTTCCTACCCCATTTCATCACACACCACTTAGAGCTTGTGATTGAATCTCATAACGTTTCATTAATTTGGGTCTAAATAGAGCTTTGGATTTAAGAATAAAAGAGTTTTGACTTGAAATTTTCAAATAACCTTTGATTTCATTTCTTTTGTTTATATTCTTCTGATAGGATCTATGAGATCCTCAATATCTCATTAGATCTCTTTGAGTTTGATCCTCTAGTTCCTTATGATCCTATGATTTATATGGGGATTAAGATTGGTCAAGGTCATATCTACACATAGTTGTTTGGGATCAAGGCTTAGCTTATTACTTGGATCTCCCTACTAGGAATCTTATGGAATCTATACTATATTCCATAGAGATTTGAGTAGATTTGAGTCTCATTTAGTCTCCAAGGACCATTAATTTGAGAGGAGAATAGCATATCATAAATCCTATATTCCTCAAGGATCATATGTTTGAGAGAGGAATTAGATGTAGATTTTCATAGTTTACATTCAAAATTCATAAGAATAAGTAAGACCTTAGGATTCTCTTGTTGTGAGATCTATGTCAGAAATCCATTAAGGCTAAATCTATGAATCTCTTCATGTTTCATTATCTATTCCAATAATCATGGTCATACTTGATCCTAGTTCTCTCTAGAATCATGGATCAAGTTTGATTCGAAATATGAACATCAATTTAACAAAGGTGCAGTGAATCCATAAACCAATCGTGATCAAAGATTTTTTATAAAGTCATGATTCATTGGAAATGGATGAGACCAATTGGAGGATGTTCATAACTCATTTAAGCATCTCTGTAATTTTTGTTTTGATGAAATTCCATGCTTAAGATGGTAAGCAATTCTTTGTCCAAAATTTCATAACAGTAAGTCCGTTTCAAAATTAATAAATCAGAACCTTAATAAAATTTCCCGGGTCTCTAATAATTGTTTCTAAGTACCTTAATGTGTTAGGAAGATACCCTAAAAAGATCTAAGTGTTTCTCATTTTTTTACGATTTTTAGAAAATCATACAAGATCTCTGGACAGAGAGTTGCAGATTCCTGAGTGATGTCTAGTGTTTTCCATATTCCTAGAGATCTAACCGTTAAAACCTTGATTTTCTTTTTGGGTTAGAAACTAGACTCACATAGGCATATCATATCCAAAAATGATTAAGATCCAACCGTTGGATGTATTGTTTCTCTACCTTTTAAAATCTGGTCTGCTCTCTGTAATTTAGGAAAAATAGTCACTGTTTTTGTCTAATCTCATTGATTTTAACTTAGATGGTTTCCTAATGTCTTGGAACCCAAATCATGTTTTGAATAATGATAATTTAGCTTAAGTCTAGAGGCTAAATGATCCAAATTAGTGAATGAATTCATATCTCATTCTTATTCATATTCATTCATGTACATTGATGCTTATGATTAGAACTATTATTGAATAAAGTTGGACTTAGTTGAACCTAATTGAATGTAAACATGGATTCCTTATGATCGTGTTGGGATTATAGAACCCCTATATGGACATTACATTGGCTCCTAGTTGAGGTTTTTATATCTATAAAGGTGCTATGACTCCAACTAATCAAAAGGAATTCATAGTTTTATCAATTCTTCCTCTATTTGATAGATCTAAGCTAGAGATTTAGGATTGATTATTTGATGTCATATTATTATGTGAAGCATGTGGACTAACCCTTGTTTTGTAGCGCTTTGGAGGTATGACTTCTTATCTCTTCTCTAGTTTATTTTATTTGTTGATTTTATTAATTTTCGACTCCATGCGCGACACCATAGCTTAGGTCTTGCCTTATGTGTATATGTGATTAGAGACATTTTTCCTAGGATTTCTATTCTTTGTATGTATTGCACGTTTTCCATTTCGCGGCTGGATCCCGGGTAAGTTCTCTAGTTCCCTACTTGCACATCATTTTGCTTGTTACTCGAATTATGTGGCTTATGAATGATATTTTATCGTTAGCAATTTTGCACCCTTTTTGACATGCTTGTGATAAGTATACTTATATCTATGTATTAGTTGAGGGCATGCTTAAATTATTAATTCAATTAAATAGGATGATGAGTAGAGGCCTATCACGAGATAGGATGAAAGGGGGTGTTTTAGTTCGTCGGGCTCCTTCCCCTTTCATTCCATAATCCCCGGACCCAGATTATCTTTGGTTTCGCAAAAGATCGGTTGCTTTTAAAAATGGTTTCTTAATTTGCATAAAAAAATTAAGTGGCGACTCGTATTTGAATTTTAAATTTGACTAAGAAATTGCTTTAAAATTAAAAGTGGGCCCAAATGCCGGTATCCACACCTGTCTCTCCTTTCTTCTTTCTTTTTCGTCTCTTATGCTTTTCCTTTTTCTCTTCTTCTTCTTTTCCCAGCTGCCAAGGCAATGTGTGTGTATGTGGGTGTATAGATATAGATATATGGATATATGTATATACTCACACAAGGTGTGTCTCTTTCTCTAAGCTGTCAAACTGGACCAAGGGCCAAAAATGATCTGATACATAGAGAGAGGAAAGGGTGCCACACGTCCAAAGCTTAAGCAAAGAAGAAAACTTGTCTCAGCTTATGCCAATCGATTGGTAATGATGGAAATCCATTGATAACAGATATTTGAAGGCACTCGATTGGGATGTTTCCATGTCATTAATTTTAGTCGATATAATGGCAGTCGATTGGTATCTGAAAAGTGGCAAACGATTGGGAAACAGGGCAATCGATTGGTAACCAAATTTTACCAAAAGAAAGAAAAAGTTTATATAAGTATATAGAACGAAGCTTTATTTATTAATACTCTCCAGAAATTTAGGTTATTACATGATACCGGTAGTAATTGTCGCGACTTCTCTTCTCTGGTAGGGTTATGATCTTCGGAGCATTTCTGAGGAGGTTTTGTGCTTCTGCCGCGGCCATAATCTCTTGGATCGGTTGAGAGAGATGAGTGAAAGCCATCGAATTGAAGCCTGTTCTCGACCTTTCTTAGGCTTGTCTTTCCTAGCCTTTTTACCCTTTTCTTTTTTCAAAGAGTCGAATTTTCTTTTGTTTTTAGATCGTTCATCGTTCCCATACTTCAGGTCCTTGGTTCTGATAAATTCCTTAGTGTCGATGTATTTTCCAGCCCTCTTGCTGAGCTAGCTGAAGGTATCAAATTTGAGTAGATGAAACTAGTGAGCACCTGGTCCTTTTAGCGTGCTACAAAAAGCCAAGCACCACAGCTCGTCGGACTTAGTGATGAGCTTAAGTTGAGCCTTGTAGGTTCAGATATGATCCACTGAGCATCTTGTTCCCCCACAAGACTCCATCTGAGGCGACTTAAATTTTTTCTAGAATGGGGAACTCGCTGATACTCATGAAAAATGGAGATTTCAGTGTTCGTGTTGGTGATGTCGTAGGCGGGTTTTGTAGTAATTTTTTTAGCCATGCCCCAAGCTTCTTTTCTAGGTCCTAGATTCAGGATTGGACCCTAACCAATTTGTTATTGGGTTAGTAGGTGTAATAGGCAAATGAAGTCTCATCCTGATTAGGCTAAGCGGTTCGCCGTGAGCTAGACTATGCTCGACTGTGGTTTGTCTAATTCTGGAGGCCGCCTTGGCTTGCGGTAGGGAGATTTTGGATAAATTTGCAAGCCGAGCATTCTGGTTACTCACATTGGGATTCTTGCCTATTCTTAATTACCTCTCGAGCATCCAAGCCATTGATTAGGTTTGCTCGGCTATGTCTCCTGGGCCTGACAGGCACTTGGCTCTGGCCTTTGTCAGCCTTGAGAGGCGCTTGGCACCTATTGACCCCTTATGCCCGAGCCGTAGGAGCTGATGCGACATGGAATATCCTATATTTTGGATGTATGTCAATAATATGAGATTCAGTATGTTTAATTGATTGGACTTAAACCAATCGATTGACATTGTGATCTTCTTAATCGATTGAACCCTTCTCAATCGATTGAGTCAATCGTTTGAACCTTAACCGACATGAATCAATCGATTGAACATGTCTCAATCGATTGATAGTTATTTAACTATTCCCAATCAATATATCCCATGTCAATCGATTGAGTGGGGTCAGAACTTGATCTCCAAGTTTGTGCAGAGAGTTGACACCTACCTTATCTTTTTCCTATACATATGTTAGTTTCGTGTGTATATGTATGTGCTCTATTTCGCAAAGAGGGAGATATAGTTGATATATATACTCTCACACAGATATATACACACACTTATACCACACACACACACATATATACACACACACACACACACAACAGAAAGAGAAGAAGAAACAGAAGAAGAAGAAGAAAGACTAGGTGATCCTGACATGTTCTTAAAATTCGGTGAGCTGTTAATATGTTCTTAAAAGGCGGTGAGCTGTGATTACTAGTAGATGTCAATAAGTCGTGGCAATAGATTGACATATCTTATTCAAACATTGTGTCCTTGTAATGTAGTGAGCTGTGAATATGTTCTTGAAATGGGGGACGGACTAATGTGGTGTCCATGACATGCGGTGAGCTATTAATATGTTCTTAATATGTTCGAGAATGGAGAGCATTAGAAGTGTTAGCTGAATTCAAGCTTCAGCCAGTGGAACCAATGGAAAGACTACATTTTGGATGTCTTATGATACAACCAACATTGATCAGTCATATCATAGCAGCTCAACAGACGACGAAAGATTTGAAGTTATGGTTCGCCAAGATGTCAGCAAAAGAACCAGAGATCTGGAGTATCGGTACAGATGGAGCCTTACGATGTAAAGGTAGACTCTGTGTACTTGACGAAGAAAATCTCTAAAAAGAAATATTAGATGAAACATATAAGTCACGGATGACTATTCATTCGGGAGGTACGAAGATGTACAAGGATCTGAAAAGGAATTTCTGGTGGGAAGGAATGAAGAGAGAAAGAGTTGAGTATGTATCTCAATGTCTTACTGTGGATATCGCAATTTTTCCTTACTCATAGCTTTTCTTATTTTAAAACATTTTCCAAATTCAAATTCAAATTCAAAAACGAGTCGCCACTTAATTTTTAAAAAGGAAAATTAAGAAACCATTTAAAAGCAAACCGATCTTTTAGAAACCGAGATTAACTAGGTCCGGGGATTATGGAATGAGAGGGGAAGGAGCCCAGCAGACTAAAACACCCCCTATCATCCTATCTTGCGATAGGTCTCTACTCAACATCCTTTTAATCAAACTATTAATCCAAGCATGCCCTCAACTAGTACATAGATATAATATACATTACACAAGTATGTCAAAATGGTGTAAAATTGCTAAAGACAAAATATCATTCAAAACCAAGTTATTCATTTAGCAAGCAATATGATATGCAAAATAGAGAACTAGAGAACTTACCCGGGGTCCAGCCGCAAATATTTAAACGTGCAATGCATACAAAAGTTGAAATCTTAATAAAAAGGGTCTCTAATCACATATACACATAAGGAAAGTTTTAATTATAATGTGTCGCACATGTGGTCGAAAAATCAATGAAATTAAGGAATAATTAAACTAAGGGGGAGTCAAGAGATCATACCTCATCGGCGCTACAAAACAAAGGTTAGTCCTCATAATAGACAAGATATAAAGTTAGATGACAATCCTAGGTCCCTAGCTTAAATCTACCAAATATAATTAACTCTAAAGCAACGAATCCTAATTACAAACATCGAGCCTCATAGATGAATGCATATATGAACAAGAATAAATTATAAAATACTCATTGAATTAGATCATCTAAACTTTGAATTCAAGCATTACCAATCATTTTTGAAACAAGGTTTGAACCTTAACTCATGAAAATACCATTTGAGCTATTATTTGCAAAATTTACCAAATCTATCACAATATTCTAGAAATTCTAGAGAGCAGACCCGGACTTGAAGAAAATAAAAGGCATGGTTCCCATGGTTTGATCTTGATGATTTTTGGACACAAAGTGCCTCTATGAGTCTAGTTTTCAACCCAAAAAGAAAATCGACAATTGAACGGTTCGATCTCTGGGAATTGGGAAAGGACCAGACGTCTCTCAGAGAGCTACAACTCTCTATCCAGAGATATTGTTTGATTTTTTACAAATAGTAAACGAATCAGAAACACTTTGTTCTCTTTCGAAGATCTTCTTAACACATTAAACTTCTTATAAAAAATTATTTGAAGTTAAAAATGTTTGAATAAAGGTTTGATTCACCCATTTCAAAACTGACCTTCTGTTCTGGAATTTTGGACAGAATATGGATGTTTCATAAAACTCATGATCAAAGCAAGTTAACCATGGAATCTCACTAAAAGAAAAATTTTAGTGGTAAAACTTGGGGTTATTGACACTTTCCCGTTGGTTTCACTCAATTCCAACGGTCCGATGTTTAACTAAAAATCCTTAATTAAAAATAGTTTATGAAACAACTGCTTTCATTGTCAAGTTTATCTTTGTTTGTTAACCCCAACTACTAAACCAAGAAGTTAGGCTTAAACCAAACCACTTCTCCTACCATTGATGGTCATTGGAGACTAAGGACATTCATACTTGTGGATTTTAATGAAGTATGAAAAGACTTCATAAAATCCCAAGACAAAGAATCTAAACCATGGAGATAGGCTTAGACTTAAACAACTTATCCTACCATTTGATGGTCATTGGAGACTAAGGACATTTATACTTGTAGATTTTAATGAAGTATGAAGAGACTTCATAATACCCCAAAGTAATAAATTCAAACTATGGATAAAAGCTTGGACTCATTGACCCAATACACTAATATCAACCTTAATCCTCACATAAATCATGAGTTTATGAGAATATTGAGGGATTCTAAGCTCAAGAATTCAAATAAGACATTGAGAGTCTCATGAATTCCAAGAAATAAACATAATCAAGAGAAATGAAACCAAAGTTCAAATATCATTTAAATCAACTTCAAGATTCACTTAAACTTTAAACCTTACGCTATTTTGATCCAAACTAATGAAATGAGAGTTCAATCACAATATGTGGTGGTGTGTGATGAAATGAGGTGGGATGAGAGCTTTTGAAAATGTGTTCAAGATCCTAAGAATCTACATATTGTGATTGAACTTTGAATAATGGAACTAAATAATCTAGAGTTTACCTCTAAGTATCCTCAACTCCTTGGATGTTCTTGGACTTTTCCAAGATTAATCAAGCTCTTCTTCTAACTCTTTGTATTAATCTCTTAATTTAGAAGGTTTTTGAAGAAGAATCAATGTGGGGATGCTAACATTCCAAATTCCAAGTCTAAAAAAAAGGATCCTTTGTAATGGAATATTCACCTCTCTTATATAGGCAAATTTTGAGAGGGTATTCCAATAAATTCACAATAGGAAACCCTAATTCGGATGTCCTTTTAAGGGTATAAATGTACTATATCAAAGCTGACAGTCACAAAAATGCAGCACTCAATGGAGATGGAAGTGGCACTTACTAACTACCGATGTGCCACTCAGAGTGTCGTTTAATGAATGACGCATAGGACTCCACAAACTGCCGTCTTTTCATGAACCTTCTTTTTTCGCGGCACTTGGTAGAATTTGCGACATTCTCAGAGTGCCATTCCGGTACTGTGTGAAGTGCCGCAACGACAATCCGAGACTACCGCAGATGCTTTCATGTATCGTTTTACTCTTATTTTTTCTTTTCTCTCTTTTCTTCTTCGTTGCGAATCAAAAGAGCCTTTTGAAGAGCTTGGATATTCTTTAGAAGTTCTAGATTAGTCATTCTTTTTCATCATCGGATCTTAGAGGTAACACTCCCCTAAGTTTAATGGTTTAGTCAAAATCAGGGTGTCTATACTTACTTGTAAACAAGTAAAGGCAGAACATCAGAAGCCACCTGGACTTCTACAACCGTTACCGATTCCTCAATGGAAATGGGAACATGACTATGGATTTCATAGTAGGATTGCCGAAGTCACAGCAAAACCACGATGCTATTTGGGCAATCATGGATCGACTTACAAAGACGACACATTTTATTGCCTACAGTATGACGTATTCAGTAGAACGTTTGAGCCGGATGTATCTGCAACACGTAGTATGAATACACGGAGTACCTATTTCTATCATGTCAGATCGAGATCCGCGTTTTACTGCAGAATTTTGAAAGAGTCTCCAAACAGTGATGGGAACAACACTAAACTTGAGTTCAGCTTTTCATCCACAGACAGATGGACAGACTGAACGAGTTAATCAAATAGAGGACATATTACTCACTTGTGTCATTGATTTTGAGAGTTCTTGGGAGGCGCACTTATCTTTGATTGAGTTCGCCTATAACAATAGTTATCATTTGAGCATAGAGATGGCACCATTTGAATCCTTGTACAGAAGACCTTGCCGATCGCTGCTTTGTTGGACCGAAGTTGGAGATACTCAACTTCTTAGGCCAGAGATGATACGAGAAACAAGTGAGAAGATTCAGATTGTACGTTAAAAGATGAAGACAGCTCAGACCTGACACAAGAGTTATGTTGACAAGCGACGCAAAGACTTGGAATTTTCAGTTGGAGGTCATGTGCTACTCAAGGTTTCACCTATTCGAGGCATCGTCAGATTAGGTCAGAAGAGAGGCAAGTTATCGCCGCAATTCATCGGACCATTCAAGATTCTGGAGCGTGTTGGAAAAGTTGCCTATCGACTTGCGTTGACACCAAAGATGTCAGGAGTACACAAAGTTTTCCACATTAGTATGCTGAGAAAGTATGCCCACAACCCAGCGCATGAGATCAACTTCAAGGATATTGAAGTCAATGACAATGTTACGTTTAACGAAGGGCCGGTTTGCATTTTGAATCGAGGAGTGAAGCAGCTCCAAAACAAGGAGATTTCGCTAGTCAAGATTCATTGAAAGCATCGTGATGAAAGGGAAGCTTCATGGGAGCTAGAGTCAAAGATGCGAGAGAAGTTTCCATTTTGTTTTAGCCCTCGTTTGTTTTTGATTTCGAGGAAGAAATCTTTTGTTGAGTGGTGGATGTTATAATACCCTAAATTTCTGGAGAGTATTAATAAATAAACTTCATTTTCATATACTTATATAAACTTTTCTTTTCATTGGTGAGATTTAGATACCAATCGATTGTCCTTGTTCCCAATCGATTGACACTTTTTGATACCAATCGATTGGCATATTCCCAATCGATTGACATTATACCGACTAAAAGCAATAACATGGCAACATTCCAATCGATTGCCATCTTTTCCAATCGATTGCCTTCAAATGTCTGTTATTAATCGATTGACTTGTGTCCCAATCGATTAACATAAGCTGAGATAAGTTTTCTTCTTTTCTTTAGCTTTGAACATGTGGCACTCTTAACCTATATATATATATATATAAGGTTATTTATGGCCCTTAGGGCTGTTTGTTCAGTTCTTGAGAGAGAGAGAGAGAGAGAGAGAGAGAGAGAGAGAGAGAGAGTTTGTATATCGTATATATACACACATATACCCATATATCTATATATCCACACACACACACTCTCTTGGCAAGAGAAGAAAAGAAGAAGAAGAAAGAAGAAGAAGAGGAAGAAGAAGAAGAAGAAGAAGAAGAAGAAGGAGGAGAGACAGAGAGAGAGCTAGACAGAGAAGAAAGAGAGAGAAAGACAGAGAGAGAGAGAGAGCTTGAGTTTCAAAGCTCACACAAGCCAAACACACCCTTGGTGAGTTCCTAACTCACTTGGTCCCTTTATGTGATGTCTATACAAGTTTTTATGAACCTTAGATGTGTTAAATGCATGATTTTGACGTTTATATATGTTGTTTTCACAATCTACTGGTGAAGACGAAGTGCCAATTGATTGGCATAATTACCAATCGATTGGCATCAGTCTGGACCCAATCAATTGGAAAGAATTCCAATCGATTGACATTCCAATCGATTGCCAATGTTAGCATTCGATTGACAATATTTCAGACCCAATCAATTACCATGATTCTCAATCAATTGGACCTTATACCAATCGATTGATATGAGCAGAACATGGCCTCTTTTGCCTGTTTATTTTATAAGAGGTTCGATTGTTCATTTCTCGATTCGGATTTCTGTTATGCGATTTTGGGCGGATATGGGAAAATGTGACAACACAGATAAGTATGATTAAGAACAATAAGCTAATAAAATGACATGAGATATTATGCGGTTCATGTATGAGTTCGATATACGTTTCTTTTAATCAGAGTAGTCAGGCCACATTTGGGAATAGTCATGTGTCGATATTAGAACGTAACTTAAGTAGGTTTGGCAAGTTCTGGGAATGGTATGTAGACCGACGTTTGGTCATGATATGTTCTTAAAAGCAGTGAGTTATGCATATGCTCTCAAAAGCGGTGAGCTGGACCAAGTAGTCCTAAGATAGATTGGATAATCTATGATATGCTCTTAAAAGCGGTGAGCTGTGTAATATGCTCTTAAAAGCGGTAAATTGGGATGTCTGGTAGATGACGTTGAGTCGTGGCAATAGATTATACGCCTTGTTCGAAACATTGTGTCCCTGAAATGCGATGAACAGGATACATTATTCTTAAAAGTAGGGGACGGACTGACGTGGAGTCCATGATATGCGGTCAGCAGGATATATTGCTCTTAAAAGCGATGGACGGAATAAGGGTGTATCCCTAGAGATTAAACGATTAAGTTTGTTCATTCAGTCAGGGTATGTTGAATTTTGGTCTTCGAATGACAAGACAATAAGGGTTGGTTTACGATGTTGAATAAAGGAACAAGATATTATTATTATGATTATAGTAAGACGTTAACTCGTGTTTTTATAAGCTTGTGTTTACTTCAGATAACTGATAACTTGTTAGTTGTTACTCAATCAGCTCTCAATAAGCTGACGGCCTTTATTGCCTGGACTTTTCCTCGTCCAGATTATCCTATACCTCATTTTATAGGTGACGAAGTCTACAACAATAGTTCCTATCCAAGAGGAGAATACACCGAGGGTGGCCCCACTGATGATGGTTATACCAGGGAGGACTATAACGCTGATGATTATACCAGCTGAAGACCTGGAGATAGTTTATGTTATTTTTGTTTAGTTGTTTTGTTATATTTGGTACTTGGGCATATGTTGCTTTCAAACCTTATATACTTCCGCTGTAGCTATGCTGTTGTAATAACTCTTATGTTGGTAATATAATAGGTTTCCTTTATATTACTGTAGGTTATTCTTTCTTGTTGTGGTCTAGAACTGCGTGGTGTAGAAGGTTAGTGACATTCACCAGTCATTCCCTATGGACCCATAAAGGAAATTTATTTTTCTCTATTTATACTATTCCGGGGTGTGACAGTATTAAACTCAAGATTGCTATAGAAAAGCTCATTGAGCAGGGCCATCTAGCCGAGTTTATCACCAAAGACAGACAGCAACGACAAGATACTCGGGCCCATGAGGAGCAACATCCCCTCGATCACATCAACGTGGTCTCCGGAGGTACATCAGGCAGAGGAGACTCGCAATCGGCAAGGTAGAGGCATGTCTGGGCATCCTGAAGGATGTCGCGCTTGTCCAACTAGTCAACTGCCCTCTGACCGACACCCTCACCTTCTCATCTAGTGATATCTGAGATTTACTCATAGACACAAAAAGTTCCTCTGACATACTCGTTGCTTGAGAGTTTGATTAGTTTGTAATCGCAATGGACCGACTACGACCAGTGGCTACCTTGTTAGTGGGATTCAATGGATCCAGTACACAATCGCGCGGGATGATCGAGCTACTAGTCTTAATGGGGACTTACCTGCAGCAGGTCTCCACGTTCGCAACCTTTGTTATGGTAGAAGCCCCCTCCGCTTAAAATGTCATTCTTGAGAAGCCAATACTTAACAAGGCCAGAGTGGTCGTATCAACTCACAGCCTAGTCCTCAAGTTCCTAACTCCTCAGGGACCGGGGAGTTTAAGAGGAGAACAAGCCACTGCCCAGAGCTATTATGTCAGTTCCTTGTCCAGGAATGCGATATTTGAAGCACTTAATGTTGAAGAGATGGACCCAAGGGAAAACAGGGAAGGAGTCACCCCAGTTGAAGAACTTGTCCATGTGATCCTGAATCCCCAGTTCCCCGACCGGTCCGTCAGTGTTGGTTCCTTCCTGGAACCAGACCTCCAAGAAAAGGTAGTCTATTTTTTGAGATAGAATCAAGATGCATTTGCATGGAGCCACGAAGACATGCTTGGATTTGATCCCTGGGGTCATGGCCTTCCTACTCAATGTTGACCTGTGCTTCCACCCAGTTAAGCAAAAGAGGAGGGGAATGGCCCCTGAAAGATAGGAAGTGGTACGCGAGGAAGTTGGGAAACTTCTCAAAGCAAAGTCAGTTCGTGAAGTGCAGTATCTCGAATGGCTGATAATGTTGTCATAGTCTCCTAGTAGACACAACAATAGGCCACTCACTCCTTTCATTCATAGATGCCTACTCATGGTACAACTATATATACATGTACCCCAGCGATGAAGAGAAGACCTCCTTCATTACTAACCAGGGAACATACTGCTACAAAGTGATGCCCTTTGGACTCAAGAATGCAGGAGCAACCTACCAACGCTTAGTCAATTATATGTTTAGGGACTTGATCGGAAAGACTTTAGAAGTATATGTAGATGACCTCCTGGTCCAAAGCTAGGATGAGCCCGACCATCTCGAGCACTTGGCCAGGGTATTCAGCATCCTTTGGAAAATTTTGGATGAAGTTGAATCCAGTGAAGTGCGCATTTGGGGTCTCATCTGGGAAGTTCTTGGGGCACTTAGTCAGTAGATAGGGGAATAAAGCCAACCCAGAGAAAGTTCAAGCCGTTATCAACATGCGATCACCTAGATAAACCAAGGAAGTTCAAAGTCTAGCAGGGCGGGTGGCAGCATTGAACAAATTTGTGTCTCGAGCAACCGACTGGTGTTTACCATTTTTCAAAGTCCTACACAAGGCTTTTGAGTGGTTGGAAGAGTGTGAGGAGGCATTTCAACCTAGCCTCACCACCTCAATGCTCAAGGCCAGTTCCAAAGGAAGAATTGTTTTGTACCTAGTGGTATCACACTCGGCAATTAGCTTAGCACTAGTTAGAGAAGAACATGGGATTAATACCTAGTGTACTACACTAGTTGGGCAGTCCAACGCACAAAAAGCAGATATTCACGCATAGAAAAGCTAGCCTTCGCCCTTGTCACTTCAGTTCGGTGACTTTGCCCGTATTTCTAGGCTCATACCATAGTCATCCTAACGGATCAGCCCCTGCGCAGGATCCTGTGTCGGCCTGAGAAGTCTGGGAGACTCATGAAGTGGGCACTTGAATTGAAAGAGTTCGAAGTTCTCTATCGACCTCGAATAGCAATCAAAGGATAGGTCATAGCAGATTTTCTTATCGAGTTCACCTATCCAGAAGATCCGATCAAAGAGCATGCCTCATCTGATCTACCACCCGACTTATAACCTGGGATCCCGACCTATGTACTCGATATGGATGGGTCCTCTAATAAACAGGCAGTGGGGCAGGAGTCATCCTGATCACGCCCGAGGGGATTCAACTCGAGTATAACCTCAGGTTCAGGTTCAAAACATCTAACAATGAAGCGGAATGTGAAGCCTTGTTGGTCGGGTTACAGCTGGCTACTTCAATGGCCGCCCAACAAGTTAAAGTGCACAGTGACTCATATATGATTGTCAACTAAGTCTTATAGCAACATAACGCTAGGGAGGATAGTATGGTGGCTTACTTGGCACTGGTAAGAAAAACATCACGGACTAAAAAGGCTATGTATCACTCAGATCTCAAGGAAAGAGAACACATGGGCCAACCAGTTGGCTCGCCTAGCATCATCGTCAGAATTAGACCTACAGGGAATCAAGGTAGAATACCCATCCGAGCCCAGTGTGTCCATTCTAGGTGGCATGGAGGTGGACCTGGTCGATGCAGGTGCAGTTGGATGGTAAAGGAAAAATAGGTTTAAAAAGGATTTAAATGTGCATCGGAAAGATTAAGGTACAAAAAACTTATTATTATGCCCGGATCTACTACTTATTAACTCTATAAATGCGTATACATAATATGGAGAAGAGATTATACCTTAGGTCTTGAACCCAATTCTGATTTTCTTCTTCCTAGATGGTGCAGCAGCCTCCATAAGGTTGTCTTCACCCTTATGACTCCTGTGGATGATTCTCGGAGAGGCTAGAACGGTGGGATCTCTAATAGAGAGGATAGGGAAGGTTTAGAAGCTTAAAATAGTTTCTGCAGCTTCTAGTTTATAAAAATGACGAACCCCTATTTCTGGACTTAGCTGCCCTATTTATAGATTCCCAGAACTAACCTTGCATTCAATCAATCGAAGTGACTTCGATCGATTGAAACACTTTCGATCGATCGAACCTGACAGACTTCAATCGATCGAAACAGCTTTGATCGATCAAACCAATCTTGACAGCATCTTATGTGCCTTTCCAAACATCCTGTCAGAGCTAAGAATGGGACCTCCTAGGCTCTTTATTGTTGGCTCAGACAAGTTGGTAATTACCATGATCAAACTCTTTGATCAGCAAACTAACCAACTAATCAGTTAACATTTACTCTACTATAAAATGATAGCTGCACTACATCACAAAAGAACAAATCCGAAGCGATATCTAGACTTGTATGGTGTACTAATGTCCCTCTACCGTCAGCATTCATAATCATATTCAGGTAGTCGGATAACTGTTATTGTTAACCTAAATCATGATTACTTCTTGTATTCCTCGAGTCCCATTCACCACTCATGATTACCAAACATGTTAATAACTACTTATCAACAAGAGCAGTTCTCAGTAATCAACTTGGTGACATTTTCAAGAGAATGCTTACTCTTAACCAAAAGGTAGATTCTATCTTGACAATATATGTTCACAACCCTATGAACATGATATATCCAAGATACCCAGGTGTTGATCTTTTATAGACCTCACTAATTGGGAAGTCAAAGCAGTCATATCCACAGTCTGTGTTCATAATCGTCTCAAGATTGAGAAAACGTACCTTATACAAGTTATGAGTTCCTATCGGATGTTGATAGTCTTAAGTGTTAATAGGAAAGCTCTAGTCCGTCAATGCACTATGAGCACTAGCATATTTAACTAAGAGCTACATTCTAGTGATTGAGATTCATCACTCCATACAATGGTAGTTAATCATGCTACAGTATAAACCTAATGAGATATCCAGTCTCATTATCCACTGTGACAAACTCTAAGTATTAAAGAATAGTAATTCGTACATCGTTTATATGTATCTCATACACACACGAATTACTTACTATGATACTTAAGGACTAAAACAATCATCTCATGCAAGACATACATACAAAATATAAAGCTAATATCCATATATTAAAATGTCAATGTCTCGTACATATAGTAATGGTTTGAGGGCATAAACCCAACAAACTCCCACTTGCACTTATAACCATTCAGTACTACGTCTAAGACCTAGACTATCAAGATAACAATCAAAGACCTTTTGTGGTAAGGCCTTTGTAAACGGATCTGCAAGATTGTCAATGGTGGAAATCTTGGTGACAATCACATCTCCACGTTGAATACTATCTCAGATCAGATGATATTTTGCTCTACGTGCTTTCCCTTCTCATAGTTCCTTGGCTCCTTGGACTGAGCCACTGTCCCACAATTATCACAGTATAGCGTAATAGGTGACAGTGACGTTGGTACCACCCTGAGTTCCATAAGGAACTTCTTGAGCCAAACAGCTTCCTTTGCAGCTTCATAAGCAGCCATATACTCAGCTTCTGTATTTGAGTCTGTAATGCATTTTTACTTAATACTCCTCCAACTAATAGTACCACCTCCCGAGGTAAAGAGATGTCTGGACATTCACTTGCTCGAATCTTTATCTGACATAAAGTCCGAGTCAGTCTATGCCACTGGAATTAACTCATCCCCGCCATACTTAAGCATGTAATCTTTAGTCCTTCTCAAGTACTTAATAATGTGCTTAATGGATGTCCAGAGCTCTAGACCTGGATTAGATTGATACCTCCTAACCCTGCCAACGGTAAAGTAGATATCTGGTCTAGTGCAAAACATCGCATACATGAGACTTCCCACTGCCGAAGCATAGGGAACTCCTGCCATGTGATTCCTCTCCTCCTGTGACTTTGGCCACTGGTCCTTGGAGAACGCTAGACTATGCCTGAAAGGTAATAAATCTTTCTTCGAATTGTCCATTGAAAACCTAGTTAGCACCTTATCGATACAACCAGCTTAAGATAATCCCATTATCTTTCGCTTACGATCTCGAAAGAGCTTTATCCCAAGAATATAGCTAGCCTCTCCTAAATCATTCATATCAAAAGTACTAGCTAGCCAAACCTTAACCGTTGACAATGCCTCTACATCATTCCCAATGAGTAGAATGTCATCAACATAAAGAACAAGAAAAGCCACCACTTTTCCTTCACACTTCTTGTATACACAAGGTTCATCCAGATTCTGTATGAAAACAAACGATTTGACCGCTTAGTCAAAACGAATGTTCCAACTCCTAGATGCCTGCTTAAGCCCATAAATGGACTTTTGTAACTTGCATATCGATGTCCTCCTCAAGATTGTCATTCAAGAATGTAGTCTTGACATCCATCTACCAGATCTCATAATCTAGGCATGCAGCAATGGATAGGAGTATTCTGATGGACTTAAGCATGGCTACCAGCGAGAAGGGTTCCTCATAGTCAATGCCTTCCCTCTGAGTATATAACCTTTTGCTACAAGCCTTGTCTTAAAGGTCTCAACATTTCCATTAGATCTTCTTTTCCTCTTGTAGACCCACTTACAGCCAATGGGTATAATATTGGCTGGAAGTTCTACAAGATCCCAGACCTGATTGGAATCCATAGATTCCAATTAAACCTTCATAGCATTAACCCAATGAACTGAATCAACATCAGCCAATGCCTCTTCATATGTGGCAAGATCGAATTCAGATTCTATGGAGACAGCTTCAAAAACTTCTCCTAAGAACATGTATCTAACAGGCTGGGTTATAATCCTCCTAATACGATGAGGTATCGATATAGAAATGGGTGAAGAAGTGGTATTTTCTTGTCTTACATCATTATCAACTGCGGGTAGAACTAAGGCCTTTCCTTCTATCTCTTTCAAATCTATCCTTCCTTTAGGTTTATGGTTTATGATATAATCATCTTCCAGGAAAACTGCATTTGTACTAAGAAACACTTTTTGTTCTCTTGGATCATAAAAATACCATCCATAAGTACCCTTTAGATACCCTATAAAGTAACATACTTCCGATCTAGAATCCAACTTGCTCATCTTTCCTTTCAGTACATGAGCCGGACACCCCCATATTCGGAGATGTTGCAAAGAAGGCTTGTGTCCAATCCAAATCTCCTATGGTGTACTGGGAATAGATTTACTTGGTACTAGATTTAGTATGTATACAGCAGCTTCCAAAGCATAACCCCAAAAGAAGAATGGCAACTCAGAATAACTCATCATTGACCTAGTCATGTCTAAAAGAGTCTGATTCTTTCTCTCCGCTACACCATTCTGCTGAGGCGTACCAGGCCAGGTACAGTCAACTGTGACAGAATCCCATTCTGTACGAGGTGATCAATAAATTCATTAGAGAGGTACTCGCCCCTTGATCAGATCGAAAGGATTTGATATGTGTGCCCAATTGCTTCTCAACTTCAACCCTAAACTCTTTGAACTTTTCAAAGGCTTCAGACTTGTGCTGCATTAGGTACATATATCCATACCTAGAGTGGTCATCAGTAAATGTTATGAAATACTTATAACCACCCCGTGCTCTAATATTTATTGGTATACAGACATTAGTATGAATTAATTCCAACAATGCATTAGTTCGACTGCCCTTTGCGGGAAAGGGCATTTTAGTCATCTTACCCTCCAAACAAGACTCGCAGACTTCCATTGGTTCGAGAACTAAATCGCTTAAGACACCTTCTTTTACTAGTTTGCCAATCCTATTTAGATTGATATAGCCAAGCCTCATATACCAAAGGCTTGTTGGATTAGTGGAAGGTTCCTTTCTTTTAGATAGTATAGTTACCACTGAGTTATTAAGTTCTATACAATAGTCTTTAGAAATATTGGGAGTAATCACATACAAACCATTAGTTTTAACACCAGAACACACAAAAGAACCATTTCTTTTTATCACAACTTCAGTTCCAAAATAAAAAGAATAATCTTTATTCGATAAATTAGAAACTGAAATTAAATTACGTGTCATTAAAGGGACGTAAAGTATATCTGATAAAACTATTGTCTCCTTGTCCAACAATTCTAAAACACTACTCCTATAGCAACAGCAGATATGGTTGCACTAGAACCTAGAGTAAGTACGATCTCCCCATCACTTCACCTCCTGGTTGATCTGAACCCCTACAATGTATTACATATATGGTTAGTCGCACCAGAATCAATGGACCAAATGTTTGAAGTATCCGCTATAAAACTTACTTCCATCACATGTGATTCAATCATACCTTGAACTCTTGTAGCTAAGAATTTTGTATAGTTCCTCTTCTAGTGGCCTTTCTCACCGCATTGGAAACACTCCTTTGCCTTGGCCAACCACATTTTACCTTTTTTCTTAGATTTTACAATCTAAGGGACAAGTCCAACACTTGGACCTCCAGTGCTAGCCTTCTTCTTTCCTTTCTTACCTTTCGTTGCAGATCGAGAAGAGGAAGAGCAATTCTCAACATTCAAAACGCTGCCCTCAGGTTTGATCACCCCTTCCGCTGCCAATAAAGAACTCACTAATTCACTTATTGAAAAATTCATTTGATTCATATTATAGTTAAGTTTAAATTAATTGAATGACAGCGACAGCGAATTGAGGATCATATCAATTTGGGTCTGTGCGTCAATGTTGGCTCCCAAGATCTCCAGTTCGTTCAAATAGCCAATCATTCTTAAAACATGTTCTTTGACTGGAGTCCTTTTCGACATCTTGGCACTCATTATCTTCTGTATGGCAACCTGTCTGGCAGGTCTGCCATGATCCCAAAACATCTCTTTTAGGGATTTGATAATGGCACTGGAAGAATCATTCGATTGGTATTGGTGTTACAACATATTAGCCATAGAGGCCAATATGTAATAAAGAGCCATCCCATTCAACTTCTTGCACTTGTCGAACTCGCGTCTAGTAGCAGCCGAAGCATTTGCAGCAGGTTCTTCAAGGCATGGGGTGGTGAAGACATATATATGATCCTTCGCAGTTAAAATAATGTCAAGGTTATGTTTCCATTTTGTGTAGTTTCCAGTTAACTTGTTCTGAGTGAGTATAGTGGCAAGTGGACTAAATGCATATCCAGACATTATGATTTACTGAAAAAATCAAAAGACAAAATAAATATGGCTATCAGAATTTGACAGTTTAAAATAAAAGAATCCATAAAACTCTTATTTTAAAAAAACAAAGTCACCGAAATATCAAAACGAAAAAGTGAAGCCTCCATGTAGCGATTAATACTCGATCTTTTAATCATGATGTGTCTGCTATGCAACTATTGCAAAACAAGTTATGACTCCCGAACCTATTTGATCTCTAAGTTTCTGAATAATGCCGCGTGTCGGATCCCTTATCCATAGCTTAGCTAGTGTATACCATTAACTAGGATCCAATCACAACCGCCTCAAGTAGTGCCTCCGTGTGGTGGTCACCCTCTAACACGTCTGATTCATCCTATCCATAGGAAGTTCACATCTAGTAAACAATGAGTAATGTGGGTATGGAATGATCACCCCTGGCGAGGTGACACAGAATGCACTACTCATTTTACAATGAACTGTTAATGGAAGATTATGGGTGTTATAAATAAGACCATCTCCCACTAGATTTGATAGTAAATGATTTTGCTTTTGGAAAATTGTTTCCACACATTACCTATAAACATCTAATGTTTACTAATATGTTGAAACGATTTTTGAACTTTATTTTAGAAAACTTGTTTTACTTGCATGCAAGTAGTAACAATATATTTAAATGCCAATCACAAACCAAGCACATAAAACAAAAAACTAAAATAAAAATAAAGACATTCAACAATGCCTCTATCTCCCATGGCTCTATCTTCATAGAACCTCCCACTTGGTTTGATCGCCTCCGGCTCCATCTTTATGGACAATGGCTTGCTCTTCCATCTTCATGAATTTCCTAATTCTATTACATTGGACCTATGTTTCTTTCGAAGCTTACAATTTATCTAGAAATAGAAAGATAGCAATAAAATAAAATAAAAGGCTAGAAAAACCGGTGCGACTCTCCTTTTCGAAGGATTGATGCCGCAACACCCTTTACACATACCTTAAAACCAAACCAAAATTAAATATACCATACACTAATCTCAAACATTTAAATACAAAATTTAAAAGGACTTGGTGCCATGGGAGATAGTGGACTAATCTTGCTGCAAAAAGGTTAGTTATACATACAACCACACATATACGATAATTATATGCATCTATTGGAACCCATAATAAATTCACATAGTACATAAACTCTTTACATATTGATTTAGAACATAAAACAGCATCTCAGTTCTTTATCACACTTCGATCGATCGACAAAGGTTCGATCGATCGACCTTTCGATCGATTGAACATAGTCCAAGCGATTGAACTTTCAATTTCAAAGAATGATTGAAATATTACATAATAATATAAAATTAAAGTATAGAATTTTAAAATCTTTTAAAACTATGAAAAGAACACCTGGATAGAGAATCAATCTTGATCGATCGAACCCCATTCAATCGATCGAACATAACAAAGTTCGATCGATCAAAACTAGTTCGATCACTTGAGAACTGAGAGGTCCAATCGATCGAACATACTTTGATCGATCGAACCCACCATGCATCCAATGCAATCACAGATTTGTATTCTGCTGCAAAAACATTGTAGAAACAGATTTGTGATGATGCAGTTTCAAAAACAGTTCTAAAATCAACATGTAAATCAAAACTAGTGTTCCAAAACATATCTATAGATTCAAAAAAGCAAGGCTTCGATACCAATTGAAGGAAAAATAGGTTTAAAAAGGATTTAAACGCGCATTAGAAAGATTAAGTTACAAAAACTTATTGATATGCCCGGATCTACTACTTATTAACTCTATAGATGCGTATGCATAAGAGGGAGAAGAGATTATACCTCAGGTCTTGAACCCAATTTTGATTTTCTTCCTAGATGGTGCAGTAGCCTCCATAAGATTGTCTTTACCCTTATGACTCCTGCAGATGCTTTTCGGAGAGGCTAGAGATGGTGGGTCTCTAATAGAAAGGATAGAGAAGGTTTAGGAAGCTTAAAACAATTTCTACAGCATCCGGTATACAAAAATGATGAACCCCTGTTTCTAGACTCAGCTGCCCTATTTATAGATTCCTAGAACTGACCTTACGTTCAATCGATCAAAGTGACTTTCGATCGATTGAAACATTTTCAATCGATCGTACCTGACAGACTTCAATCGATCGAAACAACTTCGATCAATCGAACCAGTCTTAACAGCATCCTCATGTGCCTTTCCAAACATCCTGGCAGAGCTAAGAGTGGGACCTCCTAGGCTCTTTATTGTTGGCTCAGACCAATTGATAATTACCATGGTCAAATTTTTTGATCAGCAACTAACCAACTAATCAGTTAACGTTTACTCCACTATTAAACGATAATTGCACTCCAACGCAAAAGAACAAATCTGAATCAATATCTAGACCTGTATTGTCACACCCCAGAAACCGAAGCACGAGAAAAGAGAGAAAGTAAAGAGAAGAGAAGTAAAACCCAACCACAAATGCGGAAGCGACTTTAGAAACCCACGGGGATTCCTACAAGGATGGCTTAAGAATACATAAATCCAAAATGGACTTACAAGTCAACGAATCAAACGATGGTAAAAGCATTTGAACATTTGATTAAAAGACCATCCGAACAAGCACTAGTTCAAGGAATACAAAAAAAAATGATAAAGGACCATTTTTGGATAATTGCTGAATTTTAAAACATCCGTAAGTAACTATATCTTTGAAATTTTGACATTTGGTCCATGCTGGTCCATGTAAAATGCAATTCTGTACAACTTTCGTTAAAGAGCATGTTTTCCAATTCCTCACCATTTGGGCAGAAAACTGAAATAACAGTAGCAATTTTTTGGCTAAATTACACTTTAGTACCCTATAGTTTGGGTGAAGTTTCACTTTGGGCCCTCTAGTTTCAATTGTAACACTTTGGTCCCTGTAGTTTTGATTTGGTTTCAATGTGGGACCTGCCTCTAACTCCGTCAATGTAACTTGACGGAAAACTCACGCGCCTTACATGAATTCATTTATTAGAGACATTTTGGTACCCTATAGTTTGAGCGAAGCTTCACTTTGGGCCCTGGAGTTTGGGCGAAGTTTCATTTTAGGCCCTAGAGTTTGGGCGGAGTTTCACTTTGAGCCCTGAAGTTTGCAAGGCACATAAGTGTCCCGTCAAGTTACATTGACAGAGTTAGAGGCAGGTCCCACATTGAAACCAAATCAAAACTACAGGGACCAAAGTGTTGCAATTGAAACTAGAGGGCCCAAAGTGAAACTTCGCCCAAACTACAGGGTACTAAAGTGTAGTTTAGCCCAATTTTTTTTACAGCAACTTTGACAGCATTTTGACAGCACTTCGAAATGTTCTCAACTATGCTAAATCCTCAAGTTTAAACATCAATACATGATTAAACAAGTACTAAACAACATACAACACGAGTCTAGAGCAAACGGAACTTCATGTACTGAAAATTTACTAAAAACGAGAAGTGAAAGAAATAAGAGAGGAAGAAGGGGAGAGGGAGAGATTGGGAGAGAGATTTAGGGAGAGATAGGGAGAGAGATAGAGGGAAGATACTCTAAACACTCACCCACACACACTCACACGTGTATTTTCACATTCAGAAACCTTTTAAAAATATGTATATATATAAATCCAACATAAGTAAAAGGAAAAAATATTTGAGAAATGGAAAGAGATCAAAGAGTGGGATGAAAAGAAAGAGAATGGGAGAGATTTGGAACGTTTCAATGTTTGAAACCTTGTTGGAATTAAAAGAGGGGTTTGATCCGGTAAGGATCCAAGTACAAAATGAACTAAACTACAGCAAATGAACTCCCATAAAAGCAACCACCCAAACCAATCCGGCAAGGATCCAAACACAAGGGAAAAATAAATAATGGACATATAAATCAAAAAGACAAGAACTTAAAGAGGTTCAATGACCTCAGAAAGTAAATACGTCATCATAAAGTGAGTTTAACAATTGAAAGAAATAACCATGAAAGCAAGGACTAACACTTGTCCCATTAAAATCAGAGAAGCTTCTCAAATACAAGAGATGAGAGCCTAAGCTCACGAGATTTTTGTAAAACCTTAGTACTCTAAGTTTCAAAGCATTAAACATTTACAATCTTCCAAAATGACTGAATTAACAAGAGAGTTGTCCATATACATAACTAAGCACGAGTCTTTAAAGTAGAACAAAAGTATCAACGTCTACACGTCGGGTCACATATGCCCTTTTCCCTTATCAAGCTCACCTGAAAAAAAAAATATTTTGTCGTTTTTATGAGAACGACAGCTCGTAGAAAACATTGTAACAAGTCTATATGTTATCCATGGCTAAAATGAAATGAGGTGCAATGAATCGCCTTTACGGCTACAATGAGATGATTAGAGCCACAAGGCTATGTATGATATATGCATATCTCTCTCGTTACCGGACTATGAGCCACCCACTCATGGAGTGTAGCATACCAACTTCCGGGAGCTACCCGAATATAGTTGGAGTTTGAATGTTTCTAAGGGTCATTCTCCCTGTCTCACATCACAACCCATATCTGAATTTCTTAAATCAAATTCCCTCATATGGGGTTTTTCTCTCTTTTTCAAACAAAACATTTATGTCATGATACATGAATGCTTGTCGATTTGGCCTTAATGCATGTAATGTTTGAAAAGACATTATAGATGATCCACTATAATAAATCAAGCAATAATTCTAGTCCATTAGACATGACATCAAGGGTCTCAAAGAATGTAGTTAAATTGCATATCTTGATAATCCTAACAAGGATTTCTATACTAACGTCCTAGCATGCTTTTACATATAAAGGGAGCATCCTAAGCACATCTAGCATCACATAATCAAATATAGTATAACCAAAGCATGTAAGTCACAATTTGGCTTACAACTCTAAATTTACAACTTTGGGAAAACCTCATGCATATGTTTAAATTATTCTCTTAACATCATTTTAGTCGCATATAAAACCCCAAGATCACAACTTGTACAACTAAAGCATATAATCCACATTTAGGCAAAATAATCCCAACATTACAACTTTGGGAAGAATCCTAATGCATGTGTCTAAGTTCTCTCCTAGCACATATATATGAACTCAAAGCATCTTAGACAAGCATAACATATGGAAATGCAACAATGTAAATCTACCTCAAAGCTTAGCTTCAAAAAATCCATGGAAACTCAAGAGAGCTAAGAAAATCCAAAATAACTTCAATGCTTGTGCTAGGATTTTGAAGAATGCTTCAAGTATGCACCATTAATCAAGAATAACCCAAGGTTAGGATAGAAATCATGAAAGTAGCAAACCCTAGGTTGTTAGAGATTTGGAAAACTTACCCACATTAGAAATCCTCCATAGAAATGGTTAGGTATGTTAGGAGGTGTTCTAAATACTCCAAGGAAGCTATAAAAGAGAAGAAAAGTTCAATCAAAGCCCAAAATTTTGAAATCAAGTGAAACCCTAGAATTTGGGGGTTTTTTAGAATACTTACCAAATGATGATTCCAAGCTCTAGAATGATTAGAGATGCTAGATAATGAAGTTCTTAACAATCCTTTGAAATCTTGAAGAATGAAGCTTGAAAGAGAAGGAGAACTATGGAGGTTTTTGTCTCTTGGAAGGAGAAGAAGAAGAAGAAAAGAAGATAAGTAAGAAAAACTAACGTGAATGAGGGGAGAAGAATGGTATGGCCGGCTATAGGGGAGTGGGGTGGGACCCACTCTCTTGTATGCTCCAAAAAATAACTGTTTGGTGCTCCAATGGACAGTCTGACCCAACAGTGTAACCCCAAAATTAAATAAACACATCCACAGGCACAGAAATAAATTTATAAGCATATGAAAGATACAATAAAATAATTTAGTCATGCTCTAGAATTAAAAATAAAGTCAAATAAAATAAGGGTCCACAATAGGAAAGGCAAAATTTCCCCATTACCCTTAATTAAAAATTCTGAAACATTACAGTCTACCTCCCGTAAAAGGATTCCGTCCCGGAATCCGGAACGGCGATCATGCAAAGGGAGCAACGACTTGCTCAACCTTAACAACAAGAAGGGAAAAAGCACAACAAAACACAAAGCATGTAAAGAAGCTTACACTACTCGGGAAAAAGATGAGGATAATTCTTTCTCGCTTCACACTCGTCCTCCCAAGTCGACTCGAAAATACCATGATGATTCCACTGAATTCTCACCAATAGAATAATCCTACCTCGTAGCACATGGTCCTTCCTCTCTAGGATCTGAACAGGTTGTTCCTTATACGAAGCATCTTCACTAAGAGGCAAACTGGTCCAATCAAGTACATGCGACGGATCGGGATAAGGCTTACGGAGTGGATCAGAATTATACTAACGAAGCATCGAAATGTGGAATCACATTATGAACACTAGATAACTGTGGCGGAAGAACCAAACGATAAGCAATAACGCCAATCCTCTCAAGGATCTCGAACGGCCCAATAAATCGCGGTGCCAACTTACCACTCTGACCAAATCATTGCAACCCACGACGGGGTGAAACTTTCAGAAACACAAGATCACCAACCTCAAACTCAAGTGGTCGACGATGACGATTGGCATACAATTTCTGACGACTCTAAGCTAAAATCAACTTCTCACTAATTACTTTAATCTTTTCTGAAGTCTCTTTAACCATATCAGGACCATAGTTTATGAATAATATCCTGCCCTTTTTTCTTAGATTTCTTTTTTTTTATGTATGATAGTCTCACCTACCTCACTCCAACACAAGGGAGATCGACACGGACGGCCATACGATGCCTCAAACGGTGCCATTTGATAACTAATGTTGGATGCAACTCGGCTAACAGAAACTGTTCTTCCCAATTACTACTAAGTCTCATAACACTACTCTCAATATGTTTTCCAAAATCAATCGAAATAGAAGGAGCTGAGTACCCCATACTTACTGCAAATTCTGCCAGGAAGGGAACATAACCTTCGTATCACAGTTAAACGCATCGACACTGATACGCTATGGCGTCTCACGATCGTACGGACGTGAATCACACTAAGGAAAACTACGATGTCAGTCACTCTGAACGGCAACGAATGTGTAGATGTGGTCCAAACGATCTACAAGGATCCAAAAGAGTGTTGTCCTTATGCAAAGTTCTTAGAAATGCTATAACAGGCAATTGAAAATGGTTGTAACAAACCTGTGATTCTCTGGTGTCGGTCTTTACTTACTGGCAAATCAAACAAATTCAACAATGGATCTCTTTAACCCTTTCCACCAATACTAGCGACGTAAATCATGGTACATCTTTGTGCCTCTCGGATGTGCGGCAAAACGGGAATGGTGAAACTCTTTCAACACATCTCCACGACAAGCGACGAGAACGAACACTCGGTCTCGAGGTCTCAAACCTCTAACGTAACCAAAAGTCCAACCATGTCCTAAGTCTCCATTAAGCATACGGAATGTCAAGGCAATGGTCTCATCATCAAGTTTATGTACTGCTAACAACTTCAAGTCAAAACTTTTGATTACACATTCAAGTCAAATGAGGAAATTTGGGCAAAAGTCTCCGAACCACAATTCTCAAAGTCATCACAACGTCTCAATATTCTCCACTTTTGCACCGATAAATATACTAGGGTACACGCAAGTCTCAACATTTTCTACTCTTACATAGGTAAGTAAGCTAAGTCATAGTCATACTTCTCGGCCACGACATTGGCCTAGCTTGGGTGGCAATGCAATTCAAGTCTTAGTCCGCTCATGTCTCAAGGTCACCCAAAGTTACATTTATAGTCACAGTTATAATTACCCAACAACGTAGTCCCAAATTAAGGTCTCGCTGAGTCAAAAATGTCTCATATGTGATGTCTCTTAGTCCTAAGTCATGGGTAGCTCAATCCACGTTCAGGAAGCATATAGTATAGTTCAATCAACTCATGCTCAATGCTCACAAGAATAGGTGCTGAAGTCAAACAAGTTTTACAACTTTGGTATAATACATTCTCACCCAAAGCATCTCAAACAAAGTTCACCTCTATTTTAGTAAACTAAGTTAATTGCCAAATGGGGAAACGTTTCCAACAAAGCAACGGTAGTAACCTATTAGTCCCTAAGAACCATGAATCTTAGATATAAAGCAAATCTATAACGGTCCCAATGTTAGAAGGATCCACGGATACTCTATTGCCAGAAATGACATGTTTACCTCGGATAATCAATATCCACACTTAGATAATTTGGCATACGTAGTCATCGGTGCACAATCACAAACTGTCCTAGCAAGGATTAAACACACGGCTTATCAAATCTACTAAATCCGCAGGTGCGTTCGTCAAACTGAATGGTATAACAAGGGATTCACAATGTCCGTAACGCGGGCGGAAAGTAGTCTTAGGAATCTCACGTTTCCTAGTGCGCAACTGTCGATAACTCTATTTCAAATCAATCTTTAAAACTAAACCCGTTGAACCACGAAGTTGGTTAAAAGGATCTATTGATTCTTATAGTCACAAGATTTGATGTCATAAGCAATACTCGACTTAAGCGAACCATCTATCTTCTTGGCACAAAGAAATGGGTACTCTCCAAGGAGATGGATTAAGACGAATGAAATTGCTAACCTGTCCAACTGAGTCTTTAAGCGGATGCCATATAATACGGCGGCATCAAAATAGATGAAGTACTGGGTATTTGTCTGTCACAACTCAATTCTCACGGATAGGCGACAAGCCATGCAAATCCTCAGTTAACACATCGGTGTACTAACCCACAACGGAAGAGAACTCATTCAAATTTGGTTCATTCTCATCAAAAAACAAAACAAGCTATTTAAGGAGTCAATATAATTTTTACTGTTGCACAGACTGTGAAGCGGATATATTGGAGTCTCTATACGATCATCCACAAAACAATTAAGATTCCCAGATGGTAATGCAAATACTACCTTCCTCTCGAACAAGTCACAAGTGCTCGGTAAGTACTCACTAGTTCATACTCACAATCATAAACCAATGATGGCGTACTGGTCAGCTATCACAGCTCGCACCACGACACACTCGATCCAAGGGAACTAAGCCTCCAACGGAAGTATCAATTAACAACTAACAATGAAGAAACCAAATGACTCATTCCTCAACTCAATGATGATGCACAAGGTGGTATCCGAAGGGATATGATGCGCCGATATCTACAGGCATAGTGGCATTGGAACTAAACACGAACAACTTACCTCGAATCATAGAAGCACCAGTATTACCCACGAAAGGTGCGGCGGTAAAAAGATTAAACTGTCCTTATTGTCCCCCTAGGGACGCTCGGCCAAAAAATATGAGTTGAAGGAGTTGGCTGTGGTGGTAATAAAGGTGGCCTACAAGCCTATTGAAAAGGTGGACGAACTGGGGGGTGGTCCAACTGACTGTTCTTAGTCGGTGCACGAAGTTCTCTAAATTTTTATTCGAACACAAATACCCAAATACTAATATTTTCTGAACCACTTTACTATGTACATTTAACTCGAATCCAACCACGTTGGTGCGTAGGCCTGGACGAAGTCAATTCTCAAAAGTTCTTACCTTCATTCTATTGTCCAATGTTATATCGAAAATGAGACTAGCCTCATACTCAAAAACTGTCATAGCTCCCTAACGAAGATTTCAGAAATTCAATCCTCTTAATTCGACGAACTACGAATGGGAAACACTGTTCACGAAACAGTCGCTAAGGGTGTCCCATAACACACTCTCCAAAGTCGGTGTAGTCAACACTAATCCCCACTTAAATCTGACTGAAAAGTTACAGCGCCCACTCAAAGATCCTCCTCAGGTAGTACTAAGGTACTCCAAATTATGAATACGCGCTCAAGCCACAGTTCCACGTGAACCGGGCACGAATCTCTATAGGTTAAACATTAATTCACACATTACTTGGAGGATACGCATACTTAGCATGGGGTCACATAGCTCACAACATTAATCATATTCATATATAACATAAAACGTTTCCTTTCATAATTCCATTTACATTTGCGAACAACGATACCATATTGATTTGTAAATCATTTCGATACTTAACATAAACAACAAGGATAGTATAGGAAAGGCAATCAATATCAATATGCTTACTAGCAACCTTAAGCAACTTATATCATGATTCATACTAATCAATGCCTACCATGACCCATGAGAACTCATAGCACTGAGAATATGCACGGTTATAACATAACTGTAGGGTACGTCAAACATGAATGCATTTGACATGTATCCTGAACATATATAAATGTTGGAACCAATAAGCTCATAGCACGTAGAACATGTACGCATATCACGTGTATACATTAACATAAACATCAAATTCACATAGAAGCATGCTCCCAACAATAAGGAATCGCATTACTCAATATGCAGCAATACATATTAGAGCGATTGAAAATTATATAAACACTTAGCATAAAGGGTATGGAACATGTAATCTTTGACATGTAAGCACTTAGCATATACGTACCTAGACTCGAAGGCATTCAACCTTAAGCATGCTAGCATTACACTCGCCTTGCATGAAATACGTACCCTTCATATCATAGCCAATGGAAATGCACAACACAATACAGAGAGCACATAGGCTTCACATGAACTCACATAACACGTAAGATATGAAACATGTAAACTGGGCACGTAAGCACAAAAGTCTCGAAGACATTCACTCAATACAAAAAAAATTGCTCACGCAGTATGTAAAGTAAATGGCGACATGGTTAAAACAATTAGCATTGAATGAGGAATCAAATGACTATTAACCGCATTAAGCAACTCATAGGAGGACTAATGCCATCCCATGGAGTATGTAAACATTCAACATGTAAGTAGATACTACGTTGAATGTGAAACATGTAAAAACCTTGAACATGTAGCCATTTATGTCCCAAAGGAAATCAACCTCTACGCATGCCCAAACGGCATCGCATCATCTCAATGAAAAACCTCAATGAAATAAACGGAAAGCAATAAACAAACTTAAGCATGGACGAAAACGAAACAAGCCCAAAGTAAACACCCATAGCCCCTAGGTATTTAAACCCGGTTGGCTCTAATACCAATCTGTCACGGCCCGAAAACCGAAGCACGAGGAAAGAGAGAAAGTAAAGAGAAGAGAAGTAAAACGCAACCACAAATGCGGAAGCGACTTTAGAAACCCACGGGGATTCCTACAAGGATGGCTTAAGAATACGTAAATCCAAAATGGACTTACAAGTCAACGAATCAAACGAAGGTAAAAGCATTTGAACATTTGATTAAAAGACCATCCGAACAAGCACTAGTTCAAGGAATACAAAAAAAAATGATAAAGGACCATTTTTGGATACTTGCTGAATTTTAAAACATCCATAAGTAACTATATCTTTGAAATTTTCACATTTGGCCTACTTTGGTCCATGTAAAACTTCTGCACAACTTTTGTCAAATAGCATTTTTTCCAATTCCTCACCGTTTGGGCAGAAAACTGAAATAACAGTAGCGGTTTTTTTATTTTGACAGCATTTCGAAATGTTCCTAACTATGCTAAATCCTCAAGTTTAAACATCAATACATGACTAAACAAGTCCTAAACAACATACAACACGAGTCTAGAGCAAATGGAACTTCATGTACTCAAAATTTAATAAAAACGAGAAGTGAAAGAGATAAAGAGAGGAAGAAGGGGAGAGGGAGAGATTGGGAGAGAGATGTAGGGAGAGAGATAGAGGGAAGATACTCTAAACACTCACCCACACATACTCACATGTTTATTTTCACATTAAAAATCTTTTAAAAATATGTATATATATAATTCCAACATAAGTACAAGGAAAAAATATTTGAGAAATGGAAAAAGGTCAAAGAGTGGGATGAAAAGAAAGAGAATGGGAGAGATTTGGAACGTTTAAATGTTTGAATCCTTGTTGGAATTAAAAGAGATATTTTATCCGGCAAGGATCCAAGTACAAAATGAACTAAACTACAACAAATAAACTCTCATAAAAGCAACCACCCAAACCAATCCGGCAAGGATCCAAACACAAGGGAAAAACAAATAATGGACATGTAAATCAAAAAGACAAGAACTTAAAGAGGTTCAATGACCGCAGAAAGTAAATACATCATCATAAAGTGAGTTTAACAATTGAAAGAAATAACCATGAAAGCAAGGACTAACACTTGTCCCACTGAAATCAGAGAAGCTTCTCAAATACAAGAGATGAGAGCCTAAGCTCACGAGATTTTTGTAAAACCTTAGTACTCTAAGTTTCAAAGCATTAAACATTTACAATCTTCCAAAACAACTGAATTAACAAGAGAGCTATCCATATACATAACTAAGTACGAGTCTTTAAAGTAGAATAAAAGTATCAACGTCTACGCATCGGGTCACATATTCCCTTTTCCCTTATCAAGCTCACCTGAAAAAAAAAATATTTTGTCATTTTTATGAGGACAGCTCGTAGAAAATATTGTAACAAGTCTATATGTTATCCATGGCTAAAATGAAATGAGGTGCAATGAATCACCACCACGACTACAATGAGATAATTAGAGCCGCAAGGCTATCCGTGATATATGCATATCTCTCGTTACCGGACTATGAGCCACCCACGCATGGTGTGTAGCATACCAACTTCCGGGAGCTACCCGAATATAGTTGGAGTTTGAATGTTTCTATGGGTCATTCTCCCTGTCTCACATCACAACCCATATCCGAATTTCTTAAATCAAATTCCCTCACATGGGGTTTTTCTCTCTTTTTCAAACAAAACATTTATGTCGTGATACATGAATGCTTGTCGATTTGGCCTTAATGCATGTAATGTTTGAAAAGACATTATAGATGATCCACTATAATAAATCAAGCAATAATTCTAGTCCATTAGACATGATATCAAGGGTCTCAAAGAATGTAGTTAAATTGCATATCTTGACAATTCTAACAAGGATTTCTATACTAACGTCCTAGCATGCTTTTATACATAAAGGGAGCATCCTAAGCACGTCTAGCAACACATAATCAAATATTGTACAACCAAAGCATGTAAGTCACAATTTGGCACACAACTATAAATTTACAACTTTGGGAAAACCTCATGCATATGTTTAAATTATTCTCTTAACATCATTTTATAGCGTAAAGGCATTCGAGCCGCGTCTAAACTAAATTAAGGGTAAGGGCCCGTGCTCTCTCTTCTGTAGATACGCAATCCCTTCCGGCTATGGTATGGGGGAAGGGAAGTAAGATCTACAGATTGATTTTATATTAGATGAGCGGTAGTACTATGATCGTTCAGGAGACATGGCCCCACGCGCTACACTACCCCAAGATCACAACTTGTACAACTAAAGCATATAATCCACATTTAGGCCAAATAATCCCAATATTACAATTTTGGGAAAAATCGTAATACATGTGTCTAAGTTCTCTCCTAGCACATATATATGAACTCAAAGCATCTTAGACAAGCATAACATATGAAAATGCAACAATGTAAATCTACCTCAAAGCTTAGCTTCAAAAAATCCATGGAAACTCAAGAGAGCTAAGCAAATCCAAAATAACTTCAATGCTTGTGCTAGGATTGTGAAGATGCTTCAAGTATGCACCACTAATCAATAATAACCCAAGGTTAGGATAGAAATCATGAAAGTAGCAAACCCTAGGTTGTTAGAGATTTGGAAAACTTACCCACATTAGAAATCCTCCATGGAAATGGTTAGGTATGTTAGGAGGTGTACTAAATACTCCAAGGAAGCTATAAAAGAGAGAAGTTCAATCAAAATCCAAAATTTTGAAATCTAGTAAAACCCTAAAATTTGGGGGTTTTCTAGAATGCTTACCAAATGATGTTTCCAAGCTCTAGAATGATTAGAGATGCTAGATAATGAAGTTCTTAACAATCCTTTGAAATCTTGAAGAATGAAGTTTGAAAGAGAAGGAGAACTATGGAGGTTTTTGTCTCTTGGAAGGAGAAGAAGAAGAAAAGAAGATAAGGAAGAAAAACTAACGTGAATGAGGGGAGAAGAATGGTTTGGCCGGCTATAGGGGAGTGGGGTGGGACCCGCTCTCTTGTATGCTCCAAAAAATAACTATTTGGTGGTGCTCCAATGGACAGTTTGACCCAACAGTATAACCCCAAAATTAAATAAACACATCCACAGGCACAGAAATAAATTTATAGGCATATAAAAGATACAATAAAATAATTTAGTCATGCTCTGGAATTAAAAATACAGTCAAATAAAATAAGGGTCCACAATAGGAAAGGCAAAATTACCCATTACCCATTACCCTTAATTAAAAATTCTAAAACATTACCTGTATGGTGTACTAATGTCCCTCTACCGTCAGCATTCATAATCATATTCAAGTAGTCGGATAACTGTTACTGTTAACCTGAATCATGATTACTTCTTGTATTCCTCGAGTTCCATTCACCACTCATGATTACCAAAAATGTTGATAACTAGTTATCAACAAGGCTGCAGTTCTCAGTAATCAAATTGGTGACATTCTCAAGGGAATACTTACTCTTAACCAGAGGGTAGATTCTATCTTGACAATATATGTTCGCAACCCTATGAACATGACATACCCAAGATACCCAAGTGTTGATCTTTTATAGACCTCACTGATTGGTAAGTCAAAGCAGTCATATCCATTGTCTGTGTTCATAATCGTCTTAAGATTAAGAACACGTACTTTATACAAGTTATGAGTTCCTATCGGTTATTGACAGTCTTAAGTGTTAATAGGAAAGCTCAAGTCCCTCAATGCACTAAAGCACTAGCATATTTAACTAAGAGCTATACTTTAGTAATTGAGATTCATCACTCCATCCAATGGTAGTTAATCATGCTATAGTATAAACCTAATGAGATATCCAGTCTCATCATCCACTATGACAAATTCTAAGTATCAAAGAATAGTAATTTGTATCTCATTTATATGTATCTCATACACACAAGAATTACTTACAATGATACTTAAGGACTAAAAGAATCATCTCATGAAAGACATACATAACAAAATGTAAATCTGATATCCATATATTAAAATGTCAATGTCTCGTACATATAGTAATGATTTGAGGGCAAAAACCCAATAGATAGACCCTATAGTAACATTTATCACGAGCAGGAACCTCCTGCCCAAGAAGTCTGAGTCCCAGTGAGTCAGATACCGAGCGGCAATGTACCACTTAGCTAATAGAGTACTCTACAAAAGGGGATTCACTATTTCCTATCTTTGATGCGTTCACTCAACTCAGGTTGAGAGCATCTTGCAAGAAATTTACGAGGCAGTGTGCAGAAGCCATGTCGGAGGTCGGGCCTTATCCAGAAGGCCCTTACTGCAAGGGTACTACTGGCTTACTATGGCATAGGATTCAAAAAATTATGTGAAACGGTGTGATAAATGACAGAGATTCACAAGCACGATCCATCGTTCAGCGGAAGAGCAGACCCTAATCCTCAACCCGTAGCCTTTTGCTCAATGGGATATCAACATAGTCGGACCACTCCCCATGGCCAAGGGTCAGGTCAAGTTTGCCGTTATAGCAGTCGACTACTTCACCAAATGGGCAGAGGCCGAGCCGTTGGCTACCATCACCGAGAAAAAAAAGCAAAGTTTTGTAGAAAAGAACATATTCAGCAAGTTCGGTGTTCCCTAAGTTCTAGTCAGTGATAATGGTAGACAGTTCGACTCACCGGCATTCTAAAAATTCTACTCAAACTATGGGATCTGAAATCATTAATCTTCTCTTGAGCATTCCCAAGCTAATGGACAAGCAATAACCAACCAAACAATTTTATAATCTATAAACATAAGGCTTGAAAAAGCCAAGGGATCTAGGCAGAAGAGCTTCTGAGCCTCCTATGGGCTTACCGCACTACCGCTCAGGCTACTACAGGCGAGACTCTGTTCTCACTCACATATGGCTTCGAGGTAATAGTCCCTACCGAGCTAGAATTCCTGACCCACCGAGTGAAAAACTACAGCGACTCAGGAAACAAAAAAAGCCCTCAGAGGAGAGCTCGACTTAGTTGAAGAAAAGAGGGCATATCTTAGAATGGCAGCCTACAAACAGAGAGTCTCACAATACTTTAACAAAATGGTAAAGCACAACAATTTCCAGGTGGGAGACCTCGCCCTCAAAGCAGTTAACCAATCCACTAAGAATCCTAGCCATGGGAAGTTGGGGCCAAATTGGGAAGGTCCCTATAAGGTCATCTAAGTCAACTGACTGGGGATTTATTGGTTACAAACACTAGAAGGATAAGACCTACAGTATCCTTGGAATGTACTGCAGAAGTATTATCAGTAAATCAAAATCAGGATTAGTTAGGTATGTTATGTTTTCTTTAATAAGTTGTAGCTCTTTTTGAGGACTCATAGTAGTTTTTCAAATTGAATAAAGAATTTTTCTCACAAATAGTGTTCCTTACTAGTGTTTTATAATAATAAAAGACCTCAGAAGCAGCACCCAAAAAGACCTTAGGATTACACCGAGGCACCAAAAAGACCTAGGGCCAAACCCCTCGGCACTTCAAGACCACCGTACCATGGATGGCAAAAGACCTCGACACCACCCAAGGCACCAACTCCACTTAGGTTCACGACCTACAATGGGGACAAACCCCCTAGGTGACCCCATGATAGAGGAGCCAAAAGAACCTGGAACTCATACGTTCTAAGTCAGCTACCTATAGTAACTACTCCTACAATGCCTGCCTTACCTAAAGATTGGGGGGCAAAAGGGGAATAGTGAACTACAGGAAGCCAGACTGAGCAGTCATAGGCCTTGGAATTAACTAAGGACAAACCCTTAGACACCCAAGTGCCTACAATGTTCAGAGTTCACATCGGGTTATTACAAGGCCTAGGATTAACCAAGTATAAACTTCTGAGTTAATCCCAAGCACTTACAAATTCCCTGACCGAGACCTATAGACTTGGAATTTTCCCAAGTACAATAGCTCGAGAAATTCTAAGGCTTTACAAGTCCCCAGAGGACCAAGTGCTCCCTACCAGTCATAGATCCAAACCTTTTGCTAAGGCAGAGTTATAATGAGGTTACTGGTCGGGCACATGTAATCACAAATAAACACAGTCAATAAAAGTACAAACACGAACAACAGTGGATGTAAAAAAGTGACCTCGAAGGGACTTTATCATTACTAGTTCAAAAAAAGTACAACGCCTAGGGGCAATTATAGTAGCCACTTAATACAAACGATAAATATATATATATATATGCAAATACGAAACAAATAAGGAGCAATAGGTCTGAGTGGTCCAGAAGTAGGCCTCAAAAAAATCTTCACTGCCTTCGTTTTCCTGGCAATGCACCTCCTTGTTTTTCGGGTAGGCTCACTGCTGAGAATTATCTACGATAACTATCTCATCCTCATTCTCCCCAACCTCTCCAGCAAGATCCATCTCTTCAGTGGCAGCCTTATCAGTGGCAGATTCATCAGCGACAGGGGACCTTTGTCCTAGAAGTCTGAATCTACTCCCGAGTAAGTAGAGAGTTCCCACTTAGGATGATCTGCGACCAGTCTCCTTTTTAGATCTACATTGCCCTGAAAGAAGTCGGTATAAAAATCTCCTATTGAGGCCTTTTCTGCCAACTCCCTAGCGGCCACCGCTTCGGCCAGGGCCTTTTTCTCTGCCTCTATAGCCGCTAAGGCTTCCCGGGCGATCTCCAGCTCAGCCTAAATAGCTCCTAGGCTCAAGGCCAGCCCTTTCACCTTGTCCTTCTCCATTTCCATGATAGATTCCTTAGCCTCCAATGTCGTCCTCTCCTTTGAGAGAGTAGCCTCAGTAGCGGCCCCCCTCTTAGCCAGACCGAGCAGGGAGTTCTTAGCCCTGGTCGCTATGCAACTGACCTGGAAGAAGGAAAACAGAAACCGTTCCGTCATCATAGATAAAGGAAAAAAGGCAAGAAAGAATAGAAAGGACGGAACAAGTTACTTATAAAAATGGAAGAGGCTGTATAGCCACCCAATGAGTGACTGGGGGGCATCTCCCTGCACTTTTCAACTTAACTTGGGAGGAGGACCGATCGAATTCTCTCCCGGACCTCCACCGCGGATTCTACAACTGGTAACCCAACTGGGATGTTTCCTAAGGGAATTTCGGTAGCCAAAACTACCTTGACCCTGGGAACGAAAGGCCCGCCCGGGTGTTATTTCAGCCCTTTCCTCAACTACCTAAGTTGAGGGCCACCGGTAGTGGGCTCAGTAGCTACCCTCTTTCTTTTATGCCCCACTCGGGTAATAGCGGCGGCCTCTATCTCCCTCAGGGCATCGAGGTCTTTTCTAGGAGTCATATCTATGAAATCAGGAAAAGAAAAGAATCAAAAAAATGAAAGAAAAAAAAAAGATGCTAAGGCAGTAAATAAGACTCAAGAACTAGTAACATACCAGGAATGATAGGGGAAAGACTAGTGTAGAAAGAAATTTTTCGGGCTCGTAGGTAACCTTTTGGGCTCCGGTCCGGGTCAGCACATCAGCAATGTTGATAGGTTCCCTGGCCAACGCCCTTATTCTGTCTTGGCATTCGTTCGGGATGCTCGGTGGGTCGATAGCACCCACTGCAAATGGAAACCATCAGTCAGTACTCAAGCAAAAAGAAAAAAGAATATGTAGACTCAAAACTGACGCTTACTCCACAGCTCGGCCACCCGACAGTTCTTAGTGGCATTCCCGGAGCCTCCTCTCTATGCCCGAAGGATTGCACGTGGAAGAATTTCCTATTCTATCCCTTGTTGTTGCTTGGGGCTTTATCTAGTATCTTTTTCCCTTGTTGAGCGCTCAGGGAAAAGAAGCCGACCTCGCCATGCAATAGGAATGGTTAGTGGGTCCATAGGAACTCTGAGAGGGTAAGTTCATACCCAAAAACTTGAGGCCAGCGGTGAATTGTCCCCATCAGAAATCTTCAGTCGTTTGGGGTGAGTTGCCTGAGAGCAATACTGAGATAGATCAATAAGTCCTAAACAAGTGGGTGAAGGGGAAGACGAAGGCCCGCAATAAATGCATCCTCATAAAGGGTAACAAAACTTGACTCGTATAGGTGAGCCTTGGAAGGTGGCACAGAGAGTGAAAAGTAGTTGGGAAGGTCATATTTTTCCCTTAGTGTACCCAGGACAGACAAGAGCAAACTGCTAAGGGTCTACTCATAAGAAAAGGCAACCTCAAGCCTACCCAAAATTGAAGCCTCGTTGCCCGATCTCCTAGACTCAGGAACCTCATAGAATTCCAGATCCACTCCCCCATCAGACACTCGGGCCGGGATTCTACCCTCACTGTGGTGGTCTGACGGGGTTAGTGAAGGATGTTTCAGGCTAGTACTCGGGGTCCCAGATCTCGATTGCTCGTCCTCCGACTGAGAAAATGAGTTAAAGCTAGAATGATATATTTCAAAAGTTCCTACTACAGGATGGGAAAGTAGTTGGCAACCTAGGTATGGTCAAAAACTCCTAACCTAAGGTAAAGAGGTGGAAGAGTCAAGAGCCTGTACAGTAAGGTGTATATGGTCCTAACTATCAAATAGCTCTCAGACAGGACATGCCTAGGGCAAACCAACCAGTCCAACTGTTCCATCAAAAAATGGTGACCACTTGTTCTAAAGAAAAAGTAAAACCTAAGGAAAAATACGTCCCACTGCCTCGCAAAGCCTACAGGATTCCTATTCTCCAGTCTCGCTCGAGAATGAAAGAAAATAAAAAGAAGGAAAAAGTATAACTGAGAACGGGCAAAGTAAGAGCTTAGAGAGAAGAGTAGGCACAAGGGAGCTCGGGAAGACAAGTTGGGAACTTCTTCTATGGCACCGCTCGGTAATTGCTCAATATTGATAGCAGAAGGAATGAAAATTGCCTAAGTGTCTCTTATATAGACTGCACGAACGGTCCAGATGATCCCGGATCCATAGCCCAAAATATCTCCCGCCTAAGTGCTTGACAGTTGGTGCCTCGGGCAGCTTAAGCAGCAGCTCAAAAAGGCATGCGCATTTAATGACTGACGTGATGATCCGATTCAGCTATGACGGTCTAGTTGTTCTAGCGCCAGTCTGGTTAGATCCTGACTAGACCAACCCCCCATGTGACATTTGGCAGGTTGGACTCTGAGATCCCGGGTTGACCAAAGTAGGATGTCAACCCAAATCACCAAAGCGATTGACCTGATACCGAGCAATCATCCCGAGTTGTACCAATTTCCAAGCCTCATTTGACAAAGCACCAATTTAGCCTTGGAAATGGGGGGCAACTGATATGTACATAAGTATTCAACCAATAAGAGCAAGGCTCAATGACCACATCAGGTAGCACCCGATCAGGAGGCATAGTTATCCTGACCGGACCACCGACCTAGCCTACAAGTCAGGAATGCCACCTCGGCCTAGTTCCTTGTAGGACAGTTCAGGACAACCTGGAGACACAATTAGAATTCATCCAGATAATTTCCTATACCAGCTAGAAGGCTAATGGAATGTTAATAAAGTTTCCTAATCAAATTAGGAAACTCGCACAATTGGTGTTAATCATACCTAATCAAATTAGATTACCTAATTGATACAGTTTCTATGTACGAGGAGGTCTCTTGCAAGTATAAAAGAGACCCCTCACCCCCTACATGGGGAAGGATCAATTATCTTCTACACAACACTCACCGTAGACCTGTGAAGCTGGCTCGGCCGGCCTATGTTAGTTCTGATCTATTGTTGGTTCACCGGCTATTTCATAATATAGTGAAAGTGCTGAGACACACCGCATGGATATAGGTCTCTTCATTAACAAGACTGAACCACATACAAATCTTCTCTCCCTTTTCTTTTCTTACATTACCCCAAATTTTGGCATCATCACATCCTATCATGGATAGGCCTCTAGTCAACATCCTTTTATTTAATTTAAAACTTTATATATGTCCTAATCAATATATAGATATAGATATACATAGCACAAGCATGTCGAAAGGGATGTAAGATTACTAAAAAGGGCATCCATAACAAAGTAAGTTCAAATAGCATACAATATGGGATACAAAAATGAACGAGAAAGTTCACTGGGATCCAACTGCGATAGGGAAACGTGCAATGCAAGCATAAATATTAAACCCTAAGAAGAGCTCTCTAAATCATATAAACACATAAGGCATCATCCTAATCTAAGGTGTCACACATGAAGTCGTAAAATTGATAAAACAACTAAGACCAAATAAATAAGAGGGAACATGAAGAATCATACCTAGATAGTGCTACAAAACAAAGGTTAGTCCACATGGATGAACATGATAAAATAGGATTCACCTAGATTCTAACAAGAGGGAAAATAACAAAGTATTGGAGCCTTTCCCATCAAGGAAATCGCAACATTCCTATAGATATACGAGTCTCAACGGGAAGGCCAAAAGAGACCTTAACCTAGAGCCAATGTAACGTCAACATAGCAGTGGCATGACCTCAACATGATCGAAAAGAATTCTTAGCTAAGTTAACAAATCAAAATTCATCATCACAAATTATGCTCTAGCATCCCTAACACATAAGAATTCTTTCTAGAACATGATTACCAAGATGCATGATAATAAACATGACATGAATCACTTGATTTAGATCTTTGAGTCTCTGGATTTAGGTTCAATTAGTTATAAATAAAACATGATTTGAGCTTTAAGGCCTTAAAAAGTAATTTGGATCCAAATTAGTAATGTTCATCAAATCTGCCTCAGAAATCCAGAAATTACAAAATAGAAACATAAACTTCTAAAATTAGAAAACAATGGTACCCATGGTTTGATCTGGATGATTTTCACATATGACATGACTCCATGGGTCTAGTTTCTATATCAAAAACAAAATTAAAGATTACATGGCTCAATCTATGGGAATTGGACCCAGATTAGACATCACTCAGATTCTATCAACTCTATGTCTAGCAATATTGCATGATTTATTAAAAATAGTAAATTAACTTTAAAACATTCAATTTTATTGGAGAATCTCACTACCTCACCAAAGTTCATTGGAAAAAACTTTGAGGTCCAAATAATTTAATTAAGACTCTGATCCACTCATTTTCAAATAGGCTCACTATTTTGGAATTCTGGATAGAGAGTGGCTAGTTCACAAAATCCATGATTAAACCATCAAATCATATAATTGAGTCAAAGTAAATATTACAGTGGTAAATCTAGTCATGGACAAATTCCAATTTGTCTCATTCAAATCCAATGGATCATGATTTACTTAAAAATACTTGATCGTAGATCGTCATTGAAGTCACTCCTCTATTAATGAATCAATATTCATACCTCAAGATCAAACAAGATCTAGAATCCTATAGAGAATTTTGACCTAGTATGATCATGTAATACCTGATATTTTCGTTGGACTTTTGCATTTCTGTATATATAAATAAGATTCAGCAGCCTTGTCTTTAACTTTCATGTACCGCCCTTTTTCAGTCGATTGAATTCAATCAATTGAACTTGTGCATAATCAATCGATTGAGCCTTCCTCAATCAAATGAACAGTTGACGACCTGAATATAAGACGTGGACCCATACCAATCGATTGTACCCCACATTAATCGATTAAAAATGACTAAACTTGATCTCTAAGTTTATTTCGTGTAGCCAAGCTTCATTTCCCTCCCCTATATATACCTCTCCCTATATATGTATATATGGTTAATAAATTTTTTAAGAGAGTTTAGGGACAGATATACAATACGTATATACATATACCCATATTCTACATATATTCACATCATATATATACACAAACATACCCTTACACACCCTCTGCAAGAAGAGGAGAAGAAGTAGAAGATAGATGGCATCTCATAAGAAGAGAAGAAAACTTAAAAGAGAGAAGAACTACCCTAAGAGGACCCGAGCACCACCCCGATGTCACCGGCATCACCGGACCTTAACGGTGAGTGCCTATGCTCACTTAGTAGCGTAGATATGTAGGTATATATGTGTTTTGGCAAGAAAGAATAGACCCCAAACATGCATACAAGGTCTAGTTCAATTCTGGGAGAAAGACGCATTTTCAATCGATTGAACTAAGTTTAATCAATTGAGAATGGGTCACAGTCAATCGATTGAAAATAGGCCCAATCGATTCAATCGATTGAGCATTTCCCAATCGATTGAACGTAACTTTAATCAATTAAAATGGATTTTAATCGATTGAATGAGACATTGGTAAATGTTTAGTCTGCTTATACCTAATGAACTGTTAAATTGTTTTATATCATGTATTGATTTGTTAATAGCTGTATTGGAATAATGTACACATTGAATAATAAGATTAATGTATTAAACAGTGGAACCATTGGTATAATGATGAGATAATGTTATTAATTGAATTGAGAAGCCAACGTACATAGTAGTGGGTCTATCAACCGTAGAGGTCGATACTATTCATGATAAAGTATGGAAATTCGATCACGACGATCGTACGATGTCGGGTATGGGATCCTAATGAGCTAAAATGTATCAGGGCGTGTTGGCCGGAATGTATTAGGGCAGATTGGACAAAATGTATCAAGCTTGTTGGCTAGAATGTATTAGGGCGTATTGGCGAGAATGTATTGGGCATGTTGGCTAGAATGAATCGGGCATATTGGCCGGAATAAATCGGGCGTGTTTGCCAACATGTATCGGGGTGTGTTGGCCAGAATATATCGAGGTGTGTTGACCATAATGCATCGAGACGGTCCGGCCCAAGAGTTGGGACTTCGTGTTGAGTTGATAGATTACGTGGTATGGGACTACATGCCTAATTTATGGGTAAGAGAATTGGGACTTCATGTCAGTTATGATAAGTTGTAATGTATTAGGCTACGTGCCAAGTTAGAAAGGGATTGTTTGAGATGTTAGATATGAGGCTACATGCAAAATGTGGACCTAAGAGTCCATCTTATGATTGGGATTGGTTAGGACGATGTTTGATGTTATATATTGAGTTGGTGCATTCATGAATGTGAACGATGAGATGATCCTTTAATGATGTTATTTTATATATTGCATGTCTATAGATACTCTGTTAGTATTTGCATTCACTCAGCTTACGTAACTGACAACATTTTTTGTGGTTGGATATTCTATGTTCAACTGATCAAGGTTATGAGTATGCAGGGGATGAGCACATTACCAGAGGCTATGAAGGAGAAGCCTACAATAAGGAAGGCTATACTGGAGACAACTACTATGCAAGCTGAATATCTAAAAATGTGCCATAGTAAGTTTACGATTATGTTTTAAAGACTCTGTAATAAGCTAAAGTTTGTAATCGGGAGGTGTACCGTAATACTTTATTTTCGCTGCTACTTAATTTTTATAATAGCTAGTAAAACTCTGATTATATATGTCAAAACTAGAATTTCCTAATGCGTCGTCGGATCTATTACTCTGATGTTTAGACTTGGTTATGGACAATGTGGTGACTTTCAACTGTCCTGGCCTACAAGTTCAAAAAGGAATTTATTTTCTCTATTTTTGCTACTCTGAGGCGTGATAGGATTTTTGTTTTCAGAGCCTAGGTTCAGTAGTCACGCACACTAATTGTCTAACATTTCTTGAGTTTTGAACCTTAAGATTCCTTGAGATCAGGGTTGACTCTAAGTAAATGTTTTGAAGTTGTTCATATAGAGTTATTTTTTTTATTAATGTGATAATAGTTGTAACTACTACGTTTAGTTTGTGAACTACTTTCTAAGATTATTTTTGGATTGATGAATAACCGATAGATGTCTATATAGATACCCAACCACACTACATTGATGGCGGGAATATATACCCAGAACCGTCCTGCACCAATTGAGGATGTAGTACCCCCAGTACCTCCGCCTGTAGATCTGACAGGCATGTTCAAAGCCTTTATACAAAGGATGGAACGAATCAACAACACGAACGTAAATTATTATAATAAACATGGACCACCTCTGAGGCCAGTCGAAGATAGAATAGTATAACATTTCTGTCATTTTTTTCTAGAGAAGTTTGATGGGAATACTGAGCCATGGCAAGTGGAACAGTGGCTCTGGGAGATGGAAGCAATCTTTGACACCCTAGGATGCAACGAGATCGAGAAGCGTCAACTGGCTACATTTTAGTTTTCCTATGCGGTGGCCGATTAGTAGGAATCGGAGAAGGAAACCATAGGAGAAGATGTAGTCGGAAGAATGCTCTGGATCACATTTAAAGGGCTGTTTTGGAAAACTAATTTCCTCATACAAATAGGAATAGGAAGAAGAGAGAATTCATTGAGTTGAGACAAGGGAACCATACTATGAGAGAGTATACGATGCAATTCAAATGATTATCTTGATTCACCCTTCATATGATTGATACCCCAGAGAAGAAGAATAGGCAATATCACCAATGCCTCTCACTACTGCTACAACAAATGACGTTGAATCATCAGGGTCAGAATTTTAAGGCCATAGTAGGAATGGCAATTGGCCATGAGGATATTAACAGTCAAAAGCAAGGACACTTTGGGAATCGACTACCACCAAGAAGTAACCACGGACCGAGACCTCAGATGCAGTTCCAAGGGGACAAGCGCAACTGGACTGGCGAAAGGAAGCCACAACCCTTGTTTTCCTTGAACTAATATGCTATAACGCAGGCACCTCCCCCACAAGGACTACTTACCATTGGAGGCAACACTGGCGAATGCTTTAAATATAGAAAACCTAGTCATTTGGTTGAGGATTGCCGAGCTTCCAAGAACTACAACCAGTCGAGCGCTCTCTATTATAACTGTAACAAGCGTGACCACATCAGCAAGGACTGCAGAGCACCCCGTAGGGCATATAATGGACTAACTGCTCAGGGCCAAGTCGGATAGACTCATTTGAATGCTATCATCCCAGAGGATGCGGGATTTGACGAGGTTAAACAACAAAATATGGAAGGTGCTCTTACATTATTCAGCACTCAAGTTAATGTTTTATTCGATACTGGTGCTTTAAACTCGTTTATTGCTATCATTATTGTCGAACGTTTGGGTTTAGTACCCCAGGTGCTTGATGTATCCCTGAATGCAGTATTACCTTTGGGAATGATAGTAAGATTAGGGAAAGTTTACAAGGATTGTACCTTACCCCTTGAGGATAGAAATCTTCTTGCAGATCTAATCGTCCTGTCAATGAAAGAATTTGACATCATCTTAGGAATTGAATGGTTCACAAAGTATCATGCTAAGTTGGATTGTGCCAATAAGATGATCACATTTTTAGTACCAGGAAGTCAGCCTTGTAACTTCCAGTGCAACTCCTCGAGTGATGCTTTTCTTACTAGCCATCTAGCAGCTATCTAGAGCTCGAGTTCGAACTCACTATGGCATAGATTCCTATAGTCCAAGACTTTGAGGATGTGTTTTGGAATATTTTAGGCTTATCACCTAAGCAAGAGATTGACTTCTGTATCAAGTTAGTACCCAACACTTTACCATTATCAAAGGCTCCTTATCGGATGCCACCAATGGAGATGCAAAAAAGAAGCAAGTACAGGAGTTGGAGGATCTCAAAGTTATTTAACCAAGAATGTTGCCTTAGTGAGTGTGTGGACACCGGAAGTGGACCACTTCTCTTGTTCGAGATTGTTTTGAAATTGATTTGAATCAAAGAAAGAAAATAGGTCTGTTGAAAACAGATACAGAGTCGCCACTTGGTCTTTAAGGAACCAAGAAACCTAATTTTGACTCACCCAAGCGGATAAGGGCACCGGCCCTTCATAACCAAAGAACTTGGTTCGGGGTTTTGGTACGAGAGAGGAAGGAGCCTTTGTCGCGACTAAAACACCCTCAACTCGCCCCGTCTTTCGACGGGCCTCAATTAGCATCCAAATAATCATCTTATACTATGTATGGTTTGGCAATTAATACTATGATAGTATATTACATCACATAAGAAACTTGAAATGGAAGATCTAAAGATAAGATATCATTCATAAGATCTAAGTCAAATATCATACAATGTAAAGTGAAAGATCACACAAATAAACTTAGGAAAAATAGTCTAATCATGTATCAAATAATCAAGACTTCCTAATCTAAAGGGGGACATGAATTGTTCTTGAAACAAATAGTCAAAGAAAACAAGGATGCTTAGCAAGCTAGTATGATGCATGTTATTCTTTGATAAAAGAAGACCTCTCAATCCTCGGGACGGATGAGAAAGGATGATTAGATCAAGGGGAAGCATGAACGGGTGATCGAGTTCATTCCTTATAATCTCCTTAGATTAAGAGTTACAAAAACCCCAAATCTTGCATGAATGCAATGTATGTATCTAAAGTGTACAAAGGTTGTAGTGTGTTTTGTGTACATGGATTTCTAGAATGACTTAGAAGTCTAAAATGTGTATGGATGGATGAATGAAATCAACATGGGATGTGTACAAATGTAGTATGAACTACTTCCTAAGATATGAACTAATTTGGAGTTCATGTAAGCATCAAATCAAAGAATGAAAGTTAAAAGGTGTTTGCTGTGAATAGTGGACAGAACAGTAACATGATCTTGTAGAAAATGAAAAGAGGGGTTAGGAATGTTTTCAATGCATGATTTTTTATGGAGATGTTCCTTATTGTGTTTATAACACAACCCAAAAGGCCAATCTTGAATATCTATCACAGATTGAGAGAAATTATATAAACAATAGAGGTCACTCAGAAATAGAGTTCGTACTGTCGACTGAAATGTTAGAAAATCTTAGAAAATGAAAAAGAATGATCTAGAGGCCCATTTTATACAGAAAGTTTCCTAAGACATTGAATTTGAAGGGAAAAATAAGTTAGGACCACCCCGTTTGGAAAAGTTTTCTGGAAAAGAGGTCGTAAGTTGACCTAGCTGCTGTGACAGCAAAAACAGAATGTTTGGAAGGAATGTTGGGACCCAAATGGACCATTTCCAAGTACTTCCAAGTCAAAACAAAAATCATGGGTGTTCTCCAATGAGTTAGGAAGACTTTCCAAGTGGCCTTGTATCCATATGTTGAGTATTGAGTTCTAGAAAAATCTTTGAACTCAACTCACTCACTGTTTTGACTCATTGTTTTGAAGATTTTGGAGAAAATAAAGTTTTGTTTCTTGAAACCAAATGAGAGGGATTGAGAGGGGTTTTGAAATAGATGTTTTGAAAACATGTTTTCAACACTCAATAAGGATCATAGTCACTTAGAATACCTACATCAAACTCATCATTTAAGAACCTCCAAGATTGTTGGAGAGATTTATTTTGTTTTTGGACATAACTTCAATATATTCCAAGAATACCTTGGAAGTATTGAGGTTATGATCATCATCTATCAAACATGTTTTTTGAGGTCAAGAGCTACTATCCATAAGGATTCACTCACCCCAAACTTCATGTCATCACTTAGATGATGATGAACTAGTAAGTAAATAAAGAAAAGAAAAAGAAATGAGATAAGGAGAGATGAACATATATATAATCAAAGCAAGTAAATAGCAATCAATAGATGATAATCAATGTGATTTTGGACTTGTAGCTTGGTGTTTCACTCATAGATTTTGACATTTGGACATGGAAGTAGCTTCCTATCTCATGAATGCTCAAGAATGAGGGTTGGAGTGGACTTTGAATGTGAAGTATATAGAAGGGTGATGGAAGAAAACAAGAATAAAACTCACTTTCTTATGGAAAATCAATGGGAGAAGCTCCCTTTCTCTCTTCTAAACCTATCTCTATCTCTCTTCTTCTCTACAACTTTTCAAGCTTTGCACTTGGCCCCCCCAAAATGAAGAGCAATGGGGGGTTTAAATAGGCCAATTTGGGGTGGTTTTGGGGTTTTAGAAGTACTCCCATTGGTCCCAAACATCTGAAATCATGAAACCACGTCTTTTTGGATTTAATCAAAATGGAACCACAAGAATATTTACAAAAACTTACTGTTCTGGAGGTGAGTGCCGCGGCGGCACTGGGCCACTGCCGCGGCGGCAGTGGGCCAGTGCCGCGGCGGCACTGCTCCTCCCTTCGTCTGGATAATGCTGTTTAGGCCCCCCGAAGTTCCGGTATTCGCGAAAAGGCCCTATTTCGTCCGAAATTCACAGAAAATGCATACGAACTCCAAATTGAGGTTGTGATATACCGTTGGAAAGGTAATGGAGTCTACTTTACGTAAAAAATAGTTCGGAGATAGGTCACTTTGAAAAGTTTTGCGGTATTCGCGATAAAAGCCGATTTGATCGCCTTTTTCGCCTTTGGAAATTCATAATAAATTCGTTTTAAATCCAGAAATTATGTGCGATATACCGTTGGAAAGCTATTGACCTCTAGTATCCATGAAAAATATTTGAAAATTGTTTCGGTTCCCCGATTCCAAAGTCAAATCTTGGTCAAACCGGTCAAACCTGGGATTCCCGGGAAGTTCTGGGAACCTCTGGGAGCTCCCAGGAGCTGATGTTTTCGCTCAATTTTCTTTTGGAACTTGTTTTAATACTTTTCTCATGATTTAGAATGGTTCCGGTGAATTCAGACAATTTCGGTCAAACTTGGTCAAACTCTGGTCAACCTGGTCAAACCTTGGTCAAACCGGTCAACGGGGACTTTCGGGGAACTTCCGGGACTTCCGGGGGTCTCTGGGAGCTGACGATTTCTTCCGGTTTTATTTAAAAACTCATTTTATCACTTTTCTTACGACGTAGTATGTTTTCAGAACTTTGGGACCAAATCTGGGAATTTTCGGACTTTCAAGGGCATTTTGGTCATTCTGAGCATTCTGAGAGATAGAGCTGACTTCCGAGAGTCCTTTTGAGTCTTTTACGATCATTGTGAACCACCAAGCTACGGGTCTCCTAAATCTGATAGCCGACAAAATGGGGTGTCTACAGTTTGCCCCTCTTTGGCAGGAACTTGCGAGGCAACGCATGTCGCAAGCGAGTGCCAAAGTTTTGAAGAGACAGGACTTTTTGGAGGCTATGGATTTAGGATAAAAAGCATTGCAAAAGATGCAAGGATGATGCTGGTCGTGCTCCGCGTGAGCTGCCTACGTATCCCAAGGGGAATCAGACCAGGACGTAGTTCGGGACACGAAAGGGATAAATTACATATGCACATACACAACAATCAGGCGGATGCTATGCTATATGAGGATGATATGCTGTGTGTGGATGTGATATGATCTCATAGATGAGTCCTATCATGCCTAGTTTTCTGATCCTAGGATGAGCAGGTGCCAAGGGGTGTGCCACTCCGAGTGGGCTAGTGTTGTGCTAGTGTTTGTGATTGTGACGTGGTGGGTGACTCAGATAAGGGCATTGAAGTTTTTAGAAGACTCGGGTTTTAGGGGCAAACTTCTGGAAGTGTGCTTTGCGAGCGAATGTAACTGGATGTGGGGTCTCAGGGGACTATGACCGAAGATGTCTTTTGGCAAATAACTGACGGACACAGGGGCTCCGGAAATTAAGAGACTGACATGGAAGCCATGGGACGAACGTGACATCCTGGGATGTCCTATGATGAACAGGGAGGCCCTAATGGTGTGATGAGAGCGATGGACCGACGATGACGAGTCAAAAATGGACTACTGACGGTGTATAAACCTGCTGAGGATTAATCTGAATCTGCTGGGGATGAAGCGATACTTTCTAGGATCTCTTTTCAACTGCTCCTTTTGATCGAATCTTTCGGGCCTGCCGGGGTCTCTGGTATCTGTCTGCTTTTGTCCTCGGAGGATGATGCAGGGTTCACGGGGAATCTCTTTTGGTGCTCAATCCAAGAGAGCCTGTCAGGGCCTCTGGGAGCTGGTATCTGTCTGCTTTTGTCCTCGGAGGATGATGCAGGGTTCACGGGGAATCTCTTTTGGTGCTCAATCCAAGAGAGCCTGTCAGGGCCTCTGGGAGCTGGTATCTGTCTGCTTTTGTCCTCGGAGGATGATGCAGGGTTCACGGGGAATCTCTTTTGGTGCTCAATCCAAGAGAGCCTGTCAGGGCCTCTGGGAGCTGGTATCTGTCTGCTTTTGTCCTCGGAGGATGATGCAGGGTTCACGGGGAATCTCTTTTGGTGCTCAATCCAAGAGAGCCTGTCAGGGCTTCTGGGAGCTGGTATCTGTCTGCTTTTGTCCTCGGAGGATGATGCAGGGTTCACGGGGAATCTCTTTTGGTGCTCAATCCAAGAGAGCCTGTCGGGGCCTCTGGGAGCTGGCATCTGTCTGCTTTTGTCCTCGGAGGATGATGCAGGGTTCACGGGGAATCTCTTTTAGTGCTCAATCCAAGAGAGCCTGTCAGGGCCTCTGGGAGCTGGTATCTGTCTGCTTTTGTCCTCGGAGGATGATGCAGGGTTCACGGGGAATCTCTTTTGGTGCTCAATCCAAGAGAGCCTGTCGGGGCCTCTGGGAGCTGGTATCTGTCTGCTTTTGTCCTCAGAGGATGATGCAGGGTTCACGGGGAATCTCTTTTGGTGCTCAATCCAAGAGAGCCTGTCAGGGCTTCTGGGAGCTGGTATCTGTCTGCTTTTATCCTCGGAGGATGATGCAGGGTTCACGGGGAATCTCTTTTGGTGCTCAATCCAAGAGAGCCTGTCGGGGCCTCTGGGAGCTGGCATCTGTCTGCTTTTGTCCTCGGAGGATGATGCACGGTTCATGGGGAATCTCTTTTAGTGCTCAATCCAAGAGAGCCTGTCAGGGCCTCTGGGAGCTGGTATCTGTCTGCTTTTGTCCTCGGAGGATGATGCAGGGTTCACGGGGAATCTCTTTTGGTGCTCAATCCAAGAGAGCCTGTCGGGGCCTCTGGGAGCTGGTATCTGTCTGCTTTTGTCCTCGGAGGATGATGCAGGGTTCACGGGGAATCTCTTTTGGTGCTCAATCCAAGAGAGCCTGTCAGGGCCTCTGGGAGCTGGTATCTGTCTGCTTTTGTCCTCGGAGGATGATGCAGGGTTCTCGGAGAATCTCTTTTGGCGCTCAATCCAAGGGGGCCAGTCAGGGCCTCCGGGAGCTGAAGGATAATGTACTCTGTTAGGAAGAAAGAAATACGTCCTTTAAATGAGAGTCAAGGTATCATTCTATTTGTGATGAGGGATACGGAGATGGCCTGCGGTAGTTAAGAGGAGAGTGATGGACTTATGTTGCTTTAGGATGAAAGAAGGTCATCAACAGCCACTCATGGACTTATGTTGCATGAAGAAAAAAAGAAAGATCAACAGCCACTCATGGACTTATGTTGTATGAAGAAATATAAAAGATCAACAGCCACTCATGGACTTATGTTGCTAGGAGGAAGGAAGATCATCAACAGCCACTCATGGACTTATGTTGCATGAAGAAAGATGAAAGATCAACAGCCACTCATGGACTTATGTTGCTAGGAGAAAGAAAGATCATCAACAGCCACTCATGGACTTATATTGCATGAAGGAAGATGAAAGATCAACAGCCACTCATGGACTTATATTGCATGAAGGAAGATGAAAGATCAACATCCACTCATGGACTTATGTTGCTAGGAGAAAAGAAGATCATCAACAGCCACTCATGGACTTATGTTGCATGAAGAAAGATGAACAGCCACTCATGGACTTATGTTGCTAGGAGAAAGGAAGATCATCAACAGCCACTCATGGACTTATGTTGCATGAAGAAAGATCAACAGCCACTCATGGACTTATGTTGTATGGAGAAAGGAAGATCATCAACAGCCACTCATGGACTTATGTTGCATGAACAAAGGAAGATCATCAACAGCCACTCATGGACTTATGTTGCATGAAGAAAGATCAACAGCCACTCATGGACTTATGTTGCTAGGAGAAAGAAAGATCATCAACAGCCACTCGTGGACTTATGTTGCAAGAAGATGAAGGTCAACTTTTGATGGTTTGGAAAGGGATGAAATTCGCATTTGCCCTAAGTTTGGACGCTTCTCCTGCTGACGCCTTGACCGGTGTAGTAATGGTGTTTGGTACTCCTGCTTGTATTGTCATTAGAATGCTCTATATAACTTGATTTGAAAATTCATTATTCGTCACTGTTGACTTACACATTTGAGACTACAACAGACTCAAAAACTTGACAGACATTGACGCATGAGGACGACACATTTGACACCAAAATGAAACAAGGTCGACTTGCCAAAACTTAATGTGCTTTTGTCATAAATGATGTACCATTTCTCTTTTGTGTTTACTTCTCTCCTTAACGTGGCATCACTTTGATGGTGAATCTTATTTTTGAAAATTCCTCCCTGCTAATCTAATCAATTTCTTTGCTTCTCTCAAGATGTGCTTTGAATTAGTGCCTTAGCTTATGGAATGAAAGACGCTCCATTTCCATCTGTTCAAGACAATGTTCTTGAAGGCTTACCATTGGTGTATAGGGATCAGGTGGCAAACGAAGTTTGCCCCTAGTTTGAAGGGCATGAAGTGGGATCGGTAGGCAAACGAGGCAAATGACCGAAGTTTGCCCCTAGTTTGGAGGAAGGTTCATTGGAGGTTTTGGACAAACGAGGTAGGTGACCAAAGTTTGCCCCTTGTGTGAAGGGTAGATAGTAAAAGTCAGGCAAACGAGGCGGGTAGCCAAAGTTTGCCCCTAGTGTGGAAGGTGATTTTCTGGCTTGAGGCATGGACCGTGACTTTAATCTCTCAAATGCTCATAACTTTTGCCTAGGCACCAGTGAGGTGACCTAGCAAGCTCTTTTCTCTCTTTTGTTATTGCTCACCTTGGATTTAACTCTAATTTTTGCCTAGGCGTCCTTTCGGATTTTCGACCTAGCGAGCCATCCTTCTTTTTTCTTTTTTTGAAAGTCTGCCTACGTACCCCCAAGTGGGGATCAGGTCCAACGTAGTTCGGGCCATGGTTGGAAAGAAGCGGGTTGATTTTTAGGTAGGTGGGGTGACCGAACCGATGCGGTTGCCTACGTATCCCCGAGTGGGAATCAGGTCGAGCGTAGTTCAAGGCAAGGCTTGAAGGAAATTGGTTTGATTATGATGGTGTTGACCGAACCGATGTGGTTGCCTACGTATGCCCGAGTGGGAATCAGGTCGAGCGTAGTTCAAGGCAAGGCTTGAAGGAAATTGGTTTGATTATGATGGTGTTGACCGAACCGATGTGGTTGCCTACGTATCCCCGAGTAGGAATCAGGTCGAGCGTAGTTCAAGGCAAGGCTTGAAATAAGGGGTTTGAGGTATGAGGGTTTTTCAAACCAATCGTCAAAGAAGTTCAAACTTGAGCCACTTGTGGTAGCTTTGAATAAAAAAGATTCAGTTTCAATCTCCCTTTCTTTTCTTTTTCTTTTTCTTTTTCTTTTGTTTTGAGGATTGATCCTTTTCACTTTTGCCTAGCCAGTCAATTTTTGCTTTTCATGTAGTTGATTCTTGCAAGATCCTTCAATCGCAATCTCCGAATTCTAGAATGTGCATGTCAGCTCTTGGAATTTATTTGTGGTCATTCCGTGCCTTTTGAAATGTGATCTTGGCACGTTCTTAAGATGTATCTTGAAGCGTATGATTCTCTTATTTGTTTCATCAAAATTTTCTCAAACATTTTGACTGGCTAGGGTCAGATTTTGGAAATCAACACCTTTTTCAGCTCTAACTTTTGCCTGGGTGCCCTTTCGGGTTTTCAACCTAGCAAGCTTTTCTTTTTTTTTCTTTTTTTTTTTGAAAGTGGAGATGAAACTCATTGAAATGTTTGGCTACCATCAAGGACCAAGTCTGCACAGGTTCGCATGGCTATCAATTGGGTTGGGCCCAAGGCTTTGAAACGGTAGAAATGGTGGAAAGGGTGTTGGGCAAGCCCCAAGTCAGTTCCAAGCATGTCTTTTCAAGATTGAGGCAAGAGAATCTTTAAATTCTTAAAGTAAGACTATTCAATTCCAGCTCTTCATCAGTGTCAGCGTGAAATCGATTTTAACCTTTCAGGATTCTTTTTGTTTTGTCGTAGAAAAATTATTACCAGAGTAATATCCATGGTAATTTGAAAAGTGACACTTCAGTCTAGTGATTCATGCATCTATGACTAAGCACATCATATTAGGCAAAATGAGACTTCATTCCATCAGTAGAGAAGGATTACAGACTCATTAACAACTCGGTGACAGGCAGACTCGATCACAAGACTAAACTTGAAATAGACAAACACACAACAGACTCGACTGGACTCGACCCGGTCTCAAATGAAATGTCACAGTGACTCACTTATTCTTTTTATTTCTTTTTTTCTAAAGAGCATCTTCATTTGGTTTTCTAGCAAGAGTCCCAAAACACCATCACTTTACCAGCACAGGTTCAACATTCATGGGCCTCAGCGAAGAGGATCATTCGAATAGGTAAGCCAGGGGCTTAGGTGACACAGGGTTGAATGGGTGGTGGCTCAATGATGTTTTGGTCGATGAGGTCCTGGATATCATGGCAGAGACGTATGCACTGGTCAGTGTCATGGCCTGGGCCTTGGTGGTAGGCGCATCGTCTGGACAGGTCACAGTTAGGTGGTGGGAGATCGGCACGAGGCTGAAGGAGTTGGAGGTGTCCCTTTTTTAGCAGACGGCCTAAGGCTATGGAGGGGGAGATATCTAGTTTGGCAAAGGTATGAGGTTGCTTTTTCTGGTAAGGGCAACTAGTGGTTTGGTTGGAGGATTTGGTATGGCCGATGAGGGTATGCCATGGGTTGGCTGCGCAGGGCGTCGACATGGACTGGTGTTGGGGTTCATCATTCTTGAACTTTTCTTCTATGATGGCATCCTCAATTCTGGTCCCCATTTCAAGTAGTTCTTTGCTAATGCTCCGTGCCATCTTTTCAAATCGACTCACCCTTAAACTCAACTGCTCAACAGTGGTTTGTAGCTTGTTCACTTTCTCTTCCAGAGCTTTGTAGGCCATTGGTGGATCGATGATGGTCTGTGCTAGCCCGTGATCACGATAATGAATTTGTGGAGGTACAATAGTGTTTTTACCCAGGGCTACAATTTTTCTGCAAATAGAAGTAAAATTCCAAATTAGCGGAGGCGCGAAACACTTCTTATGGACTCCTATCAGGGAGAGATGATCAGAGATTTTGAAGAATTCATCGATGTGAACCGATGTTACAGTAAGTATACGACTTCTGTACAATGATTGAGATGGGTGGGGATGATGATACGTATGTATTCGATGTGTAGAGACTGACATGTGTGAGACTGATAAGATGTGTGTGCATGTAGACTGACACAAATTGTGTATGTATATGAGACAAGCATGCGAATGCAAGCCCTAATCTATATGACGCTCCTATTTCTAACAGATAGCAGCTAAACAAATAAGGTCCTAGCCATACAGAGTGTGCTAACCTTACTATCCAGTATGATCACCAAGGGATAACAGGGATTTCCGGGATACTTCGGGAATTTTGGACAGAGTTTCTGGGAGAAACAGGGATTCGGAAGATTCGGAGAAATTTCTAGAAGTCATTTGAGTTTCTAGGAGAAATAGGGATTTCTGGTTGATTTGGACTGAGCTTCTAGGAGAAATTGGAAAATCAGAATTTCTGGGAGAAATTGGTACATCTAGGCATTTTTGGGAAGTTTGGATGGAGTTGTTGGAATTTTTGGAAAATCTTGAAAATTTGGATAGAGCTTATGGGAAAACATGAAAACTCGGGTAAGTTGGACAGAGTTTCTGGGAGAAACAAGTATACCAGAATTTCTGGGAGAAATTGAGATTTCTGGGTAATCTGAGAGATTTGGACAGAGCTTCTGGGAAAATAGGTATAACTGGGTAAGTCGGACATAGTTTCTAAGAGAAACAAGTATATCGGAATTTCTAAGAAAAATTGAGGTTTTTGAGTATTCTGGGGGAAGCAAGAATATCTGGGGGGACATAAGTATATCGGAGTTTCTGGAAGAAATTGAGATTTCTGGGTAATCTGGGGAGAAATAGGGATTTCTAGGAAATCTGGGTGATTCGGACAGAGTTTCTAGGAGAAACAGGGATATCCTGATGAGTTGGGTAGAGTTTCTGGAAGAAATAGGAACATACGACGGGAATAGGTGATGATGATGATCATACTGTCTAGCAAGTTTTCATACTCCTATGTCTCAGGATCAACAAACAAGGTTTGCGGTGTATATCTTTGTGAGCATGGAGCAGACATCCTTATCATGGTACCTAGGAAAGTCAACTCAATGTGATCACATGTGAGTGATTGCCTTGGGAATCATAAGAAAAGAGGTTCTGTTCTATGCCACATAAGCGTCTACATCGCGCAGGTAATCCCGCCAGGGCATACAGCAGTTATATCACATTGTCCCACTTCTCTTGTTCGAAGATTGTTTTGAAATTGATTTGAATCAAAGAAAAAAATAGGTCTGTTGAAAACAGATACAGAGTCGCCACTTGGTCTTTAAGGAACCAAGAAACCTAATTTTGACTCACCCAAGCGGATAAGGGCACCGGCCCTTCATAACCAAAGAACTTGGTTCGGGGTTTTGGTACGAGAGAGGAAGGAGCCTTTGTCGCGACTAAAACACCCTCAACTCGCCCCATCTTTCGACGGGCCTCAATTAGCATCCAAATAATCATCTTATACTATGTATGGTTTGGCAATTAATACTATGATAGTATATTACATCACATAAGAAACTTGAAATGGAAGATCTAAAGATAAGATATCATTCATAAGATCTAAGTCAAATATCATACAATGTAAAGTGAAAGATCACACAAATAAACTTAGGAAAAAATAGTCTAATCATGTATCAAATAATCAAGACTTCCTAATCTAAAGGGGGACATGAATTGTTCTTGAAACAAATAGTCAAAGAAAACAAGGATGCTTAGCAAGCTAGTATGATGCATGTTATTCTTTGATAAAAGAAGACCTCTCAATCCCCGGGACGGATGAGAAAGGATGATTAGATCAAGGGGAAGCATGAACGGGTGATCGAGTTCATTCCTTATAATCTCCTTAGATTAAGAGTTACAAAAACCCCAAATCTTGCATGAATGCAATGTATGTATCTAAAGTGTACAAAGGTTGTAGTGTGTTTTGTGTACATGGATTTCTAGAATGACTTAGAAGTCTAAAATGTGTATGGATGGATGAATGAAATCAACATGGGATGTGTACAAATGTAGTATGAACTACTTCCTAAGATATGAACTAATTTGGAGTTCATGTAAGCATCAAATCAAAGAATGAAAGTTAAAAGGTGTTTGCTGTGAATAGTGGACAGAACAGTAACATGATCTTGTAGAAAATGAAAAGAGGGGTTAGGAATGTTTTCAATGCATGATTTTTTATGGAGATGTTCCTTATTGTGTCTAGAACACAACCCAAAAGGCCAATCTTGAATATCTATAACAGATTGAGAGAAATTATATAAACAATAGAGGTCACTCAGAAATAGAGTTCGTACTGTCGACTGAAATGTTAGAAAATCTTAGAAAATGAAAAAGAATGATCTAGAGGCCCATTTTATACAGAAAGTTTCCTAAGACATTGAATTTTAAGGGAAAAATAAGTTAGGACCACCCCTTTTGGAAAAGTTTTCTGGAAAAGAGGTCGTAAGTTGACCTAGCTGCTGTGACAGCAAAAACAGAATGTTTGGAAGGAATGTTGGGACCCAAATGGACCATTTCCAAGTACTTCCAAGTCAAAACAAATATCATGGGTGTTCTCCAATGAGTTAGGAAGACTTTCCAAGTGGCCTTGTATCCATATGTTGAGTATTGAGTTCTAGAAAAATCTTTGAACTCAACTCACTCACTGTTTTGACTCATTGTTTTGAAGATTTTGGAGAAAACAAAGTTTTGTTTCTTGAAACCAAATGAGAGGGATTGAGAGGGGTTTTGAAATAGATGTTTTGAAAACATGTTTTCAACACTCAATAAGGATCATAGCCACTTAGAATACCTACATCAAACTCATCATTTAAGAACCTCCAAGATTGTTGGAGAGATTTATTTTGTTTTTGGACATAACTTCAATACATTCCAAGAATACCTTGGAAGTATTGAGGTTATGATCATCATCTATCAAACATGTTTTTGAGGTCAAGAGCTACTATCCATAAGGATTCACTCACCCCAAACTTCATGTCATCACTTAGATGATGATGAACTAGTAAGTAAATAAAGAAAAGAAAAAGAAATGAGATAAGGAGAGATGAACATATATATAATCAAAGCAAGTAAATAGCAATCAATAGATGATAATCAATGTGATTTTGGACTTGTAGCTTGGTGTTTTCACTCATAGATTTTGACATTTGGACATGGAAGTAGCTTCCTATCTCATGAATGCTCAAGAATGAGGGTTGGAGTGGACTTTGAATGTGAAGTATATAGAAGGGTGATGGAAGAAAACAAGAATAAAACTCACTTTCTTATGGAAAATCAATGGGAGAAGCTCCCTTTCTCTCTTCTAAACCTATCTCTATCTCTCTTCTTCTCTACAACTTTTCAAGCTTTGCACTTGGCCCCCCCAAAATGAAGAGCAATGGGGGGTTTAAATAGGCCAATTTGGGGTGGTTTTGGGGTTTTAGAAGTACTCCCATTGGTCCCAAACAACTGTGAACATAAAACTATGTCGTTTTGGCTTTCAATTAATCAAATTGGACCCCCAAAAAAATTACAAAAATGGACTCTGCGAGGGATGAGTGCCGCGGCGGCACTGGGCCAGTGCCGCGGTGGCAGTGGGCCAGTGCCGCGGCGGCACTGCTCCTCAGACGCCCAGAAATTTACGTTTAGGCCCCCAGAGGTTCCGGTATTCGCGAAAAGGCCCTATTTTGTCCGAAATTCACAGAAAATGCATACGAACTCCAAATTGAGGTTGTGATATACCGTTGGAAAGGTAATGGAGTCTACTTTACATAAAAAATAGTTTGGGGATAGGTCACTTTGAAAAGTTTTGCGGTATTCGCGATAAAAGCTGATTTGATCGCCTTTTTCACCTTCGGAAATTCAAAATAAATTCGTTTTAAATCCAGGAATTATGTGCGATATACCGTTGGAAAGCTATTGACCTCTAGTATCCATGAAAAATATTTGAAAATTTTTTCGGTGCCCCGATTCCAAAGTCAAATCTTGGTCAAACTGGTCAAACCTGGGATTCCCGGGAAGTTCTGAGAACCTCCGGGAGCTCCTAGGAGCCGACGTTTTCGCGCGATTCTCTTTTAAAACTCATTTTAATACTTTTCTAATGATTCCGGTGAATTCGGACGATTTCGGTCAAACTTGGTCAAACTTGGTCAAACTCTGGTCAAACCTGGTCAAACCTTGGTCAAACCGGTCAACGGGGACTTTCGGGGAACTTCCGGGACTTCCGGGGGTCTCTGGGAGCTGACGATTTCATCCAGTTTTACTTAAAAACTCATTTTATCATTTTTCTTACGACATAGCATGTTTTCAGAACTTTGGGACCGAATCTGGGAGTTTCGGGCTTTCAGGGGTATTTTGGTCAATCTGAGCATTCTGAGAGATAGAGCTGACTTCCAGGAGTCCTTTTGAGTCTTTTACGATCATTGTGAACCACCAAGCTATGGGTCTCCTAAATCTGATAGCCGACAAAATGGGGTGTCTACCTGTAAAGTAGACTCCAAAACACTCCATTGCTCTTCATTTTGGGGGGGCCAAGTGCAAAGCTTAAAAAGTTGTAGAGAAGAAGAGAGATAGAGATAGGTTTAGAAGAGAGAAAGGGAGCTTCTCCCATTGATTTTCCATAAGAAAGTGAGTTTTATTCTTGTTTTCTTCCATCATCCTTCTATATACTTCACATTCAAAGTCCACTCCAACCCTCATTCTTGAGCATTCATGAGATAGGAAGCTACTTCCATGTCCAAATATCAAAATCTATGAGTGAAACACCAAGCTACAAGTCCAAAATCACATTGATTATCATCTATTGATTGCTATTTACTTGCTTTGATTATATATATGTTCATCTCTCCTTATCTCATTTCTTTTTCTTTTCTTTATTTACTTACTAGTTCATCATCATCTAAGTGATGACATGAAGTTTGGGGTGAGTGAATCCTTATGGATAGTAGCTCTTGACCTCAAAAACATGTTTGATAGATGATGATCATAACCTCAATACTTCCAAGGTATTCTTGGAATGTATTGAAGTTATGCCCAAAAATAAAATAAATATCTCCAACAATCTTGGAGGTTCTTAAATGATGAGTTTGATGTAGGTATTCTAAGTGGCTATGATCCTTATTGAGTGTTGAAAACATGTTTTCAAAACATCTATTTCTAAACCCCTCTCAATCCCTCTCATTTGGTTTCAAGAAACAAAACTTTGTTTTCTCCAAAATCTTCAAAACAATGAGTCAAAACAGTGAGTGAGTTGAGTTCAAAGATTTTTCTAGAACACAATACTCAACATATGGATACAAGGCCACTTGGAAAGTCTTCCTAACTCATTGGAGAACACCCATGATTTTTGGTTTGACTTGGAAGTACTTGGAAATGGTCCATTTGGGTCCCAACATTCCTTCCAAACATTCTGTTTTTGCTGTCACAGCAGCTAGGTCAACTTACGACCTCTTTTCCAGAAACCTTTTCCAAAAGGGGTGGTCCTAACTTATTTTTCCCTTAAAATTCAATGTCTTAGGAAACTTTCTGTATAAAATGGGCCTCTAGATCATTCTTTTTCATTTTCTAAGATTTTCTAACATTTCAGTCGACAGTACAAACTCTGTTTCTGAGTGACCTCTATTGTTTACATAATTTCTCTCAATCTGTGATAGCTATTCAAGATTGGCCTTTTGGGTTGTGTTCTAGACACAATAAGGAACATCTCCATAAAAAATGATGCATTGAAAACATCCCTAACCCCTCTTTTCAAATTCCAAAAGATCATGCTACTGTTCTATCCACTATTCACAGCAAGCATACTTTAACTTGCATTCTTTGATTTGATGCTTATATGCATTCCAAATTAGTTCACATCTTAGGAAGTAGTTCATACTACATTTGTGCACATCCCATGTTAATTTCATTCATTCATTCATACACATTTTAGACTTCTAAGTCATTCTAGAAATCCATGTACACAAAACACACTACAACCTTTGCACATTTTAGATACATACATTGCATTCATGCAAGATTTGGGGTTTTTGTAACTCTTAATCCAAGAAGATTATAAGGAATGAACTTGATCACATATTCATGCTTCCCCTTTGATCTAATCATCCTTTCTCATCCGTCCCGGGGATTGAGAGATCTTCTTTTCTCAAAGATTAACATGCATCATTCTAGCCTTGCTAAGCATATTTTGATTTCTTTGCTTATTTGTTTCAATAACAATTCATGTCCCCCTTTAGATTAGGAAGTCTTGATTATTTGATACATGATTAGACGATCTTTCCTAGGTTTATTTGTGTGATCTTTCACTTTACATTGCATGATATTTGGCCTAGATCTTATGAATGATATCTTATATTTTGATCTTCCAATTTCAAATCTCCTTATGTGATGTAATATACTATCATAGTATTATTTGTCGAACCATACATAGTATAAGATGATTATTTGGATGCTAATTGAGGCCCGTCGAAAGACGGGGCGAGTTGAGGGTGTTTTAGTCGCGACAAAGGCTCCTTCCTCTCTCGTACCAAAACCCCGAACCAAGTTCTTTGGTTATGAAGGGCCGGTGCCCTTATCCGCTTGGGTGAGTCAAAATTAGGTTTCTTGGTTCCTTAAAGACCAAGTGGCGACTCTGTATCTGTTTTCAACAGACCTTTCGTTTTCTTTCCTTGATTCAAATCAATTTCAAAACAATCTCAAACAAGAGAGAAGTGGTCCGATTCCGCGTGTCCACAATCTGGCGACTCTGCTGGGGATTTTTATTTTCAAAACAAAATAATACAGAGGTTTGACTCATAAGAAGCATCCTTAAAATCATCTTTTTACTGTGTCTGGTTCACTGCATTGCACTCTTGCATTTCCCCCCCTCCGACTGTGTCTGAAACGCGGCGCTGACATTGTTCAGGTCTTGCTGTGCCAGGGCACAAGTCACCGTTGATACTATACCTTCCAAGGTATATCAAAAAGAGTAAAAACTTCCGTACTGTCTCTCTGATGGTATATTGGAACTCTCGTCAACGGACCCTCTTTGACTGAACCCAGCCTTTGCATATAGATTCCTGTAGAACCTTTCATAGGACTGTTCATTTATCTTTCCAGATAGGACAATGCGATATAACTGCTGTATGCCCTGACGGGATTACCTGCGCGGTGTAGACGCTTATGTGGCATAGAACAGAACCTCTTTCTTATGATTCCCAAGGCAATCACTCACATGTAGTCACATTGAGTTGACCTGCCTAAGCATCATGACAAGGATGTCTGCTCCATGCTCGCAAAGATATACACCGCAAACCTTGTTTGTCGGTCCTAAGGCATAGGAGTATGAAAACCTGCTGGAAAGTACGATCACTATAACCATATTAATCAGTTTCTCCCAAGAACCCTGCTCAAATTTCCCAGAAATACCAGAAACTCTGCCCAGATATCCCAGATATAACTGTATTAACCCGTTTCTCCCAAAAACTCTGCCCAGATATCCCAGATATAACTTTATTAACCAGTTTCTCCCAGAAACTCTGCCCAAATTTCCCCGAAATGCCCAATCCCTCCTAGAAGCTTTCATAAAAACCTGGAAACCCCTGTTATCCCTTGGTGATCGTACTGGAAAGTAAGGTTGGCACACTCCATATGGTTAGGGCCTTATTTGTTTAACTGCTATCTGTTAGAAATAGAAGCATCATATAGATTAGGCCTTACATCCGCCTGCTTGTCCCACATGCATGCACCATCTATCTGCACGCACTGCCTCGAGTCAGTCCACATCATTGTCTTTGTCTGTCTAAAGTCGTCACTATCAGGACCTGATACACCCTTTTCTCTTGAAATCTGTCAGGTCAGTATAGATTCCCGAAGTCAGCAACTGGGATCCTCGTCCTGAGTCAGAAGTTCGAACAGTCATTTGGTCAAAATTAGCCCGCTAAGTCATTCCAACATGAATCAGGAAGAATTAGAAAACAAGGTCACTGAGTTGGGAGCAACCATAAACCAGCAATCTGATCGCATGGCCCAAGTTTTGAGTTTCATGGAAGAACTGAAACAGCAGCAGCCACAGTACCCACATGGGTTCCCACCACCACCGCCTGGGTTTGGACCGCCTCCCGAGAATAATGGGGAAGAAGACTGGTTTCAAGGAGTCCCGCCTCTTGCATATGAGAAGAAGCTCCAGGAGAAAATGGATAAAGTTGACAAGCTTGAAAGTGTGTTGAGGAAGAGCAAAGGGGTTGATGATTACATGTTAGACCTGGAAGGCCTCTTTGAGCCCATCAAGCTAAGGCTGCCCGAGAACTTCAAAATGCCTGAAATTGACCGTTTTGATGGAACAGGGAATCCAAAAAGTCACATCAAGCTGTGCATGAGCATCTTCCAATCGATGGGCTGTACTCATGAGCACATTGCGATGTTGTTCCCGCAAACCCTTAAGAATGCCGCACTATCCTGGTTCCTAACCCTTGAAGCCTCCAAGACCCGAGTCTGGGAAGACGTTGCTAGAACTTTTATTGATCACTACTCTTACAACCAAGAGTTTGATATCACCATCCGGGATCTAGAGACTACTAGGCAGAACTTCAATGAATCCTTCACTGCGTTCTTGAGCAGATGGAGGAATAAAGTGGCTCAAATGATCCACAGACCTGTTGAAAAAGAGCAAGTACGTATGCTGGTCAAGAACATGCAACCAGTATATCATGACAAGCTATTCTACCAATCCATCTCCACATTCGAAGAGCTATTTGAAATAGGCACCAGAATAGAGGATGCCATCAGAGAAGGAAAGTTCAAAAAGGATGAACCCCAACACCAGTCCAAGAGACCTAACTACTCCCCGGATATCAGTGCACTTAGCAACCAATCAATGGCCTGCGCCCTTCGTCCATACCAGTCCATTCCGCCAAATCGCCCAAAAGGCCCTCGCGAATTCTCTAAACTTGATGTTCCTCTTTCCACAGCCTTGGACCACCTACTTAGAAAGGGCCACCTACAGCTCCTCCCTCACAAACCGCTACCGGATCCCATACCTTCCCACTACAACATGAGCCTACGATGTGCTTACCATCAAAATCTAGGCCATGCCACCGATCAATGCATCCGCCTCCGCCATGACATTCAGAACCTCATAGAGGATGTATCCCATCCTAATCCAATCCACTATCTTGGCTTGGACCAACCGATCGAATGATCCCTTCCGTCGATGCTAATGAATGTTGAAGCTACGCAGTAAAGTGATGGTGTTTGGAACTTCTGCTAAAAATTTTAATAAATGGGTCGCAAAGACACTCCATTTGAGACCAGGTTGAGTCAAGTTGAGTCTGTACTATGTTTCGAGTCCATTTCAATTCTAGTCTTGTGATCAAGTCTGTCTGTCATCGAGTTATTAATAAGTCTGTAAACCTTCTCTATTGATGGAATGAAATCTCATTTTGCTTAATCTAATGTGCCCAGTCATAAATGCAAGAATCACTAAACTGAAGTGTCACTTTTCGAATTACCATGGATATTACTCTGGTAATAATTTTTCTACGACAAAACAAAAAAGAATCCTGAAAGGTTAAAATCGATTTCACGCTGACACTGATGAAGAGCTGGAATTGAATAGTCTTACTTTAAGAATTTAAAGATGCTTTTGCCTCAATCTTGAAAAGACATACTTGAAACTGACTTGGGGCTTGCCCAACACCCTTTTTTTTTCCACCATTTCGAAGCCTTAAGCCCGATCCAATTGGGAGCCACGCAATCTGTCTGATTAAAAGCAATGCAAACTTAGCCCTTGATAGTAGCCAAACATTTCAGTGAGTTTCATCTCCACTTTCAAAAAAAAAAAAAAACAAAAAAAAAGAAAGAAAAAGAAAAGAAAAGAAAAGAAAAGAGAAAGCTCGCTAGGTTGAAAACCCGAAAGGGCACCTAGGCAAAAGTTAGAGCTGAAAAAGGTGTTGATTTCCAAAATCTAACCCTAGCCAGTCAAAATGTTGGAGAAAAATTTTGATAGAATCATACGCTTCAAAATACATCTTAAGAACGTGCCAAGATCACATTTCAAAAGGCACGGAATGACCACAAATAAATTCCGAGAGCTGACATGCACATTCTGAAATTCTGAGATAGCGATTGAAAGATTTCACAAGAATCGACTACATTAAAACGCAAAATTGACTGGCTAGGCGAAAGTGAAAAGGATCAATCCTCAAAACAAAACAAAAAGAAAAAGAAAAAAGAAAAGAAAGGGAGATTGAAACTAAATCCTTTTATTCAAAGCTACCATAAGTGGCTCAAGTTTGAACTTCTTTGACGTTTGGTTTGAAAACCCTCATACCTCAAACCCCTTATTTCAAGCCTTGCCTTGAACTACGCTCGACCTGATTCCCGCTCGGGGATACGTAGGCAACCACAATGGTTCGGTCACCCCACCTACCTAAAAATCAACCCGCTTCTTTCCGACCATGGCCCGAACTACGTTGGACCTGATCCCCACTTGGGGGTACGTAGGCAGACTTTCAAAAAAAAAAAAGAAAAAAGAAGGATGGCTCGCTAGGTCAAAAATCTGAAAGGACGCCTAGGCAAAAATTAGAGCTAAATCCAAAGTGAGCAATAACAAAAGAGAGAAAATAGCTCGCCAGGCCGCCTCCTTGGTGCCTGGGCAAAAATTATGAGCATTTGAGAGATTAAAGTCACGGTCCTTGCCTCAAACCAGAAAATCACCTTCCACACTAGGGGCAAACATCGGCTACCCGCCTCGTTTGCCTGACTTTTACTAACTACCCTTCATACAAGGGGCAAACTTCGGTCACCTACCTCGTTTGCCCAAAACCTCCAATAAACCATCATCCAAACTAGTGGCAAACTTCGGTCACCCACCTCGTTTGCTTATGAATCCCACTTTGTACACCTCAAACTAGGGGCAAACTCCGTTTGCCTAACACAATCCCTTCACACCAAGGGCGAGTTTTCAAGTTACCAAGTTGTTTTGAAAATTTTGAAATAGAGCATCTTTTACTCTAAAAGCTAAGGCACTAATTCAAAGCACTTCCTGGGAGAAGCAGAAAATTGACTAGATCACTATGGAAGAATTTTCAAAAATCAGATTTATCCGCAAAGTGCTACCATGTTAAGATGAGGGGTGAACACCAAAAGAGAAATGGTACATCGTTTATGACAAAAGCACATCAAGTTTTGACAAGACGAGCTTGTGTCAACTGTGTCATCCTCGTGCGTCAATGTCTGTCAAGTTTTTGAGTCTGTTGTAGTCTCAAATGTGTAAGTCAACAGTGACTAATAAAATTTTCAAATCAAGTTATAAAGAGCATGCCAATACAAGCAGGAGTACCAAACACCATTACTGTACCGGTTAAGGCGTCAGCATGAGAAGCGTCCAAACTTAGGGCAAATGCGAATTTCATCCCTTTCCAAACCATCGAAAGTTGACCATCATCTCCTTGCAACATAAGTCCATGAGTGGCTGTTGATTACCTTCCCTCGTCCATGCAACATAAGTCCATGAGTGGCTGTTTATTTTCCTTCATCTCCAAGCAATACAAGTCCATGAGTGGCTATTGATGGATCCCGGTTCCGGGCCAGCAAGATTTGATCAACTATGAGAGATTCAAATTTGAATCCTGGTTCCCGGTCAAGAGAAGTAGTTGAAGAGAGATCCCAGAAAGAGTCGCTTCATCCCCAACAGATTCAGTTTAATCCCCAGCAGGCATATCGATTTGTACATCGTCAGTTCAATCTACGACAGTCACAGTAGTTCACTGTCAACTCGTCTTCTTGATTCGTACATCATCAGTTCAATCTATAACAGTCATAGTAAGTTCACTATCGACTCATCATCTCGATTCGTACATCGTTAGTTCAATCATGACAGTCACAGTAGTTCACTGTCGACTCGTCTTCTTGATTCGTACATCATCAGTTCAATCTATAACAGTCATAGTAAGTTCACTATCGACTCGTCATCTCGATTAGTACATCGTCCTTTCTTTTGATCATGGTTAGTCCAACCGTTGGTCCAATCCATGACAGTCACAGTAGTTCACTGTCGACTCGTCATCTCGATTCGTACATCGTCAGTTCAATCCATGACAGTCACAGTAGTTCACTGTCGACTCGTCATCTCAATTAGTACATCATCTGTCCTTTTGATCATGGTTAGTCCAACCGTTGGTCCAATCCATGACAGTCACAGTAGTTCACTGTCGACTCGACATCTCGGTTAGTTCAATCGGCAGTTCAATCCTGACAGTCACAGTAGTTCACTATCGACTCGTCATCTCGATTAGTACATCGTCCGTTCTTTTGATCATGGTTAGTCCAACCGTTGGTCCAATCCATGACAGTCACAGTAGTTCACTGTCGACTCGTCATCTCGATTCGTACATCGTCAGTTCAATCCATGATAGTCACAGTAGTTCACTGTCGACTCATCATCTCGATTCGTACATCGTCACTTCTTCCGGTCACGATTAGTCCAACTGTTGATCCAATCCATGATAGTCACAGTAGTTCACTGTTGACTCATCATCTCGATTCGTACATCGTCACTTCTTCCGGTCACGATTAGTCCAACTGTTGATCCAATCCATGATAGTCACAGTAGTTTACTGTTGACTCATCATCTCGATTTGTGCATCGTCACTTCTTCCGATCACGATTAGCCCAACTGTTGATCCAATCCATGATAGTCACAGTAGTTCATTTTCGACTCATCATCTCGATTCGTACATCGTCAGTTCATTAATCATCATTAGTTTACCATCACTCTCATTCAAAATATATCGTGTTCATCATTCTCATTCAAAATCTTAGGCTTCTATGGGGCTTCCATGTTCATCGCTTGACATCTCGGGATTTTATGTCCATCACTTGACGTCTCAGGACTTCCGTGTCCGTCTCTTAATTTCCAGGGCTTCCATGTCCGTCGGTTATCTGTCAAACGGCATCTCCGAATATAGTCCTCCGGGACCCTACATCCAATTACATTCGCTTACGAAGCACACTTCCCAAAATTCAGAAGTTTGCTCCAAGACCTAGAGTATTCAAACCTTGATGTCCCTATTCGGGTCAATAACTGCATCACAGTTAGAAATACTAGCACAGTATAAGACCACTTGGAGTGGCACACACCCCATGGCACCTGCTCATTCTAGGATCAGAAAGCTAGGCATGATAGGACTCATGTACGAGATCATATCACATCCACACATTGCATATCATCCTCATATAGCATAGCATTCGCCTGATTGTTGTGTATGTGCATATGTGATTTATCCCTTTGTGCCCTGAACTACGTCCTGGTCTGATTCCCCTTGGGATACGTAGGCAGCTCACGCGGAGCGCGACCAGCACTAATCTCATCATCCTTTCATCTTTTGCAACGCTGTTTATCCTAAATCTATAGCCTCCAAAAAGTCCTGTCTCTTCAAAACTTTGGCACTCGCTTGCGACATGCGTTGCCTCGCAAGTTCATGCCAAAGAGGGGCAAACTGTAGACACCCCATTTTGTCGGCTATTAGATTTAGGAGACCCATAGCTTGGTGGTTGACAATGATCGTAAAAGACTCAAAAGGACTCTCGGAAGTCAGCTCTATCTCTCAGAATGCTCAGAATGACCAAAGTGCCCCTGAAAGCCCGAAAACTCCCAGATTTGGTCCCAAAGTTCTAAAAACATGCTACGTCATAAGAAAAGTGATAAAATGAGTTTTTAAGAGAAAATCGGGTGAAATCGTCAGCTCCCAGAGACCCCCGGAAGTCCCGGAAGCTCCCGGAAAGTCCCCGTTGACCGGTTTGACCAAGGTTTGACCAAGTTTGACCGAAATCGTCCGAATTCACCAGAATCATTCTAAATCATGAGAAAAGTATTAAAACAAGTTCCAAAAGAAAATCGAGCGAAAATATCAGCTCCCGGGAACTCCCAGAGGTTTCCAGAACTTCCCGGGAATCCCAGGTTTGACCAGTTTAACCGGAATTTGACTTTAGAACCGGGGCACCGTGACAATTTTCAAATATTTTTCATGGATACTAGAGGTCAACAGCTTTCCGACGGTATATCGTACATAATTTTCGGATTTAAAACGAGTTTATTATGAATTTCCAAAGGCGAAAAAGGCGATCAAATCGGCTTTTATCGCGAATACCGTAAAACTTTTCAAAGTGACCTATCCCTGAACTTTTTTATGTAAAGTAGACTCCATTACCTTTCCAACGGTATATCACAACCTCAATTTGGAGTTCGTATGCATTTTCTGTGAATTTCGGACGAAATAGGGCCTTTTCGCGAATACCGGAACCTCTGGGGGCCTAAACGTAATTTTCTGGGCTTCAGAGGAGCACTGCCGCCGCGGCACTGGCCCAGTGCCGCCGCGGCACTCATCCCTCGCAGAGTCCATTTTTGTAATTTTTTTGGGGGTCCAATTTGATTAATTGAAAGCCAAAACGACATAGTTTTATGTTCACAGTTGTTTGGGACCAATGGGAGTACTTCTAAAACCCCAAAACCACCCCAAATTGGCCTATTTAAACCCCCCCATTGCTCTTCATTTTGGGGGGGCCAAGTGCAAAGCTTAAAAAGTTGTAGAGAAGAAGAGAGATAGAGATAGGTTTAGAAGAGAGAAAGGGAGCTTCTCCCATTGATTTTCCATAAGAAAGTGAGTTTTATTCTTGTTTTCTTCCATCATCCTTCTATATACTTCACATTCAAAGTCCACTCCAACCCTCATTCTTGAGCATTCATGAGATAGGAAGCTACTTCCATGTCCAAATGTCAAAATCTATGAGTGAAACACCAAGCTACAAGTCCAAAATCACATTGATTATCATCTATTGATTGCTATTTACTTGCTTTGATTATATATATGTTCATCTCTCCTTATCTCATTTCTTTTTCTTTTCTTTATTTACTTACTAGTTCATCATCATCTAAGTGATGACATGAAGTTTGGGGTGAGTGAATCCTTATGGATAGTAGCTCTTGACCTCAAAAACATGTTTGATAGATGATGATCATAACCTCAATACTTCCAAGGTATTCTTGGAATGTATTGAAGTTATGCCCAAAAATAAAATAAATATCTCCAACAATCTTGGAGGTTCTTAAATGATGAGTTTGATGTAGGTATTCTAAGTGGCTATGATCCTTATTGAGTGTTGAAAACATGTTTTCAAAACATCTATTTCTAAACCCCTCTCAATCCCTCTCATTTGGTTTCAAGAAACAAAACTTTGTTTTCTCCAAAATCTTCAAAACAATGAGTCAAAACAGTGAGTGAGTTGAGTTCAAAGATTTTTCTAGAACACAATACTCAACATATGGATACAAGGCCACTTGGAAAGTCTTCCTAACTCATTGGAGAACACCCATGATTTTTGGTTTGACTTGGAAGTACTTGGAAATGGTCCATTTGGGTCCCAACATTCCTTCCAAACATTCTGTTTTTGCTGTCACAGCAGCTAGGTCAACTTACGACCTCTTTTCCAGAAAACTTTTCCAAAAGGGGTGGTCCTAACTTATTTTTCCCTTAAAACTCAATGTCTTAGGAAACTTTCTGTATAAAATGGGCCTCTAGATCATTCTTTTTCATTTTCTAAGATTTTCTAACATTTCAGTCGACAGTACAAACTCTGTTTCTGAGTGACCTCTATTATTTACATAATTTCTCACAATCTGTGATAGCTATTCAAGATTGTCCTTTTGGGTTGTGTTCTAGACACAATAAGGAACATCTCCATAAAAAATCATGCATTGAAAACATTCCTAACCCCTCTTTTCAAATTCCAAAAGATCATGCTACTGTTCTGTCCACTATTCACAACAAGCATACTTGAACTTGCATTCTTTGATTTGCCACAGCCTTGGACCACTTACTCAGAAAGGGCCACCTACAGCTCCTCCCTCACAAACCGCTACCGGATCCCATACCCTCCCACTACAACATGAGCCTACGATGTGCTTACCATCAAAATCTAGGCCATGCCACCGATCAATGCATCCGCCTCCGCCATGACATTCAGAACCTCATAGAGGATGTATCCCATCCTAATCCAATCCACTATCTTGGCTTGGACCAACCGATCGAATGATCCCTTCCGTCGATGCTAATGAATGTTGAAGCTACGCAGTAAAGTGATGGTGTTTGGAACTTCTGCTAAAAAATTTAATAAATGGGTCGCAAAGACACTCCATTTGAGACCGGGTTGAGTCAAGTTGAGTTTGTTCTGTGTTCCGAGTCCATTTCAATTCTAGTCTGGTGATCGAGTCTGTCTGTCATCGAGTTGTTAATAAGTCTGTAAACCTTCTCTATTGATGGAATGAAATCTCATTTTGCTTAATCTGATGTGCCTAGTCATAAATGCATGAATCACTAAACTAAAGTGTCACTTTTCAAATTACCATGGATATTACCCTGCTAATAATTTTTCTACAACAAAACAAAAAAGAATCCTGAAAGGTTAAAGTCGATTTCACGCTGGCACTGATGAAGAGCTGAGAATTGAATAGTCTTACATTAAAAATTTAAAGATGCACTTGCCTCAATCTTGAAAAGACATACTTGAAACTGACTTGGGGCTTGCCCAACACCCTTTTTCCACCATTTCGAAGCCTTAAGCCCAATCCAATTGGGAGCCACGCAATCTGTCCGATTGAAAGCAATGCAAACTTAGCCCTTGATGGTGGCCAAACATTTCAGTGAGTTTCATCTCCACTTTTCAAAAAAAAAAAAAAAAAAACAAAAAAAGAAAGAAAAAGAAGAGAAAAGAAAAGAAAAGAAAAGGAAAAGCTCGCTAGGTTGAAAACCCGAAAGGGCACCTAGGCAAAAGTTAGAGCTGAAAAAGGTGTTGATTTCCAAAATCTGACCCTAGCCAGTCGAAATGTTGGAGAAAATTTTAATGAAACAAATGAGAAAATCATACGCTTCAAGATACATCTAAAGAACGTGCCAAGATCACATTTCAAAAGGCACGGAATGACCACAAATAAATTCAGAGAGCTGACATGCACATTCTGGAATTCTGAGATTGCGATTGAAAGATCTCACAAGAATCGACTATATTAAAAAGCAAAATTGACTGGCTAGGCGAAAGTGAAAAGGATCAATCCTCAAAATAAAACAAAAAGAAAAAGAAAAAGAAAAGAAAGGGAGATTGAAACCGAATCCTTTTATTAAAAGCTACCACAAGTGGCTCAAGTTTGAACTTATATGACGATTGGTTTGAGAAACCCTCAAACCAATTTCTTTCAAGACCTTGCCTTGAACTACGCTTGACCTGATTCCCGCTCGGGGATACGTAGGCAACCACATCGGTTCGGTCACCCCACCTACCTAAAAATCAACCCGCTTCTTTTCAACCATGGCCCGAACTACGTTGGACCTGATCCCCACTTGGGGGTACGTAGGCAGACTTTTAAAAAAAGAAAAAAGAAGGATGGCTCGCTAGGTCGAAAATCCGAAAGGACGCCTAGGCAAAAATTAGAGTTAAATCCAAGGTGAGCAATAACAAAAGAGAGAAAAGAGCTCGTTAGGTCACCTCACTGGTGCCTAGGCAAAAGTTATGAGCATTTGAGAGATTAAAGTCACGGTCCATGCCTCAAGACAGAAAATCACCTTCCACACTAGGGGCAAACTTCGGCTACCCACCTCGTTTGCCTGACTTTTACTATCTACCCTTCATACAAGGGGCAAACTTCGGTCACCTACCTCGTTTACCCAAAATCTCCAATAAACCATCATCCAAACTAGGGGCAAACTTCGGTCACCCACCTCGTTTGCTTATGAATCCCACTTTGTACGCCTCAAACTAGGGGCAAACTCCGTTTGCCTGACACAATCCCTTCACACCGAGGGCCAGTTTTCAAGTTACCAAGTTGTTTTGAAAATTTTGAAATAGAGCATCTTTTACTCTAAAAGCTAAGGCACTAATTCAAAGCACTTCCTGGGAGAAGTAGAAAATTGACTAGATCACTAAGGAGGAATTTTCAAAAATCAGATTTATCAGCAAAGTGCTACCATGTTGAGATGAGGGGTGAACACCAAAAGAGAAATGGTACATCGTTTATGACAAAAGCACATCAAGTTTTGACAAGACGAGCTTGTTTCATTTTGGTGTCAAATGTGTCGTCCTCGTGCGTCAATGTCTGTCAAGTTTTTGAGTCTGTTGTAGTCTCAAATGTGTAAGTCAACAGTGACTAATAAAATTTTCAAATCAAGTTATAAAGAGCATGCCAATACAAGCAGGAGTACCAAACACCATTACTGCACCGGTTAAGGAGTCAGCATGAAAAGCGTCCAAACTTAGGGCAAATGCGAATTTCATCCCTTTCCAAACCATCGAAAGTTGACCATCATCTCCTTGCAACATAAGTCCATGAGTGGCTATTGATTACCTTCTCTCGTCCATGCAACATAAGTCCATGAGTGGCTGTTGATTTTCCTTCATCTCCAAGCAACACAAGTCCATGAGTGGCTATTGATGGATCCCGGTTCCGGGCCAGCAAGATTTGATCAACTATGAGAGATTCGAATTTGAATCCTGGTTCCCGGTCAAGAAAAGTAGTTGAAGAGAGATCCCAGAAAGAGTCGCTTCATCCCCAACAAATTCAGTTTAATCCCCCAGCAGGCATATCGATTCGTACATCGTTAGTTCAATCTATGACAGTCACAGTAGTTCACTGTCGACTCGTCTTCTCGATTCGTACATCGTCAGTTCAATCATGACAGTCACAGTAAGTTCACTGTTGACTCGCCTTCTCGATTCGTACATCGTCAGTTCAATCTATGACAGTCACAGTAGTTCACTGTCGAGTCGTCTTCTCGATTCGTACATCGTCATTTCAATCACAACAGTCACAGTAGTTCACTGTCGACTCATCTTCTCGATTAGTACATTGTCAGTTCAATCACAACAGTCACAGTAGTTCACTGTCGACTCGTCTTCTTGATTAGTACATCGTCAGTTCAATCACAACAGTCACAGTAGTTCACTGTCGACTCGTCTTCTCGATTAGTACATTGTCCGTTCTTTTGATCATGGTTAGTCCAACCGTAGATCCAATCCATGACAGTCACAGTAGTTCACTGTCGACTCGACATCTCGGTTAGTTCAATCGCCAGTTCAATCCATGACAATCCCAATAGTTCATTGTCGACTCGTCATCTCGATTAGTACATCGTTAGTTCAATCTATGACAGTCACAATAGTTCACTGTCGACTCGTCATATCGATTCGTACATCATCAGTCCAATCTATGATAGTCACAGTAGTTCACTGTCGATTCATCATCTCGATTCGTACATCGTCACTTCTTCTGGTCACGGTTAGTCCAACTGTTGATCCAATCCATGATAGTCACAGCAGTTCACTGTTGACTCATCATCTCGATTCGTACATCGTCACTTCTTCTGGTCACGGTTAGTCCAACTGTTGATCCAATCCATGATAGTCACAGTAGTTCATTGTCGACTCATCATCTCGATTTGTACATCGTCAGTTCATTAATCATCATTAGTTTACCATCACTCTCATTCAAAATGTGCCGTGTTCATCATTCTCATTCAAAATCTTGGGCTTCTATTAATGGGGCTTCCATGTTCATCGCTTGACATCTCGGGATTTCATCACTTGACGTCTCTTGACTTCTGTATCCGTCTCTTAATTTCCAGGGCTTCCGTGTCCGTCGGTTAACTATCTAACGGCATCTCCGAATATAGTCCTCCGGGACCCTACATCCAATTACATTTGCTTACGAAGCACACTTTCCAAAATTCAGAAGTTTGCTCCGAGACCCAGGGTCTTCACACCTTGGTATCCCTATTCGGGTCAATAACTGCATCATAGTTAGAAATATTAGCATGACACAAGTCCACTCGGAGTGGTACACTCCACAGCACCAGCTCATACTAGGATCAGAACACCAGGCATGATAGGACTCATGACACAATTCATATCACATCCATGCATTGCATATCATCCTCATAGCATAGCATCTGCCTGTCTCATTGTGCATGTGTGATTTGCTCCTTTGTGCCCTGAACTACGCCCTGGTCTGATTCCCCTTGGGGATACGTAGGCAGCTCACGCGGAGCACGACTAGCACTGACCTCAACATCATTTTTCAGCATCATTGCATCTTTTGCAACGCATTTTATCCTAAATCTATAGCCTCCAAAAGACCTGTCTCTTCAAAGCTTTGGCACTCGCTTGCGACATGCGTTGCCTCGCAAGTTCATGCCAAAGAGGGGCAAACTGTAGACACCCCATTTTGTCGGCTATCAGATTTAGGAGACCCATAGCTTGGTGGTTCACAATGATCGTAAAAGACTCAAAAGGACTCTCGAAAGTCAGCTCTATCTCTCAGAATGCTCAGAATGACCAAAATGCCCCTGAAAGCCCGAAAACTCTCAGATTTGGTCCCAAAGTTCTGGAAACATGCTACGTCATAAGAAAAGCAATAAAATGAGTTTTTAAGTAAAATCTGGATGAAATCGTCAGCTTCCAGAGACCCCCGGAAGTCCCGGAAGTTCCCCGAAAGTCCCCGTTGACCGGTTTGACCAAGGTTTGACTAGGTTTGACCAAGGTTTGACCAGGTTTGACCAAATTTGACCAAGTTTGACCGAAATCGTCCGAATTCACCGGAATCATTAGAAAAGTATTAAAATGAGTTTTAAAAGAGAATCGCGCGAAAACGTCGGCTCCTGGGAGCTCCCGGAGGTTCCCAGAACTTCCCGGGAATCCCAAGTTTGACCAGTTTGACCAAGATTTGACTTTGGAATCGGGGCACCGAAACAATTTTCAAATATTTTTCATGGATACTAGAGGTCAATAGCTTTCCAACGGTATATCGCACATAATTCCTGGATTTAAAACGAATTTATTTTGAATTTCCGAAGTTGAAAAAGGCGATCAAATCAGCTTTTATCGCGAATACCGCAAAACTTTTCAAAGTGACCTATCCCCGAACTATTTTTTATGTAAAGTAGACTCCATTACCTTTCCAACGGTATATCACAACCTCAATTTGGAGTTCGTATGCATTTTCTGTGAATTTCGGACGAAATAGGGCCTTTTCGCGAATACCGGAACCTCTGGGGGCCTAAACGTAATTTTCTGGGCTTCTGAGGAGCAGTGCCGCCGCGGCACTGGCCCAGTGCCTCCGCGGCACTCAAACCTCGCAGAGTCCATTTTTGTAATTTTTTTGGGGGTCCAATTTGATTAATTGAAAGCCAAAACGACATAGTTTTATGTTCACAGTTGTTTGGGACCAATGGGAGTACTTCTAAAACCCCAAAACCACCCCAAATTGGCCTATTTAAACCCCCCATTGCTCTTCATTTTGGGGGGGCCAAGTGCAAAGCTTGAAAAGTTGTAGAGAAGAAGAGAGATAGAGATAGGTTTAGAAGAGAGAAAGGGAGCTTCTCCCATTGATTTTCCATAAGAAAGTGAGTTTTATTCTTGTTTTCTTCCATCATCCTTCTATATACTTCACATCCAAAGTCCACTCCAACCCTCACTCTTGAGCATTCATGAGATAGGAAGCTACTTCCATGTCCAAATGTCAAAATCTATGAGTGAAACACCAAGCTACAAGTCCAAAATCACATTGATTATCATCTATTGATTGCTCTTTACTTGCTTTGATTATATATATGTTCATCTCTCCTTATCTCATTTCTTTTTCTTTTCTTTATTTACTTACTAGTTCATCATCATCTAAGTGATGACATGAAGTTTGGGGTGAGTGAATCCTTATGGATAATAGCTCTTGACCTCAAAAACATGTTTGATAGATGATGATCATAACCTCAATACTTCCAAGGTATTCTTGAAATGTATTGAAGTTATGTTCAAAAATAAAAATAAATCTCTCCAACAATCTTGGAGGTTCTTGATGATGAGTTTAATGTTGACATTTTAAGTGGCTATAATCCTTATTGAGTATTGAAAATGTGCTTTCAAAACATCTATTTCAAAACCCCTCTCAATCCCTCTCATTTGGTTTCAAGAAACAAAACTTTGTTTTCTCCAAAATCTTCAAAACAATGAGTCAAAACAGTGAGTGAGTTGAGTTCAAAGATTTCTCTAGAACTCAATACTCAACATATGGATGCAAGGCCACTTGGAAAGTCTTCCTAACTCATTGGAGAACACCCATGATTTTTGGTTTGACTTGGAAGTACATGGAAATGGTCCATTTGGGTCCCAACATTCCTCCCAAACATTCTGTTTTTACTGTCACAGCAGCTAGGTCAACTTACGACCTCTTTTACAGAAAACTTTTCCAAAAGGGGTGGACCTAACTTATTTTTCCCTTAAAACTCAATGTCTTAGGAAACGTTCTGTATAAAATGGGACTCTAGATCATTCTCTTTCATTTTCTAAGATTTTCTAACATTTCAGTCGACAGTACGAACTCTGTTTCTGAGTGACCTCTATTGTTTATATAATTTCTTTCAATCTGTGATAGATATTCAAGATTGGCCTTTTGGGTTGTGTTCTAGACACAATAAGGAACATCTCCATAAAAAATCATGCATTGAAAACATTCCTAACCCCTCTTTTCAAATTCCAAAAGATCATGCTACTGTTCTGTCCACTATTCACAGCAAGTACATTTCAACTTTCATTCTTTGATTTGATGCTCATATGCATTCCAAATTAGTTCATATCTTAGGAAGTAGTCCATACTACATTTGTACACATCCCATGTTAATTTCATTCATTCATTCATACACATTTTAGACTTCTAAGTCATTCTAGAAATCCATGTACACAAAAACACACTACAACCTTTGCACATTTTAGATACATACATTGCATTCATGCAAGATTTGGGGTTTTTGTAACTCTTAATCTAAGGAGAATATAAGGAATGAACTCGATCACCCGTTCGTGCTTCCCCTTGATCTAATCATCCTTTCTCATCCGTCCCGGGGATTGAGAGATCTTCTTTTTCTCAAAGATTAACATGCATCATTCTAGCCTTGCTAAGCATATTTTGATTTCTTTGATTATTTGTTCCAAGAACAATTCATGTCCCCTTTAGATTAGGAAAACTTGATTAATTGATATATGATTAGACGATTTTTCCTAGGTTTGTTTGTGTGATCTTTCACTTTACATTGCATGATATTTGATTTAGATCTTATGAATGATATTTTATCTTTAGATCTTCCATTTTCAAGTTTCTTATGTAATGTAATATACTATCATAGTATTAATTGCCGAACCATACATAGTATAAGATGATTATTTGGATGCTAATTGAGGCCCGTCGAAAGATGGGGCGAGTTGAGGGTGTTTTAGTCGCGACAAAGGCTCCTTCCTCTCTCGTACCAAAACCCCGAACCAAGTTCTTTGGTTATGAAGGGTCAGTGCCCTTATCCGCTTGGGCGAGTCAAAATTAGGTTTCTTGGTTCCTTAAAGACCAAGTGGCGACTCTGTATCTGTTTTCAACAGACCTATTTTCTTTCTTTGATTCAAATCAATTTCAAAACAATCTCAAACGAGAGAAGTGGTCCGATTCCCGGTATCCACAGGAACATCAAGTTTGGAGAATTCGCGAGGGCCTTTTGGGCGATTTGGCGGAATGGACTGGTATGGACGAAGGGCGCAGGCCATTGATTGGTTGCTAAGTGCATTGATATCCGGGGAGTCCAGGGAGTAGTTAGGTCTCTTGGACTGGTGTTGGGGTTCATCCTTTTTGAACTTTCCTTCTCTGATGGCATCCTCTATTCTGGTGCCTATTTCAAATAGCTCTTCGAATGTGGAGATGGATTGGTAGAATAGCTTGTCATGATATACTGGTTGCATGTTCTTGACCAGCATACGTACTTGCTCTTTCTCAACAGGTCTGTGGATCATTTGAGCCACTTTATTCCTCCATCTGCTCAAGAACGCAGTGAAGGACTCATTAAAGTTCTGCCTGGTAGTCTCTAGATCCCGGATGGTGATATCAAACTCTTGGTTGTAAGAGTAGTGATCAATAAAAGTTCTAGCAATGTCTTCCCAGACTCGGGTCTTGGAGGCTTCGAGGGTTAGGAACCAGGATAGTGCGGCATTCTTAAGGGTTTGCGGGAACAACATCGCAATGTGCTCATGAGTGCAGCCCATCGATTGGAAGATGCTCATGCACAGCTTGATGTGACTTTTTGGATTCCCTGTTCCATAAAAACTGTCAATTTCAGGCATTTTGAAGTTCTCGGGCAGCCTTAGCTTGATGGGCTCAAAGAGGCCTTCCAGGTCTAACATGTAATCATCAACCCCTTTGCTCTTCCTCAACACACTTTCAAGCTTGTCAACTTTGTCCATTTTCTCCTGGAGCTTCTTCTCATATGCAAGCGGCGGGACTCCTTGAAACCAGTCTTCTTCCCCATTCTTCTCGGGAGGCGGTCCAAACCCAGGCGGTGGTGGTGGGAACCCATGTGGGTACTGTGGCTGCTGCTGTTTCAGTTCTTCCATGAAACTCAAAACTTGGGCCATGCGATCAGATTGCTGGTTTATGGTTGCTCCCAACTCAGTGACCTTGTTTTCTAATTCTTCCTGATTCATGTTGGAATGACTTAGCGGGCTAATTTTGACCAAATGACTGTTCGAACTTCTGACTCAGGACGAGGATCCCAGTTGCTGACTTCGGGAATCTATACTGACCTGACAGATTTCAAGAGAAAAGGGTGTATCAGGTCCTGATAGTGACGACTTTAGACAGACAAAGACAGTGATGTGGACTGACTCGAGGCAGTGCGTGCAGATAGATGGTGCATGCATGTGGGACAAGCAGGCGGATGTAAGGCCTAATCTATATGATGCTTCTATTTCTAACAGATAGCAGTTAAATAAATAAGGCCCTAACCATATGGAGTGTGCCAACCTTACTTTCCAGTACGATCACCAAGGGATAACAGGGGTTTCCAGGTTTTTATGAAAGCTTCTAGGAGGGATTGGGCATTTCGGGGAAATTTGGGCAGAGTTTCTGGGAGAAACTGGTTAATTCAGTTATATCTGGGTTATCTGGGCAGAGTTTTTGGGAGAAACGGGTTAATCAGTTATATCTGGGATATCTGGGCAGAGTTTCTGGTATTTCTGGGAAATTTGAGCAGGGTTCTTGGGAGAAACTGATTAATATGGTTATAGTGATTGTACTTTCCAGCAGGTTTTCATACTCCTATGCCTTAGGACCGACAAACAAGGTTTGCGGTGTATATCTTTGCGAGCATGGAGCAGACATCCTTGTCATGATGCTTAGGCAGGTCAACTCAATGTGACTACATGTGAGTGATTGCCTTGGGAATCATAAGAAAGAGGTTCTGTTCTATGCCACATAAGCGTCTACACCGCGCAGGTAATCCCGTCAGGGCATACAGCAGTTATATCGCATTGTCCTATCTGGAAAGATAAATGAACAGTCCTATGAAAGGTTCTACAGGAATCTATATGCAAAGGCTGGGTTCAGTCAAAGAGGGTCCGTTGACGAGAGTTCCAATATACCATCAGAGAGACAGTACGGAAGTTTTTACTCTTTTTGATATACCTTGGAAGGTACAGTATCAACGGTGACTTGTGCCCTGGCACAGCAAGACCTGAACAATGTCAGCGCCGCGTTTCAGACACAGTCGGAGGGGTGGGAAATGCAAGAGTGCAATGCAGTGAACCAGACACAGTAAAAAGATGATTTTAAGGATGCTTCTTATGAGTCAAACCTCTGTATTATTTTGTTTTGAAAATAAAAATCCCCAGCAGAGTCGCCAGATTGTGGATACCGGGAATCGGACCACTTCTCTCGTTTGAGATTGTTTTGAAATTGATTTGAATCAAAGAAAGAAAATAGGTCTGTTGAAAACAGATACAGAGTCGCCACTTGGTCTTTAAGGAACCAAGAAACCTAATTTTGACTCACCCAAGCGGATAAGGGCACCGGCCCTTCATAACCAAAGAACTTGGTTCGGGGTTTTGGTACGAGAGAGGAAGGAGCCTTTGTCGCGACTAAAACACCCTCAACTCGCCCCATCTTTCGACGGGCCTCAATTAGCATCCAAATAATCATCTTATACTATGTATGGTTCGGCAATTAATACTATGATAGTATATTACATTACATAAGAAACTTGAAAATGGAAGATCTAAAGATAAAATATCATTCATAAGATCTAAATCAAATATCATGCAATGTAAAGTGAAAGATCACACAAACAAACCTAGGAAAAATCATCTAATCATATATCAATTAATCAAGTTTTCCTAATCTAAAGGGGACATGAATTGTTCTTGGAACAAATAATCAAAGAAATCAAAATATGCTTAGCAAGGCTAGAATGATGCATGTTAATCTTTGAGAAAAAGAAGATCTCTCAATCCCCGGGACGGATGAGAAAGGATGATTAGATCAAGGGGAAGCACGAACGGGTGATCGAGTTCATTCCTTATATTCTCCTTAGATTAAGAGTTACAAAAACCCCAAATCTTGCATGAATGCAATGTATGTATCTAAAATGTGCAAAGGTTGTAGTGTGTTTTTGTGTACATGGATTTCTAGAATGACTTAGAAGTCTAAAATGTGTATGAATGAATGAATGAAATTAACATGGGATGTGTACAAATGTAGTATGGACTACTTCCTAAGATATGAACTAATTTGGAATGCATATGAGCATCAAATCAAAGAATGAAAGTTGAAATGTACTTGCTGTGAATAGTGGACAGAACAGTAGCATGATCTTTTGGAATTTGAAAAGAGGGGTTAGGTATGTTTTCAATGCATGATTTTTTATGGAGATGTTCCTTATTGTGTCTAGAACACAACCAAAAAGGCCAATCTTGAATATCTATCACAGATTGAGAGAAATTATATAAACAATAGAGGTCACTCAGAAACAGAGTTCGTACTGTCGACTGAAATGTTAGAAAATCTTAGAAAATGAAAAAGAATGATCTAGAGGCCCATTTTATACAGAAAGTTTCCTAAGACATTGAATTTTAAGGGAAAAATAAGTTAGGACCACCCCTTTTGGAAACGTTTTCTGTAAAATAGGTCGTAAGTTGACCTAGCTGCTGTGACAGTAAAAACAGAATGTTTGGGAGGAATGTTGGGACCCAAATGGACCATTTCCATGTACTTCCAAGTCAAACCAAAAATCATGGGTGTTCTCCAATGAGTTAGGAAGACTTTCCAAGTGGCCTTGCATCCATATGTTGAGTATTGAGTTCTAGAGAAATCTTTGAACTCAACTCACTCACTGTTTTGACTCATTGTTTTGAAGATTTTGGAGAAAACAAAGTTTTGTTTCTTGAAACCAAATGAGAGGGATTGAGAGGGGTTTTGAAATAGATGTTTTGAAAGCACATTTTCAATACTCAATAAGGATTATAGCCACTTAAAATGTCAACATTAAACTCATCATCAAGAACCTCCAAGATTGTTGGAGAGATTTATTTTTATTTTTGAACATAACTTCAATACATTTCAAGAATACCTTGGAAGTATTGAGGTTATGATCATCATCTATCAAACATGTTTTTGAGGTCAAGAGCTACTATCCATAAGGATTCACTCACCCCAAACTTCATGTCATCACTTAGATGATGATGAACTAGTAAGTAAATAAAGAAAAGAAAAAGAAATGAGATAAGGAGAGATGAACATATATATAATCAAAGCAAGTAAATAGCAATCAATAGATGATAATCAATGTGATTTTGGACTTGTAGCTTGGTGTTTCACTCATAGATTTTGACATTTGGACATGGAAGTAGCTTCCTATCTCATGAATGCTCAAGAGTGAGGGTTGGAGTGGACTTTGGATGTGAAGTATATAGAAGGATGATGGAAGAAAACAAGAATAAAACTCACTTTCTTATGGAAAATCAATGGGAGAAGCTCCCTTTCTCTCTTCTAAACCTATCTCTATCTCTCTTCTTCTCTACAACTTTTCAAGCTTTGCACTTGGCCCTCCCAAAATGAAGAGCAATGGGGGGTTTAAATAGGCCAATTTGGGGTGGTTTTGGGGTTTTAGAAGTACTCCCATTGGTCCCAAACAACTGTGAACATAAAACTATGTCGTTTTGGCTTTCAATTAATCAAATTGAACCCCCAAAAAAATTACAAAAATGGACTCTGCGAGGTTTGAGTGCCGCGGCGGCACTGCTCCTCAGAAGCCCAGAAAATTACGTTTAGGCCCCCAGAGGTTCCGGTATTCGCGAAAAGGCCCTATTTCGTCCGAAATTCACAGAAAATGCATACGAACTCCAAATTGAGGTTGTGATATACCGTTGGAAAGGTAATGGAGTCTACTTTACATAAAAAATAGTTCGGGGATAGGTCACTTTGAAAAGTTTTGCGGTATTCGCGATAAAAGCTGATTTGATCGCCTTTTTCACCTTAGGAAATTCAAAATAAATTCGTTTTAAATCCAGGAATTATGTGCGATATACCGTTGGAAAGCTATTGACCTCTAGTATCCATGAAAAATATTTGAAAATTGTTTCGGTGCCCCGATTCCAAAGTCAAATCTTGGTCAAACTGGTCAAACTTGGGATTCCCGGGAAGTTCTGGGAACCTCCGGGAGCTCCCAGGAGCCGACGTTTTCGCGCGATTCTCTTTCAAAACTCATTTTAATACTTTTCTAATGATTCCGGTGAATTCGGACGATTTCGGTCAAACTTGGTCAAATTTGGTCAAACCTTGGTCAAACCTAGTCAAACCTTGGTCAAACCGGTCAACGGGGACTTTCGGGGAACTTCCGGGACTTCCGGGGGTCTCTGGGAGCTGACGATTTCATCCAGATTTTACTTAAAAACTCATTTTATTGCTTTTCTTACGACGTAGCATGTTTCCAGAACTTTGGGACCAAATCTGAGAGTTTTCGGGCTTTCAGGGGCATTTTGGTCATTCTGAGCATTCTGAGAGATAGAGCTGACTTTCGAGAGTCCTTTTGAGTCTTTTACGATCATTGTGAACCACCAAGCTATGGGTCTCCTAAATCTGATAGCCGACAAAATGGGGTGTCTACCGGCGGCAGTGCTCCTCTGAAGCCCAGAAAATTACGTTTAGGCCCCCAGAGGTTCCGGTATTCGCGAAAAGGCCCTATTTCGTCCGAAATTCACAGAAAATGCATACGAACTCCAAATTGAGGTTGTGATATACCGTTGGAAAGGTAATGGAGTCTACTTTACATAAAAAAAAGTTCAGGGATAGGTCACTTTGAAAAGTTTTATGGTATTCGCGATAAAAGCCGATTTGATCGCCTTTTTCGCCTTTGGAAATTCATAATAAACTCGTTTTAAATCCGAAAATTATGTATGATATACCGTCGGAAAGCTGTTGACCTCTAGTATCCATGAAAAATATTTGAAAATTGTCACGGTGCCCCGGTTCTAAAGTCAAATTCCGGTTAAACTGGTCAAACCTGGGATTCCCGGGAAGTTTTGGAAACCTCTGGGAGTTCCCGGGAGCTGATGTTTTCGCTCGATTTTCTTTTGGAACTTGTTTTAATACTTTTCTCATGATTTAGAATGATTCTGGTGAATTCGGACGATTTCGGTCAAACTTGGTCAAACTTGGTCAAACCTGGTCAAACCTTGGTCAAACCGGTCAACGGGGACTTTCCGAGAGCTTCCGGGACTTCCGGGGGTCTCTGGGAGCTGACGATTTCACCCGATTTTCTCTTAAAAACTCATTTTATCACTTTTCTTACGACGTAGCATGTTTTTAGAACTTTGGGACCAAATCTGGGAGTTTTCGGGCTTTCAGGGGCACTTTGGTCATTCTGAGCATTCTGAGAGATAGAGCTGACTTCCGAGAGTCCTTTTGAGTCTTTTACGATCATTGTCAACCACCAAGCTATGGGTCTCCTAAATCTAATAGCCGACAAAATGGGGTGTCTACAGTTTGCCCCTCTTTGGCATGAACTTGCGAGGCAACGCATGTCGCAAGCGAGTGCCAAAGTTTTGAAGAGACAGGACTTTTTGGAGGCTATAGATTTAGGATAAACAGCGTTGCAAAAGATGAAAGGATGATGAGATTAGTGCTGGTCGCGCTCCGCGTGAGCTGCCTACGTATCCCAAGGGGAATCAGACCAGGACGTAGTTCAGGGCACAAAGGGATAAATCACATATGCACATACACAACAATCAGGCGGATGCTATGCTATATGAGGATGATATGCAATGTGTGGATGTGATATGATCTCGTACATGAGTCCTATCATGCCTAGCTTTCTGATCCTAGAATGAGCAGGTGCCATGGGGTGTGTGCCACTCCAAGTGGTCTTATACTGTGCTAGTATTTCTAACTGTGATGCAGTTATTGACCCGAATAGGGACATCAAGGTTTGAATACTCTAGGTCTTGGAGCAAACTTCTGAATTTTGGGAAGTGTGCTTCGTAAGCGAATGTAATTGGATGTAGGGTCCCGGAGGACTATATTCGGAGATGCCGTTTGACAGATAACCGACGGACATGGAAGCCCTGGAAATTAAGAGACGGACACGGAAGTCCTGAGACGTCAAGTGATGGACATAAAATCCCGAGATGTCAAGCGATGAACATGGAAGCCCCATAGAAGCCTAAGATTTTGAATGAGAATGATGAACACGACATATTTTGAATGAGAGTGATGGTAAACTAATGATGATTAATGAACTGACGATGTACGAATTGAGATGATGAGTCGACAATGAACTACTGTGACTATCATGGATTGGATCAACAGTTGGGCTAATCGTGATCGGAAGAAGTGACGATGCACAAATCGAGATGATGAGTCAACAGTAAACTACTATGACTATCATGGATTGGATCAACAGTTGGACTAATCGTGACCGGAAGAAGTGACGATGTACGAATCGAGATGATGAGTCAACAGTGAACTACTGTGACTATCATGGATTGGATCAACAGTTGGACTAATCGTGACCGGAAGAAGTGACGATGTACGAATCGAGATGATGAGTCGACAGTGAACTACTGTGACTATCATGGATTGGATCAACAGTTGGACTAACCATGACTAGAAGAACGGACGATGTACTAATCGAGATGACGAGTCGATAGTGAACTCTTGTGACTGTCATGGATTGGACCAACGGTTGGACTAACCATGATCAAAAGGACAGACGATGTACTAATCGAGATGACGAGTCGATAGTGAACTACTGTGACTGTCATGGATTGAACTGACGATGTACGAATTGAGATGACGAGTCGACAGTGAACTACTGTGACTGTCAGGATTGAACTGCCGATTGAACTAACCGAGATGTCGAGTCGACAGTGAACTACTGTGACTGTCATGGATTGGACCAACGGTTGGACTAACCATGATCAAAAGGACAGACGATGTACTAATCGAGATGACGAGTCGACAGTGAACTACTGTGACTGTCATGGATTGAACTGACGATGTACGAATCGAGATGACGAGTCGACAGTGAACTACTGTGACTGTCATGGATTGGACCAACGGTTGGACTAACCATGATCAAAAGAACGGACGATGTACTAATCGAGATGACGAGTCGATAGTGAACTACTGTGACTGTCAGGATTGAACTGCCGATTGAACTAACCGAGATGTCGAGTCGACAGTGAACTACTGTGACTGTCATGGATTGGACCAACGGTTGGACTAACCATGATCAAAAGGACAGACGATGTACTAATCGAGATGACGAGTCGACAGTGAACTACTGTGACTGTCATGGATTGAACTGACGATGTACGATTCGAGATGACGAGTCGACAGTGAACTACTGTGACTGTCATGGATTAGACCAACGGTTGGACTAACCATGATCAAAAGAACGGACGATGTACTAATCGAGATGACGAGTCGATAGTGAACTTACTATGACTGTTATAGATTGAACTGATGATGTACGAATCAAGAAGACGAGTCGACAGTGAACTACTGTGACTGTCATGATTGAACTAACGATGTACGAATCGAGATGACGAGTCGATAGTGAACTTACTATGACTGTTATAGATTGAACTGATGATGTACGAATCAAGAAGACGAGTTGACAGTGAACTACTGTGACTGTCGTGATTGAACTAACGATGTACGAATCGAGAAGACGAGTCGACAGTGAACTACTGTGACTGTCACGATTGAACTAACGATGTACGAATCGAGATGACGAGTCGATAGTGAACTTACTATGACTGTTATAGATTGAACTGATGATGTACGAATCGAGAAGACGAGTCGACAGTGAACTACTGTGACTGTCATGATTGAACTAACGATGTACGAATTGAGATGACGAGTCGATAGTGAACTTACTATGACTGTCATGATTGAACTGACGATGTACGAATCGAGATGACGAGTCGATAGTGAACTTACTATGACTGTTATAGATTGAACTGATGATGTACGAATCGAGAAGACGAGTCGACAGTGAACTACTGTGACTGTCATGATTGAACTGACGATGTACGAATCGAGAAGACGAGTCGACAGTGAACTTACTGTGACTGTCATGATTGAACTGACGATGTAGGAATCGAGAAGACGAGTCGACAGTGAACTACTGTGACTGTCATGATTGAACTAACGATGTACGAATCGAGATGACGAGTCGATAGTGAACTTACTATGACTGTTATAGATTGAACTGATGATGTACGAATCAAGAAGACGAGTCGACAGTGAACTACTGTGACTGTCGTAGATTGAACTGACAATGTACGAATCGATATGCCTGCTGGGGATTAAACTGAATCTGTTGGGGATGAAGCGACTCTTTCTGGGATCTCTCTTCAACTACTTCTCTTGACCGGGAATCAGGATTCAAATTCGAATCTCTCATAGTTGATCAAATCTTGCTGGCCCGGAACCGGGATCCATCAATAGCCACTCATGGACTTATGTTGCATGGACGAGGGAAAGTAATCAACAGCCACTCATGGACTTATGTTGCAAGGAGATGATGGTCAACTTTCGATGGTTTGGAAAGGGATGAAATTCGCATTTGCCCTAAGTTTGGACGCTTCTCATGCTGACGCCTTAACCGGTACAGTAATGGTGTTTGGTACTCCTGCTTGTATTGGCATGTTCTTTATAACTTGATTTGAAAATTTTATTAATCGCTGTTGACTTACACATTTGAGACTACAACAGACTCAAAAACTTGACAGACATTGACGCACGAGGATGACATATTTGACACAAGCTCGTTTTGTCAAAACTTGATGTGCTTTTGTCATAAACGATGTACCATTTCTCTTTTGGTGTTCACCCCTCATCTTAACATGGTAGCACTTGCTGATAAATCTGATTTTTGAAAATTCCTCCTTAGTGATCTAGTCAATTTTCTGCTTCTTCCAGGAAGTGCTTTGAATTAGTGCCTTAGCTTTTAGAGTAAAAGGTGCTCTATTTCAAAATTTTCAAAACAACTTGGTAACTTGAAAACTCGCCCTTGGTGTGAAGGGATTGTGTTAGGCAAACGGAGTTTGCCCCTAGTTTGAGCTGTATAAAGTGGGATTCATAAGCAAACGAGGTGGGTGACCGAAGTTTGCCCCTAGTTCGGATGATGGTTTATTGGAGGTTTTGGGCAAACGAGGTAGGTGACCAAAGTTTGCCCCTTGTATGAAGGGTAGATAGTAAAAGTCAGGCAAACGAGGCGGGTAGCCGATGTTTGCCCCTAGTGTGGAAGGTGATTTTCTGGCTTGAGGCATGGACCGTGACTTTAATCTCTCAAATGCTCATAACTTTTGCCTAGGCACCAGTGAGGTGACCTAGCAAGCTCTTTTCTCTCTTTTGTTATTGCTCACCTTGGATTTAACTCTAATTTTGCCTAGGCGTCCTTTCAGATTTTCGACCTAGCGAGTCATCCTTTTTTTTCTTTTTGTAAGTCTGCCTACGTACCCCCAAGTGGGGATCAGGTCCAACGTAGTTCGGGCCATGGTCGGAAAGAAGCGGGTTGATTTTTAGGTAGGTGGGTTGACCGAACCGTTGTGGTTGCCTACGTATCCCCGAGCGGGAATCAGATCGAGCGTAGTTCAAGGCAAGGCTTGAAATAAGGGGTTTGAGGTATGAGGGTTTTTCAATCCAATCGTCAAAGAAGTTCAAACTTGAGCCACTTGTGGTAGCTTTGAATAAAAAAGATCCAGTTTCAATCTCCCTTTCTTTTCTTTTTCTTTTTCTTTTTCTTTTTCTTTTTCTTTTGTTTTGAGGATTGATCCTTTTCACTTTTGCCTAGCCAGTCAATTCTTGCTTTTCATGTAGTTGATTCTTGCAAGATCCTTCAATCGCAATCTCAGAATTCCAGAATGTGCATGTCAGTTCTCGGAATTTATTTGTGGTCATTCCGTGCCTTTTGAAATGTGATCTTGGCACGTTCTTAAGATGTATCTTGAAGCGTATGATTCTCTTATTTGTTTCATCAAAATTTTCTCCAACATTTTGACTGGCTAGGGTCAGATTTTGGAAATCAATACCTTTTTCAGCTCTAACTTTTGCCTGGGTGCCCTTTCGGGTTTTCAACCTAGCGAGCCTTTTTTTTTTTTTTTTTTGAAAGTGGAGATGAAACTCATTGAAATGTTTGGCTACCATCAAGGACCAAGTCTGCACAGGTTCGCATGGCTATCAATTGGGTTGGGCCCAAGGCTTTGAAATGGTGGAAAGGGTGTTGGGCAAGCCCCAAGTCAGTTTCAAGTATGTCTTTTCAAGATTGAGGTAAGAGCATCTTTAAATTCTTAAAGTAAGACTATCAATTCTTAGCTCTTCATTAGTGTCAGCGTGAAATCGACTTTAACCTTTTAGGATTCTTTTTTGTTTTGTTGTAGAAAAATTATTAGCAGAGTAATATCCATGGTAATTTGAAAAGTGACACTTCAGTTTAGTGATTCATGCATTTATGACTAGGCACATCAGATCAAGCAAAATGAGATTTCATTCCATCAATAGAGAAGGTTTACAGACTTATTAATAACTCGATGACAGACAGACTTGATCACAAGACTAGAATTGAAATGGACTCGAAACATAGTACAGACTCAACTTGACTCAACCTGGTCTCAAATGGAGTGTCTTTGCGACCCATTTATTAAAATTTTTAGCAGAAGTTCCAAACACCATCACTTTACTGCGTAGCTTCAACATTCATTAGCATCGACGGAAGGGATCATTCGATCGGTTGGTCCAAGCCAAGATAGTGGATTGGATTAGGATGGGATACATCCTCTATGAGGTTCTGAATGTCATGGCGGAGGCGGATGCATTGATCGGTGGCATGGCCTAGATTTTGATGGTAAGCACATCGTAGGCTCATGTTGTAGTGGGAAGGTATGGGATCCGGTAGCGGTTTGTGAGGGAGGAGCTGTAGGTGGCCCTTTCTAAGTAGGTGGTCCAAGGCTGTGGAAAGAGGAACATCAAGTTTAGAGAATTCGCGAGGGCCTTTTGGGCGATTTGGCAGAATGGACTGGTATGGACGAAGGACGCAGGCCATTGATTGGTTGCTAAGTGCACTGATATCCGGGGAGTAGTTAGGTCTCTTGGACTGGTGTTGGGGTTCATCCTTTTTGAACTTTCCTTCTCTGATGGCATCCTCTATTCTGGTGCCTATTTCAAATAGCTCTTCGAATGTGGAGATGGATTGGTAGAATAGCTTGTCATGATATACTGGTTGCATGTTCTTGACCAGCATACGTACTTGCTCTTTTTCAACAGGTCTGTGGATCATTTGAGCCACTTTATTCCTCCATCTGCTCAAGAACGCAGTGAAGGATTCATTGAAGTTCTGCCTAGTAGTCTCTAGATCCCGGATGGTGATATCAAACTCTTGGTTGTAAGAGTAGTGATCAATGAAAGTTCTAGCAACGTCTTCCCAGACTCGGGTCTTGGAGGCTTCAAGGGTTAGGAACCAGGATAGTGCGGCATTCTTAAGGGTTTGCGGGAACAACATCGCAATGTGCTCATGAGTACAGCCCATCGATTGGAAGATGCTCATGCACAGCTTGATGTGACTTTTTGGATTCCCTGTTCCATCAAAACGGTCAATTTCAGGCATTTTGAAGTTCTCGGGCAGCCTTAGCTTGATGGGCTCAAAGAGGCCTTCCAGGTCTAACATGTAATCATCAACCCCTTTGCTCTTCCTCAACACACTTTCAAGCTTGTCAACTTTGTCCATTTTCTCCTGGAGCTTCTTCTCATATGCAAGAGGCGGGACTCCTTGAAACCAGTCTTCTTCCCCATTATTCTCGGGAGGCGGTCCAAACCCAGGCGGTGGTGGTGGGAACCCATGTGGGTACTGTGGCTGCTGCTGTTTCAGTTCTTCCATGAAACTCAAAACTTGGGCCATGCGATCAGATTGCTGGTTTATGGTTGCTCCCAACTCAGTGACCTTGTTTTCTAATTCTTCCTGATTCATGTTGGAATGACTTAGCGGGCTAATTTTGACCAAATGACTGTTCGAACTTCTGACTCAGGACGAGGATCCCAGTTGCTGACTTCGGGAATCTATACTGACCTGACAGATTTCAAGAGAAAAGGGTGTATCAGGTCCTGATAGTGACGACTTTAGACAGACAAAGACAATGATGTGGACTGACTCGAGGCAGTGCGTGCAGATAGATGGTGCATGCATGTGGGACAAGCAGGCGGATGTAAGGCCTAATCTATATGATGCTTCTATTTCTAACAGATAGCAGTTAAACAAATAAGGCCCTAACCATATGGAGTGTGCCAACCTTACTTTCCAGTACGATCACCAAGGGATAACAGGGGTTTCCAGGTTTTTATGAAAGCTTCTAGGAGGGATTGGGCATTTCGGGGAAATTTGGGCAGAGTTTCTGGGAGAAACTGGTTAATACAGTTATATCTGGGATATCTGGGCAGAGTTTTTGGGAGAAACGGGTTAATACAGTTATATCTGGGATATCTGGGCAGAGTTTCTGGTATTTCTGGGAAATTTGAGCAGGGTTCTTGGGAGAAACTGATTAATATGGTTATAGTGCTCGTACTTTCCAGCAGGTTTTCATACTCCTATGCCTTAGGACCGACAAACAAGGTTTGCGGTGTATATCTTTGCGAGCATGGAGTAGACATCCTTGTCATGATGCTTAGGCAGGTCAACTCAATGTGACTACATGTGAGTGATTGCCTTGGGAATCATAAGAAAGAGGTTCTGTTCTATGCCACATAAGCGTCTACACCGCGCAGGTAATCCCGTCAGGGCATACAGCAGTTATATCGCATTGTCCTATCTGGAAAGATAAATGAACAGTCCTATGAAAGGTTCTACAGGAATCTATATGCAAAGGCTGGGTTCAGTCAAAGAGGGTCCGTTGACGAGAGTTCCAATATACCATCAGAGAGACAGTACGGAAGTTTTTACTCTTTTTGATATACCTTGGAAGGTACAGTATCAACGGTGACTTGTGCCCTGGCACAGCAAGACCTGAACAATGTCAGCGCCGCGTTTCAGACACAGTCGGAGGGGGGGAAATGCAAGAGTGCAATGCAGTGAACCAGACACAGTAAAAAGATGATTTTAAGGATGCTTCTTATGAGTCAAACCTCTGTATTATTTTGTTTTGAAAATAAAAATCCCCAGCAGAGTCGCCAGATTGTGGACACCGGAAGTGGACCACTTCTCTTGTTCGAGATTGTTTTGAAATTGATTTGAATCAATGAAAGAAAATAGGTCTGTTGAAAACAGATACAGAGTCGCCACTTGGTCTTTAAGGAACCAAGAAACCTAATTTTGACTCACCCAAGCGGATAAGGGCACCGGCCCTTCATAACCAAAGAACTTGGTTCGGGGTTTTGGTACGAGAGAGGAAGGAGCCTTTGTCGCGACTAAAACACCCTCAACTCGCCCCGTCTTTCGACGGGCCTCAATTAGCATCCAAATAATCATCTTATACTATGTATGGTTTGGCAATTAATACTATGATAGTATATTACATCACATAAGAAACTTGAAATGGAAGATCTAAAGATAAGATATCATTCATAAGATCTAAGTCAAATATCATACAATGTAAAGTGAAAGATCACACAAATAAACTTAGGAAAAATAGTCTAATCATGTATCAAATAATCAAGACTTCCTAATCTAAAGGGGGACATGAATTGTTCTTGAAACAAATAGTCAAAGAAAACAAGGATATGCTTAGCAAGGCTAGAATGATGCATGTTAATCTTTGAGAAAAGAAGATCTCTCAATCCCCGAGACGGATGAGAAAGGATGATTAGATCAAAGGGGAAGCATGAATATGTGATCAAGTTCATTCCTTATAATCTTCTTGGATTAAGACCTACAAAAACCCCAAATCTTGCATGAATGCAATGTATGTATCTAAAATGTGCAAAGGTTGTAGTGTGTTTTGTGTACATGGATTTCTAGAATGACTTAGAAGTCTAAAATGTGTATGAATGAATGAATGAAATTAACATGGGATGTGCACAAATGTAGTATGAACTACTTCCTAAGATGTGAACTAATTTGGAATGCATATAAGCATCAAATCAAAGAATGCAAGTTAAAGTATGCTAGCTGTGAATAGTGGACAGAACAGTAGCATGATCTTTTGGAATTCGAAAAGAGGGGTTAGGAATGTTTTCAATGCATGATTTTTTATGGAGATGTTCCTTATTGTGTCTAGAACACAACCCAAAAGGCCAATCTTGAATAGCTATCACAGATTGAGAGAAATTATGTAAACAATAGAGGTCACTCAGAAACAGAGTTTGTACTGTCGACGGAAATGTTAGAAAATTTTAGAAAATGAAAAAAATGATCTAGAGGCCCATTTTATACAGAACGTTTCCTAAGACATTGAGTTTTAAGGGAAAAATAAGTTAGGACCACCCCTTTTGGAAAAGTTTTCTGGAAAAGAGGTCGTAAGTTGACCTAGCTGCTGTGACAGCAAAAACAGAATGTTTGGAAGGAATGTTGGGACCCAAATGGACCATTTCCAAGTACTTCCAAGTCAAACCAAAAATCATGGGTGTTCTCCAATGAGTTAGGAAGACTTTCCAAGTGGCCTTGTATCCATATGTTGAGTATTGTGTTCTAGAAAAATCTTTGAACTCAACTCACTCACTGTTTTGACTCATTGTTTTGAAGATTTTGGAGAAAACAAAGTTTTGTTTCTTGAAACCAAATGAGAGGGATTGAGAGGGGTTTAGAAATAGATGTTTTGAAAACATGTTTTCAACACTCAATAAGGATCATAGCCACTTAGAATACCTACATCAAACTCATCATTTAAGAACCTCCAAGATTGTTGGAGATATTTATTTTATTTTTGGGCATAACTTCAATACATTCCAAGAATACCTTGGAAGTATTGAGATTATGATCATCATCTATCAAACATGTTTTTGAGGTCAAGAGCTACTATCCATAAGGATTCACTCACCCCAAACTTCATGTCATCACTTAGATGATGATGAACTAGTAAGTAAATAAAGAAAAGAAAAAGAAATGAGATAAGGAGAGATGAACATATATATAATCAAAGCAAGTAAATAGCAATCAATAGATGATAATCAATGTGATTTTGGACTTGTAGCTTGGTGTTTCACTCATAGATTTTGACATTTGGACATGGAAGTAGCTTCCTATCTCATGAATGCTCAAGAATGAGGGTTGGAGTGGACTTTGAATGTGAAGTATATAGAAGGATGATGGAAGAAAACAAGAATAAAACTCACTTTCTTATGGAAAATCAATGGGAGAAGCTCCCTTTCTCTCTTCTAAACCTATCTCTATCTCTCTTCTTCTCTACAACTTTTTAAGCTTTGCACTGGGCCCCCCCAAAATGAAGAGCAATGGGGGGTTTAAATAGGCTAATTTGGGGTGGTTTTGGGGTTTTAGAAGTACTCCCATTGGTCCCAAACAACTGTGAACATAAAACTATGTCGTTTTGGCTTTCAATTAATCAAATTGGACCCCCAAAAAAATTACAAAAATGGACTCTGCGAGGGATGAGTGCCGCGGCGGCAGTGGGCCAGTGCCGCGGCGGCAGTGCTCCTCTGAAGCCCAGAAAATTACGTTTAGGCCCCCAGAGGTTCCGGTATTCGCGAAAAGGCCCTATTTCGTCCGAAATTCACAGAAAATGCATACGAACTCCAAATTGAGGTTGTGATATACCGTTGGAAAGGTAATGGAGTCTACTTTACATAAAAAAAAGTTCAGGAATAGGTCACTTTGAAAAGTTTTATGGTATTCGCGATAAAAGCCGATTTGATCGCCTTTTTCGCCTTTGGAAATTCATAATAAACTCGTTTTAAATCCGAAAATTATGTACGATATACCGTCGGAAAGCTGTTGACCTCTAGTATCCATGAAAAATATTTGAAAATTGTCACGGTGCCCCGGTTCTAAAGTCAAATTCCGGTTAAACTGGTCAAACCTGGGATTCCCGGGAAGTTCTGGAAACCTCTGGGAGTTCCCGGGAGCTGATGTTTTCGCTCGATTTTCTTTTGGAACTTGTTTTAATACTTTTCTCATGATTTAGAATGATTCTGGTGAATTCGGACGATTTCGGTCAAACTTGGTCAAACTTGGCCAAACCTGGTCAAACCTTGGTCAACCCGGTCAACGGGGACTTTCCGGGAGCTTCCGGGACTTCCGGGGGTCTCTGGGAGCTGACGATTTCACCCGATTTTCTCTTAAAAACTCATTTTATCACTTTTCTTACGACGTAGCATGTTTTAAGAACTTTGGGACCAAATCTGGGAGTTTTCGGGCTTTCAGGGGCACTTTGGTCATTCTGAGCATTCTGAGAGATAGAGCTGACTTCCGAGAGTCCTTTTGAGTCTTTTACGATCATTGTCAACCACCAAGCTATGGGTCTCCTAAATCTAATAGCCGACAAAATGGGGTGTCTACAGTTTTGTGGATACCGGGAATCGGACCACTCCTCTCTTGTTTGAGATTGTTTTGAAATTGATTTGAATCAAGGAAAGAAAACGAAAGGTCTGTTGAAAACAGTTGAAAACAGATACAGAGTCGCCACTTGGTCTTTAAGGAACCAAGAAACCTAATTTTGACTCACCCAAGCGGATAAGGGCACCGGCCCTTCATAACCAAAGAACTTGGTTCGGGGTTTTGGTACGAGTGAGGAAGGAGCCTTTGTCGCGACTAAAACACCCTCAACTCGCCCCGTCTTTCGACGGGCCTCAATTAGCATCCAAATAATCATCTTATACTATGTTTGGTTCGACAATTAATACTATTGTAGTATATTACATCACATAAGAAAACTTGAAATTGGAAGATCAAAAGATAAGATATCATTCATAAGATCTAAGCCAAATATCATACAATGTAAAGTGAAAATCACACAAATAAACCTAGGAAAAATCGTCTAATCATATATCAATTAATAAAGTTTCCTAATCTAAAAGGGGCATGAATTGTTATTGAAACAAATAACCAAAGAAATAAAAAAAAGTGCTTAGCAAGGCTAGAATGATGCATGTTATTCTTTGACAAAAGAAGACCTCTCAATCCCCGGGACGGATGAGAAAGGATGAATAGATCAAAGGGGAAGCATGAACGAGTGATCGAGTTCATTCCTTATAATCTCCTTAGATTAAGAGTTATAAAAACCCCAAATCTTGCATGAATGCAATGCATGTATCTAAGATGTGCAAAGGTTGTAGTGTGTTTTGTGTACATGGATTTCTAGAATGACTTAGAAGTCTAAAATGTGTATGAATGAATGAATTAAATTAACATGGGGTGTGTACAAATGTAGTATGAACTACTTCCTAAGATATGAACTAATTTGGAATGCATATAAGCATCAAATCAAAGAATGAAAGTTAAAGTATACTTGCTGTGAATAGTGGACAGAACAGTAGCATGATCTTTTGGAATTTGAAAAGAGGGGTTAGGAATGTTTTCAATGCATGATTTTTTATGGAGATGTTCCTTATTGTGTCTAGAAGACAACCCAAAAAGCCAATCTTGAATAACTATCACAGATTGAGATAAATTACACAAACAATAGAGTCACTCAGAAACAGAGTTCGTACTGTCGTCTTAAATGTTGAAAAATCTTAGAAAATGAAAACTAATTATCTAGAGGCCCATTTTATACAGAAAGTTCCCTAAGACATTGAATTTTAAGGGAAAAATAAGTTAGGACCACCTCTTTTGGAAAGGTTTTCTGTAAAAGAGGTCGTAAGTTGACCTAGCTGCTGTGACAGCAAAAACAGAATGTTTGGAAGGAATGTTGGGACCCAAATGGACCATTTCCAAGTACTTCCAAGTCAAACCAAAAATCATGGGTGTTCTCCAATGAGTTAGGAAGACTTTCCAAGTGGCCTTGTATCCATATGTTGAGTATTGTGTTCTAGAAAAATCTTTGAACTCAACTCACTCACTGTTTTGACTCATTGTTTTGAAGATTTTGGAGAAAACAAAGTTTTGTTTCTTGAAACCAAATGAGAGGGATTGAGAGGGGTTTAGAAATAGATGTTTTGAAAACATGTTTTCAACACTCAATAAGGATCATAGCCACTTAGAATACCTACATCAAACTCATCATTTAAGAACCTCCAAGATTGTTGGAGAGATTTATTTTATTTTTGGGCATAACTTCAATACATTCCAAGAATACCTTGGAAGTATTGAGGTTATGATCATCATCTATCAAACATGTTTTTGAGGTCAAGAGTTACTATCCATAAGGATTCACTCACCCCAAACTTCATGTCATCACTTAGATGATGATGAACTAGTAAGTAAATAAAGAAAAGAAAAAGAAATGAGATAAGGAGAGATGAACATATATATAATCAAAGCAAGTAAATAGCAATCAATAGATGATAATCAATGTGATTTTGGACTTGTAGCTTGGTGTTTCACTCATAGATTTTGACATTTGGACATGGAAGTAGCTTCCTATCTCATGAATGCTCAAGAATGAGGGTTGGAGTGGACTTTGAATGTGAAGTATATAGAAGGATGATGGAAGAAAACAAGAATAAAACTCACTTTCTTATGGAAAATCAATGGGAGAAGCTCCCTTTCTCTCTTCTAAACCTATCTCTATCTCTCTTCTTCTCTACAACTTTTTAAGCTTTGCACTTGGCCCCCCCAAAATGAAGAGCAATGGGGGGTTTAAATAGGCCAATTTGGGGTGGTTTTGGGGTTTTAGAAGTACTCCCATTGGTCCCAAACAACTGTGAACATAAAACTATGTCGTTTTGGCTTTCAATTAATCAAATTGGACCCCCAAAAAAATTACAAAAATGGACTCTGCGAGGGATGAGTGCCGCGGCGGCACTGGGCCAGTGCCGCGGCGGCAGTGCTCCTCTGAAGCCCAGAAAATTACGTTTAGGCCCCCAGAGGTTCCGGTATTCGCGAAAAGGCCCTATTTCGTCCGAAATTCACAGAAAATGCATACGAACTCCAAATTGAGGTTGTGATATACCGTTGGAAAGGTAATGGAGTCTACTTTACATAAAAAAGTTCAGGGATAGGTCACTTTGAAAAGTTTTACGGTATTCGCGATAAAAGCCGATTTGATCGCCTTTTTCGCCTTTGGAAATTCATAATAAACTCGTTTTAAATCCGAAAATTATGTACGATATACCGTCGGAAAGCTGTTGACCTCTAGTATCCATGAAAAATATTTGAAAATTGTCACGGTGCCCCGGTTCTAAAGTCAAATTCCGGTTAAACTGGTCAAACCTGGGATTCCCGGGAAGTTCTGGAAACCTCTGGGAGTTCCCGGGAGCTGATGTTTTCGCTCGATTTTCTTTTGGAACTTGTTTTAATACTTTTCTCATGATTTAGAATGATTCTGGTGAATTCGGACGATTTCGGTCAAACTTGGTCAAACTTGGTCAAACCTGGTCAAACCTTGGTCAAACCGGTCAACGGGGACTTTCCTGGAGCTTTCGGGACTTCCGGGGGTCTCTGGGAGCTGACGATTTCACCCGATTTTCTCTTAAAAACTCATTTTATCACTTTTCTTACGACGTAGCATGTTTTTAGAACTTTGGGACCAAATCTGGGAGTTTTCGGGCTTTCAGGGGCACTTTGGTCATTCTGAGCATTCTGAGAGATAGAGCTGACTTCCGAGAGTCCTTTTGAGTCTTTTACGATCATTGTCAACCACCAAGCTATGGGTCTCCTAAATCTAATAGCCGACAAAATGGGGTGTCTACAGTTTGCCCCTCTTTGGCATGAACTTGCGAGGCAACGCATGTCGCAAGCGAGTGCCAAAGTTTTGAAGAGACAGGACTTTTTGGAGGCTATAGATTTAGGATAAACAGCGTTGCAAAAGATGAAAGGATGATGAGATTAGTGCTGGTCGCGCTCCGCGTGAGCTGCCTACGTATCCCAAGGGGAATCAGACCAGGACGTAGTTCAGGGCACAAAGGGATAAATCACATATGCACATACACAACAATCAGGCGGATGCTATGCTATATGAGGATGATATGCAATGTGTGGATGTGATATGATCTCGTACATGAGTCCTATCATGCCTAGCTTTCTGATCCTAGAATGAGCAGGTGCCATGGGGTGTGTGCCACTCCAAGTGGTCTTATACTGTGCTAGTATTTCTAACTGTGATGCAGTTATTGACCCGAATAAGGACATCAAGGTTTGAATACTCTAGGTCTTGGAGCAAACTTCTGAATTTTGGGAAGTGTGCTTCGTAAGCGAATGTAATTGGATGTAGGGTCCCGGAGGACTATATTCGGAGATGTCGTTTGACAGATAACCGACGGACATGGAAGCCCTGGAAATTAAGAGACGGACACGGAAGTCCTGAGACGTCAAGTGATGGACATAAAATCCCGAGATGTCAAGCGATGAACATGGAAGCCCCATAGAAGCCTAAGATTTTGAATGAGAATGATGAACACGACATATTTTGAATGAGAGTGATGGTAAACTAATGATGATTAATGAACTGACGATGTACGAATCGAGATGATGAGTCGACAATGAACTACTGTGACTATCATGGATTGGATCAACAGTTGGGCTAATCGTGATCGGAAGAAGTGACGATGCACAAATCGAGATGATGAGTCAACAGTAAACTACTGTGACTATCATGGATTGGATCAACAGTTGGACTAATCATGACCGGAAGAAGTGACGATGTACGAATCGAGATGATGAGTCAACAGTGAACTACTGTGACTATCATGGATTGGATCAACAGTTGGACTAATCGTGACCGGAAGAAGTGACGATGTACGAATCGAGATGATGAGTCGACAGTGAACTACTGTGACTATCATGGATTGGATCAACAGTTGGACTAACCATGACTAGAAGAACGGACGATGTACTAATCGAGATGACGAGTCGATAGTGAACTCTTGTGACTGTCATGGATTGGACCAACGGTTGGACTAACCATGATCAAAAGGACAGACGATGTACTAATCGAGATGACGAGTCGATAGTGAACTACTGTGACTGTCATGGATTGAACTGACGATGTACGAATTGAGATGACGAGTCGACAGTGAACTACTGTGACTGTCAGGATTGAACTGCCGATTGAACTAACCGAGATGTCGAGTCGACAGTGAACTACTGTGACTGTCATGGATTGGACCAACGGTTGGACTAACCATGATCAAAAGGACAGACGATGTACTAATCGAGATGACGAGTCGACAGTGAACTACTGTGACTGTTATGGATTGAACTGACGATGTACGAATCGAGATGACGAGTCGACAGTGAACTACTGTGACTGTCATGGATTGGACCAACGGTTGGACTAACCATGATCAAAAGAACGGACGATGTACTAATCGAGATGACGAGTCGATAGTGAACTACTGTGACTGTCAGGATTGAACTGCCGATTGAACTAACCGAGATGTCGAGTCGACAGTGAACTACTGTGACTGTCATGGATTGGACCAACGGTTGGACTAACCATGATCAAAAGGACAGACGATGTACTAATCGAGATGACGAGTCGACAGTGAACTACTGTGACTGTCATGGATTGAACTGACGATGTACGAATCGAGATGACGAGTCGACAGTGAACTACTGTGACTGTCATGGATTGGACCAACGGTTGGACTAACCATGATCAAAAGAACGGACGATGTACTAATCGAGATGACGAGTCGATAGTGAACTTACTATGACTGTTATAGATTGAACTGATGATGTACGAATCAAGAAGACGAATCGACAGTGAACTACTGTGACTGTCATGATTGAACTAACGATGTACGAATCGAGATGACGAGTCGATAGTGAACTTACTATGACTGTTATAGATTGAACTGATGATGTACGAATCAAGAAGACGAGTTGACAGTGAACTACTGTGACTGTCGTAGATTGAACTGACGATGTACAAATCGATATGCCTGCTGGGGATTAAACTGAATCTGTTGGGGATGAAGCGACTCTTTCTGGGATCTCTCTTCAACTACTTCTCTTGACCGGGAACCAGGATTCAAATTTGAATCTCTCATAGTTGATCAAATCTTGCTGGCCCGGAACCGGGATCCATCAATAGCCACTCATGGACTTGTATTGCTTGGAGATGAAGGAAAATCAACAGCCACTCATGGACTTATGTTGCATGGACGAGGGAAGGTAATCAACAGCCACTCATGGACTTATGTTGCAAGGAGATGATGGTCAACTTTCGATGGTTTGGAAAGGGATGAAATTCGCATTTGCCCTAAGTTTGGACGCTTCTCATGCTGACGCCTTAACCGGTACAGTAATGGTGTTTGGTACTCCTGCTTGTATTAGCATGCTCTTTATAACTTGATTTGAAAATTTTATTAATCGCTGTTGACTTACACATTTGAGACTACAACAGACTCAAAAACTTGACAGACATTGACGCACGAGGATGACATATTTGACACAAGCTCGTTTTGTCAAAACTTGATGTGCTTTTGTCATAAACGATGTACCATTTCTCTTTTGGTGTTCACCCCTCATCTTAACATGGTAGCACTTGCTGATAAATCTGATTTTTGAAAATTCCTCCTTAGTGATCTAGTCAATTTTCTGCTTCTTCCAGGAAGTGCTTTGAATTAGTGCCTTAGCTTTTAGAGTAAAAGGTGCTCTATTTCAAAATTTTCAAAACAACTTGGTAACTTGAAAACTCGCCCTTGGTGTGAAGGGATTGTGTTAGGCAAACGGAGTTTGCCCCTAGTTTGAGCAGTATAAAGTGGGATTCATAAGCAAACGAGGTGGGTGACCGAAGTTTGCCCCTAGTTCGGATGATGGTTTATTGGAGGTTTTGGGAAAACGAGGTAGGTGACCAAAGTTTGCCCCTTGTATGAAGGGTAGATAGTAAAAGTCAGGCAAACCAGGCGGGTAGCCGATGTTTGCCCCTAGTGTGGAAGGTGATTTTCTGGCTTGAGGCATGGACCGTGACTTTAATCTCTCAAATGCTCATAACTTTTGCCTAGGCACCAGTGAGCTGACCTAGCAAGCTCTTTTCTCTCTTTTGTTATTGCTCACCTTGGATTTAACTCTAATTTTTGCCTAGGCGTCCTTTCGGATTTTCGACCTAGCGAGCCATCCTTCTTTTTTCTTTTTTTGAAAGTCTGCCTACGTACCCCCAAGTGGGGATCAGGTCCAACGTAGTTCGGGCCATGGTTGGAAAGAAGCGGGTTGATTTTTAGGTAGGTGGGGTGACCGAACCGATGCGGTTGCCTACGTATCCCCGAGTGGGAATCAGGTCGAGCGTAGTTCAAGGCAAGGCTTGAAGGAAATTGGTTTGATTATGATGGTGTTGACCGAACCGATGTGGTTGCCTACGTATGCCCGAGTGGGAATCAGGTCGAGCGTAGTTCAAGGCAAGGCTTGAAGGAAATTGGTTTGATTATGATGGTGTTGACCGAACCGATGTGGTTGCCTACGTATCCCCGAGTAGGAATCAGGTCGAGCGTAGTTCAAGGCAAGGCTTGAAATAAGGGGTTTGAGGTATGAGGGTTTTTCAAACCAATCGTCAAAGAAGTTCAAACTTGAGCCACTTGTGGTAGCTTTGAATAAAAAAGATCCAGTTTCAATCTCCCTTTCTTTTCTTTTTCTTTTTCTTTTTCTTTTTCTTTTTCTTTTGTTTTGAGGATTGATCCTTTTCACTTTTGCCTAGCCAGTCAATTTTTGCTTTTCATGTAGTTGATTCTTGCAAGATCCTTCAATCGCAATCTCCGAATTCTAGAATGTGCATGTCAGCTCTTGGAATTTATTTGTGGTCATTCCGTGCCTTTTGAAATGTGATCTTGGCACGTTCTTAAGATGTATCTTGAAGCGTATGATTCTCTTATTTGTTTCATCAAAATTTTCTCAAACATTTTGACTGGCTAGGGTCAGATTTTGGAAATCAACACCTTTTTCAGCTCTAACTTTTGCCTGGGTGCCCTTTCGGGTTTTCAACCTAGCGAGCTTTCTCTTTTCTTTTCTTTTCTTTTCTTTTCTTTTTCTTTCTTTTTTTTTGTTTTTTTTTTTGAAAGTGGAGATGAAACTCACTAAAATGTTTGGCTACTATCAAGGGCTAAGTTTGCATTGCTTTTAATCAGACAGATTGCGTGGCTCCCAATTGGATCGGGCTTAAGGCTTCGAAATGGTGGAAAAAAAAAAGGTGTTGGGCAAGCCCCAAGTCAGTTTCAAGTATGTCTTTTCAAGATTGAGGCAAAAGCATCTTTAAATTCTTAAAGTAAGACTATTCAATTCCAGCTCTTCATCAGTGTCAGCGTGAAATCGATTTTAACCTTTCAGGATTCTTTTTTGTTTTGTCGTAGAAAAATTATTACCAGAGTAATATCCATGGTAATTCGAAAAGTGACACTTCAGTTTAGTGATTCATGCATTTATAACTGGGCACATTAGATTAAGCAAAATGAGATTTCATTCCATCAATAGAGAAGGTTTACAGACTTATTAATAACTCGATGACAGACAGACTTGATCACAAGACTAGAATTGAAATGGACTCGAAACATAGTACAGACTCAACTTGACTCAACCTGGTCTCAAATGGAGTGTCTTTGCGACCCATTTATTAAAATTTTTAGCAGAAGTTCCAAACACCATCACTTTACTACGTAGCTTCAACATTCATTAGCATCGACGGAAGGGATCATTCGATCGGTTGGTCCAAGCCAAGATAGTGGATTGGATTAGGATGGGATACATCCTCTATGAGGTTCTGAATGTCATGGCGGAGGCGGATGCATTGATCGGTGGCATGGCCTAGATTTTGATGGTAAGCACATCGTAGGCTCATGTTGTAGTGGGAAGGTATGGGATCCGGTAGCGGTTTGTGAGGGAGGAGCTGTAGGTGGCCCTTTCTAAGTAGGTGGTCCAAGGTTGTGGAAAGAGGAACATCAAGTTTAGAGAATTCGCGAGGGCCTTTTGGGCGATTTGGCGGAATGGACTGGTATGGACGAAGGGCGCAGGCCATTGATTGGTTGCTAAGTGCACTGATATCCGGGGAGTAGTTAGGTCTCTTGGACTGGTGTTGGGGTTCATCCTTTTTGAACTTTCCTTCTCTGATGGCATCCTCTATTCTGGTGCCTATTTCAAACAGTTCTTTGCTAATGCTCCGTGCCATCTTTTCAAATCGACTCACCCTTAAACTCAACTGCTCAACAGTGGTTTGTAGCTTGTTCACTTTCTCTTCCAGAGCTTTGTAGGCCATTGGTGGATCGATGATGGTCTGTGCTAGCCCGTGATCACGATAATGAATTTGTGGAGGTACAATAGTGTTTTTACCCAGGGCTACAATTTTTCTGCAAATAGAAGTAAAATTCCAAATTAGCGGAGGCGCGAAACACTTCTTATGGACTCCTATCAGGGAGAGATGATCAGAGATTTTGAAGAATTCATCGATGTGAACCGATGTTACAGTAAGTATACGACTTCTGTACAACGATTGAGATGGGTGGGGATGATGATACGTATGTATTCGATGTGTAGAGACTGACATGTGTGAGACTGATAAGATGTGTGTGCATGTAGACTGACACAAATTGTGTATGTATATGAGACAAGCATGCGAATGCAAGCCCTAATCTATATGACGCTCCTATTTCTAACAGATAGCAGCTAAACAAATAAGGTCCTAGCCATACAGAGTGTGCTAACCTTACTATCCAGTATGATCACCAGGGGATAACAGGGATTTCCGGGATACTTCGGGAATTTTGGACAGAGTTTCTGGGAGAAACAGGGATTCGGAAGATTCGGAGAAATTTCTAGAAGTCATTTGAGTTTCTAGGAGAAATAGGGATTTCTGGTTGATTTGGACTGAGCTTCTAGGAGAAATTGGAAAATCAGAATTTCTGGGAGAAATTGGTACATCTAGGCATTTTTGGGAAGTTTGGATGGAGTTGTTGGAATTTTTGGAAAATCTTGAAAATTTGGATAGAGCTTATGGGAAAACATGAAAACTCGGGTAAGTTGGACAGAGTTTCTGGGAGAAACAAGTATATCGGAATTTCTAAGAAAAAATGAGGTTTTTGAGCATTCTGGGGGAAGCAAGAATATCTGGGGGGACATAAGTATATCGGAGTTTCTGGAAGAAATTGAGATTTCTGGGTAATCTGGGGAGAAATAGGGATTTCTAGAGGTCAATAGCTTTCCAACGGTATATCGCACATAATTCCTGGATTTAAAACGAATTTATTTTGAATTTCCGAAGGTGAAAAAGGCGATCAAATCAGCTTTTATCGCGAATACCGCAAAACTTTTCAAAGTGACCTATCCCCGAACTATTTTTTATGTAAAGTAGACTCCATTACCTTTCCAACGGTATATCACAACCTCAATTTGGAGTTCGTATGCATTTTCTGTGAATTTCGGACGAAATAGGGCCTTTTCGCGAATACCGGAACCTCTGGGGGCCTAAACGTAATTTTTTGGGCTTCTGAGGAGCAGTGCCGCCGCGGCACTGGCCCACTGCCGCCGCGGCACTGGCCCAGTGCCGCCGCGGCACTCAAACCTCGCAGAGTCCATTTTTGTAATTTTTTTGGGGGTCCAATTTGATTAATTGAAAGCCAAAACGACATAGTTTTATGTTCACAGTTGTTTGGGACCAATGGGAGTACTTCTAAAACCCCAAAACCACCCCAAATTGGCCTATTTAAACCCCCCATTGCTCTTCATTTTGGGGGGGCCAAGTGCAAAGCTTGAAAAGTTGTAGAGAAGAAGAGAGATAGAGATAGGTTTAGAAGAGAGAAAGGGAGCTTCTCCCATTGATTTTCCATAAGAAAGTGAGTTTTATTCTTGTTTTCTTCCATCACCCTTCTATATACTTCACATTCAAAGTCCACTCCAACCCTCATTCTTGAGCATTCATGAGATAGGAAGCTACTTCCATGTCCAAATGTCAAAATCTATGAGTGAAACACCAAGCTACAAGTCCAAAATCACATTGATTATCATCTATTGATTGCTATTTACTTGCTTTGATTATATATATGTTCATCTCTCCTTATCTCATTTCTTTTTCTTTTCTTTATTTACTTACTAGTTCATCATCATCTAAGTGATGACATGAAGTTTGGGGTGAGTGAATCCTTATGGATAGTAGCTCTTGACCTCAAAAACATGTTTGATAGATGATGATCATAACCTCAATACTTCCAAGGTATTCTTGGAATGTATTGAAGTTATGTCCAAAAACAAAATAAATCTCTCCAACAATCTTGGAGGTTCTTAAATGATGAGTTTGATGTAGGTATTCTAAGTGACTATGATCCTTATTGAGTGTTGAAAACATGTTTTCAAAACATCTATTTCAAAACCCCTCTCAATCCCTCTCATTTGGTTTCAAGAAACAAAACTTTGTTTTCTCCAAAATCTTCAAAACAATGAGTCAAAACAGTGAGTGAGTTGAGTTCAAAGATTTTTCTAGAACTCAATACTCAACATATGGATACAAGGCCACTTGGAAAGTCGTCCTAACTCATTGGAGAACACCCATGATTTTTGTTTTGACTTGGAAGTACTTGGAAATGGTCCATTTGGGTCCCAACATTCCTTCCAAACATTCTATTTTTGCTGTCACAGCAGCTAGGTCAACTTACGACCTCTTTTCCAGAAAACTTTTCCAAAAGGGGTGGTCCTAACTTATTTTTCCCTTAATATTCAATGTCTTAGGAAACTTTCTGTATAAAATGGGCCTCTAGATCATTCTTTTTCATTTTCTAAGATTTTCTAACATTTCAGTCGACAGTACGAACTCTGTTTCTGAGTGACCTCTATTGTTTATATAATTTCTCTCAATCTGTGATAGATATTCAAGATTGGCCTTTTGCGTTGTGTTCTAGACACAATAAGGAACATCTCCATAAAAATCATGCATTGAAAACATTCCTAACCCCTCTTTTCATTTTCTACAAGATCATGTTACTGTTCTGTCCACTATTCACAGCAAACACCTTTTAACTTTCATTATTTGATTTGATGCTTACATGAACTCCAAATTAGTTCATATCTTAGGAAGTAGTTCATACTACATTTGTACACATCCCATGTTGATTTCATTCATCCATCCATACACATTTTAGACTTCTAAGTCATTCTAGAAATCCATGTACACAAAACACACTACAACCTTTGTACACTATAGATACATACATTGCATTCATGCAAGATTTGGGGTTTTTGTAACTCTTAATCTAAGGAGAATATAAGGAATGAACTCGATCACCCGTTCGTGCTTCCCCTTGATCTAATCATCCTTTCTCATCCGTCCCGGGGATTGAGAGATCTTCTTTTTCTCAAAGATTAACATGCATCATTCTAGCCTTGCTAAGCATATTTTGATTTCTTTGATTATTTGTTCCAAGAACAATTCATGTCCCCTTTAGATTAGGAAAACTTGATTAATTGATATATGATTAGACGATTTTTCCTAGGTTTGTTTGTGTGATCTTTCACTTTACATTGCATGATATTTGATTTAGATCTTATGAATGATATTTTATCTTTAGATCTTCCATTTTCAAGTTTCTTATGTAATGTAATATACTATCATAGTATTAATTGCCGAACCATACATAGTATAAGATGATTATTTGGATGCTAATTGAGGCCCGTCGAAAGATGGGGCGAGTTGAGGGTGTTTTAGTCGCGACAAAGGCTCCTTCCTCTCTCGTACCAAAACCCCGAACCAAGTTCTTTGGTTATGAAGGGCCGGTGCCCTTATCCGCTTGGGTGAGTCAAAATTAGGTTTCTTGTTTCCTTAAAGACCAAGTGGCGACTCTGTATCTGTTTTCAACAGACCTATTTTCTTTCTTTGATTCAAATCAATTTCAAAACAATCTCAAACGAGAGAAGTGGTCCGATTCCCGGTATCCACAATCTGGCGACTCTGCTGGGGATTTTTATTTTCAAAACAAAATAATACAGAGGTTTGACTCATAAGAAGCATCCTTAAAATCATCTTTTTACTGTGTCTGGTTCACTGCATTGCACTCTTGCATTTCCACCCCCTCCGACTGTGTCTGAAACGCGGCGCTGACATTGTTCAGGTCTTGCTGTGCCAGGGCACAAGTCACCGTTGATACTGTACCTTCCAAGGTATATCAAAAAGAGTAAAAACTTCCGTACTGTCTCTCTGATGGTATATTGGAACTCTCGTCAACGGACCCTCTTTGACTGAACCCAGCCTTTGCATATAGATTCCTGTAGAACCTTTCATAGGACTGTTCATTTATCTTTCCAGATAGGACAATGCGATATAACTGTTGTATGCCCTGACGGGATTACCTGCGCGGTGTAGACGCTTATGTGGCATAGAACAGAACCTCTTTCTTATGATTCCCAAGGCAATCACTCACATGTAGCCACATTGAGTTGACCTGCCTAAGCATCATGACAAGGATGTCTGCTCCATGCTCGCAAAGATATACACCGCAAACCTTGTTTGTCGGTCCTAAGGCATAGGAGTATGAAAACCTGCTGGAAAGTACGATCACTATAACCATATTAATCAGTTTCTCCCAAGAACCCTGCTCAAATTTCCCAGAAATACCAGAAACTCTGCCCAGATATCCCAGATATAACTGTATTAACCCGTTTCTCCCAAAAACTCTGCCCAGATATCCCAGATATAACTGAATTAACCAGTTTCTCCCAGAAACTCTGCCCAAATTTCCCCGAAATGCCCAATCCCTCCTAGAAGCTTTCATAAAAACCTGGAAACCCCTGTTATCCCTTGGTGATCGTACTGGAAAGTAAGGTTGGCACACTCCATATGGTTAGGGCCTTATTTGTTTAACTGCTATCTGTTAGAAATAGAAGCATCATATAGATTAGGCCTTACATCCGCCTGCTTGTCCCACATGCATGCACCATCTATCTGCACGCACTGCCTCGAGTCAGTCCACATCACTGTCTTTGTCTGTCTAAAGTCGTCACTATCAGGACCTGATACACCCTTTTCTCTTGAAATCTGTCAAGTCAGTATAGATTCCCGAAGTCAGCAACTGGGATCCTCGTCCTGAGTCGGAAGTTCGAACAGTCATTTGGTCAAAATTAGCCCGCTAAGTCATTCCAACATGAATCAGGAAGAATTAGAAAACAAGGTCACTGAGTTGGGAGCAACCATAAACCAGTAATCTGATCGCATGGCCCAAGTTTTGAGTTTCATGGAAGAACTGAAACAGCAGCAGCCACAGTACCCACATGGGTTCCCACCACCACCGCCTGGGTTTGGACCGCCTCCCGAGAAGAATGGGGAAGAAGACTGGTTTCAAGGAGTCCCGCCGCTTGCATATGAGAAGAAGCTCCAGGAGAAAATGGACAAAGTTGACAAGCTTGAAAGTGTGTTGAGGAAGAGCAAAGGGGTTGATGATTACATGTTAGACCTGGAAGGCCTCTTTGAGCCCATCAAGCTAAGGCTGCCCGAGAACTTCAAAATGCCTGAAATTGACCGTTTTGATGGAACAGGGAATCCAAAAAGTCACATCAAGCTGTGCATGAGCATCTTCCAATCGATGGGCTGCACTCATGAGCACATTGCGATGTTGTTCCCGCAAACCCTTAAGAATGCCGCACTATCCTGGTTCCTAACCCTCGAAGCCTCCAAGACCCGAGTCTGGGAAGACATTGCTAGAACTTTTATTGATCACTACTCTTACAACCAAGAGTTTGATATCACCATCCGGGATCTAGAGACTACCAGGCAGAACTTTAATGAGTCCTTCACTGCGTTCTTGAGCAGAAGGAGGAATAAAGTGGCTCAAATGATCCACAGACCTGTTGAGAAAGAGCAAGTACGTATGCTGGTCAAGAACATGCAACCAGTATATCATGACAAGCTATTCTACCAATCCATCTCAACATTCGAAGAGCTATTTAAAATAGGCACCAGAATAGAGGATGCCATCAGAGAAGGAAAGTTCAAAAAGGATGAACCCCAACACCAGTCCAAGAGACCTAACTACTCCCTGGACTCCCCGGATATCAATGCACTTAGCAACCAATCAATGGCCTGCGCCCTTCGTCCATACCAGTCCATTCCGCCAAATCGCCCAAAAGGCCCTCGCGAATTCTCCAAACTTGATGTTCCTCTTTCCACAGCCTTGGACCACCTACTTAGAAAGGGCCACCTACAGCTCCTCCCTCACAAACCGCTACCGGATCCCATACCTTCCCACTACAACATGAGCCTACGATGTGCTTACCATCAAAATCTAGGCCATGCCACCGATCAATGCATCCGCCTCCGCCATGACATTCAGAACCTCATAGAGGATGTATCCCATCCTAATCCAATCCACTATCTTGGCTTGGACCAACCGATCGAATGATCCCTTCCGTCGATGCTAATGAATGTTGAAGCTACGCAGTAAAGTGATGGTGTTTAGAACTTCTGCTAAAAATTTTAATAAATGGGTCGCAAAGACACTCCATTTGAGACCAGGTTGAGTCAAGTTGAGTCTGTACTATGTTTCGAGTCCATTTCAATTCTAGTCTTGTGATCAAGTCTGTCTGTCATCGAGTTATTAATAAGTCTGTAAACCTTCTCTATTGATGGAATGAAATCTCATTTTGCTTAATCTAATGTGCCCAGTCATAAATGCATGAATCACTAAACTGAAGTGTCACTTTTCGAATTACCATGGATATTACTCTGGTAATAATTTTTCTACGACAAAACAAAAAAGAATCCTGAAAGGTTAAAATCGATTTCACGCTGACACTGATGAAGAGCTGGAATTGAATAGTCTTACTTTAAGAATTTAAAGATGCTTTTGCCTCAATCTTGAAAGACATACTTGAAACTGACTTGGGGCTTGCCCAACACCCTTTTTTTTTCCACCATTTCGAAGCCTTAAGCCCGATCCAATTGGGAGCCACGCAATCTATCTGATTAAAAGCAATGCAAACTTAGCCCTTGATAGTAGCCAAACATTTCAGTGAGTTTCATCTCCACTTTCAAAAAAAAAAAACAAAAAAAAGAAAGAAAAAGAAAAGAAAAGAAAAGAAAAGAAAAGAGAAAGCTCGCTAGGTTGAAAACCCGAAAGGGCACCTAGGCAAAAGTTAGAGCTGAAAAAGGTGTTGATTTCCAAAATCTAACCCTAGCCAGTCAAAATGTTGGAGAAAAATTTTGATAGAATCATACGCTTCAAAATACATCTTAAGAACGTGCCAAGATCACATTTCAAAAGGCACGGAATGACCACAAATAAATTCCGAGAGCTGACATGCACATTCTGAAATTCTGAGATAGCGATTGAAAGATTTCACAAGAATCGACTACATTAAAACGCAAAATTGACTGGCTAGGCGAAAGTGAAAAGGATCAATCCTCAAAACAAAACAAAAAGAAAAAGAAAAAAGAAAATAAAGGGAGATTGAAACTAAATCCTTTTATTCAAAGCTACCATAAGTGGCTCAAGTTTGAACTTCTTTGACGTTTGGTTTGAAAACCCTCATACCTCAAACCCCTTATTTCAAGCCTTGCCTTGAACTACGCTCGACCTGATTCCCGCTCGGGGATACGTAGGCAACCACAATGGTTCGGTCACCCCACCTACCTAAAAATCAACCCGCTTCTTTCCGACCATGGCCCGAACTACGTTGGACCTGATCCCCACTTGGGGGTACGTAGGTAGACTTTCAAAAAAAAAAAAGAAAAAAGAAGGATGGCTCGCTAGGTCGAAAATCTGAAAGGACGCCTAGGCAAAAATTAGAGCTAAATCCAAAGTGAGCAATAACAAAAGAGAGAAAATAGCTCGCCAGGCCGCCTCCTTGGTGCCTGGGCAAAAATTATGAGCATTTGAGAGATTAAAGTCACGGTCCTTGCCTCAAACCAGAAAATCACCTTCCACACTAGGGGCAAACATCGGCTACCCGCCTCGTTTGCCTGACTTTTACTAACTACCCTTCATACAAGGGGCAAACTTCGGTCACCTACCTCGTTTGCCCAAAACCTCTAATAAACCATCATCCAAACTAGTGGCAAACTTCGGTCACCCACCTCGTTTGCTTATGAATCCCACTTTGTACACCTCAAACTAGGGGCAAACTCCGTTTGCCTAACACAATCCCTTCACACCAAGGGCGAGTTTTCAAGTTACCAAGTTGTTTTGAAAATTTTGAAATAGAGCATCTTTTACTCTAAAAGCTAAGGCACTAATTCAAAGCACTTCCTGGGAGAAGCAGAAAATTGACTAGATCACTATGGAAGAATTTTCAAAAATCAGATTTATCCGCAAAGTGCTACCATGTTAAGATCAGGGGTGAACACCAAAAGAGAAATGGTACATCGTTTATGACAAAAGCACATCAAGTTTTGACAAGACGAGCTTGTGTCAAATGTGTCATCCTCGTGCGTCAATGTCTGTCAAGTTTTTGAGTCTGTTGTAGTCTCAAATGTGTAAGTCAACAGTGACTAATAAAATTTTCAAATCAAGTTATAAAGAGCATGCCAATACAAGCAGGAGTACCAAACACCATTACTGTACCGGTTAAGGCGTCAGCATGAGAAGCGTCCAAACTTAGGGCAAATGCGAATTTCATCCCTTTCCAAACCATCGAAGGTTGACCATCATCTCCTTGCAACATAAGTCCATGAGTGGCTGTTGATTACCTTCCCTCGTCCATGCAACATAAGTCCATGAGTGGCTGTTGATTTTCCTTCATCTCCAAGCAATACAAGTCCATGAGTGGCTATTGATGGATCCCGGTTCTGGGCCAGCAAGATTTGATCAACTATGAGAGATTCGAATTTGAATCCTGGTTCCCGGTCAAGAAAAGTAGTTGAAGAGAGATCCCAGAAAGAGTCGCTTCATCCCCAACAAATTCAGTTTAATCCCCCAGCAGGCATATCGATTCGTACATCGTTAGTTCAATCTATGACAGTCACAGTAGTTCACTGTCGACTCGTCTTCTCGATTCGTACATCGTCAGTTCAATCATGACAGTCACAGTAAGTTCACTGTTGACTCGCCTTCTCGATTCGTACATCGTCAGTTCAATCTATGACAGTCACAGTAGTTCACTGTCGAGTCGTCTTCTCGATTCGTACATCGTCATTTCAATCACAACAGTCACAGTAGTTCACTGTCGACTCATCTTCTCGATTAGTACATTGTCAGTTCAATCACAACAGTCACAGTAGTTCACTGTCGACTCGTCTTCTTGATTAGTACATCGTCAGTTCAATCACAATAGTCACAGTAGTTCACTGTCGACTCGTCTTCTCGATTAGTACATTGTCCGTTCTTTTGATCATGGTTAGTCCAACCGTAGATCCAATCCATGACAGTCACAGTAGTTCACTGTCGACTCGACATCTCGGTTAGTTCAATCGCCAGTTCAATCCATGACAATCCCAATAGTTCATTGTCGACTCGTCATCTCGATTAGTACATCGTTAGTTCAATCTATGACAGTCACAGTAGTTCACTGTCGACTCGTTATATCGATTCGTACATCATCAGTCCAATCTATGACAGTCACAGTAGTTCACTGTCGATTCATCATCTCGATTCGTACATCGTCACTTCTTCTGGTCACGGTTAGTCCAACTGTTGATCCAATCCATGATAGTCACAGCAGTTCACTGTTGACTCATCATCTCGATTCGTACATCGTCACTTCTTCGGGTCACGGTTAGTCCAACTGTTGATCCAATCCATGATAGTCACAGTAGTTCATTGTCGACTCATCATCTCGATTTGTACATCGTCAGTTCATTAATCATCATTAGTTTACCATCACTCTCATTCAAAATGTGCCGTGTTCATCATTCTCATTCAAAATCTTGGGCTTCTATTAATGGGGCTTCCATGTTCATCGCTTGACATCTCGGGATTTCATCACTTGACGTCTCTTGACTTCTGTATCCGTCTCTTAATTTCCAGGGCTTCCGTGTCCGTCGGTTAACTATCTAACGGCATCTCCGAATATAGTCCTCCGGGACCCTACATCCAATTACATTCGCTTACGAAGCACACTTTCCAAAATTCAGAAGTTTGCTCCGAGACCCAGGGTCTTCACACCTTGGTATCCCTATTCGGGTCAATAACTGCATCATAGTTAGAAATATTAGCACGACACAAGTCCACTCGGAGTGGTACACTCCACAGCACCAGCTCATACTAGGATCAGAACACCAGGCATGATAGGACTCATGACACAATTCATATCACATCCATGCATTGCATATCATCCTCATAGCATAGCATCTGCCTGTCTCATTGTGCATGTGTGATTTGCTCCTTTGTGCCCTGAACTACGCCCTGGTCTGATTCCCCTTGGGGATACGTAGGCAGCTCACGCGGAGCACGACTAGCACTGACCTCAACATCATTTTTCAGCATCATTGCATCTTTTGCAACGCATTTTATCCTAAATCTATAGCCTCCAAAAGACCTGTCTCTTCAAAGCTTTGGCACTCGCTTGCGACATGCGTTGCCTCGCAAGTTCATGCCAAAGAGGGGCAAACTGTAGACACCCCATTTTGTCGGCTATCAGATTTAGGAGACCCATAGCTTGGTGGTTCACAATGATCGTAAAAGACTCAAAAGGACTCTCGAAAGTCAGCTCTATCTCTCAGAATGCTCAGAATGACCAAAATGCCCCTGAAAGCCCGAAAACTCTCAGATTTGGTCCCAAAGTTCTGGAAACATGCTACGTCGTAAGAAAAGCAATAAAATGAGTTTTTAAGTAAAATCTGGATGAAATCGTCAGCTCCCAGAGACCCCCGGAAGTCCCGGAAGTTCCCCGAAAGTCCCCGTTGACCGATTTGACCAAGGTTTGACTAGGTTTGACCAAGGTTTGACCAGGTTTGACCAAATTTGACCAAGTTTGACCGAAATCGTCCGAATTCACCGGAATCATTAGAAAAGTATTAAAATGAGTTTTAAAAGAGAATCGCGCGAAAACGTCGGCTCCTGGGAGCTCCCGGAGGTTCCCAGAACTTCCCGGGAATCCCAAGTTTGACCAGTTTGACCAAGATTTGACTTTGGAATCGGGGCACCGAAACAATTTTCAAATATTTTTCATGGATACTAGAGGTCAATAGCTTTCCAACGGTATATCGCACATAATTCCTGGATTTAAAACGAATTTATTTTGAATTTCCGAAGGTGAAAAAGGCGATCAAATCAGCTTTTATCGCGAATACCGCAAAACTTTTCAAAGTGACCTATCCCCGAACTATTTTTAATGTAAAGTAGACTCCATTACCTTTCCAACGGTATATCACAACCTCAATTTGGAGTTCGTATGCATTTTCTGTGAATTTCGGACGAAATAGGGCCTTTTCGCGAATACCGGAACCTCTGGGGGCCTAAACGTAATTTTCTGGGCTTCTGAGGAGCAGTGCCGCCGCGGCACTGGCCCACTGCCGCCGCGGCACTGGCCCAGTGCCGCCGCGGCACTCAAACCTCGCAGAGTCCATTTTTGTAATTTTTTTGGGGGTCCAATTTGATTAATTGAAAGCCAAAACGACATAGTTTTATGTTCACAGTTGTTTGGGACCAATGGGAGTATTTCTAAAACCCCAAAACCACCCCAAATTGGCCTATTTAAACCCCCCATTGCTCTTCATTTTGGGGGGGCCAAGTGCAAAGCTTGAAAAGTTGTAGAGAAGAAGAGAGATAGAGATAGGTTTAGAAGAGAGAAAGGGAGCTTCTCCCATTGATTTTCCATAAGAAAGTGAGTTTTATTCTTGTTTTCTTCCATCACCCTTCTATATACTTCACATTCAAAGTCCACTCCAACCCTCATTCTTGAGCATTCATGAGATAGGAAGCTACTTCCATGTCCAAATGTCAAAATCTATGAGTGAAACACCAAGCTACAAGTCCAAAATCACATTGATTATCATCTATTGATTGCTATTTACTTGCTTTGATTATATATATGTTCATCTCTCCTTATCTCATTTCTTTTTCTTTTCTTTATTTACTTACTAGTTCATCATCATCTAAGTGATGACATGAAGTTTGGGGTGAGTGAATCCTTATGGATAGTAGCTCTTGACCTCAAAAACATGTTTGATAGATGATGATCATAACCTCAATACTTCCAAGGTATTCTTGGAATGTATTGAAGTTATGTCCAAAAACAAAATAAATCTCTCCAACAATCTTGGAGGTTCTTAAATGATGAGTTTGATGTAGGTATTCTAAGTGACTATGATCCTTATTGAGTGTTGAAAACATGTTTTCAAAACATCTATTTCAAAACCCCTCTCAATCCCTCTCATTTGGTTTCAAGAAACAAAACTTTGTTTTCTCCAAAATCTTCAAAACAATGAGTCAAAACAGTGAGTGAGTTGAGTTCAAAGATTTTTCTAGAACTCAATACTCAACATATGGATACAAGGCCACTTGGAAAGTCTTCCTAACTCATTGGAGAACACCCATGATTTTTGTTTTGACTTGGAAGTACTTGGAAATGGTCCATTTGGGTCCCAACATTCCTTCCAAACATTCTGTTTTTGCTGTCACAGCAGCTAGGTCAACTTACGACCTCTTTTCCAGAAAACTTTTCCAAAAGGGGTGGTCCTAACTTATTTTTCCCTTAAAATTCAATGTCTTAGGAAACGTTCTGTATAAAATGGGCCTTTAGATCATTCTTTTTCATTTTCTAAGATTTTCTAACATTTCAGTCGACAGTACGAACTCTATTTCTGAGTGACCTCTATTGTTTATATAATTGCTCTCAATCTGTGATAGATATTCAAGATTGGCCTTTTGGGTTGTGTTCTAGACACGATAAGGAACATCTCCATAAAAACTCATGCATTGAAAACATTCCTAACCCCTCTTTTCATTTTCTACAAGATCATGTTACTGTTCTGTCCACTATTCACAGCAAACACCTTTTAAACTTTCATTCTTTGATTTGATGCTTACATGAACTCCAAATTAGTTCATATCTTAGGAAGTAGTTCATAATACATTTGTACACATCCCATGTTGATTTCATTCATCCATCCATACACATTTTAGACTTCTAAGTCATTCTAGAAATCCATGTACACAAAACACACTACAACCTTTGTACACTTTAGATACATACATTGCATTCATGCAAGATTTGGGGTTTTTGTAACTCTTAATCTAAGGAGAATATAAGGAATGAACTCGATCACCCGTTCATGCTTCCCCCAGATTGTGGACACGCGGAGTCGGACCACTTCTCTCTTGTTTGAGATTTGTTTTGAAATTGATTTGAATCAAGGAAAGAAAACGAAAGGTCTGTTGAAAACAGATACAGAGTCGCCACTTGGTCTTTAAGGAACCAAGAAACCTAATTTTGACTCACCCAAGCGGATAAGGGCACCGGCCCTTCATAACCAAAGAACTTGGTTCGGGGTTTTGGTACGAGAGAAGAAGGAGCCTTTGTCGCGACTAAAACACCCTCAACTCGCCCCGTCTTTCGACGGGCCTCAATTAGCATCCAAATAATCATCTTATACTATGTATGGTTCGACAAATAAACTATGATAGTATATTACATCACATAAGGAGATTTGAAATTAGAAGATCAAAATATAAGATATCATTCATAAGATCTAGGCCAAATATCATGCAATGTAAAGTGAAAGATCACACAAATAAACCTAGGAAAGATCGTCTAATCATGTATCAAATAATCAAGACTTCCTAATCTAAAGGGGGACATGAATTGTTATTGAAACAAATAAGCAAAGAAATCAAAATATGCTTAGCAAGGCTAGAATGATGCATGTTAATCTTTGAGAAAAGAAGATCTCTCAATCCCCGGGACGGATGAGAAAGGATGATTAGATCAAAGGGGAAGCATGAATATGTGATCAAGTTCATTCCTTATAATCTTCTTGGATTAAGAGTTACAAAAACCCCAAATCTTGCATGAATGCAATGTATGTATCTAAAATGTGCAAAGGTTGTAGTGTGTTTTTTGTACATGGATTTCTAGAATGACTTAGAAGTCTAAAATGTGTATGAATGAATGAATGAAATTAACATGGGATGTGCACAAATGTAGTATGAACTACTTCCTAAGATGTGAACTAATTTGGAATGCATATAAGCATCAAATCAAAGAATGCAAGTTAAAGTATGCTTGCTGTGAATAGTGGACAGAACAGTAGCATGATCTTTTGGAATTTGAAAAGAGGGGCTAGGAATATTTTCAATGCATGATTTTTTATGGAGATGTTCCTTATTGTGTCTAGAACACAACCTAAAAGGCCAATCTTGAATAGCTATCACAGATTGAGAGAAATTATGTAAACAATAGAGGTCACTCAGAAACAGAGTTTGTACTGTCGACTGAAATGTTAGAAAATCTTAGAAAATGAAAAAGAATGATGTAGAGGCCCATTTTATACAGAAAGTTTCCTAAGACATTTAATTTTAAGGGAAAAATAAGTTAGGACCTCCCCTTTTGGAAAAGGTTTCTGGAAAAGAGGTCGTAAGTTGACCTAGCTGCTGTGACAGCAAAAACAGAATGTTTGGAAGGAATGTTGGGACCCAAATGGACCATTTCCAAGTACTTCCAAGTCAAACCAAAAATCATGGGTGTTCTCCAATGAGTTAGGAAGACTTTCCAAGTGGCCTTGTATCCATATGTTGAGTATTGTGTTCTAGAAAAATCTTTGAACTCAACTCACTCACTGTTTTGACTCATTGTTTTGAAGATTTTGGAGAAAACAAAGTTTTGTTTCTTGAAACCAAATGAGAGGGATTGAGAGGGGTTTAGAAATAGATGTTTTGAAAACATGTTTTCAACACTCAATAAGGATCATAGCCACTTAGAATACCTACATCAAACTCATCATTTAAGAACCTCCAAGATTGTTGGAGAGATTTATTTTATTTTTGGGCATAACTTCAATACATTCCAAGAATACCTTGGAAGTATTGAGGTTATGATCATCATCTATCAAACATGTTTTTGAGGTCAAGAGCTACTATCCATAAGGATTCACTCACCCCAAACTTCATGTCATCACTTAGATGATGATGAACTAGTAAGTAAATAAAGAAAAGAAAAAGAAATGAGATAAGGAGAGATGAACATATATATAATCAAAGCAAGTAAATAGCAATCAATAGATGATAATCAATGTGATTTTGGACTTGTAGCTTGGTGTTTCACTCATAGATTTTGACATTTGGACATGGAAGTAGCTTCCTATCTCATGAATGCTCAAGAATGAGGGTTGGAGTGGACTTTGAATGTGAAGTATATAGAAGGATGATGGAAGAAAACAAGAATAAAACTCACTTTCTTATGGAAAATCAATGGGAGAAGCTCCCTTTCTCTCTTCTAAACCTATCTCTATCTCTCTTCTTCTCTACAACTTTTTAAGCTTTGCACTTGGGCCCCCCAAAATGAAGAGCAATGGGGGGTTTAAATAGGCCAATTTGGGGTGGTTTTGGGGTTTTAGAAGTACTCCCATTGGTCCCAAACAACTGTGAACATAAAACTATGTCGTTTTGGCTTTCAATTAATCAAATTGGACCCCCAAAAAAAATTACAAATATGGACTCTGCGAGGGATGAGTGCCGCGGCGGCACTGGGCCAGTGCCGCGGTGGCAGTGGGCCAGTGCCGCGGCGGCACTGCTCCTCAGACGCCCAGAAATTTACGTTTAGGCCCCCAGAGGTTCCGGTATTCGCGAAAAGGCCCTATTTTGTCCGAAATTCACAGAAAATGCATACGAACTCCAAATTGAGGTTGTGATATACCGTTGGAAAGGTAATGGAGTCTACTTTACATAAAAAATAGTTCGGGGATAGGTCACTTTGAAAAGTTTTGCGGTATTCGCGATAAAAGCTGATTTGATCGCCTTTTTCACCTTCGGAAATTCAAAATAAATTCGTTTTAAATCCAGGAATTATGTGCGATATACCGTTGGAAAGCTATTGACCTCTAGTATCCATGAAAAATATTTGAAAATTGTTTCGGTGCCCCGATTCCAAAGTCAAATCTTGGTCAAACTGGTCAAACCTGGGATTCCCGGGAAGTTCTGAGAACCTCCGGGAGCTCCTAGGAGCCGACGTTTTCGCGCGATTCTCTTTTAAAACTCATTTTAATACTTTTCTAATGATTCCGGTGAATTCGGACGATTTCGGTCAAACTTGGTCAAACCTGGTCAAACCTTGGTCAAACCGGTCAACGGGGACTTTCGGGGAACTTCCGGGACTTCCGGGGGTCTCTGGGAGCTGACGATTTCATCCAGTTTTACTTAAAAACTCATTTTATCATTTTTCTTACGACATAGCATGTTTTCAGAACTTTGGGACCAAATCTGGGAGTTTCGGGCTTTCAGGGGTATTTTGGTCAATCTGAGCATTCTGAGAGATAGAGCTGACTTCCAGGAGTCCTTTTGAGTCTTTTACGATCATTGTGAACCACCAAGCTATGGGTCTCCTAAATCTGATAGCCGACAAAATGGGGTGTCTACAGTTTGCCCCTCTTTGGTATGAACTTGTGAGGCAACGCATGTCACAAGCGAGTGCCAAAGTTTTGAAGAGACAGGTCTTTTGGAGGCTATAGATTTAGGATAAAAAGCGTTGCAAAAGATGCAATGATGCTGAGGCTAGTGCTGGTCGCGCTTTGCGTGAGCTGCCTACGTATCCCAAGGGGAATCAGACCAGGACGTAGTTCAGGGCACAAAAAAAAAACAAATCACATATGCACAACAAGACATGCGGATGCTATGCTATGAGGATGATATGCAATGCATGGATGTGATATGAATTATGTCATGAGTCCTATCATGCCTAGTGTTGTGACCCTAGTATGAGCCGGTGTTGTGGGTCGTGTGCCACTCCAAGTGGACTTATGTTGTGTTGGTATTTCTAACTGTGATGCAGTTATTGACCTGAATAGGGACATCAAGGTTTGAATACTCTAAGTCTTGGAACAAACTTCTGAATTTTGGGAAGTGTGCTTCGCAAGCGAATGTAATTAGATGTGGGGTCCCGGAGGACTATATTTGGAGATGCCGTTTGATAGTTAACCGACGGACACGGAAGCCCTGGAAATTAAGAGACGAACACAGAAGTCAAGAGACGTCAAGTGATGGACATGAAATCCCGAGATGCCAAGCGATGAACATGGAAGCCCCATTAATGGACATAGAAGCCTAAGATTTTGAATGAGAATGATGAACACGACATATTTTGAATGAGAGTGATGATAAACCAATGATGATTAATGAACTGACGATGTACGAATCGAGCTGATGAGTCGATAATGAACTACTGTGACTATCATGGATTGGATCAACAGTTGGGCTAACCGTGACCGGAAGAAGTGACGATGCACGAATCGAGATGATGAGTCAATAGTGAACTATTGTGACTATCATGGATTGGATCAACAGTTGGACTAATCGTGACCAGAAGAAGTGACGATGTACGAATCGAGAGGATGAGTCAACAGTGAACTACTGTGACTATCATAGATTGAACTGACGATCGAACTAATCGAGAAGACGAGTCGACAGTGAACTAATGTGACTGTCGTGATTGGACTGACGATGTACGAATCAAGAAGACGAGTCGACAGTGAACTTACTGTGACTGTCGTGATTGACTTGACGATGTACAAATCGAGAAGACGAGTCGACAGTGAACTACTATGACTGTCATGATTGAACTGACGATGTACGAATCGAGAAGACGAGTCGACAGTGAACTACTGTGACTGTCATGATTGAACTAACGATGTACGAATCGAGAAGACGAGTCGACAGTGAACTACTGTGACTGTCACGATTGAACTAACGATGTACGAATCGAGATGACGAGTCGATAGTGAACTTACTATGACTGTTATAGATTGAACTGATGATGTACGAATCGAGAAGACGAGTCGACAGTGAACTACTGTGACTGTCATGATTGAACTAACGATGTACGAATTGAGATGACGAGTCGATAGTGAACTTACTATGACTGTCATGATTGAACTGACGATGTACGAATCGAGATGACGAGTCGATAGTGAACTTACTATGACTGTTATAGATTGAACTGATGATGTACGAATCGAGAAGACGAGTCGACAGTGAACTACTGTGACTGTCATGATTGAACTGACGATGTACGAATCGAGAAGACGAGTCGACAGTGAACTTACTGTGACTGTCATGATTGAACTGACGATGTAGGAATCGAGAAGACGAGTCGACAGTGAACTACTGTGACTGTCATGATTGAACTAACGATGTACGAATCGAGATGACGAGTCGATAGTGAACTTACTATGACTGTTATAGATTGAACTGATGATGTATGAATCAAGAAGACGAGTCGACAGTGAACTACTGTGACTGTCGTAGATTGAACTGACAATGTACGAATCGATATGCCTGCTGGGGATTAAACTGAATCTGTTGGGGATGAAGCGACTCTTTCTGGGATCTCTCTTCAACTACTTCTCTTGACCGGGAATCAGGATTCAAATTCGAATCTCTCATAGTTGATCAAATCTTGCTGGCCCGGAACCGGGATCCATCAATAGCCACTCATGGACTTATGTTGCATGGACGAGGGAAAGTAATCAACAGCCACTCATGGACTTATGTTGCAAGGAGATGATGGTCAACTTTCGATGGTTTGGAAAGGGATGAAATTCGCATTTGCCCTAAGTTTGGACGCTTCTCATGCTGACGCCTTAACCGGTACAGTAATGGTGTTTGGTACTCCTGCTTGTATTGGCATGCTCTTTATAACTTGATTTGAAAATTTTATTAATCGCTGTTGACTTACACATTTGAGACTACAACAGACTCAAAAACTTGACAGACATTGACGCACGAGGATGACATATTTGACACAAGCTCGTTTTGTCAAAACTTGATGTGCTTTTGTCATAAACGATGTACCATTTCTCTTTTGGTGTTCACCCCTCATCTTAACATGGTAGCACTTGCTGATAAATCTGATTTTTGAAAATTCCTCCTTAGTGATCTAGTCAATTTTCTGCTTCTTCCAGGAAGTGCTTTGAATTAGTGCCTTAGCTTTTAGAGTAAAAGGTGCTCTATTTCAAAATTTTCAAAACAACTTGGTAACTTGAAAACTCGCCCTTGGTGTGAAGGGATTGTGTTAGGCAAACGGAGTTTGCCCCTAGTTTGAGCTGTATAAAGTGGGATTCATAAGCAAACGAGGTGGGTGACCGAAGTTTGCCCCTAGTTCGGATGATGGTTTATTGGAGGTTTTGGGCAAACGAGGTAGGTGACCAAAGTTTGCCCCTTGTATGAAGGGTAGATAGTAAAAGTCAGGCAAACGAGGCGGGTAGCCGATGTTTGCCCCTAGTGTGGAAGGTGATTTTCTGGCTTGAGGCATGGACCGTGACTTTAATCTCTCAAATGCTCATAACTTTTGCCTAGGCACCAGTGAGGTGACCTAGCAAGCTCTTTTCTCTCTTTTGTTATTGCTCACCTTGGATTTAACTCTAATTTTGCCTAGGCGTCCTTTCGGATTTTCGACCTAGCGAGTCATCCTTTTTTTTCTTTTTGTAAGTCTGCCTACGTACCCCCAAGTGGGGATCAGGTCCAACGTAGTTCGGGCCATGGTCGGAAAGAAGCGGGTTGATTTTTAGGTAGGTGGGTTGACCGAACCGTTGTGGTTGCCTACGTATCCCCGAGCGGGAATCAGGTCGAGCGTAGTTCAAGGCAAGGCTTGAAATAAGGGGTTTGAGGTATGAGGGTTTTTCAAACCAATCGTCAAAGAAGTTCAAACTTGAGCCACTTGTGGTAGCTTTGAATAAAAAAGATCCAGTTTCAATCTCCCTTTCTTTTCTTTTTCTTTTTCTTTTTCTTTTTCTTTTGTTTTGAGGATTGATCCTTTTCACTTTTGCCTAGCCAGTCAATTCTTGCTTTTCATGTAGTTGATTCTTGCAAGATCCTTCAATCGCAATCTCAGAATTCCAGAATGTGCATGTCAGTTCTCGGAATTTATTTGTGGTCATTCCGTGCCTTTTGAAATGTGATCTTGGCACGTTCTTAAGATGTATCTTGAAGCGTATGATTCTCTTATTTGTTTCATCAAAATTTTCTCCAACATTTTGACTGGCTAGGGTCAGATTTTGGAAATCAATACCTTTTTCAGCTCTAACTTTTGCCTGGGTGCCCTTTCGGGTTTTCAACATGGGTTTGGAAGATTCGGAGAAATTTCTAGAAGTCATTTGAGTTTCTAGGAGAATTAAGGATTTCTGGTTGATTTGGACTGAGCTTCTAGGAGAAACTGGTATTTTGAGAAATATGGATAGAGTTTCTAGGGGAAACAAGTATATCTGGGCATTTCTGGGTGATTTGGGCAGAGATGCTGGGATTTTTTGGAGAATCAGGTACCTTGGATATTTCTAGGAAATTTGGATAAAGTTTCTGGGAGATAGGATGGAGTTTCTGGGAGAAACTGGTATATCTGGGAAGATAGGACAGAGTTTCTGGGAGAAACCGATATATCTTGGAAATCAGGTAGATTTAGACAGAGTTTCGGGGAAAGACTGGTTAATATGGTTATATCTGGGATATCTGGACAGGGTTTCTGGGAGAAACTGGTTAATATGGTTATATCTGGGATATCTGGACAGGGTTTCTCGGAAAAACTGGTTAATATGGTTATATCTGGGATATCTGGACAGGGTTTCTGGGAGAAACTGGTTAATATGGTTATATCTGGGATATCTGGACAGGGTTTCTAGGAGAAACTGGTTAATATGGTTATATATGGGATATCTGGACAGAGTTTCTGGGAGAAACTGGTTAAGAGGTGATAGTGATCATACCGTCTGGCAGGTTTTCATACTCCTATGCCTTAGGACCGACAAACAAGGTTTACGGTGTATATCTTTGTGAACATGGAGCAGACATCCTTGTCATGGTGCCTAGGCAGGTCAACTCAATGTAATCACATGTGAGTGATTGCCTTGGAAATCATAAGAAAGAGGTTCTGTTCTATGCCACATAAGCGTCTACACCGCTCAGGTAATCCCATCAGGGCATACAGCAGTTATATCACATTGTCCTATCTGAAAAAATAAATGAACAGTCCTATGAAAGGTTCTACAGGAATCTATATGCAAAGGCTGGGTTTTAGTCAAAGAGGGTCCGTTGACGAGAGTTCCAATATACCGTCGGAGGGACAGTACGGAGGTTTTTACTCTTTTGATATACCTTGGAAGGTACAGTATCAACGGTGACTTGTGCCCTGGCACAGCAAGACCTGAACAATGTCAGCGCCGCGTTTCAGACACAGTCGGAGGGGGGGAATGCAAGAGTGCAATGCGGTGAACCAAACACAGTAAAAAGATGATTTTAAGGATGCTTCTTATGAGTCAAACCTCTGTATTATTTTGCTTTAAAATAAAAAATCCCCAGCAGAGTCGCCAGATTGTGGACACCGAAAGTGGACCACTTCTCTCTCTACCAAGCCTTGAACCCTTGACCTAGGAGTTGGGAACATTTATCCAACAAACCATCTGAATTGTGGACACGCGGAGTCGGACCACTTCTCTCTTGTTTGAGATTTGTTTTGAAATTGATTTGAATCAAGGAAAGAAAACGAAAGGTCTGTTGAAAACAGATACAGAGTCGCCACTTGGTCTTTAAGGAACCAAGAAACCTAATTTTGACTCACCCAAGCGGATAAGGGCACCGGCCCTTCATAACCAAAGAACTTGGTTCGGGGTTTTGGTACGAGAGAGGAAGGAGCCTTTGTCGCGACTAAAACACCCTCAACTCGCCCCGTCTTTCGACGGGCCTCAATTAGCATCCAAATAATCATCTTATACTATGTTTGGTTCGACAATTAATACTATTGTAGTATATTACATCACATAAGAAAACTTGAAATTGGAAGATCAAAAGATAAGATATCATTCATAAGATCTAAGCCAAATATCATACAATGTAAAGTGAAAATCACACAAATAAACCTAGGAAAAATCGTCTAATCATATATCAATTAATAAAGTTTCCTAATCTAAAAGGGGCATGAATTGTTATTGAAACAAATAACCAAAGAAATAAAAAAAGTGCTTAGCAAGGCTAGAATGATGCATGTTATTCTTTGATAAAAGAAGACCTCTCAATCCCCGGGACGGATGAGAAAGGATGAATAGATCAAAGGGGAAGCATGAACGAGTGATCGAGTTCATTCCTTATAATCTCCTTAGATTAAGAGTTATAAAAACCCCAAATCTTGCATGAATGCAATGCATGTATCTAAGATGTGCAAAGGTTGTAGTGTGTTTTGTGTACATGGATTTCTAGAATGACTTAGAAGTCTAAAATGTGTATGAATGAATGAATTAAATTAACATGGGGTGTGTACAAATGTAGTATGAACTACTTCCTAAGATATGAACTAATTTGGAATGCATATAAGCATCAAATCAAAGAATGAAAGTTAAAGTATACTTGCTGTGAATAGTGGACAGAACAGTAGCATGATCTTTTGGAATTTGAAAAGAGGGGTTAGGAATGTTTTCAATGCATGATTTTTATGGAGATGTTCCTTATTGTGTCTAGAACACAACCCAAAAAGCCAATCTTGAATAACTATCACAGATTGAGAGAAATTACACAAACAATAGAGGTCACTCAGAAACAGAGTTCGTACTGTCGTCTGAAATGTTGAAAAATCTTAGAAAATGAAAACTAATGATCTAGAGGCCCATTTTATACAGAAAGTTCCCTAAGCCATTGAATCTTAAGGGAAAAATAAGTTAGGATCACCCCTTTTGGAAAAGTTTTCTGTAAAAGAGGTCGTAAGTTGACCTAGCTGCTGTGACAGCAAAAACAGAATGTTTGGAAGGAATGTTGGGACCCAAATGGACCATTTCTAAGTACTTCCAAGTCAAACCAAAAATCATGGGTGTTCTCCAATGAGTTAGGAAGACTTTCCAAGTGGCCTTGTATCCATATGTTGAGTATTGTGTTCTAGAAAAATCTTTGAACTCAACTCACTCACTGTTTTGACTCATTGTTTTGAAGATTTTGGAGAAAAACAAAGTTTAGTTTCTTGAAACCAAATGAGAGGGATTGAGAGGGGTTTTGAAATAGATGTTTTGAAAACATGTTTTCAACACTCAATGAGGATCATAGCCACTTAGAATACCTACATCAAACTCATCATTTAAGAACCTCCAAGATTGTTGGAGAGATTTATTTTATTTTTGGGCATAACTTCAATACATTCCAAGAATACCTTGGAAGTATTAAGGTTATGATCATCATCTATCAAACATGTTTTTGAGGTCAAGAGCTACTATCCATAAGGATTCACTCACCCCAAACTTCATGTCATCACATAGATGATGATGAACTAGTAAGTAAAGAAAGAAAAGAAAAAGAAATGGGATAAGGAGAGATGAACATATATATAATCAAGCAAGTAGATGATAATCAATAGATGATATTCATGAAGCATGAGACTTGTAGATTGGTGTATCACTCATATGTAATGACACTAGCCATGGAAGAAGCTTCCACACTCTTGAATGCTCACTAAAATGGTGGTTGGGAGTATTGAATGTTGAAGTAAATGGAAGTAATGAAGTAAAAACAAAGTTGGAAACTCACTTTTGTTTTGAAAAATCAAAGAAGAAAGCTTCCTTTCTCTCCACTCTAACCTTATCTCTACACTTTCTCTCCCAAACTTTCTCTAAACTTGCATTTGACTCCCTAAAATGAGGAGTAATGGGGTGTTTATATAGGCCAACTTGGGGTGTTTTTGGGATTTAGAAAGTACTCCCATTGGTCCCAAACATCTGAAATCATGAAACCACGTCGTTTTGGATTTTAATTAATCAAAATGGGACCACCAAAATATTTACAAAAACTTACTGTTCTGGAGGTGAGTGCTGCGGCGGCACTGGGCCACTGCCGCGGCGGCAGTGGGCCAGTGCCGCGGCGGCACTGCTCCTCCCTTCGTCTGGATAATGCTGTTTAGGCCCCCCGAAGTTCCGGTATTCGCGAAAAGGCCCTATTTCGTCCGAAATTCACAGAAAATGCATACGAACTCCAAATTGAGGTTGTGATATACTGTTGGAAAGGTAATGGAGTCTACTTTACATAAAAAATAGTTCGGGGATAGGTCACTTCGAAAAGTTTTGCGGTATTCGCGATAAAAGCCGATTTGATCGCCTTTTTCGCCTTTGGAAATTTATAATAAATTCGTTTTAAATCCAGAAATTATGTGCGATATACCGTTGGAAAGCTATTGACCTCTAGTATCCATGAAAAATATTTGAAAATTGTTTCGGTGCCCCGATTCCAAAGTCAAATCTTGGTCAAACCGGTCACACCTGGGATTCCCGGGAAGTTCTGGGAACCTCTGGGAGCTCCCAGGAGCTGATGTTTTCGCTCGATTTTCTTTTGGAACTTGTTTTAATACGTTTCTCATGATTTAGAATGGTTCTGGTGAATTCAGACAGTTTCGGTCAAACTTGGTCAAACTTGGTCAAACTCTGGTCAAACCTGGTCAAACCTTGGTCAAACCGGTCAACGGAGACTTTCGGGGAACTTCCGGGACTTCCGGGGGTCTCTTGGAGCTGACGATTTCTTTCGGTTTTATTTAAAAAACTTATTTTATCACTTTTCTTACGACGTAGTATGTTTTCAGAACTTTGGGACCAAATCTGGGAGTTTTCGGACTTTCAAGGGCATTTTGGTCATTCTGAGCATTCTGAGAGATAGAGCTGACTTCCGAGAGTCCTTTTGAGTCTTTTACGATCATTGTGAACCACCAAGCTATGGGTCTCCTAAATCTGATAGCCGACAAAATGGGGTGTCTACAGTTTGCCCCTCTTTGGCATGAACTTGCGAGGCAACGCATGTCGCAAGCGAGTGCCAAAGTTTTGAAGAGACAGGTCTTTTGGAGGCTATAGATTTAGGATAAAAAGCGTTACAAAAGATGCAATGATGCTGAGGCTAGTGCTGGTCGTGCTCTGCGTGAGCTGCCTACGTATCCCAAGGGGAATCAGACCAGGACGTAGTTCAGGGCACAAAGGAATAAATCACACATGCACATACACAACAATCAGGCGGATGCTATGCTATAAGAGTGATATGCTCTGTGTGGATGTGATATGAATTTTGTCCTAAGTCCTATCATGTCTAGTGTTCTGATCCTAGCATGAATTGGTGCTATGGGGTGTACCACTCCGAGTGGACTTGTGTCGTGCCTATATTGTGTTCTAAAACGCTTGTGGTCCTAGTACATGTGTTCAGTGCATTTGCCACTCTCAGTGGGCTTGGTGATCTATGCTTCACTATGACTAATAGACTTGTGAGGGAGCTCGACCTGGAGGTCTTACTCAAGGAAGAGCGTGGTGCTCAAAGTGATACTGTGGTGCTCAAAAGAATGCTTATGATGTGTTTGCCACTCCAGTGGGCTTTGTGATTTGTGTGTGCCGCAACCGATGGGCTATGTGTCATGTTGGGTGAAGTGATTCTTGACTCGTGCTCCTCTTAGTCGTGACACTATGGACTCAGTGACTCCCAAAGTCTCAACGGTGCTTCTCAATCCTCAATTCTCAATGGCGCTTACGTTGTTCCTCGAATCTTTGACGGTGCTTTCTCAAGGCTTCTTGATTGTCAACGGTGTTCTTCAAATCTTAACGATGCTTCTCGATTTTTCCATGATGCTTCTCAACAAATCTGATGTTCCTCAACCCATCCGATATTCCTCAACTCTTCAACGACGCTTCTCAACAAATCTGATGTTCCTCAACCCATCCGATATTCCTCATCTCTTCAACGACGCTTCTCAACAAATCTGATGTTCCTCAACTCATCCGATACTCCTCAACTCTTCAATGACGCTTCTCAACAAATCTGATGTTCCTCAACCCATCCGATATTCCTCAACTCTTCAACGACGCTTCTCAACAAATCTGATGTTCCTCAACCCATCCGATATTCCTCATCTCTTCAACGACGCTTCTCAACAAATCTGATGTTCCTCAATACATCCGATGTTCTCTTCAACAATACTCTCTTCTGGTGTTCCTCGACACATCTGATGCTCTTCCTCAACAACACACTTGGACTTTGGGCACTAAAACACATCTTATCAACACTCCTCATCAACACATCTAGACTTTGGGCCCTAAAACACCTTAACAACACGTCTCATCGACACACCTTATCAGCAATAGTTTCTCGGTGTTGGCGATATTTCCTCCGATCGGATGCCTTGAGAAACAACTGTTGGTTTGTAGTTTGCAACCACTTACGAGTTTATGCCACTCGTACCTGGGACATTCTCATGTTGCGACCTTGACTGGTGTAGTAATAATGTTTGGCACTTCTGCTTATATCCAAGGTTTTTTTTTTTTTTTTTTTTTTTTTATAATTGGGAATCACCTTTAACCCACACATTTGAGACCATCAGGACAAACGGACTTAACAGGAACGACAAGGAAAGTTAGGTTAGTCTGTACGAAACCTTGGTCTCTGACACACTTGTGATCAGATTACTATTGACTCAAATAAAGAAGGATTGACTTGGACATGAAATTCTCAAATTGCCACAATCCAAAGTGCCTTTACCATGAATGATGTACCGCTCATCTTTTATGTTCACTCCTCATCTTGATATGTCAGCACTTTGCTAATAAATCTGGTTTTTTTGAAAATTCTTCCCTACTGATCTAATCAATTTCTTTGCTTCTCCCAAGATGTGCTTTGAATTAGTGCCTTAGCTTATAGAATAAAAGATGCTCCATTTCCATCCGTTCAAGACAATGTTTGTGACTTGAAGGCTTACCATTGGTGTATAGGGATCGGGTGGCAAACGAAGTTTGCCCCTAGTTTGAAGGGCATGAAGTGGGATTGGTAGGCAAACGAGGTAAATGACCGAAGTTTTCCCCTAGTTTGGAGGAAGGTTCATTGGAGGTTTTGGGCAAACGAGGTAGGTGACCGAAGTTTGCCCCTTGTGTGAAGGGTAGATAATAAAAGTCAGGCAAACGAGGCGGGTAGCCGAAGTTTGCCCCTAGTGTGGAAGGTGATTTTCTGGTTTGAGGCATGGACCGTGACTTTAATCTCTCAAATGCTCATAACTTTTTGCCTAGGCACCAGTGAGGTAACCTAGCGAGCTCTTTTCTCTCTTTTGTTATTGCTCACCTTAGATTTAGCTCTAACTTTTGCCTAGGCGTCCTTTCGGATTTTCGACCTAGCGAGCCATCCTTCTTTTCTTTTTTGAAAGTCTGCCTACGTACCCCCAAGTGGGGATCAGGTCCAACGTAGTTCGGGCCATGGTTGAAAAGAAGCGAGTTGATTTTTAGGTAGGTGGGGTGACCGAACCGTTGTGGTTGCCTACGTATTCCCGAGCGGGAATCAGGTCGAGCGTAGTTCAAGGCAAGGCTTGAGTATGAGGGTTTTTCAAACCAATCGTCAAAGAAGTTCAAACTTGAGCCACTTGTGGAAGCTTTAAATAAAAGGATTCAGTTTCAATCTCCCTTTCTTTTCTTTTTCTTTTTCTTTTTGTTTTGTTTTGAGGATTGATCCTTTTCACTTTCTCCTAGCCAGTCAATTTTTCTTTTTAATGTAGTCGATTCTTGTGAATCTTTCAATCGCAATCTCAGAATTCCAGAATGTGCATGTCAGCTCTCGGAATTTTTTGTGGTTGTTCCGAGCCTTTTGAAATATGATCTAGACACATTCTCATGATGTACCTTGAAGTGTACAATTCTCTGTATCACAAAAATCTTCTTTCTTTCATTTTCTCCCGCATTTTGACTGGCTAAGTTCAGATCTTGGAAATCAATACCTTTTTGGCTCTAACTTTTGCCTAGGTGCCCTTTCGGGTTTTCAACCTAGCGAGCTTTTTTTTTCTTTTCTTTTCTTTTCTTCTTTTTCTTTTTTTTCCTTTTTTTTTTGAAAGTCGAGATGAAACTTGCTAAAATGTTTGGCTACCATCAAGGACTAAGTCTGTATTGCTTTCAATCGGACAGATTGCATGGCTTCCAATTGGATTGGGCTTAAGGCTTTGAAATGGTGGAAAAAAAAAAAAAAGGGTGTTGGGCAAGCCCCAAGTCAGTTTCAAGTATGTCTTTTCAAGATTGAGGCAAGAGCATCTTTAAATTCTTAAAGTAAGACTATTCAATTCTTGGCACTTCATCGATGTCGGCGCAAAATCGACTTTGGCCTGTTTGGGATTCTCTCTTTTTTTTGTTTGATGCAAAAATTTATTAGCAGGGTAATGTCCATGGTAATTTGAAAAGTGACATTTTTAGTTCAGTGATTCATGCACTTATGAATATACACATCAGATTAGGCAAAATGAGACTTCATTCCATTAGAAGAGAACGATTACATTACTCGATACAGACTCACAACAACTCGATGACAGACAGACTCAACCACAAGATCAAACTTGAAATAGACTCAAAACATAGAGCATACTCGACTTGGTCTCAAATGGAGTGTCTTTGTGACCCATTTATTATTATTATTATTTTAGCAGAAGTTCCAAACACTATCAACTCTCTGCGTAGCTTCAACAATCCTTAGCGAAGGAGATCATTTGAAAGGACCGGCCAGGGGCTCAGGTGACATGGGGTTGAATGGTTGGTGGCTCAATGACTCTTCGGTCAATAAGGTCTTGGATATCATGGCGGAGACGTATGCACCGGTCGGTGTCATGGCCTGGGCCTTGGTGGTAGGCACATCGTTTGGACACGTCACAGTTAGGTGGTGGGGGATCTGCACGAGGCTGAAGGAGTTGGAGGTGTCCCTTTCTTAGCAGGCGGCCTAAGGCTACAGAGGGAGAGATATCTAGCTTGGAAAATTCACGGGGTACCCTATTTTGGTAAGGGCGGCTAGGCAAGCTGGTTTGGTTTGTGAGATGGTATGATTGGGGAGAATAGGTTATGTGTTGGTTACTAAGGGCGTTGACATCCGAAGAGTTTCGGGAGTAGTCTGGCCTCTTGGACTGGCTTTGTGATCCTTCATTCTTGATTTTCCCTTCCCTGATTGCATCCTCAATTCTAGTCCCAATCTCAAACAGTTCTTCAAATGTTGAGATGGACTGGTAGAATAGTTTCTCATGATAGAGCGGCTGCAGATTCCGGATGAGCATCCTTACCTGTTCTTTCTCGATTGGCCGGTGGGTCATTTGGGCTACCTTGTTCCTCCATCTGCTTAGAAATGCAGCGAAGGATTCATTGTTGCTTTGCCGGGTTGTTTCCAAATCCCTGACGGTGACGTCCAGCTCTTGATTGTAAGAGTAATGATCGACAAAGACTCGAACAATGTCCTCCCAGGCCCGGGTTTTGGAGGCTTCCAAGGTTAGGAACCACGATAGTGCAGATTTTGCCAGAGTTTGCGGGAATAGCATCGCAATGTGCTCGTGGGTGCAACCCATGGACTGGAAGATACTCATACATAGCTTCACGTGGCTTTTCGGGTTTCCCGTTCCATCAAAGCGATCGATGGCAGGCATTTTGAAATTCTCTGGCAGTTTCAGCTTGACAGGCTCGAAGAGGCCTTCCAGATCTAACATGTAATCGTCGATACCCTTGCTTTTCCTGAGTACGCTTTCCAGTTTATCGACCTTGTCCAATTTTTCTTGGAGCTTCTTCTCATACGTAAGCGGTGGGACCCCTTGAAACCAGTTTTCCTCCCCATTATTCTCATGTAGAGGAGGTTCAAACCCTGGTGGCGGAAACTCGGGCGGAGGTCGCGGCTGTTGCTGCTTCAGTTCTTCCATGAATTTTAGGACTTGGGCTAGACTGTCTGATTGTTGGCTTATAGTCGCTCCCAATTCAGTAACCTTGTTTTCCAACTCTTCCCTATTCATGCTGACGTAAGCTGTCGGACTGATTCTGATTAACCGATTATCCGCACTTCTGACCCACGAATAAGACCCTGACTGCTGACCTTGGGAATCTATACTGACCTGACAGATTTTGAAAGGGCTAGATTAGATCTTTGACAGTGGTGACTCTAGACAAAGATAGTGATGTGGACCGACTCGGAACAGTGCGTGCAAATTGATGGGGAATGGTGCATGCAAATGGGACAAACATGCGGATGTAAGCCCTAATCTATATGATGCTCCTATTTCTAACAGATAGCAGCTAAACAAATAAGGTCCTAGCTATATAGAGTGTGCTAACCTTACTTTCTAGTATGATCACCGAGGGATGACATGGATTTCCGGGATACTTTGGGAATTTCGGATAGAGTTTCTGGGAGAAACATGGGTTTGGAAGATTCGGAGAAATTTCTAGAAGTCATTTGAGTTTCTAGGAGAAATAGGGATTTCTGGTTGATTTGGACTGAGCTTCTAGGAGAAACTGGTATTTTTGGGTATTTTTGAGGTATATGGATAGAGTTTCTAGGAGAAACAAGTATATCTGGGAAGATAGGACAGAGTTTCTGGGAAAAACTGGTATATCTGGGAAATCAGGGAGATTTAGACAGAGTTTCTGGGAAGAACGGGTTAGTACGGTTATATATGGGATATCTAGACAGAGTTTCTGGGAGAAACAGGTTAATATGTATCTGGGATGTCTGGACAGAGTTTCTGTGAGAAACAGGTTAATATATATCTAGGATGTCTGGACAGAGTTTCTGGGAGGAACAGGTTATGATGGTTATATCTGGGATATTTGGACAGAGTTTCTGGGAGAAACAGGGGTATCCTGATGAGTTGGGTAGAGTTTTTGTTGGAAGAAATAAGGATATACGACGGGAATAGGTGATGATGGTGATCATACTTTCTAGCAAGTTTTCATACTCCTATGTCTCAGGACCAACAAACAAGGTTTGCGGTGTATATCTTTGTGAGCATGGAGCAGACATCCTTATCATGGTACCTAGACAAGTCAACTCAATGTGATCACATGTGAGCGATTGCCTTGGGAATCATAAGAAAGAGGTTCTGTTCTATGTCACATAAGCGTCTACACCGCGCAGGTAATCCCGTCAGGGCATACAACAGTTATATCACATTGTCCTATCTGAAAAGATAAATCAACAGCCCTATGAAAGGTTCTACAGGAATCTATATGCAAAGGCTGGGTTTAGTCAAAGAGGGTCCGTTGACGAGAGTTCCAATATACCGTCAGGGAGACAGTACGGAGGTTTTTACTCTTTTTGATATACCTTGGAAGGTACAGTATCAACGGTGACTTGTGCCCTGGCACAGCAAGACCTGAACAATGTCAGCGCCGCGTTTCAGACACAGTCGGAGGGGGGGAATGCAAGAGTGCAATGCGGTGATCCGAACACAGTAAAAAGATGATTTTAAGGATGCTTCTTATGAGTCAAACCTCTGTATTATTTTGTTTTAAAATAAAAATCCCCAGCAGAGTCGCCAGATTGTGGACACGCGGAATCGGACCACTTCTCTCTTGTTTGAGATTTGTTTTGAAATTGATTTGAATCAAGGAAAGAAAACGAAAGGTCTGTTGAAAACAGATACAGAGTCGCCACTTAGTCTTTAAGGAACCAAGAAACCTAATTTTGACTCACCCAAGCGGATAAGGGCACCGGCCCTTCATAACCAAAGAACTTGGTTCGGGGTTTTGGTACGAGAGAGGAAGGAGCCTTTGTCGCGACTAAAACACCCTCAACTCGCCCCGTCTTTCGACGGGCCTCAATTAGCATCCATATAATCATCTTATACTATGTATGGTTCGACAAATAATACTATGATAGTATATTACATCACATAAGGAGATTTGAAATTGGAAGATCAAAATATAAGATATCATTCATAAGATCTAGGCCAAATATCATGCAATGTAAAGTGAAAGATCACACAAATAAACCTAGGAAAGATCGTCTAATCATGTATCAAATAATCAAGACTTCCTAATCTAAAGGGGGACATGAATTGTTATTGAAACAAATAAGCAAAGAAATCAAAATATGCTTAGCAAGGCTAGAATGATGCATGTTAATCTTTGAGAAAAGAAGATCTCTCAATCCCCGGGACGGATGAGAAAGGATGATTAGATCAAAGGGGAAGCATGAATATGTGATCAAGTTCATTCCTTATAATCTTCTTGGATTAAGAGTTACAAAAACCCCAAATCTTGCATGAATGCAATGTATGTATCTAAAATGTGCAAAGGTTGTAGTGTGTTTTGTGTACATGGATTTCTAGAATGACTTAGAAGTCTAAAATGTGCATGAATGAAGGGATTAAATCAACATGGGATATATACAAATGTAGTATGAACTACTTCCTAAGATGTGAGCTAATTTGGAATGCACATGAGCATCAAATCAAAGAATAAAAGTTGAAATGTGCTTGCTGTGAATAGTGGACAGACTGCATGTGTTACTTTGCAACATTATAATGGGAGGTCAAACGTGCCTAGAAAAATGTGAGAAAAACCTGAGATCATTCTAATTGTGTCTAGAAAATAACCCAAAAAGCCAAACATCAATAGCTATCACAGATTAAAAGAAAAAAATCAGAATGTACACATGACTCAGAAACAAAAGCTGTACTGTTGACTGATTTTGTATGATTTTTCATAAATCAAAGAAAAGGTTTATGATGACCCATTATATACCAAAAGTTTCCTAAGACACCACCCAAGTTTTATAAAAAAAATATAAAAGATATATGTACAGTGATGAAAATATCCAGAATAAGTGCAAGAAGTTGGGTGAACATTCTGTGAGAACAGAGGCAGATTATGAATATGAACTTCTTACATCCAAAACAAATACTTTCACATCTCTATAATTGATGGGAAAAATTAGGGACGAACTATGATGTATTAGGAAGGTTTTCCAAGTGGTTTCATCATCATAACTTGAGTATTTAATTCAAAACAAATCTTTGAATCTGAACAGCTCACTGTTTTGGGTCATGGTTTTGGAAATTTTAGGGAAAACAAAGTTTTGTTTCTTGAAACCAAATTAGAGGGATTGAGAGGGGTTTTGAAATAGATGTTTTGAAAACATATTTTCAACACTCAATAAGGATTATGACCACTTAGAATACCAACATCAAACTCATCATTAAGAATCTCCAAGATTGTTGGAGAGATTTATTTTTATTTGAACATAACTTCAATACACTTCAAGAATACCTTGGAGATATTGAAGTTATGATCATCATCTATCAAACATGTTTTTGAGGTCAAGAGCTACTATCCATAAGGATTCACTCACCCCAAACTTCATGTCATCACTTAGATGATGATGAACTAGTAAGTAAATAAAGAAAAGAAAAAGAAATGAGATAAGGAGAGATGAACATATATATAATCAAAGCAAGTAAATAGTAATCAATAGATGATAATCAATGTGATTTTGGACTTGTAGCTTGGTGTTTCACTCATAGATTTTGACATTTGGACATGGAAGTAGCTTCCTAACTCAAGAATGCTCAAGAATGGTGATTGGGGGTGTTTGGAATGTGAAGTATATAGAAGGATAGTGGAAGAAAACAAGATTAAAACTCACTTTCTTTATGGAAAATCAATGGGAGATGCTCCCTTTCTCTCTTCTAAACCTATCTCTATCTCTTTTCTTCTCTACAACTTTTCAAGCTTTTCACTTGGCCCCCCCAAAATGAAGAGCAATGGGGGGTTTAAATAGGCCAATTTGGGGTGGTTTTGGGGTTTTAGAAGTACTCCCATTGGTCCCAAACAACTGTGAACATAAAACTATGTCGTTTTGGCCTTCAATTAATCAAATTGGACCCCCAAAAAAATTACAAAAATGGACTCTGCGAGGATTGAGTGCCGCGGCGGCACTGGGCCAGTGCCGCGGCGGCAGTGCTCCTCTGGAGCCCAGAAAATTACGTTTAGGCCCCCAGAGGTTCCGGTATTCGCGAAAAGGCCCTATTTCGTCCGAAATTCACAGAAAATACATACGAACTCCAAATTGAGGTTGTGATATACCGTTGGAAAGGTAATGGAATCTACTTTACATAAAAAAAAGTTCGGGAATAGGTCACTTTGAAAAGTTTTACGGCATTCGCGATAAAAGCCGATTTGATCGCCTTTTTCGCCTTTGGAAATTCATAATAAACTCGTTTTAAATCCGAAAATTATGTGCAATATACCGTCGGAAAGCCGTTGACCTCTAGTATCCATGAAAAATATTTGAAAATTGTTTCGGCACCCCGGTTCCAAAGTCAAATTCTGGTCAAACTGGTCAAACCTGGGATTCCCGGGAAGTTCTAGAAACCTCCGGGAGTTCCAGGGAGCTGATGTTTTCGCTCGATTTTCTTTTGAAACTTGTTTTAACACTTTTCTCATGATTTAAAATAATTCTGGTGAATTCGGACGATTTCGGTCAAACTTGGTCAAACTTGGTCAAACCTTTGGTCAAACCTAGTCAAACCTTGGTCAAACCGGTCAACGTGGACTTTCTGGGAACTTCCGGGACTTCCGGGGGTCTCTGGGAGCTGACGATTTCATCTGATTTCTCTTAGAAACTCATTTTATCGCTTTCCTTATGATGTAGCATGTTTTCAGAACTTTGGGACCAAATCTGGGAGTTTTTGGGCTTTTAGGGGTCATTTTGGTCATTCTGAGCATTCTGAGAGATAGAGCTGACTTCCAGGAGTCCTTTTGAGCCTTTTACGATCATTGTGAACCACCAAGCTATGGGTCTCCTAAATCTGATAGCCGACAAAATGGGGTGTCTACAGTTTGCCCCTCTTTGGCATGAACTTGCGAAGCAACGCATGTCGCAAGCGAGTGCCAAAGTTTTGAAGAGACAGGTCTTTTGGAGGCTATAGATTTAGGATAAAAGCGTTGCAAAAGATGCAATGATGCTGAGGCTAGTGCTGGTCGTGCTCTGTGTGAGCTGCCTACGTATCCCAAGGGGAATCAGACCAGGACGTAGTTCAGGGCTCAAAGAAATAAATCACATACGCATGTACACAACAATCAGGCGAATGCTATGCTATATGAGGATGATATGCAATGCATGGATGTGATATGAATTATGTCATGAGTCCTATCATGCCTAGTGTTGTGACCCTAGTATGAGCTGGTGCTGTGGGGTGCGCCACTCCGAGTGGGCTGGTGTTGTGTTAGTATTTGTGACTATGATGTGGTGGATGACTCGGATAAGGACACCAAGGCTTAGGAGGCTCAGGGTCTGGGGGCAAAACTTTTGAAACTTGGGAAGTGCGCTTTGCAAACGAGTGAGGCAGATCATATGTGCTTTGTTTAACAAACGACAGCCAAAGGTGACCGAGGGATTTTGTGATAAAAATGGACAGATGAGAAAGCTCATGATGATCAGTGGACACGGATCCTTGAATTGTGAATAGATAGTGCTTGTCCTGGGAATCAGGGTGATTTGACTGTGGATGATGTTTTCAATCGCTGGCAGATCCTTATGATGACAAGCCGGAGAATCGGTCCGGACTTCTGTTATCTTCTGCAGGGGATGGTAGGGGACTCTCTGAGAATCTCTCTTCTTGATAGGGAACCAGGATCCATCTCTGAATCTCTCACGGTTGATCAAATCTTTCGGCGCTCAATCCAAGAGGGCCGGTCGGGGCCTCCGGGAGCTGAAGAATAACATACTCTACTAGGAAGAAGGAAATACGTCCGTTAAATGGGAGTAAAGGTATCATTCTATTTGTGACAGAGATGATTTGCGGTGGTTCGACACTGATGGAGGGTGATAATCAATAGCCACTTATGGACTTATGTTGCTAGGATGAAAGAAGATCATCAACTGCCACTCGTGGACTTATGATGCTAGGAGAAAGGAAGATCATCAACAGCCACTCATGGACTTATGTTGCTAGGAGAAAGGAAGATCATCAACAGCCATTCGTGGACTTATGTTGCATGAATGAAGGAGGATGACCAACAACCACTCATGGACTTATGTTGCTAGGAGAAAGGAAGATCATCAACAGCCATTCGTGGACTTATGTTGCATGAAGAAAGATGAAAGATCAACAGCCACTCATGGACTTATGTTGCTAGGAGAAAGGAAGATCATCAACAGCCATTCGTGGACTTATGTTGCTAGGAGGAAGGAAGATCAACAGCCACACATGGACTTATGTTGCTTGGAGGAAAGATGAAAGATCAAAAGCCACTCATGGACTTATGTTGTATGAAGAAAGATGAAAGACCAACAGCCACTCATGGACTTATGTTGCTAGGAGAAAAGAAGATCATCAACAGCCATTCGTGGACTTATGTTGCATGAAGAAGGAAGATCAACAGCCACACATGGACTTATGTTGCTTGGAGGAAGGGAGATCAATAGCCACACGTGGACTTATGTTGCATGGACGAAGGAAGATCATCAACAGCCACTCATGGACTTATGTTGCATGAAGAAGGAAGATCATCAACAGCCACTCATGGACTTATGTTGCATGAAGAAAGATGAAAGATCAACAGCCACTCATGGACTTACGTTGCTAGGAGAAATGAAGATCATCAACAGCGACTCATGGACTTATGTTGCATGAACGAAGAAAGATGATGGTCAACTTTCGACGGTTTGGAAAGGGATGAAATTCGCATTTGCCCTAAGTTTAGACGCTTCTCCTGCTGACGCCTTGACCAGTGCAGTAATGGTGTTTGGTACTCCTGCTTGTATCGGCATGCTCTTTATAACATGATTTGAAAATTTTATTATTCGTCACTATTGACTTACACATTTGAGACTACGACCGACTCTTTTCCTGAAAAAGACTATGACAGACTCAAAACTGACGGACACCGACACGCGAGGGTGACATATTCGACACTGAAATGAAACAAGCTCGACTTGCCAAAACTTAATGTGCTTTTGTCATAAACGATGTACCATTTCTCTTTTGGTGTTCACCCCTCACCTTAACATGGTAGCACTTTGCTGATAAATCTGATTTTTTGAAAATTCCACCCTAGTGATCTAGTTAATTTTCTACTTCTCCCAGGAAGTGCTTTGAATTAGTACCTTAGCTTTTAGAGTAAAAGATGCTCTATTTCAAAATTTTCAAGACGACTTGGTAACTTAAAAACTCGCCCTCGGTGTGAAGGGATTGTGTTAGGCAAACGGAGTTTGCCCCTAGTTTGAAGGGCATGAAGTGGGATCGATAGGCAAACGAGGTAAATGACCGAAGTTTGCCCCTATTTTGGAGGATGGTTTATTGGAGGTTTTGGGCAAACGAGGTAGGTGACCGAAGTTTGACCCTTGTATGAAGGGTAGATAGTAAAAGTCAGGCAAACGAGGCGGGTAGCCGAAGTTTGCCCCTAGTGGAAGGTGATTTTCTGGCTTGAGGCATGGACCGTGACTTTAATCTCTCAAATGCTCATAACTTTTGCCTAGGCACCAGTGAGGTGACCTAGCGAGCTCTTTTCTCTCTTTTGTTATTGCTCACCTTGGATTTAGCTCTAATTTTTGCCTAGGCGTCCTTTTGGATTTTCGACCTAGCGAGCCATCCTTCTTTTTTTTTCTTTTTTTGAAAGTCTGCCTACGTACCCCCAAGTGGGGATCAGGTCCAACGTAGTTCCGGCCACGGTTGGAAAGAAGCGGGTTGATTTTTAGGTAGGTGGGGTGACCGAACCGTTGTGGTTGCCTACGTATCCCCGAGCGGGAATCAGGTCAAGCGTAGTTCAAGGCAAGGCTTGAAAGAAAAGGTTATTTTTTTTGTTGGTGGAGCGACCGAACCGATGTGGTTGCCTACGTATCCCCGAGCGGGAATCAGGTCGAGCGTAGTTCAAGCCAAGGTCTTGAAAGAAGGGGTTTGAGGTATGAGGGTTTTTCAAACCAATCGTCAAAGAAGTTCAAACTTGAGCCACTTGTGGTAGCTTTGAATAAAAAAGATTCAGTTTCAATCTCCCTTTCTTTTCTTTTCTTTTCTTGTCTTTTCTTTTTTCTTTTTCTTTTTCTTTTGTTTTGAGGATTGATCCTTTTCACTTTCTCCTAGCCAGTTAATTTTTTTTTTCATGCAATTGATTCTTGCAAGATCTTTCAATCGCAATCTTAGAATTCCGAAATGTGCATGTCATTTTTCAGAATTTATTTGTGGTTGTTCCGTGCCTTTGGAAATGTGATCTAGGCACATACGATTCTCTCATTTGTTTTATTTCTTTCATTTTCTCCATTATTTTGACTGGCTAAGGTCAGATCTTGGAAATCAATACCTTTTCAGCTCTCACTTTTGCCTAGGTGCCCTTTCGGGTTTTCAACCTAGCGAGCTTTTTTTTTTTTTTTTTTTTTTTTTTTTTTTTTTTTTTTTAAAGTGGAGATGAAACTCATTGAAATGTTTGGCTACCATCAAGGACCAAGTCTGCGCAGGTTCGCATGGCTATCAATTGGGTTGGGCCCAAGGCTTTGAAATGGTGGAAAGGGTGTTGGGCAAGCCCCAAATCAGTTCCAAGCATGTCTTTTCAAGATTGAGGCAAGAGAATCTTTAAATTCTTAAAGTAAGGCTATTCAATTCTCGGCTCTTCATCGGTGTCAGCGCAAAATTGACTTTGACCTTTCAGGATTTTCTGTTTGAGTTAAAAAAGAAAACTATTTTTTTTTTAGCATAGTAATATCCATGGTAATTTGAAAAGTGACACTTCAGTTTAGTGATTCATGCATTTATGACTAGGCACATCAGATTAAGCAAAATGAGATTTCATTCCATCAATAGAGAAGGTTACAGACTCATAACAACTTGATGACAGACGGACTCGACCACAAGACTAAGCAAAACACACAACAGACTCGACTGGACTTAACCCGGTCTCAAATGGAATGTCACAGTGACTTTTTTAAAGAGCATCCTCAAAAAGTCCCAAACACCATCGCTTCACTGGCACAGGTTCAACATTCATGGTCCTTAACGAAGGGGATCATTGAAATGGATAGGTCATGGGTTGGTCCAGACCGAGGTAGTGAATTGGATTGGGGTGCGACGCATCATCTAAGAGATCCTGAATTGAGTGACGGAGCCTCTTACAGTTGTCGGTCTCATGGCCTTGGTCTTGGTGGTAATCACAATACTTGGATTCATTGTACCCAGGAGGTGGGTGATTAGGAGGCTTACTGGGCTCCAAAGGTACAAGGTGGCCCTTTTGAACAAGCTGATTGAGAGCGGAGGATAAGCTCATGTCAAGTGGTGTGAAGACTCTTTGGTTTCCTTTCTTGTGCCTCTTACTGCAGTCGTTTTGGCTTGATGATGGGCTTAAGGCATTGACATCTAGGCTCTCTTGATCTTCACCAAAGGTATGGGGTCTCTTCTCCTTTTTCAGTGACCCAGCTCCATTGATCTTGCCTTCACAGATAGCGTCCTCGATTCTAGTCCCAACCTCAAACAACTCTTCAAATGTTGAGATGGATTGGTAGAATAGTTTTTCATGGTATACCGGTTGCAGGTTCTTGACCAGCATACGTACTTGCTCTTTCTCAGCAGGCCTGTGGATCATTTGGGCTACTTTATTCCTCCATCTGCTCAAGAATGCAGCGAAGGACTCATTGAAATTCTGCCTGGTAGTTTCCAGATCTCGGATGGTGACATCAAGCTCTTGGTTATAGGAGTAATGATCAATGAAAGTTCTAGCAACATCTTCCCAAACTCGGGTCTTAGAAGTTTCAAGGGTTAGGAACCAGGATAGTGCGGCTTTTTGGAGGGTTTGAGGGAACAGCATAGCTATGTGCTCATGGGTGCAGCCCATGGACTGGAAAATGCTCATACAAAACTTCACGTGGCTCTTCGGATTTCCAGTTCCATCAAAACGGTCGATTTCAGGCATCTTGAAGTTCTCGGGTAGCCTCACCTTGTTGGGCTCAAACAATCCTTCCAGATCTAACATGTAATCATCGACTCCCTTACTCTTCCTTAGTATGTTCTCAAGCTTGTCAACCTTGTCCATTTTCTCTTGGAGCTTTTTCTCATATACAGGCGGCGGGACCTCTTGAAACCGTTCTTCTTCCCCATTATTCTCGGGAGGCGGTCCAAATCTAGGCGGTGGTGGTGGCATGAACCCTTGTGGTGGTGGGAACCTAGGTGGGTACTGTGGTTGCTGTTGTCGGAACTCTTCCATAAATTTCAGGACTTGAGTCAGCCGATCTGACTGTTGATTTATTAATTCAGTGACCTTGGCTTCCAAAGTTTCCTGATTCATGTTGAATTTTCTCGGCGGACTGATTCTAACCAAATGACTGCTCGAACTTCTGACCCAGGATGGGGATCTCAGTGGCTGATTTTGGGAATCTACAATGACCTATAGATTTGAGAGGAGTATATCAGATTCTGATAGTGATGACTAGAGAGACAATGACAGTGAGGTTAAGGAAGATGGACTGACTTATGTACAGACTGACTGAGATAGTGTGCACAGACTGATGAGAATGGTGCATGCACATGAGACAAGCATGCAGATGCAAGCCCTAATCTATATGATGCCCCTACTTCTAACAGATAGAAGTTAAACAAATAAGGTCCTAGCCATACAGAGTGTGCTAACCTTACTTTCCAGTATGATCACCAAGGGATAACAGGGATTTCCGGGATACTTTGGGAATTTCGGATAGAGTTTCTGGGAGAAACATGGGTTTGGAAGATTCGGAGAAATTTCTAGAAGTCATTTGAGTTTCTAGGAGAAAAAAAGGATTTCTGGTTGATTTGGACTGAGCTTCTAGGAGAAACTGGTATTTTGGGTATTTCTGAGAAATATGGATAGAGTTTCTAGGAGATAGGACAGAATTTTCGGGAGAAACTGGTATATCTGGGAAATCAGGGAGAGTTTTTGGGAAAAATTGGTTAATATGGGTGTATCTGGGATATCTGGACAGAGTTTCTGGGAGAAACTGGTTAGTATGGTTATATCTGGGATATCTGGACAGAGTTTCTAGGAGAAACTGGTAAGTATGGTTATATTTGGGATATCTGGACAGAGTTTCTGGGAGAAACTGGTAAGTATGGTTATATCTGGGATATCTGGACAGAGTTTCTGGGAGAAACTGGTAAGTATGGTTATATCTGGGATATCTGGACAGAGTTTCTGGGAGAAACTGGTAAGTATGACGGGAATAGGTGATGATGGTGATCATACTGTCTAGCAAGTTTTCATACTCCTATGACTTAGGACCAACAAACAAGGTTTGCGGTGTATATCTTTGTGAGCATGGAGCAGACATCTTTGTCATGGTGCCTAAGCAGGTCAACTCAATGTGATCACATGTGAGTGATTGCCTTGGGAATCATAAGAAAGAGGTTACTGCCTCATGCCACATAAGCATCTACACCGCACAGGTAATCCCACCAGGGCATACAGCAGTTATATCACATTGTCCTATCTGAAAAGATAAATCAACAGCCCTATGAAAGGTTCTACAGGAATCTATATGCAAAGGCTGGGTTTAGTCAAAGAGGGTCCGTTGACGAGAGTTCCAATATACCGTCAGGGAGACAGTACGGAGGTTTTTACTCTTTTTGATATACCTTGGAAGGTACAGTATCAACGGTGACTTGTGCCCTGGCACAGCAAGACCTGAACAATGTCAGCGCCGCGTTTTAGACACAGTCGGAGGGGGAGGAATGCAAGAGTGCAATGCGGTGAACCAAACACAGTAAAAAGATGATTTTAAGGATGCTTCTTATGAGTCAAACCTCTGTATTATTTTGTTTTTAAAATAAGAAATCCCCAGTGGAGTCGCCAGATTGTGGACACGCGGAGTCGGACCACTTCTCTCTTGTTTGAGATTTGTTTTGAAATTGATTTGAATCAAGGAAAGAAAATGAAAGGTCTGTTGAAAACAGATACAGAGTCGCCACTTGGTCTTTAAGGAACCAAGAAACCTAATTTTGACTCACCCAAGCGGATAAGGGCACCGGCCCTTCATAACCAAAGAACTTGGTTCGGGGTTTTGGTACGAGAGAGGAAGGAGCCTTTGTCGCGACTAAAACACCCTCAACTCGCCCCGTCTTTCGACGGGCCTCAATTAGCATCCAAATAATCATCTTATACTATGTATGGTTCGACAAATAATACTATGATAGTATATTACATCACATAAGGAGATTTGAAATTGGAAGATCAAAATATAAGATATCATTCATAAGATCTAGGCCAAATATCATACAATGTAAAGTGAAAGATCACACAAATAAACCTAGGAAAGATCGTCTAATCATGTATCAAATAATCAAGACTTCCTAATCTAAAGGGGGACATGAATTGTTATTGAAACAAATAAGCAAAGAAATCAAAATATGCTTAGCAAGGCTAGAATGATGCATGTTAATCTTTGAGAAAAGAAGATCTCTCAATCCCCGGGACGGATGAGAAAGGATGATTAGATCAAAGGGGAAGCATGAATATGTGATCAAGTTCATTCCTTATAATCTTCTTGGATTAAGAGTTACAAAAACCCCAAATCTTGCATGAATGCAATGTATGTATCTAAAATGTGCAAAGGTTGTAGTGTGTTTTGTGTACATGGATTTCTAGAATGACTTAGAAGTCTAAAATGTGCATGAATGAAGGGATTAAATCAACATGGGATATATACAAATGTAGTATGAACTACTTCCTAAGATGTGAGCTAATTTGGAATGCATATGAGCATCAAATCAAAGAATAAAAGTTGAAATGTGCTTGCTGTGAATAGTGGACAGACTGCATGTGTTACTTTGCAACATTATAATGGGAGGTCAAACGTGCCTAGAAAAATGTGAGAAAAACCCGAAATCATTCTAATTGTGTCTAGAAAATAACCCAAAAAGCCAAACATCAATAGCTATCACATATTAAAAGAAAAAAATCATAATGTACACATGACTCAGAAACAAAAGCTGTACTGTTGACTGATTTTGTATGATTTTTCATAAATCAAAGAAAAGGTTTATGATGACCCATTATATACCAAAAGTTTCCTAAGACACCCAAGTTTTATAAAAAAAATAGAAAAGATATATGTACAGTGATGAAAATATCCAGAATAAGTGCAAGAAGTTGGGTGAACATTCTGTGAGAACAGAGGCAGATTATGAATATGAACTTCTTACATCCAAAACAAATACTTTCACATCTCTATAATTGATGGGAAAAATTAGGGACGAACTATGATGTATTAGGAAGGTTTTCCATGTGGTTTCATCATCATAACTTGAGTATTTAATTCAAAACAAATCTTTGAATCTGAACAGCTCACTGTTTTGGGTCATGGTTTTGGAAATTTTAGGGAAAACAAAGTTTTGTTTCTTGAAACCAAATTAGAGGGATTGAGAGGGGTTTTGAAATAGATGTTTTGAAAACATATTTTCAACACTCAATAAGGATTATGACCACTTAGAATACCAACATCAAACTCATCATTAAGAATCTCCAAGATTGTTGGAGAGATTTATTTTTATTTGAACATAACTTCAATACACTTCAAGAATACCTTGGAGATATTGAAGTTATGATCATCATCTATCAAACATGTTTTTGAGGTCAAGAGCTACTATCCATAAGGATTCACTCACCCCAAACTTCATGTCATCACTTAGATGATGATGAACTAGTAAGTAAATAAAGAAAAGAAAAAGAAATGAGATAAGGAGAGATGAACATATATATAATCAAAGCAAGTAAATAGTAATCAATAGATGATAATCAATGTGATTTTGGACTTGTAGCTTGGTGTTTCACTCATAGATTTTGACATTTGGACATGGAAGTAGCTTCCTAACTCAAGAATGCTCAAGAATGGTGATTGGGGGTGTTTGGAATGTGAAGTATATAGAAGGATAGTGGAAGAAAACAAGATTAAAACTCACTTTCTTTATGGAAAATCAATGGGAGATGCTCCCTTTCTCTCTTCTAAACCTATCTCTATCTCTTTTCTTCTCTACAACTTTTCAAGCTTTTCACTTGGCCCCCCCAAAATGAAGAGCAATGGGGGGTTTAAATAGGCCAATTTGGGGTGGTTTTGGGGTTTTAGAAGTACTTCCATTGGTCCCAAGCAACTGTGAACATAAAACTATGTCGTTTTGGCCTTCAATTAATCAAATTGGACCCCCAAAAAAATTACAAAAATGGACTCTGCGAGGATTGAGTGCCGCGGCGGCACTGGGCCAGTGCCGCGGCGGCAGTGCTCCTCTGGAGCCCAGAAAATTACGTTTAGGCCCCCAGAGGTTCCGGTATTCGCGAAAAGGCCCTATTTCGTCCGAAATTCACAGAAAATACATACGAACTCCAAATTGAGGTTGTGATATACCGTTGGAAAGGTAATGGAATCTACTTTATATAAAAAAAAAAGTTCGGGGATAGGTCACTTTGAAAAGTTTTACGGCATTCGCGATAAAAGCCGATTTGATCGCCTTTTTCGCCTTTGGAAATTCATAATAAACTCGTTTTAAATCCGAAAATTATGTGCAATATACCGTCGGAAAGCCGTTGACCTCTAGTATCCATGAAAAATATTTGAAAATTGTTTCGACACCCCGGTTCCAAAGTCAAATTCTGGTCAAACTGGTCAAACCTGGGATTCCCGGGAAGTTTTAGAAACCTCCGGGAGTTCCCGGGAGCTGATGTTTTCGCTCGATTTTCTTTTGAAACTTGTTTTAACACTTTTCTCATGATTTAAAATAATTCTGGTGAATTCGGACGATTTCGGTCAAACTTGGTCAAACCTTTGGTCAAACCTAGTCAAACCTTGGTCAAACCGGTCAACGGGGACTTTCCGGGAACTTCCGGGACTTCTGGGGGTCTCTGGGAGCTGACAATTTCATCTGATTTCTCTTAGAAACTCATTTTATCGCTTTCCTTATGATGTAGCATGTTTTCAGAACTTTGGGACCAAATCTGGGAGTTTTTGGGCTTTTAGGGGTCATTTTGGTCATTCTGAGCATTCTGAGAGATAGAGCTGACTTCCAGGAGACCTTTTGAGCCTTTTACGATCATTGTGAACCACCAAGCTATGGGTCTCCTAAATCTGATAGCCGACAAAATGGGGTGTCTACAGTTTAGATTGTGGACACCGGAAGTGGACCACTTCTCTTGTTCGAGATTATTTTGAAATTGATTTGAATCAAAGAAAGAAAATAGGTCTGTTGAAAACAGATACAGAGTCGCCACTTGGTCTTTAAGGAACCAAGAAACCTAATTTTGACTCACCCAAGCGGATAAGGGCACCGGCCCTTCATAACCAAAGAACTTGGTTCGGGGTTTTGGTACGAGAGAGGAAGGAGCCTTTGTCGCGACTAAAACACCCTCAACTCGCCCCGTCTTTCGACGGGCCTCAATTAGCATCCAAATAATCATCTTATACTATGTATGGTTTGGCAATTAATACTATGATAGTATATTACATCACATAAGAAACTTGAAATGGAAGATCTAAAGATAAGATATCATTCATAAGATCTAAGTCAAATATCATACAATGTAAAGTGAAAGGTCACACAAATAAACTTAGGAAAAATAGTCTAATCATGTATCAAATAATCAAGACTTCCTAATCTAAAGGGGGACATGAATTGTTCTTGAAATAAATAGTCAAAGAAAACAAGGATGCTTAGCAAGCTAGTATGATGCATGTTATTCTTTGATAAAAGAAGACCTCTCAATTCCCGGGACGGATGAGAAAGGATGATTAGATCAAGGGGAAGCATGAACGGGTGATCGAGTTCATTCCTTATAATCTCCTTAGATTAAGAGTTACAAAAACCCCAAATCTTGCATGAATGCAATGTATGTATCTAAAGTGTACAAAGGTTGTAGTGTGTTTTGTGTACATGGATTTCTAGAATGACTTAGAAGTCTAAAATGTGTATGGATGGATGAATGAAATCAACATGGGATGTGTACAAATGTAGTATGAACTACTTCCTAAGATATGAACTAATTTGGAGTTCATGTAAGCATCAAATCAAAGAATGAAAGTTAAAAGGTGTTTGCTGTGAATAGTGGACAGAACAGTAACATGATCTTGTAGAAAATGAAAAGAGGGGTTAGGAATGTTTTCAATGCATGATTATTTATGGAGATGTTCCTTATTGTGTCTAGAACACAACCCAAAAGCCCAATCTTGAATATCTATCACAGATTGAGAGAAATTATATAAACAATAGAGGTCACTCAGAAACAGAGTTCGTACTGTCGACTGAAATGTTAGAAAATCTTAGAAAATGAAAAAGAATGATCTAGAGGCCCATTTTATACAGAAAGTTTCCTAAGACATTGAATTTTAAGGGAAAAATAAGTTAGGACCACCCCTTTTGGAAAAGGTGTCTGGAAAAGAGGTCGTAAGTTGACCTAGCTGCTGTGACAGAAAAAACAGAATGTTTGGAAGGAATGTTGGGACCCAAATGGACCATTTCCAAGTACTTCCAAGTCAAAACAAAAATCATGGGTGTTCTCCAATGAGTTAGGAAGACTTTTCAAGTGGCCTTGTATCCATATGTTGAGTATTGAGTTCTAGAAAAATCTTTGAACTCAACTCACTCACTGTTTTGACTCATTGTTTTGAAGATTTTGGAGAAAACAAAGTTTTGTTTCTTGAAACCAAATGAGGGGGATTGAGAGGGGTTTTGAAATAGATGTTTTGAAAACATGTTTTCAACACTCAATAAGGATCATAGTCACTTAGAATACCTACATCAAACTCATCATTTAAGAACCTCCAAGATTGTTGGAGAGATTTATTTTGTTTTTGGACATAACTTCAATACATTCCAAGAATACCTTGGAAGTATTGAGGTTATGATCATCATCTATCAAACATGTTTTTGAGGTCAAGAGCTACTATCCATAAGGATTCACTCACCCCAAACTTCATGTCATCACTTAGATGATGATGAACTAGTAAGTAAATAAAGAAAAGAAAAAGAAATGAGATAAGGAGAGATGAACATATATATAATCAAAGCAAGTAAATAGCAATCAATAGATGATAATCAATGTGATTTTGGACTTGTAGCTTGGTGTTTCACTCATAGATTTTGACATTTGGACATGGAAGTAGCTTCCTATCTCATGAATGCTCAAGAATGAGGGTTGGAGTGGACTTTGAATGTGAAGTATATAGAAGGGTGATGGAAGAAAACAAGAATAAAACTCACTTTCTTATGGAAAATCAATGGGAGAAGCTCCATTTCTCTCTTCTAAACCTATCTCTATCTCTCTTCTTCTCTACAACTTTTCAAGCTTTGCACTTGGCCCCCCCAAAATGAAGAGCAATGGGGGGTTTAAATAGGCCAATTTGGGGTGGTTTTGGGGTTTTAGAAGTACTCCCATTGGTCCCAAACAACTGTGAACATAAAACTATGTCGTTTTGGCTTTCAATTAATCAAATTGGACCCCCAAAAAAATTACAAAAATGGACTCTGCGAGGGATGAGTGCCGCGGCGGCAGTGGGCCAGTGCCGCGGCGGCACTGCTCCTCAGACGCCCAGAAATTTACGTTTAGGCCCCCAGAGGTTCCGGTATTCGCGAAAAGGCCCTATTTTGTCCGAAATTCACAGAAAATGCATACGAACTCCAAATTGAGGTTGTGATATACCGTTGGAAAGGTAATGGAGTCTACTTTACATAAAAAATAGTTCGGGGATAGGTCACTTTGAAAAGTTTTGCGGTATTCGCGATAAAAGCTGATTTGATCGCCTTTTTCACCTTCGGAAATTCAAAATAAATTCGTTTTAAATCCAGGAATTATGTGCGATATACCGTTGGAAAGCTATTGACCTCTAGTATCCATGAAAAATATTTGAAAATTGTTTCGGTGCCCCGATTCCAAAGTCAAATCTTGGTCAAACTGGTCAAACCTGGGATTCCCGGGAAGTTCTGAGAACCTCCGAGAGCTCCTAGGAGCCGACGTTTTCGCGCGATTCTCTTTTAAAACTCATTTTAATACTTTTCTAATGATTCCGGTGAATTCGGATGATTTCGGTCAAACTTGGTCAAACTTGGTCAAACTCTGGTCAAACCTGGTCAAACCTTGGTCAAACCGGTCAACGGGGACTTTCGGGGAACTTCCGGGACTTCCGGGGGTCTCTGGGAGCTGACGATTTCATCCAGTTTTACTTAAAAACTCATTTTATCATTTTTCTTACGACATAGCATGTTTTCAGAACTTTGGGACCAAATCTGGGAGTTTCGGGCTTTCAGGGGTATTTTGGTCAATCTGAGCATTCTGAGAGATAGAGCTGACTTCCAGGAGTCCTTTTGAGTCTTTTACGATCATTGTGAACCACCAAGCTATGGGTCTCCTAAATCTGATAGCCGACAAAATGGGGTGTCTACAGTTTGCCCCTCTTTGGCATGAACTTGTGAGGCAACGCATGTCACAAGCGATTGCCAAAGTTTTGAAGAGACAGGTCTTTTGGAGGCTATAGATTTAGGATAAAAAGCGTTGCAAAAGATGCAATGATGCTGAGGCTAGTGCTGGTCGCGCTTTGCGTGAGCTGCCTACGTATCCCAAGGGGAATCAGACCAGGACGTAGTTCAGGGCACAAAAAAAAAACAAATCACATATGCACAACAAGACATGCGGATGCTATGCTATGAGGATGATATGCAATGCATGGATGTGATATGAATTATGTCATGAGTCCTATCATGCCTAGTGTTGTGACCCTAGTATGAGCCGGTGTTGTGGGTCGTGTGCCACTCCAAGTAGACTTATGTTGTGTTGGTATTTCTAACTGTGATGCAGTTATTGACCTGAATAGGGACATCAAGGTTTGAATACTCTAAGTCTTGGAGCAAACTTCTGAATTTTGGGAAGTGTGCTTCGCAAGCGAATGTAATTAGATGTGGGGTCCCGGAGGACTATATTTGGAGATGCCGTTTGATAGTTAACCGACGGACACGGAAGCCTTGGAAATTAAGAGACGAACACAGAAGTCAAGAGACGTCAAGTGATGGACATGAAATCCCGAGATGCCAAGCGATGAACATGGAAGCCCCATTAATGGACATAGAAGCCTAAGATTTTGAATGAGAATGATGAACACGACATATTTTGAATGAGAGTGATGATAAACCAATGATGATTAATGAACTGACGATGTACGAATTGAGATGATGAGTCGACAATGAACTACTGTGACTATCATGGATTGGATCAACAGTTGGGCTAATCGTGATCGGAAGAAGTGACGATGCACAAATCGAGATGATGAGTCAACAGTAAACTACTGTGACTATCATGGATTGGATCAACAGTTGGACTAATCGTGACCGGAAGAAGTGACGATGTACGAATCGAGATGATGAGTCGACAGTGAACTACTGTGACTATCATGGATTGGATCAACAGTTGGACTAACCATGACTAGAAGAACGGACGATGTACTAATCGAGATGACGAGTCGATAGTGAACTCTTGTGACTGTCATGGATTGGACCAACGGTTGGACTAACCATGATCAAAAGGACAGACGATGTACTAATCGAGATGACGAGTCGATAGTGAACTACTGTGACTGTCATGGATTGAACTGACGATGTACGAATTGAGATGACGAGTCGACAGTGAACTACTGTGACTGTCAGGATTGAACTGCCGATTGAACTAACCGAGATGTCGAGTCGACAGTGAACTACTGTGACTGTCATGGATTGGACCAACGGTTGGACTAACCATGATCAAAAGGACAGACGATGTACTAATCGAGATGACGAGTCGACAGTGAACTACTGTGACTGTCATGGATTGAACTGACGATGTACGAATCGAGATGACGAGTCGACAGTGAACTACTGTGACTGTCATGGATTGGACCAACGGTTGGACTAACCATGATCAAAAGAACGGACGATGTACTAATCGAGATGACGAGTCGATAGTGAACTACTGTGACTGTCAGGATTGAACTGCCGATTGAACTAACCGAGATGTCGAGTCGACAGTGAACTACTGTGACTGTCATGGATTGGACCAACGGTTGGACTAACCATGATCAAAAGGACATACGATGTACTAATCGAGATGACGAGTCGACAGTGAACTACTGTGACTGTCATGGATTGAACTGACGATGTACGAATCGAGATGACGAGTCGACAGTGAACTACTGTGACTGTCATGGATTGGACCAACGGTTGGACTAACCATGATCAAAAGAACGGACGATGTACTAATCGAGATGACGAGTCGATAGTGAACTTACTATGACTGTTATAGATTGAACTGATGATGTACGAATCAAGAAGACGAGTCGACAGTGAACTACTGTGACTGTCATGATTGAACTAACGATGTACGAATCGAGATGACAAGTCGATAGTGAACTTACTATGACTGTTATAGATTGAACTGATGATGTACGAATCAAGAAGACGAGTTGACAGTGAACTACTGTGACTGTCGTAGATTGAACTGACGATGTACAAATCGATATGCCTGCTGGGGATTAAACTGAATCTGTTGGGGATGAAGCGACTCTTTCTGGGATCTCTCTTCAACTACTTCTCTTGACCGGGAACCAGGATTCAAATTTGAATCTCTCATAGTTGATCAAATCTTGCTGGCCCGGAACCGGGATCCATCAATAGCCACTCATGGACTTGTATTGCTTGGAGATGAAGGAAAATCAACAGCCACTCATGGACTTATGTTGCATGGACGAGGGAAGGTAATCAACAGCCACTCATGGAATTATGTTGCAAGGAGATGATGGTCAACTTTCGATGGTTTGGAAAGGGATGAAATTCGCATTTGCCCTAAGTTTGGACGCTTCTCATGCTGACGCCTTAACCGGTACAGTAATGGTGTTTGGTACTCCTGCTTGTATTGGCATGCTCTTTATAACTTGATTTGAAAATTTTATTAGTCACTGTTGACTTACACATTTGAGACTACAACAGACTCAAAAACTTGACAGACATTGACGCACGAGGATGACACATTTGACACAAGCTCGTCTTGTCAAAACTTGATGTGCTTTTGTCATAAACGATGTACCATTTCTCTTTTGGTGTTCACCCCTCATCTTAACATGGTAGCACTTTGCGGATAAATCTGATTTTTGAAAATTCTTCCATAGTGATCTAGTCAATTTTCTGCTTCTTCCAGGAAGTGCTTTGAATTAGTGCCTTAGCTTTTAGAGTAAAAGGTGCTCTATTTCAAAATTTTCAAAACAACTTGGTAACTTGAAAACTCGCCCTTGGTGTGAAGGGATTGTGTTAGGCAAACGGAGTTTGCCCCTAGTTTGAGCTGTATAAAGTGGGATTCATAAGCAAACGAGGTGGGTGACCGAAGTTTGCCCCTAGTTCGGATGATGGTTTATTGGAGGTTTTGGGCAAACGAGGTAGGTGACCAAAGTTTGCCCCTTGTATGAAGGGTAGATAGTAAAAGTCAGGCAAACGAGGCGGGTAGCCGATGTTTGCCCCTAGTGTGGAAGGTGATTTTCTGGCTTGAGGCATGGACCGTGACTTTAATCTCTCAAATGCTCATAACTTTTGCCTAGGCACCAGTGAGGTGACCTAGCAAGCTCTTTTCTCTCTTTTGTTATTGCTCACCTTGGATTTAACTCTAATTTTGCCTAGGCGTCCTTTCGGATTTTCGACCTAGCGAGTCATCCTTTTTTTTCTTTTTGTAAGTCTGCCTACGTACCCCCAAGTGGGGATCAGGTCCAACGTAGTTCGGGCCATGGTCGGAAAGAAGCGGGTTGATTTTTAGGTAGGTGGGTTGACCGAACCGTTGTGGTTGCCTACGTATCCCCGAGCGGGAATCAGGTCGAGCGTAGTTCAAGGCAAGGCTTGAAATAAGGGGTTTGAGGTATGAGGGTTTTTCAAACCAATCGTCAAAGAAGTTCAAACTTGAGCCACTTGTGGTAGCTTTGAATAAAAAAGATCCAGTTTCAATCTCCCTTTCTTTTCTTTTTCTTTTTCTTTTTCTTTTTCTTTTGTTTTGAGGATTGATCATTTTCACTTTTGCCTAGCCAGTCAATTCTTGCTTTTCATGTAGTTGATTCTTGCAAGATCCTTCAATCGCAATCTCAGAATTCCAGAATGTGCATGTCAGTTCTCGGAATTTATTTGTGGTCATTCCGTGCCTTTTGAAATGTGATCTTGGCACGTTCTTAAGATGTATCTTGAAGCGTATGATTCTCTTATTTGTTTCATCAAAATTTTCTCCAACATTTTGACTGGCAAGGGTCAGATTTTGGAAATCAATACCTTTTTCAGCTCTAACTTTTGCCTGGGTGCCCTTTCGGGTTTTCAACCTAGCGAGCCTTTTTTTTTTTTTTTTTTGAAAGTGGAGATGAAACTCATTGAAATGTTTGGCTACCATCAAGGACCAAGTCTGCACAGGTTCGCATGGCTATCAATTGGGTTGGGCCCAAGGCTTTGAAATGGTGGAAAGGGTGTTGGGCAAGCCCCAAGTCAGTTTCAAGTATGTCTTTTCAAGATTGAGGTAAGAGCATCTTTAAATTCTTAAAGTAAGACTATCAATTCTTAGCTCTTCATCAGTGTCAGCGTGAAATCGACTTTAACCTTTTAGGATTCTTTTTTGTTTTGTTGTAGAAAAATTATTAGCAGAGTAATATCCATGGTAATTTGAAAAGTGACACTTCAGTTTAGTGATTCATGCATTTATGACTAGGCACATCAGATCAAGCAAAATGAGATTTCATTCCATCAATAGAGAAGGTTTACAGACTTATTAACAACTCGATGACAGACAGACTCGATCACAAGACTAGAATTGAAATAGACTCGGAACATAGAACAGACTCAACTTGATTCGACCCGGTCTCAAATGGAGTGTCTTTGCGACCCATTTAAAAAAATTTTAGCAGAAGTTCCAAACACCATCACTTTACTGCGTAGCTTCAACATTCATTAGCATCGACGGAAGGGATCATTCGATCGGTTGGTCCAAGCCAAGATAGTGGATTGGATTAGGATGGGATACATCCTCTATGAGGTTCTGAATGTCATGGCGGAGGCGGATGCATTGATCGGTGGCATGGCCTAGATTTTGATGGTAAGCACATCGTAGGCTCATGTTGTAGTGGGAGGGTATGGGATCCGGTAGCGGTTTGTGAGGGAGGAGCTGTAGGTGGCCCTTTCTGAGTAAGTGGTCCAAGGCTGTGGAAAGAGGAACATCAAGTTTGGAGAATTCGCGAGGGCCTTTTGGGCGATTTGGCGGAATGGACTGGTATGGACGAAGGGCGCAGGCCATTGATTGGTTGCTAAGTGCATTGATATCCGGGGAGTCCAGGGAGTAGTTAGGTCTCTTGGACTGGTGTTGGGGTTCATCCTTTTTGAACTTTCCTTCTCTGATGGCATCCTCTATTCTGGTGCCTATTTCAAATAGCTCTTCGAATGTGGAGATGGATTGGTAGAATAGCTTGTCATGATATACTGGTTGCATGTTCTTGACCAGCATATGTACTTGCTCTTTCTCAACAGGTCTGTGGATCATTTGAGCCACTTTATTCCTCCATCTGCTCAAGAACGCAGTGAAGGACTCATTGAAGTTTTGCCTGGTAGTCTCTAGATCCCGGATGGTGATATCGAACTCTTGGTTATAAGAGTAGTGATCAATAAAAGTTCTAGCAACGTCTTCCCAGACTCGGGTCTTGGAGGCTTCAAGGGTTAGGAACCAGGATAGTGCGGCATTCTTAAGGGTTTGCGGGAACAGCATTGCAATGTGCTCATGAGTGCAGCCCATCGATTGGAAGATGCTCATGCACAACTTGATGTGACTTTTTGGATTCCCTGTTCCATCAAAACGGTCAATTTCAGGCATTTTGAAGTTCTCGGGCAGCCTTAGCTTGATGGGCTCAAAGAGGCCTTCCAGGTCTAACATGTAATCATCGACCCCCTTGCTTTTCCTCAGTACGCTTTCCAACTTGTCAACCTTATCCATTTTCTCTTTAAGCTTCTTCTCATACGCAAATGGTGGGACCCCTTGAAACCAGTCTTCCTCCCCATTATTCTCAGGTGGGGGTGGTTCAAACCCTGGTGGTGGAAACCCGGGCGGAGGTTGTGGCCGCTGCTGCTTCAATTCTTCCATGAAACTCAAAACTTGGGCCAGGCGATCAGATTGCTGGCTTATGGTTGTTCCCAACACAGTGACCTTATTTTCCAATTCTTCTTGATTCATGCTGAAGTAACTTGGTGGGCAGATCTTGACCAAACGACTGTTCGAACTTCTGACCTAAGACAAAGATCCTAGCTGCTGACTCCGGGAATCTATATAGACCTGACAGATTTTGAGAGGACTAGATCAGATTTTGATAGTGATGGCTTTAGACAGACAAAGACAGTGATGTTTAACACACGTGGACTGACTTGTGCAAGAATGGTCGAGACAGTGCGCACAGATTAATGAGAATGGTGCATGCACATGAGACAAGCATGCGGATGCAAGCCCTAATCTATATGATGCCCCTAGTTCTAACAGATATCAGTTAAACAAATAAGGTCCTAGCCATACAGAGTATGCTAACCTTACTTTCCAGTATGATCACTAAGGGATAACAGGGATTTCCGGGATACTTTGGGAATTTCGGATAGAGTTTCTGGGAGAAACATGGGTTTGGAAGATTCGGAGAAATTTCTAGAAGTCATTTGAGTTTCTAGGAGAATTAAGGATTTCTGGTTGATTTGGACTGAGCTTCTAGGAGAAACTGGTATTTTGAGAAATATGGATAGAGTTTCTAGGGGAAACAAGTATATCTGGGCATTTCTGGGTGATTTGGGCAGAGATGCTGGGATTTTTTGGAGAATCAGGTACCTTGGATATTTCTAGGAAATTTGGATAGAGTTTCTGGGAGATAGGATGGAGTTTCTGGGAGAAACTGGTATATCTGGGAAGATAGGACAGAGTTTCTGGGAGAAACCGATATATCTTTGAAATCAGGTAGATTTAGACAGAGTTTCGGGGAAAGACTGGTTAATATGGTTATATCTGGGATATCTGGACAGGGTTTCTGGGAGAAACTGGTTAAGAGGTGATAGTGATCATACCGTCTGGCAGGTTTTCATACTCCTATGCCTTAGGACCGACAAACAAGGTTTGCGGTGTATATCTTTGTGAACATGGAGCAGACATCCTTGTCATGGTGCCTAGGCAGGTCAACTCAATGTAATCACATGTGAGTGATTGCCTTGGGAATCATAAGAAAGAGGTTCTGTTCTATGCCACATAAGCGTCTACACCGCTCAGGTAATCCCATCAGGGCATACAGCAGTTATATCACATTGTCCTATCTGAAAAGATAAATGAACAGTCCTATGAAAGGTTCTACAGGAATCTATATGCAAAGGCTGGGTTTTAGTCAAAGAGGGTCCGTTGACGAGAGTTCCAATATACCGTCGGAGGGACAGTACGGAGGTTTTTACTCTTTTGATATACCTTGGAAGGTACAGTATCAACGGTGACTTGTGCCCTGGCACAGCAAGACCTGAACAATGTCAGCGCCGCGTTTCAGACACAGTCGGAGGGGGGGAATGCAAGAGTGCAATGCGGTGAACCAAACACAGTAAAAAGATGATTTTAAGGATGCTTCTTATGAGTCAAACCTCTGTATTATTTTGTTTTAAAATAAAAAATCCCCAGCAGAGTCGCCAGATTGTGGACACCGGAAGTGCACCACTTCTCTTGTTCGAGATTGTTTTGAAATTGATTTGAATCAAAGAAAGAAAATAGGTCTGTTGAAAACAGATACAGAGTCGCCACTTGGTCTTTAAGGAACCAAGAAACCTAATTTTGACTCACCCAAGCGGATAAGGGCACCGGCCCTTCATAACCAAAGAACTTGGTTCGGGGTTTTGGTACGAGAGAGGAAGGAGCCTTTGTCGCGACTAAAACACCCTCAACTCACCCCGTCTTTCGACGGGCCTCAATTAGCATCCAAATAATCATCTTATACTATGTATGATTTGGCAATTAATACTATGATAGTATATTACATCACATAAGAAACTTGAAATGGAAGATCTAAAGATAAGATATCATTCATAAGATCTAAGTCAAATATCATACAATGTAAAGTGAAAGATCACACAAATAAACTTAGGAAAAATAGTCTAATCATGTATCAAATAATCAAGACTTCCTAATCTAAAGGGGGACATGAATTGTTCTTGAAACAAATAGTCAAAGAAAACAAGGATGCTTAGCAAGCTAGTATGATGCATGTTATTCTTTGATAAAAGAAGACCTCTCAATCCCCGGGACGGATGAGAAAGGATGATTAGATCAAGGGGAAGCATGAACGGGTGATCGAGTTCATTCCTTATAATCTCCTTAGATTAAGAGTTACAAAAACCCCAAATCTTGCATGAATGTTTGGAAGGAATGTTGGGACCCAAATGGACCATTTCCAAGTACTTCCAAGTCAAAACAAAAATCATGGGTGTTCTCCAATGAGTTAGGAAGACTTTTCAAGTGGCCTTGTATCCATATGTTGAGTATTGAGTTCTAGAAAAATCTTTGAACTCAACTCACTCACTGTTTTGACTCATTGTTTTGAAGATTTTGGAGAAAACAAAGTTTTGTTTCTTGAAACCAAATGAGGGGGATTGAGAGGGGTTTTGAAATAGATGTTTTGAAAACATGTTTTCAACACTCAATAAGGATCATAGTCACTTAGAATACCTACATCAAACTCATCATTTAAGAACCTCCAAGATTGTTGGAGAGATTTATTTTGTTTTTGGACATAACTTCAATACATTCCAAGAATACCTTGGAAGTATTGAGGTTATGATCATCATCTATCAAACATGTTTTTGAGGTCAAGAGCTACTATCCATAAGGATTCACTCACCCCAAACTTCATGTCATCACTTAGATGATGATGAACTAGTAAGTAAATAAAGAAAAGAAAAAGAAATGAGATAAGGAGAGATGAACATATATATAATCAAAGCAAGTAAATAGCAATCAATAGATGATAATCAATGTGATTTTGGACTTGTAGCTTGGTGTTTCACTCATAGATTTTGACATTTGGACATGGAAGTAGCTTCCTATCTCATGAATGCTCAAGAATGAGGGTTGGAGTGGACTTTGAATGTGAAGTATATAGAAGGGTGATGGAAGAAAACAAGAATAAAACTCACTTTCTTATGGAAAATCAATGGGAGAAGCTCCCTTTCTCTCTTCTAAACCTATCTCTATCTCTCTTCTTCTCTACAACTTTTCAAGCTTTGCACTTGGCCCCCCCAAAATGAAGAACAATGGGGGGTTTAAATAGGCCAATTTGGGGTGGTTTTGGGGTTTTAGAAGTACTCCCATTGGTCCCAAACAACTGTGAACATAAAACTATGTCGTTTTGGCTTTCAATTAATCAAATTGGACCCCCAAAAAAATTACAAAAATGGACTCTGCGAGGGATGAGTGCCGCGGCGGCACTGGGCCAGTGCCGCGGCGGCAGTGGGCCAGTGCCGCGGCGGCACTGCTCCTCAGACGCCCAGAAATTTACGTTTAGGCCCCCAGAGGTTCCGGTATTCGCGAAAAGGCCCTATTTTGTCCGAAATTCACAGAAAATGCATACGAACTCCAAATTGAGGTTGTGATATACCGTTGGAAAGGTAATGGAGTCTAGTTTACATAAAAAATAGTTCGGGGATAGGTCACTTTGAAAAGTTTTGCGGTATTCGCGATAAAAGCTGATTTGATCGCCTTTTTCACCTTCGGAAATTCAAAATAAATTCGTTTTAAATCCAGGAATTATGTGCGATATACCGTTGGAAAGCTATTGACCTCTAGTATCCATGAAAAATATTTGAAAATTGTTTCGGTGCCCCGATTCCAAAGTCAAATCTTGGTCAAACTGGTCAAACTTGGGATTCCCGGGAAGTTCTGAGAACCTCCGGGAGCTCCTAGGAGCCGACGTTTTCGCGCGATTCTCTTTTAAAACTCATTTTAATACTTTTCTAATGATTCCGGTGAATTCGGACGATTTCAGTCAAACTTGGTCAAACTTGGTCAAACTCTGGTCAAACCTGGTCAAACCTTGGTCAAACCGGTCAACGGGGACTTTCGGGGAACTTCCGGGACTTCCGGGGGTCTCTGGGAGCTGACGATTTCATCCAGTTTTACTTAAAAACTCATTTTATCATTTTTCTTACGACATAGCATGTTTTCAGAACTTTGGGACCAAATCTGGGAGTTTCGGGCTTTCAGGGGTATTTTGGTCAATCTGAGCATTCTGAGAGATAGAGCTGACTTCCAGGAGTCCTTTTGAGTCTTTTACGATCATTGTGAACCACCAAGCTATGGGTCTCCTAAATCTGATAGCCGACAAAATGGGGTGTCTACAGGTCGTAAGTTGACCTAGCTGCTGTGACAGCAGAAACAGAATGTTTGGAAGGAATGTTGGGACCCAAATGGACCATTTCCAAGTACTTCCAAGTCAAAACAAAAATCATGGGTGTTCTCCAATGAGTTAGGAAGACTTTCCAAGTGGCCTTGTATCCATATGTTGAGTATTGAGTTCTAGAAAAATCTTTGAACTCAACTAAACTGTAGACACCCCATTTTGTCGGCTATTAGATTTAGGAGACCCATAGCTTGGTGGTTGACAATGATCGTAAAAGACTCAAAAGGACTCTCGGAAGTCAGCTCTATCTCTCAGAATGCTCAGAATGACCAAAGTGCCCCTGAAAGCCCGAAAACTCCCAGATTTGGTCCCAAAGTTCTAAAAACATGCTACGTCGTAAGAAAAGTGATAAAATGAGTTTTTAAGAGAAAATCGGGTGAAATCGTCAGCTCCCAGAGACCCCCGGAAGTCCCGGAAGCTCCCGGAAAGTCCCCGTTGACCGGTTTGACCAAGGTTTGACTAGGTTTGACCAAGTTTGACCAAGTTTGACCGAAATCGTCCGAATTCACCAGAATCATTCTAAATCATGAGAAAAGTATTAAAACAAGTTCCAAAAGAAAATCGAGCGAAAACATCAGCTCCCGGGAACTCCCAGAGGTTTCCAGAACTTCCCGGGAATCCCAGGTTTGACCAGTTTAACCGGAATTTGACTTTAGAACCGGGGCACCGTGACAATTTTCAAATATTTTTCATGGATACTAGAGGTCAACAGCTTTCCGACGGTATATCGTACATAATTTTCGGATTTAAAACGAGTTTATTATGAATTTCCAAAGGCGAAAAAGGCGATCAAATCGGCTTTTATCGCGAATACCGTAAAACTTTTCAAAGTGACCTATCCCTGAACTTTTTTTTATGTAAAGTAGACTCCATTACCTTTCCAACGGTATATCACAACCTCAATTTGGAGTTCGTATGCATTTTCTGTGAATTTCGGACGAAATAGGGCCTTTTCGCGAATACCGGAACCTCTGGGGGCCTAAACGTAATTTTCTGGGCTTCAGAGGAGCACTGCCGCCGCGGCACTGGCCCACTGCCGCCGCGGCACTGGCCCAGTGCCGCCGCGGCACTCATCCCTCGCAGAGTCCATTTTTGTAATTTTTTTGGGGGTCCAATTTGATTAATTGAAAGCCAAAACGACATAGTTTTATGTTCACAGTTGTTTGGGACCAATGGGAGTACTTCTAAAACCCCAAAACCACCCCAAATTGGCCTATTTAAACCCCCCATTGCTCTTCATTTTGGGGGGGCCAAGTGAAAAGCTTGAAAAGTTGTAGAGAAGAAAAGAGATAGAGATAGGTTTAGAAGAGAGAAAGGGAGCATCTCCCATTGATTTTCCATAAAGAAAGTGAGTTTTAATCTTGTTTTCTTCCACTATCCTTCTATATACTTCACATTCCAAACACCCCCAATCACCATTCTTGAGCATTCTTGAGTTAGGAAGCTACTTCCATGTCCAAATGTCAAAATCTATGAGTGAAACACCAAGCTACAAGTCCAAAATCACATTGATTATCATCTATTGATTACTATTTACTTGCTTTGATTATATATATGTTCATCTCTCCTTATCTCATTTCTTTTTCTTTTCTTTATTTACTTACTAGTTCATCATCATCTAAGTGATGACATGAAGTTTGGGGTGAGTGAATCCTTATGGATAGTAGCTCTTGACCTCAAAAACATGTTTGATAGATGATGATCATAACTTCAATATCTCCAAGGTATTCTTGAAGTGTATTGAAGTTATGTTCAAATAAAAATAAATCTCTCCAACAATCTTGGAGATTCTTAATGATGAGTTTGATGTTGGTATTCTAAGTGGTCATAGTCCTTATTGAGTGTTGAAAATATGTTTTCAAAACATCTATTTCAAAACCCCTCTCAATCCCTCTAATTTGGTTTCAAGAAACAAAACTTTGTTTTCCCTAAAATTTCCAAAACCATGACCCAAAACAGTGAGCTGTTCAGATTCAAAGATTTGTTTTGAATTAAATACTCAAGTTATGATGATGAAACCACTTGGAAAACCTTCCTAATACATCATAGTTCGTCCCTAATTTTTCCCATCAATTATAGAGATGTGAAAGTATTTGTTTTGGATGTAAGAAGTTCATATTCATAATCTGCCTCTGTTCTCACAGAATGTTCACCCAACTTCTTGCACTTATTCTGGATATTTTCATCACTGTACATATATCTTTTCTATTTTTTTTTATAAAACTTGGGTGTCTTAGGAAACTTTTGGTATATAATGGGTCATCATAAACCTTTTCTTTGATTTATGAAAAATCATACAAAATCAGTCAACAGTACAGCTTTTGTTTCTGAGTCATGTGTACATTCTGATTTTTTTCTTTTAATCTGTGATAGCTATTGATGTTTGGCTTTTTGGGTTATTTTCTAGACACAATTAGAATGATCTCAGGGTTTTATCACATTTTTCTAGGCACGTTTGACCTCCCATTATAATGTTGCAAAGTAACACATGCAGTCTGTCCACTATTCACAGCAAGCACATTTCAACTTTTATTCTTTGATTTGATGCTCATATGCATTCCAAATTAGCTCACATCTTAGGAAGTAGTTCATACTACATTTTTATATATCCCATGTTGATTTAATCCCTTCATTCATGCACATTTTAGACTTCTAAGTCATTCTAGAAATCCATGTACACAAAACACACTACAACCTTTGCACATTTTAGATACATACATTGCATTCATGCAAGATTTGGGGTTTTTGTAACTCTTAATCCAAGAAGATTATAAGGAATGAACTTGATCACATATTCATGCTTCCCCTTTGATCTAATCATCCTTTCTCATCCGTCCCGGGGATTGAGAGATCTTCTTTTCTCAAAGATTAACATGCATCATTCTAGCCTTGCTAAGCATATTTTGATTTCTTTGCTTATTTGTTTCAATAACAATTCATGTCCCCCTTTAGATTAGGAAGTCTTGATTATTTGATACATGATTAGACGATCTTTCCTAGGTTTATTTGTGTGATCTTTCACTTTACATTGCATGATATTTGGCCTAGATCTTATGAATGATATCTTATATTTTGATCTTCCAATTTCAAATCTCCTTATGTGATGTAATATACTATCATAGTATTATTTGTCGAACCATACATAGTATAAGATGATTATTTGGATGCTAATTGAGGCCCGTCGAAAGACGGGGCGAGTTGAGGGTGTTTTAGTCGCGACAAAGGCTCCTTCCTCTCTCGTACCAAAACCCCGAACCAAGTTCTTTGGTTATGAAGGGCCGGTGCCCTTATCCGCTTGGGTGAGTCAAAATTAGGTTTCTTGGTTCCTTAAAGACCAAGTGGCGACTCTGTATCTGTTTTCAACAGACCTTTCGTTTTCTTTCCGCCGCGGCACTGGCCCACTGCCGCCGCGGCACTGGCCCAGTGTCGCCGCGGCACTCATCCCTCGCAGAGTCCATTTTTGTAATTTTTTTGGGGGTCCAATTTGATTAATTGAAAGCCAAAACGACATAGTTTTATGTTCACAGTTGTTTGGGACCAATGGGAGTACTTCTAAAACCCCAAAACCACCCCAAATTGGCCTATTTAAACCCCCCATTGCTCTTCATTTTGGGGGGCCCAAGTGCAAAGCTTGAAAAGTTGTAGAGAAGAAGAGAGATAGAGATAGGTTTAGAAGAGAGAAAGGGAGCTTCTCCCATTGATTTTCCATAAGAAAGTGAGTTTTATTAGTGACCTATCCCCGAACTATTTTTTATGTAAAGTAGACTCCATTACCTTTACAACGGTATATCACAACCTCAATTTGGAGTTCGTATGCATTTTCTGTGAATTTCGGACAAAATAGGGCCTTTTCGCGAATACCGGAACCTCTGGGGGCCTAAACGTAAATTTCTGGGCGTCTGAGGAGCAGTGCCGCCGCGGCACTGGCCCATAGACACCCCATTTTGTCGGCTATCAGATTTAGGAGACCCATAGCTTGGTGGTTCACAATGATCGTAAAAGACTCAAAAGGACTCTCGAAAGTCAGCTCTATCTCTCAGAATGCTCAGAATGACCAAAATGCCCCTGAAAGCCCGAAAACTCTCAGATTTGGTCCCAAAGTTCTGGAAACATGCTACGTCGTAAGAAAAGCAATAAAATGAGTTTTTAAGTAAAATCTGGATGAAATCGTCAGCTCCCAGAGACCCCCGGAAGTTCCCCGAAAGTCCCCGTTGACCGGTTTGACCAAGGTTTGACTAGGTTTGACCAAGGTTTGACCAGGTTTGACCAATTTTGACCAAGTTTGACCGAAATCGTCCGAATTCACCGGAATCATTAGAAAAGTATTAAAATGAGTTTTAAAAGAGAATCGCGCGAAAACGTCGGCTCCTGGGAGCTCCCGGAGGTTCCCAGAACTTCCCGAGAATCCCAAGTTTGACCAGTTTGACCAAGATTTGACTTTGGAATCGGGGCACCGAAACAATTTTCAAATATTTTTCATGGATACTAGAGGTCAATAGCTTTCCAACGGTATATCGCACATAATTCCTGGATTTAAAACGAATTTATTTTGAATTTCCGAAGGTGAAAAAGGCGATCAAATCAGCTTTTATCGCGAATACCGCAAAACTTTTCAAAGTGACCTATCCCCGAACTATTTTTTATGTAAAGTAGACTCCATTACCTTTCCAACGGTATATCACAACCTCAATTTGGAGTTCGTATGCATTTTCTGTGAATTTCGGACGAAATAGGGCCTTTTCGCGAATACCGGAACCTCTGGGGGCCTAAACGTAATTTTCTGGGCTTCTGAGGAGCAGTGCCGCCGCGGCACTGGCCCACTGCCACTGCGGCACTGGCCCAGTGCCGCCGCGGCACTCAAACCTCGCAGAGTCCATTTTTGTAATTTTTTTGGGGGTCCAATTTGATTAATTGAAAGCCAAAACGACATAGTTTTATGTTCACAGTTGTTTGGGACCAATGGGAGTACTTCTAAAACCCCATAACCACCCCAAATTGGCCTATTTAAACCCCACATTGCTCTTCATTTTGGGGGGGCCAAGTGCAAAGCTTAAAAAGTTGTAGAGAAGAAGAGAGATAGAGATAGGTTTAGAAGAGAGAAAGGGAGCTTCTCCCATTGATTTTCCATAAGAAAGTGAGTTTTATTCTTGTTTTCTTCCATCATCCTTCTATATACTTCACATTCAAAGTCCACTCCAACCCTCATTCTTGAGCATTCATGAGATAGGAAGCTACTTCCATGTCCAAATGTCAAAATCTATGAGTGAAACACCAAGCTACAAGTCCAAAATCACATTGATTATCATCTATTGATTGCTATTTACTTGCTTTGATTATATATATGTTCATCTCTCCTTATCTCATTTCTTTTTCTTTTCTTTATTTACTTACTAGTTCATCATCATCTAAGTGATGACATGAAGTTTGGGGTGAGTGAATCCTTATGGATAGTAGCTCTTGACCTCAAAAACATGTTTGATAGATGATGATCATAACCTCAATACTTCCAAGGTATTCTTGGAATGTATTGAAGTTATGCCCAAAAATAAAATAAATCTCTCCAACAATCTTGGAGGTTCTTAAATGATGAGTTTGATGTAGGTATTCTAAGTGGCTATGATCCTTATTGAGTGTTGAAAACATGTTTTCAAAACATCTATTTCTAAACCCCTCTCAATCCCTCTCATTTGGTTTCAAGAAACAAAACTTTGTTTTCTCCAAAATCTTCAAAACAATGAGTCAAAACAGTGAGTGAGTTGAGTTCAAAGATTTTTGTAGAACACAATACTCAACATATGGATACAAGGCCACTTGGAAAGTCTTCCTAACTCATTGGAGAACACCTATGATTTTTGGTTTGACTTGGAAGTACTTGGAAATGGTCCATTTGGGTCCCAACATTCCTTCCAAACATTCTGTTTTTGCTGTCACAGCAGCTAGGTCAACTTACGACCTCTTTTCCAGAAAACCTTTCCAAAAGGGGTGGTCCTAACTTATTTTTCCCTTAAAATTCAATGTCTTAGGAAACTTTCTGTATAAAATGGGCCTCTAGATCATTCTTTTCCATTTTCTAAGATTTTTTTACATTTCAGTCGACAGTACAAACTCTGTTTCTGAGTGACCTCTATTGTTTACATAATTTCTCTCAATCTGTGATAGCTATTCAAGATTGGCCTTTTGGGTTGTGTTCTAGACACAATAAGGAACATCTCCATAAAAAATCATGCATTGAAAACATTCCTAACCCCTCTTTTCAAATTCCAAAAGATCATGCTACTGTTCTGTCCACTATTCACAGCAAGCATACTTTAACTTGCATTCTTTGATTTGATGCTTATATGCATTCCAAATTAGTTCACATCTTAGGAAGTAGTTCATACTACATTTGTGCACATCCCATGTTAATTTCATTCATTCATTCATACACATTTTAGACTTCTAAGTCATTCTAGAAATCCATGTACACAAAACACACTACAACCTTTGCACATTTTAGATACATACATTGCATTCATGCAAGATTTGGGGTTTTTGTAACTCTTAATCCAAGAAGATTATAAGGAATGAACTTGATCACATATTCATGCTTCCCCTTTGATCTAATCATCCTTTCTCATCCGTCCCGGGGATTGAGAGATCTTCTTTTCTCAAAGATTAACATGCATCATTCTAGCCTTGCTAAGCATATTTTGATTTCTTTGCTTATTTGTTTCAATAACAATTCATGTCCCCCTTTAGATTAGGAAGTCTTGATTATTTGATACATGATTAGACGATCTTTCCTAGGTTTATTTGTGTGATCTTTCACTTTACATTGCATGATATTTGGCCTAGATCTTATGAATGATATCTTATATTTTGATCTTCCAATTTCAAATCTCCTTATGTGATGTAATATACTATCATAGTATTATTTGTCGAACCATACATAGTATAAGATGATTATTTGGATGCTAATTGAGGCCCGTCGAAAGACGGGGCGAGTTGAGGGTGTTTTAGTCGCGACAAAGGCTCCTTCCTCTCTCGTACCAAAACCCCGAACCAAGTTCTTTGGTTATGAAGGGCCGGTGCCCTTATCCGCTTGGGTGAGTCAAAATTAGGTTTCTTGGTTCCTTAAAGACCAAGTGGCGACTCTGTATCTGTTTTCAACAGACCTTTCGTTTTCTTTCCTTGATTCAAATCAATTTCAAAACAATCTCAAACAAGAGAGAAGTGGTCCGATTCCGCGTGTCCACAATCTGGCGACTCCACTGGGGATTTTTATTTTCAAAACAAAATAATACAGAGGTTTGACTCATAAGAAGCATCCTTAAAATCATCTTTTTACTGTGTCTGGTTCACTGCATTGCACTCTTGCATTTCCCCCCCTCCGACTGTGTCTGAAACGCGGCGCTGACATTGTTCAGGTCTTGCTGTGCCAGGGCACAAGTCACCGTTGATACTATACCTTCCAAGGTATATCAAAAAGTGTAAAAACTTCCGTACTGTCTCTCTGATGGTATATTGGAACTCTCGTCAACGGACCCTCTTTGACTGAACCCAGCCTTTGCATATAGATTCCTGTAGAACCTTTCATAGGACTGTTCATTTATCTTTCCAGATAGGACAATGCGATATAACTGCTGTATGCCCTGACGGGATTACCTGCGCGGTGTAGACGCTTATGTGGCATAGAACAGAACCTCTTTCTTATGATTCCCAAGGCAATCACTCACATGTAGTCACATTGAGTTGACCTGCCTAAGCATCATGACAAGGATGTCTGCTCCATGCTCGCAAAGATATACACCGCAAACCTTGTTTGTCGGTCCTAAGGCATAGGAGTATGAAAACCTGTTGGAAAGTACGATCACTATAACCATATTAATCAGTTTCTCCCAAGAACCCTGCTCAAATTTCCCAGAAATACCAGAAACTCTGCCCAGATATCCCAGATATAACTGTATTAACCCGTTTCTCCCAAAAACTCTGCCCAGATATCCCAGATATAACTGTATTAACCAGTTCCTCCCATAAACTCTGCCCAAATTTCCCCGAAATGCCCAATCCCTCCTAGAAGCTTTCATAAAAACCTGGAAACCCCTGTTATCCCTTGGTGATCGTACTGGAAAGTAAGGTTGGCACACTCCATATGGTTAGGGCCTTATTTGTTTAACTGCTATCTGTTAGAAATAGAAGCATCATATAGATTAGGCCTTACATCCGCCTGCTTGTCCCACATGCATGCACCATCTATCTGCACGCACTGCCTCGAGTCAGTCCACATCATTGTCTTCGTCTGTCTAAAGTCGTCACTATCAGGACCTGATACACCCTTTTCTCTTGAAATCTGTCAGGTCAGTATAGATTCCCGAAGTCAGCAACTGGGATCCTCGTCCTGAGTCAGAAGTTCGAACAGTCATTTGGTCAAAATTAGCCCGCTAAGTCATTCCAACATGAATCAGGAAGAATTAGAAAACAAGGTCACTGAGTTGGGAGCAACCATAAACCAGCAATCTGATCGCATAGCCCAAGTTTTGAGTTTCATGGAAGAACTGAAACAGCAGCAGCCACAGTACCCACATGGGTTCCCACCACCACCGCCTGGGTTTGGACCGCCTCCCGAGAATAATGGGGAAGAAGACTGGTTTCAAGGAGTCCCGCCTCTTGTATATGAGAAGAAGCTCCAGGAGAAAATGGACAAAGTTGACAAGCTTGAAAGTGTGTTGAGGAAGAGCAAAGGGGTTGATGATTACATGTTAGACCTGGAAGGCCTCTTTGAGCCCATCAAGCTAAGGCTGCCCGAGAACTTCAAAATGCCTGAAATTGACCGTTTTGATGGAATAGGGAATCCAAAAAGTCACATCAAGCTGTGCATGAGCATCTTCCAATCGATGGGCTGTACTCATGAGCACATTGCGATGTTGTTCCCGCAAACCCTTAAGAATGCCGCACTATCCTGGTTCCTAACCCTTGAAGCCTCCAAGACCCGAGTCTGGGAAGACGTTGCTAGAACTTTTATTGATCACTACTCTTACAACCAAGAGTTTGATATCACCATCCGGGATCTAGAGACTACTAGGCAGAACTTCAATGAATCCTTCACTGCGTTCTTGAGCAGATAGAGGAATAAAGTGGCTCAAATGATCCACAGACCTGTTGAAAAAGAGCAAGTACGTATGCTGGTCAAGAACATGCAACCAGTATATCATGACAAGCTATTCTACCAATCCATCTCCACATTCGAAGAGCTATTTGAAATAGGCACCAGAATAGAGGATGCCATCAGAGAAGGAAAGTTCAAAAAGGATGAACCCCAACACCAGTCCAAGAGACCTAACTACTCCCCGGATATCAGTGCACTTAGCAACCAATCAATGGCCTGCGCCCTTCGTCCATACCAGTCCATTCCGCCAAATCGCCCAAAAGGCCCTCGCGAATTCTCTAAACTTGATGTTCCTCTTTCCACAGCCTTGGACCACCTACTTAGAAAGGGCCACCTACAGCTCCTCCCTCACAAACCGCTACCGGATCCCATACCTTCCCACTACAACATGAGCCTACGATGTGCTTACCATCAAAATCTAGGCCATGCCACCGATTAATGCATCCGCCTCCGCCATGACATTCAGAACCTCATAGAGGATGTATCCCATCCTAATCCAATCCACTATCTTGGCTTGGACCAACCGATCGAATGATCCCTTCCGTCGATGCTAATGAATGTTGAAGCTACGCAGTAAAGTGATGGTGTTTGGAACTTCTGCTAAAAATTTTAATAAATGGGTCGCAAAGACACTCCATTTGAGACCAGGTTGAGTCAAGTTGAGTCTGTACTATGTTTCGAGTCCATTTCAATTCTAGTCTTGTGATCAAGTCTGTCTGTCATCGAGTTATTAATAAGTCTGTAAACCTTCTCTATTGATGGAATGAAATCTCATTTTGCTTAATCTAATGTGCCCAGTCATAAATGCATAAATCACTAAACTGAAGTGTCACTTTTCGAATTACCATGGATATTACTCTGGTAATAATTTTTCTACGACAAAACAAAAAAGAATCCTGAAAGGTTAAAATCGATTTCACGCTGACACTGATGAAGAGCTGGAATTGAATAGTCTTACTTTAAGAATTTAAAGATGCTTTTGCCTCAATCTTGAAAAGACATACTTGAAACTGACTTGGGGCTTGCCCAACACCCTTTTTTTTTCCACCATTTCGAAGCCTTAAGCCCGATCCAATTGGGAGCCACGCAATCTGTCTGATTAAAAGCAATGCAAACTTAGCCCTTGATAGTAGCCAAACATTTCAGTGAGTTTCATCTCCACTTTCAAAAAAAAAAAACAAAAAAAAAGAAAGAAAAAGAAAAGAAAAGAAAAGAAAAGAAAAGAGAAAGCTCGCTAGGTTGAAAACCCGAAAGGGCACCTAGGCAAAAGTTAGAGCTGAAAAAGGTGTTGATTTCCAAAATCTAACCCTAGCCAGTCAAAATGTTGGAGAAAAATTTTGATAGAATCATACGCTTCAAAATACATCTTAAGAACGTGCCAAGATCACATTTCAAAAGGCACGGAATGACCACAAATAAATTCCGAGAGCTGACATGCACATTCTGAAATTCTGAGATAGCGATTGAAAGATTTCACAAGAATCGACTACATTAAAACGCAAAATTGACTGGCTAGGCGAAAGTGAAAAGGATCAATCCTCAAAACAAAACAAAAAGAAAAAGAAAAAAGAAAAGAAAGGGAGATTGAAACTAAATCCTTTTATTCAAAGCTACCATAAGTGGCTCAAGTTTGAACTTCTTTGACGTTTGGTTTGAAAACCCTCATACCTCAAACCCCTTATTTCAAGCCTTGCCTTGAACTACGCTTGACCTGATTCCCGCTCGGGGATACGTAGGCAACCACATCGGTTCGGTCACCCCACCTACCTAAAAATCAACCCGCTTCTTTTCAACCATGGCCCGAACTACGTTGGACCTGATCCCCACTTGGGGGTACGTAGGCAGACTTTTAAAAAAAGAAAAAAGAAGGATGGCTCGCTAGGTCGAAAATCCGAAAGGACGCCTAGGCAAAAATTAGAGTTAAATCCAAGGTGAGCAATAACTAAAGAGAGAAAAGAGCTCGTTAGGTCACCTCACTGGTGCCTAGGCAAAAGTTATGAGCATTTGAGAGATTAAAGTCACGGTCCATGCCTCAAGACAAAAAATCACCTTCCACACTAGGGGCAAACTTCGGCTACCCACCTCGTTTGCCTGACTTTTACTATCTACCCTTCATACAAGGGGCAAACTTCGGTCACCTACCTCGTTTACCCAAAACCTCCAATAAACCATCATCCAAACTAGGGGCAAACTTCGGTCACCCACCTCGTTTGCTTATGAATCCCACTTTGTACGCCTCAAACTAGGGGCAAACTCCGTTTGCCTGACACAGTCCCTTCACACCGAGGGCCAGTTTTCAAGTTACCAAGTTGTTTTGAAAATTTTGAAATAGAGCATCTTTTACTCTAAAAGCTAAGGCACTAATTCAAAGCACTTCCTGGGAGAAGTAGAAAATTGACTAGATCACTAAGGAGGAATTTTCAAAAATCAGATTTATCAGCAAAGTGCTACCATGTTGAGATGAGGGGTGAACACCAAAAGAGAAATGGTACATCGTTTATGACAAAAGCACATCAAGTTTTGACAAGACGAGCTTGTTTCATTTTGGTGTCAAATGTGTCGTCCTCGTGCGTCAATGTCTGTCAAGTTTTTGAGTCTGTTGTAGTCTCAAATGTGTAAGTCAACAGTGACTAATAAAATTTTCAAATCAAGTTATAAAGAGCATGCCAATACAAGCAGGAGTACCAAACACCATTACTGCACCGGTTAAGGCGTCAGCATGAAAAGCGTCCAAACTTAGGGCAAATGCGAATTTCATCCCTTTCCAAACCATCGAAAGTTGACCATCATCTCCTTGCAACATAAGTCCATGAGTGGCTATTGATTACCTTCTCTCGTCCATGCAACATAAGTCCATGAGTGGCTGTTGATTTTCCTTCATCTCCAAGCAACACAAGTCCATGAGTGGCTATTGATGGATCCCGGTTCCGGGCCAGCAAGATTTGATCAACTATGAGAGATTCGAATTTGAATCCTGGTTCCCGGTCAAGAAAAGTAGTTGAAGAGAGATCCCAGAAAGAGTCGCTTCATCCCCAACAAATTCAGTTTAATCCCCCAGCAGGCATATCGATTCGTACATCGTTAGTTCAATCTATGACAGTCACAGTAGTTTACTGTCGACTCGTCTTCTCAATTCGTACATCGTCAGTTCAATCATGACAGTCACAGTAAGTTCACTGTTGACTCGCCTTCTCGATTCGTACATCGTCAGTTCAATCTATGACAGTCACAGTAGTTCACTGTCGAGTCGTCTTCTCGATTCGTACATCGTCATTTCAATCACAACAGTCACAGTAGTTCACTGTCGACTCATCTTCTCGATTAGTACATTGTCAGTTCAATCACAACAGTCACAGTAGTTCACTGTCGACTCGTCTTCTTGATTAGTACATCGTCAGTTCAATCACAACAGTCACAGTAGTTCACTGTCGACTCGTCTTCTCGATTAGTACATTGTCCGTTCTTTTGATCATGGTTAGTCCAACCGTAGATCCAATCCATGACAGTCACAGTAGTTCACTGTCGACTCGACATCTCGGTTAGTTCAATCGCCAGTTCAATCCATGACAATCCCAATAGTTCATTGTCGACTCGTCATCTCGATTAGTACATCGTTAGTTCAATCTATGACAGTCACAGTAGTTCACTGTCGACTCGTCATATCGATTCGTACATCATCAGTCCAATCTATGACAGTCACAGTAGTTCACTGTCGATTCATCATCTCGATTCGTACATCGTCACTTCTTCTGGTCACGGTTAGTCCAACTGTTGATCCAATCCATGATAGTCACAGCAGTTCACTGTTGACTCATCATCTCGATTCGTACATCGTCACTTCTTCTGGTCACGGTTAGTCCAACTGTTGATCCAATCCATGATAGTCACAGTAGTTCATTGTCGACTCATCATCTCGATTTGTACATCGTCAGTTCATTAATCATCATTAGTTTACCATCACTCTCATTCAAAATGTGTCGTGTTCATCATTCTCATTCAAAATCTTTGGCTTCTATTAATGGGGCTTCCATGTTCATCGCTTGACATCTCGGGATTTCATCACTTGACGTCTCTTGACTTCTGTATCCGTCTCTTAATTTCCAGGGCTTCCGTGTCCGTCGGTTAACTATCTAACGGCATCTCCGAATATAGTCCTCCGGGACCCTACATCCAATTACATTCGCTTACGAAGCACACTTTCCAAAATTCAGAAGTTTGCTCCGAGACCCAGGGTCTTCACACCTTGGTATCCCTATTCGGGTCAATAACTACATCATAGTTAGAAATATTAGCACGACACAAGTCCACTCGGAGTGGTACACTCCACAGCACCAGCTCATACTAGGATCAGAACACCAGGCATGATAGGACTCATGACACAATTCATATCACATCCATGCATTGCATATCATCCTCATAGCATAGCATCTGCCTGTCTCATTGTGCATGTGTGATTTGCTCCTTTGTGCCCTGAACTACGCCCTGGTCTGATTCCCCTTGGGGATACGTAGGCAGCTCACGCGGAGCACGACTAGCACTGACCTCAACATCATTTTTCAGCATCATTGCATCTTTTGCAACGCATTTTATCCTAAATCTATAGCCTCCAAAAGACCTGTCTCTTCAAAGCTTTGGTACTCGCTTGCAACATGCGTTGCCTCGCAAGTTCATGCCAAAGAGGGGCAAACTGTAGACACCCCATTTTGTCGGCTATCAGATTTAGCAGACCCATAGCTTGGTGGTTCACAATGATCGTAAAAGACTCAAAAGGACTCTCGAAAGTCAGCTCTATCTCTCAGAATGCTCAGAATGACCAAAATGACCCTGAAAGCCCGAAAACTCTCAGATTTGGTCCCAAAGTTCTGAAAACATGCTACGTCGTAAGAAAAGCAATAAAATGAGTTTTTAAGTAAAATCTGGATGAAATCGTCAGCTCCCAGAGACCCCCGGAAGTCCCGGAAGTTCCCCGAAAGTCCCCGTTGACCGGTTTGACCAAGGTTTGACTAGGTTTGACCAAGGTTTGACCAGGTTTGACCAAATTTGACCAAGTTTGACCGAAATCGTCCGAATTCACCGGAATCATTAGAAAAGTATTAAAATGAGTTTTAAAAGAGAATCGCGCGAAAACGTCGGCTCCTGGGAGCTCCCGGAGGTTCCCAGAACTTCCCGGGAATCCCAAGTTTGACCAGTTTGACCAAGATTTGACTTTGGAATCGGGGCACCGAAACAATTTTCAAATATTTTTCATGGATACTAGAGGTCAATAGCTTTCCAACGGTATATCGCACATAATTCCTGGATTTAAAACGAATTTATTTTGAATTTCCGAAGGTGAAAAAGGCGATCAAATCAGCTTTTATCGCGAATACCGCAAAACTTTTCAAAGTGACCTATCCCCGAACTATTTTTTATGTAAAGTAGACTCCATTACCTTTCCAACGGTATATCACTACCTCAATTTGGAGTTCGTATGCATTTTCTGTGAATTTCGGACGAAATAGGGCCTTTTCGCGAATACCGGAACCTCTGGGGGCCTAAACGTAATTTTCTGGGCTTCTGAGGAGCACTGCCGCCGCGGCAGTGGCCCAGTGCCGCCGCGGCACTCACCTCCAGAACAGTAAGTTTTTGTAAATATTCTTGTGGTCCCATTTTGATTAATTAAAATCCAAAACGACGTGGTTTCATGATCACAGTTGTTTGGGACCAATGGGAGTACTTCTAAAACCCCAAAACCACCCCAAATTGGCCTATTTAAACCCCCCATTGCTCTTCATTTTGGGGGGGCCAAGTGCAAAGCTTAAAAAGTTGTAGAGAAGAAGAGAGATAGAGATAGGTTTAGAAGAGAGAAAGGGAGCTTCTCCCATTGATTTTCGATAAGAAAGTGAGTTTTATTCTTGTTTTCTTCCATCATCCTTCTATATACTTCACATTCAAAGTCCACTCCAACCCTCATTCTTGAGCATTCATGAGATAGGAAGCTACTTCCATGTCCAAATGTCAAAATCTATGAGTGAAACACCAAGCTACAAGTCCAAAATCACATTGATTATCATCTATTGATTGCTATTTACTTGCTTTGATTATATATATGTTCATCTCTCCTTATCTCATTTCTTTTTCTTTTCTTTATTTACTTACTAGTTCATCATCATCTAAGTGATGACATGAAGTTTGGGGTGAGTGAATCCTTATGGATAGTAGCTCTTGACCTCAAAAACATGTTTGATAGATGATGATCATAACCTCAATACTTCCAAGGTATTCTTGGAATGTATTGAAGTTATGCCCAAAAATAAAATAAATCTCTCCAACAATCTTGGAGGTTCTTAAATGATGAGTTTGATGTAGGTATTCTAAGTGGCTATGATCCTTATTGAGTGTTGAAAACATATTTTCAAAACATCTATTTCTAAACCCCTCTCAATCCCTCTCATTTGGTTTCAAGAAACAAAACTTTGTTTTCTCCAAAATCTTCAAAACAATGAGTCAAAACAGTGAGTGAGTTGAGTTCAAAGATTTTTCTAGAACACAATACTCAACATATGGATACAAGGCCACTTGGAAAGTCTTCCTAACCCATTGGAGAACACCCATGATTTTTGGTTTGACTTGGAAGTACTTGGAAATGGTCCATTTGGGTCCCAACATTCCTTCCAAACATTCTGTTTTTGCTGTCACAGCAGCTAGGTCAACTTACGACCTCTTTTCCAGAAAACTTTTCCAAAAGGGGTGGTCCTAACTTATTTTTCCCTTAAAATTCAATGTCTTAGGAAACATTCTGTATAAAATGGGCCTCTAGATCATTCTTTTTCATTTTCTAAGATTTTCTAACATTTCAGTCGACAGTACAAACTCTGTTTCTGAGTGACCTCTATTGTTTACATAATTTCTCTCAATCTGTGATAGCTATTCAAGATTGGCCTTTTGGGTTGTGTTCTAGACACAATAAGGAACATCTCCATAAAAAATCATGCATTGAAAACATTCCTAACCCCTCTTTTCAAATTCCAAAAGATCATGCTACTGTTCTGTCCACTATTCACAGCAAGCATACTTTAACTTGCATTCTTTGATTTGATGCTTATATGCATTCCAAATTAGTTCACATCTTAGGAAGTAGTTCATACTACATTTGTGCACATCCCATGTTAATTTCATTCATTCATTCATACACATTTTAGACTTCTAAGTCATTCTAGAAATCCATGTACACAAAACACACTACAACCTTTGCACATTTTAGATACATACATTGCATTCATGCAAGATTTGGGGTTTTTGTAACTCTTAATCCAAGAAGATTATAAGGAATGAACTTGATCACATATTCATGCTTCCCCTTTGATCTAATCATCCTTTCTCATCCGTCCCGGGGATTGAGAGATCTTCTTTTCTCAAAGATTAACATGCATCATTCTAGCCTTGCTAAGCATATTTTGATTTCTTTGCTTATTTGTTTCAATAACAATTCATGTCCCCCTTTAGATTAGGAAGTCTTGATTATTTGATACATGATTAGACGATCTTTCCTAGGTTTATTTGTGTGATCTTTCACTTTACATTGCATGATATTTGGCCTAGATCTTATGAATGATATCTTATATTTTGATCTTCCAATTTCAAATCTCCTTATGTGATGTAATATACTATCATAGTATTATTTGTCGAACCATACATAGTATAAGATGATTATTTGGATGCTAATTGAGGCCCGTCGAAAGACGGGGCGAGTTGAGGGTGTTTTAGTCGCGACAAAGGCTCCTTCCTCTCTCGTACCAAAACCCCGAACCAAGTTCTTTGGTTATGAAGGGCCGGTGCCCTTATCCGCTTGGGTGAGTCAAAATTAGGTTTCTTGGTTCCTTAAAGACCAAGTGGCGACTCTGTATCTGTTTTCAACAGACCTTTCGTTTTCTTTCCTTGATTCAAATCAATTTCAAAACAATCTCAAACAAGAGAGAAGTGGTCCGATTCCGCGTGTCCACAATCTCAGATTTAGGAGACCCATAGCTTGGTGGTTCACAATGATCGTAAAAGACTCAAAAGGACTCCTGGAAGTCAGCTCTATCTCTCAGAATGCTCAGATTGACCAAAATACCCCTGAAAGCCCGAAACTCCCAGATTTGGTCCCAAAGTTCTGAAAACATCCTATGTCGTAAGAAAAATGATAAAATGAGTTTTTAAGTAAAACTGGATGAAATCGTCAGCTCCCAGAGACCCCCGGAAGTCCCGGAAGTTCCCCGAAAGTCCCCGTTGACCGGTTTGACCAAGGTTTGACCAGGTTTGACCAGAGTTTGACCAAGTTTGACCAAGTTTGACCGAAATCGTCCGAATTCACCAGAATCATTAGAAAAGTATTAAAATGAGCTTTAAAAGAGAATCGCGCGAAAACGTCGGCTCCTAGGAGCTCCCGGAGGTTCTCAGAACTTCCCGGGAATCCCAGGTTTGACCAGTTTGACCAAGATTTGACTTTGGAATCGGGACACCGAAACAATTTTCAAATATTTTTCATGGATACTAGAGGTCAATAGCTTTCCAACGGTATATCGCACATAATTCCTGGATTTAAAACGAATTTATTTTGAATTTCCGAAGGTGAAAAAGGTGATCAAATCAGCTTTTATCGCGAATACCGCAAAACTTTTCAAAGTGACCTATCCCGAACTATTTTTTATGTAAAGTAGACTCCATTACCTTTCCAACGGTATATCACAACCTCAATTTGGAGTTCGTATGCATTTTCTGTGAATTTCGGACAAAATAGGGCCTTTTCGCGAATACCGGAACCTCTGGGGGCCTAAACGTAAATTTCTGGGCGTCTGAGGAGCACTGCCGCCGCGGCACTGGCCCAGTGCCGCCGCGGCACTCATCCCTCGCAGAGTCCATTTTTGTAATTTTTTTGGGGGTCCAATTTGATTAATTGAAAGCTAAAACGACATAGTTTTATGTTCACAGTTGTTTGGGACCAATGGGAGTACTTCTAAAACCCCAAAACCACCCCAAATTGGCCTATTTAAACCCCCCATTGCTCTTCATTTTGGGGGGGGCCAAGTGCAAAGCTTGAAAAGTTGTAGAGAAGAAGAGAGATAGAGATAGGTTTAGAAGAGAGAAAGGGAGCTTCTCCCATTGATTTTCCATAAGAAAGTGAGTTTTATTCTTGTTTTCTTCCATCACCCTTCTATATACTTCACATTCAAAGTCCACTCCAACCCTCATTCTTGAGCATTCATGAGATAGGAAGCTACTTCCATGTCCAAATGTCAAAATCTATGAGTGAAACACCAAGCTACAAGTCCAAAATCACATTGATTATCATCTATTGATTGCTATTTACTTGCTTTGATTATATATATGTTCATCTCTCCTTATCTCATTTCTTTTTCTTTTCTTTATTTACTTACTAGTTCATCATCATCTAAGTGATGACATGAAGTTTGGGGTGAGTGAATCCTTATGGATAGTAGCTCTTGACCTCAAAAACATGTTTGATAGATGATGATCATAACCTCAATACTTCCAAGGTATTCTTGGAATGTATTGAAGTTATGTCCAAAAACAAAATAAATCTCTCCAACAATCTTGGAGGTTCTTAAATGATGAGTTTGATGTAGGTATTCTAAGTGACTATGATCCTTATTGAGTGTTGAAAACATGTTTTCAAAACATCTATTTCAAAACCCCTCTCAATCCCTCTCATTTGGTTTCAAGAAACAAAACTTTGTTTTCTCCAAAATCTTCAAAACAATGAGTCAAAACAGTGAGTGAGTTGAGTTCAAAGATTTTTCTAGAACTCAATACTCAACATATGGATACAAGGCCACTTGGAAAGTCTTCCTAACTCATTGGAGAACACCCATGATTTTTGTTTTGACTTGGAAGTACTTGGAAATGGTCCATTTGGGTCCCAACATTCCTTCCAAACATTCTGTTTTTGCTGTCACAGCAGCTAGGTCAACTTACGACCTCTTTTCCAGAAAACTTTTCCAAAAGGGGTGGTCCTAACTTATTTTTTCCTTAAAATACAATGTCTTAGGAAACTTTCTGTATAAAATGGGCCTCTAGATCATTCTTTTTCATTTTCTAAGATTTTCTAACATTTCAGTCGACAGTACGAACTCTGTTTCTGAGTGACCTCTATTGTTTATATAATTTCTCTCAATCTGTGATAGATATTCAAGATTGGCCTTTTGGGTTGTGTTCTAGACACAATAAGGAACATCTCCATAAAAAATCATGCAATGAAAACATTCCTAACCCCTCTTTTCATTTTCTACAAGATCATGTTACTGTTCTGTCCACTATTCACAGCAAACACCTTTTAACTTTCATTCTTTGATTTGATGCTTACATGAACTCCAAATTAGTTCATATCTTAGGAAGTAGTTCATACTACATTTGTACACATCCCATGTTGATTTCATTCATCCATCCATACACATTTTAGACTTCTAAGTCATTCTAGAAATCCATGTACACAAAACACACTACAACCTTTGTACACTTTAGATACATACATTGCATTCATGCAAGATTTGGGGTTTTTGTAACTCTTAATCTAAGGAGATTATAAGGAATGAACTCGATCACCCGTTCATGCTTCCCCTTGATCTAATCATCCTTTCTCATCCGTCCCGGGGATTGAGAGGTCTTCTTTTATCAAAGAATAACATGCATCATACTAGCTTGCTAAGCATCTTTATTTTCTTTGACTATTTGTTTCAAGAACAATTCATGTCCCCCTTTAGATTAGGAAGTCTTGATTATTTGATACATGATTAGACTATTTTTCCTAAGTTTATTTGTGTGATCTTTCACTTTACATTGTATGATATTTGACTTAGATCTTATGAATGATATCTTATCTTTAGATCTTTCATTTCAAGTTTCTTATGTGATGTAATATACTATCATAGTATTAATTGCCAAACCATACATAGTATAAAATGATTATTTGGATGCTAATTGAGGCCCGTCGAAAGACGGGGCGAGTTGAGGGTGTTTTAGTCGCGACAAAGGCTCCTTTCTCTCTCGTACCAAAACCCCGAACCAAGTTCTTTGGTTATGAAGGGCCGGTGCCCTTATCCGCTTGGGTGAGTCAAAATTAGGTTTCTTGGTTCCTTAAAGACCAAGTGGCGACTCTGTATCTGTTTTCAACAGACCTATTTTCTTTCTTTGATTCAAATCAATTTCAAAACAATCTCGAACAAGAGAAGTGGTCCACTTCCGGTGTCCACAATCTGGCGACTCTGCTGGGGATTTTTTATTTTAAAACAAAATAATACAGAGGTTTGACTCATAAGAAGCATCCTTAAAATCATCTTTTTACTGTGTTTGGTTCACCGCATTGCACTCTTGCATTCCCTCCCTCCGACTGTGTCTGAAACGCGGCGCTGACATTGTTCAGGTCTTGCTGTGCCAGGGCACAAGTCACCGTTGATACTGTACCTTCCAAGGTATATCAAAAGAGTAAAAACCTCCGTACTGTCCCTCCGACGGTATATTGGAACTCTCGTCAACGGACCCTCTTTGACTAAAACCCAGCCTTTGCATATAGATTCCTGTAGAACCTTTCATAGGACTGTTCATTTATCTTTTCAGATAGGACAATGTGATATAACTGCTGTATGCCCTGATGGGATTACCTGAGCGGTGTAGACGCTTATGTGGCATAGAACAGAACCTCTTTCTTATGATTCCCAAGGCAATCACTCACATGTGATTACATTGAGTTGACCTGCCTAGGCACCATGACAAGGATGTCTGCTCCATGTTCACAAAGATATACACCGCAAACCTTGTTTGTCGGTCCTAAGGCATAGGAGTATGAAAACCTGCCAGACGGTATGATCACTATCACCTCTTAACCAGTTTCTCCCAGAAACTCTGTCTAGATATCCCATATATAACCATATTAACCAGTTTCTCCGAGAAACCCTGTCCAGATATCCCAGATATAACCATATTAACCAGTTTCTCCCAGAAACCCTGTCCAGATATCCCAGATATAACCATATTAACCAGTTTTTCCCAGAAACCCTGTCCAGATATCCCAGATATAACCATATTAACCAGTTTCTCCCAGAAACCCTGTCCAGATATCCCAGATATAACCATATTAACCAGTCTTTCCCCGAAACTCTGTCTAAATCTACCTGATTTCCAAGATATATCAGTTTCTCCCAGAAACTCTGTCCTATCTTCCCAGATATACCAGTTTCTCCCAGAAACTCCATCCTATCTCCCAGAAACTCTATCCAAATTTCCTAGAAATATCCAAGGTACCTGATTCTCCAAAAAATCCCAGCATCTCTGCCCAAATCACCCAGAAATGCCCAGATATACTTGTTTCCCCTAGAAACTCTATCCATATTTCTCAAAATACCAGTTTCTCCTAGAAGCTCAGTCCAAATCAACCAGAAATCCTTAATTCTCCTAGAAACTCAAATGACTTCTAGAAATTTCTCCGAATCTTCCAAACCCATGTTTCTCCCAGAAACTCTATCCGAAATTCCCAAAGTATCCCGGAAATCCCTGTTATCCCTTAGTGATCATACTGGAAAGTAAGGTTAGCACACTCTGTATAGCTAGGACCTTATTTGTTTAACTGATATCTGTTAGAACTAGGGGCATCATATAGATTAGGGCTTGCATCCGCATGCTTGTCTCATGTGCATGCACCATTCTCATTAATCTGTGCGCACTGTCTCGACCATTCTTGCACAAGTCAGTCCACGTGTGTTAAACATCACTGTCTTTGTCTGTCTAAAGCCATCACTATCAAAATCTGATCTAGTCCTCTCAAAATCTGTCAGGTCTATATAGATTCCCGGAGTCAGCAGCTAGGATCTTTGTCTTAGGTCAGAAGTTCGAACAGTCGTTTGGTCAAGATCTGCCCACCAAGTTACTTCAGCATGAATCAAGAAGAATTGGAAAATAAGGTCACTGTGTTGGGAACAACCATAAGCCAGCAATCTGATCGCCTGGTCCAAGTTTTGAGTTTCATGGAAGAATTGAAGCAGCAGCGGCCACAACCTCCGCCCGGGTTTCCACCACCAGGGTTTGAACCACCCCCACCTGAGAATAATGGGGAGGAAGACTGGTTTCAAGGGGTCCCACCATTTGCGTATGAGAAGAAGCTTAAAGAGAAAATGGATAAGGTTGATAAGTTGGAAAGCGTACTGAGGAAAAGCAAGGGGGTCGATGATTACATGTTAGACCTGGAAGGCCTCTTTGCGCCCATCAAGCTAAGGCTGCCCGAGAACTTCAAAATGCCTGAAATTGACCGTTTTGATGGAACAGGGAATCCAAAAAGTCACATCAAGTTGTGCATGAGCATCTTCCAATCGATGGGCTGCACTCATGAGCACATTGCAATGCTGTTCCCGCAAACCCTTAAGAATGCCGCACTATCCTGGTTCCTAACCCTTGAAGCCTCCAAGACCCGAGTCTGGGAAGACGTTGCTAGAACTTTTATTGATCACTACTCTTATAACCAAGAGTTCGATATCACCATCCGGGATCTAGAGACTACCAGGCAAAACTTCAATGAGTCCTTCACTGCGTTCTTGAGCAGATGGAGGAATAAAGTGGCTCAAATGATCCACAGACCTGTTGAGAAAGAGCAAGTACGTATGCTGGTCAAGAACATGCAACCAGTATATCATGACAAGCTATTCTACCAATCCATCTCCACATTCGAAGAGCTATTTGAAATAGGCACCAGAATAGAGGATGCCATCAGAGAAGGAAAGTTCAAAAAGGATGAACCCCAACACCAGTCCAAGAGACCTAACTACTCCCTGGACTCCCCGGATATCAATGCACTTAGCAACCAATCAATGGCCTGCGCCCTTCGTCCATACCAGTCCATTCCGCCAAATCGCCCAAAAGGCCCTCGCGAATTCTCCAAACTTGATGTTCCTCTTTCCACAGCCTTGGACCACTTACTCAGAAAGGGCCACCTACAGCTCCTCCCTCACAAACCGCTACCGGATCCCATACCCTCCCACTACAACATGAGCCTACGATGTGCTTACCATCAAAATCTAGGCCATGCCACCGATCAATGCATCCGCCTCCGCCATGACATTCAGAACCTCATAGAGGATGTATCCATCCTAATCCAATCCACTATCTTGGCTTGGACCAACCGATCGAATGATCCCTTCCGTCAATGCTAATGAATGTTGAAGCTACGCAGTAAAGTGATGGTGTTTGGAACTTCTGCTAAAAAATTTTTAAATGGGTCGCAAAGACACTCCATTTGAGACCGGGTCGAATCAAGTTGAGTCTGTTCTATGTTCCGAGTCCATTTCAATTCTAGTCTTGTGATCGAGTCTGTCTGTCATCGAGTTGTTAATAAGTCTGTAAACCTTCTCTATTGATGGAATGAAATCTCATTTTGCTTGATCTGATGTGCCTAGTCATAAATGCATGAATCACTAAACTGAAGTGTCACTTTTCAAATTACCATGGATATTACTCTGCTAATAATTTTTCTACAACAAAACAAAAAAGAATCCTAAAAGGTTAAAGTCGATTTCACGCTGACACTGATGAAGAGCTAAGAATTGATAGTCTTACTTTAAGAATTTAAAGATGCTCTTACCTCAATCTTGAAAAGACATACTTGAAACTGACTTGGGGCTTGCCCAACACCCTTTCCACCATTTCAAAGCCTTGGGCCCAACCCAATTGATAGCCATGCGAACCTGTGCAGACTTGGTCCTTGATGGTAGCCAAACATTTCAATGAGTTTCATCTCCACTTTTAAAAAAAAAAAAAAAGGGCTCGTTAGGTTGAAAACCCGAAAGGGCACCCAGGCAAAAGTTAGAGCTGAAAAAGGTATTGATTTCCAAAATCTGACCCTAGCTAGTCAAAATGTTGGAGAAAATTTTGATGAAACAAATAAGAGAATCATACGCTTCAAGATACATCTTAAGAACGTGCCAAGATCACATTTCAAAAGGCACGGAATGACCACAAATAAATTCCGAGAACTGACATGCACATTCTGGAATTCTGAGATTGCGATTGAAGGATCTTGCAAGAATCAACTACATGAAAAGCAAGAATTGACTGGCTAGGCAAAAGTGAAAAGGATCAATCCTCAAAACAAAAGAAAAAGAAAAAGAAAAAGAAAAAGAAAAGAAAGGGAGATTGAAACTGGATCTTTTTTATTCAAAGCTACCACAAGTGGCTCAAGTTTGAACTTCTTTGACGATTGGTTTGAAAAACCCTCATACCTCAAACCCCTTATTTCAAGCCTTGCCTTGAACTACGCTCGACCTGATTCCCGCTCGGGGATACGTAGGCAACCACAACGGTTCGGTCAACCCACCTACCTAAAAATCAACCCGCTTCTTTCCGACCATGGCCCGAACTACGTTGGACCTGATCCCCACTTGGGGGTACGTAGGCAGACTTACAGAAAGAAAAAAAAGGATGACTATTGATTACTTTCCCTCGTCCATGCAACACAAGTCCATGAGTGGCTATTGATGGATCCCGATTCCGGGCCAGCAAGATTTGATCAACTATGAGAGATTCGAATTTGAATCCTGATTCCCGGTCAAGAGAAGTAGTTGGAGAGAGATCCCAGAAAGAGTCGCTTCATCCCCAACAGATTCAGTTTAATCCCCAGCAGGCATATCGATTCGTACATTGTCAGTTCAATCTACGACAGTCACAGTAGTTCACTGTCGACTCGTCTTCTTGATTCGTACATCATCAGTTCAATCTATAACAGTCATAGTAAGTTCACTATCGACTCGTCATCTCGATTCGTACATCGTTAGTTCAATCATGACAGTCACAGTAGTTCACTGTCGACTCGTCTTCTCGATTCCTACATCGTCAGTTCAATCATGACAGTCACAGTAAGTTCACTGTCGACTCGTCTTCTCGATTCGTACATCGTCAGTTCAATCATGACAGTCACAGTAGTTCACTGTCGACTCGTCTTCTCGATTCGTACATCATCAGTTCAATCTATAACAGTCATAGTAAGTTCACTATCGACTCGTCATCTCGATTCGTACATCGTCAGTTCAATCATGATAGTCATAGTAAGTTCACTATCGACTCGTCATCTCAATTCGTACATCGTTAGTTCAATCATGACAGTCACAGTAGTTCACTGTCGACTCGTCTTCTCGATTCGTACATCATCAGTTCAATCTATAACAGTCATAGTAAGTTCACTATCGACTCGTCATCTCGATTCGTACATCGTTAGTTCAATCGTGACAGTCACAGTAGTTCACTGTCGACTCGTCTTCTCGATTCGTACATCGTTAGTTCAATCATGACAGTCACAGTAGTTCACTGTCGACTCGTCTTCTCGATTCGTACATCGTCAGTTTAATCATGACAGTCACAGTAGTTCACCGTCGACTCGTCTTCTCGATTTGTACATCGTCAAGTCAATCACGACAGTCACAGTAAGTTCACTGTCGACTCGTCTTCTCGATTCGTACATCGTCAGTCCAATCACGACAGTCACATTAGTTCACTGTCGACTCGTCTTCTCGATTAGTTCGATCGTCAGTTCAATCTATGATAGTCACAGTAGTTCACTGTTGACTCATCCTCTCGATTCGTACATCGTCACTTCTTCTGGTCACAATTAGTCCAACTGTTGATCCAATCCATGATAGTCACAATAGTTCACTATTGACTCATCATCTCGATACGTGCATCGTCACTTCTTCCGGTCACGGTTAGCCCAACTGTTGATCCAATCCATGATAGTCACAGTAGTTCATTATCGACTCATCAACTCGATTCGTACATCGTCAGTTCATTAATCATCATTGGTTTATCATCACTCTCATTCAAAATATGTCGTGTTCATCATTCTCATTCAAAATCTTAGGCTTCTATGTCCATTAATGGGGCTTCCATGTTCATCGCTTGGCATCTCGGGATTTCATGTCCATCACTTGACGTCTCTTGACTTCTGTGTTCGTCTCTTAATTTCCAGGGCTTCCGTGTCCGTCGGTTAACTATCAAACGGCATCTCCAAATATAGTCCTCCGGGACCCCACATCTAATTACATTCGCTTGCGAAGCACACTTCCCAAAATTCAGAAGTTTGCTCCAAGACTTAGAGTATTCAAACCTTGATGTCCCTATTCAGGTCAATAACTGCATCACAGTTAGAAATACCAACACAACATAAGTCCACTTGGAGTGGCACACGACCCACAACACCGGCTCATACTAGGGTCACAACACTAGGCATGATAGGACTCATGACATAATTCATATCACATCCATGCATTGCATATCATCCTCATAGCATAGCATCCGCATGTCTTGTTGTGCATATGTGATTTGTTTTTTTTTTTGTGCCCTGAACTACGTCCTGGTCTGATTCCCCTTGGGATACGTAGGCAGCTCACGCAAAGCGCGACCAGCACTAGCCTCAGCATCATTGCATCTTTTGCAACGCTTTTTATCCTAAATCTATAGCCTCCAAAAGACCTGTCTCTTCAAAACTTTGGCACTCGCTTGTGACATGCGTTGCCTCACAAGTTCATGCCAAAGAGGGGCAAACTGTAGACACCCCATTTTGTCGGCTATCAGATTTAGGAGACCCATAGCTTGGTGGTTCACAATGATCGTAAAAGACTCAAAAGGACTCCTGGAAGTCAGCTCTATCTCTCAGAATGCTCAGATTGACCAAAATACCCCTGAAAGCCCGAAACTCCCAGATTTGGTCCCAAAGTTCTGAAAACATGCTATGTCGTAAGAAAAATGATAAAATGAGTTTTTAAGTAAAACTGGATGAAATCGTCAGCTCCCAGAGACCCCCGGAAGTCCCGGAAGTTCCCCGAAAGTCCCCGTTGACCGGTTTGACCAAGGTTTGACCAGGTTTGACCAGAGTTTGACCAAGTTTGACCAAGTTTGACCGAAATCGTCCGAATTCACCGGAATCATTAGAAAAGTATTAAAATGAGTTTTAAAAGAGAATCGCGCGAAAACGTCGGCTCCTAGGAGCTCCCGGAGGTTCTCAGAACTTCCCGGGAATCCCAGGTTTGACTAGTTTGACCAAGATTTGACTTTGGAATCGGGGCACCGAAATAATTTTCAAATATTTTTCATGGATACTAGAGGTCAATAGCTTTCCAACGGTATATCGCACATAATTCCTGGATTTAAAACGAATTTATTTTGAATTTCCGAAGGTGAAAAAGGCGATCAAATCAGCTTTTATCGCGAATACCGCAAAACTTTTCAAAGTGACCTATCTCCGAACTATTTTTTATGTAAAGTAGACTCCATTATCTTTCCAACGGTATATCACAACCTCAATTTGGAGTTCGTATGCATTTTCTGTGAATTTCGGACAAAATAGGGCCTTTTCGCGAATACCGGAACCTCTGGGGGCCTAAACGTAAATTTCTGGGCGTCTGAGGAGCACTGCCGCCGCGGCACTGGCCCAGTGCCGCCGCGGCACTCATCCCTCGCAGAGTCCATTTTTGTAATTTTTTGGGGGGTCCAATTTGATTAATTGAAAGCCAAAACGACATAGTTTTATGTTCACAGTTGTTTGGGACCAATGGGAGTACTTCTAAAACCCCAAAACCACCCCAAATTGGCCTATTTAAACCCCCCATTGCTCTTCATTTTGGGGGGGCCAAGTGCAAAGCTTGAAAAGTTGTAGAGAAGAAGAGAGATAGAGATAGGTTTAGAAGAGAGAAAGGGAGCTTCTCCCATTGATTTTCCATAAGAAAGTGAGTTTTATTCTTGTTTTCTTCCATCACCCTTCTATATACTTCACATCCAAAGTCCACTCCAACCCTCACTCTTGAGCATTCATGAGATAGGAAGCTACTTCCATGTCCAAATGTCAAAATCTATGAGTGAAACACCAAGCTACAAGTCCAAAATCACATTGATTATCATCTATTGATTTCTATTTACTTGCTTTGATTATATATATGTTCATCTCTCCTTATCTCATTTCTTTTTCTTTTCTTTATTTACTTACTAGTTCATCATCATCTAAGTGATGACATGAAGTTTGGGGTGAGTGAATCCTTATGGATAGTAGCTCTTGACCTCAAAAACATGTTTGATAGATGATGATCATAACCTCAATACTTCCAAGGTATTCTTGGAATGTATTGAAGTTATGTCCAAAAACAAAATAAATCTCTCCAACAATCTTGGAGGTTCTTAAATGATGAGTTTGATGTAGGTATTCTAAGTGACTATGATCCTTATTGAGTGTTGAAAACATGTTTTCAAAACATCTATTTCAAAACCCCTCTCAATCCCTCTCATTTGGTTTCAAGAAACAAAACTTTGTTTTCTCCAAAATCTTCAAAACAATGAGTCAAAACAGTGAGTGAGTTGAGTTCAAAGATTTTTCTAGAACTCAATACTCAACATATGGATACAAGGCCACTTGGAAAGTCTTCCTAATTCATTGGAGAACACCCATGATTTTTGTTTTGACTTGGAAGTACTTGGAAATGGTCCATTTGGGTCCCAACATTCCTTCCAAACATTCTGTTTTTGCTGTCACAGCAGCTAGGTCAACTTAGTGCCGCCGCGGCACTCATCCCTCGCAGAGTCCATTTTTGTAATTTTTTTGGGGGTCCAATTTGATTAATTGAAAGCCAAAACGACATAGTTTTATGTTCACAGTTGTTTGGGACCAATGGGAGTACTTCTAAAACCCCAAAACCACCCCAAATTGGCCTATTTAAACCCCCCATTGCTCTTCATTTTGGGGGGGCCAAGTGCAAAGCTTAAAAAGTTGTAGAGAAGAAGAGAGATAGAGATAGGTTTAGAAGAGAGAAAGGGAGCTTCTCCCATTGATTTTCGATAAGAAAGTGAGTTTTATTCTTGTTTTCTTCCATCATCCTTCTATATACTTCACATTCAAAGTCCACTCCAACCCTCATTCTTGAGCATTCATGAGATAGGAAGCTACTTCCATGTCCAAATGTCAAAATCTATGAGTGAAACACCAAGCTACAAGTCCAAAATCACATTGATTATCATCTATTGATTGCTATTTACTTGCTTTGATTATATATATGTTCATCTCTCCTTATCTCATTTCTTTTTCTTTTCTTTATTTACTTACTAGTTCATCATCATCTAAGTGATGACATGAAGTTTGGGGTGAGTGAATCCTTATGGATAGTAGCTCTTGACCTCAAAAACATGTTTGATAGATGATGATCATAACCTCAATACTTCCAAGGTATTCTTGGAATGTATTGAAGTTATGCCCAAAAATAAAATAAATCTCTCCAACAATCTTGGAGGTTCTTAAATGATGAGTTTGATGTAGGTATTCTAAGTGGCTATGATCCTTATTGAGTGTTGAAAACATGTTTTCAAAACATCTATTTCTAAACCCCTCTCAATCCCTCTCATTTGGTTTCAAGAAACAAAACTTTGTTTTCTCCAAAATCTTCAAAACAATGAGTCAAAACAGTGAGTGAGTTGAGTTCAAAGATTTTTCTAGAACACAATACTCAACATATGGATACAAGGCCACTTGGAAAGTCTTCCTAACCCATTGGAGAACACCCATGATTTTTGGTTTGACTTGGAAGTACTTGGAAATGGTCCATTTGGGTCCCAACATTCCTTCCAAACATTCTGTTTTTGCTGTCACAGCAGCTAGGTCAACTTACGACCTCTTTTCCAGAAAACCTTTCCAAAAGGGGTGGTCCTAACTTATTTTTCCCTTAAAATTCAATGTCTTAGGAAACTGTCTGTATAAAATGGGCCTCTAGATCATTCTTTTTCATTTTCTAAGATTTTCTAACATTTCAGTCGACAGTACAAACTCTGTTTCTGAGTGACCTATATTGTTTACATAATTTCTCTCAATCTGTGATAGCTATTCAAGATTGGCCTTTTGGGTTGTGTTCTAGACACAATAAGGAACATCGCCATAAAAAATCATGCATTGAAAACATTCCTAACCCCTCTTTTCAAATTCCAAAAGATCATGCTAATGTTCTGTCCACTATTCACAGCAAGCATACTTTAACTTGCATTCTTTGATTTGATGCTTATATGCATTCCAAATTAGTTCACATCTTAGGAAGTAGTTCATACTACATTTGTGCACATCCCATGTTAATTTCATTCATTCATTCATACACATTTTAGACTTCTAAGTCATTCTAGAAATCCATGTACACAAAACACACTACAACCTTTGCACATTTTAGATACATACATTGCATTCATGCAAGATTTGGGGTTTTTGTAACTCTTAATCCAAGAAGATTATAAGGAATGAACTTGATCACATATTCATGCTTCCCCTTTGATCTAATCATCCTTTCTCATCCGTCCCGGGGATTGAGAGATCTTCTTTTCTCAAAGATTAACATGCATCATTCTAGCCTTGCTAAGCATATTTTGATTTCTTTGCTTATTTGTTTCAATCACAATTCATGTCCCCCTTTAGATTAGGAAGTCTTGATTATTTGATACATGATTAGACGATCTTTCCTAGGTTTATTTGTGTGATCTTTCACTTTACATTGCATGATATTTGGCCTAGATCTTATGAATGATATCTTATATTTTGATCTTCCAATTTCAAATCTCCTTATGTGATGTAATATACTATCATAGTATTATTTGTCGAACCATACATAGTATAAGATGATTATTTGGATGCTAATTGAGGCCCGTCGAAAGACGGGGCGAGTTGAGGGTGTTTTAGTCGCGACAAAGGCTCCTTCCTCTCTCGTACCAAAACCCCGAACCAAGTTCTTTGGTTATGAAGGGCCGGTGCCCTTATCCGCTTGGGTGAGTCAAAATTAGGTTTCTTGGTTCCTTAAAGACCAAGTGGCGACTCTGTATCTGTTTTCAACAGACCTTTCGTTTTCTTTCCTTGATTCAAATCAATTTCAAAACAATCTCAAACAAGAGAGAAGTGGTCCGATTCCGCGTGTCCACAATCTGGCGACTCTGCTGGGGATTAAACTGAATCTGTTGGGGATGAAGCGACTCTTTCTGGGATCTCTCTTCAACTACTTCTCTTGACCGGAAACCAGGATTCAAATTTGAATCTCTCATAGTTGATCAAATCTTGCTGGCCCGGAACCGGGATCCATCAATAGCCACTTGGTCTTTAAGGAACCAAGAAACCTAATTTTGACTCACCCAAGCGGATAAGGGCACCGGCCCTTCATAACCAAAGAACTTGGTTCGGGGTTTTGGTACGAGAGAGGAAGGAGCCTTTGTCGCGACTGAAACACCCTCAACTCGCCCCGTCTTTCGACGGGCCTCAATAGCATCCAAATAATCATCTTATACTATGTATGGTTCGATAAATAATACTATGATAGTATATTACATCACATAAGGAGATTTGAAATTGGAAGATCAAAATATAAGATATCATTCATAAGATCTAGGCCAAATATCATGCAATGTAAAGTGAAAGATCACACAAATAAACCTAGGAAAGATCGTCTAATCATGTATCAAATAATCAAGACTTCCTAATCTAAAGGGGGACATGAATTGTTATTGAAACAAATAAGCAAAGAAATCAAAATATGCTTAGCAAGGCTAGAATGATGCATGTTAATCTTTGAGAAAAGAAGATCTCTCAATCCCCGGGACGGATGAGAAAGGATGATTAGATCAAAGGGGAAGCATGAATATGTGATCAAGTTCATTCCTTATAATCTTCTTGGATTAAGAGTTACAAAAACCCCAAATCTTGCATGAATGCAATGTATGTATCTAAAATGTGCAAAGGTTGTAGTGTGTTTTGTGTACATGGATTTCTAGAATGACTTAGAAGTCTAAAATGTGCATGAATGAAGGGATTAAATCAACATGGGATATATACAAATGTAGTATGAACTACTTCCTAAGATGTGAGCTAATTTGGAATGCATATGAGCATCAAATCAAAGAATAAAAGTTGAAATGTGCTTGCTGTGAATAGTGGACAGACTGCATGTGTTACTTTGCAACATTATAATAGGAGGTCAAACGTGCCTAGAAAAATGTGAGAAAAACCTGAGATCATTCTAATTGTGTCTATAAAATAACCCAAAAAGCCAAACATCAATAGCTATCACAGATTAAAAGAAAAAAATCAGAATGTACACATGACTCAGAAACAAAAGCTGTACTGTTGACTGATTTTGTATGATTTTTCATAAATCAAAGAAAAGGTTTATGATGACCCATTATATACCAAACGTTTCCTAAGACACCCAAGTTTTATAAAAAAAATAGAAAAGATATATGTACAGTGATGAAAATATCCAGAATAAGTGCAAGAAGTTGGATGAACATTCTGTGAGAACAGAGGCAGATTATGAATATGAACGTCTTACATCCAAAACAAATACTTTCACATCTCTATAATTGATGGGAAAATTAGGGACGAACTATGATGTATTAGGAAGGTTTTCCAAGTGGTTTCATCATCATAACTTGAGTATTTAATTCAAAACAAATCTTTGAATCTGAACAGCTCACTGTTTTGGGTCATGGTTTTGGAAATTTTAGGGAAAACAAAGTTTTGTTTCTTGAAACCAAATTAGAGGGATTGAGAGGGGTTTTGAAATAGATGTTTTGAAAACATATTTTCAACACTCAATAAGGATTATGACCACTTAGAATACCAACATCAAACTCATCATTAAGAATCTCCAAGATTGTTGGAGAGATTTATTTTTATTTGAACATAACTTCAATACACTTCAAGAATACCTTGGAGATATTGAAGTTATGATCATCATCTATCAAACATGTTTTTGAGGTCAAGAGCTACTATCCATAAGGATTCACTCACCCCAAACTTCATGTCATCACTTAGATGATGATGAACTAGTAAGTAAATAAAGAAAAGAAAAAGAAATGAGATAAGGAGAGATGAACATATATATAATCAAAGCAAGTAAATAGTAATCAATAGATGATAATCAATGTGATTTTGGACTTGTAGCTTGGTGTTTCACTCATAGATTTTGACATTTGGACATGGAAGTAGCTTCCTAACTCAAGAATGCTCAAGAATGGTGATTGGGGGTGTTTGGAATGTGAAGTATATAGAAGGATAGTGGAAGAAAACAAGATTAAAACTCACTTTCTTTTTGGAAAATCAATGGGAGATGCTCCCTTTCTCTCTTCTAAACCTATCTCTATCTCTTTTCTTCTCTACAACTTTTCAAGCTTTTCACTTGGCCCCCCCAAAATGAAGAGCAATGGGGGGTTTAAATAGGCCAATTTGGGGTGGTTTTGGGGTTTTAGAAGTACTCCCATTGGTCCCAAACAACTGTGAACATAAAACTATGTCGTTTTGGCTTTCAATTAATCAAATTGGACCCCCAAAAAAATTACAAAAATGGACTCTGCGAGGGATGAGTGCCGCGGCGGCACTGGGCCAGTGCCGCGGCGGCAGTGCTCCTCAGACGCCCAGAAATTTACGTTTAGGCCCCCAGAGGTTCCGGTATTCGCGAAAAGGCCCTATTTTGTCCGAAATTCACAGAAAATGCATACGAACTCCAAATTGAGGTTGTGATATACCGTTGGAAAGGTAATGGAGTCTACTTTACATAAAAAATAGTTCGGGGATAGGTCACTTTGAAAAGTTTTGCGGTATTCGCGATAAAAGCTGATTTGATCGCCTTTTTCACCTTCGGAAATTCAAAATAAATTCGTTTTAAATCCAGGAATTATGTGCGATATACCGTTAGAAAGCTATTGACCTCTAGTATCCATGAAAAATATTTGAAAATTGTTTCGGTGCCCCGATTCCAAAGTCAAATCTTGGTCAAACTGGTCAAACCTGGGATTCCCGGGAAGTTCTGAGAACCTCCGGGAGCTCCTAGGAGCCGACGTTTTCGCGCGATTCTCTTTTAAAACTCATTTTAATACTTTTCTAATGATTCCGGTGAATTCGGACGATTTCGGTCAAACTTGGTCAAACCTGGTCAAACCTTGGTCAAACCGGTCAACGGGGACTTTCGGGGAACTTCCGGGACTTCCGGGAGTCTCTGGGAGCTGACGATTTCATCCAGTTTTACTTAAAAACTCATTTTATCATTTTTCTTACGACATAGCATGTTTTCAGAACTTTGGGACCAAATCTGGGAGTTTCGGGCTTTCAGGGGTATTTTGGTCAATCTGAGTATTCTGAGAGATAGAGCTGACTTCCAGGAGTCCTTTTGAGTCTTTTACGATCATTGTGAACCACCAAGCTATGGGTCTCCTAAATCTGATAGCCGACAAAATGGGGTGTCTACAGTTTGCCCCTCTTTGGTATGAACTTGTGAGGCAACGCATGTCACAAGCGAGTGCCAAAGTTTTGAAGAGACAGGTCTTTTGGAGGCTATAGATTTAGGATAAAAAGCGTTGCAAAAGATGCAATGATGCTGAGGCTAGTGCTGGTCGCGCTTTGCGTGAGCTGCCTACGTATCCCAAGGGGAATCAGACCACGACGTAGTTCAGGGCACAAAAAAAAAACAAATCACATATGCACAACAAGACATGCGGATGCTATGCTATGAGGATGATATGCAATGCATGGATGTGATATGAATTATGTCATGAGTCCTATCATGCCTAGTGTTGTGACCCTAGTATGAGCCGGTGTTGTGGGTCGTGTGCCACTCCAAGTGGACTTATGTTGTGTTGGTATTTCTAACTGTGATGCAGTTATTGACCTGAATAGGGACATCAAGGTTTGAATACTCTAAGTCTTGGAGCAAACTTCTGAATTTTGGGAAGTGTGCTTCGCAAGCGAATGTAATTAGATGTGGGGTCCCGGAGGACTATATTTGGAGATGTCGTTTGATAGTTAACCGACGGACACGGAAGCCCTGGAAATTAAGAGACGAACACAGAAGTCAAGAGACGTCAAGTGATGGACATGAAATCCCGAGATGCCAAGCGATGAACATGGAAGCCCCATTAATGGACATAGAAGCCTAAGATTTTGAATGAGAATGATGAACACGACATATTTTGAATGAGAGTGATGATAAACCAATGATGATTAATGAACTAACGATGTACGAATCGAGCTGATGAGTCGATAATGAACTACTGTGACTATCATGGATTGGATCAACAGTTGGGCTAACCGTGACCGGAAGAAGTGACGATGCACGAATCGAGATGATGAGTCAATAGTGAACTATTGTGACTATCATGGATTGGATCAACAGTTGGACTAATCGTGACCAGAAGAAGTGACGATGTACGAATCGAGAGGATGAGTCAACAGTGAACTACTGTGACTATCATAGATTGAACTGACGATCGAACTAATCGAGAAGACGAGTCGACAGTGAACTAATGTGACTGTCGTGATTGGACTGACGATGTACGAATCGAGAAGACGAGTCGACAGTGAACTTACTGTGACTGTCGTGATTGACTTGACGATGTACAAATCGAGAAGACGAGTCGACAGTGAACTACTGTGACTGTCATGATTAAACTGACGATGTACGAATCGAGAAGACGAGTCGACAGTGAACTACTGTGACTGTCATGATTGAACTAACGATGTACGAATCGAGAAGATGAGTCGACAGTGAACTACTGTGACTGTCACGATTGAACTAACGATGTACGAATCGAGATGACGAGTCGATAGTGAACTTACTATGACTGTTATAGATTGAACTGATGATGTACGAATCGAGAAGACGAGTCGACAGTGAACTACTGTGACTGTCATGATTGAACTAACGATGTACGAATTGAGATGACGAATCGATAGTGAACTTACTATGACTGTCATGATTGAACTGACGATGTACGAATCGAGATGACGAGTCGATAGTGAACTTACTATGACTGTTATAGATTGAACTGATGATGTACGAATCGAGAAGACGAGTCGACAGTGAACTACTGTGACTGTCATGATTGAACTGACGATGTACGAATCGAGAAGACGAGTCGACAGTGAACTTACTGTGACTGTCATGATTGAACTGACGATGTAGGAATCGAGAAGACGAGTCGACAGTGAACTACTGTGACTGTCATGATTGAACTAACGATGTACGAATCGAGATGACGAGTCGATAGTGAACTTACTATGACTGTTATAGATTGAACTGATGATGTACGAATCAAGAAGACGAGTCGACAGTGAACTACTGTGACTGTCGTAGATTGAACTGACAATGTACGAATCGATATGCCTGCTGGGGATTAAACTGAATCTGTTGGGGATGAAGCGACTCTTTCTGGGATCTCTCTTCAACTACTTCTCTTGACCGGGAATCAGGATTCAAATTCGAATCTCTCATAGTTGATCAAATCTTGCTGGCCCGGAACCGGGATCCATCAATAGCCACTCATGGACTTATGTTGCATGGACGAGGGAAAGTAATCAACAGCCACTCATGGACTTATGTTGCAAGGAGATGATGGTCAACTTTCGATGGTTTGGAAAGGGATGAAATTCGCATTTGCCCTAAGTTTGGACGCTTCTCATGCTGACGCCTTAACCGGTACAGTAATGGTGTTTGGTACTCCTGCTTGTATTGGCATGCTCTTTATAACTTGATTTGAAAATTTTATTAATCGCTGTTGACTTACACATTTGAGACTACAACAGACTCAAAAACTTGACAGACATTGACGCACGAGGATGACATATTTGACACAAGCTCGTTTTGTCAAAACTTGATGTGCTTTTGTCATAAACGATGTACCATTTCTCTTTTGGTGTTCACCCCTCATCTTAACATGGTAGCACTTGCTGATAAATCTGATTTTTGAAAATTCCTCCTTAGTGATCTAGTCAATTTTCTGCTTCTTCCAGGAAGTGCTTTGAATTAGTGCCTTAGCTTTTAGAGTAAAAGGTGCTCTATTTCAAAATTTTCAAAACAACTTGGTAACTTGAAAACTCGCCCTTGGTGTGAAGGGATTGTGTTAGGCAAACGGAGTTTGCCCCTAGTTTGAGCTGTATAAAGTGGGATTCATAAGCAAACGAGGTGGGTGACCGAAGTTTGCCCCTAGTTCGGATGATGGTTTATTGGAGGTTTTGGGCAAACGAGGTAGGTGACCAAAGTTTGCCCCTTGTATGAAGGGTAGATAGTAAAAGTCAGGCAAACGAGGCGGGTAGCCGATGTTTGCCCCTAGTGTGGAAGGTGATTTTCTGACTTGAGGCATGGACCGTGACTTTAATCTCTCAAATGCTCATAACTTTTGCCTAGGCACCAGTGAGGTGACCTAGCAAGCTCTTTTCTCTCTTTTGTTATTGCTCACCTTGGATTTAACTCTAATTTTGCCTAGGCGTCCTTTCGGATTTTCGACCTAGCGAGTCATCCTTTTTTTTCTTTTTGTAAGTCTGCCTACGTACCCCCAAGTGGGGATCAGGTCCAACGTAGTTCGGGCCATGGTCGGAAAGAAGCGGGTTGATTTTTAGGTAGGTGGGTTGACCGAACCGTTGTGGTTGCCTACGTATCCCCGAGCGGGAATCAGGTCGAGCGTAGTTCAAGGCAAGGCTTGAAATAAGGGGTTTGAGGTATGAGGGTTTTTCAAACCAATCGTCAAAGAAGTTCAAACTTGAGCCACTTGTGGTAGCTTTGAATAAAAAAGATCCAGTTTCAATCTCCCTTTCTTTTCTTTTTCTTTTTCTTTTTCTTTTTCTTTTGTTTTGAGGATTGATCCTTTTCACTTTTGCCTAGCCAGTCAATTCTTGCTTTTCATGTAGTTGATTCTTGCAAGATCCTTCAATCGCAATCTCAGAATTCCAGAATGTGCATGTCAGTTCTCGGAATTTATTTGTGGTCATTCCGTGCCTTTTGAAATGTGATCTTGGCACGTTCTTAAGATGTATCTTGAAGCGTATGATTCTCTTATTTGTTTCATCAAAATTTTCTCCAACATTTTGACTGGCTAGGGTCAGATTTTGGAAATCAATACCTTTTTCAGCTCTAACTTTTGCCTGGGTGCCCTTTCGGGTTTTCAACCTAGCGAGCCTTTTTTTTTTTTTTTTTAAAGTGAAGATGAAACTCATTGAAATGTTTGGCTACCATCAAGGACCAAGTCTGCACAGGTTCGCATGGCTATCAATTGGGTTGGGCCCAAGGCTTTGAAATGGTGGAAAGGGTGTTGGGCAAGCCCCAAGTCAGTTTCAAGTATGTCTTTTCAAGATTGAGGTAAGAGCATCTTTAAATTCTTAAAGTAAGACTATCAATTCTTAGCTCTTCATCAGTGTCAGCGTGAAATCGACTTTAACCTTTTAGGATTCTTTTTTGTTTTGTTGTAGAAAAATTATTAGCAGAGTAATATCCATGGTAATTTGAAAAGTGACACTTCAGTTTAGTGATTCATGCATTTATGACTAGGCACATCAGATCAAGCAAAATGAGATTTCATTCCATCAACAGAGAAGGTTTACAGACTTATTAACAACTCGATGACAGACAGACTCGATCACAAGACTAGAATTGAAATGGACTCGGAACATAGAACAGACTCAACTTGATTCGACCCGGTCTCAAATGGAGTGTCTTTGCGACCCATTTAAAAATTTTTTAGCAGAAGTTCCAAACACCATCACTTTACTGCGTAGCTTCAACATTCATTAGCATCGACGGAAGGGATCATTCGATCGGTTGGTCCAAGCCAAGATAGTGGATTGGATTAGGATGGGATACATCCTCTATGAGGTTCTGAATGTCATGGCGGAGGCGGATGCATTGATCGGTGGCATGGCCTAGATTTTGATGGTAAGCACATCGTAGGCTCATGTTGTAGTGGGAGGGTATGGGATCCGGTAGCGGTTTGTGAGGGAGGAGCTGTAGGTGGCCCTTTCTGAGTAAGTGGTCCAAGGCTGTGGAAAGAGGAACATCAAGTTTGGAGAATTCGCGAGGGCCTTTTGGGCGATTTGGCGGAATGGACTGGTATGGACGAAGGGCGCAGGCCATTGATTGGTTGCTAAGTGCATTGATATCCGGGGAGTCCAGGGAGTAGTTAGGTCTCTTGGACTGGTGTTGGGGTTCATCCTTTTTGAACTTTCCTTCTCTGATGGCATCCTCTATTCTGGTGCCTATTTCAAATAGCTCTTCGAATGTGGAGATGGATTGGTAGAATAGCTTGTCATGATATACTGGTTGCATGTTCTTGACCAGCATACGTACTTGCTCTTTCTCAACAGGTCTGTGGATCATTTGAGCCACTTTATTCCTCCATCTGCTCAAGAACGCAGTGAAGGACTCATTGAAGTTTTGCCTGGTAGTCTCTAGATCCCGGATGGTGATATCGAACTCTTGGTTATAAGAGTAGTGATCAATAAAAGTTCTAGCAACGTCTTCCCAGACTCGGGTCTTGGAGGCTTCAAGGGTTAGGAACCAGGATAGTGCGGCATTCTTAAGGGTTTGCGGGAACAGCATTGCAATGTGCTCATGAGTGCAGCCCATCGATTGGAAGATGCTCATGCACAACTTGATGTGACTTTTTGGATTCCCTGTTCCATCAAAACGGTCAATTTCAGGCATTTTGAAGTTCTCGGGCAGCCTTAGCTTGATGGGCTCAAAGAGGCCTTCCAGGTCTAACATGTAATCATCGACCCCCTTGCTTTTCCTCAGTACGCTTTCCAACTTGTCAACCTTATCCATTTTCTCTTTAAGCTTCTTCTCATACGCAAATGGTGGGACCCCTTGAAACCAGTCTTCCTCCCCATTATTCTCAGGTGGGGGTGGTTCAAACCCTGGTGGTGGAAACCCGGGCGGAGGTTGTGGCCGCTGCTGCTTCAATTCTTCCATGAAACTCAAAACTTGGGCCAGGCGATCAGATTGCTGGCTTATGGTTGTTCCCAACACAGTGACCTTATTTTCCAATTCTTCTTGATTCATGCTGAAGTAACTTGGTGGGCAGATCTTGACCAAACGACTGTTCGAACTTCTGACCTAAGACAAAGATCCTAGCTGCTGACTCCGGGAATCTATATAGACCTGACAGATTTTGAGAGGACTAGATCAGATTTTGATAGTGATGGCTTTAGACAGACAAAGACAGTGATGTTTAACACACGTGGACTGACTTGTGCAAGAATGGTCGAGACAGTGCGCACAGATTAATGAGAATGGTGCATGCACATGAGACAAGCATGCGGATGCAAGCCCTAATCTATATGATGCCCCTAGTTCTAACAGATATCAGTTAAACAAATAAGGTCCTAGCCATACAGAGTGTGCTAACCTTACTTTCCAGTATGATCACTAAGGGATAACAGGGATTTCCGGGATACTTTGGGAATTTCGGATAGAGTTTCTGGGAGAAACATGGGTTTGGAAGATTCGGAGAAATTTCTAGAAGTCATTTGAGTTTCTAGGAGAATTAAGGATTTCTGGTTGATTTGGACTGAGCTTCTAGGAGAAACTGGTATTTTGAGAAATATGGATAGAGTTTCTAGGGGAAACAAGTATATCTGGGCATTTCTGGGTGATTTGGGCAGAGATGCTGGGATTTTTTGGAGAATCAGGTACCTTGGATATTTCTAGGAAATTTGGATAGAGTTTCTGGGAGATAGGATGGAGTTTCTGGGAGAAACTGGTATATCTGGGAAGATAGGACAGAGTTTCTGGGAGAAACCGATATATCTTGGAAATCAGGTAGATTTAGACAGAGTTTCGGGGAAAGACTGGTTAATATGGTTATATCTGGGATATCTGGACAGGGTTTCTGGGAGAAACTGGTTAATATGGTTATATCTGGGATATCTGGACAGGGTTTCTGGGAAAAACTGGTTAATATGGTTATATCTGGGATATCTGGACAGGGTTTCTGGGAGAAACTGGTTAATATGGTTATATCTGGGATATCTGGACAGGGTTTCTAGGAGAAACTGGTTAATATGGTTATATATGGGATATCTGGACAGAGTTTCTGGGAGAAACTGGTTAAGAGGTGATAGTGATCATACCGTCTGGCAGGTTTTCATACTCCTATGCCTTAGGACCGACAAACAAGGTTTGCGGTGTATATCTTTGTGAACATGGAGCAGACATCCTTGTCATGGTGCCTAGGCAGGTCAACTCAATGTAATCACATGTGAGTGATTGCCTTGGGAATCATAAGAAAGAGGTTCTGTTCTATGCCACATAAGCGTCTACACCGCTCAGGTAATCCCATCAGGGCATACAGCAGTTATATCACATTGTCCTATCTGAAAAGATAAATGAACAGTCCTATGAAAGGTTCTACAGGAATCTATATGCAAAGGCTGGGTTTTAGTCAAAGAGGGTCCGTTGACGAGAGTTCCAATATACCGTCGGAGGGACAGTACGGAGGTTTTTACTCTTTTGATATACCTTGGAAGGTACAGTATCAACGGTGACTTGTGCCCTGGCACAGCAAGACCTGAACAATGTCAGCGCCGCGTTTCAGACACAGTCGGAGGGGGGGAATGCAAGAGTGCAATGCGGTGAACCAAACACAGTAAAAAGATGATTTTAAGGATGCTTCTTATGAGTCAAACCTCTGTATTATTTTGTTTTAAAATAAAAAATCCCCAGCAGAGTCGCCAGATTGTGGACACCGGAAGTGGACCACTTCTCTTGTTCGAGATTGTTTTGAAATTGATTTGAATCAAAGAAAGAAAATAGGTCTGTTGAAAACAGATACAGAGTCGCCACTTGGTCTTTAAGGAACCAAGAAACCTAATTTTGACTCACCCAAGCGGATAAGGGCACCGGCCCTTCATAACCAAAGAACTTGGTTCGGGGTTTTGGTACGAGAGAGGAAGGAGCCTTTGTCGCGACTAAAACACCCTCAACTCGCCCCGTCTTTCGACGGGCCTCAATTAGCATCCAAATAATCATCTTATACTATGTATGGTTTGGCAATTAATACTATGATAGTATATTACATCATATAAGAAACTTGAAATGGAAGATCTAAAGATAAGATATCATTCATAAGATCTAAGTCAAATATCATACAATGTAAAGTGAAAGATCACACAAATAAACTTAGGAAAAATAGTCTAATCATGTATCAAATAATCAAGACTTCCTAATCTAAAGGGGGACATGAACTGTTCTTGAAACAAATAGTCAAAGAAAACAAGGATGCTTAGCAAGCTAGTATGATGCATGTTATTCTTTGATAAAAGAAGACCTCTCAATCCCCGGGACGGATGAGAAAGGATGATTAGATCAAGGGGAAGCATGAACGGGTGATCGAGTTCATTCCTTATAATCTCCTTAGATTAAGAGTTACAAAAACCCCAAATCTTGCATGAATGCAATGTATGTATCTAAAGTGTACAAAGGTTGTAGTGTGTTTTGTGTACATGGATTTCTAGAATGACTTAGAAGTCTAAAATGTGTATGGATGGATGAATGAAATCAACATGGGATGTGTACAAATGTAGTATGAACTACTTCCTAAGATATGAACTAATTTGGAGTTCATGTAAGCATCAAATCAAAGAATGAAAGTTAAAAGGTGTTTGCTGTGAATAGTGGACAGAACAGTAACATGATTTGTAGAAAATGAAAAGAGGGGTTAGGAATGTTTTCAATGCATGATTTTTTATGGAGATGTTCCTTATTGTGTCTAGAACACAACCCAAAATGCCAATCTTGAATATCTATCACAGATTGAGAGAAATTATATAAACAATAGAGGTCACTCAGAAACAGAGTTCGTACTGTCGACTGAAATGTTAGAAAATCTTAGAAAATGAAAAAGAATGATCTAGAGGCCCATTTTATACAGAAAGTTTCCTAAGACATTGAATTTTAAGGGAAAAATAAGTTAGGACCATCCCTTTTGGAAAAGTTTTCTGGAAAAGAGGTCGTAAGTTGACCTAGCTGCTGTGACAGCAAAAACAGAATGTTTGGAAGGAATGTTGGGACCCAAATGGACCATTTCCAAGTACTTCCAAGTCAAAACAAAAATCATGGGTGTTCTCCAATGAGTTAGGAAGACTTTCCAAGTGGCCTTGTATCCATATGTTGAGTATTGAGTTCTAGAAAAATCTTTGAACTCAACTCACTCACTGTTTTGACTCATTGTTTTGAAGATTTTGGAGAAAACAAAGTTTTGTTTCTTGAAACCAAATGAGAGGGATTGAGAGGGGTTTTGAAATAGATGTTTTGAAAACATGTTTTCAACACTCAATAAGGATCATAGTCACTTAAAATACCTACATCAAACTCATCATTTAAGAACCTCCAAGATTGTTGGAGAGATTTATTTTGTTTTTGGACATAACTTCAATACATTCCAAGAATACCTTGGAAGTATTGAGGTTATGATCATCATCTATCAAACATGTTTTTGAGGTCAAGAGCTACTATCCATAAGGATTCACTCACCCCAAACTTCATGTCATCACTTAGATGATGATGAACTAGTAAGTAAATAAAGAAAAGAAAAAGAAATGAGATAAGGAGAGATGAACATATATATAATCAAAGCAAGTAAATAGCAATCAATAGATGATAATCAATGTGATTTTGGACTTGTAGCTTGGTGTTTCACTCATAGATTTTGACATTTGGACATGGAAGTAGCTTCCTATCTCATGAATGCTCAAGAATGAGGGTTGGAGTGGACTTTGAATGTGAAGTATATAGAAGGGTGATGGAAGAAAACAAGAATAAAACTCACTTTCTTATGGAAAATCAATGGGAGAAGCTCCCTTTCTCTCTTCTAAACCTATCTCTATCTCTCTTCTTCTCTACAACTTTTCAAGCTTTGCACTTGGCCCCCCCAAAATGAAGAGCAATGGGGGGTTTAAATAGGCCAATTTGGGGTGGTTTTGGGGTTTTAGAAGTACTCCCATTGGTCCCAAACAACTGTGAACATAAAACTATGTCGTTTTGGCTTTCAATTAATCAAATTGGACCCCCAAAAAAATTACAAAAATGGACTCTGCGAGGGATGAGTGCCGCGGTGGCACTGGGCCAGTGCCGCGGTGGCAGTGGGCCAGTGCCGCGGCGGCACTGCTCCTCAGACGCCCATAAATTTACGTTTAGGCCCCCAGAGGTTCCGGTATTCGCGAAAAGGCCCTATTTTGTCCGAAATTCACAGAAAATGCATACGAACTCCAAATTGAGGTTGTGATATACCGTTGGAAAGGTAATGGAGTCTACTTTACATAAAAAATAGTTCGGGGATAGGTCACTTTGAAAAGTTTTGCGGTATTCGCGATAAAAGCTGATTTGATCGCCTTTTTCACCTTCGGAAATTCAAAATAAATTCGTTTTAAATCCAGGAATTATGTGCGATATACCGTTGGAAAGCTATTGACCTCTAGTATCCATGAAAAATGTTTGAAAATTGTTTCGGTGCCCCGATTCCAAAGTCAAATCTTGGTCAAACCTGGGATTCCCGGGAAGTTCTGAGAACCTCCGGGAGCTCCTAGGAGCCGACGTTTTCGCGCGATTCTCTTTTAAAACTCATTTTAATACTTTTCTAATGATTCCGGTGAATTCGGACGATTTCGGTCAAACTTGGTCAAACTTGGTCAAACTCTGGTCAAACCTGGTCAAACCTTGGTCAAACCGGTCAACGGGGACTTTCGGGGAACTTCCGGGACTTCCGGGGGTCTCTGGGAGCTGACGATTTCATCCAGTTTTACTTAAAAACTCATTTTATCATTTTTCTTACGATATAGCATGTTTTTAGAACTTTGGGACCAAATCTGGGAGTTTCGGGCTTTCAGGGGTATTTTGGTCAATCTGAGCATTCTGAGAGATAGAGCTGACTTCCAGGAGTCCTTTTGAGTCTTTTACGATCATTGTGAACCACCAAGCTATGGGTCTCCTAAATCTGATAGCCGACAAAATGGGGTGTCTACAGTTTGCCCCTCTTTGGCATGAACTTGTGAGGCAACGCATGTCACAAGCGAGTGCCAAAGTTTTGAAGAGACAGGTCTTTTGGAGGCTATAGATTTAGGATAAAAAGCGTTGCAAAAGATGCAATGATGCTGAGGCTAGTGCTGGTCGCGCTTTGCGTGAGCTGCCTACGTATCCCAAGGGGAATCAGACCAGGACGTAGTTCAGGGCACAAAAAAAAAACAAATCACATATGCACAACAAGACATGCGGATGCTATGCTATGAGGATGATATGCAATGCATGGATGTGATATGAATTATGTCATGAGTCCTATCATGCCTAGTGTTGTGACCCTAGTATGAGCCGGTGTTGTGGGTCGTGTGCCACTCCAAGTGGACTTATGTTGTGTTGGTATTTCTAACTGTGATGTAGTTATTGACCTGAATAGGGACATCAAGGTTTGAATACTCTAAGTCTTGGAGCAAACTTCTGAATTTTGGGAAGTGTGCTTCGCAAGCGAATGTAATTAGATGTGGGGTCCCGGAGGACTATATTTGGAGATGCCGTTTGATAGTTAACCGACGGACACGGAAGCCCTAGAAATTAAGAGACGAACACAGAAGTCAAGAGACGTCAAGTGATGGACATGAAATCCCGAGATGCCAAGCGATGAACATGGAAGCCCCATTAATGGACATAGAAGCCTAAGATTTTGAATGAGAATGATGAACACGACATATTTTGAATGAGAGTGATGATAAACCAATGATGATTAATGAACTGACGATGTACGAATCGAGCTGATGAGTCGATAATGAACTACTGTGACTATCATGGATTGGATCAACAGTTGGGCTAACCGTGACCGGAAGAAGTGACGATGCATGAATCGAGATGATGAGTCAATAGTGAACTATTGTGACTATCATGGATTGGATCAACAGTTGGACTAATCGTGACCAGAAGAAGTGACGATGTACGAATCGAGAGGATGAGTCAACAGTGAACTACTGTGACTATCATAGATTGAACTGACGATCGAACTAATCGAGAAGACGAGTCGACAGTGAACTAATGTGACTGTCGTGATTGGACTGACGATGTACGAATCGAGAAGACGAGTCGACAGTGAACTTACTGTGACTGTCGTGATTGACTTGACAATGTACAAATCGAGAAGACGAGTCGACAGTGAACTACTGTGACTGTCATGATTGAACTGACGATGTACGAATCGAGAAGACGAGTCGACAGTGAACTACTGTGACTGTCATGATTGAACTAACGATGTACGAATCGAGAAGACGAGTCGACAGTGAACTACTGTGACTGTCACGATTGAACTAACGATGTACGAATCGAGATGACGAGTCGATAGTGAACTTACTATGACTGTTATAGATTGAACTGATGATGTACGAATCGAGAAGACGAGTCGACAGTGAACTACTGTGACTGTCATGATTGAACTAACGATGTACGAATTGAGATGACGAATCGATAGTGAACTTACTATGACTGTCATGATTGAACTGACGATGTACGAATCGAGATGACGAGTCGATAGTGAACTTACTATGACTGTTATAGATTGAACTGATGATGTACGAATCGAGAAGACGAGTCGACAGTGAACTACTGTGACTGTCATGATTGAACTGACGATGTACGAATCGAGAAGACGAGTCGACAGTGAACTTACTGTGACTGTCATGATTGAACTGACGATGTAGGAATCGAGAAGACGAGTCGACAGTGAACTACTGTGACTGTCATGATTGAACTAACGATGTACGAATCGAGATGACGAGTCGATAGTGAACTTACTATGACTGTTATAGATTGAACTGATGATGTACGAATCAAGAAGACGAGTCGACAGTGAACTACTGTGACTGTCGTAGATTGAACTGACAATGAACGAATCGATATGCCTGCTGGGGATTAAACTGAATCTGTTGGGGATGAAGCGACTCTTTCTGGGATCTCTCTTCAACTACTTCTCTTGACCGGGAATCAGGATTCAAATTCGAATCTCTCATAGTTGATCAAATCTTGCTGGCCCGGAACCGGGATCCATCAATAGCCACTCATGGACTTATGTTGCATGGACGAGGGAAAGTAATCAACAGCCACTCATGGACTTATGTTGCAAGGAGATGATGGTCAACTTTCGATGGTTTGGAAAGGGATGAAATTCGCATTTGCCCTAAGTTTGGACGCTTCTCATGCTGACGCCTTAACCGGTACAGTAATGGTGTTTGGTACTCCTGCTTGTATTGGCATGCTCTTTATAACTTGATTTGAAAATTTTATTAATCGCTGTTGACTTACACATTTGAGACTACAACAGACTCAAAAACTTGACAGACATTGACGCACGAGGATGACATATTTGACACAAGCTCGTTTTGTCAAAACTTGATGTGCTTTTGTCATAAACGATGTACCATTTCTCTTTTGGTGTTCACCCCTCATCTTAACATGGTAGCACTTGCTGATAAATCTGATTTTTGAAAATTCCTCCTTAGTGATCTAGTCAATTTTCTGCTTCTTCCAGGAAGTGCTTTGAATTAGTGCCTTAGCTTTTAGAGTAAAAGGTGCTCTATTTCAAAATTTTCAAAACAACTTGGTAACTTGAAAACTCGCCCTTGGTGTGAAGGGATTGTGTTAGGCAAACGGAGTTTGCCCCTAGTTTGAGCTGTATAAAGTGGGATTCATAAGCAAACGAGGTGGGTGACCGAAGTTTGCCCCTAGTTCGGATGATGGTTTATTGGAGGTTTTGGGCAAACGAGGTAGGTGACCAAAGTTTGCCCCTTGTATGAAGGGTAGATAGTAAAAGTCAGGCAAACGAGGCGGGTAGCCGATGTTTGCCCCTAGTGTGGAAGGTGATTTTCTGACTTGAGGCATGGACCGTGACTTTAATCTCTCAAATGCTCATAACTTTTGCCTAGGCACCAGTGAGGTGACCTAGCAAGCTCTTTTCTCTCTTTTGTTATTGCTCACCTTGGATTTAACTCTAATTTTGCCTAGGCGTCCTTTCGGATTTTCGACCTAGCGAGTCATCCTTTTTTTTCTTTTTGTAAGTCTGCCTACGTACCCCCAAGTGGGGATCAGGTCCAACGTAGTTCGGGCCATGGTCGGAAAGAAGCGGGTTGATTTTTAGGTAGGTGGGTTGACCGAACCGTTGTGGTTGCCTACGTATCCCCGAGCGGGAATCAGGTCGAGCGTAGTTCAAGGCAAGGCTTGAAATAAGGGGTTTGAGGTATGAGGGTTTTTCAAACCAATCGTCAAAGAAGTTCAAACTTGAGCCACTTGTGGTAGCTTTGAATAAAAAAGATCCAGTTTCAATCTCCCTTTCTTTTCTTTTTCTTTTTCTTTTTCTTTTTCTTTTGTTTTGAGGATTGATCCTTTTCACTTTTGCCTAGCCAGTCAATTCTTGCTTTTCATGTAGTTGATTCTTGCAAGATCCTTCAATCGCAATCTCAGAATTCCAGAATGTGCATGTCAGTTCTCGGAATTTATTTGTGGTCATTCCGTGCCTTTTGAAATGTGATCTTGGCACGTTCTTAAGATGTATCTTGAAGCGTATGATTCTCTTATTTGTTTCATCAAAATTTTCTCCAACATTTTGACTGGCTAGGGTCAGATTTTGGAAATCAATACCTTTTTCAGCTCTAACTTTTGCCTGGGTGCCCTTTCGGGTTTTCAACCTAGCGAGCCTTTTTTTTTTTTTTTTTAAAGTGAAGATGAAACTCATTGAAATGTTTGGCTACCATCAAGGACCAAGTCTGCACAGGTTCGCATGGCTATCAATTGGGTTGGGCCCAAGGCTTTGAAATGGTGGAAAGGGTGTTGGGCAAGCCCCAAGTCAGTTTCAAGTATGTCTTTTCAAGATTGAGGTAAGAGCATCTTTAAATTCTTAAAGTAAGACTATCAATTCTTAGCTCTTCATCAGTGTCAGCGTGAAATCGACTTTAACCTTTTAGGATTCTTTTTTGTTTTGTTGTAGAAAAATTATTAGCAGAGTAATATCCATGGTAATTTGAAAAGTGACACTTCAGTTTAGTGATTCATGCATTTATGACTAGGCACATCAGATCAAGCAAAATGAGATTTCATTCCATCAATAGAGAAGGTTTACAGACTTATTAACAACTCGATGACAGACAGACTCGATCACAAGACTAGAATTGAAATGGACTCGGAACATAGAACAGACTCAACTTGATTCGACCCGGTCTCAAATGGAGTGTCTTTGCGACCCATTTAAAAAAATTTTAGCAGAAGTTCCAAACACCATCACTTTACTGCGTAGCTTCAACATTCATTAGCATCGACGGAAGGGATCATTCGATCGGTTGGTCCAAGCCAAGATAGTGGATTGGATTAGGATGGGATACATCCTCTATGAGGTTCTGAATGTCATGGCGGAGGCGGATGCATTGATCGGTGGCATGGCCTAGATTTTGATGGTAAGCACATCGTAGGCTCATGTTGTAGTGGGAGGGTATGGGATCCGGTAGCGGTTTGTGAGGGAGGAGCTGTAGGTGGCCCTTTCTGAGTAAGTGGTCCAAGGCTGTGGAAAGAGGAACATCAAGTTTGGAGAATTCGCGAGGGCCTTTTGGGCGATTTGGCGGAATGGACTGGTATGGACGAAGGGCGCAGGCCATTGATTGGTTGCTAAGTGCATTGATATCCGGGGAGTCCAGGGAGTAGTTAGGTCTCTTGGACTGGTGTTGGGGTTCATCCTTTTTGAACTTTCCTTCTCTGATGGCATCCTCTATTCTGGTGCCTATTTCAAATAGCTCTTCGAATGTGGAGATGGATTGGTAGAATAGCTTGTCATGATATACTGGTTGCATGTTCTTGACCAGCATACGTACTTGCTCTTTCTCAACAGGTCTGTGGATCATTTGAGCCACTTTATTCCTCCATCTGCTCAAGAACGCAGTGAAGGACTCATTGAAGTTTTGCCTGGTAGTCTCTAGATCCCGGATGGTGATATCGAACTCTTGGTTATAAGAGTAGTGATCAATAAAAGTTCTAGCAACGTCTTCCCAGACTCGGGTCTTGGAGGCTTCAAGGGTTAGGAACCAGGATAGTGCGGCATTCTTAAGGGTTTGCGGGAACAGCATTGCAATGTGCTCATGAGTGCAGCCCATCGATTGGAAGATGCTCATGCACAACTTGATGTGACTTTTTGGATTCCCTGTTCCATCAAAACGGTCAATTTCAGGCATTTTGAAGTTCTCGGGCAGCCTTAGCTTGATGGGCTCAAAGAGGCCTTCCAGGTCTAACATGTAATCATCGACCCCCTTGCTTTTCCTCAGTACGCTTTCCAACTTGTCAACCTTATCCATTTTCTCTTTAAGCTTCTTCTCATACGCAAATGGTGGGACCCCTTGAAACCAGTCTTCCTCCCCATTATTCTCAGGTGGGGGTGGTTCAAACCCTGGTGGTGGAAACCCGGGCGGAGGTTGTGGCCGCTGCTGCTTCAATTCTTCCATGAAACTCAAAACTTGGGCCAGGCGATCAGATTGCTGGCTTATGGTTGTTCCCAACACAGTGACCTTATTTTCCAATTCTTCTTGATTCATGCTGAAGTAACTTGGTGGGCAGATCTTGACCAAACGACTGTTCGAACTTCTGACCTAAGACAAAGATCCTAGCTGCTGACTCCGGGAATCTATATAGACCTGACAGATTTTGAGAGGACTAGATCAGATTTTGATAGTGATGGCTTTAGACAGACAAAGACAGTGATGTTTAACACACGTGGACTGACTTGTGCAAGAATGGTCGAGACAGTGCGCACAGATTAATGAGAATGGTGCATGCACATGAGACAAGCATGCGGATGCAAGCCCTAATCTATATGATGCCCCTAGTTCTAACAGATATCAGTTAAACAAATAAGGTCCTAGCCATACAGAGTGTGATAACCTTACTTTCCAGTATGATCACTAAGGGATAACAGGGATTTCCGGGATACTTTGGGAATTTCGGATAGAGTTTCTGGGAGAAACATGGGTTTGGAAGATTCGGAGAAATTTCTAGAAGTCATTTGAGTTTCTAGGAGAATTAAGGATTTCTGGTTGATTTGGACTGAGCTTCTAGGAGAAACTGGTATTTTGAGAAATATGGATAGAGTTTCTAGGGGAAACAAGTATATCTGGGCATTTCTGGGTGATTTGGGCAGAGATGCTGGGATTTTTTGGAGAATCAGGTACCTTGGATATTTCTAGGAAATTTGGATAGAGTTTCTGGGAGATAGGATGGAGTTTCTGGGAGAAACTGGTATATCTGGGAAGATAGGACAGAGTTTCTGGGAGAAACCGATATATCTTGGAAATCAGGTAGATTTAGACAGAGTTTCGGGGAAAGACTGGTTAATATGGTTATATCTGGGATATCTGGACAGGGTTTCTGGGAGAAACTGGTTAATATGGTTATATCTGGGATATCTGGACAGGGTTTCTGGGAAAAACTGGTTAATATGGTTATATCTGGGATATCTGGACAGGGTTTCTGGGAGAAACTGGTTAATATGGTTATATCTGGGATATCTGGACAGGGTTTCTAGGAGAAACTGGTTAATATGGTTATATATGGGATATCTGGACAGAGTTTCTGGGAGAAACTGGTTAAGAGGTGATAGTGATCATACCGTCTGGCAGGTTTTCATACTCCTATGCCTTAGGACCGACAAACAAGGTTTGCGGTGTATATCTTTGTGAACATGGAGCAGACATCCTTGTCATGGTGCCTAGGCAGGTCAACTCAATGTAATCACATGTGAGTGATTGCCTTGGGAATCATAAGAAAGAGGTTCTGTTCTATGCCACATAAGCGTCTACACCGCTCAGGTAATCCCATCAGGGCATACAGCAGTTATATCACATTGTCCTATCTGAAAAGATAAATGAACAGTCCTATGAAAGGTTCTACAGGAATCTATATGCAAAGGCTGGGTTTTAGTCAAAGAGGGTCCGTTGACGAGAGTTCCAATATACCGTCGGAGGGACAGTACGGAGGTTTTTACTCTTTTGATATACCTTGGAAGGTACAGTATCAACGGTGACTTGTGCCCTGGCACAGCAAGACCTGAACAATGTCAGCGCCGCGTTTCAGACACAGTCGGAGGGGGGGAATGCAAGAGTGCAATGCGGTGAACCAAACACAGTAAAAAGATGATTTTAAGGATGCTTCTTATGAGTCAAACCTCTGTATTATTTTGTTTTAAAATAAAAAATCCCCAGCAGAGTCGCCAGATTGTGGACACCGGAAGTGGACCACTTCTCTTGTTCGAGATTGTTTTGAAATTGATTTGAATCAAAGAAAGAAAATAGGTCTGTTGAAAACAGATACAGAGTCGCCACTTGGTCTTTAAGGAACCAAGAAACCTAATTTTGACTCACCCAAGCGGATAAGGGCACCGGCCCTTCATAACCAAAGAACTTGGTTCGGGGTTTTGGTACGAGAGAGGAAGGAGCCTTTGTCGCGACTAAAACACCCTCAACTCGCCCCGTCTTTCGACGGGCCTCAATTAGCATCCAAATAATCATCTTATACTATGTATGGTTTGGCAATTAATACTATGATAGTATATTACATCACATAAGAAACTTGAAATGGAAGATCTAAAGATAAGATATCATTCATAAGATCTAAGTCAAATATCATACAATGTAAAGTGAAAGATCACACAAATAAACTTAGGAAAAATAGTCTAATCATGTATAAAATAATCAAGACTTCCTAATCTAAAGGGGGACATGAATTGTTCTTGAAACAAATAGTCAAAGAAAACAAGGATGCTTAGCAAGCTAGTATGATGCATGTTATTCTTTGATAAAAGAAGACCTCTCAATCCCCGGGACGGATGAGAAAGGATGATTAGATCAAGGGGAAGCATGAACGGGTGATCGAGTTCATTCCTTATAATCTCCTTAGATTAAGAGTTACAAAAACCCCAAATCTTGCATGAATGCAATGTATGTATCTAAAGTGTACAAAGGTTGTAGTGTGTTTTGTGTACATGGATTTCTAGAATGACTTAGAAGTCTAAAATGTGTATGGATGGATGAATGAAATCAACATGGGATGTGTACAAATGTAGTATGAACTACTTCCTAAGATATGAACTAATTTGGAGTTCATGTAAGCATCAAATCAAAGAATGAAAGTTAAAAGGTGTTTGCTGTGAATAGTGGACAGAACAGTAACATGATCTTGTAGAAAATGAAAAGAGGGGTTAGGAATGTTTTCAATGCATGATTTTTTATGGAGATGTTCCTTATTGTGTCTAGAACACAACCCAAAAGGCCAATCTTGAATATCTATCACATATTGAGAGAAATTATATAAACAATAGAAGTCACTCAGAAACAGAGTTCGTACTGTCGACTGAAATGTTAGAAAATCTTAGAAAATGAAAAAGAATGATCTAGAGGCCCATTTTATACAGAAAGTTTCCTAAGACATTTAATTTTAAGGGAAAAATATGTTAGGACCACCCTTTTTGGAAAAGCTTTCTGGAAAAGAGGTCGTAAGTTGACCTAGCTGCTGTGACAGCAAAAACAGAATGTTTGGAAGGAATGTTGGGACCCAAATGGACCATTTCCAAGTACTTCCAAGTCAAAACAAAAATCATGGGTGTTCTCCAATGAGTTAGGAAGACTTTCCAAGTGGCCTTGTATCCATATGTTGAGTATTGAGTTCTAGAAAAATCTTTGAACTCAACTCACTCACTGTTTTGACTCATTGTTTTGAAGATTTTGGAGAAAACAAAGTTTTGTTTCTTGAAACCAAATGAGAGGGATTGAGAGGGGTTTTGAAATAGATGTTTTGAAAACATGTTTTCAACACTCAATAAGGATCATAGTCACTTAGAATACCTACATCAAACTCATCATTTAAGAACCTCCAAGATTGTTGGAGAGATTTATTTTGTTTTTGGACATAACTTCAATACATTCCAAGAATACCTTGGAAGTATTGAGGTTATGATCATCATCTATCAAACATGTTTTTGAGGTCAAGAGCTACTATCCATAAGGATTCACTCACCCCAAACTTCATGTCATCACTTAGATGATGATGAACTAGTAAGTAAATAAAGAAAAGAAAAAGAAATGAGATAAGGAGAGATGAACATATATATAATCAAAGCAAGTAAATAGCAATCAATAGATGATAATCAATGTGATTTTGGACTTGTAGCTTGGTGTTTCACTCATAGATTTTGACATTTGGACATGGAAGTAGCTTCCTATCTCATGAATGCTCAAGAATGAGGGTTGGAGTGGACTTTGAATGTGAAGTATATAGAAGGGTGATGGAAGAAAACAAGAATAAAACTCACTTTCTTATGGAAAATCAATGGGAGAAGCTCCCTTTCTCTCTTCTAAACCTATCTCTATCTCTCTTCTTCTCTACAACTTTTCAAGCTTTGCACTTGGCCCCCCCAAAATGAAGAGCAATGGGGGGTTTAAATAGGCCAATTTGGGGTGGTTTTGGGGTTTTAGAAGTACTCCCATTGGTCCCAAACAACTGTGAACATAAAACTATGTCGTTTTGGCTTTCAATTAATCAAATTGGACCCCCAAAAAAATTACAAAAATGGACTCTGCGAGGGATGAGTGCCGCGGCGGCAGTGGGCCAGTGCCGCGGCGGCACTGCTCCTCAGACGCCCATAAATTTACGTTTAGGCCCCCAGAGGTTCCGGTATTCGCGAAAAGGCCCTATTTTGTCCGAAATTCACAGAAAATGCATACGAACTCCAAATTGAGGTTGTGATATACCGTTGGAAAGGTAATGGAGTCTACTTTACATAAAAAATAGTTCGGGGATAGGTCACTTTGAAAAGTTTTGCGGTATTCGCGATAAAAGCTGATTTGATCGCCTTTTTCACTTCGGAAATTCAAAATAAATTCGTTTTAAATCCAGGAATTATGTGCGATATACCGTTGGAAAGCTATTGACCTCTAGTATCCATGAAAAATATTTGAAAATTGTTTCAGTGTCCCGATTCCAAAGTCAAATCTTGGTCAAACTGGTCAAACCTGGGATTCCCGAGAAGTTCTGAGAACCTCCGGGAGCTCCTAGGAGCCGACGTTTTCGCGCGATTCTCTTTTAAAACTCATTTTAATACTTTTCTAATGATTCCGGTGAATTCGGACGATTTCGGTCAAACTTGGTCAAACTTGGTCAAACTCTGGTCAAACCTGGTCAAACCTTGGTCAAACCGGTCAACGGGGACTTTCAAACCGGAACCATTGCTCGACCTGATTCCCGCTCGGGGATACGTAGGCAACCACAATGGTTCGGTCACCCCACCTACCTAAAAATCAACCCGCTTCTTTCCGACCATGGCCCGAACTACGTTGGACCTGATCCCCACTTGGGGGTACGTAGGCAGACTTTCAAAAAAAAAAGAAAAAAGAAGGATGGCTCGCTAGGTCGAAAATCTGAAAGGACGTCTAGGCAAAAATTAGAGCTAAATCCAAAGTGAGCAATAACAAAAGAGAGAAAATAGCTCGCCAGGCCGCCTCCTTGGTGCCTGGGCAAAAATTATGAGCATTTGAGAGATTAAAGTCACGGTCCTTGCCTCAAACCAGAAAATCACCTTCCACACTAGGGGCAAACATCGGCTACCCGCCTCGTTTGCCTGACTTTTACTAACTACCCTTCATACAAGGGGCAAACTTCGGTCACCTACCTCGTTTGCCCAAAACCTCCAATAAACCATCATCCAAACTAGTGGCAAAATTCGGTCACCCACCTCGTTTGCTTATGAATCCCACTTTGTACACCTCAAACTAGGGGCAAACTCCGTTTGCCTAACACAATCCCTTCACACCAAGGGCGAGTTTTCAAGTTACCAAGTTGTTTTGAAAATTTTGAACTAGAGCATCTTTTACTCTAAAAGCTAAGGCACTAATTCAAAGCACTTCCTGGGAGAAGCAGAAAATTGACTAGATCACTATGGAAGAATTTTCAAAAATCAGATTTATCCGCAAAGTGCTACCATGTTAAGATGAGGGGTGAACACCAAAAGAGAAATGGTACATCGTTTATGACAAAAGCACATCAAGTTTTGACAAGACGAGCTTGTGTCAAATGTGTCATCCTCGTGCGTCAATGTCTGTCAAGTTTTTGAGTCTGTTGTAGTCTCAAATGTGTAAGTCAACAGTGACTAATAAAATTTTCAAATCAAGTTATAAAGAGCATGCCAATACAAGCAGGAGTACCAAACACCATTACTGTACCGGTTAAGGCGTCAGCATGAGAAGCGTCCAAACTTAGGGCAAATGCGAATTTCATCCCTTTCCAAACCATCGAAAGTTGACCATCATCTCCTTGCAACATAAGTCCATGAGTGGCTGTTGATTACCTTCCCTCGTCCATGCAACATAAGTCCATGAGTGGCTGTTGATTTTCCTTCATCTCCAAGCAATACAAGTCCATGAGTGGCTATTGATGGATCCCGGTTCCGGGCCAGCAAGATTTGATCAACTATGAGAGATTCAAATTTGAATCCTGGTTCCCGGTCAAGAGAAGTAGTTGAAGAGAGATCCCAGAAAGAGTCGCTTCATCCCCAACAGATTCAGTTTAATCCCCAGCAGGCATATCGATTTGTACATCGTCAGTTCAATCTACGACAGTCACAGTAGTTCACTGTCAACTCGTCTTCTTGATTCGTACATCATCAGTTCAATCTATAACAGTCATAGTAAGTTCACTATCGACTCGTCATCTCGATTCGTACATCGTTAGTTCAATCATGACAGTCACAGTAGTTCACTGTCGACTCGTCTTCTTGATTCGTACATCATCAGTTCAATCTATAACAGTCATAGTAAGTTCACTATCGACTCGTCATCTCGATTAGTACATCGTCCGTTCTTTTGATCATGGTTAGTCCAACCGTTGGTCCAATCCATGACAGTCACAGTAGTTCACTGTCGACTCGTCATCTCGATTCGTACATCGTCAGTTCAATCCATGACAGTCACAGTAGTTCACTGTCGACTCATCATCTCGATTAGTACATCGTCTGTCCTTTTGATCATGGTTAGTCCAACCGTTGGTCCAATCCATGACAGTCACAGTAGTTCACTGTCGACTCGACATCTCGGTTAGTTCAATCGGCAGTTCAATCCTGACAGTCACAGTAGTTCACTATCGACTCGTCATCTCGATTAGTACATCGTCCGTTCTTTTGATCATGGTTAGTCCAACCGTTGGTCCAATCCATGACAGTCACAGTAGTTCACTGTCGACTCGTCATCTCGATTCGTACATCGTCAGTTCAATCCATGACAGTCACAGTAGTTCACTGTCGACTCGTCATCTCGATTAGTACATCGTCTGTCCTTTTGATCATGGTTAGTCCAACCGTTGGTCCAATCCATGACAGTCACAGTAGTTCACTGTCGACTCGACATCTCGGTTAGTTCAATCGGCAGTTCAATCCTGACAGTCACAGTAGTTCACTGTCGACTCGTCATCTCAATTCGTACATCGTCAGTTCAATCCATGACAGTCACAGTAGTTCACTATCGACTCGTCATCTCGATTAGTACATCGTCTGTCCTTTTGATCATGGTTAGTCCAACCGTTGGTCCAATCCATGACAGTCACAAGAGTTCACTATCGACTCGTCATCTCGATTAGTACATCGTCCGTTCTTCTAGTCATGGTTAGTCCAACTGTTGATCCAATCCATGATAGTCACAGTAGTTCACTGTCGACTCATCATCTCGATTCGTACATCGTCACTTCTTCCGGTCACGATTAGTCCAACTGTTGATCCAATCCATGATAGTCACAGTAGTTCACTGTTGACTCATCATCTCGATTCGTACATCGTCACTTCTTCCGGTCACGATTAGTCCAACTGTTGATCCAATCCATGATAGTCACAGTAGTTTACTGTTGACTCATCATCTCGATTTGTGCATCGTCACTTCTTCCGATCACGATTAGCCCAACTGTTGATCCAATCCATGATAGTCACAGTAGTTCATTGTCGACTCATCATCTCGATTCGTACATCGTCAGTTCATTAATCATCATTAGTTTACCATCACTCTCATTCAAAATATGTCGTGTTCATCATTCTCATTCAAAATCTTAGGCTTCTATGGGGCTTCCATGTTCATCGCTTGACATCTCGGGATTTTATGTCCATCACTTGACGTCTCAGGACTTCCGTGTCCGTCTCTTAATTTCCAGGGCTTCCATGTCCGTCGGTTATCTGTCAAACGGCATCTCCGAATATAGTCCTCCGGGACCCTACATCCAATTACATTCGCTTACGAAGCACACTTCCCAAAATTCAGAAGTTTGCTCCAAGACCTAGAGTAATCAAACCTTGATGTCCCTATTCGGGTCAATAACTGCATCACAGTTAGAAATACTAGCACAGTATAAGACCACTTGGAGTGGCACACACCCCATGGCACCTGCTCATTCTAGGATCAGAAAGCTAGGCATGATAGGACTCATGTATGAGATCATATCACATCCACACATTGCATATCATCCTCATATAGCATAGCATCCGCCTGATTGTTGTGTATGTGCATATGTGATTTATCCCTTTGTGCCCTGAACTACGTCCTGGTCTGATTCCCCTTGGGATACGTAGGCAGCTCACGCGGAGCGCGACCAGCACTAATCTCATCATCCTTTCATCTTTTGCAACGCTGTTTATCCTAAATCTATAGCCTCCAAAAAGTCCTGTCTCTTCAAAACTTTGGCACTCGCTTGCGACATGCGTTGCCTCGCAAGTTTATGCCAAAGAGGGGCAAACTGTAGACACCCCATTTTGTCGGCTATTAGATTTAGGAGACCCATAGCTTGGTGGTTGACAATGATCGTAAAAGACTCAAAAGGACTCTCGGAAGTCAGCTCTATCTCTCAGAATGCTCAGAATGACCAAAGTGCCCCTGAAAGCCCGAAAACTCCCAGATTTGGTCCCAAAGTTCTAAAAACATGCTACGTCGTAAGAAAAGTGATAAAATGAGTTTTTAAGAGAAAATCGGGTGAAATCGTCAGCTCCCAGAGACCCCCGGAAGTCCCGGAAGCTCCCGGAAAGTCCCCGTTGACCGGTTTGACCAAGGTTTGACCAGGTTTGACCAAGTTTGACCAAGTTTGACCGAAATCGTCCGAATTCACCAGAATCATTCTAAATCATGAGAAAAGTATTAAAACAAGTTCCAAAAGAAAATCGAGCGAAAACATCAGCTCCCGGGAACTCCCAGAGGTTTCCAGAACTTCCCGGGAATCCCAGGTTTGACCAGTTTAACCGGAATTTGACTTTAGAACCGGGGCACCGTGACAATTTTCAAATATTTTTCATGGATACTAGAGGTCAACAGCTTTCCGACGGTATATCGTACATAATTTTTGGATTTAAAACGAGTTTATTATGAATTTCCAAAGGCGAAAAAGGCGATCAAATCGGCTTTTATCGCGAATACCGTAAAACTTTTCAAAGTGACCTATCCCTGAACTTTTTTTTATGTAAAGTAGACTCCATTACCTTTCCAACGGTATATCACAACCTCAATTTGGAGTTCGTATGCATTTTCTGTGAATTTCGGACGAAATAGGGCCTTTTCGCGAATACCGGAACCTCTGGGGGCCTAAACGTAATTTTCTGGGCTTCAGAGGAGCACTGCCGCCGCGGCACTGGCCCAAAAGAATTTCAATGAACAGTCCTATGAAAGGTTCTACAGGAATCTATATGCAAAGGCTGGGTTCAGTCAAAGAAAGAAACCCTCCGGGACTTAGAGTATTCGCCCAAAAGGCCCTCGCGAATTCTCTAAACTTGATGTTCCTCTTTCCACAGCCTTGGACCACCTACTTAGGAAGGGCCACCTACAGCTCCTCCCTCACAAACCGCTACCGAATCCCATACCTTCCCACTACAACATGAGCCTACGATGTGCTTACCATCAAAATCTAGGCCATGCCACCGATCAATGCATCCGCCTCCGCCATGACATTCAGAACCTCATAGAGGATGTATCCCATCCTAATCCAATCCACTATCTTGGCTTGGACCAACCGATCGAATGATCCCTTCCGTCGATGCTAATGAATGTTGAAGCTACGCAGTAAAGTGATGGTGTTTGGAACTTCTGCTAAAAATTTTAATAAATGGGTCGCAAAGACACTCCATTTGAGACCAGGTTGAGTCAAGTTGAGTCTGTACTATGTTTCGAGTCCATTTCAATTCTAGTCTTGTGATCAAGTCTGTCTGTCATCGAGTTATTAATAAGTCTGTAAACCTTCTCTATTGATGGAATGAAATCTCATTTTGCTTAATCTAATGTGCCCAGTCATAAATGCATGAATCACTAAACTGAAGTGTCACTTTTCGAATTACCATGGATATTACTCTGGTAATAATTTTTCTACGACAAAACAAAAAAGAATCCTGAAAGGTTAAAATCGATTTCACGCTGACACTGATGAAGAGCTGGAATTGAATAGTCTTACTTTAAGAATTTAAAGATGCTTTTGCCTCAATCTTGAAAAGACATACTTGAAACTGACTTGGGGCTTGCCCAACACCCTTTTTTTTTCCACCATTTCGAAGCCTTAAGCCCGATCCAATTGGGAGCCACGCAATCTGTCTGATTAAAAGCAATGCAAACTTAGCCCTTGATAGTAGCCAAACATTTCAGTGAGTTTCATCTCCACTTTCAAAAAAAAAAAACAAAAAAAAAAGAAAGAAAAAGAAAAGAAAAGAAAAGAAAAGAAAAGAAAAGAGAAAGCTCGCTAGGTTGAAAACCCGAAAGGGCACCTAGGCAAAAGTTAGAGCTGAAAAAGGTGTTGATTTCCAAAATCTAACCCTAGCCAGTCAAAATGTTGGAGAAAAATTTTGATAGAATCATACGCTTCAAAATACATCGTAAGAACGTGCCAAGATCACATTTCAAAAGGCACGGAATGACCACAAATAAATTCCGAGAGCTGACATGCACATTCTGAAATTCTGAGATAGCGATTGAAAGATTTCACAAGAATCGACTACATTAAAACGCAAAATTGACTGGCTAGGCGAAAGTGAAAAGGATCAATTCTCAAAACAAAACAAAAAGAAAAAGAAAAAAGAAAAGAAAGGGAGATTGAAACTAAATCCTTTTATTCAAAGCTACCATAAGTGGCTCAAGTTTGAACTTCTTTGACGTTTGGTTTGAAAACCCTCATACCTCAAACCCCTTATTTCAAGCCTTGCCTTGAACTACGCTCGACCTGATTCCCGCTCGGGGATACGTAGGCAACCACAATGGTTCGGTCACCCCACCTACCTAAAAATCAACCCGCTTCTTTCCGACGATGGCCCGAACTACGTTGGACCTGATCCCCACTTGGGGGTACGTAGGCAGACTTTCAAAAAAAAAAAGAAAAAAGAAGGATGGCTCGCTAGGTCGAAAATCTGAAAGGACGCCTAGGCAAAAATTAGAGCTAAATCCAAAGTGAGCAATAACAAAAGAGAGAAAATAGCTCGCCAGGCCGCCTCCTTGGTGCCTGGGCAAAAATTATGAGCATTTGAGAGATTAAAGTCACGGTCCTTGCCTCAAACCAGAAAATCACCTTCCACACTAGGGGCAAACATCGGCTACCCGCCTCGTTTGCCTGACTTTTACTAACTACCCTTCATACAAGGGGCAAACTTCGGTCACCTACCTCGTTTGCCCAAAACCTCCAATAAACCATCATCCAAACTAGTGGCAAACTTCGGTCACCCACCTCGTTTGCTTATGAATCCCACTTTGTACACCTCAAACTAGGGGCAAACTCCGTTTGCCTAACACAATCCCTTCACACCAAGGGCGAGTTTTCAAGTTACCAAGTTGTTTTGAAAATTTTGAAATAGAGCATCTTTTACTCTAAAAGCTAAGGCACTAATTCAAAGCACTTCCTGGGAGAAGCAGAAAATTGACTAGATCACTATGGAAGAATTTTCAAAAATCAGATTTATCCGCAAAGTGCACTTCCTGGGAGAAGCAGAAAATTGACTAGATCACTATGGATTGAACTGACGATGTACGAATCGAGATGACGAGTCGACAGTGAACTACTGTGACTGTCATGGATTGGACCAACGGTTGGACTAACCATGATCAAAAGAACGGACGATGTACTAATCGAGATGACGAGTCGATAGTGAACTTACTATGACTGTTATAGATTGAACTGATGATGTACGAATCAAGAAGACGAGTCGACAGTGAACTACTGTGACTGTCATGATTGAACTAACGATGTACGAATCGAGATGACGAGTCGATAGTGAACTTACTATGACTGTTATAGATTGAACTGATGATGTACGAATCAAGAAGACGAGTTGACAGTGAACTACTGTGACTGTCGTAGATTGAACTGACGATGTACAAATCGATATGCCTGCTGGGGATTAAACTGAATCTGTTGGGGATGAAGCGACTCTTTCTGGGATCTCTCTTCAACTACTTCTCTTGACCGGGAACCAGGATTCAAATTTGAATCTCTCATAGTTGATCAAATCTTGCTGGCCCGGAACCGGGATCCATCAATAGCCACTCATGGACTTGTATTGCTTGGAGATGAAGGAAAATCAACAGCCACTCATGGACTTATGTTGCATGGACGAGGGAAGGTAATCAACAGCCACTCATGGACTTATGTTGCAAGGAGATGATGGTCAACTTTCGATGGTTTGGAAAGGGATGAAATTCGCATTTGCCCTAAGTTTGGACGCTTCTCATGCTGACGCCTTAACCGGTACAGTAATGGTGTTTGGTACTCCTGCTTGTATTGGCATGCTCTTTATAACTTGATTTGAAAATTTTATTAGTCACTGTTGACTTACACATTTGAGACTACAACAGACTCAAAAACTTGACAGACATTGACGCACGAGGATGACACATTTGACACAAGCTCGTCTTGTCAAAACTTGATGTGCTTTTGTCATAAACGATGTACCATTTCTCTTTTGGTGTTCACCCCTCATCTTAACATGGTAGCACTTTGCGGATAAATCTGATTTTTGAAAATTCTTCCATAGTGATCTAGTCAATTTTCTGCTTCTCCCAGGAAGTGCTTTGAATTAGTGCCTTAGCTTTTAGAGTAAAAGATGCTCTATTTCAAAATTTTCAAAACAACTTGGTAACTTGAAAACTCGCCCTTGGTGTGAAGGGATTGTGTTAGGCAAACGGAGTTTGCCCCTAGTTTGAGGTGTACAAAGTGGGATTCATAAGCAAACGAGGTGGGTGACCGAAGTTTGCCACTAGTTTGGATGATGGTTTATTGGAGGTTTTGGGCAAACGAGGTAGGTGACCGAAGTTTGCCCCTTGTATGAAGGGTAGTTAGTAAAAGTCAGGCAAACGAGGCGGGTAGCCGATGTTTGCCCCTAGTGTGGAAGGTGATTTTCTGGTTTGAGGCAAGGACCGTGACTTTAATCTCTCAAATGCTCATAATTTTTGCCCAGGCACCAAGGAGGCGGCCTGGCGAGCTATTTTCTCTCTTTTGTTATTGCTCACTTTGGATTTAGCTCTAATTTTTGCCTAGGCGTCCTTTCAGATTTTCGACCTAGCGAGCCATCCTTCTTTTTTCTTTTTTTTTTTGAAAGTCTGCCTACGTACCCCCAAGTGGGGATCAGGTCCAACGTAGTTCGGGCCATGGTCGGAAAGAAGCGGGTTGATTTTTAGGTAGGTGGGGTGACCGAACCATTGTGGTTGCCTACGTATCCCCGAGCGGGAATCAGGTCGAGCGTAGTTCAAGGCAAGGCTTGAAATAAGGGGTTTGAGGTATGAGGGTTTTCAAACCAAACGTCAAAGAAGTTCAAACTTGAGCCACTTATGGTAGCTTTGAATAAAAGGATTTAGTTTCAATCTCCCTTTCTTTTCTTTTTTCTTTTTCTTTTTGTTTTGTTTTGAGGATTGATCCTTTTCACTTTCGCCTAGCCAGTCAATTTTGCGTTTTAATGTAGTCGATTCTTGTGAAATCTTTCAATCGCTATCTCAGAATTTCAGAATGTGCATGTCAGCTCTCGGAATTTATTTGTGGTCATTCCGTGCCTTTTGAAATGTGATCTTGGCACGTTCTTAAGATGTATTTTGAAGCGTATGATTCTATCAAAATTTTTCTCCAACATTTTGACTGGCTAGGGTTAGATTTTGGAAATCAACACCTTTTTCAGCTCTAACTTTTGCCTAGGTGCCCTTTCGGGTTTTCAACCTAGCGAGCTTTCTCTTTTCTTTTCTTTTCTTTTCTTTTCTTTTTCTTTCTTTTTTTTTGTTTTTTTTTTTTTGAAAGTGGAGATGAAACTCACTGAAATGTTTGGCTACTATCAAGGGCTAAGTTTGCATTGCTTTTAATCAGACAGATTGCGTGGCTCCCAATTGGATCGGGCTTAAGGCTTCGAAATGGTGGGAAAAAAAAGGGTGTTGGGCAAGCCCCAAGTCAGTTTCAAGTATGTCTTTTCAAGATTGAGGCAAAAGCATCTTTAAATTCTTAAAGTAAGACTATTCAATTCCAGCTCTTCATCAGTGTCAGCGTGAAATCGATTTTAACCTTTCAGGATTCTTTTTTGTTTTGTCGTAGAAAAATTATTACCAGAGTAATATCCATGGTAATTCGAAAAGTGACACTTCAGTTTAGTGATTCATGCATTTATGACTGGGCACATTAGATTAAGCAAAATGAGATTTCATTCCATCAATAGAGAAGGTTTACAGACTTATTAATAACTCGATGACAGACAGACTTGATCACAAGACTAGAATTGAAATGGACTCGAAACATAGTACAGACTCAACTTGACTCAACCTGGTCTCAAATGGAGTGTCTTTGCGACCCATTTATTAAAATTTTTAGCAGAAGTTCCAAACACCATCACTTTACTGCGTAGCTTCAACATTCATTAGCATCGACGGAAGGGATCATTCGATCGGTTGGTCCAAGCCAAGATAGTGGATTGGATTAGGATGGGATACATCCTCTATGAGGTTCTGAATGTCATGGCGGAGGCGGATGCATTGATCGGTGGCATGGCCTAGATTTTGATGGTAAGCACATCGTAGGCTCATGTTGTAGTGGGAAGGTATGGGATCCGGTAGCGGTTTGTGAGGGAGGAGCTGTAGGTGGCCCTTTCTAAGTAGGTGGTCCAAGGCTGTGGAAAGAGGAACATCAAGTTTAGAGAATTCGCGAGGGCCTTTTGGGCGATTTGGCGGAATGGACTGGTATGGACGAAGGGCGCAGGCCATTGATTGGTTGCTAAGTGCACTGATATCCGGGGAGTAGTTAGGTCTCTTGGACTGGTGTTGGGGTTCATCCTTTTTGAACTTTCCTTCTCTGATGGCATCCTCTATTCTGGTGCCTATTTCAAATAGCTCTTCGAATGTGGAGATGGATTGGTAGAATAGCTTGTCATGATATACTGGTTGCATGTTCTTGACCAGCATACGTACTTGCTCTTTTTCAACAGGTCTGTGGATCATTTGAGCCACTTTATTCCTCCATCTGCTCAAGAACGCAGTGAAGGATTCATTGAAGTTCTGCCTAGTAGTCTCTAGATCCCGGATGGTGATATCAAACTCTTGGTTGTAAGAGTAGTGATCAATAAAAGTTCTAGCAACGTCTTCCCAGACTCGGGTCTTGGAGGCTTCAAGGGTTAGGAACCAGGATAGTGCGGCATTCTTAAGGGTTTGCGGGAACAACATCGCAATGTGCTCATGAGTACAGCCCATCGATTGGAAGATGCTCATGCACAGCTTGATGTGACTTTTTGGATTCCCTGTTCCATCAAAACGGTCAATTTCAGGCATTTTGAAGTTCTCGGGCAGCCTTAGCTTGATGGGCTCAAAGAGGCCTTCCAGGTCTAACATGTAATCATCAACCCCTTTGCTCTTCCTCAACACACTTTCAAGCTTGTCAACTTTGTCCATTTTCTCCTGGAGCTTCTTCTCATATGCAAGAGGCGGGACTCCTTGAAACCAGTCTTCTTCCCCATTATTCTCGGGAGGCGGTCCAAACCCAGGCGGTGGTGGTGGGAACCCATGTGGGTACTATGGCTGCTGCTGTTTCAGTTCTTCCATGAAACTCAAAACTTGGGCCATGCGATCAGATTGCTGGTTTACGGTTGCTCCCAACTCAGTGACCTTGTTTTCTAATTCTTCCTGATTCATGTTGGAATGACTTAGCGGGCTAATTTTGACCAAATGACTGTTCGAACTTCTGACTCAGGACGAGGATCCCAGTTGCTGACTTCGGGAATCTATACTGACCTGACAGATTTCAAGAGAAAAGGGTGTATCAGGTCCTGATAGTGACGACTTTAGACAGACAAAGACAATGATGTGGACTGACTCGAGGCAGTGCGTGCAGATAGATGGTGCATGCATGTGGGACAAGCAGGCGGATGTAAGGCCTAATCTATATGATGCTTCTATTTCTAACAGATAGCAGTTAAACAAATAAGGCCCTAACCATATGGAGTGTGCCAACCTTACTTTCCAGTACGATCACCAAGGGATAACAGGGGTTTCCAGGTTTTTATGAAAGCTTCTAGGAGGGATTGGGCATTTCGGGGAAATTTGGGCAGAGTTTCTGGGAGAAACTGGTTAATACAGTTATATCTGGGATATCTGGGCAGAGTTTTTGGGAGAAACGGGTTAATACAGTTATATCTGGGATATCTGGGCAGAGTTTCTGGTATTTCTGGGAAATTTGAGCAGGGTTCTTGGGAGAAACTGATTAATATGGTTATAGTGATCGTACTTTCCAGCAGGTTTTCATACTCCTATGCCTTAGGACCGACAAACAAGGTTTGCGGTGTATATCTTTGCGAGCATGGAGCAGACATCCTTGTCATGATGCTTAGGCAGGTCAACTCAATGTGACTACATGTGAGTGATTGCCTTGGGAATCATAAGAAAGAGGTTCTGTTCTATGCCACATAAGCGTCTACACCGCGCAGGTAATCCCGTCAGGGCATACAGCAGTTATATCGCATTGTCCTATCTGGAAAGATAAATGAACAGTCCTATGAAAGGTTCTACAGGAATCTATATGCAAAGGCTGGGTTCAGTCAAAGAGGGTCCGTTGACGAGAGTTCCAATATACCATCAGAGAGACAGTACGGAAGTTTTTACTCTTTTTGATATACCTTGGAAGGTATAGTATCAACGGTGACTTGTGCCCTGGCACAGCAAGACCTGAACAATGTCAGCGCCGCGTTTCAGACACAGTCGGAGGGGGGGAAATGCAAGAGTGCAATGCAGTGAACCAGACACAGTAAAAAGATGATTTTAAGGATGCTTCTTATGAGTCAAACCTCTGTATTATTTTGTTTTGAAAATAAAAATCCCCAGCAGAGTCGCCAGATTGTGGACACGCGGAATCGGACCACTTCTCTCTTGTTTGAGATTGTTTTGAAATTGATTTGAATCAAGGAAAGAAAACGAAAGGTCTGTTGAAAACAGATACAGAGTCGCCACTTGGTCTTTAAGGAACCAAGAAACCTAATTTTGACTCACCCAAGCGGATAAGGGCACCGGCCCTTCATAACCAAAGAACTTGGTTCGGGGTTTTGGTACGAGAGAGGAAGGAGCCTTTGTCGCGACTAAAACACCCTCAACTCGCCCCGTCTTTCGACGGGCCTCAATTAGCATCCAAATAATCATCTTATACTATGTATGGTTCGACAAATAATACTATGATAGTATATTACATCACATAAGGAGATTTGAAATTGGAAGATCAAAATATAAGATATCATTCATAAGATCTAGGCCAAATATCATGCAATGTAAAGTGAAAGATCACACAAATAAACCTAGGAAAGATCGTCTAATCATGTATCAAATAATCAAGACTTCCTAATCTAAAGGGGGACATGAATTGTTATTGAAACAAATAAGCAAAGAAATCAAAATATGCTTAGCAAGGCTAGAATGATGCATGTTAATCTTTGAGAAAAGAAGATCTCTCAATCCCCGGGACGGATGAGAAAGGATGATTAGATCAAAGGGGAAGCATGAATATGTGATCAAGTTCATTCCTTATAATCTTCTTGGATTAAGAGTTACAAAAACCCCAAATCTTGCATGAATGCAATGTATGTATCTAAAATGTGCAAAGGTTGTAGTGTGTTTTGTGTACATGGATTTCTAGAATGACTTAGAAGTCTAAAATGTGTATGAATGAATGAATGAAATTAACATGGGATGTGCACAAATGTAGTATGAACTACTTCCTAAGATGTGAACTAATTTGGAATGCATATAAGCATCAAATCAAAGAATGCAAGTTAAAGTATGCTTGCTGTGAATAGTGGACAGAACAGTAGCATGATCTTTTGGAATTTGAAAAGAGGGGTTAGGAATGTTTTCAATGCATGATTTTTTATGTAGATGTTCCTTATTGTGTCTAGAACACAACCCAAAAGGCCAATCTTGAATAGCTATCACAGATTGAGAGAAATTATGTAAACAATAGAGGTCACTCAGAAACAGAGTTTGTACTGTCGACTGAAATGTTAGAAAATCTTAGAAAATGAAAAAGAATGATCTAGAAGCCCATTTTATACAGAAAGTTTCCTAAGACATTTAATTTTAAGGGAAAAATAAGTTAGGACCACCCCTTTTGGAAACGTTTTCTGGAAAAGAGGTCGTACGTTGACCTAGCTGCTGTGACAGCAAAAACAGAATGTTTGGAAGGAATGTTGGGACCCAAATGGATCATTTCCAAGTACTTCCAAGTCAAACCAAAAATCATGGGTGTTCTCCAATGAGTTAGGAAGACTTTCCAAGTGGCCTTGTATCCATATGTTGAGTATTGTGTTCTAGAAAAATCTTTGAACTCAACTCACTCACTGTTTTGACTCATTGTTTTGAAGATTTTGGAGAAAACAAAGTTTTGTTTCTTGAAACCAAATGAGAGGGATTGAGAGGGGTTTAGAAATAGATGTTTTGAAAACATGTTTTCAACACTCAATAAGGATCATAGCCACTTAGAATACCTACATCAAACTCATCATTTAAGAACCTCCAAGATTGTTGGAGAGATTTATTTTATTTTTGGGCATAACTTCAATACATTCCAAGAATACCTTGGAAGTATTGAGGTTATGATCATCATCTATCAAACATGTTTTTGAGGTCAAGAGCTACTATCCATAAGGATTCACTCACCCCAAACTTCATGTTATCACTTAGATGATGATGAACTAGTAAGTAAATAAAGAAAAGAAAAAGAAATGAGATAAGGAGAGATGAACATATATATAATCAAAGCAAGTAAATAGCAATCAATAGATGATAATCAATGTGATTTTGGACTTGTAGCTTAGTGTTTCACTCATAGATTTTGACATTTGGACATGGAAGTAGCTTCCTATCTCATGAATGCTCAAGAATGAGGGTTGGAGTGGACTTTGAATGTGAAGTATATAGAAGGATGATGGAAGAAAACAAGAATAAAACTCACTTTCTTATGGAAAATCAATGGGAGAAGCTCCCTTTCTCTCTTCTAAACCTATCTCTATCTCTCTTCTTCTCTACAACTTTTTAAGCTTTGCACTTGGCCCCCCCAAAATGAAGAGCAATGGGGGGTTTAAATAGGCCAATTTGGGGTGGTTTTGGGGTTTTAGAAGTACTCCCATTGGTCCCAAACAACTGTGATCATGAAACCACGTCGTTTTGGATTTTAATTAATCAAAATGGGACCACAAGAATATTTACAAAAACTTACTGTTCTGGAGGTGAGTGCCGCGGCGGCACTGCTCCTCCCTTTGTCTGGATAATGCTGTTTAGGCCCCCCGAAGTTCCGGTATTCGCGAAAAGGCCCTATTTCGTCCGAAATTCACAGAAAATGAATACGAACTCCAAATTGAGGTTGTGATATACCGTTGGAAAGGTAATGGAGTCTACTTTACGTAAAAAATAGTTCGGGGATAGGTCACTTTGAAAAGTTTTGCGGTATTCGCGATAAAAGCCGATTTGATCGCCTTTTTCGCCTTTGGAAATTCATAATAAATTCGTTTTAAATCCAGAAATTATGTGCGATATACCGTTGGAAAGCTATTGACCTCTAGTATCCATGAAAAATATTTGAAAATTGTTTCGGTTCCCCGATTCCAAAGTCAGATCTTGGTCAAACCGGTCAAACCTGGGATTCCCGGGAAGTTCTGGGAACCTCTGGGAGCTCCCAGGAGCTGATGTTTTCGCTCGATTTTCTTTTGGAACTTGTTTTAATACTTTTCTCATGATTTAGAATGGTTCTGGTGAATTCAGACAATTTCGGTCAAACTTGGTCAAACTCTGGTCAACCTGGTCAAACCTTGGTCAAACCGGTCAACGGGGACTTTCGGGGAACTTCCGGGACTTCCGGGGGTCTCTGGGAGCTGACGATTTCTTCCGGTTTTATTTAAAAACTCATTTTATCACTTTTCTTACGACGTAGTATGTTTTCAGAACTTTGGGACCAAATCTGGGAATTTTCGGACTTTCAAGGGCATTTTGGTCATTCTGTGCATTCTGAGAGATAGAGCTGACTTCCGAGAGTCCTTTTGAGTCTTTTACGATCATTGTGAACCACCAAGCTACGGGTCTCCTAAATCTGATAGCCGACAAAATGGGGTGTCTACAGAGTGCCAGTGCTATTCGTTAAGAAGAAGGACATAACTCAATGACTTTGTATCAACTACAGAGAAATTAACAAGTACACCATTAAGAATAAGTACCCACTCCCTAGAATCAATAATTTATTTGATCAACTACAAGGAGCAACGACTTTCTTAAAGATTGATCAACGTTCAGGATATCACCAAATGTTGGTTCGACCCAAGGATATTGCAAAGACTACTTTTTGCATGAGGTATGGGCTTTATGAAGTCTTGGTTGTGTCTTTGGGATTACCCAATGCCCTAGCAGCATTCATGGACCTAATGTATAGATTATTTAGACCATACTTGGACCAGTTCATCATTGTGTTCATAGATGATATTATGCTCTACTCGAAGACCAAGGCTGAAGATGAGGAACATGTAAGGATCGCATTATAAACCCTCCGAGATAACCAATTGTATGCAAAATTCAGCAAGTATGAGTTCTAGCTTAAAGAAGTTAAATTTCTAAGACATATGGTCTCACAAGATGGGATTACTGTAGACTCATCAAAGATAGACGCAGTCTTGGATTGGAATAGGCAAACCACAGCAATGGAAGTTTAAAGTTTCCTCGGTTTAGCTGGATACTATCGGACGATTGTATCTCCTCTTACCAGACTAACGAAGAAGGATTTGAAGTTTGAATGGGTCAACAAGCAACGCGCATTTCAGGAGCTGAAGGAAAGTTTGACCATAGCGCTAGTGGTTGTGATACCCAAGAGCTATAAGCAGTTCACCATTTATAGCGACGCATCACACCAAGGACTAGGATGTGTTCTGATGCAATATGGGAAGGTAATCGCATATGGATTGCAACAATTGAAACCCCATGAGTTGAATTACCTAATGTATGACCTTGAATTAGCCGCGATTGTCTTCGCACTCAAGATTTGGAGGCACTACCTTTATGGTGAGAAGTTTGATCTTTTTTCTGATCATAAGAGTCTGAGAAACTAGCTCTCTCAAAGGGAGCTAAACATGAGGCAATGACGATGGATGGAATTGTTGAAGGACTACGATTTCACGTTATAATATCACCATAGGAAAGCAAACGTAGTGGCTGTCACATTGAGTTGAAAACCCCAGAGGATAGTAGTATCTTCTCTTATGGTCAAAGAATAACAAGCATTGGAAACTTCAGTTGAATTCAGTATTAGAGCCTTAGATCCAGGTAAAATATGACACTTTAGATATCTCATAGTATAACCAACCCTCATCAGTCGTATTTTGGAAGCACAAAAGAGGAATGACAGACTTCAGCAATCGTTTGCAAGTGCCATAGTAAAAGAACCATTGAATTAGAGTATTGGTATAGATGGAGCACTCAGATATGGAGGCAGACTCTGTGTGCCTAATGAAGATAACCTCCGGAAGGATGTAATGGATAAAGTGCATAAGTCACGAATGACTATTCACCCAGGAATTACAAAGATGTATAAAGATTTGAAGAGGAACTTCTGGTGGGAAAGAATGAAGCGAGAAGTTGCTGAGCAAGTATCTCAATGTATTACGTGTAAGCAAGTGAAAGTGGAACATCAGAAACCACCCGGACTTCTACAACCATTATCAGTTCTTGGATGGAAGTAGGAGCATATCACCATGGACTTCGCGGTAGGTTTGCCGAGGTCTCAGCAAAACCACGATGCTATTTGGGTAGTTGTGGACCGACTCACCAAATCGGCACATTTCATAGCTTATAATATGTTATATCAGGTCGAAAGTTTGAGTCATATGTACTTATAATAGGTTGTACGGTTGCATGGTGTACCAGTCTCTATTGTATCCGACCGCGATTAGGCTCACAGCAGAAATCTAGAAGAGTCTATAAACAGCTTTGGGAACTTCGCTAAGCTTGAGCACCACCTTTCACCCGCATACTGATGGATACACTGAACGGGTTAACCAAGTGATGGAAGACATGCTGCGAGCGTGTGTTATTGATTTTGAGAGCTCATGGGAGACTCATCTACCTTTTGTTGAATTTGCATATAATAATAGTCACAACTTGAGCATATGGATAGCACCCTTTTAGGCATTGTATGGGAGACCGTGCCGATCACCTTTATGCTAGGGAGAGGTTGGAGATAATCAACTACTTAGACCTGAATTAGTTCGAAAAACTAATGAGAAGATCAAGATCGTGAAAGAAATGATGCGTACAGTGCAAAGTTATGTGGATAAACGCCGAAGAAATTGTTTGAGATACTCGAGCTCATGGGAAAGGTTTCCTAAGAACTCGCATTGCCACCCAAGATGTTAGGAGTGTACAACGTCTTTCACGTTAGGAAGTGTGCTCACAATCCGAGTCATGAGATCGACTTTGAAGACATTAAGGTAAACGACAATGTATCTATCCACGAATGACCAGAGCGGAGTCTAGATTGAGGGGTTAAGAAGCTAAGGAATATTGAAATTCTGTTTCTGAAGATCCAGTGGAAGTTTCACGACGAAGGAGAAGCCTCTTGGGGAGTTAGAGTCAAAGATGCAAGAGAAGTATCCAGATTTGTTTAGCGAAGCTTAGTTCAAATTTCAGGGACGAAATCTTAATTTAGAGGAGGAGGATGCAATACCCGCTATTTTCATTATACTTTTGTATTTTTGTATATATAAATATGATTTAGTAGGCTTGTCTTTACCTTTCATGTACTGCCCTTTTTAATCGATTAAACTTTCTTCAATCGACTGAACTTGTGCATTATCAATCGATTAAACTTTCCTCAATCAATTGAAAAGCTGCTGACCTAAATGTGAGACGTGGACCGATATCAATCGATTAAACCCCACTTAAATCAATTGAAAATGACTGAACTTGATCTCCAAGTTTATTTTGTGCGACCAAGCTTCACTTCCCTCCCCTATATATACCCCTCCCCATATATGTATATATTGTCACGCCCCGGAACAATAAAAATAGAGAAAAATAATATTTCATTTTTGGGTCCGTAGGGAATGACTAATGAAGTCACTGAATTGTCCACACCATACAGTTTTAGCTAACAGTAAGTAATGCAGAGAACAGTTACACTGATCATAATATAAACAATCTAGTTATTACATCAGAGTTTAATTGGAAATAAAAGTGTCTTAGGGCAACGCATGCCCAGTTACAAAACTTATGATAAAAGTCTAATAAAACATAGAAACTAAAATCGTCTTCAGCTGACGTAGATGTAATCGTCAGCGTAGTAATCTTCCCCGGCATAACCATCATCAGTGGGACCACCATCTACGTACTCCCCTTTTGGGTAGTCGCCATCTTTGTATTGGTCATCACCTGCATCAATAAAAATAGGGTGGGCTGGATGGGAAATGTCAGGCATAAACACCATCAGCTTATTGAAAGCTGAGTGAGGGAGTAGAAACTAATACAATATTATAGGTGAAGTAATTACAGGTTATGAACGATATAGTAGTACTACTAATAATTTCTTTTCCATATTCCATCATCATTAGATTACTAACGTCTTCGTTACCCCAATGAATGACAGAGTACTCATCATTCCGTCCACCGCTATTAAGGACTTAACCACCCACTGCTCGTTATGGGCACCACGTCAGTCCATCCCCCACTGTTAAGGACATAACCACCCACTGCTTGTCAGGGATATAACGTTTGAATAAAAGTATATCAGTCTATTGCCATGACTTAGCGACATCTACCAGTGATCCCCACCCACTGTTATTAAGGACTTTAACCGCCCACTGCTATTAAGGACATATATGGATCACATGGCTATCTTAGGACTATGTATATGACTGTATATATAGAAATATATATATACATCTCCCTCTCTTTCTCTCTCTCTCTCTGGACTCTCTGGGTTTTTAAACTCCCATACACTCTGTTTAAAAATGTCAAACCCTTTCAAAAGCACAAAAGTTATGTAATCTAGTGTTCATTTGCATATTCCCAATCCATTTAAATCATTTCTTCCAAGTCAATTAATATTTTCTATTTTTAGATAACTTAGATTAAATATTTGTATTATTTCCATCTTTCGCTGTGATAAAATCCAAAAAGTTCATTTCATGTGAATCGAGCTTTTATTTCTTTTTCTTACTTTCTTACTAGTATCTTAGTTAGTTTATTTTGTACTGTTAAAATTTTTACCGTAAACTACTAAAAAGAATAGCTTTTAATTAGTTTTACTATAAAAATATAAGAACTAGTAATTTAGAAAAAGCCCCAAAAATTTATCATCTTTTATTTTCTTGTTTTAGGGACAAAATAGTTATTTTCTATCTTTAAAATCTTTTTACCCTTCCCTGTGGGTTCGTTTTAGTCTTACCAGAACTTTATTACTTGTACGATCATGTTAATATGAAAACGCATTGATAGGACGTCCTCCCTAACACAAAGAATAATATTAGATCAAGGAACCTTTATCATGATCAGTTTGTGGTTCACAATCTACTTTAATTATGTGATATGCATAATGCCATCCTATTATTGGAGTTTTCGGTATTAATATACCAAACTTTGTAGTATTAATATTTACCAAAAACTTTTAGCAGAAAAAAGAAAGAAGAAGATATTTACCAAAAAAACACCTACACGATAGATATATAATTAGCATCCCACAGATTTGATCAATTACACGTCATGAAGAAGAAGAAATCTTAAACTATTTTTGCATAGAACTCTTTGATGAGAAAACTACGAAAATAGTTTATGATGCACAATATGACATTTATAGCAATGAAGGCATCCAAACGCAAAGAGTGAGAATTGGCAACTTAATAACAATTATATTTTCTTATCAGACTTGGAGGCTATTGTTGGACTATTTTAGTAAAATGGTCAAGTTGCAAAATATTATTGCAATTAAAGAAATTTCGTTTTAATTTTTGGAGGTAACCTGCATTTTTGATAATTTAATGTCATAATGATACATTTTATCATTGATATTTGTGACCAATGTCTATACATATCTCCACTATCCACTATATTATAAAAGAGCCTTAAGAGGGGTTTCAATTTCAATTGTCCTTAGTTGTAATTTTATCAATTGTTTTATCCTTATATGTCATTTTGCCTTTATACTACATAGCCTTTACTAATCTGCTATATATATATATATATATATACACTATACTATAAAAGAGATTAGAGTGGTTTCAATTTCAATTCTGTCCAATTTTGGTATTTCTTGATTTGTTTGAAATGATAGTTTTATCCTTACTTTTATCTTTTGTTCCATTTTCCTTTAATGATTACTTTGAGTATTTGTCCTTTTGTGAGGGTAGGTTGGTCATTTCACCCACCAAACAACCCTTATTATTATTGGGTCAACTTTTAAAATTAAATTATTCTAGAAATGATGATTCAATCAACTTTTCAACCAATAATTACAAATATTTACAATTTGATTTAATTTTTAAAATTATTTAATCTCCAAGTAATTATTCAATTAACTTTTCAAGCAATAGTTACAAATATTTACAAATAGTTACAACTTTTGTGTTGTGTTTTTTGTGCTGTTTCTTTGAATTACCAAACAAGCTTTAGATAACTTTTACAAATTAATGCTTGTTTGGCAAGGCTTGTTTGAGCCTTAAGGCAACTTTTTAAAGAATCTTTGAATTACCAAACAAACCTTCAGTCACTTTTCTAAAACAAGTCTTAGATTACTTTTGAAATTTAATGCTTATTTGGCAAGACTTGTTTGAGCCTTAAGACAACTTTTAAGGAATCCGATAATTACCAAACAAGCATGAAGTTACTTTTGTAAATTATCTTTTCGTGTGCGTGTGTACATATTATAATTTATTATTATTATTTATGTGTTTAAAGTGAGTACAATTAGAAAATTACCAAATTACCCTTTTGTTGAATAGAATTATCAAATTACCCTTTTGTCTTTTGTAATTACCCTTGTGTGTATATATACATATACTATTTTTTATTATATTATTAAAATTACCATTTTGCCTTTTGTAAAGTACCCTTTTGTCAAAGTTTAAAGTGTGTATAATTATAAATTGAATAACCAAATTACCCATGTTAAATTGAATTACCAAATTACCTTTTTTTGTTTTTTTGTAAATTACCATTTTGTATATATGTGTATATGTATATATATACATATTATAATTTATTATTATTATTAGTACTTATGTATTTAAAGTGTGTACAATTATAAATTGAATTATCAAATTGCCCTTTTTCCTTTTGTAAACTACCCTTGTATGTGTATATATATATATATACACATATATTGTTTTATTATATTATATATATTGAATATATTATATACCAAAATTGAATAAAACTGTGTACAATTATAAATTGCATAGCCAAATTATTCTTATGCCTTATGCAAATTACCCTTTGTTTCTTTGCCTTAAAGAAAAGAGCTTAAACTTTAAAGTATTTACAATTATAAATTCCCGTTTGTTAAATAAAATTACCAAAAATCTTTTTATTATATTATGATATATATATTGAATAATCTAATTACTCTTATACCTTTTACAAATTACCATTTTGTTTAATCAAATTACCAAATTAACCTTTTGTCTTTCATAAATTACCCTTTTGTATATAAGAGGTTGCGTGCATGTGTGTGTGAATATACATATATATATATATATATTATCTATATGTTAAAGAAAAGAGCCTTAAAGTTTAAAGTACGTACAATTACAAATTGAATAATCAAATTACCCTTAAGCTTTTTGCAAATTACTCTTTTGTTAAATCGAATATCCAAATTACCCTTTTGCCTTTTTTATTTTACCCTTTTTGCATATATGTATGTATATATACATATATATATTTATTATCTATACGTTAAAGAAAAGAGCCTTAAATTGTAGGTTAACATCAATTAATATAATTGTTATTAAACCATATTTTTCAAACACCATCTTAAGAATTAATAAAACTTATTTCTCTTTCTTGTCCACATTAAAAAAATATGTGCATTGCATTTTTTTTACAAAATCCAACACCCGTACATCACGGCCGTCTTCCTAGTATCTATATATGAATAAAACTAACTATATAAGACCCATGTTAAATCATCTATTTAAGCCTTTCTAGAAGCTGTTCCATATATTTTTTTTCCTGAAGGTCTGTTCCTCCCATTCCGAAGGCTTCATCAGTTCAATTACACAGTCCATTTTTTATTTTTATTTTTATTTTTCTAACAACGGACCATTACAGACTTTACAGTGTGATTAACAAGTTACCAAGCAACTATATTTGAAAGGTGTAAATTTATAAGTTTTTCTTGGTGTACGGGAAAATATAAGACAAAGGAGATTCGGAACTGTTTTATATATCCTGGGAACAGCATGGAGCAAAACCGTAAAACGTCTTAAAGAGAGCGAGATTCATGTCTCGACCCAAGATTTATTAAAAAGACTACTGATCCGGTAATCCCCTTACAATTATATTTACATGTTTCAACAGCAATGCATGAGAAAGTGTAGATGCATTTAATGGATAAAAGTAGATTTGGTGACTTTAAAGCATGTAACTATAGTTCATTTGGTCGTCATGCCTTAAAGTTGAATAACGATAATTTTTTTAGCAAAAAATAATATTAACGATAATTAAAATAGTAGTAGTATTTTAAAGTAAAATCCCATAGTCATGCGCATGGAGGAACTATTCAAAAAAAAAAAAAAAAAATTACAAACTTTCACCATAGTTTCTCTAAGGTGGTCTTATCTATATTTTTTGAAATGGAAAAATTCATTATTTTTCGCATCAGTTTTAAAATGTATATATGACAATAATGTTTCTAATAAAAAAAATGTATATTTAAAACTAGTAATAGACTTTTAGCATTCAAGAAGCGCACATTGATTTTAGTGATTTTGTCCTAACATTTGACTATTGGAGATGTACTCTTGCATTGTTTATTTTAATCACTTGAAAACAAAAATCTATCATGCCCCACAATTGGAATTTGTTACTTATCCTCCCTCAGAATTAAGAAGAAGTAATATTTGCTTGTATTTTTTATTTTTATTTTTTTAATATCTTGGCGGATTTATTTGCACTCTTAACATTGATAACTCCCAAAATATGAATTCAGAAATATGAGACGGCATCCTTTAGAAAATAAAATGTAACATATGCATAAACTTTATATAACATCCACTATGATTTAAAAAATCTTCTTTTGGATAAGATAAGATATGGATATGAATGATTAAGACTGAATAGTTAGAAATTAAAAAGCTTTGATGGTAAATATATATAGATGACATATAGTCCATGTCTTGTCATTGAGGACATACAGGTTCATTTCACATATGAGATGGATAGGGGCAATATTGTCATTATCTCCAACTCGTATTGTTTTGAAATATGGGTAGTAATTCGGGTTCTCGTGTCATTAATCGGGTTGTGTGCTTTAGGTTTAATTTTTAATTTTGAGTTCTAGTCATCTATAATACAAACTATTTTAAATTAATCGTGTCAAGTAGTATCGTGTTCGGGTTGTCTTTGTAAAATGAATTATCGTGTTAAAAATTACAACCTCTAATTTGAAATAGAAAACGAGAGAGAATAAAATAAAATATAGAAACTTCTCTAAGTCATCCCATTGTTTTTAACCAACCAGGCAACTAATGTGTCAAAATGACTTCATTACCCTTTATGCTTTTCATTAATTATGGGGGTTTTTAAGTTTCAGCATTATTCCCCAATGCAACTTTCTGTGAATTGTACTAAACTATTCTCTTAAGCCGAAGTTGCTGTCCTTAAACCGCTCTCAAAGGGATTCATATTCCCATAGAAATAATGTTATTATGACTTCCAAATTTACATCTCAAAATCAATTCTAAACATGTGATAATGATCACCTACACCAAACTTTTCGATGAGAATTTAGGTGGATCCTATTATTACAGTGTGGCTCACTGCTAAATGTGTTGAAATTAGTAGAAATCAAAATTAAAAATCATTGCAGAATTAACATTACTTTATTCATTTAGAATAATACAATGTTTTTTGAATTTGAATTTTAAAATTAGCTTCCAAATATTAAGCTTAAGCCAATCCATACTAAATTGAAGATTTAAATTTTAAAAATATAACATTATTCATTCCCATATGTTTTTATCGACAGGGGATGATTATTTGTGTATTCACTTGACACGTCTTTGAAAACTAGACTACGCGGAAAGTAAAGGTGTCTTTTGATAATTATATTACTATTACTCTGAGATTGATTCTAGTGGGGCACCTCCAATTCCAAACCTTTGACTTAGTCACAAAGCAATGAGGCATCATAATTTGGTACAAGGACAATACCCACACATATTACTATATTGATCCAACGTCACCAACCACAACAAAATCGAGGTCCCACACTGCCTCATCAGCTTACACGTATCCATGACCCAAAAATCTGGATGACTTTTACCCAATGGAGATATTTTTGCTTACCATACCCATGTGTGCCATGAAGATAATTATGTGGGGTAGATAATAGTGGATAAAATATAATTATATAGATAATTATGTAGGAGTCTAGTTTCAGTGCACATTGAGTAAGTGTACTAGGTAAACGTACTAGATTTTTAACTCTAAAAATAAAAAAATTACGGGTCAGCAGGGCGGCGGAATGGGGCGCGGGTAACTGGGTTGTCCGTCGATTTTTTTAAACTTAAAAGCTCAGTGCGTTCACCCAATGTGATTACCCAGTGCGCATTGGAACGTGACTAAATTATGCAGAGAGTAATTCTAGGGGTATAAATATTTTTTTGTAACTCATTTACAACTAATTTATTTTTCTTTTAAGTAGTTCTGAGGTCCATTGAAATTTAACTGCATCACATGGTATCACTTAAAAGAGAGATACAAATGGTTGTAAATGAGTTGTAAAAAATAGTTATACTCCTAAAATTGCTCTAATGTATCTAAGAGAATACTTTTGTTCACCTACATTTTGGGAATTCATTGTCACCCAGGTCTTCATCTAATAATTACTGGAGTATAAAATAAGGGGCAAAAGAGAGGAATGAAAAGTGATAAATCATTAAATGGAAGTCTGTGTGGGCAATGAGTTAATAAAAATGAGTGTGCAATAATACTCTTTTAATAAAATAAGAATGAAATATGACACATGTAACCCAAACTAAAACTTAGATGAGTAAAAAAAAAATAATATTATGGGTACATCCTTACACATCTAAAAGGTAATCCTAATCTCTATCTCTCTTCTTATTATTTAATCTTAAGGTCTAGATGCTTTTTTAATTATGTTAAGAGTGTGCCCCCAAACATCGAACAAAAATGGGTGTGAAAAATTATCTCTGTCCTATGACCAAGTAGTACCAGAGTAGTTTTTTTTTTTTTGGGCTAGAAGTACTAGAGTAGTTGACTAATAAATAAATGAACGGTCTAGATTGCATGAGGAAAATGTGATGGACAAACTATTGAACTACCAATACCCTTTGATTGAAAGTTGTTCTGTCCAAACAAATATCAGTCAATCAAAACAGAAACTTAAATAAGGGGGAAAAAAGTAAAAGTTGAATGAAGGACAGAAATTTCAAAATTCATGTAAGTTTCTCACTCATCTTCTTAGATTCCAGAAGAGTGGATTTTTTCTTGGGATTGTCTTTTGCAAGTGGGTCTTGGAATTTTGATTTGTTCATAGTCTTCTTCAATTAGGTATAGCTTAGGACTCTCTTCACAAATAAATGTTCTTTTTTTTTTTTTTTAATTTTATTGATTGTTTGATTTTTTATATTTTTTAAAAAGTTTGTTCTTCCTTGGACTTCTTTAATTTGTTGTCTTGTGCTGTTTGTTTGCTTTTTTACCAACCTAACTTCAGAATCTGCAAAATTTAAGGCAGGTATAGCATAAGTAGGTATATGTTTGGTTGGTGAAAATGGTCAAACCCTAAGCTTTTCTCTATCCTTGAAGCTAAGTCTTGAGGTTCAAATCCATCTGGGTGTCTGTTTGTTTTGCAGGTTATGATCTCTGTTACCTCATCTTGATATCTTCCTTTTTCTTTGAGGTATGGAAAATCAGAGATTCTTTCTTAAAAAAATTATGAGTTGGATAGTTCAATTTTTATATGCAACTCTTGTTGGCTGTAAATGATGATTCTGTGTTTGAAACCTTGATTTATGATCTGGGTTTCGAAATTTTGTTTGATTTGTTCCTTCAATTTGTTTCTATTGTTCTAGTTGGATGGATTTGACTGCAATTGTTTGGTGTGAGACCCTAATTGTCTTCCATTAAAACTATTTAGTTTTAAATATATTCAATTTACTATTGATTTTTCAATTTCCAAGGAAATTATACAATCTGTGTCTGGATTAGTTTGTCTGGGTCAATCTTTCTATAAGGCAGACTCTCTAGATTTCTAGTTTATATATATGGGTAAAGAGAGTTAGGATCTTTGGTCAAATGTTCTTAAGGCAGCTTGGTTAGCCTTCTATGCAGTGTTTCTGGAATTATTTTCTGGAATTCTTTGAATTCCCTTCGATCTGTGAAGAAAGTAAAATGAAGTTTCCTAAATTTCTTTTCCTTCCTATTTTCCTCACCATTTTCATTTTCAACCAGATAAAGAAAAGTGTTTTGCCTTTTTGTTTTCCTTTCTTTTCCTCGCTAAATCCATGAACCAAACAGTGCGTAAGAAATGGTTAGGGACTTAGGGTGTTAGGATTTGATGGTTTTTTTTGGAAGATTTGTGGAACATTTCACTTTTTTTTTTGTTGTTGTAACATGGCACCTGTAATATGGAACAGACACTGGGGCTCTCTCTCTCTCTCTCTCTCTCTCTCTCTCTCTCTCTCTCTCTCTCTTATGGCTTATGGGTTGTCTGTCTAATGTCTATGCATACTCTGCCATTATCATGCTTGCTAGTTGTTCTCAAGAACAATGATGGTAGAATTCTCTCTCTCTCCCACATACCCTATGAATTACTTTCTCTGTGTCTATATGTGCATGCTATTTCGTTGGTTAAAAAACATGTACTAATTTATTCAATTCTGATTCTCTTTTTTTCTATCCATTGTTTGTCTTGGCAAAATGAAGGCATCCCATTTGCTTCAACGGTTTTTCAACTGTGAGTACATTTCTTCTACAGAGAATACGACATACTCATTCAGTATTTTATACCATTAATAATATTTAACACTAATCTTTCATACCCGTGCTACATTCCGTGACACAGGACTCGAGTTCTTCGATATACGCAACAAGTCTTGAAAACTGATATCACCGACAGTGAAACCATGTCTTTAACATCATATGGAAATCCAATATTCAACTCCAACAAGCAACGGATCATGTACTCGGCTGAATCGTACAGCAACGAGACTTACGATACGAAATACTTGCTCGATTCTCCTACAGAAGAAATAATACACCCGTTAAGCTCGGACATAGCCGGAAATACATTTCGCCCACAAGATCTAATTCCTGCCCAAAACTCATTTGACTCCAATTTTGACTTGGAATACTTGGAAAGCCCGAGTCCCGAAGCAATAGAATACGATGAGAGTAGGATGAAACTAAAGCTTCAGGAACTCGAGAGGGCCCTACTTAACAATGACGACGATGAATATGACATTTTTGCTCCCGATCAAAGCATGGAAATTGACGGTGAATTGCTCCACGACTCGCCCAAGGAGTCCTCATCGTCCGATTCTAACATCAGTAGCATCAGCATCAACAAAGAAATATCCTTTACCACACGGACTCCAAAGCAGTTGCTTCTCGATTGTGCCACCATGATTTCCGAGGGACACTTCAATGAAGCATCAACGGTGATAAGTGAGCTCCGGCAGAGGGTGTCGATCCAAGGAGATCCGTCACAGAGGATTGCAGCCTATATGGTTGAAGCTCTTGCCGCTCGGGTGGCTATGTCGGGCAAAGGTCTATACAAAGCACTGAAATGCAAAGAGCCTCCCTCTTTGGACCGCCTCTCGGCTATGCAAGTCCTTTTCGAGGTATGCCCGTGTTTCAGATTCGGATTTATGGCAGCAAATGGTGCAATTATCGAGGCGTTCAAAGATGAAAAGAGAGTCCATGTAATTGATTTTGACATAAGTCAAGGGAGTCAATATATAACGCTTATACAAACACTTGCTGAGATGCCCGGTAAGTCACCCCACTTCAAGTTAACCGGGGTCGATGACCCTGAATCCGTTCAACGGTCAGTTGGGGGCTTAAAAGTAATTGGGCAAAGGCTTGAGCAACTTGCTGAAATGCATAATGTGCCCTTTGAGTTCCGAGCATTGGCTTCAAAGACATCAATAGTGACCCCTGAAACGCTCAATTGCGAGCCCGGGGAAGCGCTTATCGTGAACTTCGCTTTCCAGCTTCACCACATGCCCGACGAGAGTGTTTCGACGCTAAACCTACGTGACCAGCTGCTCCGAATGGTCAAGAGCTTGAATCCGAAACTTGTAACTGTGGTCGAACAAGATGTAAATACCAATACTGCCCCTTTCGTGCCGAGGTTCAAAGAAGCCTACAATTACTACTCTGCTGTGTTCGAGTCTCTTGATGCTACTCTTTTGAGGGACAGCCAGGAGAGGATGAACGTGGAAAGGCAGTGTTTGGCACGCGACATTATAAACATCGTTGCGTGTGAGGGAGAGGAGAGATATGAACGGTATGAAGTTGCCGGGAAATGGAGGGCAAGGATGATGATGGCCGGGTTCAGGTCGTGTCCAATCAGTACGAATGTGAGTAATGAGATTCGGCAACTTATAAAGCAGTATTCGGAGAGGTACAAAGTGAAGGAGGAGACGGGTTCGATTCATTTCGGGTGGGAGGAGAAAGTCTTGATTGTTGCTTCGTCTTGGAGGTAATAGGCACTGTTTGGTTGTGGAAATTTATTCGCCGGATTTAGCATAAATTTTCTTTGTAGCTTTACTTTTGTGTTTTAGAGTGTATGATGTATTGTATGTATAATCTAAATTAAGTTGAAAATTAGTTCTTTGTTGAACTTGTTTCTATGTTGAGAATTAGCTTCATTTGCTCCTAATAGCTTTTTAGCCACCATGTCCGTGTGAGTGCGGGTGTTATTGTGTATATATGGGTAAACCTATATATCTTTTTTCTGGTGAAAATATTTACATATAGGAATATATGGAAAATGCTAACATGTATCTAAACTTTGTTTAAAATGAGAGCGCTTAAGTTATTACGCAAAGGAGCTACTAATACACCCACCAATATTTCTCTTTGCACCCTTGAATATAAAAAGTATGCTCATCTACTCCTAATTATTGTATTGTGTGCGTGTGGAGAAAAATTGGATAGATGTATTTAATTGATCTTAATTACTTTATTGTTCTTATTTTAAATTAATTTAGTATTCTATTTTAGTGAAGTGACAGGACTTCCTATCCTATTCCATTGGTGGAGTAAGGTAGCAACTATACATCAAGAGCAGAGACAAGAGGGGGCATCTGTGCTGCTCTCCTTTTTCGAATTCTTGTATTTTTACTCTCAAAGATCAAAACATTTCTTTATATAACCCTAGTAGTACATAAAATATTCTATTTTTGCCCACTTTAGCAAAAATTCTAAAATTTGCCCCCACCTTAAGTTCTTGGATCCACCTTTTGGCATATGATGTATATGTATGTGCCTAGATTTTTTTAGTTAGATATGATCTCCTTCTTGGCTTGAATATTATGGAGCATTGGTTCGTGTTTAATTTTCCAGGAAATAATCTACTATGTATAGATGATTCTGTTCCTGAATGATGTGAACACTAGAGTGCTATAGAGCTTAGTTTGAATGCATTTCAAAGGAACATTCAAGAAAGAAACTTTTTTATTTTTTCCTCTTCATCTTCCTCTTTTCCTTTTTCTTTTTTGATTTTTGAGTGCGTGTTGCAATGGTGAGTTCTTAACAGAGTGCCGTGGGCTTGTCATCCCTTTCTTTTGGAACATCCTTAATACCAGCCCCGAGAATAAGTCACCTTTTAAAAATTGGCTTACCAAATAGTTATCTAAATGAAATAGAGTAATGTTATGTTTCTTAAATTCTATTCTCAAATTCTCACCGCATTTGATGCGGTAGTGGGTAAACCGACAATAATGATGGGACCATCCATTGCCACATTATTTAGAATATAAATTTTAAATTAGGATTTAGGAAGCATATGATTTCGATCCTTTCCGCAGCAAAAATAATGCTCCATCCGAGACTATAAGATTGTAGCCTTGTCGGCTTGTAGCCAAAATGGGTCCTGCACTCTTGGGAACCCAAAGATATGGCTGGCACGTTTAGTATGCAAACAAAACTGAGAGACCAGTAGTTTTTCAGTATAAAAAATAGGGTAAATTACACAAACCTCCCTTGAGGTTTGCCTTAATTACACGGACCTCCCCTGAGGTTTCGAAAATTACACGGACCTCCCTCGAGATTTATAATTAGGTAACAAAACGCCCCTCCCCTAACGGTCCGTTAGTTTATTTTACATTAGCCCCTGAAAATTACAATTAGCCCCCCCATAATATTATAAAATTGTCATACTAAGTCACCTTTCTCTTATTTTTGTGCTAATTATAAAATCTCTCCTCCCTCCTATGTTTTTGGGTTAATTTTTTTAGAATTAATTTATATCTACACAAAATATACACAAAATACATATAAATAGGTCTAAAAAAAATTTTTCCCCGAACAAACCTCTGTCAAGCCCCCCCTATATTAATTTTCTAGATCTACCCCTGCCCCTATGCTTCAAAATGATATCCTTTAAGGCTTTAACCCACCTATGTGAGGTTAATTTTGGGGTTAAAGGATATCATTACTCCCTTTCTTAAAGAGAGTTAACTCCAAAATTAACATCACAAAAATGGTAAATGTTTATATTTTTAAACCAATTTTAGAATTTTCGTCAGTTTTGAGTGAAATCATAACAGTTCCATTTTGCTCCACCATCACAGGGGCTTAAGTGTCCACTTTTGAAGCATAGGAGCAGGGACGGATCTAGAAAATTAATACAGGGGGGCTTGACAGAGGTTTGTTCAAGGGAAAAAAAAATTTTGGACCTATTTATATGTATTTTGTGTAGATATAAATTAATGCTAAAAAAATTAACCTAAAAACATAGGAGGGAGGAGGGATTTTATAATTAGCACAAAAATATATGAGAAAGGGGCATAGTATGACAATTTTATAATATTAGGGGGGGGGGGCTAATTGTAATTTTCAAGGGGCTAATATAAAAAAATTTAACGGACCATTAGGGTAGGGGGCGTTTTGTTACCTAATTATAAACTTCGAGGGAGATTCGTGTAATTTTCAAAACCTCGGAGGAGGTCCGTGTAATTAAGACAAACCTCAGACGAGATTTGTGTAATTTATCCTAAAAAAATATTATAAATTAAAGGACATTCCTTTGGCTACTTTGGGTTGGAGTGCTTTTATCGGAAAGATCCATTTGCATATCTAAAAACATTATTCAAGGACACAATTATATTTGACTACTCAAAATGGATACTCCCATGAGTTGCTCTTAGAGCATTGACAGGATCTACAAACCTCTTTGTTAGTGTCACAGGCTTTAGCTACCAATTGAGATTGAATGCTCCAATGGAGTGCTATAGTTTGTGTTAAGTGTAGGTCCCATCAACGTTGGTTAGTGTGTGCGCTAATTGTGGCCAATATTTTAGACCACCATGATGGAATTTAGGGCAAATTTTCTTTTTCTTTTCCTTTTTGTCTTTTGTACAATTTATGATAGCCATTGTATGTAAGATCCAAAGGAAGCAAGAGACTCTTAATGATAGTAAGCAAAATATCATTGGAGACCCTACATTGTATGTTAGCTAACATTTGTTAACCTTAGCAAAAAGACATTTTCTCTCCCAAGTGGAGGGAATTATCTAGCAAAAAAAAAAACATCTCCATTACAGACGCTTTTACAAATAGACAGTCGTATTCTGGTAAAAGCAAAGAAACAATTTTTTTTTCTTTTATCAAAAGTAGTACTACTATTGATCAAAAGCAGTACTATTTGTCCTAAGGCAATATAATTTCAAATGATGGCAGTGTTTATGTGTATATGACATTTGTTTATGCAAGTAGTAACAGATGAAGAATGTATTGAGTAGTCTAGAAGTTATTCTCATTAATTCAAAGAAAGAGACAGTTACAGTATGTATATATATATATATATATATAGAGAGAGAGAGAGAGAGAGAGAGAGGAAGCAAAGTAGTTATAACTAAAAACTAACTCTCAGCACACTCTCTTAACCCTCTTAAACAGATTCTGTTATTACAGCATCTAAGGCACACATTAACTCCATTAACTAATCTTTACATCCCCCTTCAAGCTGATAGAGATGGAAGCAGAGTCAGCTTGGCATGAGTTTAGTTTTGAGGTATTTAAATCTAGGAGAGTCCAAGGCTTTGGTGAACAAATCAGCCAACTGATCAACTGATGGAATATGAGCCACTTGAAGTTTCTTAGCACCAATCTTTTCCCTTATGAAATGATAATCAACCTCTACATGCTTAGTTCTAGCATGGAATACAGGATTGGTTGCCAAGGACAAGGCACTGATGTTATCACACCAGAGAGTAGGAGTATGAGTTAACTGAACATGTAAGTCAGCCAGAATCTGTTGAATCCATACCACTTCAGCTGCAGTAGTTGATAAGGCCTTATATTCTGCTTCAGTGCTTGATTTAGCAACAGTAGGCTGCTTTTTAGCAGACCAGGAGATCAAATTGGAACCCAGAAAAGCACAATGGCCAGATGTGGATCTTCTATCAGCAGAGTCTCCAGCCCAGTCAGAGTCAGAGTAGGCTATCAGGTTAAGAGGACCATTTTGCATTTGCAAGCCATGATGGATGGTACCTTTAACAAATCTGAGAAGTCTCTTTAAGACTTGAAAGTGAGAGTTAAGAGGATTATGCATGTGTTGGCAAACTTTGTTGACTGCAAATGAGAGATCAGGCCTTGTGATAGTTAAGTATTGCAGAGAGCCAACAATACTTCTGTATAGTTGAGGATCAGAGAATGGAACATCATTTAACACCATGGGAGGTTTGGTAGCAATAGGAGACTCAGTGGATTTGCATTCAGTCATAGCAGCCTTAACTTGGAGATCAGTAGCATATTTGGATTGAGATAAAAATAAGCCTTTAGAATTTTGAGTAACTTCAATTCCTAAGAAGTAATGTAGAGGACCAAGATCCTTCATAGCAAATACTGAGCTCATGGAGTGAATAAAAGAAGAGATAGCTGTGGGGTTGCTACCAGTAATTAGGATATCATCAACATATACTAAAACAATCAAAACGTGTGTAGATGAATGTTGAACAAACAAGGAAGTATCTGCTTGACTGTTGACAAATTGCTGTTGTTGCAGAAAGGAGGATAGAGTGGAATACCAGGCTCTGGGAGCTTGTTTTAAACCATAAAGAGCTTTACTGAGTTTACAAACATGGTGAGGAACAGAGCTGTCAACAAAGCCCTGAGGCTGCTGCATATAAACCTCTTCTTCCAGTATGCCATGAAGAAAAGCATTGGACACATAAAGCTGTCTTATAGGCCAATTAAAATGAAGTCCTAAAGTTAACACAAGTCTGATAGTGGGCTGTTTCACAACTGGACTAAAGGTTTCAAAAAAATTCAAGCCTTCAGTTTGATGAAATCCTTTAGCAACTAATCTAGCCTTATACCTGGCTATACTACCATCTGAGTTTCTTTTGACTTTAAAAACCCATTTACAACCTATCACAGGTTTATTTGTAGGTAGGGGTACCAGGGTCCATGTCTTTTGACCCAACAAGGCATTGTACTCTTCTGACATTGCTGATCTCCAAACAGTAGATTTGTAAGCGGTAAGAAAAGTAGAGGGCTCAGTTGTCACGACCCATCCCACTACGCGTGGAAATAGGACACGTGGCACGCCACCAAGGCTCATCCAACAACAATATAATGATACACAGCGGAAAGAACTTTAAAACAACCCTGGGCATTTTAAAATTTAGGAACATTTCCCTCTGAGTGGACGAATCCCTTGAAAATTGGAGCTATAAAAAGTTTTGGCCAATTAGAAACACGTCAAAAGAAACAGTTTTGAAAACAGAGGTTCAGTCGACTGCCCAGTCGACTGTAATAGAGTCCAGTCGACTGTGCCTGGTTACTATTCGGATCAGTAGCTAAAATCTACAGTGGTTCAGTCGACTGCTCACTCCCCTCAGTCGACTGTGTTAAGCAGAATAAAAAATACAACATATTACAAAGTGGTCCAGTCGAATGATCTGGGGATCCAGTCGACTGCTTTTCCATTATTAGAAGCAGTAGCCAAAAATCAATAGTGTTCAGTCGACTGATCAAGGGTCCAGTCGACTGTTTCTCTTACTATTCACTTTCAGTGTCTCAATCCCACGGGATTCAGTCGACTGATCCTGGGTCCAGTCGACTGCTCCCCTGCTGGGCAGCCTGTAAAGAAATATCAATAACTCATGCTTCTCCACACCAACCACAATCACAACCATAACTGATTTTCAACATTTAAAACACAACTACAGACGTTCACTTACAAGATTACAATACTACGAAACTAATCCATAGCTCTATTACAACATAATATTACAATTTCAAATCCTTACACAAGTTTTTTTTTAGGATTAAACAAAAACATATACAAATGTGGTTCCCCGGCGTTCCTCAACGGCCTCATTCCTCACGATTCTTCTAGTCTTTCTTCTTACCTGCAATGGAGTACGTCTCCACTGCTCAGCTATATGCTGAGCGTACAATTCTAAATGTATACTTATATGACAGTTCATGATTTAAGCATCTTAAAACACATAGAAATAGTCTCTAGGGTGAGTGGTACGCATTCATCCGGTCGATGCCGTAGGAGGCCCACCTCTCCCACGCATCTCGTACACTGGTTGGGCCTTCCTCCATACCAGGTACCGTGTACTGGTTGGGCCCACCTCCAATCCAGACACAACCACAACCACAATTCCAATTCCATTTCAATCACAATCACAATCCTCAAGGTTCGAGGAGCTTACCCCGGATGAATTTGCACCAAACTCCCCTTTGACCCAAGTAGACACATAACATGCTCACATAAACAGTTATATGTGATTTTATCATAATTTCACGTGCATAATTAACGGGCCTAACTAATACATGAATTTTGCCCGGATCCAAGAATATCAAAGTTGATGTTCAAAACATGAAAATCCATATATTTCATAGATCTAGAATTCATACCTCATGCGATTCTCTTCAAACTTTGAAGGATCGTCTAGGGGGCTAAATAATCGTCGGATTCCAAATTATACGCGATTCCTACGAGTTTTACTAGGTTTTCTCCAAAAGTCTAGAATTAAGATTTTTACAAAAAGTTGTCAAACATGGCCTAAGTAGTATCAAAACGTAGGTCTTACCTCCACGAGTTCAAATCTGAAATCTGGAGAAAATCTGACGAACAGAAGGTCGTCGATCGGCATCGCAAAGCCCGTTGGCTCAATCTCCCTTCTCTCTCCTCTCTCTATAGATATTTTTAGAAGTTGTGGATGAGAATGAAATCTCATCCACTTCTATATATAGACAAACTTTGCAGAAATTACGTTTACCTCCCCGCAAGTTTCTCAAAACTTCTCATTAACCCATGAAACTTCGCACACTTCCATTTTATAACTTTATGAATGAAAACTATAAATTTCAAAAGTTTTCGACAAGATCTCGTTTGGGTCCAAATAACGTCCGAAAACTAAATTAGGTGGAATCTCTACAAAACCTACCTTTTTAATTAACGTATCACTCACGTTCTCACCACAGTTCTCAAAATGATATATTAAAGTATCCAAATACCATATTTATACTACACAGGTATAATTACTATTCACAGGAATACCAGATAAAGTCAAATAACATTTAAATCATATAAATGCCATTTACTCATGATCATGCAATATGAACTGCCTTGTTCCCGTGTCTTCACTGACACCTTACCGTTGACTCACAGTCAACCTCAACTCAAATTATTAATAACATTAATAATTTCAAAATCACAAATAATGCATTTTCAAAATCATAAATTTCTGGAACGGGTGTGACAACTCTCCCATCCAAAAAGGAAGTTTGTCCCCAAACTTTACCTCATGAGTCGAATAAGTACGGATACTCATTCTTCATGTCTTCCTCACTTTCCCACGTAGCCTCTTCCACCGTATGACTACACCACAATACTTTTACCATCGGAATCATCTTAGTTCTTAAGACTTGCTCCTTTTGATCGAGAATCTCGACCGGTTGTTCCACATAAGTCAAGTCTCCCTGAATCTGCAGCGGTTCAGGTACAATGATCTTACTCGTATCAGTCATACAATGTCTCAACATTGATATATGAAATACATTATGTACATGTTCCAATTCTGACGACAATGCCAATCGGTAAGCTACTGGACCGACCCTCTCTAGGATTTCAAAAGGTCCTATAAATCTGGGATTGAGCTTTCCCCTCTTTCCAAATCGGACAATGCCTTTCGAAGGCGATACTCACAAATAAACAAAGTCACCTACTGCGAATGTCATCGGTCTCCATTTCGAGTCTGCATAACTCTTATATCGGCTCTGAGCTACCTTAAGTCACTCCTGAATCAACTTCACCTTCTCAGTAGTCACCTGTATTAACTCAGATCCTAATAACTTTCTTTCTCCCACCTCAGTCCAACAAACCGGTGATCGACATTTACGCCCATACAAAGCTTCATACGGTGCCATACCAATACTTGACTGAAATCCGTTGTTATACGCAAATTCAATCAATGGTAGATGCTTCTCCCAATCACTCCCAAAATCTAATACACAAAGTCTCAACATATCCTCTAGCGTCTGAATCATGCGCTCTGACTGTCCATCGGTCTGAGGATGAAATGCAGTACTGAAACTCAATTTCATACCCATAGCCTTTTGCAAACTTCCCCAAAACCTTGACGTAAAACTACTATCACGATCGGATATAATCACTACTGGTACTCCATGTAGTCTTACAATCTCTTTCATATACAATTCCGCTAATTCGGACGGCTTAGTAGTCTTAATTGGTAGAAAATGAGCTGACTTGGTTAATCGGTCCACTATAACCCAAATCTTGTCATTCTTGCTGAATGATCGGGGAAATCCTGAAACAAAATCCATCGTGATCTCATCCCACTTCCATTCTGACACTGGCAATGGTTGTAGTAACCCTGCGGGTACTTGTCTCTCTGCTTTGACCTGTTGGCATGCCGAACATTCAGATACAAACTTAGCGACTTCACGCTTCATACCCTTCCACCAGAAGTTTTCTCTCAAGTTTCTGTACATCTTATTACTTCCCGGGTGCACTGAATATTTCGTACTATGAGCTTCTTCTAGAATCCTCCCTTTCAAGTCTTTCACATTCGATACACATAATCGATTTCCTAGTTTCAACGTTCCTTGTTCTAACACAAAACCAAGTCGTTTCCCCAAAGATATCTCGTCCCTCATTTTGCACAAATAGACATCGTTAAATTATTCTTTCTGAATCTCATCAGTAATATCTGGGTGTGCTATGATTGCCATCATTAAACCATCATTGGTTCCTGGAATCACATCCAATTCTAAGCGTTCCATCTCTTTTATCAATTCTTTTTGTTGTGTTAGCTCATCAGCTAAATTCCTCGGCGTCTTTCGGCTTAACGCATCGGCTACTACATTCGCCTTTCCTGGATGGTACTCAATCGAAAGATCGTAATCCTTCATCAACTCCAACCATCTTCGCTGTCTCATATTCAAGTCCCGTTGGGTGAAAATATATTTCAAACTCTTGTGATCCGTGAATATCTCACACTTTTCCCCGTACATGTAGTGTCTCCAAATCTTCAAGGCATGAATTACTGCGGCTAATTCAAGATCATGGGTCGGATAGTTAACCTCATGTGTCTTCAATTGTCTAGAAGCATAAGCAATTACTTTACCACCTTGCATAAGCACACATCCCAACCCTTTGTGTGAAGCATCACTATAGATTACAAATCCTTCGGTTCCAGATGGTATTGTCAATATCGGTGCTCTCGTCAACCGTGACTTCAACTCTTGGAAACTGTCTTCACATTCCTGACTCCATTCAAAGATAACACCCTTTCTCATTAACTTTGTCATAGGTAAAGAAATCTTTGAGAAATGTTCAATAAAACGGCGGTAGTATCCCGCCAATCCCAAGAAACTTCAAATTTCAGATACAGATGTCGGTCTTTGCCAATTTGATACAACTTCTACTTTGTGAGGATCAACTGAAACTCCATTCTTGTTAATCATGTGACCAAGAAAAGTAATACTAGGTAACCAAAATTCACATTTCTTGAATTTCCCAAATAGCTGCCTTTCCCGCAGTCTCTGAAGTATCAATCTCAAATGATTCTCGTGTGTTATCTCACTTGGCGAATAAACAAGAATATCGTCGATGAATACTATCACAAAGTCATCCAAATAATCCTTGAATACTCGATTCATAAGATCCATGAACGCGACTGTTGCATTTGTAACTCCCAATGGCATAACTAAGAACTCATAGTGTTCATAACGCGTTCTGAAAGCTGTTTTCTCAACATCTTCGGCCTTCACTTTCAATTGATGATATCCCGATCTCAGGTCTATCTTGGAGAATACTTGTGCCCCACGAAGTTGATCAAATAAGTCATCAATTCTGGGTAGTGGATACTTGTTCTTGATTGTCAACTTGTTCAGTTCCCGATAATCAATACGCATTGAACCGTCTTTCTTCTTTACAAACAATACTAGAGCTCCCCACGGCGATATACTTGGTCGGATGAAACCTTTATCAAGTAACTCTTGTAGTTGAACTTTCAGTTCTTTTAATTCTACTGGTGCCATCCTATACGGTGCTTTGGATACCGGTTTTGTGTCTGGCTTTACCTCAATGGTGAATTCAATTTCCCTCTTAATCAGGACGTCTGGTAAGTCATCGAGAAATACATCTGGGTACTCTCGCACTACTGGAATATCCCTTACTGTTGATTCGGTCGCTGAGACATCAGTCACTGAACATTGAAATCCCTGACATTCCGTTTTCAATAACTTTCCCGCTCGGATAGCTGAAATCAAGTACGGTGGCGGTGTAACCCCACTCCCTTGAAAACAAAAGTTCCCATATGCCGGTGATCAAAAATTAACCTCTTTCCGTTCACAGTCTATTGTGGCTTGGTTAAGAGCTAACCAATCCATTCCCAGTATCACATTGAAATGATTCACTACAATCGGTATAAGGTCTACGGTCATTAACTTCTTACCTATTTTGATCTCACAATCTTTATATATCGTAGATGTCACTACCGGTTTACTAAGCGGCACGGCAATGGATAAATCATATCCTAGTGGTGCGGACTTAACATTCAAATGTCCAACAAAGTTATAAGATACAAACGAATGCGTAGATCCCGAATCAACGAGTATGCATGCTAAGTGTGAACATACAAACACCATACCTGAGACCACTGTATTAGTAGCAGCCACGTCTCCAGGGTTCATCTGGAATGATCTTCCCTAACGTTGCTCCGTCCTTTGTCCTCCGTCACTAAACTGCTTAGGCTTCGAACCACTAAAAGCCATAGAACTTGCCCCTTGTTGAGAACGCTTCTTTGGGCAATCCTTCGCTCGGTGTCCTAAGGTACCACAATCAAAGCACTTGAGTTGCGAGTAAGTCGCAGAACTCACACTGTTTTCCCCTGTAGATCTGTTCTGAAAGTTGGTCAGAAAACATCGACCGGTGTGTGGTCGGTTGCAAAGCGGACACAATGGTATATTACTTGGTACTCTCCTAGAATCATTAAAACCAGAACTAGAGCCTCGTGAAAATGACTTCTTAAAAGAAGATACCCCCTGACTTCGGTCACCACCCTCATGACTTCGCTTCCCTTGGTGATTTTGTCTCGATCTCTCTATTCCACTTTCGGCTACAAGTGTCGTCTGCTGTACTGCGGCAACAGTCGAATGTTCGTAGGTCTCTACTCTCAACCGGATATTATCCCTTAAACCCTCTTCAAATTTTCTTGCCCTATCTTCCTCTTCTGGCACTGAACCCTTACCAAACCTCAACAACGCGTTATACTTGGAAGTATACTCCGTTACAGTCATGTCTCCTTGTTTGAGATTATCAAACTCTCGTTTCTTTGCATTGTAGGCGGCTCGCGGAAAGAATCGGCGATTGAATTCCGCCTTGAACCCCTCCCAAGTAATTGGTGCTCCTTGATCTAAAACGTTTATCCACCAGTTCTGAGCTTCACCCCTCAATACGTCACTTGTGCTCTCAATCTTCTCCCTATCTGACATCGGAATAGATCGAAAAATTCGTTCCATGTCCATGACCCAATGTTCTGCCAATGTTGTATCAGGTGTCCCATGAAATTCCATTGGTTTCTTCCTCGTAAACTGTTCGGATATGGATCTCATACCCCTATTCTCAGGTGGATGTACCACAGTTAACGGCGGTGTTTCGAATGCAGGTGTTGGAGGCAATCGTTCCGCTATATTCCGTATCATTTCCCCCATACTCCCCACCATTTCTGCCATTTCATTCATACGTCGAATGTGTGGCGATAGATTTCGCTCTTCGTCACTCATGATTACAACCCTGTAGTTCTCAATGCATAAACACTATGCATGTAAAACAATAACAATATCATGTATATAAACATACATATGCATCAAACATCTCTAATATGTATGGATGCAATTTAAAACATGTGACAATTCACTCAACACTCCACTCGTCGTCGAACATTTCCAAAATTTTGTTACATATAGCTCTGATACCAATAAATGTCACGACCCATCCCACTACGCGTGGAAATAGGACACGTGGCACGCCACCAAGGCTCATCCAACAACAATATAATGATACGTAGCGGAAAGAACTTTAAAACAACCCTGGGTATTTTAAAATTTAGGAACATTTCCCTCTAAGTGGACGAATCCCTTGAAAATTGGAGTTATAAAAAGTTTTGGCCAATTAGAAACACATCAAAAGAAACAGTTTTGAAAACAGAGGTTCAGTCGACTGCCCAGTCGACTGTAATAGAGTCCAGTAGACTGTGCCTGGTTATTATTCGGATCAGTAGCTAAAATCTACAGTGGTTCAGTCGACTGCTCACTCCCCTCAGTCGACTGTGTTAAGCAAAATCAAAAATACAACATATTACAAAGGGGTCCAGTCGACTGATCTGGGGATCCAGTTGACTGCTTTTCCATTATTAGAAGCAGTAGCCAAAAATCAACAATGTTCAGTTGACTGATCAAGGGTCTAGTCGACTGTTTCTCTTACTATTCACTTTCAGTGTCTCAATCCCACGGGATTCAGTCGACTGATCCTGGGTCCAGTCGACTGCTCCCCTACTGGGCAGCCTGTAAAGAAATATCAATAACTCATGCTTCTCCACACCAACCACAATCACAACCATAACTGATTTTCAACATTTAAAACATAACTACAGACGTTCACTTACAAGATTACAATACTACGAAACTAATCCATAGCTCTATTACAACATAATATTACAATTTCAAATCCTTACACAAGTTTTTTTTTAGGATTAAACAAAAACATATACAAATGTGGTTCCCCGGCGTTCCTCAACGGCCTCACTCCTCACGATTCTTCTTGTCTTTCTTCTTACCTACAATGGAGTACGTCTCCACTGCTCAGCTATATGCTGAGCGTACAATTCTAAATGTATACTTATATGACAGTTCATGATTTAAGCATCTTAAAACACATAGAAATAGTCTCTAGGGTGAGTGGTACGCATTCATCCGGTCGATGCCGTAGGAGGCCCACCTCTCCCACGCATCTCGTACACTGGTTGGGCCTTCCTCCATACCAGGTACCGTGTACTGGTTGGGCCCACCTCCAATCCAGACACAACCACAATTCCAATTCCATTTCAATCACAATCACAATCCTCAAGGTTCGAGGAGCTTACCCCGGATGAATTTGCACCAAACTCCCCTTTGACCCAAGTAGACACATAACATGCTCACATAAACAGTTATACGTGCTTTTATCATAATTTCACGTGCATAATTAACGGGCCTAACTAATACATGAATTTCGCCCGGATCCAAGAATATCAAAGTTGGTGTTCAAAACATGAAAATCCATATATTTCATAGATCTAGAATTCATACCTCGTGCGATTCTCTTCAAACTTTGAAGGATCGTCTAGGGGCTAAATAATCGTCGGATTCCAAATTATACGCGATTCCTACGAGTTTTACTGGGTTTTCCCCAAAAGTCTAGAATTAAGATTTTTACAAAAAGTTGCCAAACATGGCCTAAGTAGTATCAAAACGTAGGTCTTACCTCCACGAGTTCAAATCTGAAATCTAAAGAAAATCTGACGAATGGAAGGTCGTCGATCGGTGTCGCAAAGCCCGTTGGCTCAATCTCCCTTCTCTCTCCTCTCTCTCTCTAGATATTTTTAGAAGTTGTGGATGAGAATGAAATCTCATCCACTTCTATATATAGACAAACTTTGCAGAAATTACGTTTACCTCCCCGCAAGTTTCTCAAAACTTCTCATTAACCCATGAAACTTCGCACACTTCCATTTTATAACTTTACGAGTGAAAACTATAAATTTCAAAAGTTTTCGACAAGATCTCGTTTGGGTCCAAATAACGTCCGAAAACTAAATTAGGTGGAATCTCTACAAAACCTACCTTTTTAATTAACGTATCACTCACGTTCTCACCACAGTTCTCAAAATGATATATTAAAGTATCCAAATACCATATTTATACTACACAGGTATAATTACTATTCACAGGAATACCAGATAAAGTCAAAAAACATTAATATCATATAAATGCCATTTACTCATGATCATGCAATATGAACTGCCATGTTCCTGTGTCTTCACTGACACCTTACCGTTGACTCACAGTCAACCTCAACTCAAATTATTAATAACATTAATAATTTCAAAATCACAAATAATGCATTTTCAAAATCATAAATTTCTGGAACGGGTGTGACATCAGTGGAGGATTCAGTAGACTCAGTAGCTATGTTAGCTGATTGATTAAATGGGACTTTAGGTTTAGAGATGCCAGCTTTGGATCTAGTAACCATGGTATGAGTGTTGGTTGTGGAAGAAGAGGGAATGATTGGAGGATTAAGAGAATGAATAGTAGAAAAAATAGGGGAAGGGATGGTTGCAGAAGTAGATTTAGGGGAGATGGAAGCTGAATTGAGAACCATATTATTAGAAAACAACTGATAAGTGGACAAGTGAGGAGCTAAAGATGATGGAGTAGATGCAGGAGAGATGGAGAAAGGAAACTCAGTTTCAATAAACTGAACATGCATGGAGATAAAAACTTGACCAGTATTGATGTCAAGGCATCTATACCCTTTTGAGTCTAGGGAATAACCATGAAAAGCACAAGGTTTAGACTTGGGAGATAGTTTGGAATCCCTATACGGTATTAGCCAAGGAAAGCAGGTACACCCAAACACTCTAAGCATAGTAAAGTCAGGAGAAACATGAAAGAGCAGCTCATAGGGTGTTTTAAAATGCAGATTGAAAAAAGGCAATCTATTAATGAGAAAAGTAGCAGTAAGAATAGCATCAACCCCAGTACTTTAATGGCATAGAAGACTGAGAAAGAAGAGTTAGAGTAGTCTCAATGAGATGTCTGTGTTTTCTCTCACTGACTCCATTTTGTTCTGGAGTGTGAGGACAATTCTTCTGATGAATAATGCCATGATGGTGAAGGAAAGAGGTCATGGATGAATTGACATATTCTCCCCCATTATCTAACCTTAAGACCTTAATCTTAGAGGTAAATTGATTTTCAACAAGACTTTTGAGTTGCACAAAAGTTTTGAACACATCAGACTTGTGATGAAGAGGATATAGCCAAGTAAACTTTGAGTAATAATCAATGAACAGAACATAAAACCTATAACCAGAGACTGATAATGTAGAAGAGGGACCCCAAACATCTGTGTGTATGAGTTGTAGAGAAACAGTGGAAGCAGAGTGAGACTGAGTAAATGGGAGTCTATGGCTTTTAGACTTGAGACATGGATGACAAGGAGTTAAAGATGAAATGGACAATGGAATTTGATACTGTGATGCAAGAATTCCCATGATTTTGGAAGAGGGATGTCCCAATCTTAGGTGCCACTGATGAGTAGTAGACTGAATTGAAACAAGTGCAGTGGGTGAAGATGGAGGTTTGAGAATAGAAGACACTGAAGGTGCAAAGGGGTACAAACCTTGATGACAAGGTCCTTGGAAAATGATTTGATTAGTGAGTTTATCTTGAACAGCAAATCCATCACTATCAAAGATAAACCTATAATTGTTATCTTTTGCAAGTTGATAAACAGATAACAAGTTGTGGCTAATGTCAGGAACATGAAGAATTTGAGAAAGAGAAAGGGGTTTGGTTGTGTAGGTAAGACACCATCACCAGTATTCTGAATATTGATTGCTGCACCATTTCCAACTGATACAGAGGAAAAACCTGTATAAGGCTTGAGACAATGGAGATTACTCAGATTCTTTGTCAAATGACTTGTAGCACCAGTGTCTAGAAACCATTGAGTTGAATGAGAAGAGGTAGATTGGGAATGATTAGTAGCAAGAAAGGCTTGAGGTTGGCTTGGTACATGTGAAGAATTTTCTGAAAAAGGAAAGGGTGAGTTAGACTGACTATCCAAGTGCCAATTTTCTTGAGGAAAAGACACAGAAGTTGAATTTTGAAGTGGATGAAATTGAGACTGAGAAAAGGGAGAAGAAATAGGTGTGGGTAACAGTGGAGATGATGGGATATCTTCTTTCTGAACAACAAGATGTGCTTGAGGTGGGTTTTGAGAATTATGCATCTGAAATGAATGGTTAAACCTATGATAACATTCTGAAGCACTGTGATTTCCTTTTCCACAAATTTGGCAAAAAACTCTATGAGAATTTTGTCTACCATAGCTAACATAACTAGTATTTCTACCTCCTCCTCCTCCTCGAAACCCCCCTCTGTTTCTTCCTCCTCTGTTGAAATTAAAACCTCATGATCTATTGAACTGGTTGAAATTTTGATTATTCTGTGACTTAGCAGAATTGTTATTTACTGACATAGTTGCAAAAGTAGTAGTAACCTGATTAGGGGTTTTCTGTTCCCTGTTGATATGGATTTCCTTAGATCTCAACATTGCATGTAGGTCACTCAATGACAAGGACTGAGAACTAGTTCTAAGAGTTGATTTCAATGAAGCATATTCACTAGAAAGACCATTAACAGTATATAGAACTAGATCTTCATCACTAACAGGAGACCCAGCTGAAGCTAACCTATCAGCACAAGTCTTGATGTTATCAAGATAAGAATCCATAGATCCCTCTTTTGTTGCATTCAGTAACTTGAGTTTGATCTCATGAATATGAGATCTTGAATTCGAGATATATCTTTTCGCTAAATGTATCCAGATTTGTGATGCATGTTCATAACCGATGATTTGTGGCAAAATTGCAGTTGAAATTGTTGCATTTAGACAACTAACAAGTTGCTAATCAATGTTAATCCATTCAATGAAAGCCGGATTAGAGATTACCTGACCAGTTGCATCTGTAATTTCAGCAGGGGGTTGAGGAATCGAACCTTCAACAAATCCAAGAAGTTGATTGGCTCTTAGAACACTTCGTAGTTGAAGAGACCAAACCATGTAATTATCTTGATCCAATTTGATTGTAACTAAATAATTGAGATTAGAGACGAAGAATACAAGATTGGAGGGCAGATTCAGAGATGGCAGTATCGCCATAGCTAAAGAACGATGGTGAAAAAAAAATTGCAGAGATTTACAAGGGCAAGAATCGCAAGCTTTGATACCATGAAGAATGTATTGAGTAGTCTAGAAGTTATTCTCATTAATTCAAAGAAAGAGACAGTTACAGTATGTATATAGAGATGAGAGATTAGAGAGAGAGAGAGAGAGAGAGAGAGAGAGAGAGAGGAAGCAAAGTAGTTATAACTAAAAACTAACTCTCAGCACACTCTCTTAACCCTCTTAAACAGATTCTGTTATTACAGCATCTAAGGCACACATTAACTCCATTAACTAATCTTTACAACAGAAAGGCAATACTATATACCCCAAAGACAATATTACAGAGGTAGTATGCTTGACAACACATGCAGTGTTTTCAATTTAATCAGTACTATTTCAATGGATGGCAACATTTATGATTCAATCACACAAATGTAGTATTGTAAACAAAATAAGTCGATATGATTCACAACAAAGGTAGTATGATTCCCAAAAAAAAATTAACAGAAATAGTTCTTTTATGAGAGTCGTTGACACTAACACACATTGCTATAATTGATTTCCAATTTAGAGATACGCAAGTTTATCTAACAATCACATAAAATGGTAATATCATGATACTGTCTTTACGAATTTTGACTGAGATGAAATTTTATGTTCATCTCAACACGAACTGTTTAATATGTTCAAGAGAATATTAAATGGTAGTATCAAAAGTTAATTTCCCTTAAAACTTAGTCGACGCAAGGACGATGAACGCAAACATGCATTTTGGTTTTTCAAATAGTAATATGATACTCATGAATACAGTCGATCAGAATTATGATGTTATTGGAATCAGCAAGTGTCAAAGTGGACCTTTTCATTCAAACTCCAGGGCTTTATTGGAATTACTCTTTTCAAAATAAGCGTCCACTTCTATTTGTACATTGTTTAAGAAAGTTATATAATACTCGCATTAATTTTTTTGGTTCATTAAAGAGTCAATTTCTAATTTTACCCTTACATGTGAAGGGTGTTTGGCTTTTTGCTTGCTTTGGGACCACACACTAATGCAACTTTGTCTTTTTTACAAGGATAATTTTGGAAAGTAAGTAAAAATTATGACTGACGATAAAGGCACCCTCTATTTTTAATTAGGGCACCTAAATTTAAGTTAAAAAATCAGTTTTTTTTTTACCTTTTACTTTAATTAGTTAGGGCACCTCACTTATTTTACTATATATTATCTCTTTGTATATCTCTTCTTATTTATTTCCAAATCTTTGGCTACTTTTGATTTCTTTTTCTATTAACTCTTAATCTGTATTCAGCGTCTTCTTCGATTTGACTTCTTGTATTGTAAGTTTTTTTTTATTTTCATTAATTGTGATTCTTCTCTCTTCTCAATAGATGTCACATGATCCTCTTGAGCATAATTTATATAATAATATGAATTTGACCATATCAGGTTTTGAGATTGTTTCTTTGCATCATCAATTTATTACACTTTATGGTGAAATTACGTTTGTATGTGTGTGCGCGCGTGCGTTTGGCATGGGTCGTATTTATTCCATATTTATACTTTTCGCAATTTAGCAGCCACATCGTTGTTCCTTTTGTATAATCTAATGGTCTTAGGATATCCAGATATCAAGTGACGAATCCATTGAAACTGCTAAGCGTCTTGCACTGAAAGAAGGATTACTAGTAAGTTCAGCTGTTATAAAACTTTATAATTGCAAGCTTGCAAGTACCAAATTTATTTTATTATTATTATTATTATTATTATTATTATTATTATTTGAATATCTCTTAATTTTATAATATTTATGAAGATATATAATACCTAATTATGTGTGTTTTGCTTGTCCTTATAGTTTGGCCCAGTAATTTAGAAAATGTCACTTTAGTTCCTATAGGTACATAAGTGTGTTAAACAAGTTTAATAAGTCTCTTAGTGATGAATATTTTTGTCACCAAAAGTAAAAAAAATTGTCACAAAAAGTGTTTGAGGGACTAAAATGACACACTTTCGAAATTACATGGACTAGAATGACACTTTCTAAATTTAATTATTATTATTATTATTATTATTATTATTATTATTATTATTATTCTTTGAATATCTCTTAATTTTATAATATTTATGAAGATATATAATACCTAATTATGTGTGTTGTGCTTGTCCTTATAGTTTGGCCCTGTAATTTAGAAAATGTCACTTTAGTTCCTATAGGTTCATAAGTGTGTCAAACAAGTCCAATAAGTCTCTTAGTGATGAATAATTTTGTCACTAAAAGTAAAAAAAATTGTCACAAAAAGTCTTTGAGGGATTAAAATGACACACTTTCGAAACTACATGAACTAGAATGACATTTTCTAAATTACATGGACCAAATTGACATAAAGGGCAAACTAAGAAGGTGTAAAATATAGTTAAGCCAATAATATATAGTAAAATAAGTGAGGTGCCCTTACTAATTAAAGTAAAAAGTAAAAAACTAATTTTTTATCTTAAATTTAGGTGCCTTAATTAAAAAATAAAGGTGCCTTTATCGCCAGCCAAAAATTATATACCAATTTAAGAAAGTGGACACTTAATTATTTTGGGACTTCCAAAAAATGATATGTAGACACTTATTTTGGGAGGAAAGGAATAGTAATTACTAATTGAATAAATTGGTTTGGAAAGTACTTTAAATTCAATTAAGTGATTTTGGAAAACGTGAATTGAATTAAGTGATTTAAAAATAAAGGGTAAAATTCGCTTTATACCCCTGTAGTTTCCACCGAATTTCAAAATGGTCCCTCTAGTTCCAATTTCACCAATTTACTCCCTTTAGTTTCAAAATTGATTCAATTTGCTCTGGCCGTTAGTATCTATAACAAATACAAACAGAGAGACGTCACATGGAGTGCACATGATAAAAACTTAAGGCCAAATAGGGGTATAAGCTCATTTCCAGCCCAAAATAGACGATGGCTTATGTAAGCCTTTTTTGGTGCGAAATTTGCTAGTTGGATAGAGAAATCTATGAGAGGAAAGTGAAAGAGAGAGAAATCTGCAAGTTAGAGAGAGGAAGAGAGAGAAGGGAAATCCCCCCAGCTAGGGATGATATTTTTTTTTTGTTGATGTTGTCGCAAAGTTGTCCTAAAAACCTCGTGGAGATAAACCATGGAAGGAGGTTTCTTGGTTGCGAGAGATATGAAATACAAACTATGTTAATAGTGTAATTTGCTAGATGCACTTCTAAATGCACAATCAAATGCACCACCCTGCTTAAAAATGTTGGACCTCGTGTTGAAAAGTTTATACACAAAAAAGGGGGTGTGCAGAGTGTGCAAGCTTTTCAGCACGAAGTCTAACATTTCTAAGCAGGATTGTGTAGTTGGTTGTGCATTTGGGAGTGCATCTAGTATTACTCTTTTGTTATTATGTCTTCCAACATCTTAATTTATGTCTTCAAAGCTCTCTAGTGTCCCTCGTAATTACAGCGAAAACCATGCATGTGGGTTTTTGGGATGATACGATCCCCCAATTTGTGCTCGTGGAAGGCAAATAATCATGGGGATGCTTTGAAAGCTGAATGGGATCGAGACCCAGTTGGGTAGGGCTTGAGCAAGAGAGAAGGTCATGTGCGCGTGTTTGGTGGCCTGTAAACTAGGTTCTTTTGGGATGGAGACTAAAGTTGCAAATGAGTTTATACCCTATTTGCCCTAAACTTTTTAGCACGTGTACTCCATGTGACACCTCTCCATTTGTTTTCGTAATGGATACTAATGGCCAGAACAAATTGAACCAGTTTTGAAACTATAGGGAGCAAATTGGTGAAATTGAAACTAGAGGGGCCATTTTGAAACTCGGTGGAAATTACAGGGGTATAAAGTGTATTTTACCCTAAAAATAATGTAAAGTGAAATGGGATAATATTGGGGATGTGTTTCGGACGGAACGGATCGGAATACCCTCTTTTGGAAAAAATAACAAAAATTTCGGAAATTAAATAAGTGTTCCAATTTCCGTTCCGATTTTTTTCGGAATTTCATTATCCTTTCCGATTTCGGAATTTCAGAATTTTCGAAAATTTCAAAAATTTTCGGAATCTAAATTGTTCGAAAATTTTCGGAATTTTTCGGAATTGGAATCAGAAATTTTCATAATTTTTGGAATTTTCGGAATACAAAGACTATTGAAAGGGTAAGTCATGCTTTTATAGAGAGTCTCCTACTCTCTCCTTTCTCTTCTTATTCAATGTGGGACAAACTAGTTCACATTCTTCCAAATTTTTGGAAAATATTCAGAAATATTTTCGGAAAACATATTTTTGGAATTTTCGGAATTCCCAAAATAATTCCGATTCCGTTCCGATTTTTTTCGGAATTCCCGGAATTCGGAATTTAATTTTTGGTGCCAAAATCAGAAATTTTCGGATCGGAATCGGTTGGAATCGGAATTTCCATTCCAAATGACCCCCTAGATAACATTCGACCTTGGGGGCTTGTATAGTGGGCTGATGGGCTCAAGGCTTTTTGAACTTGGTTGGCCAAGGGGTCATGGATATGTACTACTCTCAACTTTTGAATGTTTATGGGTTTCAATAGCCACACTTTGGCTTTGTTTTGCAATAGTATGTTACTTTAATTTTTTTTAACATGATTTATCTTCAAATCTTTTCACCACTCTACTGCAGGCTTTAGCCTAACTCATCAACCTGATCCAGGGATATACCCAGGCTTACATTATTAGGTTGATCTGTCAACCCAGGCTTACATTATTAGGTTGATATGTCTCTTAGGCTTCACTTAAATTTCCTCCTGACTATGCTATTTGATCATCATGATTATTTGTATTTTGCTCTAATTGCATTAGACAAAGTCTCCCACATGCACGACTTATACTTTTTCATATATTTTTCATTAATCAACATGCTATGGACTTAACCAGCCTATTTCCTGGGATTGCGGTCAACCATTTTCTGTATATTTAACTTGAGAATTTTGTTAGTTGACGCTGCTTGACCATTGGCTTGGGCATAAGAGAGAGTAAAATTCACAATACTAAACCCATATTCAAATGCAAATTCTAAAACATTAGCCCTTGTAAAAACTGTGCCTTGATTGGCGATAATGGTTTGGGGAAAACATACTTATGGATGATGTTTTCTTTAATGCACTTGATCACTTCATTATGACTGACTGATTTAAGTGAACACCACCCACTTAGTAAAATAATATGTGGGCACCAGAATAAATGCTTGGTTCTTAGTTGATGGTGGGTAGATCTTGCCAATGATATCCTTTGCCCAACCCTTGAACGGCCATGACTCTATGACAGACTGCAGGTTGATGGTTGGTACATGCTGGATAGGTCCATGCTTTTGACAAGCTTGGCATCCTTCAGTAAAACATATACAACCTTTTAGTGTAGTTGGCCAATAATAGCCATACCTTATCAACCACCTAATCTTTGTCTCAGCCTGATGAGCGCCACACAATCCACTATATAGATCACTTGCTTCATCAGTTTTAAGACTTTAACCTTACATGGACATTTTAAAATCGATTCATCTCCTCCCTTCCCTAATCAACTTTCCATCAACCAGGAAGCAGTGCACTACCCTTCTTCTAGTGTTAATATTGGTGATAAGCTAAGGATCTTTTAGGAAGATTCTGATTCCTGATCAACCTGAACAAGCAATGCATGAAAGGAATTGTCATCCTCCAACACAAATGATCTAGATACTTGTGCAATTGAAATCACCATTTTGTAAATCATCCTTGAAGATTCTTAGACCTGGGGCAATCTGAGCCAACTCATGGGCTTCACCATTTTCTAACCTAGACACAAATTTCACTATTGTCTTAGAAAACTTATCAATCAGGTTGATGAAAATTGTATGATATTTTTCCAAGATATCATCATTGTACACTTTGTATCTTTCTCTGTTAATTGATTAATAACAAATCGAGAATCTCCAATCATTTCTACTATCATGGCTTTCATATCCAATAGAATTTTTAAGCCAATGATCAATGCGAGCGTGCCAATAACGTTCTTTGCCAACGTCCTCTAAAGAGGAACAAAGCCTTCGTTTTAGGTTTGATTGCTTTAATCAGAAACTAAAGACTTTTCAAAGTGAAATAATCAAGTACAAACACAAGAAACAATGGAAACGATTTTTCATTGATTTTAAGATAAATAAAAGATAGCTTGGAGTGGTAATTGTGCCTCCAAATTCAGTGACAAAAGGGAACACACGCCCTTTTGTAATTACAAACTTAATATACGCCTAAAATAGGGAGTTGATAGTACAAGAAAAAGAAAAAAGCAAGAAAAGTTAAAAAGATAGCTAGCTAGTTCTTGATGTGATCGTCTGAAGTCCCCTCCATTGCGTCGAGCTTCTTTTAAATGAAGAAACTGCCAGAAACTACTCTTGGCAGTTATTCTGAATGATAATCGCCACTGGACATGTGTCACGCTCAGGTAATGCCTCAGTAACCACCCTTACCACCTCATCACAGATGTGACAAATAATAATAACAGTATGATCCTTTTAATTAATCTGCATGGCTGACCAACACCAACACACGTGCTCAATTTAATATTTGCAACTTATTTATCAGTAGTCAAATATTAGTTATTTTGTGGTGCAAACACTCACAAATCTCATTTTGATCCTTAAATTTTTCTAACTTTCAAACCAAATAAATATTCTATTTATCCAAGTAGCCTCAATATCATTTGAGCATATGGGGATTCTTTGTTTTATAAGTGAAAATAGCATATAAATTAGGTATATAAACACAATTTTGTTTTGAGGAGCTATGGAGATATTAGTTTACCTTTGAATAGAGAACAAGAGATGACCCAATGGTAAGAGATTATCCCACCAGCAGCGCAGGTGATTGCGGTTTCAATGGGGTGGCGGGTTTATGTCTTGGGAGAGCACTACCCGGCCACTTATGCTGTTCAACCCAGCGCAGAAAAAATAGTAGAGAAATTGTGCCTTTGATTTATAATGTTGTATTTAACCTACTATTTGTGAAACCCACGGAAAAAAACATACAAACTTTCAAATCTTAGAAATAAAAAATTACAGTATTTGTATTTATACCTAAAAAAAATTCAGATAATGGTGCTTCCCCTAATTTCAAATCCTGACTCCGGCCATTAGAGGTGTCAAACGGGCCGGGCCCGGTCAAAGCGGGCCCCGATCGGGCTTTGGACCGGGTCGGGCCGGGCTTCACCAAACATCGGGCCGGGCCGGGCTTGGGAAAGGAGGGGGTGTGTCCGCCCTGGACCGGTGGCCGGGGCCTAGCGGGCCGGACATCGGGCCGGGCCGGACGGGCTAGCGGGCTTCCTTCGACTTTTGGCCTTGACCGTGGCGGGCTTCGGGCCGGGCTGGGCTTTTTCTTCATTTCGAGCCGGGTCGGGCCGGGCCATGGACGGAAGAATGTGTGTCCACCCCGGCCCGGGGTATGTGAACCGGGCCTAGCGGGCCGGGCTCGGGCCGGGCCAACCCGGCCCGTTTGACACCTCTACCGCCCATAACAGTCTGTAGGTTAATAAATTAACCTACTCGACCTGAAAATAATTCTCAGCCTTGGATTAGGGTTAATAATTTTCGGCCCAAGAACAGAGCGGGCCAACACTAGGGATGGCAACGGGGCGGGTATGGGACGGGGCCCCCATACCCCGCCCCCGCCCCCGCCCCCGCCCCGCTTCAGTAAACCCTCCCCCCGCCCCCGCCCCCGCCCCCGCCCCACCCCGCATAGTGCTCTGCCCGCCCCCGCCCCCGCCCCCGCCCCCGCCCCGCCCCCGGGGTCCCCGACCCCGCCCCGCCCCGCCCCGCCCCGATTATGTTTTTTTTTGGTACACAAATTGAAAAAGTACTCCCTCCGTCCCATTTTGAGAGTCTATTATTCCATTTTGGGATGTCCCAAAATAGTGTCCACTTTCCTGAAATTGATGTACAATTTTTACTTACTTTCCAAAATTATACCTCCTTGAAATCTACACCAAGACAAAACTAAAAAAGTTGTTGTAATGATTAGGGGCAATTGTGGAAAGTAAGTGTAGATTCTTTTTTTCTCCTTAATAAGTTGAGTTCCCAAAGATGGACTCTTAAAATGGGACAGAGGGAGTAATTTTTTTAATGCATTTTTTTCTCTAATAGTGCAGTTTTTTTTAACTTACCCAATTAGTTCCCTAATAGTGCAGTTTTTTTTTTAAAATGGTAATACACATAACTATTGAGGGGTAAAAATATAAATACAAGCATATTCGGGGCGGGGCGGATTTTTTTGACCCTACCCTACCCGACCCGACCGGACCCGGGTTTTTGAAAACCTCCCCCATACCCGCCCCTGACCCTATTAAGCCCCATACCCTACCTATTAGGGGCGGGGCGGGGAACCCGGAAAACCCACCCCATTGCCATCCCTAGCCAACACTCAACATATTATTATGAATTTGTGGCAGATGCGAGCATTGGGGGTTGGCCCATATCTTCTTATTGATGCTTTTGAACCTTTCTGATTCGGGAGAAGTTGTTGTATATCCTCAAGGAAGCGCTTATGTGGTACCCCACACCCAATAAGGTAGCGCTACACATAATTGTTAAGCCATTTAAATTTTTTGTGGTGGGTTTCATTGTTCGTGTGGCGTTCTGCTATTGGTTACGGAGTACCAAGTGGCATACCACGTGGTAGGTATCCAAAAATTTCTCCGGATTCGGACCCAAGTAGAAGGAGAACTGGAGAAGACAAAAATCGGGTTGTTGTATTCAAATATATAGGATTTAGGTTGATCCATCCGGCTATGAAAGTACACTTCGAAGAGAGAAGAGAACACGAAAGAGCGCTCCAGCCTCCAACCCTTTCTTCCGACGAAGACGATCAACTGACAGAGAGAGAGAGAGAGAGAGAGAGAGAGAGAGAGAGAGAGAGAGAGAGAGAAATGTCGAAGACACTGGTACAGCCGGTAGGGCAAAAGAGACTGACGAACGTGGCTGTTGTTCGATTGAAAAAGCATGGTAATCGATTCGAGATCGCCTGCTACAAGAACAAAGTCCTCTCATGGCGCTCTGGCGTGTAAGTTTCTCTCTCTCTCTCTCTCTACCACAAATTAATTTCATAACCTATTCCTCTTATGGCCACTTGTGGATTCTGATTTTTCAGAATAGCTCCTAATTTGAATGAATTTTATATGTATATATGCATTTGTTTGTGTTTAACTAAACTCATAATATGTAAAACTGTAACTGTCAATGTTGAAACCTGAATGTTTATCTGCAACATCAATTAGGAATACTCTCCTTACATACTAGATAATGATTAGCTTCACCAATTACAAAGAACTCATAGGTGGAATATTTAAATTCAAAAATTTTTGGATGGTACATCTGCAACTTATGGATTTGCTAGTTTAGCAAGTAATTGAAGTCCGCGAGGTGCCTGTTGTTGTGATCCTATTGCCTCTGCTGCAAATTAAGGAACCTGGAGCATATTGTAGTCACAGATAGATTATATCCATAAGTTTGTATATATATATAATTATATATCATAATTCATACTGATTATCCATTTAGACATGCCACTGGCCACCAGTGTAGTGCCTTGAAAACTGCCAAATTTAATTCGAATCTATACTTCGCATAAGACCAAGAAATACTATGCCATGATTAGCGCATGGGGTGCAAAAATTACCCCGTAGACCCAATCAAGCCGACCTCTTGGTTCGGGTCCAATGCTAGGTATACCAAACAAACCCTATAGAGATTTTAGTTGCATTAGGAGTACATGGTTTTGGGCTGCTTCCGAGTGATTTTTATGTGAATTTTCTGTGCCAATAACATCTCCAACCTCTTTATAGCCGCCATTGAAAAATCGCTATTTGCTGTCTGAATGGCCTAGAGAGGGGTGCGTAGGTTTGGTTGAAATATATGAGCCAATTAGAAAATATTTGAAACCAACCAGTTAACAATTGAGCAAACGGAAGAATACACTAACACAGAAAACGTACAACTCAACTCTGACCAAATGCGGTGAATTTGCACTCTCTTCTTAGTGGAACGAATTGGATCGCACACTATGTTCGTAGCTCTACTCACGAATCTCGATTTCTCACCGACTGCACCACCTTATGAATATCTCACAACAATGTCAGTCACCCTCAAATTTGTGTATTAGAAGGTTTTGTGGCTTGAAACAATCAAAAGAATTAACAGGTGTTCATCTTTATTGAATGAAAGCGCTGAACATGGGGTACAAAATGGCAATATGGAAAAAAGAGTTTTTCTCCTCGGGTGAGTCATTTTTTTTAGGTAAAAAGAAAATTGAAAAATGAGCAAACGCGCAAGGCGTTCGAACGGTAGTTGATCGATCGATTGCCCATCAAATGACAAGGGGACGGTGGCTTACCTGAACTTTTTATTGGAAATATGAACATCGTCCAATCGGCTAAGCGAACGACGAGCCTTTGTAATATAGTATATTAACTTTCCGAGGTGGCGTTCAATTAGCCAAACCTCGGCATCCTGGACAGAATTAAATAAATTACGCTGCACACTGTTCTATCTCTAAAGCCACCATTCGAATGCTAAGGTTGATTTTGTAAAGCACCACTGGGAGTAATCATTGTTTATCGATGTGTTTGTGAATCAACCTACGTATTTGGTAAGTATGTCCCATGTTCACTTACCAGCCTAATATTATGGTCGCTGAAATAGTGAGAACACCGATCTTTGTACCATAATCTTCAATTTTTATTTATAGAATGGTGTAAAAGAAAGGAAAACAATGGAGACGAAAGGAGGAAAAAGGTGCATATCGAAGATGGAAGAAGGCACCTAAATTACACTGTGCCATGTTAGGAACAGTTTGGAACCGAGTACTGACCTAACCAACCCATAAAGGTCCCGGTGGTCTGCATCGGTTCCATCTGTTGATCCTTTTTCGGCTCTTTTCCAGTTCAGGAGATCTAACCAGGGCCAGTTCAGTTCTGCATTCTACACTAACCCCCTTTTGCCCACTTGGTGCACATGTCTCCTAGTCCTAGGTTCCTAATACAACCCCTGGCCCAATAAACTAGAAGATCTACAATCTAAGGCATAACCCAGTGCCCTCCAAAAAATTGAGAAAAGTGAACTCCACAACATATGTGCCATCTCAAAGGGGAGAATAGTTCGCTCTTTTTTAGTATTTGGAAATGAAAATTCTCTCTTTGTGCTCATGCTCTCTTGTGAAGATACCTTCATATTGTGGAACGGCACCATGTGCATCATACTCACTGTTTTCGTACTTTTTGATCTTTTTATTTGCCGGACATTAATGGACGTGAAAATAGTTCAAGCCCATTTTTGGATGCGAACAAAATATAGCATTCTCATATCTTCTGACTTCATATCTAGTGACTAGAATTATATTATTTTCCATTTCTTGTTGGCATTTTCATTTATGCATGGTAGGTAGTTGTATATGATGCCATCTGCCTTTTCATTCCACTGCCGAAAAAAAATTTGAAATCTCATTGAGAGTATATACAATTCATAAACACCTGTGTCCATATGCTCAATTGATACACCCAAAATTGGCTCTACTATATGACCGAGTAGTTCTACTCGGCGACCGGCCCCCGTCCCGTTCCGTTCCGTCCGGTCCCGACTATCTGAGACTTCTCGGCCATGTAACTGGAAGCTGTCAGGGAAACCCGACCTACAGGTCGGGATAGCATTATTCGATCACAGTACAACTTGGTAACAACTCGGCTAGCCCAGAGGTACATCCCAAATAGCTCGGCTCCAACAGTTTCCTAAACAAACCAGGACAGGTCAGCAAGCTCGTCCCGAGCGGTAGACCTGCCGACCCGAGGCCCGACCAAACAGGTCGGGATTGTAACGCTGCCCTGGCCCGTCAGGGATATAGCACGGCCCAGCCCCAGGGCGTGGTCCAGAATGTTCTAGACAGTTTCCTATACAAGTTAGAAGACTAATGGAAAGTGTAAATTGTTTCCTAATCCAATTAGGAAACCCCAAAATTGATGCCAATCAATCCTAAATCAGATTGTATTACTTAATATGTATAATTTTCTTGTCGAGTATGTTTCTTGCATCTATAAAAGAGACCACTCACCCCCATAGAAAGGGATCGACTTTTAGTCTGCATAGCACTCCTATAGCAATCACAATCGTCCCTGGCCGACGTGTGGTAGCTCCAAACTGTTGTTGGTTCACCAAAGGTCCTCGGCTTTTTTGCAATATAGTGAACGTGCTCAGACACACACGTGAACGTAGGTTAATTCATTAACAGGGCCGAACCACATACAAATCCGGTCTTACATTATCTCTTACTACTTCTCTTTCCTTGATTTGCTTTAATTCATTTTGCCCAAAAATTGCACCATCAGCTTGACGCCGTCTGTGGGAATTACAGATTTCTCAAAAAAACAAAATTTCTTTGCTGATAGTCATGTCTCCAAAGAAGGGTAAGAAGGCTGCGCAGCAGGCTAACCGAGACATTCCGCTGGCCCTGGCACCGGCCATAGCAGTCCTGACATCTGAGCAGATCACTGCAACTTTAATACAACTTCTGGTGGGCCAGCGCCAAACCCAGTAGCAGATTGAAGTCCTGCTGGCCCAACAAAACAATCTACCACCTGCTGGGTCACAGCCTGGGAGCGCAGTGCGTGGTTGTGAGCCCATTTGGACCCGACAATGTGCCAAGAAGAACCCGAACCGTGTTGGAGATGCAAGGGAAGTCATCAACGAAAGGTGTGCTGTCCGAGGGGAGAGGCAGGAGCATATGAACCGGGAATCGGTCCAGGATCGCTCGTCAAGAGCTGAAGTGATCCTAAGCACACGATCAACATGAGTCATAGCCGAGCTCGATCCCAGGAGACAGCACACCGCGAGGAGGAAGCCTCTTCCACTGACCCGACCTATGTCCCGAATACCGTCCGGGAAGGTGTGGTGGCCTGCATCAAGGATTTAGAGAAACAGATCGACGGGATGGCCAAAAAGCTCGGCCAAAACCCTACTCAGAATTACGCCAACACCAGGATTGAGTCATCGTTCTCCAGCCATATCATGAGGTTTGCCATCCCGGGCAAATTTAAACAGCCTCGTCTAGATTCTTATAATGGCTCGGGAAGCCCGGTCGACCACGTCTGGACCTACAAGGCTCAGATGGCCCTGGCCACCAATGCCGACGAACTGCACTGCCTGGCCTTTCCAGAACTTTGAAAGGCACGGCTGCTCAATAGTTCCACTCCCTGAAGCCCCTATCGATCAAAGATTTCAAGGAGCTCAGCAACCAGTTCATTAGCCAGTTCATAGGCATGCTTGACTCTGCTCACTGTCAGACACTGGAGGGGAGAGTCGTTGAAGGATTACACCGATTGTTCAACCAATAGAAGCTTCAAGTCCACAACTTGAACGAGACAGTCGCCATTATAACCTTCTGCTCGGGAGTTCAACACATCAAGTGCGCCACGTCGTTCTACATAAACCGAACGACAACCTTGGTTGAACTCGCAGAGAGGGTTGAAAAATACATTGACACTGCAGAATTTCTAAAGACCGACGACCCCGAGCAAGAAAGCAATGAGCCTATAAGAAGTAAGCGGAAGCGGGATCATCCTGAGAAGAATAACGTAAAGAAGTCTATTGGTTCTGGCAGTTCCTTTAGTGTTCACCAGCGGTCGGAGTCCGGCAGCCCTGACCAGACCTCCAGCTCACAGCGGTCTGAGTCCGGCAGCCCCGACCCGACCTTCAGTTTGCAGCAGTCAGGATCCAGTGATCCCGACCTTGCCTCTAGCTCGGAGTAATCAGGAGCCCGGTGATCTCGACCCGACCTCTTGTCTCCAACAGTCTTGACGAGTCCAACTACAGTGGTACTTTTGCCCGATCATAGCATGAGGCTCCACGGACTGTCAGAGAGCTCCTGCAAAGACCTCGAGATCACACCTGAGGCACCCAGAAGACCTCAGGATCATACTCGAGGCATTCAGAAGACCTCGGGATCACACCCAAGGCACCCAAGACCTCGGGATTACACTCGAGGCATCAAAAGACCCTGGACCTACTAAAGCTTGGGGGGCAAGACAGAATAAAAATTACAGAAAGTCACACCGAGTATTTTACATGCCTTGGGGTTAATTGAGTGAAACTCTTAGAGTCTTACACAACCCGAGCGCCTACAATACTCAAAGGCAATAACTCCACTTATGCCCAAACCTCTTAGGTTGGCCAACGATAGAGGAGTAAAAAAGGACCCTAAAGCAACACGCTTTAGGTCAGTTCCACCAACATGGTCAAATTCTTCTCCCAACAGTCTTGATGAAGGCTCACTGGGCAGGAGATAACCATCCGAGGGAGTTAGCATAAAAAAGACCCTAAAGCAATACGTTTTAGGTTGACCTTTCTTATATGGTCAAATTTTTCTACCCACAACCTTGGCGAAGGCTTACGGGCAGAAGATAACCATCCTAGGAGCTAACTCAAGCAAAAGACTCCGAATTAGGTTGAGTCTCAACTCTTAGCCAATTCCCGAGCACTTAAAGCCCGAGCACTTAAAGATTTCGAATTAGGCTAAAGTCTCAACTCTTAGCCAGTTCCCGTGAGTTCACCAAACTCAGAAGCTCTGAGGCAACTTTCCCAAGCAGTTAACAGATTTCTAAATTTGACTCAATATAGCATCAAGCCAACCTTAGAAATGGGTGGTAAGATGATACACCCAAAATTGGCTTTACTATATAACCGAGCAGTTCTACTCAGTGACCGGCCACCGTCCCGTCCGGTCGCGACTACCTGAGACTTTCCGGCCATGTAACTGGAAGCTGTCAGGGAAGCCCGACCTACAGGTCGGGATAGCATCATCCGATCACAGTACAACTCGATAACAACCCGGCTAGCCTAGAGGTACATCCCAAACAGCTCGGCTCCAATAGTTTCCTAAACAGACCAGGACAGGTCAAAAGGCTCGTCCCGAGCGGTAGACCCGGCGACCCAAGGCCCGACCAAATAGGTCGAGATTGTAACACTTGCCTGGCCCGTCAGGGATACATCACGACTCAGCCCCAGGACGTGGTCCAGAATGTTCCAGACAGTTTCCTATACAAGTTAGAAGACTAATGGAAAGTGTAAATTGTTTCCTAATCCAATTAGGAAACCCCACGATTGATGCCAATCAATCCTAAATCAGATTGTATTACTTAATCTATATAATTTCCTAGTATGAGTAGGTTTCTTGTATCTATAAAAGAAACCACTCACCCCCATAGAAAGCGATCGACTTTTAGTCTGCATAGCACTCCTATAGCAATCACAATCGTGCCTGGCCGACCTCTGGTAGCTCCAAACTGCTGTTGGTTCACCAAAGGTCCCCGGCTTTTTTACAATATAGTGAACGTGCTCAAACACACATGGACGTATGTTCATTCATTAACAGGACCGAACCACATACAAACCCTGTCTAACATTATCTCTCACTACTTCTCTCTCCTTGATCTGCTTTAATTCATCTTGCCCAAAAATTGCATCATCACTCATTATGCATGTTCATTTGTTCCAGAGATCCCCGAAAAAAAAGGTACACAGAGATGTTTCCTCAGGTGTAGATCTTTTAAGTGATGTATGTCCGGCATCTTTTTGGTAACAAATCTCTCTAGTTTGGGAGGTCATATTGCTTATGAGGGATTTTATGGTCCATTCATGGGTGTATTAAGTAAACCATCATACTGCTGATTACCTCTCTTTCTTTTATTTTTATTTATTTTATTTATTTATTTTTAAATACGTAAACCTACATAACCCTATAAAGAGCTTGTAGATCATTAAGATTGAAATGCTCAGTCTTTTTGTGAAATGTTGAAATAGAGAGAAGGATTTGGATGAAGTCTTGCAGTCACATACTGTTTATTCAAACGTTTCAAAAGGAGTTCTTGCCAAGTCGAAAGAATTAGTAGCAGCTTTTGGGACAGATGATCAAACAAAGATATGTTTGGAGGTACGTGAAATAAATTTTCTATTCCATTTGAAGTATAGATGGTTGGAACTAACTCATATCTTTGATATGTTAGTTAACCTATCTAAAATTTCAGTTTTGTTTCAATTGTTTTTATTTAGAACATGTTTTGTTAGCTAATGCACTTTAATGTGTCAGATATTGGATAAAGGAGAGTTACAAGTTGCTGGGAAGGAGAGAGAATCTCAGTTATCAAGTCAATTTAGGGATATTGCAACCATTGTTATGCAGAAGACTATCAACCCTGAAACTCAGCGTCCGTACACAATTAGCATGATTGAGCGTTTAATGCATGAAATTCACTTTGCTATTGATCCTCATAACAGCTCTAAGAAGCAGGTGAGTTAATTTATCTCGTCATAAATTAATAAGATGCCTATAAGTCTGTGATTCTTCACATTGAAATGAATTTTCTGTAACTTACGGCTTTATGTGTGAGCTCTGTCTTATTTATCTCATGATTCTCATCTTATTTGAATTTGACTCCGAGAAACCAACGTACTTTATTTCTTTAATGGCCAAACCATGACAGAACTTACGTTCCGCTGTTGTAGCTTGTGCCATTTAATCCTGGTGGCGTTGTGATTGAATTGACTCAACTCTTTAACCAGTTTTTCGTTCATGGATTTAGTGAGTGAAAGAAAAGAAAAACATTATGGAAAACACTTTTCTTTGTTTTGTTGATAAGAAAAATAGGAAGAAAAAGAAAACTGGTGAGTCCTTTCCTCCCTTGTTTCTTAAGTTAATAGTTCGGATATATATATTTTTTCTATTGTTATTTAAGCATGAAAAACTAATATAAGAATTTATCACAATGTATGTAGAAAGACCCTTATTCTTGTGGAAGATAATATGAGAAACCAAATGTTCCTGATACAAAAATCAAGAAGCAATCAGAGCCTTAAGGTCAAGGTTGTCATGCTCTTAAAAGATCCAACAGCAAAGAGACAGTAGAGCTAGTCTTTAGTAATTAATCAGTGATTATGTATACGGCTAAGAATTGTGTCTTTTACAGGCGCTAGAAGTCATCCGGGAGCTTCAGAAGCACTACCCTATACAACGGTGTCCTATGAGACTACGACTGACTGTACCTGAACAGAATTTTTCTTCTCTCTTGGAGAAGCTAAATGCCTGGAATGCTAGCATTGCTTCGAAAGATGAATCTGGCAATCAGCTCTCTCTTGTAAGTCGGATATGATGAAAGCACCATTTTTCAATTTTAGAATTTACCATGCACTAACAAGAATTCAGTAAGATTTATACATGTTCCTCTTTACTTATATATTTTGCTTTAGCTCAGATCCAATTTGCTGCTCACTCCAGCACAAATCTAGGGCTTGCTTGCTTATTTGGGTAATTGAAGACATGATTTTTTCCCCAATTTTTGGACATTAAAAGTTTGTCGAGAATGAGATGGAGTCACTTGGATAAAAATGGAATTTTTTAGAAAACGCATCTAATGGACAGTCAAGAAAATTGTAAAATTGCTGAAAATTAATGGGTTTGATGATGAACATTAATAAAAATGAAAGAAGAAGAAGACGGAAAAACCTTCGGTATCCCTGTACCTTGGACATTATAGGTATCCTTGTACCTAGAGTTGACAAACAATGAAAGCATCCCTGTGCAATCACAAATTCAATCATTTTTATTCATCATCCAAGTGTGGAATACAAGAGCTTACCACCTTATTCTATGAAGCACGGACACGGATACACCGTCACGATACGACACGACACGGACACACCGACACAACAAAATTCTTAAAAAAATGCAAGTTGACACTCTAATAAAAGTGTCCTTGAAGTGTCGTGTCCGTGTGTCAGATACGATACGACACGCGACACGTTACCTTCTTAGAAGTGTCGGTGCTTCCTAGACCTTATTAGAGGAAAAATAAAAGAGTCCTAGTCTAGGAAAGAGGAGAGAGAAAGGAAGAGAGGAAAGGAGATGCATCCATCCGGGCCCATCTTGTCTCAACCATTGAGAAGTGGACGGATTGGACGAGGAAATATAATTCTAGAGGAAAGATATTTCTTTCCTCTTTTGACTTTTTTGCCTTGATTAATCATTCTTTTTCTTGTAAGGACAATAGTAGAACACATGACGATCCATTCTATAATCGATCATTTCCTTCCTGTACAACTAAACATAAAGAGGAGTGCTTCCTTTCCCAACAGATACCTCTTCCCTCCCTCCCCTCCGCTCCACTTTTCCATCCCTCCTACCAGACATAACATGAAGGTTGAAGAATAAAAGACGTGATGTGAATGTCTCCAAACAGACATCACACTTAGTGTAAGCAGCATTATCACCAATTTATTCATCTGCGTAGACATTTGAAATAATATTTGTTTGCATGGTTCACACTTACCGTGGGTGCTTGGAAGTATTGATTCCTTTGTACATAGTCACTAGAGAATCTCGTCCAACTTGTGGGCGAAATTCTAAATGATGATGTCATGATGACATGAATTTGTCAAATAAATTTGTGCTGTCAATCTAGTTGGCGCCGTAATATCTGTAGATGTTGGAATAAGGAAATTGCTTTTCATTTATTATGGTCTAGGTATCTGTGGCGACTTGTGGTGTCTGTTGGCTCCAGAATTGATAGCATTGTGATATTATCAACTCTGGCATATTTTTCAATAATGTTCAATAGTTTGTGATGGGGGTTAATACATGCAATGTGAAATGAATGGATTGTTTTATGCAAATAGCATGGCTTAGGTTGTTCAATGAAACCAAGGAATTATTACCATTTGTGATGTGCTAAAGATTAAAACTACTTATATATAAATGGATATGGAAGTACATGTAGGAGCAGCTCAAGACTCCTTCAGTGTCGCTGCAAACCTCCCCCCAAATGCCACAAAGCTGACCTGAACTCTCAACTTTTTAGCTTATAAGCCACATATGATTGTTTCGAACTAATTCATACTCAAATGTTGAAATCTGCCAGTTTTTTCCTGAGAGTATATTCAATGTTTACAAAAAAAATTTAATTCCCAAAATTATTTCTGAAGTAGTAGGATCTTTTGTAATTCAACAAATATGCTATAGAAAAGAAAGCATATCCAAACAGTGTCTAATTAAAGTACTTCGTGAATGACATTTACTCGTTTTTGTGAATTTTTCCCGTCGTTTATCTTCTCCTGTACTGCATCTTATTGATTCGACCTTTACAAAGTTGTAATATTATCTGATGCACTTTTGTTAGCGATTACACTCTTTATATTATAGCGCGTATCAGCACATGTGAATATGATCATGCCTTATATTCCCCACTTTTGAGCTAAACCTTCTTCTCGGTTCTTGCACAGATCTGTGAACTAGAGCCTGGTTTTTTCCGCGACTGTGATGCCTTGGTGAGAAATCTGCAGGGTCGGGTGGAAATTCTTGCAGTCTCTATGCACGCTGAGGGTAATACCCATGTTGATCATTATGATGATCATGAAGACATGCCAACAAATTTACCCGAAAAGCCAGATACTGTGCTCCAACTGGGGGAGAAAATGCAGAAGCAGACTATATCAGAAAAAGACGGAAATGCCCCTGCAGAGGTAAAGCAAAACAAGTGCAGCACATGTAATGCACTTGTGGGGGACGCAAAGCAGTACAGAGAGCATTTCAAGAGCGAATGGCACAAGCATAACCTGAGGCGCAAGACCAGGCAACTCCCTCCCCTTACCGCAGAAGAATGCGTGGCTGATTTGGAAATTGGTGATGAGAAGGCAGATTTGAAGGAGTACTCGTTTTGACGTGGGATTTCCAGTTTGAACTTAGATGCTCGGCATAACACTACAGATATATATACATATACGTGTGATAGTATAAGAGTAATTCTATGCTTCCCGAATATTGTATCCCAAATGATTTCCGAACACATGGCAGTGGGTCCGCTGACGATATATGCCACTTTGCCACATATGTTTGGAAATAATTTGGAATACAAAATTTGGGAAGCATAGCATTGCTCATACACGATTATCCCTTCTTTGGTATTTTAAGCAGTACTTACTCACTCATGGTCTTTCGTTCATGTGAACTAACACAACACAGTTGGTTTATTGATTAAAATTTTGTTTTCCGAAATATGTTTGGGAGTTTGGGCTGTCCAATTCTCATATTGTTCAACAAAATACTAGGGGCACAAACACTTTACAAATACTCTATTTCTCTCCTGAAGTTTAATAAAGGATTCGATCAGTATCTAGACAGAATTACGACAAAGAAAAAAGAAAAACACTAACAATGAAATTACAAGCTCCATCAAAGAAGCAATTGGTTGAATCTGTATCAATCAATTCGGAAAGAGAATTGATTATTGTCATGCACTACTTCCATCGCAATACAATTCCTACCAACCATCACTTGTCTCTTTTCTCCAGGAAAAATGATGGAACAAAAAACAAATAAATCTTAGAAGGGGATTGATTTTAGCACTCCAAAATTGAACTAATGCACTCCAATGTACAACTAACACTGCATGCAGTTGATGCATACCATGAAGTGCATTGGTTCAATTTGGAGTGCTAAAATCAATTCCCATCTTAGAATTCTTGAAGTATTTTATAGAAAGAATTGAAATACTGTCACGGACTCTTTATAGTTAATTCTACCTGCTTTGAACTCAGTTTAATATGTTTTGTACACAATAAAATACCAAAGCATAAAATTACCAAAAACAATAATTTAAGTAAAAATCGACATGTGTAGTGTTAATACAAGGTGCACAACTAATGCAATTATATTTCAGTGTCATTTTTTTGTTGTTGCCATGGACATGTCAATGTAATGTCTTTTACTGTTCGTTATTTTACAATGCCAATACATCTTTTAACTTCGTTCATTCTATTTTATTTTTAGATATCCAAATTTTCAATTAAAAGATAACACTTATGTTATTGTCTCGAAGAATACATTACTCTCGAAACGATAGGAACACCAGATTATTATGGTATTGTTTTCTCCACCAACAGGTTAGTTTTATTTTTCCCACTTCATATAATTAAATATAAGTTGTGTACCGTTGCGTTTTGATGATGCCAAAATTTGGGTAAGAGAGTAAGAAGAAATAGACAAGTGAATTTGTATGTAGTTCGACCCTGTTAATTAAGAGACCTACGTCCACGTGGTGTGTGGGAGCACTTGTACTGTGATGTTGAATAGTTGGGGTCTATGGTGAACCAGCAACGGACTAGAGCTACCAGAGACCGGCCGGGCGTGCGCGTGTAAGTGAGATGCGATACAATGATAATTGATCCCCCCTCCTCTATGGGGTGAGGGATCTCTTTTATAGATATAATAGACCACTCGTACAAAGTAAGTAACCTGATTAGGCAGTATAATCAAATAGGGATTGATTAACAAATCATGGGAGTTTCCTAATCGGATTAGGAAAAAGTCTTCTAGCTAAGGAAACTGTTTGGAACCTTGTGGAGCAAGTCACGGGACGCGCCCGGGCTGCACCCACCATGGGCGAGCCCGCATCGTGCACCTGGCCTGTGGGTCCAAACCGGACGATCTTAGATGGACAGCCCGGGATAGTTGCGAGGTGAGGGCCATTACCAGATGAGTTGGCATTCCTCGCTGAGTAGGCGGAGGCTGATTGTGACTGGATATTTTTGTACGTATCAGCTGCCCCCCCATTTCCAAGGCTAATGTGAGGCCTCATTAGATGAGCGTTGGAAATTAGTACAACTTGGCGAACCGTCTGGCACCCTGCTCGGGACATTACTCGGGGCCGCATCGGCTGCCTTTGTAAATCGGGGGTTGGACCGAGCGGTCGCCTCGGGAGCTTGGGGTCGTTGCTTGCCATGTGTCAGGGTGTGATTGGTCTGATTAGGATCCAACCAGGACGGTGTAGGGGTAACCAGGTCGTCACATCTTAACCGAGCCATCACGTTGCTCATTAAATGCACACGCCTTTTGAGGTGCCGCTTCACGTGCCCAAGGTGACAGTTGTTGGACGTTAAGGCGGGAAAATTTCCTGGCCGTTGGATCTGATTTCATCTGAGCCGTCTGTCTCGCCTATTTAAGGGGCACTAGTGCATTTTCGCTGTTCCTACTGTCTAGAGAAAGAGATTACCGAGCAGTTTTAAGAGAGAAAGCATCCGGTCAAGCCTCCCGAGCTATTTTCTACGCTTAATTCTTGTAAGTCTTCACCTCTCTAGCCTTATAATTCACTGTATTCTTCTCTCCTTCTCCTCTTCTATTCCCGAGTGAGGCTGGAGAATAGGAATCCCTTGGGTCTTGCGAGGGAGTAGGATTTTTTCCTCCTGAGGTTTTGCTTCCTCTTTAGATCAGGTAGTGCAACAGAATAGTTGAACCGATTGGGGTGTCCTGGGGTGGTTCTATCCGAGTGCTACTTTACACTGAAAACCTTGTACCTCTTGCCCTTTAGGCTTTTAGTACTGCCCCCCTTGTTTCTCAGACTTGGAGTCCCCGACCCTTACTTAGGTCGCTAGTTACTCCTTCACCCAGTTGTAGAAGCCTTACAGATGTGCCATTCAGGCTTTGACTCGTCTTCCTGATTGGAAGATGAACAATCATGGCCAGGGATCCCGGACACAAGTTTAGATCCTCCTTCTGTGACCCAGTCTGATCAACACAGCGAGGGCAGGATTCCTATCCAAGTATCGGACGATGAGGCGGGTCAGGAGCCCCCAATAGCATCTATGTCATGAGGCTCGGGCGACGAGGTGTCGATCCATGAGTTTATTTCCATCAGTTTGCTCGCCACCGACCTAGAGTGAATCAGGGGCAAATATGGTATTCCCAATCATTGTTCCTTGATCGCACTCGCCGAAGGAGCTCAAATATACCAGTTAGGGTTCCTAACCCTTTATGAGGATGCCTTGATGGCGGGTCTCTATATTCTCCTTCATCCGATCGCCCGGGACGTTCTTATCTATCTCGGGATTGCACCTGGGCAGCTTGCCTCGAACGGTTGGAGGTTCATGATGGGGTCGATCTCCCTTTGACCCCATATTTTTGGGTACGAACTCATCCTTCAAGAGTTTCTATGGACCCACCGGCCGTTCTCGTTACATGGGGAGGTCGGATTCTTCTCTTTAGGAGCTCGGCAGGGGAGGAATATCATCGTCAACTGCCCGAACAACAAGGGGTTGACGAAGAAATTCTTCTAAATATCCACCCTTGGGCTCTGTGAGATTGCCCGAGAATTCAACTGAGGACTTCCTGGGCAGACTGAGGAGTAAGCCCCTGTTCTATCCGTCTCCTTTCTTGCTTTTATTGCAGTTATGGAGCTAACTGTTTTGTATCCTGTTTTGCAGTGGGATCGACTGATCCGCTGAGTCTTTCGGACGAGGGCCAGGACAGGATCAAGGCCTTGGTTGACCTGCCCACAAACGTTGGGAATGTGCTGACCCAACCGGGAGATCAAAAAGTTACCTACGAGCCGAAGTAGCCCTTCGAAGCACCCGTATTTTCCCCAATCATTCCTGGTGAGCTCTTGCCACTCGAGTTAATTTCTCTGCCTCAAAAGTTATTATTCCATTGCTTTCTCGGTCACTTTATCGCAGGATGTTTCCTTTTGCAGAAATGCACCCAAGGAGGGACCCCAGGTGTTAAGGGCCCGACAAGCCGCTGTTGCCGCTCAGATGGCGGAGAGGAGGAAGAAACCAGCCGTTGAGCCAGCGGGCTGCGATCAGCCACTCAGGAGGCTAAGGCATGGGGCGAAGGTTCACCGGGAACCAGGGAGATTTCATTTCCTTAAGTAGAGGTGGTGCAGGATACCACCCCCACTATCGGGGGGATTATACCGTCCGGGATGCCACTGGGGGAGTCGGCGGAGATTCGCGAGAGGGTCAGGCCGGGGCTCCTCCCGAGCTAAGTGGAGATGTGTGCCAACATGTTTCCATAGGTTTTTCAGGGGTAGTTGTATAGCCTCTCCCACTTTATGAGTAATTCTTCCCCATTGCCTTCTTTTTCTGCCTTTTCATTTGCCATGACAAATGAGTCATAACCGATTAAACACTTTGCTTTTGCAGGTCAGCTGCATGGCTGTCGGAGCTGAGTCCTTCTTACCCGCCTTGGCCGGGAGGGTCGCCGCTACTGAGGCTGCCCTATCAAAGGAGAGGCCAGCTTTGGAGCTAAAGAAACCGCCCTAGCAGTTGAGAAGAACAAGGTAAAGGACATGGCTCTGGACCTGGGCGCGGCGCAGGCAGCATTGGGGACCTCCCTGGCAGAGTTGAATACCGTCTGGACGAGTTTGACGGCGACAGAGGCTCGGGAGAAAGCTCTATCCGAGGCGGTGATCGCGAGGTCTTCTGAGGAGGACTTCGACAATGGGTTTTTCCAGGGCTATGCGGACCTGAAGAGAAGGTTGGCTCGAGATAATCCAGAGTGGGACCTCTTAGCTTATGAGGGGATGGACTCTGACTTCTGGGATTTAGAGCCCACTGCTACTGAAGGTACCGCTATCGAGGATGAGCCGATTGCCCATGCTTCCCCGGGCGGGGAAGTCGGGGAGACTGAGGAGGTAGTCATCGTAGATGGCCCTTAGTTCCCGGCCTGTAAATTCTTGTATTTTTTCTTTTTGTACTTGTCTTTTTTTTTTTTTGGCGCGGGGCCGGGGGGGGGGGGGGGGGGAAGGCTACTATAATTGCCCCTAGGCAATGTACTCTTGGTATTTTATTGAAAAAAGTCCCCCAAGGCCACCTTTTGCACACTGCTTACGTATTCTTATTGCCTGAGTATGTTTTTGGTTGCCCGTGCCCGACTGGTTGTTTGTCTTCCCAAAACCCAGCCTTGGTAAAAGGTTTGGAGCTATGACCGGTAAGGAACACTAGGTCTTGTGGGACCAGTAACGCCTTAAATTCCTGAGCAGTTGACTAGGAGTTTAGGCTTGTGGGACACGTTCGGGTTAGTGTAGGGGTTTTCATTCCTATTTCTACCTGGTAAACTCTAAGCCTTGTAGGTACTTAGGAATGTTCAAACGTTAATTCCAAGTCCTGTTGGTGCTCGGTGTGATTTCCTATTTTAGTTCAATGTTCCTCCTGTCCCCAAGCTTTTGCTAAGGCTGGCATGTGCAAAGGAAAGGACAATAGGTAACCGACCTAGAACGTTGGTAGTTCCAGGGTCTTTTTGCCTCGGGTGTGATCCCGAGGTCTTTTTGGTGCCATGGAACACTGGTAGGGAACACCTTTTAAAAAAGAAAAATCTTTTATTCATACTCAAAAACTGCTCGGAAAGAGCTACAAAGAAAGTTTAAATTATTTACCAACATAGATCCATATTTCACTGAAAGTACTTCCGTAGGTGCTCCATGTTACACGGATGTGATAGGTCCTGTCCATCTAGCATTTGCAACCAGTAGGTTCCTGGCCGATTGACTTGGGTAACTTTATATGGGCCTTCCCAGTTTGGTCCTAGTTTTTCTGATTCAGAATTTTGGTGGACTGATTGATTACCTTGAGAACGAGGTCTCCCACATTGAAACTGCGGCATTTTACCTTGCTGTTGAAGTACCGTGAGACCCTCTGCTTATATGCTGTCACCTTTAGATATGCTCGGTTTCTTTTTCCTTTTATTAGGTCGAGTTCCCCTCTAAGAGCTTCCTTGTTGCCTTGTTTGCTGAAATTCGCCACCCGGTACGTTGGCAATCCGAGCTCTGTGGGTACCACTGCCTCAAAGCTATAGGTAAGTGAGAACGGTGTTTCTCCTGTTGCCACTTGGGGAGTGGTATGGTAGGCCCACAGAAGTGTCGGTAGTTCATTAGCCCAAAGTCTCTTGGCCTGTTCAATCCTGGTTTTAATGGACGGCAGAATTATCCGTTTTGTCACCTCGGCTTGGCCATTGGCTTGGGGATGCTCAGGAGAAGAGTAGTGATTTGATATACCATAGCCCGAGTAGAATTGCCTGAATACTGGGGTGTCGAACTGCCTGCCATTATCGCTGACTAGTACCCAGGGAATGCCGAACCGGCTGAGGATCTCGATAAAACTCTCTATTTTCTTCTCGGTTATACTTGCCAAGGGCTCGGCCTCTGCCCACTTAGTAAAGTAGTCAACAGCGATGACGGTAAATCTGACCTGCCCCCTTGCCATGGGAAGGGGTTCGACTATTTCAATGCCCCACTGAGCAAACGGCCAGGGGCTGAGGATTGGAGTTTGGAGCTCCACCGGGCGATTGATCATGTTGGCATGCCTTTGACACTTGTCACACCACTTGACATAATCTTTGGAGTCTTTAACCATTGTGGGCCAGTAGTAACCTTGTAGTAGGGCCCTCCGAGAAAGCGCCCGTTGACGACATCCTATTGACGCGTTTTCTTATCACACCCAAGTATAGGTGATCGTACAAGTAATAAAGTTCTGGAAGTCCAGGTCGAACCCACAGGGAACGGAATAAAATTTTATAAAGTTAAGTAGATAACTATTTTGTCACTAAAAAGAAAATAAAAAATGATGGATTTTTTTGGGGTTTTACTAAACTACTAATTTTTATATGTTTGCAATAAAAGTAATTAAAGCTATTTTTTTCTTAACAGTTTATGGTAAAGATTTTCACAGTGCAAAATAAATTAACTAACATACTAGTAAGAAAAGGAAGAAAAATAAATAAAAGCTAAATTTTTGTAAGATAAACTTTTTAGATTTAACAATTGCGAAAGATGGAAATAATACAGATGTTTAAGCAAAACTATTATAAAACAGGAAATATTAATTAACTAGGGGAAATGATTTAAAGGAATTGAGAATATTAATTAACTAGGGGAAATGATTTAAAGAAATTGGGAATATGCAAACCAACACTAGATCCCACAACTTTTGTGCATTTGAAAAGCATTTGGCATTTAAGACCGCAGAGTCATTCTTTATTTAAAAATAAACTTTCACTAGTCAGGGTCATATCAAGTGTGTCAGGTTTGATATGAAACGACATCGTTTGGTTTAAAGAAAAATAAAAAGGCAATTGGGCAGTAGCCAGGTTCGAACCGTGCCCCGCCGCGGACGTGGGTTATTCGGGGTCCAGTCCCCACCACTCTGCCACTACACAATTGCCTATCCATTATTGGATAGAAATATATATAAGCACATATTTGAAATATTAACTTTGTCATGTGAGTTGTTTGAGTATGCTAGGTGTTTTTTATGACAAAAGGCATAGTTTGACAATCCACATAATTAGGCTTTTTATTTCAAATATATATAATCTTTTGAGCCCATTATAGCCATAATATATAAACATGTTAAATGGTCATAAACTATAGATACATAGATATTTTTGGCCATAAATGGAAAAACAACCCATCTAGATAAATTTGCCCATTTAAGATTAGTGCACAGAAGCTGTGGTTTCTAAGTTTTTATTACATATCCACAATTACAGTTTTAGCCTACCATTTTAGAATTGAAACTGTCTTCGAAATAAAATTAAAGGAGAAATTAAATAGGTGTAAACAGTGATTGCTCAATTAAAACTAAAGTTGTGAAACTAAGGTAAGAGTGAAATATAATATTATTATATTATTTTCCTATTTAACATGAGCTGGGGTTGAATTTGTGGAATCTGCAAAATAGCAAAGTTTAGTACAACTAGGCTAATAAAATATACATAAATGGAAATACTGAACCAAAAATAAAATACTAAACCTTTGACTTTGGATTCTTGTGGGGTCACAGTGGTTGAACTCCAAGAACACAAATAATGCCAAACCAAATCCAAATATACTTTTGGAGTGAGAAATGGGTATGATGTACTTTTGGACTTTAGTAGGTGATTATAACAACTACGTGGCTAAGAAATTTGGCATTTAATCGCAAAATCTGTCTTTTAGTGAATGAAAATATTGCTATAAAAACTTAAAATTTGGAGTTTCTAACTATTTTAGGGGACAACTATAAGTACTACTACACTAAAGATATTAAATCTAAATTTAAATAAGACTATTTTACTACTACAAATTGACAAAGGTTGTACAAGAAAACAAATATTTTAAATTTAAGAAATGCAGTACACAAAGTTTTGCTACATATTTTTGAACATAAAATCATCAATTACATAAAAGTAAAATTTTACAACTACTAGAACTAGAAAAGACAAAGAAAAACTAAAGTTTCCTATTTCTAGGGACAATATAAAGTGCTCACATAATAACCTCCCCTAAACTATTCTCTCCAAACTGTGATTATAAACTGTTGTTGAATTGTTGTGAATGGTGAATGGTGAATGGTGTGTGTTGAGCTCTCGTTTGCTTCTGCTCAATTTATAAACGAATTTCTGCGATGATTCCATCACTGCGTTCGTCAGTTGGCACGAGATTTGCCATTCTTTCTTCGCGCCTCGTCCCTCTTTTTCTTCATTTCTCTGACATTCGTTGATTTATGAAACTGAGAGACAGAGAGAGAATAGAAAGATCTGTTAATAAACGCATGTCATTGTCAATTTTTATTTTTTTATTATTATTAATTTTTTTGCTTGTTGTCGTTTTGGACGGTTTTTCAAAACTTTTTACTATTCATTATTATTCATCTACTATTCATTACTATTCATATACTATTCATTACTATTCATATGAATATACTATGGTGTGGTTGCTACTTCTTTCCTTCCCTTTATTTCACTTCATTTTTACCTAAAGATCTAAAATATGTAAAAACACATTTTTACACGCATTTGAGTGACATCACTATTAAATTATATTAATTCAAATATGCATGTAAAACTAGAAATTTGGGGGATTAAATGAGCAATATGTCTATTATATTGGCACATAAATGCGCAATATTCAATGTTCGTCACACCCCTCAACTAACTTATTGCTAGTCCCTAGCAATGAAGTGAAAAGAGAAATTGTTCTAGAAGTTATTAAAAAGTAAGAATAAACTAAGGAAAATAAAAATTAACTAACTCACTGTCCCAGGAATCGCGATTGCATTTAGCGTATGCAACAAGCCGTTAAACCCCTAGGTTACCCCTAGTGGACGAGTGTTGTCTCGTGAGGGTTTGCAGTGAATATACCCACAAAATTTATTTATTTTTTAAATGTAAAAATAAAATGAAATAAAAATAAAGGTAGATTTTCTTCTTTTACAACAGATAAAATTAAATTTGACAATAAAATGAAATTTTCAAGTATGTAATAATAATGCAACACATATACTCACAGTTTTGTCAATGGTAGCATTTTTTTATACTCTTTAAACTCACAGTGTGTACTTGAAAAATCAAGCAACTGATCTTAATTTCAAAGTTTACATAGTCAATAGCAGTCATAAAACTTGTAGTTTTAACTCAAATCTCACTAGGATTTCACTCTTTTAAGGAGAAACTCTCAGAAACCGGTGTAGAGAACATCTCACTTGGTAGGGAAGCAAAGATAGAGGAATTGCTTCCATTTTGATGACTCAATATATAGGCATTTGGAGTACAGTAAGTCTCATGAAAGAATACTTAGCATTAGAAGAGCGATCTACCGTGGAGAACATCCTTATCACTTAAATTTAAAAATCAATTTCTTTTAAATCATTAGGACTTTGACTGGTAGGTTAGAAATTAAGATGAGTAGGAGATTTGAGGTGTTTTTGTTCTAAGCATGTGATTGGAGTGTTTGCGCAATTCATTCCAACCTCTTCTTTTCTTCTCCTTTTTATCATATGTACAGTTATTTTTTTTTATTTTTTTATTTTTTAATTTCTCATTTTTTTTTTTTTCGTTTTGTTTTTTTTGAAATGAACTCCTTTCTTTCTTTACCACTTCTTACAATATTAATACAGTCCAATCACATACCTGGATATAGAAGTGAGGTTTGTACTCCCAGGTGGAGCAAGGTATGATTTGGATAGAACTGAGAATAAGGTAATATTAGGTGAAGGGGGGTGCTTTTGAAAGAAAAGATGGCCTAAATCATTTTAAAAATAGATTGACTTTGTTCATTTAAGTAATTTGGACGTTCTAATAGTAAATCCTGAACGTTCTCTTCTAATGATCAGTCAAAGAAAAATAATGAGACTTTCAACGAGTGATATGGTAAAGAGAATAAAATGAGACTGAAAAGAAATAGTAACCCTCATAAAGAAAGATTGGCACAAAAGCTCACATGGGTTAATTAGTTTCCACTACTTGTTTTTAAACTGTATAGTTTATGCTTACTCATCCATTTAGATTCAGTAAATATTTTCACACTGTTTCAAAATGTTTAATGTTTAAAGAGTTTCTAGCATTTGAAAATAGTAAAACATGTGACAATGTGTTGTATGCTATTAACATACCCAAAATAACATTAACGTGTCAAATTTATCTTATATAAAGTAAAAAAACTTCTGAAAAATCTTAAGCATATCCACTAAGTTGGATACATATATGGTGTAACTAGTATCCTCTGCACCTATACAAAAGAGGCTACGCAATCCGGAGTGTCCAAGTTGTCATGATTACCCATCCACCTCTAGTAAAAGAGATGAGTCTAGAACCACTAGCAAGCTAAAAACATCAGTAAGAGGCTAAGAGATAACTCTGGCTTTACTTAGTTTTTCGCTACCTCTAGGGACATTCACCGCACTAGACATATCTGGTGATGCTTGGATCATGCAAATTACTCCTATCGAACCAGCTAATGAAAGCCAGATGTACACGTAGGATCATTTTAAAGTCTGACCTGACTGAAAATTTATTGACTGTAAAAAAACTAAAAATAAAAATGAAAAGAAATGAGGGATGGGAAAACAAAATTTATTTGGGTATCAAAGGATCCAGTCCTCTTTCTCAACCAAAATTTTCTTTTGTTTTGATTTGAATTGTCTTTTGTAACAGTAGTAAACTTTAAAAGATGTGCCATTATGAGCAACTAAACCAGGACATTCTTCTCTATAACAATTCAAACATCATCCTAACCTTTTAGCTTTCCTTTTGATGGCATAAAGGCTAGTGCCAGCAAAGGGTTTCTTCTGCTCAAAAACAAGTGAGCGACCCATTAACGTCTGGTCATCGACTATTGGATCCATTTTTTATACTCTCAGCCAATAAGAGAGGCTAGACTCAACCCTCCACTCCTTTCAACTATCAACTAAGATCTAATTAAAGAGAGCTTAGAGGGGGTGGGTGAGAATTTTATTAAAAAAATATTTAAGAAAAATATATACATTCAGAAACTAAATTTTTTTTTTTTTTAAACAAAAAACTAGAAAACTACATTTTTATCTCTTTTTTTTTTTGTAGAAAAGTCTAAGACAGCGTATCATTATAATAACAATAATAAGGAAAATTATGGTATAAACTTCAAAAATCATAAGAGCGGTGACATGTTCGTCATTCATTTTTTTTTTTAATTAAAAAAAAAACAGAAAACTTGGATTTTTTTTTTTTTTTAACAAGGCCAACGCAGCATTATCATAACAGCAATTAAGAAAATGACAAGGTAAAGTTCAAAATACATAAGACCAATAGCTATCGCGTCGTCCATTTTTTTTTTTTTTTTTTTTTTTACAAAGAAATGAAAAAATATCACCTGTCACTTAAAAATCTGAAAACCTGGTAGGGCCGTAGATCGAGTGATATTTCCAAGCTTCTTTGGTGCGTGAGTACCTACAACTTATGGACATCATTTTTGTTAGATAATGGAAAAGAGAGAAAATAAAAATCTAAAATAAAAAATAAAAATATAAGCTGAATCGGAAAAATAGAGAATAAATCAAAACCAAGCTTTTCTCTGGATTATAGATCTTACCTTTAGTGATCAGTAGAGTGGATCTTGATTTTGGATCGAGAAAATAAAAAAATTGAAAAGAAAATGAGAGAGAATGAGAGATCGGAGTGAGAGTGAGAGAGTTGCAGAGAGTGAGAGAGAGAGAGATCGCGGCGAGAGGAAGAAGAAAAGAGAAGAAAAAGAGAGAAAAAGAGAGATGGGGAAAGTTTTGAGGGTTCAAAGCCCTATATAAAGCCATTTTCTCTTTTTCAGTGTATCTCTCTCTAGAAAGAAACTAAATTTTTTTTTTTAAATAAAGATAAAATAAATAAACAAACAGGTGTTAATTGTGAAATCGTCCCCCCCAACTGAGTCTGACATTGTCCTCAATGAGTGAGATTAGAAAAAAGAAGCTAAGGATAACACCTGTAATAAAAAGAAATACAAAAAGAAATGGTAGAATAATAATGACCAAATTAACTTATATATAAAAAGTTATCTAATTAAGAGTATAGGACTTATGAAAATATAAATACTCTGATACACTATGTCCTATACCAATTATGTTTTAAGATTTTAAACAGTATTATAGTTGGGGTCCTCTAAAGGAATGGACTCCAACTCAGGTTCAAATCCTTCTAAAAATGGCTTTAATCTATGTCCATTAACTTTAAATGTATTTCCATCTTTAGGGTCCTCAATCTCGACAGTTCCATAAGGATAAACATTTTTTACAATATATGGATCAGTCCATCGAGATTTCATCTTTCCTCTAAAAAGATGTAGTCTTGAGTCATATAATAGAACTTTTTGCGCGGGGGTAAATCTTTTGCGCAAAAGATTCTTATTATGATACATTTTAGTTCTTGCTTGATGAATTCGAGCATTATCATATGCGTCTTTACGAATTTCTTCAAGCTCACTTAATTGTAATTTTCTAAAAATTCCTCCTTCTTCAATATTACAATTTAAAGTTCTAGTAGCCCAATATGCCTTATGTTCTAATTCTACTGGTAGGTGACAAGCTTTTCCATAGACAAGTCTGTATGGAGACATCCTAAATGGGTCTTATAAGCAGTTCTATATGCCCATAAAGCATCTGTTAATTTTGAAGACCAGTCTTTACGATTAGAATCAACAGTTTTTTCGAGAATATGCTTAATTTGCCTATTAACTAATTCAGCTTGTCCATTTGTTTGTGGATGGTATGCAGTTGACACCTTATGGGTCACTCCATATCTTTTCATTAATTTTTCAAATGGCTTGTTACAGAAATGAGTTCCTTGATCACTTATTATTGCTTTTGGAGTTCCAAATCGAGAAAGTATATTATCTTTTAAAAATGCAATAACTGTACGGTGATCATTCTTTCTTGTAGGAATAGCTTCTACCCATTTTGAAACATATTCGACTGCTAATAAAATATATTCATATTGGCAAGATGGAGGAAAAGGTCCCATAAAGTCAATACCCCAACAATCAAATATTTCAATTGTAATTATAGGGGTCATTGGCATTTGATTTCTTTTCGTAATACTGCCTAACATTTGACAACGGTTACAAGCCTTACAATATAAATATGAATCTTTAAATAGAGTGGGCCAATATAAACCACTTTGTAAAATTTTCATGGCAGTCACTCGAGATGAAAAATGTCCTCCACAAAAGGACGAATGACACATGAAAAGTACATTTTCGATTTCTTCATTAGGAACACATTTCCTAATTACCTGATCGGCACAATATTTAAACAGATATGGGTCATCAAAGTAGAAATGCCTAGCAATAGCTAGAAATCTCTTTTTATCTGATGATGACCAATTGCTTGGTATTTTTCCAGTGACTAAATAATTAACAAGATCAGCATACCATGGTAGAGAAGTCACAGAAAATAACTGTTCATCAGGAAAAGAGTCTTGAATAGGTAAGGGTTCACTAGTATTGTCTTCAAAAGTGAGACGGGATAAGTGATCAGCTACCACATTTTCTACTCCTTTTTTATCTTTGATTATTAAATTAAATTCCTGTAGTAGGAGTATCCACCTAATAAGCCTAGGCTTACTGTCTTTCTTTGAAAGTAGGTATTTAAGAGCTGAGTGGTCAGTAAAACAGACAATAGGAGAACCAATCAAGTATTGCCTAAATTTATTAAGGGCGAATACTACGGCTAGCAATTCTTTTTCAGTAGTTGAGTAGTTCATTTGAGCACTATCCAGAGTTCTACTGGCGTAGTATATAACTGATGCCTTTTTATCCTTTCTCTGCCCTAGGACAGCTCCAATGGCAAAGTCGCTAGCGTCACACATTAATTCAAATGGTAAGCTCCAATCAGGAGATTGCATAATAGGTGCAGTAGTGAGATGCTCTTTTAATTGCTCAAATGAGTTTTGACGTTCTTTAGTCCATTCAAAAGGTGTGTCTTTGGCCAATAATTGACATAAAGGTCTAGAAATAGTACTGAAATTTTTTATAAATCGGCGATAAAAACCCGCATGTCCTAAGAATGAACGGATGTCTTTTACAGTCTTGGGAATGGGTAAATTAGCGATAAGATCTATTTTAGCTTTGTCTACTTGTATCCCATTTTCAGAAATAATGTGTCCTAAGACAATACCTTTAGTAACCATAAAATGACATTTTTCCCAATTTAAAACTAAATTTTTTTCTTCACATCTTTGGAGAACTTTTTGAAGATTGCTAAGGCAATCATCATAGGTTTTGCCAAAAATTGAAAAATCATCCATAAAGACTTCTAAATTCTTTTCTACCATATCGCTGAAAATACTTAGCATACACCTTTGAAAAGTCGCAGGTGCATTGCAAAGACCAAAGGGCATTCGACGATAGGCGAAAGTTCCAAATGGACATGTGAAAGTAGTTTTTTCCTGATCTTCTGGTGCAATCTCTATTTGATTGTAACCACTATAACCATCTAGAAAACAGTAATACTTATGAATCGCTATTCTTTCTAACATTTGATCCATAAAAGGTAAAGGAAAGTGATCCTTACGAGTTGCAGCATTGAGTTTTCTGTAGTCTATGCATACACGCCATCCAGTAGTGACACGAGTGGGAATTAATTCTCCCTTTGAATTCGGAACAACTGTAATTCCTGCTTTCTTCGGCACAACTTGTGTTGGACTTACCCATTTACTATCGGATATTGAATATATAATGCCCATGTCGAGTAGCTTGAGAACTTCCTTCTTAACTACTTCCTGCATAATAGGATTAAGTCTTCTTTGCATTTCTCTTGAGGTTTTAGCATTTTCTTCAAGATATATATTGTGAGTGCATATTGAAGGGCTTATTCCTTTTAAATCTGCTATACTCCAACCAATGGCACTTTTATGTTTCTGCAGCATAATAATGAGTTTATTTTCTTGACTGGATTCTAGAAAAGATGATATTATTACGGGATAAGTATTATTACTACCAAGGAAAGCATATTTAAGCTCTTTAGGGAGTTCTTTTCATTCCAACTGTGGAGTTTGTAAATTAGATGGAAGTGTTAATGTAGTCTTTGGTGGTAAAGGTTCGAAATATGTGGTCCACATTGCTTCTTGAATTATTTCTTCTGTTGAATCTTCATTAAAACATACTTGACTCATAAGATGTTCTTGTAGATTATTACTGTCTAGCTTTTGAATAGAGTTATTAATAACAGATTCTACTGGATCATTATAACAAGTCAAGTTAAAATATTCTCGTGATAGAGATTCAATAGCATGAACTTCTTCAATATTCTCATCTTCTTCTTGATGTTGTGGATTAGAAAAAACTTTAATATTTAAAGTCATATTTCCAAATACTACAGTCATCATACCACTGCGGATTCGAATAGTGGCATCAATGGTAGCCAAGAAGGGCCTTCCAAAAATGACTGGTATTTGCACGTTAGTATCTAATACTGGTTCTGTATCAAGGATGACAAAATCTACTGGAAAAATAAAATTTTCAACTTTGACAAGAACATCTTCCAGAATTCCTCGCGGGTATTTTGTAGATCTATCAGCAAGTTGTAATACCATGCGAGTAGGCTTTAGCTCACCTAATCCAAGTTCTTGATAAACAGAATAAGGAAGCAAGTTCACACTAGCTCCTAAGTCAAGGAGTGCGTGATTAATTTTGTGATTTCCAATAATACACGATATTGTTGGTGTACCTGGGTCTTTAAATTTTGTTGGTAAATTATGTTGTACGATGGAATTAATTTCTTCAACGAAGTCAGCAGAATACGCATCCTTTCGTACATTTTGCTTACGTTTGACAGTACATAAATCTTTTAAGAATTTTGCATAAGCAGGTACTTGATTAATTGCATCTAAGAGAGGAATATTAATATGTACTTGTTTAAATAATTCTAAATATTCCTGATTCTTATCATTTTGGTGTTTTCTTAAACGTTGTGGATAAGGAATTTGAGGAGAGTATTCAGGAGTTTCCTCTGTTTCTTTTTCCACTGGTAAATCAGATTCAATTTCTTGAGAAATTTGTTGTTTTTCAAGGGTTTCAACTTCAACTTCATCAGTAATTTTATCTTCATTTATTTCTTCCTCGATTTCTATCATATTATCTTCCTTATTTGTATGCTCAATTTCTTCTAAAGAAGGTGAAATTTCTTGTCCAACAGCCTTACCACTTCTTAGTACAGTTATAGCTTTTACTTGTTCATGTTGATTATTACCAGAAGTTGAAGGATCACCTTGTGGTTGTCCCCTTGGATTCGGTTGTGGTTGGGCAGGAAAAATGCCTTTTCCTTTAGAATCGTGTTGATTATTAATCCTATCCACAGATGTTTGTAGTTTTCCCATGATTTGTATTAATTGTTGCATCATAGACTGTAAAGGCTCTTCTTGCACTTTCTTGTGCGGAGGCACATAAACATTAGAATTTTGCTGTGTATTAGGATATGCATTTTGTGTTTGTTGAAATTGAGGCGGAGGAGGTAAATATTGATTATTTTGAGGAGGTTGGTGTTGAGTTTGAAATTGTAGAATACCCTCTTTTGTATACATATGATTTGGAGGATTTCTCCAGTTAGATTGGTATGAATTACCATAGGCGTTTTGGGGACCCCTATAATTATTCACAGCGTTTATCTCTGCTGGAGTTGTTTCCTGACAATTTGAACTATTAGGACATTCATTTGCAGAGTGTCCTAATGTATGACAACTGTCACAAAGTTCTCTTTTCTTCTTAGGTAGATTATTTTTTTCTACTGTTATAGCTTCTACTTTACGTGCTAATTCTTCATATTTCAGTGTTAATTCATCTTCTGACTGTAATTGGTATAAATTTTTAGCTTTTTCCGTTCTACAAATTTCTTCTTTTTCCCATTGGGAAGCATTTTCGCTAAGCCAATCAAAATATGATTCAGCTTCGTCGGCAGTTTTATTCAAAAATTCTCCTTGACACATAGTTTCAACTAATTTCTTTGATTTTGGTTCTAATCCTTCATAAAAGAAATTAATTAGACGCCATTTTTCAAATCCATGATGTGGACAAGCTAGTAGGAGATCTTTAAAACGTTCCCAAACTTCAGGGAATGGTTCCTTTTCTTTTTGAGTAAAAAGTTTAATTTGACGCATCATGCTATTAGTTAAATTTTTTGGATAGAATTTTTTTAGAAAGGCTTCATTCATATCATGCCATGAAGTTATAGATCCAGGACGGAGAGATAAAAGCCAAGCTTTAGCTTTATCTTTTAAAGAAAAAGGAAAAAGCTTAAGACGAATTATTTCAATAGGACAGTTCTGATCAGAGAACGTACTACAAACTTCTTCAAATTCACAAATATGAAGATAAGCACGTTCTGACCCCATTCCATGGAAAGTTGGTAAGAGTGGAATCATGCCATGTCTAAAGTGAAAATTTCCTGTGTGTCTAGGTAGAGTGATGCAAGAAGGAGTGATGTTTCTTTCTGGGCTAAATAAATCACGTAAAGGACGTTGTTCACGTTCTGGTAAAACAAATTGTGGTATATTTTCCCCCTGCTCACTATGAGCATCATCAGCTATTCCTTCTATGCCTTCAATTTCAGCCATGATTCTAGGAAACTGTATACTAGATGATTCACTAGAAATATTAGAATTATGTGGTACTTGATATAAAGCCTCAGTAGTATCTAAGGACATAAGAAGTAAGTGAAACTAATTGATAATAATATTATTATGATTATTATTATTATTATTAGCTAAGTAAAAATAAAGCTCTTTTTTTTTATTTTATATTTATTTTCTATTTTTATGGTTTTTTTTTAGAAGATGCACAAGTACATATATATAAATATATATTTATATATATTTTTCACAAGGAAAGAAATTATATATAGTTTTTTTTTTTTCTTATGTTATCTTAAAAAAAAAAACTAGAATATTTATAAAGTAGAATAGGTATATATATAGATATAGATATAGATATAGATATAGTAGGAGAAAATAGTTTTAAACCTAACTTATTATTTATTTATTTATTTATTTTTTTTAACCGTTCCCCGGCAACGGCGCCAAAAACTTGACGACATCCTATTGACGCGTTTTCTTATCACACCCAAGTATAGGTGATCGTACAAGTAATAAAGTTCTGGAAGTCCAGGTCGAACCCACAGGGAACGGAATAAAATTTTATAAAGTTAAGTAGATAACTATTTTGTCACTAAAAAGAAAATAAAAGATGATGGATTTTTTTGGGGTTTTACTAAACTACTAATTTTTATATGTTTGCAATAAAAGTAATTAAAGCTATTTTTTTCTTAACAGTTTATGGTAAAGATTTTCACAGTGCAAAATAAATTAACTAACATACTAGTAAGAAAAGGAAGAAAAATAAATAAAAGCTAAATTTTTGTAAGATAAACTTTTTAGATTTAACAATTGCGAAAGATGGAAATAATACAGATATTTAAGCAAAACTATTATAAAACAGGAAATATTAATTAACTAGGGGAAATGATTTAAAGGAATTGGGAATATTAATTAACTAGGGGAAATGATTTAAAGAAATTGGGAATATGCAAACCAACACTAGATCCCACAACTTTTGTGCATTTGAAAAGCATTTGGCATTTAAGACCGCAGAGTCATTCTTTATTTAAAAATAAACTTTCACTAGTCAGGGTCATATCAAGTGTGTCAGGTTTGATATGAAACGACATCGTTTGGTTTAAAGAAAAATAAAAAAGGCAATTGGGCAGTAGCCAGGTTCGAACCGTGCCCCGCCGCGGACGTGGGTTATTCGGCGTCCAGTCCCCACCACTCTGCCACTACACAATTGCCTATCCATTATTGGATAGAAATATATATAAGCACATATTTGAAATATTAACTTTGTCATGTGAGTTGTTTGAGTATGCTAGGTGTTTTTTATGACAAAAGGCATAGTTTGACAATCCACATAATTAGGTTTTTTATTTCAAATATATATAATCTTTTGAGCCCATTATAGCCATAGTATATAAACATGTTAAATGGTCATAAAATATAGATACATAGATATTTTTGGCCATAAATGGAAAAACAACCCATCTAGATAAATTTGCCCATTTAAGATTAGTGCACAGAAGCTGTGGTTTCTAAGTTTTTATTACATATCCCCAATTAAAGTTTTAGCCTACCATTTTAGAATTGAAACTGTTTTCGAAATAAAATTAAAGGAGAAATTAAATAGGTGTAAACAGTGATTGCTCAATTAAAACTAAAGTTGTGAAACTAAGGTAAGAGTGAAATATAATATTATTATATTATTTTCCTATTTAACATGAGATGGGGTTGAATTTGTGGAATCTGCAAAATAGCAAAGTTTAGTACAACTAGGCTAATAAAATATACATAAATGGAAATACTGAACCAAAAATAAAATACTAAACCTTTGACTTTGGATTCTTGTGGGGTCACAGTGGTTGAACTCCAAGAACACAAATAATGCCAAACCAAATCCAAATATACTTTTGGAGTGAGAAATGGGTATGATGTACTTTTGGACTTTAGTAGGTGATTATAACAACTACGTGGCTAAGAAATTTGGCATTTAATCGCAAAATCTGTCTTTTAGTGAATGAAAATATTGCTATAAAAACTTAAAATTTGGAGTTTCTAACTATTTTAGGGGACAACTATAAGTACTACTAGACTAAAGATATTAAATCTAAATTTAAATAAGACTATTTTACTACTACAAATTGACAAAGGTTGTACAAGAAAACAAATATTTTAAATTTAAGAAATACAGTACACAAAGTTTTGCTACATATTTTTGAACATAAAATCATCAATTACATAAAAGTAAAATTTTACAACTACTAGAACTAGAAAAGGCAAAGAAAAACTAAAGTTTCCTATTTCTAGGGACAATATAAAGTGCTCACATAATAACCTCCCCTAAACTATTCTCTCCAAACTGTGATTATAAACTGTTGTTGAATTGTTGTGAATGGTGAATGGTGAATGGTGAATGGTGTGTGTTGAGCTCTCGTTTGCTTCTGCTCAATTTATAAACGAATTTCTGCGATGATTCCATCACTGCGTTCGTCAGTTGGCACGAGATTTGCCATTCTTTCTTCGCGCCTCGTCCCTCTTTTTCTTCATTTCTCTGACATTCGTTGATTTATGAAACTGAGAGACAGAGAGAGAATAGAAAGACCTGTTAATAAACGCATGTCATTGTCAATTTTTATTTTTTTATTACTATTAATTTTTTTGCTTGTTGTCGTTTTGGACGGTTTTTCAAAACTTTTTACTATTCATTATTATTCATCTACTATTCATTACTATTCATATACTATTCATTACTATTCATATACTATTCATTACTATTCATATGAATATACTATGGTGTGGTTGCTACTTCTTTCCTTCCCTTTATTTCACTTCATTTTTACCTAAAGATATAAAATATGTAAAAACACATTTTTACACGCATTTGAGTGACATCACTATTAAATTATATTAATTCAAATATGCATGTAAAACTAGAAATTTGGGGGATTAAATGAGCAATATGTCTATTATATTGGCACATAAATGCGCAATATTCAATGTTCGTCACCCGTCCTCTTATGTGGTTTCTACACACTTCTTCGTAGATCACGTATAAGATTGCTTGGACCTGGGATGGGTGGATGCATCAGAGGTAAGGCAGGGTAAATCCCCTCTTGTAGAGCACACCGTCAACGAGGTGGTACCTAGCTGCTCGGTATTTTACCCGTTGGGCTTTGTCCTTTCCATAGGCCCCCATTTGTGAGGAACCACACGATAGGGTCCATCCAGCTGGGCCCTAAATCGACCAGGTTAACGTCCATGCCTTCTGAGTTGGACACACTGGGCTCGGGCAGGTATTCCACCCTTATCCCGAGGAGGTCTGACTCGGAAGATGATGCTAGACGTACTAACCGGTAGGCCCTTGTGTTCTCTTCTCTCGAGATCTATTTAATTAAGAAACCCTTGAGCTGTTTAGTAACAGACTTGACTAGGGCCAAGTTGGCCACCATGTTATCTTCCCGCGCCTCATACTCCTGATTGACTTGGTTGACAACCAGTTTGGAGTCGCTGTATCCTTGAATTTGCTATGCGCCCATTGAGTAGCCAATTACAACCCGACCAACAAGGATTCGTACTTAGCTTCGTTCTTAGAGTCCTAAAACCCGAACCTTAGTGCGTACTCTAGCTGGATCCCGTCGAGTGTGATCAGGATGATCCCTGCCCCGCTCCCTATTTGTTGGAGGATCCATCCACATAGAGTACCTAGGTCAGGGTGTCAGGAAGTAGGCCGAGCAGCAGATCGGGTGGGAATGACTCCTCCATTGGGTCTTCTGGATACGTGAATTCTACGAGGAAGTCTACCACTGCCTGACCCTTGATTGTTGTACGGGGTCGGTAGATCACTTCAAAATTTTTTAGTTCCAATGCCCACTTCATGAGCCTCCCAGACGTTTCAGGTCTGCTAAGGATTTGGCGAAGTGCCTGATCTGTGAGGACCATAATGACATGGGCCTGAAAGTACGGGCAAAGTCTTCGGGCATATGTGATTAGTGCGAAGATGCTGGAGTATCTGCTTTCTGTGCCTTGTAGTGCCCGGCTCGTATAGTAGACCGGGTATTATGTCCCGTGCTCTTCTTTGACCAATGCTGAGCTCACCGTCGAGGGTGACATTGCCAAGTACAGTAACAATTCTTCCTCCAGTATGGGCGTTGAGAGCAGAGGAGGCGATGTCAGGTATTTCTTGAGCTCCTGAAACGCCTCTTCATACTCTTTCGACCACTGAAAAGCTTTGTGGAGGATTTTGAAGAATGATAGGCATCGATTGGTTACCCGGGAGACAAATTTGTTTAAGGCAGCTATCTGCCCGACAAACTTTGCACTTCTTTTGTTGACCGGGGTGACCGCATGTTTATGATGGCTTGAGTTTTTTCAGGGTTTGCCTCAATTCCCTGCTTGTTGACTAAGTGTCCCAGGAACTTTCTGGACGAGACTCCAATTGTGCACTTGGTTGGTTTCAACCTCATTTTGAACTTTCTTAAGATGCTGAAGGCCCCCAGCCAAGTGTTTGAGATGGATGGACTCGTCTCGGCTTTTGACCAAGAGGTCGTCGACATATACCTCCATTGACTTCCCGATCAGATCTTTGAACATGTAATTGACCAACCGTTGATAAGTTGCTCCGACATTCTTGAGGCTAAAGGGCATTACCTTGTAGCAATACGTCCCTTGGTCGGTAATGAATGACATTTTTTCTTCGTCTCCGGGATACATGCTAATCTAGTTATACCCTGAATAGGCATCTATGAAGGAGAGGAGTGAGTGGGTGACCGTGGAGTCCATAAGGAGGTCTATCCCGGGGAGAGGGTAGCAGTCCTTGGGGCAGACCTTGTTTAGGTCGGTGAAATTCACACACATCCTCCACTTCCCGTTGCTCTTCTTTACTAGAACAACCTTGGCCGGCCAACCAGTCAGGATAGTTAACTTCTCGGACTGACCTTGCCTTGAGAAGCTTTTCGATTTCCTTGCGCACTGCTAGTTGTTTTTTGGGATCCATGCCCCTCATCTTTTGCTTGACCAGGCGGGAGCTCGAATCAACATTGAGCTGATGGGATATGATCCGGGGATCAATTTCGGGCATGTCCTCATGGCTCTATGCGAAAATGTCTCGATTTTATCTCAGGAACTGAATCAATTTTTCTTTGAGGTCCGGTTCCAGGAGTGTACCGATGCTAACATATCGGTCATGAAACTAGGGGTCTAACGCCACCTGGCTGAGTTCTTCTAATAGGGTGACCCCATTTCTTACGTCCCTGGGATTCATCTCATGAATGTTTAGTGTTTCTTAAATTGCCTCTTTTAGTAAGGAACTGACATAACAGCTCCGCGTGGTTTCTTGATCTCCATGCAGGCTTTTCGGACCCTGGGGGGGGGGGGGGGGGTGGTTGGAAACTTGATCACCATGCTGTATGTTGACACAACCTCCTTGGCTTTGTTGAGCGTTGGCCTTTCGAGGATGACATTATAAGCGGAGGGGTCTTCCACTACAACAAAATTTGCGAGTATAGAGTCCTACTGCGGGTGGGTCCCCATAAGAAGTGGTAGTTCAATCATCCCGAGCGATTGTGTACTGGTCCCATTAAATCTTACCAAGGGAGTGGCTACTAGCCAGAGCTGGTTCCTTGATATCCCAAACTGATTGAAGGCTGAGGCGAACAGAATGTCAGAGGGGCTGCCCATGTCCACTAACACCCTCTTAACTATATAGTTGGCTATAGAGAGCGTCACCACTAGCGGATCATCATGGGGGCGGTGCAGGTCTCGGACATCATTAGATGTGAAGATGATGATATCTGTCGTTGGAGCGATGGCTGGCTAGACCTCTAGGATAGCCACTTGAGATGCCTGTGCATGCCTCTTCCTAGCCGACTATGAATCTCTGCCGCCCGATGTTCCCCCAGAGATCACATTGATGTGACCGAGGGGTTGCTGTTGGTCGGGAGCCTGGGTATCCTGCCGGGGTCATCTATCTATGGTGATGAACTTAGCAAGGTGCCCCTGCTCGATCGACTTCTCGATGGCCATCTTAAGCTTGAAGTAGTCCTCCGTATCGTGGCTGTGATCTTTATGATACCGACAGTATTTGTCCTGGTTTCTTTTCTCGGGTGGGCTCTTCAACTTTGTCGACTTCTTGAGTAGCCTCTGGGCTTCGGCAGCAACCATAACCTCTTGGATAGGTCGGGATAGTGGCGTGAAGGTAATCGGGGCTTGATCCCTACTACCGCATTACTAGTCCTGCTTCGCCTTCTTTCTCGATCCTCTTTTAGAACCTTCTTGCTTATGTTTGGCCTTCGGGGAGTCATCCTCTGTGAAGCTCAAGCGCTTAGCCTTTAGGAATTCCTCTACGTCAATGTATTTTCCAACCCTCTCTAAGAGCTCAACCAGGGTGGCCGGTCGGTCACGGTAGAACGATGTAGCAACCTTGGTGTGCTGAACCCCTGAGCAAAAGGCTGTGATCGTGACCATTTCATTCAGGTTGCGGATCTAAAGCTTTTGCTGATTGAAATGGTCAGCATATTTCTTCAGGCATTCTTCCTTGTGCTGCTTGACAGTCAATAATTGGGTGTGTGATTGTGAGCGGTTAAGCATTCCCACGAACTAGCTGACGAAGAGCTTGCTAAGTTCCTTGAAGTCATCGACCGTTCGGGGTTTAAGTGAGTGGAACCACTACGCGGCCGGCCCTTTGAGGGTGGTGGGAAAGGCCAGGCACATCAGTTCATCGCCATTGGTAGCTAATGCCATCTAAGCCTTGTCAGTCCGGACATGATCGACTGGGCTCCCCGAGCCATCATAAGAATCAAGATGTGGTTGCTTGAACCTGCAAGGAATAGGAAATCCTATAATCCAGACGGTGAATGGTGACTCAGTTTCAGTATTGGTGTAGTCGCGACCTGGCCTACGACTCAACTTCTCAATCTATTTCTATAGGTTGCTGATGCAGGCCTTAATGTCCTCCTGATAGGTCCTCCTTTTTGTAGCTATGCGGTATGTCGGGTCGGATGACGAAGCCTCTTCTTTGAAGTGCATTGTCCTCAAAGATGGGGCATGACTTTGACTATGGGTAATCGTGTGCCTAGGATATCCACGGCTCCTGGTTGGACGTTCTTGGGCTGATTCCTGGGCCACTTGCTCTAATCCCTCTCTCCTGCTAGCGTGTCTACTATTTATGATCTCTCGGGTGTCCCCCGTCTGACTTGGGTTGGCCTAAGCTCGTTATTATGTTCGTTCGGGACCACGGCTACGCTCATCATTCCCGGATTGCCCCAAAGTTGGGGAGGGGGGGGGGGATACAGGTGCATTATAGGCATGCCATCAAATTCGTATAGGCATGCGATCACGCGCGTCATTCCCGAGATGATCCTCTGCTTGAGGGGGCTTATCTTGCTTGGCCAGCACTACTTCGATTTGTTGCTGAGCTTGACGCTAGCCCTCCAAGAGTTGCGTAAGAGTTGTGGTAATCTGCTCTGAGGTCATGGAGGCCGTCGGTTGCCTGACCCGTTGGGGTGATCGTCTTTTTCTTACCCTTCTTTGATGGCATGTTGATCAGTAACTGATTTGTTTTTGGGAGAAAAGCTATTATTTCCCACAGATGATGCCAAGCTGATGATGCCAAAATTTGGGTAAGAGAGTAAGAAGATATAGACAAGTGAGTTTGTATGTGATTCAGCCCTGTTAATTAAGAGACCTACATCCACGTGATGTGTCAGAGCACTTGTACTATGATGTTGAATAGTCAGGGGTCTATGGTGGACCAAAGACAGATTGAAGCTACTAGAGACCGATTGGTCGTGCGCGTGTAAGTGAGCTGCGATACAATGATAATTGACCCCCCCTCCTCTATGGGGGTGAGGGATCTCTATTATAGATATAAGAGACTACTCGTACAAAGTAAGTAATCTGATTAGGTAGTATAATCAAATATGGATTGATTAACATAAATCATGGGAGTTTTCTAATCGGATTAGGAAACATTCTTCTAGCTAAGATAGGAAACTATCTGGAACCTTGTGGAGCAAGTCACGGGACACGTCCAGGCTGCACCCACCATGGGGCGAGCCCGCATCGTGCACCCGACTAGTGGGTCCAAACCGGGCGATCTTAGATGGACATCCCGGGATGGTTGCGAGGTGAGGGCCATTACCAGATGACTTGGCATTCCTCGCTGAGTTGGCAGAGGCTGACTTTGACTGTATACATTTGTACGTATCAGGTTTTATAATTATTTTTGAAATTTGTTTTTGATATTTTATTTTAGGGAAAATTAGTGAAAAATGCCTAAAAGTGACTCTTAAGAGTTTAGGAGCTACCAAATTTCTTGGTCTATTAAAAAGTCCCTTGAAATGAAACTCTTTGTTGATTGAGCTCATTCCTTAACAAACTCTACTATTTCTCTCCCAAAAATACCCTTTCCATATTTATACAAAGAAATTCAATTCAAATATGATTCTATTTTTTGTTTTCGACCAATTGGAGCGTGATTGGAGCTCTGATTTGAATCTGAATTAGGAATCTCCGATTGAATCTGTGTTGTTGAAGTTCTGTTTCCAATCTGATGGTCTGTGATTGGATCGTCCTATAATTGAGTCGCTGACTTGCGGTAATTGTCGTCCTTGAATTGTTTGGTTGCCGTGAAAATTTGTTCGACATTCAATTTGTTTGTTTTCAGTTAAATCGATTGCATTAGATCAGTAAAGAAGGTTAGTTTTTCAATTTTCTGTTTATTTGAAGATCATGCTATAATTGGATTCGAAATAAGTTTTTTTTTTACCAAAATTGATTGCTAATAATGATTGAGGTTTAGTTGATTCGTGTTTGCTATGTTTGATTGTTAAAGTTACTGTTCTTTCTGTTTTATGTTAAATTTTATTTTTGATTATTGGTGTTTAAACATTGTTCCAATCACTGTAACAATGATGAACTTGATTTTTTTTGTTTGATCTTTTTTTTTTTGATAGTGCAATTCATTATTTTGTGGCGTTGTGGATCTAATTTTGAAAGTTTTCAAAAGAATTGTTTTGTGCTTTATTCATCATTGTGCATGGTATGAATGTTTCATTTTTTTGTTAGTTTGATTGTATTTCTGAAAGTATAGATCAGTAGATCTTTGGTAACAAGTTTCAAATGATATTTTTGTGTTCGTAGTCGATGGTGAAATATACAGTGAAATTTCACTGAATATTATTCAATTTAAGTGAAATTTTATTAATTATGTGTTGTTTTGTTTTTATTTTATTTGAAACTTGGTTGTGATGTAAAATTTTGCTGTTGTTAGTTAGAGTAAGAAAGTTTATAATGGATTCTTCAAATGGTTTTAAGCATGCCATTCACGTAATTGAGTGAATGTGTTTTGTAGGTGTAATGGATAGTCAACTAATTGTGTTGTGCATGTATCACTCAAAAACGACTGTTACCAAATTGTCTGAAACTGTGAGGTTTCATGATCTTTTTGCTGTTTATTTGTAAAAAATGGGAAATTAAGTAAGAGTGATGTTTCTGTAGCATACAAGTTACCGGGGTATTCAAAGTTGATGTTGGATTGTGATGATGATGTCATAAATATGATTGAGCTCTCAAAGATGAATGTCAATCGAGTTGATGTGTATGTTTTGGGGTTAGATGAATCTCAAGATGATGAGTTTGATGGGATAAGTTGTGATGCACAGTCTTCTTTAATGTTTAACAATGTAGATGATGTTGAAATAGATTTGATTTCTAGTTTATTGCCCATGAAGAGAGTGTAGTGTTGCGATTAGGTGGGCTGATGGTATCCAAGAAGTTGAGCAAAAATTTGAAAGTGGTGCTGAAGAGTTTTGGAAAGTGTTGTGCAAGTATGCTATCCAGTGTGGTTTCAACTTTAAGCATGTGAAGAATGACAAGTGCAGAGTTACTACTGAATCTTCTATGCTTGAAGAGACAGGGTGTTAGTGGCGTGTTCATGCATCTAAGGAGAGCACAAATGGATTCTTTTATATAAGGAGTTTAACAAACATACACATGTGTGGTTTAGTGGTGCATACGTCCAAACATCATCGTGTTAACTCCGATCTTGTCGGTAGTTTGATATATGAGAAGGTTCGTAGAGAACCTTTGATAAAGCCTATTGAAGTTGTTGGTCGAATTTAGAATGATTATGGTCTTGATATAGAATATTATCATGCATGGAAGGAGGTGGAGAATGAAAGGATGAGGCTTTATGGTGATCGTTTGGATTCGTTTGACAAATTGAGGTGGTATTTTGAGGCAGATAGAGTAAATTTGGGAAGCCGTATGTTACTAGAGGTTGATGCAGAAACTCAGCAATTTGAACGGTGTTTTGTATCATTCGCTGCTTATATTCATGGTTTTCGTTTTCTTCAGCCGATGATATTCTTGGATGGTACTTTTCTCAATGGAAGACTCAAGGGGATTTTGTTGGCTGCGTCATGCAAGGATGGAAATGAAGGTTAGATGAATGAATGTTTTTCATATTAGTTAATATTTAGATTAATATTTGTTATTTGTCAGTCTGCGTTGTTAGTTTAGAAGATGAAATTTCAAGTGAAGTTTTACTTATTTTTTTAAAACTTTGTCGTTAATTCAAGTTGTAGTGTTTGAGTGAAATGTCACTTATATTTTAATTGAGAATAGTATGTAACTTTCTGTTAAACTTCAGTCAGTTTAGTAGTTGTTCTTTGTTCAAACTTCTAAAATTTAAGTACAATTATACTTATTTTAGTCCATGTTTCTAACTTTTCTGTGTTTTATTTGTTGTAGGTGTTTTCAGCCTCGCATTTGCTATTGTAAGTTGTGAGGACACGCAGAATTGGACCTAGTTTATGAATGAGTTGTGGGTGATTGTAGGAATGGAGCGACGGATAACCTTTATATCCGACCGGCATAAAGGCTTGGTAGATGCTATGAGGAATGATTTTCCAGACGATTTTCATGGCTTTTGCCTTCACCATATGAAATACAATCTGTGTGACAAGTTGAAGGGGTATCATTCAAAATTCAAAGCATGTTTAGTCTTCAAACTTTATGAGTGTGCATACGCACCGGATTTTGTTAAGTTTCGTAAAGAGTAGGATTCATTCATAGCTGAAGGTGGAGAAAGGGTAAGGAATTTTCTGAATGACATTCCTTTTGAAAATTGGATGAATGCATATTTTAAGGGAATGCGATACGGAGAAATGTATTCCAACATTGCCAAGTCATGCAATTCGAAGATTGTTGAAGCACGTCATTTACCCGTTATGAATATGATTGATTTGATAAGGCTTCTGACGATGAAGGATATGGCAAAAGGCAACATGGTATCTAAAAAGTGAACTGGTATACTTTGTCTAGAAATGCAACATACATTGCAATCTGCCTTGGATAAAGGGATGACGTGGCAGATAAGTGCCTCGAGTGACAACACATTTGAGGTACATTCGGATCCTTCAAATGTTGTCTCACAAGCTTGTTCATGTGGAGAGTGGCAGCTCAAAGGATTCCCTTGTTCCCATGCTGCTGTAGTTATACAAAACAGTGTATTGTGGAGTAGTAAAGTCATGACAAACTACACTGAGGAGTATTTCTTTGTTCAGTATTATAGAGAGGCTTATTCAATGTCATTTGAACCAATAGTTACTAGCCAAAGGCTAGAATCAAGCTCGCCTGAGGGTTTTGTTCTCCCTCCCATTTGCAAGAAACTTCCGAGGAGGCCAAAAAGGAAGAGGATTCCGTCTAGAGGAGAGAATCGGCAAATGCGATGTAGGAGTTGTGGAAAGATTGGAATCATAATCGTAAGATGTGCAAGGAGGTTGCCTAGTAGAGAGTTGAATTTTTTTTGTGGGCTGACATTGTTTAGTTGATATTGATTTTTTCATTTGGAAAAATTTTCATTTTTTTAAATTCTGTGATTCTCTTTGTTCATCCATTTTTTTTCTCTGTGATTGTGTGTGATTTTCATGTTTTGGAATTCTCTGTGACCCTCTATGATTCTTTGTGATTTTTTTTCGTGTGCAATATTAATTGTTGATTCTAGGAAGTTACTTTATGGCTTGTGCAATGTTACTTGATTATGTTGATCATTTCGACATATTATTTTAAGTGAAATTTCTCTTATGATAAGTGAATGCAGACATAGTTTAGATGTTGTTGAGATTTGACAAAATGCTATTTTTGATGTTCACATTTTCATATGTATGTCAATTTTAAGTGAAATTTCCCTTCTGATAAGTGAATGTAGATATAGTGTAGATGTTGTTGAGATTTGACAAAATGTTATTTTTTGATACGAACAAGAATATCAGGTCAAAGTCATACTGCTGCGACGATAGGGAAATACAGGGATATTCAGAATGGGACCTTGTTGTCCAGTCATCTCGGGTTGTTCGGCCACAACTGCCTGGTCTGGGTCCACAGCTCGGGCGTACGATGCAAACTTTTCACTTAGTGGGCGCTGCTCGGGCTTGTACCATGACTTGCTCTACAAGGTTCCAGACAGTTGCCTATCTCGTCTAGAGGGCTAATGGAAGGTGTATGTAGTTTCCTAGTCCGCTTAGGAAACTTCCATGATTTGTGGTAATCAATTATGATAAGATTGAACTTTCTAATCTATTTAGTTACCTTGTACGGGTGGTCTCTTGTATCTATAAAAGGGGCCACTCATCCCCATTAGGGGGAGGCATTCTGATCTCACGGAATTGCACTACATGTTATTTACATGCATATACCCGGTCGGTCTCTGGTAGTACCACCTTCTTTGTTGGTTTACCTAAGGCCGTCGGTGATTTGTTAGTATAGGCACTCCAACGCACACGTGAATGTAGGTCACCTCATTAACGGGGCCGAACCATATACAATCCTTTCTTGTCTCTTTCTTCTCGATCATATACCATTTTTTGGCATCATCAGTTTGGTGTCGTCTGTGGGAACGTAAAAACTCTCTTAGAAATACAAATCTTCGACTGATCAACATACCGCTGAAGAAGCGTAATAAGACTGCTGCTCTGGCAGGTTAGGTAGATTCACAGGCCGGGCAACCAGCTGCTTTTATGACCTCCGAGCAGATTATCACAGCTCTTGCGTAACTCCTGGAGGGCCAGTAGCAAACTTAGCAGTAGATCGAAGCACAGTTGGGTCATCAAGAAAAGCTCCCTCAAATTGAGAATTAGCCCGTGAAGGGCGCGCGCAACTAGGAGCCCGTACGGGTCCAAAGGCGCGCCCACACTGAGCTTGTGTCCCCGCTTGCTTTGGGTCGGTTCGGGAACGATGATCGTAGCCAGGCTCTTGAGCGGACCCGGCAACGTCCCCGGGCTAACCCACGCTGGGTGGGGAACGCCAGAGAAATCATCTACAGCAGATGCACTGCCGGAGGGGAGAGGCAAGGGCAAACTGCCCGGGATTCGGCCAAAGACCCCTCGGTCAAGAGTCGTTGGGATCTTAGGTACATGATTACCCGGAATCGAAGTCGGGTCCTATCCCCGAGGATAACGCACTTCAAGGAAGAGGCCTCATCGTCCGACACGTTGTACAATTCAAATATGGAGTGGAAGACTGGTCAGAAAGATGTTAAGGCCTAGATCGAGGTCCTGTAGAAGCAATTGAGAAGTTGAGCCACAAGCCGCGCCATGATCATACTGACACGGAAACCGAGTCACCCTTCACCATCCGGGTCATAGGATTCCCCATCCCGTGGAAGTTCAAGCCATCGCACCTCAATTTTTATGACGATTTGGGGAGCCTGGTGCATCATGTCCAGACTTATAAGGCCCAGATGGCGCTGGTCACCACTACCGACGAACTACTGTGCCTAGCCTTTCGCAGCACTCTCAAAGGGCCGAACGCACAGTGGTTCCATGCTCTTAAGCCCCGAACAATTGACAAATTTAAGGCACTCAGCAAGCTCTTTATTAGCCAGTTCTTGCGGATGCTCGATCGGTCACAGTCCGACACCCAACTGCTGACCGTCAAGCAGTGCAAGGGAGAATCCCTGAAAGATTACGTCGACCGTTTCAACCAGCAAAGGCTCTAGATCTACCACCTAAACAAAACGATCACTATCATAGCCGTCTGCTCGGGAGTTCAGCACACCAAAGTTACTACGTCATTCCACCATGGTTGAGCTCTTTGAGAGGGTTGGGAAGTACATTGACATGAAAGAGTTCCTAAAGTCCAAGTGTGCTAGCTTTACGTGAGATGAATCCCCAAGATCCAAATGCAAACGTAAAAGCTCTGAGAAGGGCTCGGGAAAGAAGCAGAGGCAGGATCAGCAGAAAGGCGGTCAGGATCGGGCCCCAATTACTTTCACACCTCTTTCCCGGCCTATCCACGAGGTCATGGCCACCGTCGAGACCCAGAGACTCCTCTAATAGCTGGCAAAGCTGTAAAGCCTGCCCGAGAAGAGAATCCAGGATAAGTTTTGCGGTATCATAAAGACCATGGTCACGACACAGAAGACTGCTTCAAGCTCAATATTGCCATTGAGAAGCTGATTGAACAGGGTCACCTCACTGAGTTCGTCACGGCTGATAGGAGATCTCGGCTTGACACCCGAGCTCCCGAGTAGCCGCAACCCCTCGGGCAAATCAACGTGATCTCCGAAGGAATTTCAGGCAGAGGGGATTCACAGTCGGCTAGGAAGAGGCATGATCTGGCATCCTGATCGGATGTCTGGCATGTCCATTTCACTAGCTCCCTACCAACTGATGTGCTGACGTTCTCGTCCGATGACGTGAAGGACCTGCACTACCCCCATGACGATCCGTTGGTGGTTACACTCTCCATAGAGAATTATGTGGTCAAGAGAGTGTTGGTGGACATGGGCAGCTCCTCTGATATTTTGTTCATCTCGGCTTTCGATCAGTTCAGGATATCAAGGGATCGGTTTTGACCCATTACCACTCCCCTGGTAGGGTTTAACGAATCTATCACACAACCGCTTGGTACAATCGAGCTCCCAGTTCTCATAGGGACCTAGCCCCCAACAAGTCTCCGTACTTGCAAACTTTGTGGTGGTAGAAGCCCCATTCGCCTACAATATCATCCTGGGGAGGCCAACACTCAACAAGGCCAAGGCGATTATATCAACTTACGGCCAAGTGATTAAGTTTCCAACCACAGGGGCTCGGGAGTTTGCGTGGAGACCAAGCAACTGCCCAAATTTGTTATGTCAGCTCCTTGTGCAGAGAAGCAGTTACAGAAACATTGAATGTCCAAGAGATGGACCCAAGGGACATAAGGGATGGAGTAGGCCCAGCGGAAGAACTGAAACACGTGGAGCTGGACCCATAACTGCCCGACTAGTCCATCAGTATCGACGCTCTCTTAGAGCCAAGCCTCAGGGAGAAGTTGATCCAGTTCCTACGACAGAACCAAGACGTCTTCGACTGGTGCCATGAGGACATGCCTGGGATAGATCCCTGGGTTATGTCCCACCATCTCAACATTGATCCGGACTCCCGGCCGGTCAGGCAGAAGAGGAGGGGCATGGCCCTTAAAAGGTAAGCAGCGGTGTGCGAGGAGATTGAAAAGCTCTTGAAGGTAAAGTCGGTCCGAGAGGTCCGCTATCCCGACTGGTTGGCAAATGTGGTACTAGTCAAGAAGAGCAACGAAAATTGGAGAATGTGTATAGATTTCACCGACCTGAACAAGGCCTACCCCAAGGATTGCTATACGTTGCCTAGGATATACCTCCTTATGGACTCCACCCCGGTCACTCACTTCTCTCGTTCATGGATGCCAACTCGGGCTACAACCAGATCAGCATGCATCCTGGGGATGAAGAGAAAACTTCCTTCATCATAGACCAGGGGACATATTGTTACAAGGTGATGCCCTTCGGCCTCAAAAATGCCGGGGCAACTTATCAACGCCTGGTTAACCACATGTTCAAGGATTTGATTAGGAAGTCAATGGAGGTGTACGTCGACGATCTATTGGTTAAAAGCCGAGACGAGTCTGACCATCTCGAGCACTTGGCCGGGGCCTTCAGTGTCTTAAAAAAATTTCGGATGAGTTTGAACCCGGCCAAGTGCACATTTGGAGTCTCGTCCGGGAAGTTCTTGGGACATATGGTCAGCAGGCGAGGGATCGAAGCAAACCCCAAAAAAATTCAGGCCATTATTAACACATGATCACCCAGGTCAACCAAAGAAGTTCAAAGTTTGGCCGGATGGGTGGCGGCGCTGAACTGATTCGTATCCCGAGCTACCGACCGGTGTCTGCTGTTCTTCAAAATCCTCCGTAAAGCGTTTCAATGGTCGAAAGAGTGTGAGGAGGCATTTCTGGATCTCAAGAAATACTTGACATCACCCCCTCTGCTCTCAACACCCGTACCAAAGGAGGAGTTGTTCTTGTACTTGGCGGTATCACCCTCAGCGGTAAGCTCTGTGCTCATCTGAGAAGAGCACGGGATACAATTCCCGGTTTACTATACTAGCCGGGCTCTGGTACTCCCACATCGAGAAACTGGTCTTTACCCTTATCACTTCTGCTCGGAGACTCTGCCCATACTTCTAGGCCCATTTTAGCGTGGTCCTCACATATCAGCCTCCTCGTCGGGTATTAGGCAGGCCTGAGACATCCGAAAGGCTTGTCAAGTGGGCGTTGGAGTTAGAGGAATTTGAAGAAGTCTATAGACCTCGGACAATAATCAAGGGACAAGCAGTAGTGGATTTTCTCGTTGAGTTCACATATCCAGAAGGTCCGGTCGAGGAGCTCGACCCGAGAGTTCTACGGCCTGGCCCACAGCCTGACACCCCAACCTGAGTGCTCTATGTGGACGGGTCCTCCAACAAATAGGGTAGTAGAACGGGGATCATCCTGACCATACCTGATGGGATCCAACTAGAGTATGCACTAAGGTTTAGGTTTCGAGCCTCTAACAATGAGGCCGAGTACGAAGCCCTGCTGGTCAGGTTATAGTTGGCCACCTTTATGGGTGTACAGCAAGTCCAAGGGTATAGCGACTCCCAGCTTATGGTCAATCAAGTCAATCAGGAGTACGAAGCTCGGGAAGACAACATGGTAGCTTATTTAGCCCTTGTCCGAACAGTTTCAAAAAAGCTTAAAGGGCTCTCCATCACACAGATCCTGAGGGAAGATAACACGAGAGCCGACCGGTTAGCCTGCCTAGTGTGGTTATCTTGGAAGGCATGGAGGTTAAACCGATCGCTTTAGAGCCCAGCTGGATGGATCCGATCATGATGTTCCTAAAAATGTGCTTTACTAGACAGAAAAGAAGATGCCCAGCAGGTGAAGTACCGGGCAGCCAGATACCACCTCGTTGACGGTATTCTCTACAAAAGGGGATTTTCTATCTCGTATCTCCAGTACATCTATCCTATGCAGGTCCAGGGAATATTGCATGAAATCCATGAGGGAGTGTGTGGAAACCATGTTAGAGGTAGGGCACTTTCCCGAAGGGCTCTGCTGTAAGGCTATTACTGGCCGACGATGGCCCGGGATTCCCAAGAATACGTCAAGCTGTGTGACAAGTGTCAGAGGTATTCGCCCATGATCAACCACCTGGGATAGTTCTAGAAACCAATCGTCAGCCCCTGACCATTCACTTAGTGGGGCATTGATATTGTCGGTCCCTCCCAATGGGCAAAGGATAAGTAAAGTTTGCAGTCATCTCAGTGGACTATTTCACCAAGTGGGCAGAAGCCGAGCCCTTGGCAAAAATCACTGAGAAAAAGATGGAAAACTTCATCGAGAAAGACATCCTCAGTCGGTTCAGCATCCCAAGGGTCCTGGTTAGTGACAATGGCAGGCAGTTTGACACCCCGGTGTTCAGGCAATTCTGCTCGGGATATGGAATATCAAATCACTACTCTTTCCCCAAGCAGCCTCAAACCAATAGCCAAGCAGAGGTGACAAACCCAACCATTCTACAGTTAATTAAAACCAGACTTGAAAATGCCAAAGGACTTTAGGCAGAAGAACTACCGACCCTTCTGTGGGCATATCGCACCACCCCTCGAGCGGTCATGGGGGAGGCCTCCTTTTCTCTCACCTATAACTTCAAGGCAGTGGTCCCCATAGAGCTTGGGTTACCCACTTACCGAGTAGCAAATTTCAGTGGACAGGGCAATGAAGAAACCCTCAGAGGAGAGCTCGACTTAATAGAAGCGAAAAGGGACCGAGCATATCTGAAAGTGGCAGCCTATAAGCCATGGGTCTCTAGGTATTTCAACAGCAAAGTCAAGCATCGTAGTTTCCAGGTGGGTGACTTGGTCCTGAAGGCAATAAACCAATCTACCAAAGTCTCGAGCCACAGAAAATTAGGGCCAAAATGGGAGGACTATATAGGATTACCCAGGTCAATTAACTGGGCACCTACTGGTTGCGGACTTTGCACGGGCATGATCTATCTCATCTTTGGAACATACGACATCTCCGTAAATATTTAGTGATGCTTGGATAAGAACGGATTAACATTGGTTAGGAAATTTGTATCTCTTTTCGAGCAATTTTTCTGATTTTCAAAAAGGAATAAAGATTTTCTATTTTTCAGCAAGAAATGATCCTAACCAGTGTTCCGTGCAAAAAAGACCTCGGGGCCACACCCGAGGCACAAAAGACCTGGGGAACACACCCGAGGCGAAAAGATCTCGGGACCACACCCGAGGTGGAAAAGACCTCGGGGTCACACCCAAGGCAAAAGACCTTGGTGTCACACCCGAGGCACCGGCTTCGCTTAGGTCCATAACTGATAATTGGGGCAAATCCCCCTAGGTGGCTAATGATGGCAAGCTACAAAAGACCTTACAACCACCTATGTTCTAGGTTGGTTCCTTACAATCAATCCCTCTACCAACGCCTGCCTTAGAAAAAGCTTGGGGGGCAGGGGGAATACCAGACTAAAACAAGGAATCACACCGGGCACTAATAGGGCATGGAATCCTAAAACATTCCTGAGCACCTACAGTGCCCAGAGAAACCGTCCGAGATAGTAACAGGACCCAAATCCTTCACTATACCGGGCGGGACCTCCAAAATAGGTCCCCAGAAGACCAAGTGTTCCTTATCAGTTACAGTCCTAAACCTTTGCTAAGGCAGGGTTTCCACAGAATTTACAACCGATCAAGCACAGGTAATCACAAACAAGCAAGTACAAACAAGTTACACAATAAAGAAATGGTTGATGCAAAAGAGTGGCCTTAGAGGGCCTTTTCATTAGTCAAAATAAAAATTTGTACAAAGCCTAGGGGCAGTTGTAGTAGCCTCCCCCCCCCCAAAAAAAAAGCAAATGCAGAAGCTAAGCGTCGTCCACGACGACCACCTCCTCGGTCCCACCAGCCGCTTCTCCCAGGGCACCGTCCCTGTTCGGAGCAACATCTTCAGTGGCAGCTCCCTCGACGTCTTGCTTCTTCCAGTAGCTGGACTCTACCCAGGAGTAGCCCAAGAGGTCCCAGTCTGGGGTGGTCGGTAGCCGCCCGCTCAGACAGGTCAGCATAGCCTGCGAGGAAGCCAGCTTCAAACTCCTCCTCGGCATCCTTTATTGCTGCCTCCTAGGTAGCAACGGCCTCAGAAAGAGCAAGCTTCTCTATGTCCATAGCCACTTTCTCGGCCTTCGCAGCCGCTGCTTTTGCCTCTGCAACCTTTTGAGCTGCCCATTCGGTGGCGAGAAACTCCCGTGCTTCCCCCAACTCCAGGGCCAAGGCCCTAAACTTCTCCTCCTCCACAGTGAGGGCAAAGCCAGCTGACTCTCGTGCTGCCTTCTCCGTGGACAGGGTGGCCTCAACAGTAGCTAATCTTTCGGCCACTCTGGGCAGGTAAGCCTCTGCCCCTACTGCCAAATAGCCAACCTGCGGGAAGGGAACAGGAAGCTATCACTACATCAAAATAGAAAAATAGGGAAAAATGTAAGCAAAGCTACTTACCATGTGGCTGACGCTGTATAACTAACCGATCAATGCCTCGGGACCTAACCTGGAGCACTTGTCCACTTGGCTCTGTGGTAGCCCGGGTCGGACCCTTTCCCGCACCTCCGTCACTGATTCCACCACCGGCATCCCTGCTGGTCTATCACGTGGCCTCGGAGGTAAAGGGACAATATGAGAGGTCGATGTTTCGGTCGATAGGACATCAGTGGGACGTGCAAGGAAGGCAGCAATGGTTACTTAGGGAGCTGACGTCCTGACTAGTTGTCCCGCCACACGGGGCCCCTGGTGAAGTCTCTTCAGTTGTTGACCCTCATGGGGCTCTGCCTCCTCTTTCTCTGACCCGCCCGGGCAAGTAGAGCAGCCTCTTTCTCCTTCAGACCAGCCATATTTTTGGGAGCCATCTTTGTAAAAGTCGAGAAAAGGCACATGTCAAGTTACAAGTGAATTAACCTGATAGCGAGATAACCAGAAAAGAGATGGGGAACATACCTATAATGATTGGGGGAAAAATGGGAGCTTCGAATCGGTGCTTGACCTAGTAGGAGGTTTTCTGATTCCCCGTCTGGGTCAGCAATTTGTTGATGTCTGTAAGGTCCTCAGCCAATGATAGAATCCTTACCTGGCACTCGTCGGGAATACTGGATGGCTCTGCTGATCCCACTACAGAGCAAGAAGTCGTTAGTTCAGCAACGACAACTCCTCAACTTCCCCACCCAAGAAGTCCTCAACTGTATGCCCGGCGCCTTCTCGCAAAATTCGAGGATTGATACTTGGAAGAATTTCTTCTTCCACCCCCTGTTGTTGCTCGGGCAATTGACTATTATTTTTCTCCCTTATCTGGCTCCCAGCGAGAAGAAGCCGGCCTCCCTGTGTACCGAGAATGGCCGATTGGTCCAGAAGAACTCTTGCACAGTGAGCTCATACCCGAGGACCTGGGGCCTCAGGGAAATGGCCCCCATTAGAAACCTCTACCCGTCTGGGGCGAGTTGCCCGAGGGCAATCCCGAGGTATATAACACGTCCCGGGCAACTGGGTGAAGGGGAAGGCTAAGGCCCGCCATCAGGGTGTCCTCGTATAGGGTAACGAAGCCTGAATGATGAAAGTGAGCCCTATCAACATGTATGGGCAATGAAAAGTGGTCAGGAACGTCGTACCTATCCCTGATCCGACCTAAGTCTGGGGTATGCAAGGTGCTAACGATCGCCTTGCAAGCGAATATTACACTGGGGCAATTCAAAATCAACCCCTCGACGCCTGACCCCCTAGACACCGAGGCAACGGGAATACCCTGAGCTACCTCATTGTCGGAGACACGATCAAAATATTCCCTTCACTGTGTTGGTCAGACGGGGTCGCAGAAGGCGGGTCTAGGCTCGTATCCAAAGTCCCTGACCACGACTGCTCGTCCTCGACCAGGACGATGAGTTGAAGCCAGAGTGACACATCTCTAAGGTTCCTGGGATTGGACGAGGGAGTAATTGGTGGCCTAGGTAGAGGTCAGGAACTCTGAGACTAAAGTACAAGGGGGCAAGTCCAAAAGCCTATGGGGTAAGGCATACAAGGCCTTTAGGGTAATATAACACTAGGTCAACACTACCATGGGACAGCCTGATTGGTTTAACCACACTTCCACGGAGGATAGGTTACCTGACCTAATGAGGAAGATGAACCTAAGAAAGAAGAAGAAGAAATCCCATTCCCGTGCGAGCCCTAGTGGGTTCATCCTCTCCAGCTTCACTCGAGAAAGAAAAAAAAAGAGAAGAAGGAAGAGAATGGTGAATTAAAACTGGGAAAGTAAGGGCTTATGCGAGTTTAAGCAGAAAAAGGACTCGGGAATCTTGACCGGGAACTTTTTTACTCTCAAAACCTCTCGGTACTCTATCTCTGGGAAGCAGGAATACAAGAAATGAAGTGGTGCCCCTTATATAGGAAGCATGAATGGTCCAGATCAAATTAGATCCAACGGCCATAAGATCTTCTCGCCTAAACTGTCCTATAGTTGTCACCTCGGGCACGTGAAGCGACGCCTCAAAAGGCGTGCTCATTAATTGCACAACGTGATGGCCTGATTGCGACACAACTATTCGGTTACACTCAGACCGGCCTCATTGTATTTTAACCAGACCAACGATAAACCAACACGTGGCATGAGTTAGCCCCGAGCCCTATGCGCCACCGGTCAGTCCAGACCCCGCTGAACGTGTACAACCGGTCTTACCCCAGGTAAGGTCCCGACCTTTCCCCGAGAGGGTTACAGATCAATACTAATTTTCAATCCTCATCCAATGAAGCATCGCATCAACTTTGAAAATGGGGGTAGCTGATACGAACAAGAATAACAGATCAAAGTCATACTGCCGTGACGACAGGGAAATACCGAGATATTTAGAATGTGCCCTTGTTGTCCATTCATCCTGGGTTGTTCGGCCACAATCGCCCGGTCTGGGTCCACAACTTGAGTGTACGACACAAAATTGTCACTCAGTGGGCGCTACCCGGGCTTGTACCGTGACTTGCTCTACAAGGTTCCAAACAGTTGCCTATCTCGTCTAGAGGGCTAATGGAAGGTGTATGTAGTTTCCTAGTCTGCTTCGAAAACTTGCATGATTTGTGGTAATCAATTATGATAAGATTAAACTTCCTAATCTACTTAGTTACCTTGTACGGGTGGTCTCTTGTATCTATAAAAGGGGCCACTCATCCCCATCAGGGGGAGGCATTCTGATCTCACGGAATAACGCTACATATTATTTACACGCATATACTCGGCCAGTCTCTGGTAGTACTGCCTTCTTTGTTGGTTAACCTAAGGCCGCCGGCGATTTGTTAGTACAGGCGCTCCGACGCACACGTGGACGTAGGTCACCTCGTTAACGGGGCCGAACCATATACAATCCCTTCTTGTCTTTTTATTCTCAATCATATACCACTTTTTGGTATCATCATTTTTCATTTTCACATTTTTATATGCATGTTGGTCTTGATTCTAGAACAGCATATGTTAAATGAAAATTGAAATTAAATTTGTGAAATCGACTTATTCCTATTGTCTTAAGTGAGATTTCACTTTGACACTTGTATAGAAGCTAAAAGAATAAATTGGCAATATTAAGTGTTGATTCTAAGAAATAAGATGTTATTTCATTTGAATAGACAGTAAGTTATGATTCTAAGAAATAAGATGTTAAGTGAAATTTCACATAAAATTTATAAAATCCACTCATCATCCTATTCCTTACTATCCCTCATATGTTAAATTTCACTAGGATAGATGTATAAGGGTTGATTGTAAGAAATAACATTTTAAGTGAAATTTCACTTGAAGTAGATGTAAGTCTTCATTCTAAGAAAAGAGATGTTAAGTGAAATTTCATATAAAATTTATGAAATCTACTCATCATCTTGTTCCTTGCTATCCCTCATTTGTTGAATTTCACTATGATAGATGTATAAGTGTTGATTGTAAGAAATAACATTTAAGTGAAATTTCACTCGAAATAGTAGTAAGTCTTTGATTCTTAGAAATATGATGTTAAGTGAAATTTCACATAACATTTATGAAATCCACTTATCATCCCGTTCTTTTCTATCCCTCATTTGTTGAATTTCACTAGGATAGATGTAAGTCTTGATTCTAAGAAATAAAATGATAAGTGAAATTCCACATAATATTTATGAAATCTACTCATCATTTGATTTTATGGTATAATGTTCATTTTCCATAAGTGAGATTTTCAACTTAATACTTGTTAGAAGCTGAAAGAATAAATTGCAAACATCGAATTGACCAAAAAATATGTAGCATTAGGTAGTTATATTCAAGTTTGGATCATTAGGTGTATGGCAACAAAAATATGGATAGAATTTTTTTAGTACACTATTCATTGTTAAGATATTGTAACAAAAAGTAAACAGAAATTCATATGTTCCTTGCTATCCCTCATTTGTTGAATTATCTATAAATAAGTTGAAGGGCGACTCCCCTCTTTCTTGTTTCTGCATTCTTTGTTGTTGATCCATTCTTTGTTGTTTCAGTATTCTTTGTGTCTCCTCCAGTTGATGTTGCTTTTCTGTGAATTCTTTGAAAGTTCAAGATCTTCCTGGAGCATTTAGTAGCTGATGCATGATCTCTGCCCGCATTTCCTTTGTGCCATAGCTTTTCTCGACTTCTTCTTGGTTAGTGTCAACTAGATTATGTAACAGATTATCACGCTGTAGTCCAATCTGCATGTTAAATCAGATAATCTTGTTAGATCAAAAGGAAAAACAACTGCTAATAGTCCTAGAAAATGTTGAATTGATTAAAATTTTACTTATTTTAGTGAATTTAAATGTATTTTCAATAGTTACTCAGTATGACAACTGAAAGTAGCTTTAGTTAGGATGTTTGTGTTGAGATTTCATACAATGCTTTTTTTCCCTTCTATATTTACATTTTCATATATGTGGTGTGTTGATTATTTACAATATCTTCTTATCAAGTGAATTTTCACATGATATTTAATCATTGACTATAAGTGAAATTACATGGAGAAAAATAGTTTCAGTATTTTGTAGAAAATTTAAATGTTACTTACGATCCAATCGTTGTCGTAGTTTGTCCTCTATCTGCTCCACTGTTGCATCAAAATTTAGAGTAAAAAACTCTTGCTGTTCACCTGTTTTTTTTTTCTTTCTGAAGTAGTTGTTGCAATACTCAATCTTAAAGTAAAAGAGATGTTGGAATAGTATATAGCTAAACTAAATTGAAAAAGTGATTACATTATTTATTTGTATAGTGTAAGTGAGTTTAACATGAGTTCAAGGTTCGGCAGGTATGGATCTTTTGTTTCCTGAGTTCGTGGTTTCATAGAATTACAGAATCTCCATTTGTTTTCATCTTGATCTAAAATCCACAATATCCAATGCTTGCCTACCAAAGAATTTCCACCAGAGAGCAGAGGAAATTAAGATAGGATATTGTGTTGTGGATCTTGTCTGTGATAGTGGTTTATTCACAAACTTATCAAGAAGTTGTTTATCTTTTTTCCACACTCAGTCCTGTTTTAATATTCAACATATTGTTATTACATATTGTAATGCATTTGTATAGGATTTTTCTGTGATTTAATTCTTACCAGGCATAAGCTCTTGAAAATGTAAGATTTTTCATCTCTTTCTTCTTGTTTGCTCATCAGCATTTTTGCATATGCATCAATGACCTCGGGTCATTCTTAAAAGTCAACAGATATTTTAAATATCAGTTTATCAAGGGATATTTCACTTAACATTAGAAAGTATGTTCTTATGATGTTCGAAACTTCTTTATCCTGTATTTGGACAACAATGTCTTTCAAAGTAACAAAATTATATCCATCTTTTAACTTGCAACTTGCAGCACTATACAAATATGATTTTGTTGATGATAGTTGGTAGGTTTGTGATATTAAGTGAAAATTACTTTAAGAAAAGAAAAAAAAAGAGTATGTGAAGTAATTATTTTGTTACCTTCTTTCAAAGATGTAGATGTTGTCTAGCAAATTTCTGTCTTCCCATGGGAGAAGATGTAATACTATGTCAGATATTCCCTTTGGGATGACAAATTCGTCTCTTTTGTTTGTTTTTGGTGTTTCAATCATTTCAAAATCCACTATTTCATCCCTCTCTTCCTTGTTTGATTGCCTGCCTTTTGTTCTACCTTTTCATCCTTGTCTTCGCCTTCTTGATTGCCTTCCATTTTCTCTGCCTTTTCATTCTTCTCTTCCCCTTGTTGATTTCCTTCCTTTTGCTTTTCCTTTTTATCCTTGTCTTCCCCTTGTTGATTCCTTTCCTTTTCCTCTGCCTTTTCATTCTTATCTTCCTCTTGTTGATTGCTTTTCTTTTTCTATGCTTTTTGTTTTTTTTTATTCTTTTCTCCACAGTCATATTCTATGAGTTGTACTGGTATTCGAGTCCTTGTCTTGATTCTTGCATACATTGAATTGATTTCTGTGTTGCTTTTTTTCTCTTCATTCTCTTTTAGGTGGTGTATTCTCATTCTCTTTCGTCTCTTTTTCCTGGACATTTTTCTCCATGAGGTGTTCCTGCAAACAATTGATAGTGTTGATATTACATAGTAGAAATTGGATTTAAGGGAATATGTTACATAGATTATACTTGTTGTGATAACCTTTGGACATTGAATTCTTGTATCCTCATGTCACTTTTTTCTTCTGTTTTCTTCAAATCTATTTAAACCTCCTCTGCCTGCAATGGAAAAGTACATATTTCATAAATTTAGAGATATTTTACTCAAACCAATATTAAGTGAAACTTTACTTATTTCTTACATACCATCTGTGATAGCATTTGTACTGTGATATCCAACAGTCTTTTCTCAAGTCCCTCATTTGTTTTCTTCACATCTTCATATTTCTCTTGAAGTCTATCATATTGCTTTGACCAAGACTATTGCAATTGATTGTAATTTTCAACAACATTTTTGTCACTTATTTTCACTCTTTCAAGGCTTTCCATAAGTTTTTTCACCACCTCACTTGCAGGACATTCAGTGACTCCTTGCTATTCCGGTTGACCATCGAATAGGTCACTATTATGTTGCAACAGTAGGCTTGCAATCTGTGTTTCATTGTCCTTGTTAATTTTAGCAAGTACTGTAATATTTTCTTTCATGATTTTGTTTTCAATTTTTTCCACCTGTAATTCATCTTGGAGATCTTGAATATGTCGCAAATTCTGCCTCGAGAGATAACTGAGTTCAGTGTTACTTGCCATTGCTTCTTCAAGTCTTTCCACCAAGCCCTTGTTTATGTTGTTCAAACTCCCTACTTCCATCTCTGCCTCTTCATATAATCTTTTCAATTCTTTGTTACATTCCTTCAATCTTGAAATTTCAAACCTTTCTTCCTGAATATCTGTTTCGATTTTGTTTGCTATGTTTTATAGTTCAGGCATGCTAGAGCCTTGTGAGGCAGACCCAAACTGATAAAATGCAAATTTTCCTAAAACTACTTGTGTGAGTGATACACAAGGTTTCATGAATCTAGCTTCTAATAGGCGATTGTGAAAGGTGAGTAGGAAAGTACCCTAACCTAAAGGTCCCTAGACAGTACTGAAGCGCACAAGTCTAGCAAGTGATGAAAGATATTAAAAGAAGGAATTAAATAAAATTGCATATTTTATTTAATTGATGTAAAAGAGAAATTACAAGAGAGTAATTAAAATGATAAGAAAGCCTAGGAAAATAAAAGAATGCTAAGAATGCTTTAAGAATGCTGGTTAGAATGCGGTTTGTCGAAGTGACGCGAAGTGAGTTGACAGCTTGGCCTGCCTGCTGATTTATAGCGGCCTGTACTGATAGAGATAAGGCAAGTAAAATCTACAAAACATAATCTGGTAAAAATTACCAGATTTATCTCCCAATATCTGCTAAAACCTTCTATAATTATCTGGTATAAAATACCAGATTTCTTCCATATCAGTAGATAATATCTGATAAAAGCTTCCATATATCTTCGATAATATATATACATATGTATATATATGTCTTGAATCTGGTCCAATTTGAAGCTTGATTCTACTGCCTTAACTTATAAGCAAGTGATATACTTCCATGTATTCTAATAAAATCATAAAATATCTCCCCAAAAATATTGATAATATCTTGCCATAAGTGATAATGTTCCCATATGTGACTGATATTATCTTGATAATGCGCTGGAATATTACCCTAATCATAATACCATATCTCGAAAGAGTTTTATAGGCACTGAAACTCTTCCCATAATTGGCCAAATCTGTGTCAACTCCTCCCATCCGGCTAAATGCGATGACCCATATCTTGTCACATGTGAACATATTAACTAGCCGCAGCCTGATTTGGACACGTACATGAGGTGGACAGCCAAGTCAAGCATGGCTTGGGATTAAGGAGAACTGCTTTTAATGCGTTCCATCATTGCATGGCCCACCAACTTTTGACACTTCGTTGCCAAAGAAAATGATTTTGCTCACCCAAAATATGGTACATCAATGCTCACCCAAGCATCTCATTGGCCAATGTAGTGGGACCCAACATTAAACAAATGTTATTTAATGTTGTTTAATCCTGGGTCTCACTGCATTGGCCAATGGGATACTTGAATGAGCATTGGTGTACCATTTTTTAGGTGAGCAAAAATACTCTCGTCGCAAAATTCTAAGTCACTTGCAATTATAAAATGATCAATGAACTCTGATGAATTTATAACTAAATGCAAGGCAGAATTATGAGGTCTTCCATCACAATAGCCAACATAGTGCTGTGGCCCACCATGTGATTAAAGTTAGCATATAACCCATTGAATTCGGACTCATGAGGCAGCCCGATGAATGGCAAATAATATGTATCAACTTGATAGGGCCCACCAACTTTTGACTTTCAAGCTTTGCACATTTGCTAGCCAAGTGCCAACCACCTTCGGGCCCACCACTTTACCCAAGCTTCCACAGTCCGATGCACATTGATAATGAAAATTGAAACTTCAATTTTCTAAGTTTCATTACGTTGTTAGGTTACATATGTATGCATGTTGAATTCAAAATAATCAATTTGAATATAATGCTTTTTTGACAATTACAACACAATCTGTAGTAATTAGGTTGAATACATAATAGAACAAGTAATTATGTTTATACAGATCAAATTCAATTTCATACTGCTGAAACATGCATAAATAAAAAACATTACAGAGAAACATATATATACTGAATAATATAATAGAACTCGGTATCTATTCTAAGTTGAGAAACTAACAAACTTGAGTAGCATTTTGTTTTTGAAGTGGTATTAGACAAGAAATTTCAGAATTAATAACTTTTAATCTAGTTTTTAGTCGTTTAATCACTTATTAAAGAAACAATTTGTGATGTAATAATTTACAATCTAGTGTCTAGGGTTTTTGTAATTTCACTTGCTTTTCTTCACCATTGTGTTTTCTGTGATCAATGAATGGCTTCGCGATCAAAATCTCTTGAAGAATTGATGAAATTATTTGCTGTAATGGTTCGCGATCACTGTTCTTCACGAGTGTTCTTCGTGTTCTTCGTGAGTATGGAGTGTGGGCTGTGGAGCATGTGATTTTTGTGTTACTATTTAGGGAGGGGCATTTTTGTCTAAACACATGTAGAGTGAGGGTGTGTTAGTAATTTGTTGTCTCATGATTTTTGTAGGGAGTTTTCATTAAGTCATTTTTTTAATTCATCCTTAACATCAATAAAACTTGTATTAGTGTCCTTTCCTCTAACTCCCCCTTAAATTTTTTGACCACCCATATATTAATCAATTTATATACGACAAAAAAATTGCCTTGGACATGTAAAATATAAATCTTAACCACATCGATTAAACAAGAAATATAGGTGTGTGTATATATACATTGAAGCCATTAGAATTACAAAGAGCCCGTTTGGGTTAGCTGAAATATTAAGTGATTATTTTTTAAGTGATGATACATTAGGTTGTTTGGTGTTTGTGTTAGCTGAAATAATAAGTGATTGTTTTAAACAAGAGTATCTGGCAAACAAGCTGAAAGAAAGTGATGTGTATAAAATGACCAAAAGGGACAACATGTATATATTTTTCATCATCGCTAAAATTTTAGGGCATGGAAGGCATTTTTGTCTTTTAACAACTTAAAAGTGAAATTAAGTGATTGGTATGAAAAAATTCAGTAATTTTTCAACTGATTTTCAGATTAAGTTTGTAGCTGATTTGTTTAAGTGCAGAAATTTTAAGCTAACCAAAACACTTTCATTTTACAAAACAATCACTTTTTTCCCCTCAAAATCTGCAATTGATCATTTAATTTGTAATTTTCAGATAACCCAAATGGGGTCAAATCCATTCAACTAATTCACAAAATATTTTTTTTCGGACCAACACTTTTTCTAGGCTTCACCCAATCGCAATTCAAGAATAGAAAACTAAGGGTAAAATTGTCAATATAACATTGATTAGGCTAAAAATGTCTTTAAGACTAAATAATTATTGAGTTTATGTTCTATAGAGCTAAGACACTTTGATTTGATTGTACTTCAGCTAAAAAATGATTTTAAAAAAAAAGGATTTCTAATTAGTTTTTTTTTCGTAGAAGTTCATATGTCATTGGGAATATTGTACTACTATTGCTTGTGAATATATCAAATAATCAAAGAACAACATAGGAAAAAGAGAAAAGAGAGCTAGAGTTTCTCATAACAAAAATTCAAAAAATGAATAATAATGAAGAACAAAAGAGAAAAGAGAACATATAACTAGGCATACAATATTACCCAAATAAAGTAAAAAATGAAACTACCTTTAAAGCTAAATATCAATACTCTAATATCTCCCCTCAAACTACGATGCTGCGGCTAGAAGCATAGAGAGTTTGCCAACCAAAAAATGAAAACGCTAAATCGGATGTAACTTTGTAAACAAATCAGCAATCTGTGCAGTAGAAGAAACTAAAGGCACAGTGATATCTCCATGCTTAAAGTGATGACGAGTGGTATGACAATCAATCTCTATGTGCTAGGTCCTCTCATGAAAAACTGAATTGTGAGCAATCTGAATAACACTATTATTGTCACAATGCATAAGAGAAGGGCGAGGTAGAGAGACAACCATATTTGTAAGTAACCGGTGTAACCACAACCTCACGGATAGTCAAAGCTATAGCACGATACAAAGCTTCTGTGGAAGACACATCAACAACATCTTGATTCTTGCGCTTCCAAGAAATGAGAGAATCACCCAAAAATATACAAAATCCAATGATAAACTTGCGATCTGTAGGATCACTGGCCCAATCAGCATCAGAATATGCACGCAGCTCCAAGGAAGAAGATGATGAGAGTAAAAAACTTTGAAACCGAGTGCCCCTCAACTATCTCAGAATATGATGAACAATAGCCCAATGAGCTATAGTAGGGGAACTATAAATAGACTAACAACATGAACATCATGGGCAATATCCAGACGAGTAATAGTGAGATAAACCAAGCTACCAACAATAGTGCGATCTAGGTTCGGGCAAAGGAACGCCATCAGAAGGGAAAAGGCAAACATTAAGCTCACAAGGGGTATCAACAATCTCATTATCAGTGAGGCGAGCTCACTTAAGAATGTCACATGTGTACTTAGACTGAGAGAAAGAAGATAACCTATTGGAGGAAAGGCTACTTTAATCTGCAAAAAATAACGTAGAGGACCCAAATCCTTCATTTCAAAATAACGAGCTAATTCCAACTTAAAAACTGCAATCCTATCAACATCATCACTAGTAATAATCATGTCATCAACATACAAAGAAAGCATAATATGACCAATAGTGGTACACCTGATAAAGAGAGCTAAATCATACTCACTCGGGAAAAACCCAAAGGAGGTAATCATAGTGGAAAACTTCTCAAACCAAGCTCGAGGGACTTGTTTAAAACCATAAAATGCTTTCTTAAGCCTGCAAACTTCACCAAGACCACCCGGAGGAGGAACCATATAAACCTCCTCTTGGAGTTCTCCATTCAAGAAAGTATTTTTAACATCCATCTGAGATATATGCCACTGATGAACATATGCAACTGCAATAAGAGTACGAACAATAGTCATTTTAGCAACAGGAGCAAAAGTCTCATCGTAATCCATACCTACTGCTAAGAAAAACCCTTGTCAGCCAATGTTTCTTTGTACCGCTTAACAGACCCATATGACTTGGTTTTAATTTTATAAACCCAATGAGAACAAATAGTGCTCTTACCTGATGGTAAGGGAACCAACCTCCAAGTGTCTATCTTATGGAATGCAGAGAGTTCCTCTACCATAGCCTTCTGCCAAAGAGGATCAAGAGTTGCATCTTTATAGGATAAAGACTCAGAGAGATTGTGAACTAAGGCTATAATAGAAGCAAAGAATCTGAATAACAAGAATAAACAAAATCGGGTGATTGAGTGGACTTACGAGTGCAAGGAGGATATCGAGAAAGAGGTTTTACAAAGCTTGTGTGGCCTCTGGAGGGGAGGTAGCATCAGGTGGCAAAGTATCAGTATCAGTAGAAGTAGAACTATGGGGTGAGACAGTAGCAGTGGTGCAAGGGACTCAAGAGGGAAAACTATTAGTATTATCAAAGAATGGGTCCAGATGGATGAGATCAGATTTGGTCAACTCATGATGACTATTAGGAATAGAAAAGAAGGGTATCTGCTCAAGAAACATAACAAGGTGAGAGACATGTAGTTTTTTAGTAACTGGGTCAAAGCAATGATATCCCTTTTGACCCTAACCATAACCTAGAAAAATACAAATAGCAGACTTTGGTGATAATTTGGTATGCTCTAACGAGATCGAAGGATAAAACAAGTACAACCAAACACATTTAAGGAAGAATAATCGGGAGCATGCCTATCCAATTTTTCAAAAGGTGACAAGCTTGAGCAGTGAAAGAACAGAATTTTATTCATTAGATTGACAGTGGTAAGGACAGCCTCTCCCCAAAAATACTAGGGACATACGCAGATAATAAAAGAGACGAGCAATTTCTATAATATGCTGATATTTTCTTTCAGCAATACCATTTTGCTTAGGAGTGTCAGTACAAGAGGACTAATGAATAGTTCCATCTAAAGAAAGCAACTCACGAAATTTATGATAAGTATACTGTCACGCCCCGGTGTGGCCAAAATAGGGAAAAATTTAAAATTTCCATCTTGGACCCTGAGGCATGTGACTGGTTGTATTACCGAATTGTCCACGACCAAATACTAATATTAAATATCATAACAAAAAGGATAAGACCAACTTCTGCTTACAAGGTTATATTATAATAGAAGGCCACCTTACTAGATAACTATCACATCATCGTAAATACATTAGAGTCTTATGGCTCTAGGGCCTTACAAATACAATCAAAAACATTTACAAAGACTGCCACTAGTCCTTTCTCTAACTAGCATATCCATAGCCATCTTCGGTGTACACTTAGTCCACGTTCTCCGCTTGCATAGCATCATAACCCGTGTACTCGTCACCTGGATAAGCTAGACATAAGCTGAACATGGGAATGTCCAGCGACATGAACGTCGTCAGCTTATGAAAGCCGAGTGAGAGAAATAAATCAAATAGAACTTATATAGCTACAAACTAACAAGATACGTTTACTACTTTCAATACGTCTTTTAGGACCTTCGCGTTCTCGCCATCGAACTACAACCACTAATATACCTGCCTAAGTATTCAAAAAGAATACAAACAACCAACTTGACTCATCTCGACATCCTTAATGCCACAACTATCTATTACTATTATCTGACACCATTCACTAACAAAAATACCTCTCACTAACCATCTCATCACGTAGAATCGAAATGTTGAGGAGTTCAAGAACATCCACTTCTCCATGAAGAATCGAAAGGAGTCTTAACTTTACGAACCATCACCTCATCACGAAGAATCGAAGTGTTCATCATATCCGTTTCGTCACGAAGAATCGAAAGGACACACAACTTTCACAACTGTACTGCGTCACGAAGACCGTATCCATTTTGTCAATGAAGGATCGAAAGGATACACAACTTTCACAATCGTCATTTCGTTACGAAGATCGTATCCATTTCGTCCATGAAGGATCAAAAGGATACACAACTTTCACAACTGTCATTTCATTACGAAGACCGTATCCGTTACGTCAATGAAGGATCAAAAGGATACACAACTTTCATAACTGTTATTTCGTCACGAAGACCGTATATGTTTTGTCAATGAAGGATTGAAAGGATACATAACTTGCACAACCGTCATTTTGTCATGAAGACCGTATCCATTTCGTCAATGAAGGATCAAATGGATACACAACTTTTACAACCATCATTTCATCACGAAGACTATATCCATTTCGTCAATGAGGAATTGAAAGGATATACAACTTTCACAACTGTTATTTCATCACGAAGACCGTATCCATTTCGTCAATGAAGGATCGAAAGGATACACAACTTTTACAGCCGTCATTTTGTCATGAAGATAGTATCCATTTCATCAATGAAGGATTGAAAGGATACATAACTTTCACAACCATCATTTCTTCATGAAGATCGTATCCGTTTCGTCAATGAAGAATCGAAAGGATACATAACTTTCACAACCCGACAACCATAACCTTTTTCTCACTATCCCGACCTCTGTGTCCTGGTTTACCTAGTCAACACTTAATCTCAGCATAAGGTACTCTCAACATTACATAGCTGATACTCATGTATCCCTGACCACACACGCATCACTCATTATGGAGTTTTGTTCATAATATGACTATTAATTATAACCGTCAAGATTTCACTATACGTTCGTCATTCTATTTTACGACTTAATATACTTACGATGGAAACTTCCCCAATCACTATCAACGCAATAATCATGTTGTACAACATACTTATAGCTTGGGTATGAACTTTCAATGGTCATCACACTATTTTCATAACAACGGAAACAGAGTATGTAGCTCATGGATCTATAACATGGAATTGATACCAACAAACATATAGATGAAACCCTTAACACGCTCATCTATGTGATGGCACTACCATAGCACTAAATATTCATAACAATGCAGGTACCGGAAAACAAGCATCATCAATCACCACAATGCATAAACAATACATCATACAAATAGCTATACAATCTGCCAAGATTTATTTCACTGTGTTGACTAAATTGATATGATTTATTTGGGCATGATGAATTACTTTGTAGATCAAACTCAAAACTAGAACATTATAGATATTTGGATTATCGTTATGTACAAAAAAATCTAGTTTCATTTGGAATTTTGAGCTGCTCAAAACGTTCATTTTATTTAGACATTTCTTATATTTCAGACTGCTTTGTCCCAGATTTTTAGCACTGCGTTTTACATGCATTTCACTTATGAAGGTGTGATTTTTAGACCAAGCTATAGAAGAGTTATTTGTAGATAAATGAGTTAGCTTTTTTCACAAAAAAACCTAGCTTCATTTTGATTTTTGAGCTGCTTAAAACATTCATTTTACTAAACTACGTTCTGCTGAAAGTTTCTATTTCCCAGATTTGAAGATTTGTCTTACATGTTGCATAGAAACCTCAAAATACAACATCAAACACTTAATAAATATTACTACATACTATATATATATATTCTAAAGTGAGTTAGTAAACTCACCTAAACTTGAAATTGTGATTGGGCTTTGGTTTTGAGCTTAGGAAGCTTGAATTCAACTTCAACGGTGGAATCTTCTTGTTCTTCCTCCTCTTCTAATTTTCTTACTTCTGGGATTCTTCTTGAACTTCTAGAACTAATAATCATAGCTCTTAAGTTCCCATGGTAGTGTATGTAAGTGTATAGGTGTGTATATGTGTTTGCATGTGAGGTGTATACAAGGGAAGAGGGGTGAATGCTTGTGTTTTCTTCTAATCCTCTTGTCTCTCCATGGAACTCTCTTCCTAGCTCTCTCTCTATCTATCTGTGCAGATTGTAGGCCAAAGAAATGAGATACATGAGTGTATGCATGATTTTATAGAGGTGGTGGAGGGGTTAGGTGTTACCATGCATGCTTGCTTGGTGTGCATGCATGGATAAGTGTCGAATAAGTCCCTAAGTGGCATGTATGGTTGTAACAAGTGTCTAGTGGGTTGCATGTGCCACCAAGTGTCTGGCCATATGGGCCCACCTTTTTGTGCCACTTCCTCAGTATGCATGAATAAGTCCTTGGTATACGTGTCGGTCTTATTTTGCGTGCAAACGAGTATTGTTTCTAATTTCTGGGTCCCAATACGGGACTAAGTTAAGTCTTATTACGATCGAGCTGGTGCGGTGCTTACAGTTTAATTAGTAACACGTCGATACTGTCACACAAATATAATAATATAATAATTGGTCAAATGCAAAAAATTCAAAACACTGGTATTATTATATAAAGATAAAATTATAGCTACTACATCTTCTACCACCTATTACAGGATTTAATCCTCGAAATCAGAACTTACTAGTTCTTAACAGAAATGGAAACTTCTCTTACATCTCCGATTATAGCTCCCAAGAAGCTTCTCCTTTGTCATGATGCTTCCACTAGACCTTTACCAGTGGAATCCCTTTGTTCCTCAGCTTCTTGATTCCACGATACATAATTCGTACAGGTCCTTCGACGAATGTAGCATTGTCATTTACTTCGATATCTTTGAAATCAATCTCGTGTGCTGGGTTATGAAGGCATTTCCGCAGCATATTCACATGTAAAACATTATGAACTCTCGACATCTTCGGTGGTAACGCCAATTTATAGGTAACTTTTCCTCTGTCCAAACCTTACGATGCCTCGAACCGGGGAAACTTTCAAATATACATGATCGCCAACTTTAAATTCTAGATCTCAACGCTGTTTTCCCACGTAGCTTTTGTATCTGCTTTGCGTTGATTTCATCCTTTCCATTACCGTATTGATTCCTTTATTGGTTTCTTGAACTAAGTCTGGTCCCAACAATTTTCCATCCCCAACTTCAACCTAACACAAAGGTGATCGGCATGGTCTTCCGTACAGAGCTTCAAACGGTGCCATCCCTATGCTCGAGTGATAACTATTGTTGTAAGTGAACTCTATCAACGATAAATGAGTTTTTCATGAACTTTTAAAATTGATTACACATGCTCAGAGCATGTCCTCCATTACTTGGTTTATCCTTTCTATTTATCCATCAGTCTGTGGATGAAATGCGGAACTTAACTTCAAAGACGTTCCCAAAGCTTTTTGAAGACTTTCCCAAAATCTAGCTGTATACCTCGAATTTGAGTCTGATATGATTGACACCGATACTCCATGTAATCGCACAAGCTGTTGCAGGTATAGTCGACTCATATTCTCAACATGATAGGTCATGTTGTAGGCAATAATATGGGCTGATTTGGTCAATCGATCAACAACTACCCAAATAGCATCATGGTTCTGCTGAGATCTTGGCAATCCCACAACAAAATCCATAGTGATATGTTCCCATTTCCATTTTGGGACTGGTAGAGGTTGTAGTAATCCCGGAGATCGTTGGTGCTCTGCCTTGACTTGCTAACAAGTAGGGCACTTGGCTACATGCTCTATGACTTCTCTCTTCATGCCTTCCTACCAAAAGTTCCTTTTTAAGTCTTTGTACATCTTAGTTCCACCGGGTTGTATGGTCTTCCTTGACTTATGTGCTTCATCCAAAATGTCTTTCCTCAAACCATTAGAGTCGGGTACATATAATATGTCCCTATATCTGAGTCCTTCATCTATTTTAATATTTTATTAAGCCGAATCCTTTACTTTTACCTTCTCGAACCATTTCCTCAATCCTTCATCCTTCTTTTGAACTTCGAGTATTCGATGAACGAGGGTTGGTGGCACCATAAGACATCCAAGGTCGTCCATCACCTGGTCTTACAGCCTAAATGTCAAATTCTGTTAAAGCTTCTAAGGATTTCCATTCCTTAATTAAAAGTGAGGTGATTAACCTTTGGGGTTTTCTGCTTAGAGCATCTGCGACTATATTTGCCTGTCCGGGGTGGTACTGCAAAATAAAGTCGTAGTCCTTAAGTAGCTCCATCCAGTGTCGTTGTCTCATGTTTAGTTCCTTTTGAGAGATCAGTTATTTCAAGCTTTAGTGATCCGAAAACAAGTCGAACTTTTCTCTGTAGAGATAGTGCTTCCAAATCTTACGTGCAAAGACAGTTGCAGCCAATTTCAGATCATGGGTAGTATGGTCTAACTCATGTGGCTTTAATGGTCTAGATCCATAACCAATCACTCGACCATTCTATATAAGTATACATCCTATTCCTTGATACGATGCATCACTGTAAGTAATGTGCTATTCACCACTCTTGGGTATAGCTAGCACTAGTGTTGAGGTCAACCTCTTCTTTAGTTCCTGGAAAGTGCGTTCGTGCTTGTCATTTCACTCAAACTACGAGTCCTTTTTCGTTATTCTGTTTAAAGGAGATGCAATCCTAGAGAATCCTTCTATGAGCCTCCTGTAATATCCAGCCAGTCTGAGAAAACTTCGTACTTCTGATGCGTTAGTCAGTCTATTCCAACTAGAAACTTCATCCGTCTTTGTTGAGTCTACCAAAATACTATTTTGTGAAACTACATGCCCCAAGAATTTAACTTCTTTCAGCCAAAACTCACACTACTAAACTTAGCATAGAGGCAATTTTCTTTAAGTGTCTGGAGTGTAATCTATACGTGTTTCTCGTGCTCTTCTTCACTCTTTGAATAAATGAGGATATCGTTGATAAACACAATAATGAATTGATCAAAGAAGGGTCTGAACACCATCAAATCCATGAATACAGTCGGGGCTTTAGTTAATCCACAAGGCATAACTAAGAACTCATAATGCCCACATTTTGTCCTGAAAGCTGTCTTTGGTATATCCTCGGGCCTATCGAGTAACTGGTGGTATCCGAATCGTAAATCGATCTTTGAAATGGTTGTCTCTCCTTGTAGTTGGTCAAATAACTCATCTATCCTGGGAAGTGGGTACTTGTTCTTGATAGTGACCTTATTCAATTCTCTGTAGTCAATACATAGGTGAAGGTTTCCATCCTTCTTTCTAACCAACATCACTGGGGCTCCCCAAGGTGACATGCTCGGTCTAATGAATCCAAGATCTTCTAACTTTTGCACTTGGTTCTTCAGCTCTAGCATTTCTGTTGGGGCAATACGGTAAGGGGTCTTGGATAATGGTGTTGTTTCGGTACTAGCTTAGTACAAAAGTTGATCTCACACTTAGGTGGTAATCTGAAAATGTTCTGAAAGACATCTTCATAGTCTCAAACTATTGGGATCTAAGCGATCATCAATTATGAGTTTATGGTTTCCATAGTGGCTAAGTGACGTGTAAGAAAGGCATCACTAGAAGGGTTGTATTGAAAATTAAAGGGTAGACTTCCTGGTACTGAAAATGTGATAATCTTACTAGCATAATCTAACTTCACATGATACTTAGTGAGCCAATCAATTCCTAGGATCCTACTAAATTCCTTCATAAATAGAACAATTAAGTCTGCGGGAAGGTTCCTATCCTCTAACATCAAAGTGTAGTCCTTGCACACTTTTCCTAGCTTTATGGTAACTCCTAAGGGTGACACTGCATTTAGAGCTACCTCGAGTGCTTGGGGTACTAAACCTAATCATTGTACGATCTCAAAGGTAATAAATGAATTTGCAGCACCAGTATCAAAACCACTTTAACTTGACTTGCATATAATGAGAGTGTACCTTCTAAGTTCTGTTGTTCCTTTTCATCATAGCCGGCCGACTCGGGTATGATAACATTGAGTCGAGCTTTGCCAGTTTGACCTTGAGTAGTAAGCCAATGATAGTTTCCTCTTGGTGCCTTGGAATCCTTGCTCATGTGCCCTCTTTTGCAATAGTTGTAGCATATAACATTAGCCGGTTTTTGGTCCTGGGGGCTGTGCAGTCTCGTGCTATATGTTCGGGGATCCCACAATTAAAACATCCATCCATGTTGTTCCTAAAGGGTACAGTTGGTACTTGTGGTACGGGTGGTGCTGCATGCTTATCCCGAGGAAAGGTGGGTCCTGGTTTCTTACTATAATTCCATGGGCATATGTTTCCTTGGAAACGGGTCCGTGGTCTCCCTTTTCGTCCATTCCTGAGCTGGGGTGGCTGACTTGTCATTTGCTTGTGTGCTCATGTACCTAAATGAATATCTATTGGTTATTCTCTAGTCCTAACTATGGTTACGAGATATATAGATGACATGAGGTATAGCTAACAATTCTAATATGAGTACATAACACATCAAGTATACATTTCATCAAGTAGAGGAAACAAGTCTTCATAGATAACCTCAAATCTTTACATAGAAAGGTGCACATGCTACTACTAGTTCGTGTTACATGCCTGGGTACCTACCATATACACAAAAGATGGGCTACTAGCCCTAATACAAGTAAAGTTCTAGATCCTGGGAATCCTATCCCAAAAGTCCTTCATGTCTGACTTATATGGTGGAGCATCATCCTGGGTTGGAATCTCCTCAGGTGGAACCCAGTCTAAGTATGAGTCAAACTCATTGATCATATCATCATTGTCCTTATCCAAAGGCTCTATCTCTGAATCCTTAAAGTCATCCTCAACCTCTAGCTCTCCATCCTCCATGACTACCATCGCTCCCTCTTTACTAGCATCCTTTATTGGGTCAACATCCTCTACTGGGTCAATACCTACTGCTGGGTCAATCTCCTTATCAACCCGGTCCTCCATATCCATCTGGGATGTAATAAGGTGCCATACTAACAAAACTATCATAATGTTTATATCTTCATGGATGGAAAAAGGTCTAACGGTTTATAACTTATGTGTGCAGGACAATCGGTGTACACAACTTAACCAAAGGCTCTGATACCAAAAATCCCTGTCACGCCCCAGCGTGGCCAAAATAGGGAAAATTTTAAAATTTTCATCTTGGGCCCTGAGGCAAGTGACTAGTTGCATTACCGAATTGTCCACAACCAAATACTAATAATAAACATCATAACAAAAAGGATAAGACCAACATCTGCTTACAAGGTTATATTACAATAGAAGGCCACCTTACTAGATAACTATTACATCATCGTAAATACATCAGAGTCTTATGGCTCTAGGGCCTTACAAAAGTTATTAAAAAAGATATGATAAGTCTTCTGATAGAGATTATAGCCAAAAATATTTACAAAAGACAGCAACTAGTCTTTTCTCTAACTAGCATTTCTATAGCCATATTCGGTGTACTCTTCCTCCACGTTCTTCACTTGTGTAGCATCATAACCCGTGTACTTGTCATCTGGATAAGATGGACATGGGAATGTCTAGCGACATGAACGTCATCAGCTTATGAAAGCCGAGTGAGAGAACTAAATCAAATAGAACTTATATAGCTACAAACTAACAAGATACGTTTACTACTTTTAATACGTCTTTTAGGACCTTCGCGTTCTCGCCATCGAACTATGACCACTAACGTACCCGATTAAGTATTCAAAAAGAATACAAACAACCAACTTGACTCATCTCGACATCCTTAATGCCACAACTATCTATTACTATTTTTTGACACCATTCACTAACAATAATACCTCTCACTAACCATCTCGTCACGAAGAATCAAAATGTTGAGGAGTTCAAGAACATCCACTTCGCCACAAAGAATCAAAAGGAGTCTTAGCTCAACGAACCATCACCTCATCATGAAGAATCGAAGTGTTCATCATTACCGTTTCATCACGAAGAATCAAAAGGATACACAACCTTCACAACCGTCACTTTGTCACGAAGACCGTATCCATTTCGTTAACGAAGGATCGAAAGGATATACAACTTTCACAATCGTCATTTTGTCATAAAGACCATATCCATTTTGTCCATGAAGGATTGAAAGGATACATAACTTTCACAACCGTCATTTCGTCACAAAGATCGTATCTATTTCGTCAATGAAGGATGGAAATGATACACAACTTTCAGAACTGCATTTTGTCATAAAGACCGTATCTGTTTCGTCAATGAAGGATCGAAAGGATACACAACTTTCACAATCGTCATTTTGTCACGAAGACCGTATCCGTTTTGTCCATGAAGGATCGAAAGGATACACAACTTTCACAACCGTCATTTTTCATCACGAAGACCGTATCTGTTTTGTTAATAAAGGATCGAAAGGATACACAACTTTCACAACCGTCATTTCGTCATGAAGACCGTATCCATTTCATCAATGAAGGATCAAAAGGATACACAACTTTCATAACCATCATTTCGTCACGAAGACTGTACGTCAATGAAGGATCGAAAGGATACACAACTTTCATAACTGTCATTTTATCACGAAGACCATATCCATTTCGTCAATGAAGGATTGAAAGGATACATAACTTTCACAACCGTCATTTCGTCATGAGGACTGTATCTGTTTCGTCAATGAAGGATCGAAAGGATACACAACTTTCACAATCCTACAACCATAACCTTTTTCTCACTATCTCGACCTCTATGGCTTGGTTTATCTAGTTGACACTTAATCTCAGCATAAGCTGCTCTTGAAATTACATAGCTGATACTCACGTATCCTCGACCGTGCACGCGTCACTCATTATGGAGTTTGGTTTATAGTATGACTTTTAATTGTAACTGTCAAGATTTCACTACACGTCCGTCATTCTGTCTTATGACTTAATATACTTACGATAGAAACTTTCCCATTCACTATCAACGTAATAATCATGTCGTACAATATACTTATATCTTGGGTATGAACTTTGAATGGTCAACACACTATTTTCATAACAATAGAAACATAGCATATAGCTCATGGATCTATAACATAGAATTGATACCAACAAATATATAGATGAAACCCTAAACACGCTCATCTATATGATGGCACTACCATAGCATGAAATATTTATAACAATGTAGGTATCGAAAAATAAGCATCATCAATCACCACAATGCATAAACAATACATCATACAAATAACTGTACAATCTGCTAGGATTTATTTCACTATGTTGACTGAATTGATATGATTTATTTGGGCATGATGAATTGCTTTGTAGATCAAACTCAAAACTAGAACATTATAGGTATTTGGATTATCTTTATGTACAAAAATATCTAGCTTTATTTGGAATTTTGAGCTGCTCAAAATGTTCATTTTACTTAGACATTTCTTATATTTCAGACTGCTCTGTCTTATAATTTTAGCACTGTGTTGTATGTGAATTTCACCTATGAAGGATTGAATTTTAGATCAGGCCATAGATGAGTTATTTGTAGATAAATGAGTTAGATTTCTTCACAAAAAAACCTAGCTTCATTTGGATTTTTGAGCTTCTTAAAACATTCATTTTACTAAACTAAGTTCTGCTGAAAGTTTCTGTTTCCCAAATTTGAAGATTTATCTTGCATGTTACATAGAAACCTCAAAATACAACATTACTACATACTATATATGTTCTAAAGTGAGTTAGTAAACTCACCTAAACTTGACATTGAGATTAGGCTATGGATTTGAGCTTAGGAAGCTTGAATTCAACTTTAATGGTGGAATCATCTTCTTCTTCTTCCTCCTCCTCTTCTAATTTTCTTACTTCTGTGATTCTTCTTGAACTTCTAGAACTAATAATCAGAACTCTTAAGTTCCCATGGTAGTGTATATAAGTGTATGGGTGTGTATAAGTGTTTGCATGTGAGGTGTATACAAGGGAAGAGGGGTGAATGCTTGAGTTTTCTTCTAATCCTCTTGTCTCTCCATGGAACTCTCTTCCTAGCTCTCTCTCTCTCTATCTGTACAGATTGTAGGCCAAAGAAATGAGATACATGAGTGTATGCATGATTTTATAGAGGTGGTGGAGGGGTTAGGTATCACCATACATGCTTGCATGGTGTGCATGTATGGACAAGTGTCGAACAATTGGCCAAGTGGCATGTATGGTTGTGACAAGTGTCTAGTGGGTTGCATGTGCCACCAAGTGGCCAGCCATGTGGGCAGTGGCGGACCCAGGATTTTGTGCTAGGAAGGGCCAAGTTCCATGCGGGGGTTCGGGGGCAGCGCCCCCGAAATTTTTTTTTTGGGTCACTTATACATATTTTTTATTTTTAAGTGAGACAAAGAGTCGAACAAGTAGTTGTGGCAAATTTGATTTAGACATTATTCATCTCCTGAGGTGAATAAGGGGATATTACTCTTCCCTTTCACTATTAATATGGACTTTTAATGTCACACTGTCATATTAGTGGATATTGTTATTAATCCTGCAATGTTTTTTTTAACACATCACCATTTTAACATAATGAAAGTCAAATGGACACTATGTATTAAGAACCTCTACATGCAAAGTCACAAATTTGGGGAGGCCACTATATAAAATATTTTCAAATCTTCAAAAGTTTCAAAATTTTTGCAGGGGCCGTGGCCCCCCCTAGTCTCCATTTGGGTCCGCCCCTGCATGTGGGGCGCATCTTGGGTTTTGTGCCACTTCCTCAGTTTGTGTGCATAAGTCCTCGATATATGTGTCGATCTCGTTTTACGTGCAGATGGGTATTGTTTCTAATGTCCGGGTCTTAGTACAGGACTAAGTTAAATCATATTACATTTGAGCCGGTGTGGTGCTTATAGTCTAATTAGTAACACATTGATACCGTCACACAAATAAAATAATATAATAACTGATCAAATGCAAAAAATTCAAAAAACTGGTATTATTATACGAAGATACTCTCTACCTAAATCACATCTAAAACATTGATGACAACAAAATGTTGAGTTTTGACAAACGAATGAAAGGCATTGTAAATATCAAAGAAGTCTGAACGACGTTTCATAACATATACCCAATAGTAACGAGTACAATCATCAATAAAGGATACATAATATCAAGACCCCCCCTCTTGTAGTAATAGGAGAGGGTCCCTATACATCAGGGTGAAATAAATCAAATGGTACAAGAGAAGAAGAAATATTTCTATTAAAAAGCTAAAATTTTTTCTAGTTTACAACCACTACAATAAAAAATGTCATGAGTTTGCAAATCTCGTAATTTTCCTGTAGAAGATAAACATTTTAAACGAGAGACTGAAACATGACCAAGGTGAGAATGCCATGAATAAAAACTAGACGAAGATGAGCTCAAACGAAAGGATGACAAATCAACACTGGAAGCTGCAACCAATGGTACATTGGGCTTATCCAAGATGTATAGTCCCCCTTGCCTATAGGCTTTCCCAATCAGTGTCTGAGACTATGGATCCTGCACGTGACAAAAAGTAGAAGAAAAAGAGACTATATATACACAACCACACAATCCATTTGGTCATTCACATTACTTTTGAAGCACCCAAAAAGAGAACCATAAAAGCAAAATTAAGGGAACTATTGTAGCCACCGTTCTAATGAAGAAACTGGGTGAGACTGAAGTCGTCCCCCATTTAAAGAAGGGGCGAGCTATAATTTAGATCAATAAAGAAGATTATGAGCAATTTGTACTCAATAAAGCCAGTGGTTCAAAGATCACGCGCTTTTAGGACCCAATAGCACAAGGGATGTTGCTCATCGAAGTTGCCAAAAAAGCTATTATCCTCGCCAAATCTGCTATGAAGGAGGATTAATTTGAAGACCACTTTGGAGAAACTCTTCTCACTATGGAAGCCATTGGAGACTGATAAGCTTGTACGACTCACCTATGTGATGGTCACGAATATGCATGACAATGCTGAAGGGAAAGCCTTGGTTAGGGGCTCCGGTGGAGCTCCGGGTGCTAGCAAAGCAAATGGTAAAGAATCGGGTCCGAAAGGTAACGGCTCAGACTATGGTGGTAGCTCTGGTAATGGCTTGGGCTCAAAAGGTAATGGGTCATCTGGTACTAATGGTTCGTCTGGTGTGAATGGGTCAGACTCTGGAATCATGGAGAAGGTAGCTAAAATTCTGACTTAAGTTTTGAATACATAAATAAGACATTCTTATCTTCTATCATTAGGAAATTAATTAATAGTATGTTATTCATGGAAACTTATATATTATCCTCTTCTATCATTAGGAAATTAATAGTATATTAATCATGCAAACTTATGTGGTCAGCTTTACTTGGACAAGTTGGTGTTTTTATAGCTATTTTCAAATTGGGTAGTAATAAATGTATGGATGATTTACGAAGGAACCTAATTTGCAAGGGCGGATCCAAGAATTTACCCAAGGGGCTATCTTTTATACTTTATAATACTTAAGTAGGCCTTTCATATTTGATGATAAAAGAGATATGAAGAAGTAGAGAAAGCACATAAATATGCACTTTTTACTACTCGGTCAATAATCTGTATAATTCTTCGAAGTATAGTTTTTTTCTCTCAAGAAACTTTATAATTCCTAAATAATTTTGATGAAGGTCACCCTACTTATAAATAATAGTTAGTATGATCAATAGCCAGGATTTATATAAGAGGCGATCATCCAATGGAATAGAAACTTATGATAATATTTTAGAAGTTTTGGACCTCCTAATAAAGTAATCTTTCTAGAAGGTCACCCTACTTATAATGTTATGTACAAGTCTCTAAAAGACTATAGAGAATTCAATGATTCCTTTTAAGTCTAGGGAGTTCTGAGCATTCTGTACAAGTCCATGCAAAACCACTTATAACACAGTAAAAGTTTGTTTGGGGTAATGGGTATTAGGTGGGATTAGAAGTTTGGGACAAAAAACTTTTTTTCCCCTTTTTTCATGTCCTATTTTTCTTTCTTTACCATTCTTAGATATGCTTTTTTTTTTTGTTTTGGATTTGCAATTTTTTGGGTGTTAAAAAGCAGTAATTTAGTTATTATCTGGAACTTACATTCGGGCATGTTCCAAACACACGAAAGCATAATAGCTCATCAGACATAATTACTATCCTATCTAATATCCTGTCTTATCCACCAATTTTTTCCAGCCTGCCAAACAGTGCCTAATAGAATTGGGCTTAATTAAATTTTTAAGAGAGCTTAACTTAAATCTAATTTTCTTTTATAGGGAATATAAAGAAGTTTCCAAAACTTAGGAGGGCTTGAGCCCCACTTGCCCCTACATAGATTCGCCCCTGCTGATATAGACATGATTTTTTTTCCTTTCAATATGAATGTAGTTGTTTTTGTTGTTGCCTTAGTCCACACGATTTTGTGTATTCATTTCTATCTTCCGTCCTCTTCACAATGCTTGCTTGATTTTGTGTACACCATTGTTATACATATTTACGTGTATATTTATGTGGTTTATGGGCATGTCTAATGGCACTCCGTGGATTAATAATGGCATTCCGTGTAGTGCATTAAATGTGACAACCAAGAGCTAATAATCCTGAGGCAGGATGGCCAAGATGGATGAGTTGAGGTCGAGTGTGGGGGCCTATCCCACATTGCCTGGGGTAAAGTTTCTGGACTAGTTTATAAGGATTAATCGCCCCTCTATATGCAACAAGGCCTCCTTGCCCGAGTGGTGAAGGAACAAAACCTTGAGGGCAGGCGCTAGTGTTCGAAACCCGGTAGGCACCCAAAGAGGACAATATTGGAGTGGGGTAGGCTACGCAAGCTCTGATACCTTTACAAGGCATCCTTGCCCGAGTGGTGAAAAGAACAAAATCTTGAGGGTAGGCGCTAGTGTTCAAAATCTGGTAGGCACCCAAAGAGGACAATATTGGATAGGGGTAGGTTGCGCAAGCTCTGATACCTTAACAAGGCCTCCTTGCCCAAGTGGTGAAGGAACAAAATCTTGAGGGCAGGTGTAGACACCCCAATTTTGACCAGACGTCGAATTTAGGAGAGCGTCACCTCCGCGTCTAATGATGATAAAGACCGAAAGATTCGAAGTGTTCCAAGCTCTTCAGAAAGTTCTCCAAAACGCGATAAAATTTCACAGAAGGAAGAAAAATACCAGGTATTTAGGAGAATTCAGGTATAAGACATAATTTTTGGAAAGGATCCTCAAAACATAATTTGCTTTTAGAAAAAGAAAGACCTAAAAAGAGAAGCTCAACAAAAAACGGCACACGGCAGAACTCCGCGGCACTCAGTGAGTGCCGGACGGCATTCCGTGAGTGCTGCACGACATTCGGTGAGTGCCGACCGGCATTCACAGAGTGCCGCCGACATTTTCTGACTGCCGTTTGCTTTTAAAGTCCGTATTTTGCAGAACAATACGTATGCGTATGCAGATAAAAACAAAAAACTGATAAAGTAAGACTGACAAAAATGCGGCAATCCATTAATTGTTGCGGCATTGGATGAGAGCCGTGCGGCATTCATAGACTGCGGCAACAGTTTTTTGACTGCCGCCCTCAGCAGCAGTCTGTCCAATTTCAGGAAGTACATATTGTACCATCAAATGAGATGTTTACACATGTCTTTTACTCCGAATTCACTGGAAAATGCTTGGTAATTTTGCCTATAAATGAGAGAGGATCTTTCTTGAGGGAAGGAGATACAAGAAATCACTATCATTTCAACCACACATATTTGAGAGAGTTTTGGAGAGTTTGAAGAAGAACTTGGAAGATCTTCAAAATATAGGAATTTGAGGATAGTCTTGGAGGTGACTCTCTAATCTTAGTTGTGCTTTATTTCTTTTGAGCTTCTAATCTCCAAGTCATTTAGTTTTTCTTGATTAAGTTTTAGAGTTTGTTAAGTAAACTTGAAAGTTTTTGCTTCTAATTCTTTGATCCTTCTTCTATTCCTTTTTTATTTATACTTTTCTCTTGAGATTCTTGGAGATCCTCAATATCTCTCTTGAAAACTCTTGAGTTTGATATTTTGAATCTCATGTAAGCTTATGCTTCACATGGGAGTCAAAGTTTGATCATCATTTTAGTAAGAACAAGTAGATGAATCCAAACCCCTACCATGGTTTGGGTCCTCTAAGGTTGATGTTTCATGGAATCCTCTCTATATTCCTTTAAGACTCATTCATGTCTTCATCTCCAATGGCCATCAAATGGTAGGAGAAAATGGTTTTGAGTCCAAACCCATCTCAATGGTTTAGATTCCTTATCTTGAGATTTCATGAAGTCAATTCATACTTCACTTGAAGTCTACAAATATGAAGGTCTTTAGCCTCCAATGACCATCAAATGGTAGGAAAAATGGTTTGGTTTAAACCCAACTTCATGGTTTAATAGTTGGTGTTACCAAATAAAAGTTGAACTTGACAAATGAAAACAGTGAGTTCACAAACTATTTTTGATCAAAGATTTTTAGTTCTAAATCTAACCATTGGAATCAAGTGAAACCAATGGGAAAGTGTCAATAACACAATATTCTACCACTGTAATTTTTGTTTTAAGATGATTTATGTTTAGAATGGTTTGGTCATGAGTTTTGTGAAGTAACAATAATCTGTCCAGAATTTTAGCACAGCAACACTCTTTTGAAATAAGTAAATCAGGGTTCTAATAAAGTGTTTGTAACCCAAAATATTTTTTTCTATGAAGTATAATGTGTTAGGAAGATACCCTAAAAAGAACAAAGCATTTCTGATTTCTTTGCTATTTTAAGAAAATCGTGCAAGAACTTTGGAGAAAGGGTTGTAAGATGCTGAGTGATGTCTGGTTTCTTCCCATTTCCCAGAGATCTAACCGTTGAAACATTGATTTTCTTTTTGATTTGGAAACTAGACTCACAGAGGCATCTTGTGTCAAAAATTCATCGACATCAAACCATGAGAGAAGTGCTTTTTCTTTTCTTTAAGTTCTGGTCTGCTCTCTGCAATATTCTGAGTTTTATGACATATTTGACCAACTTTGCAAATAATGGCCCAAATGACTCTTCTATGACATAGGGCTCAAACCATGTTTTAATAATGATTAGTTAAGCTTGAATTCAAAGTTTAAATGATCTAAGTCATTGAACATTTCATAATTTGTTCTTGTTCATGTACATATTCATCTATGTGGTTTGATGCTTGTAATTAGGACTTGCATGCTTTAGATTTAATTACATTTTTTAGATTTAAGCTAGAAGCCTAGGGTGTTATTTAAGATCCAACTTTATATTTTGTATATCATGTGGACTAACCTTTTGTTTTGTAGCACTAATAAGGTATGATTTCTTGAACTCCTCTTTAGCTTATTTTAATTTCTTGATTTTATCGATTTTTTATTGACTTAATGCGCGACACCTTATAATTAGGACTTGCTTTACTTGTATATATGGATTAGAGACTTTATTCTTAGGTTTTATCTATTTGCATGCATTTGCACGTTTAATATTCGCGGCCGGATCCCGGGTAAGTTCTCTAGTTCCCTACTTGCATATCATATTGCTTGCTATTTGAAATATGTGATTTTTGAATGATATTTTATCACTTGCAATCTTACACCCTTTAGACATGCTTTTGTAATGTATATTTATACATATGTATTAGTTGAGGGCACATTTAGATTGATAAGTCGATTAAAAGGATGTTAAGTAGAGGCCTATCGCGAGATAGGATGAGAAGGGGTGTTTTAATCCGACGGGCTCCTTCCCTTCTCATTCCATAATCCCCGGACCTAGTTTAATCTTTGGTTTCGCAAAAGATCAGTTTCTTTTTGAAATGGTTTCTTAATTTTTCCTTTTAAAAATTAAGTGGCGACTCATTTGTTTTGAAATTGAACTTTTAAAAGAATTTTAAAAGAAAAGCTGTGGGTAAGAAAACCTGCGATATCCACAATCTGGCGACTCTACTGGGGATCGAACCCAGAATCTCTGGTTTCGCAGACCAGAACTCTGATTTTGGGTTCACTCGAGGATTAAACTTGAAAAACATCCTTTTAATCGAATTAATTAATCTTTGTGTGCCTGTTGCATTTCACTTGCATGTCCAGCCAGTCGATTGCACGGAACTATGACCTTAGAGGCTCGGGGCAACCCGGTCGGTCAAGTCATCATGGGACTGTGTGATCACCCTTGATCTCGTACCATGATTTGGTATATTAAGCATCCTATCGGATGTGTGTCAAGGGTCCCTTATTTGACCAAAACCCAACCTTTGCATGATAGTTTCTATAGAACCTTTCAAAAGATTAGGAAATCAATTCTTGATTAGGGTTATGTGCTAGGAAGTTTTGTCTGCCCGGAAGGGATTATTTGAGATGATGACGACGCTCACGTAATACGGGTCATGTAAACTCTTAATCGCTCTCAAGCAATTCCTCTTCATGTCTCATGACATTTGGGAATATATTAGATTTTGATTATGAGATTACATCTCCTATATCATGTTTAGCTAAGCATCATTGACCTTGTATGTATCTAAATTCGTGAAAAGTACGGTGATAACCCGATTATGTGACCCTTCTACCCAGAAGAATTTTAAACTCATCTTTAAAAGTAAAACAGATTTTTGCCATTTTTCATTCCAAAGTTTTCAAAAATCTTCGAGGTTCATTTCTTTTGAAACTCCAAACTTACCTTTATCAAAAGCATATTTTCACATCTTGGGAATTGTTTTGAAAAGAAAGGCTTTTTTAAATGAATTTCGAAAATTCTTTTTGAATGTTCAACCTCGGAGAGGGTAGATGGTCACAATGAAAGGAGAAATCATCATACTTGACATGAGTAAGGATTTTATGTGCTTATGTGCTTATGTGTTAGGACTAGGATTTTCTTTTTCTTTGGCATATAGAATAGGCACACACGCACACATGCATTGCATCCACATGACATATAAAAGGAAAGTTGTTTTTCAAGATGCCTTTGTTTGATAAAATGAAAATAAAATTTTTAAAGAGAAAATTTCAAAATTTGTTGTAGGAGCAAAAATAGCAAATCAAGCGTGGTTTAGGGATCCCACGGCAAGACTGGTAAGAAGAGAATATACTGACATGGCCGAAGAAAGAAACAACGAAGAGATGGCCGGGTTGAGGGTATTAGTCGAACAGCAAGCGGAGCAGATGAGGAGACAGGCCGAGAACATGAACCGCATGATGGGAATGATAGAAGAGTTGAATCGCCGACCACCACACATAAATTCGCCTGTTGTGGACCCGCCTTTGGGAGGAGGGGACGGAGATTGGTTCGACGATCAGGAGGCACAATGGACTGATGCACTAAGGGCCAACAGAGACAGAGAGAAAGTTGAGAAGGAGAAGCTGCTGACCGAAAAGATAGAAAAGTTGGAAAGGGTGATGCGCAAGGCTCAGGGAGTGGATACCTATCTGATGGAGTTAGAAGGCCTGTATGACGGGGTCCACGAGACATTGCCTGTCAGGTTCAAAATGCCTATTTTTGACAAATTTGATGGGACCGGCAATCCTCGCAGCCACATAAGAATGTGTATTGGGGCTTTCCAACCGAGTGGCTTGAGCACAACTATGATGGCGGTCCTATTCCAACAGACTTTGACTGGATCCGCTCTGTCCTGGTATCTTACTCTCGAACCAAGCAAAAGCAGGGTGTGGGAAGAAGTGATTAAGGCCTTTGTGGCACAGTATGAATACAATCAGGACATGGATGTCACTGTCCGAGATTTGGAGACCACTAGGCAAGGGAACAAAGAATCATTCGCCGAATACCTAAGCAGATGGAGGGGAAAGGCAGCCAAAATGGTACAAAGGCCGTCTGAGAAGGACCAGATCCGAATGTTGATGAAAAATCTACAGCCAGTGTATTAGGAAAAGATGAGATTTCAGTCAATCAACACCTTTGCTGAGGTTTTCGATGTCGGGACAAGGATAGAGGATGCAATCCAAGAAGGAATAATCAAGAAAGAGGAGCAACCGAACCGGTATAGGAGGCCAAACTATGGATGCAACGGAGGACAAGCGGGAGGTCACTCCGGCTCCACCGATGTCAATGCACTAAATGGGCCAGAAAGGAAATTCGACATAGCACCAAGAAGAGGAGGGGACAAAGCACCAAGGAAGTTCTCAGATTTGGGAGTATCACTATCAACTGCCCTCGATAGACTGTTAGCAAAGGGGCATCTCCGTTAATTGGAATCTCGCCCTCTACCAAGTCCGCTTCCGCCGAACTTTCAAGGAGACCTCTTTTGCAAATTTCATCAGCAGAAGGGTCACTCAACAGATAGGTGTATGAGACTAAGGCACGAGATCCAGGATCTCATTGATAACAAGGTAATTTCAGAACCACCTACCAAAGCTCCAAATGTTACTAGAAATTCGCTTCCGAATCATCAAGCTGTGCCACCACCACGAGGCCTTTATCTCTTGGGGATAGAATAAGCAATCTTCGATCCGTCTAGGCTAATCACTAAGGCCGGGACACCAAGAAAGCCATACCAGCTGCCTGAAGGTTCAAAAATCTGTGCTTTGGAGAATCAGCCGATGAAGAATGAAATAGGGCAGTCAGATTGGTGGATCCAAGGGAACGACGATCGAGATGCAAGCCAAGTAGAAGATGATCTCTAGTACGAGAGCGACAAAGAAACAGATATAGTGGAGGGTACCCTAAAAGTTGGTCCAGAAGTTGACAATCTGTGGGCAAGAGAAGAGGTCAGTCATTTAACTCGTTCGGGCAGACACTTTAAACCACATGAGCTAGAGGAGGATCACCCGGGGAGAGATCTGGACAAAGGAAAAGGGAAGCTGAATGAAGAAGAGGAAGAAGACAGGGTTCTAAGGCAAATGAAGAAGACCCAGGCTAACATCACCATTTGGGGGTTGCTGATTGCCTCCAAACGCCATAGACAGGTCTGAATCAATCCGACGTGTCTATCAATGTCACACCGGAAGATCTCATCGGGCTGATCGGCAAAATCCCGGCTTCGGCTATTACCTTCTCGTCAAATGACATGCCCCCTGGAGGACCCATGCTCAACAAACCATTGTACATCACTGTCGAATGTTTGGGGAACACCGTGCCCGCTTGTCTCGTTGAAAACGGGTCTGCTCTAAATGTATGTCCTTTCCGAACAGCCAAGCAAATGGGTTTAGATGAATCGTCCTTCGTGCCGTCCCAACAAAAGGTCAGGGCATATGACAACACCCAGAGAGCAGTCATGGGCATCATCTTTCTTAATCTTGCCGTTGGGCCAGTTGACAAAGAAGTCGAATTCTAGATCATCGATATCCCTGCTTCCTTCAATCTACTACTAGGGAGGCCTTGGTTGGATAGCTTAGGTGCCATACCGTCCACCATTCATCAAAAGGTCAAATGCATTTGGGAGGGCCAGATCTGCGACATCCTCAGGGACAGCTGGGTCCGTTTGTTCGGAACATCGTCAAGCGTGCCGGTACTAGAATTATAGCTGCAAGGAGAAGAAGCAAGTGTGGGAGGGTTTGAGTTCATCAGCATGCTGGAAGGGGAAAAGCCAAGAGAGTTTCTACCGCTCTATTTTGATCAGTACGCCAGTCCAGTAGTCGCAAGGATCATGAAGAAAATGGGTTTCTTTCCAGGATTGGGGTTGGGAAAGAACCTTCAGGGCCTACCAGAGTCTCCAAGAATCCCTACTCAGACTCATACTCACGGTCTGGGATACCAACCAACAAAGAAGGAACTGATGACGAAGAAAAAGGCCGTCAATGCGCCGCTAGACCCATACCTGAAGACGCTCGATGGATATTTTGTGAAGGAGGGAGAAGATTTCCCCTTTTGTGGCTTCCCAGAGCCATGGATGGACCAGAAAGATAAACGTCTAAAGCCAGGATTCGAGATCTTCTTCCCCCACGAATTTTCAAAATATAAAGACCCGTTCCTGCAAATGTCTGAAAAGTCTGTTGCCGTCAACGACTGGATTGGTGTATTGGACGGACCGGTTATGCAGAACCTGTTGAGCAAAGAAGGGGCAAAAGCCGAAGGAGAAGAAGAAGAAGGCAAGAGTCTGAAAGTCGAGGCTGAAGAGGGGAAAGTTGAGGATGTGCTGGAAGAAGAATACGAACTAGAGGAAGAACCGGAAAAGGAAGAGAAGACGGAAACTGGGGGACTGCCAGGTTGTAATACTATGGAGCTCAAGCAGGGAACCAACAAGGAGTGGGTCTTTGAGTCTAGTGATAAGTATCCCCCTCACCCAGAGTCTGTAATGGCCCAAATGAGGCGTCTTACTATTCCTATGTCTGTTGTAATCACCCCTAACAAGATCAATGAAAGTATGACTGATTCCGCCTACTCGAATGCGCTTAATGAATGTGATGAATGTGAAATACCTGATGAATTGCAAAAATTAGTTGAAAAGAAAAAAGAATCTGCATGCAAAATCATAGAGAACACCCTAACAATTAATCTAGGAAATGAAAATAATCCTCAAAATGTCTTTATCGGCTCAACACTTAGCAACGAAGAAAGCAAAGAGCTAATCAATCTATTAAATGAATTCAAAGATGTTTTTGTATGGTCTTATAATGATATGCCAGGTATTGATCCAAAAATAGTCCAACACCACATCCCTCTCTTTCCCAATTCGAAACCCATGAAACAAAAATTGAGGCGAATGAGGCCAGAATGGGCACTTAAGGTAAAAGAGGAGGTTGAAAAGCAATTAAGAGCTGGATTCTTGATGGTCACCGAGTATCCTGAGTGGATTGCCAACATTGTGCCTGTCCCAAAGAAGGATGGTCATGTTAGGGTTTGCGTTGACTTTCGAGATTTAAACAAGGCAAGCCCTAAAGACGATTTCCCGTTACCCCACATCGACGTGTTGGTTGATAACACTGCAGGACACGAGCTTCTATCTTTCATGGATGGATTCTCTGGGTATAATCAGATCCTCATGGCACCCGAGGATAGGGAGAAAACCACGTTCATCACTCCATGGGGGACATATTGCTATAGAGTCATGCCGTTCGGACTTAAGAATGCGGGTGCAACCTATCAAAGGGCTTCCACCACCTTGCTACATGACATGATTCACAAAGAGGTGGAAGTGTATGTGGATGATATGATCGTAAAATCCTAAGAAAGAAAAGGGCACCTAGGGGCTTTGAGAAAGTTCTTTGGAAGATTGAGGGAGTTCCAAATGAGACTAAACCCGCAGAAATGCACGTTCGGAGTCACCACTGGGAAGTTGTTGGGGTTTCTCATTACCCAGAGGGGAATAGAGGTAGACCCCACCAAAATAAAGGCCATAATCGAAATGAACCCACCGAAAAATGAGAAAGAGTTGAGAGGGTTCCTGGGTAGAATACAATTTATAAGTCGCTTTATCTCAAAACTCACCATGACCTGCGACCCGCTGTTCAAGTTACTCAGAAAAGGAGAAAGATTCAAGTGGGATACCTTATGTCAGCAGGCCTTCGACAAAATCAAAACCTCCCTCCAGAACCCACCTATCTTGTCACCGCCTTCACCTGGGAGACCCTTGTTGCTTTATCTCTCCGTATCCGAAGATTCAATGGGGTGTATGTTGGCCCAAGAAGGAGAAGAGGGGCACATGGAGAAGGCCATTTACTATTTGAGCAAAAGGATGACTGGATACGAGTTAAAGTACTCACCGTTAGAAAAAGCATGTTGGGCCTTAGTCTGGTGCACCCGTCGCCTTAGACATTATATGTTAGACTTCCCCGTGATCTTAATCTCCCGAATGGATTCGCTCAAGTACCTGTTCGAAAAACCCGCCTTGACCAGTAGGATTTCCCGATGGACCATGATGCTAGCCGAGTTTGATATCAGATATGTCACCTCCAAATCCGTCAAAGGGAGGGCCATCGCCGAGTACTTAGCTGACTTCGCCATAGAAACTAGGGAGAAAGGAGAATTCAAGTTCCCTGATGAAGAAGTGATGGAGGTAAGGGAAGATCTGTGGAAGATGTACTTCGATGGAGCAGCCAATCAATTAGGATACAGAGTCGGGGTTATCCTCATAGCACCCGATGGGTCCCCTACCCCACTAGCCGTCAAACTCAAATATAACTCAACCAACAACACCGCGGAGTACGAAGCATGCATAATTGGGATGGAAGCAGCCTTGGCTTTGAAAGTCGGAAAGATTGATGTCTTCGGAGATTCCAACTTGATCATATCCCAAGTCCGAGGAGATTGGAGGGTAAAGCATGAGAAATTGAGACCTTACCATGACTATCTGGAAAGTCTGAAAGCGCAATTCCAAAAGATTTCCTTTTACTACCTCCCTCGTGAAGAAAACCAACTAGCCGACTCTTTGGCTACCTTAGCCTCAATGATCCAGATCCCCTCCAAAGTTACCATGATCCCGCTGTCCATAGAAGTGAGGAATCAACCGTCATTTGAAATGATCGCAGCCATAGAAAGAGAAGATGAAGTGCCTTGGTATGAAGACGTGTGGAAGTTCATTAAAGAAGGGGAGTACCCCAAAGGAGCCTCAGAAAAGGACAGAAAAGCGATTCGATGATTCGCCGCTCAATTTGTGATTTATGCAGATAAGCTATGGAAAAAATCCTATACTGGATATAATCTGGAGTGTCTATATGGAAAAGAAGCTAAGAGAATGATGGAGGAAATACATGAGGGGGAGTGTGGGCCCCATATGAATGGGCACATGTTGGCGAAGAAGATCATTCGACAAGGGTACTATTGGACGGCCTTGGACAAGGACTGTTGCGAGTATGTTAGAAAATGCCACAAGTGTCAGATTCACGCAAATCTAATGCATACCCCGCCGTCACAGCTCTATAGCATGACCACCCCTTGGCCATTTTCCGTGTGGGGAATCGATATCATTGGTGAGATAGTTTTGAAGGCTTCCAATGGGCACCGATACATATTCATGGCAATAGATTATTTTACAAAGTGGGTAGAGGCGGCCTCGTATGCAACTTTGAAAGCCAAGGACGTAGTGAGTTTCATCGAGAAAAACATAATCTGCCGGTATGGGGTCCCGAGTGAGTTTATCTCCGATCATGGCAGTCATTTTCAAGGGGAAGTTATCCCACTCCTGGAAAAGTATAAGATCACCCGCCACCAATCATCCCCGTATAGGCCTTAGACAAATGGAGCGGTGGAAGCAACAAATAAGAATGTTAAAGCAATCTTGGGGAAGACGACGGATACATATAAGGATTGGCATGAGAAGCTACCATTTGCTTTGTGGGGATACCGAACCTCGGTGAGAGCTTCAACGGGTGCTACGCCGTATTCATTGGTCTACGGGACGGAAGCCGTTCTCCCAGTTGAAGTAGAAATACCCTCCCTTAGGGTTTTAGCAGAGTGTGAGATCACCAAATCAGAATGGGTACGAGGAAGGTACGAAGAGTTGATGTTACTCGATGAGAAGAGGCTGGCCGCAGTAGACCATACTCGGGGGTACCAAAAGAGGATAGCTCGCGCTTTCAACAAAAAGGTCCGCCCAAGGAAGATTGCTGAGGGTGACCTGGTCCTCAAAGAACTGAAAGTGCCTGTTTATGATCCCAGAGGAAAATTCAAACCCAACTGGGTCGGGCCGTACATCGTTAAGACTCTCCTCTCCGGAGGGGCAGCCTATCTCATGGACCTGGACCGGGTTGAGTTTAAGCAACCAATTAACCTCGATCGCCTCAAGAAATACTTTGCTTGAAACCGTTTCTTTCAAAACCTCCTACCTTGATGAACTACGCTTGACCTGATTCCCGCTAGGGGATACGTAGGCAACCAACTTGGTTCGGTCATTTCAAAAAAAAAAAAAAAACTATGCTAAACTAGGGGCAAACTGGCGTTTGCCCGGAACCACTTCAAAGCCCTAAAACCAGGGACAAACTTCGTTTGCTAGCCGAAGAACCCAGATACAAGACCCTCCTGTGGATCACCTGGTTATCAAGGTAAGTACTATTGAGAAACAAATGAGAATTCATAGTATAGAAGGATTAAAGCTTAAGCAAAGAAGCAAAGTAAAGAGCCGAGTAAAGACATTGAAAGGAGAACTCTTCATAAAAGATTAATCGAAGGGGTGAGCACTTTTGATTTAACATGACAACACTTCTTGAAAAGAAAAAAGTAAAGAAAATCACATTCAAAAGTGTGAAAAGAGTAGGCAGGGTCTGTCAGAAAGTTTTGTAAAACGGCAAGCTTTTTTCCTGTTTTCGTCTACTTTATTATGCATGTGTCTGTCAAGCTTGTCTCGCAACCAAGGCCTGGATCTCTAGAAGATACTGGGCAGTAGGCACAGTCGGAGCCGAAATCCTCAGGCACGGAGTAACCATCCTGCTATGCCAAGCCTCAATGAAAGCTTTCACAATAGAAGGGCACAAAGCGGACCCCCGGGTAAAATTAGCAGTCACAGGTTCAGTAATATCCTGCAAAAGTCCGAACTGGCGGACCACCCGACCGGGAATGTAGAAAGTAGTAGCATGCAAGCCAGGCAACCAGATACCGGGCCGCCCAGGAAGGAGTACGGTGACAGAACTATAAATCCACTGCGGACAGATCCAGCAAATATCACTGGAAGAGAGGCCCTGAAGCCAACCAAGCCATGCGTCGACCGACTGAAATAAGCTGTGAATCTCCATACGATCGTAAGGAAGTGGCCCACGAAGATGCGAAGGGTGAATGAAAAAATCAAGGCGTTCCATGAACCAAACCTGTAAAACAAAAGGTGCCCTGGCAGGTAACATGGCCCCGGTAGCATGAGCGTGGCCCAATCCAAGCAGAGTTTCACCAAGGACCAGCATGACAGCACTTTTCATCTCCCGCAAGCCACAAGCAATGGGTATGAGAGTGTCGGAAGATGACTGAAAGAGGAAGTAAGAGAGCATGGCAATTGACAGGGCACTACGTCGAATGATCTGATACTCATCATCATAAGGGTCCCCTATGGGAGCATAAACCGAAGAAAGGCGCTCAAAGTCGATCTGCCTGTAATGAACAAAAGAACCTGCCGCATTTCGAGATATGTGAAGAAGAACGGCTAAATCCCGGACGTACCCGGCCTGAACCATAGGGACTGTCAACTCGGCAAAAGGGTCGGTATGTAGAATGGCGCTGAATTCCTCAAACAAGGGGCAAATCTCCTGAGAGCCGAAACAAAAGACGTTGAGAGCGGGGTCCCAACACCTGATGGCAGCTCGAAGTAGGCCTTCATTTAAATTCATCCGTCGGAAAGAGAAGAGATCGTTTAGTCTGAAACACTCAAAGTTGAGCTTGTCAATGCCCGAGAGAGTATCCATCCACGGGAAGAGGATTTGGGAGCTAACGGGGGGCCATTTGAAAAGGAGGAGAATAATGGAAAGTAGTGTTTTGTGGAGTTTTAAAGAAAAGAGGGTATAAATAGAGGTAGATCTGCCTGAAGTCAGGGCGGCAATCGATAAAGTAAAACGACACTCAACGGACTGCCGCGTGGCAGTCTGTGAGTGCCATCGCGGCATTCTCTGACTGCTGCTTTGGTAATCACCGAGTGCTGCGGAGACCTAATCGAGTGCTGTTCCGGGTTTTTCATTGGCCAGGGTTTGTTTGTAACACTTTCGGCCCACCTGCAAATGGAAAATTAGATAAAGGACAATAAAATGTGCGCTTCATGCAGCACGTGCAACAAAGATTAAACCATGATCGCATACATTCATTTCACTCATGAATAAAAGGAATAAAAGCATTCAAGAATCAAATAAAAGGGGGACCAAGCTATGGTCCCACGTACGGCAAGAAAAGGACCAAGCTATGGTCGCACATACGGTGAATATCAATGAAAAGGCAAAATATAATAATAAAGGTATTCAAAGTTCCTATCCTACCGGCTATCATGGAGCCGTCATCAAAATAAAATGCACATGTATGTACAATCATCTGAATAAAAAGTGTAAATCCTCCCAGAACGCTCAAAAGAAAAAGTCTAAGACAAGCAGGATCAGCCTCGACTCCGGCCGCGAGTCTGACGGGTCGTGCGCCTGAGAGGCTCCTCCTCCGACTCCATCCCGCTGCCTCCACCGCTCCCTCTATGTCCGCTGCCTCTGCCTTGACCCCGCTGCTGCCTGCACCGCTGCCACCGCCTCGCCCCGCGGCTCGTCTAGCACCACCACCTCCAGGAGTGTCGCTGAAAGGGATTCCGAACTGCTGGAGCCGCTGTTGAAGCTGCCCCACCTGCTGAGATAGGACTCTGTTCTCCTCCATCTGGTAAAGAGAGGATAAGTCCAGAAAGCATTGAAAAGACGAATGGAATACTAAGAATATAAAAAGGGTAAAAGATCATACCTGGGCCCTCAACTGAACCGCAGCAGTCGCCCGAGCTCCCTCAGCCTGAAAACAAGAATCAAGAATAAAAGATTAGCAAAAAGAGCGACAATCCTAGTCAAAGTGAAAAGCGGGGATAAGTTTCTTACCATCCACTCTCGCCCGAGAACCCACTGCCGCACGCTGTGAGCATATATCAAGCCCTCCTCCGCGTAAGCACGCGGGACGACATCATAATGGAGAGGAATAGTGGGGGCACCCTGTGAGAGTCGGGGGATCGTCGTCAAATGAGGCTCGCCGAATGAGACGGTCGACATAGTCCAATCCCACTCAGGCAAGGCGGGAGGACGAGCTGCAGCAGGAACGGGCTGCAAACAAGAAGTGATAAAACATAAATAAAGAATGAAATAAAGCTCATAAAAGATTGAAGGAATCTTATACTCACCCGAGTCACTTCCATCAGAGGGAAGTTCGGCATCAGCTTGGTAGCACGAAAAGCCGCATATCCTGTAGGGGGGTCCAAGAAGCCATGAATATTGAAGCCATCTCGGGCAGCCGTGAACTCGCTGTCCTGAAGCGTGTCTGTGGCCCTCATAGAGTCTGGAGGAGGAAACGACACAAAGTATCCGGTGGCCGCCAGTAACTATCTAGTCACCCTCTCTCCTAGATACCACGCCTGGCCCTCTGACCTACCATCAAGAAGTTGCCTCGTCGGGTCATATCCGGCCGACTCTCGGATCTCCGCGCGAGCCTCAAGAAGCACCCTGAGCCATGGCTGCCAATGGACATGCTCCTCTCTCAGATTCGTCAAGAAATTCCTGAACGAAACAAAATCGGGGGCCCCGGTCTTTCGCCCGACTCTGTCCTTTGCCCATTTCAACCCCTGGGGCATGATAAGGGCGTCAGCATCGCGTGTCTCAGGAGACATCATGCGAAGATACTCGTGGGACCAAATCTGTAATACAAAAAGAAGAAAGGGGGTTAGTCTCACAATTTAAATAAGTTTTAAAAGAATAATAATGAGCAATGGAATATAGGAAAGGGTATACCTCCCACGCTCTCCAATAGCCACCAGTGGAGGCCGGCCTGTCCCGGGATATGTCGCCCATATGCCTATACAGGATAGCTAACCCCGTACCAGCCCAATCATACTCCTCAACCCGGTCCAGGTGCTCCAGAGACGCCACCAGGGAAACAGAGAACCGATCACCCTTGGTGCTCAACAGAGAGCACCCCAACATGTACATCAAGAAACCCCCGGCCATCTGCTCATCGGTAAAGCTGGGTTTGCCCCGGAACGTGTCCATAAACCAACGGGCCGTGACCAGAGACTCCTCCGGAACCACTCCTAGCAAGGGCTCCACCTGGTCCCACTCCTGGTCCGTCAAATACCGCAAGGGCTCTCCTCCGAATGGAATCCCTGTGATCATGCTGAAGTCCAGAGGCGTCATCGTCATCTCGCCGAACGAGAAATGGAAGGTACTGGTGGTATCCCACCACCTCTCCGCCAGCGCATGAATCTGTCGCAGGTCATTGGAGCTCTTCGTCAAAAGTTTGACGAAGTCCCCAAACCCTGTCACATCCACTAGAGCCCTCACGGTCTCGCTCAGCCCTGTATACCACTCGTACCCATGAGCGAGGCTGCCGTGCCCCTTCAGCACCTTGGGCTGCAGCTGCAAGAAAGAATCACAAGATTTGTTGTTAGGAAATGGATAAAGAAGAGAGCAATAAAAATAAATAGGTAACAATAAATGAAAAATCTAGAAGTGTTCATAGGAAACTTCACAAGCATGGCACTCGTTTGCGTTTAAGAGGAAATGAATAAAAGAAAACACTCAATATTCTAGCAAAGTTTCAAAATACATGCATATATAAACTTGTGAAGGTTTTGGGACCAAAAGAAGTATAGTTTCAAAGAGGAGTATGTGGTAACAAGCATTCAGGAATCAATTTTGAATAATAAAAGGACGTTTAGAACGTTCAAGAAAATTCACAAAATATAATAAACATAGGGGAATGTTTAAAAAAGCATCACACTCGCGAGTCCAAAGAAAAACGGAAAAAAAATTCGTGAGCATAAGATTCTTTGTTCACAAGAAGTGTTCATGATTTCGATTAACACAAAGGGCTTTCAAAAAAATCTTTGAGAAAGGTCGAAAGAGAAAATAAAGGATAAGTTTTCGGAAAATCCAAGCATAACATTCATTTATTTATATATAAAGAGTTTTTTGGAAGTTCATGAGAAATAAAAATGAAATAAAAATAAAATTTCTTAAAGAAGGGCGTGGAATAAAGCAATCAAGGACGTTCGAGGGCGCCACGAGCATGACATTTGGAACAAGGTATCTAAAAGTTGTGACAGTCCTACGTTACACTCAGTGACAGTCCTACGTTACACTCAGTGACAGTCCTACGTTACATTCACATAGAGAAGGAAATGCGAGAAAGAAATACGAGAAATAAATAAAAGGAGAGCGTTTACCTCGCGCTTAAACGCGCGGGCAGATAGATGCTCATCAGGGTCCCGCAGTAAGAGCGTGGCGTCTGGATGATGGGTGGCGGTGTACTTGGCCTTCTTCTTCCTCCCTGAGCCGCTCGCCATAATCTGTCAAAGAAAAAGAGAAATCCACACGTTAAATTCAAGAAAAGTTAAGAAAACTAGTGAAAAAAAAGAGTGTAATCAAAGTTTTGATCGAGTAGAACTAACCTGAATAAGTCCTGGCTAGATCAATACAAGCAGAAGAGAAGTGAAAAAAAAAATCTCTCTGGATGAATTTCGGATTATAGAGAAATGAGAGAATAAATGAAATGAATTGAATCTCTCGGTTTTAGCCACTGCCGCTCAAACGCGGTACTCGGTTTTTTGTGCGCGGCAGTTGACAGACTGCCGTGCGGTACTCCCTGACTGTCGCAACGGCATTCCGCGAGTGTCGCACGGCAGTCACGGACTGCCGCGAAAATTCGCGTGTGCCGCGGTTAAGTCGGTTCAAAGATATTTCACTTTTCCTCCAAAAATTCAAATCAAGTCCCGAAAATTGAAATGGAGGCCCCCAAAATTTGCCCTCATCACTTTTGGCCCTCGGAGTCGTTTTCAGGTTCAAATTGACTACAAATTTCAAAATTTAGAAATAACTATGAGCCCGTGGGCCCCCAATTCCTAGAAATTAAAAACATTTGAGCCCGTGGGCTCCCAATTCCTGGAAATTGCACATTTTGAGGCCGTGGCCCCCCCCCCAACTTTTGAAAATTAAAGGAAATTTTGAGCCCGTAGGCTCCCAACCTTTGAAATTGAACCCTTGTTTCGAGAATATAATAGATTTATATTCTCGGTTCTCGCAACAGATTTGCGTTAACCCGCGTTTTGAGAGTATAACCGATTAATATTCTCGGTTCTCGCAACAGATTTGCGTTAACCCGCATTTTGAGAGTATAACAGATTTATATTCTCGGTTCTCACAACAGATTTGCATTAACCCGCGTTTTGAGAGTATAACAGATTTATATTCTCGGTTCTCACAACAGATTTGCGTTAACCCGCGTTTTGAGAGTATAACAGATTTACATTCTCGGTTCTCGCAATAGATTTGCGTTAACCCTCATTTTGAGAGTATGACAGATTTATATTCTCGGTTCTTGCAACAGATTTGTGCTAACCCTCGTTTTGAGAGTATAACAGATTTATATTCTCGATTCTCGCAACAGATTTACGTTAACCCTCGTTTTGAGAGTTTAACAAATTTATATTCTCGGTTCTCGCAACAGATTGCGTTAACCCTCGTTTTGAGAGTATAACAGATTTATATTCTCGGTTCTCGCAACAGATTTGCATTAACCCTCGTTTTGAGAGTATAACAAATTTATATTCTCGGTTCTCGCAATAGATTTGCGTTAACCCTCGAAATCAAATCAAAAGTATCTTCACGCCCCCGTAATAATTTTTGGCGTCGGTCAAAAATTAAGTGATCTTCCCTGACTAATGCGTCACGTAAAGTGCGCTGCACATAAGGAAGACATGATAAGCATGGCACCTGTATGCCCAGGTCAATTCAGGAGATACCATCGCATAGCATTTGCATCACGACAAGATAGGTGCATTCATCCGTATGGCTACTTGTGCTTGTGTATGTCTGGCTCCTGCCCGAACTACATCTTGGTCTGATTCCTGAATGGATACGTAGGCAGCTCACCGTTGAGCACGACCAACATGAACCGTTTGCGAAGCCGTTTTTGTAACGCATTTTGTTTGACCTAAATTCGACAGCCTGGTCAAAGGCTTGTCTTCACACAGGCTTTGACATTCACTTATGGGAAGCGTTGCCCCACAAGCTCTGTCAAAGAGGGGCAAACTGTAGACACCCCAATTTTGACCAAACGTCGAATTTAGGAGAGCGTCACCTCCGCGTCCAATGATGATAAAGACCGAAAGATTCGAAGTGTTCCAAGCTCTTCAGAAAGTTATCCAAAATGCGATAAAATTTCACAGAAAGAAGAAAAATACCAAGTATTTAGGAGAATTCAGGTATCAGACATAATTTTTGGAAAGGATCCTCAAAAAATAATTTGCTTTGAGAAAAAGAAAGACCTAAAAAGTGAAGCTCAACAAAAAACGGCACACGGCAGAACTCTGCGGCACTCAGTGAGTGCCGGACGGCATTCCGTGAGTGCCGCACGACATTCGGTGAGTGCCACCCAGCATTCACAGAGTGCCGCCGACATTTTTTGATTGCCATTTGCTTTTAAAGTCCGTATTTTGCAGAACAATACGTATGCGTATGCAGATAAAAACAAAAAACTGATAAAGTAAGACTGACAAAAATGCGGCAATCCATTAATTATCGCGGCATTGGATGAGAGCCGTGCGGCAGTCACGCAATGCCGGAGCGGAAGTCATGGAGTGCCGCCGCGGCATTCACGAACTGCCGCCCTGGGCAATAGTCTGTCCAATTTCAGGAAGTACATATTGTACCATCAAATGAGATGTTTACACATGTCTTTTACTCCGAATTCACTGGAAAATGCTTGGTAATTTTGCCTATAAATGAGAGAGGATCTTTCTTGAGGGAAGGAGATACAAGAAATCACTATCATTTCAACCACACATATTTGAGAGAGTTTTGGAGAGTTTGAAGAAGAACTTGGAAGATCTTCAAAATATAGGAATTTGAGGATAGTCTTGGAGGTGACTCTCTAATCTTAGTTGTGCTTTATTTCTTTTGAGCTTCTAATCTCCAAGTCATTTAGTTTTTCTTGATTAAGTTTTAGAGTTTGTTAAGTAAACTTGGAAGTCTTTGCTTCTAATTCTTTGATCCTTCTTCTATTCCTTTTTTATTTATACTTTTCTCTTGAGATTCTTGGAGATCCTTAATATCTCTCTTAAAAACTCTTGAGTTTGATATTTTGAATCTCATGTAAGCTTATGCTTCACATGGGAGTCAAAGTTTGATCATCATTTTAGTAAGAACAAGTAGATGAATCCAAACCCCTACCATGGTTTGGGTCCTCTAAGCTTGATGTTTCATGGAATCCTCTCTATATTCCTTTGAGACTCATTCATGTCTTCATCTCCAATGGCCATCAAATGGTAGGAGAAAATGGTTTTGAGTCCAAACCCATCTCAATGGTTTAGATTCCTTATCTTGAGATTTCATGAAGTCAATTCATACTTCACTTGAAGTCTACAAATATGAAGGTCTTTAGCCTCCAATGACCATCAAATGGTAGGAAAAATGGTTCGGTTTAAACCCAACTTCATGGTTTAATAGTTGGAGTTACCAAATAAAAGTTGAACTTGACAAATGAAAACAGTGAGTTCACAAACTGTTTTTGATCAAAGATTTTTAGTTCGAAATCTAACCATTGGAATCAAGTGAAACCAATGGGAAAGTGTCAATAACACAATATTCTACCACTGTAATTTTTGTTTTAAGATGATTTCATGTTTAGAATGGTTTGGTTATGAGTTTTGTGAAGTAACAATAATCTGTCCAGAATTTTAGCACAACAACACTCTTTTGAAATAAGTTAATCAGGGTTCTAATAAAGTGTTTGTAACCCAAAATATTTTTTCTATGAAGTTTAATGTGTTAGGAAGATACCCTAAAAAGAACAAAGCATATCTGAGTTTTATGCTAGTTTTAGAAAATCGTGCAAGAACTCTGGACAGAGGGTTGTAAGATGCTAAGTGATGTCTGGTTTCTTCCCATTTCCCAGAGATCTAACCGTTAAAACTTTGATTTTCTTTTTGATTTGGAAACTAGACTCACAGAGGCATCTTGCGTAAAAAATTCATCGACATCAAACCATGAGAGACGTGCTTTTTCTTTTCTTTAAGTTCTGGTCTGCTCTCTGCAATTTTCTGAGTTTTATGACATATTTGACCAACTTTGCAAATAATGGCCCAAATGACTCTTCTATGACATAGGGCTCAAACCATGTTTTAATAATGATTAGTTAAGCTTGAATTCAAAGTTTAAATGATCTAAGTCATTGAACATTTCATGATTTGTTCTTGTTCATGTACATATTCATCTATGTGGTTTGATGCTTGTAATTAGGACTTGCATGCTTTAGATTTAATTACATTTTATAGATTTAAGCTAGAAGCCTAGGGTGTTATTTAAGATCCAACTTTATATTTTGTATATCATGTGGACTAACCTTTTGTTTTGTAGCACTAATAAGGTATGATTTCTTGAACTCCTCTTTACTTATTTTAATTTCTTGATTTTATCGATTTTTTATTGACTCAATGCACGACACCTTAGAATTAGGACTTGCTTTACTTGTATATATGGATTAGAGACTTTATTCCTAGGTTTTATCTATTTGCATGCATTTGCACGTTTAATATTCGCGGCCGGATCCCGGGTAAGTTCTCTAGTTCCCTACTTGCATATCATATTGCTTGCTATTTGAAATATGTGATTTTTGAATGATATTTTATCACTTGCAATCTTACACCCTTTAGACATGCTTTTGTAATGTATATTTATACATACGTATTAGTTGAGGGCACATTTAGATTGATAATTCGATTAAAAGGATGTTAAGTAGAGGCCTATCGCGAGATAGGATGAGAAGGGGTGTTTAAATCCGACGGGCTCCTTCCCTTCTCATTCCATAATCCCCGGACCTAGTTTAATCTTTGGTTTCGCAAAAGATCAGTTTATTTTTGAAATGGTTTCTTAATTTTTCCTTTTAAAAATTAAGTGGCGACTCATTTGTTTTGAAATTGAACTTTTAAAAGAATTTTAAAAGAAAAGCTGTGGGTAAGAAAACCTGCGATATCCACAGCAGGCGCCAGTGTTCAAAACCTGGTAGGCACCCAAAGTGGACAATATTGGATAGGGATAGGCTGTGTAAGCTCTAATACCTTAACAAGGCCTTTTAAAACCATGAAGGAGTTAAACACGAAAGAACTTCATAGTTAAGCGTGCTGCTGCCAGAGTAGTACTTGGGATGAGTGACCCCCTGGGAAGTTCTTTGTGTTTAGGCCCAAAGCAGACAATATTGTTGCTAAACGGGGAGGTGGGTCGTTACATTAAATGCATGGTACTTCATGCACTGGATGTAGTATTATGGAGTGCCAATGGTAACTTTTGGAGTGCCAATAACGAATCCCATGGGTGTGCCTATTGGCACTCCATGTATATATAAAGAGAGAGAGAGAGAGAGAGAGAGCGAGCGAGCGAGCGAGAGAGTGAGAGAGAGAGAGAGAGAGAGTGAGAGAGAGAGACTCACATGTAGGGTGGGCAATCCGTCGGTTCGGTTTGGTTTTGAACCAAAACTTCAGGTCGATTTGTTCGGGTTAGGGTTGGGGACTTTGATATCGAAATCCAAACTGAAATAAACTTCAAAAATATAGTTTGGTTTTGAATTGTAAGTTCGGGTTTGATTCGAAACTTCGGGTCGAAATTCAACTGAAGTTTTTATTTTTATTATAGATAGTAGTAAGAGAGAAAAATGAAGTAAGAGAGAAAAAATGTCTTTCAAATGAAGAACATTAGTTAAACTAATGAAACTAATGAAGAATATTATAAAAAAATGTCCATTTGGTAATTGTAAGTCACAGAATGTCCATTTATAATAATTGGTATCAAGTTACTTGGAGAATTGATTTGCAAACCTTGTGCATTAAATCTATTTCTGAGTATGCATTCGTCCTTCTATTTTTTTCTTGCTTTTAGCTTTGCAGATTGGATTAGCGGTTCACTTGTTCCATTTTCTTGTAATTTTATAAAAGGGTATTTTATAAATTTGAAACTTCAAAAATTCGGTTTGGGTTCGGGTTGAAAAACCCTACCGAAATCCGAACTGAAATTATAAGTTTGGTTCGATTTCAAACTTAACTAACTTTCGTTCAGGTTCAAATCGATCCGAAATGGTTTGAAACTTCGATTTCGGGTTGAAAGATCGAGTTAGCCTGAAGTGTGCCCACCCCTACTCACAGGAGTCCTACATTTGGGCTGGAAAAGGGATCGGAAATTCCTAAAATGACCTTGAGTAAGTAGCATGTGACCAACACATGCCACTCTTCCATCTGGATTTTTGAGGTATTTTGATGCGAGGACCACATTGCTACAAGTTTGTATATCAAAGCTTGAAATTGTCCAAATTAGAAATGCATAGACTAAAATGACACAACCACCAAACTACAAGTGTGAAAAATATCATTCACCCTTAATTGTAAACCAAATATGAGTATCTATTCTTACATTAAAAAAAATGCATTCTTTCTTAAAATAAGGCCCTAACTTAAACTTTCACTACCTATTTAACTTTAAGACTTCAAGCCTATCATAAAATAAACCAAAGAGAATGATTTTTTTCTCCAAATTTCTTGATAGAAAGAATAAACACATCAATTGAAATGTTGAATTTAGCTAAGAACTATGTTCATTTTCAAATGCATTGATTGCTTGTAGAATCATATTGACAGTACTTGACTACTTGTAACAATCGCTTCAGCATAAATAAGTTTTTTGAAAAGTAGAACTGATAAAATCTTCTCCAAGATCAACCATGTTGCGGGAGAGATTAATAGATTTTCCATACCATTGATTGTAAATGAGCTTTTTGTTTTTATAAAAAGAAAGAAAATTGAAAAAAAAATTTAGAAGAAAAACTTGAATATAAATTTGTTTTAGTAATTTTGTTTCTCGAAAAAGAAGAAAATAAAATGTGAATAATAAACTTAAATTATAACTAATAAAAAAATATTAACGAATCAATTTATAATAAAGGCTCTACTTCCCCTGTGTGATATAAATTTGCAGAATATTTGGAAACAAAGTAGTCAACATAAATTTTATTGATAATGCCAAAATTTGGGTAAGAATAATTATATGAGAGAGATGGACACAGTGAATTTTGGATGTGGTTCGGCCCCGTTAATGAGGTGACCTACGTCCACGGGTGCGTCGGTCCGCTTTCACTAACACATCACCGGCGGAACTGGTGAGCCAATACAGTGGGCGACACTACCAGAGAAACCGACCGGGTGTTTGCGTACGAGTGAATATAATGTGCGATTCTTTAGGTTCAGAATGCGACCCACTTCAATGGGGGTGGGTGGCCTCTTTTATAAGTGCAAGAGACCACCCGTACAAGGTAAGTCTACAGATTAGGAAGCCTAATCTATCTACAACTTGAGTTACACGAATTTAGGAGAGTTTCCTAAGTGGTTTAGGAAACTACTTGCTCCTTCCATTTAGTCTTCTAGCTGGGATAGGTAACTGTCTGGTTGCCCGCTGGACAAGCAACCACTCCTTCTGGAGGCGCGCCCATGTGGGGGCCAATCTGGAGCGAACGCCCGGGCTGTCGACCTTCCCGGGCGATTTTGTGTAACGGTTCGGGAAGGCTGAGCAGTAGGGCCAGATTCAAGGTGATTTGACTTCCCTTTACTGAGGTGGCAAGGGTTGACTTTGATCGGATATTTTTGTATATATCAACTGCCCCCCATTTTTGAAACTGATGTGATGCTCTATCAGATGAGATTTGAAAATTAAGACTGCTTATGACAAACCGTTTGGGAAAGAGGCCAGGATCTCACCCGGGATGTGACTGGTGGCACTGGTCTTCCGGGATCTGGACCGAGCGGTGGCCATGTGGGCTCGGGGCTGACTTCTACCACGTGCCAACTGATCACTAGCCTAGTCAAGATCCAGTGAGGCTGGTGTGAATGCAACCGAATGGTTGCATCGTAACCGGACCGTCACGTCTGGCATTAAATGTGTGCGTCTTTTGAAGCGACGTTCCAATTACCCGAGGTGATAGTTGTCGGTAGGTTTTTGGCAGGAAGGCTTCGTGGTCGTTGGATCTGTCCTGATCTGAACCGTCCATGCTATATATATAAGGAACACTTGTTTATTTCTGTCATTCCTGCTGCCAAGTGATAGAGATACCGAGCGGTTTGAGAGCAAAAGTTCCTGAGCAAGCTTCCCGAGCTCCTTTCTGTGTTCAATCTTTGTAAGTCTCCACTTTCCTAGCTTCAATTCATTGCACTCTTTCCCTTCCTATTTTTGAGTGAGACTGGAGAGAACGAATCTGCTAGGGCTTGCCCGGGAGTGGGCTTTTTTCTTCTTTAGATTCTATGTTTTTGTTAAGTTAGGTGGTACAGTTAGGTGGCTTAGGCACACAGGTTGTCCAGGGGTAGTTTTGACTGAGTGCTACTTGACTGTCAGGACCTTGTACGCTCTGCCTTTTAGGCTTCTGGCCTTACCTCCTTTGTATCTCATGCTCGGAGTCCCTAATCCCTATCTAGGTTGTCATCTGTGTTCTCGCCCCATCGTAGGAATATCATAAATGAGCCACTCCAACTTTAATTCTACTTCTCGATTGGAAGACAAAGAGTCACGGTCCGGGACCCTGATAGCAGTATGGACCCCTGATACCAGTCTAGACCCCCCTTCTGCTTCCCCGTTTGACAATCACAGTGAGGGTAGGATCCCTATCCGGGTTTCAGACGACGAGTCTGACCAGGAGGCCCCGATGGCCTCTATCTCATGGGGCTCAGGTGATGAGGAGCCTGGGGAGCCTAATCCCAAAGTAGCATTCGCCTGCGAGTTCATCCCTTTGACCCTGTATTCCTCAGACCTTGGTCGGATCAGGGATAGGTACGCTATTCCCGACCGCAGCTCCTTATCCGTTCATCCCGACCGGGGCCACATTACCATCTTGGCCTCATCACTTTATATGAGGACGCCCTCACAGCTGGCCTTCGCATCCCTCTCCATCCAATTGCCCGGGATGCTCTGAACTACCTTGGGATCACTCCCGGGTAATTACCCTCGAATGGGTAGAGGTTCTTGATGGGGGCCATTTCTTTATGGCCCCAAGTTTTTGGGTATGAACTCACCCTCTAAGAGTTCTTTTGGATCCACCGGCCGTTCCCAGTGCATGGGGAGGTCGGGTTCTTCTCTCTGGGGGCTCGACAGGGGAAGAAAATCATTATTAACTGCCCGAGCAACAAGGGGTGGAAGAACAAGTTCTTCCAAGTGTCCACCCCCTGGCTCTGTGAGAATGCCCCAGGGAGTCAACTAAGGACTTCCTGGGTGGGAGAGTTAAGGGGTAAGCCCGTCCTGTACCTTCTCTTGTTTCTCTTCAAGCTTTCCGTTATGGTCATGGAACTGATCACTTCATCTTGTTTTGAAGTGGGGTCATTCAATCTCGCGAGCATTCCGGAGGAGTACCAAGAGAGAATCAGAGGCTTGGCGGAACGACCTATCAACATTTGGGGCATTCTAACCTGATCGGGAGATCAGAGAGGTGATCACCGACCGGAATACCCCGCCGAGGCCCCTGTCTTTCCATGGTTGCTTTCCATTTGTAAAAATGGCCCCAAGGAGAGATCCGGAGCGATTGAGGGCTCTGCAAGTTGCCGCTGCCAAGCGGATGGCTGCGGTAGAAAAGAGGCCTGCCATTGAGGCCACTGATAGCGAACACCCACTCAGGCGGCTTAGACGCGGCACAAAGGCCACCCAGACCCCCGGGGAAACGTCAACCCCCCGGGTGGTGGTAGTGGTGGAGACGTCGGCTCCCTGATCTAATGTTCCCTTTGGGACACCCGTGGAGGAGTCAAGGGAGACCCGGGATAGGGTTAGGCCGTACTTATTCCCCAGTCAAGTGGAGAGGTGTGCCAGCGTGTCTTCCCAAGTCTTTCAGGGGTGGCTTTGTAGCATTTTCCACCTGGTAAGCGATTTTGCCATATCTTCTTATCTTTATACATTTTCCTTGTTTTGCTGGCAACAGTGACCAATCGGTTTTGAACTGACTTTGTAGGTCGGCTGCATGGCTGTGGGAGCCGAGTCCTTCTTACCTACCTTGGCCGGGAGGGCCACTACAGCTGAAACTGCCCTTATAGAAGGGCAACTGGCCCTGGAGGCAAAGGAGAGGGCTTTGACCGTGGAGAAGAACAAGTCAAGGGCCTAGTCCTGAACTTGGGGGCAGCCCAGGAGGAGCTGGCAGTGGCTCTGGCGGAGCTGGAGACTGAGCGGGTTGCCCGAGCGGAGGCGGAGGCCAGGGAGAGAGCTTTAGTGGAGGCATCGGCCGGCCCCCCGGGGAAAATCTTTGACGATGGGTTTTTCCTCGGGTACGTGGACCTGAAGAGGAGGTTGGCCCGGGACCACCCGGAGTTGGACACTACCCCTTACCAGGGGATGGATTCCGACTACTGGGACATGGTGCCTGGTACCACCGATGGCGCCACTGCTGATGCCCAGGGTACTGCTGCCGCGGTTAAAGGTGCGGCCGCCCCGGGGGACCAGGAGGGAGATGATACCCCGGAAGGGCAAGCTGGGGGGGGGGGGGAAACTGAGGAGACTGGTGGTGTGGAGATCGTTGATGTCTCTTAGTTTCCTCTTTAGCCTCTTGTTGTTTTGTTTTTGTTTTTTTTGTTGGGTAGGTTTTGTTGGGGAGGCTACTACAACTGCCCCCCTAGGCAATGTACAATTGTTTTTTATTTTAATTAATAAAAAGGTCCTTTGAGGCCATCTTTTTATCAATTGTTTATTATTCTGTACTTGTATGCCTATTTATGATTGCCAATATCTCACCGGTTGTTAGCTATTCTGAAACCCTTCCTTAGCAAAAGATTTAGGACTGTAACCGGTAGAAAATACTTGGTCTTTCATGGACCTGTTATGCAGGTCCCTCTCGGGTGTTGCGTAGGTTTGTGACCTATTTACTACACGGGTAATTTCTCTAGGTACTGTAAGTACTTGGGAATGTTAGGTGTCCTGGGATTCCAAGTCCTGTTAGTACTCAGTGGATTTCCTATTTAGCCTAGTATTTCCCCTGCCCCCCAAGCTTTTTCTAAGGTAGGCGTATGGGGGGAGTGACAATATGAAACTGACCTGGAACGTGGGTGGTTGTAGGGTCTTTTGGGACTTGCCATCATTAGCCACCTGGGGGGTGTTGCCTCCATCGCCGGTTGGACCTAAGAGAAGCCGGTGCCTCGGGGTTTAACTGGAGGTCTTTTGTGCCTCGAGTGTCATCCCGAGGTCTTTTTAGTGAAACATTGGTATGGATCATTGCTTGTAGTAAAAATAGAAAACCTTGATTTACTTCAAAAATTTATAATAACTGCTCTAGTAGAGCTACAAAAACTTCCTAACTGGCAATGACTCACTCGCGACTGAGCAATACTGAAAATACTTTCGGAGGTGTAGAACATTCCAAGGGTGAGGGAGATCATGCCCATCTAGAGTTTGTAACCAATAGGTTCCCGGGCGGTTATGTAACTTGGTATGGTCCTTCCTAGTTTGGCCCCAACTTTCCATAACTCGGGACATTGGTAGACTGGTTTGCCGCCTTTAGAACGAGATCCCCGACCTAGAAACTCCGGTGCTTGACTTTGCTATTGAAGTACCGGGAGACCCTCTGTTTGTAAGCTGCCACTTTCAGATATGTCCGGTCTCTTTTTTCTTCTACCAAGTCAAGCTCTGCTCTAAGGGCATCTTCGTTGTTCTACTCGCTGAAGTTTGCCACCCGGTATGTAGGTAACCCTATCTCCGTGGGGACCACTGCCTCAAAGCCATAGGTATGTGAGAATGGCGTTTTACCCGTTGCCGATCGGAGAGTGGTACAGTAGGCCCACAAGAGGGTCGGTAGTTCCTCTTCCCAAAGCCCCTTGGCGGTTTTGAGCCTGGTCTTGATTGAATGCAGAATAGTCTGATTGGTCACCTCGGCTTGTCCATTGGCTTGAGGGTGCCCGGGAGAGGAGTAGTGATTTGATATCCCGTAGCCCGAGCAGAACTATCTAAATAATGGAGTGTGTCAAACTGTCTACCGTTATCGTTGACCAGGAACTGGGGAATGTCAAACCTACTGAGGATGTTTTTCTTCATAAAACTCTCCATCTTCTTCACGCTGATTGTTGCCAAAGGCTTACCTTTTGTTGACTTAGTAAAATAGTCCACGGCAATAACGGCGAATTTGACTTGTCCTTTCCCTAACGGGAGAGGACCAACGATATCGATGCCCCACTGAGCGAATGGCTAGGGGCTGAGTATTGGCGTTTGGGGCTCTCCCGGGCGGTTGATCTTGGGGGAGTATCTCTGGCACTTTTCACCCCGCCTGACAAACTCCTGGGAGTCCCGAGCCATTGTCGGCCAACAGTAGCCCTGCAACAGGGCTTTTTGGGAGAGTGCCCGACCTCCTATGTGGTTTCCACAAACACCTCATGGATTTCATGCAATATTACTTGGACCTATGTGGGGTGGAGACAATGGAGATATGGGATAGAGAATCCCCTTTTATAGAGGATGCCATCAACGAGGCGGTATCTTGCTGCCCGGTACTTTATCCGACGGGCTTCTTCCTTTGTGTTTGGTGGTAAAGTGCCAGTCGTGAGGAATGTTGTGATTGGATCCATCTAGCTGGGACCTAAGGCGACCGGTTTTATCTCCATGCCCTCCAAGTTGATCGGCTCTCGTATTCTCTTCCTTGGGGATCTGTGTTATAGAAAAACCCTCTAGTTTCTTCGAGACTGTTCGGACAAGTGCCAAGTAAGCTACCATGTTATCTTCCCGAGCTTCGTACTCCTGAGTAACTTGATTGACTTTGAGTTGGGAGTCACTGTACCCCTAGACTTGCCGTGCACCCATCGATGTGGCCAATTGTAATCCAACCAATAGGGCTTCATACTCGGCCTCGTTGTTGGAGGCCCGGAACCTGAACCGCAATGCATGCTCAAGCTGGATTCTATCGAGAGTAGTCAGGATGATTCCTGCCCCACTGCCTTGCTTGTTGGAAGACCCGTCTATGTAAAGTATCTAGGTCGGGATGTCTTTTTGTAGCTCGGGTGGTAGGTAGGGCGAGTCACACTCATCCACCGGGTCTTCTGGGTATGTGAACTCCACGAAAAAATCTACTAGGCCTGTCCCTTAATTGTCGTGCGGGGTCTATAGGTTACTTCGAACTCTTCTAACTCCAAGGCCCACTTGACGAGCCTTCCAAATGTTTCAGGCCTGCTCAGGATCCGATGGAGAGGCTGATCCGTGAGGACCACGATTGCGTGGGCCTGAAAATATGGGCAAAGTCTCCGGGCAGACGTGATGAGGGCAAATGCGAGTTTTTCCATGTAAGAATATCTACTTTCTGTGCCCTGAAGTGCCCGACTGGTGTAGTAGACCGGGAATTGTATCTAGTGTTCTTCTCGGATGAGAGCCGAGCTGACCGCTGAAGGTGACACTGCCAAATATAAGAACAATTCCTCGTTTTGGCACAGGTGTTGAGAGTAAAGAGGTTGATGCCAAGTACTTCTTGATTGCCTGAAATGCCTCCTCGCACTCTTTCGACCACTGAAAGGCCTTGCGAAGGATTTTGAAAAATAGTAGACACCGGTTAGTAGCTCAGGAAACAAATCTGTTCAATGCGACGACCCGCCCGGCCAAGCTCTGAACTTCCTTGGTCGACCTGGGCGACCGCATGTTTATGATGGCATGGATTTTCTCGGGGTTTGCCTCGATACCCCGTCTGCAGACTAGGTGTCCCAGAAACTTCCCCGACAAGACGCCAAATGTACAACCGTCATTTCGTCATGAAGACCGTATCCATTTCATCAATGAAGGATCAAAAGGATACACAACTTTCATAACCATCATTTCGTCACGAAGACTGTATTTGTTTCGTCAATGAAGGATCGAAAGGATACACAACTTTCATAACTGTCATTTTATCACGAAGACTATATCCATTTCGTCAATGAAGGATTGAAAGGATACATAACTTTCACAACCGTCATTTCGTCATGAGGACTGTATCTGTTTCGTCAATGAAGGATCGAAAGGATACACAACTTTTACAATCCTACAACCATAACCTTTTTCTCACTATCTCGACCTCTATGGCTTGGTTTATCTAGTTGAAACTTAATCTCAGCATAAGCTGCTCTTGAAATTACATAGCTGATACTCACGTATCCTCGATCGTGCACGCGTCACTCATTATGGAGTTTGGTTTATAGTATGACTTTTAATTGTAACTGTCAAGATTTCACTACACGTCCGTCATTTTGTCTTATGACTTAATATACTTACGATAGAAACTTTCCCATTCACTATCAACGTAATAATCATGTCGTACAATATACTTATATCTTGGGTATGAACTTTCAATGGTTAACACACTATTTTCATAACAATAGAAACATAGCATATAGCTCATGGATTTATAACATGGAATTGATACCAACAAATATATAGATGAAACCCTAAACACGCTCATCTATAGGATGGCACTACCATAGCATGAAATATTTATAACAATGTAGGTATCGAAAAATAAGCATCATCAATCACCACAATGCATAAACAATACATCATACAAATAATTGTACAATCTGCTAGGATTTATTTCACTGTGGTGACTGAATTGATATGATTTATTTGGGCATGATGAATTGCTTTGTAGATCAAACTCAAAACTATAACATTATAGGTATTTGGATTATCTTTATGTACAAAAATATCTAGCTTCATTTGGAATTTTGAACTGCTTAAAATGTTCATTTTACTTAGACATTTCTTATATTTCAGACTGCTCTGTCCTAGATTTTTAGCATTGTGTTGTATATGCATTTCACCTATGAAGGATTGAATTTTAGATCAGGCTATAGATGAGTTATTTGTAGATAAATGAGTTAGATTTCTTCACAAAAAAATCTAGCTTCATTTGGATTTTTGAGCGTCTTAAAACATTCATTTTACTAAACTACGTTCTGCTGAAAGTTTCTGTTTCCCAAATTTGAAGATTTGTCTTGCATGTTACATAGAAACCTCAAAATACAACATCAAACACTTAATAAACATTACTACATACTATATATGTTCTAAAGTGAGTTAGTAAACTCACCTAAACTTGAAATTGAGATTAGGCTATGGATTTGAGCTTAGGAAGCTTGAATTCAACTTTAATGGTGGAATCATCTTCTTCTTCTTCCTCCTCTTCTAATTTTCTTACTTCTGTGATTCTTCTTGAACTTCTAGAACTAATAATCAGAGCTCTTAAGTTCCCATGGTAGTGTATATAAGTGTATGGGTGTGTATAAGTGTTTGCATGTGAGGTGTATATAAGGGAAGAGGGGTGAATGCTTGAGTTTTCTTCTAATCCTCTTGTCTCTCCATGGAACTCTCTTCCTAGCTCTCTCTCTATCTATATGTGCAGATTGTAGGCCAAAGAAATGAGATACATGAGTGTATGCATGATTTTATAGAGGTGGTGGAGGGGTTAGGTGTCACCATACATGCTTGCATGGTGTGCATGTATGGACAAGTGTCGAACAAGTGGCCAAGTGGCATGTATGGTTGTGACAAGTGTCTAGTGGGTTGCATGTGCCACCAAGTGGCCAGCCATGTGGGGCGCATCTTGGGTTTTGTGCCACTTCCTCAGTTTGTGTGCATAAGTCCTCGATATATGTGTCGATCTCGTTTTACGTGCAGATGGGTATTGTTTCTAATGTCCGGGTCTTAGTACAGGACTAAGTTAAATCAGATTACATTTGAGCCGGTGTGGTGCTTATAGTCTAATTAGTAACACATTGATACCGTCACACAAATAAAATAATATAATAACTGATCAAATGCAAAAAATTCAGAAAACTGGTATATTATACGAAGATACTCTCTACCTAAATCACATCTAAAACATTGATGACAGCAAAATGTTGAGTTTTGACAAACGAATGAAAGGCATTGTAAATATCAAAGAAGTCTGAACGACGTTTCATAACATATACCCAACAGTAACGAGTACAATCATCAATAAAGGATACATAATATCGAGACCCCCCCTCTTGTAGTAATAGGAGAGTGTCCCTATACATCACGGTGAAAAAAATCAAATGGTGCAAGAGAAGAAGAAATATTTCTATTAAAAAGCTAAAATTTTTTCTAGTTTACAACCACTACAATAAAAAATGTCATGAGTTTGCAAATCTCCTAATTTTCCTGTAGAAGATAAATATTTTAAACGAGAGGCTGAAATATGACCAAGGTGAGAATGCCATGAATAAAAACTAGACGAAGATGAGCTCAAACGAAAGGATGACAAATCAACACTGGAAGCTGCAACCAATGGTACATTGGGCTTATCCAAGATGTATAGTCCCCCTTGCCTATAGGCTTTCCCAATCAGTGTCTGAGACTATGGATCCTGCACGTGACAAAAAGTAGAAGAAAAAGAGACTATATATACACAACCACACAATCCATTTGGTCATTCACATTACTTTTGAAGCACCCAAAAAAAGAACCATAGAAGAAAAATTAAGGGAACTATTGTAGCCACCGTTCTAATGAAGAAACTGGGTGAGACTGAAGTCGTCCCCCATTTAAAGAAGGGGCGAGCTATAATTTAGATCAATAAAGAAGATTATGAGCAATTTGTACTCAATAAAGCCAGTGGTTCAAAGATCGCGCGCTTTTAGGACCCAATAGCATAAGGGATGTTGCTCATCGAAGTTGCCAAAAAAGCTATTATCCTCGCCAAATCTGCTATGAAGGATGATTAATTTGAAGACCACTTTGGAGAAACTCTTCTCACTGCGGAAGCCATTGGAGACTGATAAGCTTGTACGACTCACCTATGTGATGGTCACGAATATGCATGACAATGCTGAAGGGAAAGCCTTGGTTAGGGGCTCCGGTGGAGCTCCGGGTGCTAGCAAAGCAAATGGTAAAGAATCGGGTTCGAAAGGTAACGGTTCAGACTATGGTGGTAGCTCTGGTAATGGCTTGGGCTCAAAAGGTAATGGGTCATCTGGTACTAATGGTTCGTCTGGTGTGAATGGGTCAGACTCTGGAATCATGGAGAAGGTAGCTAAAATTCTGACTTAAGTTTTGAATACATAAATAAGACATTCTTATCTTCTATCATCAGGAAATTAATTAATAGTATGTTATTCATGGAAACTTATATATTATCCTCTTCTATCATTAGGAAATTAATAGTATATTAATCATGCAAACTTATGTGGTCGGCTTTACTTGGACAAGTTGGTGTTTTTTATAGCTATTTTCAAACTGGGTAGTAATAAATGTATGGATGATTTACGAAGGAACCTGATTTGCAAGGGCGGATCCAAGAATTTACCCAAGGGGCTATCTTTTATACTTTATAATACTTAAGTAGGCCTTTCATATTTGATGATAAAAGAGATATGAAGAAGTAGAGAAAGCACATAAATATGCACTTTTTACTACTCGGTCAATAATCTGTATAATTCTTCGAAGTATAGTTTTTTTCTCTCAAGAAACTTTGTAATTCCTAAATAATTTTGATGAAGGTCACCCTACTTATAAATAATAGTTAGTATGATCAATCGCCAGGATTTATATAAGAGGCGATCATCCAATGGAATAGAAACTTATGATAATATTTTAGAAGTTTTGGACCTCCTAATAAAGTAATCTTTCTAGAAGGTCACCCTACTTATAATGTTATGTACAAGTCTCTAAAAGACTATAGAGAATTCAATGATTCCTTTTAAGTCTAGGGAGTTCTGAGCATTCTGTACAAGTCCATGCAAAACCACTTATAACATAGTAGAAGTTTGTTTGGGTAATGGGTATTAGGTGGGATTAGAAGTTTGGGACAAAAAACTTTTTTTTCCCTTTTTTCATGTCCTATTTTTCTTTCTTTACCATTCTTAGATATGCTTTTTTTTTGTTTTGGATTTGCAATTTTTTGGGTGTTAAAAAGCAGTAATTTAGTTATTATCCGGAACTTACATTCGGGCATGTTCCAAACACACGAAAGCATAATAGCTCACAGACATAATTACTATCCTATCTAATATCCTGTCTTATCCACCAATTTTTTCCAGCCTGCCAAACAATGCCTAATAGAATAGGGCTTAATTAAATTTTTAAGAGAGCTTAACTTAAATCTAATTTTCTTTTATAGGGAATATAAAGAAGTTTCCAAAACTTAGGAGGGCTTGAGCCCCACTTGCCCCTACATAGATTCGCCCCTGCTGATATAGACATGTTTTTTTTTCCTTTCAATATGAATGTAGTTGTTTTGGTTGTTGCCTTAGTCCACGCGATTTTGTGTATTCATTTCTATCTTTCGTCCTCTTCACAATGCTTGCTTGATTTTGTGTACACCATTGTTATACATATTTATGTGTATATTTATATGGTTTATGGGCATGTCTAATGGCACTCAGTGGATTAATAATGGCATTCCATGTAGTGCATTAAATGTGACAACCAAGAGCTAATAATCCTGAGGCAGGATGGCCAAGATGGATGAGTTGAGGTCGAGTGTGGGGGCCTGTCCCACATTGCCTGGGGTAAAGTTCCTGGACTAGTTTATAAGGATTAATCGCCCCTCTATATGCAACAAGGCTTCCTTGCCCGAGTGGTGAAGGAACAAAACCTTGAGGGCAGGCGCTAGTGTTCGAAACCTGGTAGGCACCCAAAGAGGACAATATTGGAGTGGGGTAGGCTACGCAAGCTCTGATACCTTTACAAGGCGTCCTTGCCCGAGTGGTGAAAAGAACAAAATCTTGAGGGCAGGCGCTAGTGTTCAAAACCTGGTAGGCACCCAAAGAGGACAATATTGGATAGGGGTAGATTGCGCAAGCTCTAATACCTTAACAAGGCCTCCTTGCCCAAGTGGTGAAGGAACAAAACCTTAAGGGCAGGCGCCAGTGTTCAAAACCTGGTAGGCACCCAAAGTGGACAATATTGGAGAGGGATAGGCTGTGTAAGCTCTAATACCTTAACAAGGCCTTTTAAAACCATGAAGGAGTTAAACACGAAAGAACTTCATAGTTAAGCGTGCTGCTGCCAGAGTAGTATCAGGGATGAGTGACCCCCTGGGAAATTCTTTGTGTTTAGGCCCAAAGCAGACAATATTGTTGCTAAACGGGGAGGTGGGTCGTTACATTAAATGCATGGTACTTCATGCACTGGATGTAGTATTATGGAGTGCCAATGGTAACTTTTGGAGTGCCAATAACGAATCCCATGGGTGTGCCTATTGGCACTCTATGTATATATAAAGAGAGAGAGAGGGAGAGAGAGAGAGAGAGAGAGAGAGAGAGAGAGAGAGAGAGAGAGAGAGAGAGAGAGCGAGCGAGCGAGTGAGGGAGCGAGAGAGTGAGAGAGAGAGAGTGAGAGTGAGAGAGAGAGACTCACATGTAGGGTGGGCAATCGGTCGGTTCGGTTTGGTTTTGAACCAAAAACTTCAGGTCAATTTGTTCGGGTTAGGGTTGGGGACTTTGATATCGAAATCCAAACTGAAATAAACTTCAAAAAAATAGTTTGGTTTTGAATTGTAAGTTCTGGTTTGATTCGAAACTTCGGGTCGAAATTCAACTGAAGTTTTTACTTTTATTATAGATAGTAGTAAGAGAGAAAAATGAAGTAAGAGAGAAAAAATGTCTTTCAAATGAAGAACATTAGTTAAACTAATGAAACTAATGAAGAATATTATAAAAAATGTCCATTTGGTAATTGTAAGTCACAGAATGTCCATTTATAGTAATTGGTATCAAGTTACTTGGAGAATTGATTTGCAAACCTTGTGCATTAAATCTATTTCTGAGTATGCATTTGTCCTTCTATTTCTTTCTTGCTTTTAGCTTTGCAGATTGGATTAGCGGTTCACTTGTTCAATTTTCTTGTAATTTTATAAAAGGGTATTTTATAAATTTGAAACTTCAAAAATTCGGTTTGGGTTCGGGTTGAAAAACCCTACCGAAATCCGAACTGAAATTATAAGTTTGGTTCGATTTCAAACTTAACTAACTTTGGTTCAGGTTCAAATCGATCCGAAATGGTTTGAAACTTCGATTTCAGGTTGAAAGATCGAGTTAGCCTGAAGTGTGCCCACCCCTACTCACAGGAGTCCTACATTTGGGCTGGAAAAGGGATAGGAAATTCCTAAAATGACCTTGAGTAAGTAGCATGTGACCAGCACATGCCACTCTTCCATCTGGATTTTTGAGGTATTTTGATGCGAGGACCACATTGCTACAAGTTTGTATATCAAAGCTTGAAATTGTCCAAATTAAAAATGCATAGACTAAAATGACACAACCACCAAACTACAAGTGTGAAAAATATCATTCACCCTTAATTGTAAACCAAATACGAGTATCTATTCTTCCATTAAAAAAAATGCATTCGTTCTTAAAATAAGGCCCCTAACTTAAACTTTCACTACCTATTTAACTTTAAGACTTCAAGCCTATCATAAAATAAACCAAAGAGAATGATTTTTTTCTCCAAATTTCTTGATAGAAAGAATAAACACATCAATTGAAATGTTGAATTTAGCTAAGAACTATGTTCATTTTCAAATGCATTGATTGCTTGTAGAATCATATTGACAGTACTTGACTACTTGTAACAATCGCTTCAGCTTAAATAAGTTTTTTGAAAAGTAGAACTGATAAAATCTTCTCCAAGATCAACCATGTTGCGGGAGAGATTAATAGATTTTCCATACTATTGATTGTAAATGAGCTTTTTGTTTTTATAAAAAGAAAGAAAATTGAAAAAAAATTTAGAAGAAAAACTTGAATATAAATTTGTTTTAGTAATTTTGTTTCTCGAAAAAGAAGAAAATAAAATGTGAATAATAAACTTAAGTTATAACTAATAAAAAAATATTAACGAATCGATTTATAATAAAGGCTCTGCTTCCCCTGTGTGATATAAATTTGCAGAATATTTGGAAACAAAGTAGTCAACATAAATTTTATTGATGATGCCAAAATTTGGGTAAGAATAATTATATGAGAGAGATGGACACAGTGAATTTTGGATGTGGTTCGGCCCCGTTAATGAGGTGACCTACGTCCACGGGTGCGTCGGTCCGCTTTCACTAACAGATCACCGGCGGGAACTGGTGAGCCAATACAGTGGGCGACACTACCAGCGAAACCAACCGGGTGTTTGCGTACGAGTGAATATAATGTGCGATTCTTTAGGTTCAGAATGCGACCCACTTCAATGGGGGTGGGTGGCCTCTTTTATAGGTGCAAGAGACCACCCGTACAAGGTAAGTCTACAGATTAGGAAGCCTAATCTATCTACAACTTGAGTTACACGAATTTAGGAGAGTTTCCTAAGTGGTTTAGGAAACTACTTGCTCCTTCCATTTAGTCTTCTAGCTGGGATAGGTAACTGTCTGGTTGCCCGCTGGACAAGCAACCACTACTTCTGGAGGCGCGCCTATGTGGGGGCCAATCTGGAGCGAACGCCCGGGCTCTCGACCATCCCGGGCGATTTTGTGTAACGGTTCGGGAAGGCTGAGCAGTAGGGCCAGATTCAAGGTGATTTGACTTCCCTTTACTGAGGTGGCAAGGGTTGACTTTGACCGGATATTTTTGTATATATCAACTGCCCCCCATTTTTGAAACTGATGTGATGCTCTATCAGATGAGATTTGAAAATTAAGACTGCTTATGACAAACCGTTTGGGAAAGATGCCAGGATCTCACCCGGAATGTGACTGGTGGCACTGGTCTTCCGGGATCTGGACCGAGCGGTGGCCATGTGGGCTCGGGGCTGACTTCTACCACGTGCCAACTGATCACTAGCCTAGTCAAGATCCAGTGAGGCTGGTGTGAATGCAACCGAATGGTTGCATCGTAACCGGACCGTCACGTCTGGCATTAAATGTGTGCGTCTTTTGAGGCGACGTTCCAATTACCCGAGGTGATAGTTGTCGGTAGGTTTTTGGCAGGAAGGCTTCGTGGTCGTTGGATCTGTCCTGATCTGAACCGTCCATGCTATATATATAAGGAACACTTGTTTATTTCTGTCATTCCTGCTGCCAAGTGATAGAGATACCGAGCGGTTTGAGAGCAAAAGTTCCTGAGCAAGCTTCCCGAGCTCCTTTCTGTGTTCAATCTTTGTAAGTCTCCACTTTCCTAGCTTCAATTCATTCCACTCTTTCCCTTCCTATTTTTGAGTGAGACTGGAGAGAACGAATCTGCTAGGGCTTGCCCGGGAGTGGGCTTTTTTCTTCTTTAGATTCTATGTTTTTGTTAAGTTAGGTGGTACAGTTAGGTGGCTTAGGCACACAGGTTGTCCAGGGGTAGTTTTGACTGAGTGCTACTTGACTGTCAGGACCTTGTACGCTCTACCTTTTAGGTTTCTGGCCTTACCTCCTTTGTATCTCATGCTCGGAGTCTCTAATCCCTATCTAGGTCGTCATCTGTATTCTCGCCCCATCGTAGGAATATCATAAATGAGCCACTCCAACTTTAATTCTACTTCCCGATTGGAAGACGAAGAGTCACGGTCCGGGACCCCTGATACCAGTCTGGACCCCCCTTCTGCTTCCCCATCTGACAATCACAGTGAGGGTAGGATCCCTATCCGGGTTTCAGACAACGAGTCTGACTAGGAGGCCCCGATGGCCTCTATCTCATGGGGCTCAGGTGATGAGGAGCCTGGGGAGCCTAATCCCAAAGTAGCATTCGCCTGCGAGTTCATCCCTTTGACCCTGTATTCCTCAGACCTTGGTCGGATCAGGGATAGGTACGCTATTCCCGGCCATAGCTCCTTGTCCGTTCATCCCGACCGGGGCCACATTACCATCGTGGCCTCATCACTTTATATAAGTATGCCCTCACAACTGGCCTTCGCATCCCGCTCCATCCAATTGCCCGGGATGCTCTGATCTACCTTGGGATCACTCCCGGGCAATTAGCCTCGAATGGGTAGAGGTTCTTGATGGGGTCCATTTCTTTGTGGCCCCAAGTTTTTGGGTATGAACTCACCCTCTAAGAGTTCTTCTGGATCCACCGGCTATTCCCAGTGCATGGGAAGGTTGGGTTCTTCTCTCTGGGGGCTCGACAGGGGAAGAAAATCATTATTAATTGCCCGAGCAACAAGGGGTGGAAGAACAAGTTCTTCCAAGTGTCCACCCCCTGGCTCTGTGAGAATGCCCCAGGGAGTCAACTAAGGACTTCCTGGGTGGGAGAGTTAAGGGGTAAGCCCGTCTTGTACCTTCTCTTGTTTCTCTTCAAGCTTTCCGTTATGGACATGGAACTGATCACTTCATCTTGTTTTGAAGTGGGGTCATTCAATCTCGCGAGTATTCCGGAGGAGTACCAAGAGAGAATCAGAGGCTTGGCAGAACGACCTATCAACATTTGGGGCATTCTAACCCGATCGGGAGATCAGAGAGGTGATCACCGACCGGAACACCCCGCCGAGGCCCCTGTCTTTCCATCAAGCATCCCGGGTAAGAGTTTGATTGGCAATTTAATTTTGGTTATCCTTCATTGCCTTGTTGCTTTGATTACTGACTTCATGGTTGCTTTCCTTTTGTAAAAATGGCCCCAAGGAGAGATCTGGAGCGATTGAGGGCTCTGCAAGTTGCCGCTGCCAAGTGGATGGCTGGGGCAGGAAAGAGGCCTGCCATTGAGGCCACTGATAGTGAGCGCCCACTCAGGCCGCTTAGACGTGGCACAAAGGCCACCCAGACCCCCGGGGAAACGTCAATCCCCCGGGTGGTGGTAGTGGTGGAGACGTCGGCTCCCTGATCTAATGTTCCCTTTGGGATACCCGTGGAGGAGTCAAGGGAGACCCGGGATAGGGTTAGGCCGTACTTATTCCCCAGCCAAGTGGAGAGGTGTGCCAGCATGTCTTCCCAAGTCTTTCAGAGGTGGCTTTATAGCATTTTCCACCTAGTAAGCGATTTTGCCATAACTTCTTATCTTTTTACATTTTCCTTGTTTTGCTGGCAACAGTGACCAATCGGTTTTGAACTGACTTTGTAGGTCGGCTGCATGGCTGTGGGAGCTGAGTCCTTCTTACCTACCTTGGCCGGGAGGGCCACTACAGCTGAAACTGCCCTTATAGAAGGGCAACTGGCCCTGGAGGCAAAGGAGAGGGCTTTGACCGTGGAGAAGAACAAAGTCAAGGGCCTGGTCCTGAACTTGGGGGCGGCCCAGGAGGAGCTGGCAGTGGCTCTGGCGGAGCTGGAGACTGAGCGGGCTGCCCGAGGGGAGTCGTAGGCCAGGGAGAGAGCTTTAGTGGAGGCATCGGTCGGGCCCCCGGGGAAAACCTTTGACGATGGGTTTTTCCTCGGGTACGTGGACCTGAAGAGGAGGTTGGCCCGGGACCACCCGGAGTTGGACACTACCCCTTACCAGGGGATGGATTCCGACTACTGGGACATGGTGCCTGGTACCACCGATGGCGCCACTGCTGATGCCCAGGGTACTGCCGCCGCGGTTAAAGGTGCTGCCGCGCCGGGGGACCAGGAGGGAGATGATACCCCGGAAGGGCAAGCTGGGGGGGGGGGGGGGGGGGGGGGAACTCAGGAGACTGGTGGTTTGGAGATCGTTGATGTCTCTTAGTTTCCTCTTTAGCCTCTTGTTGTTTTGTTTTTGTTTTTTTTTGTTGGGTAGGTTTTGTTGGGGAGGCTACTACAACTGCCCCCCTAGGCAATGTACAATTTTTTTTATTTTAATTAATAAAAAGGTCCTTTGAGGCCATCTTTTTATCAATTGTTTATTATTCTGTACTTGTATGCCTATTTGTGACTGCCAATGTCTGACCGGTTGTTAGCTATTCTGAAACCCTTCCTTAGTAAAAGATTTAGGACTGTAACCGGTAGAGAATACTTGGTCTTTCATGGACCTGTTATGCAGGTCCCTCTCAGGTGTTGCGTAGGTTTGTGACCTATTTACTACACGGGTAATTTCTCTGGGTGCTGTAAGTACTTGGGAATGTTAGGTGTCCTGGGATTCCAAGTCCTGTTAGTACTCGGTGGATTTCCTATTTAGCCTAGTATTTTCCCTGTCTCCCAAGCTTTTTCTAAGGTAGGCTTATGGGGGGAGTGACAATAGGAAACTGACCTGGAACGTGGGTGGTTGTAGGGTCTTTTGGGACTTGCCATCATCAGCCACCTAGGGGGTGTTGCCTCCATCGCCGGTTGGACCTAAGAGAAGCTGGTGCCTCGGGGTTTAACTGGAGGTCTTTTGTGCCTCGGGTGTCATCCCGAGGTGTTTTTAGTGAAACATTGGTATGGATCATTGCTTGTAGTAAAAATAGAAAAAACCTTGATTTCCTTCAAAAATCCTCGGGATGGTCTTGGGCCAGCCTTATTTTTAGGTCCTCATAGCCCTAGAAGAAGTCATCGTCAAAGGCCTCCTCGGTAGACCCTGCAGCCGCCGTCGTGGATAAGGTCTTCTCCTGGGCCTCCGCCGCCACCAAACTGGCCCGAGCCATCTCTAGGTCTGCTAAGCGGTCACCAGCTCCACCTGTACTGCTCCCAGACTCAGAGCCAAGCCCTTGACCTTGTCCTTCTCCACGATCAGGGTTGTCTCCTTAACCTCCAAAGTTGCTTGCTCTTGTGACAGGGCAGCCTCAGTAGTTGCATCTCTCCCGGTCAAGGTGGGCAGGAAGACCTCAACTCTAGCAGTCATGCAGTCGACCTATAGAAAGCATGCATAAATCGGTCGGTAATTATTATACAAAAGGTGAAAGAAGAAAGTAGTGGGGCAGAATTACTTACAAAGTGTGAGAGGTTGTACAGCCACCCCTGGATAGCCTGGGGAGACATGTTGACATACATCTCCACCTGGCTTGGCAGGAGACCCGGCCTGATCTTAACACGGATATCCGCTGACTCCCCCAGTGGCGTCCCGAACGGTAAATCCGACCCGAGAACAGGGTCCTGCAGCACAACTACTCGGGGGACCGATGTCTCCCCTAGTTCCTTGTGAGCTTTCGGTCCATGCCTTAGCCGTTGAGCGGGCGATCGCTACCCACGACCTCGACGGCCGGTCTTTTCCCCCTCTCCGCCATTCGGGCAGTAGTCGCAGTTTGCCGGGCCCTCAACGTCTTAAGGTCTCTCCTCGGGCCCATCTCTACAAAAGAAAGAATCAAGCTATGAGTAAGCAGAAAAAACACCAAAGATAACTAAGAAAACAAGTTAATCTGAGCATCAAGAGCTCACGAGGAATTATTAGAGGAAAGACAAGTGCTTCAACGGGCTGATCCGGCTCGTAGGTGACCTTCCAATCTCTCGTCCAGGTCAACACATTCTAGACGTTTGTGGGGTCTATCAAGCCCCTTATCCTGTCCTGGCACTCTTCGGGGATACTGGGTGGATTGGTAGACCCTACTGCCAAACAAAACACGAAACAGTTAGCTCTATAATGGCAAAAAAAGCAAAAAAGGAAAGAAAATAGGTAAGGGCTTACTCCTCAACTTCCCCACCTAGGAAGTTCTCAGTTGAATCCCTGAGGCCTTCTCACAGAACCTAGGGGTGGATACTTGGAAGAATTTCTTCTTCCACCCTTTGTTGTTGCTTGGGCAATTAACAATAATCTTCCTCCCCTGCCGAGCTGCCAGAGAGAAGAACCCAGCCTCCCCATGCAACAGGAATGGCCGATGGGTCCACAAAAACTCCTGTAAGGTGAGTTTGTACCCAAAGACTTGGGGCCAAAGAGAAATGGACCACCCCATCAGAATCTCCAACCATTTGGGGCTTGCTGCCCAGGAGCGATCAGATTAAGACATCCCGGGCAACCAGATGGAGGGTGATGCGAAGGCCAGCTTGGAGGGCATCTTCATAAAGGGTCATGAACCTCGATCGGTATATCTGGGCTCCTCCAGCAAGCACGATCAAGGAACAAGGGTCAAGAATATTGTATTTGTCCCTGATCCATTCCAGGTCAGTGGCGACTAGGCTGGTGGATATGAACTCACAGGAAAATGCTACTTTTGGACTGCTCGGGATCAGTGCCTCATCGCTTGAGCCTCGAGAGACAAAGGCTACTGTGGTCTCCTGACCCGCCTCATCATCTGACACCCGGATAAGGATCCTACCCTCCCTATGTTGGTCAGACGGGGTTGTAGAAGAAGGGTCTAAGCTCATATCAAGGGTCCCTGACCGCGATTGTTCGTTCTCTAGCCGAGAAGATGAGTCAAAACCTGAATGACACATCTCTAAAGCTCATGTGATTGGGCGGGGGAGTATTTGGTGACCTATGTAGGGGTCAGGGACTCCAAGTCTAAGATACAGGGAGGCAGGGTTAAAGGCCTAAAAGGCAGAGCATACAAGGCCTTCAGCGTCAGGTAGTACTTGGTTAAAACCACCGCTGGACACTCTGACCGGTACAAGTGTTATGTTACACCACCTGATTTAATGAAACAGCGAAACCTAAGGAAGAAGAAATCCCACTCCCTAATAAGCCCTAGCGGATTTCTATTCTCTAGCCTCACTCGAGAATGAAAAGAAGCGAAGGAGAGAAAGTAAAAAAGTGAATTATAAGGCTAGAAGGGTAAAGATTTACAAGAGTTAAGCGCAGAAAAGAGCTCGGGAGGCTTGACCGGGTGCTTTCTCTCTTACACCACTCGATAGTCTCTATCTCTAGATGGCAATAATAGCATAAATGAACAAGTGTCCCTTATATATGCAGCATGTACAGTCTAAATCAAATCAGATCCAACGGCCAGGAAATTTTCCTGCCAAAATCGTCCGACAGTTGTCTCATTGGGCACGTGAAGTGCCGTCTCAAAAGGCGCGTGCATTAAATGCACGACGTGATGGTTCGGTAATGATGTAACTATTCGGTTACACTTATACTTACCTAGTTGGATCCTGACCAGACCAGTCACTCCCTGACACGTGGCAACAACCGACCCTAGGTTCCTGAGGTCACCGTTCGGTCCAACCCTCGACTGACCAAGGTGGCGGGTCTGACTCGAATAACATCCCGGGAAGGGTTCCTAACGGTCTACTGAATGGCACAGATTTCCAACCCTCATCCGATGGAGCATCGCATCAGCCTCAGAAATGGGGTGCAATTGATATGTACAAAAATATTAGGTCAAATATGGCACCCCAGTAAGGAGATGCCAAGTCATCCGAAAAGGGCACTCGCTACATAACCATCCCGGGTCATCCAGCTAAGAATGCCCGGTCTGGGCCCATTGCCCAGGCTTACGGACTGGGCTTATTGCACAGTATGTGTAGCTCGGGCGGGTAACATTACTTGCCCCCACAAGTTTTTAGGCAGTTTTCTATCTCAGCTAGAAGACTACTGGAAAGTGCAAGTTGTTTCCTAATCCACTTAGGAAACCCCCATGATTGGTGTTAATCAAATGTAATTAGATTGGACTTCCTGATTAGTTTACTTACCTTGTACGGGTGGTCTCTTGTATCTACATAAGGGACCACTCACCCTCTTCAAAAGGGATCGCATTCTCACTTGACAGAATAGCAACATAGAATACTCACTCACAAATACCCCGCCGATCTCTGGTAGTATCGTCCTTCTTGTTGGTTCACTAAAGGCCGTCGGTGATTTGTTAGTGCAAGTGCTTCGACACACCACGTGGACATAGGTCTCCTAGTTAACGGGGCCGAACCACACTCAAATCTCCCTTGTTTGATTCTTCTTACCTCTAACCAAATTTTTGGCATCATCATACATATATATATATATATATGAATAAAAAAAATTTTAAAAAATCACAGAACTACCATGTGGCAGGTTTGTGATTCCACTTTATATTTCGGATAAAATACGAGCAAATCAACAAAGATGTTCGAACATGTACAAAGAAGACCAATAATGAGAATATGTCACTGACCAGGCAGAATGTTGTCATTTCTAATTTATAAACCACTATTAGTTCCTATATATTGGTTCATCTGGTTTGGATTTTGATGAGGAAAAGAACAAGATATTGTGTTTGATTTTCTAAGCAAAAATTAATATTCTAAACAATGGTCAGTCTTTGTCTTACGAGTACACTGTTACATATGCAATCGTTGCCGCCTCTTAATCATCTTACAATCTTCCTCTTCTTCGTGGGCCTAGGGTTTTACACTCAATATAGGAGATTTGCCATGTTGTTGTGCTGAACCGCCGGTGCCAATTTTGTGTTGTTCGTACATGCTCAGGTCATAGCTCTCTCTCTCTCTCTCTCTCTCTCTCTCTCTCTCTATCTACATATATATACAGGACACTTTTCTTGCGAACCAATCCGCAAGTTTTAATATTCTGACCTCTTTCACAACTGTCGGATCGTGTGTTTCATTAAAGGTATTTTTGTCATTTCACACGATCCAAGGACTGAAAACAACAGTCCGCAGGTTATAAACTTGTGTGGACTCCTCACAGGAAGCTTCTATCTATACTTATTTGTGTATATATATGTTTATATGTATTTGGGGGATTTTGGGATTTTTGTTTCATATTGTCAATTGAGTGTGATTCGAAATCTTAAACCCTAAACAATAAATAAACCTTAAATGCTGATTTGAAATTATGAATTTACCCAAGTGGATAGGTTTATTGCATTCCATGGGGATGGGTTAGAGCAGTCCAACATACGTGATTTGTGGGGCTTTGTCACAAACTCCAGTTTTTGCTGTCAATTTCTATTTGTTCCTCTATGTACCTAGAATGCCTATTGCAAAATTGGTTCACTATGTGAGCAATTTATACATAATTCTGTTAGTGATTAATATTTGAATGAATTGTATTGATAGCATTGTCTATTGAAGAAAACTTGACTGTGAAGCATAGGAGGGAAAATGCCTTATTAATGCATGGACTGCTGATTGTAGAGACAAAGAAGTCTCTTGTATAGAATTTAGCGAGCTCTTCAAGTGAGGCCCTGTGTAGTGGAGCCACGAGGGGGTTCACCCTGCAGTGATATTTTTTTTGGGGTCCATTTATATATCTTTTTCAGCTAGGATTTTTTGTCTAAAAAATGTTGTAGTTTTTTTCTATGAACCTTTATAGGCATTTTGAAAACTGTGAGGTTTTGGTGTTTGTAAGATTTTTTTTTTGTTTGGTGAGTAAGTAAAGGGAAGAGGAAAAACACGAAAATGTAGTGATACGTAAATTTGAAAATACAAGAAAAAATATCTTAACATGGAGGAAAACACAAGAAAAATACAAGAGAATTAAATTTTCCTTTTGTTTAATCCTTCTCTTACTTCCCTCAATAAATCAGTGAACCAAACAAAGTCTAATAATGGTTGATTATTAATTGTAATTTGTAAAAAAATCGACTAATTGCACAACAATAAAGGTCTGTTTGGGGGACCTTTGATCTTAAAAACTAACTCGAATAATAATTTAGTACTTAGAATTTGGGACCCTTAAATTGTCATTATTTTGAGGGCCTTAGGCGGTGGCCTACATCTCTATAAGGTAGGGCCAGCCGTGGATTTAATTTAAGATAGGCCAAAGTGGTATTGTTGGTATATGTGTCCAACATGTTTGGTTGGAGGCGCATATACAAGCACACCCACTGCTTCTAAGTTTTCTACACTAACTTCTAGAGATTGGTTGGAGGCTCATACTAGCATATATGGAAGTTCAACATCAGGATTGTATGAAGAAAAGACAAAGATAATTGTATGAAGGTTTCAATCTTCAGGGATGTCTTGTATAGAATTGTCACGCCCCAGAACAGCAAAAATAGAGAAAAATAAATTCATTCTTGGGTCTATAGGTCGTGACTTGTGAGGTCACATGATTGTCCACACCACATAGTTCTAAACAATAAGAAATGGAGAAACAGTAATGAACAGTACTAACTTCAAGGTAAATATAACTTAGACTAAATTATTACAATTAGAGTCTGCAATAAAATAAAACTAAAGTCTTAAGGCATCACATGCCTGATTACAAAACATAATAAGTCTGGAAGCATAAAGTAAATTAAACATGTAGCCCTAGTCTTCAGTTGGCGTAGACGTAGTCGTCAACATAGTAGTCATCTTCCGCTGGTCCTCCCTCAGGGTAGTCCTCCACTGCAACATAATCTCCAGCATAGAAGTTATCGCCCGTAGGTCCTTCCCCTGCATAGTCATAAATATGATAGGCTGGACGTGGGAATATCCGACAGCATAAAATGCCGTCAACTCATGAAAGCTGAGTGAGTAAACCACTAACAGTGTATCATAATTATGAAGTAATTAAAAGTAATTGAAACAGTATAAGTTTAAGTTTAAGTTTAAGTTCTACTAACAATATCTTCTTAACATTCTCCTATTAATCCCGTACTCAGAACTCCTACTCGTCTTATTATGCAAAGACCGAAAACATACTCTTGATTGATGTACAGACTCGATAGTTAAACTCTATAGATATACAATCATCATGTCCATCGCTTTTAAGAACATATTCATAGCTCACCGTATGTCATGGACACTACGTTAGTCCATTCTCAACTTTTAAGAACGTATGAAGAGTTCACCGCATATCAGGGATACAATGTTTGAACAATATATATCATTCTATTAACATGACTTATGCATTTACTACTAGTTATCCCAGCTCACTAACTTGTAAGAACATATCATGGATCACCTGGCCTATCTTAGGGCTAGTTGTTCCAACTCACTGCCTTTTAAGAACATATGCACAGCTCACCGGCTTTTAAGAACATATCATGACCAATGCCCGCCCATGCAAGATTCTCAAATCCTAGCAAACCTACTTATTTCCATACTAACACCGATACATGAGATTTCCCATGTGGCCTGACTACTCTAAATAAAATGAATGATAATCAAAATGATTCACGACTACTATCATTAACCAAGGTTACAAAACATTAACCCGTTAGTCTTAATGTTCCTACCATATAGCATTCCATTATCTCATTATCTATTACAATATCGTATATAGAGGTTACAGAACAGTATATAAACAACTAAGCAGTTCATAATATAAACAATAAGAATTAACCACATTTTGTAACAACCAATTGATTGAGACAAGGGTCCAATAGATTGGGATAAAAGTAATAAAAATCGATTGGGATAAAGTCCAATCTATTGGATCTTAAATGATAGCAATCAATTGGGTTAACATGTCAATCGATTGGCAAAAGTTCAATCGATTAGGACTACGTTTTCTTCACAGAGACTGCAGTCTAGAAACCTAATATTGGGGAAAGACGTATTCTGCATCTTTCCTTCTTTTGAATGTGTATAAACATCAATAATAAGCTACCCAATGAGTACAAAACTCACCTTAGAAAGCTAGGGTGTGTGTTGAAAAGCTTGAAGCTTTTCAATGGTGTCTCCTCCTCTCTGTCCTCTTTCTCTCCTTCTTCCTCTTTTCTATTTTCTCTTATTTCTTCTTCTTTTGGTTCTTTTCCTTCTCCTCCACAGTGTGTGTATGTGTGTGAGTGTGTGAATGTATAGATATGTTGTGTATATATATAAGTGTATATATAGGATTATCTCTCTTTCTCTCTCTCAATATGATAAACCAAATAGACGAAAGTGAGATAATTGACTTATATATATAGGCTGCATTGGGAGGGGACCATGTGGTCATTTCCCAGCCAAGCTGAGAGGATCAAAACTGCTGATGGAAATCAATTGGCAAAACTTCCAATCGATTAGTGTTGGTAGGAATGTACCAATCGATTGGGACAAGGGTCCAATTGATTGGGGGTAGGTATTTACTACTCCAATCGATTGGTACAACTCCAATAGATCGGTGGTTGGTACAATCGTGCCAATTGATTGGTAAAGTTTTCAATCGATTGGGAAACAAGATAAGGCAATCAATTGGTAACATGGTCCAATTGATTGGGACACAAAGTTCAGAATTGGTAAAGTAAAACTCATACATACAATAAAGAAGAAATATAAGGTCTTATTTATTAATATACATTCAAAATACAGGGTATTACAAGAACTTTGCCGAGAAGAACATCCTGTTGGCAGCAACACTGTACAATCTTCAAGAATATTAATTTAGTGCCTTTTATTAGACTGTGATTAGCTAAAAGTCAGCCTGGTCTTAGGGAAAATGGAATTGGGAATTAATTGGAGTTCGATTATGCATGATACACAGGGAGCAGAGATATTAAATCTCCTTTCATGACAATAGTTAGTAAGAGAGAAGAAAAGCTGATTTGAACTGTGGGATATAGCTTAGGATAATGGGACAAAATCCAACAGTAGAATTTTTTTGAAATACATCACCTATTCATTTTATGCATAGAACTTTTTTTTGGTTAACATGCATAGAACTAAACCTCAATTTTTTCTAGCTTTCTAATTTCTTCAACTTGCCACACAAAAACCAAACAATACATCTCATCATCTTCTTTGTTCTCTGGCTTATGTGATACATGTTTTATATCTATGTTGTATGTTCCCTCTCATATCTCGTGGTGAAGGCAAAGACGAAAATCATTGGACACTTACAGTGCCTGATGTGGATCATAAAAAGTGAAAATTTTATAATTCTTTGAGAGGCCGAAATACAAGAAAGAGTAATGAAGATCAGTACTTGATTTCTATTAGATGGCACTCCTAAAACTTACCCTACTGAAAAGTTTAAAGTGCTAAAATTACAACCCCTGAAATATTAATAGTGGTGAACTTTTCAAAATGGTGAAATTTCAACACTTAATTAAGATTTGCATTCTTTGAATTGTACACATGTTTGTATCTAACACATAATCTTCATATTAGTAATATTTTAAAGTGGTGAAATATCATATCAACTATTTAGAATCCTATAGATAGGCGAAAAACCTTGAAGTGTACACAAATGTTGCTATCATCGACACACCTCAACAAGCACCTACATCTAATACACAAAACTTTAAACTTTCAACAAATTTTTAGCATAACTTCAACAATATTTTATAATAGAAATTTTGTTGATATGCAATGGAGATTGCAGCTTCATCGTATATCATGTAATGAGCAAAATTTTCAAAGGAGAGGAAGTTGGTGCACATTGCAACACAAAAGAAATACTGGCTGATATGGTAAAAATGATCATAAACATGGAGCAACAGTCGTGGAATGAAGAGCAATATATTCTCATTCAAGAGTATGAAAAGTCTTGAAAGCCAGAAGGATCCAAAAAAATCGACATCCCGTCAGCACCAATTTTCAACTTTGGGACTAACAGCTGAATGATATTGCATAGTTGGACAAACCAGCTGTAACTTTTTGTTTTTTTATATGACAATAGTTTAAGTAAATGTATAGTAATTATTTGACAAAGCATAGTTGGATAAAATGTGTAACTTGACTGTTTGGCCAGGTACTCAAAGAAGGTATTTTTTTTTTGATTGATCTGTGATCCTAGGGTTGTTTGGAGGTTTTATATTTTATTGTCATGATTCGGTTATTGATTTGGAGTTCTATATTGTTAAACTTCTTAAATTTGAAATCATCACTCAGCAAAACATAGATGTGGTGAAAATTCACCATTTCAACAGTGGTGAAATTTCACCACTGCTAATTATGGATGTCAAAATTTGTCAAGATTTATGAAATTCCTGACCTCAATGTCACAGTCCGGTCCCACAGTAGCAGGATCGGAGCCCGTGGCACGCCACCGAGGCGAAATCCATTCATTAACGTTCTCAAAAGAATTAGTTTTAAGAACACTCAATGGAAAAGAAACATAACTCTCGTTCTAGTACGTACGGAGCCAACCGAAAATAAACGTGTCGCCTGGAGGCTTCAAAATTTAAATCCAATTAATTTTCCCTTAAAAGGGTCCCAAAAGAAGCTTAAGTTTGTAATTAGAACTGAAAAGGTTTGGAAGTAGGAGAACCAACTAGGCTGGCATGGGGTATCTCGACCGGTCGAACGTCCCTCTCGACCGGTAGAAAGTCCCATCGACCAAGTGCCTTTGCTGAAGTTTCAAGTAGAGGGGCATTTGACCGGTTCAATGGGTCCCTTCGACTAGTTGAAAGTCCTTTGACACCAAATCACTTGTTTCTGTCCAATTTTCGACGCGACAAAAAGTGCTCTATCAAATTCTGTTTCTTCCAAAACTTTATGAAAGTTACTTAAACATATATATCAGCTTTTCACTTTAAGGAACATGTTTACTGAACACGTTAAGGATACATTTGGCACGAACCTTGTTAATGCTACAAGTCTTGGATAAACATGAACTATCGACTCCTTTACTTACTTAAACCCAAGCTCATGAGTTCTTTTACAACTCCAACATATGGAAAGACATACACTATATATTATAATGCTTCAAAACATATCCAGAACTTCTATTCTCCAAAGTCTATTACAGGATTATCATCCGATTCTATTACAAGTTCCTTAATCAAAACAAATGAAATAAACAATTCGATTACAAACTACAAGACAAACATCTATATGTCGCCTTCTAAGTGAACTCCTGAAATCTAGCGATCACTTCCCGATTCCTCGCCGGCATTAACACCTGAAATGGTTATTTGAATAACCACACATATTCGATTTGCTTAAGCTAACGCTTAGTGAATAAATCAACATATGCACATGAATGATAAACATGCTCGCATTCACATCTCTACATTTCATACTAGTCTCCGGAGATCTCACGTGTACGTTCCATACTCCTAATTCGCGACTCCTCACCAATAAGTCTACGCGAAAAGGAAAGACCCACATTTCTTCTCTTCAAACATGCGACCTTATGCCTATAACGACTCCACAACGATGGCTTGATACATGCACTCCTTTGACCCAATTAACAACTCAACATCTCAAATACATTTCACCGTGCTATTGACGAAATCAAAACATAACACTATGATATTGGGCCTACTTATCAATAAAATCGCCCAATATGAACTACACAAGATATATCTATGAATTCACACATGCTATTCATACAAAACATGAATACATGACAAAAAACCATTCCAAAACACATAGTTGAATAACTCACCTCCGATTTACGCTCCAAAGATACGATCCAAAGAAAACCCAAGCACAAAGAACGTGTAGAAGTACTTCTAGTACAATTCCTATCGATCAAAAATCCAATTATCAACTTTTTATGAACATTCTAGAAAATGACTTTTCGGAAGACTTAGCCAAAGTTGGCTTACGTATATCAAAACGAAGCTCTTATCTCTAGGAGCTCGAATATGAAATCTGGGAAAAAATTGACGGACGAAAGGTCATTGTTTGGCGTCGAAAAACTCTAAGCAACTAAATCTCCCTTTTTGACCTCCTCTTCAAATTTAGGTTAGAAGTTATAAAATTATGAAAGTCATCTCTATCGATATATAGGCAATACTTCCAGAAATTGTGTTTATCTCCCCGCGAGTTTTCAAAACTTTCTAATTAATTTTTGAAACTTTCTACACAGTTAATTCATAGCTTCACGAGTGAAACCTCAAAATTATAACAGTTTCCGACTAAGTTCCGTTTAGTTGTTAAAATGCAAATTTATCACTCACACATGTGCCAACATGCACAACACATCACATTATCATGCATGACAATGTAATGAAATGCAATAACATAATTACAGGTGTTATAATACTCTCCCCCTTAAAAGGAGTTTGTCCCCAAACTTGTACCTCATGTATCGAAAAGGTGCAGATACTAAGTACACATCTCATCTTCGATTTCCCATGTCATCTCTTCCGTCATTTAGCTACGCCATAACACTTTTACCTTTGATATCACTTTGTTTCGCGAGATTTGATCCTTCTGGTCCAAGATCCCTACCGGATATGCAGCATACATCAAATCACTCTGAATCTCATTCGGCGACGGAGTCATCACTTGATCTCTATCGTCTGTCAAATGTTTCCGTAGTAATGATACATGGAATATGCTATGAACTTGGGCATACTCATTCGACAAGTTCAAATGATTCGCTACGGGTCCAACTCTCCCGATGATCTCAAAAGGTCCTACGTACCTCGGGTTGAGTTTTTCGTATCTCCCAAATCTAGTAATCCCCTTTGAAGGTGACACCTTCAAGTAAACAAAATCTCCCATATCAAATTCTAACGGTCGTCTACGCTTGTCGGCATAACTCTTATACCTACTCTGAACTGTCAGTAACTGTTGTCGAATCACCTTTATCTTGTCCGTTGTCTCTTGTACAATTTTCAACCTTCAATCATTCTTTCTCCGACTTTCGTCCAACTAATCGGTGAATGACACACACAACCATACAAAGCTTTATAAGGAGCCCTCTCAATACTTGACTGAAAATTGTCGTTATACGCGAACGCAATTAACAGTAGGTGGTCTTCCCAATCACCTTGTAAATCAAGTACACATAACCGCAGCAAGTAATCCAAAATCTGGATTATTCTTTCTGATTGACCATCGGTCTCAGGACGAAAAGCGGTACTGAAATGCAATTTGGTACCCATTGCTTCTTGCAAGGCTCTCCAAAACTTTGATGTAAAACTACTATCTCTGTCTAAAACAATAGAAACTGATATACCATGTACTCTCACAATCTCGCGGATATACCAATTCGGTAGGAAGTGCGACGACTTTTTCAAATGGTCAACGATCACCCAAATAATAGTATTCAATTTTTTTGACCTCGTAAACCCACTTACAAAATCCATTGTAATGTGTTCCCATTTCTAATTGGCTATCGGTAACAGTTGTAATAGTCTTGAAGGTACTTGACGTTCGACCTTCACTTGTTGATAACTCGTACAATGTGAAACGTAGCGTGCTATTTCTCTCTTCATTCCTGGCCACCAATAAACATGTCTCAAGTCTCTATACATCTTGGTACTTCCCAGATGAATGGTGTACTTCAAATTGTGTGCTTCCTCTAGGATGTTCCGTTTCAATTCTTTCTCGTCAGGTATACAAATTCTACCCCTCAATCTCAAAACATTGTTCTCAAAAGTGAATCCCGGTTGCTTGCCCATCGGAATCTCATCACAAATTTTCTTCAATGCCACATCTTGAATTGTTTCTCCGTGATCTCATGAATCAAGAGTGGTTGCGCCACAATCGTCAACATCAAGCCACTTTCAACCCTTGGAATCACTTCAAGTTCCAAATTCTCCATATCTCGAATCAATTCGTTCTGAGAGGTCAAATCTGATGCAGTGTTGGTTGGCACCTTATGACTAAGAGCATCGGCGACAGCATTCGCCTTGCCCGGATGATACTAAATTGATAAATCATAGTCCTTCATCAATTCTAACCATCTTCTTTGCCTCATATTCAAATCTCGTTGTGTAAACAAGTATTTCAAATTCTAATGATCCGTATAGATCTCACATTTCTCCCCGTATAGGTAATGACGCCAATCTTCAATACAAAAATCACGGCGGCTAATTCTAGATTATATGTCAGAGAATTCTTTTCGTGCGGTCTCAATTGTCTCGATGCATAGGCATTGCATAAGAATGCAACCTAAACCTCTATACGAAGCATCACTATAAATAATGAACCCCTCAATCCCCATCGAAACGGCTAAGATTGGTGCCTTCAATAGTCGACCCTTCAACTCTTGAAAACTTTCCTCACATTCCGGACTCCATACAAATGTAACATCTTTTCTCATCAACTGTGTCATCCGCATTGCAATATATGAAAAGTCTTTTACAAACCTCCGATAGTAACCAGCTAATCCTAGGAAACTTCAGATCTCTATCACATTTGTCGGTCTCAACCAATTGGTAACTGGTTCTATCTTTTGAGGATCTACTGAAATTCTTTTGCCGACACTATATGTCCAAGAAAAGCAATCTCTGTGAACTAAAACTCACACTTCTTCAATTTCCCAAACAATCTCTTCTCGCGTAATCGTTATAAGGCTAATCGCAAATGATGTTCGTAATCTTCAACACTCTTGGAATAGATTAGGATGTCATCTATAAATACAATAACAAACTCATCTAAGTAGTCCTTGAAAACATGATTCATCAAGTCCATGAAAGCAGCTGATACATTAATCATTCTAAATGGCATAACCAGAAATTCAAAGTGACCATATCTAGTCTTGAAAGCTGTCTTCTCAACGTCTTCCTCCTTGACTTTCAACTGGTGGCAACCGGATCTCAAGTCAATCTTCAAAAATACCTGAGCTCCTTCCAATTAATCAAACAAGTCATCTACTTGCGGCAACGGATACTTGTTCTTGACGGTCAACTTATTCAACTCTCGATAGTCGATGCACATACGCATTGTTCCATCCTTCTTCTTTACAAACAAAACTGGAGCTCCCCATGGTGAAACACTTGGTCGAATAAAACCCTTCTCAAGTAGCTCTTATAACTGAACCTTTAATTCCTTCAACTCTACTAGGGCCATTCGGTACGGTGCTTTGGATACCGGTTGTGACCCTGGTACCACTTCTATCATGAGCTCAAGTTCTCTTTTAATCAATACGTCGAGTAACTCACCGGGAAAAACATCTGGGTGTTAGAGTTTGATGGGGTGTGCCCTCAAATAAATTAGCTATGAACTATTTTGGACATCAGTTTTAGTATATGTTTATGGATATCATTGCTTATATTTCATTATGTATGTCTTTCATGAGATGAATGGTGGTTTGGCATCCTTAAACTTTATTGCATGTGATTCATTTGTGTGAAAGAGTTTTACACATGGGAGATATGAATTATATGGTCCTTGGAAGTTCTTAACAGTCACAGTGGATGATAAGACTAGGTACCTTATCAGGTTTACACTGTAGCATGATTAACTTCTATTTGATAGAGTGATGAATCTCATTCACAAGAGTATAAGACTCTAAAGTTGATATACTAGTGTATGGGATACATTGACGGACCTTGAGATTGATCCATTGACAGGAACTATCAATAGTTAATGGACACTCAAACATGTATGAGACATATGTCCTTAATCCTGAGATAATAATGGACACAAGCTTTAGGCCTGGTTGTTTTGACTTACCAATCAGTGAGGTCTTTAAGATCAACACCTGGGTATCTTGAATGATCATATCTAGAGTAATGGAACATAAATTATCAAGATTGAATCTACCCTCTATTATAGAGTAAGTATTCTCTTGAGAATGTCACTATGTTAGTCACTGAGAATTGCAATCTTGTAGTAAGTATGTTACTACATGTTTGGTGAACTATGAGAAGTGAATGGGGACTCAAGGATATAAGATGTAATTATCAACTGGGAGACAGTATTGCTTAGTCTCAGTGATAATTATAAATACTGAAGGTAGAGGGGCATTAATGTCATTTCATATAGATCTAGGTATTACTTTGTGATTTGCCTCTTCTAATTTGGAGTACAGTTAATGTCATATGGTGAAATTGATATTAACTAATTAATTTAGATTGTTTAGGTAATGAGATTAACCGGGTACAGTTTATATTAATTTAAGCCAATTAGGAAGAGCCTAGAGGTCCCATGTGTAGCTCTTATGAAGTAACAAGTCCAACTAGTTTTAGGAGATGGATTGAGTGTGTATAAATATATGTGTAGGGAGAGTTTTTGCTTATGCTTATAAACCCTGGCCGAATCTCTCTCTCTCCCACACATATATTTTCTCTCTTCCTTTAAACCCTAGAGATCATCACCAAGGTCTAAGGATTGGAGAGCTCTAAGAGTATACGCGTGAAAATTTTTGGACCACAAAGGAGGAGTAGCATCTGGATCTTGCCTGAAGTGTTCTCGTAAGGATCCAACTGATAATAAAATGTATTAGATCTGTTTTTGATAATCATACGTATCTTAGTTTTGAACCGGATCTATTTTTTGAAAAGAGTCTGTAACAACCCTAATTTTTTAAGTGCTTTTAGTCATTATTTGTATTATTATTTTCAAGTATTAGACATTAACTATGTGTATGTATCAAAGTGACACCTAATAAAATGTTGAAGTAGCGTGTACGGGTCGTTAGTATGTTAAGTAGTGTGCTTAACATAGAAATTTAGTACCTGGGATCATGGGTACCCATTGGGCTAATCATTTGTCACTTTAGAATGTATTTTCGGGCCCATATAAAGCCTTTTTGTGAGGCCCTTAGACAAAAAAAGGATTTGTAGCCTTTTGTGTGTTGTGTTATAATATATGTAGGTATCATATATACATACATAATATACCTCCTAGGGTTTTGGTAACAAAAAAAAAGACCTGAGAAAAAATAGAAAATAGAACAGTCGCGAGAGAGAGAGAGAGAGAGAGAGAAGAAGAAGAAGAAGAAGAAGAAGAAGAAGAAGAAGAAGAAGAAGAAGAAAGGAGGAACCCCAAACTTATGTTTTGTGTAATCATCATCAACCTTGAAGCCCTAAATTGGTGAGTAAACTTGTTGTTTTCTTTCAATCTCGTTTGATTGAAATTTAAATGGATATAATATTAAATTAGTATGGTTATGGATTATGAGATTTAGGCTCTTTTTTTTCAATGATTGAAGTTGTGATTTGAGATTTATAGATGAGCATTGAATATACATTTGAGCAATTATTCAATTTTCGTATTTGGGGTTTTCACAGATCAGATTTGAGTAGAAAATTCATAATAAATCATACGTTATCATGATTCTGTTCGCGTAAGCCTGTAGGAAACGCAATTCTGGATAACTTTCGTCTACTGGTGTTTTTTCCAATTCTGCACCGTTTGGGCAGAAAATTCATATTACAGTAGTAGTTTTATGAATGTTAAAATAAGCGTATTTACTATTTCATATTTTTGTGTGATTTCGTGCTCGTTAATATAAATTAATTTGTTTGTACTTACAAAAAATGAGTTCTTATGGATAGTTGAGCTTTGTGAAATCGTGACTGTGTGATTTTGTGTGGATTATGAATCTGTGTGAACGTGTAGCTCTTAATATGATTCTAACGAAAATTTGATTTGAGATATATAAATCTCTTATGAAGTTGAGTTTTGTGGAAAACGTGGATGTATGAACGTTAGAAAATCCTTAGAGTTCATCACTACTCCTTGTGTGATTAGACGGTGACTTCGTGGATGACCCGTCCTTGTGTGATTAGACGGCGACTACGTGGATGACCCGTCTCTTCATTTTTAAGCCTTATGTCCGGCTTGTTGGTCTATTTCATGTATATTTAGACATTGTTTATTGACGTCAAGAACGTAAGGACTAGCCTTTCGGTGTATACTCAAATCCCAGTGATACCCCATGGGAGTTGGGACCGGAGTGGGAGTTAGTATTACGTTAGGAGACACATAGGATATATGTGTAGGCTGGACCATGGATGGGTGGCCGAGGTTGTGAACATAAGGTGTAATAAAATCGAATACTTTGTGGTGTTTTATTCTTGCATTTAGAAGTTTGAATTATAATTAATCACCTCTTGTTGTGGTTGCATCGTAGAAAGTTGTGGATGCTTAGTAATCGACTTTTCTAATAATTATTCGTGTTGTAATCGTTGTGTGTGAGCGTGAATGTGATAACCATAGACTGTGTCTTAAGTTTTGAATTATGTTTGGAGGATTTTTATGTGAGTATTTTATGAATTTATACTGTTGATGAACTATGACAGAATGGTATCAGAGCCTGATCCAGCCGAAAATGTGCCAACGGGGACGTTGGGCCCTAAGGGGGGTGGAATGTAATGACCCTGGTGCTGTGTGCTGTAGGGGGAGTTCGTCCCACATCGCCTGGGGAAGGAAGGGTAATGTGCTATATATGTGTGGTTTCAAGTCTCCCTAGTAAAAGGCCTTTTGGGTAGTGGCCCAAGAACAAATCCGTGCGGGTTTTGGCCCAAAGCGGACAATATCTTACTGAGCGAGACTTGGGTCGTGACAGAGTTTTCAATGATAATCGCTTCCGCAAACCCTAAATATTTAAAAACGGGACCAACACTGGGAACTCTCGAACTACTGGAATGTCTTCTACTAGTGGTCCAAGAACTCTTGTGTCGAGAATTGAACATAAGAAACCCGAGCAACCTCTCTTCAACATCTTCCTTGCTTGAATCGTCGATATCAAGTACGACAGTACAGTCACACTCTTACCTTGAAAAGTAAACTTTTCTTGTCTTGACGGATAGAAACTAACTCGTTTTTATTCACAATAAATTCTAGCTTGATTGACCGACAATCAATCCATACCCAAGATAACATCAAAGTAATTCACTGTCAACGGGATCAAATCAACGCTCAAGACCATATCGCCTATCTTGATCTCACACGACTTGAATACCGAAGAAGTTACTAACGGTTCACTACTAGACAATGATACACACAAATCATATCCTAACGGTTCAGACTTAACAATGCTTAACAAAGTCACGTGTTATAAATGAATGCGTGGAGCCAAAATCCATGAGTATACGTGCAGGATACGAACAAATAGGAATAATACCTGATACGACTGTATCATCCGTATTCCCTGGCCTAAGCTGGAAATATCGTCCTTGTTGTTGCTCTACTCCTTTTCCTTTATCCACTTGTTGCCCTGCCTTTGATTCACTCGGTATACTCGATGCCCTAGTACTCATTCCCGGTTGTCTCTTACTCGAACAGTTCTTCGCTATATGTCCCGGTTGTTTACACTCAAAACATTTCCCTCTCATCTCTAGGTTGTAGCTCTTGGTGTTCGAGGCTGTATTTGGTGTAGTCACGTTCGTATTCATAGGAAAATTATGAGATATGTGTCCTAATTGCTTACAAAGGTAACAGGTGCTCAATTGATAGCAAGTCCCTCTATGTCGCAGGTTACATGTTGGACACAACGCTCTCGAGTCTCCCATGAATGTACTCCCTCCTTGATTACCCATATACGATCCCGAACTTTGCGTGAATGGTTTCTTCGCATTCCCTTGACTCTTACCCCTATTATCATTTGCTCTCTTCCCTTGTTGCCCTTGTTGATATCGATCGACACTCTTCTCAGCTATGCGGGCAGCTTCCTCAACTAGAGAAACAACCGTGTGTTGCAACATGTCCACACCGCTACGGATGTTCTCCCTAAGCCCTTCCTCAAACTTACGAGCCTTATCCCCATCAGTCGGAACGGTAGTTTTTCCAAATTACAACAATGCATTGTAACGGGATACGTACTCACTCACAATTATGTCTCCCTGGACCAAACTTGCAAACTCTTGGCGTTTCTAAGTATAAGCAGACTGCGGAAAGAAACGTTGGTTAATCCTTCTATAAATGCCTCCCACGTGGTCTACTTTCCTTGTTCAAGCATGCTGTTCCACCAATCTAATGCTTCGCCCATCAATGTATCGGATGCGCACATAATTTTCTCCTCGTCGGTACATATCACAGTACGGAAATGTCTTTCCATGTCCATCATCCAATGATCGGCCAAGTCTATGTCAACCTGTCCATGGTACAAAGTCAATTTTCGCTTATGGAATTGCTACATAATTGTGTGTTGGGCTCTCGATACCGGTGGAGCCTGAACATTCCTCTAATCTCGTTCACTTACAGCTTACACAAAATTTTCCACCACATTCACTATCTGATCCATTCACGAATGCGGTGACAACTCTCTTATTGGGTCAACCATAACGTTTCAAGAACTCGTCCTGTTAAGTTCGATGCATAAAGATGATGCATGCTATGCCACAATATATATATATATATGTGCACAGTTCATCATCACAATCAACAGATGCTATCACGTGAAGCATTCCTACAATGATAACAATTTTAACGTCACAAACATACACTCCACTCGACGTCACTCAACATATAACGTCACTCGTTCTCAAGGCTCTAAACTTAAAGCTCTGATACCACTAAATGTCATAGTCCGATCCTACAATAATAGGACTGGAGCCCGTGCCACGCCACCGAGGCTAAATCCATTCATTAACGTTCCCAAAAAAATTAGTTTTAAGAACACGTAGCGGAAAAGAAACACAACTCTCGTTCTAGTATATACCGGAGCCAACCGAAAATAAACGTTTCGCCCGAAGGCTTCAAAATTAAATCCAATTAATTTTCCCTTAAAAGTGTCCCAAAAGAAGCTTAAGTTTGTAATTAGAACTTTTGAAAAGGTTTGGAAGTAGGAGAACCAACTAGGCTGGTAGGGGGTATCTCGACCAGTTGAACGTCCCTCTCGACCGGTCGAATGCCCTTTTGCTTGAAACTTCACATTTATTTTCGGTTGGCTCCGGTACGTACTAGAACGAGAGTTATGTTTCTTTTTCGTTGCGTGTTCTTAAAACTAATTCTTTTGGGAATTTAATGAATGGATTTAGCCTCGGTGACGTGCCACGGGCTCCGGTCCTACTATTGTGGGACCGGGCTGTGACACTCAATCACAATTTCATCACTTTCTTAACCACAAATTTGACTACTTTCATGGTTTGGTTATCAGAGAAGTTCTGTTGCTTGAAATTTCACCATGTGTTTGACTGCCTGTTAAAATAGTGTTGAAATATCACCATGTTCCAGAAGTTATTTAATACAAAATTTCATCATGTTTTAACCGCCTTTTAAAACAGTAGTGAAATTTCACCATGTTTTGACCACCTTTAAAACAGTAGTGAAATTTTACAATATTTTGACAGAAATTCTTTTATTTGAATTTTACCATGTTTTGTCTGCCTTTTAAAATAGTAGTGAAATTTCACCATGTTTTCGAAGGTAATGAAATTTCATAAACTTTTGACACAATCACATTTTCACCACTTTGATCAACACAAATTTTACCACTTTCATGGTTTTTTTTTTTTTTTTGGGAAAAAAAAAACATTATGCTCAAAGAAGTTTATTTGCTTGATATTCCTCCATATTTTGACTGCCTTTTAAAACAGTGGTGGAATTTCACCATATTTTAATTGCCTTTTAAAATAGTGTTGAAACTTCAAACCTTTTATTTTAAAAGATTGGTGAAATTTCACCTTTGACCACCTTTTAAAACAATGGTGTTTTACCATGATTTGACAGAAGTTCTTTATCGTGAAATTTCACCATGTTTTGACCGCTTTTTAAAATAGTGGTAATATTTCACCATAATTTGACAGAAGCTCTTTTACTTGAAATTTTACTACGTTTTGACCGACTTTTAAACAAAAAGGTGAAATTTTGACATTTCTAATTTTGGATGTGAAAAGTAGTGAAATTTGAGAAACTCTTGACCACAATCACATTTTCACTACTTTGATAAACACAAATTTCACTACTTTCATGGCTTAATGTTCAGAGAAGTTCTTTTACTTGAAATTTCAGCACTTCTCAAAATTTGGTGAAATTTTTTACTGATAAAAATTTCACCACTTTGAATGGGGGTATAATTGTCATAAACAAAAAGTAAAATCATTTCTGATAAACATTTCACAACGCTTCAAAACGTGATGAAATCTCACCACTTTGAACAGGGATATAATTGTCGTAAACGAAAAAAAAATTTATTTCATTATATAATCATCATAAACGAGGAAAAAAAAATTTACTCATAAAAATTTCACCAATTTTAAAATTTCACCTCTTCAAATATGGTGAAATTTCACCACTTTCGAAAGGGTACAATTATCATTAACGAGAAAAAAAAAATTAATCACTTTTAAAAATTTTACCACTCTTGAAGCGATTGGTTCAGTCGGTTTGCTTATACTCCTAGGTTTGCCTATTATCGAAGTTGAACAGGAGGCAACCCAAGTACGTGCACTAATCCCATAGCACACGTACCAAATAAGTTGCGGAGACATGCTAGCATTAGGATTGAACCCCACACCAACCTGAAAAACTTTATTTGTCCATCTTAAAATCCATCCCTCTCAACTATTTTACTTTGGCCAGGGGATTTTAAAAACTCCGACCTCTCCTAAGCCGGGGGCTCTAGTGGAAACAATACTTCTGTACTTTCCAATACTGTGGATTCACATAAGCAATATCACATTCTAAAAGTCACTTCCAATATGGCAATTGGAGACACCACTAGAAATGTGCATAATGGTGTGCCTAGTTAAGACCCCTTGTAAATGGCCTAGTAGCCCCCTTTGAATTTAATTTATTTGGGTTCAGACATTCGAATCCCTTTGGACGAAAAGACTTTTTCACACTTTTTAAAACCCGAATCCACTAACAGCAGCTTAAATTAGAATCAACACTTCGCTATCTTGTTAAATAACTATTCAAGAAAAGAAAAATTTTATTCGCACGGGCTCTAAATGCACACACCCAATTCTCTGCACCCACATGATGCAGTGAGAAAGAGTACATAACGAATTGGTTATTGTCCCAAGAAGGTATAGAAAGAATTCTCTTAAAGTGTATTTAGTAAGTCCTCAATTCAATTTCCTTTTTACACCTATAAAACAAAACAGGCAGAACAATATGCAAATTCCAAAAATGACATGCCTTATATATCTGACTGGCAAGTCCATTTTTATTTTTTCTGAATTCCCTTCTAATATTAGTTAGTCAGCTTAAACCACCTCATGAATCCAACAATACTGTAATCAGCATGTCAAAAAGTGCCATTCAGAAAAGGCCTAAACTAGTTTTTATACCATTTCGAATGATCAAACTTGTGCTAATTTTGCTAATATGCTAATGTCCAATATCTTAATTTCATAATTGTCATCTACCTTAACGATCCCATCAGTGCCATCGATGCCTATCAGCTTCCCAGTAGCCCCACGATGCGCGCCGCCCATGATTTTAACTTTCTCCGACTTCCTTGGTATCACGGTATCAATTTCATTAGGAAGGGCAGTAATAGTTTCACCATTGCCGCTTGATCCAAGGGCTATCCTACACAAACCATCCTGAACCACAAAACACCGGTGTAAGTAAAACTAGTTGTAAGAAAAACCATTCACAACATCCAAACAGAACTAAGCTTCGCTATTGGAATAAAATTCTTCTCAAGATATATAAGACCACAAATACGAGTGCTCGATGACTTTTTCATTGAACATGCAACATATGATGGTTATAAACAAAAGAACATCCACATCTTATTCACATTTGTTAGTTTAGTTCTAACCTAGGAAGCATGGGTATTCCATTTTGAGTAAAGTACCCGTACCGGGTACTTTGGGGACACTGACACCCGTACCATACTCCTGGGTACGTTGACACGTACCCCTCTAGCAATGTCCTGATACTATTAAGTGAAGGATTCAACTTGGGTACGGCTTGGGTAATTCGTGGGTACGGCATGGGTACGGAGTGGGTACTTCATGGGTACGGCACGGGGTCAGATTGCATTTTTTGAAAACTATGGGGGGTACGGCGTGGGTACTTAGTGGAGTTGCTTCTTCTTCTTCTTCTTTTTTATTTATATATTTTTTTTCTTTAATGTTGTGGACTTGTAATGCTAAAACAATGTTGTTTAGCCCTTAGACTACTTATTTGCTAATATGTGGATTAATATGTTGTAGTGCTATTCAATCTTCTTCTTTTTCTTTTTCTTTTTTTTTTTTTAAATTATTAAAAATAAATTTTTATTCAAGGTACCCTAGCCGTACCCGTACCCTACATTTTTGGAAATTGCCGTACCCCGTACCCATATCGTATCGTACCCGTGTCCCGTGTCCGTACCCGTGCTACATAGGTTCTAACACTCCCTCTCTGTTGCTGCACCACAAAGAGAAAAGAAAAACGACCCTTTCAAGATATAATATAAAACCTATATATATACCCACAACACGCAAAACAAAAAGAAAGGGTGCAGTGGGGCATGAAACTGTTTCAAGCTTGGGGGATTGCATGAGAAGCAGAAGAACATCCTTATAAAAGAATGAATGGGAATGCATTTCATTTCATTCTATCCGGAAGGGAAAAATAAAAATAAAAAATAAAAAAGTTGCCCAAATTTGGCAATTAATGAATGCCAGCAAGATGAGAATAAGAAATTCTTTTTCCTATTCAGCTAATTCTCTTCTTGCATCTTTTTGATAAGTTCCTCCAATTCATTTCACGTTTATTATTAGACCTTGTTTGTCCTTGTTTTTACAACAACAAAAAGAATACAAAGTTGTGCATTTTTCTAAACAAACATCATTTGCTGAATATTAGTTATACAAATCTATTTGGAAAACATACCGGGAGAACCTCTCGAATAACTCCAACAACAGTGTCTTCGGTAAACCTCCGTACGTTGACCAATATGTCTGGCGAGAACCAAGGTCCTTCATTGTCAACACCTGTCATATAATGAAAGGTTATCCTCACCCAAATATGTTGAAACTTAAGATAGAGCCACAAACAAAAAAAAAATAAAAAATAAAATAAAATCACAAGAATACAGGCCAATGCTGGCCTAGATATCAAAGATATAAAAAAGTAAACCACACAACTACCTAAGGATTCAGTGTTTGTGCATGAGTGTGGTGGAAAATGTTCAATAATCACTCAGAAGTACAATTATAATTATATATAATACAAAACTCCCATCTATATTTCGAAATTGTTCCTCCTTGCTGCAAAAATAGCAAAATCATCGTCAAGGGAAACTGAATTTCCATCCTGAGAGGAGTTGATTTATCCTGTCCTTACTTTGTACAAGACTAGCTTTTGGTATGATGCTGAGTAGCGGTTAACATTTTGTACCATACGAGGTGATTAGCCACAAGTCCCATAACAACTCTATATATCAATACAAAAATAAAACAACTCAAGTCCATGGTTGGCCGCATCTGTGGAAGTTTTGGGATGGATTGCAACTCGCAGTGGAAGAAACATGATGGAAGATTGTAATCACATTAGATGTCCAACATCTGTGCTAGTACCACCACCACCTTCACCACTGCTACTGTTGGTTTGATATTATTGATATTACGGTAAATATTAAAGGGCTTTTTGGGCGCTAAAAAGAAACAAAATGTACTAATAGTTTCATACAGCATTTTACATAACAAGATGTTGATGTTGAATGGTTCGGTAAAAAAATGTGATTCTTCCAAAAAAATGATGCTTAAAATCATGAATTATGTCATTCCAAGTAAACATAGAAATGACCATACAACATGAAGTATAGTGAAGTCTCCTATTTATCTAAACGTGTCCGAACACGATGATAAATTTGACCTTAAGATACTATTTACATTGTGAATGAGGCTATTCACAATTAAGTGATAACCAAACATGCTATAATTGAGTCACCACTACTGCTACTGTTGTTTGATATCGTTCATGTTATCACTGTTGTTTACGCTATTCCAAGTTAAGGAGCAACAACTGACTTTCCTCACACGCTTCATGCAAAATTCTATGTAGTTAGAAAGCAATTATAATAGATATTAGTGAACAAAATATTTAGGACTCGTCAATGGAGGAAAAAACAAACCTACTACAGGAGACAAAATATCCAAAACACCACTTCCGGGCGTCATCGGTTGTCCACTAGGAGTGGCAGGTAAATATGCAGAGCTTGGTGTTGCGGGATGTCCACCAGGAGTTGATGGCAAGTAAGGACTTGGAGCATCTGCTAAGAAAGAAACACGCAATTTTCAAGTTATAATAAGAAATCTCCAGAATTCAAAAGATTCAAATTTGACCATTTGAGATATCTAGAAACAATAATTTTGCTACTTATTCCTCATTTGAAATTTGAATTCGAAGTGAATTCATATCTATTTCTTCGATCTTCCTAGATTTGAGGAAACCATTAATTTGATTACCATAGGCAAGGCGGCTATCTCTTGGCGTTCCAGTCTCACTATAATTGCCACTGGGAGTGTTGGCCCAACCAGAACCAGGAGTTAGGGCTTCATAGGTCCTTGACGGAGGACTTCTTGGCTGAGAAATGAAAACAATACTAGATATATAAAGAAATAGATATCTACTTAAAGTGGAGTTTAGATTCAAATGGGCAAATTTCTAACCCGATACTGTGGACTGGTCCCCCAGGATGCAGGGTTTCCATCTTCCCAGTTATCCCTAATTTATCACAATACTGATCGTAAGTAGTAACAAACATTTAGGATCATCAGATCCCTAGATAACACGTACACTACCAGAAAAACTTATTCAAGAGAATCCACAACCAGCAGTTACAAAGAGCGTCAAAATTATGAATCGCAAATAGATTTGTAAATCAGTTTGCAAAAAAAAAAAAATTGATTCATGAAGTATATCGAATCGTGAACCACAAGAATCACTTTATTAGAAGATAATATAGCCCAGCAATTTATTGTGTGCAGGTAAAAATACATTTATAGTGCATACAATAAACAAAACAACGGTTTAACACAAGTTTCGTGCAATTTCAACGCTCTAAACATTGAAAGTTTTCCAGTTAAAATTTCAAAGTTCAACTTTATGAATCCAAATCGTATTGAATCTATCGGATGGAATGAAACTCAAATCGACTTGTGAATTGACCAGGTCTAACAACCATGTCCACAACATGTTTCTTTTCAACAACCAATTCTCGCTATCAATGTGAAACTTGGCATTATTTTGGTACTTGTTTGTGAAGCCTGTAGAAAAACAAAAGACCTAAATTTCATGAACCAACAAGAGAACTAAATAAGTTATTTACACTAGCACTTTACTTCAACAAAAAATTGCTTTAATCAAGCTCAGTTCCGAGCAAAACAAAAAATATTCTACTCACTGTGAGAAAGTAAACTACAAATGACACTCACGCAAAATTTAATGGCAGACCTTGGTGGACTCATTGGTGTGTATGGATTCCATGCTCTATTATGCATAGGCGTCCGCATGCCATCGTGGATAGGAGTTGCTGTATCAACCATGATGGAGACAAAAAACAGGTTAATAAGTGAAACATACTCATACACAACATGTCTATGGAATAAGCTAGGATTTAAGAGAACAAACTTCCAGAATCTCTTAGAGAAGTCATATATGGATGTAGTGGAGTTCGTGAAGGATGCATGGGAGTCTCACTTGTAGAACCACATCGAGGTGTGTCACTGGTAAAAATACCACGAGTTACTAAGTTCAAATTTTGAACAGCTAAAAGAGACAGTTCAGATCATAATTACCAGAATGAAGTAGAAACGATCATGTTATCAGAAATATGATCGCGATCAACTGCAGAAACAGAGTTATAGACCACACAGAAACATTATAAATAAGGTTAAACAAAACACTAAGGAAAACACTTACGTTTGGTTGGTTTATAAGAAAAATAGGAAGGAAAAAAATAAACGACAAGTAAATTAAAACCTTTAAGTTTGAAAGACACTTAATTCCCATTTTTTTAAAGTTACAATTTTATTTTGGAATTTTTTTTCCCCCTAATGTTATCGAAGCATGGAGAAAAAACACAACGGAATTGGTTTTCCTTCTTGTATTCCTTTTCTTTTTCTTTTCCTTCTCTAACTCTTCAAACCAAACAGAGCCTATAGAATGGAAAGAGAGCCTAAGGAGACAAAAACAACATCCCCCAATCAATGGAGACTTGCCTGTAACAACCTTCATCAGGGACTCTAGCTCAACCCGCACAAAGGGGCCCTTAACATCTATAACACGGCCACGGTATCCCTTAAAGTTACCCTGGCGAACTTTTATTGTAGTACCAACCATAGAGTCACACCCTCTTCCACCTCCATGCCTTCCATTTCCACCATCTGAACAACAATCGAGTAGACGGTAATAAAACTCATCAAATGAACTAGTCATAGAGAAATTGATCAAAAAGAAATAGAATGACAGCTTTTAAACCTATATGCATATATGTATGCATATGGGTGAGTTCTATGTAGCACAAACACTTCAATATGGGTGTCATATCAGGGTCAGACACGTATCAATACACAGACACGAAGAACGTTTTACTTTTGTCTTCGGACACACCCCAGACATGTGGCCAGACGCGGGAGTGGACACACCGACGAAGCAAAAAATATTGGAGATAAGTGAAGGTTTTATTTGAAAATTTGGAAAATGGAGATGGATACGACACGGTATATTTATAATTGACTAAAATAATCACAATTTTCTATTCACTGTATCCTTCTCCCACCTTTTTTAGATTTGGTGAGATTCCGTTTCTGTATAGCGTCGTATACGTGCCCCGTCTCTATATCTGTGGAACTAGTACGTGAATTTGAATGTGTCTGTTGTGTATGTTGTGTCAACCAGTGTCAAACTTAAGATTAAAAGCTATATTATTAAGGACTGCATTTTTGCTCACCCATTTAAGGGTTAGGTGAGCATAACCCAAGCACCCCATTGGCCAATGCGACACTGCATTGGCCAATGGGGTGCTTGGGTTATGCTCACCTAGGGTGAGCAAATGTGAACTCATTATTAAGTACTGCAGAATCAGAAACCCTTAACATCATCAACTTACAGTCTATTGTAGGGCCGCCTCTAGGTAATCTCATTGGAGATTGGGAAACACGAGGTGGAGTCCTAAGATGAGCAACTCTTGAAGGTGAACCCAAATCACTCTATAGAAACATCGACATAGAATTATGGAATAGGTAAAAAATTGCAGAACTCAACAGCCATAGAATTTCCAACAGCACAAAATTCAAAAGGCTTACGTTTCTGGCACTATTGGCACGGAATCCACCAACCACTATGCAGGATTTGGCTTTAGCACAAATAAATCCAGCATGCTGAAGGTGATGACGATCGTACACAAATAAAGTTCCTTTGAATATATGTTGAACAGGACCTTGTTTTCCCTGAATGTTACATACACATGGTAATCAATATATATCAAATAAATTATAAAACACATAAATCAAGTTAGAGTCTAGGATCTCACTTTGCATGGACCCTCGAGAATCCTAACAACATCTTTAACAGATATTGTGTTCTTCCACCGATCTTGTGCACAAGTTTTATTGTCAAGCTTGCGCTTGATATCTCTTAATCTAACAAGCACAACGTCTGGCCTCTCTGGGACTCCCTTAAGAACCTGAGGTCAAAAAGAGTTCAACTATGCTTTCAACTTAGGGCATGTTCGGATGAACAGTGGCTTTTGGGTTTAGCAAGAAGCAGAATCCCTAATCACAAGGGCACCATGAAAATTATGAAAAAATCACATAAACCCCAATCTGCTTCCAGACCACGTTTGGACTGAAGCACCTCAGCACCTGCTTCAACAAAAACGCAGTTTTGGGCTATAAAGTGCTTCCCAAATTAATCCAAACATCCTAATATACACGTCGTAGGTCCCAAAAACATGTTGGGCCCAAATGTGTGTTAGGGAAGTACTTCCAAACAAGCCCTTAATCACTTTGGAGTTCAGGCACTAAAGAGTAATTACCCGGAGAGCTTCACTTTCTACACGTATGATTATTCCAAAGCTCAAATTACTGCACCACAATCAAAATGACATATCAAGAATATCACAAACAGAAAAGGATCAAAGATGCTAAATAAGCAAATGAACTTACTCCAACTGCACAAGATCGTGTAGCTCATAATCCCCAATTCGAGTAACACCAGAAGTTACTTCAGAGCTCTTGACAAGATTGTCAGAGAATACGCTTACCTAAAAGCAGCATGCATTGGCATCATTTTTCTTTTTCTTCCAAGAAAAACGTACTTCAAGTTTCAAAATTCTTACAACTACAAACATTGCATCTCTTACTTGGTCCTTTATTGTATCAGACAAAATGGTTACTTTATGCTCCTTAACCGCAATAACCGTTCCAGTTACACCTTCACTTGCTCCAGAGACAACCTTCACATGATTACCGGGTTCAAAGTACTTGCAAAGCTGTTTATCATTCACAGCAAGTGGGTTCTGTAAATTTGATAAATAAACAGGTTATGACACATCGACACTCCATCTAAAGGATTGTACTACTAGGAAAAAGAAATTTTAACTGGATCTTACAGGAAGGTCCTTGGCACTGTGTCTGATATAGACAGTGCTTTCCTCAACTTTCTCAACCCATCCCATTATACCTATGAGATCACCCTTGACAATAACAACTTGATCACCCTTCATAAAATGCCCTTTTGTTCTGTCAGCAAACAACGTTGACAAACTGACCATATCCCCATCTCCACCTCTATATCCACTCTTGACAGGTGGCCAAAATTTCTCAAGTTCAGCTATGGTAGGTCGTATGTTCTGAGCACCTATTGAATTCATAGACACACTTTTATACAATAAACCATCTTTGAACATCATGCCGCCAACATTCTCAAAGTAATCGCCAGTCATTGGGTCTCGTCTGCGCTCCACACGGATGTGCATTTCTCTAAAGATAATGAAAAATCAATAAAGTATATCGTATGTTATACATACATTACATAGCAGCTATATTGCTGTCAGAAAAGGTAGAAAAAAAACCACCTAGCTTCGTCGACATTCATAAATCGTGGAGGAGGAATAAATGCCTTCTTTGGAACTTCCCTGCCTTCCTGAAAAAGAAACAAGTTGTACTTTAATTACTAGAATATATAAACAGCAAAATGGAGTTGCTTCCTTGTCAGTTTTTACTTTATTTTATGAAAATTAATATCCTTGATTGAAAACGATGATCATCCATACAAAGTCCTTCCAGTTCTTCTAGATTGAAGAGATATTTTGGTGTGAGTACTATTTATCAGTAAAGACAAGAAAACTACAGCTTGTTCATATTAAGTGCAAACAACAGAAGAAAGTTCTTTGGGTAGTAAGTACTGTTAACCCATTAAGTGGAAAGAATATAAGTAAAAATTGACAGACTATATACCAGTTTTTTTGCTATCGCCTGTAAGTCAATCCGAGGAATTAGTTTCACAGTAACTCTCTGCCGCACATTATCCACATCCACAACCTATTAAATAAAAAGAGGAAATGTTAGATACTAAAATATTGGAGTATAAAATATAAAACAGAACACACGAGAGAGAGAGAGAGAGAGAGAGAGAGAGAGAGAGAATGAGAGAGAGAGAGGGGTTGGGGAGGGGATGGGGTATGTACTTTTGCAAGATCCCCTTTATAGATCCCGATCTTCATTCTGACCCAAGTATCCCTAGAAAGATTAACTGCCTTGCTTTCTACTGATAGAACATCAGTCATCTCTATGATTGGAACAAGTGTCAATTTATTAGAAAACATGTTGCGCATACCCTTGCAAGCCTAAAGTAGAGTCAACAAAGAATAAAATCAGATTCCAACCATTCCACTTATAATAAGCATACATCAATTATTGTGGCAATCAACTAGTGAAATAAATTAGGCTCTATGAACTGTGTCAATTACTACCTCCTTCACATGGGCTTCTTTGTCAGCTTCAATATATATGAAGTTTTTGAGATGATCAAGCACAATAGCGGACCTAATTTGAATTTCAGATCCTTTATCAATGTACTTCTGCATTAGGCAAATAGCTGCCTCCCGCTCACGCCCCATCTAGAGCACAGAAAGAAATGATATAAATAGATCAGGCCAAGGAAGCAAGGATTCTCCTAAAAGGCTAAAGACTCCGTGCAACCAGGTGCTTGTTTAGTTCTAAATTGTTGTAATACAAAAAAGAAGAAGGTCTCCAACATAAAGTTGAAAACTTTGGGGCCAATTTAAGAATGCTCAGAGTTTGATTACACATAAAAAGCCTAGTGTTGCTTATGTAGCCTTTATGCTAGTTATGTTTTTCAATGTTCAATACAAGTATCCCTGCACCCTCATCGTAGATTTTTAGATAATTGACAAATATCCAAACCAGTATCACTGTTTCCTAGGACCAGGCTACCAAAAGGCCACATACACAGATTAGATATTATAATCATACCGCACACCTAACCATCCACAATTTTGGATCCCTAACAGATGGCAAAAGAGCTTGCTGTTCCACATATGTTGTGTCCTCATCATATTCCATGTGGCTTGATCTTGCATATCTTGCTTGAATGCTTCTCTCAAGAGCTTCGAAGTCTTCTTGGTCATCCTCGCGTGGTAATAATGGGCGACGACTCATCCTTCTCCCATCCTCCTCTGGTAGATCAGCTCCATCATCCACTATGAAATCTGCATGTTCAGGAACTCGATCTGTCAGCAATGATACAGCATCCAAGGATATACTAGCATGTGATACACAAGATCTAATTTAGATCACTAATTGTCCAGCACATGAGGGATATTGATCAAAGGACAGATGCATGTGGAACAAATTTCAAAAGCACAACTACCTCGATTCCGTTTAAAATATAAAAGTTGACATGAATAAAATCTCTGATGGAACATGATGGAACTCAAATCCAAACAGCTAAACAAAGACTTATACTAACTAATAATGGGTTTGGAGTTTAGACATGATAACTAGGTGAGTTTTTAATGAGTTTGAAGGTTTTACCACATAATAGCTTGTGGAGGTATAATTTCTTTCTTCACAGTCATGATGTAGGAACCCCAAAGGAAGCTTGCTATGGGTTGTATTATTAAGGACGTAGATTAAAGAAAGCCTTAATAGTTATGAACTTATGTTTATTTTGATAAAGGTTAAAAAAAATGAGGTTATAAAGAGAAAAGGCATTGATATTGGCTTATTTTGAAGGTTACTTAAAGGACTGATATTACCTTAAAGGATTTTTGGTATCTTTGGTTATTAGAAGTACCATGCAAAGATGATCTCATAGATTTTGGTGTTAAAAATGTGAAAAGTATATGATAATGAAATAGGGTTAAGCAGGGCTTGCCAGAGTAAGGTATTGTGGCTAAAATAGGGACTGTTCTAGCTCTATATACATACTCACCCAAAATCAGAGAAAAAGGAGGTAAATTCTCAGCCTTCACCCTTGCAAGGGGCAAATTCTCATAAAGTCATCTACTTGTCAAATCAAAAGATTATGTACATATACATAGTCAACAAGAGTACTCCTAATGATACCATGCAAGAACGCAAAGTGGGGAATTTAGATACTACGACTTTGAAAACTATTCTAGAATCGAGGCCAATCAACTAAGACTCCAAACAAAAATCCAGTGATATGATTCAACCCTAATATCACTCTTAAAGCATGCATATGGTCCATCTCTAAAAATTACCGCAGTATTCATGTCTTACAAAATTTCAACGAATCATAGAATAAATAATACCAACAGCATGCTCATTTAAAATAAACAAAATTCAGACTAATTTAACCCCAAAGTGGATTGAATAAGATCCAAATCATGCTCCAAGTGAAATCTCTGATTGCCACCTTTCTTGTTAGCACACTCCAACATCATTCTCCCAAACACTCATAAGAAACTAACCTTGAGATATATAGTGTAGTATACACAAAATCATGATCATCAAAGTTCCACAATTAGAAGCATGATGAGATTATGATTTGAGTTGAACTTGTGCTTCGGAACCAATTAGGTTGCCACCGAGGAGTTCAACACCATCACCATACCTTTCCGTCTTTCGGAAAGACAATACATCATAGAAAATTAGAAATGTCTAGAAAATCATGAGCACTCTCCGAATGGGTTGGAACCAACGGATACAACTTTAGTCTCGTCCATTGCACTAACTTCCTCACTTGATCATCCCTATCTTTGAAATTTCCTTAAAACGGATTCAATCTCCACATTTGTTTCCTTGACATCAACCTTGGGGGTTTTTATGATTCATTTCTGTGGGATGAGATGTTAAAGCTAATGTTAATATAAAATTATCGTATTAATGGGATTCTTACTTAAAAGATCAGCGACAATTGCACCCACAGTAAATCTGTCACAGCTATTGTTTCCATTAATTAAAATCAAACCTACCGTGCATTCAATGCAAGGTCTTCAGTAGTGCCTCTGAGATCTTGAGATATAGCTTTGAATTTTAAATTTATTAAACATTCATCACCACTGTGGTATGCTAAGAAATTAAAAATAAAATAGTATAATAATTTTATCAAACTTGCGAAAGCTGTATTTGAATGATTTTGATAGTGGACTTTGATCAATCGAAGTCGCAAGAATTAAAATCAACTGAGATTGTTTACCTTCCATGCCTAATTCGAGAAAAGTTAGGAAAGATCAGACTACATCACACGTCCAACAGTTTTAAATCCAATTCTTCAGTTATGCTATGCAAAACATTACGACCCAATCTAACATGATGCCAATTCTAACCTATTTCACCCCTATTCATTTGCATTTCTAACACATGCATTTCGAATATCTTCATTGTAAGTCATTTGCATCTGCTGAATAAGCAACTATAATTTTAACATTTCTTCTCCATCAACATTTTCACAAATTCAATCACTACTGAGCAAAATTTTAAATCCATTCCTCCTCATGCAATTCAAAGCAATTGGCACCAGTTACACATTATTCAGGAACCTATAAATTTCAAGTATTCTTTATAAACTCAGAACATATATTTCACAAATATAAACAAACAAACAAACATACATACCTACATACATACATACATATATCTATATATATATAGAGAGAGAGATGAAGGAAACCCTAACCGTCTTCGCCTTCCTCTTCATCCTCTTCGTCATCGCTAACCACCGCCGCTTCAAGGTCGAAAAATTGAGATCCTGGCCGCCGGTGACCACTGCGACTACCGCCATTGAAGTCGTCATCATCACCGTCGTCGTCTTCATCATTGTTGATGAACTCCGATCTCTGCCGCTTACGTCCACCACCATCGCCATCGCTGCAACGCTCTTCCTCGTGTTCCTCCTCTGGTTCGAGATCATCGTCGTTTTCATCACGCCGCCGGTGAGACATCGTGTCGATTGTCAGAGCTCCAATCGACGTTGTAGAGAAATGGAGTAATGTAGCCCTAATATATATAGATTTTTACGTGTATTAAGTTACATATATATATATATATACACACATAGATATGGAGAAACGCGCGGGGTTGCTCTGTTTGATTGATTTGGGATCGTTTTCTCGACGTTGGTGCTGTTTCTAGTTGTACGTAGGACGTTATAAATATTATTATTTTTTGGGATAATTACACTTTACCCCTGTGTTTAGTTTTATTTTCACTTTACCTCCTTGTGGTTTAAAGTGGACACTTTACGCTCTTGGGGCACGTTTGGTACGCAGGAATGGAATAAGACAGGAATGGAATGGACTCGGGAATGGAATGAAACAGGAATGGAATAGCAATAGTCATTACATTCCTCTGTTTGGCTAAGTTTCTAGGAATTAAATGTCAATTACATTCCACTTTGGGTTTTAATCAATCAATTAGTGGAATAAAATCAGATTTAAGCAAAATATTTTATATTTGTACAAAATATTTATGGTACAAACATTCAGTATTATTTATGCAATAGTTTGAAATTTTGAATTTTTAAAATATTTTTTAGCCTAAATAGTTAATATTTAGTTTTTTTTTTATGAAATAATATTACATTTTTAACAATTTTAGTCCACCTTATTTTTATTCATCTATTTGCAAAATCTCTTTAAAAATTTAATATGTTTGTTAGTTATAATTAATTTTTTTTTAGTCCAATGTTAAGTTTAATAAGTATTTTATGATTTTTTAAGTATGAATAATATTTAATCAAAATATTTAATATTTTGTAAAAACAATTAATATTTAAAAAAGTATTTAATAATTTTTTTAATATTTTAAATAATATTTAATAAATACATTTTTTTATAAAATATATTTTAAGAAAAAGTTTTATATTTTACAATTATAGTCAATCATGTGGGAATGGAATGAGCATTCCTTGGGTTTTGGCAAGGAATGCCCATTCCTGCTTAAGTAGGAATGACCATTCCAAAAGGAATGCTCATTCCACTGCATTTGGTCACACCAAACACAGGAATGGAATGAACCCAGGAATGACCATTCCATTCCAAGGTGCATTCCTGCCTACCAAACGTACCCTTGTAATTTCACACTAAAGTGAAGCTATTAAGATTTTTCTCAAAATAGTGTTTACACCCTAAATTTTTATTTTTATATTTGACCGGTTTTATTTTGTGCAAGTGAAAATTTAACCACACACTAGTGGAGAGTTTTGCTAGTGGTAGTGGTTAGTGGATGTGGGAGTTACCTTTACTAGTTAGTGGTTTTATGCAAATGGGAGTTACCAACTTAAGCTTAGTTTGGCCCCCACGTGGTGCTTCTCCTTTTTTAAAGTCCAATTTCATGTTAATTTATTTGGTAACTAGTTCATGAGCTTTGCAAAAATTGAACTCAGGGCTTTTTTGGAGGGTGCTTTTAAAAGCTCTAGAATTGAGCTTTTAAAAGCTCAAGGTTGCTTTTTGGTTTCATGATGTCTTTTTGAAGAGTAGTGTGCAACTTGTATAAAATTATCAAAAAACTTAGTAATAAATTTCATAAGCTCCTTTTAAAAAGCCACGTGGGGGCCAAACTAAGGCTTAGTGGGGCACCAACTAAGTGGAGAAGTTGCTTAGTGGGAAAGTTATATTCAGCAGCCTATATAAACATAATGGCAATCAACATTCAAGCTTGCTCACACACGGCCACAAGCCCCTGCGGCTGAAAGCAGAACACTGCTCACGTTTCCTTCTTTTCTTGTTTTGTAATTCCTTCCTTTTCTTGTAATTATTGCCCAAGTGTATGCTTCTGACTTCTAACCGTGTTCTTGTTTTATTGCTCAATATACTAGTTATGTCCAAGTGTTTGAATGTTTAGCAATGCCTTGTTCTTTGTGTTATTATTTCCATGTATTTTGTTGTTCAAGACTCCCAGCAGAGTTAATATTCCAGTTTTGATAATCACCTTCGTTTGTGCTTATTTATACTTCATTTTCATCACTCAACCAAATCACTCACATCAGAGTGGTTGAACCTCAAGGGAAGGGGCATCCCTACTTCCCAACAATCGCTTGATCCATCGCAAACACAATAGGGATCGTTTTGGTCACATGTTTGGGTCTTCGTACAAAGCCCCTGGCACGTCCGGTCAATTTGATTTTTAGCCAAAACAATTTGGCACGCCCGATGGGACAGCAGAGTGATGATGGAAAAACACTTATCAAATGATTCGTGTGACTTTTTCAACGTTTTTATTCACAAGTTCGAAGAATTGATCTGTGTTCAGAAAGAGTATGCTCTCTACCTTGAAGAAACACGGACAACCATAATAGCGGCCATGAAAACAACTTTTCAAGAGGCCGCAAAAAAATTTAAACGGCCAAAAGTGGCCGATGATGCTTCAACAAATCCAGAGATCGGTCTCCTTGACCATCTTGGCTCTACGCCGTCTAAACCACTCAGGGGGCAAGACGGCGAAGAAATAATTGTTAGTGATAAGCTGATAATATATATTTCGGCTAATGCTCCTCACGCTAGTGTTGGTGACGACGAGAAGGCGGTTGGGGGGCAAGTTTCACATAGGCCGAGTAATTTTAATTCGGCACCCAAATTTATTAAATATGAACAACCCCCGTGGAGAAAAATGATGCCCAAGGAGTTGTTCAAATTTTTTGGCATAATTGCCAAAAATTATTTACACATGAAGCCAATAAATAATTTGCCTTTTGCAAATTTAAATTCTCATTGGATTTGTGGAGCCCATCAAAAATGGGATTTAGTTTGGTGGAATTTTCTACAAAACTATTTTTATATAAAAAAAAAAAGAATATTGACCGAAGTTAATACTAATTATGGTCTTGTAAAAATCGGACTGCAAAAGGCCGATTTGTAAGTTGGATTGGGATCAATTCAAAGTCTACTAATTGCTTAGTCCGATTGATTTAAGACCTCACAGTCACATATTTTACACAGATTCCAATTCCATGACTGATGTGGCATATAACTTCTGATTTGGTGAATATCTCATTACAAGACCGAGACCAACTGTTTGAGAGCAAACCCTTCTTGTCGGTCTATTCTTGACTAATCAATCGGGCTAATGGGCCAACGTGAGGTGAAAGGTACGTAGTAAAAATGACTTGGTCATGGCCCATCATTTTCATTTTGGTTTTGAAAAGAATAGTTTACTAGCTTTGGGACCCACAATTTTAAAGTCTTTGCTATAGAGCCTATATGGCAACAGTTCCATATCGGGCTAGTATAGTGGTTGAAGATGCAAAAATCGGTCTTCAACTTTTGAAAAATTATGGTCGATGATTTTGACACCGATGGAGTACAAGACCGAAATTTTTAAATTCACAATGTTACAAGTTGGTACATCGGTCTGCTCAAGGCCGATCTCACCTGCCTCACTTAGTGATGTTTTGGTGTTGGTCCACATTTCAATCAACGGGGTACACACGTGGCACAAGCAATCGGTCTGTGAGGCTGATAATTATCGGCCTAGGCACTGAGGAAAAAAATCGGTCTAGTTGTATACATGGTTCTTCAAAAATTACATTTCATTTCATTTTCAAAGAACCAGGGGGCATTGTTTACACCCTAAATATAAAAATATATTTTTATATTTGATCGGTTTTATTTTGTGTAAGTGAAAATTTAACCACACACTAGTGGGGAGTTTTGCTAGTGGTAGGGGTTAGTGGATGTGGGAGTTACCTCTACTAGTTAGTGGTTGTATGCAAATGGGAGTTACCAACTTAGTGGGGCACCAACTAAGTGGAGAAGTTGCTTAGTGAGAAGTTATATTCAGCAGCCTATATAAACATAATGACAATCAACATTCAAGCTTGCTCACACACGGCCACAAGCCCCTGCGGCTGAAAGCAGAACACTGCTCACGTTTCCTTCTTTTCTTGTTTTGTAATTCCTTCCTTTTCTTGTAATTACTGCCCAAGTGTATGCTTCTGACTTCTAACCGTGTACTTGTTTTATTGCTCAATATACTAGTTCTGTCCAAGTGTTTGAATGTTCAGTAATGCCTTGTTCTGTGTTATTATTTCCATGTATTTTGTTGTTCAAGACTCCCAGCAGAGTTAATATTCCAGTTTTGATAATCACCTTCATTTGTGCTTATTTATACTTCATTTTCATCACTCAACCAAATCACTCGCATCAGAGTGGTTGAACCTCAAGGGAAGGGGCATCCCTACTTCCCAACAATCGCTTGATCCATCGCAAACACAATAGGGATCGTTTTGGTCACATGTTTGGGTCTTCGTACAAAGCCCCTGGCACGCCTGGTCAATTTGATTTTTAGCCAAAACAAATAGCCCCACACAGGGATTAAGTATTAAAATTAGCTCCACATAGGAGAATTTAAGTATCAAAATTTAACAACATATAGACAGTTAATCCCAAAATCAACCCCACATGGGGCTAAGTGTTAAAAATTAGAGTAATGTTAGGCACACTTTGAAATCCACACTGAATTTGACATCTTATGCTTTAAATATATGTACCTTGTGCTGTGTGAATTTTTTACACTTTTCTGTGCACCACTTATATAGCACATAGTACATGCATTTAAAGTTGGGTGTGAAATTCAATGTGGATTTCAAAGTGTGCCTAGCATTACTCTAAAAATTACCCCATATAGGTAGGTTAAATAGCAGCATTATCCCCAAATTAGAGGGTCAACCCCAAAATTAACCTCAGAAAGGGTGTTAAGTGCTAATACCTTTAGCCAATTTTAGAATTTTTATCAGTTTTGATAAAATTTATAGTTTCACTTTAGTCCGAAAATCTGAAGGGGTTAAGTATCAACTTTTGAACTATATGGAGTAAAGTGAAAATACGATTAATCACAAGGGGGTAAAATGTAATTTTTAAAGAGTAATTTATGAGGAGTAAGGCCACGTTTGGCTGTGAAGGGTGGGATTGGACAACCAGTTCATTTTAATTGAATAGTCCAAGGACTATTACTACTGCGTCGGGACTATATAATCCCCATATGGGGGACGGTTTAATTAATGGGAAGTTTAGTCAAATGTTCTTTCAAATAGAATTTTTTAGTATTAGCTCCAATCCCTTTTTTTTAGTGAAAAGTCCACATGCTACAAAATTTATGTGAATTTCACATAAATTTTAAAATGTAGGGATTTGATTCATATCATAAGGATCCGACGTTTTTTTTTTACGTGCTGGCTGTCGAGCTACCTAACGCACTAACCCTCCTCTTTTATCCGGGCTTGGGACCGGCAGTGTTGAAACAACCCAGGCAGAGTGATAAGATGAGGATGCTAAGATGGATGTGTGGTAAGACTAGGAAAGATAGAATTAGAAATGAGTACATCCGAGAGACTATAAGAGTGACACATATTGAGGATAAGTTGAGGGAGAATAGACTTAGATGGTTCGGCCATGTGCAACGAAGACCTGTAGATGCACCTGTGCGAAAGAGTGATAAGATTGTAGTGCCTGGAATGGTTAAAGGTAGAGGTAGACCTAGACTGACTTGGGAATATGTAGTGCAACAAGATATGAATATATATAATTTAAATGAGCATATAGCTCTTGATCGTGCAGAATGGAGGAAAAGGATTCATACAGCCGACCCCAATTGATTGGGACACAAGGCTTGGTTTGGTTTGGTTTGGTTTAGGGATTTGATTCAATTAATTTTCATTAGTCATGGAGTTTTGACCAAAATAAAAAATAAATTGTCCTTTAAATTTAACAAGTCTAATATGAGGGACTTTTTACTAAATTTCTATTAATTGACTATTAGTCACACACCAGATTGCTGACTCAAACACTGAACTATTAATCTATTTTAATTGACATAGTCCAATCCCCCTTTATCTTAAGAAACAAACACAATGTAATGGTATAACTCGAAATTGGGTAAGAGTAGTGCTATGTTCCCAAAATTTTATATACCCAATTCCTTATAAAAACACTTGTAGCAGTGGGATCATTTTTCAATAATGGTAGGATCATTTTAGGCATCCTCCAATCAAAATCAGGTGGGCCTACTACCACATGTGTTTGGGAACAATTTGGGATACAAAATTTAGAAAGCATAGCTTTACTCATTGCGCAATGCCATACTGTGCATACCTCCCAAATTTGTAGATCAAATGTGGTTCTCAGTACATGTGGTAGTGGGCCCATCTATTATATATATATGAAGGCTGAAGCGAAGGAAGCCTCCACAAACTGCCAATCCTTCCTCTCCAAAATCCTATGTGGCAATACAACAACAACTCATTTTGATGGCCTCTCTTTCTCTCTGTCTTCTATATTGGAAGTTAGTGGAAGGTTAAGCTTTTATTTTTACCTTTTGATTAGTTTAATGATGTTTAATCCGATGCATTAATGATGCTAATCAAATACATATACCTTGTGACTATGTATTATGTTGGATAATGTCACGCCCCGGAAGGGCAAAAATAGAGAAAAATAAATTTTCTTTTGGGTCCAAAGGCAGCGACGGGTGAAGTCACATGATTGTCCACACCACGCAGTACTAAGCAACAAGAAGTAATAGTGTAACACGAATGAAGTCTAGGTTCTGATCACAACGTAACATAAAGTCAACATAAGTTACTAACTATTACACATCAGAGTCTTGAATCAAATATAAGACAGCGGAAGTACAAATGCCAAGGCAACATATGCCTGACTACAAAAAGGGTTCTAAAACGGTAAAGACAATTAGCTACAATTCTAGTCTAGTCTTCAGTTGGCGTAGAGTTAGTCCTCGGCGTAGTAGTCTTCTTCGGTCTGACCTCCGTCGAGGAAATCCTCCACAGGGACTCCGTCACCGCCATAGTAGTCTTCTCCTGCAGGCCCTTCACCTGTATAGTCATAACCAGGGTGCGCTGGAACGTAGAAATGTCCAGCGGCATAAACGTCGTCAGCTTAATGAAAGCTGAGTGAGTTAGATACTAACAGGGTATCAACTATTGAAGTTATTACAAGTTATAAATCATAACCAAATTAGAGTTCAGTGAGGGTAACTCCTTCACATCAAACCGATTATCCGATTACTAACGTCTTACTCATTTTAAGACCGATAACACGTCTTGAGGGGAAACAGACTCGACAATAGTTCAACTCTATAAATACACCATTGCTCATCCACCGCTTTTAAGAACATATGCACAGTTCACCGCATGTCATGGATACCACGTTAGTCCATCCCCCGCTTTTAAGAACATATGCACAGTTCACCGCATGTCAGGGATATAACGCTTTAAACAACAGTACATCATTCTATGCCACGACTTAGCGACATCTACCAGTGATCACGGTCCACCGCATGTCATAGACACCTTCGTCTGTCTACCGCTTTTAAGAACATATGATTAGATCATCTGGCTATCTTAGGGCAAATGGTCCGGTTCACCGCATGTCGTAGACACCTTCGTCTGTCTACCGCTTTTAAGAACATATGATCGACCAACGCCCGCCCACGCAAGGTTCCCGAATCTTAGCAAACCTACTTAAGTTCAACTCTATTACCGATACATGACAATCCCAATGTGGCCCGACTACTCTGAATGAAATGAATGTTAACTCCAAAGGATTCACGACTATTCCGTTATCTAACATCATAAACATTATCCGTTAGTCTTGTTGTTACTATGACCCTACGCTGCATTAACTCGTTATCATGTCTGTATTACAATAATAAAGCATGCTGGGAAATACTGAACAGTAAATAAACAACTAAACAGTTATTATAAGAAAAACAGTATTCTGAAGCTTCCAATCGATTGGTATAGAGGTTCAATCGATTGGTATAAAAGTGGCATCAATCGATTGGAAAAAGATTCAATCGATTGGTATAAAAGTAGTGTCAATCGATTGGATCACAATCCATGCCAATCGATTGCATAAAGTGTCAATCGATTGGAACCTGAAAGATGTCAATCGATTGGTAAGAGTACCAATCGATTGATACTTTGTCTTCTTCACAGAGAAGACTGTCCAGCAACATATAAACGGGAATACATGGTTTCTTCTCCATTTCTTCATTCAAAGCATGTTCTAACACCAATATAAAGCTACCAAGTGAGTTTAAAACTCACCTTAGGATTAGGGGGTGTGTTTGGGAACGTGTATTGAAGCTTGGAGCTTCAATGGTGGTCTTCCTCCCTCTCTCTCTAGTTCTCTGTCTTCTCTCTTCTCTTTTTCCTTCTTTTCTTCTTCTTTCTGGTCTTCTTCTTCTTCCTCTTAAATCCCTCTCTCTGTGTGTGTGAGTGAATAGGTGTATATATGTGTATATATATGAGTGTATATATATAAAATACACACACAAGACTCTCCCTCTCACTCTCTTTGATTTCTATAAACAGAAATCCGCCCAAAATGGGCTGGTATATATAGAAAGAAAGTGTTCACATGGCCTCTCCCCAGCCAGAGCAAAAGAATCTGCCCAGCTGCCTCCAATCGATTGGCATAAGTGTCAATCGATTGATAAAATCAATCGATTGGTATAAAGTTCAATCGATTGGTATCCAAAATAAGGCAATCGATTAGAAAACTTGTCAATCGATTGGTATCCAAATTATACCAAGGGTAAGGCCAGGCTCATACAAGTATTAAAAGAAGCATACAGGGTCTTATTCACATAATATATTACAAAGATACAGGGTATTACATCATCCACCACTCATTAAAGATTTCGTCCTCGAAATCCGAAACGAACAGGGTTAAAACAAAAATGGAAACTTCTCTCGCATTTCTGACTCCAGCTCCCATGAAGCTTCTCCTTCGTCGTGGTGCTTCCACTGAACCTTCACTAGCGGGATCTCCTTGTTTCTGAGCTTTTTCACTCCTCGGTCTAGGATACGCACTGGTCCTTCGTTGTATGTCACGTTCTCGTTCACCTCGATATCTTCAAAACTGATTTCGTGCGTTGGGTTGTGGCACATTTCCTCAACATGCTGATGTGGAAAACGTTGTGCACTCCTGACATCTTTGGCGGCAATGCAAGTCGATAAGCAACCTTCCCAACACGTTCTAGGATCTCAAACGGTCCAATGAATCGCGACGACAACTTGCCTCTTTTCTGTCCGAATCTGACGATACCTCGAATTGGCGAGACTTTGAGTAGCACATGATCTCCAACTGCAAACTCTAGATCTTTCCGTCGTTTGTCGGCATAGCTCTTGTGTCTGGATTGCGCTGTCTTCATCTTTTCTCGTACAATCTGGATCTTCTCGCTGGTTTCTCGAATCATCTCAGGCCCAAGTAGTTGAGTATCTCCGACTTCGGCCCAACATAGCGGCGATCGGCAAGGTCTTCCATACAAAGCTTCAAACGACGCCATCCCTATGCTCATGTGGTAGCTGTTGTTGTAGGCAAACTCGATCAAAGGTAGATGCGTCTCCCATGAATTCTCGAATTCAACGACACAGGCTCGCAACATATCCTCCATCACTTGATTGACTCCTTCGGTCTGACCGTCTGTCTGTGGATGAAAGGCTGAACTCAAATTCAATGAAGTTCCCATTGCTGTCTGAAGGCTTTTCCAGAATTCTGCAGTGAAGCGTGAATCTCGATCTGAAACTATTGAGACAGGTACACCGTGCAGTCACACTACTTGCTCTAGATACATCTGGCTCAATCTTTCAACACGGTACGTCATGCTGTAGGCGATAAAATGTGCTGACTTGGTGAGTCGATCCACTATTACCCAAATAGCGTCGTGGTTTTGCTGAGACTTTGGCAATCCAACCACAAAATCCATGGTGATGTGCTCCCATTTCTATTGGGGAATCGGTAGTGGTTGTAGGAGTCCAGGTGGTTTCTGATGCTCTGCCTTCACTTGTTTGCAAATAAGACATTGCGATACATACTCGGCCACTTCTCGCTTCATTCCTTCCCACCAGAAGTTTCTCTTTAAGTCCTTATACATCTTGTTTCCTCCTGGGTGGATAGTCATCCTTGACTTGTGTGCTTCATCCAGAATGTTCTTCCTGAGACCATCGTCATTTGGCACACAGAGTCTACCTTTGCATCTCAGTGCTCCGTCCGTACTAATACTCCATATCTCTGGTTCCTTTGCGGACATCTTGGCAAACCATAACTTGAAATCCTCATTCGACTGTTGAGCTTCCAAGATGCGGCTGATGAGAGTCGGTTGCACGACAAGACATCCAAGGTGTTGTCTTTCTCCTGATTCCACTGGTCGAAGGTCGAATTCGGCTATCGTCTCCATTGCTCGCCATTCTCTAATCAAAATCGAAGCAACAAAAAGGCGTGGCCTCTGGCTTAGAGCGTCGGCTACAACATTATCTTTACCCGGGTGGTATTGCAAAGAGAAGTCGTAGTCCTTGAGTAGTTCCATCCATCTCCGTTGTCGCATGTTCAACTCCTTCTGAGAGAACAGGTACCTTAAACTCTTGTGATCTGAGAACAAGTCGAACTTTTCTCCATACAAATAGTGTCTCCAAATCTTCAGGGCAAACACGATTGCAGCTAGTTCCAAGTCGTGCGTCGGATAGTTCTTCTCATGCGGCTTCAATTGTCTTGATCCGTATGCGATGACATTCCCCTCTTGCATTAGCACACAACCAAGTCCTTGGTGTGATGCATCACTATAGATTATGAATTGTTCACCACTCTTAGGTATCGCAAGCACGGGTGCTGAGGTTAGTCTCTCTTTCAATTCCCGAAATGCATCCTCATGTTTATCAGTCCATTCGTATTTCGTCTCCTTCCTAGTCAGGCTTGTCAATGGTCCTGCGATTCTAGAGAATCCTTCCACAAATCTCCGGTAATACCCCGCCAATCCAAGGAAACTCCTAACTTCGGTCGCGTTGGTTGGTCTGTTCCAGCTCAAGACTGCATCGATCTTAGATGAGTCTACGGAAATCCCATCCTGTGATATCACGTGTCCCAGGAATTTAACTTCCTGAAGCCAGAATTCACATTTGCTGAATTTCGCATACAGACTATTGTCTCTGAGAGTCTGTAGAGCAATTTGTAGATGCTTCTTATGTTCCTCTTCCGTCCTTAAATAAATTAGAATGTCGTCGATGAATACTATAATGAATTAATCCAGATAGGGTCTGAATACTCTATTCATTAGGTCCATGAATACCGCCGGGGCATTAGTCAATCCAAAAGACATCACTAAAAACTCGTAGTGTCCATATCTCGTCCTGAAGGCAGTTTTTGGTATGTCTTTCGGTCGAACTAGCAATTGATGGTATCCTGAACGCAAATCAATTTTCGAGAATATCCTTGATCCTTGCAGTTGATCAAACAGGTCGTCTATCCGGGGAAGTGGGTATCTATTCTTGATCGTGACTTTATTCAGCTCCCTGTAGTCGATACAGAGTCGTAGCTCTCCGTCTTTCTTTTTCACAAATAGAACTGGTGCTCCCCAAGGTGATGTACTGGGGCGAACAAAACCTAAGTCTTCAAGTTCCTGAACTTGCTTCTTCAATTCCAACATTTCTGTTTGCGCCATCCGATATGGGGTCTTGGAAATCGGCAACGTTCCGGGTGCTAACTCAATGCAGAAGTCTATCTCTCTCTTCGGTGGAAGTCCTGAGATACTTCGGAACACATCTTCAAAGTCTTGAATAACGGGGATCTGCTTGATAGTAAGCTCTGTGCTTGAAGTCTTAATCGTGGCTAGGCAGCTCGTGATAAACATGTCGCTCAACGGTTGGCACTGAAATCTGATCTGCGGGCAACCAGTTGTCGAAAAGACAATGGTCCGACTAACACAATCCAGGTTAGCGCCATACTTAGTAAGCCAATCCATTCCTAGGATCACGTCGAACTCAGACATTGACAAGACTATCAAGTCTGCCGGAAGATTTCTATCCTCTAGTGTCAAGGGACAATCCTTGCACACCTTACCTAACCTAACGGATACTCCCAAGGGCGAAACGGCATTAAGGGTCGGCTCAAGTGCTAGGGGTAGCAATCCCAAATCACGTACCATCTTAATAGCTATGAAAGAACGGGCGGCACTGGTATCAAACAAAGCTCTAACTTGACAGTGAAATAAAATGAGTGTACCTTCCAAGTTCTGCTGTTCCTCAGCATTATACCCTGCATTGTTAGGGATGATGGCATTCACCCTAACCTGTCCTTGCTGTCCTTGAGCAGGCGCCCCATAGTAGCCTCCACGTGGTGCTCGACAATCCTTGCTTATGTGACCAGGCTTGTTACAGTTGCGGCAGACGAGGTCATTACAGCGGTTGGTCTTGGGGGCTGTGCAATACCTTGCAATATGTCCGGGCACTCCACAGTTGAAACATCCATCAGTGTTCTGTCGCTGGGCGGCGGGCTGTGCCTGAGGTGGTCCTCGCTGTTGATTCTGCTGTCGAGGAAAATTAGCTTGGGGCTTCCTTGTCCCATCCCATGTGCGCTTGGTTCCCTGATAGTTGTTGGTCTGGGGTTTCCATCCCTGATTGTTCCTCGATGATTGCGCGGAAAAGTTCCTTGGTTGGAAGGTCCTGGGTGGAGGTCGATTTGCTTGTGGTCCTTGCACAGGGTATGCATCCTTTTCCAAACTTGAAGCAAGACGGACAATCCCTTCAAATGACTGGCCCAGATGGCCTATCATCATGTGTCGGAGGTGTGGGTTGAGTCCTTGGTGGAATCGCTTGACCTTCTTGACGGAGGCGTCTATCATATGCGGAGCGAAACGAGAGAGCTGCTCGAATTGTGTAGTATACTCCCTGACTGTCCAGTTTCCTTGGGTTAGACTAAGGAAATTCCTCTCTTGTTGGTCTCTTTCGTCCTCAGGGAAATACTTCTCGAGAAATCGAGTCTTGAATGCTTCCCAAGGCATTCTCCTTGCAGCGTCGATCCCAATTGTGGCTCTCTCGGCCTCCCACCAGTCCGCAGCGGAGTAAGTCAGTTGAAATGCGGCTAAACGTCTCTTGTCAAGCTCACTGCACTCTAGGGCTTCAAAGATTAGCTCCAACTCTCGTATCCATTGCTCGGCTTTCCAGGGCTCTGCCATGCCGTCGAACTTCTCGGGTCGCAGGCCACAAAATCGTTCCAACAGCTTATCGCCTGCCTGTCTTGGAAGGACAACGTGGTTGTTGCCGTTGCTATTGGTGGTATGATTGTAGGTATCGCCGATGTGCTCCATCCGTTGCATGAAAGCTTCGAAGACTCCAGTTGGGTCCATACCCTCGGGAATGGGTGCTCCCAGTCGTGCTTGGTTCCTTGTGGGTCCCACCATAGTGATCTGTGTGAGGTGTACCTATGAAGGACCTAACGATTAGCGGACAATCTTCACGGGGAAATGACCATAATTAAATAACAGACAGCATAACATGGATCAAAATCACAACCGTAACATAATAATGAGACAATAACAGAAATAATCAAGAGAAACGATCTGCCATATATATACCCAAAAGATGTACAGCGGAGTACACAACAGATCATCTGTGTACCGCGTAGTACATGGTCCTATACAAGATCTAAACAAAAGGAAAGATATACACAAGACCACTACTGGTGGCTACCTATACAAAAAGGCTATGGTCCATAGCTGTCTATGTAAGCGTCAAAAGTAAGTGGACAACATGTCCTAAAGTCAAACGTAAAAGTCTAAGTCCTAAAGGTACTGGAGTCAAAAGTTGTCCACATCGGATCCATAGATGGGAGCCTCGTCCTCTGGGGCAACCTCAGATAAAACATCATCCTCATCCATATCATCGTCATCCATCATGTCCTCATCCTCTATCACAACATCCTCAATCAGCTCAGGTCCATCATGCTCCACAACAGCTCCCAAATCCCCTGCATCAGCGGCCATGTCAGCCTGTGCTGCATCAAATGCGGCTGCAAGTGCCTCAGCCTGTACCATAGCCTGTGCCAACTCTGGTGCTCCAATCTCAAATCCATGGAGATGTGCAGCCATTTCTGCAGCCCACTCAACTGCCAGCTGTGCTATAACTCCTCCTGGTAAGACTGGTACTACTGCATCATCACCTGCGTCATCATCGGCGGCTACCTCTTCCTCCCCTATTGGATAACCCTCTACAACTACAATATCCACGCCAACTGGCACATCCATACCGGCTGGGTCCTCGGGGTCCTCCTCCTTCGGATCATACTCCGAATCCTCGTCATTGGTGTCCTCGTCCTCCTCATCTTCCATCTCCTCATCGTCATCCTCTGGCTCATCGTCGCCATCGCTCTCATCATCATCCTCCGGATCCTCGTCTGCTGGGGGTGCATCAGCCATGTCCTCCTCCGGCGGGGGTAGAGGTGTCTGAGGTGGTGGCTCTATCGGGGGTGGTGGAGGCGCTGTTCTAACCTCTGCAAGTAGAACCTGGTACGAAGAACGGTCTCGTAACATCAGTAGAGAATCCTCCTCGATGCGTTTGAAGGTCTCCTTGCGGTAGATCATCTCCCGACGTATCACTTCTGGGTCCTGGGTCCCAAATCTCTACTGCTCAATCCGCATGTCCCGCTCTATCTCTGCAATAGCTCTCTGCCTAACCTTCTAGGCGTAGTACTGTGGATCTGCTGGCGCAATACTCCTCTCATACACATAGTGTCCTCCAAACTCATCTGGAACGAACAGCGGCGGTGCCATGCTACCTGAAAAGGGACTACCTTAAGTCAGAACTATTCTTAATACTCATCTATAGAATCTCAAGGTTCTAGGACCAGATGGTGTGGGACAATCTGTGAGCGAAAAGGTATACAACCTAGGCTCTGATACCAAAAATCCTGTCACGCCCCGGAATGGCAAAAATAGAGAAAAATAAATTTCATTTTTGGGTCCAAAGGCAGCGACGGGTGAAGTCACATGATTGTCCACACCACGCAGTACTAAGCAACAAGAAGTAATAGTGTAACACGAATGAAGTCTAGGTTCTGATCACAACGTAACATAAAGTCAACAGAAGTTACTAACTATTACACATCAGAGTCTTGAATCAAATATAAGACAGCGGAAGTACAAATGCCAAGGCAACATATGCCTGACTACAAAAAGGGTTCTAAAACGGTAAAGACAATTAGCTACAATTCTAGTCTAGTCTTCAGTTGGCGTAGAGGTAGTCCTCGGCGTAGTAGTCTTCTTCGGTCTGACCTCCGTCGGGGAAATCCTCCACAGGGACTCCGTCACCGGCATAGTAGTCTTCTCCTGCAGGCCCTTCACCTGTATAGTCATAACCAGGGTGCGCTGGAACGTAGAAATGTCCAGCGGCATAAACGCCGTCAGCTTAATGAAAGCTGAGTGAGTTAGATACTAACAGGGTATCAACTATTGAAGTTATTACAAGTTATAAATCATAACCAAATTAGAGTTCAGTGAGGGTAACTCCTTCACATCAAACCGATTATCCGATTACTAACGTCTTACTCATTTTAAGACCGATAACACGTCTTGAGGGGAAACAGACTCGACAATAGTTCAACTCTATAAATACACCATTGCTCATCCACCGCTTTTAAGAACATATGCACAGTTCACCGCATGTCATGGATACCACGTTAGTCCATCCCCCGCTTTTAAGAACATATGCACAGTTCATCGCATGTCAGGGATATAACGCTTTTAACAACAGTACATCATTCTATGCCACGACTTAGCAACGTCTACCAGTGATCACGGTCCACCGCATGTCATAGACACCTTCGTCTGTCTACCGCTTTTAAGAACATATGATTAGATCATCTGGCTATCTTAGGGCAAATGGTCCGGTTCACCGCATGTCGTAGACACCTTCGTCTGTCTACCGCTTTTAAGAACATATGATCGACCAACGCCCGCCCACGCAAGGTTCCCGAATCTTAGCAAACCTACTTAAGTTCAACTCTATTACCGATACATGACAATCCCAATGTGGCCCGACTACTCTGAATGAAATGAACGTTAACTCCAAAGGATTCACGACTATTCCGTTATCTAACATCATAAACATTATCCGTTAGTCTTGTTGTTACTATGACCCTACGCTGCATTAACTCGTTATCATGTCTGTATTACAATAATAAAGCATGCTAGGAAATACTGAATAGTAAATAAACAACCAAACAGTTATTATAAGAAAAATAGTATTCTGAAGCTTCCAATCGATTGGTATAGAGGTTCAATCGATTGGTATAAAAGTGGCATCAATCGATTGGAAAAAGATTCAATCGATTGGTATAAAAGTAGTGTCAATCGATTGGATCACAATCCATGCCAATCGATTGCATAAAGTGTCAATCGATTGGAACCTGAAAGATGTCAATTGATTGGTAAGAGTACCAATCGATTGATACTTCGTCTTCTTCACAGAGAAGACTGTCCAGCAACATATAAACAGGAATACATGGTTTCTTCTCCATTTCTTCATTCAAAGCATGTTCTAACACCAATATAAAGCTACCAAGTGAGTTTAAAACTCACCTTAGGATTAGGGGGTGTGTTTGGGAACGTGTATTGAAGCTTGGAGCTTCAATGGTGGTCTTCCTCCCTCTCTCTTCTCTTTCTCCTTCTTTTCTTCTTCTTTCTGGTCTTCTTCTTCTTCCTCTTAAATCCCTCTCTGTGTGTGTGTGTGAGTGAATAGGTGTATATATGTGTATATATATATGAGTGTATATATATAAAATACACACACAAGACTCTCCCTCTCACTCTCTCTGATTTCTGTAAATAGAAATCCGCCCAAAATGGGCTGGTATATATAGAGAGAAAGTGTTCACGTGGCCTCTCCCCAGCTAGAGCAAAAGAATCTGCCCAGCTGCCTCCAATCGATTGGCATATGTGTCAATCGATTGATAAAATCAATCGATTGGTATAAAGTTCAATCGATTGGTATCCAAAATAAGGCAATCGATTGGAAAACTTATCAATCGATTGGTATCCAAATTATACCAAGGGTAAGGCCAGGCTCATACAAGTATTAAAAGAAGCATACAGGGTCTTATTCACATAATATATTACAAAGATACAGGGTATTACAGATAATGAACCAAGAAAAATATATGACAATAAAGGTACGACTCTTAATAAATATCAAACATGTATTTTGAAAGCCAAAGAACTTTAAAACTAGAAAACCAAAAGGACATGATTAAATAATGATATACCTCTTGCTGCCACATTCATTGATTCATTCACCATTTGCACTTTCCTTTAGACTAAAAGTTCTATGCTCTTGCTTTTTAATAATGGTCTTGGCTCTTGGTTTCCAAAGAGGATAATCCTCTCTAACCATGGGAAAGGTACTACATCATCGTTTCTTCCTCTCTATAATCTCACTTGCTTGATAAGAATGGTGGATCTAATCCCAAGAGCTTGGGATAGTTTCAATGGAACTTCTAATCGAAAAAGGAGGGAGAAGTCTGGGCAAGGCAATGTCGCTCGGGCGGTCCATGCGAGCGGACATTTGTGCGAGTTGAAAAGTGAGTTATTCTAGAATGTCGCCCACAAGGGGATCGTGCGAGCAGACGTGCTTGAGCGGGATTGGGATATGGCAGTAGATTTTCTATTTCCTAATTGGTTAAGGAAGCTATTTTGTTAGGAAACGTTGTATAGGCTATATATATATTCTTTCCTAAGACTGTAAACAGTGATTGCAACTCTCTTTGTAACCTAAAGCATAATACAACTCTGCAGTGGTGCCGAACCATGTAGAAAGTGTTCTTATGATCTTTATTTTCTTTCATTCTTGCATTGATTTTGTCACGCCCCAACGTAGCATAAATAAGGAAAGCGTTTAATTTCCTTTATGGACCCGTAGGTCGTGACAGTTTGAAGGATCGATTCCGTCCCAAACGTCAACAACAAAAACATAACAATCATAGCATAGCAATCAAGGCTTACAAATATTTTTCTAACTTATTACATATTACAATACGGGGTCAACTAAAGCACAAGACGCCTTAAAATAAAACAATATCTATCGTCTATTACAGTCATCCTTATTACAAAACAGTTTATAACATAAAACATAGGATAAAGATAACAGTTCTATCTTCCAAAGCAGTCGTTCTCAGTTTGCATAATCATAGGGCCCAGCATAGTCATAACCTGAAAAGCCTGAACACGAATGTCCAGGGCGCATCGACGCCGTCAGCTTCAAGAAGTTGGTGAGTATTAAAAACATAACTTTGAATGTAACACATACTCATTTTCCATTTTCCAATTCCCATTTAATTCAACAAGTTTATATTAAAGTAAAGAGTTCATTTTAGAAAACAACCACAATATCATTTGAAAGATATAATATATATGTGACCGTGTATGAAAACAATGTACCATCTCATCTTACAGACTCTTTTCTCTCGACAAACACAACAACCCACTATCTCATACCAGTATCCTTGTAATACTCTGATAGCCACTGTGGATATCGCATTTTTCTTTCTTTTACCCACAACTTTTTATTTTAAAATACTTTCTCAAAATCAAATTCAAAACAAATGAGTCGCCACTTAATTTTTAAAAGGAAAATTAAGAAACCATTTAAAAGCAAACCGATCTTTTGGAAACCAGAGATTAACTAGGTCCGGGAATTATGGAATGAGAGAGGAAGGAGCCCGTCGGACTAAAACACCCTCTCTCATCCTATCTTGCGATAGGCATCTACTCGACATCCTTTTAATCGAATTATTAATTTAAATGTGCCCTCAACTAATACATACGTATAGATATACATTACAAAAGCATGTCTAAAGGGGTGTAAAATTGCAATTAATAAAAATATCATTCAAAAATCACATAATTCAAGTAGCAAGCAATATGATATGCAAATAGGGAACTAGAGAACTTACCCGGGATCCGGCCGTGAATATTAAACGTGCAAATGCATGCAAATAGATAAAAACCTAGGAAAAGAGTCTCTAATCCATATATACAAGTAAAACAATTCCTAATTCTAAGGTGTCGCGCATGAGATTGAAAAATCAATAAAATCGAGAAATTAAAATAAACTAAAGAGGAGTCCTAGAAATCATACCTTAATAGCGCTACAAAACAAAGGTTAGTCCACATACTTCGCATAATAATATGATATCAAGCAATCAATCCTAATTCTCTAGCTTAGATCTAGCAAGCATGAAATCCAACTTTATCCAATTACTAGTTCTAATTATAAGCATTAATGTACATGAATGAATATGAACAAGGATAAGACATGGATTTATTCACTAATTTGGATCACTTAGCCTCTGGATTTAAGCCTAATTAATCGTTATTAAGATATGGTTTAAGCCCTAAGTCATAGAAGAATCATTTGGTCCATTATTTACAAAGTTGGTCAAATGTGTCATAAAATTCTGAAAATTGCAGAGAGCAGACCAGAACTTTAAAAAAGGAAAAAGCATGCTTCCCATGGTTTGATGTCAGTGAATTTTGGACACAAGATGCCTCTGTGAGTCTAGTTTCCAAATCAAAAAGAAAATCAAAGTTTCAACGGTTAGATCTCTGGGAAAAGGACAAACACCAGACATCACTCAGAGATGTACAACTCTCTGTCCAGAGATATTGTTTGATTTTTTAAAAATAGCAAAAAGATCAGAAATGCTTTTTTCTTTCTAGGGTGACTTCCTAACACATTAATCTACTTAGAAAAAATATTTTGGGTCACAAACAATTTATTAAAGCATTGGTTTACTTATTTCAAAAAAGTGTCACTGTGCTAAAACTCTGGACAGATTATTGTTACTTCACAAAACTCATGACCAAACCATTTTAAACGTGAAATCTCTTTAAAACTAAAATTACAGTGGTAGAACTTTGAGTTATAGATACTTTCCCGTTGGTTTCACTTGATTCCAACGGTTAGATTTTGAACCAAAAATCTTTGATCAAAAATAGTGTGTGAACTCACTGTTTTCATTTGTCAAGTTCAACTTTTATTTGTTAACCCCAACTATTAAACCATGAAGTTGGGTTTAAACCAAACCACTTCTCCTACCATTTGATGGTCATTGGAGATCAAGACATGACTAAAACTCATGAGTTATCAAGGAATATAAGAAGACTCCATGAAAACTCAAGCTTAGAGGACCCAAACCATGGTAGGGGTTTGGATTCATCTACTTGTTCTTACTAAAATAATGATCAACTTTAAATCTCATGTGAATCATAAACTTACATGAGACTAAAAGATCAAACTCATGAGATTCAAGTGAGATATGGAAGATCCCCAAGAGTCTCAAGAGAAGAACATAAACAAGAAAAAGAGAAGAAGAATCAAAGAACTAGCTCATGAACTTCAAGAGGATATAGAGAAGATCCCATGAAATTCCAAGTTAGAGAATCCAAGTCATGAATATGGACTTGGATCCATCTATTTGTTTACAAAGTGAAGTGATGATCAAACTTTGACTCCCATGTGAAGCATAAGCTTACATGAGATTCAAAAGATCAAACTCAAGAGCTTTCAAGAGAGATATTGAAGATCTTCAAGAATCTCAAGAGAAAAGTATAAACAAAAAAAAGGAAATGAAATCAAGGAAACTAAGAGAGCAAATGCTCTAAATCCATAAAAGAAAACTAACAAGAGTAGAGTATCACCTCCAACTATCCTCAAACTTCTATATTTTGAAGGTCTTCCAAGCTCTTCTTTAAACTCTCCTCCCAATGTTCTCTCTTTTACCCAAATGTTCTTCTTTCAAAAGTTCTCCTAAACTCCTCTCAAAATCCCCCAATATTTTTTCTCTTGGTTCCTTCCTCTCTTGTTGTTGTATGTCTCCTCTTTTTTGTCTCTCCTTCCTTAAGGAAGATCCTCTTTCTTTTATAGGCAAAATCACCAAGCTTTTCTCAGTGAATTCGGAGTAAAAGACAGGTGTAATCATCCCATTTGGTGGTACAATATGTACTTCCTGAAATTAGACAGACTGCTGCCCTGGGCGGCATTTAAAATTTATTCACGGCAGTCCGTGGCTGCCGCCGCGGCACTCCGCGACTGCCGTCGCGGCATTCCGTGACTGCCGCGCGGCTCTCATTGAGTACCGCGAAAAATTATTGATTGCCGTTTTTTTCGTCAACCTTACTTTAACAGATTTTTGTTTTTATCCGCCTACACATACGTATTGTACCACAAAATACGGACTTTAAAAGCAAACGGCAGTCAGAAAATGTCGGCGGCACTTAGTAAATGCCGGGCCGGCACTCAGTGACTGCCGCTCGGCACTCAGTGAGTGCCACTCGGAATTCACGGAATGCCGCAGAATTCTGCCGTGTGCCGTTTTCTGCAGAACTTCCATTTTTAGGTCTTTTCTTTCTTCCTTTTTTTCTTAAAGAAATTTATTTTTGAAGAATTTTTTCGAAAATGGTGTTTTACACCTGAATTCTCCTAAATACCTGGTATTTTCTTCTTTCTGTGAAATTTTATCGCGTTTGGAGAATTTTCTGAAGAGCTTGGAATACTTCAAATCTTTTCGGTCCTTATCATCATCGGACGTGGAGGTGACGCTCTCCTAAATTCGACGGTCGGTCAAAATTGGGGTGTTTATAGCCACACTTTAGCACAGGGGTGCCAGGGAATGTCCAGTTTGCCTCACACTTTGGTCTGGGGTACCAGGGAGTGTCCAATGCCTCACACTTTAGTACCTAATCCGCCTCGCAAATACCGGAGGTAACCTCATGCAGTATCCAGACTCGGGTACAAGGGAGTGTCCGTAGGCCACACTTTAGCACTACCATGGGTGCCAGGAAATGTCCAAGTTCGGCGTCACACACTTTAACGTTACCATGGGTGTCAGGGAGTGTCCAGTTTTGCCACCGTCACATTACAAAAATACTCTCACCGCAATCTCAACACGTCTCACTTTGGTACACAATTACTAGGGAGTGTCCACAACACAATCTCAACCACACACTCTTTACCACACTAACCATTACTCTTTTCCACACTGACTACTACCCATATACATGCACAACAAACTCCATATGAATGTCATGAAACTTTAAACATAAAGTAAATTACTGAAATATAGAAACAGCTTGCGTATGGAGATTGATAAGTCGTAATACATCATTTTAATCGTCCAAACATAACCAAATAGGATTGTGTTTTAGTAAATTTCCCAAACAGAGCTTTAAAAGTTCATAAAACATCACCCAAATAGTTCCTTAACGTAAAACAAGCAAAAAAAAACAGAAATTGTCCAAAGTCGCGCGCGCGGGCCGCTCATGCGAGGGGTTGCTCGCGTGGGCCGCTCGCATGACCCTCGCTCGCGCGATCGCGCGCGCGAGTTCAGGCAGAAGCTTCGTCTTCTTCGCTGGTTTTCCCCTGTTTTAGAAATTAAGGGGTTTTTTGATCCATTTTGCAATTTGGAAGTAAATAGGTCATGTAATATATGATTTTCTTCAGTTTTTTGCAAGGATTGGGAATCTATGATCAATTTTACTTGAATCGATCCGTAGCTCACGAATTTTATGAAAAACTGAAAGACGTCAAAACTTCGCTTTTAATATACGTCCTTATATGAATGAATTAAGCCCTTCTACTTTAAATATAGCATCTACAACATGTAATCTTTTATAATTATCTAAGAAAACGGATTTTGGTTGAGTTTGAAAAATCTTGATTTCAAGCTATGGAGTTTCAAACGTAAAACAACAATGGAGATTTTCAAACCAAGCCATATAAACAGTAAACAAGGTATGAATTACATTAGAAGTGAGTTAATAATACTCACGGAGATTAAGAGAATAGAAATAGATGTTGAGAAAGAAACCTAATTAAAGAAACCAATAAGAGCTTCAAGTTATGAAGTAGAGTTCTCTCTCTCTCTCTGAGAAGATCTCTGAAATTATGAACTCTCAACTCTCTCTTTTCTCTCTGTGCTTGAAGTGCAGAAAGTGAGAGTGTATGTGTGCATATATAGGAAGCCAATAGAACTTGGGCTCCAAGTATATTGTTGATCACTCAACAAATTGAATTGATTCTCAATTCTAAAAAAACACAACAATTATACATACATACATACAAATTACACAGATTATAAGTCCCAAACTTAAGCCAAAGGTCAAGAATAGGTGTGTAGGGGTCAAGTGTGTTTGTTTGGGAAAGTTAGCTTATGGCATAAGAATACACACACACACACAAAGCATTGCCAAACAAGGTCTAAGTCAATGATTAGTTTGCATAAATGGAAGATAAAGTGTATGTCAAATCTAACTTTACATCACTTCCAAAATCTATGGAAGTTTGACATGGCGCAGACAGTTTTAAACATAAACTGGTATTTTCGGGGCGCGGTGGTCACCACAAAAATTATAGAAAATTCATTTTAACGTAAGAAATGGTTTTCTGGTTTTATAAAAATACAGTTTGAATTAAAAGAAAACATTTTCACTATTTTGAAATATAGACTTTGAAATCCAACACAGGTATGACTTAATTTTATAAAATCGTAGTTTGACCCCAACAAGAATTTTAACTTGAAACAAATCGAGGAATAAAATTTAGAACATGAGAATTTTAATTACATAAAAGCATATATTACAAATAGAATTTAAATATGGAAATAAAATTAAAATAAATTAATTAAATGCAGGTTGTTACAGATTTCTTATAGATCCTGTGGGGAGATTAGACGTGATTTTTTCAACAACTGGCATCAAAGCATTTGGTTTGGGTGAGAGCAATGGCAGAAGAAGGAAAAGTGAAGATCGACAAATTTGATAGTACAGACTTCGGATTTTGGAAGATAAAGATAGAGGATTATCTTTATCAGAAGAAACTTTATGCTCCCCATTCAGGACAGAAGCCAGAAGGGATGAAAGATGAGGATTGGGTATTGTTAGACCAACACACCCTAGGTGTGATCCGGTTAACGTTGGCTTTAATATTGTGAACGAGAAGACGACGAAGAGTCTTATAACCGCTTTATCCAACATGTATGAGAAACCTCAACTTTCAATAAGGTATATTTGATGCGATGCTTTTTTACTTTACGTATGGGAGAAGGTGCATCTGTAGCAGAGCACCTTAATGAATTCAATATTGTAACCTCACAGTTGAGTTCAGTTGGTATTGAATTCGATGATGAGATTCGGGCTCTAGTTTTACTATTTTCTTTGTCGGATAGTTCAAATGGGACTGTCACAGTTGTTAGTAGTGCTTCCGGGAGCAATACACTAAGTATGGTGATATCTGTGACGTGGTTCTCAGCGAAGAAATTCGGAAGAGAGAATCGAGTGAATCATCTGGGTCAACATTGAGTATAGAAAGTAGAGAGAAAGCAACGGGGAGGAATGCGAACCAGGGAAGATCAACATCAAAGAGGGGGAGGTTTAAAGGAAAAGTAAAGGCTACCGATGCAGAATGTTAGGACTACAGAAAGAAGGGTCATTTCAGTAGAGACTGTCGCATGAAAATAGGTGATAAAGGGAATGGGAATAATAAGAAGCAGGATTCCGCAAATGCAGTGACCAGTGATGTTGAAGATGCTCTTATTCTGTCTCTTGATACTCATTCAGAATCTTGGGTTATAGATTCAGGAGCCTCTTTCATGCCACATCGAACATAGAATTCATGGAGGACTATGTTCGGGGTGACTTCCGGAGGGTTTATCTTGGGGATGATAAACCTTGCAATATTATTGGTAAGCTTGTGGTAACTGTGAAGTTACCCAATGGAGCGATGTGGAAATTAAATGAAGTTAGGCATGTGCCATGCTTGAAGAGGATTTAGATTTTTGTGAGCTAACTTGCTAGTGTAGGATGCACTATGACGTTTTTCAATGATGATTGGAAGGTTACCAAGGGAGCCATGGTGTTGGCTCGGGGTAAAAGGGAGAGTACTCTACATTTGACTGCGGGAGAAGAGATGCCATATCGGTTGCTGAGTCAAGCAATAAGTCCAATCTATGACACTGCATACTTAGACATATGAACGAGAAGGGGATTAAAGTTCTACAGTCAAAGGGATAGCTACAAGGCCTAAAATCAATGGAGATTGACTTCTGTGAAGATTGTATCTTTAGGAAACAGAGGAATGTGAGTTTTTTAAAGACTGGGAAAAGTTTGAAAACGGAGAGGTATAGGTCGTTCATACCGATGTATAGGGACCGTCTGCAGTTACAACACTTGGAGGCATGAGGTACTATGTGACTTTCATTAACAATTCTTCTAGAAAGGTATGGGTTTATTTCTTAAAGAATAAATCAGATGTCTATTGCAATTTTAAGAAGTGGAAAGTCTTGGTGGAAAATGAGAGGGGTTTGAAAATTAAATGCCTTAGATCCAACAATGGAAGGGAGTACAAAGCAGTGCGTTCATTAAGTTTTGTTCAAACAATGGAATTAGGATGGAGAAGACTATTCCAAGGACCTCGCAGTAAAATTGCATAGCCGAACGCATGAATAGAACTTTGAATAAATGAGCCAGAAGTATGAGGATACATTCTGGGTTGCCCAAAATATTTTGGGTGGATGCAGGTAACATGGTTGCACAACTTATCAATCATGGACCATCGGTTCCTTTGGATGGGTGGTTACCGGAGGAGGTTTAGAGCAGGAAGGATGTAAATCTTTTGTACTTGTATATTTAATTGTGTTTCATATACGCATATTGACTCTGACACTAGGAGTAAGCTGGACCCTAAATCGAGGAAGTACAATTTGGTTATGGCACGGATGAGTTTGGGTATCAATTTTGGGATGACTAAAATCAAAAAATCATTAGAAGCCAGTATGTCATATTCAATGAGAGTGTGATGTACAAGGATAGGATGGGTACAGAGTCAAGCAGCACGGAAGATTACGTTGAGAAGATTGGGTATGTTGACTTAGAGGAGCCCTCAGAAATTGAAGAATTTGGGGATGAGAACACACCGGCAAACACAGTTCCTCGGTAAGTGCCAGTCATACCAGATTCTAAGGTGAGGTGATCTTCTAGAGTCTCTAAACCTACACAGAGGTATTCTCCATCTTTGTATTATTTGTTATTGACAGATAGTGATGAACCAGAAAGTTATGAAAAAGCACTACAAGTGGATGATTCGGTCAAGTGGGGAGTTAGCATGAAAGATGAGATAGACTCAATCATGTCAAATGAGACATGGGAACATACCGAGTCACCAAAGGGAAAGAAGGCACTTCACAACAAATGAGTTTATAGGTTAAAGGAAGAGCATGATGGTAGCAAGTGCAACAAGGTGAGATTGGAGGTAAAGGGGTTTAAAAAAAAGCAAGGTATTGATTATACCGCGATTTTCTCTCAGGTTATGAAGCTGACCACAATCAGGGTGGTTTTAAGCATAGTGGCAGCGAAGGACTTACATGAGCAGCTAGATGTGAAGATGGCTTTTCTCCACGCTGATTTAGATGAAGAAATCTACATGAAGCAACCGCTAGGGTTTGAAACAACTAGTAGAGAGAAAATGGTTTTCAAGCTCATGAAAATCTTATACGGTTTGAAGAAAGCACCTCGACAGTAGTATAAGAAGTTCGATAGTTTTATGGGTACAAGTGGCTTCACAAGGTGTCAAGCAGGCCATTGTTGTTATTTGAAGAGATTTGAGAGTGATTTCATCATTTTGTTCTTGTATGTTGATGACATGTTGTTAGCAGGATCAAGCATTCAACATTAAAATAATTTGAAGAGTCAGCTGTCTGAGCACTTTGCAATGAAAGATCAGGGCGGAGCTAAACGAATCCTAGGGTTGAGGATTAGCAGGGACAAAGAAGTGGGTTCGTTGAAACTTTCACAAGAGGAGTACGTGAAGAGGGTTCTTAGAGGGTTTATGGAAGATGCAAAACCAGTGGGTTCTCCTTTGGATAGTAATTTTAGGCTATCAAAAGAACAATGCTCAGAAACCAAAGAAGAACGGAAGTATATGGAAAGAGTTCCACACGCTTCGGCTGTTGGGAGCCTCATGTATGCCATGGGATGTACACGTCCAGACATGGCACATGTAGTGGGAGTTGTGAGTAGGTACATGAGCAATCCGGGCAAGAAGCATTGGGAGGCATTGAAGTGGGTTCTTAGGTATTTGAGGAGCACTTCAGAGATGGCTCTTTGATTTAAAGGAGCAAATATGGTACTGTAAGGTTATGTTGACGTGGATTTGGCCAGTAATGTGGACAACAGAAAGAGTACAATGAGGTATGTTTATATTTTGGGTGGTACGACTATCAGTTGGGTATCTCAATTACAGAAGATCGTAGCTTTCTCCACTACTAAAGCAGAGTATATTGCCGTGATAAAGGCAAACAAGGAGATGAGATAAGCAACCTGCAAACAAATGTTTAGGGAAAAAATTCTAGATTGTGCTTTGTACATGAACTTGCAATTCGTATATTATCTCGCGAAGTAAAGTAAATACATGGCATAAAGAACAATATACCATTATGTTAAGAAATGAAAGTACCGTAGTGTTTTGAAGTATGAAGACTTCGACCCGATGACACTACACCAAAAAGGCTAAACTGGAACTGTTTAAAACACTGCTTGACCAAATTTTGCACAGACCAAATATGGGGGATCCAAATTTTTTGGCACTGTTGAAAATAGTGCCAGATTTTGGTCAAAGGGTACCATATTTAGAGATTTGGCACCTTTTATTGGCACTGTTTAAAACAGTGCTAGAATTTTGAGATAGCTTGTCGACACGTGGCAACTTGTGGTCTTGCCACATACCGGGTACATTAATCTGGCACACTTTTGGCACTTCTATAAACAGTGTCAATTTTTTCTTCACTTTAAAAAAATATTTAATCTGGCACAGTTTTGAGCAGTGCCAGATCATTTTTTAAGGAAAAAAAAAAATAAGAATTTGGCAGGAGCACAACACCAACAAAAAATAGGCAATATCACCTGTATCACAAATAGCATTTATAATCACAACTATAGCAATCCATATAATAAACTATTTCACTTGTGAACCACACTACTAATTCTACACCTTCCCAAATAGAAAGATCAAGAGTTTTGGTACAATCACAACAAAAACCTAAAATTATTATACTTACAGTAAAAACCTACCAACGAACACCACTAAAATAGTTATTCTACACATTTGTTCTACCACTTGCCTATTTTGTATTTGCTCTAAATGTTCTGCATAATATTGTGCTTCCAGAGATCATAGCTGAATGTTACCCTTGGTTAGTTAGCAAGGATTCAGTAATTTCATTTCCAAAGGCTGCAAGAGAAAATAAATTTTTTGTAAGTCCGAGAATGCAACGAAAGGAAAGTTGGTTTCAAAAGATATTAGCTGCCTCAATTATCTATGCACCGCATTATTAACTAACTATGATGGTATCCTAAAGGCTCTGTTTTGTCCATGGATTTAGCAAGCGAAATGAAAAGAAATCACAGAGAAAAATACTTTTTTTTACGTTTGTTTAATACAGAATCCATATGAAGAAGAATAGATTAATATTATTGAAATTTGTGGATCACTCCCATTCCTCCTTTTCTTGAATTTCTATATATTATATTACAAAGTTCTTCAATTTCTAATGGTATTTAAGTTGACGGGAAAATAAATACTAGGGGAATAGTTTTCCTTCACATTTTCACTCACCTTAACTTTTTCTTCCTCAATCTACAAACAAAACGGAGCCTTTTGGTTTCTTTTTTTTTTCCTTTTGGGGGAAACAAAAACAAACACAATTTGGGATGACTTGATTGGGGTGTGACTGTTTGGATACCTTTTTCATAGGTTTTTTTTAACAAATCCTATTCCAGTTTTAAACTAGCTTTTTCAAGCATTTCTTACGCCAAAAAGTGATTATTTCAATATCTAATACAAATAGGCAAACGGGCACCACATTACCTGCAAGGGTGGGATCCCCATTTGATAAAGGCATAGTATCCAATGAAGATGGATGTGGTAGTAGCTGAAGCATTGAATTTATCAGAGAAGTAGCCCAGCTAGAATACCACTAGCAATGCCTCCTATATCAAAAAGAGTTGAAAGATTTCCAGCTATTTTCACAGATACATGCTTTCTACCAATAACTGCAAGAATAATGAAAAAGTACGAAATGAGAAACTTGAAAGGGAGTCACTGCAAAGATCTAAACACATTTTAGCATATTCTTAAGTGGCCTTGTGCCTATCAAAATGAGAACTACATTAGGCAAAAGAGAGAGGCCAAGTAGTATTAACTTATCATGAAAAACACACCAGGCCCAATGAGAACTACGTAAGTCCATAACGAAAAAGAGAAAGGGCATACAGTATTGTCATTCAATCTCAATGTCTGCTGCACAATTCTTCCTATACTAAAAAATGAAACAAAAAAAAAAAAAACAAAAAAGAGATGTAGTGGAAAGCAGTCATTCCATGTTCATCCTATGATTTTAAACCAAATATTGAGCACAAGGAAAAAAATACCTTATCAGAAATCTTCAAGCTACTTGCAATCCGCTGTGAAAGGTGTACAACTTTTAAACCATTTGGGAAACAATTATGGGATTCAAGTTATCAAGAATTCAACTAAAGGCAATATATGTCCTCCTTGGGTCATTAAAATATTACTCCCCCTTGCGTTTTGGTAGTAACAATATATGGCTTTCTAAAGTCAAAGTCTTTCTACCCTTCTGATATTTGAATATAGTGAACTGGTGTGAGAGGCTGTGGAAGTAGGCAAATTTGGCCGAACCACTGGGTATATCTTGTGTCACGGTTTCTCTGTTTCTCGTTTCTTTGTGTGTTTGCATTGTGTGTTATAGGTTATATTCGCAACAAGAAATGCTGTATTTTAGTACCACTTCAAAAACAAATATTGCATTAACATGTAATTCATGTAGTGGTGTGATTGGTGCTGTTATACTATTTAATTCACTCCTCAACTTATGTTTATATATTAGATTATTCAAGCATTTACTTGGTTATTTTTAATGGTTACTTGGTTATTTTTAATGGTTCTTTGGTGTTTTGTAAGGTTAAAGACCCTTAATAAATGTTTGGAAGCAAAACGGAGCAAAAACGAAGTTATATATTTTAAGTTTCTAGTATTTTGTAAGCATAGGAGAAACATATTACCAAATTGTTTTAAGGGAGATTTAGTAGAAACTCTATGTTTAGGAACTTTTTTGGTGTTTGATCTAGTCAACAAATTAATTTAATGAAAACTCCATATAATTTTTTTTTGGACAAAATTGCCCTATTCGTGAAACTCACGTACGCTCCTTCATTTTGAGCAAACAGTGACAACGTCACTTTCCAAACAAACTTTTCAAAAAAATTCCAAACTTTAAAAATTCATAACTTTTGATCTAGAAATTTTTTTTTGTAAAATTAATATTTTTGGAACCTACTCGACGAGATCTATCAAACAAGTACCATTGTCGTTATCAAATTCTGGAAAAAAAAATTAAAAAAAAAATAATAAAAAAAAAAAGTTATGTGAAATTTCACACTGAAAAATGTTATGTGAAATTTCATATAACTTGTTTCTGTGTGAAATTTTGTTCCAGAAAGAAGTCATGTGAAATTTCACACAGAAAAAGGTTATGTGAAATTTCACATAACTTTTTTTTGTGTGAAAATTTGTTCCAGAGAGAGAGAGAGTGTAATACCCTGTATCTTTGTAGTATATTATGTGATGAAGACCCTGTATGTTTCTTTTAATACTTGTATGAGCTTGGCCTTACTTGGCATAATTTGGATACCAATCGATTGACAAGTTTTCCAATCGATTGCCTTATTTTGGATACCAATCGATTGAACTTTATCCAATCGATTGCTTTTATCAATCGATTGACACTTATGCCAATCGATTGGAGGCAGCTGGGCAGATTCTTTTGCTCTGGCTGAGGAGAGGCCATGTGAACACTTTCTCCCTATATATATCAGCTCATTCCTGCGTTTTTGGGGTTCCAAGAAATCAGAGAGAGTGAGAGGGAGTGTTTGTGTGTGTTTATATATATATAAACACTCATATATATATACACACATATATACATATATTCATACACTCACACACACACAGAGATGGATTGAGAGAAGAAGAAGGTCAGCAAGATAGAGAGAAAGGGAGAAGAAGAAGAAGAAGACAGAGAAGCAAGATAGAGAGAGAGGAAGACCACCATTGGAGCTTCCAAAGCTCAAACACACACAACCAAACACGCGCTTAACGCCTAAGGTGAGTTTTAAACTCACTTGGTAGCTCTATGTTGAGGTTACAGTATGTTTGAATGAAAAAATGGAGTGTAAACCATGTATTCTCGTTTATATATTGCTGGCTAGTCTTCTCTGTGAAGAAGACGAAGTATCAATCGATTGATATTTTATCCAATCGATTGACATCTTTCAGGTCCCAATCGATTGACACTTTGTGCAATCGATTGGCATGGATTGTGATCCAATCGATTGAACCTTTTATCAATCGATTGACACTACTTCTATGCCAATCGATTGAATCTTTTTCCAATCGATTGATGCCACTTTTATACCAATCGATTGAACCTCTATACCAATCGATTGGAAGCTTCAGAATACTGTTTCCTTATAATAACTGTTTAGTTGTTTATTTACTGTTCAGTATTTCCCAGCATGCTTTATTATTGTAATACAGACATGATAATGAGTTAATGCAGCGTAGGATCGTAGTAACAACAAGATTAACGGATTATGTTTATGATGTTAGATAACGGAATAGTCATGAATCCTTTGGAGTTAACGTTCATTTCATTCAGAGTAGTCGGGCCACATTGGGATTGTCATGTATCGGTGATAGAGTTGAACTTAAGTAGGTTTGCTAAGATTCGGGAAATTTGCGTGGGCGGGCTTTGGTCGATCATATGTTCTTAAACGCGGTAGATAGACGAAGGTGTCTATGACTTGCGGTGAACCGGACCATTTTCCCTAAGATAGCCAGATGATCTAATCATATGTTCTTAAAAGCGGTAGACAGACGAAGGTGTCCATGACATGCGGTGGACCGTGATCACTGGTAGACGTCGCTAAGTCATGGAATAGAATGATGTACTGTTGCTTAAAGCGTTATATCCCTGACATGCGGTGAACTGTGCATATGTTCTTAAAAGCGGGGGATGGACTAACGTGGTATCCATGACATGCAGTGAACTGTGCATATGTTCTTAAAAGCGGTGGATGAGCAATGGTGTGTTATAGAGTTGAACTACTGTCGAGTCTGTTCCCCTATCAGGACGCGTTGTCGATCTTAAAATAAATAGGATGACAGTAATCGGATCATTGGTTTGATTAAAGGAGTTACCCTCACTGAACTCTAATTTGGTTACGATTTATAACTTGTAATAACTTCAATAGTTGATACCCTGTTAGTATCTAACTCACTCAGCTTTCATTAAGCTGACGGCGTTTATGCCGCTGGACATTTCTACGTTCTAGCGCACCCTGGTTATGACTATACAGGTGAAGGGCCTGCAGGAGAAGACTACTATGCCGATGACGGAGTCCCTGTGGAGGATTTCCCCGACGGAGGTCAAACCGAAGAAGACTACTACGCCGAGGACTACCTTTACGCCAACTGAAGACTAGACTAGAATTGTAGCTAATTGTCTTTACCGTTTTAGAACCCTTTTTGTAGTCAGGCATATGTTGCCTTGGCATTTGTACTTCCGCTGTCTTATATTTGATTCAAGACTCGGATGTGTAATAGTTAGTAATTTTTGTTGACTTTATGTTACGTTGTGATCAGAACCTAGACTTCATTCGTGTTACACTATTACTTTTTGTTGCTTAGTACTGCGTGGTGTGGACAATCATGTGACTTCACCCGTCGCTGCCTTTGGACCCAAAAAGGAAATTTATTTTTCTCTATTTTTGCCGTTCCGATGTGTGACAGGATTTTTGGTATCAGAGCCTAGGTTGTATACCTTTTCGCTCACAGATTGTCCCACACCATCTGGTCCTAGAACCTTGAGATTCTATAGATGAGTATTAAGAATAGTTCTGACTTAAGGTAGTCCCTTTTCAGGTAGCATGGCACCGCCGCTGTTCGTTCCAAACGAGTTTGGAGGACACTATGTGTATGAGAGGAGTATTGCGCCAGCAGATCCATAGTACTACGCTTGGAAGGTTAGGCAGAGAGCTATTGCAAAGACAGAGCGGGACATGCGGATTGAGCAGCAGAGATTTGGGACCCAGGACCCAGAAGTGATACGTCGGGAGATGATCTACCGCAAGGAGACCTTCAAACGCATCGAGGAGGATTCTCTACTGATGTTACGAGACCGTTCTTTGTACCAGGTTCTACTTGCAGAGGTTAGAACAGCCCCTCCACCACCCCCGACAGAGCCACCACCCCAGACACCTCCACCCCCACCGGAGGAGGACATGGCTGATGCACCCCCAGCAGATGAGGATCCGGAGGATGATGATGAGAGCGATGGCGACGATGAGCCAGAGGATGACGATGAGGAGATGGAAGATGAGGAGGACGAGGACACCAATGACGAGGAGTCGGAGTATGATCCGAAGGAGGAGGACCCCGAGGACCCAGCCGGTATGGATGTGCCAGTTGGCGTGGATATTGTAGTTGTAGAGGGTTATCCAATAGGGGAGGAGGAGGTAGCCGCCGATGATGACGCAGGTGATGATGTAATAGTACCAGTCTTACCAGGAGGAGTTATAGCACAGCTGGCAGTTGAGTGGGCTGCAGAGATGGCTGCACATCCCCATGGATTTGAGATTGGAGCACCAGAGTTGGCACAGGCTATGGTACAGGCTGAGGCACTTGCAGCCGCATTTGATGCAGCCTAGGCTGACATGGCCGCTGATGCAGGGGATTTGGGAGCTGTTGTGGAGCATGATGGACCCGAGCTGATTGAGGATGTTGTGATAGAGGATGAGGACATGATGGATGACGATGATATGGATGAGGATGATGTTTTATCTGAGGTTGCCCCAGAGGACGAGGCTTCCATCTATGGATCCGATGTGGACAACTTTTGAGTCCAGTACCTTTAGGACTTAGACTTTTACGTTTGACTTTAGGACATATTGTCCACTTACTTTTGACGCTTACATAGACAGCTATGGACCATAGCCTTTTTGTATAGGTAGCCACCAGTAGTGGTCTTGTGTATATCTTTCCTTTTGTTTAGATCTTGTATAGGACCATGTACTACGCGGTACACAGATGATCTGTTGTGTACTCCGCTGTACATCTTTTGGGTATATATATATATGGCAGATCGTTTCTCTTGATTATTTCTGTTATCGTCTCATTATTATGTTATGGCTGTGATTTTGATCCATGTTATGCTTTTTGTTAATTAATTATGGTCATTTCCCCGTGAAGATTGTCCGCTAATCGTTAGGTCCTTCATAGGTACACCTCACACGGATCACTATGGTGGGACCCACAAGGAACCAAGCACGACTGGGAGCACCCATTCCCGAGGGTATGGACCCAACTGGAGTCTTCGAAGCTTTCATGCAACGGATGGACCACATCGGCGATACCTACAACCATGCCACCAATAACAACGGCAACAACCACGTTGTCCCTCCAAGACAGGCAGGCGATAAGCTGTTGGAACGATTTCGTGGCCTGCGACCCGAGAAGTTCGACGGCATGGCAGAGTCCTGGAAAGCAGAGCAATGGATACGAGAGTTGGAGCTAATCTTTGAAGCCCTGGAGTGCAGTGAGCTTGACAAGAGACGTCTAGCCGCATTTCAACTGACTTACTCCGCTGCGGACTGGTGGGAGGCCGAGAGAGCCACAATTGGGATCGACGCTGCAAGGAGAATGCCTTGGGAAGCATTCAAGACTCGATTTCTCGAGAAGTATTTCCCTGAGGACGAAAGAGACCAACAAGAGAGGAATTTCCTGAGTCTAACCCAAGGAAACTGGACAGTCAGGGAGTATACTACACAATTCGAGCGACTTTCTCGTTTCGCTCCGCATATGATTGACACCTCTGCCAAGAAGGTCAAGCGATTCCACCAAGGACTCAACCCACACCTCCGGCACATGATGATAGGCCATCTGGGCCAGTCGTTTAAAGGGATTGTCCGTCTTGCTTCAAGTTTGGAAAAGGATGCTTACACTGTGCAAGGACCACAAGCGAATCGACCTCCACCCAGGACCTTCCAACCAAGGAACTTTCCCGCACAATCATCGAGGAGCAATCAAGGATGGAAACCCCAGACCAACAACTTCCAGGGAACCAAGCACACATGGGATGGGACAAGGAAGCCCCAAGCTAATTTTCCTCGACAGCAGAATCAACAGCGAGGACCACCTCAGGCACAGCCCGCCGCCCAGCGACAGAACACTGATGGATGTTTCAACTGTGGAGTGCCCGGACATATTGCAAGGTATTGCACAGCCCCCAAGACCAACCGCCGTAATGACCTCGTCTGCCGCAACTGTAACAAGCCTGGTCACATAAGCAAAGATTGTCGAGCACCACGTGGAGGCTACTATGGGGCGCCTGCTCAAGGACAGCAAGGACAGGTTAGGGTGAATGCCATCATTCCTGACAATGCAGGGTATAATGTTGAGGAACAGCAGAACTTGGAAGGTACACTCATTTTATTTCACTGTCAAGTTAGAGCTTTGTTTGATACCGGTGCCGCCTGTTCTTTCATAGCTATTAAGATGGTACGTGATTTGGGATTGCTACCCCTAGCACTTGAGCCGACCCTTAATGCCGTTTTGCCCTTGGGAGTATCCGTTAGGTTAGGTAAGGTGTGCAAGGATTGTCCCTTGACACTAGAGGATAGAAATCTTTCGGCAGACTTGATAGTCTTATCAATGTCTGAGTTCGACGTGATCCTAGGAATGGATTGGCTTACTAAGTATGGTGCTAACCTGGATTGTGTTAGTCGGACCATTGTCTTTTCGACGCCTGGTTGCCCGCAGATCAGATTTCAGTGCCAACCGTTGAGCGACATGTTTATCACGAGCTGCCTAGCCACGATTAAGACTTCAAGCACGGAGCTTACTATCAACCAGATCCCCGTTATTCAAGACTTTGAAGATGTGTTCCGAAGTATCTCAGGACTTCCACCGAAGAGAGAGATAGACTTCTGCATTGAGTTAGCACCCGGAACGTTGCCGATTTCCAAGACCCCGTATCGGATGGCGCCAACAGAAATGTTAGAATTGAAGAAGCAAGTTCAGGAACTTGAAGACTTAGTTTTTGTTTGCCCCAGTACATCGCCTTGGGGAGCACCAGTTCTATTTGTGAAAAAGAAAGATGAAGAGCTACGACTCTGTATCGACTACAGGAAGCTGAATAAAGTCACGATCAAGAATAGATACCCACTTCCCCGGATAGACGACCTGTTCGATAAACTGCAAGGATCAAGGATATTCTCGAAAATTGATTTGCGTTCAAGATACCATCAATTGCTAGTTCGACCGAAAGACATACCAAAAACTGCCTTCAGGACGAGATATGGACACTACGAGTTTTTAGTGATGTCTTTTGGATTGACTAATGCCCCGACAGTATTCATGGACCTAATGAATAGAGTATTCAGACCCTATCTGGATTAATTCATTATAGTATTCATTGACGACATTCTAATTTATTCAAGGACGGAAGAGGAACATAAGAAGCATCTACAAATTGCTCTACAGACTCTCAGAGACAATAGTCTGTATGCAAAATTCAGCAAATGTGAATTCTGGCTTCAGGAAGTTAAATTCCTGGGACACGTGATATCACAGGATGGGATTTCCGTAGACTCATCTAAGATCGATGCAGTCTTGAGCTGGAACAGACCAACCAACGCGACCGAAGTTAGGAGTTTCCTTGGATTGGCAGGGTATTACCGGAGATTTGTGGAAGGATTCTCTAGAATCGCAGGACCGTTGACAAGCCTGACTAGGAAGGAGACGAAGTACGAATGGACTGATAAACATGAGGATGCATTTCGGGAATTGAAAGAGAGACTAACCTCAGCACCCGTGCTTGTGATACCTAAGAGTGGTGAACAATTCATAATCTATAGTGATGCATCACACCAAGGACTTAGTTGTGTGCTAATGCAAGAGGGGAATGTCATCGCATACGGATCAAGACAATTGAAGCCGCATGAGAAGAACTATCCGACGCACGACTTGGAACTAGCTGCAATCGTGTTCGCCCTGAAGATTTGGAGACACTATTTGTATGGAGAAAAGTTTGACTTATTCTCAGATCACAAGAGTTTAAGGTACCTGTTCTCTCAGAAGGAGTTGAACATGCGACAACGGAGATGGATGGAACTACTCAAGGATTACGACTTCTCTTTGCAATACCACCCGGGTAAAGCAAATGTTGTAGCCGACGCTCTAAGCCGGAGGCCACGCCTTTTGGTTGCTTCGATTTTGATTAGAGAATGGCGAGCAATGGAGACGTTAGACGAAATCGACCTTCGACCAGTGGAATCAGGAGAAGGACAACACCTTGGATGTCTTGTCGTACAACCGACTCTCATCAGCCGCATCTTGGAAGCTCAACAGTCGAACGAGGATTTCAAGTTATGGTTTGCTAAGATGTCCGCAACGGAACTAGAGATATGGAGTATTAGTACGGACGGAGCACTGAGATGCAAAGGTAGACTCTGTGTGCCAAATGACGATGGTCTCAGGAAGAACATTCTGGATGAAGCACACAAGTCAAGGATGACTATCCACCCAGGAGGAAACAAGATGTATAAGGACTTGAAGAGAAACTTTTGGTGGGAAGGAATGAAGCGAGAAGTGGCCGAGTATGTATCGCAATGTCTTATTTGCAAACAAGTGAAGGCAGAGCATCAGAAACCACCTGGACTCCTACAACCACTACCAATTCCCCAATGGAAATGGGAGCACATCACCATGGATTTTGTGGTTGGATTGCCAAAGTCTCAGCAAAACCACGACGCTATTTGGGTAATAGTGGATCGACTCACCAAGTCAGCACATTTTATCGCCTACAGCATGACGTACCATATTGAAAGATTGAGCCGGATGTATCTACAGCAAGTAGTGCGACTGCACGGTGTACCTGTCTCAATAGTTTCAGATCGAGATTCACGCTTCACCGCAGAATTCTGGAAAAGCCTTCAGACAGCAATGGGAACTTCATTGAATTTGAGTTCAGCCTTTCATCCACAGACAGACGGTCAGACCGAACGAGTCAATCAAGTGATGGAGGATATGTTGCGAACCTGTGTCGTTGAATTCGAGAATTCATGGGAGACGCATCTACCTTTGATCGAGTTTGCCTACAACAACAACTACCACATGAGCATAGGGATGGCGCCGTTTGAAGCTTTGTATGGAAGACCTTGCCGATCGCCGCTATGTTAGGCCGAAGTCGGAGATACTCAACTACTTGGGCCTGAGATGATTCGAGAAACCAGCGAGAAGATCCAGATTGTACGAGAAAAGATGAAGACAGCGCAATCCAGACACAAGAGCTATGCCGACAAACGACGGAAAGATCTAGAGTTTGCAGTTGGAGATCATGTGCTACTCAAAGTCTCGCCAGTTCGAGGTATCGTCAGATTCGGACAGAAAAGAGGCAAGTTGTCGCCGCGATTCATTGGACCGTTTGAGATCCTAGAACGTGTTGGGAAGGTTGCTTATCGACTTGCATTGCCGCCAAAGATGTCAGGAGTACACAACGTTTTCCACATCAGCATGTTGAGGAAATGTGCCCACAACCCGGCGCACGAGATCAGTTTTGAAGATATCGAGGTGAACGAGAACGTGACATACAACGAAGGACCAGTGCGTATTCTAGACCGAGGAGTGAAGAAGCTCAGAAACAAGGAGATCCCGCTAGTGAAGGTTCAGTGGAAGCACCACGACGAAGGAGAAGCTTCATGGGAGCTGGAGTCAGAAATGCGAGAGAAGTTTCCATTTTTGTTTTAACCCTGTTCGTTTCGGATTTCGAGGATGAAATCTTTAATGAGTGGTGGATGATGTAATACCCTGTATCTTTGTAGTATATTATGTGATGAAGACCCTGTATGTTTCTTTTAATACTTGTATGAGCTTGGCCTTACCTTGGTATAATTTGGATACCAATTGATTGACAAGTTTTCCAATCGATTGCCTTATTTTGGATACCAATCGATTGAACTTTATCCAATCGATTGCTTTTATCAATCGATTGACACTTATGCCAATCGATTGGAGGCAGCTGGGCAGATTCTTTTGCTCTGGCTGAGGAGAGGCCATGTGAACACTTTCTCCCTATATATATCAGCTCATTCCTGCGTTTTTGGGGTTCCAAGAAATCAGAGAGAGTGAGAGGGAGTGTTTGTGTGTGTTTATATATATATAAACACTCATATATATATACACACATATATACATATATTCATACACTCACACACACACAGAGATGGATTGAGAGAAGAAGAAGGTCAGCAAGATAGAGAGAAAGGGAGAAGAAGAAGAAGAAGACAGAGAAGCAAGATAGAGAGAGAGGAAGACCACCATTGGAGCTTCCAAAGCTCAAACACACACAACCAAACACGCCCTTAACGCCTAAGGTGAGTTTTAAACTCACTTGGTAGCTCTATGTTGAGGTTACAGTATGTTTGAATGAAGAAATGGAGTGTAAACCATGTATTCTCGTTTATATATTGCTGGACAGTCTTCTCTGTGAAGAAGACGAAGTATCAATCGATTGATATTTTATCCAATCGATTGACATCTTTCAGGTCCCAATCGATTGACACTTTGTGCAATCGATTGGCATGGATTGTGATCCAATCGATTGAACCTTTTATCAATCGATTGACACTACTTCTATGTCAATCGATTGAATCTTTTTCCAATCGATTGATGCCACTTTTATACCAATCGATTGAACCTCTATACCAATCGATTGGAAGCTTCAGAATACTGTTTCCTTATAATAACTGTTTAGTTGTTTATTTACTGTTCAGTATTTCCAAGCATGCTTTATTATTGTAACACAGACATGATAATGAGTTAATGCAGCGTAGGATCGTAGTAACAACAAGATTAACGGATAATGTTTATGATGTTAGATAACGGAATAGTCGTGAATCCTTTGGAGTTAACGTTCATTTCATTCAGAGTAGTCGGGGCACATTGGGATTGTCATGTATCGGTGATAGAGTTGAACTTAAGTAGGTTTGCTAAGATTCGGGAAATTTGCGTGGGCGGGCTTTGGTCGATCATATGTTCTTAAAAGCGGTAGACAGACGAAGGTGTCTATGACTTGCAGTGAACCGGACCATTTGCCCTAAGATAGCCAGATGATCTAATCATATGTTCTTAAAAGCGGTAGACAGACGAAGGTGTCTATGACATGCAGTGGACCGTGATCACTGGTAGACGTCGCTAAGTCGTGGCATAGAATGATGTACTGTTGCTTAAAGCGTTATATCCCTGACATGCGGCGAACTGTGCATATGTTCTTAAAAGCGGGGGATGGACTAACGTGGTATCCATGACATGCGGTGAACTGTGCATATGTTCTTAAAAGAGGTGGATGAGCAATGGTGTGTTATAGAGTTGAACTACTGTCGAGTCTGTTCCCCTATCAGGACGCGTTGTCGATCTTAAAATGAATAGGATGACAGTAATCGGATCATTGGTTTGATTAAAGGAGTTACCCTCACTGAACTCTAATTTGGTTACGATTTATAACTTGTAATAAATTCAATAGTTGATACCCTGTTAGTATCTAACTCACTCAGCTTTCATTAAGCTGACGGCGTTTATGCCGCTGGACATTTCTACGTTCCAGCGCACCCTGGTTATGACTATACAGGTGAAGGGCCTGCAAGAGAAGACTACTATGTCGGTGACGGAGTCCCTGTGGAGGATTTCCCCGACGGAGGTCAGACCGAAGAAGACTACTACGCCGAGGACTACCTTTACGCCAACTGAAGACTAGACTAGAATTGTAGCTAATTGTCTTTACCGTTTTAGAACCCTTTTTGTAGTCAGGCATATGTTGCCTTGGCATTTGTACTTCCGTTGTCTTATATTTGATTCAAGACTCTGATGTGTAATAGTTAATAACTTCTGTTGACTTTATGTTACGTTGTGATCAGAACCTAGACTTCATTCGTGTTACACTATTACTTCTTGTTGCTTAGTACTGCGTGGTGTGGACAATCATGTGACTTCACCCGTCGCTGCCTTTGGACCCAAAAAGGAAATTTATTTTTCTCTATTTTTGCCGTTCCGGGGCGTGAGAGAGAGAGAGAGACAGAGAGACAGAGAGAGGTTGTAGTCTCAGCATTTCTCTAGAATTAATTATGTAAAAGTTTCACATAACTTTTTGTTTTGCATAACTTTTTTTAGTGTTAAATTTCACACAACTCTTTTGAGTGTGAAATTTTATTCCAGAAAGAGCGAAACAGAGACTCAAGTTTTTGACAAAAGTTATGTGAAATTTCACACAACTATCTATGTCACGCCCCGGCGTAGCCAAAATATGGAAAAATTTAAAATTTTCATCTTGGACCCTGAGGCACGTGACTGGTTACAGTACCAAATTGTCCTCATCAAATGCTAATAATAAACAACATAACGAAAGGGATAAAACCAACAGCAGCTAACAAAGATATATTATAATAAGAGGCCACAATACTAGTTAACTATTACATCATGGTAGATACATCAGAGTCTTATGGCTCTAGGGCATTACAGAACTATTACAAAAGATAGATGAAGTCCTCTGCTAGAGGTTACAACCAAAAACATTTACAAAGACATCTACTAGTCTTCTCTCTAACTAGCATATCCATAGCCATCTTCGGTATACTCTTCCTCCATGATCTCCTCTTGCGTAGCATCACCCGTGTACTCATCACCTGGATAAGCTGGACATGGGAATGTCCAGCGACATGAACGTCGTCAGCTTATGAAAGCTGAGTGAGAAAACTAAATCAAATGGAACTTATATAGTCACACACAATAAGAAATATATTTACTATTTTTTTATTACGTCTATTAAAGTTCTCTCACGTTCTCACCGTCGGACTACAACAACTTACGTGCCCATACAGGCATTCGAAGAGAAAAATAAACAATCGATATAACTCGCTTCTACATCTCGGAACATTATCACAGTCCATTACCGAAGTCTATTTCGGAGTCCCAACTCCAATTAACAACACTAAAAAGGCTGTCACAATTGCACAACTAAATTACTTTGTACTTGCCAATTGTAACCAATCCCTCTTTCGTTAACCAAACCATCTTACACTGATCAAACCATCTTTTACTTACCAAAACCATCTCGCACTGACTAAACCATCTTTCATTAACCCAAAACACTTGTAACCTTCACTTTGTCACGAAGAACCACCACTTCTCCATCACAAAGAACCGAAGCGTTTACGGAGTGTAAGAACATCCATTCCATCACTAAGAACCGAAAGGAGTCATCACTCTAAGAAATACCGTTTCATCATCACGAAGAACCGAAACGTTTACGGAGTGCAAGAACTTCCATTCCATCACTAAGAACCGAAAGGAGTCATCACTCTAAGAAATACCGTTTCATCATCACAAAGAACCGAAACGTTTACGGAGTGCAAGAACTTCCATTCCATCACTAAGAACTGAAAGGAGTCTTCACTCTAAGAAATACCGTTTCATCATCACGAAGAACCGAAACGTTTACGGAGTGCAAGAACTTCCATTCCATCACTAAGAACCGAAAGGAGTCTTCACTCTAAGAAATACCGTTTCATCATCACGAAGAACCGAAACGTTTACGGAGTGCAAGAACTTCCATTCCATCACTAAGAACCGAAAGGAGTCTTCACTCTAAGAAATACCGTTTCATCATCACGAAGAACCGAAACGTTTACGGAGTGCAAGAACTTCCATTCCATCACTAAGAACCGAAAGGAGTCTTCACTCTAAGAAATACCGTTTCATCATCACGAAGAACCGAAACGTTTACGGAGTGCAAGAACTTCCATTCCATCACTAAGAACCGAAAGGAGTCTTCACTCTAAGAAACACCACTTCACCATCACGAAGAACCGAAATGATACACAACTTTCACATTCGTCAACCATACCCTTTTCTCATTATTCTGACCTCCACTGCCCAGATTACCTATCCGACAATTATCCTTAGCATAATCTACTTCTAACATAGCATAACCGACCCTTATGTTTTCCCGACCGCACATTCGTCACTCATTTCGGAATTTAGTTCATTAAAGGACTTCCGAATATACTTTCAAAGTTACGATTATACATCCGCCATCCTATTTTACGTTGTAATATACTTACAATGGAAACTTATCCAATCACTATCAGCGCAATAATCGTGTTGTACAACATACTTATAGCTTGGGTATGAATTCTCTATGATCATCACACTATATTCCACTACACCATTCAGCCAAATTTCTAACACTGAGGTTTTTGGTTTTCTAACGGTAATTTACCATTACAGATTTGTAACGGTAAATTTCCATTAGAAATTTAGCTTTCCGTTAGTAATTTACATTGGTTTGGTAAATTTAATATTGTAATGGGTTTAAAAAATTGTAAATATAAATCCAGTGGCATATTTGTAAATAAATAAACAGAATTAAAAAGGCAGTGGCAGTTTCGTAAATAAAATTGTGGCATATTTATAAATAAAACAAAGCAAAATTTTTGCCCAATATTTTCCCCCAAAAATTTCCCTCCTATTTCTTGTATACACCAGCAAGCCACTAGGCCATCGTCTGCTCCATCTCCAACACCAAGCCTTCCTCTTTTCTTCATCTCTCCACGCCGCCGTCGCCGCCAGTATCAGTCATGCTGGGATCTACAATAAGTTAATTCATATTTTCCAGCACATTCTCTCTGTCTCTCTCTCTGTCTCTCTCTCTCTCTCTCTCTTTCTCATCGTTTATCTCTTTTTTCTTCGTTGAGGATTGATTAGGTTTTTACGGAAGATGATTCGCTCCGTCGAGGATTGATTTTTGAAACCCTAATCTGAAGGTAGCAACACCATCGCAGTCGAACTCATCTAATCTATCTACTGCTCTTCTATTAAGGTAATTAGAAGTCGATTTGGATTTCCATTTTCGATATGAAGATCATCTGGAATTTAATTTATACTGAAGCTCTCAAAGTTGAGTTGAGTTGAGTTGTATTGCTTTTCACCTTTAAAAAGGTTCATAAATTCAAAAGATTTCCCAAATGTTCTGCTTATTTACAAGCTAGTACTGATTGTACATATCTGTCAGTGCTATCATTTTTGTGGCTAGCCTAAAGAAGAATAAATTTTGATTCAATTTTCTTGAACTTTCTTGCCATTATTGTGAAAGAAGAGATAATATGTAATGATGTTTATTCGTCATTAAGGAGTTGATTTGAACCATTTAATATGTAATGTTGTTTATTCGTCATTAAAGAGTTGATTTGAACCATTTGAACTACCAATGAATTTTACATACTTCATCGTATTTTCCATTTCTTTTAGTTATTAATTAATGCAGAGCTTCAATAGTTGCGTGAATCAAACCATGTTTCAGTTATATCAACAGAGTGGATGACCTCTTATAATTTTTTTCTTCCCAGATCCAACCTCTGTGGAGACATTACTTCGAAAACACAGAGGGACTTATCTTTGTGGTTGATAGCAATGATGGAGATCGTGTAGTCGAAGCAAGGGATGAGCCAGAATGTTGACTGAGGTAATAGAAAGCTCTGAAATTCTTTACGGTCTTGTACTAATTGGGTTTTGTTTGATTTGGGTTTCTGTTCTAATTCGATTTGGGATTCTGTTCAAGTTCGCTGATCAATTGTACACTTTGTTCTCATATATGTCTAATTGTCTATGCTCTGATGTAAATATTACTCTTAAGTTTATCCATATCAATCTCTGCATTTTGTTTATCCATATCAATCAATTGTACACTTTGTTCTTCATCGTTATTTTTCTGTCAAAATTTTGCATTGGCCACTTTATTGTAACAGCAACTCATAAAGTTGCAATCTAGTTTTTAGTTCCAAATCAATTTCAGAAGCTAGGCTTCTAGAAACTAAAGATTTATAGCCTTTTCCCTAACTACGACATGTTTTAATTAACTAGCCTTCTTTGTGTTAATTTTCTGTTATTCTCTAATATTCTTGGGGCCTGTTTGGAATTATTTCTCTGATGCACGTCTAGGCCCAAAAGTGCTTCTGGATTAATTTTAAGCAGCACTTTCGAGCCTCAAAAGTACGTTTGGATGATGCAGTTCTAGAGGTGCTTCATCCCAAACGTGATGCAAGAAACCAAATGAGGTTTAATTGAGTTTTTCGTAATTCCAATGGTGCCCTTGTGATTGGGGCTTCTGCTTCTGCCTAAACGCAAAGAGCCACAGCCAATCCAAACAGGTGCTTTTGTATACTAGAAAGTGTCAATAGAAACTTTAAACTTGTTGCTCACCTTGGCACACAAAGGATTTCATGGAAGAACTCCAGTGCAATGCACTTTGCACGCTTCTCCTTACATCTTAGGAGGCAGATAAATGAAGGAACGGGAGTGAATTGTGATATAAATTTTCTGCATTGTCCATCAAACTGCATGCACCTCACAAGAATAGTGGCCAAAGAGACAACCACTTTAAGACTAGTATTCCTCGGCACATCTAGGAGTCCAGAAAGTACTCTCGGCGAGTTGATTGCTGCCAAGTGTACGTTATTCGTAGAATAATCAAATGCAGTTACTAATACTTTGATGATCATCAACGATGCGGCATGAGGTGTCATCAGAAGTGATTCTAACCCCCTTTTATAACTATTCGAAGTGCATACAAGCTCTACCAAAGTTGGTAAAAGTTCTAAAGTCTTGATTTCTCTAGGAGATGGATTTATTAAATATATTAAAATAGCTGCCTCGTGCACATTTCTCTTTAGTGCACTTGCCAAGTCACATAATCGTAAACCCTTCTTCTTGATGTCTTCTATAACTGACTTGTGCCCTGAAATAATAGTTGAAAGGATAGACACCGATGTCCTTATTATTCCCTCTTCGTTAGACGTTGAAATAGCTGTTAATAGTTGATCCAAAATTATATCCTTTAGAAGAGCATATTTTACGCCCGCTTTTTTGTTCAACATTTCAAATAATTCTGTAATTTCAAGACTGTTATCTTCGTCGCAATTTTGTAATCTGTCTGAGAAGCATAGCTTTGAAATTGCTTTCTCGAGCAATCCCACCGGTTCAAGGAGGGAATTTTTTTGGGGATGAAAATGACCTTCATTTAAGTTCTTTTTGCTACTGCCAGAACTTCTTTGGCGATCTATCTGGGCGAAGTGGTAATTCTGTCTACATCCTATACAATTGGCATGCTGGAAGTTATGCTGTTGCAGTCTCTTACGAGTTGTTCCTTTTATATGGCAATCCCAAAGAGTCTGTGAATCCATATCTCTGAGTTCGAATATGGACAGGTCTAGACTACTGATGGAATCGGAGAATTTGGTGGGAAAGATATTGGTGGTGTTTCCGTCATTCGTTGCTTCATTCATCAGATGTCCATTGGCTCGTGATAAAGACAGTATGGAGCAAGGAGCTAGCTGGTTCCTGTATGGGTATGTGACTTCAAATTAGAAATACAACTATATATATATAAGTTGGCTATCAAAATACAACTGTACAATTGTGTTGTGGACCAAACTGATCATAAGTTTCTGGTTGTTGATATTCTGCATTTGTTCTTAAGATCGTCATTGAGCTTTCCACGTCATGCTCATATTCCTGAATCAGAAAGACGCAAGTAAGTATGTGGAGTTTCTAGTCTTCAACAAACGAATACAATTAGAGCCTGTTTTTGGTATTGCTGTGGGACTAAGGGATTTTTCCTTATAGATATTTGAAAAAAGCAGTGAATGGCTGCTTCTGATTAAAGTTGTTTTGGATTCGATTTTCGTATAGAGCTGTGAAAAACTTTTTGCTAAATGGCCTAAACTTTCTCATTAATCCCAAATAAGTTATTATTGGTCCCAAATACGCTAATCCAAACAGGCTCTTATTGGTTGTATATATTTTATTTGCGGGCGATGTTGTCTCATTTTTAAAAGTTACCTCAAAATCGCCTTCATCTGGGAAACTATTGTCACATGAATACATGGAAATTGGCGTGTCTGATTGGGATTCCTCTAGCATGTCTTGTAGGCTTTTGATAGTTGAGCTTCTTGTTGTATTCCCAGCAGAAGATTGATCCAAATTTAATAAAACTTTTCTATATTCTTGAAACTCTGTTATCTCTGTGGATGCCATGGATTGTTCTCCCATGTCACCTTTTATACATTCTTGAGTCTCAAGTGGATGCACTTTCTGAAACTGCAATATGTTTTTCTGGAACACACAAATTGGAACATACATGTTTGTGGACTCGACACTGACACAGCAATTAACAAATGTGTTTTAACATTTATAATCATATTACTTAGCGAAAAAAAATGATAAGGTGTATGTGTGAAGATAAGCCTATTGTGTGAAGATAAGCCTATGATTTATAAAAAAAATAAAAATTATGATTCTGCAGTATCTTTAATTCTAAATATCCAGATTATTTTTAGTACAACACAGAGTGAATGTTTAGAGTTGCATATTTATCTGATGGAAGTTAGAAGGATTAGTTGCGACTTTTGTATTAAATAGTTGTTTTTAAGTTGTACAACCATGTCGGGTTTGTATGAGTTTTCAAGTTCAAGAGGAAAAAAGTTTGTTTTTGACTTTAAGTGTGGACATAACTATCATGGATTTCATTATTTGATGTTTTGATATGGAAACATCAATAGTAGGGTTGAAGACTTGAAATCAGTGTACTACCTTAGTTCCTGTTAAACCTACAGAAATCTGATGCAGGAAACTTTTTTGCTAATCAGATTGGGTTCTTTTTTTTAAACCAAGATATTGTCACAAACCATTTAGCTCATACATATATTTTGAGTTTCTGACCAATTGGCTTCTGCACATTGTATGGTACAAACTATAAAGGAGAATTTGATTTAGCTTTTTGTGCATTGTGATCTTATTGAAGTATACTTGAAAACTTTTTAGCATACCTTTTTCCCTGAATCTTTTGTGCTTGCTTCATCAGGATATAGAAAGGAAAGGACCAACATTGTGGTCATCGGGCTAAGTATTCACACTGCACCTGTCGAAATGTGTGAGATGCTAGCCATTCCAAAAGCAGAATGGCACGTGCCATAGGGGAGCTTTGTGCTTTGCATCACATAGAAGAAGCTTTTGTTCTTAGCACTTGCAATAGGATGGAGATATAAGTTGCAGCTCTTTCTCAGCACTGTGGAGTCATAGAAGGCACTGAATGGATGTCAAAGGTACCTTTCCATCTCCCCTTTTCTACTTCTTTTTTTTTTCTGCCAGTTGGAACCTATTGTTGATACAAGTACAACTTTTTTTGGGGGGTTATATTGGCTCCTATAGGAGATATTGAGTAAATATATGCATGTGGCTTGTGAGCGAGATCCATAATGCTATGGTTTAAGCAGGAGTTTTCTTGGCACACAAATTGAGCTCGTGACTACGTAATCCAATTTCCCCATAATGGTTATGACTTTCACAACATACATAAAGTTTTTAGGTTACTAAAATTGTCACGCCCCCAAAAAAATGAAGCGCGAGAAAAGAAAGAAATAAAGGAAGAAATAAAGAAATATACCAAAAAGTGGAAAAAGGCCATTTTGATAAATGCTGAACTTTTATCAAATTCGTAAATAATTATACTTTTGGAATTTTCATATTCTGTCCGCTTTGGTCCATGTAAAATGTGATTCTGCACAACTTTCGTCTAATGGAATTTTTCTCAAATCCGCACCGTTTGGGCAGAAAAATAACATTTCAGCAGCAGTTTTTTTTTTTTGACAGCAGTTTTTTTTTTTTGACAGCAGCCCATGCGCTCGAGTTTAAATCCTCAAGTTTAAACATCGATACATGCCTAATCAAGTCCGAAACAACATACAACACGAGTCTAGACCAAACGGAACTTCATACGCTCAAAATTTATGAAAACCGAGAAGCGAAAGAGATTAAAAGAAAAAGAGAGGGAGTTAGAGAGGGAGAGAGATTGAGAAGGAGAGATAGAGAAAGGGAAAGAGAAGGGGAGTTCTAAACATGCACGCACGTGTAACATTATTTTCGGAAACATTTTAAAGTACTAATACAACATAATTAAAAGAAAAGAAATACTCGAGAAATCGAAAGAGATAAGAGGGAGAGATAAAGAACGAGAGGGGGAGGGAAGTTTAAAACTTTTGAAATGGTTTAAATAACAATCACAACAAATCCGGTAATGATTCCAACATCAAAAGAACGAAGCAACACAAGAATTCTCATGATCACTACTAAAAAAAAATGAATCCGACAAGGATTCAAACGAAAGAGATCAACAATGCATAACACGAATCCGACTAGGATTCCAAATACAAGGGAAACTCAAACCACGAACAAAGCAATTATAATTATGTGAACTTAAGGAGATTCGACGATCTCAAAAAGTAAATACTTAATCCGAAATGAGTCTAACAGGTAGGAAAGCAAGGACTAGACACGTGTCCATTAAACAAATGAAATTCTTCAATGACAAAATACAAATTCACGAACAAGGGGTTTTGTAAAAACGTAATCCAACATCTTAACGGTTCAGAACTCAAGAGATTTTGTAGCGACTGTCCTGTCACTCCTGTGTCTGCTAAGCTTGTATTCCTCAAAAAGGGAAAAAACAAAATCACAATGTCACAATCGGTTTTTGTTGAGCTATTTTTGGTGGACAGGTTCTACAAACTCTAAAACTTCTGGGTGTGAAAATTCATTCTGTCACACAGCTCACAAAAACAACAGATTTTGTGCACCACAGAATATGCACACCCCCGATCATGCCATATGCACATCCGCACACAACACAGCATGGGCACAATACACGTGTACATCATCCCACGCCCACAGCACATGCGGACAACCACACGCACAACGCACACACTCACTGCTTCGCACTCCACGCACACAGTGCCGACTACTTTTTTATGTTTGGTTTTTTACTTTTAGTTCGTGTGCTCTAATATTAATTGAAGTAATTGTAATTACTAATGTTGAAAGTTCGAGTTTTTATTACAACCACCTTCGAATGGTGGAAAGTAACTAAACAACTTTTGAATCAAGCAGAAACCATTCCAGGAATTGGAATTTTCTTTTGTGTTTTTGGCTAGGCCAGATTCATTTCATCCATGTATTGGTTCCCAACACGTGGTCGTGGGAACAAAATACAAAATAAAAATTCAGTGACACCACTCTTTTTGGTGCTCCCATCAACCACATGTGTTGGAAACCATATTTCGCAAATATTGGGAAATAAGAGCACCCTCATGTGATGACTAAAATTTTATGTAGCACCATATTTCACAAAATATTGGGAAATGGAGCTACTACTCTATGATTGAAGTTTTTTTTTAACAACTGTATCAGTTGAAGAACACTTTTAAAGTATTTTTCTTTCTTCATTTCAGAGCAACCGTAGTACTGCTAACTTTCATGGTGCCGCGAGAGCATTGGGTTATGTTAGGTGAGCCAGAGGCGAATCAAGTGTTCAATTTTTGTTTACGTTTTAGAGATGGGTAGTATTTTCAATAAGTTCAAGTAAGAAGTCCTTTAATCCGATCATATACTAATATGACAGCGACAAGCCCGGCAACCATGATTTCAAAATCCTAAGAAAGCTTGTATTGCCTGATGGTTCTGTACTCAGAGTTAGATATGTCGACCGACCAACTCGAGACTGTTTGTTTAAGGACCCTGTCATGGATGGGAAACTGTAATATATATGTTCCCTGTCTTAGTGTCTCCTCTTGAAATTCTAAGGCTATGTTTTGTTTTTTATTGAGGGAAAAGAAAGAGAACCATAAAGGAAAGTGTTTTCTTTTGTTTGGTTACCAACGAAAATCATGACGAAAACAAGGAGGAAAAGATTTTGTTTTTGTTTTTTGTTTTTTATTTTCAAGGAAAAGAAAGTACAGTGGGACTGGGACCTGCGTAAGTCACGTTCCTCTCTTTTTTCTAGGTTACAGTAATATTTTGAAAGTTTTTTACTTTTAATGTTTTTGAAACATGAACGAAAACATACAGGAAATAGTTTTCCTTCTTGTTTTCCATTCCATTTTATTTTCCCTCAATGAACCCGCAAGTCAAACAAAGCCTAAAAGTCAATAAATCACTTCATTTTAGCCAAAGTCTTATATGTCTAACTTTTTTTTTGCTTGATTCTGCAGTCTTCTAAAGATATGGAACTTGAACAAGCTATGTGGAGTCGTAGGTGTTTTCAATTGCCAAGAAGCCGGAATTTGGCCAATGAAACAAGTTGATCCAGACACACAAATCTCCACATCCACCAATGATATAGTTGGGGAGCATATTTTAATATTTATGTTTGGATTTAGAAATAGTTTTTATTTAAGGATAATTATGCCTATTTTGGATTATATTTTTTTGTATTTAATATAGATTGAGCTTGTATTTATTATGGTTTGGATTTGAGCTTATTATATATGTTTATAGTAAATGTGATATGGTTGTGATGGAAATTAGGAGCAAATAAAATTTGGGAGCATATTTTAGTATTTGTTTTTCATATTTAAAATAATTACTAACGGATAATTTCTGTTGGTATTCTTACACATGTGTTAGAAAACAAACCGTTAGTAATAAAATTACTAACGGTTTATATCCGTTAGTAATTGTCTCGAAAGTGTTAGAAAGTGTCATGTTACATACCGTTAGTATTTTTGTATATAAAAGTGTTAGAAAATAAACCGTTAGAATAAATATTACTAACGGAATATTTCCGTTAAGAATAATAAATTACTAACGGTAAATTACCGTTAGTAAACATATTACTAACGGTAAATTACCGTTAGTAAAAATAATTTTCCTAACGGAACATTACCGTTAGAAATTCCGTTAGAATTATTAGCCACGCTCTATTTCTAACGGTAAATTACCGTTAGGAATAATTTTACTAACGGTAAATTACCGTTAGTAATGTGCCCTTTTGGTGTAGTGTTCATAACAACGGAAACCTAGCGTGCAGCTCGTGGATCTATAACATGGATTTGATATCAATAACCATATAGATGAAACCCTTAACATACTCATATACGCGATAACACTACCATAGCACAAGATATCCATAACCACATAGGTACCGGAAAGCAAGCATCATTAATAAACACATCATATAAGTAGTTATACAATCTGCCAGAATTTAATTTTACTATGTTGACTGAATTGATATGATTTATTTGGGCATGATAAATTGATTTGTAGATCAAACTCAAACCTAGAACATTGTAGATAATTGGATTAGCTTCATGTACAAAAAAATCTAGCTTCAATTGCATTTTTGAGCTGCTCAAAATATTTATTTTACTTAGACATTTCTATATTTTCGGACTGCTCTGTCCCAGATTTATAGGACTGCGTTGCATGTGCATTTCACCTATTAAGGAGTCATTTTTAGACCAGGCTATAGAAGAGTTATTTGTAGATAAATGAGTTAGCTTTCTCCACAAAAAAACCTAACTTAATTCAGATTTCGGAGCTGCTTAAAACACTCATTTTACTAAACTACATTCTGCTGGAGGTTTATGTTTTTCAGATTTAAAGTACTTCGTTGCATGTATATTTCACTTATGAAGAAGTGATTTTCAGACTGAGCTATAGAAGAGTTATTTGTAGATAAATGAGTTAGCTTTCTTCACAAAAAAACCTAGCCTCATTACCATTTTCTAACTGCTCGAAATGTTTGTTTTTCTAAATAACACTCTGCTGGAAGTTTCTGCTTCCCAGATTTGAAAATTTATCTTGCATGGCATGGATCTCTCAAACTATCAACATCAAGCACTTAATAAACATTACTACATACTATATAGGTTCTAAAGTGAGTTAGAATACTCACTTAAACTTGAAATTGAGCTTGGGCTTTGGATTTGAGCTTAGGAAGCTTGAACACAACCTCAATGGTGGAGACTTCTTCCTAGTTCTTCTTCTCCATCTCCATGTATCTCTTATCTCTCCATGGAGTTCATCTCCTAGCTCTCTCTAACTCTATATGCTGATTGTAAAATGACCAAGAGTCTAATGCATGAATATAGGCATCCTTATATAAAGAAAGGAAGGGATTATGTGTCACCATGCATGCTTGCATGGTGTGCATGTATGGACAAGTGTCCTAGAGGTGGACAAGTGGCAAGGGAGCTGGTGCCATGTGGCCGGCCATGTGGGGTCCACCTCGAGTTTTGTGCCACTACCTCGGTTTGCGTGCAAAAGTTCCTCGTTATGCGTGTTGATCTCGGTTTACGTGCAGACAGGTATTATTTCTGATGTTCGGGTCCAGGTACAGGACTAAGTTAATTCTAATTACAGTCGAGTCGGTGTAGTGATTATAGTCTAATTAGTAATTACATTACACTGATACGGTCACACAAATAAAATAATAATATAATAATAGACCAGATATATAAATTCATAAAACTCGTATTATTGCACGTAGAGAAATTACAGGTATTACAATCTATGTGAAATTTATGAAAATAAAAACTCACATGAAACTTCACATAACTAGTTATAGCTATGTGGAATTTATGAAAAGAAAAAATTATGTGAAATTACACATAATTTGTCAAAAGAAAAACTCTTCAAACATACTGCTATAGTCATGTGAAATTTCACACAACAAACTAAACACAAAAATCTTGCAAAAATAATGCCAGAAACAAACCCACTTTACTGCTATAGAAACACCCCAGAAACTCAAACAAAAAACCCCCATAGGCTATGAGACCTAGTACCCCTTTGTGAGACCAAAACTCAAACACCTAGTGAGCATAAGAATATATTCAAGCACATGCCCGGACCGACTAATCCTTTAGACCCAAGTCCCAACAAAGCAACGACTTACAACCAAAAAATCCCAAAAATCTAGTAATAAAAAATTTTCAAACAAAACACAAATCAAATCAATTTGACCAGATCGAAGAGCGACTTGTGGAGCTCTGATTTACCGTTGGAATCTTTGTTGTCGCAGCAGATCGCCGGCGACCGACCACTGCGTCGTTCAGCCACGACCTCCTCTCCCTCGCTGACTACTACTTCGCTGGCTACCGCCGTGATGGTTGTTGCTTCGTCGGACACCGAAGCTCTTCTCCCTATCTCTTTCTAAAGCTCCCAGTGTTTTATCTCTATCTACATGTGTAGGGGTATTTTGGTCTAGATTTCAGTCGCTTAATTGGGTCAATGAGTTTAAGTGGTTAAGTTTTAGTAAAGAAGGAGTTTTGATTAAAATGAAAAACGGGATTGACTTTAAACTAAAACAATCCAAGTTAAGGTATTTATGACTAATATTCTATTGTTTTAATTTCTTCTTATTTTCCCTTAATTTCATTGTCTAAATCTGTAAATCAAATGAAACCTTGATATTTTCATTATCTCTTACCACTAAAACGCTGAACCAAACACAACCTTAGAGTATTAATCTAATTCTAATCCAACTCGAAGTCAAGAGTTTTTTCTTTTGTTCAAAAATCTCCAAGTCAAGCTAAGGCTCTTCTACTTTTGTATTAATTTTATTTGGAAAAATTACACCGACCTCTACTGAGGTATGGCATAATTATAGATTAACTACCTTGTAGTTTAAAAAGTACATTGATCTCCACTGTCGGAGATGAAACCTTTGATGGTATTGAAGTTTTTATGCAAAAGTACCAATTTATAAATCCTTGAAATAAAATATTGTTATCAAATAATAAAATTCGACAAGTTATAAACAACAAGCTTGTTATTAAAATATGGCCTTAAAGCAAAAATGATGGAACAAACAATTTTGGAATTTTTTATTTTGTTATTTTTGTCTTAAATTAGGACAAAACATTCATTTTGAAAACTTTTAACCATGAAACTAATAAAATATTTTAATGATCAAGTGAGCAACGACTATAGTTTATTACTAGGATTTGAACTCTCCCCCCTTGCTCTTATCTTCCCATGGTACCTAAGTCCTCACATGAGACCACTAAACCAAATTATCAAAAAACAAAAAATAATGATTAATTGACGGTCGACTAACAGAAGGAGGTGACACAACAACAAACCTCAAGGGAGTTTAGTATAATTTTTAAAATTACGAAAGAGATCCCTATAATTATGACAAAACTCGGCGAGGTAAGTGTAAGTAACCCATTTTGTTTTTGTTTTTGTTTTAATTTTCTAGGGATAATTACATTTCAGTTATTTTCATGTGTCAAAATTAAAAGTCAGTCTACTATTTTTTTAAAATTGAAAAAATATCAACTTCTTTTGTAAAATAAAAAAGACATCAAATTTATATGACGTTTTGGAGCAACTCTTTATACGCGTGGGAAACGTTGGAAGTTACTATTCCAAACGCAGAGAGCAACCTGTTTAAATGTCGGGTGCAACTATTTGCAATATTGAGAGAAAGTCTTTAAACGTTTGGTTCAAGTTGAAGTTGATGTTTTTTTTTTTTTTTTTCAATTTTTGACGACTTTTTAATTTTTTAATTATTGTTAATATTTTTTAATTTTTCAAAAAATAGTAGATTAACTTTTAAATTCTGTATAAAAAATTGACTGAAATCTACTTATCCCTATTTTTTATGCAGCTATTCAAGTTTGACAAGTTACACCTGTACACTAAAAACGCATAGGATAATAGGATATTAGGACGGTTCTACACCTTAGAGCTATTGTAAAAATTTAGGAAGGTTCTGAACAAATTGTAGACAATTCAATTAGCATGATAGCTTTATATCCACGTTTTGCTGGGTGGAAACACTGAATACCTGCTTACTTTTGACCAGTTCGGAGCGCCCCTGATCATAGAGTGAAAAATGTAAGCATTAAATAAAATTAGAAGGTCTAAGCAAAAAAAAAATAAAATAAAATTAGAAGGGTAATACTTGGGGGCACAACTAAAGTCACAACTTTTTGCTCACAATCTTCATTTTGTGTCTATCTCTCTCTTGATGGGTCCCACAGTGCCAGTGACCCCACAGTCAGGCCCGGTCTTGACCCCATGCCACACATGCACAGGCATGGGGCCCCCATTTGTAGAGGGCCCAATTGATATAAATTTACACCAGCCAATGTATGATAATGGGTATGTCCGTATGTGTAAAAAAAAAAGAGGCCCAATCAAATTAACAAATTTGCTTAGTCCAATCAACTTGAAAAGCAAAAGTTCAATTACAATTAAAACAAAAGCCCAAATGCCCAACAGCCCAAGCAGCCCAACCGTTCTATTATTTTAACAAAAGGGGTAGACTGAATTGAATGATACCCTAATACACAACTATCTGACTCTCTCTACGCCTCTCTCTCTCTCTCACTACGACACACACTGATACACAACTCAAGTCTCAAGCCAATAATGGACGGCTGAAGCCTGAAGGTAACGAAATAGATACTATTTAAGTTTGTAGTTGATTATTATTTGGGGTTTCAACTTTCAACTAATTGATTTTATTTTATTTTATTTTTTTTTTTTTACAGTAAAAGCCTTGAAAGAGTTAAAACCCTAATATTCCTCTCAAGTTCTTGGATTTAATTGGACAGAATGTGAGATTGTAGGTGTGATCTTGCTTATTTACTCAGTGCTCTCAACACTCAACTCAGAATAGTTCACATTGGGTGTCTGGTGACTAAGTGACTAACTCAGGTGATATTGTTAATCACCGTTTGATTTCTATTATCGAAATTCCGCGATTCAAAATTGTGGATTTATTGTGATATTGCTGCTAGCCTGCTTTGCTGTTAGCCTATTGCTTTGATCATTGTGAGTTGTTTTGTTGATAAGCATGCCTCCTAGAAAGTACATGTCGGGATGTGAAAAAAGGAAAAAGAAACAAAAAATTGAAGAATTTAATCGTTCTCAAGCGGGGGCATTTGAGAAGTTTATTACAAGCAGTAAAAAAACAAATGATTCAATTCAAAATGAGAATGAAAATGATCAACCTACAAATGTGAGAAATGATGATTTGGTGAATGAAGAACATAATCAATGTACGAATGAGAATAATACTGAGAATTTAAACGAGAATGATCAAGATAATGATTTCGTCGAAGAATGTGAAGTTGGACCTTTAAACATCTATGATCCAGGAAATTGGGACAAGGTTAATCAAAATGTTAGAGATTTATTAGTAGAAAGAGGTCCAATAAGAATAAGTGAGAATGATGTCACTTTCCCGAAAAATGAGCACGATAGACATTTCTCCTCTACATTTTATGTTCGATGTTTATTGAATGGAGAGAAGCAAGATAGGAAATGGTTAGTATATTCAATTGTTGCGGACAGGGCATTTTGCTTTTGTTGCAAGTTGTTCTCGATTCAGAAAACAAATTCCCACTTGAATACTGAAGGATTTAAGGATTGGGGAAACCTTTGTCTGAGACTTAAGAGTCATGAAACTAGTAAAGACCATCTTATTTGTATGAGTAAATGGATTGAATTACAAATGAGATTGAAAAAAAATAAAACAATTGATAAGAGTGTGGAAGAACAAATCAACAAAGAGAGGGAACATTGGCAACAAGTATTGATAAGGATACTTGCTCTTGTAAAAACTCTTGCTAAAAACAATTTAGCATTTCGTGGAGATAATGAGAAGATTCATCAAGAGAACAATGGAAACTTCTTAAGTCTAATTGAAATGATTGCAGAGTTTGATCCAATTATGCAAGAGCACCTTCGACGTATTAAGGATGAATCAATTCATTACCATTACCTTAGTCACAGGATTCAAAATGAATTGATTCAAATGTTAGCGGGTAAGATCAAAGTGATTCATTACTTATTGATAGTTATGATGTTGATGGGAGAGATTTATCTTCAGAATTAAAAGTCTTGAGAACAATTTTACCAAAAGAAACGAAAAAGCCAATTGATGTGTTAAATCATATGCAGGTGATGGATGGTTGTTTCCCAAATGCATGGATTGCTTATAGAATTTTGTTGACTATTCCAGTTACAGTTGCCTCTGCAGAGAGAAGCTTTTCAAAGTTGAAGTTGATCAAGTCTTACCTTCGATCAACAATGTCACAAGACAGATTGAATGGGTTAGCTATGTTATCAATTGAAAAAGATTTGGTGAAGGAGATTGATTATACAAGTGTAATTAGTGATTTTGCAGCTAAAAATGCACGAAGGGCAATATTTACTTGTTAATGTGAGTAATTTTCGATCGCAAATTAAGTTTTATTTAGTAATGTCATTTTTTGTGATAAATTTTGAAGGGCCCAATCTTAACAGTTCGCTTAGGGCCCCCCAAAAGTCAGGACCGGCCCTGCCCACAGTGCCCAGTAGGAGAGAGATAAACACAAAATGGAGGTTGTGAGCAAAAAGTTATGGCTTTGGTTGTGCCCCAAGTATTACTCAAATTAGAATGCCTAAGAAATTTACCTCCAGCTAGTGGTGTCAATCGGGTTGGATTGGCCAGGCCCGAGCCCGGCCCGGCCCGCTTTTTTCAGGCTAAAAGCCCGCCCCGCCCCGCCACAAGACCCGGCCCGCTAGGCCCGGTTCACATACCCCGGGCCGAGTGGACACCCATCCTTCCGTCCATGGACCGGCCCGAAATGGTGAAAAAGCCCGGCCCGACCCGAAGCCCGCCACGGCCCACTTCAAAAATAGAAGAAAGCCAGCTAGCCCGTCCGGCCCGGCCCGATGTCTGGCCCGCTAGGCCCGGGCCACCGATCCAGGGCGGACACACCCCCTCCACTCCCAAGCCCGGCTCGGCCTGGCCCGATGTTTGGTGAAGCCTGGTTCGGCCCGGCCCGAAGCCCGCTTTGACCGGGCCCGGCCCGGCCCATTTGACACCTCTACCTCCAGCCATGTGGTTATAGCACTATTAATATAAATGAACATCTGCTTGATCACAAAATTGTTTGATTATGAAAGAACCTCCACTTCCCTCACACTATTTTGTTTAATGTATGGTGAAGGTTGGATATGGATTTTCAGCCTATCATTCTCTATAAAATTCTGTAACGATGGTTGTCACAGGCCTTATGTATTTATATATAGACTAGGACCCTTAACCCATGTATTGAAATGCACAATAACTTCTTACCATCAAGGAAGTTGGGGTAATCTAAAATACTACTCAAATATATACTGTAGATATTGGATTGTTATACAATATCTTATCACCAAGGATATAATTAGGATAACATGTGTAATATTTATCTATTCAGCATAAAATATGTGGGCCATATAATATATGCTTACATTCTCCCACTTGGCACACATGACACTCTTAATGATCTCTTAGTGATAAGTTAGCACTTAATCATGATCATTAACCAAAATTATCCAAACTTTATTTGAGAGACACAATACATGAATCAAGGCGGTCATACCCCCATCCAAGGAATACTTCCTTCCGTGCATTATAATGTATCACTTAACTTTATGTGGTATAAATGCTTTATAAATGACTTCCTATAAGTCATTGTGGGTCCAAAAGTCCCAACGGACTTTATATAAAGGCAAACACCTAAATTCGCAAAACAAATAATGCCATTATTAGTGAGACACAAATTATTAATAAAACAGAACAAAATCAAGCATAAAAGAAGCTAAATAATAGCATGTGCTCTATATGTAACGAATATATCTTTGTCAAGAGCCTCTTTTGTCATGGGATTTGCAATCATCAGATCTGAACTAGTATGCTTAATGACCACCTTGCTTCTTAACTCACTCTGTAATAGCAAGATACTTTATGTCAATATGCTTATATTGGCTGCCATATCAATAATTAATATTGCAACCAAATTATCACATTATATACTTAATGGCTTGGATATCAAAACAATACAAGACCAGGTGATAAATTTATCTTTAACCATATAGCCTGTGGAGTAGCTTCAAAGCTTATTGTCCTTCGTTCCTTATAAGTACATTCTAAATTTAAAGATAGGTGTTATATTTATGTTGAGTTTCTCTAAAATCCTTTAATGTAAGGCTTACGAGACAATCATAACGTCCTTTCAGACATATCTCCATGAGATCTCTATGTCCAATGACACAGGGGATTTCACCAAAATCCTTCATTTCAAAGACCTAAGAAAATAAGTGATTTATGTAGGAAATTAAAGTCAGTGGTTGCCTATAAAATGTTATCCATATGTAAGTACTCCTACTAACCTCAAAGTATATACAAGTATTCACAACATCTGTTTGTCAAACATTATGAAGTCGTGAAACCTTAAATATCATTTAAGGGATCCATATAGGGACGTAATTAGGTAGCAAACCGAATGACTATCTTTATTAGAACAAAATTCCAATTTCCTTGTCTATGCTTTCGCTTGATGTAGCTCTAAAAGAGCCAACATTGCCACAAATTTCTAAATAATCCCTTTAAATAAACAAGATAAAAGGTGCTATGGTAGACGATGCCTTCTAGTTGACATCTTACCAAATATTTAGAAGTTTCTTTAGTCATGGCATAGAAAACTAGATGAGATCAGTGTAAAGTCTTTCATTAAAGTCCAACTTTATCAAATTAGTATAAAGTCTGACATCAAAGTCCAGCTTTATCAAGCATACAAAGAAATTAAAAAAAAATGCTTAAATTTATAAGACGTAAGCCATATGTTGACTTTCATGTATGGTGGCTCTTGAATTGATTAACAATTCATCTTTATTCATGAGTATTGCATCTAAATCTCATGATCCTCCCACTAAAGTCAACATCTTTAGTAAATTTAGCATTATTAATATCAACAATTCTAGGTGTACAAAAAGAGCTTACCCTACAGCTAATAGAATATCCGTTAACTGCCTTTGGACCAAATTACTTTAGTTTGTGTAGTAGCAGGACAAGTCTTTATGTGTAACTGAATTAAACTATGATCCATCATTACCTTGACTCAAATAACATCTAAAGAATGACTTTATATGGAACTATGTTTAGGACTTATACTTGTGTCCTTGAAGGCATATTCCACAAGGCTAAGGAAGAATCATATGTTTACTAAGTATACTCCTTTCCATTTCCAAAAGGATATGGTTTTCACCTTTTCTGTTACCCATTTTATAAGACATAGTATACTAAGCAATAATACCCTCTTCCGCACACGGACCCGCTCTTTGTCCAATATATGTGTCCCTACTGAAATATTTCCATCCATAGTTCTTTATAGTCACTTCCTTGTTACACACTATTAAAGGTATCCACTACCTCACAATTACAAAAACAGGTAGAGTTATGTAAACCAAGAAGATCGTCAATGGATGAGATAAAACTATTTAGATAAAGATAGAAATGGTTCACAGATGTTAGGTGTATGATTCCAAGAATTTCTTAGCTTCTACTTATACCTTTATTAGACTTGTGTGGTCTGCCCTTTCTTCATGAATATTGTACAAGTACCAAAATGAGTAGAAATTCAAAAAGCCTTTAAGAATCCATCGTTAACCAACCTCTTGATTTCCTTTAAGGAGATTGTCCCAATCTCCATTCCCACGGTGTAGAGGTTAACTCATCAATGTCACGCCCCGGAGCAGCAAAAATAGATAAAAATAAATTTCCTTTTTGCGTCCATAAGGACTGACAAGTGTGTGGACACGCGGAATTCCACTTCTTTTTGTTTTTGTTTGAAATTAATTTGGATCAAAGAAAGAAAAGGAAGGGTTTGTTGAAAACGGATACAGAGTTGCCACTTGATCTTTAAGGAACCAAGAAACCTAATTTGACTCACCCAAATGGATAAAGAGCACCGGTCTTTCATAACCAAAGAACTTGACTCGGGGTTTTGGTACGAGAAAGGAAGGAGCCTTTGTCACGACTAAAACACCCTCAACTCGCCCCGTCTTTCGACGGACCTCAATTAGCATCCAAATAATCATCTTTTACTATGTTTGGTTCGACAGTTAATATTTATGATAGGTATATTACATCACATAAGAAACTTGAAATGGAAGATCTAAAGATAAAATATCATTCATAAGATCTAAGCCAAGTATCACACAATGCAAAGTGAAAGATCACACGAACAAACCTAGGAAAAATCGTCTAATCACATATCAAGTAATTAAGTTTCCCTAATCTAAAGGGGACATGAATTGTTCTTGAAACAAAAAGGAAGTATGCTTAGCAAGCAAGAATGATGCATGTTAATCTTTGAGGAAAAGAAGACCTCTCAATCCCCGGGACGGATGAGAAAGGAAGACTAGATCGAGGAGAAACATGAACGTATGATCAAGTTCATTCCTTATAATCTTCTTAGATTAGGAGTCACAAAAGCCCCAAATCTTTGCATGGATGCAATGCATGTATCTAGAATGTGCCAAGGTTGTAGTGTGTTTTGTGTTCATGGACTTTCTAAAGTGACTTAGAAATCTAAAATATGCATGAATGCATGGGGGAAATTATCATGGGATATGTAAAAATATAGTATGGACCACTTTCTAGGATATGAACTAATTTGAAGTACATGTAAGCATCAAATCAAAGTATGGAAGTAAAAGCATGCTTGCTGTGAATAGTGGACAGAACAGTAACATGATCTTTTTGAAATTGAAAAGAGGGGTTAGGAATGTTTTCAATGCATGATTTTTTATGGATATCTTCCTTATTGTGTATAGAACACAACCTAAAAAGCCAATCTTTAATAACTATCACATATTGAGAGAAATCATATAAACAATAGAGGTTATTCAGAAACAGAGTCCGTACTGTCGACTGAAATGTTAGAAAATCTTAGAAAATGAAAACAAAACATCTAGATGCCTATATATATTATACAGAAAGTTCCCTAAGACATTGAAGTTCAAGGGAAAAATAAGTTGGGACCACTCGTTTTGGAAGAGTTTTCTGTAAAACAAGTTGAAAGTCAACCCAGCTGCTGTGACAGCAGAGGCAGAATGTTTGGAGGGAATGTTTGGACAAAAATGGACCCCTTTTAAGTGTTTCCAAGTCAAGCGAAAAATCATGGGTGTTCTATAATGAGTTAGAAAGACTTTCCAAGTGGTCTTGCATTCATATAGTGAGTATTGAACTCAAAATAATTCTTTGAAGTTAAATGACTCACTGTTTTGAAGGTTTTGAGAAAACAAGGTTTATTTCTTGAAATCAAGATGAGGGGTTTAGGAGGGGGGTTTTGAAAAGGGGGTTTTGAAAATATATTTTCAATACTTAATGAAGATTATAACCACTTAAAATGTCAACATTTGACTCACATCAAGAACTTCCAAGATTATTGGAAAGTATTATTCCCATTTTAAGACAACTTCATGAATACATAGGAATGTATTGAAGTTGAAATCATCATCTATCAAACATGTTTTTGAGGTCAATAGCTACTATCCATAAGGATTCACTCATCTCAAACATCATGTCATCATCTAGATGATGATAGACTAGTAAGTAAATAAACAAACAAAAAAGAAATGAGGTAAGAGAAGATGTACAAATATAAACAAACAAATAGATAGCAATCAATAGATGATATTCATGATTTATTGGACTTGTAGTTTGGTGTTTCACTCATATGTGGTGACATTGGACGTGGAAGTAGCTTCCTCTCCCTTAAATGCTCACTAAAATGGTGGTTGAGTGTATAGAATATGAAGTAAGTGGAAGTAATGAAGTAAAAACAAAGGTTAGAACTCACTCTTTTGTTTGGAAATCAAAGAAGGAAGCTTCTTTTCTCTCTATTCTAACCTTATCTCTACAACTTTCTCTCCAAAACTTTTCAAAGCTTGCATTTGACACCCCCAAAATGAGAAGTCAAGGAGGGTTTATATAGGCCAATTTGGGGTGATTTTGGGATTTTAGAAGTACTCCCATTGGTCCCAAACATCTGTGAACATAGAACTACGTCGTTTTGATTTTTAATTAATCAAAATGAACCCCCAAAAGAAATTACAACAATATACCATTCTGGGGGAGAGTGCCGCGGCGGCAGTGGGCCAGTGTCGTGGCGTCCAAATAATCCTTTTTAGGCCCCCAGAGGTTTCGGTATTCGCAAAAAGGCTCTATTTTGTCCGAAATTCACAGAAAATGCATACAAACTCCAAATTGAGGTTGTGATATACCTTTGGAAAGGTAATGGAGTCTATTTTACATGAAAAATAGTTCGTAGATAGGTCACTTCAAAAAGTTTTGCGGTATTCACGATAAAAGCCAATTTGATCGCCTTTTTCGCCTTCGAAAATTCATAATAAATTCGTTTGAAATCCAAAAATTATGTGCGATATACCGTCGGAAAGCTATTGACCTCTAGTATCTATGAAAAATATTTAAAAAATGATACGGTGCTTCGGTTTCAAAATCAACTTTTGGTCAAACTGGTCAAACTTGGGATTACCGGGAAATTCTGGAAACCTCTGGGAGCTCCCAGGAGCTGACGTTTTTGTTCGATTTTCTTTTAAAACTCATTTTAGTATTTCCCACATGATCTAGAATGATCCTGGAACTTTTTGGCGAATTTGGACGATTTCAGTCAAACCTTGGTCACACCGGTCAATGGGGACTTTTTGGGAACTTCCGGGACTTCCGGGGGTCTCTAGGAGCCGATGAATTCATCCGGTCTTGCTTTAGAACTCATTTTATTATTTTTCTAACGACGTTGCGCGTTTCCAGAACATTTGGTCAGAATCCGAGAGCGTTCGGGCTTTCAGGGGTATTTTGGTCATTCTGAGCATTTTGAGAGATAGAACTAACTTCCAAGAGTCCTTTTTGAGTCTTTTTGATCGTTGTGAACCACCAAGCTATGGGTCTCCTAAATCTGGTAGCTGACAAAATAGGGTGTCCATAAAGTGAAAGTCACTAATTATCCGCACCACACAGTACTAGTCCACAAGACAAACAGGAGCAATAACATAAATAACTGAAATATAATAACAGCGTATCGATTACAAACATCAGAGTGGTCCTCAGGATCACAACATGTTTGGAGACAACATATGTCCAAGTACCCGCTAAACTAAAGTTCAACAAAAACAATTGAAATATAAACTAGATATCACTATCTTCAAATCTTCAGCTGGCATAAAGATAATCATCAGCGTAACATCCTTTTCCAGTGTAACCGGCATCTGTGGGGCCATCTTCTGCATAATCCCTTTCCGAGTAGTAGCTGTCATCATAAGCTCCATTATTTGCAATAAAAGGGACAGGGTAATCTGGACGAGGAATGTCCAGGCAATGACGACAGTCAACTTACTGAGAGCTGAGTGAATAGAAACTCACAGGGTAGCAATAACATAACCTATAACAAGTTATTGAAGTCATAAGATATAGTTCTACTAAATAATATCTTCTCTGTATTCCAATGTCGTAACTTAACCCTTATCGTCTTTTTATACTAAGATCGATAATCGGCATGATAACCAACAACTCGACTGAAAGAATAGACTCAATCGTTTAACTTATATAACATACCATCATTCCTTCCATCACTCGTTATGGATATATACCATCCACCGCATGTCATGGACACCACATCAGTCCATCCCCCGCTCGTTAAGGATATAAACCATCCATCGCATGTCAGGGATACGACGCTTTGAACAACAATATATCAAATCTATTGCCACAACTCATCGTTGTATACCAGTGATTCCCATCCATCGCTCGTTAAGGATATAAACCATCCACCGCTCATTAAGGATATTACATGGATCATCTAGCTATCTTAGGACTACATAGTCCTGCTCACTGCTCATTAAGGATATAAACCATCCACCACATGTGAAAGCATATCATGACCAGGTGGCCACCCAAGTACCATTTCCAGAACTTATCAAACCTACTTAAGCTTATTACTACTATCAACACATGACAATTCCCATGTGGCCTGACTACTTTGATTGAAATGAACGGATATCGAACTCATACACGAACCACATAGTATCTAACGTCATTACGTGAATCCATTATTCTTAAGCATACTTATCTGTGTTGTCACATTATCCCTGATTAACCCATAATCGCATAATAGAAGTCCGAATCAAGAATCGAACAACCAAACTACATATATAATAAACCAAAGAAATAATCCATGTTCTACAAAGTTTGATTGATTGAAACCATTTCAATTGATTGAGAAAAGTAATGTTTGAGCGATCGAGGTTTGTTCGATCGATTGAACTCAGTTCAATTGCTCAAGAGTTGTCTTCTCTAAACAATTCTGAACAGTGAATGTACAGAGGTGTTAGGTAGGGCGTGTTTGGATCCATTCATTTACATTAAAAACTCGTAAAACATCATATTAAAGGTACCAAGTGAGTTTAGAACTCACCGAACGTCGTTAAAGGCGCATTTGGCAAAGCTTGAGCACCTGAGCTTTAATGGTGGCTCTTCTTCTCTCTGTCTCTGCTCCTCTGTCTCTCTCTACCTTCTTTTTTTCTCTGTCTCATTCTCTTTTTCTTCCTCTACTTCTCTCTCTCTCTCTCTCTCTCTCTCTCTTTTTTTCTCTCTCTCTCTCTCTTTCTGATTATATATTTATAGATGTGTGTGTATATATATGTATGTGTGTATAGTATATATACCAAACATAAGCACACGCTCTCTCAAACTCTCGTAGTTTCAGCAAACCTTACACACACACACATGATCACAAGGTATATATAGAGGGGAGGGGTGAGCAGGTGACTATGTTTGCGTGAAACCAGGAAATCCTGATGATTACAAGTTCGATCGATCAAAGTGTGTTCTATCGCTCGAGAGCAGATTGGTCAGGTTTAATCGATTGAAAAGGGGTTTGATCGATTGAGGTAGGGACCACGTAATAAATTCATGTTGATAGGGTTTCAATCGATTAAACAATGCTCGATCGCTTGAACTTGAGAAATGTTTGATCGCTCGAAAATGCTTCGATCTGTCAAAGATAGAATTTCAAGTATGGTTAAAGGAAGTATATAGAATCTCTTTCATAAATAAATATTAAAAATACAGTGTATTACATCATCCACCACTCATTAAGGATTTCGTCCTCGAAATCGAAAACAAACAAGGTCTAAAATAAAAATAGAAACTTCTCACACATCTCTGACTCCAGCTCCCACGAAGCTTCTCCTTCATCATGATGCTTCCACTGGATCTTGACTAACGGAATCTCCTTGTTCCTAAGCTTCTTGATCCTACGATCTAGGATGCGAACTGGTCCTTTATTAAATGTAACATTGTCGTTGATTTCAATATCTTTGAAGTTGATCTCGTGCACTGGGTTATGAGCACATTTCTTCAGCATACTAATGTGGAATACGTTGCACACTCCTAACATCTTCGGCAGTAGCACAAGTCGATAAGCAACCTTCCCAACACTTTCAAGAATCTCGAACGGCCTGATGAATCGCGCTGATAACTTGTCTCTCTTCTAACCAAATCTGACGGTGCCACGATAGGTGAAACCTTGAGTAGTACGTGATCTCCAATTGCAAACTCTAAGTCTTTGTGTCGCTTATCAGCATAACTCTTGTGTCGGGTCTGAGCTGTCTTCATCTTCTCACGTATAATCTGGATCTTATCATTGGTTTCTCGTATTAGTTTTGCCCCAAGAAGTTCAGTATCTCCGACTTCGGCCCAACATAACGACGATCGGCAAGGTCTTCTATATAAAGTTTCAAACAGCGCCATCCTTATGTTTGTATGGTAACTGTTGTTGTAGGCGAACTCGATCAAAGGTAAGTGCGTCTCCCAAGAACTCTCAAAATCTATCACGCATGCACATAACATGTCTTCCATCACTTGATTGACTCTTTCAGTCTGCCCATCAGTTTGTGGATAAAAAGCTGAACTCAAGTTTAATGTTGTTCCCATCGTTGTTTGGAGACTCTTCCAAAACTCTACAATAAAGCGTGAATCTCGATCTGACACTATAGAATTAGGGACACTGTGTAACCGTACAACGTGCTATAGATACATTAGGCTCAAACGTTCTACTAGATACGTCATACTGTAGGCAATGAAATGTACCGTCTTTGTAAATCGATCCACGATTACCTAAATGACGTCGTAGTTCTGCTGTGACTTTGGTAATCCTACCATGAAATCCATGGTTACGTGTTCCTATTTCCATTGGGGAATTGGTAGTGGCTGTAGAAGTTCTAGTGGTTTCTGATATTCTGCCTTTACTTGCTTACAAGTAAGACATTGGGCTACATACTTGGCCACTTCTCTCTTCATTCCTTCCCACCAGAAGTTCCTCTTCAATCCTTGTACCTCCAGGATGAATCGTCATCCGTGACTTATGTGCTTCATCCAGTATTTCTTTCCGAAGATTTTGTTCGTCAGGTACACAAAGTCTACCTTTACATCGTAAGGCTCCATCTGTACCAATACTCTAGACCTCTGGTGCCTTTGCTGACATCTTTGCAAACCATAACTTCAAATCTTTTGTTGCCTGCTGAGCTGCTATGATACGGCTAATCAAAGTTGGCTGTACTATAAGACATCCAAAATGCTGTCCTTCTATTGGTTTCACTGGCTGAAGATTGAATTCAGCTAAAACTTCCAATGCTTTTCGTTCTCAATTAGTAATGTAGCGATCACTAGTCAAGGTTTACGACTCAAAGCGTCTGCTACGACATTTGCTTTACCCGGATGGTATTGCAATGTAAAGTCATAGTCCTTGAGTAACTCCATCCATCTTTGTTGTTGCATGTTCAACTCCTTTTGAGATAACAGATACCTTAAGCTCTTATGATCGAAAAACATGTCAAACTTTTCTCCATAGAGATAGTGTCTCCAAATCTTTAATGCAAACACTACTACTGCTAATTCTAGATCATGTGTAGGATAATTCTTCTCATATACCTTCAACTGTTTAGATTCATATGCAATGACATTCCCATCTTGCATAGGTACACACCCAAGTCCTTGCATTACAAGAAATTCAACTTTTAGTAGCCAAAATTGTTGCCTTTAAAACCCCAATTCTTGTCACTAAAAGTTATAGCGGCAAAAAAAGTGGTTGCCACTTGGTTGACAGTAATTGTACTGTGACTAAAACTTTTTGTGGCAAGTTTTGTGTTATCGCCACTAATGACTCGATGTTTAGTCCCAACACGAAGTTCATGACAAAAACAAAACTTTTAGTGGCAGCTAACTTTCTATCACTAATAGTGAAACTTTTTTGTGGCGAAAAAAGGTAGACACTAAAATGTTCCTTTAGTGACAGGAACTAATGCCACTGAATATTACACTTTTGTGGTGGAAAAAATATTGACACTAAATTCTCTTTCAGTCACGAGAATTGTTGTGAGTATTAAAAGTAAGTATCTTGATGCTTCTCTTATTGTCACAACAAAATTATATTCTAAAAGTTTTAGTGACAATCCTTAGTTGTCACTAAATGACCAAGTTGTGATGACTTTACATTGTCACTAATTGTAGGTATTTTCCCAAATATTTTCACATGTGTGTACATATATTGTATAGTAATGACATCCAAATTGCATCACAAACAAAATTAATTGCAATTAAATCCAAATTGGCCATAAAACATGGTTGGTGCCCAACCTCACTAATGACCCCAAGATACATAGTGTCATTACAAAAGTTTAAATAATTAATTACCCAAAAAATCTTTCTACAAAAAATTCTAATCAAAGTCCTTAGAACATACAAAACATAGAAGTCATAATTACAAGGCATGTAAACAGCATACAATAAATTCCTGATTAGTAAGACTTGGATCATTCAAAAAAAAAAAAAAAACTTAACAAGTCCGAGCTACAAGGCATTTGAACATACAAAAGTGGTAGTCGTGATAAGGCCATATCATGGTTTAAACTCTTCATCCTCTTTTGCACGTTGTGCATGGTGGTTTTGTTGACTTGCTCCAAATGTGTAATCTTAGGACCAGCTACACGACCACATATCTGTCACGATCTCTCTTGACCAACTCATACAAATCTCTCATCCTTAGTCATTGGAGTAACACCCTCTCCACTATAGGCTGAAATACTAGGTTGCAAGGTTTTTCCTACATTAAAAAAAGTAATTGTAACCACCTTTCCACTTTCACAAAGCAATGCTATTCAAAATAGTACATGTCTTACAATTACATCTCAGACAGTAATTGAAAATCAATTTTCAAAGCAACACAGAGATCTATAATTGGAGAAGTGTATTTTGAAATGAAAATGGTGATAGCACAATAGACAAATGACATTATATGTTAAAACACAAAAGACCAAAGAAAGTTGTGGCTTTAGATCACAATTTATCAGGTTATTCTTGCAGAGAATTCATAAAACATTGTAGAATAGCGGCTGCAATAATAGTATCCAAATGCCATTAGTATTCTAACTACCTATTTTCCCTATATAACTCAGTTTGTCAACGTAAATAGTTCACATTAAATTTTTTCACCAACGAGCTTGACCTTTTATGATATATGACAAATAAAATGAAAGCAAAAGCCTAAAATATCAATAGATGCCTGCTATGAGTAGAGGAGAATTAAAGCAACCAAAGAGATCAAGAAGAGGAAGAATAGGCAAATATAGATTGCGAAAAAGCTTTTCACTTGCCAATCCTCTTCCATGTGAAGCTAAAGTATGTGCAACTAGCAATAAACACTAGCAGCAAACAATCCTACATGTAGAACAAAAGTATATAACTTTTGTCACACCCCGGAGTAAGCCAAAAATAGGAAAAATAAAAAATCTTCCTTTATGGGTTCGTAGACATGTGACTGGTTGATTTACCGTTCTGTTCTTCTAACTCCGAACAACATTCATAAAGGGCAATGTTAAAGTATAAGCATAACTTAAACTTAACAGAATACAAATACAGTAGCGGAAATAGAAACGCTGGTAATAATATCCATCTTAATATAAGAGGTCCATACTAAACTTATTACATAAACTAAAACATAAGAAACTATTGAAATAACTATTTTCAATCTCCAGCTCGGCTCTATCCTTCTTAGCTCCTCTGCATTGCATCCTGAGCTCCCTCCTCTAATAACAAACATGCATCACTCTAGACATAGGAATGCCCAGGGCGTAACATGCCGTTAGCTTTGGAACAAAACTGAATGGGAGTCTAACCGCACAATAATCAATAAATACAAATATTGCTCAACTCATGTTAATGTTCAGTATCTTAGGTTATAGTTAATCTCTTATCAAAAGACGTATTCTTTCATGGGGATAGCAAAGGTCTCAACAAAACATGTAAACAATTAAGCATATAATCGCATTTCATCATAGAATACATTCTCCTTTCATTAATATGCTTGTGTGTGTCAAATTACGACCAATACTACTATCTTCACATTGGGATGTCGAATCCATAACCTAAACAACGAACTCACAACACTTGTCAAGAACTAAATGTCTCACTCGTCAACCCTTTCTCATCACTTTCTCTTTCTCATTCGTCTGTCGCCCGACTGACAATCTAACTATTGCCCTAACAGGCACTGTAACTGTTGCCCAACTGGTATTCACACTATCGCCCAATTGGTACTCAAATTGTCACCCAACTGGCACGCTGACTGTCGTCTAACTGGCACATTAACTGTCAGCCAATTGGCACTCAAACTATCGCCCAATTAGCACTCTATTCAAATTCACTTCTCTTTCTCGGTCACATTTCTCATTCAATCACATCTCGCTCTTCATGCAATGCATACTAGCTCATGTCATGATATGCAAGTGTCCATTATCATTTACTCATATACATCTCTACTTCTTTTATTTACTTTGTTAATATTTCATACGTTACCTACTCTGATTAGCCATCATTACAAAATGTGCATCCATCATCTTAACAGCGGAAACATCATTATATAAACATGTATCATATAACTAGAATTTGATATCAGTAATCATATAGATAAAACCCTTAACATGTTTGCATATACGATAATACTACCATGACACAAATAATTATAGCGATATAGATTCCAGGGAAAAATATAGCATCATATACAATACATTACCATACAACACACCGTTCAGACAGTTTATAAGTATCTTTAATTAATCTTATTAGGATTAGAGTGAGATTAGGAAACTCACCTCGAGTCATCAATCCTCAGTAGCAACAAACCATCAAGTGCTACAACAATAAACAGAAGTAATAGAATAAAGAATGAGTAGTAACTACAGGGGTATTATGGTAATTATACAAAATGAGGATATAAATCTCAAGGTAGTAATCTATGTGTCCTTCTAAGTCTAACGCCATTGACTAGACTCAAATTGGAGTCCGTCGCATTTTACAAGATAAAAGGCCGACTTTCTAAACTACTATAGGCCCTAAAAGGCAGGTGATTGGGAGAGAACAAATCCTAATTATATGCCTTAGTACACATTTGTTAGTACTTTTTTATCCTATTTTTGTATATTTTTACTTCGTTTTCTATTTTCTGTCAGGATTTGAAGAAAAGTAAGGATTCCAAGCTAAATGGGGTGAAAAAGTATAAGAAAAGAAGCTGAAAAAATAACAACGCGCGAGCGGCCCACTCGCGCGAAACCCAGGAAATCGCTCGCACGACCTCCCAGAATCGCGCTCACGCGACCTGTGTAAAAACCAAATATGTGTATTTCAGTGTACTAAAGACTATACATTGTATTCATAAGAGTAATCGGTTTTCTGTTAATCCCAACATCAAACTTGCTATCTATCCCAAACTAAATTACATCAAATTAGGGGCAGATTTTGATCAAAATGAAAAGAAAGAAGCTAGGCAGATTTCAAACAATATAAAGAAGTGAACCTGAAATTCCTTCAAGAAGTTTTGCAAAGAAAAAATGGAAAACCAGAGAACCTCATCTGGTGAATATTACCATGGATATCACTTTTGTTTCCCAGAAAATGGATAATTTAGAGTAAATCATGTCAATTTCAAGACTCTAATACTGCACAACACAAAACTGTAAATACAAATGTCGGATTGGCTAAGTACTACTTGCAACTAATTTTGAATTTCACGAATCAATTACAACATGCACTTGCATATAAGATATGACTAATACTATTATTTCCAATCAAAATTTTGGTTCACAACACATGGCAATGAACCTTAAATAATTTTTGAGATATAACTAGAACAATAGCATTACTCTAAAAGTAGTATAGAAATTATACTAAAATATCTCCTTTAGTCCAAGACAATGAGACAATCATCACAAATAAGAAATGCATATGGCTTTTTTTAGGCTCTACAACACGATTTAATTTTATTTCACAACCAACAGAGGATTAAATACCATTAACCCATCACAAAACAACAAACACACCATTAAACAAGCTAGACCAAATCCACCTAAAAGAAATGAACAGAGATTATCCACAAAAGAGCAAGTCTATCACTAGAAATTTAAATGTAACCATAAGGTGTTGTTCTGTGTACAAGTCAATGGAGTTTTTAAGTACCACTTACAACTTTTCACAAGTAAATATATTTGTTGAAAAGTTAATTTCAATAAGTTAGAAAAAGAAAAGAAAACATGGGAGAGAATGAATAGAAAAAGGAGGCAAAGTGAAATTACCTTACCAACCTGTTCTCAAATTTTAAAGTAGAACACCTGAAATCAAACATAGATAAGTAGTTAAAAGACCAAAAAAAAAAAAAATGGATCCGAGCAATTACAGATAGATCTAGATAAGCATGTATACACATATGTATATATACATATATATAAACATATGTGTTGAGTGTGTGTAGATAAACCATTCGGAACCAAAATTTCTAGCTAAGAAAAGGCTACAATCAGATTTGAGATGGGAATTGAAGAGATGCAAATAATAAAAAAAGAAATAGATGGCAAATTTGTAGAATCCCACTATACAACAATCACAACCAAAAAGTAAATGTAGGGCATTCTTTGGAGTCAATTGTTTTTCCTATCTAACTCTAAAATCATCTTTTGTCTACCCCAAAACTAAATTCCTCAGATTAGGGTCAGGTTTTGATGAATAGAAAATTAAGTTGGACAAATTCAAATTACACAGAAATAACCAACTTGAAATCAAGAAATCAAAAATACCCCAATTGTGTGTCGGTGAAGAAGTGTTGTGGGCCTTTGTGGAGAAAAATTTGAGGGAAAGAGAGATGACAAGAGAGATAGAGCTTCGCCATGAACTCCAAAGGTTTTCTTGCTGGAGGGATTCCACCCACCGGAGGAGCGAAAGAATGGTGGAGAGAGAATGAGATGGTCAGTAGAAGAGGGTTTATAAGAAACTACATATAGAAGAGGGTTTTAGAAGAAACTACATATACTTTGAGACTCTCAGTACATACTAGTGCCTTGTTATATTTAAGTCTTCCGTGGCAGTAAAATGGAGACAAATAATTCAATAGCTCAGTTTAGTCATAGTGCCAAACGAGTCATTAAAAATCTAAACCTTTTACCCGCAGCGCATGGTACGTTCTTGTCACAAAAATATCACAAATAAGGTGGCAAATGAAATTATTTCCCGTTAAACTAATTACTCACGTACGGTTAACTAGTCCAAAAGTAAATTTGTGACTAAAAAATATTATTTTATACACTTTTGTTGTGAAATCTTTCTTTGCCACTAAAATATACCTTTTAGTGAAAAAAATTTAGCTGCAACCAAAAAAATTGCCACTAAAAGTCCAATTTCTTGTAATATTGGTGTGATGCATCACTGTAGATCACATACCTTTCTCTACTCTAGTATCGTGAGTACTGGTACAAAAGTCAATCTTTCCTTTAATTCCTAAAATGCACTCTCATGCTTGTCTATCCATTCGTACTTCATCTCCTTCCTTGTCAAATTTGTCAATGGCCCTGTTATCTTGGAAAATCCTTCTACAAATATCCGATAATGTTCTGCTAGATCAAGAAAACTCCTAACCTCTGTTGCATTGGTTGGTCTATTACAGCTTAAAACTGCATCAATCTTAGATGAGTCCATAGAGATACCATCTCAAGATATAACATGTCCCAAGAATTTGACCTCCTATAGCCAAAACTCATATTTGCTGAACTTAGCATACAACTTGCTATCTTGAAGTGTCTGTAAGGCAATCTGTAAATGTTCCTTGTGATCCTCCTTTGTCTTTGAGTAGATAAGTATGTCATCAATGAATACTATAATGAATTGATCTAGATATGGTCTGAATACTCTATTCATCAACTCCATGAATACAGTTGGCACATTTGTCAATCCAAAAGGCATTACCAGAAACTCATAATGCCCGCATCTCGTCCTGAACGCAGTCTTTGACACATCCTCTGGTCGAACTAATAGTTGATGATATCCCGAACGTAGATCGATCTTTGAAAAGATCCTTGATCCTTGTAACTAGTTGAATAGATCATCTATCCGAGGAAGTGGATATCTATTCTTGAACGTAACCATGTTCAACTCCCTGTAGTCTATACAGAGTTGAAGTGTTTCATCCTTCTTCTTCATAAATAGAACTGGTGCTCCCCAAGGTGACGTACTCGGATGCATAAATCCCAAATCTTCAAGTTCCTAAACTTGTTTTGTTAATTCCAACATCTCAATTGGTGCCATCCTATATGGGGTCTTAGATATCGGCAATGTACTAGGTACTAATTCCACGCACAAGTCTATTTCTCTTTTCGGTGGAAGTCCTTTAATATCCTGGAATACATCCTGAAAGTCTTGTATGGTAGGAATCTGCTCCCTTTTGAGTTCCATACTGTTACTACCGATCGTAGCTAAATCACTTGTCAAGAACATATCACTCATAGTCTGACACTGAAATCTGATCGTTGGTTGTCTTGGTATTCAAAATACAATCATCCTACTAGGGTAATACAAATTGGTACCACACTTAGGCAACCAATCCAATCCTACGATAATGTCAAACTCTGACATTGATAGAATAACTAGGTTTGCTGAAAGATTTTTATCTCCCAAGATCAAAGGGCAATCTTTACACACTTTACCCAGCTTAATAGTCACTCCCAATGGTAACACAACATTAAGTGCTAGCTCAAGTGTCTGGGGTTCTAAACCCAACTGACGCACAATCTTAACAACAATAAGCGAACGTACAGCTCCAGTATTGAATAAAGCTTTAACGTGACTATGAAAGAGTACAAGTGTACCTTCTAAATGTTGTTGCTCATCAACATTAAAGCCTGCTTCCCCTGGGATGATAGCATTCATCCTTATCTGATCTGGGCATCCTTAAATTCCTTGAACTGGTGCCCCATAGTACCCTTCTCGTGGTACACAGCAATCCCTGCTCAAGTGCCCTGGCTTGTTGTAATTTTGACAGTTAGCACCCATCTAATGGTTAACCTTGGAAGTTGTGCAGAACTTGGCAATGTGCCTTGGCTTCCCACAATTAAAACATCCTTCATTGTTGGTTGGCGGGGCTGATAGCAGTGCTTGAGTTTGCGATCCTCGCTATTGTTATTACTGGGGTCGAGGATAGCTTAACTGAGGCTTCCTGGTTCCATCCCAGGTTCTCTTGTTTCCTTGAAAATTTCCCTGAGAACTTTGGGGATTTCTCGGTGGTTGGTTTTGGATGTTCCTCTGTTGTTAAAAATTTCTCGACTACTGGGGTCGATTCATCTGTGGTCGCTGTGCGGGATAAGCGTCCTTTTCCAATCCTGCAGTGAATCTGATAATTCCCTCAAATGACTGATTCAGATGACCAACCATCATTTGTCTAAGGTGGGGGTTCAATCTTGGTGAAATCTCTTCACCTTCTTCTATGGAGTGTCTATCATATGTTGAACAAATCGAGACAATCGCTCAAATTGTGTGGTATATTCCCGTATAGTCCATCCTCCTTGGACCAGATTGAGGAAGTTCCTTTCTTGTTGATCTCTCTCATCTTCTGGGAAGTACTTCTCTAGAAATCTTACTTTGAACATCTCCCAAGGCATTGCCCTTGCAGCATTTATCCCAATAGTCGCTCGTTCAGCTTCCTCCCAATCCACAGTAGCATAGGTAAGCTGGAACATAGCATGACATCGCTTCTCTTGTTCACTGCATTATAATGCTTCAAAGATCAATTCCATCTCTCTTATCCAATATTCAGAATTCCATGGTTATGTTAGTCCATCAAACTTCTCGGGACGTAATCCACAAAAATTTGCTAGTAGTTTGTCTCCAGTTTATCTTTGTTAAAATAGTGCAGCTAGGGGTTGAACAAGTCATTGATTGGTAGCATGGTTGTAGGTGTCGCCTACATGCTCCATCCTCAGCATGAAGGCTTCAAAGACTCCAAATGGGTCCATTCCCTCTGTAATAGGTGTTCCAATTCACGCTTGATGATTTCTTAAGGGTCCTACCATAGTGATGATGTGTGTTGTATACCTACAATGGACCTATCGATTAGCTGTCAGTGTTCTCGTAGAAACAAAATCAAGATAGAATGATAAACAACAATAAGAACTAATAGTTATACTAATCAGCACATATCACACAAACATACAATCCACATAAAAAATACTGCTCGTATATATATATTTATCAAAAGATGTACCGTATAGTACACACTAGTCAAACTGTGTACCACATGGGACAAAGGCTATATAGTACTAAGGTCAGCTATTTACAATACTACTACTGCTGCTAATATCTATACAAGCTATGGTAAAATAGCTATCTCTCAAGCTCCCAAAAATTATGTGGACAACATGTCCTGATCAAAACTAACAAAACTAAACCCTACAGATCTGACTTAAAAATTATCAGCGCCTGATCCTGCTGGTGGTGCCTCATCCTCCGAAACGATGTCCATCTCCTTCAGGGGTGCATCTTCAATTGCCACGGAAATATCTCTGACTACCATTCCGATATCCTAATCCTTAACTAAGTCCTCTGCCATCATTGCCTGATTAGTGATGTCGACAGCTATAGCAGCAAATCCATCAGCTATGTCTAACACTCCTACTAATGTCACCTCTCCCATAACAAATCTAGCTAGCTGAGCAACCATCTTAATTATCCATCCTACTGCCAAATCGGATATGGCTGCCATATGTACTATCGATCCGGCTGGCAACTCAAACATAGCGGGTATCTCTCGCACAACTATCTCCTCGTCAAGAACCTCCTCCTCTACTACCTCCATAATTACATCTCCCTCTACTACTATATCTGCCTCAACAGCCTCGGGGTCCTCTGGCTCCTGCTCTGGCTTTGGCTTTGGCTTTGGCTTTGGCTCTGTCTCTGGCTCTGGCTCTGGCTCTGGCTCTGGCTCCTCATCAGGAACATACTCTGGCTCCTCCGGGTTGTCATCATCGTCTACAGGCTCTTCATCTGCTAGGTCCTTATCATCCATAGGCTCCTCCTCTCCATCCCCATCGATATCCTTGTTAGGATGCTCATCCAATAGCTCAAGGTCCTCGTCGCCCTGAATCGGGTCATGCACAGGAACTGGTACATTGGGTACCAATGGTGGTGGTACTACTACTAGTGCTGCCTCAATGGCTTCTCCAAGAATGGCTCGTAGCTCTATAGCGTCCATCTCCAACTTACTCTGGATCAATCGTAGAATCTCCTAAAAAAATCCCTACCAATCCTCGTAGAATGATAAGCATCCATACACATCTCCGTAGGGTGGGTCTTCCCAGTCACATAGAGGGCCTTCCACATATCCTCCTCTAAATACTGACTAGCTATCAGGTGTATGTGCTCCTGGTAGAACTCTGGGTCAGCTAGCTCTACGGTATCCCCGTGAATCACGTGTCCTCCATAGGCAGCAGTCACAAACTTATGGAACTTTGGATCCATGCTAACCTGCAAAGGAAACTATCTATCGTCAGGAAGATGAACTTATCTTAAACTTATATCTCATCTCAGGGAATCTTAAATACTAGGACCAGATGGTGTGGAACCGTCAGTGAACGAAAGTATCACAACCTAGAGCTCGGATACCAAAAAACCTGTCACGCCCTGGAGCAACAAAAATAGAGAAAAATAAATTTCCTTTTTGGATCCATAAGGAATGACAAGTGAAAGTCACAAATTATCCACACCACATAGTACTATTCTACAAGATAGACAGGAATAGTAACATAAACAACTAAAATATAATAAGAGCGTATCGATTACAAACATCAGAGTGGTCCTCAGGATCACAACAGGTCTGGAGACAACATATGTCCAAGTACCCGCTAAACTAAAGTTTAACAGAAACAATTGACATATAAACTAGATATAACTAGCTTCAAATCTTCAGCTGGCGTAAGGATAATTATCAACGTAACATCCTTCTACTGCATAACCAGCATTAGTGGAGCCACCCTCTGCATAATCCTCTTTCAAGTAGTAGCTGTCATCATAAGCTCCATTATCTGTAATAAAAAGTATAGGGTAATCTGGACGGGGAATGTCCATGCAATAACGGCCATCAGCTTATTGAGAGCTGAGTGAATAGAAACTCAAAGGGTATCAATGATAAAACCTATAACAAGTTATTGAAGTCATAAGATATAGTTTTGCTAAATAAAATCTTCTCTGTATTCCAATGTCGTAACTGAACCCTTATCATCTTTTTATCCTAAGATCGATAATCTACATGATAACCAACAACTCGACTGAAAGAACAGACTCAATCATTTAACTTATATAACATACCATAATTTTGTCCATCACTCGTTAAGGATATATACCATCCACTGCATGTCATGGACACCACGTTATTCCATCCCCCGCTCGTTAAGGATATAAACCATCCACCACATGCTAAGGATACGACGCTTTGAACAATAGCATATCAAATCTATTGCCACGACTCATTGTTGTATACCGGTGATCCCCATCCACCGCTCGTTAAGGTTATAAACCATCCACCGCTCGTTAAGGATATAATATGGATCATCTGGCTATCTTAGGACTACATAGTCCTGCCGACTACTCGTTAACGATATAAACCATCCACTGCATGTGAAAGAATATCATGACCAGGCGTCCGCCCACGTGCCATTTTCAGAACTTATCAAACCTACTTAAGCTCAGTACTAATATCGACACATGATAATTCTCATGTGGCCTGACTACTCTGATTGAAATGAACGGAGTTTGTTTGGCATGTCCCCATTCATTTCACATTATTATGTTTGTCATGGAAGGTTGGATAACAATCAAGTAACAAAAGGTTTACGTGAGTTTTGGTGGAATCCAATAACATAAAAATAATATGAATGTGGCAGCCATTATTAAATTTTTTCTTCAGTTTTGCTTAAAAATAAACTATTAGTAATCTGAATGTGGCAATCACTACAAGAAAAAGTGGCAGCCATAAATATAATCTCAATGCCAATTTCTAGTCTCTGATGACTTTTTTTGATAGTTTCTGTACCATCTTTGGGGCTGCAGTTAGATTACCAGGAACTAGCTTCTCTCTTCCTAGATCTTAATTACTTCTTTCTGTTTGATTTCAGCCATGAGGTCATTTGCAGAACCTTTGACTACCAAGTGAGTAGTTGAGAGACCCATTTTGTTTTGTTCAGAAGCTCAACATGTGACACAACTTACTGGTCTATATTTTTGATGAAATAACATAGCTTTTGTAGGTATTTAACATGATCAAATTTAATTAGTACTACAGGACCTTGTGAGATTAACATATATCAGACCTTAATATTGATATTATTTTGTATCTAGGAATTTGGAATTGACGTCCGCCTATGTGATGTTGGTGCTGCAATCCAAGAGGTTATGTAATCATATGAAGTTGAAATTAATTGAACGACATATCAAGGTGTTATGCTTATCTAAGTTTGGGTTTTATTGTTGTCATCTAAGTTTGGGTTTTATATGCAACTTCTATAAAGTCAAATAAGTGACTTTGGCACACTTTTTGGGTAAGCTTTTTATTTCCATTTGTAATATTTTATTTGATTATGAATCAATCAGCTTGAGTAAAAAAAGTTGGTTGTTGAGAAAGTATTTAAGTGGGTTGTAGCCTTGTAGGTGAATGACTCATTAATTGGACTTCAAATATTTTAAGCCAATTGCACCATATGTGAATTAGGCCTACTTTAATTTGACTGAATGAATATGCTTAAAGCATCCAAGGGTCTAAGCCATTTTTGTTGTGTTATCAGGAAACACAATATTTTTCATCAACCCCTACAAGAGTCATAATCCTTATATTGATGCACAAGGCATCTAACGTTTACAAGCATGAGTGAGTTGAATTTTGTTTGCCAACCATAGAGTAATTTTTTAACCATGAATCTGCCACTTCAACTTCAAACAACCAATATTTTTTTGAACATGTAAATTATATTAGAATAAAGGTTAACCAATCATGGAGTTTACATCAAGACACCCCAAAGCAACTCACTACCAAAACCTCATAACTAGACTGAACCAAAGCCAACATTTGGTTCCTTTACAAAATGATAGTCTTTGGCACAATTTTAACCATTAGGCCTGCAAATGTTTAGATGTTTGGTAATTGACTTGATGGTATATGTATCAATATTCACATAATCTCACTATTTATATATATATATATATATTTCTTTGTTCTACATAATGAAATGCAATGTGATGTGAAACAAAATTGCATTAGGACAATTGAACATAAAAAAGAAAGCCCGTCTCCTAAATGCCAATTGCTAAATTGCAAGTGTAGAAGTAATCAATAGATTAAAATTTGATTTAGATGGGGCACCTTTTTTATAAGTGCTTATAATAGGCTCTTGCTTTCTAAGTTTTATGGAACTTTCTGGGAGTTCCATGGTCATTGACACTTGTTATTCAAAGTGCTTGTAGCTTTCCATATCAATGGAAAGCCACAACGGTCAATGGTCATATCAATGGTCATATCAATGTAGCTTTCCATATCAATGGGAGTTCCATGGTCATTGACACTTGTTATTCAAAGTGCTTGTAGCTTTCCATGGTCATTGACACTTGTTATTCAAAGTGCTTGTAGCTTTCCATATCAATGTTGAGGATCTCAACTTAGGTCTTTCTTTTGAAACTTGTTCATAATAAAATTATGATTCTTACATTGTTCCCCGGTTAAATACTTGGCAAATACATTCTATGAGATCTAGTGACACATGAGTTCATTCACTATGGCCGCCGGTGCTCCTTTAGAATAATAGTTGGCGAGTTTATGAAAATTGTGAATTGGGGCATAGAAAGAAGATTCTGCTCTATTGCATACAGTCTTAGAAGACAATATAATTCATCTTTTTAGACTATAGGTACAGAAATATGAAGAAATCTAGATGGGATGAATTGACTTGGCTTTTAAAGTTTAGGAATTTTGCTATATAAATTACTCCCAAACCTAATTCACCCACACAAGTTTACAAGCCAACTATATAAAATCCATTACAGAGTTTTGGTTTCTAGTTCACCATTCGAGGAAAAACAATACACTAATTAGTTTTTGATGTTCCTACATTCTTGTAGATTCATATAGCAAACTTGGAATAATTATATGATGGATTTGGTGATTGTAGTATCTTGTCATTATAGTATGCTTCTAGTGATATTGACTTTATAAGTTCTCTTTTGAGTTTTGTGATGTATACTTGAAATTTTGTAGCATCAAAATTGATGTGTATACAAGTTCAAGGGTAAGACCAGGATTGGTCTCCTATTTGGTGCCTTGTTCACACAAGGAATTTTATTCTTTTGGCAAGTCACATAAGGAATTCTTGTGAGGCTAATATAAAAGGTTTCTCTCCTCTATAATTTCACATAAATTTGCATGTCAAAAAACAAATAAGAACATAGTAGAAAATGTCATGGCTATGAGTTTTCAATATTTTTATATTCAATAGTTTTGGTTACTTTCTAGGAAGCTTCTCCCGTCGCCACCGTTCGCCAACCCATGCACAAGGATGAAGCTACAGACTTCGATTCAGAGGTAGTTTTTCTCGTCTTCTCTAGTTATTCCTCTTCTCCATACCTTCTTACAAATAGCGCACCACTGCTCTGCTCTGTGATTTTTGTATCTAAGCTCGATTTGAAGCAAATAACAAGCTTTTGTGCTTCCACCGCTAGTAATGGCTTAGGTAAATTTTAATGCATATGTGGTGTATGTTTTTGTATCCAAAAATGATGAAGTTTGAAGATTTAGTTGTAGTTGGCTTTGTGTTCTACTAATCCTATTTTTACTGAATTATTCTTTTTGTAAGATTTAGGCTTTCATTCCTTAGTCTTGCGATTTGGTTATTCAGAATTTGAAGTAGTATTGGCTATTATTTAGAATCTGATTGATGTTGCTTTAGCAAATATGGCATGTAAGTGTCAGCCTTAATACTTTTATTGGTTTTGCTCTTGGAATTTGGGCAAGTCTGTTTGAACGAATTTTTGCTTGATCACGATATTGCTTGATTATGAAAGAACCTCCACGCCCTCACACTATTTTGTTTACTGTATGGTGAAGGTTGGATATGCGTTTCAGCCTATCGTTCTCTATAAATTCTGTAATGATGGTTGTCACAGGCCTTATTTTTTTTTATAGATAGACTGGGATCCTTACCCATGTGTTTAAATGCACAACTTCCTACTATCAAGGAAGTTGGGTCAATTTCAAATACCACTCAAATATATACTGTAGATATTGGGTTGTTATACAATATTTTATCATCAAGAATATTAGGGTAACATATATAATATTTAAATAATATTTATCTTATCAATATAAAATATATGGGCCATATAATATATGCTTACAAAAATGCATGTATAGTAGTATAGGCTATATCATACTCTTTTTTTTTATATCAGTAATATAGTATACATATATATATATACCGTGAGACTCTTAAGTGATATGTTTGAGTGAACATAATCAATGAACATATTTTTAGCCTAAAAAAACCCGCAGGTCAGCGGGGCACGTGGGTTAGTGGGGCGGTCTGTGGGTGTTTTTAGACTAAAAAACATGTTCATTGAGTATGCTCACTTAACCCTATTCACTTAAAAGCCTAACCGTATATATATTCATATTAATATACAACAAACACCACATTTAGGGTAAAAACAGTTTTGCTATGAATTGAATTTGGGAAAAAGATAATCTATATTATTTATAGTCACAAGTTATATAGGTTATATGGATAATAAGAAAAAGGAAAGAGCATAAAGGAAAAATAAATAACAATAAAGAGAAATAACTATGGTCAACATGACCCATAAATATAAAGATGAAAAATCGTAATTAACTCTTAATTCCAACACTCCCCCTCAAGATGGAGCGAAGACATTGACGAGCCCCAACTTGCGAAGAGATGATTGAAGAAGCGTTGGACCAACTGACTTGGTAAACATATTAGCAGTTTGCTTAGATGAAGGAACAAAGCTCTATAAAATGACACCAGATCAAACTTTCTCCCGAATGAAGTGAACATCAACCTCCACATGTTTAGTTCTTTCATGAAGAATAGAGTCAGAAGACAGTATAATGAAGGACTTATTATCACAAAACAAGGTGGATGAGCCCACTACTGACAAGCCAACTCGCTTAGAAGAGTCCGAAGCCAAAGAATCTCACACGTGCCCTGAGCCAAGGCACGATACTCAACTTCAGCAGAAGAGCATGAGACAACTTATTTTTTACTCTTCCAAGATATAAGATGACTGCCACGGAAGGTACAAAAACCAGATGTAGAGCGCTGGTCACTCCTAGAGCCTGCATAATCTACATCTGTAAAGCAGGAGAGACCTGACTGTGCTTCTGCTATGAAGAAAAGGCCCAGACCAGGACAGGTCTTGAGATACCGAAGGATATGATAAACAACATCCATATGAGAAGTACGTGGAAAATGCATAAATTGGCTCACAACACTGACAACGAAAGTAAGATCCGGTCTCGTATTTGTCAGGTAAATAAGATGCCCATAAGACTCTGATGCACTGAAGGATCTGGCAGAAGCTCTCTCATCTCTGAAGTTAACTTAAGATTTGGATCTATAGGAGATGAGGCAGGCCTACACCCGATCATACCCGTATCTTGAAGAAGATCAAGTGAATACTTTCTTTGGGATAAGGAGATACCTTGGCAAAATCTAGCAACCTCAACACCAAGAAATTAACGAAGCGGACCAAATCTTTAACATCAAACGACATACCCAAATCACGTTTCACTTGAGTAATACCAGATGCATCATCACCAGTAATAATAATATCATCAACATATACTGAGATAATAATACACCTCCCTTGAGATTGGCGACAAATAAAACACGTGTGATCTGAATGGCACAGAATAAATCCCATACTAAGAACCACATAGCTAAACTGACTAAACCATGCACGAGGAGACTGCTTCAGGCCATAAAAAGATTTTTGGAGGTGATAAACTTTCCCTGAACACTCCCCCTGAGGCCGAAAACCCAGTGGAGGATCCATATAAATTATCTCAGTCAAATCACCATTAAGAAAAGCATTTTTAACATCAAGTTGATGAAGAGGCCAAGAATAAGAAGCATATAGGGAAATAAGAAGTCGAACCGTAGTTAACTTCGCCACAGGAGCAAAAGTTGCACCAAAATCCTTACCAGGAACCTGTGTAAAACCCTTAGCAACCAAACGAGCTTTATAACGATCAATACTCCCATCTGCCAAATACTTTAGGCTAAAAACCCATTTACAACCAATTGTGCGCTCACCTACTGGAAGAGCAACAAGCTCCCATATCTGATTACCGTGAAGGGCATCCATTTCTGTTTGCATAGTAGCCACCCACTTAGGATCCTGGAGGGCCTCATGAACTGAACGAGGAATGGGGACCGAATCTACGTGACTGAGAAAGGACTGATAAGAAGCAGACAAGCCCTGATAAGATATATACTTGAAAATTGGATGGTTAGTACTATCAGATAGAAGAAAACGAGCAGGAGGGCGACGAACACGAGTTGGATAACGGGGAGAAACAATATCGGGAGTAACATCAGAAGGTAAAGGGGAAGGAGAGATACTGGGGATGGGGTCGACGAGAATAAACCTGGGATGGCTCACTGGTAATGATCGGAGGAAGAGAGTCACTAGTGGAGTCGAGGATAGGAATAGGCCGGGGTAAAATAGAATCATCGACCACAATTGGCTCCACCAGTTCTTGTCCAATAGAAGAGGGAGAACCTGGAAAAAAAGGAACAGTTTCCAGAAAAGTAACATCCAAAGAGTGATAAAAATGGCGATTAATAGGATAATAAGATCTATACCCCTTGGACATGGATGAATAACCTAAAAACACACAACGAACATCCTTATTATCAAGTTTTGTGTAGGTAGGACTCCTATTTTGAACAAAACAAGGGCAACCAACAACACGTGGCACAAGAGGAAAGAGAGTGCCATCAGGCTTCACAATATGAAGAGGTACTTTCCCTTCAAGAACACGACTGGGAGTACGATTAATAAGATACATGGCAGTGAGGACAGCCATGTGCCAAAAATATTTGGGAACATTCATACCACATAAAAGGCATCTGACCACAGACATTATGTGACGATTCTTACATTCTGCCACACCATTCTGTTCAGGAGTATAAGGACATGTAAGTTGTTGGAGAATCCCATCTTTGTTAAGGGTAGACCTAAAGTCATCAGTTATATACTCGCGACCATTATCCAACCTAATATTACGAACAACAGTGTTATATTGAGTTTTAATCATTTATAGGAAGTTTCTAAAGTGTGTGAAGACCTTAGATTTTTTCCTCATAAGATAAACCCAAGTGTAACGCGTATAATCATCAATAAAAGTTATGTAATACCAGTGGTGGGACAAAGCTGTGATAGGTGAAGGGCCCCATATATCAGAATGAATGAGATCAAAAGCACTAAGTGCCCTATGCCTGCGTAGAATGTAAGAGGTGCGAGTATGTTTAGACAATTCACAAACCACACATTTAAATTGAAAATCCTTGCAAGCTTTATTCAACGGAGGAACTAACCAACACAACTACTGAAAATTCGCATGTCCTACATGAGCATGCCATAAATCTAAAGTTTAAGGGTAAAGACATATGTATTAGAATCCGATAAAATAGAATTATTAGAAACATGTAAACTAGTAGCTTGCAGACTGGAAGCAGACACTTGAGAAGACGACGAAGCACTAAAGTAGTAGAGACCATCCTTCTCATACCCTCTGCCGAAAATCTTCTTCAAAGTCAAGTCTTGCAAATAGAAACAAGTGGGTAAGAACATGACAGAACAATTATGATCCTTGGCAAGATGATTAACAAAGAGAAGGTTATAAGCAAAATTGGGGACAAAATAAATAGACGAAAAAGTAATATCAGTAGCCAAGGAAACATCACCCTGACTATGAATGGGAATATAGGAGCCATCAGCAATATGGACTGACTGATCAATATGAGTAAAAGGAGAGACAAAAAAAGAAGACTAACCAGTCATATGATTATTGGCACCCGAATCCAAAATTCAGGTAGGTTGAACTGACTTACCGTGAAGAGCAGTAGGAGTACCAGTGGCAATGGTAGTAGTGGGTCTGGAGGTAGAAGAGGAAGCACCCAGGCCCAAGTGTGTCTGAAGTTGAGCAATCTGTGACTGAAGTTGTCCAAGATCAAGTGACGGTGAAGTGACCTCAACCATAGCACCAGTATGAGGAGCACCTTTCCCACGACCAGTGGGAGATCGACCCTTAGCAAATTGTTGTTTCATCTCAGGATGAAGATCAAAGCAGCGATCAATGGTATGGCCAGGCTTACGGCAGTGCTGACAGAAAAAATGAGAAATGGTGGGACGTTATCCTGAAGGAGTAGCAAAAGCCATCTAGTCAGGAACAGACGGAGGAGGTCCAGTCACAGGAGATATAAAAACAATGTGACGACGTCGCTCATCGCCATCAACAATAGCAAAGGCCTCAAATAAAGAGGGTAAGGGGACAGTATTAAGGATCTGGGTGGGAAGGGCCTCAAACTCCGGCTTTAGGCCCATTAAAAACTGGTAGGTATGACGGTGGTCAAGGTGCTTGGTCTCAACAGCACCATCATCAGGAAAGTCGGTAATAGGCTCATACTGAGAGAGCTCCTCCCAACAAGTCTGCAAATATCCAAAATAGTCGATAACAGAAAGTCCCAAGGTGGCCTAGGAAGCATGTGAGATATCCTAATATAGCTCAAAAATATGGGAATCACTGTGAGCATGAGCATACATTTTATTCAGGGCAATCTAGAGGTCAAAAACATTACGGTGGTACATGAACATATTGTAAACCCGTTCTTCCATTGAATTAAACATCCATCCTAGAATAATACAATTGTCGGTGTACCACTCTTTATATTTAGGATCAGAATCACTTGGTGATTTTTCCTTGCCAAGTAACCACCCAATTTTGCGTTTGCCGCCAAGAAAGAGGCGAAGAGAGTTAAACCAGGCATGAAAATTCTTCCCAGTTAACAGTACACTGGTAACACATTGAGCCAGTGTAGTATGAGAAAGAGAGATCAGAACGAGAAGCCGTAGTAACAGGAACTTCCTTACCAGTCTCTTTAGCCATGGAAGTACGCTAAAAAACAACGGAGCATAGAACAATCCAAGGAAAACAGAACAAATCTGGGAAGAAAGAGAACCAAAGACAGCTGGACACTCAGCAAAGAACAACTGGGCAGCTGGACACTCGACTCACCCAAACAAAAAACTAAGAGTACGTATGAGACTCTAGTACATCACAAAAAATATGCCCAAAAAAGGGCAAACAACAGCAGCCAAAGGCTGTGACAGAGCCAAAACAGGATCTGTGGTGCGGCGACTTGGGGTGGGGTGAGGCTGCGGCTGGGTGTGGGGGTCTCGATGAGGGTCAGGTGGTGGCTAGGGTAAAGGAGGGCAGTGGTGTAGGAAGGGTAGAGATGGTGTGTGGTGTGGCCGAAGGATGGAGATGATGGAGGGTGGAGGCCGAAGGGTGTTAGGGTTAGGGTTAGGGTTAGGTTCTGATACCAAATTGAGTTTGGGAAAAAGATAATCTATATTATTTACAGTCTCAAGTTATATAGGTTACATGGACAATAAGAAAAAGAAAAGAGCATAAAGGAAAAATAAATAACAATAAAGAGAAATAACTATGGTCAACATGACCCATAAATATAAAGATGAAAAACCTTAATTAACTCTTAATTCCAACACTATGGACTGAATACCTGCTTACTTTGTATGGAGATCCAAAAGATGGTCTACGTACAGTACTTTTCACAAACTCTATTTAATGCATTTGGTGACCAGGGGCGGAACCATCTTATAGCCGTAGGGTGCCATTGCACCCCCTATTTATTGGAAAAATTTTACCTTGCTATGCATGTATTGTTGGGTTTGTGCTCTCAAACCATTACTTTATGTATGAGACATTAGCATTTTAATATATGGATATCAGTTTTACATTATGTATGTTCCTTTCATGAGATGATTGTTTTATCCATAAGTATCATAGTAAGTAATTCGTGTATGTATGAGATATATACAATGAGATACGAATTACTATTCTTTGATACTTAAAGCTTGTCACAGTGGATGATGAGACTGGATATCTCATCAGGTATACACTGTAGCATCATTAACTACCATTGGATGGCGTGATAAATCTCAATCACTAGAGTGTGACTCTTGGTTAGTATGCTAGTGCTTATAGTGCATTGACGGACCTGAGTTTCCTATTGATGCTCAAGGCTGTCAATCAGTCGATAGGAACTCATAACTTGTATAAGGTACGTGTTCTTAATCTTGAGATGATTATGAACACAGACTGTGGATATGACTGCTTTGACTTACCAATCAGTGAGGTCTATAAAAGATCAACACCTGGGTATCTTGGGTATGTCATATTCATAGGGTTGTGAACATATATTGTCAAGACAGAATCTACCCTCTGTTTCAGAGTAAGCATTCCCTTGAGAATGTCACCAAGTCGATTACTGAGTACTGCAGTCTTGTTGATAAGAGTTATCAACATGTTTGGTAATCATGAGAGGTGAATGGGACTTAAGGATTATAAGAAGTAATCATGATTCAGGTTGACAGTAACTGTTTATCCGACTACCTGAATATGATTACGAATGCTGACGGTAGAGGGACATTAGTACACCATACAAGTCTAGTCATCGCTTCGGATATGTTCTTTTGCGTTGGAGTTCAGTTATCGTTTTATAGTGGAGTAAACGTTAACTGACCAGTTAGTTAGTTTGCTGATCAAAGAGTTTGGTCATGGTGATTAACAAACTGGTCTGAGCCAACAATAAAGAGCCTAGGAGGTCCCACTCTTAGCTCCGCCGGGATGCTTGGAAAGGCAAATGAGGATGATGTCAAGACAGGTTCGATCGATCAAAGTTGTCTCGATCGATTGAAGTCTAGGCAGTTTCGATCGATTGAAGATGGTTCGATCGATCGAATGTTCGATCGATCGAAACCACTTCGATCGCTCGAGAGCTAGGTTGGTTATGGGAATCTATAAATAGGGCAGCTGCGTTCTGGAAAGGTTGTTCGTCGTTTTTTATACGAAAAGCTGCAGAAACTGTTTAGGTTTCCCAAAACCTTCCAATCCTCTCCATTAGGGTTCCCACCAACCCTAGTCCTTCCTGCGAGCATCCATAGGAGTCATAAGAGTGAAGGCCATCTAGTGGAGGCTGCTGGAAGTTGAAGATTTCAGAATTGGGTTCAAGACACTAAGGTATAAACTCTTGTCCCCTCTTGTACGCATCTATGGAATTGACGAGTAGTAGATCCTAGGCTACCAAATAAGTTTTTATAACTTGACTTTTCCGCTGCGTGTTTAAAACTTTTAACTTAAACCGGTTTTTCCATTAATTGGTATCAGAGCCACGCTCGTTTGGATCTATAGATGCGTTTTTGGAACACTATATTGATTTTCATGTTGATTTTAGAACTGTTTTCGAAACGGCATTGTCACAGATCTGTTTCTGCAGTGTTATCGTAGCAGAATACAAATCTGTGATTGCATGGGATGCAAGGCGGGTTCGATCGATCGAACATGCTTCGATCGATCGAACATCCTCTGTACTCGAGCGATCGAACAGTCTTCGATCGATCGAAACCTTCTGGTATTCGATCGATCGAATGAAGTTAGATCGATCGAGACAGATTCTTTGTCAGGTTCTCTGTTTCACAGTTTTAAAGTGTTTTGAAATGAAAAGCTTTAATTTTAAAGTATTCTGTTATTTTTAAAATCATTCTGTGAAATAGAAAGTTCAAGCGATTGAACAGAGTTCAATCGATCGAAGGGTCGAGCGATCGAACGCTCTTCGATCGATCGAACTATGACAGAGAAGTAAGATGTTGTTTTAAGTTCTAATTCAGTATGTAAAGAGTTTATATACTATGTGAATCAATTAAGTATTCCAATAGTTACATATGTTTGTTATGTATGTGTGGATGCGTGTACGACTAACCCTTTTGCAGCCAGTTTAGTCAATATCTCCCATGGCACCAAGATTTTTAAATTTTTGTATTTAATTGTTTGAGATTGGTATATATTATTGTTGGTTTGGTTTTAAGGCATATGTAAAGGGCGCTGCGACTTTAATCCTACGAAAAGGAAAGTCGCACCGGTTTCCCTAGCCTTTTTATTTTATTTGTAGCTATTTCTATTGCTAGATAAATTGTAAGCTTCGAGAGAAGCATAGGACCAATGGAATAGAATTAGAAAAATCCATGAAGATGGAGTAAGGAGCCGTTGTCCATGAAGATGGAGGTGGAGGCGACCAAACCAAGAGCAGGTTCTATGGAGATAGAGCCATGGGAGATAGAGGCATTGTTTGAATGCCTATATTTCATTTTAGTTTTTTTATTTTATGTGCTTGGTTTGTGATTGGCATATAATACATTGTTGCATGCACGCAAAACAAGTTTTCTAAAATAAAATTCAAAAACCGTTTTCAACACATTAGTAAACAATAGATGTTTATGGGAAGTGTGTAGAAACAGATTTTCTCAAAAAGCAAAATCTTTTTACTAAAACTAGTGGGAGAGGGTCTTATTAATTACACCCACGATCTTCCATTAACGGTTCACTGTAAGATGAGTGGTGCATTCTGTGTCACCTCGTCAGGAGTGATCATTCCATGTGGAGGGTGCATTACTCATTGGTTACTAGATGTGAACTTCTTATGATAGGATCAATCAGACGTGTTAGAGGGTGACCACCACACGGAGGCGCTACTTGAGACTGTTGTGATTGGATCCTAGTTAATGGTACACACTAGCTAAGCTATGGATAAGGGATCCCACACGGGGCATTGTTCAGAAACTTAGAGATCAAAAGGGATCGGGAGTCATAACTTGTTTTGCAAGAGTTGCATAGCGGACAAGTCTTGATTAATCGAAAAATAGAAAATTGACCTCCACACGGAGGCTTTATTCTTTTGTTTCGATATTCCGGCGACTTTGTTTTAAAATAAGAGTTTTAAGGATTCTTTTATTTCAAACTGTCAAATCATGATATCCATATTTATTTTGTTTGTTTGATTTTCAGTAATCATAATGTTTGGATCTGCATTTAGTCCACTTGCCACCATACTCACTCAAAACAAGTTAACTGGAAACAACTACACTGAATGGAAACGTAACCTTGACATCGTGTTAACTGCGGAGGATCACATATATGTCCTCACCACCCCATGCCCCGAAGAACCCGCGGCAAATGCTTCGGCAGCTGCCAGACGCGAGTTCGACAAATGGAAGAAGTCGAATGGAATGGCTCGTTGCTATATTCTGGCCTCAATGGCTGGTGTGTTGCAACACCAATTCCAATCGAATGATTCTGCTAGTGACATTATCATATCCCTGAAAAAGATGTTTGGGGAGCATGGCAGGCCTGCCAGGCAGGTAGCCATGCAAAAGATAATGAGTGCAAAGATGTCGGAAGGGACTCCAGTCAAGGAACATGTTTTAAAAATGATTGGTTATTTAAACGAGCTGGAGACCCTAGGTGCCAACATCGATGCACAAACCCAAGTTGATATGATCCTCAATTCGCTGTCGCCTTCATTCGCTCAATTTAAACTTAACTATAATATGAATCAAATGAATTTTTCAATGAGCGAATTAATGAGTTCTCTTTTGGCAGCGGAAGGGGTGATCAAACCTGGGGTCAACGTTTTGAACGTTGAGAAAAGCGCTTCCTCCTCCCGATCTGTTCCAAAAGGAAAGAAAGGGAAGAAGAAAGCTAGCACTGGTGGTTCAAGTGTTGGACCAGTCCCTAAGATTGCAAAATCTAAGGGAAAAGGTAAGGGCAAAGGGAAGGTGGGTGGCCAAGGCAAAGGAAAGTGTTTCCAATGCGGTGAGAAGGACCACTGGAAGAGGAACTGTCCAGAATTCTTAGCTACAAGAGTTCAAGGTATGATTGAATCACATGTGATTGAAGTAAGTTTTATAACGGATACTTCAAACACTTGGTGCATTGATTCTGGTGCGACTAACCATATCTGTAATTCATTGCAGGGGTTCAGATCAACCAGGAGGTGCAGTGATGGGGAAATCGTACTTACTCTAGGTTCTAGCGCAACCGTTTCTGCGGTTGCTATAGGAGTCGTAGTTTTAGAATTTCTAGACAATAAAATTTTGATTTTATCAGATGTACTTTACGTCCCTTTAATGAGACGTAATTTAATTTCAGTTTCTAATTTATCGAATAATGGTTATTCTTTTCATTTTGGAACTGAAGTTGTGATTAAAATAAATAGTTCTTTTATATGTTTTGGTGTTAAATCAAATGGTTTGTATGTGATTACTCCCAATATTTCTAAAGACTCTTGTATGGAACTTAATAACTCAGTGGTTAATGTACCATCTAAAAGAAAGAGACCTTCCACTAATCCAACAAGGCTTTGGCATATGAGGCTTGGCCATATCAATCTAAATAGGATTGGCAGACTAGTCAAAGAAGGGATCTTAGGCGATTTGGTTTTAGAACCAATGGAAGTCTGCGAGTCTTGTTTAGAGGGTAAGATGACCAAAAGGCCCTTTCCTACAAAGGGAAATAGAACCGATGCATTGTTGGAATTAGTTCATACTGATGTGTGTGGACCAATAAATATTAGAGCAAGGAGTGGTTATGAGTATTTCATAACATTCACTAATGACCACTCCAGGTATGGATATGTGTACCTAATGCAGCACAAGTCTGAATCCTTTGAAAAGTTCAAAGAGTTTAGAGCTGAAGTGGAGAAGCAATTGGGCACACATATCAAGGCCATTCGATCTGATCGAGGTGGCGAGTACCTCTCTAATGAGTTTATTGATCACCTCGTACAGAATGGAATTCTGTCACAGTTGACTGCACCTGGTACGCCTCAGCAGAACGGTGTAGCGGAGAGAAGGAATCGGACTCTTTTAGACATGACTAGGTCGATGATGAGTTATTCAGAGTTGCCATTATTCCTTTGGGGTTATGCTTTGGAAACCGCTGCGTACATACTAAATCTAGTACCAAGCAAATCTGTTCCCAGGACACAACGAGAGATGTGGATTGGGCGCAAACCTTCTTTGCAACATCTCCGGATATGGGGGTGTCCGGCACATGTGCTGAAAGGAAAGATGAGCAAGTTGGATTCTAGATCGGAAGTATGTTACTTTGTAGGGTATCCAAAGGGTACTTATGGATGGTATTTTTATGATCCAAGAGAGCATAAAGTGTTTGTTAGTACGAATGCTGTTTTCTTGGAGGATGACTATATCATGAACCATAAATCTAAGGGAAGGATAGATCTTAAAGAGATAAAAGGAGAGCCCTCAGTCCAACCCGTAGTTGATAACGATATAAATCAAGAAAATACCACTTCTTCACCCATTTCCGCACCGGTACCTCGTCGTAGTGGGAGGATTATCAGCCAGCCTGATAGATACATGTTCTTAGGAGAAGTTTTTGAAGCTGTCTCCATAGAATCTGAATCTGATCCTACCACATACGAAGAGGTAATGGCTGATGTTGATTCAGAACATTGGGTTAAAGCTATGAAGACTGAATTAGAATCTATGGATTCTAATCAGGTCTGGGATCTTATAGAACTTCCAGCCAATATTAAACCCATTGGTTGTAAGTGGGTCTACAAGAGGAAAAGAGCATCTGATGGAAAGGTTGAGACCTTTAAGGCTAGGCTTGTAGCGAAAGGTTATACTCAGAGGGAGGGCATTGACTATGAGGAAACCTTCTCGCCGGTAGCCATGCTCAAGTCCATCAGAATACTCTTATCCATTGCTGCATGCCTAGATTATGAGATCTAGCAGATGGACGTCAAGACTGCATTCTTGAATGGCAATCTTGAGGAGGACATCTATATGCAACAACCAGAAGGGTTCATAGCTGGTCGGAAAGGTAACTTGGTATGCAAGCTGCAAAAGTCCATTTATGGGCTTAAGCAGGCATCCAAGAGTTGGAACATCCGATTTGACCAAGTGGTCAAGTCGTTTGGTTTCATACAGAATCTGGATGAACCTTGTGTATACAAGAAGTGTGAAGGGAAAGTGATGGCCTTTCTTGTGCTTTACGTTGACGATATTCTACTCATTGGGAATGATGTAGCGGCATTGTCAACGGTCAAGGTTTGGCTAGCTAGTACTTTCAATATGAAGGATCTAGGAGAGGCGAGCTATATTCTTGGGATAAAGCTTTTTCGGGATCGCAAGCGAAAGATAATGGGATTGTCTCAAGCTGGTTATATCGATAAGGTGCTAACTAAGTTTTCAATGGATAATTCGAAGAAAGGATTGTTACCTTTCAGGCATGGTTTAGCGTTCTCCAAGGACCAGTGTCCAAAGACACAGGAGGAGAGGAATCGCATGATAGGAGTTCCCTATGCTTCAGCAGTGGGAAGTCTTATGTATGCGATGTTATGCACTAGACCAGATATTTGCTTTGCCGTTGGCATGGTTAGCAGATATCAGTCGAATCCAGGTCCAGATCACTGGACAGCCGTCAAGCACATTCTTAAGTACTTGAGAAGGACTAGAGATTACATGCTTATGTACGGTGGTAGTGAGTTAATTCCAGTAGGATACACTGACTCGGACTTTATGTCAGATAAAGATTCGAGGAAGTCGACATCCGGTCATCTCTTTACCTTGGGAGGTGGTGCTGTCAGTTGGAGAAGCATTAAGCAGAAATGCATTGCAGACTCAACTACAGAAGCTGAGTATGTGGCTGCTTGTGAAGCCGCAAAGGAAGCTGTTTGGCTCAAGAAGTTCCTTATGGAGCTCGAGGTGGTACCAGCGTCGCTGTCACCTATTACGCTTTATTGTGATAATAGTGGGGCAGTGGCTCAGTCCAAGGAGCCAAGGAACCACGGGAAGGGAAAGCACGTAGAGCGGAAATATCATCTTATCCGAGATATTGTTCAACGTGGAGATGTGACTGTCACCAAGATTGCCACAACTGACAATCTTGCTGATCCGTTTACAAAGGCCTTGCCACAGAAGGTCTTTGATCGTCATCTAGATAGTCTAGGTCTTAGATGTAGTTCTGAATGGTTATGAGTGCAAGTGGGAGTTTGTTGGGTTTGTGCTCTCAAACCATTACTTTATGTATGAGACATTAGCATTTAATATATGGATATCAGTTTTACATTATGTATGTTCCTTTCATGAGATGATTGTTTTATCCATAAGTATCATAGTAAGTAATTCGTGTATGTATGAGATATATACAATGAGATACGAATTACTATTCTTTGATACTTAAAGCTTGTCACAGTGGATGATGAGACTGGATATCTCATCAGGTATACACTGTAGCATCATTAACTACCATTGGATGGAGTGATAAATCTCAATCACTAGAGTGTGACTCTTGGTTAGTATGCTAGTGCTTATAGTGCATTGATGGACCTGAGTTTCCTATTGATGCTCAAGGCTGTCAATCAGTCGATAGGAACTCATAACTTGTATAAGGTACGTGTTCTTAATCTTGAGACGATTATGAACACAGACTGTGGATATGACTGCTTTGACTTACCAATCAGTGAGGTCTATAAAAGATCAACACCTGGGTATCTTGGGTATGTCATATTCATAGGGTTGTGAACATATATTGTCAAGACAGAATCTACCCTCTGTTTCAGAGTAAGCATTCCCTTGAGAATGTCACCAAGTCGATTACTGAGTACTGCAGTCTTGTTGATAAGAGTTATCAACATGTTTGGTAATCATGAGAGGTGAATGGGACTTAAGGATTATAAGAAGTAATCATGATTCAGGTTGACAGTAACTGTTTATCCGACTACCTGAATATGATTACGAATGCTGACGGTAGAGGGACATTAGTACACCATACAAGTCTAGTCATCGCTTCGGATATGTTCTTTTGCGTTGGAGTTCAGTTATCGTTTTATAGTGGAGTAAACGTTAACTGACCAGTTAGTTAGTTTGCTGATCAAAGAGTTTGGTCATGGTGATTAACAAACTGGTCTGAGCCAACAATAAAGAGCCTAGGAGGTCCCACTCTTAGCTCCACCAGGATGCTTGGAAAGGCAAATGAGGATGATGTCAAGACAGGTTCGATCGATCGAAGTTGTCTCGATCGATTGAAGTCTAGGCAGTTTCGATCGATTGAAGATGGTTCGATCGATCGAATGTTCGATCGATCGAAACCACTTCGATCGCTCGAGAGCTAGGTCGGTTCTGGGAATCTATAAATAGGGCAGCTGCATTCTGGAAAGGTTGTTCGTCGTTTTTTATACGAAAAGCTGCAGAAACTGTTTAGGTTTCCCAAAACCTTCCAATCCTCTCCATTAGGGTTCCCACCAACCCTAGTCCTTCCTGCGAGCATCCATAGGAGTCATAAGAGTGAAGGCCATCTAGTGGAGGCTGCTGGAAGTTGAAGATTTCAGAATTGGGTTCAAGACACTAAGGTATAAACTCTTGTCCCCTCTTGTACGCATCTATGGAATTGACGAGTAGTAGATCCTAGGCTACCAAATAAGTTTTTATAACTTGATTTTTCCGCTGCGTGTTTAAAACTTTTAACTTAAACCGGTTTTTCCATCATGTATATGTATGGCTATATAGTTTGTATTTATATTTTGTCTTCTGACACCCCCAAACAAAAAAATATGCTACTCTCTTAGGCTTAGTTTGGCCCCCATTATGGTGTTTCTTCTTTTTTAAAGCACAATTGTATGGTAATTCATTGGTTACTAGTTTATGTGCTTTGCAAAAATTAAACTTAGGACTTTTTTAGGGGGAGTTTTTTAAAGCTCAAGGTTGTTTTTTGATTTCATGATGTCTTTTTGAAGACTAGTGTGTCACTTCTATAAAATTATCAAATAACCTAGTAATAAATTTCATGAGCTCTTTTTAGAAAGCCTCGTGGGGGCCAAACTAAGCCTTAGTCACCTTAAATCATTTTATTGCTTTCTTTCAACTTTAAACTTCAACCATATGTGTTTGAGAATCATTTGGGATACAAGAATTTGATAGAATAACATTACTCTGCATAATTAGATCACTCATTGTGATAAACTCAACCCCCCAACAACACTCAAATAGTGCAAAATAACCCCCACATAGTAAATTTGTTGTGTTACTGATTAAAAATAATAATAATAAAAAAAATAAGAAAATAAAATAAAATAAAATATATACTCATGTATAAATAAGACCAAAAAAATCGTTTCAGTGGCGTTATCCCCGAACCCCCGTATGTCATTGTTAAATAGTTTACGTAGTAACTCCACACCCCCAAAGGCAAACTCCTGATTCCGCCCCTGTTGGTGACCACCGTGACCATCACACACCCGATGGCACTGGTGTCTAATGATGCCCCTCATTTCAAATTGTTTTTAAAATGTTGTGCATACCAAAATTTAATTTGTCTCAATTTTGCATTCACACACACACACATATATATATATATATTGAGTCTTACCTAGATCGTGGCTGGATACAACGCACTCACACCCTACTGCACTCACATATATTCATTTGTCTAATTACCTTAAATCTATATTTGAAAATGCAAATTTTTTTTTCCGAAGGGGATGCCACAATCCAATCTCTCGTTGGATATTCGGTTTGCTCATGGTTTGCTCATAGCCACCTTGTGATTGATTTTTTCAGTAGAAGGAAAAAAGTGTTTTTGTGAGATTCAAAGTTTTGGTGGATTCGGATCTGATGTCAGAAACGAGTCGTGTACATGTTTCTCCGTTGAAAACGTCCCAACATTACAATGACACCGGTTTGCAACTGCGGCGTGCTATTTTTGGGCCCAATTAATCACTTCTTTAGTCTCTGAAAAAGGCATGTTGGGAATATTTCAATTATCAGTTCGAACTTAACTCAAAATTATATTGCATGTTGATATATTTTTTACAATTTTCTATTTTTTTTTTCCCAGTGGGATTGGAAGATATGTTTCCTCTATTCAAATACATTTGGAGGTCCTAGTCAATTGTATAAAGGCATGTGAGGTTTATTCAAGGTGTTTGATCATTTATTATCAACGCAATTACATAATTTTCTCCAATTTTTTTCCTTGTGATTGAAGGGTACTTAACGATATGCTGACAACTTACTATTGACATTAATTGTGGGTGTCATAGAGCTTCTCAAAGAAATACAAAAACATATCGCCACTTCCTACCTTCCGGTCTGAACCTTTGGGTAGGTTTTGCACGATAACTAGTCCTTTATTTATTTTATTTTATTTTTCTTCAGAAATCATCCACATCATCTACAATCGTTTGTCAACAACAAGTATGTTGTGGTATGTGATATTATTGGCCACTGGTTCAGCATGTGGCACAATTGGTAACACCTCAAGCCCCTATTAAGTATAATCTAGCTACTGAGACACAAGTCATTTTCCCACTTTATTTAATATACTTTGAAACAAAGAAAAATAACAAAGAATTATGGTCAATTTATTGAAAATTGGTATGTGATATTATTGGCCACTGGTTCAGCATGTGGCACAATTGGTAACACCTCAAGCCCCTATTAAGTATAATCTAGCTACTGAGACACAAGTCATTTTCCAACTTTATTTAATATACTTTGAAACAAAGAAAAATAACAAAGAATTATGGTCAATTAATTGAAAATAAGAAAGCAACATATGGAATATTACTAATTATTAGGTATTGTTGGTATAGGATTTAATGGGACCCACTCTTTTTGCATTCTCCCTGATTTGGACAAAAAAACAGAAGATGCTTCGAGGTATAGGACCCCTGGATTTCCTAAAACATTGCAATGCTAGAAAGGAGTGTGGATTGTGTGTGAGTGTGACTAACTTGGTGATACGTCACAGTTATACCGATTGACTTGTGTTCTCCTATTTCATTTGTCAGTTTGTTTGGGAAAAACTTTGTTAAACCACAATCTATGTTTTCACTTAGGTGAGAAAGTTTTGGTTTTGCACAAATTGATTTGGGCTGTAAACGTGTCAACACGTTTAACATGATTGGCAAATAGGTTATGCTCGAGTTGTTGTAATATCAATTGGTTTAACACGGCCAAATATTTTTTATTTAAAAATATGTATATAATCATGGGAGGCTTGGCTTAAGGTCCTTAAAGTTGGGCATAATTGGATTAAAAGACAGCCCATTAACAATAAACTTACTAAGGACAAAAGTCCAGGCCCATTTTTAACCTACATCCACAATATTAAAACATCACTTTTCAAATCCATTTTACTCTTTTTATCAGACCAAACTACCCTTAAAGGAATTGTAAAAATAGTCAAGTCAAACGCCACCAAAGCGTGCCCAACGCGCCCAAATTTTTCCCCACTGCCCAACACGCGTCACATGCGCTGGATCACGCTGCCCAAGCGTGCCACGCGCCTCACGCGCTTCCTTTTGTCCAAAGACTGCTCACACGGTGTGAGCATTGTACCATATATTTTTCAATTTCGAAAAAATGTTTTTAAACTTTAAACCTCCATAACTTTTGTTCTACAACTCCATTTTTTGTAAATTTTATACCGTTGGAATCGTGTCGACGAGATCTACAAAACTAGTACCATTGTTGATATGTTTTGAGCAAAAAAAAAAATTCAAAATTTTACATATATGAATAATAAGTGAAAATTTTCACTTAATAAGTAAAATTTCACTAACTACATGAAATATTAAGTGAAATTTCACTAAATATTTATATAGGTTGAAATTTTCTCTATTGTAAGATTTCTTAGTTTAAAAATGGGTAAATTGAGAGGGGTCGCAAATGCTTTAAGTATAGATTAGGGCCTAGTTTGGCCTCCAAACGGTTTTTAAAAGTAACTAATGAAATTATTTTAAAGTTGTTTGATAATTTTGTACAAGTAGCACATTACTCTTCAAAAAAACATCATGAAGCCAAAAGGCAACCTTGAACTTTTAAAAGCTCCATTCTAGAGTTTTAAAATCTCCTCCCAAAAAGCCCTAAGTTCAATTTTTACATATATGAATAATAAGTGAAATTTCACTTATTAAGTGAAATCATTCATATATGTAAAAAAAATTCAAGTTTTACATATATGAATAATAAGTTAAATTTCACTGAGTACATGAAATATTAAGTGAAATTTCACTTAAAATTTATGGAGGTTGAACTAGTTATGCACTTAATATTTATGTAGTAAACTTGAACTCGACCATCAGGTGTTATGATCACTTAATATTTATGGAGATTGAAATATTAAGTGAAAATTCACTTAACATTTATGTAGTAAACTAGAATTGGACCATCAGATGCTATGATTACAAGAAAGAAGAAACATAAGATCGACTTGAGTAAGATTAAGTTGGTAGTTAGTTCATCAAGTAAGGATCTTGTGGAGTAAAGTTAAATACTGCAATTTATAAAGTGTCGTCTTAAACTGGGTCCATTACTGCTCCAATGCCCCAATGTTCAAGTGAGGGAACTGTACTTCTAAGTTCTATTGTGCGCATAAATTCGAAGTTAGGAAGTTTGACATAATATCCAGTGAAAAGTGGGACATAATAAGTGAAATTTCACTTAATAAGTGAAATTTCACTTATTATTCATACACATAAAAACTTAAAAAAAAAATTTTGCTCAAAACATATCAACAATGGTACTAGTTTTGTAGATCTCGTCAACACGATTCCAACGGTATAAAATTTACAAAAAATGGAGTTGTAAAACAAAAGTTATGGAGGTTTAAAGTTTAAAAACATTTTTTCGAAATTGAAAAGTATATGGTACAATGCTCACACCGTGTGAGCAGTCTTTGGATTAAAGCAAGCGCGTGAGGCGCGTGGCACGCTTGGGCAGCGTGATCCAGCGCATGTGACGCGCGGACGCGTGTGTTTCAATGTGTATTTTTTTGTCTTTTTATCATTGGCTGGACTTAGTTTCAATGTGTATTTTAAATTGTCTTTAATCCCAATAAAACTCCTTTTAATACCCTTTTCACCAATTTTCCCTATAATGAATCACAAAACAAAAAAAATTCTACTACATAAGTTTAGGAAACATTTTAATTTAGGGGACTTTAACAAAATGCCTTTATACTCAAACATAACCTAACAAAAACTCATCTTATTATCACCGGTTTTTCTTTTTTCTTTTTAATTGCGTAATATTATTTTCATCTTATTCATTACATGGTGCTAATTTTCTTTTGGAATTATTTTCTTATTTTTTTTTACCAAATCCCATGCATTGCACGCGGTTTTGGACTAGTGTTAAGCCATTTAAGAACCAATTTGTGGGATTCAAAATTTGGGAAGCATGACTGTATTCATAATAGACACTACACCAATTTCTGCCAAACGCTAACTCTGAATCAGTAATGCTATGCTTCCCAAACTTTATATTTGAAACGATTCCGAAACATATGTGACAGTGGTACTGCCTTAAATTATTGTAGATGTGTAATTGTAATACCCTGTATTTTTGTACGTATATAATAAATGAGATTCTGTATAATTGTCCTTATTATACTTGTAATTTCACTCTCAATCAATCGAATTTGTTTCAATCGATTGACATCATGCATTCTCAATCGATTGAACCCTTTCCAATTGATTGAAACCCTTCCGACATAAATGCAATCATTTCATCTCAGTTCCATCGAGCGAACCCTGGTCAGTCGATTGAAATTGTGCCACCTGTCCTCAATCGATTGAAAATGTCTAGAAATCTTATCCTCAGTTCTGTGTTGGAATGCTACCTATTTCTTTCCTTTCCCTATATATATGGGTATTTCGTGTGTGTGTGTGTGTGTGTGTGTGTTAGTTTGGACTGTGAGAGAGTTCAGGGAGAGAAGAGATATACATATTTATATAAACACTCATATCCACATATATATATATATATTCACACACATACACTCTATATATATAATCTCAAGCAGAGAGAGAGAGAGAGGCAGAAGAAGAATAAAGAAGAAAGAAGAGCAAGGAAAGAGACAGAGGAGAGGGGAGGAGGCAGAAGAAGGAGAGAGAGAGAGAGAGAGAGAGAGAGAGAGAGAGAGGAGGTTCCATTGAAGCTCAAGTTTCAAAAGCTCAAACCAAACAACCCCTTAACTTCCAGTGAGTTCTAAACTCACTCAGTATCTAGTTTTGGTGTTTTTGCAAGTTTTGAACGTGGAGAAATGAACTAGCAGTTCTGGGCATCACTGCCTGGTGAAGACGACTTTCAATCGATTGAACGTGTTTCAATCGAATTCAGTCGATTGAACTTATGGTTTACTCAATCGATCAAAACTTATTCGTCTCAATCGATCGAAAATGACTTCAATCGATTGAAACTTTGTCTTAATCGATTGGTATTTACAGAATGCTGATATCCTTGTCTATTTATGATATGAACTACTAAGTTGTTTAAATATCGTCTCGTACTTTTATTATGCAATATGGGTTGAATAAGGAATATTGCGACGCGACAGTGGGATATCATTAAGAGTAATGTGAGAATGTTTTGTAACAGGTTATAACGTGGAAGTCATGAATCAGTTTGATAGTCCGTTTCAATTTAATCTTAGTAGTCAGGCCACAATGGGAAGTCATGTATCAGTACTAGTACGGAACTTAGATAGGTTTGATAAGTTATGGGAATCATACATGGGCGGACACTTGGTGATGATATGTCCTTAAAAGCGATGGGCTATGAATATGTCCTTAAAAGTAGTGGGCTGGACCAAGTAGTTCTAAGATAGCCAGGTAAGAGAATATACTATTCAGTTTGAGCATATGATTGACACACCTAATAAGAAAGTAAAGTGGTTTCATCAGGGACTAAATCCTCACCTTCGCCACATGATGATTGGTCACCTAAACTAATCGTTCAAAGTACTGGTGAGATTCGTGGTGATCCTTGAGAATAGATGAACGAACCCCGTCTGCCAAGGAACTTTTAAAGGAGTTTCCAGAACCCACCACTGAGAAATACCCAGGGTTGGAGACCTTAGGGTCACTTTCAAGGAACTAAGTGCACCTACGATGGAACCAGGAAGCCATAATCAAATTATCCTTGACCTCAGCAGTACCAGTAATGAGGACCGCCACTTCAGGCACGGATTCCTGCCCCACAACCCAAAAATGGGGGATGTTTTAGCAACGGGGTACCATGGCACATTGCTAGTTTTTGTACCACTCCCAGGATCCACTGTCGGTCAGATTCCATCTGTAGTATCTATCACAAGTCAGGTCATCTAAGCAAGGATTGTCATACACCTCGCGAAGGATACTACGGGACCCCAGTTCAAGGGATACAAGGACCCTCAGATCAGACTAGAGTGAATGCCATCATCCCGAAAGAGGCAGGCTTTAATGCTGAGGAGCAGCAGATTTTGTATGGTACGCTTGTACTTTTCCACAGTAAATTTAAAGCTTTATTCGATATTGGTGCTGGACGTTCGTTTAATCTTATTAAGATTGTGCACTAGTTTGGTTTGAAACCCCATGCACTTGAGCCGACACTTAATGTTGTGTCATCATTAAGAGTGACTGTTAAGCTGGGCAAGGTATGGAAAAATTATCCCTCAACCCTAGAAGATAGGAATCTTCCGACAGACTTGGTAGTTTTGTTAATCTCAGAGTTTGACATCATCCTAGGAATGGATTGGCTTACCAAGTATAGTGCCAACTTAGATTGCCCTACCAGGACTATCGTGTTTCCGATGCCGGGATGTCTCATGATGATATTTCAATATCAGATAAGAGCGACATATTTCTTACAAGTTGTGTAGCTGCGATAAAAAGTACGAGTATGGAACCTACTATGAACCAAATCCCTACCATACGAGATTTTAAAGATGTTTTCCAGGATATTATCGTACTTCCAGCAAAGTGGGAGATAGACTTTTGCGTAAAACTAGTACTTGGAACACTATCGATATCCAAGACTCCATATCGGATGGTGCCAACTGAAATGTTGGAATTAAAGAAGCAAGTTCAGGAACTTGAAGATTTAGGGTTTGTTCGCCCAAGTACGTTACCTTGGGGAGCACCGGTACTATTTGTAAAGAAGAATGATGGAATGCTTCAACTCTATATCAACTACAGAGAATTGAACAAGATCATAATCAAGAATAGATATCCACTTCATCGGATAGACGACCTAGTCAACCAACAATAAGGATCAAGGATCTTCTCAATGATCGATCTATGGTCAGGATATAATCAATTATTGGTTTGACTAGACGATGTGCCGAAGACTGCTTTCAGGACAAGATGTGGGCATTATGAGTTTCTAGTTATGTCTTTCGGATTAACTAATCCCCCAACAGTATTCATGGACTTTATGAATAGAGTATTTAGACCTTATCTAGATCAATTCATTATAATAATCATCGACGATATCCTGATTTACTCCAAGATGGAGGAAGAGCATAAGAGACATCCACAGATTGCTCTATAGACACTACAAGGCAATCAGTTGTATGTAAAGTTAAGTAAGTGCCAATTTTGTCTATAGGAAGTCAAGTTCTTGGGACATTTGATTTCTCAAGAGGGAATCTCGGTGGACTCATCTAAGATTAATGTAGTCTTAAACTGGAATAGGCTGACCATCGCAATAAAAGGTAGAAGTTTCCTTAGTCTGGCGGGATATTACCAGAGATTCGAGGAAGGATTCTCCAAGATTTCAGGACCATTGACAAATTTGACAAGAAAGGAGATGAAGTATGAATGGAAAAATAAGAACGAGGGTAAATTCCAGGAGTTAAAAGAAAGATTAACCTCATCGCTGACCTAAGAGTGGAGAAAGGTTTATAATCTATAGTGATGCATCACACCATAGACTTGCATGTAAGCTTATGGAAGATAGGAATGTTATTGCGTATGGATGAAGACAACTGAAACCACACGAGAAGAACTACTCTATGCATGACTTGGAGTTAGCAGCAGCATTGAAGATATGGAGACACTATTTGTATATAGAGAAGTTCGATTTATTCTCGGATCATAAGAATTTAAGGTATCTATTCTCTCAAAAGGAGTTGGACATGGGATAACGGAGGTGGATACCAATTGCAAGATTTAGGTTTCGAAAATTTAAATCTTATACGCAATGGAAAAATAAGTTTCAAAACCTTATTGGTATGCCCGGATCTACTACTTATCAATTTCATAGATGCGTAGGGAGAGGGGACAAGAATATTACCTTGTGGTCTTGAACCCAATTCTAACTTTGTCTTCTTCCTTTAATGTGCAGCAACTCCCACTAGGCGATCTTCACCCTTCTGTCTCCTTTGAATGCTCACACAGGGACTAGGATTGGTGGGAACCCAAATAGTGAGGATAAGAATGCTAAGGAAACCCTAAAATAGTTTCTGCAACTCTCTAGAATTAAAAATGACATTCAACATAATTCTGTGCGCATGATTGGCGACGAATAGTTGTCGTTGATAGTCTTAAAAATACGCTTTGTTTGCCCATTTCATGTAGTTATTAGTTATTTTTTAATCAGTATTCTAAATTGGGATACTTAATATATAGCCCATTATAGCCCCCTTTTTAGAAATTGGTCCCTAGCATAATTCAAAGTAAGAATTAGTCCCTCACCTATTTAGAGGACCAAAATACCCTCACATTATATATATTTATATGTATATATATGTGGAAAGTGTCAAATGTTTCTCTCTCTACCATCACCTTGAAATTAGGGGTTTGGAATTGAAACCCCAAAAATTGTTCAGATTAAACATATATGTACATTTGTATATTTCATGATATCTCTCTATATTTCTCTCAATATGCCTCTTTCCCTTTCTCTCTCTCGCGATCTGTCTATCACTCTCTCTCTCTCTCTACCATCACTACACAAAAATGTGTTTTTTGAATGATGATAATGGTGATAGTGGGTATGTCAATGATGATGGTAGTGATTTTGGGTGACAAATTGATGCTAGTGATGTGGATGACCCATCACTCGAGAAGATCTAAAAACTTCTAACCGAAATTGAAGATATACTTTTTCTTATGGATCCAGATGATTTTCTCCGATTGATGAACCAATTATCATACAAATCGTCGTCGGGGTCATCGAGACTCCTCGAGATCACGAAGCAATCGAAGGATCTGAAGCTTACATCAATTGTAATTTTTTTTTGTTTCTGTGTGGTGATAGTTGGTAGATCATGATGGTAGTGATAATTTTTTTGTTGATATTGCAAAAATCTGTATTTGGAAAATACTTTTTTCCTTTTTCTCACTTCCTGTTCTATAGTTTTCTCACATTCTGTTCTTTCGTGAGAAATTTCTCACATTCTGTTATATAAAATTCTCACTTTCTGTAATTGAGAATTTATCACTTTGTCATAACAATTTTCACATTAAAAAAATGAGAAATTCACACATTTACTAAGAACTCAACAAATCGATATGATACGTAAAAAATCCAATGATTTGATGATTGTTAAAATCTGTCAAAGTGAACATGAATTTCTCAACAATTCACACTTTTTCTCACACTTTGCTTTATGATTGTTAAAATCTGACAAAGTGAGAAATTTCTCACTGTTTGACTGAGAAATTTCCTAATATAGAACAAAGAGTGAGAAATTTCTCACCCCGTAATTTCTCACTTAAAAGTAGAAACCAAAGTATAAGTAAATTTTTCATACAACTTCTCAAACATAGAAACCAAAAGATAAGTAACGATAGTTGAGTAAAATATAGAAAATGCCTTAATTTTTGGGATCATTATTTCCTTATCTTTACCAACTATAAATGCGCATAATCCAATTTGTCACTTGTTGAAAACAAATTTCTCACTTTTTAATGGAAAATGATGCAACATTCTCACTTTTTGAATGGAGATAATGCAAAATTTCTCAACAAAAAAAAAAAAAAAAATCAATTTCTCACCTTCAAAACATAGAAAAAAACCAAATCAAAAATGCAAAATAAAGAACAAACCTATGAATCTTACTGAAGCGTACAGTAACACACAAAAAAACTACTTGTTCAATCGTGAAATTTCTGACTTTTTTTTTTGGCAAATAATCCAAAATTTCTCACTTTATAAATGGGCATAATTTGAAATTTCTCACATTCAAAACCCATAGGTAAAGCTCCACGAACTAAAAAATGCAAATGACGAACATATATGTGAATCTCTCAGTAAGATTGAGTGATAAATTTGTCACCATCGTAATAAATTTGGCACGCTATTAAATATCAGTGACAAATTTATCACATACGTGCCTGTACAGTTATAACGAACTAAACAATGATGCAAACAAATTTATTACCTTTTTAATCACAACAGTGAGAAATCAAGAATTCAAAAAATTTTGAATTGTGATTATCCTATATGTTGCAGTTTAAAATCACATTTAAAACCACACACAATCAACTACCATAATTTAAGGAAGCCATGATCCCATAACTCATCCACTTCTATTATAATGTATAATGATTAAAAATAACACATTCAAATTAATTTCTATTTAAAACAGATAAAGGGTATAAAGGTAATATAAAAAAAATGAAAATTAGGGTAAAGGACTAATTCCTGAATTGTACACCAATTAAGGGATTGATTTCATAACTACCTAATTTAAATTCACTCAATATATAAAACCTGCATAATAAGGGACTAAACAATACATTTCTATTCTAAATTTTTTAGGTTTTGGAGCTTTAACTTGAAAATGCACAAAAATCAAATGATTAGTGGCTTTAGAAGTTATTCTGGGCTCAAACAGTGATTCTGGTGAAAGCTGAATACAGTAGAAGTCTTGGTAAATCGCATTTTTGGCAAGGAATACTTTGGATTTAAGAAATTTGTCCAGTACTATAAAATGTAGATCTTTGAGTTACGGACGCGTGGCCGCAAACGGCAAGTCAATCTGAGTTCCAAGTAAAAAATTATCACAATTCTACGAAAGTCGCGCAGTGCAGCGAAAAGGACCTCGCGCGAGCGACCTGTGAAAAAACCAAAAACGCGTATTTTGTTAAATTAAAGTGCCCAGCGAAGGTGGTTTGTGCATATGACGTCCAAAAACGTAAAAACATCTATTTTAGTGCGATTTGGCTTAGGAAAGCTTCCTAAATCCTTCTAAACTCTATAAAAATCCTATTCTAAATCAATTTTGTGGTTACACATCATTACACAACATTAGATACATCCATATACAACTAAAACTTCAGCCATTGAAGAGAGAAAAGCAAGGAGAAGAAGAAGAAGACCAAGAATTTCCATGGCCTCCTCCATCAACCTCTTGCCGTTCATCAATTCTATGGCCAACTAAACTCAAGATCTAGGGTTTCAATGAAACCCTAGCCAAGTAATAGGGTGTATTTTATGTTTTTATTTTAGTTTTATTATGTATGGATGACAGTTACATGTTCCAAGGATTTTTGTAAATAAATCGTGCTTTTATTAATTAAATCGTTACTTTCAAAGTTTACTCTTGTCTTAGATCTATTTTGATGGTAGTGTGCTCAATGATCTATGCTTGCTGTGTTTGTTTAGATTATTTATATGTAATGGTGCTTAAATTGAATTGTGTTATCGAGTATCCGAATAGTCCATGCCTAGATTAGACAGATTATACCACAACCCCAGTTTAGTGTAGGATAATTCGTGCTAACCAAAGATGGATTATGTTGGTGCTTGAACCATAGTTATTTTCTTGACGGAGGAATTGGGCTTGTAGCTACAATTCCCAATTATCATCCAACTTAGTAAGCTAAAGTAATTCGTAAATACCCTTATTATGAGGCTAGTGGTGGATTTGCAATCCTAGGTTCCTTAAACTTATTATAAAACAAATATTTAATAGCTTTCATAATTTAGATTTACTTTTATTGTTATTAGTTTAGTTCAAATTAAATCCAAAATCCGTTTTTCTTAATTAAGTAAATTTAGGTTTTAAAAATTAAAGTGCGTAGTATTCAATCTATGTGGGTTCGACCTTTACTTCCACACTGCAAATCTTTTGAAAGTAACGCATAAGTTAAGCATACTTTTATATCTTGATTTTGACAAGATCAATTTTTGGCACCGTTGCCGGGGGTTGCATTACTACCTTTAGTTTTAGAATCTTAGTTTAGTTAATTTGTAAATACTAGATTAGGTTTTATTTTTTTTTTCTTATTTTTCATTTTTGTTTTAAGTTACTAACTTTTCTGTTTGTTTTTTAGTTTCTTAAAGTGATCAAATTCTAGCGTTTTGAGTGGAGCAGCTGTGCACGTCAAAGGAGCTTACGCGAAAATAAAAAATAAAAAATAAACTAAGTCGCTTCCTTTGAAATTCGCTTCCAACCACTGTAAGTCAGGGCGCTGAGACGCACTATTTGCATTAGTTTAGGAGTGATTGTTCACGTGCATTAGCTAGGAAACCCGGGGCGCTGGGCTTTGACGTGGTCATTACATTATAGGATAATATTCATGCATCATAGTAGTTGTGTGCTTGTTGTACTATTTGTGTGATTGCTTTGTGTTTCTATTTGAGTCAGTTTTTATTTTAGTGTCGTTTTTCTTTTAGTTTATATTAGGTACACGTTCAAGTAAACCTGAACTATATTCTCTTGATCCTGAACTTGAACGTACCTTAAGAGTTAATAAGTCTTTAACCCAAGTTCCTAGAGCTCAGTTAATAATAGACGATGAGTCGACTCCAAAATCATCGTCGTTGTTTAAGGCTGAAATTCAAAGTCCCCTTAAACATTTACGAAAAACTCAAACTTTTAACATAGAACATATTCCAATGGCCGACATTGGAAATAACAGAAACAACGGAAATAGTAGAAATAACCCTAATATACCTCCACCTCTTCCACTTAAAGATTATTTTATTCCTACGACTTACACGCCTCAAGCTGGTATCGAATTACCAGAGGCGACGGCATCTCACTTTGAGATAAAAGTCGTCTATCATCTCGCTACTTCCTTCTTTCCATGGCCGCATTGATGAAGACCATTACCAACACTTAGGGGATTTTCAAGATATCTGCTCTACTTTAAAAATTCAAAACTTAACTGATGATGAATTGAAACTGCGGCTCTTTCCATTCTCTTTAAAAGATAAAGCGAAGTATTGGCTCCAATCTTTGGAGCCGAATACAATTAAAACCTGGGAAGCCTTATACATCACATTTTTACAAAGGTTTTTCCCTATTATGCATAAAAATCAGATAAGAAAATCCATAACAAACTTTGTGATGCAAGATGGGGAAACGCTTTATGATACTTGGGAAAAGTTTAAAGAATTATTACGCTCATGCCCTCATCATCAGGTTCCTAAGTGGCAATTAGTTTAAGTCTTCTACGAGGGGCTTATTCCCTCTGTTCAGAATACCGTCGATGGCGTTTGTGCGGGTACTTTCCTGCACAAAAGCGCCAACGAGGCATGAAAGATTTTCAAAATGTTAAGCGAGAACTCGATGCACCAGGCTGTGTCGGTTCGTTCTGAAGGATACTTGCCACCGCCAAAAAGAGAGGTAAAAGTTGAGTCAAGTCATTCAATCAAAATACAAGAATTAAATAGAAAACTTGACCAATTTATGATGATGGGAAATAGGTCCAATTCACCTCCTCACGAAGTATGTGCATTGTGTTCTGCACCGTCACATAATATCTTTGCATGTCCTTCCGCATCTCAATTCCCAGAATTCGTGGAGCAACACATTAATTCTATTCAACAATTCTCACAAAATAATTATAATCCTGCGCTGACTAATTTTCCTAATACTTATCGAACTCAGCCTCAACAATATCAATACCAACAACCTAATCCTCCTCCACCTCCATGTAATAATGTATTTGAGGAGAACGTGTTGGCCTCACTTGAAAACTTTGGGTCAGTAATCCAGTTAGTACATTCCCACACCCAGTCCGTTGCAAAACTACAGTCCCAAATGGGACAAGTAGTGAGTACATTAAACCGTTTGATCGAGAGTAAGTTTCCTATGCAAATTATTCAAAATCTTAAGGGACAATATGAGAATGGGGGGTCAAGTGAGCAAGTGAATGCCGTCTTGACTAGGACGACTACTAGCGAAGAGGAGGTTGTTGAAATTCTGGATAAGAGGGGAAAAATGTAAATATTAACTTGAATAAAAAGAAATGTGGGGAAACGAGTAGAATTAGAAAAGAAAAAGAACTAGTCCCAACTAACTATATTCCAAAAACTACATTTTCTTCCAAATGTCGACGAACCGTCAAATTTTTCAAAGAAAACGTTGAATGTTGAGGATATACTCGAGGTATTTAAACAAGTTAAAATTAATATTCCATTCCTCGATGCGATAAAATAAATTCCCACTTACGCTAAATGTCTGAAAGACCTATGTACTCAAAAGCGTAAATTGCGTAGTCACACTCCTAAAAAGGTCTTCCTAACTGAAAAAGTAAGTTCGATTTTCCAACATGCTCATCCAAAGTATAAAGATCCCGGTACACCTACTATTTTATGTGTCATAGGTGACACGGTCATTCATAGGGCTCTCCTTGACTTAGGAGCAAGTGTTAATCTCTTACCTTATCACATCTATAAACAACCAGGACTAGGTGAACTTAAGCCTACGGCCGCTACCATATAATTAGCGGATCATTCTATTAAAATACCTAGAGGAATCGTCGAGGACGTCTTGGTTAAAGTTGATAAATGCTATTATCCTGTCGACTTCATGGTCCTTGACACTGAACCTGTGCTAGATTCTAGGAAACACACTCCTGTCGTCTTAGGCCGTCCATTCTTAGCATCCGCTAATGCTCATTTTAACTGTTGGATGGGGGTAATGAAGGTGTCATTTGGGAACATGAACTTAAAATTAAATGTAAAATAATGCTATGGATCAACCTCCTAAAGACGACGATTACCTATGAGGCGGAATGTGAGGTAAGAAGGAATATTGAGCCTAACAAAGAACTGAATATGGGTGAAGAAAATAATATGATTCGTAATGAGCGGATAAATCCTGACAACCAAGACCCGAATGATGAATTTACTCGAAAGGTAAGAAATCGATTTGAACATAATTCGGGAGAACCGTCGGTCGAATTAATACAAAGCGACGTTATTTATGCTTATCTTCGGGCTCTTCCTGATATCCTTTGGGGTACAAAGTCCGATTTTCAGCCTTCATAAGTCCTGAGCTAGAATGGTTTAGCTAAAGACGTAAAAGATAGCGCTTCTTGGGAGGCAACCCAAGCTTCATTTCGTTCGTTTTCCTTATTTTTAGTCATTTTTGAGTCCTTTTGATTCTGTTTTGGACATTCTGGACAGGTTTAGGGGTTGGGATAAACTTATTTTGAACTTATTTACCTTGAAATAAAGAAACAAGGGAAAATGCCCACATTGCGCGCGTGGCTTGCTCGCACGGCCCGCTCGCGCGATATTCTCCCTTAGACAAATTTTTTTTTAAAATTTTTATTATATGAGCTCTCTGCTACATCTTGCGCCTAGAATCACGCGCGCAAAGGGGTTGGCTTGTGCGATTCTAGCACTTAGAAATTTTTCTAAATAAAATTAATAACAGGCCTCAGGTTTACCTCGAGGAGGGATTCGCGCGAGCGAGGGTCGCTCGCGCGAGGTGGGAATTTCTCAATTTTTCTCTTTGTTCTTTGACCTTCTGTTTCCCCAACCTATCTAGTTGTTTTTCATTTCTGTTTGTTCTTTTCAGTTCTTTTCGTTTAAGTTTATCTTTGTTTCCACAGTTCTAGTTTTGTTTTTCTTTATTTCCTTTACGTTCTTTTAATTCTAATTTAGTTTCTATTGTTTACAAAAAAAATAAATAAATAAATAACAAAATAAAAAAACATATGTATTATATATTAGCTTTTATAATTTATTTGTTTGTTTAATTTTCTTTTGTTAAGTATTAACAAGTGAAATAGTGCTCCGTTTGGAGTAATTGAACTTTGATTCCATATTATTATACGTTCACCTATTTGTGAGTGCCGAGATTGAGGTATTATCGTTCCTTTCTTACCTACTCTCCTTTTTTTTTTTTTTTTTCATTTTATTGTTTCATTGGGGACAATGAATGGTTTAGGTTTGGGAGTATGCACACACATGCACATTATTATATACACCAAAATTTTGAAAAAAATTTGATACTTGTGCTTAAATAAACGATGTCACCTACGGTTTTACAATCTCTAGTCGATACATCTTGTTATGTAACTTGGATTATTATAGAATGGTAAATAATGATAAAATGTGGTTAAACATTTGCTGATGTCATGATGCACCGTTTTAGGTTATATATCGTTCGAATCGTAGTTTTATATCATAGATTTGCACACAAACCTATACACTGCACGTGGTCGCTTGAATACATGTTTGATGTAAACTATAATATGATTCAGATTTCTAGATAACACATGGTGGAGACTAAGCCCAGTGAGCTTTTGAGCCTATCTTTTCTTTTTAGAGGATTATAAGTACATTTTGTGTTTGTCAAATTTCATTAAAATAGCGAATTAACTCGTTGTTTAGTCTCATTATTCTTTTTTTGGTTGATAGTAAAGTTAAAATATTTGTTACCATGCTAAATAATCTTCTGTCGTAAACATTGAAGAATCATATGATCATAGGATAAGATTTTAGGCCCTCTCTGTTTACTTATCTTGATAAATGATAAAATTTTTCTTAGTTCGCCCATTTGAGCCTTTAAAATGCCCTTTTTCTTTAATTACCATTATCTTTTGCTCCAATTTGGCCAACTAGGAGTTCACCCCTGAAAGATTAATCAACTTTTGGTGGTGGTAAGGCGATGTGTCATTTGAGAAGAAGAAGAGAATAAAATATGTTTGGGGTAGTTGCTATGGTATTCAATGAATATTTGTTTCAAGAAGCAACGAGAAGGAAAGAAAAAAGATAATGATTGAAAAAAAAAGTTGAAAGTACAAAGAAGAATAGAAAAGAAAGAACAAAAAAATTAAAAATATATATATATGGAAAAAAGAATGAAAAGATGAAGTTGGTAGAAGAGAGAATGAAAAAAATCGAACATGCCTTACAATGCCATTCTAAAACTACCTAATGAATCCTTTCTATCCTTTTTGATTACCTGAGCTACATTACAACCGTTGAAAAGTCCTATTTGATCCTAGGAAACATGGTTTGGATATGAAAACGATAGGAGGGGGATTAAAACATGGTAATGAATAATTTTTCTTGACTATTGGCGTCCTATCCATGAGACTGCTGTTCTTTTGTGTCATGCGTCCTTTTTGAGTCATATGTGAGCATTTCTTGTTTTGAAAATGTAATTCCTTTGCTCACATATACTAGAGTGATTACACATATTTCTGAGTGTTTAATTTGTGAGTGTAATTCATTGTGAGATTCGTAGTCGAAGCATAGTTTGATGGTTATCTGAGTTATATTCCAAGTTCATGACATGCGCGTGTTCATTTGACTATCATATCACACACGTGCAATTTTATGAGAAACTCTATTGATTTATACGATGCATGTGCTTGGGATTGCTTTTCATGATGTAGGTAGACGTTTGGTTACGTTTCTTCTTGTTCGTTATTCTATTTCAAATCATTGTTTTATAATAAGGAGTATCGAATAATATGTTTTTCGTTTTTAATAAAACTTTTTAAATATATAATAAAATAAAGATGGTTGTGGGAGACTTCTTGATGAGAACCCTCACGAGACTTCACTCGTACGACTAGGGACACCTAGGGGTTTAAAAGGCTTGTTGCATATGCTAAATGCAATCGTGATCCATGTGTAAATGGAGTAGTATTTGTAGTAGTAGTTTTATTTTTTTGTTCTTTTTGCTCGAGGATTAGCAAAGAGTAGGTTTAGGGGTGTTATCGGCGACGAATAGTTGCCATTTATAGTCTTAAAAATACGCTTTGTTAGCCCATTTCATGTAGTTATTAGTCATTTTTTAATAAGTATTCTAAATTTTGTAGTTTTTGGAGCTTTAACTTGAAAATGCACAAAAATCAAATGATTAGTGGCTTTGGAAGTCATTCTGGGCTCAAACGGTGATTTCGGTGAAAGCTGAATACAGTAGCAGCCTTGGTAAATCACATTTTTGGCAAGGAATACTTTGGATTTGAGCAATTTCTCCAGAGATATAAAATGTAGATCTTCGAGTTACGGACGTATGGCCATAAACGGTGAGTCAATCCGAGTTTCGAGTAAAATGTTATCATAATTCTACGAAAGTCGCGCAGTGCAGCGAAAAGGACCTCGCGCGAGCGACCTGTAAAAAAACCAAAAATGCGTATTTTGTTAAATTAAAGTGCCCAGCGAAGGTGGTTTGTGCATATGATGTCCAGAAACGTAAAAACAACTATTTTAGTGCGATTTGGCTTAGGAAAGCTTCTTAAATCCTTCAAAACTCTATATAAATCATATTCTAAATCAATTTTGTGGTTACACATCATTACACAATATTAGATACATCCATATACAACTAAAACTTCAGCCATTGAAGAGAGAAAAGCAAGGAGAAGAAGAAGAAGACCAAAGATTCCCATGGCCTCCTCCATCAACCTCTTGCCGTTCATCAATTCTATGGCCAACTAAACTCAAGATCTAGGGTTTCAATTAAACCCTAGCCAAGTAATAGGGTGTATTTTATATTTTTATTTTAGTTTTATTATGTATGGATGACAGTTACATAATCCAAGGATTTTTATAAATAAATTGTGCTTTTATTGATTAAATCGTTACTTTCAAAGTTTACTCTTGTCTTAGATCTATTTTGATTGTAGTGTGCTCAATGATCTATGCTTGCTGTGTTTGTTTAGATTATTTATATGTAATGGTGCTTAAATTGAATTGTGTTATCGAGTATCCGAATAGTCCATGCCTAGATTAGACGGATTTTACCACAACCCCAGTTTAGTGTGGGATAATTCGTGCTAACATAAGATGGATTATATTGGTGCTTGAACCATAGTTATTTTCTTGGCGGAGGAATTGGGCTTGTAGCTACAATTCCCCATTATCATCCAACTTAGTAAGCTAAAGTAATTCGTAAATACCCTTATTATGAGGCTAGTGGTGGATTTGCAATCCTAGGTTCCTTAAACTTATTATAAAAACAAATATTTAATTGCTTTCATAATTTAGATTTACTTTTATTGTTATTAGTTTAATTCAAATTAAATCCAAAATCCGTTTTTCTTAATTAAGTAAATTTAGGTTTTAAAAATTAAATTGCGTAGTATTCAATCTCTGTGGGTTCGACCTTTACTTCCACACTGCAAATCTTTTGAAAGTAAAGCATAAGTTAAGCATACTTTTATATCTTGATTTTGACAAGATCAATTTTTGGTGCCGTTGCCGAGACTTATGGAGGCTGAAAATCGGACTTTGTACCCCTAAGGATATCAGGAAGAGCTCGGTGATAAGCAGAAATAATATCTCTTTGAATTAATTCGACCGACTGTTCTCCCGAATTATGTTCAAATCGATTTCTTACGTTTCGAGTAAATTCATCATTCGGGTCTTGGTTGTCAGGATTCATCCGATCATTACGAATTACATTATTTTCCTCACCCATATTCAGTTCTTTGTTAGGCTCAACATTCCTTCTTACCTCACATTCCGCCTCACATAGGTAATCATCGTCTTTAGGAGGTTGATCCATAGCATTAAAAATATTTAATTTTAAGTTCATGTTCCCAAATGACACCTTCATTACCCTCGTCCGACAGATAACACGAGCGTTAGCAGTTGTAAAAGAACCTTCAATCGATCCAAACAAGTTTGATCGATCGAACTAAACTAGAGTTCAATCGATCGAAACAAGTTCGATAAATCGAACCTTCAATCTATTGAAATGATTTCAATTGATTAGTCAATCATCCTTATATCTCTTTCCAACCATTCTAGCGGAGTTAAGACTAGGACCTCCTAGGTTCTTTATTGTTGTCTCAGATCAGTTGTTAATTTCTATTATCAAACTCTTCGATCAGCGAATTAACCAACTAATCAGTTAATGTTAACTCCACTATAAGATGATAACTGCACTCCAATGCAAAAGAACAAATCCGAAGTGATGCTAGATTTGTATGGTGTAGTAATGTCCCTCCACCGTCAGCATTCATAATCATATTCAGGTTGTCGGATAACTATTACTATCAACCTGAATAATGATTACATCTTCCATTCCTTGAGTCTCATTCATCTAGGGTGGCAATCGGGTGGTGTCGAGACATAATCATGTTGGGTCGTAATCGTGCTGGGTCATAATCGTGTCATATCATGTCGGGTCATAATCGTGTCGGGTCATACACGGGTCACCCATTTAACCTGTGTAGGGGTGTCATTGGTTTGGTTCGGTTTCATTTGATTTGATTTTTTTTCTATTTTTTCAAGTTTTGAAAACCAACCGAAGTGGTTGATTCGGTCTTCTTCTTTCTTTTTTTTCTTTTTTTTTCTTTTTTTTTTTACTTTTGGTCGATTTTACCAATTCGGATCGGTCGGATTGGATTCACTTAATTTTTTTTATACTCTAAAATTTGACCCTTAAATAAATTTTTTTGATAAGTCATTCTTATAGTCTTATACATATAGTATTATTTTTACATTGTATATTTGTATCATTTAATGTCTATTTACTAATTTTATTTGTTTGGTAAGTTGGTAACTACTAACTACTCTTTTTTTTAGAGCAAAAAAAAAAAAACTTTAGCTTACATTTTTTAATGTTTTTTGTTTCTAAAATAAACATTTTTTTTATTCTTATTTATATTATTTGTATTTTAGACTTTCAGTTTATTAAAAATTATTCTTAGAACTAAAAAAAGAAAAGGCCCCAACCGCACCTAATCGGGTCAAACGGGTTGACGCATTTAAAGTGTAACCCAACCCGTTTATTAATCGTGCCAAACGGGTCGACTCATTTATGACCCGTGCCCTTATACGAGTCACCTAAACCTGTTTATTTTTGTGTCGGGTCGAAAATTGCCACCCATACATTCACCTCTCATGATTATGAAACATGTTGATAACTACTTATTAACAAGACCGCAGTTCTCATTAATCAATTTGGTGACATTCTCAAGGGAATTTTCACTCTTTATTAGAGGGTAGACTCTATCTCGACAATATATGTTCACAACCCTATGAATGTGACATACACAAGATACCCAGATATTGATCTTGAAGACCTCCCTGATTGGTAAGTCAAAGCAATCACATCCATAGTCTGTGTCCATAATCATCTCAAGATTAAGAGCACGTACCTTATACAAGTTATGAGTTCCTATCGACTGTTGACAGTTTTATATGCCAATAGGAATCTCATGGTCCGTCAATGCACTATAAGCACTAGCATATTAACTAAGAGTTACACTCTAATGATTAAGATTCATCACTCCATCCAATAGTGCTTAATAATGTTACAGTGTATACCTGATGAGATATCCAGTCTCATCATCCATTGTGCAAGTTCTAAGTATCAAAGAATAGTAATTCATATCTCTAATATTGTATGTATCTCATACATACATGAATTACCTACTATGATACTTATGGACTACATCAATCATCTCATGAGACATACATAAAGAAATGTAAATATGATAACCATATATAAAATGTCAAATGTCAAATACATAAAGACCGAACACCTACTTGCACTCAGAACCCATCATAACCCATTACTTCTAATACCTAGACTATCTAGATGACGAACAAAGACTTTTTGTGGCAAAACCTTTGTAAACACCGCAAGATTGTTAGCGGTGGCAATCTTGGTGACAGTCACATCTCCACATTGGACTATATCTCGAATGGGATGATACTTCCTTTCTATGTGCTTTCCCTTTCTGTGGTTCCTTGGCTCCTTGGACTGAGCCACTGCCCCACTATTATCACAATATAGTATAATAGGTGACAGTGATGCTAGTACCACCTCGAGTTCCATGAGGAACTTCTTGAGCCAAATAGCTTCTTTTACAGCTTAACAAGTAGCCACATACTCAGCTTCTGTAGTTGAGTCTACAATGCATTTCTACTTAATGCTCCTCTAACTAACAACACCACTTCTGAGGGTAAAAAGATGCATGGACATTGACTTCCTCGAATCTTTATCTGACATAAATTCGAGTCAGTGTACCCCAATGGAATCAACTCAGCACCATCATACATAAGCATGTAATCTTTAGTCCTTCTCAAGTACTTAAGAATGTGCTTAACGACTATCTAGTGCTTTGGACCCTAATTCGACTGATACTTGATGACCATGCCAATGTCAAAGTAGATATTTAGTCTAGTGTATAACATTGCATACATTAAACATCCCACTACCGAGGCATAGGGAATTCCTGCCATGCGATTCCTTACCTCTTATGTCTTAGGACACTGGTCATTGGAGAATGCTAAACCATGCCTAAAAGGCAACAAGCCTTTCTTCAAATTATCCATGGAAAACCTAGTTAGTACCTTCTCGATATAACTAGCTTGAGATAATCCCATTATCTTTTGATTACGATCTCGAAAGAGCTTTATCTCAAGAATATAGCTTGTCTCTCCTAGATCTTTCATATCGAAAGTACTAGCTTGCCAAACCTTGATTGACGACAATGCCCCTACATTATTCTCAATGAGTAGAATGTTATCAACATAAAGCACAAAAAAAGCTACCACCTTACCTTCACATTTCATTTAGCATTCTCCAAGGACTAGTGTCCTAAGACACAGGAGGAAAGGAATTGCATGGCAGGAATTTTCTATGCCTCGGCAGTGGAAAGTCTCATGTATGTGATGTAATGCACTAGACCATATATCTATTTTGCCATTGGCATGTTTAGCAGGTATTAGTTGACTCCTGGTCTAAAGCACTGGATAGCCGTTAAGCACGTTGTTAAGTACTTGCGAAGGACTAAAGATTATAAGCTTATGTATGGCAATAATGATTTGATTCCAGTAGGATACACTAACTCGGACTTTATGTCAGATAAAGATTCGAGAAAGTCTACATGATCCAGACATCTCTTTACCCTCAGAGGTAGTGCTGTTAGTTGGAGGAGTATTAAGTAGAAATGCATTGTAAACTCAACTACAGAAGTTGAGTATGTGGCTGCTTGTGAAGTCGCAAAGGAAAGTTCTTCATGGAACTTAAGGTGGTACCAGCGTCATTGTTACCTATAACGCTGTATTGTGATAATAGTGGGGCAGTGGCTCAGTCTAAGAAGACAAGGAACCACGGAAAGGGAAAGCACATAGAGAGGAAGTATCATCTTATTCGAGCTATAATCCAGTATGGAGATGTGACTATCACCAAGATTGCCACCGTTGACAATCTTACGGATCCAATTACAAAGGCTTTGCCACAGAAATTCTTTGATCGTCATCTAGATAGTCTAGGTCTTAGATGTAATGGGTTATGAGTGCAAGTGGGAGTTTGTTGGGATTGTGCCCTCAAACCCGGTCTTTATGTATATGACATTTGACATTTTATATATGGATGTCAGTTTATATTTTCATTATGTATGTGTGGATACGCGGCCTCGGGGGGTCCACTCCTTTCATTTTGGAAAGGGTTTTGGGCTTGTTTTGAAATTCATTGAAAAATTTGTGAAAATAGATACAGAGTCACCACTTGGTCTTTAGGGAACCAAAAAACCCAATTGGACGAACCCAAACGGATAAAGGGCACCAACCCTTCATAACCAAAAAACTTGGCTCGGGATTTTGGTATGAGAGAGGAACGAGCTTTTGTAATGACTAAAACACCCTCAACTCGCCCCGTCTTTCGGTGGGCCTCAATTAGCATCCAACTAATCATCTTATACCATGTTTAGTTCAACAGTTAATACTCTAATAAGTATATGACATCACACAATACAAAGTAACAGATCACACATATCAAGTAATCAAGTTTTCCTAATCTGAAAATGGGGGACATAAATTGTTCTTGAAACAAATAATCAAAGAAATCCAAAATTTTTTTAGCAAGCTAGAATGTATGATGGTTGATTCTTGAAAAAAGAAGACCTTTCAATCCCCGGGACGGGTGATAAAATAAGATTTGATCGAAGGGAAGCATGAACATGTGATCAACTTCATATCTTATAATCTTCTTAGATTAAGAGTCACAAAAACTCCAAATCTTGCATGGATGCAATGTATGATCCTAGAATGTGCAAAGTAGTAGTGTGCTGATGTTCATGGATTTTCTAAAGTGATTTAAGACTATAGAATATGCATGAATTCATCAAGAATATTGTTATAGGATATGTAAAAATGGGGTATGAACTAATTTCTATGATATGGGCTAATTTGGATTGCATGTGAACATCTAATCAAAGAATGAAAGTAAAACATGCTAGCTGTGAATAGTGGACAGAATAGTGAACTCATTTTGTAAAACTAGAAACGTGAGGTTAGATGCATGCAAAATTCATGATTTTTTATGGCAATCATCCCTACTGTGTCTAGAACACATAGAAAAATGCCAAATCAAGATTGAAGTTGTAGATTGAGAGAAAGCATATAAAAAGAGAGGTTGCTTAGAAATAGAATCCGTACTGTAGACTGAAATGTAGAAAATTCTTAGAAAATGAAAACAAAACATTTGGAGGCCCATATTGTACAAACAATTCCCTAAGACATTGAAGTTTAAGGGAAAAATAAGTTGGGAATACTCTTTTGGAAAAGTTTTCTAGAAAATAAGTTGAACGTCAACTAAAGCTGCTATAACAGGAAAATAAGAATGTTTGGAAGCTAGGAAGCATGGGTACTCCATTTTGAGTAAAGTACCCATACCGGGTACTTAGGGGACACCGACACCTGTACCATACTCATGGGTACGTGTCGGGTAGCCCTCTAGCGGTGTCTTGATACTATTAAATGAAGTATTCAACTTAGGCACGACTCGGATACTTCGTGGGTATGGCATTGATACTTCATGCGTATGGTTGTAGACACCCCAATTTTGACCAAGCTATTAAACTTAGGGGGATTTACCTCTGGAGATCAATGATGAATATGTCTCATCAGAATCAAGACTCTTACAAGCAATCTGATTCTATTCCAAGAAGAATCTCAGTCCAAAATTGCCTTTTTCAGCCAAATATACCAAAATTTTCAATTACCTATCACCTTGAGGAATATGAGTTTTGAACACGTATAGAAACATGGCATTGTCCTCGGAGCATCTTAAAACCTTTTTGAAAAAGAGAGAAATTCAGCATGAACCCCGAAAAAGTGAAAAGTCAACGGATCAAAAAGGGGGTCAATCGTAAAATTTCCGAATTTCAAGATAAAAAGTCCCGGTAATTGTTCATTGGGTCTCCCTTATGCTAGAAATGATTTTTAAGAATAATTAAATGAAAGGAACATTGAGAAATCGAAAGGTCTTTAAGAAGAATTGTGCAGGAAATTGGAAATTTTGCCTTCGGAGGGAGAGTTGACTTTTTTTTTCTTAAGGATTTTGATTTTTTAGATATTTTTATTGAATCCAAATGGGGGGTATTTCCTTAATTACATTTAATGTCTTAAGTAAATACATAAATTGCTGTGAATAGTGCTGGACTGCTATGCAGCGGCACTCAGAGTGCCCGAACGACAGTCAATGAATGCCACTGCGGCACTCAGCGAGTGCCGTTCCATCTTCATTGAGTGCCGGCCTGGGCTGGTTTGCATTTTTAAGCCAAAAATTCTTTTCAATCTTTGATCAAATGAATGCACCAAACGATGCCATTTATTGTGTACGTGTTTACTACTCCTAGGTCATGCAAACCATGCTCCCACCATCTCTAATTGACCTATCTACCCTTATCTTAGCCCCTAAGATAATGAAAGTCTATAAAAACCCCATTTTCTCTCAGTTTGAGAGGTTGGAGACTTGAACCTTGAAGATGAGACTTGAATCTTAGAGAGAGAGGCTGAATTTTGAAGATGAAGTTTGTTCTTAGAGAAATATAGAGAGAGAAACCCAAAAACCCCATACGAATCCTACCCAATACACCCAATTCCTCAAATCTCCATTAAAGAACCTTGAAGCTTCAAGGAAGAAAAAGAAGAAGAAGAAGAAGAAGAAGAAGAGTATTGCTTGGAAGGCTTGGATCTCTGCAAATCAATCAAATCCTGAGAAGATCTAGAGGATGAATCCTTATTCCTATATTTGTTCTACACAATTCAATCACAAATTCATAGATCGAGGATGTTTACACATTTTCAAAACCTCTCTTCCTACCTCATCTCATCACACACCACTTAGAATTTGTGATTGAATCTCATAGTATTTCATTAATTTGGATCTAATTGTTGCCTTGGGTTTAAAATAAGTTTGGTTTTGAAGAATTTGTATTCCAATTCCTCTAAGTAAACTTTGATTCTTCATCTCTATTTTCCTTTTAAGATTGATGAGATTTTATATATCTTATTGAGTCTCTTTGAGTTCGATTCTTTAGTTTCCTATGATCCTATGATCCATATGGAGATTAAAGTGAATCATAGTCATATCTACACTTAGTTGGTTGAGTTCAAGTCTTAGCTCATGATTTGGATCTCCCTACTAGGGATCTTATGGAATCCATACTATATTCCATAGAGATTTGAGTAAATTTGGGTCTTATTTAGTCTCCAAGGACCATTAATTTGAGAGGAGAATTAGGATGTCATGACTCTATATTCCTTAAGGATCATATGTTTGAGAGAGGAATTAGATGTAGATTTTCCTAGTTTATATTCAAAATTCATAAGATTAAGTAAGACCTTAGGATTCTCTTGTTATGAGATTTATGATGGAAATCCATTAAGGCTAAATCTATGAATCTCTTCATGTTTCATTATTTATTCCAATAATCATAGTCATACTTGATCCTAGTTCTCTCTAGAATCATGGATCAAGTTTGATTCGAAATATGAACGCCAATTCAACAATGGTGCAGTGAATCCATAAACCAACTGTGATCAAAGATTTTTTTTTATAAAATCATGGTTCATTGGAATTGGATGAGACCAATTGGAGGATGCTCATAACCCATTTAAGTACCTCTGTGATTTTTGTTTTAATGAAATTCCATGTTCAAGATGGTTTGGTCTTGTGATTTCAAAACAAGCAACTCTCTGTCCAAAATTTCAGAACAATAAGTCCGTTTTAAAATTAATAAATCAGAACCTTAGTCGATCTTTCTTGACCCAAAATAATTTTTTTTAAGTATTTCAATGTGTTAGGAAGATACCTTAAAAATATCTAAGTATTTCTCATTTGTTTACTATTTTTAGAAAATCATACAAGATCTCTGGACAGAGAGTCGTAGATTCATGAGTGACGTCTAGTGTTTTCCATATTCCTAGAGATCTAACCGTTCAAACCTTGATTTTCTTTTTGGTTAAAAACTAGACTCACAAAGTTATATCATATCCAAAAATAATTAAGATCCAACCGTTGGAAGCATAGTTTTTCTATCTTTGAAAGTTGGGTCTGCTCTCTGTAATTCATAAGAAACTGTCATTGTTTTATCTAATCTTATTTATTTTGACTTAAATGGTTTCCTAATGTCTTGAGACCCAAATAAAGTTTTGAATAATGATAATTAAGTGTAAATCCAGAGGCTAAGTGATCCAAATTAGTGAATAATTCATAACTCATTCATGTTCATATCCATGCATTCATTCATGTATATAGATGCTTGTAGTTAGGCTTTAGCTCTATGTTGTGTTGTCCTTAGTTGAACCTAATTGTGATTTCCTTACAATCATGTTGGGATTATACCACCTCTATATGGACATTGAATTAGCTCCTAGTTAAGACTTGTATATCTATAGAGGTGCTATGGCTCCAACTAATCAAAAGGAATTCATAATTTTGTCAATTCTTTCCATGCTTGATAGATTTAAGCTAGAAGGTTAGGGTTGATTATTTGATATCTTTGATCAAGGCATGTGTATTAATCTTTGTTTTATAGCGCATTTAAGGTACAATTTCTCAACTCCTCTAGTTTGATTTACTTCTTTAATTTTAATTGATTTTAAACCTCATGCGCGACACATTAGCCTAGGTTCTTGCCTTATGTGTTATATATGCGTTAGAGACCTTTTCTTAAGTTTTATTTTATATGTATGCATTGCACGTTTCGATTTCGCAGCTGGATCCCGGGTATGTTTTCTAGTTCCCTATTTGCATATCATATTGCTTGCTATTTGAATTACGTAGCTTATGAATGATATTTTGTCGTTACCTATTTTGCACCCTTTTCAACCTGCTTGTGTAATGTATTATTTATATATATGTATTAGTTGAGGGAATGCTTAGATTAATAATTTGATTAAAAAGGATGATGAGTAGAGGCCTATCACGAGATAAGATGAAAGGTGGTGTTTTAGTCCGCCGGGCTCCTTCCCCTTTCATTCCATAATCCCCGGACCCAGATTATCTTTGGTTTCGCAAAAGATCAGTTTGCTTTCAAAATGATTTCTTAATTTCCCTTTAAAAATTAAGTGGCGACTCGTAATTGAATTTGAATTTGAATGAAATTATTTTAAAATTAAAAGTGGGCCCAAATGCCGGTATCCACAACAGCATGGGTACTTCGTGGGTACGGCACGGGGTCAGATTACAGTTTTTGAAAACTATGGGGGGTACTTCGTGGGTACGACGTGAGTACTTAGTGGACTTGCTTCTTCTTCCTCTTTTTTATTGATATATTTTTTTTCTTTAATGTTGTGAACTTGTTATGCTAAAACAATGTTTTTTAGTCCTTAGACTACTTAATTGCTAATATGTGGATTAATATGTTGTAGTGCTGTTCAATCTTCTTCTTCTTCTTCTTCTTCTTCTTCGTTTTTTTAATTATTAAGAATATACTTTTAAAAATATATTTTTATTCAAGGTACCCTACCCGTTCCCGTACCCTACATTTTAGGAAATCGCCGTACCCCCATACCCGTATCGTATTGTATCGTACCCGTGTCACGTGTCCGTACCCATACTACATAGCTTAGAAGGAATATTTGGATCAAAATCGAACCTTTCCAAGTGTTTTAAAATTCATCCAAAAATTTTGGACATTCTTTAATGAGTTAAGAAGACTTTCCAAGTGGTATTGAAATCATCCATTGAGTATTGAACTCAGAATGACATTTTTAAGTTGAACAACTCACTATTTTGAAGATTTTGAGAAAACAAATGTTTTATTTCTTGAAATCAACATGAATAGTTTTAAGAGAGGTTTTGAAATGGGGGTTTTAAGAGTATATTTCCATCACTAAATAGAGATTATAACCACTTGGAATATCAACATCAAACTCACCTCAAGAGCTTCCAAAATCATTATCAAGACTTTGTTTTATTTTGAACACCTTGGAAGTATTGAAGTTAGAATCATCTTCTATCAAACATGTTTTTGAGGTCAAGGGTTATTATCCATAAGGTTCACCCTCCTCAAACACCATGTCATCACTTAGATGATGATGAACTAGTAAGTAAAATAAAGAAAATAAAAAAGAAATGAGGTGAGAAGGGATGAACATCAAAGTAAACAAGCAAGCAAACAATCAAAGTATGATAATCATTGAGATATTGGACTTGTAGCTTGGTATTTCACTCATATAACATGACATTTGGACATGGAAGTAGCTTCCTATCTCATAAATGCTCACAAATGGTAGTGGGGTATATTGAATGTGGAGTATAAAGAGTAGTGAAAGAAAAACAAGTTGGGAACTCACTTTCTTACAAAAAATCACTAGGAGGAAGCTCACTTTCTCTCTTCTAAGCTTATCTCCATCTCTTCCTCTCTAAAGCTTCTCAAAACTCTTGCGTTTGCCATCCCAAAAATGAGGAGTCAAGGGGGTTTATATAGGTCAATTTGGGGGGATTTTAGAATTTAAAAAGTGCTTCTATTGGTCCTAAACATCTGTGAACAAGAATCTACGTCGTTTTGGCTTTCAATTTGGACCCCCAAATTAAATTACAAAAATGGACTGCTTTGGGGGAGAGTACCGTAGCGGCATTGGGCCTGTGTCGCGGTGGCGATGGGCCAGTTTTGGGGTGGCACCGCTCCTCAAACATCCATATTATTCTTTTTAGGCCCCTAGAGGTTCTGGTATTCGCAAAAGGTCCTATTTCGTCCAAACTTTACAGAAAATGCATACAAACTCCAAACTGAGCTTGTGATAAACTGTTGGAAAGGTAATGGAGCCTACTTTATATAAACAATAGTTCAGAGATAGGTCACTTTGAAATTTTTTGCGGTATTCACGTTAAAAGATGATTTGATCGCCTTTTTCACATTCAAAAATTCATAATAAATCTGTTTTAAATCCAAACATTATGTGCAATATACTATTGGAAAGCTATTGACCTCTAGTATCCATGAAAAATGTTTAAAAATGACATGGTGCTTCGGTCTCCGAGTCAACTTTTAGGTCAAACTGATCAAACCAAAGACCTCTAAGAAGTTCTAGGAACCTCCAAGAGCTCCCAGGAGCTATCATTTTTGTCCAATTTTCTTTTAAAACATGTTTTTAGCACTTTTCACATGATCTAGGATGACCTCAATACTTTCGGGCGACTTCGGATGATTTCGGCCAAATCCTGGTCAAACTTGGTCAAATCGATCAACCGGTACTTTCCAAGAACTTCTAGGACTTCTAAGAGCCTTTGGGAGCTGACTATTTCATCCAATTTTACTTTAAAACTCATTTTATTACTTTTCTTATAATGTAGCATGTTTCCAGAACTTTTGGTCCAAATTTGGGAGTGTTTGGGCTTTTAGGGGCATTTTGGTCATTTATATCACTTTCTGAGCATTTTGAGAGATAGAACTAACTTCCAGGAGTCCTTTTGAGTCTTTTTCAATCATCGTCAACCACCAAGCTATGAGTCTCCTAAATTTAATAGCCGAAAAAATGGGGTGTCTATAGTATGTTATCATGAGATGATTATTGTAATTATGAGTATCATAATAGATAATTCGTATATGTATAAGATATATATAAGTGAGATACGAAGAGTTCCCACCAAGGGGACTCCGAAGTTAAACGAGGAAGCAGCGAAACGAGTCGTAAATCGATAAGTGAGCGGTAGCGTCATATTAGGAACAAGAGTGTTAGTTCCCCAAGGAACTCCCCCGAGGCCCAAAAAGCGGAGGGGGGAGTGACATTTGGGATACTAACACGTATTGTGTATTTATACATTAGCGCATATTTTTAACTAAAAAAATGCATGCATATACCCCGCGCGCGTACTTACTACCCGCACGCGCGCGAGGAGATGGCACTTTTTTCATAGATCGAGGTAAAGACACTAACCCATTTTCCCAATGGAATTAGGGTTGGTCTTCTTACATCATTCACTAGGTAGACATAAGATCAGACTAGCCAGCAAAGAGACCATCCGAAGGCCACGACTTACTTAAGCAGCAGGACTTGAGGTCAGTTCAAGTTATAGGTTAACGTGCGCTGAATCTTATCTTGCCTCAGAGCTTTCATCCACATTTTGAACTGGTTCAGAAGTCGAGATTGCTATTAAATAGAAAAGATGATGCAAAGATTTGAATTCCCGTTCGTGAATTGACTTTAATGGTGAACAGGCTTGAGCAAGATCGCTTGCAATCGGATCCAGAAAGAGCACTCGGAATGGCAAATTAACCCACCGTCAGGTTTAAAACACAAGGTGACTGATAATCTAAAAAGGTACTCTCATTTTTTTAACTAAGATTCGATCAATTTTGAGAGGCAGAAATCCCCTTTTCCATTTTTGTGCCACTGCTTGTATGGAGGGTTTGTTCTTGGGTTTGCCTAATTGCACAAGGGTAGATTTCTTATAGACTATCTCAATGCACACAATGTGTTTGTTTTAATTGATTGTTTTGAGAATTTTGAGGTTCAAGTTTAAATGAACATCCCAATTAGGATGGTGTTTCAATATGCCTACTAGGTGTTTGCTCAAACGCTTATATAATTGGTGCAAGAGAAATTTTCTACCAACTAAGCTTCTTTTAAACCAATGATGGTGTACGTATGGTGTGGTTAGAATCAAATAAAAACTTATTCACGGTAAATGAGACTTTATTTCCAGAAATAAGATGAGAAACATTTCTAGAAAATTATATACAAGCCACATAACTTGATAACGTTCTTTATATACATGTAAAACATTCTAAAACTGTAAAACAAATGGTAACATACAAATGTAAAATAATTTTGGAAAACTGAATTAAAAAAAGTTTGAAAGGCTTACCATATAACAGCCAATATTTTAGGAAAAAAAACTGATACGGATATAACAATTGAATAACAAGTCCAAAATTAGGAACACTGCAAAAAATAACAGCCAGTATAGAAGTATGTTGGATAAATTCCTCAACGAGCCATCTGCTATCACCAATATTTTTGGTACTAAAAACCATGCTCAAGATAGATAACATTGAACCCTCCTAATACTGAAAATGTATCCAAATACATACCCAACAGGCACTTGAAGGTTGTACGATGCGATCTTTGCCTGCCAAAGGAGAAAGCAGCAAGCTTTAGAAGATACAAAAACCTGCATTAACCTCTGTTTTGTTTTACACCAATTTTGAGGAAACAGTTTTGTTTCAACTATGTTATGAGTAAATACTTTCCATAGAATTGTTTTGTTTACTTAAGAAAATAGTTTCTATTCTATCAGTTTAGATGAACAATTCGGTGAATGCATAGTATGGTGGAATGAGCCATGTATCCTCCTTTCGTATGCTCTCTTTCTTGTGCTTTTTTCTGGTGAATGTCTTAGTACCATTTGCATATCTATGTATCGAAATAACACAAGGTATCATATGTTTGATTTTGAATTCAGCATAATGATGTAATGCCAAAGTTGCCTCAGTGCATTGGATTTTTTGTGCAAAGTAGTTAGACTCATTACTATCTCTAGCCATCTTGGATTTGGTCTAACAGATGTAACACTTACACTTTTTCCCTTAACTAGTTCCATTCGCAAACAGTATAAGAGATATCCAACAAAAATAAAAATCCCTGCTCAGCTTTATTGTTCGATTACCCTTGAAAAAAACAAAGTAGTTTCTATCTTACCCTTTAAAAGTACAACGTTTTCTTTTTCAAATTAAAAACTGAAAAAAGCTTTTGTTCTAGAAACTAAAGAAAAACAGTTTCAGATTTAACAGTAAAGCCCTTAAGGTTTTGAAGGCACCAAAAAAAAAAAAAAAAAGAAAAGCAAAACCTTAATGAAGTAGTTTCTATTCTTCGTTTATTATACCATTCTTTAAATAATTTTGGATTGATATTGTGCCAAATTTAACATATACTAACAAACACTGATACAATAGTTTCTTATTTTTAGTATTAACATTAACGTGACGTAAACATTATTGTAACAACCTGCATTTCCATTTAATTTCTTGTATTTACATTTGACATATTTAAATTCAATTTGAATTTCCATGTTTATTCTGTGTTCGTAGGGCTATATTAAATTGAAAACTCTCATGTCTAAATCTTATTACTTGTTTTATTGTATATTAAAAAAAATTTGGGGTCAAAATGCGATTTTTATAAACTAAGCAATACCTGCGTTAAATTTCATAATTGTATTTCAAAAACGGTGAAAATCAATTCTTTTAACCCAAACAGTATTTTTATGTAACCGGAAAATCAATTGTTACGTTAAAATGAATTTTCTGTATTTTTGTGGTGAACATCATGTCACAAAAATACAAGTTTGTGTTTAAGACAGTCCACGCCGCGTTAAACTTGCACAGACTTTGGATTAGATGTAAAGTTGGATTAGACGTGTGCTTTACTTTCCATTTATGGTAACTAATCATTGATTGAGCTTTTTTTTGGATATACATTTGTGTGTGTGCAATCCTTAGTACCATAAGTTGATATTTCCAAACACCCCTTGACCCCTATACACGTATATGTGACGCTTAGAGCTTCTGTGGAGTTATATTTGCATCACTGTATATATACATATGTATAATCTAGCATGTTTTGATCCTATTAATCTGTAGATTTGTTTAGAAAATTACTGATTAAACTAGATTGTTAAGCCTTGGTGAAGGAACTTGAAGCCCAAGTTCCCCTCAACACTTGGTTATATATACACACACTTTAGACCACCTCTGCACATTCTCATAAGTCTCGCAGAGAGAAAAGAGAGAGTTTGAGAGTTCATTCATTCAGAATTTTTAGAGAGAGAGAAAGCTTCAAAATCACCATAGCCAACGCTTGTGGTGGGAATTTCTATATTCTAATTCTTTCTCAACAATTTCTCTAACCTATATCTCAGTGAGTATTTCTAACTCACTTGACATGTAATACATAGTTCAATTACTGTTTATATGCTTGAATCATGGATCACCATTGTTGATTTTTACGTATGAACTCCATAGCTTGAAACATGAATTTTCCAAATTTAACCAAAATCCATTTTTAGAGATGATTATGAAAGATTCTACATCATAGATGTTGTGTTTAAAGTTTTAGAGCCCAATTCATTCATATGAAAAAGTATATTAGAAATTAAGTTTTGACATCTTTTAGTTTTTCATAAAATTCAAGAGCTACGGATCGATTCATGTAAAATTGATCGCAGATTCTTAATCCTAGCAAAAAACCGAAGAGATTCACATATTATATATCTTATATTCTTACAGATTGCGAAATGGGTCAAAAAGACCCTAAAATTCTGAAACAGGGTACTTCCAACAAAGAAGATGAAGCCTCAGCTTTAATTCGTTCGCGTGAGCGTCCCGCGCACGTGAGGTGTGTATTCCTAGGAAGAAAGAAAAGTTTTAAAAAGAAAAATGAAAAATATGCAAGTCGCGCGAGCGGCCTGCGCGCGCGAGATGTGTATTTTCAGGGAGACAGAAAAGTTTTATAAAGAAAATTGGAAAATGGGATAATCACGCGAGCAGCCCGCGGACGCGACCTTGCAGTTTTCAATTTTTTTTTCTGTTTTCTGTTAAGGGACTGTTTGGATCAACTCTTAAAGACTGTTAAGGTTCTATTTGAGAATTTTATTAAATCAGAATACTCTTTACTATGTTTGGTTTATTAAAGCAATAAACTGCGACTTATTTATCCTTGTACGCGTGATGTTCTTGTTTCCAGTTATTTACACATCTTTGTATAAAGTTCTATGTCATACATGTGGGGTCAGTTGTACATGCATGGTGGGTGTTGGTCAGTGTGGAAAAGAGTATGTGGTTGAGATTGTGTTTGTGGACACTCCCTGGTAATTGTGTACCAAAGTGTGACATTTTTTAGATTAAAAATAGAGTGTCTTTGAAATGCGACAGTGGCAAAACTGGACACTCCCTGGCGTCCATGGTAGCGCTAAAGTGTGTGACGCCGAACTTGGACATTCCCTGGCACCCATGGTAGTGCTAAAGTGTGGCCTACAGACACTCCTTGGTACCCGAGTCTGGATACTACGTGAGGTTTCCTCCGGTATTTGAGAGGCAGATTAGGTACTAAAGTGTAAGGCATTGGACACTCCCTGGTACCCCGTACTAAAGTGTGAGGCAAACTGGACACTCCCTGGTACCCCTGTGCTAAAGTGTGGCTATCGGAGTATTTCAAACATACTGGTGTGAAAGAGTGGGTTATGTGTTGTCGAGAGAAAAGAGTCGGTAAGATGAGTTGGTGCATTATTTTCATACACGGTCACATGTAACAGGAAATAAAGTTTTACTGATGTTTTTTTTTTTATTTATTAATTCATCATGCGGACTCACTTCTATGATATTAATCTGTTGAATAAATGAAGATGGAAAATAGTAAATGAGTATGTTTTACATTTGAGCATATCTTTTTAATACTCACCAGCTTCTCGAAGCTGACGATGTTGATGCGTCCTGGATATTGGTGTCTAGGCTTTTTAGGTTATAATCAGGAGGGACCTTATCTAATTGAGAAAGGCTGCTTATGAAGAGAAACTGTTTATTATTATCTTACGTTTTAAGTTATGAACTGGAATTGTAATAAGGATGACTCTAATAGTTGATAGTTATTATTTTGTTTTAAGACGATCTATGCCTTTAGGTGATGTTGTGCTGTAATATTTACTAAGTTAGAAAAGTTTTGTAAGCCTTGATTGCTCTACTCTGATTTATGATTTTATGTTGTTCGATATTTGGGACAGAATCGATCCTTCAAACTATCATGACCTACGGGTCCATGAAGGAAGCTAAACGCTTTCCATATTTATGCTACGTCGGGGCATGATAGGATTTAGTGGTATCAGAGCCATAGTATCTCAGAATAGTTTATCTAGGTTAGGGTTTACCAGTATAGACCCGATTCCACATTCTGTTAGCTTAAGCATTGCACACCTGTTGATACGATAGGAGGACAGACCTGAAACCCAAACATCTAAGATTATCTCTGTCCTGATTTAAGTTAGTACCTTTGTATCAGGTATTGATCCAGCTCAGCCACTCTATGTACCAGACGGGATTGGAGGACATTTTGTGACTCCAGGGGCAGTAGTCCCAGCTTTTCTTGACTTATATCACACCGCCATTGAGCAGTTGGCTACGCGACTATAGTATCAAATCTGTGGCACCAGGTCCATGTTGTGGGTACTGTTGACTTGACCCGTATTCTTCTTGAGCTTCATTACTTTGAAGAGGCTCAACGATTAGTGCTAGTCAAGATTTGAGGCTAGTTGGTAGTGATGCTTTCTATCTTTCCCTTGAGATCCAGATTGTGCATGCTCACCTCGCACAGCTGGAGATGCCCCCGCCGATAGTTTCCATGGTTGAGGATGATGATGACGACAACGTCATGGTTATCCCTTTTGATGGGGAGGTTGTAGGGGAGGATGGCATAGGTCTAGACGACTTCGCCTCCGAGCTCAAGGAAGAGCTAGTACTTGAGCTAGTTCTGCCCAAGGAGTTGTCAATTGAGGCAGATACCCCAGGACCTGCTCTATTACCAGCCTCTCAGAGCGGTGATTATGATCTTGTGGGTCCCTTTCAGGTTCAGCATTTTTGCCCAGTCAACTCTTTGGATTTGCTCATAACTGCCTACAGAGACGATTGATGATTTAGATATAACCTTGTACATATTAACTATTTTTGGACTAGCAGCTCTATCTCTTTTCGCAAGCTGCATTTACATGCATTGGAGTGTAGGCCAATGACCCCATTTTTGTGACATTTAACTCTTGCATAGACGAAGTACGTCCTAACCCATATAGATAGGGTAGGCATTAACTGATCATACACACTTTTTGTATTAACTTAACAAGAAGTTATATATAGAATTACTCTTTTGAATGTTATTATTATTTAAACTATTTGCCCTTACTGCCTCATATCATTGCTTTTTGCATATTTCTCATTCTTGCATCATTGACATGCATTTAGAATGGCTGGAAGACAAAGGAAAAATAGGAATTTGAATGAGGAAGCACTTGTGACTGCTGATCCCACAGGAATGTTTGAGGCCTTCGTCAAGCACCTCGAGAGGATTAGTAATACAAATGAAAATCGACGAGACCGCCAAACTGGGGATAAGCGGCTGGAAAGATTCTATGTGCTAAGGCCGGAGCAGTTTGCGGGTACCGCAGAACCCTGGAAAGCTGAACAATGGTTAAGGCATATGGACTGTATGTTCGAAGCTATTCAATGTAGTGAAGTGGATAAGAGGAGGTTAGCTACCTTCCAGTTGACCGATGCTGCCATAGATTGGTGGGACTCGATGATAGCCACCATTGGAAACACAGCTGCTATGGGAATGATGTGGACTGTATTTAAGGGGAGATTTCTAGAAAAGTATTTTCCGACTATAGAGAGGCACAGGAGGGAGAAGAATTCATGGATTTGACTCAGGGAACTAAATTGATGCAAGAGTACACCACTCAGTTCGAGAGACTGTCTCAGTTTGCCCCTCATATGGTTAATACCGAGGAAAAAAGGATCCGTAAGTATAACCAAGGGCTGACACCACTGATTCGCCACCTGACTCTCGTTCACCTAGATAAGTCTTTCGAGGGACTCGTTGGCTTGGCCATTGATCTAGAAGAATATGCTCGAGTGAATCGAAAGCAATTCGAATTCTGGCCACCTCAGAGGGGTAACTTTGGAAATAAGCCACCAGTGTATCGTAACAAAGGGTAGAAGAGGAATTTTGATGGGAGCAAGAAAACCGAAGCTGTCACCTATCTGACTCAACCTCGAGTTGGAGAAGGAAGTAGTGCTGGGAAATGCTTTAACTGTGGCAACCCCGGTCATCTGACTTGAGATTGCAAGGCACCAAGGCATGTTACTCAGTAGGGGATAGTTTGCTATAATTGTGGCAAACTAGGTCACATCAGCAAGTTCTGTACTGCCCCTAAACAGGTGACGTATGGTCAACAGGGTCAGACTCATTTGAATGCTGCGATTCCTAATGCCGCCGGTTATAACGAGATTGTTTATAAAGAAGGGGATTATGGAGAAGTTCAGCTTAACTAGCAAGCCGTGGAAGGTACATTAACTCTATTTCACTCCCACATTAAAGTTTCATTTGATACGGGTGCCGCACTGTCGTTCATATCTATTAATACTATCCAAAGATTGGGTATTCTACCACACCAATTAGAGAAAGCTTTGAGGGCCACCTCACCTTTAGGAGCCGTAGTCAAGTTAGGACATGTGTGCAAGGATTGTCCATTGCGATTAGGAGATCATGAAATCCCTACAAGGCTAATTGTCCTATCAATGAAGGAGTTTGACATAATCCTCGAAATAGATTGGCTCGCTCAGAATCAAGCAACTTTGAATTATATGAGGAAGAGAATTACATTCTTCGATAATGGGAATCAATCCTTCGATTTCCAATGTAACCCTTTAGGAGACATGTTCCTCACGAGATATTTAGCTAATATCAAATTCATCAGTACAGAAGCAACATCATCGACTTCGAAGAAGTATTTCAAGACATTTCTGATTTACCGCCCGAGAGAAGTATAGAGTTTTGTATTGAGCTTATACCGGGTACTGTACCGATCGCGAAAGTTCACTACAGAATGGGCCCCGCCGATCTATCGGAGTTGAAGGAACAAGTTCAACATCTTGAGAATTTGGGTTTTGTACGTCCAAGTACATTGCCTTGGGGAGCACCAGTGTTATTTGTGAAGAAGAAGGACGGAATACTCTGATTGTGTATCGACTATAGAGAATTGAACTAAGTAACTATCAAGAATAAGTATCCCTTGCCTAGGATCAACGATTTGTTTGATCAACGACAGGGAGCAACAACATTCTCCAAGATAGACCTACGGTCGGGATATCATCAGTTGAGGGTACGGAAGGAAGATTTAAATAAGACTACCTTCAGAACCCGGTATGGTCACCATGAGTTTTTGGTGATGCCGTTTGGAATGACGAATACCCCAACAGTGTTTATGGATCTGATGAATAGAGTGTTCAAGCCTTATTTGGATCAGTTTGTCATCGTTTTCATTGATGATATCTTGATCTATTCTAAGTCAGAAGAAAAACACGAGCAACATCTGCGGATAGCAATGCAGACGCTCAAGGATCACCAGTTATATGCCAAATTCAGTAAGAGTGAGTTCTGGTTACAAGAAGTAAAATTTTTAGGACACAAGGTGTCTTCTCAAGGAATTTTAGTAGATTCATCTAAGACCGATGCCGTGTCAAATTGGGTTAGGCCGAGCAACCCTACGGAAGTTAGGAGTTTTCTTGAACTCGCAGGCTATTATCGGAGATTTGTTGAAGGATTTTCCAAGATAGCAGTACCATTGACTGGATTGACGAAGAAGCATGAGCTCGCCTTATTAGAACTTAAGGAAAGACTCAATACCGCACCAGTACTAGCCATACCCAAGCCTGATGAGAAGTTCACTATCTTTAGTGATGCGTCATATCAAGGACTAAGGTGTATAATTATGCAAGATGGTAAACTTATCGCTTATAGATCCAGATAGCTAAAGCCGAATGAGTTGAACTACCCCATTCATGATCTGGAATTGGCTGCAGTAGTATTTGCGCTCAAGATCTGGAGACATTACCTCTACAGTGAGAAGTTTGATTTATTCTCCGATCACAAGAGTCTGAAATATTTGTTCATAGAAAGAGTTGAACATGAGGCAACGCAGATGGATAGAGCTGATTAAAGATTACGAATTCATGTTAGAATACCACCATGGTAAAGCTAATATGGTCGCTGATGCCTTGAGTTAGCAAACTCGTGAGATAATTGCCTCCTTAATGATTAGAGACTGACGAGCATTGGAGACATTGGCCGAGTTTGAGGTACAGAATACTGAGGAAAGAGAAGGGAAACTTTTTGGATGTCTTATTCTATAACCTATCCTTATCGACCGTATTATTGAAGCTCTGAAAGGAGATGAGAAATTTCAGACATGGTGCATGAAGATGTCAGAAAAAACCTGACCGAATGGAAGGTGGGAAGTGATGGAGGATATAGATGCAGAGACAGATTATGTGTACCAGACTATGAGGATTTGAGAAATGATATTCTGGGAGAGGCACATAAGTCAAGATATACAGTTCACCCGGGAGGAACAAAAATGTATAAAGATTTGAAGAGAAATTTCTAGTGGGAAGGTATGAAGAAAGATGTGGCCGAATTTGTATCTAAGTGTTTGACGTGTCAGTAAGTCAAAGCAGAACATCAGAGACCGTCAGGGTTGTTATAACCACTACTTGTTCCAGGTTGGAAATTGGAGCATATAACCATGGATTTTGTAGTGGGATTGCCTCGATCTCAACAAAATCATGATGCTATTTGGGTAATCGTGGATCGACTGACTAAGTCGGCACACTTCATCGCTTATAGTATGACATACTTGGTGGAAACGATGAGCCGAATGTACATACAACAAGTTGTACGACTTCACGGTGAACCTGTGTCGATTGTGTCAGACCGCGATACACGTTTTACCTCTGGATTTTGGAAAAGTCTGCAAGAAGCTATGGGAACCTCACTCAAAATGAGAACTGATTCCCACCCTCAAACAGATGGGCAAACTGAGCATGTTAAAATTTCTTTGGGGTCAAAATGCAATTTTTATAAACTAAGTAATACCTGCGTTAAATTTCATAACTGTATTTCAAAAACGATGAAAATAAATTCTTTTAACCCAAACAGTATTTTCATGAAACCAAAAAATCAAATCTTACGTTAAAATGAATTTTCTGTATTTTTGTGGGGAACATCCTGTCACAAAAATACAAGTTTGTGTTTAAAACAGTCCACACCGCGTTAAAGTTGCACAGACTTTGGATTAGACGTAAAGTTGGATTAGACTTGTGCTTTACTTTCCAGTTATGGCAACTAATCATTGATTGAGCTTTGTTTGGATATACATTTGTGTGTGTGCAATCCTTAGTACCATAAGTTGATATTTCCAAACTCCCCTTGACCCCTACACACCTATATGTGACCCTTAGAGCTTGTGTGGAGTTATATTTACATCAGTGTATATATACGTATGTATAATCTAGCATGTTTTGATCCTGTTAATCTGTAGATTTGTTTAGAAAATTAGTGATTAAACTAGATGGTTAAGCCTTCGTGAAGTAACTTGAAGCCCAAGTTCCCCTCAACACTTGGTTATATGTACACACACTTTAGATCACCTCTGCACATTCTCATAAGTCTCGTAGAGAGAAAAGAGAGAGTTTGAGAGTTCATTCATTCAGAATTTTTAGAGAGAGAGTAAGCTATAAAATCACCATAGCCAACGCTTGGGGTGGGAATTTCTATATTTTGATTTTTTCTCAACAATTTCTTTAACCTATATCTCAGTGAGTATTTCTAACTCACTTGACATGTAATACATAGTTCAATTACTGTTTATATGCTTGAATCATGGATCACCATTGGTGATTTTTACGTATGAACTCCATAGCTTGAAACATGAATTTTCCAAACTTAACCAAAATCCGTTTTTAGAGATGATTATGAAAGATTCTACATCATAGATGCTGTGTTTAAAGTTTTAGAGCCCAATTCATTCATATGAAAATGTATATTAGAAATTAAGTTTTGACATCTTTTAGTTTTTCATAAAATTCGAGAGCTACGAATCGATTCATGTAAAATTGATCGTAAATTCTTAATCCTTACAAAAAATCGAAGAGATTCACACATTGTATGTCCTATATTCTTACAGATTGCGAAATGGGTCAAAAACACCCTGTTGGCCCAAGAATGGAAACCTTAGAGGGGGGGTGAATAAGGTTTTAGCGGAAATTAACCTTTTAAAAAACTTAATAGCAAATTAACTACAATCACAAGCAATTATGTAAATAGAGAAGGGAAGAGAGACTTGCAAACCGATTTTTCAAGTTGTTCGGCAATCGCACCCCGCGGCCTACGTCCACCCCTCAAGAACACCTCTTGAGGATTCCTTTAATCCCGGAGCACTTACGGGTGTGCACCAAACCTTTACAAGAGCCTTCAATCTCTCCCAAAGAAGAACACCTCTTCTTTGCACACAAGGGTTACTAACCCTCAACTTTTACAAATTGATTTGAATACAAATTGAACTCTCTCTCTCTAGAGTGGATAATACAATTTGAAGCTCACACAATAACTCCTTAGTGAGTAGAAATTACAAATAAAAGCTCACTACAATTTGCTCTCTCAAGAATTACAATTGAAATCTAGAGCAAATTGATTTTTCACTCAAACTAGGGCTCAAATAATAATGTTTAAAGATCAAAGAGATGAGTGATCAATACTATGTTTTCCAATCAAAATCTCAACCTTAAATAGCTTGGGAAAACATGTATTTATAGGCCTTGGAAGATTATAGCCGTTGGTGGCAAGTTTGGTAATTAAAAGCCCCTTTAAAAACTAGCCGTTATGTGTTTTCAGGTCGATTCAGTCGACTGAAACATGAAGCAGTCGACTGCCCCTTAAAGCAGTCGACTGAGATGTGTTTACAGAGGGTTCTGTTTGCATTCTGCTCACTTCGGTCGACTGCCCAGTCGACTGCCCTTCCCAGTTTGACAGCTTGACACATCTCCACTAAAATGGCCATAACTTCCTCTACAAAACTCGGATTTTCGACCCGTTTGATATTTTGGAAACTAGATTCAAATACCTTTCCAACCATATAAATTCAACAATTAATTATTTTCCAATTGGTTGGGGCATTGCTTTAAAGATGACCCATTTAAAATTTATTTCCAAAACTTTGACTTTTAGCATTTGTTTGAGCCCCTATGAGTGTGAGATCAAGATGCCTTACATTGATGGTCCTAGACTTCAACCAAGGATGAAATATCATCAAGTCTTCAAGATTGATCCTTGTTGAGCTCCTTGTAATCTTGATCTACATTAATTAAATCTCTTGCACACAAAGATGTTAAAACATTGATACAATATTAATACATGAGATTATTTGTGAGCATGAAAATGACTATGATAATAACAAATAATGAATCAATATGAATCATGTAATTATCATAGCATATTTGACATCATCAAAACATAATTAAATATGCCTTAATATACCTTAAGGCTAACAATCTCCCCCTTTTTGATGATGGCAAACAACCAATGAAAGATATGCCAATATAAGCACAATTTGGTCATTTTCAAATTATCATTCATAATGGATATAAAATGTTTAAGAACATGAATGATAACTACCCAAATACTTCTTCCTAATACTTCTCGTATTTCTCCCCCTTTGACATTATCAAAAAGATTTGGGGATAAAACATAAAGCTCCCCCTCATAATAGGCATACAAATCAAAAGGCCAAAATGATACCAAAAATAAACAAATATAACCACATGTGAGCAAATGAAACATGAAAGTGCTCCCCCTAAGCATGTGCAATGATAAAAGATACCAAAAGATATGAATAGAGAGCATATTCTCCCAAAAGATACCAATAATAAAGAATTGGAGAACTCAAAAACCAAGAGAACAAAAATTTAGTCGGATCAGTCGACGCCTCAGTCGACGCCATAGTCGACGGAAGTGGGCAGGGATTAAGGTGTGCAAAAACAGTCGACGCCTCAGTCGACTTACCAATGCAGAATTAAAAGAAATCAAGGCCTCACAGCTAAATTAGTTGACTGTGTCGGGGTACCAGTCGACTGCTTTGTTCAGCAGTTCATAAAAATTGAAGGATTCACAAAACATTAACTAGTCTAACCCTTCTTAAAACTTTGTCTAAACAAACGAAAGCCTATCATCATATTTCAAATAAGCAATATCAAGAGCGTGATGATTTATGTAGAGACAAATCCAAATCACAAGTGGATGAAACAAGATTATGCATAAGAAATCAAGTATGCATATCAAAACAAATTAATCTAATCTACTCCTACTAGGCTTAAGGTGAGAGATTTAACCATTGTCCAAGTGCCTCTTGGATGCTCCATTTGCCGAGGTGATAGTAGAGGCCCTTTCCAATGTCATGAGGCAAAGATTGACAATCTCTTCACCATTTGAGTCGTCGTCCGATGATTCGCTCTCGGAACTACTATTGGTGGCCTTGATTGTCTTCTTTTTGTGTTTTTCCTCCTTGGGTGACTTCTTTCCCGATTTTTCTTTCTTTAGAAACTTTGCAAATTTTCGGGTGATCTTTGTCATTTCCTCATCCTCATTACTCTCAATATCTTTCTTCTTTTTCTTTGAGCTTGAGGATTTTAAAGCTATGTCTCCCCTTTTGGCCTCTTTCACTTCTAATTTCTTGTCTTCACTTTCGAAGACGGCCAATTCCATTTCATGAGTTATGAGAGAACCCATGAGTTGTTCCAAAGAGAGTGTTGAAAGCTCCTTTGCTTCACGAACCGCCGTGACCTTTGGTTGCCAATCCTTTGGTAAAGACCTAAGCACTTTCTCAATCATTTCTTCATTAGTATAAACTTTACCAAGGTTTTTCAAGTTATTAATAAGAATGGTAAAACGAGAAAACATATCTCCAATAGATTCATATGGCAACATTTTAAACAATTCATAAGTTTGAACAAGAAGGTTTATTTTTGATTTCTTAACTTGATTAGTACCTTCATGAGAAGCCTCAAGTTTATCCCAAATTTCCTTTGCGGACTCGCAAGAGGAAATTCTATTGTACTCATTTGGGTCTAATCCACAATATAAAATGTTCATTGCCATAGCATTTATTTTTATGAGTTTCTTATCGGCATCATTATATTCATCTACCGTCTTTGGAATAGAAAAATCATTTTCAATTTTTGTAGGTAGATGAGGCCCTTTGACCACAATTTGCCATAAATCAAAATCTTGAGAAATCATATAGATTCTCATTCTATTTTTCCAATAGGCATAGTTTGAGCCATTAAAACATGGTGGTCTTAATGTCGATTGACCCTCACAATAATAAATGTAAGAAGAGTCGGTTTCCATTGGATCTTAACTCAAAATTTTTCAAAAATCTTTTGAAAAAGACGAGCCGAGGCTCTGATACCAATTGTTGGCCCAAGAATGGAAACCTTAGAGGGGGGGTGAATAAGGTTTTAGCGGAAATTAACCTTTTAAAAAACTTAATAGCAAATTAACTACAATCACAAGCAATTATGTAAATAGAGAAGGGAAGAGAGACTTGCAAACCGATTTTTCAAGTGGCTCGGCAATCGCACCCCGCGGCCTACGTCCACCCCTCAAGAACACCTCTTGAGGATTCCTTTAATCCCGGAGCACTTACGGGTGTGCACCAAACCTTTACAAGAGCCTTCAATCTCTCCCAAAGAAGAACACCTCTTCTTTGCACACAAGGGTTACTAACCCTCAACCTTTACAAATTGATTTGAATACAAATTGAACTCTCTCTCTCTAGAGTGGATAATACAATTTGAAGCTCACACAATAACTCCTTAGTGAGTAGAAATTACAAATAAAAGCTCACTACAATTTGCTCTCTCAAGAATTACAATTGAAATCTAGAGCAAATTGATTTTTCACTCAAACTAGGGCTCAAATAATAATGTTTAAAGATCAAAGAGATGAGTGATCAATACTATGTTTTCCAATCAAAATCTCAACCTTAAATAGCTTGGGAAAACATGTATTTATAGGCCTTGGAAGATTATAGCCGTTGGTGGCAAGTTTGGTAATTAAAAGCCCCTTTAAAAACTAGCCGTTATGTGTTTTCAGGTCGATTCAGTCGACTGAAACATGAAGCAGTCGACTGCCCCTTAAAGCAGTCAACTGAGATGTGTTTACAGAGGGTCCTGTTTGCATTCTGCTCACTTCGGTCGACTGCCCAGTCGACTGCCCTTCCCAGTTTGACAGCTTGACACATTTCCACTAAAATGGCCATAACTTCCTCTACAAAACTCGGATTTTTGATCCGTTTGATGTTTTGGAAACTAGATTCAAATACCTTTCTAACCATATAAGATTCAACAATTAATTATTTTCCAATTGGTTGGGGCATTGCTTTAAAGATGACCCATTTAAAATTTATTTCCAAAACTTTGACTTTTAGCATTTGTTTGAGGCCCTATGAGTGTGAGATCAAGATGCCTTACATTGATGGTCCTAGACTTCAAACAAGGATGAAATATCATCAAGTCTTCAAGCTTGATCCTTGTTGAGCTCCTTGTAATCTTGATCTACATTAATTAAATCTCTTGCACACAAAGATGTTAAAACATTGATACAATATTAATACATGAGATTATATGTGAGCATGAAAATGACTATGATAATAACAAATAATGAATCAATATGAATCATGTAATTATCATAGCATATTTGACATCATCAAAACATAATTAAATATGCCTTAATATACCTTAAGGCTAACACACCCTAAAATTCTGAAACAGGGTACTTCCAATGAAGAAGATGAAGCCTTAGCTTTACCTTGCTCGCGCGAGGTGTGCGTTCCTAGACAGAAATAAAAGTTTTTAAAAAGAAAAATGAAAAATGGGCAAGTCGCACGAGCAACCCGCGCATGCGAGATGTGTATTTTCAGGCAGACAGAAAAGTTTTATAAAGAAAATTGAAAAATGGGATAATCGCGCGAGCGACTCGCACGAGCGACTCGCGCGAGCGGCCCGCGAGCACGACCTTGCAGTTTTCAGCTCTTGTCTGTTTTCTGTTAAGGGACTATTTGGATCAACTCTTAAAGACTGTTAGGTTCTGTTTGAGAATTTTATTAAATCATAATACTCTTTACTATGTTTGGTTTATGAAAGCAATAAACTACGACTTAATTATCCTTGTATGCGTGATGTTCTTGTTTCCAGTTATTTACACATCTTTGTACAAAGTTCTATGTCATACATATGGGGTCACTTGTACATGCATGGTGGGTGTTGGTCAGTGTGGAAAAGAGCATATGGTTGAGATTGTGTTTTTGGACACTCCCTGGTAATTGTGTACCAAAGTGTGATGTTTTTTAGATTACAGCTAGAGTTTTTTTGAAATGCGACGGTGGCAAAACTGAGCACTCCCTAGCGCCCATGGTAGCGTGAAAGTGTGTGACGCTAAACTTGGACATTCCCTGGCACCCGTGGTAGTGCTAAAGTGTGCCCTACGGACACTCCCTGGTACCCGAGTCTGGATACTACGTGAGGTTTCCTCCGATATTTGCGAGGTGGATTAGGTACTAAAGTGTGAGGCATTGGACACTCCCTGGTACCCCGTACTAAAGTGTGAGGCAAACTGGACACTCCCTAGTACCCTTGTGCTAAAGTGTGGCTATCAGAGTATTTCAAAGATACTGGTGTGAGAGAGTGGGTTATGTGTTGTCGAGAGAACAGAGTCGGTAAGATGAGTTAGTGCATTTTTTTCATACACGGTCACATGTAACAGGAAAGAAAGTTTTACTAATGTTATTTTTTTTATTAATTCATCATGCGGACTCACTTCTATGATATTAATCTGTTGAATAAATGAAGATGGAAAATAGTAAATGAGTATGTTTTACATTTGAGCATATGTTTTTAATACTCACCAGCTTCTCGAAGCTGACGACGTTGATGTGTCCTGGACATTGGTGTCTAGGCTTTTCAGGTTATAATCAGGAGGGACCTTATCTAATTGAGAAAGGCTGCTTATGAAGAGAAACTGTTTATCATTATCTTACGTTTTAAGTTATGAACTGGAATTGTAATAAGGATGACTGTAATGGTTGATAGTTATTATTTTATTTCAAGGCAGTCTATGCCTTTAGGTGATCATGTGCTATAATATTTACTAAGTTAGAAAAGTTTAGTAAGCCTTGATTGCTCTAGTCTGATTTATGGTTTTATGTTGTTCGACGTTTGGGATGGAATCGATCCTCCAAACTGTCGTGACCTACGGATCCATAAAAGAAATTAAACGCTTTTCATATTTATGCTACGTCGGGGCGTGACAATTATGCTACTTTTCTCCAATTTCAGTGTGAGGTATGCGGCTTAAATGGACATATGCCTTGCCACTGCCCATCATCAAGGCCTTTCCCTGCGGTAGATAACCACAATGAAGCACCATTGTCTGATATGGAAATGCATGAGGAGTCTACCCGATATTTGTTTAACAAAAAAGAATGCTCCCATGGAGAATTCACTTTAGATTTTGTTGTAGGCCGTGTATTCTATGATTGGTGTGGCCAAGAATTAGAAGATCTGTAAGAAAAGCAAGGCTTGGATGTGCTGGCTGAATCGCAGATAAGGGAGAATAAAATAAGAAAAAAAATGAAAAAAGGAAGTGCTGATTATGTGTTTGGTTGGAGGAGAAGGCTACAACTCAAAAACTATGACGGGAGTACTTTTTAATGTTTTGTTTGAATGATTTATGGTTGTAAGTAATCTAATTAACCAATGGATATAATGAAGTTAAAATGAAATGTCTAGAGCTATAAAAACTCATCAAAAGTTAAATGATATTTCATGATGTCATGAAGTTCAATTGTTAAAATGTATGTGCTGTACAATTATGCTAAATCCGCAATTGAACTAGCACAAATGGCAATGCCATATTTTCCCTCTTTCTCAAAACTAATGATCCAGTGTTAAGATTTAGAGGATTGAACGTTGTATAGTCTTACTTCATGCCTATATTTTACAATTTTCATGGAAAAAATGTAGTAAACCGATCTATACCAAATCATTCATGGGGAAAATAAATGGTAATATAAGAATCAAACTTAAGGCCAATACTAGAAAAGGCAAACTGTTTTTGCCTGTCCACATCTCCTTCCTCTTCAAATTCCTATGTGGCAATACAACAACTCATTTTGATGGCCTCTTTTTCCCCAATTGCTTAACACACGCTTCGTTTTCCCCAATTCCAAACGATGTCTCATAATTATGTATTATGTATATATAAATCTCAAGCCCAATCAACCTACCCTAGCGATTTAGTGTTGCCTCCTCCCCTTCTTTCCAACGGACGGTTGTTCTCTCTCTCTCTCTCTCTCTCTCTCTCTCTCTCTTCTTCTTCTTCTTCTTCTCTATTTGTATCTGTTTAATTCTTGGTCTCACACACACACACACACACACTCTCAGCCTATCAATGTCTCTCTATCTTCCCTTTTCTTCTCTTCCATGTTCTGCTCAAACTCTTCTAGATTTTTTTTAATACTCTTTCTTTCTTGGTTTTTCAGATCTAGCTCGAAGAAGTACCGACGAGTGGAGATTCAATTTCGGCCATCAGAGGTTCAGTATAAGTACCCGAGTATTTTTCTTAGCATTTTGATTTACCACTGAATTGAAAATGAAGCCAAAATATCATTGAAAACTTCAAGTGAAAAGACTCTACTGAAAATAATCACTAAATGCAGTTTATTTTAGTAGTTGAAAATTTGTTTTCAATACTGCAAATTCATTCACTTAAAATTTTCAGTACTTAAAATTCAGCACTTAATTTTCAGTTTTATCAAAACGCGCGATAAAACTGAAAATTAAGCACTGAAAATTAAGTGATGAATTTTAAGTACTGAAAATTTTAAGTGATTGAATTTGCAGTATTGAAAATAGTTTTTCAACTACTGAAATAGACTACATTCAGTGATTATTTCAGTAAAAACTTTTCACTTAAAGTTTTCAGTAATTTTTGGCTTTATTTTCAATTAAGTGGTACATTATCAAACACATTGAAAAAAAAACAGTGCTGAAAGTTTTCATCTTCACCACTTAATGTTAGGGATGTATACTAAAAGCCATGCTTTTTGTAGTTAATTTTTTATTTTAATAAAATCAGTTATTCCATTTTTATGAGAATCGGTGTGGGCAATGTTTGTATTATATTATTTATTTAATATTATGCATTGTGTCTCTCATTCTACATAGTAGCTGGTTTGGTGTGTAGAGTTCGGCCTACACACGGAAGATCAGACTACCAGATATTGTAGAATGTAAGATTTTGGTTTACAGTCTTAGATGGGATTGGACACACCATCGGTAGGACTGCAGAATGGTGTTATAGTAGGTTTGTCTTGACTGCGGGAAACGGTACAGTTTCAACTCACTATGCTGATACACTTTGTGTATTAAACAGGACCGACTTGGGGTAATTATCTTTATACTGACTTGTAAGATAATTAATACCTCATGGCTATTATGAGTGCTTATGCTCTAAATCCTAAGTTAGTTTATAGACACGTACATTTGATATTTACACTTTGATCCCTAAAAGGGTGAGATCCTTAAATGGATAAATATCTCATTGGATTGGGTGGCAATATTAATTGTGTGGTGGATATTAATTAATGATAGAATCCATGTCTCAATTTTGGGATTGATGATATCCCCTTGAGAAAGCTTATAAGTTTTGATTATGTTAAACCCTGCAGGTGGATTTTGTATCCGATATATCAGATAAGTTAAGGAGAGGATCTCAAGGAATTTTAAGAGATTAATTAAATATGATTGTCAGTAATTATATTTAATTAATGGATATCTGTAATCTTAACATGGGGAGATAATAAACATTTAATAACATGGAGCTCGAAATATATTTTTGAGATAAGGGTAGGAGTGCAATTATAATTCTTTAGTGGTATGAATTATAATTTATGAAAATAGGAATCTGATTCAGTTTGAATTAGGGTTTCCTAATTCCATAAGGAAGCCTATTCCTTATTGACTTCTTATGGTCCCTATCGTAGCCTATATATATGCTGCCTTGGCTCTTCTCTCAGGTTGCATGATTTCACATTCTAAGCTTCCCTTGACCTCCTAGCTTTCTTCTAGAAGGGTTTCCACCAAACCCTAGTCTCTGTGAGCATTCAAGAGACATAGGAGTGAAGATCGCTAGCGTCGAACAACGCTCACTAAAAGAATTTCGGACTGCTCGATACTGATCGAAAGTTGCTGAATTTTTGACACGACGTTCCTGACGTCGAGACGGAGCTGCTGTAAATAATTCAAGTAAATCGGAGATCGTTTAGTCCTCCTGACGAACACATCTTTGTCGGATCAATCTGATCGGGATTGAATCTTCACAACAATCAAAGAGAGTGTTATAACTGGGATTAGAAAATAGAACGTAAAGGGGGAAGAGCAGAAAACATAAAGGATTTCGGAAGAGCCCACACTCAGTTCGATATTCTGGCAGCAAAGGAATACGGTAGAAGATCGTGAGCTGTTATCGAGCCCGTGTTCTCGATTCGTCTACTACAGCAATCCGTTTTTGCGGTTACCTTAGCTCTCACCTAAATTTTTTGCAGTACCAACTTATACGCACTGTCAACGGATTCTGGGAACGCAGTTTCCTAACAGTGGTATCAGAGCAACGTTGATTCTGCGTATGGGTTGGACGCAACCATGTTGTCCAATAAAACAGATCTTATGCGTGTTTTGATGGATGGATAGAACGTAGAACTGTGCTAACCCTTGTTTTGTAGCGTTCTTATTCCACTATTATGGTCACTAGTTTTGTGTGATTGGATCCCACGATGGGTTTATTCGTGGTTAATATTGCTGTTTTGATAAAGCATGTGAACTCCTTTATGGAGGCATAGGATTTGTGTGTATTGGATCCCACGCTTGATTGATGCGTGGTTAGTTTACTGCAAATAAATAGCATGTGAACTCCTTCATGGAGGCATAGGGTTTATGTAATTTATCTCAAGTAAATCCGTGAAGATGGTTCGTGAGAGCAGTTTTACAAGCAATTTTCGAAAGCGATCTGGAAGCAGTTTCAGAACACAATTTCAGAAGGCAGTTTCAGAAAACTGTTCTGGAAGGCAGCTCAACCCCGTGTGTAGTGGCGACATAGAGCTAATCGGGTTCAATGAAGAATTCTTCACAAGAGTTGCAGCTTGACCATAATAGTGGGATTCCTATTTTATTGTGGTTTCCTTATTTATGTGTGATTGAATGATTATTATTGTTTCATGTTTAATAAATAAGACAACATGGATAATTGTTCCTAGACCTATTTCAGATGTCTAACTGCATGTTTAATTTATATTAATTTAAAATGATGGACAACTACATGTGTATTTAAAAATAAAACTAATTCCATAATTTGAAAACATAAGTACTTATTTTCTAAAATCATGAGAATAGAATAATTTTATTATCTACACATGTGGGTTTCACAAGTAAGGATGAATTAATCCTTGCCAAGTATTCCATTATTTTTAGTAATTAAATTAAAAGTTTTTCTAAAAAATTATAACCCTCAATTTTTTTTTAAAATTCTAAGTGGGAGAGAGAATTTATCAAGTATAAATCCCATGGTCTCCATCACTGATTTGTAGATGATATGATTAATTTTGTGTGATGGCTCTAGTGCCAGCCTCCCCATCGGATGCAGTTGATCATGGAATCATCGGTACAAACTTCTTTAAAAGAATATTTTGGGTGATTGTTAGTGTGGGTCACCTCTCCATCAGAGGTGTTCCTCACGGAACTCTTGACCTAGAATTAAGTGATGGTATACACTTAGCTATAAATAATAATATCCTCTCTATCTGAGTCACTGTTGTTATTTATAGGACCAAAGAAAGTCAGCAGTTTAATTTTACTAGGCAAGGTACATCGCCTGGATAGTAAAATTAAAAGGCAATTGCCTATCTAAACAAATGATGGATAGTATATGGCTTCCCATCGAGTCATACTATTCGCGGTGTATCAGGTTGCTGGCGGATTCCTTTCAAATATGGTAGAGGGAACCAATATTTTCAACTCGAATCCATAGTAATTTTTGCCCAAATGTAATTATTTATGTTATGTGATTCTCAGGCTTTTAAATGGGTACTTTCAATCTACTTGCTGTTATACTTAAAGAAAACAAACTTACTGGACCAAACTATATAGACTGGAAAAGGAATTTGGATATTGTGTTAACTGCTGAAGAGTACAAGTTTGTGCTTACTCAAGAATCTCCTGAGCAACCTGGTGAGGGGGCAACCGCTGAGGAAACCCAGGCTCACAAGAAATAGGTCAAGGCTGATGAGATGGCGCGGTGTTACATTTTGGCATCCATGTCAAATGTGCTGCAACATCAGCATCAGTCAATGGCCAGCACCTATGACATGATGGAGAGCCTCCGAGAGATGTTCGGGGATCAAAGTCGTGCTGCTAGGCAGGTTGCCATGAAAGACTTGATAAACACAACCATGGCTGAGGGGACGCCTGTAAGGGATCATGTTCTTAAGATGATATCTCTTCTTAATGAACTAGAGATCCTTGGAGCTGAAATCGACGGGGAAACCCAGGTCGATATCGTACTTCAGTCACTGCCAGAGTCCTTTAAGCAATTCCGCCTCAATTACAACATGAATAAATTTAAATATACTTTGGCAGAGCTGCTTAAAGAACTCCAGGCAGTTGAGGGTCTCAACCGAAAGTCAGGGAGTGCTCTTGTGTTTGAGAAAGGTTCTGCTTCAAAGCCGAAAGGCAAGAAGAAAATTAAAAAGGCTCAAAAGAAGGCCGCGGGTCCTCCGCCAATCCAAAGGCCAAGAGGACAACCGGGAAAGCCTAAAGGCAAATGTTTTGTTTGCAAGCAGCCAGGACACTGGAAGAAGCAATGTCCGGTTTATCTCGCCAGATAGAACAATCAAGGTAAATCTCATTTACTAGTTGTTGAATCGTGTTTAGCGGTCCGATCTACCGGTACTTGGTGTGTAGATACGGGAGCCACTGATCATGTATGCAATTCTTTGCAGGGGTTCCAGGGAACCAAACAGCTCAGTGATGGAAAGATTTATCTATATATGGGAAATGCTACGAGAGTAGCAGCAGTTGCAGTAGGAGATCTACATCTTAGTTTTGGTAGAGATAGGATTTTAATATTAAGAAATTGCCTTTTTGTACCTTCTATAAGAAGGAATTTAGTTTCAGTTTCTAGTTTAGTAAAGAATGGATACTCAGTTCATTTTAATAAAATAGTAGTTATTAAAGAAAATAAACGTTTTATTTGTTCTGGTCTATTGGTGGATGATCTTTATATTATAAATCTTATCTCTCCTATACTGCAACTTAATGAATTGAATAACACAAATAGTTTGCCATTTAAGAGAAAAGAACTTTCGAGGATGAACCAAACGCATCTTTGGCACTTACGCCTTGGTCATATTAATTTGAAAAGGATTCAAAGACTGGTTCAAAATGGGCCATTAGGCTCATTGGAAGTGGAGGCACTTCCAGTCTGTGAATCCTGCTTGGAAGGTAAAATGACCAAGAGGCCGTTCTCGGCCAAGGGCTATAGAGCTAAAGAGCTGTTGGAACTGGTTCACTTTGATTTGTGTGGTCCTATGACTGTCCAAGCAAGAGGGGGATTTGAGTACTTTGTCACTTTCATCGATGATTACTCAAGGTATGGGTACATTTATTTGATGCGGCGTAAGTCTGAATGCTTTGAGAAATTCAAAGACTTCAAGGCTGAAACGGAGAAGTGTCTAGGTAAATGTATCAAGACACTACGATCTGATCGTGGTGGAGAGTACCTCTTGGGAGAGTTTAGGGAATACTTATTGGAGCAAGGGATTACATCCCAATTGTCTGCACCCCGTATGCCTCAGCAGAACGGTGTAGCAGAAAGAAGGAACAGGACTCTCATGGATATGGTAAGATCTATGATGAGTTACTCGGATTTACCAATTTCCTTTTGGGGACACGCATTAGAGACAACTGCATACATTCTAAACTTGGTACCATCTAAGTCAGTACCTACTACTCCCATGGAAGTGTGGACTGGGCGAAAGCCTAGTCTGCGGCATGTTCGGATCTGGGGTAGTCCAGCACATGTGCTGAAAGGGAATGCAAAAAAAGTTGGAATCGAGAACAGAAGTATGTTTCTTTGTTGGGTATCCAAGAGGAACTAAAGGTGGTCTGTTTTATAGTCCTAAGGATCAAAAGGTTATTGTTAGCACCAATGCCACATTCTTAGAAGAGGACTATGTTATGGACCACAAGCCCAGAAGTTGTATTGTTCTAGAGGAAAGGAGAGGATTATCGAAACTCGTGTAGATCCCGAACCAACCATTAACACGCAGGTTCATGAACCAGTACAGTGTGCAGATAATGGTGTATTAGGTTCAGAATCTTTACAACGAAATATCAGTGATACACAGACACGGGTTGTGCCTCGTCGTAGTGGGAGGGTTATTATTCAACCTGACCGGTATATGTTCTTGGGAGAGTCTTATGACGGGGTCCCTGATGAACAAGGTATCGATCCCTGTAACTACAATGAAGCACTCCAGGATAAAGATGCAGATCTTTGGCAAAAGGCTATGAAGTCTGAAATGGAGTCCATGTACTCCAATCAAGTCTGGGATCTTTTAGAACCACCCAATGAAATAAAACACATTGGATGTAAGTGGATCTATAAGAAGAAGAGAGGAGCAGACGGTAAGGTGGAAACCTTTAAAGCAAGGCTTGTTGCGAAAGGGTTCACTCAAAAAGAAGGAATCGATTATGAGGAAACTTTTTTGCCGGTGGCAATGCTAAAGTCTATCCGGATTCTCTTATCCATTGCTGCACATTTCGATAATAAAATTTGGGAAATGGATGTCAAGACAACATTTCTAAATGAGAATCTTGACGAGTGCATCTATATGATGCAACCAGACGGGTTCATTGCGAAGGCCCAAGAACACATGTTGTGCAAGCTTAAGACGTCCATTTATGGACTTAAGCAGGCATCTAGGTCTTGGAATATCCGCTTTGATCAAGCAATCAAGTCTTTTGGTTTTGATCAATGTGGAGATGAATCCTGTGTGTACAAGAAACATGATGAAAGAGTGGTGGTGTTCTTAGTACTATATGTGGATGATATCTTGCTAATCGGAAACGATATGGGGGTATTATCTTTTGTAAGGGTATGGTTATCCAGTCAATTCAATATGAAGGACTTAGGAGAAGTCGGTCACATCCTAGGGATCAAGCTTTTGCGAGATCGCAAGAATAGGATGTTGGGCTTGTCACAAAGCACTTATATCGACAATATTCTTGCAAGGTTTAGCATGCAAGATTCCAAGAAGGGATTCTTTCCCTTCAGACATGGAATTACTCTATCTAAGGATCAGTGTCCTAAGACACCTGATGAGATAGAGAAGATGAAGGCAGTTCCTTATGCCTCGGCAGTAGGAAGCCTAATGTATGCTATGCTATGTACTAGACCTGACATCTGCTTTGCTGTTGGCATGGTTAGTAGATATCAATCTAATCCAGGGCAAGAACATTGGACTGTGGTGAAAAATATTCTCAAGTACCTGAAAAGGACTCGAGACTATATGTTAGTTTACCAAGCAGACAATCTTGTACCCATTAGGTACATAGATTCTGATTTCATGTCAGATAGGGATTCCAGAAAGTCTACCTCGGGATATATGTTTACCCTAGGAGGTAGAGCCATTAGTTGGAGTGAGGTGTGTCACTTCATGGCTTTGAGTCTAAGTGGGAGATTGTTAGGGATGTATACTAAAAGCCATGCTTTATGTAGTTAATTTATTATTTTAATAAAATCAGTTATTCCATTTTTATGAGAATCTGTGTGGGCAATGTTTGTATTATATTATTTATTTAATATTATGCATGTGTGTCTCTCATTCTACATAGTAGGTGGTTTGGTGTGTAGAGTTCGGCTTACACACAGAAGATCAGACCACCAAATATTGTAGAATGTAAGATTTTGGTTTACAGTCTTAGATGGGATTGGGCACACCATCGGTAGAACTGCAGCATGGTGTTGTAGTATGTTTGTCTTGACAGCGGGAAACGGTACAGTTTCAACTCACTATGCTGGTACACTTTGTGTATTGAACAGGACCGACTTGGGGTAATTATCTTTATACTGACTTGTAAGATAATTAATTCCTCATAGCTATTATGAGTGCTTATGCTCTAAATCCTAAGTTAGTTTATAGACACGTACATTTGATATTTTCACTTTGATCCCTAAAAGGGTGAGATCCTTAAATGGGTCAATATCTCATTGGATTGGGTGGCAATATTAATTGTGTAGTGAATATTAATTAATGATGGAATCCATGTCTCAATTTTGGGATTGATGATATCCCCTTGAGAAAGCTTATAAGTTTTGATTATGTCAAACCCTGCAGGTGGATTTTGTATCCGACATATCAGATAAGTTAAGGAGAGGATCTCAAGGAATTTTAAGAGATTAATTAAATATGATTGTTAGTAATTATATTTAATTAATGGATATCTGTAATCTTAACATGGGGAGATAATAAGCATTTAATAACATGGAGCTCGAAATTTATTTTTGAGATAAGGGTAGGAGTGCAATTATAATTCTTTAGTGGTATGAATTGTAATTTATGGAAATAGGAATCTGATTCAGTTTGAATTAGGGTTTCTTAATTCCATAAGGAAGCCTATTCCTTATTGACTTCTTATGGTCCCTATCGTAGCCTATATATATGCTGCCTTGGCTCTTCTTTCAGGTTGCATGATTTCACATTCTAAGCTTCCCTTGACCTCCTAGCTTTCTTCTAGAAGGGTTTCCACCAAACCCTAGTCTCTGTGAGCATTCAAGAGACATAGGAGTGAAGATCGCTAGCGTCGAACAACGCTCACTAAAAGAACTTCGGACTGCTCGATACTGATCGAAAGTTGCTGAAGTTTTTACACGACGTTCGTGACGTCGAGACGGAGCTGCTGTAAAAAAATTCAAGTAAATCGGAGATCGTTTAGTCCTCCTGACGAACACATCTTTGTCGGATCAATGTGATCGGGATCTAATCGTCACAGCAATCAAAGAGAGTGTTATAACTGGGATTAGAAAATAGAACGTAAAGAGGGAAGAGCAGAAAACATAAAGGATTTCGAAAGAGCCCACACTCAGTTCGATATTCTGGCAGCAAAGGAATACGGTAGAAGATCGTGAGCTGTTATCGAGCCCGTGTTCTCGATTCGTCTACTACAGCAATCCATTTTTGTAGTTCAAGGTAACCCTAGTTTCCGCCCTTGTAGGGTTATTGTAGCTCTCACCTAAATTTTTTGCAGTACCAACTTATACGCACTGTCAACGGATTCTGCGAACGCAGTTTCTTAACACTTAATTGGTTTATCAAACACACTCTTAGTCTTAATTGCATTTAGAGATGTGATTTTGCAGTAATTATTGGATACAAGAGAGAAACAATGTTATTCATTCGCTACAACAAAAATGGCCTACAGAGACATTTATTTTGAGACAAAAAAAAAGGTGTCTTTAGAAGTTACTTGCAAGGACACATAATTTTCCGTCTCTACAAAAGAAAATAAATGTCTTTAAAAGTTGTTTGTAAGGATACATAATTTTTGGTCTCTACAAAAGAAACAATTGTCTTTAGAAGTTACGTGTAAGGACGCATAATTTTTTGTCTTTACAAAAGAAAATAATTGACTTTAGAAGTTACTTGTAAGGACATATGATTTTTGGTCTTTAAAAAAAGAAAGTAAGTGTCTTTAAAAGTTAATTGTAAAACACATAATTGTCTGTCTCTTAAAAAAAAGCGTATCTTTAGAAGTTACTTATAAAACACATAATTGTTTGTCTCTACAAAAGAAAAGAAGTGTATTCAAAAGTGTAAAATAACTACACTTGTTATTTTTGTCATTATAAAGAAAGAATTGTCTCGAGAAACAAAAATAAAATTAGCATAACAAGAAAAAGACATGTCACAGCGTTTATTTGCCGGCATTTAAAAAAATGCATTTAATTACCGCCATTCTAAAAAAAAACAAGTGGTGTTAATTACCAGAATTTTAAAGAGCGCTCATAAATATTAGCACTTGGTAGTTAAATGCAGATATTTAACAACGTTTTCATACAAAATGTCGATAATTAACGTCATTTGTCAACCAATGTTGTTAGTTAATGGCATTTGAAATTTAAACGTTTGCCCTATGTCTTACTTTAATTAATAATATGATGTCGGTAATTCTGTCTAATATTTTGATCTTAAATTTTATTTAAGCATAAGGAAAAATACAAGGGAAAATATACAGCCCAATTTAGGGTAGTTTCTGCTTTGCGATTATTATGCTTTGAAATTGATTTTGTCAGAATAGATTATAATAGTTGTGGTGTTTAGGTAATGTATTGTAAAGTGGTTATGGTGGAAGAATAAATTATGTAGGCTTTAGTTGACATAAATATAAGGTGATTTTAAATGTTCAAAGGACAATTATGCCCCTAGACTGTATTGATATTATATTAGTATTGGATACATAGTTATTTTGTTAGTGCTCCATATTATTAAATTTAATAAAAATTAATTACTTAAATAATAAATTAAATAAATGTATTTGATAATAATAACTATAGTAATATAAAATACTAAGCAAATAAGTTAGTAATATAAAATACATTACTAATGGTGTTTAATACATTAAATATATGTTAATAGTATATGATTTTATTATATATAAATGGACATTTTTTATTACTTGTAGTTGAAAGTTAGCTATTTAGTCAAACGGATTCAAGACTACTACACATTTAAGGATGTCTTAAATTCAAAACTTGGTAGATTGTTAGGAAAACAAATTGCTGCAATTTCGAGTGACATTCATCGTGACACAAAATATATGTGACAATAAAAGTAGCTTCTAGTGACATTTCTAATGACACTTTCGTTTTGTCATTACTCACAAATATATGTCACTTTAAAAGTAACATTTAACGGCACTATTAATGATACTTTTTCTATGTCATTACAAAGTAACATTTATTGATGGTTTTACCAACACTTGGGTAAGTGTCTCGACTAGGCTTAGCGAACAGTACCTATTATGACACTTAGGCAAGTGTTGGTGTAATAACTAGCGACACAATTTGTGACCTATTGCAACATTTTTTTCTGTATTTAAAGGCCTATTTTGTTGTAGTGATTGTAATGTACTAAAACACTATTCCATAGAAATACGGTGGGTATAAATAAATAAGGGTAAATTACACGGACTTCTCCTAAGGTTTGACGAAATTACACAGGCCTTTCCTCTATATTGCAAAAGTACAAAGACCTCTCTTGAGGTTTGGATTTGCATTACACACACCTCCCCTCTAGATTGCAAAATTTACAAAGACCTCCCTTCTTAATTTGTTAATGCCGAAAATACCCTTAGTTATATTATATATATATAAACCCTTTCCTCTCTCTCTCTCTCTCTCCCACTCTCTCTCTACTGTATATACATATATACATGCATACATACATACACACCATATATACATACATATTTGTATGCATAATACCATTGAATACATATATACATAGATACTTGTATACATCTTTGAGTTGGATTTGGTATTTTGAGTTTAAATCTTACGTTTTTGGAACAAATTGGTTTTTGATTTAGATCTTAGGAACAAATTAGTTTTTGGAATAAATGGATTTCGGATTTAAATCTTAGAAACAAATTAGTTTTTAGAACAAATTGACTTTGGATTAAAATTTTTTTTTTTTGAACAAATTTATATATACATATATATATATATATATATATGTATGTCCATATATTATACATGTACTTGGATAGCTATATCTATATATATACACACAAAGTATCAATATACATACACACAGAGGAGAGAGAGAGACAGAGAGAGAGAGAGAGAGAGAGAGAGAGAGAGAGAGGCGTCATGTATAGTTTAGTAAAATGGTAAACAAAGTAAGGGTAAAATAGTATGATAGAGAGGAGGTCTATGTAAATTTACAATATAAAAAGAAAGTCCATATAATTTTGCCAAACTTCAAAGAAGCCCGTATAATTAACCCAATAAATACAAGAGTTTGACCGATTTATGATATATCATTCAAATAACGCTGATAAAGTACATTTTTCCATAATTTTGCATATGACTACATGAGTCGAAAGTTGTATAGCTCCATTCTCCCAAATGTCTACAAGAAATAGCTCTCAAGTTTAACATATTTCTATCCCAAAATCAATCCCCTTTTAACTTGTTATTTTTTTTTTTCACATCTCAAAGTATTTCAGCTTTTTGAAAATTTTGATTTTAAAAAATCAATCCCCTTTAACTTCTGTCATTTCCTTTTTATATCTAAAGTATTTCGGCTTTTTGGCCTCGCATGGTAACGTTGTTGTTTTTTGTTTTCGATTTTTATTTTCATTTTTTGAACTAATCACAGTCGACCACTAATACAAAAAATGAAAATAAAAACTGAAAACCAAAAGCAACAACGTTACCATGCGATAATTTTTAAACATCAATCCCCTTTGACTTCTTTTATTTCCTTCTTATATCTAAAATATTTCTGCTTTTTGAAATTCTTTATTGGGAAAATTAAATAATAGTCTTTAGAATGGACTGTTTATGGTGATTATTTCAGTCCGTTTTTTTAAAGGAGATATGGACAATTGTTTTTGAATTATATGACCTTAACTTCATTTTTAAACTAAAAATAAGGATATTGACAAATTTTTCCCGTCACACATTGAGAACATTGTTGTTTTTGTTTTGCCACCTCAGCATGTTCTTCAAGCAAGTTTTTTTTTTTTCCAAACTTTAAAACGCTATAACTTACAAACCACAATTCCAATTTGAATAAAACTTACATATTTGTAATCTATAATAAAAGATCTATCAAACAAGATCTATAGTGATTATGAAAAAATGAAATAAAAAATAATAATAATCATAAAAGAAAAAAAAAATTCGTGTCACTGTCGGACTAATATAACGCCATGTTACTGTCATTTGTGACAATGAGATGTTACTATGCTTGATTTTTTTTTTTGGTTCTCATTTTTTATGTATGTCACTATCTTTTACCTAGGGCAATAACATAAAGGCAGTAACATCTAAAAATTGGACAGTAGCATTATCGGGGTAAACTTAAAACTAGTAACATGTTCTAAAATGACCATAACCATGCGATTTTGTGGCCGTTTTGGATGATTTTTTATTTTATTTTATTTTATTTATATACTTGGGCTATTATTATTATTATTATTATTTTATTCACGTAGTAGTATATAGGCAGTGACTTATGTAAATTTTACAGTAAAAGTAGTAACATCTTAAAATTGGCCATAATTTAAAAAAAATTTGCGACAGTAACATCTGCTCTAATGACAGTAACATCTGATAAAATGACCATAACTTTGCGATTATGTGGCCGTTTTAGATGATTTTTTTTATTTGGGATAATTTTTTTAATTTTTTTTATTTACGTAGTATATAGACAGTAAGATATATAAAATTTACTGTAAAGGCAGTAACATCTGAAAATTGGCCATAATTTTGAAATTTTTTGCGACAGTAACATCCGCTCTAATGACAATAACATCTGCTTAAAATGACCATAAATGTGCGATTCTTTGGCCATTTTGGATGATTTTTTTTTTTTGGTAATTTTTCGAGATCTACGCAATGGAAATGTCGGTTTTACAAAAAAAAAAATTTGTTGATATCTGTTTGTAAGTTGCAAAATTTCAAAAAAAAAAATTTGAAGAATTTTATAGGCACTATGGATCATATAAAATGAGTAATGCTACAGACACAACACATTGCATGCACAACACAAAGCACAATAAGGTTTTAAATGCCCGTACCATGTGATGTGTAAGTGGTGCATAGAAAAGTGTAAAAAAAATTCAAACAGCACATGGTACAAGGCATTTTAAGCCCTGCTGTGCTTTGTGTTGTGCAATGTGTTATGTCTGTAGCATTACTCGTATAAAATTGATTGAAAACCGATTTGTAGTTTGAAAGTTATGATATTTTAAAGATTGAAAAAAATAAAAAATAATGAAAAAATAAAATAAAATAAAAACAAAACTATTTTGTTGGTTTGTTAGCTAAAATTAAAGAACACTCAGATTAATAGCATTTTGAGGGCAAATTTTGGCCTAAAGAAAATTGGAGGACCTATGGCATTAAAAAAAAATATGCGTGGACTAATTCTCTATTTTTGGCCATTTCAGGGACCTTTGGCCACATTCCCCTTTTTTATTTTTAAAAAGGCTATACAGACATTCGATTTTTTTTTTTGTAATCTCAAATAACTAATTACCAAATGGGAACTAAGTAGCCAAACGAGCCTAGTTCAAATGGTAAAACCTCTTTTTTCACATTGAGGAAATTGAGGTTCGAATCCACTTAAGGGATTCTTTGCTTGCCCCCTGTTATTCGTCAGTCGGAATGAATGACCATTATTGAACTTTGTTCAGGTTCATTATAGGACTTTAAGATTAGGATAGAATGAATGTGTGTATGTCATGTAATAATACAGATAAGGATAAAAAAAAAAAATTTAAATAAATAAAAGGGAACTAAGTAGGTGGCTATCAGATTTATTCCATCATATTTGTTATCACTCTCAACTGGAGTGGAAGATATTATGCAGTCACTATCATATCCTAAAGTTATTTGATGTGTACTCGACTTTAGATCTGCCTCCATTGTCGGCCAAGACATGCAAAGAAGTTAAAAACTTAACAGTGATGAACACTCTACCGCGGCTTCTTAATATTTCATTTTCTCCTATATATACAAGTGTCAGAAGAGTACTATTATGTTCATGATTTTATTATTATTATTTTTTTGACAATTGGGGTGTCAGGGTAAGCTTACGCAACGTTGACTAATCTCTCAAAGTTTAGGAGTGGACAGATAAAGATAAATTCTCCAGTCAGTGACCTTCGTCATAATTCTTCATTGCTTATTATTTAATTAGTCAAAGTTTGTAAGTTGGTTAAATCTTTGTACAGGTTAAAACAAGCACCTGACATGAAAAATTTAATTCTGTAATTTTATCACATGGTTTTAAGCATAATAGTGCTAATAAATGCATTTACTCTAAATTCAACTATAGGTACGATGTAATTATTTGTCTTTATGTCGATGGAAGGACGTGCAATGCACGATAATTATCAGAAAATAAAATACATATTAGGAGAAGCAAGTCTATTGTTGCAAACATTTTCCGGGCATTTCAAGTTCTAGTTCATTGATATTATGGTGGTCAAGTTGAAACAAAAAATCCTTTTGTCCCCTTCTCTACAAAATCTCCAACGTAGAATTTATATAAAAATATATACACATATATACATATATATTCATACCTAGAATAACTGTTAACCTTAGCATACATCAAAGATGGTGAGACTTCGCGTAAATAAAAGGTGCATATTGTAATCTTATCCCAATACAATTAGTATCATAACCTAAACTTCGTAAAGTGAAATTAAACCAAGAATTTAAAAATAAAAAATAAAATAAAACAAAGGGGTGTATTTCAGCCGGAATGGATCGGATTACCCTCTTTTGGAAAAAATTTTTTGAAAATTTCAAAAATTATATAGGTGTTCCGATTTCCATTCCAATTTTTTCAGAATTTCATTTTACTTTCCGTTTTTGGAATTTTGGAATTTTGAAATTTTTGGAAATTTTCAGAATCAGAAATTTTCGGAATTGGAATCGAAATTTTTGATAATTTTTGGAATTTTCGGAATACAAATACTACTAAAAGGGTAAGTCATGCTTTTATAGAGAGTCCCCTTGTCACACCCCAACCCGCCCCCGCAGGCTAGGACACGTGTAACAAGCCAGCAAACCAAACAAATCATTTTTTTTCGTTCCAAAAATAACATTTTAAAGTGAAATACCAGGCGTAAAATAGCTTTTTATCAAATAAAATAATAAAAGAAATAAAATAAAGTTTTAAAATCATTGAATGGTACTTGAATAGAGTTTCCCCTATTACAGCACCATTTTCCCCTGTTAAACAAGAAATTAAAATACCAAAATATCACCAAAACATTTGAAAAATACTTTTAAAACTTCAATCCACAATTCATATTACAAGGATTTAATAAAAAAACTAAAACATAAACTTATCTCCGAAAATCCAAACACTAGGAATATAAATACCCATCTAAATCCATTTACATATGAACCTATTAAACATTAACCATTAATCTCGAGCTGTCCCAGAACCCCCAAAATTCAACGCTTCTCACTGTGATGCTCGTCCGTACCTGCGTGGTCATTAGCCACAAAAATTGATTAAGCTTTCGCTTAGTGAGTACGTGGTACTAATCATGCAATTGGAATATTTAATGTATCATAAACACCAATTAAGCATTCACAATAATAAATGGTCGTCGGCGTGTCAAATAATCAATCACCATCGTATTAGACCCTTGATTCTGGGCCATTCTCACTTTGTCGTCGCTTTAAAAGCGATATCACACACTCTCTTGTGACCGTAGTCAGTTCGTTGTGGTCGTCACCACCGTCCCGTTTTCTCTGAGGAATGAACGTCCCTTATATACGGGCTAAATAATGGTGATTATCAATTGACACCCTTTGACCCAAATAAGCACATAAGCAACTCAACATGTCAACATGGCAATTTCAACATTTTTTTGAACATGTTAAGTAATAAATTATCACATGTTTTTCTACTTAATTACAAATTAAGCATTCTAAGCATTTAATAACAATTAAAATACATTAAACATCCAATTTTGGGATTAGGACACTCACCTCACGAATAAGTCCCAAATAAGCCTAGAAACCCCAAACTCCTTCGCAAAACTAGCTCTAGGTATTCCCAATGATATTCCTACATATATATATATCACATATATGTATCACCCCTTAGAATGGGTCGTGGAAAAACATTACCAAATTGAAAAAGAAAGACATAGAAATAACCCTCTCACCTTCACGAGTCCAAATATGGCTTCGGTTCGCGAAATAGAGGTCACACGGCGAAACTACGACGACAAAATGGCACGAAACCCTTTATTTCTTTTTTTTCTCCTCCGCTGAACCTAACTGTCTGAAACTTTAAACTTATGTTTTGATTTCTTTTATTTTTTTAATATTATTTTACTAACCGACTAACATGATATATGACAATTTCATCATATTTTTATGGAAATTGTTATTTCCACTCCATCATTGAACCAATGCACTCCATGGTACCACTATCAGAGCATGTGGTACCATGTATGTAATGCATGACATGCATGTACCACATGCTTTAAGAATGGTACCATGGAGTGCCTTAGTTCAATGATGGAGTGGAAATAGCATCACCCATTTTTATTTACACCCCCCTATGTTTCTAAAGTCCTATTATGAAATCCCCTAAACTTTATATTAACTACCAAATATCTAAGTGGGTATATGTCTATGTCACGTATGTGTCCCAAAAGTGGTCCTAAATATTTTATAAAGTTACTAATTAGCCTACTAATTATGAACTATATTCCAATTCGTCCTCACACGGGTACCCAAATTGGCACCATAAAAGGTCATAACTAGCAATAAAATATTCTAACCAATTAAACAATTATTCATTTAATCACATAAATGCAACTAAATTCAATTTATCTAATCTGGACCTCCCGTGGGTCCCACGTCATATCTATCAAACTGTACCCTTCTCGAGGCACTTATCACATCGGGGTAATTGGAACTTACGCAAATATCACATGCAATTAATTATACTAATTAATGCATGAAAAAAATAAATATTACTTCCATTTTCTGGGTATGGGTATTACATCTCTCCCTCCCTTTTAGGAAGTTTGTCCCCAAACTTTTCTTACCTCAAGCGTCAAATAGGTGAGGATATTTCTCTCGAATCTCGTCCTCGCGTTCCCAAATTGCCTCCTCTACTGAATGATTACGCCACAACACCATTACTAGAGGAATGACTTTAGTTCTGAGCACCTGATCCTTCCTATCTAGGATTCGAACTGGATGTTCAACATAAGTCAAGTCTTCTCGAACCATCAACAGTTCCGGAGTGATACGGTGACTCGAGTCTGATAGACAACGTCGTAACATAGAAACGTGAAACACATTATGAACATTTGCCAACTCTTGTGGCAATTCCAACCGATATGCAACTGGACCAACTCTATCTAATATCAGATAAGGCCCTACAAACCTCGGACTTAACTTGCCTCGCTTACCAAATCTTGCAATACCTTTCGAAGGCGATACTTTCAAGTAAACATAATCACCTACCTCAAATTCCAACGGTCTTCTACATGTATCCGCGTAGCTGTTATAACGACTTTGTGGTATTTGTAGCCGTTGTTTAACTAACTTGATTTTGTCGGTAGTGATTTGCACAATTTTAGGTCCTATAAGTTGCTTTTTCCTAACTTCTGTCCAACACACCGGTGATCTACATTTACGACCGTATAATGCCTCGTAAGGCGCCATCCCAATACTCGTCTGGAAGCTATTATTATAAGAGAATTCCACTAACGGTAAGTGGGTTTCCCAATCTGATTTGAAATCCATAACACAACCTCGAAGCATATCTTCCAGAATCTGAATAACTCGCTCGGATTGGCCGTCTGTCTGAGGATGAAATGTTGTGCTAAAATGCAAGGTCGTCCCCATTACCTTTTGCATACCTTCCCAAAACCTAGACACAAATCGTGTGTCTCGATCTGACACAATTGATACCGGTGCCCCATGTAATCTAATAATTTCTCTGACATAAAGCTCTGCTAACTTTGTCGGATCACGAGTCTTAATTGGCAATAAATGAGCTGATTTAATCAACCGGTCAACGATCACCCAAAGAATCAGCACTTCATCACGAAGAACCGAAAGCGTTAAGGAGTGCAAGAACATCCATTTCGTCACGAAGAACTGAAAGGAGTCTTCATTCAAAGAATCACCGCTTCGTCACGAAGAACTGAAAGCGTTACGGAGTACAAGAACATCCATTTCCTAATGAAGAACCGAAAGGAGTCTTTACTCAAAGAATCAATGCTTCGTCACAAAGAACCGAAAGCGTTAAGGAGTGTAAGAACATCCATTTCGTCACGAAGAACCGAAAGGAGTCTTCACTCAAAGAATCACCGCTTCGTCATGAAGAACCGAAAGCGTTACGGAGTACAAGAACATCCATTTTCTCACGAAGAACCGAAAGAAGTCTTTACTCAAAGAAACACTGATTTGTCACAAAGAACCGAAAGCATTAAGGAGTGTAAGAACATCCATTTCGTCACGAAGAACCGAAAGGATACTTACAATAGTCACATTTTAACCGTATCCCTTTCGTCACGAAGAACTGAAAGGATACTCAAGAGTCACCACTTTACAACTCAACAACACATCCCTTTTCTTACCCTCCCGGCCCCACGTGGCCTAGTTTACCTATCTAACACTTATCCTTGACATACACTGCTCCTGATCAACTACAACTAGTCCGTACGTATCCTGGACCGCATTCGCGTCACTCGTTCCGTAGTTTAGTTTGTTAATTACTTTCATTTTTACTTTTGAAGTTACGTTATACATCCGTCATTCTATTTTGTTATAATATACTTACGATGGAAACTTACCCAATCACTATCAATGCAAGAATCGTGCTGTACAACATACTAAAAGCTTGGGTATGAACTTTTAATGGTCATTGCACTAAATTCGCGACAATGGAAAAATATAGCATGTAGCTCATAGATCTATAACATGGATTTCATATCAATAACCATATAGATGAAACCCTTAACATACTCATATACGCGATATCACTACCATAGCACAAGATATCCATAACCACATAGGTACCGGAAAGCAAGCATCATCAATAAACACATCATACAAGTAGTTATACAATCTGCTAGGAATTGATTTCACTATGTCGACTGAATTGATATGATTTATTTGGGCATGATAAATGGTTTTTGTAGATCAAACTCAAAACTAGAACATTGTATATAATTGGATTATCTTCATGTACAACAAAATCTAGCTTCAATTACATTTTTGAGCTACTCAAATTATTTATTTTACTTAAACATTTCTATTTTTTCGGACTAGTCTGTCCAAGATTTATAGTACTGCATTGCATGTGCATTTTACCTATGAAGGAGCACTTTTTAGACTGAGCCATAGAAGAGTTATTTGTAGATAAATGAGTTAGCTTTATCCACAAAAACACCTAGCTTAATTCAGATTTTGGAGCTGCTTAAAACACTCATTTTACTAAACTACATTCTGCTGGAGGTTTCTATTTCTCAGATTTAAAGTACTGCGTTGCATGTACATTTCACCTATAAAGAAGTGATTTTCAGACTAAGATATAGAAGAGTTATTTGTAGATAAATGAGTTATCTTTATTCACAAAAAAACCTAGCTTAATTCAGATTTCGGAGCTGCTTAAAACACTCATTTTACTAAACTACATTCTGCTGGAGGTTTCTATTTCTCAGATTTAAAGTACTGCATTGCATGTACATTTCATCTATGAAGAAGTGATTTTAAGACTGAGCTATAGAAGAGTTATTTGTAGATAAATGAGTTAGCATTATCCACAAGAAAATCCTAGCCTCATTCCTATTTATGAGCTGCTCTGAACGTTGATTTTACTAAACTACATTCTGCTGGAAGTTTCAGTATCCCAGATTTGAAGATTTGACTTGCATGTTACATAGAACCTCAAAATACAACATCAAATACTTGATAAAGATTACTACATACTATATAGGTTCTAAAGTGAGTTAGAATACTCACCAAAACTTGAAATTGAGCTTGGGCTTTGGATTTGAGCTTAGGAAGTTTGAACTCAACTTCAATGGTGGAGACTTCTTCCTAGTTCTTCTTCTCCATCTCCCTGTATCTCTCATCTCCCATCTCTTTCTTTCTAAGTGCAGATTGTAAGTGTCTAAAAGATATAATGTATGTGTGCATGCATGTATATAAAGAGTCTTACATGTGCTATGTATCACATTGCATGTGTGCAAGCTAGGACACATGTCCTTGTAGTGGACAAATGTCATGGGAGAGGATGATAAGTGTAGGGGATGATGCATGGGGCTTGCCATGTGGGGCCCACCTTGGGTTGTGTGCCACTTCATCTGTTTGCATGTATAAGTTCCTCGATATACGTGTCGGTCTTAATTTATGTGCAAACGGGTGTTGTTTCTAATGTCCGGGTCCGGTTACGGGACTAAGTTAATTCTAATTACCAGTCGAGTCGGTGCAGTGATTATAGTCTAATTAGTAATTACATTACACTGATACAGTCACACAAATAAAATAATAATATAATAATAGACAAGATATAGAAATTCATAAAACTCGTATTATTGCACGTAGAGAAATTACAGGTATTACACCTTCTACCACCTATTACAGGATTTCGTCCTTAAAATCAGAACTAGTTAGTACTAAACAGGAATGGGAATTTCTCTCGCATCTCTAATTCCAGCTCCCAAGAAGCTTCTCTTTCATCATGATGCTTCCACTGAACCTTTACCAGCAGAATCTCTTTGTTTCTCAGCTTCTTGATTCCATGATCCAGAATCTTTACAGGTCCTTCAATGAATGTTGCATTGTCATTTACTTCGATATCTCTGAAGTCGATCTCGTGTGCTGGGTTATGAAGACATTTCCTTAGCATGCTTACATGGAATATGTTATGAACTCCTGACATTTTGGGTGGTAATGCCAACCTGTAGGCTACTTTTCCTACGCGATCCAGAATTTTCAAACGGTCTAATGTAGCATGGCGATAGCTTTCCTTTCTTCTGTCCAAACCTTACCATGCCTCGAACCGGGGAAACTTTTAGGTAAACATGATCTCCCACTTCAAATTCTAGGTCTCGACGTCGTTTGTCCGCGTAGCTCTTGTATCTACTTTGTGCTGCCTTCATTCTTTCCTTTAATGTATTGATTCCTTTATTGGTCTCCTGGACTAAGTCTAGTCCCAACAGTTTGCCATCCCCAATTTCAGCCCAACACAAAGGTGATCAGCACGGTCTTCCATATAGTGCTTCAAATGGTGCCATCCCTATGCTCGAATGAAAACCGTTGTTATACGCAAACTCAACCAACGATAAGTGAGTTTCCCACGAACTTTCGAAATCAATTACACATGCTCGGAGCATGTCCTCCATTACTTGATTCGTCCTTTCTGTTTGTCCGTCAGTTTGTGGATGAAATGCAGAACTTAACTTCAGAGACGTTCCCATCTCTTTCTGAAGGCTCTCCCAAAATCTAGCGGTGAATCTCAAATCTCGATCTGATAGTATTGACACTGGTACCCCATATAATCGCATAACCTGTTGCAGATAAAGTCGACTCATTTTCTCGACAGGATAGGTCATGTTATATGCAATAAAATGGGCTGATTTGGTCAGTCGATCAACAACTACCCAAATAGCATCATGGTTCTGTTGAGATCTTGGCAATCCTATAACAAAATCCATAGTGATATGCTCCCATTTCCATTCAGGAACTGGTAGAGGTTGTAGTAATCCTGAAGGTCGTTGGTGTTCCGCCTTGACTTGCTGGCAAGTAGGACATTTTGCTACATATTCTGCGACTTCTCTCTTCATGCCTTCCCACCAGAAGTTCCTTTTTAAGTCTTTGTACATCTTGGTTCCACCGGGATGTATGGTCATTCTTGACTTGTGTGCTTCATCTAGAATGTCTTTCCTTAAATTATCCATGTCGGGCACACATAACCTATTCTTACATCTGAGACCTCCGTCTATTCCAATGTTCCATTCAGTCAGGTCCTTTGCTTCTGCCTTCTCAAACCATTTCCCCAAATTCCTCATCCTTCTCTTGGGCTTCGAGTATGCAATGAATGAAGATTGGCTGCACTATAAGACTTCCAAAAGGTCGTCCATTACCTGGTCTTGCAGTCTGAAAGTCAAATTCCGTTAAAGCTTCTAAGGCTTCCCATTCCCTGATTAAAAGTAAGGCGATCAACCTTCGAGGTTTCCTGCTCAAAGCATCTGCGACTACATTTGCCTTACCGGGGTGGTACTGCAAATTAAAGTCGTAGTCTTTAAGTAGCTCCATCCAGCGTTGTTGTCTCATGTTTAGTTCCTTTTGAGAGAACAAGTATTTCAAGCTTTTGTGGTCTGAGAACAGGTCAAACTTCTCTCCGTAGAGGTAGTGCCTCCAAATCTTAAGTGCAAAGACAATTGCAACCAATTCTAGATCGTGTGTAGGGTAGTTTAATTCATGTGGCTTTAATTGCCTAGATCCATAAGTGATCACCTGACCATTCTGCATAAGTACACATCCAAGTCCTTTCTATGAAGCGTCACTATAGATAGTGTATTGTTCACCACTCTTGGGTATGGCTAGCACTGGCGCTGAGGTCAACCTCTCCTTTAATTCCTGAAAGGCGCGTTCGTGCTTGTCCTTCCACTCAAATTTTGAATCCTTCTTTGTTAGTCCGGTTAAAGGAGATGCGATCCTTGAGAAACCTTCCACAAACCTCCTGTAGTATCCAGTCAATTCGAGAAAATAGCGTACTTTTGATGCATTGGTTGGTCTATTCCAACTAGAAACTGCGTCTATCTTTGTTGAGTTTACCGAAATTCCATTATGTGAAACTACATGGCCCAAGAACTTAACTTCTTTTGGCCAAAACTCATACTTACTAACTTAGCATAGAGACGATTTTCTCTAAGTGACTGAAGTGCAATCTGTACGTGCTTCTCGTGTTCTTCTACACTCTTGTACTTGCTTCTTCAGCTCTAGCATTTTTGTTGGGGCCATATGATAAGGGGTCTTGGATAATGGTGTCGCTCTGGGTACTAGCTCAAAACAAAAGTCGATCTCGCGCTTGGGTGGTAATCCAGAAATGTTCTAAAAGACATCTTCATAGTCTCGAACTATTGGAATCCGAGCGATCGTCAATTCTGAGCCTGTAGTTTCCACAGCGGCTAAGCAACTTGTAAGAAAGGCGTCACTAGTGGGGTTGCATTGAAAATTGAAGGGTGCGATTCCAGGTACAGAAAATGTAATTGACCTACTCGCACAGTCTAACTGGGCATGATACTTAGTAAGCCAATTAAATCCTAATATTACATCGAATTCCTTCATTGACAGGATAATTAAGTATGCGGTTAGTTTCCTATTCTCCAATGTCAAAGTGCGGTCCTTGCACACCTTTTCTAGCTTCACGGTCACTCCCAAAGCTGATAGTGCATTCAAGACTACCTCAAGTGTCTGGGGTACTAAACCCAATCGTCGTATAATCTCAAAGGCAATAAACAAATTCGTAGCACCCGTATCGAAAAGTACTTTAACTCGACTAGCATATAATGAGAGTGTACCTTCCAAGTTCTATTATTCCCTTTCATCATAGCCAGCTGCCTCGGGTATGATAGCATTGAGTCGAGCCTTACCAACTTGGCCTTGAGTAGTAGGCGCATGATAGTTTCCTTTTGGTGCCTTACATTCTCTGCTCATGTGTCCCCTCTTGCCACAGTTGTAACAGACAACATTAATTCGATAATTATCCCTGGGGACTATGCAGTCTCGAGCCATGTGTCTGGGGATCCCACATTTGAAGCATCCATCCCTGTTGTTCTCGGTAGTAGTGGTTGATACTTGTGGTGCAGGAGGTACTATGTTCTTGTCCTGGGGAAGGGTGGGTCCTGGTTTCTTGCCGTAGTTCTATGGGCGCTTGTTTCCTTGGAACTGAGTCAAAGGTCTTCTTCATGGTCCGTTCTTTGATGGGGGTGGTCGGTGTACCATTTGCTTCGGGCCTTGGCAGCCATCTCTTTCCGAACCTGCCTCCAACCTGACCAAAGCTTCAAAAGTTTGATTCAGGTGTCCCAATGTTAGATGCCGGAGGTGCGGATTGAGTCCTCGGTGAAACTTCTTGATCTTCTTTTGAGGAGTGTCAATCATGTGAGGGGTAAAGCAGGACAGGCGTTCGAATTGTGTCGTGTACTCTCTTACACTCCTATTTCCTTGGGTCAAATAGATTGAATTCTTTATCTTTCTGGTCCTTTTCATCTTCGGGGAAATACTTTTCCAAAAACATCTCCCGGAAGGTAGTCCATGTCATCCTCCTTGAAGCTTCTACTCCAATAGTTGCTCTCTCGGCTTCCCACCAATCGGCTGCCGCATAAGTGAGTTGGAAAGTGGCGAGACGGCGCTTTTCTATCTCAGAGCATTCGATTGATTCGAAGATACGATCCATATCCCTTAGCCATTGATCTGCTCGCCAGGATTCACCGGTGCCGTCGAACCTATCAAGACTCAAAGCCCTGAATCCTTCTATTAATCTGTCGCGTGTCTGAGGTTTTGGTCTTTGGCAATTGTCGTTGTTGTTGCCGTTTCCATTGCCGTGGTTGTTGCCTATATGGTCTAGACGTTGCAGAAATGCGCCAAACATTCCAATAGGATCGATTCCTTCAGGAATAGGATCTGGTGGTCCTCCATTACGATTTCTTCTTGGTCTTCCCGCCATTGTGCTTGTGTGCTTATGTACCTACAATAATATCTATCGGTTCTTCTCCAATCCTAAACAGGGATACAAGATATAAACGGCTGAAAGTATAGATGGCAATTCTAATATAAGTACATAATATATCAAGTATTCATATTATCAAATAAAAGAAACTAGTCTTCATTAATAACTCTAAATATTTACATAAGAAAGCGCACATGCTAAAAATACATAGTACGGTCAATGGTACCAAAAACATATACATAGAAAAGGCGTACACGTCTACTTATACGTGTCACAAGCCTGAAATACAGCTATATACACAAAAAATGGGCTACTAGCCCTATTACAAGTAAAGCTCTAGATATTGGGGATCCTATCCCAAAAGTCCTCCACATCCATCCGGGATGTAATAAGGTACCATGCTAATCACAAAACTATCTTAAGGTTCATATCTTAAGTGTGTAGGACAATCGGTGTGCATGTCTTAACCTAAAGCTCTTATACCAAAAATCCCTGTCACGCCCCAGCGTAGCCAAAATATGGAAAAATTTAAAATTTTCATCTTGGACCCTGAGGCGCGTGACTGGTTGCAGTACCGAATTGTCCATGACCAAATAATATTAATTAAACGATATAATAAAAGGATAAAACCATCATTTACTTACTGGAATATATTACAATGAGAAGTCAAAGTACTTAGCTAGTTAATACATCATTATAAATACATCAGAGTCTTTATGGCTCTTGGCCTTACAAAACTATAACAAAATATATGCTAAGTCTTCTGGTTATAATCAAAAACATTCACAGAGGGATAACTACTAGTCTTCTCTCTAACTAGCATAACCATAGTCATCTTCAGTGTAATCTTCTTCAACGTTTCCTTCTTGCGTAGCTTCATAACCTGGGTACTCCTCACCTGGATAAGCTGGACATGGGAATGTCCAGCAACATGAACGTCGTCAGCTTATGAAAGCTGAGTGAGTAAGCTAAATCAAATGGAACGTATATAGTAAAACACAATAAGAATACATTTACTACCTTTCAACATTTCTTTTAGGATCTTTACGTGCTCACCGTCGAATTATAACTATTAGCGTACCTGACTACGTATTCGATAGGAATACAAACAATTCAATAGACCCGTCTAGACATTCTTAATGCCACTACCATTCATTTCTAACATCCGACGTCATTTATAAACCCAAAGTATCTCTTCCTAACCAAACCATCTTTCATCAACAAAAGCATCTTTCATCAACCACTTTGTCATAAAGAACCGAAGTGTTAAGGAGTGCAAGAACATCCATTTCGTCATGAAGAACCGAAAGGAGTCTTCACTCAAAGAATTACCGCTTCGTCACGAAGAACCAAAAGCGTTATGGAGTACAGGAACATCCATTTCCTCACGAAGAACCGAAATGAGTCTTCACTCAAAGAATCACCGCTTTGTCACAAAGAACCGAAAGCGTTAAGGAGTGTAAGAAAATCCATTTCGTCACGAAGAGCCGAAAGGAGTCTTCACTCAAAGAATCACCGCTTTGTCACGAAGAACCAAAAGCGTTACGGAGTACAAGAACATCCATTTCCTCACGAAGAACCGAAATGAGTCTTTACTCAAAGATTCACCGCTTCGTCACGAAGAACCGAAAGCGTTAAGGAGTGCAAGAACATCCATTTCGTCACGAAGAACCGAAAGGAGTCTTCACTCAAAGAATCACCGCTTCGTCACGAAAAACCGAAAGCGTTACGGAGTACAAGAACATCCATTTCCTCACGAAGAACCGAAAGGAGACTTTACTCAAAGAATCACCGCTTCGTCACGAAGAAACGAAAGCGTTAAGGAGTGTAAGAACATCCATTTCGTCACGAAGAACCGAAAGGAGTCTTCACTTAAAGAATCACCGCTTCGTCACGAAGAACCGAAAACGTTACGGAGTACAAGAACATCCATTTCCTCGCGAAGAACCGAAAGGAGTCTTTACTCAAAGAATCACCGCTTTGTCACGAAGAACTGAAAGCGTTAAGGAGTGTAAGAACATCCATTTCGTCACGAAGAACCGAAAGGATACTTACAATAGTCACATTTTAACCGTATCCCTTTCGTCACGAAGAACCGGAAGGATACTCAACAGTCACCACTTCACAACTCAACAATACATCCCTTTTCTTACCCTCCCGGCCCCCCGTGGCCTGGTTTACCTATCCAACACTTATCCTTGACATACGCTTCTCTTGATCAACTACAACTAGTTTGTACGTATCCTGGACCGCATTCGCGTCACTCGTTCCGTAGTTTAGTTTGTTAATTACTTTCATTTTTACTTTCGAAGTTACGTTATACATCCGTCATTCTATTTTGTTATAATATACTTACGATGGAAACTTACCCAATCACTATCAATGCAAGAATCGTGCTGTACAACATACTAAAAGCTTGGGTATGAACTTTTAATGGTCATTGCACTAAATTCGCGACAACGGAAAAACATAGCATGTAGCTCATAGATCTATAACATGGATTTGATATCAATAACCATATAGATGAAACCCTTAACATACTCATATACACGATATCACTACCATAGCACAAGATATCCATAACCGCATAGGTACCGGAAAGCAAGCATCATCAATAAACACATCATACAAGTAGTTATACAATCTGCCAGGAATTGATTTCACTATGTCGACTGAAATGATATAATTTATTTGGGCATGATAAATGGTTTTTGTAGATCAAACTCAAAACTAGAACATTGTATATAATTGGATTATCTTCATGTACAACAAAATCTAGCTTCAATTATATTTTTGAGCTACTCAAAATATTTATTTTACTTAGACATTTCTATATTTTCGGACTGGTCTGTCCCAGATTTATAGTACTGCATTGCATGTGCATTTAACCGATGAAGGAGCACTTTTTAGACTGAGCTATAGACGAGTTATTTGTAGATAAATGAGTTAGATTTATCCACAAAAAAACCTAGCTTAATTCAGATTTTGGAGCTGCTTAAAACACTCATTTTACTAAACTACATTCTGCTGGAGGTTTCTATTTCTCAGATTTAAAGTATTGCGTTACATGTACATTTCTCCTATGAAGAAGTGATTTACAGACTAATATATAGAAGAGTTATTTGTAGATAAATGAGTTATCTTTATCCACAAAAAAACCTAGCTTAATTCAGATTTCGGAGCTGCTTAAAACACTCATTTTACTAAACTACATTCTGCTGGAGGTTTCTATTTCTCAGATTTAAAGTACTGCGTTGCATGTACATTTCACCTATGAAGAAGTGATTTTCAGACTGAGCTATAGAAGAGTTATTTGTAGATAAATGAGTTAGCGTTATCCAAAAAAAATCCTAGCCTCATTCCTATTTATGAGCTGCTCTAAACGTTGATTTTACTAAACTACATTCTGCTGGAAGTTTCAGTACCCCAGATTTGAAGATTTGACTTGCATGTTACATAGAACCTCAAAATACAACATCAAATACTTGATAAAGATTACTACATACTATATAGGTTCTAAAGTGAGTTAGAATACTCACCAAAACCTGAAATTGAGCTTGGGCTCTGGATTTGAGCTTAGGAAGTTTGAACTCAACTTCAATGGTGGAGACTTCTTCCTAGTTCTTCTTCTCCATCTCCCTGTATCTCTCATCTCCCATCTCTTTCTTTCTAAGTGCAGATTGTAAGTGTCTAAAAGATATAATGTATGTACGCATGAATGTATATAAAGAGTCTTACATGTGCTATGTATCACATTGCATGTGTGCAAGCTAGGACACATGTCCTTGTAGTGGACAAATGTCATGGGAGAGGATGACAAGTGTAGGGGATGATGCATGGGGCTTGCCATGTGGCCGGCCATGTGGGGCCCACCTTGGGTTGTGTGCCACTTCTTCTATTTGCATGTATAAGTTTCTCGATATACGTGTCGGTCTTAATTTACGTGCAAACGGGTGTTGTTTCTAATATCCGGGTCCAGTTATGGGACTAAGTTAATTCTAATTACGGTCGAGTCGGTGCAGTGATTATAGTCTAATTAGTAATTACATTACACTGATACAGTCACACAAATAAAATAATAATATAATAATAGACAAGATATAGAAATTCATAAAACTCGTATTATTGCACGTAGAGAAATTACAGGTATTACAGAACTGGTGACTAAGGGCACTGAGTTCACCCAAGATGGGTTCGACAAGGGTTGGGAAGAATGTAGAGGTAAAATAATGGAACGTGTGGGTCAACTCAAGATGCGTTTCCCTGATATTGACCTTACTCTGCTGGATCTCGATGTGGAATTTACTGCAGAATCTACCATTCCCCTTGAAGGTAAAACTAGCTCTGAAGTTACTCCACCAGTACATGATCCCATCACAAAGATCTGATTCCATGGTTCCTGCACAGGATGATGCTGGGACCTGTTTGTCCTCCCTTCCTGATTAATTCTGACCTTTCCTTTCTCATCTGCTTTTTCTCTTTTAGGACTACAATTTTTTGTGTACATTTTGTTTGTACAACATGGTTTGATGATGATCTAATGGGATTTTGAACAAATTTGGTGTAAAGACATTTCTGTAATTAGCTTTCATCTCTTGTTATTGTTAATTCTCGGTGTGGGATGTGTGTGATTATATTTTGCCTTGCGAAACATTTGTTCAAGCTAATTTGAAGCTTAATAGTTTATTCTGGGGCCTATAATACCATGCTTATTGGACTCTTTATGCTCAAACCAGGTCGGACCCAATATCTTATTGTTCATTTAGGAACTCATGATCCCACCCCTTGTTGAACTTGTTACCCTCAAGTCGGGATTGACCTGAGATCTTATGTTCGCTTCAGGATCTGTGATCCCGTACTCTGTTGAACATGTTACACTCAGGTCAGGGTTGACCTGAGAACTTATGTTCACTTCAGGATCTGTGATCCTGTATTCTGTTGAACTCGTTATAATCAGGTCAGGGTTGACATGAGATCTTATGTTCACTTCGGGATTCATGATCCCATAATTTGGTGAACTCGTTACACTCAGGTCAGGTCTGACATGAGATCTTATGTTCACTTCGGGATTCATGATCCCATAATTTGGTGAACTCATTACACTCAGGTCAGGTCTGATATAAGATCTTATGTTCACTTCGGGATTCACGATCCCATAATTTGGTGAACTCGTTACACTCAGGTCAGGTCTGACATGAGATCTTATGTTCACTTCGGGATTCATGATCCCATAATTCGGTGAACTCGTTACACTCAGGTCAGGTCTGACATGAGATCTTATGTTCACTTCGGGATTCATGATCCTATAATTTTGTGAACTCATTACACTTAGGTCAGGTCTGACATGAGATCTTATGTTCACTTCGGGATTCATGATCCCATAATTTGGTGGACTCGTTACACTCAGGTCAGGTCTAACATGAGATCTTATGTTCACTTCGGGATTCATGGTCCCATAATTTGGTAAACTACACAGGCCATAACACACTGGATGGACTTTGCATATAAAGCTTTGCCTTGGATATTCACAGAAAACTATGAATTGCGTATTTACATGAAATGAAAACTTGCGTATTTACAATAATCTGGGAACATAACTTTAACTAATAGAAATATTTTCTAAGGTGTTCTGCATTCCAGGGCATTGGAACTTGCTTTGCACTCATATCCTCCAACCAATATGTGCCTGGCCTGTTAATCTTGATTATCTTATAGGGTCCCTCCCAGTTGGGGTTCAGCTTCCCTGATATTGGCTCTTTTGTATTAGGGAAAATCCTTCTTAGTACTAAATCTCCCAACTGAAAATATTTAGGCTTGACACCCTGGTCGTATCTTTTGGTAACTCTTTGCTGATATACTGCCATTTTTACCAGAGCTTGATCTCGTACTTCTTCCAACAAGTCCAAATTCTCCCGAATAGCTTGCCTATTGTATTCTGAATTGCAAAATGCTGTTCGTGATGAGGGCAAACCGATTTCAACTGGGAGTACCACCTCAGTACCATATGCTAAGGTGAACGGCGATTCTCCCGTCGAAGTTCTCTGGGTAGTCCTTGTAGGAAAAACAGGTTTAAAACAGTTTTAAATGCGCGGCGGAAAAACAAAGTTCAAAACTTTTATTGGTTGCCTGGATCTACTACTCGTTAACTCTATAGATGCGTACAGGAGAGGGGACAGGTGCATTACCTTATGGTCTTGAACCCAATTCTGATTTAGTCCTTCTCCTTCAATGTGCAGCAGCAACCTCTAAGAGATCTTCACCCTTATGTCTCCTTGAATGCTCCCAGAGTGGCTAGGGTTGGTGGGAACCCTAATAGTGAGAATAGGGAAGGTTTGGGAACTCTAAACAGGTTCTGCAGCAACTGGTACATTAAAAATGATGAACCCCGATTTCTGGACGTAGCTGCCCTATTTATAGATTCCCAGAACCGACCTTACTTTCAATCGATCGAACCTCGTTCGATCGATCGAACCTGTCTAGACTTCAATCGATCGAAACAACTTCGATCGATCGAACCAGTCTTGACAGCATTCTCATTTGCCTTTCCAAGCATACTGGCGGAGCTAAGAGTGGGACCTCCTAGGTTCTTAATTACTGGCTCCGATTAATTATTATCCCATCTAGTCATTACTCTTGACTAAGGAATCAATAATTAATCAATTATCATTAATGCCACTATAAAATGATAATTGCACTCCAGTGCATAAGAACATAATCACACATACATAAGCGATTGCTAGACTTGTATAATATGATACGGATGTCCCTCTACCAGTCAGTATTCGTATCTATCATTGGGATGTATGTTTCAAGATACTGTCGACCCAATAGATAGTACATCTTATATTCCTCGAGTATCATTCTCTACGCTTGGATTACTAAACATGTCAACAATAACACTTTGTTGACAAGGCTGGCCAACTCTCAGTAATCACTCCTAGTGACATTCTTGAGAGAATACTTACTCTTCGTTTTATCGAAGAGGGTAGAATTCCATCTTGACAATATATGTTCCCCACGTTGCATTCTTGATTACCCAAGATACCCAGGTGTTGATCTTGCAAGACCTCACTGATTGGTAAGTTAAAGCAACCAAGCATACAACTTGCGTCCATAACTATCTCAGGATTGAGGACATGTATCCCTATACAAGTTTTGAGTTCCTATTGACGGTGACAGCGTTTAGGTGTCAATAGGTTTAACTCAGGTCCGTCAATGCACCGAGTGCACTAGCATATTAACCAAGAGTCAAAGACTCTTATGAATGAGATTCATCATTCTACCCCGTAGACGTTAATCATGCTATAGTGTATACCTGATAAGTTATCCAGACTTATCATCCACTGAGACTTATTTGAAACAACAAGGATTTGTGATTCATATCTCACATGTGTAATCACATACACAAATGAACCACATACAATGTTGTTTAAGGATTCCAGTCTAATATTCATCTCATGAACTATCATGCATAAATGCATTATGATATTCCATTGTCCAACTAACTGGTTTGAGGGCATATTCCCAACAAATTCCTACTTGCACTCATAACCATATAGTGTTAAAACAACAATAGCATTATCTACGTGACATGTCAAATCCTTACCCGTAAGGTTTTGTAAAGGGACTGATGATCATCGACTGAAACAATCCATAGTAGAACATCTTCATGTTATACTATATCCCTAGACAAAAGATGTCACCAGACATGTATCCAGTAAAGCTAATTCAAACATTGTCCAAAACACCATCACCTAGCATATATCTTCTAGTTCTTTCTCAAGTCCTAGAGAATATATACCTTATGATAGTTCATAAAACTGAATTTTCATTTGGACTGATATCTGTGAACAACCTTAACGGTATAACTGATATCCATACCTAATATCACATACAAGGTTTATCAATGGCGAAGGCTTATGATATACCTTTCATGCGACCTCTTTCATCTTGTATCCCAAGATACAAGTCTTGAAAGAGCAATAGGTTATGTTCAAAGGTGAAAAACCTTTATCGAAATGTTCTACGTTGAATCTAGCCAGCAACTTTCTGATATAGAAGTTTGAGATAATTTCATTATCTTAACTTTCTGATCTTGAATGAGAAAAAATCTAAAGATTATAGCTCGCCTCACCGAGATCACAAATATCAGGTATACTGTAAAAACTTAACCTCAACCACTGACAACACAATTTTAACATCTCGCAATGATAAAGATATTATCAATATGAGGAACCATAATCACCACCACACTTCCTTTGCGCAAGGATCCTTTCATCCACTTAAGCCACATTCATACTTCAGACGAATCCAAAGTATTTTGACCAACATGTCAAAACAGATATCCTTATCTCTGGATGATTGCTTAAGTCTGTAAACTTATGCAAATCATATACCGGAGCTTCCTTATCACAAAACTTCAATGCACAAGGAGATTTTAGCAATGCTAAGAATTCTCCCACTAGAATGAAGTACCGATGTAGGAACAGATGAAGAGGTAGTAGATTTTAGTTCTAGATGATTTATAGATTGCTTTAAGATATAAATTACTTTACTCTTTTATATTATCTTTCCTTTGTAAAATTTGGCCTCCAACCAACTTTTGTTTTCTCTGAAAACACTACAAAAGTATTATACTTCTAATCTAGATTCAAAAAGGCTCATCATTTCTTTACACCAAAGTGCTAGTCATCCTTATCCAAAGTTACCATGAGAAAGAAGTCGCATTCTTTTCACATCTTTGGGGATGTCTATCGAAAAGATTTGCTTTTTGAATAAGATCCAGTATATACATTGTAGTTTCATCGAGAAAAATAAGGAATAGTAGTAACTCTAAATAACTCATCCCATGACCCAGTCATATCTAAAAAAAATAGTTCCTTCTACCTGCTACACCATCCCGTGGAGGCGCACTAGGTGTAGACTGTCGAGAAAGAATCTCATTCTTATCTCCTTTGGACAATAAATACATTAGATAGATACTTACCATTTTGATCAAATCAAAAGGCAACGATACTCTTTTACCAATTACTCTTCATTCCAAAACTTTTGAATTTCTTCAAAATTGAGGATGAAGATGCAATAAGTAAATGTATATCAGTATCCAAAGTAGCCGAAACTACTTTTCAACTCTAATGTTTATTGCCCTACATACATGAGTATGTCCTAATTCTAACAAGTCCTTGGTCGTGTGATTTTCAAAAGAAAAGTCACCTGATCATATTAGCCTCTAAATAGGATTAACAAACAGGTAGTGGTCTCAACAACCAAAAGAGTTTTAGGATCCAATCCTTTACTCTCCATTTATCCTAATTTAGATTAATGTGATCTGATCACATTTACTCTCTAAATAGGATTGACAAATAGGCAATGGTCTTAGCAACCAAAAGAGTTTAGGATCCAATCCTTTACTCCCCATTTATCCTATTTAGATTAAATATGATCTAACTTCAAAACCAAAAAGTTATAGAATTAGTTGAGGGTGCTATCCTTTTAGATGGTAAAATACCCATGAGTCATTTAAATACTACATTAGATAATATATGAGAAACAAGAGTGAATTGGTGAGATACTTGCTTGACAAGTTATTTAGATCACATAAAAGAACGCTTTATTTTAATCAAGAATTTCAGTACCAAAATCAAAAGAATAAATATTATTCATTAATTCAAAACTGAAATCCATCTAATAACTCCAAAGTTTTATTACAATATAAAACTATTAATCTAATAGCAACTCTTGCATCAGATCCCAAAAGGCAATCAAGATCTTCTAATCACTGCACATTCTTATTTTCCAATTCCCTGTAACAATTACAGATATAATTTAGAAAATATAGAATCAATGCCCCAAGTAGTTGAAGTATCAGTTTTTCAACTTACTTCAAAAACTAGTGAAAAGGGATCATACCTTGCCTTTTGGCAGTCAAGTATTCCACACAGTTCCTTTTCCAATGCTCTCTCATGCCACAATGGAAACACTTTCCTTTTGGCACAGCACCAGCCTTTCCCTTTCCAAGTCTTGCCTTCTTCCTAATAATTGCTTTAGGCTCACCTATCCTTGAGTCTTGCTTCTCCTTCTCTAAACTTATGCTCTTAGGCTTAGTTCCAGAAGATGAAGCCATTCCAATGTTTTGAACATTTGACTACTCTTTGACTATATCCATCGTTGCCTCAAGAGAGCTCATCAATTCACTTATTGAAAAAACTATTTTACTCATTTTAAAAACCTTTTTAAATTGAGTGAATGATGAAGGCAACGAATGCAAGATTATGTCAACTTGAGTCTCACAATCAATGTCGGAACCCAGAACTTCCAGTATTTTAAAATAAGTAATCATTTTAAAAAACATGCTCTCTTATTGAAGTTCCTTCCAACATTCTGGTGTCCATGACTAACTCCAAGGCTCTAAGCCTTGGAATTTGACTCAGCTCCCCAAACATCTCCTCGAGTTTCAAGATTATAGCACGGGCAGTGTTCAAAGGTTGATGTTGCTGCTTCAACACATCAGACAAAGAGTCTAAGATGCTAGAGCGAGCTATACCATCAAATCTTATCCACTGCCAATATTGATCCGCAAGATTAGTTGGGGTGTCATGGTATGGAATAGGTGGACAGGGAATGGTAAGAATGTATTTACATCCATTAGCAGTTAACAATTCATCCAGTTCCAGTTTCCATTCAACGTAGTTATTTCCAATTAGCTTATTCTGGATCATGGTTATAGCAAGTGGGCTAGACATTATGAATCTGAAATACAAATAATGTAACAGAATTACAATATGGAAATCATGAATATGACAATTTATATGATACATTGGAATTCCCTTAACCAACTCATTAATTGTCTTCAGGATGTCAAGCTTATGAAATTAAGTCTCCGTGTGGCGATCATAACCTCATAGCCTGATTGGGAAACCCATCATGAATGTCATGCAACTCTTACAAAACAATTCATGACTCCTAAACTTTTGGTCTCTAAGTTTCTGGATAATGCTCCGTGTGGAATCCCTTACCCATAGCTTAGCTAGTGTTTACCATTAACTAGAATCCAATGACAACCGCCTCAAGTAGTGCCTCAGTGTAGTGGTCACCCTCTAACGCGTCTCATTGATTCTATCCAAAGGAAGTTCATACCTAGTAACCAATGAATAGTCTATCCTCCGTATGGAATGATCACCCATGGCTGGGTGACACAGAATATACTACCCACCTTACAATGAACAGTTTATGGAAGACCGTGGGAGTTATAAAATAAGTCCCTCTCCCACTAGATTTTTATAAGAAGTTCATATCTAGTAATTGACACGACTAAATAGTTGTGCGCTCTTGTGCAACACCCAAGTGTAGGTGATCGTGCAAGTAATACTGGATAAGTCCAGGTCGATCCCACAGGGAAGGAATAGGAAGAATATCTACTAAGTTACAACCTAAAGAAAAAGAAAAAATATCTATATATAAATCTAGGGGTGAAAGTTCTAACAAATCCTAATTAATTAAATTAAACTAAATAATAATCTAAAGCATAAAGAAACATAACTAATTAAACAGATAAACTAAAGGTGTTGGAAATACGTGAATCCACATTGATCCTAACCATCTACCATGCATATTCATTAACGCTCTATGGAGTTCATTCCTTTTCAGCATTCCGTATTTTTCTAAAGATAAAGAATCAATAGCCCTTTCATGACCGGGACTATATCATCACAAGTGATTTAAAATACTTGGAAGACGGTTTAAAACAATAGTTATTACTTGCACTCTAAATGGTGTTAGCATTCAAAGTGGTTTTCAAAAGTCATTGAAGAAAATGCCTTTAAGGCTTTAAGTTCTAAAAACTGTTTTAACAAACTGAGCTTATAGAGACAATTTGATAACATATTTCAAAAACAAAAAGTCATGGAATACTTAAAAGAATTATCTCAAGATTTAACATGTTCGATCGATCGAAGCGCTCTCGATCGATCGAACATCATCATCCTTCAATCGATCGAAATGTCTTCGATCGCTTGACTATGGCCCTTGTTCGATCGATTGAAATACCTTCGATCGATCGAGCCCAAGGTTTCTAAATATTGCATGGCAGAGGTTGGGAATCAATGTTTCATCACATATTCCCAACGTCTAAACTACGGAAACATAGTAAATCTAATGCAGAAATAACAAAACATAGTAATCATAACAACTAGGTTAACAAACAATCAAATAAAGAAAAGGAACAAAAAAACCTGGAATAAATCTGAATAAAACTTGTAACAAACTTGAAATAAAGTTGAATCTTGAATCTACAATGGAAAAGGAGGAAGAAAACATCAAACTAAACTAATCTACTCCTAATTTAACCCTAAAACTACCCTAAACTGCTATTTTCTGCATTCTGGAGCGTCCTCCCTTCGTCTGGCGTCAAAACGACTTATATATAGGGTTCCCACAGAGTTTACGCAACTTTTGGGTGAATATAAAGTTTGATCGATCGAGTTTAGTTCGATCGATCGAAGGTTGATCGATTGAACTCTCCTCAATCGCTTGAACTTCTCTGATTTTGACAGCTCTGCGCACCGATGGGAGAATGGCCATAACGTTTTACTCGGACCTCGGATTGACCTCCCGTTTGCGGCCACGCGACCGTAACTCAATGATCTACATTTCATGTCTCTGGGAAAATCTTCCAAATCTGAAGTCTTCATTGTCAAAATTTGCATTTTCCTAGCTGCTTCCGTTGTTCTATCCACCAGAATCACTTTTCTTTAGCTTCACTTCATTGATTTGCATTCTAATACCTATAAAACAATGTAAAAACATATGTTTTAGCATTAACACAATAAAAAGAACATTCTTATTAGAATGCACCTAAATATAGGGACTTTGGGATAAAAGTATGCATAAAGAACCATGTAATACACTATGAATATGCATTTTTCACCTCGAATCAGTAACCAATAAGAAATACCCCCCGTATGGAATGATCACTCATAAATGAGTGACACAGAGTATTTCTCATACTTACAATGAACTAATAGGAATTTTTCAATAAAAAAAATATTTCTTCATATTGCCCATAAACATCAAGTGTTTACTAATGTGTTGGAAAAAGGTTTTGAATTTTTATTTTAGAAAACTTGTTTTACGTGCATGCAAGTAGTAACAATATATAAAATTCCAATCACAACTAAGCACATAAAACAAAAACTAAAATGAAATAAAAGCATTCAACAATGCCTCTATCTCCCATGGCTCTATCTCCATAGAACCTTCTTCTTGGTTTGATTGCCTCCGACTCCATCTTCATGGACAACGGCTTGCTCCTCCATCTTCATGGATTTTCTAATTCTATTACATTGGTCTTATACTTCTCTCGAAGCTTACAATTTATCTAGAAATAGAAACAACAATAAAATAAAAGGCTAGGGAAACCGGTGCGACTTTCCTTTTCATAGGATTGAAGTCGCAGCGCCCTTTACATAAGCCTTAAATCCAAACCAACAATTAAATACATCATTCACCAATCTCAAACAATTAAATACAAAATTTAAAAGTCTGGGTGCCATGGGAGATAGCGGACTAAGCTTGCTGCAAAAGGGTTAGTTGCACGCACAACTACACATATATAACAAATGTATGTACCATTGGAACCCCTAATTGATTCACACAGTATATAAACTCTTTACATACTGAATTAGAACTTAAAATAGCATCACAGTTCTCTGTCACACTTCGATCGATCGAAAAAGTTCGATCGATTGAACCTTCGATCGATTGAACATAGTTCAATCGATTGAACTTTCAGTTTCACAGAACGTTTTGAAAAACTTACAGCATAAATAAAATTTTAAAGTAAATATTTTTAAAACCTTTAAATCTATAAACTGAAAACCTGGACAGAAAAGCAGTCTCGATCGATCTAACACCATTCGATCGATCGAACAGAACCAAAGTTCGATCGTTCAAAAATAGTTCGATCGCTTGAGAACAAATGATGTTCGATCGATCGAAATTACTTCGATCGATCGAACCCACCTTGCATCTTGTGCAATCACAGATTTGTGTTCTGCTGCGATAACACTGCAGAATCAGATTTGTAATGATGCAGTTTCGAAAACAGTTCTCAAATCAACATGCAAATCAAAACTAGTGTTCCAAAAAATGCATCTATAGATCCAAACAAGCGAGGCTCTGATACCAATTGTAGGAAAAATAGGTTTAAAACAGTTTTAAATGCGCGGCGGAAAAACAAAGTTCAAAACTTTTATTGGTTGCCTGGATCTACTACTCGTTAACTCTATAGATGCGTACAGGAGAGGGGACAGGTGCATTACCTTATGGTCTTGAACCCAATTCTGATTTAGTCCTTCTCCTTCAATGTGCAGCAGCAACCTCTAAGAGATCTTCACCCTTATGTCTCCTTGAATGCTCCCAGAGTGGCTAGGGTTGGTGGGAACCCTAATAGTGAGAATAGGGAAGGTTTGGGAACTCTAAACAGGTTCTGCAGCAACTGGTATGTTAAAAATGATGAACCCCGATTTCTGGACGTAGCTGCAATATTTATAGATTCCCAAAACCGACCTTACTTTCAATCGATCGAAGCTACTTCGATCGATCGAACTTTCGATCGATCGAACAACGTTCGATCGGTCGAACCTGTCTAGACTTCAATCGATCGAAACAACTTCGATCGATCAAACCAGTCTTGACAGCATTCTCTTTTGCCTTTCCAAGTATACTGGCGGAGCTAAGAGTGGGACCTCCTAGGTTCTTAATTACTGGCTCCAATTAATTACTATCCCACCTAGTCATTACTCTTGACTAAGGAATCAATAATTAATCAATTATCATTAATGCAACTATAAAATGATAATTGCACTCCAGTGCATAAGAACATAATCACACATACATAAGCGATTGCTAGACTTGTATAATATGATACAGATGTCCCTCTACCAGGCAGTATTCGTATCTATCATTGGGATGTATGTTTCAAGATACTGTCGACCCAATAGATAGTACATCTTATATTCCTCGAGTATCATTCACTACGCTTGGATTACTAAACATGTCAACAATAACACTTTGTTGACAAGGCTGGCCAGCTCTCAGTAATCACTCCTAGTGACATTCTTGAGGGAATACTTACTCTTCGTTTTATAGAAGAGGGTAGAATTCCATCTTGACAATATATGTTCCCAACGTTGCATTCTTGATTATCCAAGATACCCAGGTGTTGATCTTGCAAGACCTCACTGATTGGTAAGTCAAAGCAACCAAGCATACAACTTGCATCCATAACTGTCTCAGGATTGAGGACATGTATCCCTATACAAGTTTTGAGTTCCTATTGACGGTGACAGCGTTTAGGTGTCAATAGGTTTAACTCAGGTCCGTCAATGCACCGAGTGCACTAGCATATTAACCAAGAGTCAAAGACTCTTATGAATGAGATTCATCATTCTACCCCGTAGACGTTAATCATGCTATAGTGTATACCTGATAAGTTATCCAGACTTATCATCCATTGTGACTTATTTGAAACAACAAGGATTTGTGATTCATATCTCACATGTGTAATCACATACACAAATGAACCACATACAATGTTGTTTAAGGATTCCAGTCTAATATTCATCTCATGAACTAACATGCATAAATGCATTATGATATTCCATTGTCCAACTAACTGGTTTGAGGGCATATTCCCAACAGTCCTGTATGCCCACAATATCCCGGGGAGCTCAGATAACCAGTTACCTTTTGCCCGATCCAACCTTTTCTTCATGGCGTCTATAATTGAATGATTAGTTACCTCGGCTTGTCCATTTCCTTGAGGGTGTCCGGGAGATGAAAAATGATGGCTAATACCCAGGCCATTACAGAAATCCTGGAACATTCCCCCTTCAAATTGTGTGGCGTTATCCGTGATTTCCACTAGTGGGATTCCAAATCTGCACACGATGCTTTTCCACACGAAATTTTTCATCTCCTTTTGACTGATCTTAACCAAAGCTTCAGCTTCAGCCCATTTGGTAAAACAATCCACTGCAACTACAACAAACTTATTTCCTCCTATTGCTCTGGGAAGTGGTCCCACCAAGTCAATTCCCCACTGTATGAACGGCCAGGGCTAATAATTGAGGTCATTGGCTGACCTGGGATGTGCGTATAATTAGCAAACTTCTGACACTTCTCACATTTTTGAACCAGTTGCTGAGCGTCCTCCCTTATATGGGGCCAGAAATAACCTAGAGTTAGCGCTCGGTGGGATACTAACCTTGATCCCATATGATTGCCGCATATGCCTTCATGGATTTTCCTTAGCATATATTCACTTTGATATGGCGTTAGACAGCGGAGGAGAGGTTGTGTGAACGACCTCCTGTACAAGACACCTTCGTACATAACGTATCTGGCTAATTTAATCCTTAACTTCCGAGCTGATACTTTATCTTCGGGCAGTGTCCCTTTTGTCAGATAGAGGTAAATAGGCATGATTCACGTGTCTCTGTATTCTTCTAAATTTACCACACATACCCTGGGCAGTTGAGAAATACTAGGCAGTTCTTGAACACCAGTCTTCACTTCACTTTCCGATGCAACCTCCAATGCTGCTGCCAATTTTGATAAAGCATCAGCTCGGTGGTTATCTTCTCTGGCTATCTTGACTATTGCAAAATTGTTGAACTGATCGGCCAATCTCCGAGCTATTTGATTGTACAACTGCATTCTTTTATCCTTGAGGTCAAAACCACCTTTCATCTATTCTACAACTAACTGGGAATCGCAGTGAACTTGCAAATTCTCAGCTCCACACAATTTTTCCATTTACAGGCCTGTGATCAGGGCCTCATATTCAGCTTCGTTGTTCGAGGCTTTGAAACAGAAAACCACTGCCATTTCCAATTGGACCTGCTCAGGGGTAATCAGGACGACACCAGCTCCACTTCCCTTCTAGCTAGAGGCTCTGTCGGTGTATAACTTCCAGATTTCCTGACCCCGTGCTGTTTCAGATTGTATCTCGACCCCTGGTCTTGATTGGAATTCCACAATGAAATCTGCTAAAGCTTGTGCTTTGATCGCTACCCTTGGGATGAATTTAATATCAAATTCACCCAGTTCTATTGCCCACTTCATAAGGCGTCCAGAAGTATCAGGCTTATGTAACACAGATCTAAGTGGGTGTGCAGTGGCTACCACTATAGTGTGTGCTTGGAAATAAGGTCGTAATTTACGAGCAGAAATTAATAAAGCAAATGCTAGTTTTTCGAGTTCAGGGTACCTCTGTTCATTTTCCAAGAGGGTCTTACTGGTGTAGTAGATCGGCTTCTGAACTCCATCATCCAACTTCACGAGAGCCTAGCTAACAGCATGATCTGAAGCGCCTAGGTACAGGAAAAGCTCCTCTCCTTGAATCGGGGTGCTTAACATCACAGGGTTTCCCAAATAGCACTTCAAATTCTGGACAGCTTCTTCGCAATCTTCTATCCACTCAAAATTCTTGTTCCCCTTAAGCACTCTAAAGAATGGCAAACATTTATCAGATGCTTTGGAGATGAATCTGTTGATAGCTGTTAACCTTCCATTGAGGGCTTGTACTTCTTTCTTATTCCGAGGTGGAATCATTTCCTGAAGTGCTTTGATTTGATCTGGATCTGCTTCTATTCCTTTTTCAGACACCAAAAATCCTAGAAACTTCCCTAATGAAACCCCGAATGCGCACTTGGATGGGTTCAACTTCAAGTCGTATCTATCGAGAACTATGAAGGCTTCCCTTAAATGTCGGACATGATCTGTCCTGTCTTTGCTTTTGAATAACATGTCATCTATATAAATTTTCATTATTTTTTCCAATTGATGATGGAACATCCCATTTACCAGCCTCTGATAAGCAGCTCCTGCGTTCTTCAACCTGAATGGCATGACCTTATAACAATAAAGGCCCCTCTCTGTGATGAAAGAGGTTTTCTCTTCATCACCTGGGTACATCCGTATCTGGTTATATCCTGAATACGCATCCATAAAAGAAAGCAACTCGTTCCCAGCAGTTACATCAACCAACTGGTCAATCTTCGGGATTGGAAAACTGTCTTTAGGACAAGCCCGGTTGAGGTATGTATAATCCACATAGACTGTCCACTTCCCCCCTTTCTTAGGGACTACAACAGTGTTAGCCAACCACTCCGGGTAGAAAACTTCCTTAATATGTCCGGACTCTAGCAACCTTTCCACTTCTGCGTTGATGACTTGATGTCTTTCCACTGCGAACTTCCTTCTCTTCTATCGGACTGGTGGATGCTCTGGATTCACCGTTAACCGATGTGAGATTATTTCAGGATCAATTCCAACCAGATCTCTAGTAGACCATACGAAGACGTGCTGGTACTCTGTTAAAAATTGAATCAACTCCTCCCTGAGTGCACGCGTGAGACGGGCTCCAATTTTCACTTTCTTTTCCTGATCTCCTTTATCGAGCTTAACTTCTTCTACTTCCTCCCCGGGCTTTAGAGAGTCAGGTCGGTCATCTCGAATTCCTGGTAGCACTAGGTCAGAGTCATCATCTATGCGTCCTTGTCTCGCCTGACCTCCTGGGTGATGTAATAGCTATTTCTCCCTAGCATACCTGAATGAAGTAGCATGACATTCCCTTGAAACTTTATGATCGCCTCTGATGGATATCACTTCACCTCTGAGAACCAACTTCATGCACTGGTGATAAGATGATGGTATGATCTTCACATCGTGGAGCCATTGACGCACCATAATGTCATTATAAGGTGATGGTGCATTTATCACTGAGAATTCATCCACTCCAGATATGTAATTGGTAGCCTTTCCAATGGTGAGGGGCAATCTGATCTCACCCAATGGCTCCACGACTTCTCTGCTAAATCCGGTGATCTTCTCAGAGGACCCCCTCATCTGCCCGGAGTCGATGTTCATTTTCTCCAGAGCGTGTAAGAAAATAACATTGATGTTACTTCCATTGTCAATGAGGATCCTTCTTACATCATAGTGTGAAATAGATAGAGTTGCCACCAGGGCATCTGCATGTGGGACATGCACTCCAATCATATCTTCATCCCCAAAGGTTATTACCGGGGTGGGGGTTTTTAACCTCTGCTCCATACTGAGAACTCGCGTCGGTCCCCACATGACTTCTCGAGAGAAGTGCTTCTTTGCTCGGTTAGAATATCCAGAATCTCTGGTGCAGCCATGAATGGTGTAAATAACAATAGGTCGAGGAGGTTGGTCCGCTTGACGTTGATCTTATTTGTCTTTCGTCTGATCTTTGTTTGTCCGATCTCTTGTCGGGCCAACTCTGTCATTTCTCTCGACATACTCCCTGAGGCGGCCTCTTCGGATCACCTCCTCAATTTCCCTTTTTAAGATTCGGTACTTATCCGTAGTATGACTGTGATCCTTACAAAAATTGAAAAACCTATTTCGATCTCGGTTTTTGGGTTCCCCCTTTAACTTTCCTGGCCACTTTAGTTGCTCCTTTCCTCTAACCTGTCTCAAGATCTGAGACAGAGATGCATTCAAAGGTGTGTAGTGATTGGACCTCGGGGATCTATCTATACGACGTGTTGTTCTCCTATCTAATCGATCTGGCAATCTTCCGTTCTTCCTATCTTCTTTCACTCCTCTAGAACTCCCTCTAGGATTAGCCAACAACTTACAATCTCGACGAGCCGAATCCATAACTTCTAGAGTTATGTACTTCTGAGCCCTAGTTAATAGGTCAGCATCGTCTTGAGGTGGTCTCTTCGTGATGGATTTCCAAAACAAACTAGGCTGAAGACCTGCCCTTAACGCAGCAGTGGCAAAACCTCCCTCACACCCGTCAACATTGACGAGTTCAGCATTGAATCTTGTTATGTAATCCCTTAATGATTCTTCCTTTGATTGTTTGATAGTCAGGAGATGATCCGGCCCTTTATTCAACTTTCGGCTCGTGATAAATCGATTAACAAACTTTGTTGCCAGCATAGCGAACGAACCGACTGACTTTCGAGGCAAACGTCTGAACCACGACAAAGCTGCTCCCGTAAGGGTGTTTGAGAATACCCTGCACAAGAGCATTTCACTGCAATCATACAAAGTCATGGCATGCTGGTAGTGACACATATGTTCTGTAGGGTCAGCCTTCCCGTCGTAAGGTTCCACTTTTGGCAGGATGATCTTCCTCGGTAACCGCTCGGCCATGATTTGCTCAGAAAAGGGGGGCTCCGTAAGCCCCAAGATAATCATCCACTCCTGATTCTCTCCATGCAGCGCTTTGCTCCTCAGGTCAGACTCCGCCACATCTTCCTTCAATCCTCTTGCATTTCTATGAACTGGTGGGTCAGTACTTTGCTGCACGTACTGGTCTTTTTGAATGGGATCTTTAGCTTCTGATTCCTTATGACACGATATTTGATTCGCTTGTTGTTTAACCAACACTTCAACTGTCTCGGTAAGAGATTTGATTTGTTGCATCATAGCCTCCATTTGGCCGGGCATCGCCTGACTTTCACTAGAATAATCAGTTACTTGAACGCTGGGATCCTCCGGGTTCTTGGTCTCTCTCTGCCCAATTTTCTCACAAGGTGAACTGTTTTCTTCCACGATATTCTGGTGAATGCCAATTTTAACAAAAGGTAAGAGCTAAAATTTTGTTGTTTCCCACAGACGGCGCCAACTGATGTTACCCAAATTCCTCCAGAAGTAATTGTGATGTTGCCCAAATTCTTCCAGAAGTTGTAATCCAGGCTTATGCAAATCTCCTGAAAACACTCAAAACAACAAGAAAGGCCAACGGGGGGTTATTCACCTAAAGCCTCCTCCGATGCTTAAATTAGTTGTTTGTTCTTAATCTTAAACGTAAAAAAATTATGGAGTGAAAAATACCAAGTACCTCTCTCAATGTCCTCCTGCTAAGTTATATACTTTTTCTCCACTCTTCCGTCCACGTCAGCCCAATATCTTCCTCCACGTAGGCCACTCTTCACCTCGTGGCTTAGTGGGTTCTTGTTGGTTGTAAATCAGTGACATCATCAGCCTCAGGGCCTCCTCCTTATCCATCACATGTCACGTAAGGCCCAATGCGTGGGCGGACAGTATATACCTTGTCAGAATAATGGGCCCATGGAAAGTCTTTGGGCCTGGCTTCTCCCGCTTCTTTATGACTTAACCGATTGATATACAATTGGATATGTCAAGTACGTAGAGGACATTTTATCAAAGATGTTCTTTGGTTGGAAGGGAGAAATTATTTCATGGGAAGGGATTATGGCCATGTGGTGATCTGACCAATATGGCACTACTATTTGTTCAAGTGGCTTGGGTAATAGAAAAAACTACACTTGTATTTGTGTCGGTCATTGTTTTAATATAAATAACTCACAACAAAGAAAAAGAATGCAATTTGGGATCCAGCCCAAAAACAGGTAAGAGCAAACATAGCATATTATCGATGAAAGACCATAATTCTTTATTGAAAGACCATTTTACCCTTCCTCTACACCTCTTGTGTTGGCTAGTTGTTAGGGTCATTGTGTAATTTCACGTATATCAATAACTTTTCGTCTGTGCCTTTCAACGCCTGAGATGATGACACGAAGACATTGTAAGTGGATTCCGTTTAAATATCCTCAACTTAACCATGATTTAAGTACGATGCATTACTCGAGAGGAAAGTTATTCCGTAAGTGCATCACTATAGTAACATGGTATAGTACAAGTAGCTAATCAGAGTTGGTTATTTTGGATAGGACCCACACATCGAGATCCACAAATAATGGAACCCCATATATGTAGGGGCATGAGTCCCACTCAAATAACTTATTTATTTTGGATGGGACCCACACATCGAGACTCACAAATACTAGGACCCCATATATGTTGGGGCATGAGTCCCACTCATATCGGTTGCAAGTACGCCATATCAGTATGCATGTCACCTAGGACCCTCAATGTTTCTAAAGCGTCTCGTGAGCTAGGGTTTAGTTCTAATTACAAGGGCCATTTTCTTTTAGGTCAATTTTCCAATTAAAGTAAAGGATGTACTATGATACTTTTTATGATTTGAATAATCATCCATCCCAACCTAATACCAACATATTATAATTTGGTCTTAAATATTTTTAGTTTGGTTTAGATATTGTAATATTGAAACCCAATTTGGTTTTGATTGTTGAGTGCTTTTTTTTTTTTTACATTCTATGGAATTAAATTTTTTTCATCCAGTTGTTTCTTCAAACTTTTAACCATTCCACAATGAATTAATATCTGCCCTCTTGTATCTATTGTTCCAATTTTGAAGATAGTTCTTTCATCTTAGATTAAATATAAATACATACCCACACTTTTGGTAAGTCCGGTTGTGTGCAACTAAAGAAAAAATAAATTATCTCATTTCAAGTTAGGGTAATTTAATATATAGTCCTTATATGCATCTAACTAGAAATATGTCCTAATTTAAAACGAATCTAGAAATTAGTCCCTTGTCTAATTTGAAGACTAAAATACCCCTATATCATTTTTATAGAAATGTATATATATGTATAACTATATATGGTAACTGATTTATCATCATTTACTCCACAATTCATACATGTACATATATAAACTAATTTATATATGATAAATCAGTTACCATATATAGCTAAAAACTGAGAAAATATCTCCATATAAAGTCCACCATCACCAAGAAATTTCTCACAAACTCTTGATAAATTCGCACTACGTATTCAGAACTTCATACTTAAAAACTGAGAAAATTATCAATGAGAGTGCACTAAAATAATGTGAAATTGCTCACTATATTGACTAAGTATTGAAAATAGTGAGAATTTCATATTTTAATGTGTATAACAATGAAAAATTTCTCACTCATACTAAAAGGGTAGAACAGCCCACTTTTTAAAACAAAAATAAGCATACACATAGAGAGGATTTGATGAGAAATTTATCAACAATTAACAATTTATCGAGAAGAATTCCAAAAAAATAAAAAATAAATTCACACCTTTTAAATTGATATGACGAGTAATTTCTCACTTTTTAATACAAATTTCTCACTTTTAGGTGAGAAATTCTCACTTTTCAAAGAGAAATTCTCACTTCTCTCTCTATACCAGAACTCCAGACCGTGCTTCTCTTGAATTTCTGATCTGTGATTCTCTTTCTTGCATCAATCTGTGTTGAGAACTCTGGCCCCTAAGTTTCTTGTTCTTATTCACAACACAAATTGTTACCAATCCTGTAGAGCCTCCATAAGATGGCATGTAACTCTCTAAATCGTCAACTCCGATGACGGCATCGGCATCAATCAAAAGGTAAGGATGATTGGTAGTGGCCACCGGAAAGTGATTGAGGAGCTTTTTTAATGGTGTGTAACAGAAAAATTTATTCCTCCAATCGGGTATGAATGCTTCAATATGCATCGGAAATCCCAAACTTCATCTCAACGGTGATGATGATAATGAGTATAATCCTTTTGTGTGATTGTATTTTAGAGAGGGAGAGAGAGAGAGAGAGAGAATTGGAAAGATATATATATATATATAATTTGTGGAGTTCCTATCTCTCTCTATATATTTATATATAGATAGTTGTTTGGAGTTTAAATTTAAAACTCCCTAAATTTAAGTCTTTATAACTATATACATATATATATATATATACATCTTTATTACTATATATATAATCCGGATCTTAAAAAACGGACTGTGTAAAAAGTGAGAATTTCTCACAAAAAAGTGAGAAGCGTGTAAAAAGTGAGAAATTTATTTTCTCACATATATTTATGTATGTATGTATGTATGTATGTATGTATGTAACGAAGGGTATATTGGTTCGTAAAATCTCTATCAAATTGGAAAAATGGACTAAATATTGATTACCTTCCAAAATCAGGGACTAATTACTATACATGCAATATGGCTATGACCAATTCCTATTAATGGTCTAAAATAGGGACCAAACCTTATATTTCTATTCAAGTTAATACACCTATTTGTAAGCACACCTGGGTACCCAAACATTGCAGCACATGCCTTGCACGTGAGCCTTTCAAGTTAAATAAAATAAAGTGATGATACATTTTGATCAGTGAGTGAACACAATTTTTTTTCCCTACTCCATGTTTCAGGAGAGAAAATTGAGCACTTTTTCACTGCATAACAAAAATCAATTAAGCAAAATTGATAATCACAGTTTACACATCAATAATGCTTTGTGCACTGAAAAAGTGCACCGAAAATGTGTACCGAAATGATCAAAACCATTGATTTTTGGTGGACTCCACGCCTGTGCGCATGGAGCCCGCCGTAATCAATGGCTTTGATCATTTCGGTGCACATTTTCAGTGCACTTTTCTGTGCACATAGCATTATTCTAGCATATAGCAGAAGGCAATGGATAAAATACAGACAAACTATGACAAAAGCCAGGAAAACAAATACAAAATTAAGCATAAGGATGAGAGAGAGATGTATATCTTATATATATATATAGAATACTTCTAATGAGGGATTCCCATTTTAATAAAGTGAGGAGTTTTTTTTTATAGAAATATAGAATTTGGTCCCTAAATATGGCCATTAATAGAAATTGATCCCGACTTGATTTTGTGTATAGAAATTAATCCTTAATTTGCAATAGAAATCAATAATTAGTCCCTATTCCTAAATGGTTAGTATAAATCCGGACCATTATACCCTTATCTTACATGTATACATAACTGTATATATATACACATATATATGACGCATGTGAAATTCAAATAAAGTTAAATAAGGTAGTTAATAAATGGAGCAGATTGTTAGGAGATCATGGATAATGATTTTTATCCCAAAGATCATGCTGATTTGTGATTCAAAACAATGCCTTTTTAAATCTGTATGTAATATGTTTTATAGTAGAAAATGATTTGTATGTTTTATTAATTCGAATCATAGAAATAACAGATAATTTTGTGTGGAAGATTAAAGGTTGCTGATGAAAAAGTGAGAAATTCTCACAATGTAGTGCGAAATTCATAACTGTAATTCACAATATAGTGCGAAATCATGCTTAAATTTATAATCTGAGAATTTGGTGGTAAGCTTGTTGGAAGAAGTGACTTAGTTGTGAAAAATTTCGTATTATATCCAATCAAAAAGTGAGAAATTTGTATTACTAAGTGAGAAATTTGTTATTAGAGCATTCAGAATAGGCCATATGATTAGATGTACATATGTATATATGTACCACCAGCACAAATAAAACGTGTGAATGACGGGTATAGCAAGTGTAATCCATGGAGATCATGGATAAGAGTATAAATATTGCTCAAATCAAGAAGTTTCCTTATTTTACTCAACTTTCAAATTTGTTTGCTAATTAAGTATCTATATTAGGACTAAATACTAAGTGCTAAAATCAAGAAGTTTCCTTATTGAAGGTTGCTGAGAAAAAGGTGAGAAATTCTCTTAATATAGTGCGAAATTCATATATATATATATATATAGAGAGAGAGAGAGAGAGAGAGCTATGTATATTCAAAACACTTCCAAAATCGTGTATATATAGTTATGGAAAACGAATTTTTAGGAGATCATGGATAAGGGGATTAATATCCCTAAAATCAAGGGATTTCGGTTTAACAGATTAATGTGAGAATTTCTCACTTTTTTTTTTTTGTATATACTGTTTTGTAAGTTCAAAAAACTTCCAAAATTGTGTTATATGCAGTTTTGGGAAACGTATTTTTAGGAGATCATGAATAAGGGAATTACTATCCCTATAATCAAGGGATTTTCGGTTTAACAAAGTGATGTGGGAATTTTTATTTTTTTGTGAGAAATTTCTCACTAATTTCATTTACATAACACATTATCTATTGATTACAGTCTATACAAGTGAAAAAATTCTCACTAATTTAATCTACATACAATGAGGAAGTAATTTCTTACAGCCTATACAAGTGAGAAATTTCTCACTAATTTCACTACATAACAAATGAGCAATTTATTACAGCCTATAAAAGTGAGAAATTTCTCACTAACTTCATCTACATAACAAGTGAGGAATTTCTTACAGCCTGCACAATAAGGAGATCCTCATCAATACTATATGTATGTATACAAACGGTTTGGATCTTAAGCGGACCTTAAAAATCGGACCTAAAGAAATTTCAAAATATGAGAAATTCGCACATTTTTGTGAGAATTTTTCACTTTTTACACAGTTCGGACTGTGTATACAAATTCATGGAAGTGAGTAAATCTATGGCACAACCGTCGATGAATGCATCAAATCCATGAACCATTTCGGAGTGATCGTCTTCTGTATCGTCTCGCAATCGGTTGATTTTGTTGATGATAGGTTGCAAATTTGAAACCTTGCTTTTCACTCGCATTTTCGAGAACAAAGGTGAAATCGAATTTTTGCGCTTAAAACGATTCGATTTCAGTGAGATATTTTGATTTTTTTTTCTCACGAATTGGTGAGTAATTTGTCCACATAGTGGTCACCGGTGGAGAGTGGTGGCCGGAGATGGTGGTGCATGGTTTTTATAGGTGAAGGGAGGTAGAGAGAGGAGGAGGAGGAAGGTGGTGGGTGGTCGTTGGTGGTGGTGGAGGGGCTGTGACCCTCTTTCTCTTCTTTCTCCCTCTCTATCTTCAACTTTCTGTCTCTAGCAGATTTTCTCTCTCTTTCTCTCTCTCTCTCTCTATCTAAATATATAGACGGTCCGGCTCTTAAGTGGACCTTAAAAAACGGACTGTGTACAATGTGAGAATTTCTCACAAAAAAGTGGGAAGCGTGTTAAAAGTGATAAATTCCCTGATTTGAATTTAAAACCCTGATTTTATGTATATATATATATATATACGGGGGCAGTTTTGTCCTTAAAATATATGGACCTATTTCTAGATTCATTTGAAAAAGGAGCATATTTCTAGTTAGATGCATATATTAGGACTATATATTAAGTTACCTTTTTTTATGATTGTTGCATCATCATTTAATTCAGGGTATGCCAGGAAAATGACAGAAATACCCTTAATGAAAACACGATCCAACGATCGAGAACAAAAGTCCTCACTTTATTAAAATGAGGAATTCTTCATTAAAATGACTATATATATATATATAAAGCCACCAAGACTCCAATTAAATGGTTCACCCTGTGATCTCTTTATTGTAGCAAGACTTATGTGGAATCTATATAATACAAAAATCATAGTAGTAGAAATTACACAGATATGGATCAAAAAATTTCTCGACATCTAAACAAAACAAATTGAAAGAGGCGTTTTAGTAACCAATATATATGAGTAATTTTTGGGACACAATTTTCATACAACCTTCTTAAAAGATGTGTCTATCTCTCTATTGCGATGACAGTGGACCCCCAGTGACATCGCAAGAGAGAGATAGACACATTTTTAAGAAGGTTGTGTGAAAGTTGTGCCCCACACAACTTTTGGGATACAATCCAAGAGATATGTCTATCTCTCTCCTGTGTCACTGTGGGGTTCAGTAACATCACAAGAGAGATATAAACACATCTTTTGAGTTGTGTCCCAAAAATTGTGTCTTTAAATGTGCCTCAATCTTTACTATACATATTCTCCTTTTTTAGCCGACTCTGAAAAACGTCCATTTTCGTTCAGAAACGGCATAGAGAGCAAAACCATTTCCTTGTTGGGCAGTGATTTTTATTTTTTATTTTTTTCTTGATCCCTAGTAAATGTGATTTGAACTTGTAAAATATGTTTTTTGCTATATCTCAAAAGCCTCATTTGTTTTCTAATTTTGAAATTAGAATTTTACTCAAATTCTACAATTTTTTTTTATTTTTTATTATTATTATTATTATTTATAGTTTTCTGCTTATATTATTTTATTTTCCCATCAGAATTACTGTAGGATTTATGTTCTATATTATCAAGTTTCGAGCCCTGCCCACCCCCCCCCCCCCCCCGGACCTTGGCACTTAAGTCCTCACAGAAAATCACTAAAAAAATAATAATAATAATAATAATAATAAATAAAAAATAGGATTTGTGTTATGTCTGAAGATCATTATTTTTGTCATGGCCGGTGAATTTCAAATTTTTGTAAGTGACATGCTCATATTCATTATCACGTTTTCAGTCAGTATTGAAATTCATCACCTTCAATTGATTTCACATGATTGAGAAATCTGAGACCATTCACAGTCTACGAAGTATATATAAATCTATCATCTAGAATGAGACATTTCGAACAATTTTAGCTCCATTTAAAGTTATGGTTATAAACTCAAAAACCATAGTAGTGTAGAAATGCAATGAGATTCTCTATTTTCCTCAATGAACTTATTCAATATGATGAATTTTTGTATTAAAGCCATTTACAAACTATGATTCGATTTAAATTTGTGTACGCGCAAACAATTAAAATCATACATGGGCACAATTACATTTGTGAGATGCAAATTAGACATTGCACCTAATAGACTAGTGGTAAATTGATTTCACATTCAAAATGAGATATCCAAGCCAATGATTCATAATGGAGAGAATCAATTTTCAAGCATGAAAAATGCATGTTCAAAAGGTATATTCCATCTAACAGTGACAAAGAAGGTTTGGGATTTCCCTATTCCTATTTCTATATACTTTTCAACCCACATGGTAAGGTTGGAAAAAGTCAATTGTTTGCCATTGTTAGTAGATACAAAGAAATTGGTCCTTTCTATCTAAATTTTGTAGTGTACTCCTCAAAAGGTGCCTATAGATTATGAGCAATACCATGAATGTGACATATTATCTACTACATGCACTTTCTATGAAATAATTTCTCATCACCTTTTTTAGTGGTTGAAAAATAGCAAGGGTGAAACTTCATTGCGTTTAGAACATGAATTACCATTTAGAACATGAATTACCATTTTGTAGTACATTTATCAACATTGATGCACTTTAATTAAAAAGAGAGAGAAAATGGACGAGGGGTATAAATAAATATAGAAACACGATAAAGTGAGAATTATTTACTGAAAAGGTTAAAGAATATGTGGTTCATTATCCTCCCACTCATGTTTTAACCAGGTAAATTAACTTGATTAAATAACTTTTAGGAGGGAAGAGGATTTCTTTCAATTTGTTCGATTAGAGCATCTCCTATCATGTTCATTGTGGGAAACATGATTCATGGTTGGGGATGCTCTTATAATTTTTTTCTCATAGCGTTTGAGCGTAAATCCGTGGAAATGGATTTAAAACTTTCAACCCTTTGGCTATAGGAATCAACATGTTTATGTTTTTTTCTTCATGTAAGAATGATGGATAAATTGCATTTTCTGCTCAACTAATAACACCACCAATTGCACTTTGGTCACTTAATTTAAAAAATAATAAATAATAAACAAATAAAAATAAAATGATCCGTAAACTAACAAAATGAAGCATTTCAAAGATTTCGTCACAATAATTTTGTTTGAAAATTGCATTATGCAATCCAAAGACATCTTTTCTTGTGTTGGTCACACGACATCACCTGATAATTTTCGGCCAGCATTGACAGCTAAAAAAAGACGGAGGATGCTATAAATATTTAATAGTTTAGGGACAATTTTATCTATTTCTTGTTAAGGGATCAAAGTGCAAATAGAGAGGTGTAGTTGAAATAGTGCAAAAACTCAAAGAATGAATAACATAATTAATTCAAGTTGCCTGTAATTAACCATATGACTAAAGAGTAGATTTTCCAATTAGTTGATACAACTTGAACTAAATCTCTCCAATTCTTTGTTTGTCGTTACCTTTTCTTTTTGAGTAATGCTATGCTTGTTGGAAAAATTTGAATGAGAAATTGATTTTTTAATTGAATAGGTTTTTGGTCATACCAAACAGACCTTTAGCTGAATGGATATGACTGTTGACGAATAGTTCCTTTCGAAAGGTTGTGACTGTTGACGAATAATTTCCAATCAGTCTATATATATGGGTCTTGTTCATTCATTTAGAAGATAGAATATAGAATACCATTCTCTCTATGCATATTAGAATTAAGTCTGTTCAAGGATTATACATATAATTGTGTTCGCTGGGTTCTGCGTATTGGAGTGTAACTTGTACAAAACTGTAAATCCATTCTATCTTGGGAGATAATTGTTCATCAACCTTGTGCACCGAAAGGGAACAAATTCATCTTAAGGAATCAGTATCAGTATTGACACTGGGCTCGGATTCTTTCTCAAATTTATACTGTATTTATCTTGATCTCCAATCAGTAAGTTTTCCAATTTCAGATTTATACATCCCAATATATTTTGGATAACAATGCTTCCCTAATTTGAATTTTCACATTCTTCAACATTTGTACCACATGCTGTGACAATAGTCGATGGTACCATATAAACTTTGAATTTAAATTTGAGAATTAAAGCAATATTCTTTCTTTTTTTGTAAGTTTGTGGTTGACCCTAAGTAGTGATACATTAGCATAATGTAAGATTGTAAAAACCGCTAACACCTCTGCTACCTATAATGCTATTTTACATAGGTTGGTATTGCTCAAGTGGTAAAAAGTTTGGTATATATAAGTTCCCTCCAATGCATAGGTTCAGAGTTCGAACCTCATTCCCTTCCCTCATATAAAAATAAATAAATAAATAAATACTATTTCCTTTTTAGGATGTCTTGAAAAGGAGTTAATTATAGATAACCCCTATGTAGTTAGCGTGTTTTTTAGTTTACCCCTATTGTTTCAAATGTGTCATTAACATCACTTGTGATTTAGACAAATGTGCATTCGCTCTTAAATAATGTTATACTTTCTAAATTTGAATTCGAATTTGGTTTTTAAATTCTGTAAAAATTCATATGCAACATATATGTATGGTAGTGATAGGTGTAAAGCATTTAAAATTGGTTTTTAAATTCTTTAAAAATTTATATACAACATATATATGTGGTAGTGATAAGTGTAAAGCATTTAAAATTAAATCAAAATTGAAATTCAAATTTGATAACTATGACAAAAATCTTCGTTACAATGGTAGTGATATAAATCCGAAAGAGAGAAGATACACAAGAAGATGTCATATCCATCTCTCTCTCTCTCTTCAACTAATTTTGAATTTCTTATTCAACCATTGAATCTCTTCAACCATTGATTATAGTCACCTCATTAATTACAGATTTCAAAGGCGGTTAGTAATATTTTGCTGACATTTATGGGACTAGTTGAAAATAGGCCAAATCTTAAAAGACTTTGTTTGATTTGCAGATTTATTGAATGAAGAAAAAAATGAAAAGATAACAAAAGGAAAAACTTTTTTTTTTTTTTTGTGTGTGTATTTTCATCATGCTTAAATAACATTAAAAGTTACAAAAATATACTGAAATACACTTGTAACTTAAGAAAAGTGGGAGGAAAGTGACTCAAAAACTTCAATATTTGTGATATATTCCTAAGGATTAATTACATGAACCTCTTATGAGGTTTGACGAAAATACACAGACCTTCCCTGTATATTGTAAAATTACACAGAACTCCATTGAGGTTTAGATTTGCATAACACACCTCCCTCTGTATAAAAATAAAAAATAAAATAAAATAAAACAAAATAATGATAAAACAAAAAAAAACTCTCTCTCTCTCTCTCTCTCTCTCTCTCTCTCTCTCTCCTGTATATACATATATACATGCAAACATACATACACATCATATATACAGACCATGCATATATAAATACATACATACATAGACACCATATATACATAAATATTTGTATACATATAGTCATTGAATACATATATACGTAGATACTTGTATACATGCATCTTTAAGGTGAGTTTGGTATTTTGGGTTTAGATTTTGAGTAGTGCTACATACACATACTTTTTGAAACACTTTTTGACACACAGCTTTAAATGCATATACCCTATGTTGTGTAAGTGATGCATAGAAAAGTGTGAAAAATTTAAACAACACAAGGTACATGTGTTTAAAGCATAGTGTGTCAAAAAGTGTGTGTACTAAACATTTCCCTTAGATTTTAGGTTTTGGGGACAAATTAATTTTAGGTATAAATCTTAGGAATAAATTAGTTTTTGGAATAAATTGATTTTGGGTTTAAATCTTAGGAACAAATTAGTTTTTGTAACAAATTGTTTTTGGGTTTATATATATTTTTTTTTGAACAAATTCATATTCACATATATGTGTATGTCCATATATTATGTATGTCCTTCCATAGTTGTATATCTATATCTAAGTCTATATATATATATATACAAACACATGTGTGTGTGTGTGTGTGTGAGAGAGAGAGAGAGAGGTGTAATTTAGTAAAATGGTAAACAAAGTAAGGGTAAAATAGTACATTCATGCTAGAGGGGATGTCTGTGTAATTTTTCCAAATTTTAGGGGAGGTCTGTGTAATTAACCCCTATTCTTAATTATTTTTTCTTTTTCTTTTTTAATCTTTCTTTTTATTCTTTGGTAACTAAACAAAGAATAATATTTTGATTTTTTTCTACTAAATCCATGAATCAAACAAAACATAAAAGAGTTTAATGGCATTTTTTTTTCTTTTTTGAACGTTAAAACTTTTGAAGGGTGGACTATATGTAGGGGAAATTCTATGATACATCCTAATGGTTTACAATGTATGTTAGGATGATCTTGCATCTTAGAGGTTTTAGTGCTAATGTGGTAATTTGGTGCTAGAATATACTACATGATACGTCCAGAAATATTATGCTAAAGTCAAACCGCCATGTCAGCAGCGAAGGACCCGGACTATTCGGAATGGGCGCTTGTGGCCCACCAATCCCGAGATCTTTCGACTGTTACTGCTCGGGGTACTCGCACAGCCCGGGCATGCAGCGCAGTAGCTCTCCACGATATGCAGTTTGACAACCAAGCCGCTCAGTAGTTTCCTAAATCAATCAGAAGACTAATGGAAAGTGTAAATCGTTTCCTAAGCCATTTAGGAAACCTCCTATGATTTATGCTCATCAAATTGTAATTAGATTGAGCTTCCTTACCTAATTAGTTCCCTTGTGCGGGGTGGTCTCTTGCACCTATAAAAGGGGCCACTCACCCCCATTAAGGGGCATTACAATCTTCACCTAGAGAATAGCGTTTTATACTAATTTCATACGCATACACCCGGCCAGTATTACTGGTAGTGCCGCCCAACTGTTGCCTCACTAGGCCCGCGGGTGATCTGCTAGTGAAGCACACTGACGCACCCGTGTACGTAGGTCACCTCATTAACGGGGCCGAACCACATACAATTGGTTGTGTTACAATATCTCTCTCTGAATCTCTCTTACCAATTTTCGGCATCATCAGTTTGGCGCCGTCTATGGGAACTAGAAAGTTTTTCACCAACAAATTCTTGACTGATCAACATGCCACCGAAGACGGGTAAGAAAAATACTGCTCCGGTCGGTCAGGAGAACTTGCAGTTCGAGCAGCAGTCCGCCTTCATGACCTCCGAGCAGGTGACAGCGGCGCTCGCGCAACTTTTGGAAGGCCAACAGCAAACCCAGCAGCAAATCGAAGCGTTGTTGGCCTTGCAGGAGAAGCGCCCTCAATCAGAGAACCAGACCGGGAATAGTGCCCCCGACCGTGAGCCCCTAAGAGTCCGGAACCATATCCACTCTACGCCGGTATCCCCGTCGGATTGGGAACACGCCCAGGATGGTGACCGTAGCAGAGCGCCCAGGCGCACCAGGAGGCAAGCTCGGACCAATCCTCATCGGGTGGAAGATGCCAGAAACATTATCAACAGGCGACGCGCCACAAGGAGGGAGGGATTAGGGCTAAAGCCCCGGGAATCAGCCAAAGAACCTCCAGCCCGGAGCCGGCGAGATCTTAGGCATACGACAACCCAGAGCTGAATTCTATCCCCGAGGGCGACGCACTTCGAGGAGGAAGCATTATCATCAAACCCGACGTACCGCTCGGGTATGGAAGGGAGGCCCGGGCGAGATGTAAAAGCTCGGATCGAGGACTTGCAGCAGCAAATCGAAAAACTGAACCGCAAACAGCGTCACGACCATACCAACACGGAGACCGAGTCGCCCTATACCGCTCGGACCACCGAATTCCCCATCCCGCGGAAGTTTGAGCCCCCGCACCTCAGTTCTTATGACGGGATAGGGAACCTAGTGGATCACGTTCGCACCTACAGGGCCCAGATGGCGTTCGTCACCACTGTCGACGAATTACTATGCCTGGCTTTCTCCAGCACTCTCAAAGGGCCAGCCGTGCAGTGGTTCCACGCCCTTAAGCCCCGAACGGTGGATGACTTCAAGACGCTGAGCAAACTTTTCATTAGTCAGCTTGTAAGGATGCTCGACCGGTCGCAACCGAAAACTCAGCTATTGACCGTCAAGCAGCGCAAGGGCGAATCCCTAAGGGAGTATGTGGACCGCTTCAATCAGCAAAGGCTCCAGATCTGCAATTTGAACGAAACAGTAGCCATCATGGTCTTCTACTCAGGAGTTCAACACACCAAGGTTGCTACATCGTTCTATCGAGACCGACCGGCAACCCTGGTGGAGCTCTCGGAGAGGGTCAGAAAGTATATAGACACGGAAGAATTCCTGAAGTCCAAACGCACCGGTTTCGCGGGAAAAGGGCCCAGTAAAAAAGCCCAGGCAAGACCAGCAGAGAGGAGATCGGGATCAGCCCCAGATCACTTTCACGCCTCTGTCTCAACTAATCCACGAAGTCATGGCCACCGTTGAGGCGCAGAGGTTACTTCAACAATCAGCAAAACTAAAAGCCCCGCCCGGAAAGAGGAATCGGGATAAGTTTTGTCGCTTCCATAGAGACCATCATTATAACACAGAGGATTGCTTCAAGTTAAAGATAGCCATAGAAAAATTTATCGATCAGGGTCATCTTGCAAAATACGTCACGACAGATGGACGGCCTGCGCAGGGAGCCCGAGCTCCCGGTCAAATACAACCTCTTGGTCAAATCAACATGATCTCCGGAGGAACTTCGGGCGGCGGGGACTCACAGTCGGCAAGGAAGATGCATGCTCGGGCATCCCGGGTGGATGTATGGCAAGTCCAATCCACCAGCTCCCCACCATCTGGCATATTGACATTTACCTCTGACGATGCACAAGGCATCCACTGCCCCCATGACGACCCGTTGGTTGTGACGCTCTCCATAGCTAATTACGTGGTCAAAAGGGTGCTGGTGGACACAGGAAGCTCGACCGATATCATGTTCGTGCCAGTGTTCGATCAGCTCGGGATGTCCAGGGATCGGCTCTGTCTAGTAGCTACTCTCCTAGTGGGTTTTAACGGATCCAGCACCCAGTCGCTCGGTACAATGGAGCTCCCCGTGCTTATGGGAACTTACCCTCAGCAGACCTCCCTGTTGGCAAATTTTGTAATCGTGGAGGCCCCATCTCCCTATAATGTCATTCTCGGGAGGCCTACACTCAACAAAGCCAGGTTCGTCGTCTCTACTCATTGCCTGACAGTTATGTTCCCGACCCTTCATGGACCCGGGAGCCTGCGCGGAGATCAGGCGACCGCCCGGAGTTGCTATGTCAGTTCCCTTCATCGGGAAGTCATCATAGAAACACTGAACGTCCAGGAGATGGACCCGAGGGATCAGAATGATAGAGTGGGCCCGATCAAAGAACTGGAACAAGTGGCGTTTAACTAACAACTCCCAGACCGAACGGTTAGCATCGGCACCCTGCTGAAGCCCCACCTCAGGGAGAAGCTGATTCAATTCCTGCAACAGAGTCAGGACGTGTTCGCTTGGTGCTATGAAGATATGCCCGGGATCGATCCTCGGGTAATGTCTCATCGGCTCAACGTCAGCTCAGACTCCCGACCGGTGAAGTAGAAGAGACGGGGCATGGCCCCCGAGAGACAAAAGGCAATGTGTGAGGAGGTCGAGAAGCTCCTCAAAGCCCAATCTATCCAACAGGTCCACTATCCCGACTGGTTAGTAAATGTAGTACTTGTCAAGAAAAGCAACGGGAAGTGGAGGATCTGCGTGGATTTCACCTACCTGAACAAAGCCTGCCCCAAGGATTGCTATCCACTGCTCAGGATAGATCTCCTTGTGGATTCCACGGCCGGCCATTCACTCCTTTCGTTCATGGACGCCTACTCCGGGTACATTAGATCAGCATGTACCCCGGAGACGAAGAAAAGACCTCATTCATCATAGATCAGGGGACCTACTGCTACAAAGTCATGCCCTTCGGCCTCAAAAATGCCGGGGCGACTTATCAATGCATGGTCAATCACATGTTCAAAGACTTGATTAGGAAATCAATGGAGGTATACGTTGACGATCTGCTGGTCAAAAGCCAGGACGAGTCTGACCATCTGAAACATTTGGCCGGGGCCTTTAGCATTTTGAGGAAGTTCAGGATGAGGTTGAACCCGGCCAAGGGCACATTTAGCGTCTCATCCGGAAAGTTCTTAGGGCACCTGGTCAACAGGCTGGGAATCGAAGCAAACCCCAAGAAAATCCAGGACGTCATCAACATGCGGTCGCCCAGGTCAACCAGAGAAGTACAAAGTCTGGCCAGATGGGTTGCCGCGTTGAACAGGTTCGTGTCCCGAGCAACGGATTGGTGCTTGCCATTTTTTAAGATCCTCCGCAAGACTTTTCAGTGGTCAGAAGAGTGCGAGGAGACGTCCCGGGAGCTCCAGAAATATTTGGCTTCGCCCTCTCTACTCTCAATGCTCGTACCAGGCAAGGGGTTGCTCTTGTACTTGGCGGTGTCACCCTCGGCAGTCAGCTCTGCACTCATTCGAGAAGACCACGAGATACAGTTCCCGGTCTACTATACAAGCCGAGTGCTTCAGGGTGCAGAAAGTAGATACTCCCGCATTAAAAAGCTCGCCTTCACCCTCATCACTTCAGCTCGGAGACTGCGCCCGTATTTCCATGCCCAAATTATTGTGGTCCTTACGGATCAGCCCCTCCGTAAGATCTTGAGCAGGCCCGAAACATCTGGAAGGCTCGTCAAGTGGGCCTTGGAGTTAGAAGAATTTGAAGTGGTCCACAGACCCCACACTGCAATCAAGGGACAGGCAGTAGCGGATTTTCTTGTTGAATTCACATACCAAGAAGACCGGGTTAAAAGGCTCGACCTACCGATCCTACCGCTCAGTTTGCAATCAGACATCTCAACTTGGGTACTCTATGTAGACGGATCATCCAACAAACAGGGGAAGTGGAGCAGGGATCATCCTAACTATGCCCGACGGGATCCAGCTTGAGTATGCGCTTAGGTTCGGATTCAAAGCCTCCAATAACGAGGCCGAGTATGAAGCTCTCTTGGCCGGATTATAGCTGGCCGCTTCAATGGGTGCATCGCCGATCCAGGGGTACAGTGACTCTCAGTTCATAGTAAATCAAGTCAACCAAGAGTACGAGGCTCGGGAAGATAACATGATAGCTTACCTAGCCCTTATCCGAGCAGTTTCAAAGAAGCTTCAGGGGTTCTCCGTCACACAGATGCCAAGGGAGGAGAACACTAAAGCTGACTGGTTAGCCCGCCTTGCCTCATCCTCTGAGTCAGACTTGCCCCGGATAAGGATAGAATACCTACCCGAGCCAAGTGTGATCAACTTAGAATGCATGGAGGTAGAACCGGTCGCCCCAGGACCTAGCTGGATGGACCCAATCATGGCATTTCTGGCAACATGTGTATTACCAGAAGGTAAGGAGGAAGCCCACCAGGTTAAATACAGAGCGACGAGATACCACATTATTGATGGAATCCTCTACAAAAGAGGATTCTCCATACCATATCTCCGATGTGTCCATCCTACACAGGTCCAAGGGGTGTTGCACGAAATCCATGAAGGGGTGTATGGGAATCACATCGGAGGCCGGGCACTCTTGCGTAAAGCCTTGCTACAAGGATACTACTGGCCGACCATGGCCAGAGACTCTCAAGCATATGTCAAGAGGTGTGATACGTGCCAAAGGTTTTCTCCCATGATCAACCGTCTGGGAGAACTTCAGACGCCAATCTGTAGCCCCTGGCCTTTCGCTCAGTGGGGCATCGACATTGTCGGTCTCCTACCAACGGGAAAGGGACAAGTCAAGTTCGCTGTCATCGCCGTGGATTACTTCACCAAATGGGCGAAAGCCGAACCCTTGGAAACAATTATCGAGAAGAAAATGGAATACTTTGTGAAGAGGAACATCCTTAGCAGGTTCGGTGTCCCCCGGGTTCTGGTTAGTGACAACGGCAGGCAGTTTGACACCCCGATATTCAGGGAGTTCTACTCGGGCTACGGGATATCCAACCACTACTCATCTCCCGAGCAACCCCAGGCCAAGGCCAAGCCGAGGTGACAAACCGGACTATTCTTCAGTCAATAAAGATGAGGCTCGAAGAGGCTAAAGGACTATGGGCCGAAGAGCTACCGACCCTCTTGTGGGCGTACCGCACTATACCCCGAGCAGCAACAGGCAAGATGTCGTACTCTCTAACCTACGATTTCGAGGTGGTGGTCCCCACGAAGCTTGGGTTACCTACCTACCGGGTGGCAAATTATAGTGAGCCAGACAATGAAAATGCACTCAGGGCGGAGCTCGACCTGGTAGAGGAGAAAAGAGACCGAGCGTATCTAAAAGTTGCAGCCTACAAGTAGAGAGTGTCCCGATACTATAATAGTAAGGTGAAGCATCGCAGTTTCCTGGTGGGGGATCTTGTAATACCCTGTATTTTGGTATTTTAATAAGACCCGGTATTTCATTTCTATACTCGTATAAACTTTCTCTTCCTTTTGGTAAATTTTGATACCAATCGATTGACATATTCCCAATCGATTGACACTTTTTGATACCAATCGATTGATAAGTTATCCCAATCGATTTACATTCTACCGACTAAAAGTGATGACGTGTCAAACTTTCCAATCGATTGCTATTCATCTCAATCGATTGACATTGTTCCAATCGATTGACTACAAATATCTGTTACCAATCGATTGACTGGTGTCTCAATCGATTGACATAACCTGAGAAATGTTTTCTTCTTTCCTTCAGCTTTAAACGCGTGGCACTCCCATACCCCTATATATACTCGTCCATTTGTGGCCTTGGGTCACTTTGGCAGCTTGAGAGAGAGAGATACATACCTCTTGAGTTATACATATATCTATCTATATATCTATATTTCTATATACACACACACACAGACCTTGGCAACTTGAAGAAGAGAAGAACAAGAAAGAAGAAAAAAAAAGAAGGAGGAGACAGAGAGAGGGCTGGACAGAGAAGAGGAGAAAGAGAAAAAGAGTTTGAAGGTTTCAAGCTTTGAAAACACACCCCAAACGCACCCTAGGTGAGTCCTAACTCACTTGGTCCCTTTATATGAAGTTTATGCAAGTTATTATGATGTTTAGATGGGTTAAATGCATGTAGTGCACGTTTATATATGCTGTTTTTACAATCTGCTGGAGAAGACGTAGTTCCAATCGATTGACATGATCTCAATCGATTGACATCAGTTGCATCCCAATCGATTGAATAGGATTTCAATCGATTGACATTGTTCCAATCGATTGACATATTTCTCAATCGATTGACATAACTTTTGTTCCAATCGATTGAACTTTTGTTCCAATCGATTGACATGATCAGTACATAGTTTCCTTTGCCTGTTTATTATATAAGAGGTTTAGTTGTTCGATTTCTAATTCAGAATTCCATTATGCGATTATGGGGTAGACAGGAGAAATGTGACACCAAAGATTTATGGATAATGAATAAAAAGTAATATGAAGACGTGGGTTGACGTGTTGTTTCTGATATGAGTTCGATATCCGTTTCTTTTAATCCGAGTAGTCAGGCCACATTGGGAATTGTCATGTGTCGATGTAGAATGGAACGTAAGTAGGTTTGGTAAGTTCCGGGAATGGTACGTGGATGGATGATTGGTCATGATATGCTCTTAAAAGCGGTGAACCGGACCATGGTTCTTAAAAGCGGTGAGCTGGACCAAGAAGTCTTAAGATAGACTGGATGATCTGTGATATGCTCTTAAAAGCGGTGAACCGGACCATGGTTCTTAAAAGCGGTGAGCTGGGATCACTAGTAGATGACGTTAAGTCGTGGCAATAGATTGATATGCCTTGTTCGAAACGTTATATCCCTGAAATGCGGTGAACAGGACCATTGTTCTTAAAAGCTGGGGACAGACTGACGTGGAGTCCATGACATGCGGTGAACAGGACCATTGTTCTTAAAAGCGATGGACAGAATAAGGGTGTATCCCTAGAGTTAAACGATTGAGTCTGTTCATGACATCTGAATACGTTGAGTTCGGTATTTGAGTAATAAGACGATAAGGGTCGGTTTACAAGAATGAATAGAAGAACAAGATAATGTTATTTTTTAATAAGATGTTAACTCTTGTTTTTATGAGCTTGTGTTTACTTCAGATAACTGGTACCTCGTTAGTTTATGCTCACTCAGCTCTCAGTAAGCTGACGGCCTTTTATTGCCTGGACATTCCCCGTCCAGAATATCCTGCCCCTTGTTTTACAGGTAATGACCAGTACACTGATGAGTGTTATTTAGAGGAAGGCCCCACCGATGACGATTACACCAGGAAGGATTATCCTTATGCCAGTTGAAGACTGAAGATGTTATAATTAGATTTAATTTCAGTTGTTCTGTTAAACTTTTGTTAATGGGTACTTGGGCATTTGTTGTCTTCAGACCTGTTGTGATCCTGTGGACCATACTCTGATATTTTGTAATAGTTAACACTGTGTGTTATTCTCAGTTGGTTACTGTTGCTTTTCTTTTGGACTAGTACTGTGTGGTGTGGATTATTAGTGACTTTCACCTGTCATTCCTTATGGACCCATAAAGGAAATTTATTTTTCTCTATTTATGCTGCTCCGGGGCGTGACAGGATTTTTGGTATCAGAGCCTGCGTTCGGTACTCTAGGTTGTGATACTTTTGTTCACTAAGTATTTCCACACCATCTGGTCCTAGTGTGTTAAGATTCTTTGAGATGAGATATGAGTATAAGATAAGTTCGTCTTCCTGACGATAGATAGTTTCCTTTGCAGGATAGCATGGATCCGGAGTTTCACCAGTTTGTGACTGATGCTTATGGAGGACATATTATCCATGGAGATACCGTGGAGCCAGCTGACCCAGAGTTTTATCGTGAGCGTGTGTGCCAGATAGCTAGTCGACATTTAGAGGAGGACATGTGGAGAGCACTTTATGTGACCAGGAGTACTCACCCGACCCAGATGCGCATGGATGCTTATCACTTAGCGAGAGTTGGCAGAGACATTTGCCAGGAGATGTTGCGACTAGTTTTGAGTAAACCAGAGATGGATGAGATTGAGTTGAGAGCCATTGTAGCCGGTCCACCAGAGCCCGTAGTTGCACCAGCAGCAGCTCCAGCAGCCCCACCATCACCAGTGCCCGACGTACCCGTCCCAGAGCCAGAGCATGAGCCGATTGAGGATGAGGAGGATCTAGAGCCTGAGGATGAGCATCCCGGTGAGGACATGGATGGAGATGGAGAGGAGGAGCCGATAGATGATGAGGACCCAGTAGAGGATGAGCATGCAGACGATGCAGATGATGATGAACCTGAGGATGACCCCGAGGAGCCAGAGTTTGAGCCAGAGGATCCAGTACCAGACCCAGAGGCTATTGAGGCAGACATAGTGGTAGACGAGGAGGTACCCGACGAGGAGATAGTTGTGCCAGAGATACCCGTTGTGCTTCAGATACCAGCCGGACCGATTATGCATATGGCAGCCATGGCCGATATGGCAGTAGGATGGATAGCCCAGATGGTAGCACAGCCAGCAGATTTTGTTATGGGAGAGGTGGCTATAGCAGGAGCTCTTGACATAGCTGACGGTTTTGCCGCAGTAGCTGTGGATGTCGCTAACCAGGCGATAGCAGACGTGATGGAGGACGATGATGCAGAGATGATAGAGGATTGGGATATAGGGGTAGTAGTTGGAGATCTTGTCGCACCAGTTGAGGATGATCCACTCGAGGAGATGGATATAGACCCAGAGGATGAGGCACCACCAGCAGGATCAGATGCTGACGACTTTTGAGTCAGGATCGGCAGGGTGTAGATTTTGTTAGTTTATATTAGGACATGTTGTCCACTAGATTTTTGGGAGCTTGAGAGATAGCTATTGACCATAGCTTTTGTATAGTATTAGCTGACTTTAGTTGTTGTAACTCTTGTCCCATATGGTACACAGTTTGATTAGTGTGTACTATACGGTACATCTTTTGATATATATATATACGAGCAGTACTTTTATTATTGTTTGGTTGTTGCGTTGTGCAGTGTTGTTTAGTAGAATGGTTAGTTTTGCTGTTTCTGTTCTATCTTGAGTTCGTTTCTACGAGAAGACTTTCAGCTGATTAATATGTCGTTTGTAGGCGATACTCGTTATCATCATGGTAGGACCCTTGAGAAATCACCAAGCACGTAATGGAGCACCTATACCGGAAGGGATGGATCCAACGGGAATTTTTGAAGCATTTATGCAGAGGATGGAGCATGTGGGGGATACATATAATCACTCCACCCACCAGAGACCTTTCGCACCCCCGCCACCAAGACAGACTGGAGATAAACTGTTAGCAAATTTTCGTGGGTTACGTCCCGAAAAGTTTGATGGACTAGCAGAACCATGGAAAGCAGAGCAATGGATAAGAGAGATGGAGTTAATATTTGGAGCATTGGAATGCAATGAACAAGAGAAACGTCGCCTTGCTACGTTTCAGCTCACCTATGCCGCCGCAGATTGGTGGGAAGCTGAGCAAGCCACTGTTGGGATCGATGCCGCTAGAGCTATGCCATGGGAGACATTCAAAGGCAGATTTTTGGATAAGTATTTTCCAGAAGATGAGAGAGATCAACAGGAAAGGAACTTTCTAAATTTGATCCAAGGAGGATGGAATGTACGGGAATACACAACACAGTTCGAGCGTTTATCCAGATTTGCTCAGCATATGATAGACACGCCGCAGAAGAAGGTGAAGAGATTTCACCAAGGACTGAACCCCCACCTTAGACATATGATGGTTGGTCATCTAAACCAGACGTATGAGGAAATTGTTAGATTTGCTACAGGATTAGAAAAGGATGCTAATTCAGTACAGCAATCACAGATGAATCGACCTCAGTCGTCACGAGGGTTTCAACCGAGGAATTTCCATAATCGACCACCGAGAAATACCCAAGGATGGAGACCTCAGGAAAATTTTCAAGGAAATAAGAGAATCTGGGAAGGAACCAGGAAACCACAGCAGAGTTATGATCGGCCCCAGCAAAATCAACAGCGAGGACTACAGCCACAGGCATTACTAACAGCCCCGCCAAGTAATAGTGGAGGATGTTTTAACTGTGGAAAACCCGGACATATTGCAAGGAACTGCACCGTCTTCAGACCTAATCGCAGGCCAGATATCGTCTGTCGCAACTGCAACAAACCAGGACACTTGAGCAAGGATTGTCGTGCACCACGAGGAGGATACTACGGGGCACCAGTGAAAGGAATTCAAGGACCTCCTGATCAGACGAGGATGAATGCTATTATTCCAGAAGAAGCAGGCTTTAATGCTGATGAGCAGCAACATTTGGAAGGTACACTTGTACTCTTTCATAGTCCAGTTAAAGCTTTATTTGATACTGGAGCCGCACGTTCTTTTATTGCTGTTAAGATTGTGCGTCAGTTGGGTTTAGAACCCCAGACACTTGAGGCAACACTGAATGCTGTGTCACCGTTGGGAGTGACAGTTAAGTTGAGCAAAGTGTGTAGAGATTGCCCTTTGACTTTGGGAGATAGGAATCTTCCAGCAGACTTGGTAGTTCTGTCAATGTCAGAATTTGATGTTATCCTAGGGATGGATTGGTTAACTAAGTACAATGCCAATCTGGATTGCCCTACTAGGACGATTGTATTTCCAATACAAGGAAAGCCGACGATCAGATTTCAGTGTCAACCGACAAGCGACCTGTTCCTTACGAGTAATTTGGCTACGATCATTAGTACGAGTACGGAGCTTAAGATGGATCAAATTCCTATTGTACGAGACTTTCAGGATGTATTTCAGGATATTAAAGGACTTCCACCGAAAAGAGAAATAGACTTCTGTGTGGAATTAGTACCTGATACATTGCCTATTTCTAAGACTCCATACAGAATGGCACCAACTGAGATGTTAGAATTGAAGAAGCAAGTTCAAGAACTCGAAGATCTAGGATTTGTTCGTCCGAGTACGTCGCCTTGGGGAGCACCAGTTCTGTTTGTAAAGAAGAAGGACGGAACACTTCGACTCTGTATAGACTACAGGGAGTTGAACAAGGTTACGATTAAGAATAGATATCCGTTACCTCGGATAGATGATCTATTCGACCAGTTACAAGGATCTAGGATCTTTTCTAAGATCGATCTGCGTTCAGGATACCACCAGTTGTTAGTTCGACCAGAAGATGTATCGAAGACTGCATTCAGGACAAGATACGGGCATTACGAGTTTCTAGTTATGCCTTTTGGATTGACGAATGCGCCAGCAGTATTTATGGACTTGATGAATAGAGTATTCAGACTATATCTGGATAAGTTCATTATTGTGTTCATTGATGATATACTGATCTACTCAAAGACAGAAGAGGATCACAAGGAGCATTTACAAGTTGCCTTGCAAACACTTCGAGATAGCAAGTTGTATGCAAAGTTCAGCAAGTGTGAGTTTTGGCTACAAGAAGTCAAATTCTTGGGACACGTTATATCTCAGGAAGGTATTTCGGTAGACTCATCTAAGATTGATGCAGTCTTAAGCTGGAACAGACCGACGAATGCGACCGAAGTCAGAAGTTTTCTGGGTTTAGCAGGATATTACCGAAGATTTGTCGAAGGATTCTCCAAGATAGCAGGACCATTGACGAATTTAACAAGAAAGGAGACGAAGTATGAATGGACAGACAAGCATGAGGGTGCATTTCAGGAGTTAAAAGAAAGATTGACTTCTGCACCAGTACTTGCATTACCTAAGAGTGGAGAGAAGTATGTGATCTACAGTGATGCATCGTACCAAGGACTCGGGTGTGTGCTGATGCAAGATGGAAATGTTATCGCATATGGATCAAGACAATTGAAGGTACATGAGAAGAATTATCCCACGCATGATCTGGAATTAGCAGCAATAGTGTTTGCATTGAAAATTTGGAGACACTATCTCTATGGAGAAAAGTTTGACTTATTTTCCGATCATAAGAGCTTGAAGTATTTGTTCTCTCAAAAGGAGTTGAATATGCGACAGCGGAGATGGATGGAGTTACTCAAAGACTATGACTTTTCTTTGCAATACCATCCCGGCAAAGCAAACGTAGTAGCAGATGCTTTGAGCCGTAAACCTCGATTAGTGATCGCTGCATTACTAATTAGAGAATGGAGAGCATTAGAAGTTTTAGCCGAATTTGATCTTCAGCCAGTAGAGCCAATGGAAGGACAACATTTTGGATGTCTTATGATACAACCGACTTTAATCAGTCGTATCATAGAGGCTCAACAGACAGTAGAGGATTTGAAGTTATGGTTCGCCAAGATGTCGGCCAAGGAACCAGAAGTCTGGAGTATAAGTACAGACGGAGCCTTACGATGTAAAGGTAGACTCTGTGTACCTGACGAAGAAAATCTCCGGAAGGAAATATTGGATGAAGCACATAAGTCACGAATGACTATTCACCCCGGAGGTACAAAGATGTACAAGGACTTGAAGAGAAATTTCTGGTGGGAAGGAATGAAGAGAAATGTGGCAGAGTATGTAGCTCAGTGTCTTACTTGTAAACAAGTAAAGGCAGAACATCAGAAACCACCTGGACTTCTACAGCCGTTACCTATTCCTCAATGGAAATGGGAACACATAACCATGGATTTTGTGGTAGGATTGCCGAAGTCACAGCAGAATCACGATGCTATATGGGTAATCGTGGATCGACTTACTAAGACGGCACATTTTATTGCCTATAGCATGACGTACTCAGTAGAACGTTTGAGCCGAATGTATCTACAACATGTTGTACGATTACATGGAGTGCCTGTATCTATTGTGTCAGACCGAGATTCGCGCTTTACTGCAGAATTTTGGAAGAGTCTCCAGACAGCGATGGGAACGACATTGAATTTGAGTTCAGCTTTTCATCCACAGACAGATGGACAGACGGAACGAGTTAATCAAGTGATGGAAGATATGTTACGAGCTTGTGTCATTGATTTTGAGAGTTCTTGGGAGATACACTTACCTCTGATTGAGTTCGCCTATAATAATAGTTATCATTCGAGCATAGATATGGCGCCGTTTGAAGCTTTGTACGGAAGACCTTGCCGATCGCCGCTATGTTGGACCGAAGTCGGAGATAGTCAACTTCTTGGGCCAGAGATGGTACGGGAAACCAGTGAGAAGATTCAAGTCGTACGTGAGAAGATGAAGACAGCCCAGACCAGATACAAGAGTTATGCTGACAAGCGACGCAAAGACTTGGAGTTTGCCGTTGGAGATCACGTATTACTCAAGGTTTCACCTGTTCGAGGAATCATCAGATTTGGTCAGAAAAGGGGCAAGTTATCGCCACGTTTCATCGGACCATTCGAGATTCTGGAGCGTGTTGGAAAAGTTGCTTATCGCCTTGCGTTGCCACCAAAGATGTCAGGAGTGCACAACGTTTTTCACATCAGTATGCTGAGGAAGTGTGTTCACAACCCAGCGCACGAGATCAACTTTGAGGATATCGAGGTCAACAGCGACGTTACGTTCAATGAAGGACCTGTTCGTATTCTAGATCGAGGAATCAAGAAACTCAGGAACAAAGAGATTCCGTTAGTCAAGATTCAGTGGAAGCATCATGATGAAAGAGAAGCTTCGTGGGAACTAGAGTCAGAGATGCGCGAGAAGTTTTCATTTTTGTTTTAGACCTTGTTGCTTTTGATTTCGAGGACGAAATCTTTTGTTGAGTGGTGGATGATGTAATACCCTGTATTTTGGTATTTTAATAAGACCCGGTATTTCATTTCTATACTCGTATAAACTTTCTCTTCCTTTTGGTAAATTTTGATACCAATCGATTGACATATTCCCAATCGATTGACACTTTTTGATACCAATCGATTGATAAGTTATCCCAATCGATTTACATTCTACCGACTAAAAGTGATGACGTGTCAAACTTTCCAATCGATTGCTATTCATCTCAATCGATTGACATTGTTCCAATCGATTGACTACAAATATCTGTTACCAATCGATTGACTGGTGTCTCAATCGATTGACATAACCTGAGAAATGTTTTCTTCTTTCCTTCAGCTTTAAACGCGTGGCACTCCCATACCCCTATATATACTCGTCCATTTGTGGCCTTGGGTCACTTTGGCAGCTTGAGAGAGAGAGATACATACCTCTTGAGTTATACATATATCTATCTATATATCTATATTTCTATATACACACACACACAGACCTTGGCAACTTGAAGAAGAGAAGAACAAGAAAGAAGAAAAAAAAAGAAGGAGGAGACAGAGAGAGGGCTGGACAGAGAAGAGGAGAAAGAGAAAAAGAGTTTGAAGGTTTCAAGCTTTGAAAACACACCCCAAACGCACCCTAGGTGAGTCCTAACTCACTTGGTCCCTTTATATGAAGTTTATGCAAGTTATTATGATGTTTAGATGGGTTAAATGCATGTAGTGCACGTTTATATATGCTGTTTTTACAATCTGCTGGAGAAGACGTAGTTCCAATCGATTGACATGATCTCAATCGATTGACATCAGTTGCATCCCAATCGATTGAATAGGATTTCAATCGATTGACATTGTTCCAATCGATTGACATATTTCTCAATCGATTGACATAACTTTTGTTCCAATCGATTGAACTTTTGTTCCAATCGATTGACATGATCAGTACATAGTTTCCTTTGCCTGTTTATTATATAAGAGGTTTAGTTGTTCGATTTCTAATTCAGAATTCCATTATGCGATTATGGGGTAGACAGGAGAAATGTGACACCAAAGATTTATGGATAATGAATAAAAAGTAATATGAAGACGTGGGTTGACGTGTTGTTTCTGATATGAGTTCGATATCCGTTTCTTTTAATCCGAGTAGTCAGGCCACATTGGGAATTGTCATGTGTCGATGTAGAATGGAACGTAAGTAGGTTTGGTAAGTTCCGGGAATGGTACGTGGATGGATGATTGGTCATGATATGCTCTTAAAAGCGGTGAACCGGACCATGGTTCTTAAAAGCGGTGAGCTGGACCAAGAAGTCTTAAGATAGACTGGATGATCTGTGATATGCTCTTAAAAGCGGTGAACCGGACCATGGTTCTTAAAAGCGGTGAGCTGGGATCACTAGTAGATGACGTTAAGTCGTGGCAATAGATTGATATGCCTTGTTCGAAACGTTATATCCCTGAAATGCGGTGAACAGGACCATTGTTCTTAAAAGCTGGGGACAGACTGACGTGGAGTCCATGACATGCGGTGAACAGGACCATTGTTCTTAAAAGCGATGGACAGAATAAGGGTGTATCCCTAGAGTTAAACGATTGAGTCTGTTCATGACATCTGAATACGTTGAGTTCGGTATTTGAGTAATAAGACGATAAGGGTCGGTTTACAAGAATGAATAGAAGAACAAGATAATGTTATTTTTTAATAAGATGTTAACTCTTGTTTTTATGAGCTTGTGTTTACTTCAGATAACTGGTACCTCGTTAGTTTATGCTCACTCAGCTCTCAGTAAGCTGACGGCCTTTTATTGCCTGGACATTCCCCGTCCAGAATATCCTGCCCCTTGTTTTACAGGTAATGACCAGTACACTGATGAGTGTTATTTAGAGGAAGGCCCCACCGATGACGATTACACCAGGAAGGATTATCCTTATGCCAGTTGAAGACTGAAGATGTTATAATTAGATTTAATTTCAGTTGTTCTGTTAAACTTTTGTTAATGGGTACTTGGGCATTTGTTGTCTTCAGACCTGTTGTGATCCTGTGGACCATACTCTGATATTTTGTAATAGTTAACACTGTGTGTTATTCTCAGTTGGTTACTGTTGCTTTTCTTTTGGACTAGTACTGTGTGGTGTGGATTATTAGTGACTTTCACCTGTCATTCCTTATGGACCCATAAAGGAAATTTATTTTTCTCTATTTATGCTGCTCCGGGGCGTGACAGATCTGGTCCTTAAGACCATCAATCAGTCCACAAGAGTGAGCCATGGAATGTTGGGGCCAAACTGGGAAGGCCCATATCTAGTTACTCAGATAAACCGCCCAGGAACCTATTTGTTACAAACTCTGGACGGACGTGATCTATCTCACCCTTGGAATGTGCAACACCTCCGCAAGTACCGTCAGTAACAGTTAGTCACGGGTGGATTAACACTAGTTAGGATACTTGTAGCTCTATTTGAGCAGTTATTATGATTTTGCGAAGAGCAATAAAACGGTTCCTACGCTGCAACCCTTCTCAGTATTTTGTGCACAAAGACCTCGGGCTAACACCCGAGGCAAAAGACCTTGGCTCAAAACCAAGGCATAAAGACCTCGAGCTTACACCCGAGGCAAAAGACCTTGGCTCAAAACCAAGGCACAAAGACCTCGGGCCTAACCCAGAGGCAACGGCTTCGCTTAGGCCCAACCAGCGACGGGGGCAAACCCCCTAGGTGGCTGATGATGGCAAGCCTCAAATAACCCTGCAACCACCCATGTTCCAAGTCGGTTTCCTATGGTCCCTACCTTCCTAGACACCCGCCTTAGCAAAATGTTGGGGGGAGGGGGCAGGGGGATACACAAAACTCAAAAAAGGAAATTACATCGGTCATTAACAGGGCTTGGAATCCTAACATTCCTAAGTACCTACAGAGGCCAGAGAAAAATTGTCCGGTCAGTAAAACAGGATAAATTCCTATAATACACCGAACAGGGCCTTCAAACAGGTCAAGAAGACCAGTTGTTCTACCGGTTATGATCCAAAACCATTTGCTAAGGCAAGGAGTTAAAGAATGGTCAGCTAAAAATAAAAACCGGCCGGGGATTGGCAAACTCAGGCACACAAAGTACAGAAATAGTAAACAATTGATGGAAAAGTGGCCTCCAAGGGCATTTTCATTAAATACAAAAATTGTACAGTGCTGGGGGGCAGTTATAGTAGCCTCCCCAAAAACAAAGGAAAAATTGCAGGCCGGGGACTAAGTGTCGTCCACCACGACCACATTCTCCGTTGTCCCAGCCTCTTCCTCTAAGTCAGCTCCTCCTCCCGGGACGGAGCCCCCGCCCAGGGCAGCCTCCTCAGCAAGGCCAGCATCAGCGACTTGGCCCTCGACCGCAGCAGGACCTACATCCCAGAAGTCCGAATCAATCCCCTCGTAAGATGAGATGTCCCACTCGGGTGATCCCGGGATAGTCTGCGCTTCAAATCTTCAAAGCCCTGGAAGAAGCCATCATCAAAAGCTTCCTCCCGGCCCCCGCCGCTGTCGCCTCTGCCAGCGCCTTCTCCCGTGCCTCTGCCGCCGCTGCGCTGGCCCGAGTGGCCTCTAGGTCGACCAGGGCTGTAGCCAGCTCAGCTTGAGCAATGCCAAGGCTCAAGGCCAAACCTTTGACCTTCTCCTTCTCCATGGCCACAGCGGTCTCCCTAGCCTCTAAGGCCGCTCGCTCCTCAGAGAGAGCGGTTTCAGCAGCAGTGGCCCTCCTAGCCAAAGAAGGTAGGAAGGACTCGGCCCCACCTACCATGCATCCAACCTGCGAGAAGTGAAAACCGACCGGTCAATAAACATGTACAGTTAACAAAATAAGTGAAGAAAAAGAAATAGAAGCGGGAAAACTCACCATGTAAGAGAGGCTGTACAGCCAGCTCTGGAAGACCTCAGGAGACATGTTTGAACACGCCTCCACTTGACTAGGGAGCAGACCGGGTTTCACCCGCTCCCTGATCTAGGCCGAGGCAGCCATCAGGGCCACGGCCGGTACCCCCGCCCGAGGGGCGGTCTCTTCAACCACCACCACGTGGGGCATTGAGGTCCCCACGGGCTCCAGATGGTTTGCTACTCCATGCCGGAGTCGCCTCAACGGGTGCTCGCCACTCAGGGCCTCGGTAGCGGGCCTTTTCCCTTGTGCCACCGCCATCCGGGCGGCAGCAGCAGCAGGGGTAACAGCCTGTCTCTCCCTCAATTGCTCCATGTTTCTCTTTGGAACCATCTCTAGACAAAAAGAAAATTGAACAATTAACAACCAATAAAGGAGACGGGGAAGGATGACCGCGGGAGACGTCAGAGTACGAACACTTACCAGGGAGAATTACAGGGAATACAGGAGCTTCGGTGGCCTGAGCTGGGTCATCAGTAGCTCAGAAGTCGCCGGTCCGAGTCAATATGTTCCAGATGTTTATTGGCCGATCTGCCAAACTCCTGATCTTGGCCTGGCACTCGTCGAGAATGCTCGGCGGACTGGTTGATCCCTCTGCAAAGCAAAGTACAAAGTGGTTAGTCTCAGAAATTGGAGCAAAATAAAGAAGAAAGCAAAAAGAGAAAGACCGGATTGGCTTACCCCTCAACTCTCCAGCCCAGGAAGTCCTCATCTGGATCCCAAGGGCCGGCTCGCAGAGCCCAAGGGTGGACACTTGGAAGAACCTATTCTTCCACCCTTTGTTGTTGCTCGGGTAGTTAACTAAGATCTTCCTCCCCTGATGAGCCCCGAGAGAAAAGAACCCGGTCTCCCCATGTACGGGGAACGGTCAGTGCATCCAGAGGAACTCCTGGATGGAGAGTTCGTATCCAAAAACTTGGGGCCATAGGGAGATGGACCCCATGAGGAATCTCCAACCGTTCGGGGCCAACTGGCCCGGGGCAATCCCCAAGTATATCAGGACGTCCCGAGCGACTGGATGGAGTGGGATGCGGAACCCAGCCATGAGGATGTCCTCATATAGGGTAGTGAAACCCCGCTGGTAGATTTGGGCCCCACCGACATTTACGGCCAAAGAGCAGTGGTCAGGAAGGTCGTACCTATCCCTAATGCGCCCGAGATCTTCAGTACGCAGGGTGGACGGGATGAATTCGGTGGAGAAGGCTACCTCGAGTTCGGGTTCCCCTAGTGTTTCATCACCTGAACCCCGGGAAATGGAAGCAAGGGGGGCTTCCTGGTCCGACTCGTTGTCGGAGAGACTGATCAGGATTCTGCCCTTACAATGATGATCGGAGGGGGACGCGGACGACAGACTCAGACTTGTGTCCGGCACCTCTGACATAGACTGCTCATCCTCCGACCGGGAGGACGAGTCAAAACCAGAGTGGCACATCCTTGGGGTATCGGTGACTGAGCCAGGAAGAAGAGGACGACCAAGGTATGGATCAAGAACTTTGAGTCTGATATACAAAGGGGGCAGGATCGCTAACCTAAAAGGCAAAGAATAAATGGCCCTTAGCACAAGGCGACACTCTCTCAAGATTATCCTGGGAATACCCATTCGGTTCAACTGCCCTAAGGTGCCTCCTGATTGGAAGAAAGAACAGAACCTAATAAAGAAAAAATCTCACTCTCGTTCTAACCTAAGTGGGTTGGCTCTCTCCAGCCTCGCTTAAAAAATAAGAGAAAAGGGGAAAGAGAAGGAAAAGAGTGATGAACTGAAGCTGGAAAGGAAAGACTTACAAAGTTTAGCGCAGAAAAGGGATCGGGAATCTTGCTCGGGATCTTGTTCTCTCTTAAACCGCTCGGTAATCTATGTCTTTGCAGCAAAGAGCTGAAGAAATGGACAAGTATCCTTTATATAGGAACCACGGACGGTTCAGATCAAAACAGATCCAACGGCTCATACGCTTTCCCGCCTAAAGTGGCTGACAGTTGTCGCCTCGGGCACGCGAAGCGTCACCTCAAAAGGTGTGCGCATTAAATGTATGACGAGACGGTTCGATTACCACGTAAACGGCCCGGTTACTTCCACGCTGGCATCGTTGGATCCTGACCAGGCTAGTGACCAGCTGACACGTGGTAGAGGTAGGACACGGGACCACAGGGCCACCGCTCGGTCCATACCCCGGATGACCACTACGACCGGTCCCACCCCGGGTAGAGTCCCGACCTCTTACCGGACGGTTCCTCAGAAGCAGTCTTAAATTTCAAACTTCATCCGATGGGACATCACATCAACTTCGAAAATGGGGGGTAGCTGATACGTCCAGAAATATTCTGCTAAAGCCAAACCGCCATGTCAGCAGCGAAGGACCTGAACTATCCGGAATGGGCGCTTGTGGCCCACCAATCCCGAGATCTTTCGACTGTTATCGCAAGGGTACGCGCATAGCTCGGGCATGCAGCGCAGCAGCTCTCCACGATGTGCAGTTTGACAACCAAGCCGCTCAGCAGTTTCCTAAATCAATCAGAAGACTAATGGAAAGTGTAAATAGTTTCCTAAGCCATTTAGGAAACCTCCCATGATTTATGCTCATCAAATTGTGATTAGATTGAGCTACCTTACCTAATTAGTTGCCTTGTGCGGGTGGTCTCTTGCACTAATAAAAGGGGCCACTCACCCCCATTAAGGGGGATCGCAATCTTCACCTAGAGAATATCATTTTATACTAATTTCATACGCATACACCTGGCCGGTATTACTGGTAGTGTCGCCCAACTATTGGCTTACCAGGCCCACCGGTGATCTGCTAGTGAATCGCACTGACGCACCCGTGGACGTAGGTCACCTCATTAACGGGGCCGAATCACATACAATTGGTTGTGTTACAATATCTCTCTCTGAATCTCTCTTACCAATTTTCGGCATTATCACTACCATTTGAAAAAAGTGATTTTTTAAAAATAAAGAGGTTTTTAAAGTTACAACCATTTAACCACAAATTACATTATTTTGACATCAAAAGTAATGCTAAAGTGTTGTCACTTGAATGTATGATGTATCCTAAACCACCAAGATATGTCATCAAAGATCTCGTACATATGTAAGAATAGATGAACCATAATGTTAAAGACAATTCTTCAATATAATGTAATTTTAGTTGTATCATACAACCAATATGAAGGTCCTAATCTATAATAACAATGTACCATTAGTTTTAATTTCGTAATAATATAAATATATACATTTTGTAATAATGAGTAGTAACTTCTTCTTTTTTTTCGATAGTGAATAGTAACTTCTTTAAGGTGTTATTATGTGGTGGTAATGTATCATTTGATAATAATTTATTAAGGTGTCATTTTATATCTTATTATATAGTAATTAAGTTCAATGATGTATAACTATTTCTCAAGCGACCAATTGCATGATTGTATGAAAGAAGGTCCTGTGTTAATTAGTACTTTTTGGGAACAAGGCAGCCCAAACTATTTGCCTTCTTGTAATACTTCAAATTGGATTGGCATTTGGTCATGAGATGGCATGGATTTATATCCGTTCAAATTGTGGGGTCCACAGAACTATAACATGTCATGAGTTACTGAAACTGTTAGAACAGCCATCCCACCGGATAGTAACATGCATTATGGTTTCCAATAAACTGTTTGGGAATTGTTGTTTCAATTGATAATTAGCTATAGCTATGCATCCTATATAACATTTTAGGGATGTAACAAAATTAGAAAAAGATTACAACCCAAGAGAGATGCGAAAATTCTCTCACAACTAGCTAGTAGCTAAGTGTTACCAAGTAAGGCTCCCTTCTTTTCTTTTTTTTTTTTGGATGGAAGTAAGGCTCCCTTTAATTTGGCAAAGTTGCTATTTTAACTTCTAAGATAAAATAATTAGTTAAGTTAAAGTGTTATGTGTTCTAACACACTAGTTACATGGCTAGTCATTTTAATATTTGACTTTTTAACTAGACAAACTTGTCAAGCCAAGAATGACTCTCTATATTCTCTCTCCAAATCTCAACCTTTAGATCTTTTATATTATTTAATTGACACAAAATCTGAACCATAAAAAATACAATAAAATAAGTTGAATAGATAAAATAAAGAGCACTTCCAAAATTGTAGATTAAATAGTAGATTGCTAAAATAAATTTCAATTAAAGTAGCTAGTTATAAACCAATTTCCTCCTAGAGATGCTCTTACAATGCTGCCCAAGGTAAAAACAGTAACATATCATCAAATAAAATTTGTTTTTGCAAGGATAGTAACACGTCAATGTCACAAAAAATTGAAAAATTATGGCAGTTTCATATGCTAGTAGCCTTTACATTACTGCTCAAGTAAAAACAGTAATATATCGTCATGATTAGTGACATTGTTTTGCACAAAAAACAAAGTAGCATATCGTCGACGGTAACATTGCTTCAAATTAACCAATTAATCGCAAAATTATGGCTAATTTATAGATGTTCCTGCCTTTACAATACTACCCAAAGTAAAGACAGTAACATATCATCAAATAAAAAAAAATTTCAAGGATAGTAAAATGTCACTGTCCCAAAGATAGTGACATTACGTTATATTGATCGGCAGTGCATGATTTTTTATTTTTTTTTCATTTTTTTCAGTCACTATGGATCTTGTTTGATATATCTTTTCTTCTAGATTACAGATATGTAAATTTTATTCAAAATGGAGTTGTGGTTTGAAATTATGGTATTTTAAAGTTTGAAAAAAAAAACTACATTGAATAATGTGTTGAGGTGGCAAATAGCATGTTCTACGTATGTGAAATGAGGGTAAATATGTCAATAACCTTATTTTCTGTTTAAAAATAAAATGAATGCCAAACAATTCAAAAACTCACGTCCTAATCACTTGACAAAAAAAACAGCTAAACTATTCTCATATTATAGTCCCTATTAAGGACTTTTAATTAATTATCCCTTTATTTTAATGAATACCTATGTATATATCACGTGTGTATATGCTTGGAGGGTAAAAGGTTCAATAAATTAATCTATAATTAGGAATTATAGATATGAAAATATTATGGAAGGACCTAATCCAAAAAGTGAGGTAAAATAGAACTTATCACTATATTTTTATAAAAACTGAGGTATCTAAACTTCATACACTTATTATTTACTTTTAATTTAGATGGAGGTGGAAACATTCAACCCTTTATTTATCGGAATCAATAGGTCGTTTCTTTGTGAAAATGAAATATAAACTAGTTTTCCTAAAGACTGGAATTAACCTTCGCTAAAGACAAGATTTTCCAATGAATTGATATAAATTGAACTAAATATCATTTTTCTATTTCGAGGGAACCTTTTCTTTGCTTTTCTTTTCTTTTCTTTTTTCTTTTTATTATTATTATTTTTTTTTATAGATAAGTTGGTGCAGATGCGGATTTACTATCAGACAGGGGCTGTGTTGGAGAATTTTTAAAATAAGGGCAAATGAAATTGGAAACTTGTTTTGTAGTCATACGATTGAGATCTTAAGGGGGATGAATTATTATTTATTGCGTGCGAGAAGCACCATATAATTTCCCTTATATTTTAAACACCCATTTGTGGAAGCAGTGTATATGCATACACGATTAAATATATGTACAAGCACCCATTCATTAGAATGGTGCTGAAGACTCTTTCGGTAATTCACCAAGTGGTGCTTACCCATTTGACTTCTTGTGGATACATATATCTAATTGATGAGGCACCTTTTGATTTTCACTAGATGCCATAAGCAATTGCAAATGTGATTCGGTTCCATGAATTGGTTCCAAATTTGATCGGCACAATGGGAATGGGTGCTTAAGCATCTGTTCATCTCTATAAATGGAACATGTACGAAAACATATGAAGTGTGTGTGAATCATTTCTGAAGGAAAACAAGTTTTTGATATACAATTACTCTCTGCCTTTTTTCACTTTGTAAAAATCGAGTCTTCTGTATTTTGTTAACTGCAGTAACAGAATACAGATTTGGTTGAACAATATCAGTGATAATTCAAGGCTGTCTTCAATAGTGCATTTTGCAGACAGTGATTGCTTCATAGTATCTTGAATACAAACTCGCGGAATACCCAGTTGCACACCGATTACAATATCTGGTGGGGGCGAATATTGTATTTAGGAAAGTGTCCAGTACACGCTTTGAAGATCTATTCAGTGACTTTTTGAAGAATTTCCGCCAACCGGAGGACGCCTTAGTTTCAACAGGCTGAAGCCCCTCCAAAGTTTTGGAAACTTTTGAACATATTCTAGAAAAAAAAAAAAACTGTCTTTTATAAAGTTGTAGAAAGTCCCATATTTTAGGAGTTTATGTGTTAATTTTTAGAGTTAATTAGTATTAAATCCAAGTTACTATATGTTTATTGGAATAGACCCAACCCACAAAATAATTTGGTGATAGGTCCATTAATTCATTTATGACTAACCTACCCCTAAAAATCCTGCACACCCAATTCATTTCTCCTTCAAACACTCTACTCTCAGTTACGCCCCTCCATTCACGGCGATTTCAGCGACACCCCACGATCACTCCGACAATCTCGTATTTTTTAAATTTCAAACCCAATTTCGTTTGATTTTCATCATCCCTTCTCACAATAGCATACCAAATCAAACCTCCATCGTCGCCGACCAATTTTCTCCGGCAAATCTTCGCCGATCTCGATCTCAATCTCGTTCTTGCTCATACTCTCCATCTCTCACAGCAATGTTGATGAATGTTGGAACGCCTCTCTTTGAGATGGACAGTTTGAGATGCGCGTGCCTTGCTTCGATCCTTGGGACTTTTGTCATAAGCTCTTCATTTCGTGGTGATGCATCCATAGATAATCAAGCATATGTTGACATTTCATGGACAAGTGTCGGCTAAAGGTGATGATGAACAAGTGTGTAATTGATTCACTCACTTTCTTACACTGCATCTTGCTCTGGTTTGTGGTCAATATATTGAATCAAGAAGCTTTCACTCTCGCATTTCGCTTCTTCTTTCCTCCTTTGTCTTTTTTTAGGTCTTTGGGTTCCCTTCTCTATCTCTCTCTCTAAAACTGTGCCTATGTAGATCTGACTTTATAGCTCATTTTGGTTCAAATTGACAGGGTAAAATTAACCACCACAAGAAGTTGACTGAAGTTTTAAGTAATTTTTTACTTAGATTAAAAATTTTCCACTCACTCTCTCTCTCTCTCTCTCATAAAATTTCACACAGAAAAAGTAGTGTGATTGTTGAGAATTAAAATTCACCCCATTTTCAAAATGTACAAGCACAAAGTGATTTTGTGGGTGTAAATTTTCTCACCGACCTATGTACATTTTGAAGATGGACAAATGTCACGAACCTGTCAAATTTCACACACATATGTAATTTGCTTCTTTTTTATCATGGACAAATGTTAGTGAGAAATTTAACACTAACAAGTACAAAATTCACACGTGTGTTAAATTCAGGTCTTTTGGAGATTATGCATACATCATATAAGAAAAAAGCCTGTAATGTGTGTGAAATTTCATACTCATATTCATCCCCATTCATAAAAATCATGTATAGCAGAACGAAATTTAACAGCCACAAACTTCACTTTGCAGTTGATTCGTAAGACTTATCTAGTGTGTAATTTCACACTCATTTTTGAACGGACACATTTGAATGAGAAATTTAACACTCGCATTATTCACATTGCACATGGATTCTAATATTTGTGAACTTTGTCAATCATTTGTGATAAAAGTGTGTTAAATTCTCACATGTGTAAAATTTGGGTCTTTTGGTGAATATGGATACATCATATAAGAAAAAATTCTGTAATGTGTATGAAATTTCATACAAAAACAAGTGTAACATTTCACACTAGTGAGCCGCTTGCAGTGTAAAATTTCACACTAATAAACCAGTTGCAGTGTAAAAATGAACTAGTTGCAGTGTAAAATTCAATACTCGCATAAATGTATGGTGCATAGTTACAACTTAATATGTTATGTGATCAACGATTATTGGTAGAACATACAAAAGTGGGATACCCACATAAAAATGGCGTTAGAAATATTCAAAAGATAAATGTACAAGGCTTAAGTTATGGGATTTTATTTCCATATATTTGATATGCAAATCAATGGGATCTTTAAAACAGATTTATTTCCATATATATATATATATATATAAATTTCTATATATATGCATGTGTATATGTATAGGGGTAAAAAAGTCACTAAAACTATCTATAATTGGGGATTGTGGACTAATCTCTAAAAATATTTACCTAACTTGGACCTTTTGATATAAAGATATTATTGATGGGCCTATTTCAAAATAGTTAAGTAAAATGGGACTTTTCACCAAATTTTTCTAATTTTTATAGCTCTAGCATATATATTGGAAATATATATATATATATATATATATAATCCCAATCCCACCTTAGTTTGAAAAAAAATGTACTCTAGTTTGGATTGCAGTACACATATTGCAATAACAATTACAATCCTATCCATCCTATACCATGAGCCAAACCCTAGGTTTTTTTTGTAAAGAGCAACTGAACGAATATTGACTCAATTGGAATCCAATATTTTGATGTCGAATGCAATAGAAATAAAGAGAAAGAAGAAGGAGAGGAAATAAAAAACACACTCAAGAAAAATCTCAGAACTTTATTAATCTCCAACTGTGTAATACATCATAGTACCACTTCATTTGTAATAAACTAAAGACTCTCAATTAGGACACTTTCCTAAGTGACAACCTTCCTAAAACATAAATATTCTAAAAGATAATTATTGCATATAAAATACTTTCTAAAATAAGTAAATAAACAAAATTAGCTAATTACCTTTGGAACAAAATACCCTCCTTTGTGGCTTCCAAATAAGAAAGTTCTTTTCCAATCACTTAAGTGATATTCCATTAATTCTCTCCCACTGAAAAGAACTCGACTCTGTCGAGTTAGGAGCGTGGCCTAAAAGTCCATCAGAAGGAAGAATCCGGCTTCGACGGTAAGAGAAAAATCGTCGATTAATAACCGGAATAATCATAGCACAACGTTTTTGACCGGTACCAAAAGCTTCAGTATTTTCATTAGAGAGGTTCTCAATAGGAAGTGATTCGACAATATCAATTATGGGATCCTCGGAATTTGAAATTGAATTAGGATTCTCATCTTGGACTTAAGTAATGGATGTAATACCCGCTTTTTGATGTGCTTTTCTGTGCCTTTATATATAAATGAGATTCAATTGTATTGCCTTAACCTTTTTTCATAAAATTTTTCTCAATTAATTGCCACGTTTTCCCAATCGATTGCTTCAATTATTGTCCCAATCGATTGTTCCTTGGTCCAATCAATTGCCACCTGACTGGCTTAGACCAATCGAATGACATGGAAATATCTATAATCAATTTATTGGCACTTATCACAATCGATTGGCATCAGTAGAACTTGAGCTCTAAGTTTGCACAGGGTGATGACACTTGTCCCTCCCTTTGCCTATATATATTGGATGAAAAAATATATTTTTGTGCTGGTTGGAATGCTTTTAGAGATAGTGTGAGAGTTTTTATACATATATAAATACATATATATACAGTTATTATATACACACAACCATATATATACACATACACACACTTTCAGAACCATTAGAGAAGAAGAAGAAGAAGAAGAAGGAAATAGAAAAGGTGAAAGGAAAAGAGAAAGAAAGACATAGAAGGAGAGAGAGAGAGAGAGAGAGAGAGAGAGAGTGTGTGTAAAGCCACCATTGAAAGTTTCCAAGCTTTCCAACACTCACTCACACACCGTCCACACCTACGTGAGTGTAAAACTTACACGGTAGCATTTTTAGGGTGTTTATTTTTTTTTACATGTTTTCAAAAGAAGGAAAGACGCATAATGCGTTTTTCGAATTTTAGTTCTGGACTGCCTATTCTTGGGATGAAGACGCAATTCTAATCGATTGGAATGTTTTCCAATCTGTTGGCATTATTTATGATCCAATCAATTGGTATGATTGTTCAATCGATTGGTATAGGTTCTAATCCAATCGATTGGTTGGTTTACCAATCGATCAGTAAGTTTTGCAATCGATTGTTAGGGTCTTTGATCCAATCGATTAGACCTCTTTCCCAATCAATTGTTACTTACAAAATGTTGATACTTTTTATTCATTCATATTATGAACTATTTAATTGTTATACGATGTGCCACACTTTACATATGTGATCGGCGACGAATAGTTGCCATTTATAGTTCTAAAAATACGCTTTGTTAGCACATTTCATGTAGTTATTAGGTGATTTTTAATAAGTATTCTATATTTTGTAGGTTTTGGAGCTTTAATATGAAAATGCACAAAAATCCAATGATTAGTGGCTTTGGAAGTCATTATGGGCTCAAACAATGATTCCGGTGAAAGCTGAATGCAGTAGTAGTCTTGGAAAATTGTATTTTTGACAAATAATACTTTGGATTTGAGAAATTTCTCCAGAGATATAAAATGTAGATCTTCGAGTTACGGACGCGTGGCTTCAAACGGCGAGTCAATCCGAGTTCCGAGCAAAAAGTTATCGTAATTCTACGAAAGTCGCGCAGTGCAGCGAAAAGGACCTCGCGCGAGCGGGTCGCGCGAGCGACCTTTGAAAAAACCAAAAATGCGTATTTTATTAAATTAAAGTGCCCAGCGAAGGTGGTTTGTGCATATGACGTCCAGATTACAAAATATAGCAGTTTTAGTGCGATTTGGCTTAGGAAAGCTTCCTAAATCCTTCCAAACTCTATATAAATCCTATTCTAAATCAAATTGAAGGTTACAAATCATTACACATCATTATACACATCAATATACAGCCATATTATACATTATTTTCAGCCATTGAAGAGAGAAAAGCAAGGAGAAGAAGAAGAAGACCAAGGATTCCCATGGCCTCCTCCATCAACCTCTTGCCGTTCATCAATTCTATGGCCAACTAAACTCTAGATCTAGGGTTTCAATGAAACCCTAGCCAAGTAATAGGGTTTTATTTATGTATTTCTTTTAGTTTTATTATGTATGGATGATGATTACATGTTTAGAGGATTTTTTATAATAAAATCGTACTTCTATTGATTAAATCGTTACTTTCAAAGTTTATTCTTGTCTTAAATCTATTTTGACTGTGATGTGCTCAATGATCTATATTTGCTGTGCTTGTATAGATTGTTTACATGTAATGGTGCTTTATTGATTTGTGCTATCAAGTATCCGAATAGTCCATGCCTAGGTTAGACGGATTAGATCACAACCCTAGTTTAGTGTGGGATAATTCGTGCTAACCGCAGATAGATTATGTTGGTGCTTGAACCATGATTATCTTCTTGTAGGAGGAATTGGGCTTGTAGCTACAATTCCCCATTATCATCCAACGTAATAAACTAAAGTAATTCATAAATATTCCTATTATGAAGCTAGTGGTGGATTTGCAATCCTAGGTTTCCTTAAACATTATTTAAAAACTATTATTTAAATTGCTTTCATAGTTTAGATTTATTTTTATGTTCTTAGTTTAATTCAAATTAAAATCAAATCCGTTTCCTTAATTAACTAAAATTAGGTTTTAAAATTAAGTCGCTGTAGTAAATCAATCTCTGTGGGTTCGACCTTTACTTTCACACTACAAATCTTTAGAAAAGTAAAGAATACTTTTTATATCTTGATTCTGACAACATCAATTTTTGGCGCCGTTGCCGGGGATTGCAAATTACTACCTTTAGTTTTAAAATCTTAGTTTAATTAATTCGTAAATATTATATTAGGTTTTCTTTTATTTATTATTATTTTTATTTTTTATTTTTTTTATTTTTTCATTTTTGCTTTGAGTTACTAACTTTTTATTTTATTTTGTAGTTTCCGAGTGGATTAGCTAAGCACACCAAAGGAGCTTACGCGAAAAAAATATAAATAAAATAAAATAAATTGCTTCTTGTGAAATTCGCTTTAAACCACTGTAAGTCAGGGCGCTGTGACGCACTATTTGCATTAGTTTAGGGTTAATTGCACTGCATTAGCTAGGAAACCCGGGGCGCTGGGCTTGACGCGGTCATTGCATTACAGGATAATATTCATGCATCATAGTAGTTATGTGCCTGTTGCCCTATTTGCGTGATTGCTATTTGTTTATTTTGTTTAGTTAGTCATTTTAGTTTCTTTTCCTTTGTTTTAGTTTATGTTAGGTACACGTTCAAATAAACCAGAATTACAACCTTTCGACTCTGAACTTGAACGCACCCTAAGAGTTAATAAGTCTTCAAACTTAACTTCTAGAACAAGGTTTTTAATAGACGACGATTTGACACCAAAACCAACGTCTTTATTTGAGTCCGAAATACGTAGTACTCTTACAACACAAAAGAAACCACGCTTTCATAACATAGAACCGATTAAAATGGCTGACGGAAACAACGGAAATAATATGAATAATCTTAATATACCGCCACCTCCTCCGCTTAAAGATTACTTTATTCCTACGACTCACACGCCACAAACATGTATTGATTTACCGGAGGCGACGGCATCTCACTTTGAGATAAAGTCGTCTACGATCTCGCTACTTCCGTCTTTCCATGGCCGTCTAAATGAAGATCCATATCAACACTTAGGAGATTTTCAGGATATATGCTCTACATTAAAAATCCAAAATTTCACTGATGATGAACTAAAATTGCGGCTCTTTCCATTCTCGTTAAAAGATAAAGCTAAATATTGGCTCCAATCTTTGGAGCCAAACACAATTAGAACATGGGAAGACTTACACACCGCATTTCTACAAAAGTTTTTCCCTATTATGCGTACGAATCAGATAAGGAAATCCATAACAAACTTTGTGATGCAAGATGGGGAATCACTTTACGACACGTGGGAAAAATTTAAAGAATTATTACGCTCGTGTCCACATCATCAAGTTCCTAAGTGGCAGTTAGTACAAGTCTTTTACGAGGGACTTATTCCCTCAGTCCGTAATACTGTCGACGCCGTTTGTGCGGGTACCTTCCTACACAAAAGCGCCGACGAGGCCTGGAAAATTTTTGAAACATTAAGCGAGAACTCGATGCATCAGGCTGTGACGGTACGTTTTGAGGGATACCTTCAACCTAAGCGAGAGGTAAAGTTCGAGTCAAGTCATTCAATTGAAATAAAAGAACTATCTAAAAAACTTGACCGACTTTTAACAATGAACCAAACGACAGCCTCACCAGCTCATGAAATTTGTGCATTATGTTCCGATCCGTCACATTCTATCCTTGCATGTCCATCGGCATCTCAGTTCCCCGAATTTGTGGAGCAACACGTAAATGCTATGCAACAATTCCCACAAAATAATTATACGCCTAGGTCGAATAATTTTCCTAACACTTATCGACCCCAATTTCAACAAAATCAATACCAACACCCTCCTCCTAATCCTAACCCCCCAAGGACTAACGCTTTTGAGGAGACGGTGTTGGCTTCCCTTAAGAATATTGAAACTCAAGTCCAAGCACAAGCACAAATAGTGCACTCTCATACACAATCCATTGCGAAGCTTGAATCCCAAATGGGACAAATAGCTACTGCGGTGAGTCGTAGAAACGAGGGGAAGTTGCCTGCGCAAACTATTCAAAATCCTAAGGGACAATATGAGATTAAGGGGTCAAGTGAACAAGTAAACGCAGTATCGACTAGGACGACTATTCGGGAAGACGAAGTTTTTAAGATTCCGGATCAAAATGACATTAACTTGAATAAGGAGGGTGAGGAGAGTAGAATTCAAAAAGATAAAGAACCGGTCCTAACTAATTACATTCCAAAGTTACCTTTTCCACCTAATGTTGAGGAACCGTCTAATCTTACAAAGAAAAAGTCGAAAGTTGAGGATATACTCGAGGTGTTTAAACAAGTTAAAATAAATATTCCATTCCTCGATGCTATCAAGCAAATTCCCGCTTATGCTAAATGTCTTAAAGACCTTTGTACACAAAAGCGCAAAATACGCAGTCACACTCCGAAAAAGGTATTCCTCACGGAAAAAGTAAGTTCAATTTTCCAACACGCTCCTCCAAAGTATAAGGATCCCTGTACGCCTACGATTTCATGTGTCATAGGTGACACTATCATTCATCGGGCTCTCCTTGACTTAGGAGCTAGTGTTAACCTCTTACCTTATCATGTCTATAAACAACTAGGTCTAGGTGAACTTAAGCCCACGGCCGCTACTATTCAATTAGCGGATCGTTCTGTCAAAATACCTAGGGGAATCGTTGAAGATGTCCTAGTAAAAGTTGATCAATGTTTCTATCCCGTTGATTTTATGGTCCTTGACACCGAACCGGTGCTAGATGCTAGAAAATACACTCCTGTTATTCTTGGTCGTCCATTCTTAGCCACGGCCAACGCACGTGTCAATTGTCGAACAGGGGTAATGAAAGTGTCGTTCGGGAACTTGAAATTAAAATTAAATGTTTTTAATGCGGCTGATCAACCTCCAAAGGACGATGAATACTTAAGTGTTGAGGGTAATGTGGTTAGAAGAACTGTTGAACCTAATAAAATAATAAATAGCAATGAAGGGAATACTACGGTGAGTGATGAGCGGATGAATTTGAATACAACAGACTCTAACGATGAATTTACTCGAAAGGTGAAAAATCGAATTGAATATAATCAGGATGAACCGTCGATTGAATTAATTCGAAGCGACATGCTTTCAACTTACCATCGAACTCTTCCTGACATCTTAAAGGGTTCACAGTCCGAGTTACGGCCTCCATGAGTCTTGAGCTAGAATGGTCTAGCTGAAGACGTAAAAGATAGCGCTTCTTGGGAGGCAACCCAAGCTTTATTTCATCCGTTGATCTTGTTTTTGGTCATTTTTTGGGTCTTTTTGAGTCAGTTGTGGTCTCTTTGAATAGGTTTGGGGGTTGGAGTGGAGTTTTTTTTTTTAATTTATATACATAAAATAAGTGAAACAAGAGAAAATACCATTCTCGCTACGTCGCTCGTGCGAAACTGTGCCTTAGTGAAATTTTTTATTATTGTTTTATGAGCTCTCAGGAACTGCTCGCGCCTGATCTCGCGGGCGCGAGGCAGTCTCGCTCGCGCGAGATTTATTAAAAAAAAAAAAAACCACCTCGCTGGGGATTCGCGCGCGCGACGGCCGCTGGTGCGGACCGCTCGCGCGACCCCCTATTTCTGCATTTTCTTCTTTTGTTTTCTTATATCTTCCTCCCACACCTGTCACATAATTTTTACTTTTCTGTTTTTGTTTCTTAGGTACTTTTAGATCGAGTCTTTGATTGTTTTCATAATTCTGGTTATGTTTTATTTCCTTTTATAGTTTATTTTCATGTTGTCTTCATAGTTTTGTTTCTTCTTATAGTTTATTTAGTTTCGTTTAGCTTAGTTATAATTCTTTTAGCTGTTTTTATTATTTTGTTTGTTTGATTTTCTTTTGTTAAGAAGTAACAGGTAACATTGAACTTTATTGTCATATTCCTTTGTGTTAACCTGTTCTGTGTTTGCCGAGATCGAGGTATTATCGTTCCTTTCTTAAGTACTCTCATTTCTTTTATTTTATTGTTTCATTGGGGACAATGAAAGGTTTAGGTTTGGGGGTATGCACACACATGCACATTTTATGCACCGATTTTTAAAATTTTTTTGATACTTATGCTTAAATAAACGATGTTACCGACGTTTTTGCAATATAAATTTGATACTTCTTGTTATATAACTATGATTGTTATAGAATGGTAAACAAGAGAAGATGTAATTAAATATTTGCTAAAGTCATGATGCGACGTTTTAAGATATGTATCATTCAAATCGTAGTTTTATATCATAAATTTGCACACAAACCTATGCACTGCACGTAGTTGCTTGAATACATGTCTGATGTGAACTATAATATAATTCGGATTTCTAGATAACACAAGGTGGAGACTAGACCCGGTGAGCTTTTGAGCCTATCTTTTCTTTTTAGAGGGTTATAAGTACATTATGTGTTTGTCGAATTTCATTGAAATATCGCATTAACTCGTTGTTTAGTTTCATTATTCTTGTTTTGGTTGATAGTCAAGTTAAAATATTTGCTACCATGCTAAATAATCTTCCGTCGTACATGTTGAAGAACCATATGACCATAGGACATGATTATAGGCCCTCTTTGTTTATTACCGACCGATAAATGATAAAAATTTCCTTAGTTCGCCCTTTGAGCCGTTAAAATGCCATTTCTTTCTTTAATTACCATTATCCTTGTTTTTGCTCCGACTTGACAAACTTGGAGTTCACCACTGAGAGATTTGTCAACTTTTAGTGGTGTTAAGGCGATGTGTGATTGAGAAGAAGAAGACAAGATACTATTGGGGTAGTTGCTTAGAAATCAATGAAGAGTCATCTGACAAGCAAGAAAATAAGGAAAAAGAGTGAATATATTGGGAAAAAAAAACAAAAGAAAGAGAAGAAAAAAAATATAAGGTTGAAAAAAAGAGGAGAAAAAAATTGAAAAGAAGATAATGAAAAAAATGAAAGTTGGTAGAAAAGATGAATGAAAGAAATCGAACATGCCTTACAATGCCATTCTAAAACTACCTAACAAATCCTTTCTATCCTTTTCCATTGTCTGAGCCACATTATAACCTTTGAAAAGTCGTATTTGATCCTAGGAAACATGGTTTGGATATGAAAACGATGGGAGGAGGATTAAAACATGGTAATGATTAATTTTTCTTGATTATTGGCATCTTATCCATGAGACTACTGTTCTTTCGTGTCGTGCGTCTTTTTCGAGTCATATGTGAGCATTTCTCGTTTTGAAAACATATTTCCTTTAGTCACATATTTTAGAAAAATTACACCTGTTTCTGAGTGTTTCATTTGAGAGTGTAATTAACATTGTGAGATTCGTAGTCGAGACATAGTTAAATGGTTATCCGAAGTATATTCCATGTCCATGACATACACGTGTTCATTTGACTACCACATCACACACGTGCAATTTTATGAGAAACTCTATTGATTTATATGATGCATGTGCTTGAGATTGTTTTTCATGATGTAGGTAGACGTTTGATTCTGTTTCTTTATGTTCGTTGTTCTATTTCAAATCTTTGTTATATGATAAAGGAGTATTGAATATTATGTTCTTTGTTTTTAATAAAAGTTTTTAAATTGATAAGTTAATAAAGATGGTTGTGGGTAACTTGTTGACGAGAACCCTCACGAGACTTCACTCGTCCGACTAGGGACACCTAGAGGTTTAAGAGGCTTGTTGCATACGATAAATGCAATCGTGATCCATGCGAAAATGGAGTAGTATTTGTAGTAGTAGTTTTATTTTTCTTTTCTTTTTGCTCGAGGACTAGCAAAGAGTAGGTTTGGGGGTGTGATCGGCGACGAATAGTTGCCATTTATAGTTCTAAAAATACGCTTTGTTAGCACATTTCATGTAGTTATTAGGTGATTTTTAATAAGTATTCTATATTTTGTAGGTTTTGGAGCTTTAATATGAAAATGCACAAAAATCCAATGATTAGTGGCTTTGGAAGTCATTATGGGCTCAAACAATGATTCCGGTGAAAGCTGAATGCAGTAGTAGTCTTGGAAAATTGTATTTTTGACAAATAATACTTTGGATTTGAGAAATTTCTCCAGAGATATAAAATGTAGATCTTCGAGTTACGGACGCGTGGCTTCAAACGGCGAGTCAATCCGAGTTCCGAGCAAAAAGTTATCGTAATTCTACGAAAGTCGCGCAGTGCAGCGAAAAGGACCTCGCGCGAGCGGGTCGCGCGAGCGACCTTTGAAAAAACCAAAAATGCGTATTTTATTAAATTAAAGTGCCCAGCGAAGGTGGTTTGTGCATATGACGTCCAGATTACAAAATATAGCAGTTTTAGTGCGATTTGGCTTAGGAAAGCTTCCTAAATCCTTCCAAACTCTATATAAATCCTATTCTAAATCAAATTGAAGGTTACAAATCATTACACATCATTATACACATCAATATACAGCCATATTATACATTATTTTCAGCCATTGAAGAGAGAAAAGCAAGGAGAAGAAGAAGAAGACCAAGGATTCCCATGGCCTCCTCCATCAACCTCTTGCCGTTCATCAATTCTATGGCCAACTAAACTCTAGATCTAGGGTTTCAATGAAACCCTAGCCAAGTAATAGGGTTTTATTTATGTATTTCTTTTAGTTTTATTATGTATGGATGATGATTACATGTTTAGAGGATTTTTTATAATAAAATCGTACTTCTATTGATTAAATCGTTACTTTCAAAGTTTATTCTTATCTTAAATCTATTTTGACTGTGATGTGCTCAATGATCTATATTTGCTGTGCTTGTATAGATTGTTTACATGTAATGGTGCTTTATTGATTTGTGCTATCAAGTATCCGAATAGTCCATGCCTAGGTTAGACGGATTAGATCACAACCCTAGTTTAGTGTGGGATAATTCGTGCTTGAACCATGATTATCTTCTTGTAGGAGGAATTGGGCTTGTAGCTACAATTCCCCATTATCATCCAACGTAATAAACTAAAGTAATTCATAAATATTCCTATTATGAAGCTAGTGGTGGATTTGCAATCCTAGGTTTCCTTAAACATTATTTAAAAACTATTATTTAAATTGCTTTCATAGTTTAGATTTATTTTTATGTTCTTAGTTTAATTCAAATTAAAATCAAATCCGTTTCCTTAATTAACTAAAATTAGGTTTTAAAATTAAGTCGCTGTAGTAAATCAATCTCTGTGGGTTCGACCTTTACTTTCACACTACAAATCTTTAGAAAAGTAAAGAATACTTTTTATATCTTGATTCTGACAACATCAATATGTGATACTGATATCGATACGACGTAGTGTAGTAACATTAAGGATAACATGCTTAAGTGATTTGCACTCTTCTGTTGATAATATTGTTGGCTTTACTAAGTCCTGAATCAAATCTCGGTTGTCATTTACCGTATCCAATCTGGTTGGCCACATGGGAAGTTTCAAGAGTCAGTCTCTGTGTAGGTCAAATCAGGGTTATGAATTGTGCATGGGCAGGCACTGATCAACGTTGTGTCCTTGAATGCGGTGAGCTGTGAATATGCCCTTAAAAGCTTGGGACTTGTTACAATCCAGTCCCATAACAAGCGGAACAGAAGCCCGTGCCATGCCACCGAGACCAACGCAATTCATTAACGTTCCCAAAAAGATTAGTTTAAGAACAAGCAACGGAAAAAGAAACATAACTCTAATTTCAGTACGTACCGGAGTCAATCCAAAGTACACTTTTAGGCTTTAAAATTTGATCCGACTAATTTTCCCTTAAAAGGGTCCGAAGAGAAGAGTTTATAATTAGAACTTTTGAAAATGTTGGAAGTGGAAGAACCAACCAAGCTGGCAGGGGGTATTTTGACCGGTCGAACGTCCCTCTAGATTGGTCGAAAGTCCCATCGACCAAGTGCCTTTGCTGAAGTTTCAACCAGAGGGGCATTCGACCAGTCGAAGATACTCAATTGGGTATCATCAACCTATTCGAGTATCTTTGACCAGTCAAAAGTCCCTTCGACAGCAAACCACTTATTTTTGTCCAACTTTTGACGTGACAAAAAGTACCCTCTCCAAATTCGTTTATTCCGAGACTTTATGGAAGGTATTTAAACATATATAACAACATGTCACTTTAAGGAAAACGTTTACAAAACTCGTTAAAGACACGTTTGGCACAAATCTCAATAGTGCTCAAAGTTTTGAATAATATGGACTATTGACTCCTTTATGCACTTAAACCCAAGCACATGAGTTCTTTCACAACTCCAACATATCCAAAAGACCTATGAAATATATTACAAATGTTTGGAATGTATCCAAAGCTTCTAATCTACAAGTTCTAAGTTCTATTACAATACTATCATCCGATTCTATTACAAGTTCCTTAAACAAAATAATTAAATTAATGTTTCGATTACAAAACCACGAGATAAACATGGAGAGTCGCCTTCTAAATGAACACCCATCATCCCTCGATCACTTCCCTGATTCCTCGCCAACATTAACACTTGCAGTGGTTATTTAAATAACCACACATAGTTTGATTTGTTTAAGCTAATGCTTGGTGAATAAAACAACAATGCATATGAATGATAAACATGCTCGCATTCTCATCTTTACAATTTATACTAGTCTCCGGAGTCTTACGTGTACGGTCCATACTCCTAGTCCGCGACTCCTTGCCAATAAGTCCATGCGACTAGGTAAGACCCACGTTTCAAACGTGATATCTCATGCCTATAATTCCTCCACACAATGGCTTGGTACCACGTGCTCCTTTGACCCAATTAAAACCTAAATGTGCTCAAATCACATTTCACCATGCTTTCAGAATAAGTCAAACATTTCACCATATAATTGGGCCTGCTTATCAACATAATCGCCCAATATGAACTAAACCATATATCTTTACAAATTAAAATATGCTTTTTACACAAAATATGAATACATGTCAAGAAATCATTCCAAAACACATAGTTGAATCACTCACCTCCGATTAGTGCTCTTAAAAATCCGTTCCAAGGAAAACCCAAGCACAAGGAATGTAGAAGTTCGTCTAGTACAATTCCTATGGATCAAAAGTCTGATTAACTACTTTTTATGAAAATTCTAGAAAATGAGTTTTTTGGAAAAATTATCCAAATAAGGCCTAAGTGGTATCAAAATGAAGCTCTTACCTCTTGAAGTTCAAAAATAAAATTTTGGTTGAAGACCAGCAGACGAATGGTCATCGTTTGGTGTCATGAAGATCGAAGCTTCTAAAATCCCCCTTTGGCCTCTTCTTGATTTAGGTTAGAAAACTTTAACAAATGAAAATATCTCACCTCTTTCTATATATAGTCACGACTCTTGTAATTTGTGTTTAACTCCCCACGAGTTTTTTTTCCAATCTTTCGATTGTCTTCCAAAATGTCTTAAACGTCTAAGTTATGGCTTCACGAGTGAAATCTCTAATCCATAAAAGTTTTTGTCTAAATTCCGTTTGGGTCCATAATTATGTGATCCCACATAATCTTACAAAATTTGCTAATTAGCCTACCAATCCTCACCAGAATACTAAAATTAACATCCGAAATAAATTCTAAACCAAATAATAATATAGATAGTGAAATACACAAATACAAATTTATTTTCAGATAAACATCTAAGGTATTCCACAATGACTATCTCAATCTCGGATAGACGTCACATCATCAAAACATTCACTTCACACTGTGTCAGAGGGTTCTCTTACACAGACACCCAAATTGACTCGTGAGTCAAAACTCACTCACATATGCTATCATACACAACACATCACATTATCATGCATGATAATGTAATGAAAAATAATAAACCCGTACACGGGTGTTATAGGACTGATTAACGTGGTGTCCATGAAATGCAGTGAGCTGTGAATATGCCCATAAAAGTTGTGGACTATGATCAATAGCCCTAAGATAGCCAAGTGATTCATAATATGCCCTTTAAAGCGATGAGTTGTGAATGTGCTCTTACAAGCAGTGAGCTGGGGTCACTGGTAGATGCATAAGTCATGCCAATAGAATGATATACCTTGTTTATAATTGGTCCTTAAAAGTGGTAAATTGTGCATATGCCCTTAAAGTAATGGTCGAAGCATTGGTATATCCATAGTTTTACTATCAAGTTGTTCTTCAATCTATAAAGCATTGTCGGCCGTTGCGTAATAAGACGAGTCATATTTCTAATCATGGGTTTAATGAAGAGAATGAATAAGAAAAGATTTTAATAGTAGAATACTATTTCATAACGTATTAATCATATAATCACCTCATAATTGTGATACCTCATTTGTATTTCATTCAATCATCTTTTATAAAGCTGACGGCATACTTACCTTGGATATTCCCATGTCCAGCTTTTCGTTATATGATAATGTAGGGGAAAGGTTTACGGGGAAAGACTTCTACGAGGAAGAAGGCAATACTGGTGGAGGCTATCCCGAGGAAGGACAGGGGGAAGACGACTACTACGAAGATGACTACGTCTATAGATTAGGATTAGACTGTAGTTCTTCCCGTATATGTTTTTATTATTTGTTTTGTAATTAGCACGTGTGTGGATATCGCAGGCTAACGAAGTTTTAACTTTTTCAAATTCAAAATACGAGTCGCAACTTAATTTTTAAGGGAAAAATTAAGAAATCATTTTAAAAACAAACTGATCTTTTGGAAACCAGAGATTTCTAGGTCCGAAAATTATGGAATGAGTGGGAAAGGAGCCCGGCGGACTAAAACACCCCCTTTCATCCTATCTTGTGATAGGCCTCTACTCAACATCCCTTTTAATCAAATTATTAATCTAAGCATGCCCTTAACTAATATATAAATATTAATATGCATTCCATAAGCATGTTGAAAATGGTGCAAGATTGCTAACGATAAAGGCATACAAAATCACATAGTTCAAATAGCAAGCAAAATGACATACAATAGAGAACGAGAAAACTTACCCTAGTAGTTGCCTCTCCCCAACCTCTGTCCAACACACGGGTCATCTACACTTCCGACCATACAATGCCTCAAAAGGTGTCATACCAATGCTTGTCTAAAAACTATTGTTATAAGAAAACTCATTTAACGACAAGTGAGTTTCCCAGTCAGTCTTGAAATCCATAGCACAAACTCTAAGCATATCCTCTAGAATCTGAATAACTCGTTCCGACTATCCATCAGTTTGTGGGTGAAAAGCTGTGCTAAAATGCAAAGCTGTCCCCATTGCTCTTTGTAGCCCTTCCCAAAATCTGGATACAAAACGTGTATCACGATCCGACACAATAGATACTGGTGCTCCGTACAATCTCACAATCTCTTTAACATAGAGTTCTGCTAACTTCATCGGGTCAGTGGTCTTAATCGGCAAAAAGTGGGCTAACTTAGTCAACCGGTCAACGATCACCCAAATACTATCATTTGATCTAGGAGACCTCGGCAATCCGAACACAAAATCCATTGTAATGTGCTCCCATTTCCATTCCGGTATTTCCAGTGGTTGTATCTCTCCAGCGGGTCGTTGATGCTCAAGCTTTACTAATTGACATGTCATGCACTTGGCTACATATTCAGCAACTTCACGTTTCATACCACTCCACCAATAGAGCTCCCTCAAATCTCTATACATTTTCGTACTACCCGAGTGTACGGAATACCGAGTACTATGAGCTTCTTCCAAAATTCTTTCTTTTAAGTTGCCCACATTAGGCACACATAACCGATTGATGTACCATAGTACCCCATCATGTATATTGAACTCTGGTCGCTTACCCTCAGGTAATTCATCCACAACTTTCTTCAAGTTTGAATCCAATAGTTGATTTATTTTAATCTCTCGAATCAAGTCAGGTTGTGCTACAATTGCTGCCATCAATCCACCTTTAACTCTAGGAATAACTTCCAATTCCAGCCGTTCAAACTCTTTCACCACCCTTCTTGTTCCGTCAAAACACATGCTAAACTTTCTGATGATTTTCGACTCAAGGCATCGGCCACCACATTTGCTTTACCCGGATGATATTGAATTTTCAGGTCGTAGTCCTTCATTAACTCCAACCATCTTCGTTGTCGTATATTCAAATCCCTCTGAGTAAACAAATACTTTAAGCTCTTGTGGTCAGTGAAGATTTTGCAAGTTTCCCCATACAAGTAATGTCGCCAAATCTTTAAGGAAAAAATTACTACAGTAAGTTCCAAACCGTGAGTTGGATAATTCTTCTCATGAGTCCTCAATTGCCTTGAAGCATATGCTATCACTTTGTCCCCTTGCATAAGAACACATCCCAAGCCTTGATGGGAAGGGTCACTGTACATACTAAATTCCCCGGTACTTGTCCGAATCGCAAGTATTGGAGCAGAAGTTAACTTACTCTTCAATGTTTCAAAACATTCCTCACATTCTTTCCCCCATTCAAACAGAATATTCTTTTTCATTAATGTTGTCATCGGAGTAGCAATCTTCGAGAAATCCCGAACAAACTTTCTATAATACCCGGCCAAACCCAGAAAGCTACGAATTTCTGACACATTGGTTGGTCTCGCCCAATTCATAATAGCTTCTATTTTCTGTGGATCAACTGACACGCCATCCTTGGAAATCACATGGCCAAGGAAGGTAACACTTGTTAACCAAAACTCACTTTTCTTCAGTTTTTCGAATAATTACTTTTCTTGAAGTCGTTGTAATACCAATCTCAAATGCCTATCATGCTCTTCTGGACTCTTTGAGTAAATACAAATATCATCAATAAAAACTATAACAAATTCATCCAAATACGTTTTAAAGACTCGATTCATTAAATCCATGAACGCAGCCAGTGCATTGGTTACTCCAAATGGCATTACAAGAAATTCATAATGACCGTACCGTGTTCTAAAGGCCGTCTTTTCAACATTCTCAGTTTTTATCTTTAGTTGATGATACCCCGACCTCAAATCGATTTTTGAAAACACTTGAGCCCCTTGTAATTGATCGAATAAATCATCGATCCGTGGCAATGGGTACTTGTTTTTTTATAGTTACTTTGTTGATCTCATGATAATCTATACACATCCGCATCGTCCCATCTTTCTTTTTCACAAAAAGAAGCGGTGCACCCCAGGGTGATACACTTGGCCAAATCAACCCCTTATCCAATAACTCCTGTAATTAAGTCTTTAACTCTTTCAACTCTACTGGAGCCATTCTATATGGTGCCCGTGAAATAGGTTATGTTCCCAGTATTACATCTATACCAAATTCAACCTCCCTTTCAATTAACACACTCGGTAAATCTTGTGGAAATACATTAGGAAATTCCCTAACTACGGGTATATCTTCTAACTTTAGTTCCGTACATCTAGTATCCGATATACTACAAAGAAAACCTTTACACCCCTTTTTCATTAAACGACAAGTTTTGATGGAGGATATAAGATAAGGTGGTGACACAACACCTACCCCTTGGAAAGAAAAGATTCTATGAGTCGGTACCTGGAATTCTACCCTTTTCTTCTCACAATCGATAATCGCGTGATTTACTGATAACCAATCCATCCCCAATATGACATCAAAATGTTGAATTACTAACGGTACAAGATTAGCAGGTAACACTTCATCATTGATTTTAATTTCACAGTTTCTATAAACTCCCAAACTCACCAATGATCTTCCCAATGGAACATCAACAGATAGATCATATTCTAGAAGTTCTAAGGGTACATTCATATTCCTAGCGAATTGGTGTGATACAAATGAGTGTGTAGAACCAGAATCCATTAACACATTAGTAGGTGTTGAACAGATAAGAACTTTACCTGACACGATCGTGTTAGTAACGGTGGTCTCCCCTGGATTAAGCTGGAAATAACGGTCCTGACGTTGTTCCCTTCCTTGTGGTTGCTGTTGTTGAGGTGGTCGCGGTGTTGGTGCACTACTTGCGGTTGCACTAAAACCTCCTTGCCTCGGCTTAGGACAATTACGCATTCGGTGTCCAAGCTCCCCATAATTATGACAAACCATTCCACTATTGTCGGTACGTCTCATCGAAGCATACGTATTTGGCCTCACCCCTGGACAATTCTTCGCCACATGGCCCATTTGGCGGCAATTGTTACACACCGTTGTCGGTAGATTACATACACCCCAATGAAATTTCCCGCATGTGTTACATCGTGGCTTGTTACCTCCCCTACCCGAAGAACCCCCAAAACTTTGTCATTTTGAACTCCCTTGACCGCTATATTGACTTGAACTCGGCCTTTTGTATTGTTGAGTTGTTGGTGCTTGCGAATTTTGTTTATACCCCATATCTCTTTCGGCGATTGAAGCCACATCTAATGCCTCTGCAACTTTATCCAACCGTTGCACTGATACTTGACGTCGAATCTCATTCCTAAGCCCCCGTCACAAACTTTCTAGTTCGATCCCCTTCATTCGGTACTATATTTTCAGCAAATCGTGCCAAACTTGTGAATTTGGCGGAGTACTCCCGAACTGTCATTCCCCCCTTGTTTCAATTCCATGAACTCTTGACCTTTCAAATCTTCAAATGATTTTGGAAAGTACTGCTTCTTAAAGAGTATTACAAACTCCCCCCAAGTGTTCGGCCTTTTGGGTCCCAATTTTGTACGCCACCAGTACTGCGCTTCTCCTTTTAAAGTATCAGCGGCAAATAGAACCTATTGAGCCTCGGAACACGGAAGAACCCAGAATATCCTTTCCATATCGGACAACCAAAAATTAGCTCTCATTGGATCGGTCTCCCCTCGGAATTGTGTCGGTTTCTGCTTGTAAAATTGTGAAATAGTAGTCACCTCTTCCCTCGGATTAGGATTTGGTTGTTCATGTCTTCCCTCTATTGCATGAGTTTCAACTACTTGTACCAAACCAGATACAACCCTTTCCATTCTCTCCATTTGCGTAGGCGGTGTTGAACCAGACATTTTCTCTCTGGCATTCACAATACATTTTCACACACACACACTATGTTTGTACTTTTCAAAGCATGCTCAACATCATTCAACATGCTAAGTAAACGTGTATACATGATTTATACATTCATTAATCATTTATGCTTATTACACGTCGTAATCGTCACTCGTCCCCAAAGGCTCTAACCTATGGCTCTGATACCAAAAATTGTCACACCCCAACCTGCCCAGCCGGATTAGGACACGTGTAACAAAGCCCACACACCAAACCATACACTAATCATGAAGAAAAACATGTTTTAGACTCCATAAAAGAGCTTTCTTGGCACAAATTAGACCCAAGGACAAAATGGTCATTAATAAGGTATAGCACATTTTATACCAAAAGATCGGTCTTTGAGTTTCGGTTCCAATGCAAAAAACATCGCACGAATCCGAGTTTTGTAGAGAGAGTTATGCTTGTTTCTGTAAAAGCTGACAGTCTGTTTTCATAGGGGCGAATCGATCCGCGAAAAGGGCGGATTGATCTATATCACTAATTTCAAGAAGAATGTCCCCGAAAAGGGTGGATCAATCTGCGGAAAGGCCGGATCGATTCGGCTTCTGCAGAACAACTCCCTATTGCTTAAAAACATCATTTTTCAAGTCCAAACTTGCCAAAACTTTGTGAAACCATTAAAACTAATTCTCAAAGAATTTCCAAATGTTCCTAAACATTAACACATCTTCCAAGCATGGATTGACAATCAAACACACAAATCATTCTCATGGATCTTGATTTATCATTGGAAATCTAATGTTTCCCAATAATTGCAAAACAACACAACCAAAGGGAAATCAAGCTTTAGTTACAACCAAGGTTATCTAGTTTCCTCCCTCATTCTTCCTCAATATACATGACTTGTAACTTGTAAACACAATTCATGGTTTGGTGCATAAACAACCAACATTACCTAACTTAGCATATTGCAGGTCTTCCAAGCTCCCAAAGTACTTAAACATTGACAACAAAAGATACATATGAAACATAAACTAACTAGGCATATGAACATATTCACATGGACTCAACTTCCACGCCTAACCCGTCGAGCGAATCATTTTCTCTCCTCTTCCCGTGTCGTACCTGCGATGGTTATTCAATAACCACAACAGAGAATATATTTTCGTTTAAGCTTTCGCTTAGTGAGGGAACTAATCATGCTATTGGAATATTTAATATGCAAATGCAACAATCAATATAAACATCAACCAATTGATCTCCGGAAAGTCAAGTAACTCAAGCCACCACCCCCGGGTCCTTCTCACCCTGAAATTTCTCACTCTTTTATTGCATATAGCATATCACACACACTCTTGTGATCCCGAAGGCATCACTGTTTCATCATCGTGGTCATCACCACGCCCCGCTCATTGAGGGCTTACCGTCCCTTACATATGGGACCTATAAATGGAGACCACTAATTGACTTTCCTTTGATCCATATAGGCATATAAGCAACTAATCACATGAACATGACAATCCTTCATATAATTGATATGTAAACTTCATTCTAATCACAAACTTGGCACACTAGTCATGGATTAAGCATTCTAAAGCATCAATTATCACATTAACATATGTAAACACCCAATTTTGAGATTAGAACACTCACCTCTTCGATTTACACGCAACTAAGCTTAGAATCCCCAATTTCTTCCCAAGTTTAGCTCAATTTCTAGTTAATGATAATCCTACACAAGTTTGGTACCAAGAACATCGTTTATCAAAAACGATTACCGTAAAAACGTTGCCGAAACTGAAAATAAAAGACGTGCATGTGATCCTCTTACCTCCACGAGTCCAAATCCGGTCTCGGTTCGTGAATCCGACGCCGGACGGCGAAGGAACGGTAAGAAACTTCGTCGAGAATTTTTCGTCGCCGACTCAAGAGCTCTTCATTCTCTCCAATGCTGTGAATTCCAGCTTATGCCACATTTGTGAGACACATATGGAAGTCATGCATATGTGTTGTCACCTTTTTCCCTTATTCCCATTTACCTCCCCCAACTTTCTTTAAGTTTTATTATGAAACCCCCCATGTTATTTACATTAACTATCCATCTTTTCTAAAAGGATTTAATCAAAGTCCCGCATGGGTCCCAAACGTGGTCCCACATAAATTATGAGGTTGCTATAAAACCTACCAGTTATCAATTTTATTCAAATACGCCCTCACATGGGTACCCAAATTGGTCCCCTTTCCTATCATAAGACATAATAATACCAATAAGCATTTAAAAAGTAATCATATAAGCACATAATAACATCAAAATGCAAATTATTTTAATTAGACCCTCGTTGGGCCCCATATTTATACCAGTCTTGTCCTTGTTACAGACCTTTCATCTGTGCCCGCATTTGAGCACCTTTTCACATGTGGGTTCATAACCCCATAGTTAAACATCTCATGCATTAATTATCTTTAATTAACACACATTGATATCACATTAATCTTATTTTCCGGGTACGAGTGTTACAGGTGGTCACCCCAAAAATACAGAAAATTCATTTTAACGTAAGAAATGGTTCTCTGGTTTTATAAAAATACTGATTGAGTCAAAAGCAAACATTTTCACCGTTTTGAAATGTAGTTTTAAAATTCAACTCAGGTATCACTAATTTCTATAAAATTGTAGTTTGACCCCAATAAGAATTATAATTATAAAATGGCGCCAATAATAAGATTTAACATAGGGGAAATGAAATTAAATAAAAGCAGATAATACAATTTTAAATTTTAAATATGACAAATGCAATTACAATTTATGTGAAAATGCAGGTTGTTACACCCTTCCTCCATTAAACTAGGGGTGCAACTCGGGCGGGCCAACCTGTGGTCTACCCGAGCCCGGCCCGAAAAATATCGGGCTTGGGCCCGTGATACTTTCACCATGGGCAGGCTTGGGCAGAAAAATGCAAGCCCGAATTCAATTCGGGCCGGGCTTGGGCAGAATTTTGCTAACCCGTGGAACCCGAGCCCGAGCCCGAATTCTATTTATGTATTATTTTTAACATTATATTCTCGTGTATTTTTGTGATAATAATACACTAACAGATATTATTCTAGCACTAAATTAATGTATGAATGTTTTTTTCTCAAATCTAAACAAAAAAAAATAGATTTGATATTCTACATATTGTTGTTTTCATACTAAAAATCAATTTGCACCAAAAAAAATTTGTAATTTGGGCTCGGGCTTGGGTTGGAGAACTAATTCACAAACCGGGCTCGGGTTGACAAGTTCGGGCTTATGTCGGGCTCGGGCTTGGGCAGACAGCTTGAATTTGGGCTCGGGCCAGGGCAGAGCCAAAACTCTTTGGGTCCCGCCTGAGTTGCACCCCTACATTAAACTGGATTTCATCCCCGAAATCAAGACTAACTAGTCATAAAACAAATCCGGGTACTTCTTCCTCATGTCAGCTTCAACTTCCCACGAGGCTTCATTCTCATTATGGTGATTCCACTGAACCTTCACCAACGGAATGTCCTTATTACTCAACTTCTTGATACTCTGATCCAGAATCTTCACAGGCCTCTCCTTGTAAGAAACGTTATGACTCGTCTCAATATCATCATAATTGACCATATGCGAGGGGTCTCGTATGTACTTTCTCAGCATACTCACATGAAATACATTGTGAACCACAGACATCTTCGGTGGTAGTTCCAGTTGATAAGCCACTTTTCTGACACGATCCAAAATCTCGAACGGTCCGATGAAATGCGGAGCCAATTTCCCTCTCTTGAGACCGAAGCGTACTACTACTCGGGTCGGTGAAACCTTAAGGAGTACGTGATCTCCAACACTAAATTCCAAATCTTTCCAGCGTCAATCAGCATAACTCTTATACCTGCTTTGAGCAGTTCTCATCCTTTCCTTGACCAAAGAAATCTTTTCGTTGGTTTCTCTAACCAAATCTGGTCCTAACAATTCTGTGTCCCTGTGGATATCGCAATTTGACTTACCCACAGCTTTTTTCATTTAAAATTCTTTTTCAAAATCCAATTCAAAAACAAATGAGTCGCCACTTAATTTTTAAAAGTAAAATTAAGAAACCATTTAAAAAGGAAACTGATCTTTTGTGAAACCAAAGATTAAACTAGGTCCGGGGATTATGGAATGAGAAGGGAAGGAGCCCGTCGGACTAAAACACCCCTTCTCATCCTATCTCGCGATAGGCCTCTACTTAACATCCTTTTAATCAATTTATTAATTTAAATGTGCCCTCAACTAATACATATGTATAAGTATACATTACAAAAGCATGTCTAAAGGGTGTAAGATTGCAAATGGTAAAATATCATTCATAAACCACATAATTCAAATAGCAAGCAAGATGACGTGCAGATAGGGAACTAGGAGACTTACCTGGGTCCAGCGGCGAATTTAAACATGCAATGCATACATATAAAATAAACGTAATAAAAGGTCTCTAACGCATATAAACACATAAGGCAAGACCTAGTCTAAGGTGTCGCGCATGGAGTCGAAAATCAATAACATAATCCTAATCAAGAATTGATTTCCTAAGATTTGAAAGGTTCTATGAAAACTACTATGCAAAGGCCGGGTTTTAGTCAAATAAGGGACCCCTAACACACATCCAATAGGATGCTTCATATACCAACACATGGTACGAGATCAAGGTGACCACACCGTCCCATGATAACTTGACCGACCGAGTTGCCCCGAGCCTCCAAGGTCATAGTTCCGTGCAATCGACTAGCTAGACATGCAAGTACAATGCAACAGGCACATAAAAATTAATAAATTCGATTAAAATGATGCTTTCAAGTCTAATCCTTGAGTGAACCCAAAATCAGAATTCTGTTCTGCGAAACCAAAGATTCTAGGTTTGATCCCCAGTAGAGTCGCCAGATTATGGATATTGCAGGCTAACCACGTTTTAACTTTTTCAAATTCAAAATACGAGTCGCCAGTTAATTTTTAAAGGGAAAATAAAGAAACCATTTTAAAATCAAACTGATCTTTTGGAAATCAGAGATTTCTAGGTCCGAGGATTATAGAATAAGAGGGAAAGGAGCATGGTGGACTAAAACATCCCCTCTCATCCTATCTTGTGATAGGCCTCTACTCAACATCATTTTTTATCAAATTATTAATCTAAGCATGCCCTCAACTAATACATAAATATAAATGTACGTTCCACAAGATTTTTGAAAAGGGTGCAAGATTGCTAACGATAAAAGGCATGCAAAACCACATAGTTCAAATAGAAAGCAAAATGACATGCAATAGAGAACGAGGAAACTTACCCGAGATCCAACAGCAATATTGAAATGTGCAATGCATACAAAAAATAGAAAACCCTAGAAAAAGAATCTCTAATTCACATATTACACATGAGACAATACCTAGTCTAAGGTGTCGAGCATGGAGTTGAAAATCAATAAATCCAATAAATGAAACAAACGAGAGAAAAGTCAAGAAACCATACCTCAAAAGCACTACAAAACAAAGATTAGTCCATATGGCTTGAACAAAACGTAATATTAAATTATACCAAACTCCTAGCTTAAAATCCAACAAACATGGAGAAAGTTGACAAAATCAGGAATTCCTTTCAATTTGTTAAATCACAACACCTCTATAGATATACAAGTCTCAACTAGGAGCCAATGTAATGTCCATAAAGAGATGATACGATCTCAACATGATTACAAGAATACATGATTACACTCAACCAATTATAGCTTATCATAATACAAAATAATTTCCTAAATTACAAGAATCAATACACATGTGATGATAATGAATGCATGAACATGAACAAGAACAAGCTATGAATCATTCATTGATTTGGATAATTTAGCCTCTAGATTTGAGTTCAATTAATCATAATCAAAACATATTTCAAGCCTTAAGGCATTAGAAAACCATTTGGATCAAATCTAGCAAGATTTACCAAATCTGTCTCAGGTTCTCATAATATATAGAGAAGAAACATGAGATTAAAAAATAGAAACAAGGTGCCCTTGTGAGTCTAGTTTCTAACCCCAAAAAGAAAATCAAAGATCAAATAGTCTAATCTCTGGGAATTAGTCCGAGACCAGACATCACTTAGGTTTATCAACCCTCTGTCCAGAGATTTTATATGATTTTCTACAAATAGTAAACGAATCTGAATCACTTTAAACATTTTAGAGGATCTTACTAACTCATAAAACTTCATAGAAAAAAAATATTTGAAACCAAAAATATTTGATCAAAGCTTTGATCTATTCATTTTAAAATAGCATTACTGTTCTGAAATTCTGGACACAGAACAATTGGGTTGCAAAACAAATATTACAGTGGCATATCTATGAATTAAGGACAGATTCCAATTGGTCTTATCAAATTTCAACGGATCACGATTTAATTAAAAATCTTTGATCACAGGTTATTCTTGGAATCACTGCACCATTGTTGAATTGTCATTTCATTGTTGAACCCAAATCATCAAGCCATGAAAATTGGCTATTCTTAAGCCTCATTCCTCTCTCAAGTTGATGATCCTTGAGGAATTAAGACTTAATTTGATTACCACTCCTCCCAAATTATTGGTCCTTGGAGACTAAATAATAATAATCCACATGAATCTCAGTGGATTATGGAGAGAATTCCATGAAACTTCAAATTGGAGGACCCAAATCATGAACATAGACTTAGATCCACCAATTGTGTATAAATATAACTAAGATCAACTTTAATTCCCATATAAATCATAAATTTATAGAAAAATCAAGAGATCAACCTCAAGGGAATCAAATAAGATATTGGAAATCTTATTGACTCTCAAGAGAAGAGCATGGACAAAAGGAGAAGAGTATGAATAATGAGATAGAGAATTCAAACTAAATTGATAATCCAAAGCAAATTATCTTTTAAAAAGCTAATTTCAAAACTCAACTTGTGATCAACTAGATCCAAATCAACAAATAGATGACAATTCAATCACAATTCAAGTGGTGTGTGATGAAATGATGTGGGAAGAGACTTTTCTAAAATTGTGTAAAAGATCCTCGAATTCTATGAATTGTGATAGAATTTAGACTAAAATCAACTAGAATTAGAGGAATACCTCCAAAAAATTCTAAGATTTTCTTTATTTGCTGGAGACCTTCAAGTATCTTCAATCTCTTCTTCAAGATCCTTCTTCAATCTCTTAAATTCTCTTCAAAATTCTCTCTCAATTGTATATATCCTCCAACCCTTTTTATTCTCCTCTATAATGGAGATAAACATCTACTTATATAGACAAAACAATGGATGTTAATTGGGTAATTTTGGGATAATTATGCATGTGCCATGGCATCTTTGTTTGTTTAATACGTATTTAAAGAAATAGTCTGTCACAGCGGGCAACACTTGCTGAGTTGTCTACGGCACTCAGTGAGTGACGATCCGGCACTCATAGACTTCCGGCTCGGCACTCAGTGAGTGCCGTCAGCTTCGCCACGTGCTGCCTCATCTTTCTACATATATTTTTTTTCTCTTATTTCTTTTTTGTTTTCTTTTCATTTTCTTTTCTTTTGAAATTCTTTTTTTATTTTTTCTTTTTAAATTCTTTTTTTATTTTTTCTTTTTTTCATTTTCTATGATAAAAAAAAAATAAAACAAAATCTATTTTTATTATATTTTCAGACTAATTTTTATGCTTTTCTCATACATATTGTACACCCAAGAATTCCCGTCTCTCTCTCTCTCTCTCTCTCTCTCTCTCTCTCTCTCTCTCTCTCTCTAGAAAATTTTATCAAGTTTGAAGAACCTTCCAAAGAGCTTGAATCACTTTAAAAATCTTCAAATTCTGTCGTACATTATCATCATCGGATTTAGAGGCAATCATCCCCTGAATTCGACAGACAGTCAAAATTGGGGTGTCTACAACGTGTTGCCTTAAGACTTTATTTCTTTTATTGTAACACCCGAACCCAGAAAAAGGATTTAATATTCATTTTAGTATGCATTAATTGTCATAATTAGTGCATAGAAATGGATTAAGGGGAGGCTTGGACTCGCCCATGAAAAGTGTTCAGCAAGGGACACAGTTGGAAAAGTCCCTTGTTAGTTGGGACAGGTTACGAAGTGGGAGCCTGTGAAGGGCTCAGATAAAATAATTGCATTTAAATGATTAGATGCATTTATATGATTAATTGGAGATATGTTTATAGCTTTCATATTATATTGACTAATATGTTGGTTGCTAAAATGCTAGTTTGGATACCCGTATAAGGGCATAATTTATAATAAGAGTCAATACTAGTAGGTGCGATAGCAACTTCATAAAATATTTGGGACTATGTGTGGGACCCATATGGGAGTTAGACAAATACTCATTTAGATATTTGTTAGTTAATGGAATGTTTGGGGATTTCATAATAAGAAATTAAGAAATTTCGAGGATGTAAATGAAAAGTGGAAAAAATGAAGTTAGGACACCTCATGCTTGTGCATGTCTGTGTGTGTCAAGAGAGGAACACTCTCTCAATATACAAAAATTTAAAGAAAAGAGAGATAGAGCTGAAGAGAGAGAACATGACACGAGTCGCCGACGTTGTTAATTCGCTGCTCCGTCACTGTTGGTCGTCCAATTTGTGAATCGAAGCCGTATTTAGACTGGTGGAGGTAAGACGATCAATTCTATACCTTTCAATTCTGTCTTAATCATTAAATTTTAGTGACCCATTTTAATCAATGACACGTTATTTGCCAAAAGCGTGTAAGATTTACTCCGGAGTGAGAATTATGTTGAAATTTACGGAAATTCTGCACTTGCTAGCTTATTTGGATAGAAATCGGCTAAGGTGAGTTTTCTAACCCAAGGCTTCCAAGTGAATTACATGTTTGATGTTGCAATTAATAACTAGACTGGCTAAATTTAAGCTCTAGTAAACATGCAAGGGCTGGAAATGGAATATACATATAGATTGCATAAAAATTATCATGCTTATGTGATTATTTGTCTATGTGTTAAGTGGTCAATGAATGAATGAGGGTAATGGCTCATTGTGTTATGTGGGTTGGTTATGTTTAGTCTCCAAGGACCATTAATTTGAGAGGAGAATAGGATATAATAAGCTCATATCCCTCAAGGATCATCAAGTTAAGAGGGGGATTGACATGGTAACTTCTATGACTTATGCAGTGAGTTCATTAACCAACTGAGCTCAACGATTTTTAATTAAATCATGATCCATTGGAATTGAATAAGACCAATTGGAGAATGTTCATAACTCATATATCTACTACTGTAATTTTTGCTTTGATGAAATTCCACAGTTAACATGGTTTGACTTTATGATTTGTGGATTAACCACTCTTTGTCCAAATTTTCAGAACAGTAAACCAATCTTGTTTCAAATAAATCAAAGCCTTAACCATATATTTTTTACCTCAAAAAAATTTTTCTGTATGGTCAAATGTGTTAAGGAGGTCTCCTAAAAAGTATGAAGCCATTCGGATTTATTTGCTATTTTTAGAAAATCATATAATTGAACAGAGAGTTGTAAAATTCTGAGTAGTGTCTAATTTTGGTTCAATTCTCGGAGATTGAACTGTTTGATCTTTGATTTCTTTTTAGGTTAGAAACTAGACTCACAGAGGCATCTTGTATCCAAAGATCACTAAGATCAAACCATGGGATCTATGATTTTTTTATTTTCAAAATTCAGGTTTCTTATCTAAAAATTCTGAACCTCTGTTACAGTTTTAACAAACTTTATAAATGATGACCTAAATGACCTTCTCAAGACATATGGCTTAGACTATGTTTTAATAATGGATAATAGGATTTAGATCCACAGGCTAAACGATTGAAATCAATGAATAGTTCATAGCTCATTCTTGTTTATTTCCATGCATTCATTTCATGTATGTTGATACTTAGGATTAGGACTAATTCTTGGCTTAAGTTGCATTTGATTGAACTTAGTTGAACATAACTATGGGTTCCTTATGATCATGTTGGGATTATATCATCTATACATGGACATTACATTGGCTCCTAGTTGAGACTTGTATATCTATAGAGGTGTTGTATCTCCAACTAATTGAAGGAATTCATAATCATATCAACTCTTTCTATGCTTAGTGGATTTAAGCTAGAAATTTAACCGTGTTATTTAGGACTCTATAGTATATCTTGTTCAAAGCATGTGGACTAATTCTTTGCTTTGTAGCGTTATTGAGGTATGATTTCTTAATTTTCTCTCATTTATTTTATTTCTTGATTTTTTTTATTTTTGACCCCATGCGCGACACCTTATATTAGGATTTGCTTTATGTGTATATTGTGTTAGAGACCCTTTTCTAGGTTTTTCTTTATCCGTATGCATTGCACGTTTAATATTCGCAGTTGGATCCTGGGTAAGTTTTCTTGTTCTCTATTTGCATGTCATCTTGCTTGCTATTTGAATTACGTGGTTTTGAAATGCCTTTTATCGTTAGCAATTTTACACCATTTTTAACATGCTTTTGGAATATATATATATATATATAAATGTATTAATTGAGGGTATGCCTAGATTAATAGTTCGATTAAAAAGGATATTGAGTAAAGGCATATCACAAGATTGGATGAGAGGGGGTTATTTTAGTCCGTCGGGCTCCTTCCCCTCTCATTCCATAATCCCTGGACCTAGAAATCTCTGGTTTTCAAAAGATCAGTTTGCTTTTTAAAATGATTTTTTTAATTTTCCTTTTAAAAATTAAGTGGAGACTCGTATTTGAATTTGAAATTTGAAAAAAATTTAAAAAGCGTGGTAGGTTGCAATATCCATTGTAGGTTATCTAAAAATTTCACAGAAATAATTTTTAGAATGTAATTATGAACCCAAACAGAACTTAGACGGAAACTTTTATGATTTAGATATTTTCACTCGTAAAGTGATAACTTAGATGTTTGAAACGTTTTGGGGAATAATTTGAAGGTTAAAGAACTCGTGGGGAGTTAAACACAAATTTCAAAAGTTTTGTCTCTATATAGGAGTTAAGTTATTTTCAAAATATCTCAAACCTAAACTAATGACTGTGAGAGAGTGAAAAAAAGAAAGATTTTGGATTCGATCTTTATGACGACAAACGATAACCGTTTGTACGTCAGATTCTGTTCTCGTTTATATTTTTGAACTGCTTGAGGTAAGACCTACATTTTGATATTTATTAGGCCTTGTTTGGCAAACTTTTATGAAAATCTTAATTCTGTAATTTTTTTTTTTTTTAAATGTGTGAAAACCCGTAGGTTTCACTAATAATCGGAGATTTAGCTTGGTATCGGTATTCTTAAGCTTCCCTCAAAATTATAGGAGCATAGCTTAAGGTATGAATTCTAACCTATGACAATTAGGATCCGGGAAAAATTCATATGCTCATATAGGCCTATTAAATATACTCGTGAATTAATGTGAAAAGCATGTCTATGCGATTATGTGAGCATGCTAAATGATTATGTGGGTTAAAGGGGAGATTTGTATAATTTCGTGTCGAGGTAAGCTTCTCGATGTTTGAGAATTTTAATAGCGACGGCTATTGTGCATGGTTTGGGAACCGGCCCTACCAGGGCACTTGGATGCAATGGTTTTAGGCTTGGACTTGCCATTTGCATCGTGGTTTAAGGATTGGACTTGCCAATATACTGGATAAATGCATATGTTTCTCCCTAGAGCCTAATTGATGTGCTTTGATGTTTTAAAGCATGTATTGCCATATATGAATTTGTTAGAATTGTACATGCAGCATATAGCTGAGTAGTGGAGATTTACTCTATTGCATGTGAGAAGAAAAAGGGAAAGAAGAAACGCAAGGACTGAGGCCGTAGGAGCACCTAAGCTTGTCTCACCCGTAGATAGTTTTGTAGTTCATCCTTGTTGTAAATGAATAATAAAGGAAAACTATGTTTTGTAATCTCAAACACTTCTGAGATCATGTAATAGCTTAGTTGGAACATGTACTAGTTGTAGTATGGTATATGTATGTTTATACACGGTATTTGTGTGGGTTTTAAATGAGCTCATCAAGAGTTGTGTGCATTTGTTGAGTACTTATTCAGGGATTAAGTTCTACATAATGTTCTATAATTGGGAAAATAGTCGACCAGTTTCAGAAACAATCGGCTAGATTCATGATTTGGACAAAATAAATTCTCCCAGTTTTGGAAAACAATCGAATGTATTACTCCACACAGTCAACTGGATTGTGTTTCAAAATCGGAGGTTCTGGAGGATTAAGTCCAGTCGACCGGACGAGTACTAGTTGATATTGATTTTGACACCACCCCCTAAAATACAATCGACCTGACATGGATTAGTCGACTGGATTGGATTTTTAAGATTTCGGGCTCTCTGCAATTTCCAAAGCATTCAACTGGGTTCCCGACCGGTCGACTCGATTGGTGTTTTCAAAGTAGATTGTTTCTATAAGTGTAATGGGAAAACTTTTATAACCCTGAATTTATGGTTTCTACTTATGCTATAACCTTTAATTGAATTGGATAAGCCTCAGTGGTGTGCCACGTGTCCTATTTCTGCACGTGGTGGGATGGGTCGTGATACAAACCCATTCACCACTACGATCCATGATTGAAAGACAGAACCCCTTGATAACTAACTCGACTCAAAAATGCCAACTCAATGACTTCTCCTTCTCACTATTCCGACATAAGCCATTATTTTGGGATGCACATACTTAATAGCTGCTTGACCACACGCAGACCGTCAAGGCATACAAGGTCTTGACCTATTCTAGCATACTTTTACAGCCGACGATAACGTACTTTTGCAGCCGATAGTAACATACTTTTATAGTCAATACATACTTTTACCTAGTCACAATTCATTTAACTAACCAGACAGTGACTCGTATGAAAAGACCTCAACCATAATTGACCTAACGATACCCAACAGTACCGTAACGATGCTCACATATTGAAAAGACAGACCGAGGTATAAGTGCTGACGCGTGAAGCACAAGTCGGTGATGCATATATTTATTAACAAGTTTTGATCTCATTTCGCGAATTTTATTCTCATTATCATAGCTGGCATATAACGGAAGTCATCATCGCGTTATAAAAGTTCTTAAGTTTAACTTATAAAGAAACCAAATACTACTAGCTCGAGCGTTCAGGAGTACTCTAGTGCTTGGGCTCGCGAGCGCTCCATTGGTAATGAGCACTTGAGGCTCCAGTGCTCAGGAAAGCGTGAGCCCTCAGGCTTGCTAAATTCTAGTTTCTAACATGTAGTTCAGGGATTGATTCTAAGCACATAGTTTACACATAGTATGCACATTTAAGAATGAATTGTCATTTTAGAAAGTGGATAGGTGTGCAAATGTTTTATACTAACAAGCAAGACCATATATTATAGATTATACATTAGATTCAAACGTACAAGCAATAATAATTATGATTCAAGCATAATAGCACAAAGTTCTTAACAGAACTACTACACTCGAGCGCTCAAGGGGCTCGAGCGCTCAATGGCGCGAGCGGTCGAGCCAAGCTCGAGTGCTCAAGCCATAACAGAAACCAAATTCTTGGTTTTCTTAAACATGCATGAAGGTAATTCGGTTTTTAAGACACATACATGTACTCAAAACTTGTAAAAAATTGTTTCTAAAGGCATCTAAGTAAGAATCTATACTCACAAGTGCTTAGGATTTGTTTGGATGAAAAAATATGAAGATTATATTGAGAAAGATTGAAATGCAAGAGCTTGAGCTTTAATTCTTCTTTCTAGTGCTTGATCATTTAAGAAATCAATTTCTGGTCTTTATCTTCATAGAATCCTTCTTCTTGAGTCAGCACATTATGTATACTTGGAGTTTGTGTGTGTGTGTGTATGTGTGTGTGTGTGTATGCTTAGATTCAAGCATGCAAGTGTGTGTTTGGGTGTATAGAGATGATCTCTCATGAGCTCTCTCTAAAAAAGGCTCTATGCTAGAACAGAGCTTGAAACATCCAAATGCTGAGGAAAGGTAGGGTATTAATAGATTTAGGAGGCCCAAGGGTAAAATAGTTATTTCACTAAAATAACAACTCGAGCACTCGCGATTAGCTCAAGCACTCCAAGGGTTCGAGCGCTCAGGTTGGCTTTTCTGACAAAGGTTTCCCAAGGTTTTACAACAAACATCCAAATGTAAATAAATTAAATAAATCAATAAATGAGAAATAGAAAGATGATTTTATATATGATAGAGAGGATTACAGATATATTAATAAGAAACTCAGGATAATAGATAGGAAAAATACAGGTGCTACAACTTTGGTTGATAATTGTTCATGAGATTGGGATATGGCTTCGATTTAGTATTTAACAATAGTTGCCACGGTAACAGAATTTTGACACTAGTATTTAATTAGTGTAGAATTTTAAAGAGTTTTAGGGGTGATTTTTGGGGTTTGAAGAAATTTTAGGGGTGGTTTCAAAAATATTAAAATGGAAATAGAAGAAAATATAGGTTTGGATGATCAGGCAACGAGCTCGGGATGTGTGGCTGGCCGCAACTATGAAGGTGGCAGCTAGTAGGATTCGGAATGATTAGGTTGGATTTATTATATAAGATTTTAGATGAATATGGTGATACGAATGTTGATGGTGGTTGATATGAGAATATGATGGCTGCCTGATGGGAGTGACGTTGGGAGTAAGGACTGTTTGGCATTTTTTGGTATGGTCTGAATCAAACTTGGTGTAGGACATGTGGTTCTGAGCATGACAAATAAAATAAAAAGAGGTAGGGCTTGTGGTATTGAAGGCTATTGGTTGCAAATGATGAAGATGAAGTTTAGGGGATGTTCATTTGGAAAGAAGTTAAGCCAGGTTTTGGCTCTAATACTAATTGATGTCAAATGCAATAGAAGTAAAGATAAAAAAGAAGGAGGAGAAGGAGAGGAAAGAAATAAAACACTTAAGAAAAATTCATAACTTTATTAGTTCAACTGTGTAATACATTGTAGTACCACTTTATTTAAAATAAATTAAAGACTCTCAATTAGGTGACTTTCCTAAGTGACAACATTCCTAAAAGATAAATATTCTAAAAGATTATTACTACATATAAAATACTTTCTAAAATAAATAAATAAACAAAACTATATAATTACCAAGGGCATTTACCCTTGGACCAAAATTCCCTCCTTTGTGGCTTTCAAATAGGAAAGTTCTTTTCTAACCACTTAAGTGATATTCCATCACCAACCCATCCTAAGTATTGGGTCAAACAAATTTTCTTTTCTCTTATTAACTAACCTCACCCAAGTTCATTTCGTACTATTTTAATCTTTATAAAAAAAATAAAAAAATTAGTCGAGAAATATGTATAACTAGACCCCCAAAAAAATTTGCCCCAGGGGCAGCCCCAATGAACTCGGTTTGTCACGATCCATCCCGCTACGGACAGAAATAGGACACGTGGCATGCCACCAAGGCTTATCCAATTCCATTAAAGTAAATAGCAGCGGAAAACATAAGTGAAATCCGTGAAAATCAGAGTTATAAAAAGTTTGGCACATTTCAAAACACTTAAAGAACACACTATTTGTAAACCAGCAATCTAGTCGACTGATCTCAAGTCCGGTCGACTGGAAATGCAAGATGCAGAGAGCTTAAAAATCACATAAGTAGTTCAGTCGACTGTGTTGCGGACCCAGTCAACTGGGGTCTCAAATTCTCAGTCGACTGATTCTTTCAGTCGACGAAAAAGAAACAAAAATCCATTTTTAAAACAAAATCCAATCGACTATAGTCTCCCATCCATTCGATTGTTTCTCTCACAGAGCCAAAACCACAAATCCATTAATAATCTAGTCGACTGTGTCGGGGACCCAGTCGACAGTTTTTCAGTATTTCGGGGTAGTAGCTAGATCAAAATAGGCCTCCAATCTACTGTTTTCATAAATCAGTCGACTGGTTTACCTCAGCTAAAGGCATTCTGCAGATTTCAATCTATGATTAGTCCAAACTCAAATACCACACCTACGCGATTACAATTCTACGATCCGAAACATAATCATAAAAGTTGCACTACAATTTTACTAAACTAATAATTCATTTCAAGGTTCAAGTTAAACAGAACGAAATTCTAGTTCATTACATCTTTTATTACAACTTTGGAAATGGAAAACAAAAACATATACAAGAGATACCCCCCGGTAATCCCATGGCCTCACTACTCACATTTCTTCTTGTTCTTCCTCTTATCACCTGCAATGGAGGAAATCTCCACTACTCAGCTATATGCTTCGTGTACAATTCTAAACAAATGCATATAAGGCAATTTATGCTTTAAACATCTAAATCACATAATTTAGCCTCTAGGGAGAGAGATACTCATTCATCTGGTATATCAGCAAGTCTTAAATCTTAAAACTGCGATGCCAATAGCTAGCCAAAATCACTCAACCATTGCATCCAACTGCTCTGGCTGGGCCAGTTCCCAAACCAAGCAAGCAGTAATCACTACTATAACTCTCAAATATCGAGAGGCGTACCCTGGCATGAACTTGTACCAAACTCTCCTTTAACCCACATAGTCAAACAAATATACTATTCATACGTACTCGCTAAAATTAAAAGGCCTAAATTAATACATGAGTTTTTCCCGGATCACAATTTCATACACAATATCCAAAGCATCCAAAATTTCCTATATTACATAGGTTAAGAATTCATACCTCGAGCTACGGTCCTATAATTGCAGGAGAAGTATTAGCAGTCCGATTAACCGTCGGATCTCCGATCTTAAAGGATTCCTACAAGTATTAACATGTTTTTCCCAATTTCCTGGAATTAGAATTTTTGTAAAAGTTTGCCAAACATGGCCTAAGAGATATCAAAACATAACTCTTACCTCAAGTAATCCGAATATGAAATCTGACTAAAAACTGACGATCGAAAGTTCATCGTTTGGTGTCATGAAGCTCGAAGCCAAATATCTCCTTTCTCTCTCTCTCTCTCTCTCTCTCTCTCTCTCTCTCTCTCTTGGTTTGTGAGATATTTTGAAAATATCTCAACTACATCTGTATATAGGCACAACTCTTGGGAATTATGTTTACCTCCCCGCAAGTTCTCAAAACTTCTAATTATCGCCCAAATTATTAATTCACGAGCGAAAACAATAAATTATAAAAGTTTTCATCTAAGTTTCGTTTGGGTCCATAATTACGCCCGAAAACTAAATTCCGTAGAATCTCTAGATAACCTACCTTTTATGCAATGTATCACACATGTTCTCACCATAGGATTCAAAATGATCTAAAACCATATCAAAACTACCAGAAACTATACAAAACAAGTATAATTACTGTTCACAAAATACCAGAAACATCAAATAACATTTAAGCCATATAAATGTCATTTATTCATGTTGATGTTACATAATTCTCCTATTACCGTGTCCTTGCTCGACACCCCACCATTGACCTCTAGTCAACCCAATTCATAATTATCAAATTAACAACATGGATATTGCACAAAATTTCATTTATGCATTTTAAACAATTGTTTTCCCCTTAACGGGTGTAACAACTCTCCCCTCCAAAAAGGAAGTTTGTCCCCAAACTTATACCTCAATAGTCGAAAAGATAGGGATACTCGTTCCTCATCGCCTCCTCGTTCTCCCACATAGCTTCCTCAATAGTTTGGCTTCGCTATAATACCTTTACCATTGGGATCACCTTCATTCTTAACACTTGCCCTTTTCGATCAAAAATCTCCACAGGATGCTCTATATAAGTCAAATCTTATTGGATTTGTAATGGTTCAGGTACTATGATTTTACTCGTATCTATCATACACCGTCTCAACATCGACACATGAAATACATTGTGTACAAACTCTAACTCAAGTGATAACGCTAAATGGTAGGCCACTAGTCCTACTCTTTCTAGAATCTCAAAGGTTTCTACAAATCTGGGATTTAATTTTCTTCGTTTCCCAAATCGTATGATTTCTTTCGAAGGTGATACTCATAAGTATACAAAGTCACCTACTTCCAATGTCATCGGTCGTTGTTTAGAGTCCGCATAGCTCTTATAATGACTCTAAGCCACTTTAAGTCACTCCTAAATCAACTTCACCTTCTCGGTGGTCAATTGCACTTCTTAGGTCCTAACAACCTTCTTTTCCCAACCTCGATCCAACAAACCGACGATCGACACTTATGTCCGTACAAAGCTTCATACGGTGCCATCCCAATACTTGGCTGAAACTCGTTGTTGTACGCAAATTTGATTAACGGTAAGTGTTTCTCCTAATCACTCCCAAATTCTAGAACACAAAGTCTAAGCCTATCCTCTAGCATCTGAATCATGCTCTCTGAGTGTCCATCGGTATGAGGATGAAAGCAGTACTAAAACTCCGATTGGTACCCATAGCCTTTTGTAAACTTTCCCAAAACCTCGACGTAAAACTACTATCACAATCCAATACGATCACAGCTGAAATTTTGTGTAGTCTCACAATCTCTTTCACATACGATTCTGCTAACCTAGACAGCTTAGTCATCTTGATTGGTAAGAAATGACCTAACTTTGTTAATCTATCAACTATCACCCAAATCTTGTCATTCTTGTTAGGCGATCATGGAAATCTAGATACAAAATCTATCGTGATCTCATACCATTTCCACTCTAACACTGGTAATAGTTGTAGTAGCCCTGCAGGTACTTGTCTTTCTGCCTTGACTTGTTGACACACTGAACATTCAGACACAAACTTAGCAACTTCCCGTTTCATACCTTTCTACCAAAAATTCTATCGCATGTTCCGGTACAACTTGTTATTTCCCAGATGAACTGAATACATAGTACTGCGTGCTTCCTCTAGGATTCGTTCCTTTAAGTCTTTCAAATTCGGCACACACAATCGACTTCTAAGCAACAATACCCCTTGTTCCAAAATAAACCCGAGTTATTTCCCCAAAGGTATCTCATTTCTCATTTTGCATAAGTAATAGTCATTGAAATATTCTATCTTGATCTCATCAATAATATCTGGGTGATATCTAATTGCCAACATTAAGCCACCATCGGTCTCTGGAATCACCTCCAACTCTAAGCATTCCATTTCTCTAATTAGTTCCTTTTGTTGTGTTAGCTCGTCGGCTAACTTCTCTGTCATCTTCTGGCTTAAAGCATCGGCTACTACATTAGCCTTCCCCAGATGATACTCGATCGAAAGATTATAATCTTTTATCAACTCTAGCCATCTCCTCTATCTCATGTTCAAATCTCTTTGCATAAACAAGTACTTCAAACTCTTGTGGTCCGTAAAGATCTCACACTTTTCCCCGTACAAGTAGTGTCTCCAAATTTTCAAAGCATTGATTATCGCGGCCAATTCAAGGCCATAAGTCAGATAATTACCTTGTGTGTTTTTAACCGTCTTGAAGCGTAAGCAATCTCCTTGCCACCTTGCATAAGTGCACATCCTAAACCCAGATGCGATGCATCATTATCGATCACAAACCCCTCAATTCATGATGGTATCATTAGAATAGGTGCTCTTGTCAACCGCGACTTCAACTCTTGGAAACTGTCTTCACATTCTGAACTCCACTCAAAATTAATACCCTTCCTCATCAACTTTATCATAGGCAATGAAATCTTCGAGAAATTTTGAATGAAACGACGGTAGTACCAAGCCAATCCTAAGAAACTTTGAATCTCTGATACTGATCTCAATCTTTGCCAATTAGATACTACTTCCTTTGTAAGGATCAACTGAAACTCTATTCTTGTCAATCACATGACCAAGAAAAGCAATGCTAGGTAGACAAAATTCACACTTCTTAAATTTCTAGAATAGTTTCTTCTTTCTCAATCTCTGAAGTGTAAGTCTCAAATGTTTCTCGTGCACTATCTCACTCGGCGAATAGATAAGAATGTCGTCTACGAGCACAATCACAAAGTCATCTAAGTAATCGTTGAAGACTCGGTTCATAAGATCCATGAGCGCAGTTGGTGTATTTGTAACTCTAAATGGCATTACTAGAAACTCGTAATGTTTTTAGCGCATCCTGAAAGCTGTTTTCTCTACATCTTCAGCTTTTACTTTCAACTGATGATAGCTCGATCTCAAATCTATCTTTCAAAACACTTGTGCTCCCCGAAGTTGGTCGAATAGGTCATAAATTCTAGGCAACGGGTAGTCAATGTACATACGCATTGAACCATCCTTCTTCTTCATAAATAACACTAAAGCTCCCTACGACGTTATGCTAGGTCTAATAAAACCCTTGTCAAGTAATTCTTGTAGTCGGATTTTCAGCTCTCTCAATTCCACGGGTGCCATTCTATATGGCACTTTCGATACACGCCTTGAGTCCAACATTGTCTCAATGGTGAACTCAATTTCCCTCTCGATAAGGACATTTGGCAAGTCATCTGGAAATACATCTAGATACTCTCGTACTATTGGAATATCCTCTACCTTCAATTCAGTCACCGTAGTATCAATTACCGAACATAAAAATCCCTGACATCCCTTTTTCAACAACTTACCCACTTAGATAGTTGAAATCAAAAACGGTGGCAGTGTAACCTCACTTCCTTGGAAACAAAAGTTCCCATGCACCGGTGATCAAAAATTAGCTTCTTTCCGTTCACAATCTATCGTAGTTTGGTTAAAAGATAACCAATCCATTCCTAGTATCACATCAAAGTGGTTCATCACAATCGGTATAAGGTCTACAGTCATCAACTTCTCTTCTGTTTTAATCTCACAGTCCTTGTAGATCATAAATGTTACTATCAGCTTACTAAGTGGTACAACAGCAATGGATAATTTATATCCTAACAGTGCCGATCTAACATTCAAATATTCAACAAAACTATGCGATACAAATGAATGCGGAGATCCTGAGTCCACAAGTATGTGTGCTAGATATAAACATATAGGCACCATACCTGAGACCACTATCTCTGAAGTAGCCATATCTCCTAGGTTCAGCTGAAATGACCTTCCTTGATGTTACTCTATCCTTAGTCACCTGTTGTTGGCCTGTCTAGGCTTCAAACCACTGAAAGCCATAGAACTAGTTCCTTGCTGAGGGCGCTTCCTCAGGCACTTCTTGGATTGATGTCCAAACATCCCACAATTGTAGCACTTGTCCCTCATATCAGGTGTAACACTTGTACTATTCATCCCTTGGGTTTTATTCTAGAAATTATTCATAAAATATCAACCTATGTATGGTCGATTGCACAATGGACACAATGGTTTGCCACTAGCCGATTTCCTATGTCCACTGAAGCTAGAACTAAAACATCATGCAAACGGTCTCGAAAAAGGTCCTCCATAGCTCCGGTCATTACCCTCGTGGCTTTTCTTCCCTTATTGGCCTTGCTAATTTTGCCTCAATCTTTCCATTCCACTTTCGACTACAAGCGCTATTTGTTGCACTACGACAACAGTAGAGTACTCATAGGTCTCGACCCTCAAATGAATATTCTCTCTTAACCCATCCTCGTACTTCCTTGCTCTGTCTTCCTCTATCAACACAGACCCCTTTTCTAAATCTTAGCAAGGTGTTGTACTTCGAAGTGTACTTCATTACCGTCATATCCCCCTGTCGAAGGTTATCAAATTCTCTCTTCTTTGCATTGAGAGTAGCTCGCGGAAAGAATCGGCGATTAAACTCCACTTTGAATCCCTCCCAAGTTATCGATGCTCCCTGGTCTAGAACATTCACTTACCAATCCTGGGCCTCACCCCTGAATATATCACTAGCATTCTCAATCTTCAACGCATTAGACATCGGAATAGATCTGAAAATCCTTTCCATATCCATAACCCAATGCTCTACTAGCGTCATCTCAGAAGTCTCATGAAACTCTATCGGCTTCTTCCTTGTAAATTGTTCGGACACAGACCTTCCACCCCTGTTCTCAGGTACCGGTACAACGGCTATCGGTGCTGCCTCAAATGAAGGTGTTGGAGATAATCATTCAGTTAAATTACGTATCAAGTCTCCCATATTCCTACATTTCTGACATGTGGTCCATTCGTCGAGTACGTGGTGATAAATCTTGGTAACCGTTACTCATGATTATAATCCCGTCAATCTTAATGCATAAACACTATGTATGTATGAAAATAAATATAAACATATATGTATAACAGCATACATATCCATCAAATATCTCTATTATGTATGGATGCATTTCATAATATGTGCCAAAAACACTCAACACTTCACTTGTCGTCGAACGTTCCCAAAGTTTTGTTACCTATAGCTTTGATACCAATAAATGTCATGACCCATCCCGCTACGGGCGAAAATAAGACACGTGGTACGCCACCAAAGCTTATCTAATTCCATTAAAGTAAATAGCAGTGAAAAATATGAGTGAAATCCATGAAAATTAGAGTTATCAAAAGTTTGGTATATTTGAAAACACTTAAAGAACACACTATTTGTAAACCAGCAATCCAGTCGACTGATCTTAGGTCCGGTCAACTGGAAATGCAAGATACAAAGAGCTTGAAAATCTCATAAGTCGTCCACTCGACTGTGTTGGGGATCCAATCGGCTGGGGTCTCAAATTCTCAGTCGACTGATTCTTCCAGTCGATGAAAACAGAAAACAAAATTCTATTTTTAAAACCAAAATCCAGTAGACTGTGGTCTCCCACCCAGTCGACTGTTTCTCTTATAGAGCCAAAACCACAAATCCATCAACAATCCAGTCGACTATTTTTTAGTATTTTGGGGCAGTAGCTAGATCAAAACAAGCCTCCAATCGACTATTTTCATAAACTAGTCAACTGGTTTACCTCAGCTAGAGGCATTCTACAGATTTCAATCTATGATTAGTCCAAACACATATACCACACCTACGCGATTACAGTTCTACGATCTGAAACATAATCATAGAAGTTCTTAACAATTTTACCAAACTACTAATCCATTTCAAGGTTCTAAGTTAAATAGAATGAAATTCTAGTTCATCACATCTCTTATTACAACTTTGGAAATGGAAAATAAAAACATATACAAGAGGTGCTCCCTGGTAATCCCACGGCCTCACTCCTCACGCTTCTTCTTGTTCTTCCTCTTATCAACTGCAATGGAGGAAATCTCTACTGCTCAGCTATACGCTAAGTGTACAATTCTAAACAAATGCATATGAGGCAATTTATGCTTTAAACATCTAAATCACATAATTTAGCCTCTAAGGTAAGAGATACGCATTCATCCAGTATATCGGCATGTCTTAAATCTTAAACCGCAATGCCAATGGCTAGCCAAAATCACTCAACCATTACAGCCAACTACTCTGGCTGGGCTAGTTCCCAAACCAAGCAAGTAGTCATCACTACTAAAACTCTTAAACATCAAGAGGCGTACTCTGGCATGAACTTGTACCAAAATCCCCTTTGACCCACATAGTCATTTAGCATACTCACATAGTCATACAAACACACTATTTATACGTACTCGCTAAAATTAACGGGCCTAAATTAACACATGAGTTTTGCCCAGATCACAATTTCATACACAATATCCAAAGCATCCAAAATTCCCTATATTACATAGGTTAAGAATTCATACTTCAAGCTACGATCCTATAATTTCAGGACAAGTACTAGTAGCCCGATTAACCGTCGGATCTCCGATATTAAAGAATTTATACAAGTATTAACATGTTTTTCCTAATTTCCTAGTATTGAAATTTTTGTAAAAGTTTGCCAAGCATGGGCTAAGAGGTATCAAAACGTTGCTCTTATCTCAAGCAATCCGAATATGAAATATGATTGAAAACTAAAGATCGAAAGTTTGTCGTTTGGCGTCTGATCCTCGAAGCCCAAAAATCTCCTCTCTCTCTCTCTCTCTCTCTCTCTCTCTCTCTCTCTCTCTCTCTCTCTCTCTCTCTCTCTCTCTCTCTCTCTCTCTGTTTGTGAGATATTTTGAAAATATCTCCACTACGTATACATATAGGCACAACTCTTGGGATTACGTTTACCTCCCCGCGAGTTCTCAAAACTTCTAATTATCTCTCAAAAGTTGTACACGCCCAAATCATTACTTCACGAGTGAAAACTATATATTATAAAAGTTTTCGTCTAAGTTCTGTTTGGGTTCGTTATTACGCCTGAAAACTAAATTCTGTGGAATCTCTACATAACCTACCTTTTATGCAACGTATCACTCATGTTCTCACCACAGTATTCAAAATAATCTAAAATCATATCAAAACTACCAAAAATTATACAAAACATATATAATTACTATTCAAAAAATACCATAAACATCAAATAACATTTAAGCCACATAAATGTCATTTATTCATGTTGATGTTACACGATTCTATTAATACTGTGTCCTTGCTCGACACCCCACTGTTGATCTCCAGTCAACCCCATTCACAATTATCAAATCAATAACATAGATATTTCACAAAATTTCATTTATGCATTTTAAACAATGGTTTTCCCCGGAACGGGTGTGACACGGTCCATCAGTTGCAAATTCCTACTTACAATCCTATCAAGCCCCCCTACTTCATTTTCCTTTATCCTCCAATGAGTTGGTGGTACAAATTCAAGAACCTAAGATCAACATTTTCCAATTCTCTTTTCTTTCCTGTTCTAGAGTTGATAGAGGATCTTGTGAAATATATATATATACAGCCAGGCTCAAAAGTGAACTGGGTCGAGTGAACATACCCAGTGAACATTGTTTTTTGCCTTAAAAGAAATTGCGAGCCAATTAACCCGCAGGTCAGCGGGGCTGCCCGCTATTTCTTTTAGGCAAAAAACAATGTTCACTAGGTATGTACACTCATCCTTGTTCACTTAAGAGCTTGACCATATATATATATATATTAAAAATGTCAGAGATTCTAAATTCACCCACTTGCTTTCTACACGCAGTACATAAGTTTAAAACTTATATATTTTATCTCTATGCCTACTTAAAAACAACTTTAAACTTCAAAAATTTACTCTCTACACCCACTCTACCTTTATCAGTGCTCTCAACATTAATCCTCTTCCATTCCCTTTGCTCTTCTCTATCTGTTTCTACATTTTTCCCATTCCCAACACCCCCTGTTCATTCTCTCTACTCTTTTTTTGTGTGATTAAACATGTATTTCCATGCATAGTTTGTTTTATTGGCAACCTTTGTAGCATTTTGTGATTTTTTTTGTGAGATTTTGACTATATTAGGCTCAAGCTTCACGAGACTCCATGGTTGGATGAATAGTGTTCGACTGACTAAGCCTGAACATCCTTGTGGTGTTTGACAATTGGAAACAAAAAATCTTAAGGATATTCTCATAACGTCATCCATCACTTGGATGTTCGATTAGGAGAAGCCTATAATACTCATAAGATGTGCAATCACTAATGGTCGGACACCACTAGGACGTTCAATTGATTAGATTCAATCAATTTAAATTCAAACGCCAATCCATTTTTTTAAATGGCTGATATTCCCTTAAACAACAATTTGATGATTCATGGCTTAAATATTTGAAGAAAATGAACAAACCAACAAGCTCTTAAGTGGATAGATTTTGTTAGTTAGAGAGAGAAATAATAAATAATAAATAAATAAATAAATAAAAGCTAGGTGTGCTAAGTCCAAGTCTATTGACTTGAGTTGGTGTATGTTATGCGGATGTAGAAATATTGTATGAACTCTTTTTAATGATTTGTGCTTATACGTTATGTAGAGGAAACCTCAAGGTTGATGAAACAACCCAACGGGCCGATTGGTAGGGTTTGTTACTATATTACTATTTGTACCCAAAAATTATCAATTTTGGTAGGGTGACATGGCAACAGGGGAGGGACCAAAGCCATGAGCTTCGGGCTGTTTCTATGATCGGACTGATGGGCTTGGATACATAAGCCTTGGTTCTATAAGGATGGTCAGGAATAGGCTAAGTGGTAGGTACAGACTGATAAGGTATCTCATGTTGATGGCTAGACCCAGTATTTAACATCGAAAATATGCTAAGGCATGAAATAGAGTTTTACTTCATCGGCATGGGGTCAGTGATGGTGCGTTCAGACTAGCCAAGATAATGCTTCAAGGTAGAAACTCAGTCCGATATGGAAAGTGTTCATCCAACCAAGCCAGGCTCAACTCATCCAATAGGCCAAAACAATAGGTTGTAGTTTAGCCTCAGCCCAATTTTTTTTTTTTTTTTGCATGGACAGCCTGTCAAAGATAACATTTGTTTCTTTATCCGATATGTATTTGTTTATACTCTAATTTGAGATTTCCCAGGGCACATGACAGTCACGTGGTTTAGTGATGTCATCATAAGAATAGGCAGGAAGATGAACAGGGAGTAAGGCCTAAACAAGAGGAGACCGATATCGGTGGCACCTACCTATAAGGGTGGTACATCCCAAACATGAATATCGGTGTGAAAACTGAGAAAGGGATGACACTAGGCTCTTTAAAAGATACCTCGGCTTCAACAAGTAAGGTCGAAATTGCAAAGTAGGAGTAGTGGGTAGCTATGACATCGGCTAAAAGACAAACCTCGGCCTCAACATGTAAGGTCGATGACCACCCGGATGGTTTTGTAGGACCCAAGGATGATCAACAGAGCAGGTAAGTGAAGGGCGTAGAATCGGGCTTGAAAAATGACTAACAAAGGATTTAGAGGAGGGTTGAGATAGTCAAATGAAGATATCGTTCACCAATACCGATAAACACTAGTGGATTTCTCACGAGGAATAAGACCAAGATGTATTAGCCAGCACGCTGCTTTTGCTCCTGGAAGAATGTAGTTAGGCTAACAGAATCTGTCCACAAGGCTTTTTACGCAGTTAAGCATGGATAAGAACATGTACTTTAGGTTATGTTGAGCTGTAAGAAAAGCAGTTACATAAAATGAGAACATGGCAGAAATGGGATCACCAAACAGGTTGTGGAAGTTAATCATGGGACAAAGAGTGGGCGCAGTAACTTATTCGTGCTTAGAAGCTAGGGGCCACCACTCACTAACCCACCAACCCCACTAACATTAATAGTTTTTTTACTCTCAAGTCTATAAATAGGGCAGGGTGTGCAACATTTAAAGGGGGCTAACACACACGCCACTTCTGCTCTGGCAGATTTTGTTTTATTTTCCTCAAGCATTTCTACCATTATTCTTGAGTGGTTGTGAGTACTTCCATTTTCTTTTGGAGTGATTGTAAACAGTTTTTATTTCAATCAATGAAGAAGATGATGTTCGTGGAGGTATTTTAAGTTTATATGCTTGTTTGTTTCTTTTTCATGCTCATTTCTAATTTGCTTACTTGCATCAGAGTAGAGTTAAAACTTATTCATCGATGTTAATAACCATCGCTTGAATTAGAAGTCAGGTTAGGATATCACAATCTCCTTCGAGTCCAAGTGGACTCTGGCATGCCCAACACACGCACATCAAAAATATTTTATTCTAAACAGTATCAAATCCCTAAGTATCTGTGATCAATCCCCTAGATTTTAGGGATGAGGCCTATCAATTTCTTAATCAGGTTGGTTGGCTTTAAAGGATAAGGGAAGTTTTGGATCAATCTTATCTTTGATTGAAGATCATCCTTATCACTAATTGGGGATTTAATTGCCTTATCTTATCATCCCAGCAACTATATATAGTGGTAGGATCAACATACAAAGGACTCTGCATCACACACTCGAATCCAACACTCATAGCTCTCTTATCTTAGTTTATGTTTTTCTTTTCTAAGTTCAATCTACGTTGTTCTTTGTTTCTTATCTTTTCAAGTTTGTATGCTCCAAGTTTGAATCAATAAGATGATTTCCTTTCTCAATGTATTTTTAATTATTCTTGCTTGTTGATTTATTTGCTTCTTAGTGAATTCTGCACATGTTTGGCTTGTGTGCTTTAACACTGTCATAGGATCTTTACCAAGGATACTTTCGTACTTGCTTTTACTTTCGTTCTGTTAGAAGTTATATTTTTAAACCTTTTGCATCAGTAGCATTAGTATAATTTGAAATTTTAAATTTTACATTTGAGCGACTTGGCTCTGGCATGCCCGAACATAAAACCTAACAAACAATTACCCGGATAGGGGGGGTGGGCAGAGGGAGGGGGGGGGGGGGGGGGGGGGGGGGGGGGGATAATGCTTAATAAAATTTGAAATTTTATTAAGGTATTTTGGAAAATACTCTTTTGCATATGTATTTTAGGTAAAATTTCAAATTTTATTAAGCTTTATCTCCCCCCAAAAGCTGAATGAAATTTGAAAATTTACCTAAAATACATGTACAAAAGATTAGGCTAAAAAAAGGATTTTATATATAATATGTTGGCTCAATTATACTTCACTCTCTCAAAAAATTGAGAAAAGAAATCTTATTATATGTTATATATTGGTCTAATTACTAATAGATCCAAAAATATTTGCCTCGGGAACGCTGCTCCTGAACCCCCATGTGATGTTAAGCTCTTACACGCAGCCCCTTAATCGAGATTCTTGATCCGCCACTGCAAATAAAAAGTTTGATCAGTAGAGGGATAAAATTATGATCAAATTGTAACAGCAGAAGTAAACGATTAACCCTGCATTCCATGTTTTTTTTCTTTAACAGGCCTTCAGATTACTTTGTCTATGTTTGGACTTATTTGCTACAAATTTCAACAATTAGTGCAATATGGCTGGCCCTAAGTGATGAAATTGTAAAAATGATGTAGATTTACCGAAACAGTTAAATAGTTAATACTCCCTCTATTTTAAAACTACAATTCCGTATCCATTTTTGAGATGTCTCAAAAACAATGGTCCAATTTCACAAGTCAAAGAAGTACTTATTATTACACAGCTTCTTCCATTAACTTCATATTCCAAAGCAAATTACCAACTTTCCTCAAGGTGGATAACATATGTAGAAACAGAGGAGTCATAATGTTAATGCTCTCTCAGGAATAATGCTCTGCCCCTGCATATTGTTTAATCGGATTAGACAATAGATAAAGGGGATTGATTTTGACACTTCAAAAATTATTATTGACACTCTATACAGTACATTAATTACATAATATTACATACATTAGATGTAACATAATGGAGTGTATGTTAATTTTTTTGAGTGACAAAATTAACTCTCTAAATAAATGGTTCTATTAAATTGTAGGGTCCACAATATGTCATGTGTCAGTGTATCTAAAGTGTTATGAATAGCTATTCGATAATGTTATGAATAGCCATTCTAATTCATATATAAATATATATATATATACATAGGTGTGTGTCAGTGTGTGTATACACACTGAATTCCTTTCTAGAGCAGAGAGAGAGAGTCTGATAGGGAAGGATTTTAAAATGGAGTAATGCTTCACATAAAGTATGCATATAAAGATCTGAATTATTTATTTTGATAGAGTTCGTGCCTATATATATGGGACCTACCGAAACGAATAGTCCAAATTTTTATGTGTATACTTTATATGCACATTTTATGTGCACAAATCATTACTCTTTCAAATGCCTGAATTACTTTGGATCATGAAATCGTGATTAACTTGAAGTTGATCAAGGACGACTTATTAGTGGAAAAATAAAAGAAATGTTACGAAACATATTTTCAGATTTTGTTTCTTTAAAAATAAAAACAAAAATAAAAAACTGCAACGTTATTAAACGGACTCCAAATTTTCATCCTTAATTTTGATTCTAACATGTGCCAGTGGGACCTCCAAGAACTCCCAATCAAAAACAAGTGATTTTACTTTAATTGATTGTACACCCCTAGAAACCATAATATTTAATTTGTCACTACACTTTATGATTTCCAGCGGCTACTTTCGATGGATAATTAGTTTTATCTACAAAGAACAGTACTATAATTACTAAACTTGCATTTCGAATTTTGTGGCAGTTGATCGTCTAAAACAACTTTTAATTAAAAAAAAAAAATTTGAATAGTACTGTAATTTTCAAAGTTGTATTTTGAATAGCGTGGCAGTGAAAACACTACCCTTTGTTTCGCATGATTAAAAAGGGGATAGTGGAGAATTTGATTAATAGTCTCATTTAATTGAATAGTACAGTGTTAGACAAGAGCACTTTACTCGGGACTAATTATTCATTTTAAAAGAATAGTCCTCCGTATGGGGGGACTAAGTTATACCATGAGAGAGGTGTTACTATTAGTCCTGAGACTATCAATTAAATAGGACAAATTGTCTAATCCTCCCTCCGTCATCCAAACGTGGCCGTCCTTCTGTCAATAAATGTGGTCTCATTGTCATGCATGTTAAATTTTATTTTGAGATATTTCTTAGATACTACTCCCTTCGTTCCTAAATAATTGTTCACTACAAGTTTGCACATTAATTAAGAAAGATGCCATATTCATTATTTTGATCCACTAATTAACTATTTTCCTATTTTACCCTTGGGTGTGATTGGTCATTGACTTTCCTACTCATTTCTAAACCACAAATAAATGTTATTTATCTTTATTGTAAAGGTATTATAGAAAGCTCATATTGAATTTGTAGTTAGTTTGCAAAAGTGGATAATTATTTTGAGACATTAAAAAAATAAAATATAAACAATTATTTAAGGACGGAGAGAGGATATGATTTTGGTGGATGCACCAAAATTAGAAAGAAAAAAAATTATCCTAGATAAAGGCTGATATGTACAAAAATATCTGGTCAAAGTCAACCATCACCACCTCAACAAAGAGAAGTCAAGTCACCTTGAATCTGGGCCTACTGCTCAGACTTCTCGGGTCGTTACACAGAACTGCCTGGGATGGTCAACAGCCTGGGCGTTCGCTCCAAATTGGCCCCACAAGGGCGCGCCTCCAGAAGGCATGGTTGCTTGCCCAGCGGGCAACCAGGCAGTTTCCTATCCCAACTAGAAGACTAAATGGAAGGAGCAAGTAGTTTCCTAAACCATTTAGAAAACTCTCCTAAATTCGTGTAAATCACTTTGTAGCTAGATTAGGCTTCCTAATCTAATAAGTTGCCTTATACGAGTGGTCTCTTAGATCTATAAAAGAGGCCACGCACCCCTATTGAAGGGGGTCGCATTCTGACTCCAAAGAATAGTATATAAACAACTCACTGTTACGCATAAACCCGGTCAGTTTCTGGTAGTGTCACCCACTCTGTTGGCTCACCAAAGGCCACCGGTGATCTGCTTGTGAAAGCGCACTGACGCAACCGTGGACGTAGGTCACCTCATTAATGAGGCCGAAGCACATACAATCTCTTGTGCCTCTCTCTAAACCTCTCTTACCAATTTTCAGCATCATCAGTTTGGCGCCGTCTGTAGGAACCAGAAAGTTTTTCACCAAGAAATTTTTTGACTGATCAACATGCCGCCGAAGACGAGTAAGAAGAATACCGCCCAGGCCGGTCAGGAGAACTTGCAACTCGAGCTGCAGGCCGCCTTCATGACCTTCGAGCAAGTAACAGCGGCGCTCACACAACTTCTGGAAGGCCTGCGGCAAACCCAACAGCAGATCGAAGCATTGTTGGCCCTATAGGAAAAAGCGTCCTCAATCCGAGAACCAATCCGAGAAATGCGTCCCCGACCGGGAGCCCGCACGAGTTCGGAACTAGGGATGGCAACGGGGCGGGGTGCCCTTTCTCAGACCCCGCCCCGCCTAACCCCGCCCCGCCCCGCCCCGGGGTGTGAGTAGCCCCAACCCCGACCCCGACTAGCATTCTCCATCCCAACCCCGCCCCGCCCCGCCCCGCCAAGCCAAACTTTAAACATAAATTTTTTTTTGAGCAAACCCTAAACAAATCTCAAACTGGTAAAATCTTAGACCCAAAAAAATCCTCCAACAAATCCCAATCAATGAGTAAAAAAGAATGCCAACAAAATCAAAATCAATCCACAAGTATTATATTTGAGCCACAAAATATCAGAAATAGCAATAGATTTGGAATACTACATACCAAATCTCGCTAATAGAAGTCCACGAAGAAGAAGACAACCGGAGAAGGTCACTGTTTAGGCGGCCAAACACTTCGCAGTTTCAAGGCAGCAAGATTTGTCCATCATAACTAGCCATGGTGGGGAGAAGATTTGTAATCTGATGAGGAGAAGATGATATGGATTGGTGCATCATGATTCATGAATGGGGATGCAGAGGAGGGAGACCCAGATAGAGTTGAGAGAGAGAGAGAGAGAGAGAGAGAGTCATGAGTGATAAAGTAATATATAAAGTAATATATATTTTTGATAAAGTAAGTATAAAATACAAACCCTCTTTTTCTTTATATCTCTATATGGCCCGGTCTGAAGGAAAAGAACAGGCACAGCCAGAAATTGCAATGATAACAGCGGGCAGGTCAACTAGAAAAGGGCCACCCCGGGTTTGTTCAGTAGTCAGGATAAGAAGGCGAAGGAATAAAAACCTTTGCCTCTACCTCAATCACAGTTACTCCGAGATTTACTTGAAGCAGGGCTCATTACTCTTGTGCTCGCTGAAATCGATTATTTATCAATGGCCCACCCTTTCTTTGAACCTTGTCAATGATCGAACTTAAAGATATGAACTGAGTGCCATTTGATGAGTAACTGATAACAAAGGAGAGGGATATGAAAAGAATAAAGTAATGAAAGAGGAAGTCGTTGCTAGTAGTAAGGACTTGTCACGATCCACAAAGTTGTTAGGAAAGGCCTCACTCTATTTAGATTTATGTCTGGCCGCAGGAAGAGAGAACTAGGTCTATCGATCCAGAGCTACTGGAGGCGAGGAAGCAACTTGCTTCCTCATCTTTGCTCAGGAGACCACCAAAAGGAAAGAGAGGACCGATTGATACCGACCGGAAGACCCTATTTATTTTGCGGGTTTTACGGGTTTTTGAGACCCTCCCCGAACCCGCCCCAAACCCGGACTGGGTTTTAAAACTCTATCCCAAACTCGCCCCTAACCCTATTCACTCTTTCCCAAACCCTGCTCATTAGGGGCGGGGCGGGGCGGGGCGAGGTCCCGATCTAAATGAGGGAATTGCCATCCCTATCCGGAACCATACCCACTTTGCGCTGGTGTCCCCGTTGAATTGGGAATGCATTAGGGATGGTGACCGTAGCAGAGCGCCCAGGCATACCAGACGGCCAGCTCGGACCAATCCTCGCTGGGTGGAAGATGCTAGAGATATCATCAACAAACGACGCGCCGTCAGAGGTGAGGAATCAGGACAAAAGGTCGAGGAATCGGCCAAAGACCCTCCGGTCAGGAGCCAGGGAGATCATAGGCACACGATTACCCAGAGTCGGAGCCGGGTCCTATCCCCGAGCATGACGCACTTCGAGGAGGAGGCCTCATCATCGGACCCGACATACCGCTCGAATAAAGAAAGGAAAATTGGGAGAGATGTAAAGGCCCAGATCGAGAACTTGCAGCAGCAAATCGAAAGGTTGAATCGTAAATCTGGCCAGGATCTCACCAACACAGAGACCGAGTGGCTCTATACCGCCCAGATGACGGGATTCCCCATCCCGCGGAAATTCAAGCCGCCACATCTTAGCTCCTATGACGGTTCAGGGAGGCCAGTGGACCATGTCCGCACATACAAAGCTCAAATGGCGCTGGTTACCACGGTCGATGAGTTATTGTGCCTAGCCTTTCTTAGCACTCTTAAAGGGCCCGTCGCGCAGTGGTTCCATGCTCTGAAACCTTGAACGGTTGATAACTTCAAGACGTTGAGCAAGCTCTTCATCAACCAGTTTGTGGGGATGCTCGACCGGTCACAACCAGACACCCAACTGCTGGCCGTCAAGCAGCAAAAAGGGGAATCCCTAAAGGAGTATGTGGACCGTTTCAACCAACAGAAGCTCCAAATCCGTAATCTGAATGAAACGGCCGCAATCATGGCCTTTTGTTCGGGAGTTCAACATACCAAGGTTGCCACATCGTTTCACCGCGATTGACCGGCAACCCTGGTGGAGCTCTCGGAGAGGGGCGAAAAGTACATCAACACCGAGGAATTCCTCAAGGCCAAGCATGCTACTTTGGCAGAAGACAAGTCCTCGGGATCAAAGCAAAAGCGCGATGCCTCAGAGAAGGGCTCAGGAAAAAAGATAAAACAAGATCAGCCTAAAAGTGGTCGGGATCAGCCCCTGATCAAGTTCACACCCCTTTCTCGGCCTATGCATGAGGTTATGGCCGCCGCCGAGAGCCGACGGCTCCTCCAGGAGCCGACAAAGCTGAAAAGTCTACCTGGTAAGAGAAACTAGGATAAGTTTTGATGCTTCCACAAAGACTACGGACGTGACACAAAGGATTGCTTTAAGCTTAAGGTCGCCATTGAGAAGCTGATTGAGCAGGGCCATCTAGCCGAGTTCGTGGTGACAGGTAGACAACCTTGGCAAGACACTCGGGCTCCCGAGCAGCCGCAATCCCTCGGGCAAATCAATATAATATCTAGAGGAACTTCGGGCGAAGGGGACTCACAGTCGGCCAGGAAGAGGCATGCTAGGGCATCCCGATCAGATGTCTGGCATGTCTACTCCACCGGCTCCCCCCCCCCCCCCCCCCCCCCCCCCGTCCGACGTGTTAACATTCTTATATGAGGACAAGCTAGGTTTGCATTGCCCCCATGATGATCCGCTAGTGGTGACGCTCTCTGTGGCAAACTATGTGGTTAAAAGGGTGTCGGTGGATACAGGCAGTTCCTCTAATATCATGTTCGCCTTAGCATTCGATCAGCTTTGGATATCCAGGGATCAGTTCCGACCAGTGGCCACTCCCCTAGTAGGTTTTGAACGGGTCTAGCACACAACCGCTCGGTATCATAGAGCTCCCAGTTCTTATGGGGACTTACCCCCAGCAGACGTCTGTGCTGGAAAACTTCGTAGTTATAGAAGCTTCATCTGCCTACAATGCCATCCTCGGGAAACCAACTCTCAATAAAGCTAAGGCGGTTGTGTCAACATACAGCCTGGTGGCCAAGTTTCCAACCCCCCAGGGACCTGTCAGCTTGCAGGGAGATCAAGCAACCGTTCGGAGCTGCTATGTCAGCTCCCTACGCAGAGAGGCCGTCATTGAAACATTGAACATTCAGGAAATGGACCCAAGGGATCAAAGTGATGGAGTAGGTTCGGTGGAACAACTAGAGCAAGTGGTGCTGGACCCGAGGTTTTCCAACCGGTTCGTTAGCATTGGCACTTTCTTAGAGACGGGCCTCATGGAGAAGTTGATCCGATTCCTGCAGCAGATCCAGGATGTCTTCGTCTGGAGCCATGAAGACATGCCGGGAATAGATCCTCGGGTCATGTCTCATCATCTCAACATCAACCCGGACTCCCGATCGGTCAAGCAAAAAAGACGGGGTATGGCGGCCGAAAGGCAGGCGGCGGTATATGAAGAGGTCGAGAAGCTCCTAAAGGCGAATTCCATCCGAACGGTCCATTATCCCGATAGGTTAGCAAATGTGGTTCTAGTCAAGAAATGCAATGGAAAGTGGAGAATGTGCGTGGATTTTACTGACCTGAACAAGGCATGCCCCAAGGACTGCTACCCATTGCCCAGGATAGACCTCCTTGTGGACTCCATAGCCGGTCACGCACTCCTCTCGTTCATGGATGCCTACTCGGGATACAATCAGATCAGCATGTATCCTGGAGATGAAGAGAAGACTTCCTTCATCACAGATAAAGGAACGTACTGTTACAAAGTGATGCCCTTCGGGCTCAAAAATGCTGGGGTAACCTATCAATGCCTGGTTAATCATATGTTCAAGGATCTGATCAGGAAGTCCATGGAGGTCTACATTGACGATCTTTTGGTTAAAAGCTGGGATGAGTTCAACCACCTCGAGCATCTGGCCAGGGCCTTCAGTATTTTGAGGAAGTTCGGGATGAGGTTGAAGCCGGTCAAGTGCTCGTTTGGCGTCTCATCCGGGAAGTTCCTAGGACATTTAGTCAGCAGACAGGGTATCAAGGCAAATCCTGAGAAAATCCAGGCCATCATCAACATGCAGTCACCCAGGTCGACCAAAGAAGTTCAGAGTTTGGCCGGGCAGGTCGCTGCATTGAACAGATTTGTCTCCCAAGCTACCGACCGGTGTCTTCCATTCTTCAAAATCCTCTGCAAGGCCTTTCAGTGATCAAAAGAGTGTGAGGAAGCATTTCAGGAACTCAAGAAGTACCTAGCATCACCCCCTTTACTCTCAACACCCATGCCAAATGAGGAATTGTTATTATATTTAGCAGTATCCCCCCTCAGCAGTCAGCTCGACTCTCATCCAAGAAGAACACGGGATATAATTCCCGGTCTACTACACCAGCAGGGTACTATAAGGCGCAAAAAGTAGATACTCCTGCATAGAAAAGCTTGCCTTTTCCCTCATCACTTATGCCCGGAGTCTTTGCTCGTATTCCCAGGCCCACGCAATCATAGTCCTCATATATCAGCCTCTCCGCCGAATCCTAAGTAGGCTGAAACATCCGGAAGGCTCATCAAGTGGGCCTTGGAGTTGGAAGAATTTGAAGTAATCTACAGACCCCGAACGGCGATCAAAGGATAGGCCGTGGTAGACTTTCTTGTGGAGTTCACGTACCCGTAAGACCCAGTTGAAGAGCTCAGCCCTCCCGACCTACCGCCCGGCCTATAGTCAAATGTCCCGACTTGGGTATTATATGTGGACAGGTCTTCCAACAAATAAGGAAGAGGGGCAGGGATCATCCTGACTACTCCAGATGGAATCCAGCTTGAGTATGCGATGAGGTTCGGATACCGTGCCTCTAACAACGAAGCCGAGTATGAAGCCTTGTTGGTAGGATTACAGCTGGTTACTTTGATGGGTGCACAACAAGTTCAAGGGTGCAGCGACTCCTAGCTCATGGTCAACCAAGTTAATCAGGAATACGAAGCCCGGGAAGGGAACATGGTAGCTTACCTAGCCCTTATCCGAACGATCTCAAAGAAGCTTAAGGGCTTCTCGATCACACAAATCCTGAGGGAAGAGAACACCAAGGCCGATCAGTTAGCCCGCCTCACCTCATCTTCCGAGTCAGACTTGCCTGGAATAAGGATAGAATACTTACCCGAGCCAAGTGTGATCAACTCAGAAGGCATGGAGGTTGAATTGGTCACCTTGGGCCACAGCTAGATGGATCTGATCACGACATTCCTCACAACTGGCGCGTTATAAGACGATAGAAAAGAAGCTCGCCGGGTCAAGTACCGAGGGGTGAGGTACCACGTTGCTGATAGAATCCTCTATAAGAGGGGGTTCACTACCCCCTATCTCCGTTGCGTCCATCCTGCCCAAGTCCTAGCGGTGTTGCATTAAATCCATGAGGGAGTTTGCGGGAACCACGTTGGCGGCCGGGCACTTTCGCGAAAAGCCTTGCTACAAGGTTATTACTGGCCAACGATGGCCCGGGATTCCCAAGAGTATGTAAAGAGGTGCGACAAGTGCCAGAGATACTCCCTAATGATCAACAGACCGGGACAGCTTCAGACACCAATCTCAGCCCCTAGCCGTTTGCTCAATGGGGAATCGACATTATCGGTTCCCTCCCTATGGGAAAAGGACAAGTTAAGTTCGTTGTCATCGCCGTGGACTACTTCCGCAAGTGGGCAGAGGCTGAGCCCTTGGCAATAATCACCAATAAAAAGACAGAAAGTTTCATTGAGAAAAACATCCTCTACAGTTTGGCATTCCTAGGGTTCTGGTTAGCGATAATGGCAGACAGCTTGACACCCCAGTATTCAGACAGTTCTACTCGAGATACGGGATATCAAATACTCCTCTCCCGAGCACCCTCAAGCCAACGGTCAAGTCGAGGTGACAAACCAGACTATTCTGAAGTTAGTTAAAATAAGGCTTGAAAATGCCAAGGGTGTATAGGCGGAGGAATTATCAACCCTACTGTGGGCATATCGCACCACCCCCCGAGCGGCAACAGGCGAGACACCATTCTCACTAACCTATGGCATGGAAGCGGTAGTCCCCACGGAGCTCAGGTTGCCTACGTACCGGGTGGCAAATTTCAGCGAGCAGAGCAATGAGGAAGCCCTCAAAGCAGAGCTTGACTTGTTAGAAGAAAAAAGAGACCGGGCATATCTAAAGGTGGCAGCTTACAAATAAAGGGTCTCCAGGTACTTTAATAGTAAAGTCAGGCATCGAAGCTTCTAGGTCGGGGATCTCGTTCTAAAGGCGGTAAACCAGTCTACAAAAGTCCCGAGCCATGGTAAATTAGGACCGAACTGGAAAGGACCGTATAAGTTTACCCAAGTCAACCCACCAAGGATATACTGGTTACAAACTCTGGACGGACACGACCTCTCTCACCCTTGGAATGTGTAGCATCTCGTCAAGTATTTCCAGTGAAGCATGACAATAATGTTGGCTAGGAACCATGTAGCTCTGTCCGAGTAATTCTATTCATATATATAATAAAAGTTTCTTTTTCCACCGAACAACTCTTCTCTGTATTTGCTCACTCAAAAGACCTCGGGGTAAGACCATAGGCATCCAAAAGACCTCAGGGTAAGACCCCAGGCATCTAAAAGACCTCAGGGCCATAACCCGAGCCACAAGCTTCTCTTAGGTCCAACCATAGATGGGGGCAACACCCCTAGGTGGCTGATGATAGCAAGCCTCAAAGGACCCTGCAACCACCCACATTCCAAGATGATTTCCTACGGTCACTCCCTCTATATGCCTGCCTTAGCAAATGCTTGGGGGGTAGGGGAATACCAGGCTAAACAGGAAATCATACGGGGCACTAACAGGACTTGGAATCCTAGGACACCTAACATTCCTAAGTACCTACAGTACCCAAAAAAATTGCTCGGATAGTTAACAAGCCACAAGCCTACACTATACCCGAGCGGGACCTACATAACAGGTCCCTGAAAGACCAAGTATTCTCTACCAGTTATAGTCCTAAACCTTTTGCTAAGGCAAGGATTTAGATTGGCTAACAACTGGTCGGGTATTGGCAATCACAAATAGGTATACAAGTACAGAATAATAAACAGTTAGTGCAAAGGATGGCCTCGATGGACCTTTTCATTAATTAATAAAGGAAAATTGTACATTGCCTAGGGGGCAGTTGTAGTAGCCTCCCAAAAAAAATTAAAATTAAAATTTAAAAAAAAAAAAAAAAAAAAAAAAACAACAACAACAACAAGGAGAGGAAGGGCAAGTCAAGGACTAAGCATCATCAATCTTGACCATGTCTTCAGTCTCTCCCACCAGGGCGGCTCCTTCTCCCTGGACTGAACTATCGCCTGAGGCAGCGAAACCATCAGCAGATCCGACCAAGGCGGCGGAGTCATCAGCCTCTCCAACCAGAGCGGTAGAATCATAGACAACGGGAGGACCAAGATCCCAGTAGTCCAAGTCAATACCCTCATAGGACGAGATGTCACATTCAGAGTGATCCCGGGCTAGCCTTCGCTTGAGGTCCTCGTAACCATGAAAGAAGCCGTCATTGAAAGCCTTCTCAGTGGACCCCACCACCGTTGCCTCAGCCGCAGCCTTTGCTCGAGCCTCTACAACTGCTGCAATTGCCCGGGATACCTCTAAATCTGCCAGGGCAGTCGTCAATTCTGCCTGGGCTACCCTGAGGCTCAGGGTTAAGCCCTTCACCTTGTCCTTCTCCAGAGCCAGGGCATTTTCCTTCGCCTCCAAGGTAGCCCGCTCCTCTGCCAGAGTGGCTTCAACAGCAGCGACCCTCCAGGCCAGAGAGGGCAGGAAGGACTCAGCCCCAGTGGCCATGCAGCTGACCTGCAAGAAGCCCAAAAATTGATCAGTTAACCGGGTATATAAAAGAAAAGTAGTGGTAATGAATGGGCAGAGGTGTCAGTGCTTACCATGTGGAAGAGGCTGTATAGCCATCCCTGGAATGCCTCAGGGGACATGTTTGCACACGTCTCCACTTGGCTGGGAAGAAGGGTAGATTTGACCCTCTCTCTGATCACTGTCGATTCATCAACCGGACGGTATTCCAACTTGGGGAGAAGTCTCTACCACCACCACGTGGGGAGCTGAAGTCTCCACGGGTTCCGGATGGTTCGCAGTCCCGTGTCGGATTCACCTTAGTAGGCATTCCACAGCAGGCCTTTTTCCTTCTCTATTTGCCACCCAAGCAGCGACAGCGGCCTCCCTGGCCCTCAACTGTTCAAGATCTCTCTTGGGGGCCATTTCTACAAAAAAGAAAGAAAGGTGGTCAATATTTAGCAAAGAATGGGATATAGATAAGACTAAGTGTGCCCGGGTACTTACCAGGAAGTATGGGTGGAAAGACAGGAGCTTTGACGAGCTCGGTCAGGTCGTAGGACGCATTGAAATCACCCATCCAGGTCAGCACATTCCAAATGTTTTTTGGCAAGTCTGTCAAGCCCCTGATCCTAGCCTGGCACACCTCAGGAATACTAGGCGGGCTAGATGACCCCACTGCAAGGAAAAATATAATACAGTTAGTCCCAGGACCTGCAGACACCCCATTTTGTCGGCTATCAGATTTAGGAGACCCATAGCTTGGTGGTTCACAATGATCGAAAAAGGACTCACAAGGACTCCTGGAAGTTGGTTCTATTTCTCAGAATGCTCAGAATGACCAAAATGTCCCTGAAAGCCCAAAAGCTCCCAGATTTGGACCAAAAGTTCTGGAAACATGCTACGTCGTAAGAAAAGTGATAAAATGAGTTTTTAAGAAAAATCAGATGAAATCGTCAGCTCCCAGAGAACCCCGGAAGTCCCGAAAGTTCCCAGAAAGTCCCCGTTGACCGGTTTGACCAAGGTTTGACCAGAGTTTGACAGAGTTTGACCAAGTTTGACCGAAATCGTTCGAATTCGCCGAAATCATTCTAAATCATGAGAAAAGTATTAAAACGAGTTCTAAAAGAAAATCGAGCGAAAACGTCAGCTCTTGGGAGCTCCCAGAGGTTCCCAGAACTTCCCGGGAATTCCAGGTTTGACCAGTTTGATCAGAATTTGACTTTGGGACCGGGGCACCGTAACAATTTTCAAATATTTTTCATGGATACTACAGGTCAATAGCTTTTATCGCGAATACCGCAAAACTTTTCAAAGTGACCAATTCCCGAACTATTTTGTTATGTAAAGTAGACTCCATTACCTTTCCAACGGTATATCACAACCTCAATTTGGAGTTCGTACGCATTTTCTGTGAATTTCGGACGAAATAGGGCATTTTCGCGAATACTGGAACTTCAGGGGGCCTAAACAGCATTATCTGGACGAAGGAGGACCCTCCAGAATAGTGTATTTTTGTAATTAATTTTGGGGTCCCATTTTGATTAATTAAAAACCAAAACGACATAGTTTTATGATTTCAGATGTTTGGGACCAATGGGAATACTTCTAAAACCCCAAAATCACCCCAAGTTGGCCTATATAAACCCCCCATTGCTCTTCATTTTAGGGGAGTCAAATGAAAGCTTAGAAAAAGTTTGGGAGAGAAAGTTGTAGAGATAAGGTTAGAATAGAGAGAAAAGAAGCTTCCTTCTTTGATTTTCAAAACAAAAGTGAGTTCTAAACTTTGTTTTTACTTCATTACTCTCATTTACTTCAACATACACCTAACCACCATTTTAGTGAGCATTTAAGAGAGTGGAAGCTTCTTCCATGTCCAATGTCATTACATATGAGTGAAACACCAAACTACAAGTTCTATACATCATGAATATCATCTATTGATTGCAATCTATTTACTTGTTTGCTTATATAATGTTCATCTCTTCTCACCTCATTTCTTTTTTATTTCCTTTATTTACTTACTAGTCCATCATCATCTAAATGATGACATGAAGTTTGGGGTGAGTGAATCCTTATGGATAGTAGCTCTTGACCTCAAAAACATGTTTGAAAGATGATGATCATAACTTCAATACCTCCAAGGTATTCTTGAAGTTATGTTCAAATAAAAATAAATCTCTCCAAAAATCTTGGGGGTTCTTGATGATGAGTTTGAGGTTGGCATTTTAAGTGGCTATAACCTTCATTGAGTATTGAAAATATGCTTTCAAAATATCTACTTCAAAACCCCCTTTGAAACCCCTCTCATTTTAATCCCAAGAAAGAAAGCTCTAGTTTCTTTTTTTCCAAAATTTTCAAAACAGTGAGTAATCTGAGCTCAAAGATTTTTCTAGAACTCAATACTCAACATATGGATGCAAGGCCACTTGGAAAGTCTTCCTAACTCATTGGAGAACACCCATGATTTTTGGTTTGACTTGGAAGTGCTTGGAAGTGGTCCATTTGGATCCAAACATTCCTTCCAGACATTCTGTTTTTTGCTGTCACAGCAGCTAGGTCCACTTCGAACCTCTTTTTCAGAAAACCTTTCCAAAAGTGGAGGTCCTAACTTATTTTTCCCTTACACTTCAATGTCTTAGGGAATTGTCTGTATAAAATGGGCCTCTAGATCATTCGTTTTCATTTTATAAGATTTTTCAACATTTCAGTCGACAGTACGGACTCTGTTTTTGAGTGATCTCTATTGTTTATATGATTTCTCTCAATCTGTGGTAGTTATTAAAGATTGGCTTTTTGGGTTGTGTTCTATACACAATAAGGAAGCTATCCATAAAAAATCATGCATTGAAAACATTCCTAACCCCTCTTTTCAATTTCTAAAAGATCATGTAACTATTCTGTCCACTATTCACAGCAAGCACATTTTAACTTTCATTCTTTGATTTGATGCTTATATGCATTCCAAATTAGTTCATATCTTAGGAAGTAGTTCATACTACATTTTTACATATCCCATGTTGATTTCATTCATTCATTCATACACATTTTAGACTTCTAAGTCATTCTAGGAATCTATGAACATAAAACACACTAAACCTTGGCACATTCTAGATACATGCATTGCATTCATGTAAGATTTGGGATTTTTGTAACTCTTAATCCAAGAAGATTATAAGGAATGATCATGATCACACGTTCATGCTTCCCCTCGATCTAATCGTCCTTTCTCATCCGTCTCGAGGATTGAGAAATCTTCTTTTCTCAAAAATTAACATGCATCATTCTAGCTTGCTAAGCATACTTTGATTCTTTGATTATTTGTTTCAAGAACCATTCATGTCCCCTTTAGATTAGGGAAACTTAATTACTTGATACATGATTAGACGATTTTTTCTAGGTTTATTTGTGTGATCTTTCACTTTACATTGTATGATATTTGACTTAGATCTTATGAATGATATCTTATCTTTAGATCTTCCATTTCAAATTTTCTTATGTGATGTAATATACTATCATAGTATTATTTGTCGAACCAAACATAGTATAAGATGATTATTTGGATGCTAATTGAGGCCCGTCGAAAGACGGGGCGAGTTGAGGGTGTTTTAGTCGTGACAAAGGCTCCTTCCTCTCTCGTACCAAAACCCCGAACCAAGTTCTTTGGTTATGAAGGGCCGGTGCCCTTATCCGCTTGGGTGAGTCAAAATTAGGTTTCTTGGTTCCTTAAAGACCAAGTGGCGACTCTGTATCTGTTTTCAACAGACCTTTCCTTATCTTTGATCCAAATCAAATTTCAAACAAAAACAAGTTCCTGTTTCAAAACAAACAAAAAGAGGTGGAACGCCGCGTGTCCACAATCTGGCGACTCTGCTGGGGAAATTTATTTTCAAACAAAATAATACAGAGGTTTGACTCATAAGAAGCATCCTTAAAATCATCTTTTTTACTGTGTTTGGTTCACCGCATTGCACTTCTGCATTTTCCCTCCGACTGTGTCTGAAACGCGGCGCTGACATTGTTCAGGTCTTGCTGTGCCAGGGCACAAGTCACTGTTGATACTGTACCTTCCAAGGTATATCAAAAAGAGTAAAAACCTCCGTACTGTCTCCCTGACGGTATATTGGAACTCTCGTCAACGGACCCTCTTTGACTAAACCCAGCCTTTGCATATAGATTCCTGTAGAACCTTTCATAGGACTGTTCATTTATCTTTTCAGATAGGACAATGTGATATAACTGCTGTATGCCCTGACGGGATTACCTGCGCGGTGTAGATGCTTATGTGACATAAGGCAGAACCTATTTCTTATGATCCCCATGGCAATCACTCATATGTGAATCACATTGAGTTGACCTGCCTAGGCACCATGACAAGGATGTCTACTCTGCGCTCACAAAGATATACACTGCAAACCTTGTTTGTTGGTCCTAAGACATAGGAGTATGAAAACCCGCTATAAAGTACGATCACTATAACCGTGCTAACCCGTTTCTCCCAGAAACTCTGCCCAGATATCCCAGATATAATCGTGCTAACCCGTTTCTCCAAGAAACTCTGCCCAGATATCCCAGATATAACCATGCTAACCCGTTTCTCCCAGAAACTCTGCCCAGATATATAACCGTGCTAACCCGTTTCTCCCAGAAACTCTGCCCAAATATCCCAGATATAACCGTGCTAACCCGTTTCTCCCAGAAACTCTGCCCAGATATCCCAGATATAATTGCATTAACTAGTTTTTCCCGGAAACCCTGCTCAAGTTTCCCAGAAATACCAGAAACTGTGTCCGGATATCCCAGTTTCTCCAGAAACTCTGTCCAAATCAACCAGAAATGTCGGGTCTCTCCTAGAAGCCCTCATAAAAACCTGGAAACCCCTGTTATCCCTTGGTGATCGTACTGGAAAGTAAAGTTGGCACACTCTATATGGTTAGGGCCTTATTTGCTTAACCGTTATTCGTTAAAAATAGGAGCATCATATAGATTAGGGCTTACATCCGCATGCTTGTCTCACATGCATGCACCATTCCTATCGGTCTGCACGCACTGTCTCGAGTCAGTCCACATCGCTGTCATTGTCTATCTAAAGTCACCACTGTCAAAATCTGATCTAGTCCTCTCGAAATCTGTCAGGTCAGTATAGATTCCCAAGGTCAGCAGCCAGGATCCTCGTCGTGGGTCAGGAGTTCAGATAATCGTTTGATCAGAATCAGGCCGACAGCCTGCTTCAGCATGAACCGAGAAGAGTTAGAAAACAAGGTTACCGAGTTGGGAGCAACTATAAGCCAACAGTCTGACAGCCTAGCCTAAGTTTTGAAGTTCATAGATGAATAGAAGCAACAGCGGCCGCAACCTCCACCTGGGTTTCCACCACCAGGGTTTGAACCACCCCTACATGAGAATAACGGAGAAGAAGACTAGCTTCAAGGGGTCCCACCATTTGCGTATGAGAAGAAGCTCCAAGAGAAAATGGATAAGGTTGACAAGCTGGAGAGCGTACTAAGGAAAAGCAAGGGGGTCGATGATTATATGCTAGACCTGGAAGGCCTCTTTGAGCCTGTTAAGCTGAAACTGCCAGAGAACTTCAAAATGCCTGCCGTCGACCGCTTTGATGGAACTGGGAATCCAAAAAGTCATGTGAAGCTATGTATGAGTATCTTCCAGTCCATGGGTTGTACCCACGAGCACATTGCGATGTTGTTCCCGCAAACTCTTGCAAAATCTGCACTATCATGGTTCCTAACCTTGGAAGCCTCCAAAACCCAGGCCTGGGAAGACATCGTTCGAGTCTTCGTCGATCATTACTCCTATAATCAAGAGCTGGATGTCACTATCAGGGATTTGGAAATGACCCGGCAGAACAACAATGAATCTTTCGCTGCATTTCTGAGCAGATGGAGGAGCAAGGTAGCCCAAATGACCCACCGGCCGATTGAGAAGGAACAAGTGAGAATGTTAATCCGAAATCTGCAACCACTCTACCATGAGAAGCTGTTTTACCAGTCCATCTCTACTTTCAAAGAGCTGTTTGAGGTTAGAACTCGAATTGAAGACGCTATCAGAGAAGGAAAGATCAAAAAGGAAGAGTCTCCGAGTCATTCAAGAAGACCCAGCTACCCCCGGAATCCCCCGGATGTCAATGCCCTTAGCAGCCGACCCATGGCATACCCTCCTAGGCCATACCAACCCTCCAACCAGGCAAATTCCTCCAATCGCCCTTTCCAGAAAAAGCCCCCTCGCAACTTCGCCAAGTTAGAAATCTCTTTCTCCTCAGCCTTAGATCGCCTCCTCAAAAAGGGCCATCTCCAACTACTTCAGCCTCGAAATACCCCACCCCCGTCTAACTGCGATATGTCCAAACGGTGTACCTACCACCAAGCCCCTGGCCATAACACCGATGATTACATGCGCCTCCACCACGATATCCAAGACTTCATTGACCATAATATCATTGAGCCACCTCCGAAACAGCCCCATATCACTCAAAATCCCCTACCGAACCACCAAAATGTCAACCTCATCGAGTCCAACCCTGTATCCTTCAACCCTGTTACCTATATCACCCCCCTAGGACAACCCTTGCCCCTCATTGACATCCCGGACTCTGTGGGAATTCATCTGATTGAAGGGGAGAATGGCGAGTGGCAGCAACAGCTAGACGATGAGCAAGACTTGTTCTTTCTGGAAGAGCATGATCTAGGGGTGGTAAACCTCAAATGGTATGATCCCAACAATGAAAGTGATGCTTCTATCTAGGATGAGCCAGAAAAACCATTTGTGGGAACGGACTGCGGCTGGTTCAAGAAGGATGGGACTGTAGAAGGGCCTACTCCTGCCGAGATTGATCATCTGACAAGATCGGGCCGTCATTACCAGCCTCTGCAGCCTACTACTGAAGCTATCGAGAAAGGTCCGGTTAAAGACAAGGGGAAGAGTAAGGTGGATGAAATCATTGAAGAAGATAACGAGCTGATAAAACAGCTAAAGAAAACCCAAGCACATCTCTCGATGTGGGACATCATGGTAACATCCTACAAGCATAGGCAAGCCGTGTTGAATACCTTGGCTGGAATTGAAGTCCCCATTGACGCCGCACCGGAAGACATGGTGGCTTTCTTGGGCGCACTTACCCCTGACCCAATCATTACATTTTCTGATGAAGATCTGCCACCAGAAGGATCTACGCATAACAAAGCATTGTACATCACCGTCGGATGTAAGGGACAACAGGTGCCATTTTGTCTGGTCGATACAGGTTCTGCCTTGAATGTTTATGCCTTAAGGACTGCCACCGCTCTGGGGGTCGATGTCCTTGACATCACACCATCTGTGCAATCCGTGAGGGCCTATGATAACACTAGGAGAAATATGATGGGAACTGTTTCTCTCCAAATTCGGATAGGATCTTTGGTAAGCACTGAAGTCTTCCAAATCATGGACATACCTGGCTCGTTCAACTTGCTGATCGGAAGGCCCTGGCTGCATGCCAACAAAGCCGTATCATCCACTGTACATCAAATGATCAAGTACATTCATGAGAAGGAGGTGAAAATCATTCTCGGTAATAGTTGGGGTAATGAAGCTTTCCCAAACTACGCTCCCATTTTCGAAATCCAAATACCTGAGCTAGAGGAAGAAGAAATCGGAGGATTCTTCATGGAAGAAGTCCACATGATCAATGATGAAGACCGATTCCCTGAGGTCCACTCCGCAGTTGTCAACATTGTCCGCAAAATGAACTACTTCCCCGGAATGGGATTGGGCCGACGCCAGCAAGGAATTTGGGAGTTCCCGCAGATCAAAGGGCAACAAGGCACTTTTGGGTTGGGATACAAGCCCACTGAAGAAGACGTCAAGCTACAGAGGCCGTGGAAGAAAAGGGTAAAGGGTCTCCCACCATACCGCAAGACTTTGAATGGACAATTCATAAAAGAAGGGGACGATTTCCCTTACTTTGGGTTCCCCGAACCCTGGATCCATCAAACCACTGGGAAAAGGTACCTCGGGCTTGAAATCTTCGCTGACTGCGAAAGGCCCCCATATCAAGATCCGTTCTATCTCGAAGAAGTTGAGAAGACCCCGGAGGAAGACTGGTTGAAATACTTGGACACTGAAGCCATCAAGAAGATGTGGGAGGAATCCGCTGAGAAGAAGGAAGAAAACAGGACCAAGAGCCAAGATGATTAGATCAAGCCAACTGAGGAGGGTCTCAGCAACCAGGCTGTAGAGTCATCTGTCTGTGTCTCCCTATCCCCTGTTTTCTTAGAGTCTGTGCTGCCAATTATCGAGTCTATACCAGAGTCGGTTGCTGTAAGCCCACCACTGTCAAATGTAATCACTTCACCTGTCATGAATGAAATGAAAGACGATTCTGCTTACTCCTCTGTGTCTAATACTTGTGAATGCACAAATCCCTCCGAGGATCTCCCAATTGAACTTTAGAAACTAATTGAGAAACCACCTGCTTATGAAATAATCGAGGATACTTTATCGGTTAACCTAGGTGAAATAGATAATCCCCAAATTGTGCAAATTGGCTCAACTCTTAATAAAAAAGAAAAAGAAAATTTAACTCTCTAGCTAAAAGAATTCAAGGATGTTTTTGCTTGGTCTTACGAGGACATGTCTGGGGTCGATCCCGACATTGTCCAACATCATATTCCCCTCCTCCCCAATTCCAAACCTGTCAAGCAGAAACTAAGGCGCATGAGGCCAGAATGGGCACTCAAGGTTAAAGAAGAAGGGGAGAAGCAATTTAAGGCAGGGTTCATCATTGTCACCAAATATCCGTAATGGATTGCCAATATCGTGCCAGTCCCGAAGAAGGATGGAAAAGTTCGTGTGTGTGTCGACTTCCGTGATCTAAATAAAGCCAGTTCCAAGGATGACTTTCCGCTTCCCCACATTGATGTCTTGGTGGACAACACCGCTGGGCATGAGCTACTTTCATTCATGGATGGCTTCTCAAGGTACAATCAGATTCTAATGGCGCCAGAAGATCGGGAAAAGACGACATTCACCACCCCTTGGGGGACCTACTATTACAGAGTAATGCCTTTCAGACTCAAGAATGCTGGGGCAACCTACCAGAGAGCCGCCACCACTCTGCTGCACGACATGATTCACAAGGAAGTAGAAGTGTACGTAGATGACATGATCGTGAAGTCCAGGGACAGAGAAGGACACCTAGTAGCGTTGGAAAAGTTTTTTGAAAGGTTACGCAAATACAAGATGAGGTTGAATCCAAAGAAATGCACCTTCGGCGTGACCTCCGGTAAACTCCTGGGTTTTCTCATCACACAAAGGGGGATAGAGGTGGACCCCTCTAAGATCAAGGCAATCCTAGAAATGACACCACCACGGAATGAAAAAGAAGTAGGGGGTTTCTCAGAAGAATCCAATTTATCAGCCGCTTCATTTCCAAGCTCACAACTACATGCAATCCGTTGTTCCGATTGCTGAGAATAGGAGAAAAGTTCCAATGGGATGACCAATGCCAAGCCGCTTTCAACAAAATAAAAGCCTACCTTCAGAATCTGCATGTTCTCTCGCCACCCACTCCTCATAAGCCCTTATTCCTTTACCTATCTATCTCCGAAAATACCATGGGTTGCATGCTAGCCCAAGAAGGAGAAGAAAGTCACTCCGAAAAAGCCATATACTACCTCAGCAAGAGGATGACTGGGTATGAGCTCAACTACTCTACCCTCAAAAAAACGTGTTGGGCCTTGGTTTTGTGCACTCGCCGACTAAGGCACTACATGTTGGCCTTCCCAGTTGTGCTCATATCCCGCATGGATCCTCTAAAATACCTTCTCGAAAAACCTGCCCTGACCGGTCGCATATCCCGTTGGTTACTCCTACTATCTGAATTCGATATCAAATATGTCACAAGCAAGTCTGTAAAAGGGAGAATCGTAGCTGAGCATCTCGCAGAACATGCCGTTGATTCCGAGGAAAGTGGGGACTTTCCATTTCCGGACGAGAATATCATGGAAATCAAGGAAGAACAGTGGAAGTTGTACTTTGATGGAGCAGCCAACATGAAGGGATACGGAGTAGGAATGATCCTAGTATCACCAAGTGGGGACCATACTCCGTTGGCAGTCAAGCTCAATTATAACTCCACCAACAACACTGCTAAGTACGAAGCATGCATTTTGGGAATGGAAGCAGCCATAGAGCTAAAAGTTCGAAAGCTGGATGTCTTCGGGGATTCGAACCTCATTATATCACAAGCTAGAGGAGAATGGAAAGTAAAAGAAGAAAGGTTGAAGCCCTATCATGATCATCTCGATCAACTCAAGAGGGAGTTCGAGAACATCACGTTCCTTTACTTGCCTAGGGAAGAGAACCAGCTAGCAGACTCATTGGCTACTTTAGCCTCTATGATCAAAATTCCTGTGAGAGTCAGGATGATGCCTTTGGTAATTGAGCAAAGGCACGAGCCTTCGTTTAATATAATCGTCGCAATCGAAGAAGAAGAGAATGAAACACCGTGGTATCAGGATGTCTGGAATTTCATAGAAAAGGGATGTACCCCCAAGAATCTACCGAGAAAGACAAAAGGGCCATTCGAAGATTCGCAGCGCAATTCATCATTTGCGGTGGAAAATTGCTGAAGAAAGGATACAACGGTCACAACCTGACTTGCTTGTTTGGAAAGAGCTCCAAAAGAATAATGGAGAAAATACACGAGGGGGTATGCGGCCCGCACATGAACGGTCACATGCTAGCCAAGAAAATTATAAGACAAGGGTACTACTGGACAACATTAGAGAAAGATTGTTGTGAATACGTGAGAAGGTGTCACAAGTGCCAGGTTCATGAAAACATGATGCATACACCACCGTCCCTTCTGTATAGCATGACCTCACCTTGGCCATTCTCAACCTGGGGAATTGACATCATCGATGAAATCGTTCCGAAGGCCTCGAACGGAAATCGGTACATTTTGGTGGCTATCGACTATTTCACAAAATGGGTAGAAGCCGCATCTTACAGCAAGTTGGGGGCCACATTCATCAAGAAAAATCTCATCTGCCGTTATGGAGTCCCCTATAAGATTATTTCAGACAACGGAAGTCACTTCAAAGCAGAAGTCAGGGATCTGTTCGAGGAATACAAAATCACTTATCACAAGTCATCACCGTACAGACCACAGACCAATGGGGCAGTCGAAGCCGCAAATAAGAATGTCAAGGCCATACTGCAGAAATCAACTGATACCTATAAAGACTGGTATGAGAAGCTAGCGTTCGCACTTTGGGGGTACAGAACATCGATAAGGACGTCCACGGGAGCAACTCCTTACTCGCTGGTATATGGGATGGAAGCGGTACTTTCGGTCGAGATAGAACTACCGTCCCTACGCGTAATGGCAGAATGTGAAATTTCGGAATCAGATTGGTTAAGGGAAAGATACGAAGAATTGGCTCTCATAGATGAAAAGCGCCTGGCGGCAGTCGATCATATCCGAATCTACCAAAAGAGGATAGCCCGTGCTTTCAACAAAAGAGTTCATCCAAGGAAGATTGTCAAGGGCGATCTTGTCCTTAAGGAATTGCGAGCTCCGATCTTTGATCCACGCGGAAAGTTCAAACCTAAATGGGTCGGCCCTTATATCGTCAAAACTATTCTTTCTGGAGGAGCAACTTATCTCATGGACCTCGATGGTATCGAATTCAAAGAACCAATCAACATGGATCACCTCAAAAAGTACTATGCTTGACCAGTCCCCAACCAATTTCTTTCAAGCCTTGGCCCTGAACTAAGCTCGACCTGATTCCCACTCGGGGATACGTAGGCAACTATATCAGTTCGGTCGCTCCAACCACAAAAAATAAATAACCAATTTCCTTCAAGCCTTGGCCCTGAACTACGCTCGACCTGATTCCCACTCGGGGATACGTAGGCAACCACATCGGTTCGGTCGCTCCAACCACAAAAAACAAATCAAACCAATTTATTTCAAGCCCCGGCTTGAACTACGCTTGACCTAATTCCCACTTGGGGATACGTAGGCAACCGCATCGGTTCGGTCACCCCACCTACCTAAAAATCAACCCGCTTCTTTCCAACCATGGCCCAAACTACGTTGGACCTGATCCCCGCTCAGGGGTAAGTAGGCAGACTTTCAAAAAAAGAAAAGGATGGCTCGCTAGGTTGAAAATCCGAAAGGACGCCTAGGCAAAAGTTAGAGTTAAATCCAAGGTGAGCAATAACAAAAGAGAGAAAAGACCTCGCTAGGTCACCTAACTAGTGCCTAGGCAAAATTATGAGCGTGTGAGGAAAATAAATTCGCGGTCTTTACCATAACTGTAACAACCCTAATTTTCCAAGTGCTTTTAATAATTTTTATAATATTATTTTCGAGTATTAGACATTAACTGTGTGTATGTATCTTAGTGACACCTAATAAAAATGTTGAAATAGCGTGTACGGGTAGTTAGTATGTTAAGTAGTGTGCTTAACATAGAAATTTAGTGTCTGGGGTCATGGGTACCCATTGGGCTAATCATTTGTCACATTAGAATGCATTTTCGGGTCCATATAAAGCCTTTTTATGAGGCCCTTAGATAAAAAACGGGATTCACATGTTTGTGTGTGTTTTATTTATAAGTGTTGTGTGTGAAATATATATACACATATATTAAACCCTAGCCCCCATTTAACAAAAAAAAATAGGGAAGAGGAGAGAAGAAACTAGAGAACAGACGTATGTGAGAGAGAGAGAGAGAGAGAGAGAGAGAGAGAGAGAGAGGGAGAAGGAAGAAGAAGAAGAAGAAGAAGAAGAAGAAGAAGAAGAAGAAGAGAAGAACCTCAACCTTTGGTTTGTGTAATCATTATCAACCTTGAAGCCCTAAATTGGTGAATTAACTTGTTATCTTCTTTCAATCTCGTTTGATTAAAATTTAAATAGATAGAATATTAAATTAGTATGGTTATGGATTATGAGATTTAAGCATTTTTTTTTTTTACAATGATTGAAGTTACGATTTGAGATTTATAGATGAGCATTGAATATGCATTTGAGCAATTATTCAATTTTCGGATTTGGGATTTTCACGGATCAAATTTGAGTAGAAAATTCATAATAAATCATACGTTACAGTTTTCGTAATTCTGTTCGCGTATTTTTCCCAATTCTGCACCGTTTGGGCAGAATATGTATATTACAGTAGCAGTTTTATGAAGGTTAAAATAAGTGTATTTGCTATATTACATTTTTGTGTGATTTCGTGTTCGTTCATATGAATTGATTTGTTTGTACTTAGGGAGCTATGAGTTCTCATGTATAGTTGAGCTTTCTGAAATTGTGACTGTGCAATTTTGTAAGAGTTATGAATCTGTGTGAACATGTAGCTGTTAATATGATTTTAACGGGAATTTGATTTAAGATATATGAATCTCTTATAAAGTTGAGTTTTGTGAAAAACGTGGATGTATGAACGTTAGAAAAGTCCTTATAGTTCACCACTACTCCTTATAATTTTAGGCGACGACTTCGTGGATGACCCGTCCTTGTGTGATTAGACGGCGACTACGTGGATGACCCGTCTTTTCATTTTTTAAGCCTTATGCCCGGCTTGTTGGTCTATTTCATGTGTATTTAGACATTGTTTTATTGACGTCAAGAACGTAAGTACTAGCCTTTCGGTGTAGACTCAAATCCCAGTGATACCCCATGAGAGTTGGGACCGGAGTGGGAGTTAGTATTACGTTAGGAGACACATGGGATATATGTGTAGGCTGAACCATGGATGGGTGGCCGAGGTGGTGAACATAAGGTGTAATTTGGATCGAATATTATGTGTTTTTTTTTTATTTGCGGATTTACAATTGTAATGTGGTTTATGATTTTCAGTTATATGAAATTCTAAGAATTGGTAGTCGTGTAGTTTTCAGGATCTTAAATAATTTCGTTGTTGTGCCCGTTAGCTGAAACCTAGCATTCTATGTGTAACGTACCATTTTTGGGAACGTAGTAATTTGATAATAAACTGGACCAGATTAGTAAATTGAATATTTTGGATACTTAAATTCATAGTTTATGGCCGTTTCGCGTAAACTGAAGTAAAACGACGATCCGAACAACTTTCGTGTTTTACACTTTTTCTAAAAACGTCATCTTGATACTATTTTCATCGATTTTCAGAATCTGCTGAACATCGTCTATGTAAGAGCTGAATTTTAATAATTAATTTCTGAATTATCTATTTAGAATTTATGAACGAGGACGCGTGTCATTCCTTGAAAATTTTATTCTTGACATTTTTCGTGTTTTAAGTTTTGTCTAATTCCAGTTCTTTGTTAGAGATAAAATCATTTTAATTAATAACACCTTAATATTGGTTTATATTATTGTGTTAAGTTCTATTTGTACAGGATGGTAGGCCTACTAATGGTTTGCAGGTATCGGCTACCATAGTTAATAAAGGTAAGTATTTAATTGTTTTTATTCGGGCAAGAAACTACTTGCCACCACATAAATGGAAACTACTCTATTGTCCAGATATGGGTGTGGAACTACCTGTCTTGGTCCAAGAATGTTGTAGTATGATTTGTAGTCTACGGGTTCAAGTTGGATCCCTAAGACTTGTGTTTTGTTTAACTCATACCAGTCATGTGACTGACCCGAGTGTGTTATGCATTCGGGTCCATTTCTGTTTGAAACGTAGTCAAATGACATGTGCAGGATAGTATAGTTGGAGTTCATTGTGGAGCAGCCGATCTGTTCGTGAAGTTGAAGATATCTCCTTTTTATTCTTTAATTACTATATGATACTCTTTTATTTAGTTGGCATTGTGCGCCATGGTTGAGAACTTGTATTAGATGTAGTTATATTTCAGTTGTATTATTTAACTTTTGGGGACATTTATAGCAGATCTAACCGGAGATAGTGTAGTGTTGAAATTATTCCGTTTATTATTATGATTAGATAATTTTATTGTGATTCGATGGAGAAAATTATATTATTTCTATGTAAAGGTAAATGTTTGGTTTTCATTTTGTAATGAATGAGAATGGAGAAAATTTAAAACGTGGATTTTTCTTGTAATGTTTTTGGGAATGAGTTTGATAATAAATGAGTTTTGCTTAAATAGAAATCATATGGTTTATGAAAGCAATTAAATTCAGTTTATCTTTAAATGGTCTTTTAAAATTGGGTATAGGTTGTCACCCTTGAATTTTTGGGCGATTGAATATTGATTAGGGTATACACTTGATTGAATATTTGTCTTTCCAAAAATCGGGGTGTGACAATAACCCAGAAATCACCTCCCACACTAGGGGCAAACTTCGGCCACTCGCCTCGTTTGCCTGAACCTCTCCTAAACTAGGGGCAAACGTCGGTCATCTACCTCGTTTGCCTCACAACCATACATACCCCAAACTAGGGGCAAACTTCGGCCACCCGCCTTGTTTGCCTCTAATCGCCCTAGCATGCCCAAACAAGTACCAAAAGCAACATCTAATTGAAATCTCGGTTACAAATGTTTTTAGAAAGCTAAAAATGCATGAAATAAGATTCCCAAAGTAACCAAGGTTCACCGATAAACAAACGTCGAATATTACATAAGCAGGAATGATCAAAGAAATAAAAAGTCTTTCAAAAAGCAATCACACATGTTCAAAGACACTTGGAGGAATGAGCAGAATCAGTCAGGTCTGGTTTTATCTTTGTGTCTTTCATTTCCTCAAAGGTCTTTAGAAGTAGACCTTTACTCGGTCAGTCCAACCATCAATGAAAGCAGTAATAGTGGCAGCCCTGATCCTAGAAGCAAAGACCCTCTCAGTAAACCCCCGGGGAACCTCCTGAACCTACCCATACTGTCTGGCCAAACGACGAGGATGATAGAAAGAAGTCTCTCTCATACCCATCAACCACACTCTCTGGTGACCCCTGAGGCTCGTAGTAACAGCATAAAGGCACCAACGCCTCATGATCCAGCAAATGTCAGTCTCAAATAAGGCACCCAGCATGCCCACCCAATCGGCAAAAGTATAGTGAGGATGAAGCACGGCTCGACGAAAGTAAACCGGTGGTATGCGGCCCGTCCACAGTTGGAGGCGCTCGTATAACCAAGCCTGTAACACCAAAGGCGCCCCAGAAAGTAGAAGCGTTCCTTGATCGGAAGCGCGGTCCAAACCATTCAGGGTTTCAGCTAGAACCATGGCCATGGGATTCCTGCTAAGTTTCAGTCCAAGACACACATGCACCAAGTCAATCGAGGTGCTCGAGAACAGAAAGTGCGAAGTCATGCACAATATCAAAGCAGCCCCGCGGGTAGCATCATACACGCTGGGATTCCCAGGACTGGCGTATCGGGCAATGATGGAGGCAATGTCACGAACCTCACCTTGAATCAGTCGGCGAGAAATAGTGATGGAACAGTTCAGATATTCAGCCAAGCCTCGCGTAGGACTAAGGGTACCAGCAGAAGGGAGAATCAGGTCGGAGTCAGAATCATAGCCAAGAATAGCACAAAACTCCTCAAGCAGGGGGCATATTTCCAGGCCATTGAAATTGAAAACATGGTTCATCGGGTCCCAGTAGGCAATAGCAGCACGCAAGAACTCAGTGTTCAGGGTCATCTGGCAAAGAGAGAATAGCTCGGTCAAGCCGTAGCTAAAGAGGTTGATCCGCTCCATACCATCCGTGATGTTCAGCCAAGCTGTGAGTTGAGCGGGATCATACAAAGCCATATTTTCTGTCGCGGCTCTAGCAAAATTCGAAATTTCGGCAGCACCTCCCCGTTTTACGGACTATCCCACCTGCAAGGCAAAAACACTCACTATCACAAAACTGCCCATCGCAGTAACATCCAATAATCACAGTGCACATATATCATCACACGATTATCAACTAAAACAAGCACACAACTGCGCCTCCAAACCGGAAGCTATCCGGCCTAAAAGGCGAAACATCATAATACTCTGTCAAAGGTCACAAATTGTTCCACACTTCGTCCTACACTGTCCAAATAGTTATATCACCAATACAACCCAATCGAAAACATTAAAAGAAAATAAAAAGTTCCCACTTGGGGGGCCTCAGTCCTCCTCTTCTTCGTCCTCCGTTGGACCGCCCGGAGTGTATGTCGGCGACGGCCTCCTCCTACCACCCCTGCACCTTGGACCAGTCCTCGATGAGCCAGCTCCTCCTCCACGGTACTGCACACACAAATAAAATGAAGGCAATCAGTAGGGAAACAACAAAAAGTACAAAAACAGAGTCTAGTCAGAGACTTACTAAGGACGCCATCTGATTGGCAGCAAATTGCCGCATACCGTCCATCTGTCAAGGGTAAAATCCAGGGTTAGAACCTCATGACCTTAAGAAAGCGCAAAATTAGAGACATACCCGATGGTCTCGTGTGAGAACCAAGGACCGTAAGCTAGCCGCCAAGGCGTGACCCTCTTCAGCATAACTCCAAGGAACATTGAGGACGCCCGCTGACTGAGTAGGGTACCCGCATGTGACTCGTGGCACCTCCATCACTTGGGGAGTGCCATCAGCGCCTAGAACATTGACGGTCCAATCCCAAGGAGGGATAGGATCGGAAGCCTGAGGAGCCTGTCTCCTGTACATCTCGCGAAGCTGTAGGCACAAAACAAGTTAGGAAAAGATGAGTCAAAAACATAGGCAACGAATAGAGACAAAAAGACGTAAAAGGAAACTTACCTCCAAGAGTGGGAAGTTAGGCATCAGGAAACGGCCACGGTAAGCCTCATAACCGGTCTCAGAGAGAAAATGGTCCCAAACGTCGGTGCCGGCCAAGGCCACCAGCAGAGCATCACCAGAAAGGTCACTAGCATCCATCGAAGTGGGATTATGAGGGACGCGATACCTGGAACCACCGACCACCTGTCAGGACACTCGCTCGCCAAGGAACCACTGCCTGCACTCGGTACTCTCCATCAGGAGTCGGCAAGAGGAAAGAGGCTTGACCGCCTGAATCTCCTCTGGGGCAGCATAGGCAACGCGCTCCCAAGGCATCCAATCAACAGTAGCAGCAATCAACAGTAGCAGCCATCAGCTCGGTTAAGAAGTTTCTGAGCAAAACAATTCGGTGGGCCCCGCTCTTCACCCCAACAACATCCCTCTGCCATCTCAAGCCTCGTGGGAATAGAGGCACAGGAGCCATGCCATCCTCGTCCTCATCTGATTCGTCCGCAGGGGAGGGAGCTAACATCTTCAGGTACTCAAAGCTCCAAAGCTGCACAGATAAAGAAGAAAGTCAGAAAGAGTACAGAAATCAAAAAGCCAAAAAATGAAAGAAGATGCAGTACATACCTCCCAAGCTCGCCAAAATCCCCCTGTCGATTTAACATCGTTCCGAGAGACCTCGCCCATATGCTTGTAAAGATGGGCCAAGGCAGCACCGCCCCAGTCGTAGGAGGGGATCTCATCAATGGTCGCCAGGCAGGAAAGGAGTCTCAAGCTCACCCGGTCATTCCGCGTGGCAAAGATCGAGCAACCAAGGACATATAGAAGAAACACCCTCAAAAGCTGGGAATTGTTCAGATTATGATTCCCTCTGCCATAGGCCCGGTAAAGCCAGCCACAAGGAAACCAGTGCCTCTCCAAGTTAGGAGGAACGACCCCAATCAACATCTCCATCGCCTCCGGGTCGATCTCATAAAAGTAGTCCAGAATCAGGCGCTTCCCGCCAACCCTCAAGCCGGTAATCATGGAGAAGTCAAAGGGCGTCATGGTCATCTCACCAAACGGCAGGTGGAAAGTATTGGTGGTGTCCCACCACCTCTCAGCCAGAGCAAAAAAGTGTGCCAAATCATTGTTGCTCTTTGAAACCAGACGGACGAAGCCTCCAAACCCGGCATCGTTTACCATCTTCTTGACGGTGGGCGAGAGTTGAGTATACCATAGGAAAGCATGAGCAAGGCTACCGTTGTCTTTTAATGTCACTTCCGGTACCTGCACATACCAAAGACGACAAAACAATGCACAAAATCACTATTCACGACCCGAGGTCCAAATTCACAAAATTAACATTTGAGCACAAATCGGACTTCTAATGATCTCTAGGTGCACACTACGGCTCACAAGACTAGCACAATACATGAAAATAGTCCTAAACTGTCGAAAGTTTCACATACCAAACTCGCTAGAGCCGCAGCCGAAAGATGACGTTGAGGGTCCCGTAAAATCAAGTCTGGATTTTGCATCTCGGCTTTCATCCGTTCCTTGGCCTTCTTAGACGGTCTCCTCGAGCTCGAAGCCATGGATCTACATAGAAAATAGAAGTCAAAATCAAAACTTTCTTCTTGAAAATTTGAGCAAACCAAAACACCAATCAAAATTCCAACCACGGGGAAAGATTACTCACCTGAGCGCGCACAGGCTGCGTTTTAAGGGATTTTGGCTCTGAAAACACCCCAAAATGGCCAAGAATGAGCTTGAAAAGCTCAAAAACCCGAGATATACAAAAATGAAGTCCGGCCACCCAGTGCTGCCGTGGCACTGGCCACCTGCCGCCGCGGCAGTGGCCCAGTGTCGCCGCGGCACTGCCCCCAGCGGGCCCCGCTTCGCTCCGTTTTGCTCTGTTTCGTCCCGTTTTGACCTTTTTCAGCCCATTTTTGGCCCCAATCAGCCTCGGTGGCCCATTTCGGTCAAGATTTATGGGGTTTTACCCCGAGTAGTCCAAAGATTGTAAGGACTACCTCCAGTAGGCAGAAACTGAGAAAGATCGACTCCCAAAGACCCGAATCAGCTATTTCAGGACGACCGTCGCAAATTTTGATCAAACACGAGAGTTCTGATAACGAATCCTGGATTTTAGCTGATGCACCGAAGCAAAAGAAAAGAGATTCTTTGAGAACCCCACATCATCCCCCAAGGACAAAAGTAGACAGATACCAGCACTCGGAGGCCCCGACCGGCCCTCTTGGATTGAGCGCCGAAAGATTTAATCAACCGTGAGAGATTCATAGATGGGTCCTGGTTCTCGATCAAGGAAAGAGATTCTCCGAGAACCCCACATCATCCCCCGAGGACAGAAGCAGACAGATATCAGCACCCGGAGGCCCCGACCGGCCCTCTTGGATTGAGCGTCGAAAGATTTGATCAACCGTGAGAGATTCAGAGATGGGTCCTGGTTCTCAATCAAGGAAAGAGATTCTCCGAGAACCCCACATCATCCCCCGAGGACAGAGACCGAAAGATATCACCTCCCGAAGGGCCCGACCGGCCCTCTTGGATTGAGCGCCAAAAGATTTGATCAACCGTGAGAGATTCAGAGATGGGTCCTGATTCTCAAGGAAAGAGATTCTCCGAGAACCCCACATCATCCCCCGAGGACAGAGACCGAAAGATATCAGCTCCCAGAGGCTCCGACCGGCCCTCTTGGATTGAGCGCCAAAAGATTTGATCAACCGTGAGAGATTCAGAGATGGGTCCTGGTTCCCGATCAAGGAAAGAGAGAACACTATGTCATCCCCCAAGGACAAATACGAAAGATACTACCACCAGCAGAAAGTAACAAAAGAGGAACCGACTCCTAAAAATCGGCCGTCATGAACAATCAGAACATCGCCCGCATCCAGATCCCCTGATTATTAAGAATTTTCTCATTTGTCCCTTTTTTTGCTTTATCACGAGATCCCTTGGTCACTTTTGGCTGTCATCCTCTAAACAAAGCGCATCTGATCTATCTCATCCATTTGCAAAGCACACTTCCCAAGTTCTAGAAGTTTGCCCCTAGACCCAAAGTCTTCTGAACCTTGATGTCCCTATCCGAGTCACCCACATCACAATTACTAGCACAACACCAGCCCACTCAGAGTGGCACACCCCATAGCACCTGCTCATACTAGGATCATAACATTAGACATGAAAGGACTCATGACACAATTTATGTCACATCCATGCATTGCATATCATCCTCTTAGCATAACATCTGCCTGTCTCGTTGTGCATGTGTGATTTATTCCTTTGTGCCCTGAACTATGCCCTGGTCTGATTCCCCTTGGGATACGTAGGCAGCTCACGCAGATCACGACCAGCACTAAACCTCTGCATCATTACATCTTTTACAATGCTTTTTATCCTAAATCTATAGCCTCCAAAAGACCTGTCTCTTCAAAGCTTTTGCACTCGCTTGCGACATGCGTTGCCTCGCAAGTTCATGCCAAAGAGGGGCAAACCGTAGACACCCCATTTTGTCGGCTATCAGATTTAGGAGACCCATAGCTTGGTGGTTCACAATGATTGCAAAAGACTCAAAAGGACTCTTGGAAGTCACCTCTATCTCTTAGAATGCTCAGAATGACCAAAATGCCCCTGAAAGCCCAAAAACTCCCAGATTTGGTCCCAAAGTTCTGGAAACATGCTACGTCGTAAGAAAAGTGATAAAATGAGTTTTTAAGAAAAATCGGATGAAATCGTCAGATCCCAGAGACCCCCGGAAGTCCCGGAAGTTCCCGGAAAGTCCCCGTTGACCGGTTTGACCAAGTTTGACCAGGTTTGACCAGAGTTTGACCAAATTTGACCAAGTTTGACCAAAATCGTCCAAATTCTCCGAAATCATTCTAAATCATGAGAAAAGTATTAAAACGAGTTCTAAAAGAAAATCGAGCGAAAACGTCAGCTCCTGGGAGCTCCAAGAGGTTACCAGAACTTCCCGGGAATTCCAAGTTTGACCAGTTTGACCAGAATTTGACTTTGGGACCGGGGCACCGTAACAATTTTCAAATATTTTTCATGGATACTACAGGTCAATAGCTTTCTAACGGTATATCGCACATAATTTCCGGATTTAAAACGAGTATATTATGAATTTCCGAAGGCAAAAAAGGCGATCAAATCGGCTTTTATCGCGAATACCGCAAAACTTTTCAAAGTGACCTATCCCCGAACTAATTTTTTTATGTAAAGTAGACTATATTACCTTTCCAACAGTATATCACAACCTCAATTTGGAGTTCGTACGCATTTTCTGTGAATTTCGTACGAAATAGGGCCTTTTCGCGAATATCGAAACTTCAGGGGGCCTAAACAGCATTATCTGGATGAAGGAGGAGCAGTGCCGCCGCGGCACTGGCCCACTGCAGCCTTGGCACTGGCCCACTGCCGCCGCGGCACTCCCCTCCAGAATAGTGTGTTTTTGTAATTAATTTTGGGGTCCCATTTTGATTAACTAAAAACCAAAACGACATAGTTTTATGATTTCAGATGTTTGGGACCAATGGGAATACTTCTAAAATCCCAAAACCACCCCCAAGTTGGCCTATATAAACCCCCCATTGCTCTTCATTTTAGGGGAGTCAAATGAAAGCTTAGAAAAAGTTTGGGAGAGAAAGTTGTAGAGATAAGGTTAGAATAGAGAGAAAAGAAGCTTCCTTCTTTGATTTTCAAACAAAAGTGAGTTCTAAACTTTGTTTTTACTTCATTACTCTCATTTACTTCAACATACACCTAACCACCATTTTAGTGAGCATTTAAGAGAGTGGAAGCTTCTTCCACGTCCAATGTCATTACATATGAGTAAAACACCAAACTACAAGTTCTATACATCATGAATATCATCTATTGATTGCTATCTATTTACTTGTTTTCTTATATAATGTTCATCTCTTCTCACCTCATTTCTTTTTTATTTCCTTTATTTACTTACTAGTCCATCATCATCTAAATGATGACATGAAGTTTGGGGTGAGTGAATCCTTATGGATAGTAGCTCTTGACCTCAAAAACATGTTTGAAAGATGATGATCATAACTTCAATACCTCTAAGGTATTCTTGAAGTTATGTTCAAATAAAAATAAATCTCTCCAACAATCTTGGGGGTTCTTGATGATGAGTTTGAGGTTGGCATTTTAAGTGGCTATAACCTTCATTGAGTATTGAAAATATGCTTTCAAAATATCTACTTCAAAACCCCCTTTGAAACCCCTCTCATTTTAATCCCAAGAAAGAAAGCTCTAGTTTCTTTTTTTCCAAAATTTTCAAAACAGTGAGTAATCTGAGCTCAAAGATTTTTCTAGAACTCAATACTCAACATATGGATGCAAGGCCACTTGGAAAGTATTCCTAACTCATTGGAGAACACCCATGATTTTTGGTTTGACTTGGAAGTGCTTGGAAGTGGTCCATTTGGACCCAAACATTCCTTCCAGACATTCTGTTTTTTGCTGTCACAGCAGCTAGGTCCACTTCGAACCTCTTTTTCAGAAAACCTTTCCAAAAGTGGTGGTCCTAACTTATTTTTCCCTTACACTTCAATGTCTTAGGGAATTGTCTGTATAAAATGGGCCTCTAGATCATTCGTTTTCATTTTATAAGATTTTTCAACATTTCAGTCGACAATACGGACTCTGTTTCTGAGTGATCTCTATTATTTATATGATTTCTCTCAATCTGTGGTAGTTATTAAAGATTGGATTTTTGGGTTGTGTTCTATACACAATAAGGAAGCTATCCATAAAAAATCATGCATTGAAAACATTCCTAACCCCTCTTTTCAATTTCCAAAAGATCATGTTACTGTTATGTCCACTATTCACAGCAAGCATATTTTAACTTTCATTCTTTGATTTGTTGCTTATATGCATTCCAAATTAGTTCATAGCTTAGGAAGTAGTTCATACTACATTTTTACATATCCCATGTTGATTTCATTCATTCATTCATACACATTTTAAACTTCTAAGTCATTCTAGGAATCTATGAACATAAAACACACTACAACCTTGGCACATTCTAGATACATGCATTGCATTCATGTAAGATTTGGGGTTTTTGTAACTCTTAATCTAAGAAGATTATAAGGAATGATCACGATCACATGTTCATGCTTCCCCTCGATCTAATCGTCCTTTCTCATCCGTCTCGGGGATTGAGAAATCTTCTTTTCTCAAAAATTAACATGCATCATTCTAGCTTGCTAAGCATACTTTGATTCTTTGATTATTTGTTTCAAGAACCATTCATGTCCCCTTTAGATTAGGGAAACTTAATTACTTGATACATGATTAGACGATTTTTCCTAGGTTTATTTGTGTGATCTTTCACTTTACACTGTATGATATTTGACTTAGATCTTATGAATGATATCTTATCTTTAGATCTTCCATTTCAAATTTTCTTATGTGATGTAATATACTATCATAGTATTATTTGTCGATCCAAACATAGTATAAGATGATTATTTGGATGCTAATTGAGGCCCGTCGAAAGACGGGGCGAGTTGAGGGTGTTTTAGTCGTGACAAAGGCTCCTTACTCTCTCGTACCAAAACCCCGAACCAAGTTCTTTGGTTATGAAGGGCCGGTGCCCTTATCCGCTTGGGTAAGTCAAAATTAGGTTTCTTGGTTCCTTAAAGACCAAGTGGCGACTCTGTATCTGTTTTCAACAGACCTTTCCTTATCTTTGATCCAAATCAAATTTCAAACAAAAACAAGTTCTTGTTTCAAAACAAACAAAAAGAGGTGGAACGCCGCGTGTCCACAGGACCGAAGTAAAGAAAGTGGACTGCAGATACTGCACTAACTTACCCCTCAATTCTCTCGCCCAAGAAGTCCTCATCTGGATCCCCGGGGCCTGCTCACAGAGCCCAAGGGTAGATACTTGGAAGAATCTATTCTTCGAACCCTTATTATTGCTCGGGCAATTCACTATGATCTTTCTCCCCTGCCGAGCCCCGAGAGAGAACCCGACCTCCCCATGTACGGGAAAAGGTCGGTGCGTCTAGAAAAACTCCTGAACGGAAAGCTCATACCCAAACACTTGCGGCCAAAGGGAGATAGACCCCATGAGAAACCTCCAACCGTTCGAGGTCAGTTGCCCCGGGGCGATCTTCATGTATATCAGGATGTCCCGAGCAATCGGATGGAGAGAAATGTGGAATCCAGCCATGAGGGTGTCCTCATATAGGGTGGTAAAACCCCATTGGTAGATCTAGGCTCCGCCGGCATTCACGGCCAAGGAGCAGTAGTCGGGAAGACTGTACATATCCCTAATGCGGCTGAGATCTTCAGCACGCAGGGTGGATGGGATGAACTCACTAGAAAAGGCTACCTCGGGGTCGAGTTCCCCTGGTGTTTCATCACCCGAACCCCGGGAAACGGAAGCAACGGGGGCCTCCTGGTCCGACTCATCGTCAGATAGACAGATTGGGATTCTGCCCTCACTATGGTGGTTAGAGGGGGTCGCAGAGGGTGGACTTCGACTTGTGTCCAGCGTACCTAACCGGGACCACTCATCCTCTGACCGGGAAGACGAGTCAAAATCGGAGTGACACATCTTTGGGGTTCTGGTGACTGGGCAAGGAAGCAAGTGACTACCTAGGTATAGGTCAGGAACTCCGAGTCTGAGGTACAAAGGGGGCAGGGTTATCAACCTAAAAGGCAAAGAGTATATAGTCTTAAAGACAAGGTGACACTCGCCCAAAACTACACCGGGACACCCGCTCGGATCTACCATCCTAAGGTACCTCCTAATTTGAAGAAGGAACAGAACCTGAGGAAAAAAAAATCCCACTCCCGCTCTAGCCTAAGTGGGTTCGTTCTCTCCAGCCTCACTCAGAAAAAGAAAAGGAAAAGAGGGTAAAGGGAAGAGCAGTGAATTGAAAATCGGGAGTAAGAGACTTACACGAATCAATGCAGGAAAAAGGGCTCGGAAAGCGTGACCGGGGACTTTTTGCTCTCAAACCGCTCGGTGTCTCTATCCCTTGGAAGCAGGAATTTTTGAAATGGACAAGTGTTCCTTATATATATATAGCGCGGACGGTCCAGATCAAATCAGATCCAACGGCCAAAACGCCTTCCCGCCAAAACCTGCCGATAACTGTCACCTCGGGCACGCGGAACGTTGCCTCAAAAGACGTGCACATTTAATGTCGGATGTGACGGTCTGGTTACGACATGACTGTTCAATTATGTTCATACCAGCCTTGTTGGATCCTAACCTGGCCAGTGACCAGTTAACACGTGGCGACAGTCGATCCCGGGGCAACACAGCCACCGCTCGGTGTAGACCCCGGAAGACTATCGCGACCGGTCACACCCCGGGAAAGATCCCAGTCTCTTCCACGAACGATTTTATAGAGCAGTACTAATTTTGAAACCTCATCTGATAAAGCATCCCATCAGTTTTGAAAATGGGGGGCAGCTGATATGTACAAAAATTTCCGGTCAAAGTCAACCCTCACCACCTCAGTAAAGAGAAGTCAAGTCACCTTGAATACGGGCCTACTGCTCAGACTTCCCGGGTCGTTACACAGAACCGCCCAGGATGGTCAATAGCCCGGGCATTCCCTCCAGATTGGCCCCACATGGGCGCGCCTCCAGAAGGCATGGTTGCTTGCCCAGCGGGCAACCAGACAGTTTCCTATCCCAACTAGAAGACTAAATTTTCCTATCCCAACTAGAAGACTAAATGGAAGGAGCAAGTAGTTTCCTAAACTACTTAGGAAACTCTCCTAAATTCGTGTAAATCAGTTTGTAGCTAGATTAGGCTTTCTAATCTAATAAGTTACCTTGTACGGGTGGTCTCTTGGATCTATAAAAGAGGCCACCGACCCCTATTGAAGGGGATCGCATTCTGACTCCAAAGAATAGAATATAAACAACTCACTGTTACGCATAAACCCGGTCGGTTTCTGGAAGTGTCGCCCACTCTGTTGGCTCACCAAAGGCCACCAGTGATCTGCTAGTGGAAGCGCACTGACGCAACCGTGGACTTAGGTTGCCTCATTAACGGGGCCGAATCACATACAATTGTGTCTCTCTCTAAACCTCTCTTACCAATTTTCGGCATCATCAAAGGCTAAATTCTATCACAACTTGAGTGATCTAAACCCAATTAGTTCCAATTAGAGAGTAGACAAGACACTATATATATCCATTCCAAAATAAGGAGAGGGGTGACAAAGTCGGTGACTTTTAAGATAGCATCCAAATACATACACCATGTGACTAAAATTTTCAACAAGAGAAAATGGCAATAATAAAAAATAAAAATTTTGGGGGCAAAATATGAGTAAATGAAATTGTAGCTTATAATTTCGTCTAATTTAACCCATCCTTACGACATGTCATCACTCTTTTTCCTATTTTAGAATACCAAAGACGTTGGAAAAAACTTAAAGACAAATCCTATCAAAAAAAAAAAAAACCAAAAACAAAAAACTCATTAGCTGATGAAGATAAGTAAAATTTTGCTTTAATAATAAATTAAACATTTAGTTTTAAAATGTCACAGGTGTCCCAACTAAGAACTAATCTATTATAAATATATAAAGACTGAAGCACAAGCTACCTCCACAACTTGCTATGTCACCATTCCAAAAGTCTTAGGTGTCAAGCTCTCCCTCTTTTCTTTCTCTGTGCACTACTTTAACTGTTCAATAAAACCTACTCACGTCTTTGCCTCTTCCTCTTCCTCTTCTAAACGAAAAATATAGAAACAACTAAAACTTGAATCTGACCTCTCTCTCTCTCTCTCTCTCTCTCTCTCTCTCTCTCTCTCTCTCTCTCTCTCTCTCTCTCTCAAATCAACTATTATGTCTCCCGTCTATCTCCTAAACCCTCTCATCCAAACGTCTCGACTTCTCTCAAGAGCCAAAATGCCTCTTCGCCTCCACACCATGCGCCTATATTCAGACCCCCAATCTCCCTGAAATTGAATACAACTCTTCCTCTCCTCTCTTTCCTTCATTTTCCTTTTTCCTCTATTTATTCTCTCTTCTATATATAGACCCCAATCTCCTTTGATAGAGCTACTCTGTTCCTTTTTCCTCTGTTTTCTCTCTTCTATATTCAGACCCCAATCTCCTTTGATAGAGCTACTCTTTTCTCTCTCTATATGACATCTTTATTATACTCATCTTTCTCTCCTTCATTGTCTTCACCAAATACCCAAACTACCCAATCTCCTACCTATCTCACCGGTGATCGCTTCGTCTCCACCGTTGGAGTCAACTCTGACATCACCACAACAGGACGGCAACATTTTGGCCAATGCTATTGTTACACACAGCGATCTGCAATTCGATTCAATCAGAAGGTTTGATTAATTATGGATTCTTTTTCTTACTGTTCAAATTTCTCTTGCTTTCATTCCATTATTATCTGTGATTTGGGACATTTGATTTTGTTTTTCAAATTTTTATGTGTTTAGTCTGATTAGGGATGGTTCAATTCCACAGATCGAAACATTAACTTGGATGCTAAAAATTGAGCAGAGAGGGGCCAAGTTCATCCTACCCATCATGTAGGGACATTGTGGTTTTTCACTTTTGCTACAGTGTGCTACTTAAAGCTCCTCTTTTGATCTTTTGATCATACGCATAGCATTACTCTATGAATTTGTAGTCATCACTGCTCTTTAATGGCTTACTATAATATAATTCTTACACCAACGAAGTAGACCTTAAGTTGTTGATGTTTTCCTTATATCCCTATGCCTTTCAAATGCAGTTCACTTGATCTCATGATCTAAAAGGTTGGCTACTTAGCTTCAAATTATCATCCCGATAAAGAACCACCACCATGGGCCAAAATATCATGTTTTAACATCTTATAATCAAGCTGTACAAAAAGAATAGTCTGGGATGAAACTAAGTTGCTATTAATCTTTTTGCCATGACTTTCTTGGTATTACAAATTGATGGTGTTTGATTTGGAGTTATAAATAAGTACAAGGGAGGTAGTTCTTTTTATAATTTCCCGAGCCTTGCACATAATGTGGTCATGTGCAGGCTATATATAGATTCATTAACTTAAAGAATTATTTTCGTCTAACTATTATTTGTTCAAAAGAATAGATTCTACAGAGTTAATTACTAAGTTTACTTGACAATAATGACTCTTACTGAATTTTTGTCCCAGATAGTAGGATGGTCTGATTACATATAGTGTCTTTTTTCTTTGTATAATTGTGGGGAAGTATAAAAACTTTTCTTCTTTGGATTGGGAGTAGGACTTGTTAGTCCGTGTCCGTGCTTCTTAGTCGAGATCGATACTCTTGCCCGCTTCGCCATTTATGAACACAAAAAGGAGGCTCTCATTTCTTATTTTCTTGCTTTTTATGCATAATTTTTTATCATACTTATTGAGTTCAAAGTAATTCTTGAGTAATTTAACTCCAACCAAGATATTGTTTTGGTTTGAGTTGCGTGTATTTCTTTGTTTTTTGTTCATGTACTCCCCTTTATGTGGATGCCACTGTTTTGGTTAAGTGGGTAGTAATGGTTTTGTTTTTGTAATCTAATTAATGATGTGTTTGGTTGTGGAAAAATAAGTTCAAGAAAAATCGAATCAAAATATTCTCAATCTTGAAAGCTTCATTAGTTAGAATCAATAAAATCAAAAGTTTTATCTAGGCTATTCTTATCTTTTACTCCCCCAACATTTTCTTAGTAACAAGACTTAGATTATTTCAAACTTCATAGGAAAGAGAAGAAAAAAAAATGAGGGAAAAATAAATTAGGATTAGGTGTTAAACCAAGAATAAGTCTTCCAGTGTTGAACCTAGAAGGCGGGCCTTCTCAAGACCACTTAAGTTATCTTCAACCTTGATAATTTTCAGAAGTTTTGACTTTACTCCATTTGGTTTTTTTTTATCATTGTAAGGTGTTCATTTCATATAATTAGGTGTTCTATTTCTGTTTTTTTTTTCCTCATTCTGCTATATATATCATAACTTTTAACTCTTTTTGTCTTAAGTTTTTAATTTCAAACATTTTTTGGATTAATTTTTCTCTCCCGTGCGTTGCACGGGATCTCTCTCTCTCTCTCTCTCTCTCTCTCTCTCTCTCTCTCTCTCTCTCTCTCTCTCTCTCTCTCAAATCATCTATTATTTCTCCCATCTATCTCCTTCGTAGCATATCTACTATATATATGTACAGGCTGAAGCCCAAGCTGCCTCCACAACTTGCTACATCACCATTCCAAAAGTCCTAGGTGTCAAGCTCTCCCTCTCTTCTCTCTTTCTGCCCCAAATTTCATCTTCCAACATCAATACTGTTTACCACGAAAAAAAAAACTGCAAGCTTGCCAATGAAAATTTATTGTCCTTTGTTATTTGGTATTTCTTTTCCCCTTTTTTCCCCTCTATATGTACTCATTGTTACGATGAACAAAAGTTTCTCCCCAATTCAAATGCAGGGTTCTAGTCCTATCTCACCAAATTATATGGCCCATAAATTCAACATCAACGATAGGATGAGAGGAATTCTCATTGACTGGCTCAGTGAGGTACTGTGTTTTATTGATACTGTATGAGATAAAAAAAATTTTGAATATGAACTATTCTTCAGCTTTTGAATAACCCATAACCCACTTGATCCAATGAACAGGTGCATTACAAATTTGAGCTGATGGAAGAGACTCTATATCTAACCAGCAATCTTATAGATAGATTCTTAGCAGTTCAATCAGTGGTTAGGAAGAAACTTCAGCTTGTGGGTATAAAAGCTATGCTGCTTGCAAGTATGAAGAAGTTTCTGTTCCTTTTGTGGAGGATCTCATTTTGATTTTCGACAAGGCCTATAGCAGAAAAGAAGTGCTTCAAATGGTAGGTTCTATTACTAATGGTGAATCGGGTTTGACTACTTTTCTTTCTTTACTATTAGAATGAGAAACGATGATTTTCTTTTATTGGCTGCAAGAAAATGGTCAATACCTTATAGTTTATTCTCTCGGTTCCCACTCCATATGCTTTTATGAGACGGTTCCTCAAAGCTGCTTAATCTGACAAAAAGGTTTTTAATGGGTGTTTCGAAAAGTCTTGAAATTTCTATAAACTTACAATCTATATGAATTATACTAATAAAAACATTTCTTTCTTTAAGCTTGAAATCAGCTGGAGCTTCTCTCTTTCTTCATAATAGAACTTTGCTTAACCGAGTACGAAATGCTCAAGTTTCCACCATCACTACTAGTAGCTGCAGCAATTTTCACTGCTCACAGCACTCTCCGTGGGTCTAAGCAATGAGTAAGACCAGTGAGAGGCATGCAAACTACTCAGAAGAACAAATTCTATAAGTGGTTTTCCCAATATATGTATACATATATAAAGTACTAATGTTGTAGTTATATCGATTGATGCGTATTTCATCGATGAATACTCTTTCTCTGGTTTCTGAAGGGAATGCTCAAGGCTGATGGTTACATTCCATCAGAAAGCTAGCACTGGGAAACTCACAGGTGTGCACCAAAAATATAGCACATCTAAATATGGTTACACTGCAGAATCAGAACCTGCTCACTTTCTCTTCGAGGCTACATTTTAGACCAGTGATGACTTTGATGATAACAATATTAACTACTTGGGATGTGTAGGGGGTGCAACTGCACAACATAAGTTGCCTCTCTTTAGTCTTGACTTTTGAACATATCTTAATGTTCTTTTTTAACGTACTAAGAATGGTGGTGGTGTTTATTTTTACCTTCCAATCAAAGAGTTCTTGATTGTTGTGTGCACTTATTTGTAAATGTAAATTTTCCCTTGTGCTGAGTAAAATTTCCTTATTAAAGCACGCCCGGCTGTTGTAAAGTAGTTGTGAAGGTTGAAATTATTTTGAAAGTGATGCACTTTTCTATATAATTGCCCTTAGTTGCCATATTTTATTAGCTAGATCTATCTGTTTTGAAAATGTAGATGCTGAAACATATGAAATGTGCAAGTTGACAAATAGAGGCAAGTTGACAAATAGAGTAATAGGCAACAAGAGAGCATAGACAATGAGATTTACAAATCGAATCCTAATGTATGTAGTTATTTCAACTATCATATTAATAGGCGAGATGAGAAATGGATGAGGGTAAAGAAAGATAAGCCGATACATGTAAAATTGCTGATATATAGGAAAGTAAATTTTTTTTTTGCCAAAAACCAGTATTTGGCTCTTCCCTTCCCTGAGTGAATACAACCGACTCTTTCAGCAAAAAAAAAAAAAGAATACAACCGATTTCCTCAATTACACTACTACAAACTTGTGTTGCTTCTATGCAGTAATGCTAGAATCTCAACTATTTGACAATTCATACATATAGCATACAGCCCGTGCTATCACGGGATATTGACTAGTTCAGGGTAACTAAATTTGATGCACTTTTCGTTTTCCATAATTTATTCCTAGTTCCCTAAATTTTGGTAACATGAAACTATTGTTTCACTTTCAATTTTCCTTCCCCGGCCCTTGAAAACAAAGTCTAGGAAAAGACTATCATTTCATATGATATAATTAAAAGTGTGTAAGAGATTGTAACTTGGTGTCAAATTTTGTAACCTTGAAAAACCACTATGATTTTGACAAAATAAAACTTAGTTGCAAGATTTTATAACATGGTGCTAAACGTTGTACCCCGTCAACAATAAAATGGTTTTCAAAATGTTATGAATTTTGGCACCTGGGATGTATAGAAACTTTGGCAACACAAAAATTGGAATTTCTTTAACCGTATGGTATGACCAAAACCCCTTAATCATACCATAAATTTTTTTTTTTTTAAAGTTTAATGCCGGTCGGTTTGATAACTCAATTAAGTGTTAAAAATAAAATTTGTCATCACATATTTTATTTTTTAGTGTATTTGATAGTATATAAGGGCTCACTTCTCGACTCAAAAAGTAGCTGAAACCTTCTTGAAAATTTTAAGTAAAACATTATTTTCATTACTGTAATTAAATTCAATAATTTAAAATTTTCAACACTAAAAATTCAGTACTTTATTTTTCAATAAAATAGACCTGAAGGGGGAAAAAATTTTGAGTAATGTATCGTAACATGGTGATATCATCACAACAACAATACTCTGTATATATATAAGTAAACTTTGATGGGAAATTGAAGAACTAAATGTTTAATTTATAATTATGTGTCCTTATTAAACATACTTTTAGTGACCAAAAAAATTATTTTTAGTAACGAAATTTTTTTTCTTTAAAACACGAAATTTTTTTGTTGCTAAACAGATTCCATATATATATATATTGAAAAAATTTTAGAGTGGGCCTCTGTTTTGATCGTTGGATCGTGTTTAAGAACTGGATTTGATGGCCAAAACAGAGGCCCTCTTTTTAATAAAAACAGAGAGCCCGTTTTAAAGCATGACTGTATATATATTGCTAAAAGAAGGGTGGTCGGTTCGGTAATTATATCCAAAAGAGGGCAAAACTGTTTCTAAACCATTACACAACTCAACAACAAATGATACTAAATGTACAACTACTCAATACATCCTAATAACCCAATACTAGACAAGGGTCTCAAATGACAGGAAATAAGGGGTGAGAGCTTCTCTCTCTAGTTTTCTAGAGAGAGACAGTAATGATTGGTGCTTTGATATTGCCCTAGCCGCCGCATCCATTCCCCCTCCCCCTCGCTGTTTCGGTCCAGCGTCCGCCTCTCTCTCTCTCTCTCTCTCTCTCTCTCTCTCTCTCTTCCTTACCCTCTTTGTGCCATGTTTTGTCCCAGTCCAAATATGGGCCTGTTTGGCTCTTCCGCTTCCTTTGTGAAGCTTTTTCCCTTCCTTTGTGAAGGCTGTTTTCCTTATCTCACATGGCTTCTCCTTGAGTTTAAGATGGTGGATGTCGCTGATCAGACCATTGTTGCAACAGTAGATTGGCTTTTTGGTCTTCATTGGGTTTTGATTGGTGGCTTTGGAGCTCTCTTCTACAACTGTGTTGCTTTTCATGGTGCATCTTTTGCTATCATAGAAGTTTTTCAAGCAACTTCGGTTGCCCCTTTGGTGAAGCTTATTCCACTTGTTTGAGCTTCACTTTGTGCCGTCTTTTTTCTTTGGGTGGTCTCAATCATCTACAAGTCTGAAGTTGTCCTGGGTTCCGAATCTCTCTACGTAGCCTTGTAGCGCAGTGGTAGATTCCTCATGCGCGCAGCTGATGGAGTGTTTTCTGTGGTCGCTTATGCTTCCTTATCTATTTTACCTTTGGTTGTTTTGCTTTTGCTTGTTCGTTTCTTAAATTTTGTTGTTTGTTTGGTTTTCTTTGTAAGGTTTGAATTTCATTAATGAAATTTAGTCTTTGAACTAAAAAAAATTACATCCTAATAGGTAGTGTTGGAAGTAATTAGTTGGGTGTATTAATAATTTAATAGTTCCCTTCAACTTGGGGTGTGTTTGATAATCCAATTAAGTGGTATAAAAATTTGCAGCACTTAAATTTTTTCAGTGCATTTGATAATGCATCACTTAATTGAAAAAACAACTAAAAATCCACTGAAAATGTTAAGTGAAAATTTTCTGCTGAAAATAATCACGGATTGTAGTCTATTTTAATTTTTGAAACACTGATTTTAGTTTTGCTAATACAAATCACTAAAATTTTCAGTACTTAAATTCAGCACTTAATTTTTAGTACTTAATTTTCAATTTTATCAAACACGTCCTTAATTTTACGGGCTACCAATTGCTTCAATGTATAACGCCCATATATACATACACAAATACGTACATATGAGTGAATATTTATACACACTCACGCATTTGTACATCAGAATCCTACCTGAACCGAAAGATTACGTGGGTAGTGGGTACAACACGTCATTTTAAACTTGTTAGTTTTTAACAATTTGCATTCAATGATTATTACGGAGATAGATAGAGATGTATACATATATACACATATACAGAGAGTTTTAGAGAGAGAAAGTGACATACGGTTCGCCTAACCGAAGCAATTTGATAAGGACATTACTGCCAAATCAGTTAAGAGTCACTTTTTCTTTGTTCTATATAAACCTCCTAATTGCTTCACTACCTCTAATAAGCCCAATTTCAATTTTGTGAAAACTCCGGGGTTTTTTTTTTCTGAATGTTATCTCTGTAGAATCAAACTTTCTTGAAGCGTTTCTTGATCTGGGTTTGTTTGATTGAAGATATGGGTGGCGCTTTGCATTTTGTGTTTGGAGTTTTTGGTGGGTTTTTTCAATTCCTCCTGTTTCTTGCTCTGTTTTCATTTCTTCCATTTCACTCTCTCTCTCTCTCTCTCTCTCTCTCTCTCTCTCTATATATATATATATATATATCTGTGCCTGTGCGTGTAGAATTCAATTCATTGCATTACATTTCTTTGGGATCTTTCACTTCAAAGATTGTTTTTTATGCATAGGAAATGCTACTGCTCTGTTTCTCTTCCTGTCACCTACGTAAGAATTCCAATTAACTGCTCTCATTTTCTCTCTCTATGCTTATATATATATATATATATTTATATATGGATACGTATATTTGTTAATGATAAGAAATTCTTTAATTTTTTTTTTTTAAATTGATGGAAATATCACGAATCTTGATTGTTAAAATTACAACTCTCTCTCTCACTTCTTTTCAAAAGGGTTCTTTTTCAAGAAGTCCATGAACAAATAAATAAAAGTGGCTAATAAATAAAAAGTTTCAATATCAACTTTCCCACATTTTTTTTAAAAAAAATTTGACAGAAAGGGCAACTAAATCAGAATTTACTAATAAATTTTCTTTATAAAATTTGATAGGATTACATTCAAGAGAATAATTGTGAAGAAATCGACAGAACAGTTCTCAGGCATTCCGTACGTGATGACCTTGCTCAACTGTTTGCTTTCTGCTTGGTACGTAACCTCTACCTTCTTCTTCTTCTTCTTCTAACTACCAGTAACTAATTGCTTCCACCACATCTTTCAATTTACTTTTTGTATTAAAGTTTTGTTTTGTTGATTTTATCATAGGGCAATGCTATTGTAAGAAGTTTCTCATGTGAGAAGGCGGGTTTTAACCGTTGGATGAGCATCTAGCCATAAGATTCCCAGGAATCTGGAGAAGCATCTATTGCTAGATGCTCATCCAACGGTTAAAACCCGTCTTCTCATATGAGAAGCTTCTCACAATAGCATTTCCCTTTATCATATTATGTGTATCCTCACAAGGGTATATGTGTCACTTTAATTCTGAGTACTCGGAAGTTGGGTCTGTTGGATAGGGGTGGCAATTTTCGACACGACACGAATCTGACACGAATTAAACGGGTTTAGGTTTAGCTTATACGGGTATGGGTCATAAACGAATCGACCGTTTAACATGATTAATAAACGGGTTGGGTCATGTTTTAATTGGGTCAACCCGTTTAACACGATTATAGAGGGTATTTTTGGAAATATATTTTTTTTTGAAATACATTATTTTTTAAAAGCAAGTAATATTTATTTTTTTATTTTTTTTTGAGAGAAAAGTGGAGTTAAGAGTATTACAGTCCTACCTTTATAATAGTTAGATATTGTTATATGGTACTTAATTAGTTTAAATTTGGAACAATTGATCATTTACTGTCGTTGACTTATTGGTAGTTGGTACATTAGGTGGGAAGACCTGTGTTCTTAGAATCGTGCCTCTTCATTTTTTTCCCTCTATGTTTGGTTTTTTATTACATGAAGTCAGTCTATTAAATATGTCATGTTATACAAGAAAGAAAAAAAAGGTTACGAGAAAACGGCTTGTTCATTATGCGGGTTGGTGGGTTAAATGGGTGACACGTGAATTGCATTAAACGGGTATGGGTTTAGATTTTTGACACATTTAGAAATGACACGATTATTGACACGGCACGATTATGACACGACACGATTATGACCCAACACCACACGATTGCCACCCCTACTGTTGGAGGCCCATTAGTATTCGAAATGACGGAATTGCCCTTATCCCACCTTCCAATCTAGACAAAATACATGTAATTCTGTATTACATCATCTAAATGGCCTAAATATCAGTTTTTTTTATTATTATTCTGCATTTAATTAACAAAAGTTTCGTTTGTTTCATGGTAACATATAATTATACTCATTCCAGGCCGATACTAAATATTCCTCAATTTTAGATACTACAATGGTTTTTCAATTGATGGCATGTTTGGGCATCTTGTAATTTTGTCTGGTTCACTCACAAATTTTAAATTATATCGCCTTCAATAAGTTCATTCAAAATTTCTGCAGTTACATGAAGGAGGTAGATTAAAATTATGACTTTTTTCAAAAATCCTTTTTTTTTTTTACTCTTATTTCATTTTAAAATGTCTCCTTTTAAGAGTACTTTGTAAAAAGTCAATGTACTTCAACTATACAATTTCAAATTTACCTTTTATTGTGTGAAACTCTCCAACTTTTCATTGATTGGCACTGATATTTGATCTTAAAAGACGTGTAATAATGAAATTTTAAAAAATTTCATAAAAATAAATAAAATAAATAAATAAATGTTCCTTAAATAGTTAAACTCCCAAAAGAGACTATTAGTTTGAGAAGGATGGAGTATTTTGTAACTAAATATGAATTTTGTTTCGTCGTGACATTTGTAGGTAGTTTTTTAGGTGTCTCCAGCATTGCTCTTTTCGAAGTGGGCTTATTTAATTCGATGTACTTAATAATTAAATCTCTTACAAATTACAAATATGTCTATCTCAAACAAGTGATTATACTTTAGGTCATTTTTTCCTGCATTAGAATTGCTATAATCACAGAACTGGATGGTTATGCTACCAATGGTTTGCTGTACATGTTTGTTTCACTTCTTTTTCTCTGTTTTATGTATTTTACTTTGTTTTGTGGTGGTGTATGTTAATTTACTGATTTACCCCTGATAAATGGACCAGGTATGGGCTGCCCTTTGTGTCACCAAACAACATTCTGGTGTCAACCATAAATGGAGCTGGTGCAGCCATTGAGTCCATTTATGTGCTGATCTTCATCATCTATTCACCAAAGAAGGAGAAGGCTAAGATTTTTGGGTTGCTGACGGCCCTGCTCGCCTTATTCTCGGTCATCGCCTTTGTTTCCCTTTTTGCCCTCCATGGCCAGAACAGGAAACTCATATGTGGCCTTGCTGCAACAATCTTCTCCATTATTATGTACGCTTCGCCTCTATCGGTCATGGTAAGCTCTTACTACATTGGTTCGCCTATTAAGGACACATTTGGATTTAAAGTTGAAGCCTCAATCACTAAGGCTCTATGGGAATTAAGAAAATTGTTAAAACCCAAATCTGTTTCTGTATTACTTTTGGAACCGAGCTTCTCTAATGCTTCTTAAAAATTATCCAAACAAGCTAATGTACTAGTTCCTAGCCAAAAAAAAAAAAACTAATATATTAGTTTTGGGTCCTAGAAGCACTTTTGAGTCCAACATAAATTGAAAACGTGATTCTAAACAAGGTCTAAGTATATGGTTTTTTTAGGCTATTGATATTGAGTCAGAGAAAAATGGTAAATGACAATCGTTAAGGAGATAATTTAGGGTGTACTGGTAACTGGTTAATGGATGATAAATGCAATCTTATAATATATAAAAATAAAAATAAAAATAAAAAATAACTAGTTCCTCTCTAATCCTATTATACATGTGGGTGCATAGAGAAAATTGGTTGGAGAATTTGGTTTAATTTTGGCCTGTTGTAAAATTGTTTCAATTATGTATATACATATATATATATATATATGTATATGTGTGTGGTGAATCTGTAACCATGATGAAGATTTTGATTGACAGAGAACGGTGATCAAAACAAAGAGTGTAGAGTTCATGCCATTCTTCTTATCACTGTTTGTGTTCTTATGCGGCACTTGCTGGTTTGTCTATGGATTGCTTGGAAAGGACCCCTTTCTTTATGTAAGTACTTCTCTTTTTCCACCCCCTTTGAAATTGTAATTGATTATGCGTTCTCCTTTAATATCAATCAGTTCTCTGCCTATTTTATTTAATTTATGTCAAAAAATATTGTTAGTCCCTTCCTATGGAATTCCAATTATTCAAGGAAGCTTATTCTACTATTGTGACAGTTTCAATTGTACAGCTCTTCTTTGAATTTCAAAATTTCATGGTCATGTTAAATGAAAAGTGTGAGAGATAAAAAAAAGTATGCGGTTAAACTATGTTGAATTTTCAAAGATGATGGACATCTCAAAATGAAATAATGGAATTTTAAAAAAGGAGCGATGCTATGGTTCCCAATTTTGATTCGCAAATGTTTGACAGTTCAACCACATGTTGTGACAGTGGTCGTGGTACTATAGACACTATACGTGGTAGTATTTTCCAAATTTCTATCACAAGAGTGGTTCTCAATTGATGTGGCAATGAGATCACTCAAAGAACCCTTAGAGTAAAAATTCAGCTAGTCCCCACTACATTGAATATGGTCCCACTACTATGTAATTTGGGAAGCACATAGTCCTCTTAAAATGAGAATGTGACAGAATTTTATCCTTTTTTTTCTCAATAACACGTTCCTTCCTATCCGCATTTTAGGCAATTGGATCGACATTTGTTTGTCTGGATGCTATGCGGATATATAATTCTAAAACAAGTTCATTATACACATTATATATAGAGACATATATAGAAGCTTGTTGAGCATCTATAAACGATTGTGTTGCATTGCAGGTGCCCAATGGTTTCGGATGCGGTTTAGGTGCAATGCAGTTAATCCTGTACGCAATTTACCGCAACAACAAGGGTGAAACAGACACTAATGACTCCCTGGAGATGGGTGTAGGGAAGCCCAGTCTGGAGAAGCAATCGGACGGTCATTAATTGGAGATCGGACACACGTCTGGATGCGTGTTTGAACAGTGTGTGTGTTCAAAGTTCAAACATATATTGTCATCTTTTGTGTTGTTACTCACTAGTGACAATGCTGGTTAGTTCACAGTTCAGTTGCTATAGAAACAAAAAATTAGGGTTTGTGTAGGTGAAAATTTGGGTCCATTGGCTTTGATATGTCTGTGGTTTGAGACCACCCTCCATGTACTGATGATTGTAACTCAGTGGTACTAGCAGCTTTACTAGTTACACTTTCTAATGACATGACATTTACCATATAATTGAAGATGTGTTTTTTGAAGGGTCAATCTAAAATTTGGCAAGTCAATTATAAACATTATTTAAGCAAGCAATCGGAATAGCATTTCTTTTGAAATTACGATTGGGGGCACATATGTTGAAACATAACATTTCAACCCCACAGCAAGGATGAAATGTATGCTTGGCATTTAAAAAAGAGTAGTATTTAAAATTGGAGATGCTCTAAGTAAGAGAATGGCCTTCCGTTAAAACTTAAAAGAGGATCAGTGCTAATGAAAGTATAAATTGTACTGAACTTTACAGTTGTAAACAAAAAAATTAGGGTTTATATAGGTGAAAATTTGGGTCCATTTCCTTTGGTATGTTGTGATTTGAGACCACCCATGTACTGATTTTAACTCAAGTGGCATTAGCAATTTTACTACTTACACTTTTTGATAGCATAACATTAAGACTAATGCTATACTTCCCAAATTTCCTATTCTAAATGTTTCCCAAATATATGTGGCAATGAGACCACTTCAACATCCTCCAAACAAAATTAAGTAAGCCCATTGTCACATGTTTTTAAGAACCATTTGGGGTATAAAATTATGGAAACATTTAGGTACACTATTGAAGATGTATCTTTAAAGGGTCATTCCAAAAATTTGGCATATCAGTATGGCGATATAAATAAAAGAAATTACATTTCTTTTGGAATGTACGATTAGAGCACATATGGTGAAATATAAGACTTTAACCTTATAGCAATGATGAAGTTTGACGTTAAAAAATAGCATTTAGTAGTAGAGATCCTCTAAGCATGAGAAAGACCTTCGGTTAAAGAGGATCACTGCTAAAGAAATTATAAATTGATTTGACTTTACATTTGTAAGTGATTTCCATACGATTAATACTAAATATGCTTCCCAAATTAGAATTCTAAATTTGATTTCTTTTCAAGAGCTTTAATGTAATGGTGATCAGTGGTACCGCATATCACTATATGTAGTATGACTGTAAAGCATTTGAAACCCAAATTTTGGAATCAGATTTAAGAATGATTGCTTTCTTCTTTCCATATTGGTATCACTAAATAAATACACACATTATGGAAATAGGGCAGTAAAATTGGGCTGGGCCTAATTCTGCCCAATTACAGAAAAAGTAGCAACCAGGGTTGCTCTTGGGCTCACAATCGATAGGTCCTGGCCTGCCACTGCCCAACCTAAAGCACCAATTTATTGCTCTTAACTATTTGATCATTCCGGTTATAAATTCACTAAGAACAATTTCCATTTCTAATCATTTTTTCCCTGAGTTCTACATAATATAGAAAAAGGGTTCTTTTAACATGTACTCTTAGGTACATGCAACCTTTCTTAAAAGGCTTGTACCTGCACATTTTTTCAAAATAAATCGTAAAGACTGTTAAGATGTGCCTATAGGGTACATGTTAAGATTTTCTTAACAAAAAAGAAAATATTTTTGTTCACTCCAAAATTGCTCACTATTTACTTACCCTCTTCTCACATTGGCTAATGCAGTAGGGCCCAGTATTAAATGAGAATCAATTAATTGTGTAAAGTATTAACCCTATTACATTAGCCAATAAAATAGAAGGATGAGCAATTTTAGAGTGAACAAAACTGCACGCTAAAATATATATATATACATATATATATATATGTACAACCATCTCTATCAAAACAACATACCACTATGGAACCAAGGTTAAAAAGTTTGGAAAAATCAGTCATTCCACCCATGAAGGATTCATCGAAAAGTTAAGAATGAATAATCCTTTTAGAAATCAAGCAAGGCCCCGTTTGGCAATAGCTTTTAAAATCTATACATAATTATAAATCTCAAAAAGCTAACATGAAACCATTTAACAAACTTATGCCATTCAATAGCAAAATATGTGAGTCATTTGCAAGTTGCAAAATATGCAATTGGCTAAAGCTTTTTTTTTTCCCGGAAAAAGGTTAATGAATAAAGGAAAAAAGCTCAACAGCTTCTACAACAAGAGGCATGCCTCAAGATATACAGAAGGCATGGAGAAAACAGCTAAAGCTACCTTGAGCCGCTTTTACCAAAATTTTTATCTCAAACGTGTTAACAACTTCCAGTAAAAATTGAATCAGTCTCACTGTATTAGATCTAGCCCCACTGTCAAATTATTTAAGAAACACTTTTGAAATGAAAATTTGAGAAGCATAGTATTATTCTTCACCGAAAGCAATTTTTGTGATTCAATTGCAAAAAAATAGAAGTGGTTGCCAACAGACCCATTTAGCATTGGCAGTCCAATTTGTTGAAACCAACCCCATAAATATGATTAACAATTTGGTTATCTTTTCTAGTCCTTTCTCAAAGAATCAAACTTAACCTTGAGATTCTCAACCAAGACTGACCCAGCCCAAATCCACCCATACGCCGAGCTACGACTTGCTCTCAATACATATAGTTTGTTAGCATACATGTGACAACTGTAATGAATGACATTAATTAAACATTCTAAGGGCACTTTGAATTGAAAAAAAAATACTCAAAATGAATTAAATGCTAATATGGGAAGAGGCCACTTTGAATTGAGTAGTTAAGGGCTCGTTTGGTAACGTTGTCGTTTTCTGTTTTCTGTTTTTGTTTTCGTTTTTTAGAAAACGAAAATTGAAAACTGGTTTGGTAACGTTTTTGTTTTTTGTTTTTAAAAAACGTTTTCAAATTTTGGGTAAAAAATGAAAACACCAAAAAGTCGTTTTGAGTTTCCTGTTTTTGTTTTTAAAAAAAAAAAAAAAAAATCAACAATGTTACCAAACAAGTTTTCGTTTTTTTTTCAAAAAAAAAAAAACCAAAACTGATTTTCGTTTTTAAAAAACTGAAAACTCAAAACAAGAAATGTTACCATGCGAGCCCTAAATTATTCTAAGGCCAAAGCACAATATTGTGTCATGCAACCATACGGTTGGTTCAATAACAGTTCTTAGAATAGTAATTATTGGCTATGTATTTTTAGAAAAAGAAACAGTCATTTTTTTAAAAATTTTAATAGTATTCTACCGTGCACTGTACGGGTAAAGAAGCTAGTGAAACATAGAATTCTAAATTTTAAATTTTGGTCCCACTCCATTTTCTTTTTCTTTCTTTTCCTTTATTAGGTGGTGTTTGATAATATACTACTTATTTAAAATAGCAGTCAAAAAATTATTAAAAATTTTAAATGAAAATTTTTCTACTAAAAATAATCACTGAATGCAATATGTTCAAGTACTTGAAGCACCGTTTTCAATATTACAAGTTCAATCACTTAAAATTTTCAGTACATAAAATTCAATATTTTATTTTCGATACTTACTTTTCAATTTTATTAAACAGACCCTTAAAACAATAGAAATATAAGGTTTAGTCCCTGATATTCCACTCTTTTAACTTTTGATGCAACTCCAAATCTATGAACAATAATTAGTCCCTAAATACAATTATAAACTAAAGATTAGTCCTTTTCCCCAAATTTGTGTCTTTTTTATGGACAAAATTGCCCTTGCCGTTAAATATATACATATATATATATATATCATCACCAAATCAAGGCATAAATTTAGGTTTTCAATTTGACCCCAAAATAAGTGAAATAACTGCACAGATTAGTTTCTCTCTCTCACGATCTATCTCTCTTTCTCAGGATATCTCTCTCTAGAAAAGTAATGTCCGAGCACAAGCTCTCTCGTTCGGAGAAGACGAAGAAAGAAGACCAAATCGACCCAATCAGAGAAAGAAGGGACCACCCATGATGATTACCTCATCAAGCCTTAGTCATTCACACCAACCATAGACACCTCTCAGTGGCCCATTCTCCTCAAGAATATGGTATCATCAATCTCCATAAACTCACTAACCCATCTTCCCACGAAGTCATTGCTGGGATCAAATGGATCCTCCGGGTCGAGAAATTATTGAGAGTTTGTATTATTAAATTTTCTCTTTAAATCCAGTCAAAATTATGAGAAATTTATATTATTAAACTTCCATCAAAATTTTAGAACTGAGATTTTCTCACCAAATTCATGTATATTGTTGCTGCATTTTAGTGTTTTGACATTTTGTGTGTGAATTTTCGACAGTGTGTGTGGAGTTTTACTTTTGAGTTTCGAAGGTGAGAAATTTGTTTTTATTTGGCGAGAAAAAAAGGTGAGAAATTATTCACTATAATAGATAAAATTTCTCACATGTTGTCGGTATTTTGACAGTTTTTTTTATTTGGTGAGCAATTTTCATCAAATGCGTTAAAAAATATGAGAAATTTCTCACTAGAATAGACCTATTCATTCTAGCTTGCTAAGAATGTCTTGCCCCCTTTTTTGGTATCAAAGCCATAAGTGTTGACTCCTGTTGAGACATTGTTTTACTGTTTGGACATAGTGTTACCCCAGTTGCATAGGTCGAATAGGTCGAATAGGTCCACTGTTGCCAGGTAGGCGTTAGGACTGGAACTTGACTGGACTGTTATTTGGGTTAGCAACTATTCACAGTATTTCAATGAAGACATTAGCCAAGATTTTTGGTAATTATACCTTAAATGAACAAGACTTTCTTGAAAGAAAGTATGATTTCAGTAACATAAAGAATATGGATGAAGTTTCAATTGAAAGCTTGGAAGAAGCTTTAAAGAATTGGAAAATGCCTATTATGCCGATAGATAATCTCTATCATAGAAAAACTTTTAATTTAAACAAGTCTTATAAAATTAAGACTGTGGAAAGTTCTCATCAAATATTAAATGAAAGAGAAAGTTTTATGCTTCTTACTCCTCAAACCATTTCCCAATATTTAGCTCAAGATTATAAATTTTTACATATTGGAATGGTTCAAGTAAGTATAAAACCCATGACCCTTTTGGGATTAGACACATCCCTTCTAGTATGCTTAAGAGATGCTAGACACTTAAACTTTATGGATTCACTCATAGGAATGGTTGAATCAAGTTTATGTCATGGACCAGTTTATTTTAACTCGTTTCCAAACTTCTGTGTTAGCTTAACTGACGCTAACATCATGGATGTCTTAACCTTAAATATCCAAACCCAAAGATATAATATGAAAAAGGGTAGTGAGAATATTTTGGTTGGATATAGAATTTATTATAAGGTTATGACTACTATGTGTCCAGAGTTTAAAACTCTTATCACAAGGAATAATCCTGAACAGACCACTGCTTTAATACAAGCTAATTTGGATAAATAATTTGTATCTGCTCCCAGAATGATTAAATGGTCTGAGATTACTCCACCAACAGAATGGATTTTAGAAAACCCTCATCCCCAAAATACTATAAAGAATTTTGAGCCACAACAAATAATTCAGGATGAGCATGGAAATGTAATTCTAAAATGTCCTCCAAGAAATTCTGTTGATTCAGCTTGTTCTATGACTAGTAGTTCATCTTCTCGTTTAATTAGAAGAACGAATAGTCTTAGAAGAAGGCCGGGAAGGAACCCATGATAACCAGTGAAACCGAAACTGAGTTTAAGGAACCCAGTGTTCAAGGTATTCAAAAGAATAATTCTCAAATACCTAGAGTTGTTTATCATAACAATAATGATAATACAGGAGGATATTCTGTCAATGTCATTTCAGATTTTGAAATTGACAAGGATCTTTTAAATAAAGATTATTTAAAACCAGAAAATAAAAGATACAGATTACTTTTAAAAGAGTTTTCTGAAGAAGAACAGAATGGGTTTAAAGAACAATTTTTAACTCATTTGAAAATCATTAGAAAACATATTCCTTACTTTAAATGGTTAAAATGGCATCTTTCACAAAATATTAATGTTACTACAAATGCCATTCTACATCAATGGGGATTACTCCCAGAAGGAATATATGAAGGTATTCACCCCCCTAATGATAGATTTTGGGTTAGAGTAAGAAACTCTAATGAAAAAGCTAAAGCAGGACCCATAACAGAACAATTGAACTATGCTAACATTCACCTCCAATCTTTAGGAAGACAGACTAATAGAATTGAGGAAAATGTTAATAATATAAAAAATCAATTATCAATTGATAAAATTGAAGCAAATGCTATCCCTTCTGCTTTACCAAAATCCCAGAGTTATAGCAGACCAAGGGTATGGCAAAAGCCTCTTATCAGGAACACTATTAACCCAGAATTCCTTGATGTCTTAAAAGACAAATGGAAAAACATTGTTGAAGCTCCTATTAGTTCCACAACAAGATCCACTACTCCCAAGAAAGAGCCTTCAAGATCAGGAACTAAAAATGAGGAAAAAATGGTTAATACCATTTCTCAAGATGAGAGAGATTCTTCATAAATTGAAGAGGAAGAAAAGATTGATATTGTAGCCTTAGAAGGACAGTTTGTTAATTCCACAGTAAGACCTACTCAGAATTACTATCCTAGGCCTACTCCCATTGATCTTCAATTTGAAGAAAGAAATGTTATTAATCCAATGCAATATAATGGGAATTCTATTTATGAATGGAATATCGATGGATTATCAGATCATCAGATTTTAAAAGTTCTCCAACATATGACCATGGCAGCCAACGCCATAAGAGCTAGGCTTATAGATGAGAATCCAGAAGGAACTGTTTTAAATCTTCTTGTCTCTGGATTCACTGGTCAACTGAATGGTTGGTGGAATCAATTCTTAACAGAAATTCAAAGAAATGAAATAAGAGATGCAGTTAAAACAGATGAAGAAGGAAATCCTATTCTTGATAGAATTAGGACTCCTATTCCTGATGCTATTGTAGCATTAATTACTGCTATTACCTTCCATTTTCTTGGAGATGTTTCGCAAATTATGGAAAGAGGACGAGATTTATTAATTAATCTTAAATGTCCTACACTTTCACATTTTAAATGGTATAAAGACGTTTTCTTATCCATATTATATTTTAGAAATGATGCTAGTCAAGATTTCTGGAAAGAAAGATTTGTTGCAGGTCTTCCTGGTCTTTTTGCAGAAAAGATTAGGATAAGATTAAGACAAAAGAACAACAATCTCCTTCCTTATAATTTATATACTTATGGAGAATTAATCAGTGAAATAAATGCTGAAGGATTAGCTCTTTGTAATGATATAAAATTAAAAAAGCAAATGAAAAAGGAAAGAAGTTCTAGTAACAAAGAACTTGGAGATTTTTGTAAGCAATTAGGTTATGATATGGGATCAACTGAAAGAAAAACAAGAAAGCCTTTTAAAAGAAAGGTTTCAAAACCTAATGCAAAGCCTGCTCCTAGAAGTACCAAACCTCAAGGTAAACCTAGAGGAAAACCCAAAGGAAATTTTAAGAAAAAAGTTCCGGTTTGCTTTAAATGTGGAAAACCTGGTCATTATAAAAGCCAGTGCAAAGTTAAACAGAAAATCAATGCTTTAGACATTGATGAAGAGTTTAAAACCCAATTAATCTCTATAATGCTTTTAAGTCAAGAAGAAGAAGAAGCATTAGAAGAACTCTATGGTTCTGAAGAACTTGAGGAAGAAGAAGAAGAGATTAATGAAATTTATGAAGAAGATGCAGAACATGAAGAAGAAGGATGTTCTGATCACTGTAAAGATAAAATTTATTTTTATGAGTCAATTTCAAAAATGAATGGTTTAAGTATTAATACCATTACTGATCAAGAAAGTTTGATTTTAAAAATCATTGATAAAATACCTGATCTTGAAGAAAAGAAAAAGATTATTCAACAATATATGAAGTCCTTAGAAGGAGAAGGAACTTCACAAGATCAAGGTCAAGAGATCAGCAAGAAACCTGTTGAAATCTATAATTTCAAAGATGTTGTTTCTAGGGTAACTTCTAGAGCCCAAAAACCTAGAAATAATCTTCCTACTGTTAAAGAATTACAAGAAGATATAAATGATTTAAAATCATCAGTAAAAGAGTTAAAACTTAGAATTGATGCTCTTGAACAAGAAAACTTTATTCCTGAAGAAGTTTTCAACCCTCTGGATAAAGGAAAAGAAATTAAATATGATAATGATTTTCCAGAAGGATTTCAAGAAGAAACAGGAATATTTTCTGTTGAAAAATTCATTTATCAAAAATGGTATGCTAAAGTCTCTATTGTTATTGGAGAAAATTTCATTCTTAACAATATTGCTTTAATTGATTCTGGTGCTGACATGAATTGTATCAAGGAAGGACTTGTTCCTTTCAGATATTTTGAAAAAACTACACAGAATCTCACAGCTGCCAATGGGAGTAGGCTTGATATTAAATACAAGATTCCCAAAGCTTTTGTATGTAACCAAGGAGTTTGTATTCCTACAACTTTCATATTGGTTAAAACTTTAAATCAGCCTATTATATTAGGTACTCCTTTTTTAACTCTTATTAAACCTTTTACTGTTACGAAAGAAGGTTTATCAACAAATATTCTAGGAGAGGAGATTATATTTAAATTTCTCCATCAGCCTATGGAAACTGTTGTCCATTCTCTTAAAGAGAAAGTTGTTTTTAAAGAAAAACAAATATGTTTAATTAAGGAAGAATTGGTTCATAAAAGAATCAGTGAACAATTAGAAAATGTTGTTTTAAAAACAAAATTTGAAAAATTCCAAAAAAATATTAGAAGACAATATATGTTCTGAACATCCAAATGCTTTCTGGCATAGGAAGAAACATATTGTCTCTCTACCTTATGAACAGGGCTTTGAAGAAAAGAATATTTCCACAAAGGCTCGCCCTATTCAAATGAATAAAGAATTAATGGAATTTTGTAAAAAGGAAATTGAGGATTTGTTAAACAAAAACCTCATAAGAAAGAGTAAATCTCCTTGGAGTTGTTCTGCTTTTTATGTCAACAAAAATGCATAAATTGAAAGAGGTGTTCCCAGACTTGTTATAAACTATAAACCTCTTAACCAAGCTCTTAAATGGATTAGGTATCCAATACCTAATAAAAAAGATTTACTTAATAGACTTTGCCAAGCATCAATTTTTTCAAAATTTGACATGAAGTCAGGATATTGGCAAATTCAAGTGGCGGAAAATGACAGATATAAAACTGCTTTTAATGTTCCTTTTGGGCATTATGAGTGGAAGGTCATGCCATTTGGGCTTAAAAATGCCCCTTCGGAGTATCAAAATATTATGAATGATATTTTTAATGCTTACTCTGATTTTTGTATCGTTTATATAGATGATGTGTTAATTTATTCCTCATCTATAGAAAAACATTGGAAACACTTAGAATTATATTATAAAATAATTCAGAAAAATGGATTGGTAGTTTCTGCCAAGAAAATAAAATTATTTCAGACAAATGTCAGATTTCTTGGACATAACTCTGAGCAATTGGTTAGATTCACTTCTGGTGCTTGGAAGCCAGCACAAAAGAACTATTCAACCATAAAGAAAGAAATTTTGGCCATAGTTCTTTGCATTAAAAAATTTGAAAGTGATCTTCTTAACCAAGAATTCTTAATAAGAGTTGACTGCAGAGCAGCCAAAGATGTATTGACAAAAGATGTTAAAATTATTGCCTCAAAACAAATATTTGCTAGATGGCAAGGAATTCTGTCTGCATTTGATTTTAAAATAGAATTTATAAAAGAAAGCTCAAATTCTCTTCCTGACTTCCTCACACGTGAATTCCTGCAGACAAGCCATGAGGCATAGCTTCAGAGGTTATATCCCTGAAGGCAGAGGTGGAGGTAGACACCAAAGAAGCTACCATAATACTCAGAATAAAGGTAAGAATAAAATTCAGAGTAATCCTCCTCCAGAAAGGATCATAAATTATTCTGATCCAGTAGACAAAGTTAAACTTTGGCCTATCCTTGTCTTAAATGACAATTCAGAAGCAGTTAAACTGCCAAGTGATATTGCAGCTCATTATTTTGACATTCAAATCTTTACAAAATGAGGAAAAAATGGTTAATACCATTTCTCAAGATGAGAGAGATTCTTCAGAAATTGAAGAGGAAGAAAAGATTGATATTGTAGCCTTAGAAGGACAGTTTGTTAATTCCACAGTAAGACTTACTCAGAATTACTATCCTAGGCCTACTCCCATTGATCTTCAATTTGAAGAAAGAAATGTTATTAATCCAATGCAATATAATGGGAATTCTATTTATGAATGGAATATCGATGGATTATCAGATCATCAGATTTTAAAAGTTCTCCAACATATGACCATGGCAGCCAACGCCATAAGAGCTAGGCTTATAGATGAGAATCCAGAAGGAACTGTTTTAAATCTTCTTGTCTCTGGATTCACTGGTCAACTGAATGGTTGGTGGAATCAATTCTTAACAGAAATTCAAAGAAATGAAATAAGAGATGCAGTTAAAACAGATGAAGAAGGAAATCCTATTCTTGATAGAATTAGGACTCCTATTCCTGATGCTATTGTAGCATTAATTACTGCTATTACCTTCCATTTTCTTGGAGATGTTTCGCAAATTATGGAAAGAGGACGAGATTTATTAATTAATCTTAAATGTCCTACACTTTCACATTTTAAATGGTATAAAGACGTTTTCTTATCCATATTATATTTTAGAAATGATGCTAGTCAAGATTTCTGGAAAGAAAGATTTGTTGCAGGTCTTCCTGGTCTTTTTGCAGAAAAGATTAGGATAAGATTAAGACAAAAGAACAACAATCTCCTTCCTTATAATTTATATACTTATGGAGAATTAATCAGTGAAATAAATGCTGAAGGATTAGCTCTTTGTAGTGATATAAAATTAAAAAAGCAAATGAAAAAGGAAAGAAGTTCTAGTAACAAAGAACTTGGAGATTTTTGTAAGCAATTAGGTTATGATATGGGATCATCTGAAAGAAAAACAAGAAAGCCTTTTAAAAGAAAGGTTTCAAAACCTAATGCAAAGCCTGCTCCTAGAAGTACCAAACCTCAAGGTAAACCTAGAGGAAAACCCAAAGGAAATTTTAAGAAAAAAGTTTCGGTTTGCTTTAAATGTGGAAACCTGGTCATTATAAAAGCCAGTGCAAAGTTAAACAGAAAATCAATGCTTTAGACATTGATGAAGAGTTTAAAACCCAATTAATCTCTATAATGCTTTTAAGTCAAGAAGAAGAAGAAGCATTAGAAGAACTCTATGGTTCTGAAGAACTTGAGGAAGAAGAAGAAGAGATTAATGAAATTTATGAAGAAGATGCAGAACATGAAGAAGAAGGATGTTCTGATCACTGTAAAGATAAAATTTATTTTTATGAGTCAATTTCAAAAATGAATGGTTTAAGTATTAATACCATTACTGATCAAGAAAGTTTGATTTTAAAAATCATTGATAAAATACCTGATCTTGAAGAAAAGAAAAAGATTATTCAACAATATATGAAGTCCTTAGAAGGAGAAGGAACTTCACAAGATCAAGGTCAAGAGATCAGCAAGAAACCTGTTGAAATCTATAATTTCAAAGATGTTGTTTCTAGGGTAACTTCTAGAGCCCAAAAACCTAGAAATAATCTTCCTACTGTTAAAGAATTACAAGAAGATATAAATGATTTAAAATCATCAGTAAAAGAGTTAAAACTTAGAATTGATGCTCTTGAACAAGAAAACTTTATTCCTGAAGAAGTTTTCAACCCTCTGGATAAAGGAAAAGAAATTAAATATGATAATGATTTTCCAGAAGGATTTCAAGAAGAAACAGGAATATTTTCTGTTGAAAAATTCATTTATCAAAAATGGTATGCTAAAGTCTCTATTGTTATTGGAGAAAATTTCATTCTTAACAATATTGCTTTAATTGATTCTGGTGCTGACATGAATTGTATCAAGGAAGGACTTGTTCCTTTCAGATATTTTGAAAAAACTACACAGAATCTCACAGCTGCCAATGGGAGTAGGCTTGATATTAAATACAAGATTCCCAAAGCTTTTGTATGTAACCAAGGAGTTTGTATTCCTACAACTTTCATATTGGTTAAACTTTAAATCAGCCTATTATATTAGGTACTCCTTTTTTAACTCTTATTAAACCCTTTACTGTTACGAAAGAAGGTTTATCAACAAATCTTCTAGGAGAGGAGATTATATTTAAATTTCTCCATCAGCCTATGGAAACTGTTGTCCATTCTCTTAAAGAGAAAGTTGTTTTTAAAGAAAAACAAATATGTTTAATTAAGGAAGAATTGGTTCATAAAAGAATCAGTGAACAATTAGAAAATGTTGTTTTAAAAACAAAAATTGAAAAATTCCAAAAAAATATTAGAAGACAATATATGTTCTGAACATCCAAATGCTTTCTGGCATAGGAAGAAACATATTGTCTCTCTACCTTATGAACAGGGCTTTGAAGAAAAGAATATTTCCACAAAGGCTCGCCCTATTCAAATGAATAAAGAATTAATGGAATTTTGTAAAAAGGAAATTGAGGATTTGTTAAACAAAAACCTCATAAGAAAGAGTAAATCTCCTTGGAGTTGTTCTGCTTTTTATGTCAACAAAAATGCATAAATTGAAAGAGGTGTTCCCAGACTTGTTATAAACTATAAACCTCTTAACCAAGCTCTTAAATGGATTAGGTATCCAATACCTAATAAAAAAGATTTACTTAATAGACTTTGCCAAGCATCAATTTTTTCAAAATTTGACATGAAGTCAGGATATTGGCAAATTCAAGTGGCGGAAAATGACAGATATAAAACTGCTTTTAATGTTCCTTTTGGGCATTATGAGTGGAAGGTCATGCCATTTGGGCTTAAAAATGCCCCTTCGGAGTTTCAAAATATTATGAATGATATTTTTAATGCTTACTCTGATTTTTGTATCGTTTATATAGATGATGTGTTAATTTATTCCTCATCTATAGAAAAACATTGGAAACACTTAGAATTATTTTATAAAATAATTCAGAAAAATGGATTGGTAGTTTCTGCCAAGAAAATAAAATTATTTCAGACAAATGTCAGATTTCTTGGACATAATATTAACAAAGGAACTATTATTCCAATTGACAGAGCCATTGTCTTTGGAGAGAAATTTCCAAATGAAATAAAAGACAAGACTCAATTGCAAAGATTTTTGGGAAGTCTAAATTATATTTCAGACTATTATAAAAATATTTATAAAGATTCAGCAATCGTATATGACAGACTGAAAAAGATTCCTCCTCTATGGACTAATATCCACACTGAAGCAGTAAAGAGAATTAAGGCAAAAATCAAAGCTTTACCATGTTTATGCCTCTCTAATCCTAAAGCTTTTAAAATTGTAGAAACAGATGCTTCAGACATGGGATATGGTGGAATACTAAAGCAAAGAGTTAATAACTCTGAGCAATTGGTTAGATTCACTTCTGGTGCTTGGAAGCCAGCACAAAAGAACTATTCAACCATAAAGAAAGAAATTTTGGCCATAGTTCTTTGCATTAAAAAATTTTAAAGTGATCTTCTTAACCAAGAATTCTTAATAAGAGTTGACTGCAGAGCAGCCAAAGATGTATTGACAAAAGATGTTAAAAATATTGCCTCAAAACAAATATTTGCTAGATGGCAAGGAATTCTGTCTGCATTTGATTTTAAAATAGAATTTATAAAAGGAAGCTCAAATTCTCTTCCTGACTTCCTCACACGTGAATTCCTGCAGACAAGCCATGAGGCATAGCTTCAGAGGTTATATCCCTGAAGGCAGAGGTGGAGGTAGACACCAAAGAAGCTACCATAATACTCAGAATAAAGGTAAGAATAAAATTCAGAGTAATCCTCCTCCAGAAAGGATCATAAATTATTCTGATCCAGTAGACAAAGTTAAACTTTGGCCTATCCTTGTCTTAAATGACAATTCAGAAGCAGTTAAACTGCCAAGTGATATTGCAGCTCATTATTTTGACATTCAAAATCTTTGGTTCTACCCAAAGTCTGCCAATGGTAATTCTTGAGATTATTATGAGAAAATATTAATTGATTCTGGCTCAGTTGAAATAAAACATAAATATGATGTAGGGAAGCCAGCATTTTCTCAGATGTTCATCCTTAAGATAATATCCTCTTATGAGTGGGGTATTGATCTTTCTAAAGAAAGGAAGTTATTAAATTCTCTTCCTAAGGATTCAAAGTCATATAATTACTATGACTATCAGAAGGCATGGGATAAAGTTCTTCTTACCCAAAACCCAACGTATAAGCATACTTGGTATATCTAGTTTAAAAGGAATTTTAATTTTGATATTCCTAATTGGTTTCATTCTTGGATATTTAAAAATGGCCCTGAATTAGAGATTCTCCCATTTGAAGTAAGTTGTTGCTACCAATTGTACAAGAATAAGAATCTTCCTGGTAGGAGTGACAGCCCTCTTTTCTACTTCTTTTTGGAATTCTCTGTCCCTTGGATTTTAAAATAGGAATTTGCTCTCAATAATTCCCCTTCACATATTTGGACTTTGTGCCGTAAATTCCAGGTTTGGTGGTGGGCTAGGTATAACAATCCTGATCTTACCACAGTCAGAATGGAGAAAATTCTCGATATTGATATTCCTTCTGTTTCTTCATTTAAAGAAGGAACATCTTCTTCTCCAGACATTTCAGGGATTAAATCCCAAATTAAAATGGATTTAAAATCCAATTTTCCTAATCTCAGTCCCTCTGAGTTTAAAACTCGATTAAAAGAAGAATTATGTAAAAAACTAAATTTTGACTCAGATAGTGATTCTGAGACCATTCCTCCTTCAGATTCTTCTATGCAAGATGGACAGGGTGATCCCTATTATCCTACGGATGAATTCCCAAAAGATGATGATGATTATGGTTCCGAGACACAGTTTAATCATTAAAGGAATTCATTTAGGACAAATTACTTTTAATAAAGTAAAAGTGATTCCCATCTTTTAAAAAGAAAAAGGCATCCAGTTCACGTGGTTAAAGTTGATTTTAGTCAAAAGATATACAGGATGGCCGACAACTTTAATTAAAGTTGCTTTTCCGGATTAAATCTTATCTGTCCAGCTCATTTTGGATAAGAAGGAATCACTTATTGCTTTACAGCTGGATCTCCAGAGTCTTCCAAGCCCTCTATATAAACTGAAGACATGCTTAGTTGAGGGGCATCCTTTTCTTGTGCATTTTGAAGACTCTTATGATCTTCTCTTTCTCTCTTTCCTTTTCTTTCTGTATATACTTGAGTGTTTGTAATATAAGTGTGAAATTACAGTGTGCTTGTAAGATAGTTGTGAGGTTTGAGTGTGCTTAGTGTGAAGAAAGCAAAAAAGCTCCTATAGCTGAAGCTGGTGTGCATTATAAAGCTTTGCTTTCTTATGTAAGTACTATGTGTGTATTGTTTTATTTATGAGTTATCATTTTCTCATTTTAAGTCTTATTCGTCTTAAAGAAAAACTCAGGCAAAACTATCGTGCCATTTATGATGAAAACCATGAATGGTTAAATCCTGAGAATCGACTTATGCTGTTGAATATGTGTTCAATTTTAAAATCAGAAATTGAAAATTTGAATCAACAGTTGAAAGTTCTTGCTGCTTAATGAATGTTTGTGATCGTCTTGATATTCGTCTTCAGATTGAGACTTTAGTTGATCTTAAAGATTTCTATATTGCTTCTATATCTAGATTGCATGCTACAGGAAACTATCATCCTTACACTATAGAACATCTACAGTATTCATTTAACAGTGTTAATGCAGAGATAAAATCTCTTAAGAAAAGACTGTTCATTCTAGCTTGCTAAAGGGGGCAAGACACTCTTAGCAAGCTAGAATGAACAGTCTTTTCTTAAGAGATTTTATCTCTGCATTAACACTGTTAAGTGAATACTGTAGATGTTCTATAGTGTAAGGATGATAGTTTCCTATAGCATGCAATCTAGATATAGAAGCAATATAGAAATCTTTAAGATCAATAAGACTTAAAATGAGGAAACGATAACTCATAAATAAAACAATACACACATAGTACTTACATAAGAAAGCGAAGCTTTATAATGCACACCAGCTTCAGCTATAGGAGCTTTTTTGCTTTCTTCACACTAAGCACACTCAAACCTCACAACTATCTTACAAGCACACTGTAATTTCACACTTATATTACAAACACTCAAGTATATACAGAAAGAAAAGGAAAGAGAGAAAGAGAAGATCATAAGAGTCTTCAAAATGCACAAGAAAAGGATGCCCCTCAACTAAACATGTCTTCAGTTTATATAGAGGGCTTGGAAGACTCTGGAGATCCAGCTGTAAAGCAATAAGAGATTCCTTCTTATCCAAAATGAGCTGGACAGATAAGATTTAATTCGGAAAAGCAACTTTAATTAAAGTTGTCGGCCATCCTGTATGTCTTTTGACTAAAATCAACTTTAACCACGTGAACTGGATGCCTTTTTCTTTTTAAAAGATGGGAATTACTTTTACTTTATTAAAAGTAATTTGTCCTAAATGAACTCCTTTAATGATTAAACTGTGTCTCGAAACCATAATCATCATCATCTTTTGGAAATTCATCCGTAGGATAATAGGGATCACCCTGCCCATCTTGCATAGAAGAATCTGAAGGAGGAATGGTCTCAGAATCACTATCTGAGTCAAAATTTAATTTTTTTACATAATTCTTCTTTTAATCGAGTTTTAAACTCAGAGGGACTGAGATCAGGAAAATTGGATTTTAAATCCATCTTAATTTGGAATTTAATCCCTGAAATGTCTGGAGAAGAAGATGTTCCTTCTTTAAATGAAGAAACAGAAGGAATATCAATATCGAGAATTTTCTCCATTCTGACTGTGGTAAGATCAGGATTGTTATACCTAGCCCACCACCAAACCTGGAATTTACGGCACAAAGTCCAAATATGTGAAGGGGAATTATTGAGAGCAAATTCCCATTTTAAAATCCAAGGGACAGAGAATTCCAAAAAGAAGTAGAAAAGAGGGCTGTCACTCCTACCAGGAAGATTCTTATTCTTGTATAATTGGTAGCAACAACTTACTTCAAATGGGAGAATCTCTAATTCAGGGCCATGTTTAAATATCCAAGAATGAAACCAATTAGGAATATCAAAATTAAAATTCCTTTTAAACTGGATATACCAAGTATGCTTATACGTTGGGTTTTGGGTAAGAAGAACTTTATCCCATGCCTTCTGATAGTCATAGTAATTATATGACTTTGCATCCTTAGGAAGAGAATTTAATAACTTCCTTTCTTTAGAAAGATCAATACCCCACTCATAAGAGGATATTATCTTAAGGATGAACATCTGAGAAAATGCTGGCTTCCCTACAGCATATTTATGTTTTATTTCAACTGAGCCAGAATCAATTAATATTTTCTCATAATAATCTCTAGAATTACCATTGGCAGACTTTGGGTAGAACCAAAGATTTTGAATGTCAAAATAATGAGCTGCAATATCACTTGGCAGTTTAACTGCTTCTGAATTGTCATTTAAGACAAGGATAGGCCAAAGTTTAACTTTGTCTACTGGATCAGAATAATTTATGATCCTTTCTGGAGGATGATTACTCTGAATTTTATTCTTACCTTTATTCTGAGTATTATGGTAGCTTCTTTGGTGTCTACCTCCACCTCTGCCTTCAGGGATATAACCTCTGAAGCTATGCCTCATGGCTTGTCTGCAGGAATTCACGTGTGAGGAAGTCAGGAAGAGAATTTGAGCTTCCTTTTATAAATTCTATTTTAAAATCAAATGCAGACAGAATTCCTTGCCATCTAGCAAATATTTGTTTTGAGGCAATAATTTTAACATCTTTTGTCAATACATCTTTGGCTGCTCTGCAGTCAACTCTTATTAAAAATTCTTGGTTAAGAAGATCACTTTCAAATTTTTTAATGCAAAGAACTATGGCCAAAATTTCTTTCTTTATGGTTGAATAGTTCTTTTGTGCTGGCTTCCAAGCACCAGAAGTGAATCTAACCAATTGCTCAGAGTTATTAACTCTTTGCTTTAGTATTCCACCATATCCCATGTCTGAAGCATCTGTTTCTACAATTTTAAAAGCTTTAGGATTAGAGAGGCATAAACATGGTAAAGCTTTGATTTTTGCCTTAATCCTCTTTACTGCTTCAGTGTGGATATTAGTCCACAGAGGAGGAATCTTTTTCAGTCTGTCATATAAGACTGCTGAATCTTTATAAAGATTTTTATAATAGTCTGAAATATAATTTAGACTTCCCAAAAATCTTTGCAATTGAGTCTTGTCTTTTATTTCATTTGGAAATTTCTCTCCAAAGACAATGGCTCTGTCAATTGGAATAATAGTTCCTTTTTTAATATTATGTCCAAGAAATCTGACATTTGTCTGAAATAATTTTATTTTCTTGGCAGAAACTACCAATCCATTTTTCTGAATTATTTTATAAAATAATTCTAAGTGTTTCCAATGTTTTTCTATAGATGAGGAATAAATTAACACATCATCTATATAAACGATACAAAAATCAGAGTAAGCATTAAAAATATCATTCATAATATTTTGATACTCTGAAGGGGCATTTTTAAGCCCAAATGGCATGACATTCCACTCATAATGCCCAAAAGGAACATTAAAAGCAGTTTTATATCTGTCATTTTCCGCCACTTGAATTTGCCAATATCCTGACTTCATGTCAAATTTTGAAAAAATTGATGCTTGGCAAAGTCTATTAAGTAAATCTTTTTTATTAGGTATTGGATACCTAATCCATTTAAGAGCTTGGTTAAGAGGTTTATAGTTTATAACAAGTCTGGGAACACCTCTTTCAATTTATGCATTTTGTTGACATAAAAAGCAGAACAACTCCAAGGAGATTTACTCTTTCTTATGAGGTTTTTGTTTAACAAATCCTCAATTTCCTTTTTACAAAATTCCATTAATTCTTTATTCATTTGAATAGGGCGAGCCTTTGTGGAAATATTCTTTTCTTCAAAGCCCTGTTCATAAGGTAGAGAGACAATATGTTTCTTCCTATGCCAGAAAGCATTTGGATGTTCAGAACATATATTGTCTTCTAATATTTTTTTGGAATTTTTCAATTTTTGTTTTTAAAACAACATTTTCTAATTGTTCACTGATTCTTTTATGAACCAATTCTTCCTTAATTAAACATATTTGTTTTTCTTTAAAAACAACTTTCTCTTTAAGAGAATGGACAACAGTTTCCATAGGCTGATGGAGAAATTTAAATATAATCTCCTCTCCTAGAATATTTGTTGATAAACCTTCTTTCGTAACAGTAAAAGGTTTAATAAGAGTTAAAAAAGGAGTACCTAATATAATAGGCTGATTTAAAGTTTTAACCAATATGAAAGTTGTAGGAATACAAACTCCTTGGTTACATACAAAAGCTTTGGGAATCTTGTATTTAATATCAAGCTTACTCCCATTGGCAGCTGTGAGATTCTGTGTAGTTTTTTCAAAATATCTGAAAGGGACAAGTCCTTCCTTGATACAATTCATGTCAGCACCAGAATCAATTAAAGCAATATTGTTAAGAATGAAATTTTCTCCAATAACAATAGAGACTTTAGCATACCATTTTTGATAAATGAATTTTTCAACAGAAAATATTCCTGTTTCTTCTTGAAATCCTTCTGGAAAATCATTATCATATTTAATTTCTTTTCCTTTATCCAGAGGGTTGAAAACTTCTTCAGGAATAAAGTTTTCTTGTTCAAGAGCATCAATTCTAAGTTTTAACTCTTTTACTGATGATTTTAAATCATTTATATCTTCTTGTAATTCTTTAACAGTAGGAAGATTATTTCTAGGTTTTTGGGCTCTAGAAGTTACCCTAGAAACAACATCTTTGAAATTATAGATTTCAACAGGTTTCTTGCTGATCTCTTGACCTTGATCTTGTGAAGTTCCTTCTCCTTCTAAGGACTTCATATATTGTTGAATAATCTTTTTCTTTTCTTCAAGATCAGGTATTTTATCAATGATTTTTAAAATCAAACTTTCTTGATCAGTAATGGTATTAATACTTAAACCATTCATTTTTGAAATTGACTCATAAAAATAAATTTTATCTTTACAGTGATCAGAACATCCTTCTTCTTCATGTTCTGCATTTTCTTCATAAATTTCATTAATCTCTTCTTCTTCTTCCTCAAGTTCTTCAGAACCATAGAGTTCTTCTAATGCTTCTTCTTCTTCTTGACTTAAAAGCATTATAGAGATTAATTGGGTTTTAAACTCTTCATCAATGTCTAAAGCATTGATTTTCTGTTTAACTTTGCACTGGCTTTTATAATGACCAGGTTTCCACATTTAAAGCAAACCGAAACTTTTTTCTTAAAATTTCCTTTGGGTTTTCCTCTAGGTTTACCTTGAGGTTTGGTATTTCTAGGAGCAGGCTTTGCATTAGGTTTTGAAACCTTTCTTTGAAAAGGCTCTCTTGTTTTTCTTTCAGCTGATCCCATATCATAACCTAATTGCTTACAAAAATCTCCAAGTTCTTTGTTACTAGAACTTCTTTCCTTTTTCATTTGCTTTTTTAATTTTATATCATTACAAAGAGCTAATCCTTCAGCATTTATTTCACTGATTAATTCTCCATAAGTATATAAATTATAAGGAAGGAGATTGTTGTTCTTTTGTCTTAATCTTATCCTAATCTTTTCTGCAAAAAGACCAGGAAGACCTGCAATAAATCTTTCTTTCCAGAAATCTTGACTAGCATCATCTCTAAAATATAATCTGGATAAGAAAACGTCTTTATACCATTTAAAATGTGAAAGTGTAGGACATTTAAGATTAATTAATAAATCTCGTCCTCTTTCCATAATTTGCAAAACATCTCCAAGAAAATGGAAAGTAATAGCAGTAATTAATGCTACAATAGCATCAGGAATAGGAGTCCTAATTCTATCAAGAATAGGATTTCCTTCTTCATCTGTTTTAACTGCATCTCTTATTTCATTTCTTTGAATTTCTGTTAAGAATTGATTCCACCAACCATTCAGTTGACCAGTGAATCCAGAGACAAGAAGATTTAAAACAGTTCCTTCTGGATTCTCATCTATAAGCCTAGCTCTTATGGCGTTGGCTGCCATGGTCATATGTTGGAGAACTTTTAAAATCTGATGATCTGATAATCCATCGATATTCCATTCATAAATAGAATTCCCATTATATTGCATTGGATTAATAACATTTCTTTCTTCAAATTGAAGATCAATGGGAGTAGGCCTAGGATAGTAATTCTGAGTAGGTCTTACTGTGGAATTAACAAACTGTCCTTCTAAGGCTACAATATCAATCTTTTCTTCCTCTTCAATTTCTGAAGAATCTCTCTCATCTTGAGAAATGGTATTAACCATTTTTTCCTCATTTTTAGTTCCTGGTCCTGAAGGCTCTTTCTTGGGAGTAGTGGATCTTGTTGTGGAACTAATAGGAGCTTCAACAATGTTTTTCCATTTGTCTTTTAAGACATCAAGGAATTCTGGGTTAATAGTGTTCCTGATAAGAGGCTTTTGCCATACCCTTGGTTTGCTATAACTCTGGGATTTTGGTAAAGCAGAAGGGATAGCATTTGTTTTAATTTTATCAATTGATAATTGATTTTTTATATTATTAACATTTTCCTCAATTCTATTAGTCTGTCTTCCTAAAGATTGGAGGTGAATGTTAGCATAGTTCAATTGTTCTGTTATGGATATTGTATCCATTTTAATAACAGGCTGAACTGCCTCAGAAGAGTCTGGGTCAACAGCTACCCTTATGGGTCCTGCTTTAGCTTTTTCATTGGAGTTTCTTACTCTAACCCAAAATCTATCATTAGGGGGGTGAATACCTTCATATATTCCTTTTGGGAGTAATCCCCATTGATGTAGAATGGCATTTGTAGTAACATCAATATTTTGTGAAAGATGCCATTTTAACCATTTAAAATAAGGAATATGTTTTCTAATGATTTTCAAATGAGTTAAAAATTGTTCTTTAAACCCATTCTGTTCTTCTTCAGAAAACTCTTTTAAAAGTAATCTGTATCTTTTATTTTCTGGTTTTAAATGATCTTTATTTAAAAGATCCTTGTCAATTTCAAAATCTGAAATGACATTGACAGAATATCCTCCTGTATTATCATTATTGTTATGATAAACAACTCTAGGTATTTGAGAATTATTCTTTTGAATATCTTGAACACTGGGTTCCTTAAACTCAGTTTCGGTTTCACTGGTTATCATGGGTTCCTTCCCCGGCCTTCTTCTAAGACTATTCGTTCTTCTAATTAAACGAGAAGATGAACTACTAGTCATAGAACAAGCTGAATCAACAGAATTTCTTGGAGGACATTTTAGAATTACATTTCCATGCTCATCCTGAATTATTTCTTGTGGCTCAAAATTCTTTATAGTATTTTAGGGATGAGGGTTTTCTAAAATCCATTCTGTTGGTGGAGTAATCTCAGACCATTTAATCATTCTGGGAGCAGATACAAATGATTTATCCAAATTAGCTTGTATTAAATTTTTTCTCTTTCCTCGTCAACAATTTCTTCCTTTTCAAGACTCTGTATTTAGTTTAGTATTATACTATTGTTTTGTTCAAATGTGTTTATGTTTCAAAAGTTGTGGCTCTAGTTCATAATCTATTTGATTATATTTTTGTTCGTGTGTTTTACTTAATTTTCATCACTCAACCAAATCACTTGCATCAGAGTGATTATACCTCAAGGGAAGGGTCATCCCTACTTCCCAACGATTGCTTGATCTCTCTCAAACCACATTTAGGGATCGTTTTGGTTACACATTTGGGTCTTCATACAAAGTCCTTGGCACGCCCGATTACATAATTAATTTTTAGCCAAAACAATTTGGCACGCCCGGTGAGACTGTCAAGTGATGATGAAAAATCTCTTGTCAAATGATTCGTTTAACTTTTTCAGCGTTTTTCTTCACAAGTTCGAAGAATTAATCTATGTTCGGAAAGATTATGCTCTCCAACTTGAAGAGTCATGGCGAGCATAGAAGCAGTTGTGAAAACAACTTTTCAAGAGGCCGCGAAAAATTTAAACGGTCAAAAGTGGCCGATGACGCTTCCACAAATCCAGAGATTGGTCTTGGTTCTACGTTGTCTAACCCACTCGAGGGGCAAGGCGACGACAAAATGATTATTAGTGATAGGCCGTTAATTTCTCTTTCGGCTAATGTTCCTCCAGCTAGTGCTGATGACGACAAGAAGGCGGTTGGGCGGCAAGTTTCACATAGGCCACGTAATTTTATTTCGGCCCCCAAGTTTATCAATTTTGAACAACACCCTTTAAGGAAGGTTAGCACCGAGGAATGGTTCAAATTTTTGGGCATTATCATAATTGCCAAAAATTATTTACATAAGAAGCCAAACAATAATCTGGCTTTTGAAAATTCAAATCTTCGTTGGATTTGTGGAGCCCATCAAAAATGGGATTTAGTTTGGTGGATTTTTCTACAAGATTATGATTATAAAAACAAAAATAAAAAAAAATGCAAATATAAATATAAATATAAATATAAAAGAGAGAGAGAGAGAGAGAGAGAGAGAGAGAGAGAGAAAATGTTGATCGAATTCAATACTAATTTCGGTCGGTCTTGAATTAATCGGACTGCAAAACTCTGATTTGTCAATTGGATTGGGATCAATGCAAAGTCTACTTAATGCTTTGTACTTATCTTATTTGAAAAAGGGATGATGATTCCACAAGAAATTTAGTGTACTGAACAAATGCGCAGCCTCCTAAACCTTGTTAAGTGGGGTCCGATGGCTCATGAGTGTTGAATGGAGAAAATTGGTGAACCACAAAATCAGTGAGCAAGGCCAAGCCCGATGACTGGCTATATATGTTGTCCATTTCATGTTTAGAAAGTGGCCTACATGAATCAACATACAACTACACTGGATATGTAAGACATATGAAACAAGGCATGACCGATGCACTAAAGTCAAAAATGGGTGATTAGTCAAAGATAGACCGATGAGAAGTTGGTGCTCTAAAAATGGTGGGATCGGTCTTGCAGTTGGACACTTACAAATGAGAAGTTATATGCCACATCAGCCATGGAATGAGAATTTATGTAAAGTCTGTGAGGTCTTAAATCAATCAGGCTTATGGAAATCAATTGGGGCTTATTGGCTAATGTGAAGTGAAAAAGTACTGAGTCCAGTAAAGAAGACTATGGCCTACCATTTTCATGTTGGTTTTGAGAAAGCAATTTCAGTTACTAGCCATGGGACCCGGTGTTTTAAAGTTTATGTAATTTACTTGTTCCATATCGGGCTTGGACCCAATTGATCGGGCTTGGACCCAGTTGAGGATATCGGTCTATGTCAAAATATATACACCAAGTTTATCAAAGTGGTCTATCCTTTGAAGACCAATTTTGAAGAAGGAAATATCAGTCTTTCAAATTTTGGAAAACAGTGGCCTATCATGACTTGATGCCCGATGCACAGTACAAGATTGATTATTTAAATTTCATGATACTACAATTGGTTCATCAGTCTGCTGAGTGCTGAAGGCCGATATTACATGTCTCATTTTCTGAAGTATTGGTGGGGTACACACCAAAAATCGGCCTATGCACAGGAGATAAAAATCGGTCAATTGTATGCATGGTTCTTCAAAAATTACATTTCATTTCATTTTCAAAGAACCAGGGGACATTGTTTACACCCTAAATATAAAATTATAATTTTGTATTGTGACCGGTTATATTTTATGCAAGTGGGAGGTTATCAATAGTTGGTGGTTATATCCATTTGGAAGTGACCAACTTAGTCGGGGAGTTATTTTTAGCACCTCTATTTATACACAATGTCAAGCAACATGAGAAGAAGGCGCACACACGGCCAAATAGCCCTTGTGGCTGCAGCTTGTGCTTCTGTTCAAGAATTTAATGCTTGTTAATGTTCATTGGCCACTTTGATTTGCTTTTTCTTATTTTTTTTTTTTTCCTTCTAGCCGTGAGCACCTAGTGCTTTTTTCTCTTTCCTTGTCAACAATTTCTTCCTTTCCAAGACTCTGTATTTAGTCTAGTATTATACTATTGTTTTGTTCAAACGTGTTTACATTTCAAAAGTTGTGGCTCTAGTTCATAATTTGTTTGCTTATATTTTTGCTCGTGTGTTTTACTTCATTTTCGTCACTCAATCAAATCACTTGCATCAGAGTGATTGTACCTCAAGGGAAGGGTCATCCCTACTTCTCAACGATCGCTTGATCCCTCTCAAACCATATTTAGGGATCATTTTGGTTACACATTTGGGCCTTCGTACAAAGCTCTTGCACTCCCGGTCACATAATTAATTTTTAGCCAAAACAGGAATAAAATATAAGAAAAAAAATACAAGAGAATTAATTTTCCTTGTAATTTCATTTCTTCTTTTCTTTTCTTTCCATCACTAAATTCATGAACTAAACAAAACCTACTAAGGGTTGACGGTTGATTGTAATCATAAAGTGTAGGCAGATGGTAAAATAATTTGATTTGGATTAAACTAAGAAGTGAGATGAAATAGGTGTAGGATAAATATTTAAGATGTGTTTGGATTAAAAGGAAGTCACTATATTATGTGTAATAATTTTTTTTATAAAATGCAGTTTAACTTTTACGCCATCTGGGAACCAAATTTGAGAATAACAGTATTATTAATTACATACACTTAATCAAAATTGGGGCACTGTTATTTTATATGGTCAAATTGGAGCCCTAATTGTTTACACCCTAAATTAGGGTTTCCCAAGACGTTTGGGGGTCATCACTAGACCACGTAGGAAGATGAACGAGGACAAGGCTGATGACTCAGGAAGACCGATATTTGATCAAGCGACTGGTAAAGATGATACGTTCCAAATAAGAATATCGGTATCAAGACCGAGGACCGATTGATATGAAGTTTTCAGGGAAGTACCTTAGTATGGCTAGTGGCAGAGTAGCCTCAACTGCAGCCCAAACATCGGTAAATTGGACCGGTGCCAAACTTGTTGATTACCAATGAGTCCTAATATCGGCAATGACAAAACGGCTCTAATAAAGATATCGATCTCAACAAATAAGGCCGATATTAGAAAAGATCAGTGACGCCTCGGCATTAACGGATAAGGCCGAGGACTTTCTTGCAGTAACAGCAGTCCATGGGATTAGTAAGGATAAAAGGCAACATCGGTGTAAGACCGAGAGACGAGAGTAGGCTTCCTACTGAAAAGAAGACCGAGTAATATCATCAGCAGAGATTAAGCTACACAGAGAAACACAATCGGTCGCAAATTTACTTAAAGAATAGTTGGAGTAAGAATGAGAACGTGGGTTTTCAGTTTTCAGAACATGCTGAGGTGGAAAAAAGCAGTTACGAGAAAAGAGGAATGCGGCAGAAGTGGGATCATCACACAAATCAAGGAAGTTGATCATGGACAAGTGGGAGCATGAATTGATATATGCCTAGAAACTAGGGGCCACGTACCCCACTACTCCATGATCCCCGCTAACATGAGCGGTTATGCAAACAAGTCTATAAATATGGCATGTGGTGCAACATTTGAAAGGGGGCTAACACACACGCCACTTTTGCTCTCAGCAGGCTTTTAGTGTCTCCTCATAACATTTCTTTCTTGTTCTTGAGTGATCTGTGAGTTCTTATTCTTGAGTACTCAGTTTTTTTTTTTTATTCTTTTCGTTGAATATTTGTAATCATCACCTTTCAATCAATGGAGAAGAAGTTTTCTATGGAGGTAATCTGAATCATTGTATTTAGTTTCCCTTTCTGTAGTTTCCGTTTGTAATTTCTTACTTGCATCAGAGTAGAGAAAAGCCCACTGTTATTTTATTGTTAAATAACAAATCGCTTAGTTTAGAAGTCAGATTAGGTAATCAACATCACTTTGAGTCCACACGGACTCTGGCACGCCCGACACACAACACTAAATATTTATTGTAAACAATTTTTGGCACGCCCGGTGGGACCAGTGTCAAATGGCCGCAAAAGGGACACGATCCAAGGGGATTTCCCAAGAGGCAGGCTCACGAGAGCCTCTCTTGGACCCTATCATAGAGTCCGTCACTGAACCTGTTATAGATCCGGTCATCAGCTCGGTAGCAAGTCAGGCCGACTTATCTAATATGAGTAACCACTTGATGGGGATATTCAACCAACGACTGGCTGAGATGTCCATTAAGACAGACCAAACCTTTACCCAAGTGGGAGAAATGCTCCGAGAAATGAGAAAATGGAAGGATCACCCGACGGATGATCCTCCACAACTCTCTATCCCACCAACTTCCCTTTCTCGGGTTGGTTTGGGGGCAAGCCAGATTGCACCTTCTTCTTCCCAGAATGAAAAATATGTTACACCACCAAGAAGGGATGGCAAAGAGATTTTGGGAGAAACTGGGAACCCACCCCGGGTAGTGGCCAGACCAAGCGTCACCATTAGAGAACCAGGAGTCGGTCTAAACGGACAGGAGCCGGACCGAATATGGGGAAGAATGAACCCGTTATTCGGAGACAATGTAGTCACTGAAGAGGAACAAATGTGGAACGAGAGAATCAGACTAGAGTCTGAGGCCGGGATGAGAAGGGCTAATCCAGTGCAAACGGTGAGGGTTGACCGAGAACAGATCGCCGAAGTCATTAATCAAGACTTCGGCGGCCTTCTTCGAAGGACTCAGCGGCCCATGTATAGGAGGCCGCATAGTGACGCAATTGAGAGAATGCCTCTTCCACGAGGGTACAAGGTGCCCAACTTCACAATGTTCTCCGGTGAAGGAGAGCAATCAACAGTAGAGCACATCGGTCGTTTCCTGCTGCAAAGCGGGGAAGTGAGTCACCAAGGGGACATGCTACTAAAACTGTTTCCCAACTCCTTGACCGGTGTGGCTTTTAGTTGGTATATCAACTTACCACCCAATTCATTCCATACTTGGAATCAGATGGAGGAAGCTTTTCACGCACAGTTTTATCGGACAGAGCCCGAAGTCTCTATGGCCGATTTAACAAGGTTGTATCAACTACCAAGCGAATCAGCTGAAGTGTACATTGCTAGGTTCAAACGAGCCAAGCATCGGTGCAAAGTCATATTACCTGAAGAAGAATTTGTTAATATAGCCCTTGGGGGACTCTCCTTCGAACTTCGGAAAAAGTTTGAGGGTATGGGTTTTCGGGATCTTTTCGAGCTGGCAACTAGAGCAGCCCGATATGAGCGCATGTTGGAAGAAGAACAGGAGAGAAAAAACTCATCTAAGGGAACCTACTACAGGGATCCCAATTTTGACATTCATGCTACGGAGTATGAAATCAACACCGAAGTGGATGTGGCCGAAATCGTTTCAAAACGGCCATATCTATGCCAGCCACTGCCTAAACCGACCGACTCACAGTTGTCCTCGGTCAAAAAACAACCATTTGAGGCAGGCAAGCAATATTCATTTGATATTGCAATGGCCGACCAGATTTTTGATTTTATGATGGCCGATAGGCAAATTCGGCTTCCTCGCGATGTAAAATTACCTTCGGCCAACGAGCTGAAAGGAAAAGAGTACTGCAAATGGCACAACTCTTGGCGTCATAACACTAACAATTGCTTGGTTTTCCGGAACGTTTTGCAGGACATGATTGATAAAGGAAACCTGAAGTTCGCCGAGAAGGAGAAAGAAGTAATGGGAGTTGATGGAAACCCGTTCCCGGAGATAGTGGGGGCGAACATGGTAACTCCTGATTTCACCATCCTAAGGAGACCAAGGGAAAAGATCGACCTCCGAGGAGTCGACGTGGCCGAATCTAGCACGAAACTGAAAGAAGGGAAATCAGGAACGAGATTGGCTTCTAGTGTGGTGACAGACAATGGTAATCATGAGGCAAACAATGGCTCAACCTTACAATGGATGGTCGATCTGATCAATCAAGGGTTGTGCCCAAAGTGCAAGGCCGAGGTAACTAGAAAACCGGAACATAAAAAGAAGGCGAATCGGTCATCAAGCCCGAGACGACCGATACAAAGCCGCCTCACCTATCCCCATCAGGAATACCACAGGAGACCCGACTTTCGGAAGCACGAGCAGTATCTGAGAGAATCAAGGCATGTAACTAGGGATGTGAGACGAAAGACTTATCAACACCAAGACCGGTCTCCACGGATGGTTGTTCCGCCGAGAACTGAAGTAAACCGATGGACAAAAGTGGAACACCCCAAATTCCCAGAGCGTGCCTATTTCAGTAAAACCCAGAAAAGAAGAATGCAGCGACTAAGGCAAGAAGCTCGAGATTGGGAAGCCAAGTACCGGATGGCAAAGAGGCGAACGGAACAACCAAAGGATATGGTACCAAGAGCGATATTAAGCCAAAAGGGAAAGGAAAAGGTGGAGGTTGAAGACCGAGTCATAAAGCCTTTGAAGATTGAAACCCCAATTCCAGAAATGAACGAATCGGACTTAGAAATGGCCGATCTCGGTTCAGACTACGACGATTCATTGGAGAAGTTTATCCAGTTCGGAAGTATTCCGAAAGACTTGACGATGAATATGGTCTACACTTTGCCGATGTCTTTCGGCGCGAAACCGGACCAGGAGGAAAAAATGAAAGATGATACACGTGGCGAGGTCCCGTCGACTCCCGTGATCACCAACCAAGAAGTAAAAACAGAGAAACCAAGGGTCTCGGTGATCAGACCGAAGACCGAAGACGAAGAAGGAAAGAAACCTGCAAAGGTAGTGTTCGAAAAACCAGCGGTAGGGATGTCACAACATCTGAAGCCGTTGTATATTAACGCGGCCATTGATGGAGTAACTTACTCAAGGGTGCTAATCGATAACGGAGCTGCGGTAAACATCCTGCCATCAATCATGTTGTTGAAGTTGCAACGAGATGAGAAGGAATTAATCCCAACTGAACTCACAGTTTGCGGGTTCACAGGGACACCAGCGAAAACCAAAGGAATCCTCCCAGTAGAGCTCACGGTGGGAAAGAAAACCACGATGACAGCTTTCTTCGTGGTAGACTCAGGAGCTTCATACAATGCTTTGCTTGGCAAGGATTGGATTCATACCAGTTGGTGTATTCCATCGACCTTGCACCAATTTTTGATTTTTTGGAATGGAGACGAAGTGGAAGTAGTATGGGCTGATCACAAGCCTTTCGTAGCTAGAGTCCATTGTTCGGAGGCCGTCCTATACGAAGACGATATCGGCCCTGTGAAATTTATCGGAATAGACAAGAATGGAAGGCCGAGGTCGGCCACCATGGTGAAGGATCAGAAGAATCAACTGATCCAGGTGTACAAGCAACTCGAACGGCCATCGATAGTGATTACGCCGATCGAAGATGACAAAGAACTTGACATACCCGATGGACCAGAGCCCATCATCAGCGAGGTGTAGAAAAGCACTGGCCGTGCAGGCCAGTGTAGCCAGAATTCAAGCCTTTCTGGCTGACAAGCAAGCCCAAATATCATCGGCAGACATTGCCGATATACTGGAAAATCAAGAAATCTTGGAAGATTGCATCAACTTCGAAGAATTGGCCTCGGCCCCGGCAAAACTTGACGATTTGAAGGCCGAGGTACAAGATCCTCTCCTTGAGGTTAATCTGGGGGCAAGCGGGGAATACCAGCCTACCTTTGTAAACCAATTACTCGAGCCCGATTTCCAGGCTTCATTGATATCCTTGCTAAAAGAATTCAAGGACTGCTTCGCTTGGGACTACCATCAGATGCCGGGCCTAGCAAGGGGTCTTGTGGAACATCGTTTACCAATTAAGGAGGGTTGTAGGCCGTTCAAACAATTACCCAGGAGAATGTCCCCGGAGGTGATTTTAAAAGTCAAGGAGGAAATCGAGCGGCTGCTGAAGGCTGGTTTTATAAGGACAACCAGGTACGTCGATTGGATCTCAAATATCGTACCTGTGGTTAAGAAAAACGGCAAAATAAGGGTGTGTATAGATTTTAGAAATCTAAACATGGCCACGCCAAAGGATGAATACCCGATGCCGATAGCCGATCAACTCATTGACGCCGCGGCCAAACACAAAATTTTATCCTTTATGGATGGGCACTCGGGCTATAATCAGATATATATAGCCGAAGAGGATGTCCCAAAAACGGCTTTCAGATGTCCAGGAGCTATTGGGACATTTGAATGGGTAGTAATGCCGTTTGGGTTGAAGAACGCTGGAGCAACGTATCAGCGAGCTATGAACGCAATCTTCCATGATATGATTGGAAAAATCATGGAAGTATACATCGATGACGTTGTTGTAAAATCGGCCACACAGGTGAAGCATTTGGCCGATTTGAGGCGATCTTTCGAAAGAATGAGAATTCACGGGTTGAAGATGAATCCCATGAAGTGTGCATTTGGAGTCTCGGCCGGAAACTTCCTCGGGTTTCTAGTTCACCAGAGAGGGATCGAAATCGACAAAAACAAAGTCCGTTCTATTCAATCGGCGGAGGCCCCACGTAACAAAAAGGAGTTGCAGAGGCTCCTCGGGCAAATCAACTTCATACGAAGGTTCATCTCGAACTGCGCTGGACGGACACATGTTTGGTCCCCATTACTCAAACTCAAGACCGAGGAAGAATTCCGGTGGGAGGATCAACATCAGCAAGCCTTTGAGGGCATCAAGCGGTATTTATCAGAACCACCAGTCATCATGCCCCCGAGGAAGCAGAGGCCGTTAAAACTGTATTTATCGGCCTCGGAAGAATCGATAGCATGTATGCTTGCACAAGATAATGAGTGGGGAAAGGAACAGGCAGTGTACTATCTTAGTAGAGTACTTACTAATGTCGAGCGTAGATATACGCCGATAGAAAAATTATGTTTAGCTTTGTACTTTGCTTCGCAAAAATTAAGAGTATATATGCTCCCTGTTTTGGTTTATTTGATCTGTCAAACAGATGTCATTAAATATATGCTATCCAGACCGATAATGCGTGGGCGTGTTGGGAAGTGGACTCTGGCAATGATGGAGTTCACATTTCAATACGTCCCACAAAGATCGGTAAAAGGCCAAGCCCTTGCGGACTTTTTGGCCGATCATCCTTGTTTGGATATCGGCCCTGAGTTAAATGAAGCCATTGATTCCACTCTCTTATCAACAATTTCGTTGACCCCATGGACGTTAATATTTGACGGATCCAGAAATGCTGAAGGAGCTGGGGCGGGGATAATTGTGATATCGCCGAGAAAGAGAAAGATCGTTTTCTCATTCAAGTTAGAGTTTGAATGCTCTAGTAACCAGGCTGAATACGAAGCACTGATCATCGGCCTTGAAATCATGGCCGAAATGGATATATCAGCAATCCATATCATCGGTGATTCAAACTTAGTGATTAGCCAACTAAGTGGTGAGTTTAGGTGTAAGAGTTGGGAGTTGCTGCCTTTCCACTCAATCGCCTTGCAATTATTACGAGAGTTTGATGACGTTAGGGTCCAACACGTTGCTCGTGCCTATAATGACGAGGCCGATAATCTAGCACAAGTCGCATCGGGAACAAAATTGGAGGTAACCGATAGCGAAAAATTGATAAGAGTGCAAAGGAGAATCTTGCCGTCAGTAAGGCAACGAGAAATGGCAACAGAAATTTTCTCGGTGATCACGGATGATCAAGATTGGAGAGATCCAATAATTAAGTGCCTCTTATGCCCAAACAGAGTGGCCGAGAGGAAAACCAAGCTGTCGTCGGTCAACTATGTCTTATTGGATGGTGAATTGTTTAAAAAGAGCTTAAAGGATGAAAATTTATTAAGATGTTTAGACAAACTCGAGGCCATGAAAGTGATGGCCGAAGTACACGAAGGAATCTGTGGTGCACACCAGGCTGGTACGAAAATGAAATGGCTTCTTAGGAGGTATAATTACTACTGGCCAAGCATGCTAAAAGATTGCATTGACTACGCCAAAGGATGCCAATCATGCCAAAAGCACGGGCCAATACAACGAGTACCAGCCACCGAGATGCAGGTAATCATTAGACCATGGCCATTCCGGGGTTGGGCCATGGATCTGATTGGTAAAATATACCCACCATCATCAGGCCAACACTGTTTTATTGTGGTGGCTACTGATTACTTTACCAAATGGGTGGAGGCAGTACCAGCAAAGTCGGTAAATCAGGCATATGTGATCAAATTCATTAGCGAACACATAATTCACCGATTTGGACTTCCCGAAACAATTACAGCAGATCAAGGATCGGTCTTCACGGGGGATGAAGTTAAGGCATTTGCAGAAAGCCGAGGTATCAAGATCCTTAATTCAACACCGTATTTTGCTCAAGGAAATGGACAGGCCGAATCATCCAATAAAACAATCAAAGGAATAATCGAGAAAATGGTGGAAGGCAATCCTAGGATATGGCACGAGTTGTTATCTGAGGCCTTGTGGGCATATCGGACATCTAAAAGATCGGCAACAAACATTACTCCTTTCATGCTGACCTACGGTCATGACGCAATGCTGCCAATGGAAGTAACCGTCCGGTCAACAAGACGAGCATTCCAACTCGGCCTTGAATCGGGTGAATACACCGAAGCAATGTTGGCCGAGTTGGAAGAACTTGATGACGTTCGTCTCAAAGCATTGGATTGTATCAAGGCACAGAAGAATAGAGTTACTCGGGCATACAATAAGAGGGTCAAACCTAAGTCATTTGGGGAAGGAGACCTGGTTTGGAAAACTGTATTACCTCTGGGGGAAAAAGATGCCCGATATGGAAAGTGGTCGTCTAAATGGGAAGGTCCGTATCAGGTAATATCAGTTATTACCGGAGGAGCATATCGGTTAATGGATTTAGATGGAGAGATACATGCAAGACCGATAAATGGAAAATATCTAAAGCAGTACGTTCCTTCACTATGGGAGACAGCAAAATTAGATTGAGAAAACAAAACGTTTTATTGATGGTGTTAAGTTACAAAATATGGCCGTAATATAAACGGCTACAAAAAAAAAAAAAGGGGTATACATCATTTCCTAGCAAATTTAAGTCTAAGCTCCTCCCAAGCTTGATCGAGGTATTCCAGTTCTTTCTCGGCGTTAGTCTTGTCGGCCTCCCATCGACTCGCGTCTGCAGCGGTCCTAGTCAAAACCTCGACATGCTCTCGCGCGGATCGGCCGATGTCTAGAATAGCATTCTCAGATAAAGCCAGGCCAGCATCAGCATTGTCTAGTTCTTTCTGAATCTTGGCCAGCTCAGACTCGAGCCTTGTTTTCTCCTGCAGAAGGCGCTCCTTCATGGCTTTAGAAGTCCCATATTGCGTCTTGCAGGCCGCAAGACTGTCTACTCGGGCTTTTTGCTCTCGGGATTTCTCCTCAATCTCAGACACGACCTTGGTGGCTGCCCGGTGCCTATTAAGGTAATCGGGTAATCTAACCTGCAGACTCCGTAGATCGGCCTTCATCTCATCGGATATGTTCAGACAAGAGAGCAAAAGGCCCATAGCCGAATGAAATTCTTCGAAATCAGGAAGCTGGGAAAGTTTCCTCTGAACAGTAGTCCTGAACCATTCCTCAGCCCTTTGATATTCAGCAGTGGAGGGAGCAGCGCTGGCCTGAGCTACCGTGGGTTCGGCCTGAAGAAGCTTCTCAGGGTCAAGAAGAGCGAAGAAGTCGTCAATGGAAGTAACCGAACTAAAATCTGGAATGGGAAAAGAACTGAGAGCCTGCACAAAAATACAACTATTAGGCACAAGTATAATAACGGAGCAATTAGGAGAAGGTCATTCGATGAGTTAAGCTACCTGGACAGAGGGAGAGCTGGTCGAGGAAGCCGCCGGTGGGGGTTGTGGTACAACGGGTACTTGCATTTGTACCGGTGGCGAGGCCGATGTCTCGGTATGAGAAACATCGGTGGGAGCTGGCTGATCAGGAATAGATTGCTCACCCATAGCCTCAACATCCCGAGGAGTCCCAGGATCGCTGAGATCGATGGGATCATTGCGATCCGATCCAGAGGGTCTTTCATCCTCTGTAGTCTCCACGGTGTCACCAGCACCGGTGCTGTCAGTTGCGGGTGATAATATATCGGCCCCACCACGCAGGATGGCCTGCCTGGCCTCATCCAGCCCTCTTAATCGTTGGAGCTCGGCCATCAGCTGATCATAGGTCATCTGAGGGGCTGTCTCCACAGGGGCAGGTTGGGAGGAGGATGTTGGAATGGTTGGTTTCAATGGAGATTTTGGAGGCAGAGGCATCTTTGACCGAGAGGATGGAGGCTTCATCGTCGCCTGGCCTGTCTTCTTGGTAGCAGCACTACCAGCCCCCTAAAATCAAAACAAGTATTGGTCAGCCTCAAGATTTTACATATGCGAAAGCAAAGCACAAGGAAAAATTCGATACCTTGGCCGACTTAACGGTAGCCGTGGCAACATTACGACGTTGCCGAGTTGAAAGAGGGATATCCTCATCCGACTCGATATTGGTCGCCCCAGAAGGGTTCTCTCTAGGAAGAGCGTCTGGACAAGAATAGAGATGAAATCAGTTAGAGAAAATGAAGGCTGATTAAAACAAGTGAAAAGGATACCTAAAACTGGTGCTCCAGTGTCTACAACCCGTATGGCCGATGAATGATCAACCATGCCGAGATCATGCCATCCGGTATAAGTAACCCTCTCCCATGCTTCAGTCATTGACGATGCCTGTTTATCCACCATCGGAATGGCAATTGCAAAATCGGCTTCAGGCAAGGGAGGTGGACGACATTCAAAGGGCTTAAAGAACTGCTCAAAGGGCATGACGGATGAATAGTCAACCGTCTGGAGGTACTTTTTGTATGCCCTTGTTGATTTATCCTTGTGTTCTTTCTCAAGTGCCCTCAAATGCCACTTCATATCGGACCGCATGATCTCGGGATATCTGGGGTCAAATTTGAATTTAAAGAATTTTTCGAAGGCAAGTACGGCTTGATACGGTGTTTTACCTTTGGGGGTCGTCGCTTTCCTCTTGTGACCTGCAACCTGAACCACAGAAGGATTAGATGAACGGGATGGTTTCTCGACAACAGGAGGAGAAATACGTCTAAGTACAGAAAAAAGGGGCTCAGAACGTAAGCCCGACAATATTTTGGACCACCAAGTCTCAAACTCGGTGGATGTTGAAGGAAGCTCTCGGAAGGTGATGAATTCCAATCCTTCATAGGCCATTCGGCCAAAAGTTTGGCACTTCTCGACCTTCGCAAGGTCGGAAAGAAGAGACCGCCCTGACATGGAACGGTTGAGTGTCCGAAAAGGGGGAATAGGAATAAGTTGTTTTAGCCCGAGTTGGCGGGCTAAAGCGGGAGCATTATAATATTCCACCCCACACTTGTTATTACGAGGGGGAACAACAGGACTATACAATAGATCTCGGCCAACTAGGAAGCTGGCCCAGATGGATTCATGCTCTTTTGACTCGGCCTCGGGAGCCTGGCCAGGACTGTGGAGAAGCCAGCTCGGACATCTAAGTCGAGGATGAAAAGGAAGGAACTGCTGGGGGGATCGGTTACCCATGTGTTCATAGAAAAAGGAAAAAAGGTGCTCAAAAGAAAGGCCCATGGGGCTGATACCGGCAAAGTGAAAAGCGAAGGCCGAGGAATGTTCGGGTAGATTGGTGGGATCGAAGTGGTCAACTGAGCATTTCTCGGGAAAATAAGATTGGAGCCAACATTGAAGGAGCCAGAGGGCTCCTCCCGAGTTTTTAAAATCGGAAAAAATGAGTTCAAGAATGCCTCGGTAAAGATGAGAAAGGGCGAGAGGAGCAAGAGCAAGTCTTCGACCCTCGGCCAATGCAAGAGCGATATGGGTATATTCTTGAGTAACGGCGTATGAGGCTGAGCAAAACACAAAGCGGTTCAGCCAGTAGACCAGGAAAGCAACGTGTTCCTGGTCAGAGACATCCCCTTGTCCCATACAGGCCATTATAAAAGGACCAAAGCCAGTGACAACCCTGGAACCCTTGCCCGATGTGGTCCTAGGGTATTCGAATTCGAGATTGGAGGAAAGGCTGGGAGTGATTTCCTCACCGTGAGCGGAAAGACCGGTAAGGAAGCAAACATCTTGAATTGTCGGACTCATGAGACCGCAACGAAAGAAGAAAGCATTGGCCGAGGTCGACCAGAAGAAAAGAGAAGAAAAGAAGAGAGGTTTATCAAGGAAAAACCTCTCTCGGCTAAGCATAATGGCATCATAGATGTCAAGAGCCTTCCATAGGGCTCCTTTCACCTCCGCCACTCGGTCTACCCAGGAGATCCATTCAGGGGAAGGAATTGGCCAATTTCGCAAAGGATTGGAAGGGGTGTACTGAGAGCCCCAATCAAAGGAAGAAGAGCGATAAAGCAATTCGTTGTCATCTACAACTAAAGGGAAGTATGGGTCCAAAAAAGATGGAGGGAAAGAATCGAAGGAGGGACCAAGTCCCGTTGAACCAGAAGATGAAGGAGTCAATACCTGAGGGTTGATTAACCCAGGGATGGTCTCAAGAGCCTGCTTAACGGCAGTAGCGTTGGTTTTCGCCACCAGCGCAGTTTCAGTGGCAGGAGAAGAAGAAGTGGCGCCGGCGGTTTGAGAAACACTGGGAGCAGAGGAGGACGCCATGGAGATTGAAAAGGAAAGAAAATATTTTCTCGAGAAAATATTAAGGCAAGAAAGTAAGCATGGAATGGAAAAAGACAAGGGTGAGTGACTTATATAGATGACAGAAGGGGGTCATTATGATTTAGGAACGAGTTCCCAAGAGGCACGCCTCGATTCAAGAAACGAGGCAGGAAGGACTATTGGGGGATGCCACGTGGAGCCGTACGCCGCCAATTTCCAGTTGGTATTTAAAATTTGAATTCAAAACGTCTCATCAAACTGACGAAGCTACGTTTGACAAGACGTTTGGGGGCATTGTTTACACCCTAAATTAGGGTTTCCCAAGACGTTTGGGGGTCATCACTAGACCACGTAGGAAGATGAACGAGGACAAGGCTGATGACTCAGGAAGACCGATATTTGATCAAGCGACTGGTAAAGATGATACGTTCCAAATAAGAATATCGGTATCAAGACCGAGGACCGATTGATATGAAGTTTTCAGGGAAGTACCTTAGTATGGCTAGTGGCAGAGTAGCCTCAACTGCAGCCCAAACATCGGTAAATTGGACCGGTGCCAAACTTGTTGATTACCAATGAGTCCTAATATCGGCAATGACAAAACGGCTCTAATAAAGATATCGATCTCAACAAATAAGGCCGATATTAGAAAAGATCAGTGACGCCTCGGCATTAACGGATAAGGCCGAGGACTTTCTTGCAGTAACAGCAGTCCATGGGATTAGTAAGGATAAAAGGCAACATCGGTGTAAGACCGAGAGACGAGAGTAGGCTTCCTACTGAAAAGAAGACCGAGTAATATCATCAGCAGAGATTAAGCTACACAGAGAAACACAATCAGTCGCAAATTTACTTAAAGAATAGTTGGAGTAAGAATGAGAACGTGGGTTTTCAGTTTTCAGAACATGCTGAGGTGGAAAAAAGCAGTTACGAGAAAAGAGGAATGCGGCAGAAGTGGGATCATCACACAAATCAAGGAAGTTGATCATGGACAAGTGGGAGCATGAATTGATATATGCCTAGAAACTAGGGGCCACGTACCCCACTACTCCATGATCCCCACTAACATGAGCGGTTATGCAAACAAGTCTATAAATATGGCATGTGGTGCAACATTTGAAAGGGGGCTAACACACACGCCACTTCTGCTCTCAGCAGGCTTTTAGTGTCTCCTCATAACATTTCTTTCTTGTTCTTGAGTGATCTGTGAGTTCTTATTCTTGAGTACTCAGCTTTTTTTTTTTATTCTTTTCGTTGAATATTTGTAATCATCACCTTTCAATCAATGGAGAAGAAGTTTTCTATGGAGGTAATCTGAATCATTGTATTTAGTTTCCCTTTCTGTAGTTTCCGTTTGTAATTTCTTACTTGCATCAGAGTAGAGAAAAGCCCACTGTTATTTTATTGTTAAATAACAAATCGCTTAGTTTAGAAGTCAGATTAGGTAATCAACATCACTTTGAGTCCACACGGACTCTGGCACGCCCGACACACAACACTAAATATTTATTGTAAACACTAATTAAATGCCAAAAATCGGGGGCACTAGGCGACTGACTACAGTGCCTACAACTAGGGTTGGCCCGACGACAACCGACATTCGTAAAAAGACAAACTAAAATTTGTTTGTCTTTCAATACCGTACGTGAAAGCATTTCAAGCAGAATTTTCTTGAAGCAGCAAGGAGTTGCTTTTTGTGACAGCATCAAACAATTCATTGCAAATGCCAATTATCCAAATGACAATGGCTATAAAAGATGGAGTTTATTTGACCAATAAAAAAATTTATTATGATTATAGTTATGCCCTTTCAACAACACTAATCCACTAATTAATCTATTTTGACTTGTCAAATTATGGTTTATACTAGTTCAATTATACATTGACTTTGTCAAATTATAGTTACGCAATTTTAATCTATATGCATATAATATTTAGAGTATAGGATGCCACATGCATAACCATATACTGTCATGAGGTTTCCTACAAAAATAAAAGGGGGAATTACTGAAAAGGACAATTATGGACACTTGTTAAGTTTAAAGCCAATTTAAAAGTCACTTAACAAAAATGACAAAATGTTGACGGCTGGTGCTCGCACGGTATAAGTGCGCGCACCATAATATCTCCCACCACAGCCCCCTCAAACCCACGCGCCAAACAAGCGCCCCCGTGGGAGCGCACTTCCTTGGTGCGAGTAGTGTACCGTATCATTTCCAATTTCGAAAAATATTTTTAAACTTTAAACATGCATTACTTTTTACCTACAACTCCATTTTTCGCAAATTTTATATCGTTGGAATCGTGTCGACGAGAGCTACAAAAGTAGTACCATTGTTGATATGTTTTGAGAAAAAAAATTCATGTTTATATATACATGAATAATATGTGAAATTTCACTTGATATACATAAAATATTAAGTGAAATTTCACTCAATTTTAGAGCTTTTAAAAGCTCTCCCAAAAAAGCCCTAAGTTTAATTTTTGCAAAGCTCATAAACTAGTTATCAAATGAATTAACATGAAATTGTGCTTTAAAAAAGGAGAAGCACCAAAATGGGGGCCAAACTAAGCCTTAATGTTCATGTACGAGTTAAGTGAAATTTCACTATGTAGGCATGGTGATTTTGTTTTTTTTTTTTTTTAAACAATGCATATTTGTTAAAATAAACAAATTTTATAATTAATTATAAAACACAATTTTTCAACCAAAACAAATGCAGGAATTCTTGTTAAAATTTGTCTTTTTTTTATTTATTTTTCTCAAAACATATACATTTGGCATACATAAATATTAAGTGAAAATTCACTGAACCCGTACATGCCTTCTTCTTGAAAAACTTGAAGTTAAATTTAATATTCGTGTACTCGTTCAGTGAGATTTCACTTAGTATGTCAAGTGAAATTTCACTACCTATTTCCAAAAGTTGGTAGAAGTAACTCTCTAGAGTTTAAGGTCTAATTTGATACTTACTTTGTTAAAAAGTCCCTCAAAATGTCAATTTAAGTGAAATTTTACTTAATATTCATGTACAAGTTCAGCGAAATTTCACTTAATATTCATGTATGTCAAGTGAAATTTCACTCTTTTTTTTTCTTTCTCTTTCATATTAAACAATGCATATTTCATTTTTAAAAAAAAAAATCAAATTTCACAAATCAATTATAAAACATAGTTTTTCAAACCAAACAAATGTAAAATTCTTGTGAAATTTTACTAAAAATCTCCTTAAGAACAAAGTGAACATTCGGTTTTTTTTTCTCACAACATATTAACTTGGCATACGTGAATATTACGTGAAAATTCAATGACCCATACACGAATATTATGTGAAAATTCTATTAGGTTCGTCTGGAACATGACTTGTAAAAATAAGAGTTTTTTCTTTTGCTCAAAAGGTATCAACAATGGTACTAATTTTGTAGCTCTCGTCGACACGGTTCCAACGGTATAAAATTTGTAAAAAATAGAGTTATAGATCAAAACTTATGGAGGTTTAAAGTTTAAAAAAAAATATTTAAAATGGATATCATATGGTACAGCCACTCACACGGTGAGAGTGGCTGAAACCAAGAACACGCGTGAGGGGGCGATGGTGACATGAGATCTTCTATGGTGCGTGCACTTATACCGTGTGAGCACTGAACAAGATTCCTTTTGTCCTTTTTAGAAAATGGTCAAACCAATTGGAGTTTTAAACTTTTGAGCCTTACTTGTAGAGATTTTTCAATAATTTTCTAAAAATAAAAATATTGTTGTAAATATTACATATTTATGTGTGGCTGTCCACATTTTGTATTAGGTTAGGGATCTAATTGTAAAGTAATATTTATTCACACACCCCTACCTTACCCTATAAATAGGGAGCATATCAATGAGAAAGACTTACTTTATTCTAGTATTACTTTTCTTCTTTCTCTTATTCTCTCTTTATTGTAACACGTTATCAGTACAATAGCCTCTTAAAACCCTAGGTATTGAAAAGAGAGTCAATCAACTCTAAAGAAAACACAGGTAAGTTCGATCTAATTTACCTTCATTCATATGGTCTGATGGTGATGAAAGAAAGAAAAAAAGCTCTCCTTTTTCAACTACTTTTATTGTTATTTAATTCATGACATAATCTATCTACATGCATGTTTGTCAAACTAAACCATTATAAGCCATATATCATGCGTGTAGGCTAATTTAACAAATGCCTTTTTGCAACTCTATGTATGTAAGCCCCACGATTTGTTCACATGACCTAAAGCCATGATCTGTTTTGAAAAAAAAATAAATAAATAAATAAAACAAACAAATTTGATTTTATCAATTAAGCCACGATTGTGCCCAACAATAAGTCAACGAGTCCACGAACTGTTTTAAAAGTGTAGGTTATTATTATTAATATTATTTTTTCAATTCTATATTAATGATTTACTCCGTTCATTATGTAAACCCTGATATGACTTAAATTTATATATATATATATATTGATATATACATACATATAATAGAACTTGAAGTTCTATATAAAGTAATAATCCAGACCTGAAGATCTGTGATATACATGAGAACCTGAAGTTTCTTATTAAATAATCATCTAGACTCGAAGATCTGTGATGTAATTTTTAATTGGAACCTAAAGTTCCATATGAACATAATAATCCAGACCTGAAGATCTGTGATATATGTTTTAGAACTTGAAGTTCTATTATTCCGGTTATTAGAAGTTATTATTATTTTTTTTTCATGTTTTATTATTCAAATTAAAGGGTTAATTGAAACTAGAAGTTTTACATGATAAAAATCTAAAATCCTGAAGTATTCTAATTTTTATCATGCCCAGATTGTATATCTTCTTTAATTTTTTTTATTCATTTATTTTTTTTTCTCTCCCTTCAGATGTCGAGTCTTACAAAACTTGAATTTAATGCTCTTGTTGTCAATGGATGGAACTATTTGTCTTGGCAGCTTGATGCCAAACTTCACTTGCAGTCTAAAAAGTTGGGTGATGCTATTGAAGAAGGAAATAAAATGTCTCCTAAAGAGAAAGCATATGCACTTATTTTCTTGCGTCACCATATTCATGATGACCTCAAGAATGAATACTTAACTGAGGAAGATCCCTTGAGTCTATGGCAGTCCCTGAAGGACAGGTATAACCACCAGAAGATGGTCATACTTCCCAATGCACATAGTGAGTTTTTGAACTTGAGGTATCAAGATTTTAATACGGTTTTAGAATATAACTCCACATTATTCAATATTGTTTCTCGTCTTAAATTATGTGGTGAAAAAGTGACAGATGCTCAAATGATCGAAAAGACACTCTCAACCTTCCATGCCTCGAATGTGCTCCTGCAGCAGCAATATCGAGAGCGTAACTTTGCCAAGTATTCAAAATTAGTAATTTGTCTCCTTGTTGCAGAGGAAAATGGTAAGGTTCTAATGAAAAATCATAATGCTAGACCAACTGGAGCCGTGGCATTTCCTGAAGCAAATGCAAACTTTGGCTACCAAAGAGGCCGAGGCAGGGGACGTGGTAGAAATATTAACTTTGGAAGAGGTGGCAACCCCAGAAGAGGTGGTCATAATAATCATTCCAAGAGAGGAGGTTACAATAATTTTGGTCCACAAAAGAATGCTAATTTCAAGAACCACAAGAAATGGTCTGCAACTCCTGCCAAAGGTAACAAGGGCACACCTAATATTACAAATGCGCCCAATGATGTTTGTTACAGATGTGGAAAAAGTGGACATTGGTCGCGCAATTGTCGTGCGTCCAAGCAAGAGGTGGAGCAGTACCAAGCATCTACTAGAACCGCGGAGACAAACTTATTGGAAGAATGGGAAAATAGTGATATCCCATCTGGATACACAATTGGCAACACCCACTTGGATTGTTCAGATTTTTTTCAGGATGAAGATGGAGAGCCTGCCACTAATGAGGCATTCAATATAATGTTAGGAGATCCACCAGCCTCAGTCTAGCTAGCTGGATAATTTCTTTAGTTGGATTTTTTTTATTTTGCTTATTTGCATGAGATGAATTTTGTTTGGGATATTTGAATAATTATGCGTTGAATAATATTTAATATAGTTCATTGCTTAGTTAAATATTTTTTTTTCTTTACTTTATTTTTCAAGGTAGGATCTTGGGATGCAAAAATGCGAGGATGATATATGCCTGGTCGATAGTGGGACAACCCACACCATACTTAAATGTCAAAAGTTCTTCTCTACACTAAAACTTAACAAACAAAATGTGTCCACTATAGCTGGATCTGCACAAATTATTGAAGGCTCCGGAAGAGCCCATATTTTGTTACCAAATGGTACTCACCTATTTATTCAAAATGCGTTATATTCAAGCAGTTCTCGAAGAAACTTGCTAAGTTTCAAAGATATACGCATGAATGGGTATCATATTGAAACTAAAAATGAAGGCAATAAAGAATTTTTATGCATAATTTCTTATGTTGGAAGCCAGAAGCTTACATTAGAAAAATTCTCTATTCTCTCATTAGGATTATATTACACAACAATTGAGATTGTTGAATCACATGTCATTATGAGCCAGAAGCTTAAAGGGAGCCAGAAGCTCAAAGACCCAAGTAATTTAATTCTTTGGCATGATCGTTTGGGTCATCCTGGATCTACAATGTTGAAAAAGATAGTGGATAACTCAAATGGGCATACTCTAGCAAACCAACATTTGATTTTGCCTAGTGGACACCTTTGTATTCCTTGTTCACAAGGAAAACTTATTACTAGACCTTCATTTCTTAAAATTGCTTTTGAGTCACCATCCTTCTAACAAAGGATACAAGGTGACATTTGTGGTCCAATTCAACCTGCTAGTGGCCCATTTAGATAATTAGATGCTTCCACTAGATGGTCACATGTATGCCTACTCTCTACACGTAATCTTGCCTTTGCCAGATTACTTGGTCAAATTATCAAACTTAAGGCACACTTTTCGGACCAACCAATTAAGTCTATTCGACTCGACAATGCAGCTGAATTTACCTCTCAAGTTTTTGATGACTATTGTTCATCCATAGGAATTGATGTTGAACATCCTATCCCGCATGTACACACACAAAATGGTTTAGCAGAATCCCTAATTAAATGCCTTCAACTTGTTGCAAGACCTTTGCTTATGCAATCTAGACTTCCTGTTAGTGCATGGGGACATGCTATCTTGCATGCTGAAATGTTACTTAAACTTAGACCCACTTCTTATAATTAATTTTCACATACCCAACTTGTGACAGGTCGTCAGCCTAACATTTCACACTTGCGAAAATTTGGTTGTGCAGTACATGTTCCTATACCACCCCCAAAATGTACTAAGATGGGTCCCCAACGGCGGTTTGGAATTTATGTTGGTTTTAACTCACCTTCTATTATTCGTTTTCTAGAACCATTAACAGGTGATGTATTTACTGCCAGGTTTGCAGATTGCCAATTTAATGGGACAGTATTCCCGCCGTTAGGGGGAGAAAATGAAATTAATAGCAAACAATTTGTTCCTGAAGAACGGCATGAATTATCATGGACTACTTCCACTTTGTCTCATCTAGATCCAAGAACTTCTCAATGTGATTATGAGGTAAGGAGAATATTGCATTTACAGGAAATTGCAAACCAATTACCTGATTCATTCAATGATGTAGCTAAGGTGACAAAGTCACACGTGCCAGCTATGAATGCACCTGCTCGAATTAGTGTCCCTGTAGGACGAACTTCGAATACGGCAACAAATGAATCTGTTGCACGCCAGAAGCGTGGCAGACCTATAGGTTCCAAAGATTCAGCTCCCCGGAAGCGGAGAGTGAATGAGAAATCATGCCCTAATATGGCTCCCGAAGAAGATGTTCATAGCACTCTAGAAGAGGTTATGTATCAAAAGCCCACTTTCCCTGAAATCTCCGCGGAAGATAATGCCTTAGACAAGGCACTAGTCCTTGAAGAGACTATGACTCAGGTACCTGATAATAGTGAGATCTCAATATTTCATATATTTTCAGGAGAAATGTGGGAGCGAAAGAAGTTAGTCATCGATGACATCTTTACTTATGCAGTAGCTACTGAAATATCCAAGGGCAATGATGAAAATGATGATACCGAACCACGTAGTATAAATGAATGTCGACAAAGAAATGATTGGCCAAAATGGAAAGAAGCAATTCAAGCAGAATTGGAATCTTTTGAAAAACGTGGTGTATTTGGACCTATAGCACAAACACCAAAGAATGTAAACCCGGTAGGTTTTAAATGGGTGTTTGTGAGAAAAAGAAATGAGAAAAATGATATTGCAAGATATAAGGCACGTCTTGTAGCACAAGGTTTCCTGCAGAAACCTGGGATTGATTATGAAGAAACATACTCCCCAGTTATGGATGCAATCACATTCAGATATTTAATAAGCCTTGCAGTTTCTGAAAAACTAGACATGAGACTCATGGATGTAGTAACTGCATGCCTATATGGGGACTTAGACACAGATATTTACATGAAGATCCCTGAAGGATTGGCTTTGCCTGAAGCAAAACCAAGAAGTACGTACTCGGTCAAACTAAGACGTGCATCATACGGTTTGAAACAATCCGGAAGAATGTGGTATAACCGTCTTAGTGAATATCTATCTAAGGAAGGGTATGAAATAATCCCATTTGTCCATGTGTCTTCATTAAGAAATTTGAAAATGGATTTGCCATAGTCGCAGTTTATGTGGATGATATAAATCTAATTGGGTCTCCAGAAGAGCTTGAAAAAACTGCTAGATATTTAAAGAAAGAGATTGAAATGAAGGACCTTGGGGAAACAAAATTTTATCTCGGCCTACAGCTCGAGAAAAGTACTAGTGGAATATTAGTTCATCAATCAAGCTATACTGAAAAGATGTTGAAACGCTTTAATATGGACAAATCTCATCCACTAAGTACACCCATGGTCGTCAGGTCCCTAGATGTCAAGAGAGATCCATATCGACCAAAAGAAGAAAATGAAGAAATCCTTGCTCCTGAAGTACCATACATGAGTGCTATTGGTGCACTATTGTACTTGGCTCAAAGTACAAGACCAGACATTGCATTTTCTGTGAATCTGCTTGCAAGATTTAGTTCTGCACCCACCTATAGGCATTGGACTGGAATAAAACACATTTTTAGATACCTTCGTGGGACCATTGATATGGGTTTGTTTTATTCATCTGATTTATCTAATCATTCCCATTTAGTTGGTTATGCAGATTCAGGTTATATGTCCGACCCTCATAAGGGTCGCTCACAAACAGGTTATGTATTTTTGAACAATAATGCAGCTATTTCTTGGCGATCTACTAAACAAACTTTAGTAGCTACATCCTCCAACCATTCTGAAATTCTAGCACTCCATGAAACAAGCCGAGAGTGTGTCTGGCTAAGATCATTAGTCCAGCATATACGGAGTAGTTGTCAATTAACTTCAATCGTTGATGAACCGACTACAATCTATGAAGACAACGCTGCATGTATTGCTCAAATTCAAGGAGGTTTCATCAAAGGAGATCGGGTCAAGCATCACACATGAACTTCAAGAGAATCGTGAAATTGAAGTCAAACAGATTAGATCAAGCGATAACCTTGCTGATCTCTTTACTAAGGCATTACCCAAGTCAACTTTTCAGAAATTGGTGTACGGAATTGGCATGCGTCGTCTCAATCATCTGACCAACTGAAGTTTTCTCTAAATGAGGGGGAGTGATCATAAAAGAAGCATCCTGAAGTATGCAATATTTGAATTTTAGGCGTGCTGTACTCTTTTTCCTTCGATTAGAGTTTTTTCCCATAGGGTTTTCTCTTATCGAGGTTTTAATGAGGCAGTATTATGCGCATCCACCAAGTTCCTGAAGAACATTGTACTCTTTTTCCTTAGCTTCGGTTTTTCCCATTGGGTTTCCCTTAGTAAGGTTTTAATGAGGCAACAATCATTTAATGGTGGACATCCAAGGGGGAGTGTTGTAAATATTACATATTTATGTGTGGCTGTCCACATTTTGTATTAGGTTAGGGATCTAATTGTAAAGTAATATTTATTCACACACCCCTACCTTACCCTATAAATAGGGAGCATATCAATGAGAAAGACTTACTTGATTCTAGTATTACTTTTCTTCTTTCTCTTATTCTCTCTTTATTGTAACAAATATATCGTTTTGTTTTATTCTAAAACCAATAAAATTATTAAAAGTTAAAATATAAATATTCAATCTTCCTAATAATATAATAAGGGAATTGTTATTGGTACTCCAAAATTGAACCAAGACACTCCATGGTACCACTCCCAAAGCATGTGGTACCATGCATTCCATGCATGTATAGAGTGCCTTGATTCATCCATGGAGTGCTAATAGTAATTACCTATAATTAATGCAAAACTTTGATTTTTCTCAAGTTTTTTTCATCTTTATTTCAATAGCATAATATTGACATATTGAATTTCTTCTCCACTTTTTGAATAACTTTTTTGACTTTAATTTCAAATTAACTAATTATACTTATTCAATTATGATTTTCATCCATCCTTTATTAATATCAGTTATCCTTTATTAATACTTAATTTTCTACATGGACTAATGTGCTTCTCCAGTGTCAAATGCGGACCCAAGAGTTCTCAATGGGGTGAGCTAATATTAAAACAAAATCCAATAACAACTAGTTAAATATTATTTTTGTAACAAAAACTTTCATGCTCATAGATAAATTCATATTAAAAATTGGCAAAAAGTGAATACAAGATATCAAAATACCTATTGAAGTTATGATCGACGAGACATTAGAAAATAGTTTTCATCCATTACTGAATAAACTAATATTATTTTATAACATCGGACAAGAATACAAACAACTAGAATTAAAATCATTAAGGTTCATTTGACAATAAGTTCTGCTTGTGCAATGCTGTCAAAAGCTATTTTGGTTAAAATGAAAATCTTAACTCACATTATACTGTGACCAGATTACAAAAACTAATTTGGCTACAATTTTATTTGAGCCTTTTAAATTCTGTAGTGATATTAAACATCGAAAGATGTTTCGAGATGGGCACTCATTTGCATCGATCAACTTCTCATACCACTCCTAGCAACAACAAAAAACATGTTGTACTTGTTAGTCATGTTTTATTATTATTTTTTATTATTTTTTTATCAGGTTAGTCTTGTTGTTCATAATAGAATGTTCATCTGATTTTATTTTATTTTTTATTTTTATTTTTGGTGAAGAAATATCCATGTAAATGGTTTGTGCGTTTATGCATCGAGAACTTTCACATCTTTAAACAAGTCCCACTTATGTGATACTAACGGTTTATTTGGTTCATAGATTTTAGACTTAAAAATACTTTAGTATCTTGTACTTATATTCACATTCACTTTGGGTCCTCTACTTCCAATTACAACACTGTGAGCCATATAGTTTCAGTATTATTTTAATTAAGGACAACTTGTAACACCAAAAAGGACAGAAAAACTTATTTTAAAGCCAAAACATGTGAGTCTTTTAAGTTTTAGCCCATCGCCCACAATCACAGTAGCACTTCCCTGTGCCAATCGATTGAGTTGAGTTGTTAGATGTTACCATCACTTGACTTTGTCCTGTTTCTGGGTCTTAGACTCTCTGTTTGTAGCAACCTGTATTTTCGCGCCCCTAATAATAAATAAGAAATGTCAAATTTTATTTTGTTATTATATTTTGTTTGTAGTTGTGATATTAATTGAATAAATAAATATTAATGCTTAATTGTTACTACAATGCCATTTTATTTTACTATTATGTATTATTTTTAATTGTAGCATTATTTCCATAAATGAAAAATACTTATGTTGATTTATTGTAATTACATGACAATAATTTTGTGACCCCTTAGAAATTTTAATTAGTATTATTATGCTTAAGACTGCGCCCTTGAGTTACCCTATGAATTGGGATTAAAACTATTAATAAAATACCAATCACGTTACTTATATTTTTGGTCCTTAATATTTATTTGGGGTATTTTTCTAGACTACCCGGATCAACTGAACTAATCAGACTAACTGAACCAAACTGACTAACTAACCAGATGAATTATTTACAAGCTGATTTGATGCCATCAGTCATACAGTTGTTATATTCGTTAAACAATTCTTCAGCAACTTGCAAACTCACTGATTGAAACTCTCTATATGAGTTCACACTTGTGAAACACAATTCACTCACAAATTTACAAGCATTACTCTTTGCATATAGAATTACTCTTAGTAACTCTTTCCCCCTCTATTTTGATCCGAAGCTTAAAGCTTTCAATTCCATTAGCATCTCTCTCTCTCTCTCTCTCTCTCTCTCTCGGATCATATATACACCCACACACATAAGTCTTAAGCTCTCTATTGATCTCCCTCACTCAATCACATACATCCAGTCTCATAGATATTCTGGAAATTGGACGAAAAGAAAGAAAAACAGAAATAGGAGTCTCATAGTGAGCTCTCAAAGCTTCAAAGAGGCCATAGCCTATATTACGAAATTTCTGTCTTTCTTCAGCAAGTCTCACAGCTCAATCTAAAGACCGGTGAGTCTCTCGAACTTACTTATAATGTAATATTAGTCATTGCAAACAAGCCAAGGGTATTAATTTTAGAGATATACGTATATATATGTAGTTATGGAAGCTTAAAAATGGTGGTCTCACCAAACTCAACCAAAACAATTTCTGTGAATTGGGAACGAAAGATTATAGTCCCAGTAACTTCTAATTCAAACATTAGACCTTAATTTGTAACGGTTGCGACGTACGGTCAAAATATAGTTTCGGCAACTCCCGGGTTTTCATCAATAAGTAGAAATATATTAGAAATTGGTAAATAAGACTTATATATTCATAATCTATGCGGAAAAACGAAGAGAATGGTATATTATAATTGCTATATTGTTTCATTTCATAAAATCGTATATGATCTGCAACTGTATAGTCCTGAGGAAGAAGATGACCCAGGATCGGTCGCGAAATATACCCAGGACTGGTCCCGACCATGACCGGTCCCACATAAGTATCAGGATCGGTCGCAACTGTTAGTATATATTATGTAAATCATATATATATTATATTATATTCTGTGTGATTGCATTCCTAATTTAGATTAGGAATATTCCCTGTATATGCTAGGTTAATTAGCTATAAATAGGACTCTTGTTGCTCATTGTAAATTATCTCTTACACCTCAATACAATACATTGTATTCTCTCTCAATACTCTTTCATGGTATTAAAGCCTTAAAGATCTTGGTGATTTCTCCACTGCACTAACAATGCCGCTATTAGCATCACCACTGTCGCAGTGATCACCACTCAGCTACTCCACCACACCAAATCTGCAATTCTGCACCACAGTTACACACTCTTCCTACCGCCACAATCATCACGGAATCATCCAACGTATCCACACCGACCCACATGCAGACCCCACATCACCGACTCACCACCAAATCCCTAACCCATACAACCTGCATCTTCCTTCTTAAACCCATTCTTTACACTAATCCAATCATTCAACCTTGTTAACCATCAAGGCCCACCATCAAGCATCATCATCTACTCGGCCCCACCATCTCAACTAATCATCAAAGCACTATCAAGTCTTTGTTGATCCTTCCTAGCACCATCATCACCGAAATTTCGTTTAAAAAAAAGGGGGCAAGCCGCCACTTGTTCTAGCAGATCAAACCCCAACTCTAGCCCTAACCCTAATCCCAAATAATCCCTAAGCCAACCGCTTCTCTTTCTATGGATCGTATAGACCCCTCCCAACCCATTGGGACTACCCTCGATGGCCCAATCTTTATCATATGGGCCCAAGCTATGTCTAGTTTTCTCAAAGGTCATAAACTCTGGCGCTATGTCACTGGTGACATCTCTGAACCAAAGCCAATAAAAGACGAACCAGAAGACAAATATCTTGAAAGACTAGAAGATTGGGATAGCAAAAATCATCAAATTATCACCTGGTTCCGAAATACTTCTATTAGTTCTATCCACCTTCAATTCGGGAGATTTTCTACAGCCAAATCTGTCTGGGACTTCTTGGAGACCCGATATACTACAGCTGATCTTGCTTACCAATATCAACTCCTTGGAAAGCTTCATCAGATAAAACAACAACCAAGTCAATCTATCACTACTTTCCTCGCTGATATGCACTACATCTGGGATCAACTCACTACCTCGGAACCCACATGGACCAATCCCTCCGATGCAGAAAAATTCTATCACTACAGGGACAACCAACATTTGGTTCTTTTCTTGATGGCCCTCAATGATGATTTTGAGCATGTTCGTGCATCTCTCCTCCATCGCAGTCCACTACCCACTTTGGAACAAGCAGTGTCCGAGCTTATTTCTGAGGAAACCCGTCTTGCCACTCGCAAGACTTTTCACACAGATGCAGTTCTTGCTGTCCACAAGGGAACTTCTCCCGCTTTCAAAGGTCCACAATCCACTGCTCCCTCCAAATTCAAAGGTCACCAATCAACCACTTCTCGCCAACTCTGCAACTACTGTAAGAACCCTGGTCATTTTCTTTTGGATTATCCTACACGCACATATCGGTATTGTAAGAAGCTAGGACCTGGGCATTATCAAAGCGATTGCTTCAAGAATCCTGACAGATAACCCTCCAATAGTTCCACCCGACATAGTTCTTCCAAATCTGCTGCTGCCACAGCTGAAGAATCGTCATCCGCTGCCTCTGCCAATGGAATTTCTATTAGTCATCTTGAGGATCTCCTTAAATAACTTCTCGCCCATTCTGGTAATACACCCTCCACTGCTATGTCTGTCATTCCAGGTAATTCTTCTTGGTTTTTCGATTCTGCCTGTTGTAACCATATGACGTCTAATCCCACCATCTTCTCCACCACACACCCAGCTCTTTATACACCAACTATTCATACTGTCGATGGAGCTCACATGTTAGTTCACCATGTAGGAGATATCTCCACATCTCAAACATCCCTCCCTGATACCTATTTCATTCCCAAACTTACCTTAAATCTCATTTCTGTTGGTCAACTTTGTGAACTTGGACTTACTATTGTCTTTTCTTCTTCTGGTTGTTCTGTGCAAGATCCAAAGACGGGGCAAACTCTTGGGATAGGCCGTAGGACTGGACGACTATTTGAACTCACCAGCCTTTACATTCTATCTCACCTTTCTACTTCTATGCAAAGAGCCGCTTCCACCACATCCACTCCACCTCTCAGTCTTTGGCACACGCGATTAGGATATGCCTCTCTTAGTCGTTTACAAACTTTAGTGTCTAGTGGTCGATTAGGGCCAGTTAATAATGAACATTTTGATTATCTATCTTGTCAAATTGCAAAACAATCGGCTCTGCCATTTAATAAAAGTGAATCTATTTCCTCTTAACCTTTTGACTTGATACACTCTGATGTTTGGGTCCTTCTCCCACTGCTACTATGGGGGGATCTAGCTACTATGTGATTTTTGTGGATGATTATTCTCGTTACACTTGGATTTATCTGAAGCATAGCAGGTCTGAGTTAGCTCAATTGTATTTTAATTTTGCTAACATGATCAAAACCCTGTTTTCTCGTCACATTAAAGTGTTCCGAGCTGATAATGCCGCTGAATATAAGGATTCAAAAGTCCTTACTTTCCTTCACCAACATGGAACTATCCCTCATCGATCATGTCCTGGTACCTCCCAACAAAATGGGTGTGCCGAACGAAAGCACAGACATATCCCCAACACAGTTCGTACACTACTCATATCTGCTTCTTGTCCTGAACGCTTTTGGGGAGAAGCTGCTCTCACAGCTGTCTATACTATGAATCGTGTTTCTTCTCCAACTACTGAAAATCAATCTCCTCATTAGCGTCTTTATGGTCATCCTCCTACTTATAGCACCCTTAAAACTTTTGGATGTGCATGTTTTGTTCTGCTCCAGTCACACGAGCGTACCAAACTTGAACCTCGTGCTTGCTTATGTTGTTTTTTGGGTTATGAGATCGAACACAAAGGCTATAGATGTTGGGACCCCCTTTCCAAACAACTACGAGTATCTCGCCATGTTGTCTTCTAGGAACATAAAATGTTCACCTCAATATCGCAGTTTCACCTAGCTCTCTCTAATACTGCACACTTCTGTATTAACCCTTCAGTGGATATATTTTCTGATAGATTTATTGATACAAAAGCCTCACCTGATACTGTTTTCCCTCCAGCCTCTCCTGATATTCCACCTAGCCCTGAGCCTCTCATGTCTATACCCTCACCTGATGCCTTACCTGAGTTATCCACCTTGGTTTCTCCTGAGTTGCCTCCCTCGTCTGATGGATCTGCACCAACATCTGATGATCTTCCTCGCCAAAGTGACTGGGTAAAAACTCAATCTGTTCGTCTTCGTGATTTTGTTGTTCTTTCTACTATTTTATCTCATCATGAGCCCCAGTCCTATCATGAGGCTAGCACTAATCCCCTTTGGCAGCAAGCAACGGATGATGAATTGACAGCTTTGGAACAAAATCACACATGGGATCTGGTAGACCTTCCACGTGACAAGAAGCCTATGGGTTACAAGTGGGTCTACAAAGTCAAAACTCACTCTGACGGGTCTATTGATCGCTACAAAGCCCGTTTGGTCCCTAAGGGATTCACACAGGAGTATGGAATCGATTATGAAGAGACCTTTGCCCCAGTTGCCCGCCTCACTTCAGTTCGTAGCCTCATTACCGTTGCTGTAGTTCGTTGTTGGGAATTATTCCAAATGGATGTAAAAAAATGCTTTTCTTAATGGTGATCTCACTGAAGAGGTCTACATGTGCCGCCCCCCTGGTTATCATCACTTCCCTAATCAGGCATGCAAACTTTGTCGGGCTCTCTATGGTCTTAAACAAGCCCCTCGGGCTTGGTTCACTAAGTTCAGCACTATTGTTGGAAATTTTGGGTTCACGTCTAGCTCCCATGACTCCGCCCTCTTCATCCACAAATCAGATAATGGTACAATCTTACTTCTTCTTTATGTGGATGATATGATTATCATAGGAGATGATTTGATAGGGATTTCGGCTCTCGAAACCTATCTCAGTCAGTATGTTGAGATGAAGGATCTTGGGAAACTCAGTTACTTTTTGGGACTTGAAATCACTTCTAGCACAGACAACTACTATCTTTCCTAAGCCAAGTATTCCTTAGATCTTCTCACTCGTGCTGGACTCACAGAAAACAAGACCTGTTCTATTTCTCTTGAGCTTAACTCTAAGCTCACTCCTATGGATGGCACTTGTAGACACCCAGATTTTGACCAAACGTCGAATCAAGGAGAGTGTCACCTCCATATCCGATGATGACAAGGACCGAAAGATTCGAAGTGTTCCAAGCTCTTCAGAAAGTTCTCCAAACGCGGTAAAATTTTCACAAAAGGAAATACCAGGTATTTAGGAGAATTCAGGTATAAAACATCACTTTTGGAAAAGATCTTCGAAAATAAGTTTTTATAAGAAAAAGGAGAAAAGAAAAGACCTGAAAAGGGAATTTTAACAGAAACCGGCACACGGCAGGTTTTTGCGGCACTCAGTGAGTGCCGTACGGTAGTCACAAAATGTCGCACCGGTACTTATTGAGCGCCGCCGACAATTTTTGACTGCCGTTTGCTTTTAAAATCCGTATTTTGTGGTATAATATGTATATGTATGCGGATAAAAACAAAAAACTGATAAAGTAAGTTTGACAAAAATGCGGAAATCAATAATTTGGCGCGACTCTCGGTAAGTGTCGCGCGGCAGTCATGGAATGTCGTAGCGGCTTTCACGGAATGCCGCAGCAGCTTTCACGGAGTGCCGCAGCGGCATCAGTGGACTGACTGTCGCAGAAGTTTTTTTGACTGCCGCCTTCTGCAGCAGTCTATCTATTTTCAGGAAGTACGTATTGTACCACCAAATGAGACATTTACACCTGTCTTTTACTTCGAATTTACTGAGAATGCTTGGTAATTTTGTCTATAAAAGAGGGAGGATCTACCTTGAGAGAATACACAAGAAGTAACTACCACTACACTAACACATATTTGAGAGAGAAAAGATAGAGTTTTGGAAAACTAGAGAGAAGAGCTTGGAAGATCTTCAAAGGAGAGAAGCTTTGAGGATAGTTTGGAGGTGATCCTCTAACCACAAGTTGTTTTTTTCATTCTTTTGAACTTCTAATCTTAAAACTACTTGGTCTTTTGATTAACCTTTTTTTAGAAGTTTTATTAGGGAACTTGCAAACTTTAATTGTCTTTTTTTTAGTTCCTTCTTTTCCTCCTCTTTGTTTATACTTCTCTCTTGAGACTCTTGGAAGTCTTCCATACTGCACTTGAATCTCATGAGTTGGATCCCTTGATTCCATGTGAGCTTGTGCTCCCCATGAGAGTCAAGGTTGATCATCCTTCATGTAAGAGCAAGTAAATGAATCTAAACCTCCACCATGGTTTGGGATTCTATAACTTAAGGTTTCATGGAATCCCCTTCCATATTCCTTGAAAACCTATGAGTATTAGCTATGTTTTCTTAAGGCTCATGAGTATTAGTCATATCTTTATCTCCAATGACCATCAAGTGGTAGGAGAAAGTAGTTTGAGTCTAAGCTCATCTCCATGGTTTAGATTCATTATCTTGAGATTTCATGAAGTCTATTCATACTTCATTCAAAATCTACAAATATAAAGGTCTTTAGCCTCCAATGACCATCAAATGGTAGGATAAAATGGTTTAGTTTAAGTCCAACTTCATGGTTTAATAGTTGGGGTTAACAAATAAAAGTTGAACTTAACAATGAAACAGTGGATTCATAAACCGGTTTCGATCAAGGATTTTTAGTTCGAAATCTAACCGTTGGAATCAAGTGAAACCAACGGAAAAGTGTCGATAACTCAACGTTCTACCACTGTAATTTTTGTTTTAAGGAGATTTCATGTTTAAAGTGGTTTGGCCATGAGTTTTGTGAAGTCACTACAATCTGTCCAGAGTTTCAGAACAGTAACACTCTTTTGAAATAAGTAAATCAGAACCTTAATAAAGTATTTGTCACCCAAAATAATTTTTTATAAGTAGATTAATGTGTTAGGAAGTCACCCTAAAAAGAACAAAGCATTTATGATCTTTTGCTATTTTTAGAAAATCGTGCAAGAACTCTGGACAGAAAGTTATAGAATGTTGAGTGATGTCTGGTTTTTGTCTAATTCTCGGAGATCCAACCGTTGAAACTTTGATTTCTTTTTTGGGTTAAAAACTAGACACACAGAGGCATCTTGTGTCCAAAATTCATCAAGATCAAACCACGGGAACCATGCTTTTTATTTCTTTAAAGTTATGATCTGCTCTCAGCAATTTTCAGAATTCTGCAATAGTTTTAGTCAACCTTATGAATAATGGCTTAGATGATATTTTCATGAGTTAAGGTTCAAACCACTTTTCAATAATGATTAGTTAAGCTTAAATTCAAAGTTTAGGTGATCTAAATCACTGAGTATTTCATTCTTGTTCATGTACATATTCATCCATATGGCTTGACATTTATAATTAGGACTTAGTTGCTTTAGATTTAATCACGTTTGATAGATTTAAGCTAGAAATTCAGGATTGTTACTTCTAACTTCGTATCTTGTATAGCATGTGGACTAACCCTTTATTTTGCAGCGCTGTTAAGGTATGATTTCTTGAACTCCTCTTAGTTTATTTTAATTTCTTGATTTTATCGATTTTCTTGACCTTTATGCGCGACACATTAGGATTAAGATTTTGCCTTACATGTATATATGTGGATTAAAGACTATTTTCCTAGGTTTTATTCAATCGCATGCATTGCACGTTTAATATTCGCGGTTGGATCCCAGGTAAGTTCTCTTGTTCTTTATTGCATATCATATTGCTTGCTACTTGAATTACATGGCTTTTGAATGATATTTTGTAGATTGGTAATTTTACACCATTTTGGCATGTTTGTGTAATGTATACGTATATCTATGTATTAGTTGAGGGCATGCTTAGATTAGTAATTCAATTAAAATGATGTTAAGTAGAGGCCTATCGCGAGATAGGATGAGAAGGGGTGTTTTAGTCCGATAGGCTCCTTCCCTTCTCATTCCATAATCCCCGGACCTAGTTAATCTTTGGTTTCGCAAAAGATCAGTTGTTTTAAAATGGTTTCTTAATTTTCCTTTTAAAAAAAAATTAAGTGGCGACTCATTTATTTTGAATTTGAAATTTAAAAGAACTTTAAAAGAAAAGATGTGGGTAAGAAAATTACGATATCCACAATCTGGCGACTCTGCTGGGGATCGAACCCAGAATCTCTGGTTTCGCAGACCAGAATTCTGATTTTGGGTTCACTCGAGGATTAGACTTGAAAAATATCCTTTTAATCGAATTAATTAATCTTTGTGTGCCTGTTACATTTCACTTGCATGTCCAGCCAGTCGATTGCGCGGAACTATGACCTTGGAGGCTCGGGGCAACCCGGTCGGTCAAGTTATCATGGAACTGTGTGATCACCCTTGATCTCGTACCATGATTTGGTATATTAAGCATCCTATCGGATGTGTGTCAAGGGTCCCTTATTTGACCAAAACCCAGCTTTTGCATAGTAGTTTCTATAGAACCTTTCAATCTTAGGGAACCAACTCTTGATTAGGATTATATGCTAGGAAGTTTTGTATACCCGGAAGGGATTACTTGAGATGATGACGATACTTGCTTGATGAAAGACGTATAATCTTTTAACCACCTTTTAGCAATTTCTCCTTGTGTTCCACGACGTTTGGAGAACATGCCGAACCTTGATTATAAGATTATACTTCTTATATCATGTTAGCTAAGCATCATTGACCTTGTATGCATCCAAATTCATGAAAAGTACGATGATAATCCTATCATGTGATCCTTCCACCCAAAGAATTTAAAATCCATCTTTGAAAGCAAATAAGATTTTTACTACCTTTATTCTAAGGTATTCAATCGCTCTTTCAAAAACCTTGGGAGTTCACTTTTTGATTAAAATTTCAAAGTCAACCATCTTTTGAAGGAGGAACCTAAAATTTTGAAAAGTTTCACCAACTAAAGAAACGCTTTTCAAAGCAAAATTTTGACCCAATCACTTTTTGTTAAGGAATATAATCCAAAAAAGCATTTGAAAGATCCCATCATCTAGGTAAATGCCTGTCAAATGAATTCCAAGAAATTTTCTAAAATTTTTAAACGTCGAAAGGGTAATGAGGATCACAATGAGAGGAGAAATTAGCGCACTTGACATGTGTGAGGATTTTATATGCTTATATATTTATGTGTTAGGATTAGGATTTTTCTTTTCTTTGGCACATAGAATAGGCACACACACACACATGCATTGCATCCGTGTGACATATAAAAGAAAGTTTTTTTTTACTAAATGAAAAAAATGTGTCTTTGTGTGACAAAAGAAAGCTGGCAAAAAGTTCAAAAATAAAATTTCAAAATTTGTTGTAGGGGCAAAAATAGCATCAACATCAAATCAAGCGTGGTTTAGGGATCCCACGGCGAGGCTAGTAAGGAGAGAATACGCTGACATGGCCGAAGAAAGAAACAACGAAGAAATGGCCGGGTTAAGGACACTGGTAGAACAACAAGCGGAGCAAATGAGGCGACATGCCAAAAACATGAACCGCATGATGGGGATGATAGAAGAACTGAATCGCCAACCACCACATGTAATTCTACCTGTTATGGACCCACCTTTGGGAGGAGGAGAGGGAGATTGGTTCGATGATCAGGAGGCACAATGGACTGATGCACTACGGGCCAACAGAGACAGAGAGAAAGCTGAGAAGGAGAAGCTACTTACCGAGAAAATAGAGAAGTTGGAAAGGGTAATGCGCAAGGCTCAAGGGGTCGACACTTATTTGATGGAGTTAGAAGGTCTGTACGACGGGGTCCACGAGACGCTGCCTGCCGGGTTTAAGATGCCAATTTTTGACAAGTTTGACGGGACTGGGAACCCTCGCAACCATGTAAGAATGTGTATTGGGGCTTTTCAACCAAGTGGGCTGAGCACAACCATGATGGCAGTCCTATTCCAACAGACTTTGACTGGAGCTGCTTTGTCCTGGTGTCTTACTCTCAAATCGAGCAAAATCAGGGTATGAGAGGAGGTGATCAAAGCGTTTGTGGCACAATACGAGTACAATCAAGACTTAGATGTCACTGTCCGAGATTTGGAGACCACTAGGTAAGGGAACAAAGAATCATTCACCGAATACCTGAGCAGATGGAGGGGAAAGGCAGCTAAGATGGTTCAAAGGCCGTTTGAGAAGGACCAGATCCGAATGCTGATGAAGAACTTACAGCCAGTATATCAACACCTTTGCTGAGGTTTTCGATGTCGGGACAAGGATAGAGGATGCGATCCAAGAGGGGGTAATCAAGAAAGAGGAGTAACCAAACCGGTACAGGAGGCCAAACTATGGGTCCAACGGAGGACAAATGGGGGGTCACTCTGGCCCCACCGATGTCAATGCACTGAATGGGCCAGAAAGGAAATTCGACATAACACCGAGGAGAGGAGGCGACAAAGCACCAAGGAAGTTATCGGATTTAGGAGTGTCATTATCAACTCCCCTCGATAGACTGTTAGCGAAGGGACATCTCCGTCAATTGGAACCTCGACCTCTACCAAGTCCACTTCCGCCAAATTTCCAAGGGGACCTCTTCTGCAAATTTCATCAACAGAAGGGCCACTCAACAGATTGGTGTATGAGATTAAGGCACGAAATCCAGAACCTCATTGATAACAAAGTAATTTCAGAACCACCTACCAAAGCTCCAAATGTTACTAGAAATCCGCTTCCGAATCATCAAGCAGTGCCGCCACCGCAGGGCCTTTATCTCTTAGGGATAGAAGAAGTAACCTTCGATCTGTCTAGGCTAATCACTAAAGTTGGGACACCAAGAAAGTCATACCAGCTATCGAAGGATTCGACAATCCGTGCTTTGGAGGATCAGCCGGGGAAGAGTGAAATGGGGCAGTCAGACTGGTGGATTCAAGGGAGTGACAGTCAAGACGTAAGCCAGGTAAAAGATGATCTTTGGTATGAGAGCGACAAAGAAACAGAGATGGTGGAGGGTACTTTGAAAGTTGATTAAAAATTTGACAATCTGTGGGCAAGGGAAGAAGTCAGTCATTTAACTCGGTCAGGCAGACACTTTAAACTGCATGAGCTAGAGGAAGAACATCCAGGGAGGGAGTTGGACAAAGGAAAAGGGAAAATGAACGAAGAAGAGGAAGAAGACAGGGTTTTAAAGCAGATGAAGAAAACCCAGGCCAACATCACCATTTGGGGGTTGCTGATAGCACCAAAATGCCACAAGCAGGCAGTGTTGGAAGCCCTAAACTAATCTGATGTTCCCATCAACACAACACCGAAAGATATTGTGGGAATGATTGGCAGAATTCTGACCTTGGCTATTACCTTTTCCTCAGATGACGTGCCCCCCGGAGGACCTATGCTCAACAAGCCATTGTACATCACTGTCAAATGTTTGGGGAGCACCGTGCCCGCTTGTCTCGTTGACAACGGGTCTGCTCTAAATGTATGTCCCTTCCGAACAGCCAAGCGGATGGGCTTAGATGAATCGTCTTTCGTACCATCCCAGCAAAAAGTCAGGGCATATGACAACACTCAGAGGACGGTCATGGGCATTATCTTTCTTAATCTTGCTATTGGACTAGTGGACAAAGAAGCCGAATTCCAAATCATCGACATCCTCTCCTCCTTTAATCTACTGCTAGGAAAGCCATGGTTGGATAGCTTGGGCGCCATACCGTCCACCATTCATCAAAAGGTAAAATTTGTTTGGAAAAGCAAAGTCTGTGACATTCTCGGGGACAGCTGGGTTCGTTCGTCCGAAGCATCATCGAGCGCACCGGTTCTAGAATTACAGCTACAAGAAGAAGGAGCAAATATGGGAGGGTTCGAGTTCATCAGCATGCTGGAAAAGGAAAAGCCAAGAGAGTTTCTACCGCTCCATTTTGATCAATATGCCAGTCCAGTGGTCGCAGGGATAATGAAAAAAGATGGGCTTCTTCCCAGGCATGGGATTGGGAAAGAATCATCAAGGCATGCCTGAATTCCCGCACGTTCTGACTCAGACTCACACTCATGGTTTGGGTTACCAGCCGATAAAGAAGGAACTATGGGCAAAGAAGAAGACAGCTGATGCACCACTAGACCCTTACCTAAAGACGCTCAATGGATATTTTGTGAAGGAAGGGGAAGATTTCCCCTTTTGCGGCTTCCCAGAACCATGGGTGGACCAGAAAGATAAATGTTTAAAGTCAGGGTTCGAGATCTTCTTTCCCCACGAGTTTTCTGTATATGAAGATCCATACTTGCAGCTGCCTATCAAGTCGATCCCTGCTGAGGATTGGATTGGTGCACTAGACGGCTCTGTCATGAAAGATCTATTGGGCGAAGGGAGCATAGAGGTTATAAAAATGGATCATGAAAAGGCCAAGGGTGAATGCGTTGAAGGTCTGGTGGAGGAGGCAGCCAAGAGTGGGGAAGATGAAGAAGATCAGAGGGAGACCGACAAAGGAAGGGCCGAGGAAGAAGAGATGGAGGAAATTACCAAGATGGGGAATCTGGAAGAATGCTTCATCGCCGATCTGGGAGGGGAGAACAAGAGAGAGTGGGTTTTTGAGTCTAGTGATAGGTTTTCCCCACACCCAGAGTCTGTAATGGCCCAAATGAGGCGTCTTTCAATTTCCATGTCTGTTGTAATCACTCCGAAGAAAATTAATGAGAACATGACTGATTCTGCCTACTCGAACGCGCTTAATGAATGTGATGAATGTGATGATCATGAAATACCCCTTGAACTGTAAAAATTAATTAAAAAAGAAAAAGAATATGTATGTAAAATCATTGAGGACACTCTAACAATTAATCTAGGAAATGAGAACGATCCTCAAAATGTCTTTATCGGCTCTACACTTGGCAAAGAAGAAAGCAAAGAATTAATCAAGCTATTAAATGAATTCAAAGATGTTTTTGCATGGTCTTATAATGATATGCCAGGCATTGATCCAGAGATAGTCCAACATCGCATCCCCATCTTCCCAAATTCTAAACCAGTAAAACAAAAATTGAGGCGAATGGGGCCTGAATGGGCACTTAAAGTAAAAGAGGAGGTTGAAAAGCAGTTAAGAGCCGGGTTCTTAATGGTCACCGAGTATCCAGAATGGATCACCAACATAGTGCCTGTCCCAAAAAAGGATGGTCGTGTTAGGGTTTGCATTGATTTTCGAGATCTAAACAAAGCAAGCCCTAAAGATGATTTCCCTTTACCACACATCGACGTCCTCGTTGATAACACCGTCGGGTATAAGCTTCTGTCCTTTATGGATGGATTCTCCGGCTATAACCAGATCCTGATGGCACCGAAAGATAGAGAGAAAACCACTTTTATCACGCCATGGGGAACATATTGCTATAGGGTGATGCCATTTGGGCTCAAGAATGCATGAGCAACATATCAGCGGGCCGCTACCACGTTATTGCACGACATGATCCATAAAGAGGTGGAAGTGTATGTGGACGATATGATTGTGAAATCTAAGGAGAGGAGAGGTCACTTGGAGGCTCTGAGGAAATTCTTCGGGAGGTTAAGAGAGTTTAGGATGAGATTAAACCCACAGAAAATGTACCTTCGGAGTCACCACAGGAAAATTGTTAGGGTTCCTTATTACTCAGAGGGGAATCGAAGTAGACCCGACCAAGATAAAAGCCATAGTCGAAATGCAGCCACCCAAAAATGAAAAAGAGCTGAGGGGGTTCCTGGGTAGAATACAATTCATGAGCCGTTTTATCTCAAAGCTCACCATGACCTGTGACCCGCTATTCAAACTACTCAGAAAAGGAGAGAAGTTCGAGTGGGATACCTTGTGTCAGAAGGCCTTCGATAAAATCAAGACCTACCTCCAAAACCCACCTGTCCTGTCACCACCCTCACCCGGGAAGCCTCTGCTGCTGTACCTTTCCGTGACCGAGGATTCAATGGGATGCATGTTGGCCCAAGAAGGAGAAGGACACGTAGAAAAGGCCATTTACTATTTAAGTAAAAGGATGATCGGATACGAGTTGAAGTATTCACCCTTAGAGAAAGCATGTTGGGCTTTAGTTTGGTGTACCCGTCGCCTTAGGCATTATATGTTAGCCTTCCCCGTGATCTTAATCTCCCGAATAGATCCACTCAAATACCTGTTTGAAAAACCCGCTTTGACCAGTAGAATTTCCCGATGGACCATAATGCTAGCCGAGTTTGATATCAGATATGTCACCTCCAAGTCTGTCAAGGGGAGAGCCATCGCCGAGTACCTAGCTGACTTCGCCGTAGAAATTGGGGAGAAAGGAGAATTTAAGTTTAAGGGAGGATTTATGGAAAATGTATTTCGACAGGGCCGCCAATCAATTAGACTATGGAGTCGGGGTTATCCTTGTAGCACCTGATGGAACCCCTACCCCATTGGCCATCAAGCTTAAGTACAATTCAACCAATAACACGGCAGAGTACGAAGCATGCATAGTGGGAATGGAGGCAACGCTGGCCTTAAAAGTAAAAAAAGTTGATGTGTTCGGAGATTCCAATTTGATCATATCCAAAGTGCGGGGAGATTGGAGGGTGAAACACGAAAAGCTAAGGCCGTACCATGACTATTTGGAGAGTTTGAAAGAACGATTCAAGAAGATATCATTCTACTACCTTCCTCGAGAGGAAAACCAATTGGCCGATTCCCTAGCAACCCTGGCATCAATGATACAGATCTCCTCAGGGGTCACGATGATCCCATTATCCATAGAAATCATAAATTAGCCCTCATTTGAGACAGTCGTGGCCATAGAAGACGAAGGGGAAATATCGTGGTATGTGGATGTGTGGAAGTTCATTAAAGAAGGAGAATACCCCGAAGGAGCCTCGGAAAAGGACAGAAAGGCGATTCGACAATTCGCCGCTCAATTTGTGATTTATGCAGATAAGCTATGGAAGAAATCCTACACTGGGTATAATCTGGAGTGCCTATATGGGAAAGAAGCTAAGAGAATGATGGAGGAAGTACATGAGGGAGTATGTGGACCCCATATGAATGAGCACATGCTGGCAAAGAAGATCATCCAACAGGGGTATTATTGGACGACCTTGGACAAAGACTGTTGTGAATATGTTAGAAGGTGTCACAAGTGCCAGATTTATGCAAATCTAATGCACACCCCACCGTCACAGCTCTATAGCATGACCACCCCTTGGCCATTTTCCGTATGGGGGATTGATATCATTGGTGAGATAGTTCCAAAGGCTTCCAATGGGCACCGATACATAATTGTGGCAATCGATTATTTTACCAAATGGGTAGAGGCAGCCTCGTACGCGACTTTGAAAGCCAAAGATGTGGTGAGCTTCATCGAGAAAAACATAGTCTGCAGGTATGGGGTCCCGAATGAATTTATCTCCGATCATGGCAGTCATTTCCAAGGAAAGGTTATCCCGCTCTTAGAAAAGTATAAGATCAATCGCCATCAGTCGTCCCCGTGTAGGCCTCAAACGAATGGAGCAGTAGAAGCGGCGAATAAGAATGTTAAAGCAATCTTGGGAAAAACGACGGATACATACAAGGATTGGCATGAGAAGCTGCCATTTGCACTGTGGGGGTACCGGACCTCTGTAAGGACTTCTACAGGAGCTACACCTTATTCACTGGTTTATGGTATGGAGGCCGTTCTCCCAGTCGAAGTAGAAATACTCTCTCTTAGGGTTTTGGCAGAGTGTGAGATCACCGAATTGGAATGGATACAAGGAAGATATGAGGAGTTGATGTTGCTTGATAAGAAGAGATTGGCCGCAATAAACCATACTCGTGGGTATCAGAAAAGAATAGCTCATGCTTTCAACAAAAAGGTCCGCCCAAGGAAGCTTGCTGAGGGTGACCTAGTCCTCAAGGAACTGAAAGTGCCCGTTTATGACCCCAGAGGAAAATTCAAACCCAATTGGGTCGGGGCGTACATCATAAAGACTCTCCTCTCTGGAGGGGCGGCCTATCTCATGGACCTGGACGGGGTTGAATTTAAGCAACCGATTAACCTCGATCGCCTCAAGAAATATTTTACTTGAAACTGTTTCTTTTAAAACCTCCAACCTCGATGAACTACGCTTGACCTGATTCCCGTTAGGGGATACGTAGGCAACCTACTCGGTTCAGTCAGTAAATAATTGCCTGATTGGCGCTTTTCTTTGCAGCCTTAAACCTGAACTACTTGGGACCTGACACCCACTTGGGAATAAGTAGGCGGGCTCTACAAAGCCTTCGGTCCATTAAAAAAAAAAAAAAACACCTGTGCTAAACTAGGGGCAAACTGGCATTTGTCCAGAACCACTTCGAAGCCCTAAAACCAGGGGCAAACTTCGTTCACTATCCGAAGAACCCAGATATTTACCTAAAACCCATCTCTGGACCTCCTGGCTATCAAAATAAGTACTATAAAGAAACAAATGAGAATTCATGGTATAAAAGGAGTAAAGCTTTAAGCAAAAAGCAAAGTAAAAAGCCAAGTAAAGACATTGAAAGGAGAATTCTTCATAAAAGATTAATCGAAGGAGTGGGCACTTTGATTAAACATGTTAGAACTTTCCTAAAGATGACAACACCTCTTGAAGAGGAAAATAAGGAAAATCACATTCAAAAGCGTAGGGTCTGTCAGAAAGTTTTGTAAAATGGCAAGTTTTTCCCTGTTTTCGTCTACTTTATTCTGCATGTGTCTGTCAAGCTCGTCTCGCAACCAAGGCCTGGATCTCTAGAAGATGCTTGGCAGTAGGCACAGTTAGAGCAGTAATTCTCAGCCACGGAGCAGCCATCCTGCTGTGCCAAGCCTCAACGAAGGCCTTCACGATAGAAAGGTGCAAAGTGAACCCCCTTGTGAAATCAGCAGTCACAGGTTCAGTAGTATCATGTAAAAATCCAAACTGGCGGACCAACCGATCGAGAATGTAGAACGTAGTAGCATGTAAGCCCGACAGCAGATGCCAGGTCGCCCAGAAAGACGTACAGTAATAGAGCGATGAATCCACTGCGGACAGACCCACCAGATATCATTGGAAGAGAGGCCCTGGAGCCAACCGAGCCATGCATCGGCAAAGTGAAATAAGCTATGAATCTCCATACGATCGTAAGGAAGTGACCCGCGAAGATGGGAAGGGTGTATAAAGAGGTCCAAATGCTCCATGAGCCAAATCTGCAGAACAAAAAGGTGCCCCGGCAGATAATATGGCCCCGGTAGCATGAGCATGATCTAGTCCTATCAGAGTCTCGCTGAGAACCAGCATGATTGCACTCTTCATCTCTCTCAAACCGTAGGCAATGGGTATGAGAATGTCGGAGGACGACTGAAAGAGAAAGTAAGAAAGCATAGCAATTGATAGAGCACTACGCCGTATAACTTGATACCCGCAGTCGTAAGGATCCCCAATGAGAGCATAAACCGAGGAGTGGCGCTCGAAGTCGACCTGTCTGTCATGAATGAAAGAGGTCGCGGCACCGCGGGATATATGGAGAAGAGCCGCCAAGTCCTGAACATACCCGGCTTGCACCGGAGGAACAGTCAGATCCGCGGAAGGGTCAGTATGTAGGATAGCACTAAACTCTTCAAACAACGGACAAATCTCTTGATGACTGAAACGAAAGACATGGAGTGAAGGATCCTAACATTGGGCAGCGACTTGAAGCAAACTTTTGTTTAGAATCATTCATCGAAAAGAGAAGAGTTCGTTTAGCCTGAAACACTCAAAGTTGAGTTTATCGATACCGGAGAGAGTAACCATCCATGGGAAAAGGATTTGAGAGCTAACGGGGGCCATTTGAGAGAGGGGAGAATGAAGGAAGGTAGTGTTTTGCGGAGTTTTGAAGAAAAGAGGGTATAAATGGAGGTAGATCTGCCTGGAGTCAGGGCGACATTCAGTAAAGTAGAACGGCACTCGACAAAGTGCCGCGCGGCAGTTCGTGAGTACCGTTGCGGCATTTGCTGACTGCTGCTGCGGCACTCACCGAGTGCCGCTGAGACCTAACTGAGTGTCGTTCTGAGTTTTTTATTGGCCAGGGTCTATTTGTAACACTTTCAGCCCACCTGTAAACAAAAAACTAAATAAAGAACAATAAAACGTACGCTTCATGCAGCACGTGCAACAAAGACCAAGCCATGGTCGCATACATTCATTCATTTCATTTCGCGATAAGAAAAAGAGATCGAAGCATTCAAAATTAAAATAAAGAAGGGACCAAGCTATGGTCCCACATATGGCAGGCAAGAGAAAATATAAAAGAGGGTTTAGCATAATAAAAGGACCAAGCTATGGTCACGCATACGTTGAATGAGCATAATGAAAAGCAGAAAATATAAAAGACATCCAAGTGCCTATCCCACCAGCTATCCTAAAGCCACCATCAAAACAAAGTGTATATACAATCATCTGAATAAAGTATATATCCTCCCGGAACACTCAAAAGCAAAAGAGTAAGGAAGAAAGCGAGATCAACCTCGACCCCGGCCTTGACCCTGATTGGTCACGCGCCTGAGGGGCTCCTCCTCTGACTCTGTCCCGCTCCCGCCGCCCCTGCCTCTACCTTCGCCGCTGCCTCCACCGCTACCGCCGCCTCGCCCCATGCCTCGTCCGGCACCGCCGTCTCCAGGGACGTCACTGATAGGGATGCCAAACTGCTGGAGCAGCTGCTGAAGCTGTCCCACCTGCTGAGATAAGACCCTGATCTCCTCCGCCTGAGAAAGAAGGGATGAATCCGAAATAAAAAAGTGTTGGAAGAACAAATGGGATTTTGAGAATAAAAGGTAAAGATAATACCTGCGCCCTCAGTTGAGCCGCGGCAGTCGCTTGAGCTCCCTCAGCCTGAAACCAGCAACCAGGAAACAAGAATAAGAGTTGATGAAAATAACCCAAGATAAAGTTAAAAGCTGGAATAAGTTTCTTACCATCCACTCTCATCCAAGGACCCACTACCGCACACTGTGGGCGTATGCCAAGCCCTCCTCCGTATAAGCACGAGGAACGACGTCGTAATGAAGAGGAATAGTAGGGACCCCCTGGGAGAATCGGGGAATCGTCATCAAAAATGGCTCACTGAACGAGATGGTAGACATGGTCCAATCCCACTCGGGTAAGGCGGGAGGACAAGTAGCGACAGGGACAGGCTGCAAACAAGATATAAGCATAAATAAAGATTAAAAAGAAACTCATAAAAGATTGAAGGAAACTCGTACTCACCCGAGTCACTTCCATCAGAGGGAAGTTCGGCATCATCTTAGCAACACGGAAAGCTGCATATCCTGTGGGAGGCTCCAAGAAACCGTGAATACCCGAGCCAGTCAGAGCAGCCGTGAGCTCGCTACCCTGAAGCGTATCTGTGGCTCTCATAGAAACTGGAGGAGGGTGTGGCACGAAAAATTTCGGAGCCGCCAGTGACTGCCTAGTCACCCTCTCTCCCAAATACCACTCCTGGGCCTCCGGCCCATCCATAAGCTGCCTCATCGGATCCCATCTGCCCGATGCCTGAATCCTCGCAGAAGCTTCAGGAAGCACCATGAGCCATGGCTCCCAGCAAACGTGCTGCTCCCTCAGGTTCGTCAGGAAGTTCCTGAACTAAATAAAATCATGTGCCCTAGTCTTCCGCCCAACCCTGTCCTTCGCCCATTTCAGCCCCTGGGGCATGATGAGGCCGTCGGCAGTACGTGTCTCGGGGGACATCATGCGGAAGTACTCGTGTGACCAAATCTGCAATGAATAAAAAGAGAAAGAGGTCATGAGTCTCACGGTTTAAATAATCGTCTGAAAGCATAATAAATATTGAAATGGAAATAAAAAGGACGTACCTCTGTAGACACCCCAATTTTGACCAACCGTCGAATTTAGGAGAGTGTCACCTCCAAGTCCGATGATGATAAGGACCGAAAGATTTGAAGTATTCCAAGCTCTTCAGAAAGTTCTCCAAAACGCGATAAAATTTCACAGAAAGAGGAAAAATGCCAGGTATTTTGGAGAATTCAGGTATAAGACATGATTTTTGGAAAGGATCTTCAAAAATAATTTGTTTCAAAAAGGGGAAGACCTAAAAAAGGGAACCTCCGCTAAAAACGGCACACGGCAGACTACCGCGGCACTCACTGAGTGCCGCACGGCAGTCAGAGAGTGCCGGTCCGACATTCACCAAGTGCCGCCACAAATTTCTGACTGCCGTTCACTTTTAAAGTCTGTATTTTGCAGTGCAATACGTATGCATATGCAGATAAGAACAAAAAACTGATAAAGTAAGACTGACAAAAACGCGGCAATTCATTAATTGCCGCGGCATTTGATGAATGCCGAGCGGCAGTCATGAAGTGCCGCGACGGCAGTCATGAACTGCCGCAGCGGCAGTCACGGACTGCCGCGACAGTTTCTGGACTGCCGCGCTGGGCAGCAGTCTGTCCAATTTTAGAAAGTACACATTGTACCACCAAATGAGATGTTTACACATGTCTTTTACTCCGAATTCACTGGAAAATGCTTGGTAATTTTGCCTATAAAAGAAGAGGTATCTTCATTGAAAAAGGGGGACAAAAAAAAAAGAAGGGGAAAAACACAAAAAAAAGACTACCATTACACCAACATTTTTTGGAGAGAAAAAAAAGAGAGTTTGGAAAAATTGAAGAAGAGTTTGGAAGATCTTCAAAGGAGAGAAACTTTGAGGATAGTTTGGAGGTGACCCTCTAATCTTAGTTGTGTTTTCTTTCTTTTGAGCTTCTAATTTACAAGTCATTTAGTTTTTCTTGATTAAGTTTTAGAGTTTGTTAAGTAAGCTTGGAAGTCCTTACTTCCTAGTTCTTTGATCCTTTTTCTATTTTTCTTGTTTATGTTCTTCTTTTGAGATTCTTGGAGATCTTCAATATCTCCCTTGAAAGCTCTTGAGTTTGATGTTTTGAATCTCATGTAAGCTTATACTTCACATGGGAGTCAAAGTGTGATCATCACTTTTTATAAGTAAATAGATGGATCCAAGTCCATGCTTATGACTTGAGTCCTCTAGCTTGATGTTTCATGGAATCCCTTCTATATTCCTTTGAAACCCATGAGTATTAGCCATATCTTCATATCCAATGACCACCAAGTGGTAGGAGAAAGTATTTTGGGTCTAAACTCATCTCTATGGTTTAGATTCATCATCTTGAGATTCCATGAAGTCCATTCATACTTCATTTGAAATTCACAAATATAAAAGTCTTTAGTCTCCAATGACCATCAAATGGTAGGAGAAGTGGTTTGGTTTAAACCCAACTTCATGATTTAATAGGTGGGGTTAACAAATAAAAGTTGAACTTGACAAATGAAAACAGTGAGTTCACAAACTGTTTTTGATCAAAGATTTTTAGTTCGAAATCTAACCGTTGAAATCAAGTGAAACCAACGGGAAAGTGTCAATAACACAATATTCTACCACTGTAATTTTTGTTTTAAGTTGGTTTCATGTTTTAAATGGTTTGATCATGAGTTTTGTGATATAAATACAATCTATCCAGAGTTTCAGAATAGTTTCAGAACAGTGACACTCTTTTGAAACAATTAAATCAGAGTTCTAATAAAGTGTTTGTGACTCAAAATATTTTTTTCCAAGTAGATTAATGTGTTGGGAAGTCACCCTAAAAAGAACAAAGCATTTCTGATTTTTTTGCTATTTTTAAAAAAATCAAACAATATCTCTGGACAGAGAGTTGTACATCTCTGAGTGATGTCTGGTTATTGTCCTTTTCCCGGAGATCCGACCGTTGAAACTTTGATTTTCTTTTTGATTTGGAAACTAGACTCACAGAGGCATCTCGTGTCCAAAATTCACCCACATCAAACCATGAGAGACGTGCTTTTTATTTTCTTAAAGTTCTGGTCTGCTCTCTGCAATTTTCAGAATTTTATGACACATTTGACCAACCTTGTAAATAATGGCCCAAAAGATTCTCCTATGACTTAGGGCTTAAATCATATCTTAATAATGATTAATTTATCTTAAATCCAGAGCCTAAGTGATCCAAATTAATGAAAAAATCCATGTTTTATTCTTGTTCATATTTATTCATTTATGTACATCTATGCTTACAATTAGAACTAGTTATTGTGTAAAGTTGGATTTTATGCTTGCTAGATCTAAGCTATGGAATTAGAATTGATTTTGTGATATCATATTATTATGTATAGTGTGTGGATTAATCTTTGTTTTGTAGCGCTATTGAGGTACGATTTCTCAACCCCTCTCTAGTTTATTGAATTCTTTGATTTTATTCGATTTTTCGACCTCATGTGCGACACCTTAGAATTAAGATTTGCCTTATGTGTATATGTGATTAGAGACTTTTTTTTTTAGGACTTTCTTTTGTGTGCATGCATTGCACGTTTAATATCGCTGCTGGATCCCGGGTAAGTTCTCTTGTTCTTTATTGCATATCATATTGCTTGCTACTTGACATATGTGGTTTATGAATGATACTTTTGTCATTAGCAATTTTACCCCCTTTGGACGTGTTTTTGTGATGTATATATATATATATATATGTATTAGTTGAGGGCACACTTAAATTAATAATTCGATTAAAAGGATGTTGAGTAGAGGCCTATGACAAAATAGGATGAGAGAGGGTGTTTTAGTCCGACGGGCTCCTTCCTCTCTCATTCCATAATCCCCGGACCTAGTTAATCTTTGGTTTCGCAAAAGATCAGTTTCCTTTAAATGGTTTCTTAATTTTTCCTTTTAAAAATTAAGTGGCGACTCATTTGTTTTGAATTTGAAATTTAGAAAAGATTTTAAAGAAAGCTGTGGGTAAGTCAACCTGCGATATCCACAACCTCCCACGCCCTCCAAAAACCGCCAATAGAAGCCGGCCTGTCCCGGGAGATCTCTCCCATGTGCTTGTACAGGATGGCTAATCCTGCACCAGCGCAGTCGTACTCATGTATCTGGTCCATGCGCTCCAAAGAGGATACCACGGTGATGGAGAACCGATCGCCCTTGGTGCTCAACAAGGAGCACCCCAAGCATATACATCATGAAGCCCCGAGCCATCTACTCATCGGTAAAATCCGATTTGCCCTGGAATGTGTCCATGAACCACTTGGCCGTGACCAAGGGCTCCTCCGAAATCGCTCCAAGCAACGCCTCCACCTGGTCCCACTCTCTAGTCGAATCCAAGTACCGTAAGGGCTCTCCCCCAAATGGAATCCCCGTGATCATGCTGAAGTCTAGGGGAGTCATTGTCATCTCCCTGAAATCGAAGTGGAAGGTATTGGTGGTATCCCACCACCTCTCCGCCAGCGCATGGATCTGTCGTAGGTCGTTGGAGCTCTTCGTCAAAAGTTTGACGAAGTCCCCAAATCCCGCTGCATCGACGAAGCCCCGCACTGGCCCGCTCAGCTCTGTATACCACTCATACCCGTGAGCGAGGCTGCCATGCCCTTTAGCACCTTGGGCTGCAGCTGCAAGAAAGAACCACAAGTTTTAGTGTTAGTAATTGGATAAAAGAGAACAATAAAAAATACATATATATGAATAATAAGCAGGTGATAATAAGGAGATAGAGGAAAAGCGACATGAGAGTGAATAAAAGAGAGAGAGAGAAAGAAAAGGGAAAATCCGGAAATATTCATAGAAAGTTTCACAAGCATGGCACTCATTCATATAAAGCCTAGCGGTCGTTCACAGAATAATAATAAAAAAAAAAAAAGAAGAGTGAGAATATTCAAAAGTACTGGAGAGATTTCAAGAAAGAAAAGGAAAAGAGAAGAAAGACAAGAAAAAAGCAGCATAATCATAAGGTACAGGTGAATAAAGATAGCTTTTGAAAAATTCACAAGCATTGATTTCACATTTATGAAGAGTTTGGTTGTCATTTGCAAAAAAAAAAATAATAAATAAGGGAAGTAACGATAAAAGATCAAATGAGTAACGGGGATTTGATCGGCATACATCACAGTCAAAGGACCTTTTTAGGAAAGTTAATAAAGCTGAATACGCATCCATAAATTCATAAGCACAAGCATTCTTTCTTTTACATGGAATCTTGTCCCCGCAGTCGTGAAGTTCATAAGAAATAAAAATATATACATAATTTTTTTGAATAAACATGGGTTAAAGCAGTCAGGACGCTCGAGAGCACCACAAGCATAGCATTCGCATTAGAAATAAGGCATTTGAGATTACATGATTTTCACATCGCATTCAGAAGTTTCATACGGCATTAGAATCACAAAAGGGAGAAAAAGAGAGGGGGGGCACGTTTACCTCGCGCTTGAACACGCGGGCAGATAAGTGCTCATCGGGGTCCCGGAGCAAGAGTATGGCGTCGGGATGATGAGTGGCCGTATACTTGGCCTTCTTCTTTCTCCCCGAACCGCTCACCATAATCTGTCAAAGAAAGAAAGAGATCAGCGTGTTAAATTCATGAAAAATTCAGAAAAACAATGAAATAAAAGAGATTAATTGAGTCGTGATCATGAGAAACTAACCTGAGAGCCCCGGTAGATCAATCCAAACAAGAAAAGAGAAGAGGAAAAATTTTCTCCATAGGAATCCGCGAGATATGAAATGAGAGAATGAAATGAAGTGAAACTGAAACTCTCGGTATAAGCTGCCGCAGGCAAATCGCGGCACTCGAAAATCGTGTGCGGTAGTTGGTGAATTGCGCGCGGCACTCTCTAAATGCCGCAACGGCACTCCGTGAGTGCCGGACGGCAGTCACCGACTGCCACGAAAAGCCGCGTGTGCCGCGGTTAAGTCAGTTCAAAGACCCTTCATTTTTCCCCCAAGAATTCAAATCAGGTCCCGAAAATTGAACTTGGGCCCCCCAAAATTTGCCCTCATTGCACTTTCGACCCCTGGGGTCATTTTTTGGTTTAAATTGGCTACAAATTTCAAAATTTTAGAATAAATGTGAGACCGCGGGCTCTAAATTTTGAAAATTAAGATAAATTCGAGCCTGTGGACCCCAAATTTCAAAAGTTGAAATAAGATTTGTGCCTGTGGGCCCCAAATTTCAAAAAATTGAAATAAAATTTGTGCCAGTGGGCCCCGGTTTTGAAAATTAAGGTAAATTTGAACCTATGGGCTCTAGATTTTGAAAATAAAGAAAAAATTAAGCCTGCGGGCTGTAAATTTTGAAAAAAAACTAGAATAGATTTGAGCCTGTGGGCTTTGAAGTTTTGATCACCTCGTTCTGGGAATATAACATATTTATATTCTCGATCCTCGTAACAAATTTACGTCAATCCTTTGTCTTGAGAATGTAACGAATTAATGTTCTCGGTTCTCGCAACGAATTTGCGTTGGCCCCCACTCTGAGAATATAACAAATTTATATTCTCGATCCTTGTAACAAAGTTACGTCGATCCTTTGTCTTGAGAATGTAACGAATTTACGTTCTCGGTTCTCGCAATGAATTTGCGTTGACCCCTACTCTGAGAATATAACAAATTTATATCCTCGATCCTCGTGACAAATTTACGTCGATCATTTGTCTTGAGAATGTAACGAATTTATGTTCTCGGTTCTCGCAACGAATTTGCGTTGACCCCCACTCTGAGAATATAACAAATTTATATCCTCGATCCTCATGACAAATTTACGTCGATCCTTTGTCTTGAGAATGTAACGAATTTATGTCCTCAGTTCTCGCAATGAATTTGCGTTAACCCCCGTTCTGAAAATATAACAAATTTATATCCTCGATCCTCGTAACAAATTTACGTCGATCCTTTATCTTGAGAATGTAACGAATTTACATTCTCGGTTCTCGCAACAAATTTGCGTTAACTCCAAAATTGAATCAAAAGCATCTTCATGACCCTCATAACAGATTTTGCATCAGTCAAGAATCAGGAAATCCTCTCTGACTAGCGCGTCACGTAATGTGCGTCATACGTGGAGAAGACATGATAAGCATGACGCTTGCATAACCAGTTCTATTCAGGAATTACCATTACATAGATGCGTATCACGATAGGATTGTTAGAGTTTATTGTTATGTTATTTTTCTTATTTCTTTTATTATTCAAGCTAAGGGTTTTATTGTAATTGTTGGTTGGTTGACATATAATAAAAGAGAGAAGACTGCATTAGTCTTCTGGTTTTTTGCCCTAATCTTTTTCTACATGGTATCAGAGCCACCCTAAAAGGGTGATCCACCAACAACCACCACCCATAACCACCGGACCACCAGAAACCCCAGCCCTCCACCTGTGCCTACATCACCTAGGCTCCCCAAGCCTTCGCCGAAGCCCATCTGGGCTACCCACCTGCGCCGCTGGCCACCCCAACCCTAACTGAGACAATCTAAACCCCCCTGTGACCCTCGGCGACCCCCTCTCTACCCTTTCTGACCCTCAGCGACCCCTTCCCTAACCCCCCTCTGACCCTCGGCTAGAGCAATGCTATACTGAACCCTACACCCAGCCACCCTATTTTTTTTCCTACTTCTTTTACACTTTCCTCTCTATTATCCATCAGTTTTGATTGAAGGTTAACTTCTCAGCAGTCCGTCGGTCCTTTTATGGGCCGTTAATCAGATCAGAAGCTTTTTGGGTGGATCCTCTATGGTAATTTAATTTTATTTTCCTATTTCGTTGGTGCCACTATTCTGTTGATTTTTTTCGATTACCCTAGTGAAGCGATTGTTGCGGGTATCTTGTTTCTTTGGGATTGTTCACGATGTCTGACGACCCTCAGAAATCCACCGTCACCTCTAGGAGTGAAACTTATGTTGTCCCTCCAAGCGATAGCCCGAACGTCAAGCTCACTACCTCTCTTTTTAATGGCCAAAATTATGTGGCCTGGTCTGGTTCTATGGTTATGTCCCTGAAGGGCCGAGGAAAGATGGGTTAAATCAATGGAAAGATCAAAGCACCTTCCCCGAGGATGCCACCTATGACAAGTGGGAGATGGAGAACTCCACTGTCATGACTTGGCTCTGTCATTCTATGAAACCTGAGATAGCTGAAGGTTTCTTGGACATAGCGACTGCCCAAGATATTTGGGAGACCATGGCCAATACTTATTCCCGTAAGGGAAACTCGGCATAGATTTTTGAGTTACGACGATTGATTGGTCGATCCGAACAGGGTGAACTGAGTGTTCTTCAGTACTACACTTCTCTCTCCACCAATTGGAAACGATTGGATCACTTATTAGACTTCAAGCCTGTTTGTCCTACTGATTCCGTGGCCTATAATAAGCTTGTTACTGAAGAATGAATTTTTAAGTTCCTTGAGGGACTTCATTCTGATCTGGATCCAGTTCGAAGTCGGGTTCTGGGAATGGAGCCACTACCTTCTCTTCAGGAGGCCTTCGCTTATGTCCAGAACGAGGAAAGCCGTCATTTTGCTATGTTTTAGCCTGCTTCTATCGAGCGATCCACTCTTATTTCGGCTTCTCAGAGGGATGGGAACCGTGGCCGTGACAATCCTAGTGAATTCGAAGATAAGTCCAAACAGTTTTGTGACTACTGTAATACCAAATTTCACACCAGGGCCACATGTTATAAATTATATAGTTATCCACCAGGTGGTAGGGGGGCCCTAGGTGGTCGTGGAGATCGCTTTGGCCAGTCTAGGGGTCCTGGAGGACGGTTTAATGGCCGTAATGCTAATGCTCACCACTCTACCACTGAGGATCCTATAGGCTCAGTTTCAGTTGATCAACCTCCACCTACTACTGCTCCCGCTATGTTCACTGCCTCTGAGGTGGAGGAGGCTTTTCGAAATCTGATGGCTCGACGTACTTCCTCTACTTCTTCCTCTGCATCTACAGGTGTCTCTACTTCCTTTGTCCAGTCAGGTACATTCATCAATTCCACAAGAGCATACTTGTCTCATTCCTCTTCTCCCTGGATTATTGATTCTGGTGCTTCTGAGCACATGTCTAGATGTTCTGATATTTTTTCTGATTATAAACCGATTTCAGGAAGAGATAAAGTTCGTATTGCAGATGGTACTTTTTCCTCCTTCTCAGGGAAGGGTACTATTCGTGCGACTCCAACCTTACCTCTTTCCTCTGTCTTACATGTCCCAAAATTTTCTCATAATTTGCTTTCTATCAGTCGTCTTACATAGAATCTCAACTGCAGTGTAACCTTTTTTCCTTCTCATTGTGTCTTTCAGGATCTCTCCACGGGGAGGACGATTGGCAGTGGTAGAGAAGAGAGTGGACTTTATTTTTTGGATGTTGGCGGACCTTTGGCTCATCACACAGTTGTTTCAGGAAATAAAGCTGAAGACATACATCTTCGGCATAGACGTTTAGGACACCCTTCTTTTCATTTACTAAAGCATTTATTTCCCTCCTTAGTCTTAAATAAAAATGTTTTTGACTTTCTACATGTGAACTTGGTAAACATCACAGAGCTTCTTTTGCTCCAAGTATTAATAAAAGTTCAGTTCCTTTTGCTTTAGTTCATTCTGATGTATGGGGTCCCTCTTGTGTTTTTATCTTTGAAAGGTCATAGATGGTTTGTCATTTTTGTTGATGATTACTCCTGTACAACTTGGCTGTATATGATGAAAGAAAAAAGGGAAGTTTTTTCCATCTTTAAAGCTTTTCATAAAATGGTGTGTACACAATTTGGTACTAGTCTAAAAGTTTTAAGATCCGATCAAGGGGGAGTATATAGACTCGGGTCTGGCCGATTACTTCTGTTCTAATGGGATTATTCATCAAACTTCTTGCACCGACACCCCTCAACAAAATGGGGTGGCGGAACGCAAGAATCGGCATTTGCTTGATATTGCTCGCTCCTTAATTTTTTTCTGTTAATGCACCTAAATCCTACTGGGGTGAAGCTGTGTTAACAGTAGCTTATCTCATTAACCGTCTCCCTACTCGGGTTTTAGACAACAAGGCACCCATTGAGGTTCTTACTGACCCATCTCCTTTATTCTTTATTACTCCTCATGTCTTTAGCTGTGTCTATTTTGTCCACAACCACTCTCCTTCTCGGGGAAAGTTAGACCCCCGATCTATCAAATGTGTCTTTGTGGGATATTCTCCTAGTCAGAAAGGTTACCGTTGTTATCATCCTCCCTCTAGGAAATGGTTTGTCTCCATGGACGTTACTTTTCATGAGTCTCAGTCTTACTTTCAATCTTCATCTAGTTCAGAGTCACCTCTTCAGGGGGAGCAATGGTGTGAGGAATAAGTGACCCTTCCTGTCCCAGTTATGGAAAGGATAGGAAGGAGTGAGGGAGAAAATGAGGGGGAGATTGGAGTTGATAATGAGAGGAAAAAAAGTAACGAGGGGGAGAAGGAAGTTGAAGTTGAAAATGAAAAAGTAAATGAAGGTAATTGTAATCCAACAAGAAAAGGGAAGGAGTTGCTGGTTTATTCAAAAGGTACATGGAGTAAATCCAAGCATAAAGAAACTGATCCCTTTACTCTTCCATTGACATCCCTTCTCGTGTTGAGGACCGAGGTAATCCTAATCTTGTTCTTGATATTTCTGATGAGTCATATACACTTGTGCCTATTGAGTTTGATTCTGATCTTGATGTCCCTATTGCAGTACATAAAGGTGTTAGGACATGTACCGAACATCCTATTTCTAATTTTGTGTCTTATTCTCACTTGTCTCCTTTGTATAGAGCTTTTCTTTAAAAAAAATTCTTCTGTGTCTATTCCTAACAATGCCCAGGATGTTCTTGCTGATCCCAAATGGAAACTTCTAATGATTGAAGAGATGAAAGCTCTTCGTAAGAATTGTACTTGGGAATTGATGAATTTACCTATGGTAAAAAGGACTGTGGGATGCAAGTGGGTATATACTGTGAAACATAGAGCAGATGGCTCTGTTGAGAGGTACAAGGCTAGACTTGTTGCTAAAGGCTTCACACAGACATATGGGATTGATTATCAAGAGACATTTGCTCCAGTTGCCAAGATGAATTCTGTAAGGATTCTACTGTCATTGGCAGCCAACTTTGGGTGGCCTCTTCACCAATTTGATGTGAAGATGAGGAAGTGTACATGGATATTCCTCCTGGTTTTGAGGACACGAAGACAGAAGGGAAGGTGTGCCGACTCAGAAAGTCACTATATGGCTTGAAACAATCTCCACGGGCATGGTTTGAGAGGTTTATACAGGCAATGCTCAGGTATGGTTTCAAACAAAGTCAAGCTGACCATACATTGTTTATTAAACATTCATCACTGGGTAAAATGACTGCCTTGATAGTGTATGTGGACGATATTGTCCTAACTGGAAAAATTAAAAGAGTACTTGTCTAGAGAATTTGAAATTAAAGATCTAGGAGCTCTTAAGTATTTTTTGGGCATTGAAGTTGCTAGATCTAGACATGGAATTTTTATTTCTCAGAGAAAATATGTACTTGACCTGTTGGAGGAGACTGGAATGCTTAGAAGCCGAGCATGTGATACACCTATTGATTCTAATCAAAAACTGAGTGATGATAGCGGTGGAGCAGAGGCAGATAAGGGAAGATATCAGAGACTTGTGGGAAGACTTATCTATCTTTCACACACTCGCCCAGACATTGCATTTGCTGTCAGTGTTGTTAGCCAGTTCATGCATGCTCCTCGTGAAACTCATATGGATGCTGTATTCAGGATTCTGAGATACTTGAAGTCTGCACCGGTAGGGTTTGTTTTTTGCTAGACATGACCACCTTAGAGTGGAAGCATATACAGATGCAGACTAGGCTGGCTCTGTAACTGACAGAAGGTCCACATCAGGTTACTGTACTTTTGTGGGTGGCAACCTTGTTACTTGGAGGAGTAAGAAGAAGAATGTAGTGTCTAGATCCAGTGCAGAGGCGGAATTCAGAGCTATGGCTCAAGGAGTTTATGAATTACTTTGGATCAAGTTATCGTTAACTGACTTGAAGCTTGATCACTGTGAGCCTATGAGGCTATATTGTGATAATAAATCCGCAATCAGCGTTGCTCATAATCCCGTGCAGCATGATAGGACTAAACATGTAGAGATAGACAGGCACTTCATCAAGGAAAATATTACTAGTGGTGTGATTTGTACTTCAGTTGTGAAGACCGGGGATCAACTTGCAGATATTTTCACAAAGGGAGTTGGAAGCAGGCCGTTTCATTTCGCTCTTAGCAAGCTGGGTTTGAGAGACATTTTTGTACCAGCTTGAGGGGGAGTGTTAGAGTATATTGTTATGTTATTTTTCTTATTTCTTTTATTATTCAAGCTAAGGGTTTTATTGTAATTGTTGGTTGGTTGACATATAATAAAAGAGAGAAGACTGCATTAGTCTTCTGGTTTTTTGCCCTAATCTTTTTCTACAAGGATAGGTACATCCATCCGTGTGACTACTTGCGTTTGTGTGTGTTTAACCCCGTGCACGAACTACGTCTTGGTCTGATTCTTGATGGGATACGTAGGCAGCTCATCATGGAGCACGACCAATTAGAATTTTTCCGCGCACTCGCTTCTTTTTGCAACGCGTTTTGTTTTTTTTTTCCCCTTTAAATCGACAGTTTGGTCAAAGGCATGTCTTCACACAGGCTTCGACGTTCACTTGCGGTTCGCGTTGCCCACAATCTCCGTCGTAGAGGGGCAAACTATAGACACCCCGATTTTGACCAAACGTCGAATTAAGGAGAGTGTCACCTCCATATCCGATGATGACAAGGACCGAAAGATTCGAAGTGTTCCAAGATCTTCAGAAAGTTCTCCAAACGCGGTAAAATTTTCACAGAAAGAAATACCAGGTATTTAGGAGAATTCAGGTATAAAACATCACTTTTGGAAAAGATCTTCGAAAATAAGTTTTTTTAAGAAAAAGGAGAAAAGAAAAGACCTAAAAAGGGAATTTTAACATAAACCGACACACGGCAGGTTTTTGCGGCACTCAGTGAGTGCCGTACGGCAGTCACAGAATGCCGCACCGGCACTTATTGAGTGCCGCCGATAATTTCTGACTGCCGTTTGCTTTTAAAATCCGTATTTTGTGGTACAATACGTATATGTATGCGAATAAAAACAAAAAACTGATAAAGTAAGGTTGACAAAAATGCGGCAATCAATAATTTGGCACGACTCTCAGTAAGTGCCGCGCGGCAGTCATGGAATGTCGCAGCGGCTTTCACGGAGTGCCGCAGCGGCATCCACTGACTGCCGCCTTCTGCAGCAGTCTATCTATTTTCAGGAAGTACGTATTGTACCACCAAATGAGACATTTACACCTGTCTTTTACTCCGAATTCACTGAGAATACTTGGTAATTTTGTCTATAAAAGATGGAGGATCTTCCTTGAGAGAATACACAAGAAGTAACTACCACTACACTAACACATATTTGAGAGAGAAAAGAGAGAGTTTTGGAAAACTAGAGAGAAGAGCTTGGAAGATCTTCAAAGGAGAGAAGCTTTGAGGATAGTTTGGAGGTGATCCTCTAACCACAAGTTGTTTTTCTTCATTCTTTTGAACTTCTAATCTTAAAACTACTTGGCCTTTTGATTAACCTTTTTTAGAAGTTTTATTAGGGAACTTGCAAACTTTAATTGTCTTTTTTTTCTTTTAGTTCCTTCTTTTCCTCCTCTTTGTTTATACTTCTCTCTTGAGACTCTTGGAAGTCTTCCATACTTCACTTGAATCTCATGAGTTGGATCCCTTGATTCCATGTGAGCTTGTGCTCCCCATGAGAGTCAAGGTTGATCATCCTTCATATAAGAGCAAGTAAATGAATCTAAACCTCCACCATGGTTTGGGATTTTTTAACTTAAGGTTTCATGGAATCCCCTTCCATATTCCTTGAAAACCTATGAGTATTAGCTATGTTTGCTTAAGGCTCATGAGTATTAGTCATATCTTCATCTCCAATGACCAACAAGTGGTAGGAGAAAGTAGTTTGAGTCTTAGCCCATCTCCATGGTTTAGATTCATTATCTTGAAAGGTCTTTAGCCTCCAATGACCATCAAATGGTAGGAGAAAATGGTTTAGTTTAAGTCCAACTTCATGGTTTAATAGTTGGGGTTAACAAATAAAAGTTGAACTTGACAATGAAATAGTGGATTCATAAACCGGTTTCGATCAAGAATTTTTAGATCGAAATCTAACCGTTGGAATCAAGTGAAACCAATGGGAAAGTGTCGATAACTCAAAGTTCTACCACTGCAATTTTTATTTTAAGGAGATTTCATGTTTAAAGTGGTTTGGCCATGAGTTTTGTGAAGTCACTACAATCTGTCCAGAGTTTCAGAACAGTAACACTCTTTTGAAATAAGTAAATCAGAACCTTAATAAAGTATTTGTGACCCAAAATAAATTTTTCTAAGTAGATTAATGTGTTAGGAAGTCACCCTATAAAGAACAAAGCATTTATGATCTTTTGCTATTTTTAGAAAATCGTGCAAGAACTCTGGACAGAAGGTTGTAGAATGCTGAGTGATGTCTGGTTTTTGTCCAATTCCTGGAGATCCAACTGTTGAAACTTTGATTTCTTTTTTGGGTTAAAAACTAGACACACAGAGGCATCTTGTGTCCAAAATTCATCAAGATCAAACCACGGGAACCATGTTTTTTATTTCTTTAAAGTTATGATCTGCTCTCAGTAATTTTCAGAATTCTGCAATAGTTTTAGTCAACCTTATGAATAATGGCTTAGATGATATTTTCATGAGTTAAGGTTCAAACCACTTTTCAATAATGATTAGTTAAGCTTAAATTCAAAGTTTAGGTGATCTAAATCACTGAGTATTTCATTCTTGTTCATGTACATATTCATCCATATGGCTTGACATTTATAATTAGGACTTAGTTGCTTTAGATTTAATCACGTTTGATAGATTTAAGCTATAAATTCAGGATTGTTACTTCTAACTTCATATCTTGTATAGCATGTGGACTAACCCTTTGTTTTGCAGCGCTGTTAAGGTATGATTTCTTGAACTCCTCTTAGTTTATTTTAATTTCTTGATTTTGTCGATTTTCTTGACCTTTATGCGCGACACATTAGGATTAAGTTTTTGCCTTACATGTATATATGTGGATTAGAGACTCTTTTCCTAGGTTTTATTCAATCGCATGCATTGCACGTTTAATATTCGCGGCTGGATCCCAGGTAAGTTCTCTTGTTCTTTATTACATATCATATTGCTTGCTACTTGAATTACATGGCTTTTGAATGATGTTTTGTAAATTGGTAATTTTACACCATTTTGGCATGTTTGTGTAATGTATACGTATATCTATGTATTAGTTGAGGGCATGCTTAGATTAGTAATTCAATTAAAATGATGTTAAGTAGAGGCCTATCGCGAGATAGGATGAGAAGGGGTGTTTTAGTCCGATGGGCTCCTTCCCTTCTCATTCCATAATCCCCGGACCTAGTTAATCTTTGGTTTCGCAAAAGATCAGTTGTTTTAAAATGGTTTCTTAATTTTCCTTTAAAAAAAAATTAAGTGGCGACTCATTTATTTTGAATTTGAAATTTAAAAGAACTTTAAAAGAAAAGCTGTGGGTAAGAAAATTGCGATATCTACAGCACTCTTCTTGATGATCCTACTTTATATCTCAGCTAGTGGGGAGTTTGGTCTATCTGACAGTTACTCGTCCTGACATTGCCGATGCAGTTCATCTTGTCAGTCAGTTTCTCTCTACTCCTCGATCAACTCATTATGCCACTGTTCTTCGAATTCTCCGATATATCAAGGGAACTATGTTTCATGGCCTACACTTCTCTGCTCATTCTTCCCTTGAGCTTCGTGGTTACTCTGATGCGGACTGGGCAGGCGATCCTACTGATCGACAATCTACTACGAGATATTGCTTCTTTCTTGGCAATTCTCTTATCTCCTGGCGAAGTAAAAAGCAAACTATTGTTGCTCGCTCTAGTACAGAAGCAGAATATCATGCCTTGGCTGATGCTGCTCAAGAACTAATATGGCTCCGTTGGTTACTTGAGGACTTAGGAGTTGTTCACTCTACTGCCACTACTATTCATTGTGATAATCAGAGTGCTATTTAGATTGCTCACAATGATGTTTTCCATGAACGCACAAAACACATTGAGATTGATTGTCATTTTGTGCGTCATCATCTAACTAGTGGCACCATTCAGCTTGTCTTTAGTTCTTCCGCTGATCATACTGCTGATATCTTCACCAAAACTCATCCTCCAAGACGTCTTCAAGATTTGGTTTCCAAACTCAAGCTGGTATCCATTTTACTACCTTGAGTTTGAGGGGGGTTGTAAGTATATATTATGTAAATCATATATATATATATATATATTATATTATATTCTGTGTGATTGCATTCCTAATTTAGATTAGGAATATTCCCTGTATATGCTAGGTTAATTAGCTATAAATAGGACTCTTATTGCTCATTGTAAATTATCTCTTACACCTCAATACAATACATTGTATTCTCTCTCAATACTTTTTCAACGACCATGACGGTCCTGCTAAAAGACCAAGACCGGTCTTGCCCCTCTGTGACAGAATGATCTATTTCACTAAGCAATTTTTTCCAGTTTCACTGAATAGTGCTTTCACTGCATGTTAATTTCTTCCTTCCATTTACTATTTTACTTAAGTTATTAATGTAATTAATGAAATACTCCCCATTTGGATTCAATAAAAATACTTTTAAAAATCAATTCCTTATAAATAAAAAGTCAACTTTTCCTCCAAAGGCAAAATTACTGATTTTTGCACAGTGTATGATATTGGGGCATTATTTTTACTAGGTTCCTTTCCTTCTAAAAATTCTTAAAAATCATATTTGATATATGGGGATCTAGATGAACTATTCGCGGGACTTTTAAACTCTTGAATCGAAAATCTTATTTTTGACTATACTTAGCCGTTTTGGCCATTCTGGGTCAACGATGAACTTTTCTGGACTAAGTTATTTTAATTCGTAATAATCATATTTTTAATTAGCTCTAATACCTCTATACGAGAATAGGAATCCGCCACTCTAAATACCATTTGTAGAAATCAAATATAAATAATTTTGATACCATATTAAGGAAAAATAGAAAACGCTCCGATACTTTTATAAGAAAATATGTAAAGAGAGAACAAGTCATACGCCTGCTCTTTATATAAACGAGAAAAAGAATAAGCTACACATTTGCATAGTCGAGTTGGTAGAACTTAACATGCATGGTGTGTGATGGTGAGATTGGAAAAGTCAAGAGAGGATGTCTTGGTTGTGGTAACCTTAATTATCCCAGACCGCTTGAGATATTGCATGTTAATTAGGAAGGATTACGCCTAGGCCGCTTTAGATACAGTAAGCCAGTCAGAGTCTTGTGATAGCCTTAATTATTCCAGGCCGCTTCAGATATGGTAGATTAATTAAGAGGGCATAGCCTAGGCCGCTTTTGATACTGTAGGTTAGTCTGGTGGTAGCTTTAAATTATTCCAGGCCGCTTCAGATACGGTAGATTAATTAAAGTATTTCACATGTTATTATTGTAACCTTGAATGTCTAGATACACCCAGGCCGTCCTAAACACGGCAGGCGTATCGACAGACCTTCTAAACTAACGGCATTGTGCCGGATGGTTCTAGGTGAACCGAATGAGTCAAGAGATTGTGATCGAGATAAAAGAGTTAGTGAGATGAGATGGTTTCATTGTTCATGCACGGTCTTAAATATTCATTTCTTAACTATTACTAATTGATATTATGCGATGATTGGAATAATGGATTAACCGTACTCTAAGGTACTAAACATTTATAATAACTGTTAATGTACTTTTGTATACATTGCTTGTGTGTTCGTTATACTCACTCGACTTCCATTAGATGATGACTATATTTTGTCCTGGACATCCAAAATGTTCAGAAAATGGTTATGTAGGGCAATATGATCATGCTAGCTAGAGGAACCTGCATCGTTACTTTTATAATTTAATAAAGTTGTAATAAGAATATGGATAATGTTTTTAATTTGAATAAGGCAATTGTGCCTTAAGGATATTTTATTTAAGGACAATGTAAAATTATTTGAAGTTGTAATAGTATTTATATTATCTTCTCTGTTGCTTTATATACTCTGTTCTATGGTACATGTTAAGCTAAGTACAGGACAAGCGATCCATCACCTGTCATGACCTACGGGTCCAAAACGAAAATATTTTTTTTTCCTTATTTTGCTACGCTGGGGCGTGACACTGTTTCTCTATTTTCTCTGTTGGTCGTATATGTTTATCATATGTTTATATCTATATATGCACATGTTATGTTAAATGGAGGGAAAACTTAAAAGGCTCACATGTTTTGACACTAAAATGAGCTTTTTCGTCCTTTTTTCCACTCATTGTTACAAGTTGTCCTTAATTGAAACAATAATGAAATTATAGGGGCTCAAAATGTTGCAATCAGAAGTAGAGGGCCTGTAGTGAAATTTGGGTATAAGTACAGGGTACTAAAGTATTTTTAAACTTAGATTTTATGAGAAAAAATAATGGAGAAAAGAAAACAAGATAGAAACTAGTCCTTTTACTTTACAGATGGAATTAGTTTTTCAATCTATTATTTTTATTTTTATTTTTTTTATCTTTCTCCCATCTTTCCCTCACGAAATTCATGAATGATAGAAAGCCTAAGAAAATCGAATGGTTTACACACACCGAAGTGTCAGCCCGGACAGTGAGTGATGATGATCCAGGACATGGGACCCGTTTACGCCACTTCTGGGTTTGTGATTCAACAATAAGACAAATTAATTTTTGACCAAGCTAGCTTTTTAGCTAATTGCAGATTTATGCAATTAAATAAATTTTTCATTACGATTGAATATAATTTATAAAATAGTTTTTATTTTAGCGGTGTTTAGCAACAAATTTTAAATTTGACAAAAAATTGCTGTGATTTATCATGCATTTTTTTCTTCTTCTGTTTTATATTTGTTCCTTGTAAATTTGCCTTTTGTGAAATACAATTTTTATGCTTTGCTATATATAAAAAAAACAATAGTTATGAAATTTCATAATTCATTATGAAACTCTAAACATTAAGTAAAATTTGGTCTGAGATCCCTTAAAATTAAGTGTTAAAGTCAAAAACCCACACGATTTGACCATTTTTTATAAAGTCCCTACCTACTTTTTGAATTTTGTGAAAAGCCCATTGCTGGAACAGAAAAATAGCTAAAACAATATTATCTGTCAATTTAAACAACCATATCTCACTCATTTTTTTAGCCTTTTTGAGTGATATATATATATATATAATATTGATTTCATGTTTTTCTTCAAGATTTACACGATGGAGTTAAAAATTGTACAAAAGAAAGTAATTTGGAACCTCGTTTTTTATTTTATCTGTCAAAATAGATAATATTAGCTGTTTTGACAGTTAATATTAATATTATCTGCCAACTTTAAACCACCATAACTCACTCATTTTTTTAATACCCTTTTTGAGTGATTTGTTTTTGATTTCATGTCTTTCTTCGAAATCTACGCAATGGAGTTGAAAATTGTAAAAAAGAAAGTAATGTGGAACATCATTTTTTATTTTATTTTATCTGTTTTGACAAATAATATTAATACTATCTGTCAACTTTAAACCACCATAACTCATTCGTTTTTGTAGCATTTTTGAGTGATTTATTTTTTGATCTAATATATTTCTTCGAGATCTACGTAATGGAATTAAAAATTGTATAAAATAAAGTCTTTCTCAAATTAAGATTTTATATGTCTAATATATAATAATATCTGTTTATATTAACAACGACAACTTTCTCAATTCTTGGACTCTCTCTTTTTTTTTTTTTTTTTTGATTTCCTATATTTTTTCGAGATTTATGTACTTATGGTGTCAATTTGATGAAAGGAATATGTTTTTGTTATATTTATGCAAAAAAAAAAAAGCACAATTTTTCATATTTGTTTAGTTTGTAAAATTTTTTCCCGTTAGTATTTTATGGTCAATGTTGATCTCGGGTGATAGATATCATTTTGCTAATTCTAAAACATCAAATTTTACGAAAAATGATATTGTATAATAAAAGTTATAGCAATTTAAAACTGTTTAAGTATAAAAAAAAAGATCTAATGAGTTATAGAAAAGTAGTATGAATTTAGTTTGAAACAGTTTGATTTGAGGGACTATGGTGGAAGCCCTAAAAAATTAATACGAAATTGATTCAATTGCAAAAATACATAAAGTCAATCAAAAGTAGCATTTTTTGCAATTACTATGTGGCAGTAAAATCAGGTAAATAACTTTCAATAAAAATTCAACTGATCTTAGTGTATTAGACATAGCCCTACTATCATATCATTTAAAAGCACTTTTGGAATAAAAATTTGAAAAACATAACATTACTCTTCATTCAACCTACAAGGATAAAACTTCATCAATACTTTTACACAACTTTTTTTTACCAAAAAAAAAAAAAATATATATAAAAATTATGAGTGAAGCATTACTCAACATAAAATTAAATAACACAAAATAACACAAAATGAAAGTAATCTATACTACTATAGAAAGAGAGAAGCAAGGGTACCATGAAAATGAAGTCTATGACTCATAATTACAATTATACCATAAAATTTTATACTAACAAAATACAATAGTAGGGGTAAAATAAAGTAATTATTCAAAAAAAAAAACTGCTCAGAATTAAAAAAAAAAAAACTGCCTGCTCAAAATTTAAAAAAAATAAACTGCTGTAAAAAAAAATTACCCAAAAAGTGATTCAAAAAAGGAAAAAAAAAAATTCTTTAAAACAAAATTCAAAATTTGCACTCACAAATTGAGTGGCACCCACTAGTGTAGAGAAAAGGATTTGACTAGAGAGAAGAAAAGGTAAAGAAGGAATGAAGAAAAATTGAATCCGATTGAATCCAGTTTTGACGTCCGCAGGGGGGGACACTCAACTCTCTCCGTTCCGTCTCTCTCTACTCTCTCTCTCTCTACTATACAGCGAAGAACAGTAAACACACACACACACACACTCTCTCTCTCTCTCTCTCTCTCTCTCTCTCTCCTGGGGGACTCGTATGATATTGATAGATTGAGAATACTATGAACGAAGCTTAAACAGAAGGCAAACGAACCATAGACAATATTACTTACATATACATATATGTTTGTATTCAATGCAAAAGGATGAGAACAAGTTGAAGAAGAGTACCAGCAATTGATTAATCTTCAATAACCGTTCAGTTACAGTGTGTTGTTTGATCGCAATCTGCGGAATTGTACTCTGGTAAGTACTCACACTGTTTCATCTTAGTTTTCAGATTATTAATTCCAGTTCCTATAAAACCCTAGAGTTTTTTTTTTTTTTTTTTCTCTCTTTTGAGTTGTTGATCAGTAAATTTTCCTTTTTTTTGTTCGATTTAGGGCTTGATTGAGTGTTTCTCATTTGGGTTTGTTTCATTATTTAGCGTAAATTATCATTTCTTCATTGATACTCTTATATTTGCTTTGCTTTGCTTTGCTTTGTTTGGGGTTAAAAATATTGGAATTCTAGTTTGGAAGTGCAAGAGAGGTCAATTTTAATCACTTTGTTGTGGGTTTGAGTTGAGTTTACAAATTTTAGATTTGCTGCTTTTGATAGGAGGGTTTTGGGTCTCACTGTTGGGGGTTGCGGCATTGAAAGGTTTAGAAGCTGCATCACGTTAGTCCATCTATGTTTGGTTTGTCTATTTAGTGGCTTCCGTTGGATGGTTCTATATAAAGTTTAAAGCTAAAACTTATTCAGAAAGTCATTGGGAGGCCGTGCAAAGATTGTTCCTTTTGGATAGCTAAGGCAACTATAGGATGCACTTAACCAAAGCTTGGTGTTTTCTTTGGGTTTTGATCAATAATTGACTGGTGTCCGATAATAATCAACACCATATACTCAGTCATAGAGGTTTTCCATTTCTTTTGGTGCACAATAAGGACGGTAAAAGGTCTACCATTGGATGTAAAAGTAAAATGGCTGTTGCGTTGATAAGTTTGGCGTGTATTGCACGCTTTGTTGTGTAACTATAGTGTACTTAAATATCGTGGGGGTTGAGTAGTGCTTGGCCTGAACAAGCGCTGATAGATTGTACTACTGAAAATATGGGACCATCAGGGCCTCCAACTCCTATTGGTGGTGACCAGCCTATTCCATCTTCGCTACTACAATCAAATTCGGGTTTGTTGGGTGGTCAAGGGGGTTCAATGCCTTCACAGATCGCTTTCCCTTCTCTTGTGTCGCCACGTACACAGTTTAATAATGGGAACATACTTGGCAATGCGCCCAATGTTTACCATCAGTCTTTTGGAAATATGGGTCCAAATTCTGGAATTTCTGGACCCGGGAATGCTCAGCGGGGAGTTGTTGATAGTGGGGCCGAGTCTGATCCTCTTTCCACTGTTGGAAATGGAATGGGCTTTAACTCCTCTACCTCATCATTTGTACCGTCGAATATGGTAAACCCCGGTTTATCAGATAGAGGTCAGGGACTATTTTCTTCAAACCCATCTGCCAACCAGACATTGCCAGATCAGCAGCAGTACCAACAATTTGAACCTCATAACTTCCAACATAATCAGCAGCAATATCAATCAAATAGGGGTGGATCAGGCGGTGTGGGCCATGTCAAGTTGGAACCACAGGTGACAACTGATCAACAAGGACAGTCGCCACATCAGTTACAATTGTTGAGAGGCCTATCGCCCGTGAAAATGGAACCCCAACAGTTGCAGAATATAAGAGGCCTAGCGCCTGTGAAAATGGAACCCCAAAATTCGGAGCAGTCACTGTTTCTTCATCAGCAACAGCAACAGCAACAGCAACAGCAACAGCAACAGCAACAGCTACAGTTACAGCAACAGCAACAGCAACAGCAACAGCAGTTTCTCATGTCCAGACAGTCTCCTCAGGCACAGATGAATCTTTTGAATCATCAGAGGCTCTTGCAGCAGCAACAGCAGCAGCAACAAATTTTGAAGGCTATTTCTCAACAAAGATCTCCGTTGCAACCTCCGGTTCAACCTCAAAATATACCTTTGAGACCCCCTGTAAAGTCGGCATATGAACCTGGTATGTGTGCCCGTCGGCTCACACACTACATGTATCAGCAGCAACACAGACCTGAGGTAATTTTTCTCTGCCAAGAAGATTCTCTTGTTAAGGTATATATACCTATTTATAGTTGTGGGACTGCCAAAAGTTGTGATTATGCTTAATTTTGTTATATAGGACAACAGTATTGAGTTTTGGAGAAAGTTTGTTACTGAGTACTTTGCTCCCAATGCGAAGAAGAAATGGTGTGTATCTATGTATGGTAGTGGCCGCCAAACGACGGGAGTTTTCCCTCAGGTATCCTCTGAGAAATCTGGTTGTTTTACTTCTGCCAATGGTTATCACATAGTCAATGTATGCAGTAAGCCGAAATTTTTTATGGACCACCTATTAGTTTGTAAGTTCTTGCTTTTGTAGAATTCTTGTGCGGATATTCTGTTCATTTTTGTTTGACTGATTATTTCCTGCGTATCAATTTGTTAGATTTTTATAATCCCCATAATTCATATTTTTTTATTTTGCAGGATGTATGGCACTGTGAAATATGCAATCGGAAACCAGGCCGTGGATTTGGTATGTTTTGGTCGTTGGGTTTTCAGAAATGATTGTTCTGAAAATGTAAAAAAACCAAACCTTGGGTTCCACACTTGCATGTATCGTATTAGTTGTTTGCATTTGTTGCTTGTTTGTATTTTCCCATTTTGTTCACCGGCGACTCAGTCCTTGGCACAACACTTAAGTTTGTTCCTAAATCTGCTTTTGGGCATTCATGCAATGTTTTGTTTCTCAGTATCTTTAATCCTTTAACTATGTTTTCAGAGGCAACTGTTGAGGTTCTTCCCAGGCTTTTCAAAATCAAGTACGAAAGTGGTACTCTGGAGGAACTACTTTATGTTGATATGCCCAGGGAATACCAGAATTCGTCTGGTCAAATAGTCTTGGATTATGCAAAGGCCATACAGGAGAGTGTTTTTGAGCAACTTCGTGTTGTCCGTGATGGTCAACTACGGATAGTTTTCTCTGCAGACCTAAAGGTTACTAGTGGAATGTATTGCTTTTTTTTTTCCTTCATGACAGCTCTAAACATGTAGAGGCATTATCTACTTACCGATATCTGTCCCTTCTTTTATTCTTGGGTTAATTACAATTTACCCCCGGTGGTTAAGCTCATTTTCACTTTACCCCCTGTGGTTCAAAAGTGGACACTTATAACCCCCTTGTGGTTTTGGACTATCGTGAAACTACCAAGAATTCACTCAAAATAGCTCCATATGGGGATTAAATTTTAAAATTTGCCCCATAGGAGAATTTAAGTGTCAAAATTAACCTCACATAGGCAGTTAACCCCAAAATTAGCTCCCCAAAGGGGTTAAGTGTTAAAAATTAGCCCCACATAGATGGGTTAAATGGTAGCATTATCCCACATAGGGAATTAACCCCAAAATTAACGTCACAAAGGGGGTTAAGTGTTCATATTTTTGGCCAATTTTAGAATTTCCATCAGTTTTGAGGGAAATTTTAACTGTTTCACTTTAGCCTAAAACGACACGGGGTTAAGTGTCAACTTTTAAAGTACAAGGGGGGTAAAGTGAAAACGGGCCTAACCACATTAGGGTAAAATGTATTTAACACTTTATTCTTTTTTGGCTTAGATATGCTCTTGGGAATTTTGTGCTCGACGTCATGAAGAGCTGATCCCTCGAAGATTATTGATTCCCCAGGTTATTGAGTTAATTTCAGATCTGAACATAGAGCATACTGAATTACTGTGAATTTCCTGGGCATATATGCTTTTGACTGGAACCTTCATTGGATCAGATTTAAGGCTGTTGTTTGATTAACCAATTAAGCTCTGTTGTTAAAATTGTAAGATTCCCGATACGTATCGTATGATTCGATAGGATTTGAAGGTGTAACGATTCAATCAGCTAGTGTGTATTGCAATGCATTAGTAATCGTTGCCGTATCGTTAGAATCATAATGTATCGCATGTATCGAATCACAAATCACGATTCTCCGATTCTTTCTCGCAAGCAGATTTTCACTTTTTTGGGGCTTTCTTTCCTTAAATTGTGATCCAAGGCAGAAATACGAAGCCCATGAGACGGAAAGTGACTGCCAGACCAACAGTTGAAACATATATAATATGTATGTAACACAACGCATTCATATTATATAGCTTTACACAGGCATGCGCACCAAGTACAGGCTGCCGACTCGATCTTGGTTGGGTTTTTTACCCTTGTTTCCATTTTTCCAAAGAGAGGTTGTTCAAAACCCCCTTCCGTGACCACCAAAACAGAGCCTGGTTAAGCCAACTACCGACAACTCTCAACAACCCTTTTATGACTTTTTTCTATAATATATATACACACACTCCCAAGTCCTAACCTAATATAATATTGTTGAAACTTATGACATATCTAACATGTTTATAATATATACTATATAACATATAATTGAGAAGTGAGAACAGAGCATGCGAACTGCCGAAGCTTCCAAAAACCCCTTTTGTGACCTTTTTATTTATTTATTTTTATTTTTAAAAATTAAGGAAAAGGTGGTTCCAAGTTCCAACCCTTAGATGATACACTCTTGGGTTTATTATAATAAATAATAAAAAAAAAAAACACTTTTGTCTAGGGTGTTTTTTTTTTTTTTTGTTTTTATCAATTATATATATAGAAGTAAATTTGTTACCGAATCTTTTGATTCACGATTCGCAAATCACGATTCGATTCACTAGTCTCATTTCGATTCACGATACGAATCCCAATTCGACAACCATGCAATTAAGTACTTAGGAACTAAAATCTATCAGTACTTTTTTTCAAGTGCATTCAATCACGGAAAGCATGATTAACTTTCTTTTCAGAACAACATTAGAAAATGGTCTGAATGTTTATTCAAAGAGACTTCACTCTTCTCACTAACTCTGAAGAGTGAATAAATCTTTAATTGTATGAATAAGTTAACAAGTATATATACATTGTTGCAAATTCATATTATAAATTCTTCTTACTATTAGTTTAGTACTTGAATTTTCTAGTTTTATCCAACATTACCGTATAGTATGCTTAGGAGCTACTTTAGTCATATATAGAAGCCACGATCTATTTTATTTCCTCTCTTGCAATATTTTAAGAAGAGTTACTTTTCTCGTTTTGCTTAAAAAATTTGTTGTTTCATAAGATATAAATAGTTTACCTTTTGATAACTGTCACGTATCATCAAATTATTGATAAGTTACCTTGGGTAGCGGTAAGGCCAGTTGGTGTTGCTAAGGAGATTGCACTACACTTTCATTCCCCGCCACTCCCTGCCTGAGGTTTTCACTTACCAGTCTCTCACTGTAGGGGACTTTTAATTTGTTTACCTACTTAATATGTAAATTAACATCCTTGGTAAGAAAGATTTAAATCAAAATTTAAGCTGTGTGCAGCTTTTACGTTGCTGGTAGCTGATATACGTACGAAAATAGTTGGTCCTCTTCGTTATATATACATCTAGTAGATACAGATCTTGAGAGCTCATAGCATGAGCAAGGTTTGTATCTTTTTCTGATTTCTGGAGAGTTACCCTTGCACTTTCCTCCTCTTACCATTCGTAGTGATTCGAACGAGTTTTTAAGAATCATTTAGCTTGAATTTTGAATCTCTCATGGTATCAAATTATCGATGGAGCTCATCCGATCCGATTTTGGATTTGGTCTGGGCAATTATCGCCTGAATTCTTTTTTCTAGATGCACTGGTGATGTGAACCATCTTCATGTCTATTTATTTGGTTATTCTTGGTAGTTCATTGTCATGGGCTGTCCATGGCACCCGTAGTGTTTGATTCATGCTGGACAGAGTGCTCTTGGATGAATGAAAAAGTATGTGTCCACTTGATTTTTTGTTGTATGTAACAGAATCAGTCTATGATCCATATTTGACACTTTTTGACCATTCTCTGCAGGTTAGTCAACTTGGGCAGGCGGCTCAAAAATATCAGACTGCCACTCAGAATGCGTCATCCAGTGTATCGGTTCCAGAGTTGCAAAATAATTGTAATATGTAAGTCCCTCTTTTCTGATGTAAATTACATTATCCTTTACGTATTTCATTATTTTTTTGTTTTTGAATTGGAGTTTTGCGGTTTCCTCAATTCCTTTTTATGCTTTTTTTTATTTTTATTTTTTATTTTAATAAGAGTAGATGAAGTTTTTAGCTTATCATATCTTGCTCATAGTTATATGTATTTGATCTCTCTCCTCTCTCTCTTTGATCATTTGCATGCATGCCCTGCTAACATTTGTTCAGTGTTCAGACAACTCAATTTCTTTCAGGTATTGGTCTTACGATATGCATTATATAATTACGTTTTGCTGAGCATATGCATTTATCTAATTGATTGGTGTGCAAATAATAAAGTTGTTGATGAAGACATATCTTAAGCTCTGTTCCTCTGCTGAATGTTTTTTTTTCATTGGGCGTATGTCTTACATCATATTCTTGAAGGAGGATTGGGAACAAGTTAATAATTTTTCTCTCTGTGTTAAATTTGCGCTTCTCTGATCACCAATTTTCTAAAAGCTTCGGAGAAATGGGTATTATTGTATCTTCAGTCACCAGTTACACTTCAGTGATTTCATGTATGTATAATATCATTTTGCATTCTCTATAGGTTGATCCAATGAGGTACGAATCACAGTCACAACTAGATATTGCTATTAATCCTGAAAACAACCCTTTCCTTGCAGCGAGTGCACATCCTGTCATATACCTTTTCATTCGTTTTCATTTTGTCTAAGAAGTGGCATTCCACGAGAAATTTAGGATATAGTAGATGTCGATTTTCATTTCCTAGTTAATTGAGTTATTGACATATGCTTTAGTTGTGTACTACGTAAGATCTACTAGATTAATTTTTCCCCCCTTCAGATTTGTTGCATCAGCTCGTCATTTGGCAAAAGCGTTAGAAGTGCCATTGGTAAATGACCTAGGATATACAAAGAGATATGTTCGTTGCCTTCAGGTAAATTGCTCTTTATACTCTAGTTTCAAAGTTGGTCTGTTTCTGGGTTGGTGTTGGTCCTTCGCTATCTGAAGTTTAATGAAGTGGATGCCTTGTTCATTCTGAAACTGCTCACAAATTTTTATTTCTATTTTTTCTATTTTTTTTGGTGGGATATATTTCAAGATTGGTGATCCCAAACAGGAATTTTTACTTTTTCAAGCCTACACCTAAATTTTGAAGCAGATAACCCTTAGTCCAACTTATTTTCTGGGTGCATTGCAGATATCGGAAGTGGTCAATAGTATGAAAGATTTGATCAATTACAGCCGAGAAACTAGGACTGGACCTATGGGTAAGCCTTCCATTCAAAATTGATTTTTATCTGTTTTCTTTCCCTTTTTTTTATTATTTATTATTTATTATTTATTTTTTATGCTGCAAATTGTTGAAGGCAACATGTTGAGAGAGTAGATGGGAGAAGTGAATCTGCTGAAAATGTTTATTTTTTTTTAATTCCAGTGCACAGCCTGTCCAGGTTATATTTTTCTGATGCTGTAGACAATTAAGTGTTGCATATCTGGTGGATATTATGATGGTTGTTGGGACATATTTTGCATATTTGGTGGTTATTGTAAAGGTTGTTGGGTCAAATTTGAACTGCATAGATAATTGTCTTGACAGTTTTTGTAGCATTTGTAGTTGAGTACTCGTGATCGTAGTTGATTATTGTTCAAAATTTGCTACATGAATGCTGCATTTTTGTTGTTATTGATTCTTATATTCATGGGCTATGATTTGCCGCACATGAATATATTCAATTATAAAGATTGTAAAGATGAAAAGTATGATGCAAATATCTCTTTTGGTATATTCAACATAACATGAGAGAATACAATGAGCCTTTATATAGGCTTGGTCTAACCTAGACTGTTTACTCTTTAACCGATGTGGGACAACCACATATGTACATATACTATATTTACACATATACCTTTTAACACTCCCCCTCAAGCTGGAGCATACATATCATATGCACCTAGCTTGTTTCAAATATATTTCACACGTGTCCCACCCAATGTTCTAAAACTCGCTAGGCGCTAGTCGGGTGGCGAGGGGGGGCCTAGGCGGATTTTTTTTTAATTTTCTTTTTTTATATATGAATAAAATTAATAATATAGTAGATATATATATATATACCAATTATGTGGTGTTATTTAAAATAATTACTGATTTTGGGTTTAAATAATAAATATTTATAACAGCTATGTGGTGTTATTTGAAAATAAGTAAAGATTATTAGAAAATTTTAATATTTATAAAACTATAAAGATCTATTTGTAATTGACTTAAACCTTAAAGAGCCTTTAATATGGTTTTTTTGTTTTTGCTAGGCTTTTTAGTCCCCCATCTAGTTTTTGGGAATGATATGGACGACCGGCATCACTGATTTTTATTAATAAATATTATATATATGCATATTCCTATTACCTAATACAGCCAAGGGAAAAAAAACAGAGGACTGAGATACGAAGGAGAAAGGGGTAAAAAAGAAAAGGAACAGGGAGCGAGAGAAGATGAAGAAGAGAAGACGAAGAAGGAAGAAGACTGACAGAGTCGACAGTCGCACACTGAGTCGCACACACTCGGCACAGTCGAACACACACACACACAGAGTCACTGGAGGAGCCTGGAGAAAGAGGGAAGATGCAAAAAAAGAAAATCCACAATTTAAAACCCTTATTTCAAAATCAGTCTCAGAAAGAAACCCTAATTAAAAACCCCACCCCAGCTACGTACCTCTCCTTCTTCTTCTTCTTCTTCTTCTTCTCCTCCTCCTTTTTCTTCTTCTTATGTCTAGCCGCCTAGGACCGCCTAGCTGCCTAAGACCCGCCTAGTAAATTAGGCGATTTTACAAACGCCTGGGGGAAGCTCCAGGCGGTGGGGGGCCGCCTAGGCCGAGTTTTAGAACACGAGTCCCACCCAATGCTTTAGTAAACAAATCCGCTAACAGTAGATTTAACATGAACTGTATTAATCATTTTCTATAGGAGCTTTTCACGAACAAAGTGACAATCAACTTCAATGTGTTTCGTCCTCTTATGAAACACAGGATTAGAAGCAATATGAACCGCTACCTGGTTATCACAAATAGGTTCATAGGTTCGGACTGAGTGAACCCAAGTTCCTTCAACAAATGCTTCATCCATACTAACTCACAAGTAGTACGCGCCATAGCCCTTTATTCTGACTCAACACTAGATCTAGCAACAACGGTTTGTTTCTTGCTTTTCCAGGACACAAGATTTCCTCCACCAAGTACACAGTACCTTGTAGTAGACCTTCTATCACTAGGAGATCCGGCCCAATTTGCATCTGTGTAGCTCTCAACTCGAATGTGACCATGATCCTTATACAACAAACCACGGCCTGGGGCCCCCTTGAGGTACCTCAAGACTGGTATCACTGCATCCCGATGTGTAGTTCGAGGAGTGACTAATTACAGTAACTGTGAAGGCAACATCAGGTCTCGTGACCGTTAGGTAGTTAAGTTTCCCAACTAAGCGTCTGTACAACTGTACTGTCCTGGATCATCAAGTAGCTCACCCTGATCTGGCAATAATTTGGAATTGGGATCCATAGGAGTATCCAAATGTTTTGATCCCAACATTCCTGTCTCAGTTAGCAAATCAAGAACATATTTTCTCTGAGATAAGCAGATCCCTTCACTAGACCTGGCCACCTCATTGCCTAAGAAATACCTAAGCTACCCCAAGAGACTTTATTAATTTGCAAACCATACTAGAACCCCTCAGCAACAAACCCAGGTGGTTGCTCTATGTTAACCTCCTCAAGGAGGGTAGCATTTAGAAACGCGTTCTTAACATCCAACTGATAAAGGGGCCAGTGATAAGTAGTGGCTAGTGTGATGAAAAGGCGAACAGAAGCAATCTTGGCCACGGGAGAAAAAGTCTTTGAATAATCAAGTCCATAAACTTGAGTGTAGCCTTTGGCAACAAGGCGTGCCTTTAACCGATCCAGAGTGCCATCTGGATGAACCTTAACTGCATACACCCAACGGTAACCAACCACATATTTCCCTGGCAGGAGAGGGACCAAGTCCTAAGTATCAGTTTCCTTAAGGGCACACATCTCATCCTGCATAGCTTAGTTCCAACCTGAATGGGCAAGTGCCTCTGCAACATTCTTAGGAATAGATATGGTAGACACGGAAGCAACAAATGAAGAAAATGTAGGAGACAAATGATCATAAGACACAAAGTTTGAAAAAGTTAGAAATAGGATGAGAAGTAGTACAAGAACACTTACCCTTCCTGAGAGCAATGGGAAGATCTAAATTAGTCGGTTCTGGAGAAGAAGATGGCGGATCTGAGGACATGGTAGGCGGAGGCGGAGGCGGAGGCGGAGCAGCGGAGTCCAATAAAGTCTCTGGACATGGACGACGAGTATAAACTTGCAAATCAGGCTGAGACAAGCAGGTGGAAGCATCATGAGTAGGCGGTGTAGTAGTTGGGACAGGAGAGGCAGGAAGAGGAACATGAAGCATAAAATCCTGATCAGTAGCCGAGTGAGACTCTGAATAAAAGGGTTTAGACTCAAAGAATGTGACATCGGCAGAGACAAAGTACCGATGAAGGGAAGGGCTATAGCAACGGTACCCTTTCTGAGACCTAGAGTATCCCAAAAAATACCCCGAATGGTTCGTGGGTCTAATTTGTCAGTACTAGGAGCCAACTGATGAACGAATCAAACACACCCAAAAACACGAGGAACAACCGAGAAGGGTGACTCAACAGGGAACAATCAGAAGTGTGGTGTGCGGCCATTGAGAATAGAAGATGGCGTACCGGTAATCAAATAACAAGCAGAGAGGACATCATCCCCCCCAAAATTTTTTGGAACACGCATTTCAAATAACAGGGTGCGTGTGACTTCTAATAAGTGCCTGTTTTTCCTCTCGGCAACACCATTTTGTTGTGGTGTGTGTATACAAGAAGATTGATGAATCATGCCAGAATGTGTCATAAAAGTATTGAAAGAATAATATTCCTTTGCATTATTACTTCGAAGAACACGAATGGTCACACCAAATTGAGTTTTAATTTCAGCACAAAAAATAGAAAATAACTCGGAACAATTTTTCATTAAATGTAGCCAAGTTATTCTTGAATAATCATCCACAAAAGTAACAAAATACCAATACCCTTTTTGGGAGGTTATATGGTGAGGACTCCATACATCAGAATGCACTAATTGAAAAGGACTAGATGCTCTTTTATTGACCCGGGGAGCAAATTGAACACGGTGATGCTTCTCCAATTGACACGACTAACACTCTAAAGACTGTAAAGAACTTAAACTAGGAACTACGAGCTTCAAATTAGCCAATGAAGGGTGACCGAGGCGGCAGTGGATCTGATGAGGTGAAAAGGTATCAGACAGGCAGTGGGTGAAGGAGCAGGGACAGGATCACTATCAAAGTAATAGAGGCCATTGGACTCATGTCCGATGCCAATCGTCTTTCGAGTCGTCAAATCCTGAATAAGAACAGAATCAGGAGAAAAACAGACACAACAGTTAAGATACTTCGTCAACTGACCAACAGACATTAAATTAAAGGACGAACGAGGTATGCACAAAATAGAAGACAAGGATAAAGATGAAGAGGGTTGAGCCGTCCCGATTCCTTCAACTGGAGTCGAGGACCCATCCACTAAAGTGATTGGGGGAAGAGACGATGACAACTAGATAGATGTAAAAAGACTAGATATACCTGTCAAATGAATATTAGCGCCATAATCAATTACCCATGGGGAAGAACATGAAACAATGCAAGCAGTATGTGTACCTCCATGCTGAGCTAAGGAAGCAGATGAGGTGGATGCCTGGTGTGCTACTTGATACTGAATCAACTGAGAGTATTCCTCGCGAGGAACAGAAACGGTATCCATAGGAGCAGTACCAGGAGAGTACCTAGAATCAGAGAGGACAGCATTCGCAACCTTGGAGGGGGGGGGATGGAGCTGCCAGCATATGTCTCTGCTATGCCCATCTAGAAAACAATAAGTGCACTGGAGAGTCTGGCCTCTACCACGGCCAAGACGACCACCCCGAAATCCCCCTCCACGTATTCCACGGTTAGGACCACCACCCCTACCAAGAGTTGGTGGAGTCTTAAGTAATAAGGGCGGAGCGATCAACAAGCAAAGGGGAGGGAGGTGGGTCCCGATGGGTGCTCCGTAGAACACGCTGATATGTCTCGGCAAAAGTAGGAAGATTATCACTTGCAAGAATTTGAGACCTAATAGCCTCATATTCAGGTTTGAGACAGGCAAGAAACTTCATAACAAACATTTGTTCCCTCTGGTTCTGTTGATCTTGAACATTGGTGGAGGGGACATAACAGTATTCAACTCTTCATGTAACCGTTTCATAGCAGCAAAATAATCAGTAACCGACAAATCATTCTGCTCGAGCTTGAAATATTGAGAGGACAAATCATACATCCGTGTTAAGTTACTAGAGTAAAGAAGGTGGAGCTCTCCCAAAGTGCCTTAATAGAGCCCAAGTGATTGCATAAATCGGCAACATCCGGTTCTATGGAATTCTAGATAAGAGTCACAAGTTGAGCGTCCAGTTGTTTCCATGCCTTAGCGGGTTTTTCATCGGCGGTAGGTGGAGACTCAGTAAGATGGGCATCGTGGCCTAAGCACGTAAAGGACATGGTAATAGCATTGGATCATTGAAGGAAGTTGTTATCATTCAACTTGCGATTAGTAAGTTGGGTAGTGGTTTTGGAATCCATAGTTATTGAAAAATAATGAACAATAGCAGTGAACAGTGATTGTGAATAGTAAATGATGAACAGTGATCGTGAATAGTAGTTGATGAACAGTGATCGTGAATAGCAGTCGTGAACAGTGATCGTGAATAGCAGTCGTGAACAGTGATGAGGCTGATGCTAGTGGCTGCTAGGGTTAGGGTTTATGTTTAAAGAGGAAATAAAATCAAATCTTCAAACAAATTTGACAATACGAACTTCTTGATTCACGAAGAAAGCGGAAAAACAAAGATAATGAGCAATCCCAGAGGTAGGAGGCTCTGATACCATGTAAAGATGAAAAATATGATTTGAATCTCTTTTGGTATATTCAACATAACATGAGAAAATACAACGAGTCTTTATATAGGCTTGGTCTAACCTACACTGTTTACTCTATAACCGATGTGGGACAACCACATATATACATATACTATATTTACACATATACCCTTTAACATGACTATTGACTCCCCACAGACACTTGCCGTATTGAGACAACATGATCACTTGCCTTCCAATTTTTTTAATTTTATGATTAAAGAAGTCAAAATAAATAAATAAAAATAGAAATAGCAATTTTAAAAACAGAGAGAATATTTAACACGATAAACAAAAACAGTGTCTCAAATTAACCTACCAGTAAAAAAATTAACCTACCAGTAAAATTCTTGCAAACCGTTTTTGAGGTAAGTTAAAATATCAAATAACAAAGGGACTATACAAGCACATCATATTAAGTCTTCCTCAATCAAATCATCATCTTCATCCAATGTATCAGTTATTGGATTATGCCTTTAAAGCCCTAAAAAAATGGCAAGTCTGCAATTTCTCGGTAGTGACAAAAAACGACAGCCTCAGCTAAAAAGGCGTAAAAAGGCGAGCCTTTTACACTATAATCTATGCCCCGGGGAAAAAGCGAAAGGCTTATAGGACCGAAGTTAAAATTTTAGAGTCTTGAGGCGTTTTTGCCTCGCCTCGCCATGAGGCGAGCCTCAAGGAGCAAAAAGGCATGCCTTTAAAGCTCTGGTCAGTATTACTAACTCAATTTAAATTTATTCGTTTTTCTAATAGGCCAATGTTTGGGACACAAACGGTTCACAAAGAGATGCTCACAAAAGGATGTGGCATCCTATGTGGCAGTAGGATCCACCACACTTAACTCAAAACATGGGATGCCACATCCTTTTTGTGAGCATCTCTTTGTGACCCTTTTGTGTCCCTAGCATCACCCTTTCAAATATATATATACATATATAGTATATTTCTTTGTACTTGTTTTATATCTTCTTCTTGGTTTTTTTTTTTCCTCATTTTTTTTGTCATTAAGATTTCAATTCACGGTTCGATTTGGTTCATAATCTGATATAATGCTGTTGCTATTCACTCGAAGAATCCGACATATCATTTAGGGCCTTAGAATCCGACATATCATTTAGGGCCTTAAATGCTGCTTATATTAGTTTTGGTATCACAAGGGAAGATACAGAAGTATTTGTTGACACCCACTATCAAACTTTGGTGAATTTGGAAATTGGATGATGCCCAAACTGTCTTTCCTGGTAGTGCTACGCATAATAATTCGACAAAGCCTTGTATCCAAGAAATAGCATTGCTGAAAAGATGAATTTAGATATTGGGAAATCATGTGGTGCAGACCCAGAAAACGAAGAGGCTGAGGTGATGAAGCACGGACATGGGCATGCTGACATGGATATGTCACGGCAAACCCTTTAAAAATTGCACGTTGACACCGCGAAGTGTCATGTCCGTGTGTCGGACACCACACTTTACCTTCTTAGAAGTGGTCCGTGCTTCCTAGGGCGGAGGAGAGGGAAGAGATAGAGGGAGGAAGAAGAAGGGGGTGGGGGGGTGGGTTGGGTTGGGGGGAGGACTGAAGATAGAGAATCCACACACAAAAACTCAAAATCCGATTTTCAATACAGAGAAGAGCCCTAAGTAGGCAAAATACTTGAATATAAAATCGTGCAGTGACTTGTGCTGAAAATAAATAGGTTGCAAAAGTTAAGGAGATTCAAAATTTCCATATCTTGGCCTTGAATAATGTTTGATTTCCATCATTATGGTTAATTGAGAAGGTTCAATAAGAAGGAAGGGAGGGAAGAAGACTCCTCTCCCACCACCTCCACAAAGGAAAAAAGAAAAAAAAAACTCGAACCACAATAAAATACAAAAGGAAAGAAAAAGTCACATTCAATTCCTCTTATTCTTTCAGGTAGCTCTGGCCCTAGGTTCCTTGATTACCACACACATAAGCAAAGGGGTGACTGAGTCCATTTTGAACTCCCTTGTTTTCATTAGGTTTCATTGCTTCCTGGGGAATGTAAAGAGGAGTTCCATCTTGTGGTTTGGGTGAAATGCCACTCGAACCCAGAGCTAGCTGGTTCTCCTTGAAATGTGTTATTGGTTGGAACTTCCATAGAAATTCGATATCTTTATTTCCATCATCTAAAATCATTCATTTCTTTCCATTATTACGAAATGGTTAACTCTTTCTGTTTCTTTACAGAGAGTTTGGCCAAATTTCCTCGGAGGACAGGCTCAGCATCTGGATTTCATGGTCAGCCCCAGCAATCCGAGGAACAGCCTCCGCCACAGCAGCCTCAACAAACTGGCGCCCACAATTCGAACAATGAAAGTGCTGTTCATGCGACTGCAATGCAACTTGCTTCTAGCAACGGTATGCAAAGTGTAAATAACTCCTTGAAGTCAGGGTCTACCACTGCCTCCACAAGCACCATAGTTGGGCTTCTTCATCAGAACTCGATGAACTCTCGACATCAAAACCCTATGAACAACGGAAGTAATAGTTCTTATAATGGAAGTGGGGTCCAGAATCCCTCCCCGGGTTCCTCAAACACGATACCAAATTCTCAACCTTACCCTTCTCCTTTCCAATCACCGACACCTTCCTCGTCTAACAATCTTCCACAATCTTCTCATGGTGGCCTAACATCAGCGGCTCATATGGGTTCTGCAAATTCACCTAATGTCTCCTCACAACAGCAAACTATGTGCGGTGATACTGACCTGAATGATTCGCAGAGCTCTGTTCAGAAAATCATACAGGAAATGATGATGTCTTCCCAAATCATTGGCGGGGGTAGTATGGTAAATGTTGGTTCGTTGGGTAATGATGTAAAAAATGTCAATGGAAATTTGCCACTGAGCAATAACTCGGGGTTTAGCGGAATGAGGGCTTCGGTGGGTAATAACTCGATGACGATGAATGGAAGGATCGGAATGGCTTCAATGTCTCGGGATCCCAATATGAATCATCAGCAGCAGGAATTGGGGAATCAGCTACTTAGTGGTTTTGGATCAGTTAATGGGTTTAGTAATCTTCCCTTTGACTGGAAATCATCTCCTTAAGTGTTGTTTGGTTGATATAATTGGTGTTCTGGTGGTTGAGCATAATTGCTTGTGTGCCACGAGAAATTTACGGAAATGCCTTGGGGCCGCCCTTGAGATTGAAGACACGGATGAATCAGTTTCCGGGCTGGCTTCACGATTTCTACTAATTTTTCATAGAAATTTTTATCATATCCTAAGTTGCTTCATTTTCTTCTAACTTGGTTTTTTTTGACCTGATTTTACAATTCAATACAGCTGCTCATCCCCTCTAACAGCTTCGGAATGGGATTCCAACCAGTATTTTTGCCTGATGGAGGTCTCTTGAGAACTACTTCCTGTTGTACCCTTTTCACTGAGCAATTTGTAAACTAGAGTATCCTCGAGCCTCTCTCTCTCTCTCTCTCTCTCTCCATGTGAGTGTATATATTTCTTGGTTGGTTTGAAGAGAAATTTTAATGTAGAAGCTTCAATAGCTGCTAGAGTTGATATTCAGTGATTTATAATCTTCTTGTTCCCTTATTTTAAGTTTTGATTGTTATGGTCTGAATAAGTGCAGTAGATCCAGAAGCCTCTTCGAGTGTAGTTAACTTTGAATGTTTGCAATTGAAGTATTGCAAATTCCAGTAGCCTCTTTGTGTGTGTGTGTGTGTGTGTGTGTGTGTGTGTGTGGTTCATAATAAAATAGATGGGGAGGACAAAACTAGAAATCAGCCAACTATCTGTGGATATGGGACCTTGATGTTTTTACCTTTTTTTTTTTTGGTTAATGGTTAAAAAAACAAGAGTCGCCACGTAATTTGAGAAAAATTACGAAACCATTTTAAGAGCAAATTGATCTTTTGAAAACCAGGAGATTGTGGAATGAGATGGAAAGAAGCTCGGTGGATTCAAACATCCTCTTTCATCCTATCTTGTGATATGCCTTTACTTAATATCAATTTTAATCGAATTATTAATCTAGGCATGCCCTCAACTAATACACACACACACATATATATATATATATACACACACACATTCTAAAAGCGTGTTGAAAGGGATGTAAGATTGCCAACGATAAAAGATATACAAAATTACATAATTCAAATAGTAAGGAAAATGATATGCAAATAGAGAATAAGTTCGGGATCCAGCTGCGAAATAGAAACGTACAATGTATACGAAAAATAGAAAATTTAGAAAAAGAGTCTAATTCACATATTACACATTAAGTAAGACCTAATCTAAGGTGTTGCGCACGGAATCGAAAATCAATAAAATCAAAAAAATGAAATAAACGAGTGAATAGTCAAGAAACCGTACCTCAATAGCGCTACAAAACAACGGTTAATCTACATGCTGCGAATACAACATTATACCAAAATTTAACCCAAATCTAACAAAAGATGGGGAAGTTGATGAAATTATGAATTCTTTCTAATTTGTTGAAATCACAACATTCCTATAGATATACAAGTCTCACTAGGAGCTAATGTAATGTCCATATAAAAATGATACGACTTTAACTTAATTAAAAGGAATCCATGACCAAGTTCAACCAATCACAAATTATATCAATGATCTACAAGCTAATATCCTAAGATACAAATATCACTATCACTCATGATGATTATGAATGCATGAACATATACAATACGTGAATTATTCCTTGATTTGGATCTTTTAGCCTATGGATTTAAGCTTAATTACCTTTCTTCAAAGCATGATTTAAGTCTTAAGGCATAGAACAATCATTTGGATCATCATTAGCAAGATTTATCAAATCTGTCACAGAATTCAAGAATTACAAAGAAGAAACCAAATATTAAAAAAAATAGGAAAGTCATGATTCCCATGCGTTGATCTTGGTGATTTTTGGACATGATGTGCTTCTGTGAGTCTAGTTTCTAACCCAAAAAGAAAATCAAAGATCAAACAGTCTAATTTCTGGGGATTGGACCAAGACTAGACATCACTTAGGATTTATCAACCCTCTGTCCAGAGATTTTAGATGATTTATTAAAAATAGTAAACTAATCTTAAACCTTTCAAGCTTTTTGGAGAATCATATTTATCCATTAAACTTCCTAAAATAATTTATTTGAAACTTAAAACATTTGATTAAGACTCTGATCCAAACAATTTAAAACAAGTTCATTGTTCTCGAATTCTTGACAGAGAGTGGTGGGTTTAGAAAAACCATGATCAAACCATGTTAATCCCACAATTTGATAAAAAAAAAAAAAAATTGTACTGGTAAACATAGGTGTTATGAACACATTCCTATTGGTCTCATCCAAATCCAACAGATCATGATTTAATTAAAAATCTTTGATCACATATTGTCAATGGATCTACACCATTGTCACCTATTTATTGAATCTAATTTGATCCAAAATTCTAGAGAGAATTTGGACCATACAAGGATTGTGACCACTAATATAATTCTCAAGTCCATCCAACGAGGTTCATAAACTTAACCTTAATGAGGCTTTAATGAAGTTTTTCAATGATGTACCCAAACTCATGAATACACCTTGAATACTTAGGACTATTTGCACTTAACTTCCAAACCATGAAAATTGGCTTGTTCAAAGCTCAATCACTCTCTCAAATTGATGATCCTTGAGGGATTAAGACTTAACTTATTCATTCCTCTCAAATTAATGGTCCTTGGAGATTGACGATCCTTGAGATAAGCTTCATGAAACTTCAATTTAATGGACCAAGTCATAAATATGGACTTAGACACATTAATTGCACACAAACATAACCAAAATTAATCTCCATTCTCATGTAAATCTTAATTTTACAGAAAATTGAAAGATTAAACTCAAGGAATCCCAATGAGATATGGAAGATCTCATGAGTTTTCAAAAGAAGAGCATAAAATAAGAGAGATGATACCTAAACCCAATTGATGATCGAAGTCTTATTTCTTATATAAAACTTGTTTTACTTCAAACCTAAGGCTAGTAGATCCAAATCAACAAAAATGAATGGAAATTCAATCACAATTCAAGTGGTTTGTGATGAAATGAGGTTCGAAGAGGCTTTTTGAAATTGTGTCAATGATCCTAAGGAATTCTATGAATTGTGATTGAATTTAGGCTAAAGATACACTAAGATTAGAGAATTACCACCAAATATCCTCAGATTTCTCTTAATTTAATGGAGATCTTCAAGGGTCTTCAAGTCTTCTTCATTGGCTTCTCTTCAATTCTCTCTTGATTCTCTTTCAATTCTCTAAATGGTATCCCAATTGTCTAACCCCTTGTAATGGAGATATACAACATCTCCTTATATAGATCAAACTTGAGGGGTTATTTCAGTAAATTCAGGGTGAAAACCCATGTGCCATGGCATTTTTGGTGGTTCAATACATATTTTTTAAAAACAGACTGTTAAAGCGAGCGACACTCAGTGAGTTGTTCGCAGTACTCACTGAGTGCCGGTTCGACACTCACGGTTACGGACTATCGGCGCAGCACTCGGCGAGTGCCGTCGGATTCGCCGTGTGCCGCCTTATTCTTCTTTATATATATATATATTCTTTTTCTTTTCTCATTTTCTTTTCTTTCAAATCAACTTTCCCTTTTTTTTTTCTGTTCCGATTTTCTTTAAACAAAATTTATTTCCTTTCCTCTTCTTCTTCTTCTTCTTTTTTTTTTTTTGAAATTCTTTTCTTGAAATACGTTAAGACAAAATCCATTTTTTTTATTATATTTTCAAACTGTTTTTTTTTTCAATTCGTATTCTACACCCGAAATTTCCTGTACGCCCGGTCTTTACCTTCTTTCCTTTCAAATTTTGTAACTTTTGAGGTCAAGGAGCTTTCCGAAGAACTTGAATTACCTTGAAAAACTTCAAATTCGTCTGTCATACCCGTCCCGGGAATTACTTTCATGTTAAATGCATAAGTGAATTTTGTGAATTATCAATGTTAATTGATAATTGTGAATGAGGTTCACTAGAGGTCTACGGAAGATGTCAAGTGAGGACACGGTAATCCAACAATTAATAAGGCATTCGTATGATTTAAATGACATTTATGCGATTAAATGTTATTTGAGATATCTGGTATTTTATGAATAGTAACTTTACCTGTGTAGAGTAAATTTCTAGTAGTTTTGATCTCACGTTAGATCATTTCGAATACTGTGGTGAGAATGTGAGCGATACGTTGCATAAAAGGTAAGTTATCTCGAGTTTCCACAGAATTTAGTTTTCGGACGTAAATTAGGGACACAAACGGAACTTAGTCGAAAACTTTTATAATTTATAGCTTTCACTCATGAAGTAATAAAATGGACGTGTGCGACATTTCAGGAGATAATTAGAAATTTTAAGAACTCGCGGGGAGGTAAACGTAATTCCCGTAAGTCGTGTTATATATAGAAAGTGTGGAGATATTTTCATTATCTTAAAACCTTATTTGGAAATCAAGAGAGGAAAGGGGGGGCTTTTATTGCTTCGAGCTTCAAGACACAAATTGACGAACTTTCGATCGTCAACTTTTTTCCAAATTTCATATTCAGACTCCTTGAGGTATTAACTATGTTTTGATATCTATTAGGCCTCGTTTGGCTAACTTTTTTTCGAAAAGCTAATTCTAAAAATTTGGAAAATACATACAAATACTTGTAGGAATCACTTGAAATCGGAGATCCGACGATTAATTGGTCTCCTAGTACTTCCCCTGAAGTTATAGAGCTATAGCTTAAGGTATGAATTCCGAACCTATGTAATATAGACAATTTTGGATGTTTTGAATGTTGTGTATGAAATTGTGATCTGGGCAAATCTATGTGTTAAATTAGGTCTATTAATTTTAGCGAGTACGTACAAAAAAGCATGGTGATATGATTATGTGGGTCAAAGGAGAGTTTGGAATAATTTCATGCGGGGGTATGCCTCTCGGTGTTTGGGAGTTATAGTAGTGATGACTACTTGCTTGGTGTGGGAAGTGGCCAGCCAGAGCAGTTGGATGCAATGGTTGAGTGACCTTTGGCTAGCCATTGGCATTGCGGTTTAAGATTTAAGACTTGCTGATATACCGGATGAATGCGTATCTCTCTCCCCAGAGATTAAATTATGTGATTTAGATGTTTAAAACATGAATTGCCCATATGCATTTGTTTAGAATTATACACTCATCATATAGCTGAGTAGTGGAGATTTCATCCATTGCAGGTGAAAAGAAAAAGGGAAAGAAGAAGCATGAAGAGTGAGGCCGAGACGACGATGGGGGAACACTTTTGTTTATATTTTTGTTCCCTTTCCAAACTTGTAATTAGGATTTGGGAAGTTGTAATATGTGGTAATAGAACCTTGGGATAGTTTCGTAGTACTATAACTTGTGATCAAACTCCTGTGGTTATGTTTCAGTACATTGCAATATAGTTGTGAATGTGTTGGTTTTGGTTTGAAGAGCCATAGGTTGCAAAATTGCATAAATTGGTACGCTAATAGGATTCAGTCGACTAGTTTATGGTACAGTCGACTGGACCACTGTGTTGATTTAGCTATTGTTCTATATCGGAAAAACAGTCGACTGGTCCCTCGATGCAGTCGACTGGAGTATTGGGTGAAATGTTGATTCTGATTCTGCAGAAGAAACAGTCGACTGACTGGTGTTAGTCGACTGGGTCCCCGACACAGTCGACTGAGTTGGAGTATGAAATTTTGGGTCTCTGTATTTTACATTTCTAGTCGATAGGACCCCCGATCAGTTGACTGAATTGCTGTGTTCAATTAAGATGTTTCCTCTAAGTGTTTCAAATGTGAAAACCTTTTTACCACTCGAAAATTGGAACTTTCATTTATTTTTTTTCCGCTGCTATTTTGACTTTAATGGAATTGGATGAGCCTTGGTGGCGTGCCACATGTCCTATTTTCGTGTGTAGTAGGATGGGTCGTGACATTTATTGGTGTCAAAGTTATAGGTAACAAAACTTTGGGAACGTTCGACGACGAGTGGAGTGTTGAGTGAATTTACACATGTTCTAAAATGCATTCATACATTGTAGAGATGTTTGATGTATATGTATGATGTTGTACATACACGCTTATATTATTGTCATACATGCATAGTACTTATGCATTAAGATTGACAGGTTTGTAATCATGAGTGATAATGACCAAGATCTATTGCCACATACTCGTCGAATGAATCAAATGATAGAAATTATTGGAAATATAGGAGATATGATACGGAATATAGCGGAGCGATTGCCTCCAACACCTTCATTTGAACCAGCACCGATAGCTGTGGTGCCAGTACCTGAGAATAGGGGTGTAAGATCCGTGTTTGAACAATTTATAAGGAAAAAGTCGATAGAGTTCCATGGGACTTCTGACACAACGCTAGCAGAGCATTGGATTATGGATATAGAGAAAATCTTTCGATCTATTCTGATGACTGATAGGGAGAAGATTGAGAACGCTAGTGATATACTCAGGGTGAGGCCCAAAATTGGTGGGTGAACATCCTAGATTAGGGAGCACTGATAACTTGGGAGGGATTCAAAGCGGAGTTTAATTGCCGATTCTTTCTGAGGGCTGTTCTTAATGCGAAGAAGAAAGAACTAGATAATCTTCGACAAGGGGGAACGACTATCACTGAATACACTTCGAGGTATAATGCTTTGTTGAGATTTGGAAAGGGGTCTTGACAGAGGAAGACAGGGCAAGGAAGTACAAGGATGGGTCGAGAGAGAACATTCGCCTGAGGGTCAAGATCTATATACATATCAACAGTTGCTGCAGTACAACAAATGACACTCGTAGTCGAAAGTGGAATGGAGAGATCGAGGCAAAATCAGCAAGGTCAACAAGGGAAGAGGAACCCCGAGGGTACTGACCGGAGCTATGGTAGTCTTTCAAGAGGCTGTTTGCAAGGGACTCTAATTCTAGTTTCAGCGGGTTCAGAAAATCGATAAGTAATATATTGTTGTGTCCACTTTGCAACCGTCCATACACTGGACGATGTTTTATGACAAACTTCCAGATAAAAACCAAAGGGATGAAGAGTGTAAGAGCTACACCTGATATGAGGGACAAATGTTACGACTGTGGGATGTTTGGACATCAGTCCAAGGAATGCCCGCAGAAGCTTCTACAACAAGGAGCTAGTTCTATGGCTTTTAATGGTTCGAAGCCGAGACGGACTAACAATGGGGGACAGAGAACAAATCAACGTCAGGGAAGGTTATTTCAGATGAACCCAGGAGATATGGCTGCTTCGGAGATAGTGGTCTTAGGTATGATGCTTATATGTTCATATCTAACACGCATACTTGTTAACTCAGGGTCTACGCATTCATTTGTATCGTATGATTTTGTTGAACATCTGAATGTTAGATCGGCACCGTTAGGATAAAATTATCTATTGTTGTACCCCTTAGTAAACCAAAAGTGACGACTACGATGTACAAGGATTCTGAGATCAAACTAGGTGAGAAGTTGATGATTGTAGATTTTATACCGATTGTGATGAACCACTTTGACGTGATACAAGGGATGGATTAGTTAGCCCGTAACCAAGTCACGATAGATTGTAAATGGAAGAAAGTTAATTTTCGATCACCAGTACATGAAAGCTTTTGTTTTCAAGGGAGTGGGGTTACACCGTCACCGTATTTGATTTCAGCTATCCGAGAGGGTAGATTGTTGAGGAAAGGATGTCAGGGATATTTATGTTCGGTAATTGATACTTTGGTAACCGAATTAAAAGTAGAAGATATTCCAATAGTACGGGAATACCCAGATGTGTTTCCCAACGACCTACCAGATGTTCTTATTGAGAGGGTGATTGAGTTCACCATTGAGATAATGCCAGACTTAAGACCCGTATCCAAAGCACCATATAGAATGACACCCGTAGAATTGAAAGAATTGAAAATCCAACTATAAGAGTTACTTAAGAAAGGGTTTATCCGACCTAGCATATCACCGTGGGGAGCTCCGGTGTTGTTTGTAAAGAAGAAAGATGGCTCAATGCGTATATGTGTTGACTATAGGGAACTGAACAAGTTGACAATCAAGAACAAGTATCCATTGCCTAGAATTGACGACCTATTTGACCAACTTCATGGAGCACAAGTGTTTTTGAGATCGGGTTATCATCAGTTGAAAGTAAAAGCGGAAGATGTAGAGAAGACAGCTTTCAGGACGTGCTACGGACACTATGAGTTCCTAGTCATGCCATTTGGAGTTACAAATGCACCAGCTGCATTCATGGATCTTATGAATTGAGTCTTCAAGGACTACTTAGATGTTTTTGTGATCGTGTTCATTGACGATATTCTGATCTACTCACCGAGTGAGATGGAGCACGAGAACCATTTGAGACTTATATTTCAGAGATTGTGAGGGAAGCAATTATTCAGAAAATTCAAGAAGTGTGACTTTTGGTTTCCTAGCATTACCTTTCTTGGCCACGTGATTGATAAGAATGACGCTTTAGTTTCTCACAAAGTAGAGGCTGTATCTAATTGGCAGAGGCTGACATCCGTATCCGAGATCCGAAGTTTCTTAGGATTAGTGGGATATTACCGCCGTTTTATTGAGAATTTCTCTAAGATTTCATTACCAATGACCAAGTTGATGAGAAAGGGTGTTACTTCTGAATGGAGTCAAGAGTGTGAAGACAGTTTTCAAGAGTTGAAGTCATAGTTGACGAGAGCACCTATATTGACGATACCATTCGAAACCGAAGGGTTTATGATTTATAATGATGCTTCACATCAAGGCTTAGGATGTGTACTTATGTAAGGTGGCAAGGTGATTGCCTATGCATCTAGATAGTTGAAGACACATGAGATAAACTATTTGACTCACGATCTTGAATTGGTCACAGTAACCCATGCTTTGATAATTTGGAGACATTACTTATATGGGGAGAATGTAAGATCTTTACGGACCACAAGAGTTTGAAGTACCTATTTATGCAAAGAGATTTGAATATGGGATAGAGAAGATGGTTTGAGTTGATGAAGGATTACTATCTTTCGATAGAGTATCATTCGGGGAAGGCTAATGTAGTAGCCGATGCGTTAAGCCAGAATATGGCAAGGAACTTAGCCGACGAGCTAACCAAGCAAAAGGAATTATCAAAGAAATAGAACGTTTGAAATTAGATGTGATTCCATAGACGAATGGTGGCTTGATGATGGCAATCATACCTCACCCAGATATCATAGATGAGATCAAGGTGGAATAGTTTAATGACTGCTATTTATGTAAAGTGAGAGATGAGATACCTTTGGGAAAACGACCGGGGTTTACTATGGAACAAGGAGTATTAGTGCTTTGGAATTGATAAGCGGGGGTATTTGTAGAATACACCCACGCTATAATACGAAAATGTAACAATTTAGTTTATAATTCCCCAGTTTATCTACATATTGTGTTACAATGCCAGTTTATGTACAATGAGATGAATCTATGATGAGTTTAGTTGTATTAGTTGTTATTTTATGCAGATATGCTGCATTGATGTGTGCAGTGATAATTTACAGGAAACGGGTAAAGCACAAATGCAAACAAGACATTTCAAAGCTGAAATATGGAGTTCGAGTGATCGAAGAGCTTTTGAGCGATTGAAGTCTACAGCGATCGACGTATTCTCAAGTGCTTGAAGATTGAAATGTTCAATCGATCGAATCCATGTCGATCGATCGAACGTGACTTTATAGAATAATATGGGTACGCAGCAGAGACGTATCATTGTTAACCCTAGCTAGGATTTATCTATAAATAGGAGTTGTAAAGACGTCCAGAAGGACTCCCACTTTTGTTTTTCACAATTTTAGATAGATAGATAGAGAGAGAGAGAGAGAGAGAGAGAGAGAGAGAGAGTTTCCTTGATTTTGTAGGGTTGAATGCTTGAATAATCAAGACAAGTTGATTTCTAGTGAAGTTTAATACAAGTTTTGATTTCCAGGTTTCATACTATAGTTTTATTTATATTCTGCAACTAGTTCTAGTAGTGATAATCTATTCCAAACGTAGGTTTTGCATACTAGTACGTAGTGATAAACTGTAGTTTGCATAGCTTTCATATTTAAAATGCAACCAAATGCAGCCTTAAACATTTTCAACAATAAAAACCAACTTTTTGCATCTAAAATAATGTCTGAGTTGTTCCATAGTTGGGAGATCACGATGAAACAGTGATCTCCAGCCTCTGCCATGCACTATAGAGAAACGCCACGTTCAAGCGATCGAAGTCAGTTTGATCGATCGAACATTGGACACAGTCAAGCGATCGAAGACATTTTGATCGATTGAAAGATGATGTAGTTAGATCGATCGAGAGAGCTTTGATCGATCGAACATGTAGAATCTTGAGATGATCCTCTTTAGTATTCCATGACATTCGATTTGTTGTCAAATTGTCCAGATAAGCTCACTTTGTCAAAACAGATTCTAAACTTTAAGCCTTGAGGCCTTTTTTTTCAATGACTTTTGCAAACCACCTTTAATGGTAACACCATTGAGGGTGCGAGACTAAACCATTGTTTTAAACTGTCTTCCAAGTATTTCAAATCAATTGTGATGATGTAGTCCCGGTCATGAAAGGACTATTGAATCTTTATCCTAAGAAAAATACAGAATACTGTGGAGGGATGTACTCCATAGAATGTTAATGAATGTGCATGGTAGAAGGTTAGGTCATTGTGGATTCGTGTGATCCCAACGCTTTTATTTTATAAGTTAAAACTTTTAAGATTTTCTTTAGTTGATTAGTTCATTGCTAGTTTAATTTAGCTGCTTTGTTTTCAGTAGTTATTAGTTCGTGGAACTTATGTTCTATAATTCATTCAAGTTTTTGATTTTTAATTTCCCTTTTGATATTAATCTAAGTTAATACTTTTTCACCTTCTCTATGGGATCGACCTAGTCTTACCAGAATACTACTTGCATGATCACCTACACTTGGGTGTTGCACAAGAGCACACATTTTATTTTCGTGACAAGTTTCTGGCGCCGTTGCTAGGTAAGGCGACTTGATATTGCTTAGATTTCCTCAGTCTTTCTTTATCTATTTCTAGTTTTCTTTTTCTTTTTAAGTTTTTTAGATTAAAATCATCTTAGTTGTTCCCCTTTCATGTCCGATAATTCCATCAAGAGTATTTTTCAGAAGTCCACTCTATTCATATAATTCCTCTAGGTTTATCAATCCCGTTGTCACTCTTACAAATGCTATGGCTGACGACACAAGCGAACATGGTGAGAATAGGGTTGTACCCATTGATGATTCATTACGTCCTTGCACGAACTCATGCAACCTGAACATGCACCCATACCTTCTTGCATTCTCATTCCACCACACGCAGGTGAATTCCAATTTCGCAATGGAATGATTCAACTCCTTCTAACCTTTCACGGGATGGAAAGCGAGAAGGCCTATCTACATGTTAAGGATTTCGAGGATGTTTGTAAAACATTCTCCCAAAAATGTCGTATAGATGTAACATGCTTAATGCTATTTTCCTTTACTCTACAGGATAAAACGAAAGCATGGTTACTCACCCTTAAACCAAATTCCATATTCACGTGTCATGCAATGAATACTGCTTTCTTAAAGAAAATTTTCATACCTCGCATGACCACTGAACTGAGTGCCAAATAAATTCATACAAACAAAGAAACAATGAAAACCTTCACTCATACATGGGAAAGATTTAAAGACTTACTTCTCTTGTGCCCACATCACGGGAAGGACTTAATAGAGAAACTAAAAAACTAGTAGAAACCATGAATGCAGGCGAGTTTCTGAGTAAAAATACTGAAAAGGACGAGGCACACTTCGAGTGGTTAGCCGAACATTCCCACGAATGGACCAACTAAGAAGATGTCTCAAGAACTCAAACACAAAGGAGAGAGAGGATAAGAGTATCTATCAATTACAAACTGAGGATGCTTTAATGACAAAATACTAGGAGCTAGCTAGGAAAGTCGAGGAGTTAGGAATGAAAGGAGAGAGTTCTAGGTAGGTTTTACCTGAAGAACCATGCGGCACATGTAATATGCTGGGACACACAACCCAATACTGTCCTAATGTGCCGTATTTCCAAGAACAAAACCCCATGGAGATGAATGCCATGCAAGGGTACAGAGGGGCGGGGGATTCCTAAAATAATACCAATAATAATTTTCAAGCTAATAATAATAACAGATGGAATCACCCCGATTTTGATTGGAAGAATGATGCTGGGACCCAGAATCAATATCAATAACAGCCTTACAATAATAATCAATTCCAAGGGCAACACAATAGGTCGTCCCAACAATTCAAACAAAACAGATTTAATAATCAAAATCAAACTCAACCCTCAAATGTCTATGTACCACCCCATAAAAAGGTACAAGAAGAAGACCCACTCTCCAACGCAACTGTTACACAACAACTATTACAAATGATGAGTAGAATGTCTCCAAGTTTGGAGAGAATGGAAGCTAGACAAGAGGGGACTGGTAGAATGTTTCCTGCTCAACCACTTCCAAATCCGAAAGGGCATAATAATGACCCTAATAATCAAGAACACGCTAAAGCAGTAACTACCCTTAGTTGGAAAGATAAGTGGGTAGGACATGACTCGTTCCACCATTAAAGAAGTAGAAGAGGAATTGGTGAATGAGGAGGTGAAGGGGCCTTCTACCGAAAACGAAACTTTAAAACCAATTGAAGAAGATCCAAAATAAGTGGAGGAAATAAAAGAAAGGCGTGGAAAGGAACCCGTTACTGAAGAAGTTCCAAAATGCCCTGCACCTTATCCACAAAGACTAAAAAAGCCTAAAAATGAGACTAAAAATCAGGAGTTTTTAGAATTGTTCAAATAGGTTAAAATAAACCTACCACTCCTTGATGCAATCAAGCAAATACCGTCCTATGCTAAGTTCTTAAAGGACTTATGCACAGTTAAGAGGTGGAAAAGCGTGAAGAAGCATACCTATGTTGCTTGCCAAACAAGCGCAATACTTTAAAATGAAACTGCCTCCAAAGCTAAAGGACCAGGTAACTCCTACAGTCTCATGTCGGATTGGAAATCAAAGAATAGAGAATGCACTCCTCGATCTAGGAGCGAGTGTTAACTTACTGCCATATTTTGTATATAAACAATTAGGGTTAGGTGAACTCATAACAACCCGAGTTGCTCTCCAATTGGTAGACAGATCGGTGAAATACCCAAGAGGGGTATTAGAAGACGTCCTAGTACAGATAGACTCATTCATTTTCCCGGTAGACTTTGTGATTTTAGACACGGAGCCCGTTGCTAATCCATGTGCACAAATATTGGTGATTTTTGGACGTCCATTTTTAAACACCAGATGCCACAATACGAATCAGAAGTGGTGTCATGAAAATAGTATCGGGAACATGACATCAAATGTAAAAATATTTTCAAATCCCAAACCCGAAGAATATGAGGATGAGGAAGAAGTTAACCTCATTGAGACAGTTGTTGAAGATGAGTATGAATTTGTTGATTAAAAAGATCCGATGGAAGTTGTAGTGTCAAAATTTTTTCCCTTTTATCAATCTGACCAATCTACCCCGCTAGATGCAGACCTTAATCAGACTTGTCTGATGATGGATACTGCTGAGGAAGAACGCGCTGAGTGTTTGTGGGTAGCACCTTACGAGCCGTTGCCTCCAAAAATGACACTTGCAATGCCATCGAATCTATAGTTCCCTAACTTAGAATTAAAAGAGCTCCCTAAGGAACTAAAATATGTCTTTCTAGGAATTGACAAAGTTTACCCTGTCATAATATTAGCAGCTTTAGATTCAGAACAAGAGGACAAACTTACCCAAGTTTTAAAACACCATAAAGGTGCATTGGGATGGACTATCACTAACCTCAAAGGCATAAGCCCATCCATTTGCACACATAAAATTTACTTGGAAGAAGATGCTAAACCATCACGCCAAATACAAAGGCGTCTAAATCCCAATATGCAGGAAGTCATGAAAAAGGAAGTTTTGAAACTTCTGGATGTTGGGATAATATACCCAATTTTTTACAGCCCATAGGTTAGTTCGAAAACAAAGCAGGCATGACGGTCATGCCAAATAAAGATGGCGAGTTAGTACCGACGCGCGTCCCCACTGCTTAGCAGATGTGCATAGACCACCGAAATTGAACACGGTGACCCGAAAAGACCACTTCCCAGTACCGTTCATGGACCAAATGTTGGAAAGAGTGGTGGGACACAAGTTTTACTATTTTTGGATGGGTACAGTGGGTACAATCAGATCAAAATAGCTCTTGAAGATTAGGAGAAAACAACTTTTACTTGCCCCTTCGGTACTTTTGCCTACCGCCAAATGCCGTTTGGCCTTTGTAATGTTCGTGCCACTTTTCAGCGGTGCATGATAAGTATCTTCAGTGACATGGTCGAACAAATACTTGAAGTCTTCATGGATGATTTCTCTGTGTTCGGCCATAGTTTTGACAATTGTTTAGAAAACCTTGAATGTGTAGTAGCACGATGTAAGGTCAAACAACTAGTGTTAAACTGGGAAAAGTGTCACTTCATGGTGACCAAAGGGATATTCCTCGACCATATAATCTCTAATGAAGGTATCCAAGTAGATAAGGCAAAAATTGATTTTATCTTAAACCTTCGTGCTCCCCGCACAGTCAGAGATATCCGCTCATTCCTGGGACATACAAGCTTCTACAAAAGGTTTATCCAGAACTTTAGTGCCATTTCCCGACCACCTTGTCAATTATTTGTCAAAGACGTACCTTTCGAGTAGTCGACTGTCTGTCAAACATATTTTGATACACTAAAGTAACTCCTCACGGCCGCACCTATAATACAAGCTCATGATTGGAGTCTCCCTTTTGAATTAATGTACGATGCTAGTGATTACGCCATTGGTGCGATCCTAGACCAGAGGAAGGATAACAAACCTTACGTTTTCATTACGCTAGCAAAACTCTGAACGATGCTCAAATGAACTACACTACAACTGAAAAGAAGTTGTTAGCAAGAGTCTTTGCCTTGGACAAGTTTTGATCTTATCTCGTAGGGTCACTGATAGTCTGTTTCACAGACCATTCAGCCCTTAAATATCTTTTATCCAAGAAGGATGCAAAACAAAGAATCATTAGATGGATACTTCTACTCCAAGAGTTTGACTTAACTATTAAAGATAAGAAGGGAGTAGAAAATGTGGTTGCCAACCTCGAACAAGTGCAGGTATTTCTCTCTGGTTTCATTTTCTCGTTCCCCAGTTGCCTCTTCAACGTTCTGATTACATTAGAGGACCATGACTAACGAAATCGTCTTTGTCCTTAACACTTGATCTTTTCTGTCTAGAATCTGTATTGTATGTTCAACATACATCATATCTTCTCCTACTTCCAACGTTTCTAGTTCAAGGATCTAACTCGAATCTGACACACAACGTCTGAGCATAGACACATTATGAACATGTGTCAACTCTTGTGGTAAATCCAATCTATAGGCAACAGTTCCTACTTTATTTTAGATTAGAAAAGGTCCAACATATCTTGGAGTCAACTTACCTTTCTTACCAAATCGTGTAATACCCTTCGAAGGCGAAACCTTCAAGAACACATAGTCACGAATCTCAAACTCTAACGGTCTTCTACATGTATCTGCATAACTTTTGTAGCGACTTTGTGCCACGTGTAACCGTTGCTTAATCAATTTAACTTTGTCGGGGTGATTTGAACAATTTTCAGCCCAAGATGTTGCTTTTCCCCAACCTCTGTCCAACACATGGTCGATCTACATTTCCTACCATATAATGCCTCAAAAGGTGCCATTCCAATGATTGTCTGGAAACTATTGTTATAAGAAAACTCAATCAATGGCAAGTGAGTTTTCCAATTAGCCTTGAAATCCATAACATAGACCCTAAGCATATCCTCTAGAATCTAAATATCTCGTTCTGACTATCCGTCAGTAGAGGTGTCAATTGGGTCGGGTTGGCCCGAGCCCAGTCCGCTTTTTTTGGGTCAAAAGCCTGGCCCGGCCCGAAGCGAGGCCCGGCCCGCTAAGCCCGGCCCTATACATTCGGTCCGGAGCGAACACTCTATCTAGTGTCCATGGCCCGGCCCGGTACCTAGCCCGAAGCCCGGCCCGGCCCGATGGCCCGTCCGGTCCGGCCCGAAACCTAAGATATTTATAGCCATTGTGGCCCGGCCCGGCTCGAAACCCGGCCTGGTTGGCCCGTCCGGTGCCCAACGGCTACTTTGGGGTTTTTCTAAATTTTTTTTCCACCTTTTACCCCTCTAACGGCTATAAAACGACTAGTTTTGGGGCTAATTTTTATTGAATAAAATATAATTTTCTTAAGTAATCTTTATTTTTTATGCAATAATAATCAAGAGAAAAGTTTAATAACAAATATAAATTACAATTTACATATGATATACTCATATACCTAAACTTTAACAACCAATTTTACAGAATAATAATAATCGTAAAGTTTATAAAATAATAACAATAAAGAGTAAAGTTTACATAAACATAATAACAATAATAATAAAGAGTAAAGTACTAAAGTTTAATAATAAATGTAAATTTTACATATGATGTATTGATCAATTGATGTGAATTAATGTAATCTTTAGTTTTTAATAGAATTAATATAAACTTTTTTACTTTATGAATTAATGTAATGTTTAGTTTTTATTAGTAATCTTTAATTTTTATTGAATAATAAATAATTTTCTTAGGTAATCTTTTTTTTTTTTATAAATTAATAATAAAGAGTAAAATTTAATAACAAATATAAATTTACAATTTACATATGATATACAACTAAACTTTCCCAACCAATTTTTTCCCCCAAAACAATAATTCAAAATTTTAAAATTCAAATTTCAAAACTCCCTCCCTAACACTCCCGGCCCGGATCGGCCCGGCCCGCCCAAAAGCCCAGACCTAAAGTCCGGCCCTAAAATCCGTCCGGCCCGGGCCTACAGTCCGGGGTGGACACACTCCCCCTCCTCCTAAGCCCGGCCCGGCCTGATTTCCAAATGAGCCCGGCCCGGAAGCCCGGTTGGGCCCTCTTTGACCGAGCCCGGCCCGACCCGTTTGACACCTCTATCCGTCAGTTTGTGGTGAAAAGTTGTGCTAAAGTGCAAAGCTATCCCCATTGCTCTTTGTAGCCCTTCCCAGAACCCAGACACAAAATGTGTGTCACAATCCGATACGATAGATATCAGTGCCCCATGCAATCTTACTATCTCCTTAACATAAAGTTCCGCTAATTTTGTTGGATCGATGGTCTTTATTGGCAAAAAGTGAGCTGACTTAGTCAACCGATCAACGATTACCCAAATATACTATCATTAGATTTAGGAGACCTTGGCAATCCAAACACAAAATCCATCGTAATGTGTTTCCATTTCCATTTCGGTATCTCCAATGGTTGTACCTCCCCTGTGGTTTGTTGCTGTTCAAGTTTTACTAATTGATAGGTCATACATTTAGTTATCTACTCAACGACTTCACCTTTCATTCCACTCCACCAATAGACCTCTCTCAAATCTCTAAACATCTTCATACTACCCGGATGCACAGAATACCGAGTACCATGTGCTTCTTCCAAAATTCTCTCCTTAAGGTTGCCAACATTAGCCACACATAACCCATTAATATACCATTGCACCCCATCATGAAAACTAAACTCCAGTCGCTTAGCTTCAGGTAGTTTATCCACAACCTTTCTCAAGTTTGGATCCAAAAGTTGATTCGTTTTAATTTTCCCAATCAAGTCAAGTTGTGCCACAATTGCAGCCATCAAACCAACTTCAACTCTAGGAATCACCTCAAATTCTAATCGTTTAAACTCTTTTACTAACACTTCTTGTGCCGTCAAAACACATGCAAACTTTCTGATGATTTTTGACTCAAAGCATCGACGACTACATTCGCCTTACCCAGATGATATTGAATTTTTAGGTCGTAGTCCTTCATTAAATCCAACCATCTTCATTGTCGCATCTTTAGCTCCTTCTGAGTAAACAAATACTTTAAGCTCTTGTGGTCAGTGAAAATTTCACAAGTTTCCTTGTACAAGTAATGTCGCCAATCTTTAAAGCAAAGATTATTACGGTAAGTTCCAAATCGTGGGTCAGGTAATTCTTCTCGTGAGTTCTCAATTGCCTTGAATTACATTATCCCCTTGCATAAGGATACATCCAAAGCCTTGACGAGAAGCGTCATTGTAAATACTAAGTCCCCCAGTGCATGTTGGAATTGCAAGAATCGAAGTAGAAGTTAACTTATTCTTTAATATTTGAAAATATTCTTCACATCCTTACTCCATTCGAATGGAACATCTTTTCTCATTAATGCTGTCATTAGAGTCACAATCTTTGAAAATTTCTGAACAAACCTCCTATAGCACCCAGTCAATCCCAAAAAATTATGAATTTCTGACACATTGGTTGGTCTCGCCCAAGTCATAACGGCTTCTATTTCTATGGATCAACTGACACGCCATCTTTAGAAATCACATGACCAAGGAAGGTAACACTTGTGAACCAGAATTCACTTCTCTTTTGCTTTTCGAACACCAACTTTTCCCGAAGTCGTAATACCAAATTCAAATGCCTATCATGTTCTTCCTGACTTTTGAATAGATAAGAATATCATCTATAAAAACAATAACAAATTCATTCAAATATGTTTTAGAGACTCGATTCATTAAGTCCATAAACGCAACTGGTGCATTGGTTACCCCAAATGGCATCACAAAAAACTCATAGTGCCCGTAACGAGTCCTGAAGGTCGTCTTCTCAACATCCTCAGCTTTTACCATTAACTGATGATACTCCAACCTCAAATCAATCTTCAAAAAAACACCTGAGCCCTTTGTAACTGGTCGAATAAGTCGTCGATCCATGGCAGTGTGTACTTATTTTTTATAGTTACTTTGTTGATCTCACGATAATCAATACGCTTCGTCATTATACTATCTTTCTTTTTCACAAAAGGACCGGTGCACCCCAAGGCCAAACAATAGGCTGAATGAACCCCTTATCCAACAACTCCTATGACTAAGTGTTCAACTCTATCGGAGGCATTCTATGTGGTGCCCGTGAAATAGGTTAGGTTCCTGGTACCCCATCAATGCCAAACTCGATCTCCCTCTCAATCAATACACTCGGTAAGTCTTCTGGAAAAACATCGGGAAGTTCTCTAACCACCAGTATGTCTTCCAACTTCAGTTCGGGGCTTTTAGTATCCAGTACACTATAAAGGAAACCTTTACACTGCTTTCTTAATAAACAACAAGCCTTGAAGGGGAATACAAGATAAGGTAGTGACACGACACCTACCCCTTGAAAAGAAAGTCTCTACGAGTCGGTGCTTGAAATTCTACCCTTTTATTCTCACAATCAATGACCGTGTGATTTATTGATAACCAATCCATTCCCAAATTGACATCAAAATGTTGAATACTTGGCTCCCTACAATTATGGCAAACCATCCCACTATCATCGGTGTGCCTTATCGGAATACTTGGCTTTAAACTCGGACAGTTCTTTGCCACTTGCTCCATTGACGACAATTGTTGCACATCTTTGTCGGTAAATTACGCATTCCCCGATGGAATTTTCCACATGTGTTACACCGTAGCTTGTTACTTTGACCACCCGAGGAACTTCCAAAACTTTGTCTTTTGGAACTTCCTTGACCACTAAATTGGCTTGATGCAGTTCTCTTGCTTTGTTGGCTTAAGGTGGTTGCATGCTCGATGTATGCCCGATATCCTGCTCTGCAATAAAGGCGATGTCTAATGCCCTGGCGAAAGTTTGAGGCCGAAATATAGTCACTCGACCTCGGATATCACTTCGAAGTCCAGCCACAAACTTTCTTGCTTTCACCTTTACACTAGATACAATGTCCCCAACAAACCTTCCCAAACTTGTGTATTGCGTTGATTATTCTCTAACCAACATTCAACCTTGTGTTAACTCCATGAACTCTTAGGCTTTTTGATCTTTGTAGGACTCTGGAAATAGTTGTTCATTAAACATGACTAGAAATTGTTCTCAAGTAGTCGGTTGCCCTAGGCCCAGCTTGGTACGCCACCAGTACTATGCCTCATCCTTCAACGTGTCAGCCACAAACAACACTTTCTGCTCCTCTGGACATGGCACTATTCTAAAGATTTTCTCCATATCGGAAATCCAGAAATTTGATTTTATTGGGTCAACTTCCCCACTAAATATTATCGGCTTTTGTTTGTGGAATTGAGAGATGGTAACAACGTCCTCTCTCGGAATTGGATTAGGTTGTACCGGTCTTTCCTCGTCTACACGAGTTTCTGCTACTCGCACTAGTCCTTCAATTGCTCTCTCCACTCTTTCCTTTCGATTTGAGGCTTCACCTACATACATTATACCTGGCACCCACAATATGGTACACACACACGTTACTTTAAATATCCACATGGCATGCTAATCATCATTAGAACATGCTAAGTAAACGTGTATGCATGTTTATGTAACTACGTGTCATTGTGTGCATACCACGCGTCGTATGTCATTCGTCTCAAAAGCTCTAGTCAACTGCTTTGATACACACAACCCGCCTCGAGCGGATTAGAAAACGTGTAACAATGCCAAGACGCCAAATTAACCTCGGATTACAAGAAAACATGAATTAGTTGATATTAGACATCACAAAAGAACTTTCTTAACACAAAACAGCCCCAAGGATAAAATGGTCGTATAGAAAATATAGCAAAATTTTATACAAAAAATAGCCCTTTTAATCCCAGTTCGAATGCAAAAAACGGCGCGTGAATCCGAATTTTCTAAGAAGAGTTATGTCCGTTTCCGTAAAGTCGCCGACTAAGAAATATTGATCCGCCCACAAAACCCAGATCGATCATATAAGTAAAAATCTGGCAGAGAATCCCCAAAAATGCCCAGATCAATCCCCTTAAAGCCTATATTGATTTGGTTCTACAGAATGAGATTCCTGTTACTAAAAACGCTATTTTTACCAAGTTTTAAACATTCCAAACCAAACTAAATCATATGGAGACATCAAAAATCAGCACCAAAAATATTTCTAAGTGTCTCCATAACATAACTAAACATCATAAGAGTTTTCAAAAACCATTTTCAACCACTTAGTTAGCCATTAAAATACACAAACCCCATAATACTCCAACTAGGAGCTTAAGCACATGTATCAAAACCATATTTTGATCTCAACATGAACATGAACATGAACATTCCAACAAAAGAAACCAAGTTTAATTTACACCCAAAGTTATCCAATTCACTAAATCTCTTCCCAATATACACAACATGGGATTTGCAAAGTGCAACCCACACCACAAAACACAACCAACACTAATTTGGACTTGACATTACAAGCCTTAACAAAACTCAAGTTGTCCCAACATTTCCAGATACAGAAGTTACATTAGGGAATTTAAACATCTACACATATGAACACATTTTGCACATCTTATAAGCCCCACGCCAACCCATATTACGGATCACTTCCTCTCATCCTCCCGTTCGGCACCTGCGATGGATATTCAATAACCATAACAGAAAAACATATTTGTTTAAGCTTTCGCTTAGTGAGAGAACTAATCCTACTATTGGAATGCTTATCATGCAAATGCAACAATTATCATAAATATCAACAAATTGATCTCTGGAAAGTCAAGTAACTCCAGCCACCACCCCCGGGTCCTTCTCACTCCGGATCTTTCTCACTTTTGGACGCATATAGTGTATCACACACTCTTATGATCCCGAAGGCATCACTGTTTCTTGAGGACTTACTATCCCTTCTACATGAGACCTATAAATGGTGACCACTACTTGACTTCCCATTTATCCATATAGACATATAAGCAACTAAGCATATAACATGACAATTTGCACATAATTGACATGTTTTACTCCAAATTCATCAACATATATTCTCATGAACATAACCAAGCAATCTTTGATAACAAATATCACATTGACAAGTCTAAACACCCAATTTTGGGATTAGAATACTCACCTCCTCGGATTATAGCAAATTAAGCCTAGAATATCCCAACCTCTTGCCAATTCCCAACTCAAATCCTACCGGTGTGAATCAATTCCCAACTCAAATCCTACCGGTGTGAATCCTACATAGTTTTTACAAATTAAGATTTATCAACCAAGAACGGTTGTCGGAAAAACGTTTTCGAAAATGAAAATAAAGGAGATGTATGTGATCATCTTACCTCCACGAGTCCAAATATGGTCTTGGTTCGCAAATCCAACGTCGAACGGCGAAGGAACGGCAAGAAAACTTTGTCGAAATCAACGTCGCCAACTCGATTGCTCTCGTTCTCTCTTTCTACCTTTTTCCCAACTGTGAATTGTGACCATGGCACAATTTTGCATTATTTCAATTTACCTCCCCCAACTTTCTTTAAGCTTTATTATGAAACCCTCAAGTTAATTATGTTAACAACCCACATTTTTTAAATAGATTTAATATCCCGTGTGGGTCCCAAACATGGTCTCACATATATTATGACGTTGTTATTAAACCTACTAATTATGAACTGTATTCATAAACGTCCTCACATGGGTACCCAAATTGGTCCCCACTTCCTGACTTATGGCATTATAATAACTCTAAACAATAAAACAAGTAGTCATTTAAGCATGTAATCACATCTAAATGCAAATTATCTTAACTAGACCCTCAATAGGCCCCACTTTTATACCAATTATCACAAGACTTTTATTATGTCCGCATTTGAACACCTTTTCACATGTGCTTCATATCCTTACCTTAAACCGTCTTATGTATTAATTATCATTAATTAATACGTATTAATACCACATTAACCTTCTTTTTTGGGTACGGGTGTTATGACTTCGATATCATGTTAAGTCACCAATTGCTCCAAAAGTTTTAGGCTATCATAGAATGAGCACAACAATGTATACCATGTTCTAATTTAATGGCTAAGTAGAAGGGGACACATAGGATAACAATGAGAGTAATACCATGCTTTCCAAATTTGTATCCCAAATGTGATTCCAAACACGTGTTGGCAATGGGCCTAATTGAGGATGTACATGTGGTCCCATCTTTTTTAAAGCTAGTCCCACTGCTACATGTATTAGGAACTACATTTGAGACATAAAATTTGGGAACCATATCCTTACTCATACTGAAAATAAGATTCCAAAAAGCTTCACCCCCTATTTAATCCACAAATCCAACAAGATCTGGGAATTGCTGAATATGTACTGAAGAAAAAATAGACATCATACCTGAAATAGAAAAAGAATTTCTGCAGGCAATTTGTCTCTACAAAGTCCTAATAAGAAGAAAAAATTCATAGGGCTAAAAACTGTCTGGGCTATACTATGAATGATACTGAAAAGGAAAAGGGATAAACAGTGAAAAACCCAACACCAAAGTTTTCCTTATCATGCTTCCCCCTTTTCCATTTCATCTTCTGAATTTGCAAGCCAAACAAAGCCTACCAAACGATATTAATAAATATTTCCTTCACATTGTGATGTTTACACCATGAAGAATTCCTTCAATATAGTAATTTATGATGGAAAGGTCATGATCATCATAAACACAGCTATCAAATACATAAAAAAAATTTGTGGTTCACCCCTCCAAATACTTCTCGATTGTTGAAGTGAGGGTGGACTTGGGCACTGCACCAATCACACTCTCTTTCTTTTCCCCATTCTTGAAGAACAACACAGTCGGAATGCTTCGGATTCCGTACTGTGTTGCTATGTTTGGTGAGTCATCGGTGTTGAGCTTCAAACAGACGATTTTTCCGGTGTACTCTCTGGCCAGTTCGTCGATCACCGGAGCGATCATCCGGCAAGGGCCACACCATGGAGCCCAGAAGTCCACCAGAACAGGGACTTGGCTTTGAATCACAAGATTGTTCCAGCTTGATTCTGTAACCTCTTGAACTGTAAAATTCACAAACTTCATGTTAGTTGAACGAAGTGAAGGAAAAGAGAAAATATTCAATATAACGGTGGTACCTCGTCATCTGTCATCAGCTCACTAATGCACGTTGATATGATGCTTACGTGTAACTAACCTTTTCATGAAATTAGGATAGACAAGCGTCTAAACGTGAAGGATTATATTGGCTTGTGATGTAACATAATCTAAATAACTGTTGTATTGAATATTTTCTCGAAGAAAACGAGCCATCAAATATTGTATGCATTCATAGGAACGTTTTCTCGTAAAAACATTAGGGCCTGGTGTGTGGACTTAGGCTATGTTCAGTGCATGGAATTAGTGAGGGAAAGAAAAATAGTAAAGGCTTCGGTTCATAGATTTACTAAGGGAAAAGAAAAGAACACACAAAAGAAAAATATTTTTCTCTACTTAGTTAACAAGGCAACGGGAAGGGAAATAATGTAGGGTGACAGAAAAATTATGAGCTTCAAATTTTATGAATCACTTCCCTCGCTCTTTACTTAGGTCTTTGCTATGTTTGGAAATTTTCAAATTCTAATGTAAATTATTGGGAAACACTATAAAAAAAATGGTAAGGAAGCAGTTTTCCTTCCTGCTTTCTTTTCCTTTTCCTTCTCTAAAATTCACTAACCAAACAGAGCCTAAGGAAAACACTTTTCATTGTTGGTAAATATGGAAACTAGTAAAAACATTTTCAATTTTGTAAGTCACTTCGTTCCTTTTTTTAAGTTACAACTATAATTTGAAATTTGAAATTTTTTTTTTTTTTTTTGTTATTTGAACATGGAGGCAAATGCAAGGGAACTAAGTTTTCTCTCTTTTCCTTCTCAAAATCCTCAAACCAAATAGAGCGTTACAAAAGAAGAAGGAAAACGATAAGTAGTGTAAACTTACCTCGTGACTATTTCTCCTAATGTTTTCCTTCATGCTAAAGATACCATTAGAAATTAAATATTTTAAAATATAATAGAAAGTAAAGAAATAAAAGAGGAAAAGAAGTCTTGCAAAAATTTAAATTTTTAATTAACTTTTCACTCTATTTTATTTCTTCATATTTTCCTCATTGTTTTTCATATTTCAATAGATTATTTTCCTTCTCATGGTTAAATTCTTGAACCAAACAGAGGGAATGGTTGAGAAGATTTTGTAATTATACGAGCATCTCCAATCATGCTCGCCATCCTCCCTCCTTCAGAAAATAAGGAGCTTGATCTTAAAATAAAAATCTAAGTACTCGCAAACCAACTCACAATTTTGGGGGCTAGTTTGACTCGCTACAAAGCAGTGTCGGTCTTGACAATTTTGGGGCCTATAGATCTCGAACACGCCCTTAAAGATAGTGTCTCCAAGCGCTCTGAAAACCATCATTCATTCGGATTCTTTTTCCTATTTCTTGGTCCAAACTCAATTCCCCAAAAAGAAAGCATGGAAAAAGGAGGATTGGTGGGGGTGTCAATGTAATCTTCATAATCAAATCTCAATGTACATCATGAAGCTTTCATAGTGCTCTTACGAAAGGCTGGTTTGGATTGCCTTTGATTTTTTTTTTTTTTTAGACAGAAGCATAGCAGAAGCAGGGGCAAAAGCACTAATTCTAAGAGGTATTAAAAAAAAAGAAATTCATAAAAACATAAATTTCCATTCTTGCATCACGTTTGAGCTGACGCATCACTGAACTTTCTCAACTATACCATTCTTTTCGAGATTACAAAGTACTAACAAAAATGGGTAAATTACACTTCGCACTCTTATAATTTGGGTGCAATTTCACTTTGTTCTGTAGTTTCAATTTGATCACTTTAGTCCTTCATGTTTTTTTTAGTTTCAATGTAGTTCATCCATAAAAATTTCCAACAATTTTTTTACAGAAATAAGTCATATGATGCACAAGTGAGGTATCATTAGGGGTATAATGGTAAATTTAGATATCATTAGGGGGCATAATGGTAATTTACTTAGAGATATTACATTTTACGCACCTACATTATCTACATCTGTCAAAGTTTTCATGAATGTATTATATTGAACCTAAATTAAAATTATAATAACTAAATTGACAAAATTGAAACAAAATGTACATAATACCCAAACTATAGGGTGTAAAGTGTAATTTACCCAACTAAAATTTACCCAGACTAACAATAAATAAAATTCAACTCTGGGTCCAAATATGATTTTGAGAAGTGATTCATGACCTAAATAATTAAATAAATTTTCCCATTGTAAAACTTTATAGAATAAAGGTATAATTCCAAATCTGTTTACCAAATTTAATTCCCAAGTGAATTACTAATCTACCACATGTAGTACTACTACCACAGTTGTAGAACTGTTAACGATTTTGAAACCAAATTTGGTATTTTGGAACCATACAATTACTCAACATCAAAACCTTTCCTATGCGTATATGAAAACTGATACCCTTTTAAGAAAAAAAAAAAAAAAAAACTAATACCCAACAAGATATGGGTCGGGTCGGGTCACGCACACACACACACACACACACACACACACACACACACACACACAGAATGGGGGCTAACCTTGATCCACTGCTTCACGGGCTTTGCAGACAATCTGAGAACTACGGCTTTTGCGATTGAAGGATGATGATGAAGATGAAGAAAACGATAAACAGGACACCCCCTTGAATCCTTTACCAATTGGCAAATTAAGCTTTGATGAAAATGGCTGTGGAGAGTACTGTACAATCACACCAGCTCTAGCACAAGACACTTGAAAGCAGCTTTCCATTGCCATTTTACCTCTCCTCTCTCTCTCTCTCTCTCTCTCTCTCTCTGTAGTGTGCGGTTATTTTTCTGAATAATGTGGATACTGTGTTTTGAAAGAACTAGGGGTTGTGGACTTGGTTGGTTGAGGAAATAATTTTTATTTTATGTGATTTTTCTATGAGTATAGCTGAGTTTTTCCCATTATATCTATCTGGATAACATTTGCAAGATTGTGAGGTGCTTAAAGGTGCCCCAATTTCGTGTGGATGATATCAATGGACAGAACCCTAATATGAAATCTATGTATCAAATGACCAAAGGGTAATGCTAGGGGCACTAACAAAATCCACTAACACTTACTAACACACTTTATCTCTCTCCTAGTGGTACTGCGGGGTCCATTGCGGACCCCATGATGCCACTAGGAGAGAGATAGAGTGTGTTAGTAAATGTTAGTGGATTTTGTTAGTGCCCCAAATATTACTCATGACCAAATAACCTCTTAGGATTTAAAGATCCCTGTTCAAAGTTCAAGGAAAATTTTGTATACATTTTAGCCATGTGATTAGTTATGTTTTCACTTTAACTTTCTGTGAGTTAAAAAATGACATTTAACCTCTGTGTAGTTTTGAACTATAGAGAGCTACTAAAGTTATTATTAAAATAGTTCTACATGAAAATTAAGTGTTAAAATTATCTCTATATAAGAGAATTTAAGTGTCAAAATTAACCTCACATAAACAGTTAATCCCAAAATTAGCCACTCCAAAAAAATTAATAAATGTTAAAAATTACACCCACATATGTAAGTTAAATGGAAGCATTATCAGTGGCGGACCCAGGAGTTTGTGTTACCCCGGAATTTTTTTTTTTGGGTCATTTATACATATATTTTTTATTTTTAAGTGAGACAGATAGTCGAACGAGTTGTTGTGGCAAATTAGATTTAGATATTGTTTATCTCCTGAGTTGAATAATGGGATATTACTCTTCCCCTTCATTATTAATAGAGACTTTTAATGTCACATGCTCACACTAGTGAATATTGTTATTAATCTTGCAATGTTATTATTCCCAAATTTTTTTATCCCCAAATGTGATTCCTAACACATTACCATTTCAAGATAATGAAAGTCAAGTGGACACTATGTGTTAAAAACCTACACATGTAAAGTCACAAATTTGAGGGGCCACTATATAAAATTTTATCAAATCTTCAAAATTCTACATAAACCCCAAAAATTTTCAAAAATATTGCAAGGGCCATGGCCCCCCTAGTCTCTCTATGGGTCCTAGTCTCTCTATGGGTCCGCCCCTGAGCATTATTCTCACGTAGAGATTGACCCCAAATTATTAGTGCAAAATGTTGTTCAGAATTTTCTAGTATTTTGACATGATTTTTAATTTTTTGTTCAACTGGAAAATGTTTTTGTTGTGTGGGGTTGTTTAATGTTAACCATGTTGAGCAACGAAGTCTAGTTAATGAAAATACTCTATATGCAACACCTATATCAAAATTTAAACATTACCCGGCTTCCTGACCCTAACACTTATGTCATCACATGATAAAATTTCCAAATGAATGAAATTTTGATGATTGCTATCAAAAAAATAAAATCAAGCATTGACATTGTTTTGTTTGTTCAGGAATAAAAGATAAAATGAAATATTCCGACCTGCCGGATTCGAACCAGCGACCTAAGGATGGCTTCGAGGAAACTTTCCCACTACAGTCCTCCGCTCTACCAACTGAGCTAAGGTCGGTTAGGTACAAATGATTGAAAAGTTTTATATAATATATTATATTTCAATATTGGATAGCCCATGAACACCACTTCATTCATGTGATATGATGATCCTGGTCAATAAAAGAGTTCCACGTGTTCAAGAAAAATAAAATTACAACTTTATGATCTCATTTATTGTGCTAATTTTTTCGGTATTTATTCTAATAAAGTAATTAATCAACTTTTTGACACACGTAGAACTCTCATATCATATAGATGATGTGGTGGTCTAGGACAAGTCAAGAATTTCTCCTTGAAGTAGGCCAAATTTCACATAAACTAAAATGATATCTTTAGGGCCTGTATGAGAATTCTTAAGATAGAATATAGTTCACTCCACGTCTCACTTTCTATTTAGTTTTTATGAGAACTAATTTTATGTTGGTTTGATAAAAAACCATTTTTATGAGAGTTATTAGGTTGGGTGCAGAATCTTGTGCAAGAATTAGATACTCACTAAGCACTTTAGTCATCCTAAGCATATTGGAAGAAAATATTCAATGTAGCCATTATTTTAAGGAAGTGGTATAACAATCCAATAAAATGTCTTTATTTAAACATGCATCCATGCAAAATTCAAGGACAGTGTATCTACACTGTCAACAGTACTATGGCTCCATTTGATAAAATTAATAATTATAGGTAATAATTGACAACTCATACAGTTTGACCAATACACATCACTAACGACTCCACATGTAACAACATTACCATTGATTATGGGCTCCACATGGGCCCTACCAACAACAACTGCTAGCCCACTTCAGAATGCCCACAAACAAGGCCCACCCCGCGGAGCCCACTGTGAAACTCCACGACTGAAAAAGGCCCACCTCAAGTAGCCCACTCCAAAGCCTCACTTCGGATCCAAAGCCTCACCACTCCGAAGCTTCACTTCGGAATTCGAAGTCTATGAGCCCACTTCCAAAGCCTCACCACTCTGAAGCCTATGAGCCCACTCCGAAGCCTCGCCTCAAAATAGTTCATTCTGAAGCCTCACCTCAAACGGGGCCCACCTCATGGAGTCCACTATAAAACTCCACGATTGCGAAACCCACCTCAAGTAGCCCTCTCTAAGTAGTAGCCCACAAAGGAAACACACTTCAAATATATACACATTCACCTCTTGGACACCCACCCTTGGTCCGGAAAGTAGTACCTAAGGGTGGTTAAGTCCACTGGGATTTTGGAAAGTCATAGTTAGGTGGCTAGAGCCGAAGGCATCTCCCTAGCCTGCGTCTCATTGGTTAGGGTTGATCCCAAAGAGAGAGAGAGAGAGAGAGAGAGAGAGAGAGAGAGAGAGAGAGAGAGAGACGTAACTTTCACGTGCCTTACCCCAGCCAACCTCACAACCAATGGGCGAAGCCTATCATTGCATAGCCCGGTCCCACAATAGTAGAACCGAAGCCCGTGGTACGCCACCGAGGCTAACCAATTCATTAACGTTCCCAAAAGATTTTAGTTTTAAGAATACACGCAGCGGAAAACAAGACAAAACAAATCATTTTTTGTTAAAACAGGGGTCCAGTCGACTGCACCTCTTGCCCAGTCGACTGAGACTGGTCCAGCAGAAAGTCTGATATTTTAAACATAATCCAGTTGATTGTTTTCTAGGTCCAGTCGACTGGGGCTTCAATTATTCAGTCGACTGGTACTGTCCGGTCGACTGAAGTCCAGCCTAGGCAAAAATATCTAAATTGAAAACACAATCTAGTCGATTGTGTCGGGGACCTAGTCGACTGATTCTCTATGAAAAGATGCAGTGAGTTGCTGAAAAAAAGAGGGTCCAGTCTACTGTTCCACAAACCAGACGACTGTTTTATGGCAACAGCACACTTAGCAGAATTTCTAAGTTTAAAAGCTTTCTGAAAACGTTCAGGGATTAAACACACACTCCAAACTCGATTCAAAGTGATCTTAACTGGATTAAAACATCACTAGAACATAATTACAATAAGTTAATGTCTATTACAACATCATTAATCCGTTCTAAGATACTAAGTTAAACATGACTAAAGTTGTAAAATCCTTATAACAACAAGTCTATTACTAAACGACGAGATGAACAAGACAAGTCGCCTTCTATAGTGAACTCCCAAACTCACATGCTCACTTCTGCAATTCCTCGCTGGCATTAAAACCTGCAATGGTTATTTGAATAACCACACATATTTTGATTTGTTTAAGCTAACGCTTAGTGAATAAAACAACATATGCACATGAATGATAAACATGTCCGCATTCACATCTCAACAATTCATACTAGTCTCCGGAGCCTCACATGTACGTCACATACTCCCAATCCGTGACTCCTCGCCAATAAGTCCACGCGAAAGGGTAAGCCCCAAGATTCTTCTCTTCAATCGTGCAACCTTAATGCCTATATCGGCTCCACAAAATGGCTCAGTAACCACGTGCTCCATTGACCCAAATAAGTAACTCAACATGCTCAAATACATATCACCATACTCGCGATAAACAAAACATGTCACCATGCTATTGGGCCTACTTATCAATATACTTGCCCAATATGAACTACACAATATATATCTATACTAACACATTCTTTTCATATCACAACATGTCAAGAAATCATTCCAAGAACATAGTTGAATCACTCACCTCCGAATAACGCTCTTAAACTATGATCCAAGGAAAACCCATGCACAAAGAACGTGCAGAAAACCTTCTAGTATAATTCCTATGGATCGAAAGTCTGATTATCAACTTTTATGAAAAATTCTAGAAAAAGAGTTTTCGGAAAACTTGGCCAAACAAGGCCTAATAGGTATCAAAACGACGACCGTACCTCGAGGAGTTCGAATACGGAATTTGGTGAAAAACTAGCGGACGAACGGGCGTCGTTTGGCGTCAAGAAGCTCTAAGCAACTAAACCTCCTCTTTTGGCCTCCTTAGAAACTTAGGTTGTAAGCTTTGTAAAAATATCTCAAGCCATCTTTATCTATATATAGGCAATATTTTTAGAAATTATGTTTACCTCCCCGCGAGTTTTCAAAACTCCTAATCAGTCTCTGAAACTTCCTACACAACTAATTCATAGCTTTATAAGTGAAACCTCAAAATTATAAAAGTTTCTGACTAAGTTTCGTTTGGTTGCTAAAACGCAAATTCTTATATGACTTTTCCGAAGTTGCTAATTAGCCTACCAAATTACTAGCATGTCAATTCGTCCTTACCAGGATACTAAAACTAACAACAGAACTATTTTCTAAAATAAAAATAATACAGATATTGAAATACACAGGTAAATATTTATTTTCAGATAAACATTTAAGTATTCCACAGTGAATGTCTCATACTCGGAGAGACTTCACAACATCCAAACTCTCATTCAACACCGTCTCAATGGGTTCTCTGATACAGACACTCAAATCAACTCGTGAGTCATACCTCACTCAAACACGTGTCATACGACACGCCACATCACATTATCATGCATGACAATGTAATGAAATGCAATAATACATATGCAGGTATTGTAATACTCTCCCCCTTAAAAGAAGTTTGTCCCCAAACTTATACCTCATATCTCAAAAAGATGCGGATACCGAGTACATCTCCTCTTCGATATTCCATGTCAATTCTTTTGTCATTTGGCTATGCCATAACACTTTCACTTTCGATATTACTTTATGTTGTAAGACTTGTCCTTTCGATCCAAGATCTCTACCGGATATGCAACATATGTCAAATCACTTTGAATCTCAGTCGATGTCGAAGTCATCACTTGATTCTATATCCTCTACTAACTGTTTCCGTAGCAGTGATACATGGAATACATTATGAACTTAAGCATACTCACTCGACAAGTTCAAACGATACGCTACGGGTCCAACTCTCCTAATGATCTCAAAAGGTCCTACGTACCTCGGATTAAGTTTCCCGTATCTTCCAAATCTAGTGATCCCCTTTGAAGGTGACACCTTCAAGAAAACCAAATCTCCCACGTCAAATTTCAACGGTCGTCTACGCTTATCGGCATAACTCTTATACCTACTATGAGCTGTCAGTAAGCGTTGTCAAATCACCTTTATCTTGTCCATTGTCTCTTGTACAATTTTCGGCCCTTCAATTATTCTTTCTCTGACTTCCATCTAACTAATCGGTGAACGACATACTCGACCATACAAAGCTTCATAAGGAGCCATCCCAATACTCGACTGAAAGCTGTTGTTATATACGAACTCAATCAATGACAAATGGTCTTCCCAATCACCCTAAAAATTAAGTACACATAAACGAAGCATGTCTTCCAAAATCTGGATTACTCTTTCCAATTGACCATCGGTCTGAGGATGAAAAGCTATACTGAAATGCAATTTGGTACCCATTGCTTCTTGCAAGGCCCTCCAGAACTTCGATGTCAAACTACTATCTCTATCCGAAGCAATAAAAACTGGAATGCCATGTAGTCTTACAATCTCATGGATATATAACTTAGCTAACGTTATCGGCTTACTTATTCGAAGTGGTAGGAAGTGCGACGACTTCGTCAAATGGTCAACGACCACCCAAATAATAGTATTTGATTTCTTTGACCTCGAAAACCCACTAACAAAGTCCATTGTTATGTGTTCCCATTTCCACTCGGCTTGGCGTTCAGCCTTCACTTGTTGATGACTCGTACAATGTGAAATGTAGCATGCTATTTCTCTCTTCATTCCTGGCTACCAATAAACATATCTCAAGTCTCTATACATCTTGGTGCTTCTCGAATGAACGATATACTTTGTATTGTGTGCTTCCTCTAGAATGTTTTGTTTCAACTCCTTCTCGGCATGTACAAAAATTCTAACCCTCAATTTCAAAACATTGTTCTCAAAAGTAAAACTTGGTTGTTTTCCATTGGAATCTCATCACAAATCTTCTTCAAAGCTACATCTTGAAGTTGTTTCTCTGTAATCTCATGAATCAAGAGTGGTTGTGCCACAATCGTCGACATCAAGCCACGTTCAATCCTCGGAATCACCTCAAGCTCCAAATTCTCCATATCTCGAATCAATTCTTTCTGAGAAGTCAAATCTAATGCGCTATTGGTTGGTGCTTTATGACTAAGAGCATCGACGACGATATTCGTCTTGCCCGGATGATAAAGAATTGACAAATCATAGTCCTTCGTCAACTCTAACCATCTCCTTTGCCTCATGGTCAAGTCTCGCTGTGTGAACAAATACTTAAACTCTTGTGATCCGTATATATCTCACATTTCTCCCCGTATAGGTAATGACGCCAAATCTTTAATACAAAAATCACGGTGGCCAATTCTAAATTATGTGTCGGATAGTTCTTCTTGTGTGGTCTATGCTGTCTTGATGCATATGCAATAACCTTATCACCTTACATAAGAACGTAACCTAAACCTCTATAAGAAGCATCACTGTAAATGATAAACCCTTCCATCCCCATCGGAACGGCTAAGATTGGTGCCTTCACGAGTCGACCTTTCAATTCTTGAAAACTTTTTTCACATTCCGAACTCCATACAAAAGCAATATCCTTCCTCATAAACTATGTCATTGGCATTGTAATACGAGAAAAGTCTTTTAGAAACCTCCGATAATAACCAGCTAATCCTATGAAACTTCAAATCTCTGTCACATTCGTTGATCTCACCCAATTAGTAATGGATTCTATCTTTTGAGGATCTACAGAAATTCCTTTCGCTGGTACAATATGTCCAACGAAAGTAATCTCAGTCAACCAAAACACTTCTTTAATTTCCAAACAATCTCTTCTCGTGTAATCGTTATAAGGCTAATTGTAAATGGTGTTCGTGATCTTCAACACTCTTGGATTGGATTAGAATGTCATCTATGAATACTATAACAAACTTATCTAAATAGTCCTGAAAACACGATGCATCAAGTCCATAAAAGTGGCTGGTACGTTAGTCACTCCGAATAGCATAACCAGAAATTTAAAGTGACCATATCTAGTTCTGAAAGCTGTCTTCTCAACATCTTCCTCCTTGACTTTCAACTAGTGATAACCGGATCTCAAGTTAATCTTCGAAAATACCTGAGCCCCTTGTAATTGATCAAACAAGTCATCTATTCGCGGCAACGGATATTTCTTCTTGATGGTCAACTTGTTCAACTCTCGATAGTCGATGCACATACGCATTATCCCATCCTTCTTCTTTATAAACAAGACTGGGGCTCCCCACTGTGAAACACTAGGTCGGATAAAACCCTTCTCCAATAGTTCTTCTAATTGAATTTTCAATTCTTTCAATTTTACCGGTGCCATTCGGTACGGTGCCTTGAATATTGGTTGTGACCTTGGTAATACCTCTATCGTGAACTCGAGCTCTCTCTCAATCAATACATCGGGTAACTCATTGGAAAAAACATATGAGAATTCTCGAACGACTGGAATGTCTTCTACTAGTGGTCCAAGAACTCGTGTGTCAACAATCAAATATAAGAAACCTGAATAACCTTTCTTCAACATCTTCTTTGCTTGAATCGTTGATATTAAGTATGGCGGCACAGTCATACCTTTACCCTGAAAAGTAATATCTTCTTATCCTGATGGATAGAAACTAACCCTTTTCTGCTCATAATCGATCTTAGCTTGATTGATCAACAACCAATCCATACCCAAGATAACATCAAAGTAGTTCACTATCAACGGAATCAAATCGATGCTCAAGACCTTATAACCTATCTTGATCTCACATGACTTGAATACCGAAGAAGTTACTAATAGTTCAATACTAGGCAATGATACGCACAAATCATATCCTAGTGGTTCAAACTCAATAGTTAAATGCTTAACGAAATCATATGATACAAATGAATGCGTTAAACCAGAATTCATAAGTATACGTGCTGGATATGAACAAATAGGAAGAATACCTGATACGACTGTATCATCTGTATTCCCTGGCCTGAGTTGGAAGTATCGTCCTTGCTGTTGCTCTACTCCTTTTCTTTTATCCACTCGTTGCCCTGCCTTTGAGCCACTCGACATACTCGACGCCCCGGTACTCATTCCTGGTTGTCTCTTACCCGGACAATTTTTTGCTATATGCCCTGGTTGTCCATACTCAAAACATTTTCCCCTCATCTCTGGATTGTAGCTCTTGGCATTCGAGGTGGTGTTCGGTGTGGTCGAATTTGTGTTTGAAGGAAAATTTCTAGATACATGTCCTAATTGGTTGCAAATGTAACACGTGCTCAAAGATAGCAAGTTCCCTTATGTCACATGTTACATGTTGGGCATAACGGCCTTGAGTCTCCCACGAACGTATTCCCTCCTTGGCTTCCCACATACGATCCCGAACTTTGCGTGAACGATTTCTTTGCATTCCCTTGACCCTTGCTCTTATTGTCAATGGCCCTTTTCCCTTGTTTTCCCTGTCGATATCTGTCGACACTTTTCTCGGCAATACGAGCAACTTCTTCAATGAGAGAAACGGTCGGGTGTTGCAACATATCCACATGGCAATGGATATTCTCTCTAAGTCCTTCCTCAAACTAATTGGTCCATTCACGAAATGTAGTGACAAATCTCTTACCGGCTCAGTCATGATGTTTCAAATATTCACCCTGTTGAGTTCAATTCATAGTAACTATGCATGCCATGCCATAATATATAAATGTGCACAATTCACCAACACAATCAACAGATCCTAACATATGAGCATTTCTACAATGATAACAATGTTATCTTCATAAACATACACTCTACTTGACGTCACTCAACATATAACGCCACTCGTCCCCAAGGCTCTAAACCTAAAGCTTTGATACCACTAAATGTCACAACCCAGTCCCACAATAGTAGAATCGAAGCCCGTGGCATGCCACCGGGCTAACCAATTCATTAACATTCCCAAAAGATTTTAGTTTTAAGAATACACGCAGCAAAAAATAAGACAAAACAAATTATTTTTTGTTAAAACAGGGGTCCAGACGACTGCACCTCGTGCCGTGTCGGCTGAGACTGGTCTAGCAGAAAGTCTAATTTTTTAAACATAATCTAGTCGACTATTTTCTAGGTCCAGTTGACTGGGACTTCAAAATATTCAGTTGACTGGTACTGTCCGGTCGACTGAAGTTTAGCTTGGGCAAAAATATCTGAATTGAAAATGCGATCCAGTCGATTATGTCGGGGACCCAGCCGACTGATTCTCTATGAAAAGATGCAGTGAGTTATTGAAAAAAAGAGGGTCCAGTCGACTGATTTATGGCAGCAGCACACTTAGCAGAATTTTTAAGTTTAAAAGCTTTCTGAAAATGTTCAGGGATTAAACACGCACTCTAAACTCGATTCAAAGTGATCTTAACTAGATTAAAACATCACTAGAACATAATTACAATAAGTTAATGTCTATTACAACATTATTAATCCGTTCTAAGATACTAAGTTAAACATAACTAAAAGTTATAAAATCCTTATTACAACAAGTCTATTACAAAACTACGAGATGAACATGACAAGTCGCCTTCTATAGTGAACTCCCAAACCCAATTGCTCACTTTTGCGATTCCTCGCTGGCATTAACACCTGCAATGGTTATTTGAATAACCACATATATTTCGATTTGTTTAAGCTAACGCTTAGTGAATAAAATAACATATGCACATGAATGATAAACATGTCCGCATTCACATCTCTATAATTCATACTAGTCTTCAGAGCCTCATGTGTACGTCCCATACTCCCAATCCGCAACTCCTCACCAATAAGTCCACGTGAAAGGGTAAGACCCCCGACTCTTCTCTTCAATCGTGCGACCTTAATGCCTATATCAGCTCCACAAAATGGCTTAATAACCATGAGCTCCTTTGACCCAAATAAGTAACTCAACATGCTCAAATACATATCACCATAGTCGCGGTGAATGAAACATATCACCATGCTATTGGGCCTACTTATCAATGTACTTACCCAATATGAACTACACAATATATTTCTATACTAATACATGCTTTTTATATCACAACATGAATACATGTCAAGAAATCATTCTAAGAACATAGTTGAATCACTCACCTCCAAATAACGCTCTTAAACTATGATCCAAGAAAAACCCATGCACAAAGAACGTGCAAAAAACCTTCGAGTACAATTCCTATGGATCAAAAGTCTGATTATAAACTTTTATGAAAAATTCTAGAAAAAGACTTTTCAGAAAACTTGGCCAAACAAGGCCTGATAGGTATCAAAACGACGGCCTTACCTCAAGGAGTTTGAATATGGAATTTGGTGAAAAACCAGCGGACGAACGGGCGTCGTTTGGCATCGGGAAGCTCTAACCAACTAAATCTCCTCTTTTGGCCTGCTTAGAAATTTAGGTTGTAAGCTTTGTGAAAATATCTCAAGCCATCTCTATCTATATATAGGCAATACTTCCAGAAATGGTGTTTACTTCCCTACGAGTTTTCAAAACTCCTAATCAGTCTCTGAAATCTCCTACACAGCTAATTCATAGCCTTATAAGTGAAACCTCAAAATTATAAAAGTTTTTGACTAAGTTCCGTTTGGTTGCTAAAATGTAAATTCTTATATGACTTTTCTGAAGTTGGTAATTAGCATACCAAATTAATAGCGTGTTAATTCGTCCTCACCAGGATACTAAAACTAACAACAGAATTATATTCTGATGATGCCGAAATCTGGGCAAGAGAGATTTAGAGAGAGGGATGAATACCAAAGGATTGTATGTGATTCGGTCCTGTTAATGAGGTGACCTACATCCATGTGTGTGTCGGTTCACTTTCACTAACAGATCACCGGCGCTTTTGTGAGCCAACAAAGTGAGCGGCACTACCAGTAATCGACTAGGTATACGCGCAATAATGATATATCTCACTATTCTCTAGGTTCAGAATGCGATCCCCCTTTACGGGAGTGGGTGGCCTCTTTTATAGATGCAAGAGACCGCTCGTACAAGGTAACTATCATATTAGGAAGCCTGATCTAATTACGAATTGATGAACATAAATCATGGAAAGTTCCCTTAATGGTTTAGGAAACTTATTTGTACATTCCATTAGTCCTCTGGCTGAGTTAGGAAACTGCCTGGAGGCTTGCAGGGCAAGCAATTGTATCTTCCTGAAGACCGTTCACTGCAGGGCCAATCCAGAATGAATGCCCAATTTTTGGGCTATACCGGGCGGTCCCAACAGAACAGCCCGAGGTGGTTGAGTGGCCAGCCCATACTCGAGATGACTTCGTTTTCTTTGCTGAGGTGGCGAGGATTGAATTTGACCTGATATTTTTGTACCTATCAACTGCCCTGCATTTTCAAAGCTGATGTGATGATTCATTGGATGAGGATTAAAATTAAGCACTGCTCTGAAAATAGTCTAGGAAGGAGGTCAGAACCTTACCAAGGGCATGACCGGTCGTGCTGTTCAGCCGGGGTCTTTACCGAGCGGTGACTCTGTGGGCTCGAGACTAATGTCTGCCATGTGTCAGCTAGTGGTTGATCTGATTAGGACCCAATGAAGTCGGTACGAAAGTAACCGAACAGTTACATGGTAACCGGACTGTCATGTCATGCATTCAATGCGTGCGACTTTTGAGGCATCGGTTCTCGCGCCCGAGGTTACAGTTGACAAATGTTTTAGGCGGGAAAACTTCACAACCATTGGATCTAGTTTAATCTGGACCATTGATGCTGTATATATAAAGAACAATTATCCATTTCTTTCATTCTTGCTGCCAAGAGATAGAGACAAACGAGCTGTTTTGAGAGCAAAAGTCCTTGGTAAAGCTTCTCGAGCCCTTATTTTGCATTAATTCCCGTAAGTCCTCTCTCCTTAGTTTCAATTCATTGCATTCTTCCTTCTCTCCCTTGTTTTTCTGTCTTGGGTGAGGCAGGAGAGAACGAACCCAGTAGGTTTTGCTCGGGACTGCGACTTCTTTTTCCTTAGTTTCATCTTTGTCCTTAGGTTAAGTAACCGTCCTTTGTAATAGAGCGGTTAAACCGGTCGAGTTGCCCTGTAGCAATGTTGACCGAGTGTTGCCTTACCCTGAGAGCTCTATACACTTTACCCTTTAGGTTATTGGACTTATCCCCTTTGTACCTTAGGCTTGGAGTTTTTGACCCCTATCTAGGCGAGACTTATACCCCAGTCCACCTCCCGAATTCTTAGGGATGCAGCATTCTGGTTTTGATTCCTCCTCGCGATCGGAGGATGAACAGTCGCAGTTAAGGACCCCAGATACAAGCTTAGACCCACCATCTGCTACACCGTCGGACCACCATAGTGAGGGTAGGATCCAAATTAGAGTGCCAAACGATGAGTTAGACCAGGAGGCCCCCGTAGCCTCTATTTCGCTTGGCTCGGGCGACGAGATACCGGGAGATCTCGACCCAGGGGTTGTGTTCGCTTGTGAGTCTACTCCGTCCGCCCTGCGTGCCCAAGACCTCAGCTGGATTAGGGATAGGTACGCCATTCCCAGTAGCTGATCCTTGGCCGTCAATGCCAGTGGAGCCCATCTCTACCAGTTGGGGTTCATCATCCTCTATGAGGATGGCCTCATGGCCGGTTTTGCATTCCTCTCCACCCCTTTGCCCGAGATCTCTTAATCTACCTCAGGATTACCCCTAGGCAGTTAGCCCTAAATGGGTAGAGATTCCTAATGGGGTCAATCTCTCTCTGGCCCCAAGTCTTTGGGGTATGAACTTACCCTTCAAGAATTCTTGTGGGCCCACCGATCGTTCCCCATTCACAGGGAAGTCGGGTTCTTCTCTCTATTGGCTCAGCAGGAAAGAAAGATTATCGTCAACTACCCAAGCAACAACAAGGGGTAGAAGAAGAAATTCTTCCAAGTTTCTACCCTTGGGCTTTACGATAGGGCCCAGGGAATCTAGTTGAAGACTTCCTGGGCGGGGGAGCTGAGGGGTAAGCCCGCCCAGTGCTCTTCTTTCAGCTTTTCTTTTCTTCTGAACACAACCACGTGACTAACCGTTTACATATTTTGTTTTACAATGGGGTCATTTAATCATCCGGACATCCCTGAGGTGTGTCAGAACTAGATCCGATACCTGGCCAGCCTGCCCACAAACATCTGGAATGTGCTTACCCGAATGAGAGATTTCGTTGCCACTTATAGCCCGAACGAGCCTGTTAAAGCTCCAGTATTTCCTTCGATCATTCCTGGTAAGTGCTCGGGACCATTTAGCCTTAGCCTTTGTCCTGTTGTATTCTTCACTATTTCTGCTAGGTACTGAACACATGGTTCTCCTACTCCTTCACAGAATTAGGTCCCCGGAGAGATCTCGAGTAGCTGAGGGCCAAACAGGCCACCGCCGCCGTTGCTACTGCAGCCCGGGTTGCGAGTAGAGGAAAAAGACCCGCTGCTAAGACCTCGGGCAGCGATCGCCCGCTCTAGCAGTTAAGGCATGGGCCACGGGCTAATTTAATGCCCAGGGAGGCCTCGGCTCCCCCTATGGTGGTAGTGGAGGAAATCGTCCCCCGAGCAAATATACCATCTGGTACGTCTCTTGGCAAATCAATTGAGATCAGGGAGAAGGTTAGGCCGGGCCTTCTCCCCAGCCAAGTGGAGATGTGTGCAAATATGTCTCCCCGGGCCTTCCAGGGGTGGTTGTACAACCTGTCTCACTTTGTAAGTCTTTCTGCTTCTGCTCATTTATCATCATTCTCTTTTGTTTACCTTGTTCATTTAGTGACCGAACGATTTATGTTCATTGTAGGTCGACTGCATGGCTTTCGGTGTTGAGTCCTTCGTGCCTTCTCTAGTCGGCAGGGCTACTACCGTTGAGGCTGCCTTGTCGCAAGAACGGGCCGCTTCAGAGACCAGGGAAACTGCCTTGGCTGTGGAGAAGGATAAGGTTAAGGGCTTAGCCCTAAGCCTTGGCATAACACAGGCGGTTGGCAGCCGCCCTGGCAGATTTAGAGGCCGTCTAAGCCATCACAACGGCGGTGGAGGCCAAGGCGAAGGCCCTGGCGGAGACAACAGTAGCGGGGTCTACGTAGGAAGCCTTTGATAATGGTTTCTTCTAAGGCTACGAGGACCTGAAGAGGAGGCTGGCCCAGGACTATCCCGAGTGGGACATCTCGTCCTAAAAAGGGATTAACTCGGACTATTGGAACATAGGTCCGACTGCTACGGATGAGGCTGGGGTTGTTGAAGACATTGCCTTAGGTGGGGGCTCTGACCCGAGGGAGGGTACCACCCCGGCGAGAGGGACCCCGGAGACAGAGGACGTGGTCATTGTAGATGGCCCTTAGATTGCTTTATTTCTTTTTTTTTTCTAGGAAGGCTACTACAACTGCCCCCCAAGCTCTGTACAAACTTTTGCCTAATTAATGAAAAGGTCCTTCGAGGCCACCTTTCTTCATCAACCACTATGCTATTTCTGTACTTGTCTGTTTATTATTGCCCATGACCAATCGGGTTTTAGTCTTTCCATAACTCTTCCTTAGCAAAAGTTTTAGGACTGTGACCGGTAGAAAACACTAGGCCTTTTGGGGACCTACATTATAGGTTGTGCTTGGTATGATGTGGGACCTGGGTCCTGTTATTATCCGAGCGGTTTCTCTGGACGCTGTAGGTACTTAGGAATGTTTTGGAATTCCCAGTCCTATTTGTCACACCCATTCCCGAAAATCATTGTTTTATCATGTATATTAACTTTTGTGAGTTATCAATGTTATTTGATAATTGGATTGAGATGAGGTTGACTGTGGGTCAACGGTGAGGTGTCAGTAAGGACACGAGGAAATTGGTAATTGAGATTTTTATTGGCACGAGTAAATGACATTTATATGATTTAAATGTTAATTGACTATCTGGTATTTTGTGAATAGTGAATTTGTCACGCCCTGACGTAGCATAATTCAGGAAAGCATTTAATTTCCTTTATGGACTCGTAGGTCGTGACAAGTGAGTATTACCAATTGTCCCTGCAAAATATAACTTAACAACATTTCTAGAGCAAAGGATACTAACAAACCATAAGCTCCAAAATTAAAACTTACTAACTATTACAGCAGTCATAAAACTTAGGCACAACACGCCTTATTCAAAAGTCTAGAACTAGTTTATTACAACCCAAATTAAAAAGACAGAGAAAAATATAAAGCAGCCTCCTGGAAAGTTCCCTGCCTCTAACTAGCATAGTCGAAATACCCTGGCTGCTCCTGACCCTGAAAATCTGGACATACAGTCCAGGACGCATCAACGCCGTCAGCTTATGAAAGCTGGTGAGCAAAATAAACAAGTGCTCGCAATGTATATATAAGCATATAAACAACGGTGCAAATTAACTTTAGAAGCAATAGATTCAAGGTTCCAATTCCAACATAAATCACGGGGGAATAAAGTAAGCAATAAATATGCGACCGTGCATTAACAATGTAACATCTCATCTTTTTGACTCTTTTCTCTCAACAAAAACCGACTCTACCAAACCATTACCTCAGATACCAGGAATACTATCCGATTGATATCTAAGTCGAACACAACACTGTCGCCTCCAATACCAGGAATAACATCCGATCGATATTGAGGTCACACACCAAGCTATCGCCTCAGATACCAGGAATAATATCCGATCGATATCTGGGTCAATCACGACCAACCATCGCTTCGGATACCAGGAATAATATTCGATCGATATCCGAAACGAGCGCCTTAGATACCAGGAATAATATCCGATCGATATCTAAGCCGTAACTCAATACCATCATTTCGGATACCAGGAATAATATCCGATCGATATCCGAAACAAGCGCCCTAGATACCAGGAATAATATCCGATCAATATCTAAGCCGTAACTCAATACCATCATTTCGGATACCAGGAATAATATCCGATCGATATCCGAAACAAGCGCCCTAGATACCAGGAATAATATCCGATTGATATCTAAGCCGTACTCAACACTGTCGCCTCCAATACCAGGAATAATATCCGATCGATATTGAGGTCGCACACCAGACCACCACTCTTTACTCTTTTCACGCTTCCTCACACACATGCATGTTGACACAACCTCGACCCTAATATGTATGTCAATGTTTCATAAATAACACCATTAATTAATCACAAAGCCGGATAATCGTACGAGCATAAATTTCGGCCTTAGTCGTTCTTGTTCGTACAATTCTTAAAACATAGACCTTTAAAACAATATAATTGCCAAACAGTTCCTTGAAATTTCCCAAAACATTTTCCAAACAGTCCCTTACCAAAAATTATTCAAACTGCCAAAACTGCCACCTTGAGCGATGGAGAGGGGGGTGTCGCGCGAGCGAAGGGGGAGGCCGGGTGGCGCGCGCGGGTTGCGCGAGTGAAGGGGTAAATGGTTCGCGCGAGCGGGCCGCGCTAGCGAGCCTCGCGCGAGCGGGTCGCCCGCGCGAGTTGTTGCAGAATGTCATCTTCTTCGTTTTTCCCCTGTTTTCAATTTTAAAAGCTATTACAGACCCATTTTCAGATACTGTTTCAAACATGTCGTGCAATATATGGATCTCTTCGGTTTTCCGCGTAGATTACGAATATGCAATCAATTTAAACAATTATGGATTATATCTCTAGATATTCGCAATTAAAGTGAGGGTGTCAAAACTTTAAATCAACGGTACGTCGCGATACGGATGAATTACTGCGTAGGATTCGAACCGCAGCTTATTGGGACTAAGATCTTTCATTCCCAATTCACGAAATTGGATTTGGTTGAGTTTTACAAAACTCCAATTTTAAGCTTCCATGGTGTATCTATATATATACACATATATACACACATTTATGAACTGAAATATACATATATAAACATGGCGAGTGAGTTTAAATTACTCACAGAGTCTAATTAGACTGAAAATTGAGACCGAGAGTTCCGCCGTCGATTCCGTCGTTTAAGAATTTATACTCCCCCGTTCTTGATTTTGATATAAATATATATGTATGAAACTATGTATGTGACTGAATATATATATATAATCTGTATGTGTGTGTGTGATCTTGAGAGAGCAAGAGAGTGATAGAGAGAATTTGAGGGAGATTGAGAGAGTTTGAGAGAGAATTGAGAGATGCAGAGAGTGGAGAGAATGAGAGACTGAGTGATATCAAACACATATATGTATACTGTATATGCTTTGGGCTCCAAGCAACTCCCAAGAATCGTACGGTGTGGTTGAGCTCACGTGCTCCCACACCTAAAACGCAGTATAGACGCAGATTAAAACATAAAACTGGTATTTTGCGGTTAAAAATAAAAATACAGAAAATTATTTTAATGTAGGAATTAAATTCCGGGTTATACAAGAATATAGACATCGATTTTGAAACCATAGAAAATATTTTGGAAATTACAGTTTGACCCCAGATATATATCAAAAAGAAATTAAAACAAATGCTCATGGAATTGAAATGCAATATTTATTTATTAACAAAAAAAATAAATACAGGGTGTTACAGAATTTTACCTGTGTAGTATAATTTCTGATTTTTCCGATATAGTTATATATCATTTTGAGAACTGTGGTGAGAACGTGAGTGTCACGTTAAATCAAAGGTAGGTTGTGTAGAGGTTTCACATAACCTAGTTTTCGAACGTAATTTTTGGACCCAAACGAGACGTAGTCGGAAACTTTTGGAATTTATAATTTTCACTCGTAAAGGCATAAAATGAACGTGTGCAAAGTTTCGAGAGCTAATTAGAAGTTTGAGGAACTTGTGGGGAGGTAAACGCAATTCCCGAAGAGTTTGCCTATATATAGTAGTGGATGAGATTCATTCTCATTCAAACTTTCTAAATATCTTGAGAGAGGAGAGAGAAAAGAGATTTGGTGGCCACGGACTTCGCAACGCCGATCGACGACCGTTCGTCCGTCAGATTTTCTCCAGATTTTAGATTTGAACTCGTGGAGGTAAGAGCTACGTTTTGATACTACTTAGGCCATGTTTGGCAAATTTTTGTAAAAATCTTAATTCTAGACTTTTGGAGAAAACCCAGTAAAACTTGTAGGAATTATCCCAATTTTGAAATCCGACGATTAATTAGCCCCCTAGACGATCCTTCAAAGTTTGAAGAGAATCGCACGAGGTATGAATTCTAGATCTATGAAATATATGGATTTTCATGTTTTGAACATCAGTTTTGATATCTTTAGATTCGGGCAAAATTCATGTATTAGTTAGGCCCGTTAATTATGCACGTGAAATTATGTGCAAAGCACGTATAACTGTTTATGTGAGCATGCTATGTGTCTACTTGGGTCAAAAGGGAGTTTGGTGCAAATTCATTCGGGGTAAGCTCCTCGAACCTTGAGGATTGTGATTTTGATTGTGATTGTGATGGAATTGGAATTGTGGTTGTGTCTGGTATGGAGGTGGGCCCAACCAGGACACGGTATCTGGTATAGAGGAAGGCCCAACCAATGTACGAGATGCGTGGGAGAGGTGGGCCTCCTACGGCATCGACCGGATGAATGCGTACCACTCACCCTAGAGACTATTTCTATGTGTTTTAGATGCTTAAACTATGAACTTTCATATAAGCATACATTTAGAATTGTGCACTCAGCATATAGCTGAGCAGTGGAGATGTACTCCATTGCAGGTAAGAAGAAAGACAAGAAGAAGCGTGTGGAGTGAGGCCGTTGAGGAACGCCGGGGAACCACATTTGTATATGTTTTTGTTTTAAATCCTAAAACTTGTGTAAGGATTGGGAAATTGTAATATGTTGTAATAGAACCATGGATTAGTTTCGTAAGTATTGTAATCTTGTAATTAAACGTCTGTAGTTATGTTTTAAATGTTGTAATTAGTGTTGGTCGTGGTTGTTTGTGGATATTGGAGAAGCATGTGTTAGTATTATCATCACAGGGCTGCCCAGCAGGGGAGCAGTCGACTGGACCCTGGATCAGTCGACTGGATCTCGTGAGATTGAGACACTGAAAGTGAATAGTAATGGAAACAGTCGACTGGACCCTTGATCAGTCGACTGAACCACTGTAAATTTTAGCTACTGATCCAAATAGTAACCAGTGCAGTCGACTGGGTTCCCTGATCAGTCGACTGGACCTCTGTTGAGAAATATGAGTTTTGGTTTCTGCCAGGCACAATCGACTGGACCCTAGCACAGTCGACTGAACCTCTGTTTTCAAAACTGTGTTCTTTTGGACAGGTTTCAATTGAACAAAACTTTTTATAACTCTGATTTTAAAGGATTTTAATAATATTTTCCGTTGCTATTTGACTTTAATGGAATTGGATGAGCCTTGGTGGCGTGCCACGTGTCCTATTTCCACGCGCAGTGGGATGGGTCGTGACATTTAGTGGTATCAGAGCAATAGGTAACAAAACTTTGGGAACGTTCGACGACGAGTGGAGTGTTGAGTGAATTGTCACATGTTCTAGAATGCATCCACATATTGTAGAGATGTTTGATGCATATGGTATGTTGTTATACATACATGATTATGTTATTGTCATACATGCATAGTATTTATGCATTCGTGAATCGATTGTATCATATTGATGTGGAGCTGTAAGATGAGATGACGTTATCATGAGTTATAATGGACTACGTGTTGTGGCATAATGGAAAGACGATATTTTGGTATTGATGAACAGTGAAATTTCTAAGCGAAAAGAAAATGGTTTTGATTGAATCGGTGGATGTTTTCAACGATAGTGACAAGTGTCCTTTGAGGGATCTAACCGAGAGCGGAGGTTGAATAGTGAACGTCAGAGGAGATTTCTACATAGTCCACATAGAAAATGAAGGTAATTGTTCGTAGTGAAATTTTGGGATTGAGATTAATCGATAAGAGTTCTGTTTCAGACATTGGTTAAACATCGTGACAACGTGACGTAAGAGAAAAAGGATGAACAGTTGGGGTTTGTGATGGAAAGATAGTCCAGCAATATGTATTGCCAGCGTATGGGGTCGGTGAGGAATCTCTCACCTTATCTTACGGTGTTAACCTCCGGTGTGATCATATGGATTATCTTATGGTTTTATCTTATACGGTGTATATTGGGTAGTTGAAGAATCTTTTAACTTATTGTGCGGTATATGGGATGATTGGATGGTTGAGGAATCTCTCAACCTATCTTACGGTATGTATTGGATGGTTAAGGAATCTCTCAACCTATCTTACGGTATATGTTGGACGATTGAGGAATCTCTCAACCTATCTTGTGGTATATATCAGAATTGGGAAATATCTCAACGAGTTATGAGTATTGTGGTTGTTGAGGAATCTCTCAACTGAACCTGGTTTTGAATGTTCCTGTTACCATGGTGGATTCAGATGTGGTATAAATGTTAGTAAGGAAAGCTACCAGATTGATTGTATAAGTGGGAAGTAGTATTTAAGGATTAACCTAAGGTGAGGAATTAAGAACGGGAATGATAGAGTACGCTTTGACGGTTTGAGACTACAGTTAGTAGAAGTAACGGGTTTCAGTCAAGTATCGAAAACGGCACAGTATGAAGCGTTGTATGGGCATAAGTGTCAATCACTGATTTGTGGGATCGAAGTTGGGGGAAAGAAAGCTGTTAAGACCTAAGATGATACAATTAACTACGGTAAGGGTAAAGCTAATCCATGATTGACTTTTAGAGGAGGCTCACCGTACTAAATATTCAATTCATCCGGGGAGTGACAAGATGTACCAGAATTTGCAAGAAAACTTTTGGTGGAGAGGTATGAAGCGAGAAGTTGCCAAGTTTGTGTTTGAGTGTTCAGCATGTTAGCAAGTGAAGGTAGAGAGACAAGTACCTGCAGGGCTATTGCAACCATTACCAGTGTCAGAGTGAAGTGGGATGGGATAACGATGGATTCTGTTTCAGGATTTCCACGATCGTTTAATCAGAATGATAAGATTTGGGTTATGGTTGATAAATAGACAAAATCAGCACATTATCTATCGATCAATACGACTAAACATTCAAGGTTGGCGGAATTGTATGTGAAAGGGGTTGTAGGACTACACGGAGTTCCAATAGGGATTATATTGGATCGTGATGGTAGTTTTACATCAAAGTTTTGGGAAGTCTATAGGAAGCCACGGGTACTAAACTGAGTTTCAGCACTACATTTCATCCTCAGATCGACGGACAGTCAGAACAAACGATTCAGACATTGAAAGACATGCTTGGACTTTGCGTACTAGACTTTGGGTAAGTCAATGTAGATTGAGAGGAGGAAATATAAATTGGAAAGACGAAGTTTTAATGAGTAAGTGAACAGAACCAGTAAGAATGGGAGGAAGACATGGTATTACGTTGAGTACATTATCGAATATGATAGTAGAAATGTAAAATGGTTGGAGGACAATGGTGGATACAATGAAATATGATCTCAGTGTCCTGGATTCCAACAAGGTTGGAGAGTTTTGAGAATGTCGAATTCCACCCTAATAAAATTTTAAAGTGTTTAAAATGTTTTAAAATAAAATTTTCATTGAGTAAGAAAATTTGTTTTAAATACTTGTGATTAGGTATCAAGTAGACCTTGGAAGACGGGTATCGTGGAAGGATATGGTATGCTTAGTGCTTGGGACATAATGGTGGTTGTCAAACGAATGAGTTCTATGTGAGCAGATTCTGAACTTAGGAATTCTAAAGGAGTTGGTGAAATGTCGTGTACCTAAATTTGGCTAATTGGAAGTTATGACTTTAAAGGAGTGGTCGTGAGTATTATTCCAAAGGGAGCTCGACTTCGATTTAAGTATTGGGTAACCTGAGGTAATGAATGATTTGAGGCTTTGATCAATCAAGAACTTGATGATATCCATAAAGTGTGAAGAACTTGAAAGGTGACAGTTAGGAATCAGTTGGCATTGGTGACCGGAGTGAGAATTTTACCTTGGGGTATTGTCGTGAAAGGTATGTAAATTGGAAGTCGATATGGAATTTATTGAACAAAGTGAGGCTATAATACTTTGTGGGAAGATTTAATTACCGGCTTATCCTCAGATTGTATGTGGGGATTGTATTAATGCTGTGAGCAATAGGTTATTCATGAATAATGGATTGGAGACCCGGATAGCATAAATAAAGGACTAGAAAGTTAAATGGGAAATTGAGTCAGATTCGACTACGGTTATGAAACATTGAATGTCGGAATGAGGTATGGTGCCTTGAGATGTTGTACAAAGAATATACGCTTGGTGTGAACGGTTGTCAGGAACTCAGTGAGAGTTGAGATATAGAAGTGTGAGCGATATGGACTTGTGTAAAGGTGAAAGTGAAACATCAGCGACGTATAGAGTTGTAAACTACATAAATGGTAGTGGATCTACCTGGACTGATATGAGAATGGACTACATTGCAGTTGAGATCTTCGAAAGAAAAATAATTAACTGAAGATGTGTGTATGTTATATAAATAAAATGGATCGTAAATGGTCAAGGGTTGAGACAGGAACAAGATATGTTCTGAGCATGGGAATACGTGTTGATGAACTCTGTGGTAGGTGTATGGCTGAGTAAGCCAATTTTGATTTACAATGTTATTCGTTACGATGGATGTTAGGAGTAATTGTGTTGAGAAGGAGATGAAGTGTTATGCGTAATTTTAAATCAATTTGTTTTAAAAGAACAACATGGAAGAAATGTGTTTGACTTTGATGAAAGTTCTAAATCAAACTGTTAGGTGTGATCTTCTATCTCAATCGGCAGTAGTTCGGGTGCAGACTTTGGAGAGCTAAATGATGAATATGTTTGACCTCATTGTGGGTGATTTGGGACGTTATATAAGCTCGAAATCTGAATGGTATCTGATGAGGCACGTGTGATTGAAAGTATAGTACGGGATTGGTTAAATTGAAACGAAATGATAAGTATTATGAAAAATAGAGAGGATATTAGTGCGACGCATCACCGACTATGTAATAACCTGCATTTTTCTTGCATTGTCATATTTAAAATTATATATATTTTGTCTGCTTTTATCCTTATGTGAAAAATTTATTTCTTGACTAATCTCATATTGAAATTACTTTTGGGGTCAAAATGCAATTTTCATAAAAACTGGCAATACCTGTGTTAAATTTCAAATCTGTATTTCAAAACGGTGGAATTATTTCTTTTAAAACTCAAACTGTATTTTTATAAAATCAGAAAACTATTTCTAACATTAAAATGAATTTTCTGTATTTTTGTGATAAACACCGTGTCACGAAAATACCAGTTTAGGTTTAAAACTGTCCGCGCAGTGTTAAACTTCCACAGAATTTTGGGAGTAACTGATTGGACAAATTTCTTTATACCCAATTATTATTGCTAAAGTTTTCCCTTAGGCCTTGTTTGGCAAATGCTTGTAGTATGTGTGTTGTCCTAATGCCATAAGCTTGATTCCCAAACACACCTTGACCCACACCAACTCCACCTACCCTTTCAATTATCAATGGAGCATTATGAATTGCAAGTGTATATTTACACATCATTGCTGCACTTTCTTTGTAATTAGTGGAGATTAATGGAGAATGAGTGGGATGTTAGGCAAATGTTTTCTAAGTGGGAGTTTGAGTATTTATACACCCAACCACACTACACATTCTACACTCCTAACATAGAGAGCTTGAGAGAGTCACATAGAGAGATAATAATTTCAGAATTGGAAGAGCTCAATCCTCCATAGCCAAGCTTGAAATTGGAAATTCTTAATTCTTGTATTTCTTTCTCAACAACTTCTTCAATCTACATCACGGTGAGTATTACTAACTCACTCCAAATGTAACTCATTCCTTATTTACTGATTTAGGTAGTTAATTTTAACAGTAGCAGAATTTTGTTTTCAGATTTTTGTTAGGAAAACGAATGAAATTTAAGGTTCTGCCCGCGTTGTCCCAAGTAAAACTCGATTCTGCACACTTTTCGTCTAATGCAATTTTCTCAGATTTTGCACGGTTTGGGCAGAAAATGAGAATTACAGTAGCAGAAAAAGTATATTAGAAATTCAATCTAATATTTTCTCTTTTAATTTTAACAGTAGCAGAATTTTGTTTTCAGATTTTTGTTAGGAAAACGAATGAAATTTAAGGTTCTGCCCGCGTTGTCCCAAGCAAAACTCGATTCTGCACACTTTTCGTCTAATGCAATTTTCTCAGATTCTGCACCGTTTGGACAGAAAACGAGGATTTCAGTAGCAGTTTTTAGAATGCTATTAGTTATGTTTAAAATGATTAAGGCAATGAATTACGAATTTTCAATCCCCGTACGCGTATTATTTCTTTAATTCTGTGAATTCCTTTATGTTTAAAGTTTGATGACATTCATGTGGAGTCAGTTGTACATGCATGGTGAGTGTTGGTAGTGTGTAAAAGAGTAATGATAGTGTGGAAAAGAGTAATGATTGTGTGGAAAGAGTATGAGTTTGAGTTATGGTTGTGGTTGTGGATGTGATTGTGGTTGGAGTTGAAAAAGAGGATGAGGGTGTCTTTGAAATGCGAAGGTGGCAAAAATGGACACTCCCTGACGCCCATGGAAGCGTTAAAGTGTGTGAAGCCGAACTTGGACACTCACTGGCACCCATGGAAGTGCTAAAGTGTGGCCTATAGACACTCCCTGAATGACTCGAGTCTGGATACCTGTGTGGGGGTTGCCCCGGTATTTGCATGGCGGTTAGGGTATTCAAAGTGTGAGGCATTGGACACTCCCTGGTACCCCGGACCAAAGTGTGAGGCAAACTGGACACTCCCTGGCGCCCCGTTGCTAAAGTGTGGCTATCTTAGTATTTCAAAGATACCAGGAGTAGGATAGAGGGTTGTTGGGTTTTGTCGAGAGAAAAGAGTCGGTTAGATGAGATGGTGCATTGTTCTCATACACAGTCACATATGTGTGAATTTATCTTTTAATTATTGTTGTGGTTGTTTTTCTAACAAGCTCTTTATCATAAATATAAACTTGTGGTATTTAAATGGAAATGGGAAAAAGGTAAATGGGCATGTTTTTACATTCAAAGCTATGTTTTTAATACTCACCAGCTTCTTGAAGCTGACGGCGTTGATGCGTCCTGGACATTCGTGTCTAGGCTTTGCAGGTTATAATCAAGAAGAACCGTATGACTATGCTAATTAAGATCTGTTGCTGAGAAGAGATGTTACCCTTATATGCTTTATGTTTATGTGTTATGATTTGGTTTGTAATAAGGATGACTGTAATAGACTTTAAGTTATTGTTTTATTTCAAGGCGGTCTGTGCCTTAGTAAACCCCGTACTATAGGATGTAATAAGTTAGAAAATTTTTATAAGCCCAGGTTGCCCTACTCTGATTAATGGTTTTATGATGTTCGACGTTTTGGGACGGAATCGATCCTTCAAACTGTCGCGACCTACGGGTCCATAAAGGAAATTAAACGCTTTCCATATTTATGCTACGTCGGGGCGTGACAGGATTTGGTGGTATCAGAGCCATAGGTTTTCTAGATTGACCAGGCTCAGTTATTCACGCCATAGATTAGTGACATAGGTTACCCTTAAGTTTTACTAAGCTATACAACCAAGTTCTAGTGTTAGTTTAGTACGGATTACCCTTAGTTCAGAAACTAAAATTCTAAGTTGGTTTTATCATAGAAATGATTACCCGTTTGTCTTGTCACATCGACAAGAATGATAGCAATTTCCATATACCTTCAGACATATCCATTTAGGATTAGCCGAGATAACCATAACTTATGATGCCCCTACAGACATATAGTAGCCGAGTTTCTAAGGAGTTAAAGCATACCATAGCCCTCATTAATAGCTTAGGCACTGACCAACTTCCTGAGTCAAATCTCGGAACAGTCAGTATGGCCCACAACCCAGAGTCTAGAGGATAAGAATACGACCTCTTTGCTATTAGACAGCCCTAGTTCGAATACGAGTATTATATGTACTTAATATATATTTTATTGTATGCTTATGTGATAATACGAGTATGTGTTATAGTGATATATACTACTTTGAAAATTTTCGTCATAGTACTGTTGCATGCATGTTTCTCATTCTACTACCCCTATCATGCATAGAATGGCTGGAAGACCAAGGAGGAACAGAAATCTGATTGAAGGAGCGCCCGAGGCTGCCGACCCCACGGGAATATTTGAAGCTTTTATTAGACGTCTCGAGAGGGTTAGTAATGCGAATGAAAACCAACGAGACCGCCAGACGGGAGATAAGCTGCTGGAAAGATTCCGTGCGCTCAGGCCCGAGCAATTTGCGGGTACCACGGATCCCTGGAAGGCGGAGCAATGGTTAAGACAGATGGACCGCATGTTCGAAGCTGTCCAATGCAACGAGATGGACAAAAGGAGATTGGCTACTTTTCAACTGACCGACGCCGCTGCAGATTGGTGGGACTCGGTCATAGCCACTATCGGAAACACCGCTGCTATGGGGATGACGTGGACGGCGTTCAAAGGGAGATTTCTGGAGAAGTACTTTCCGGCTACGGAGAGGCACAGAAGAGAGAAGGAATTTATGGATCTGACGCAAGGAACCAAGACGGTGCAAGAGTATACCACACAGTTTGAGAGGCTGTCACGGTTTGCCCCGCACATGGTTGATACTGAGGAGAAGAAGATCCGGAAGTATAACCAAGGGTTGGCACCGCAGATTCGTCGCCTGACTCTCGGCCATCTAGACAAGACGTTTGAAGGACTAGTCGGCCTGGCTACCGACCTGGAAGAAGATGCTCGAGTATATCGCAAACAATTGGAATTCCGACCGCCTCAGAGGGGTAATTTTGGAAATAGACCACCAATGAACCGTACCCAAGGGCAGAAGAGGAACTTTGATGGGAGCAAGAAGGCACAAGCTATTACCCATCCGACTCAACCCCGAGTAGGAGAAGGAAGTAGTGGTGTAAAGTGCTTCAACTGTGGCAACTCTGGACATGTGGCTCGGGACTGCAGGGCACCAAGGCGTGCTGCTCAGCCAGGAATAGTCTGTTTCAACTGTGGTGAACCAGGTCACATCAGCAGGTTCTGCACTGCTCCTAAGCAAGCAACTTATGGACAACAGAGTCAGACCCGCTTGAATGCTGTTATTCCTGATGCCGCGGGATATGATGGAGCTGAATATGAAGAAGGAGATCATGGAGAAGCTCAACCTGATCAGCAAGCAGTGGAAGGTACATTGACTCTATTTAACTCCTATGTTAAAGTATTATTTGATACGGGTGCTGCTCTATCATTCATATCTGTTAATACAATTCGGAGATTGGGTATCTTACCTCATCGCTTAGAGAAAGCTTTGAAGGCTACATCACCAATAGGAGCTGCGGTCAGTTTAGGACATGTGTGCAAGAATTGTCCCTTAAGATTAGGAGACCGAGAAATCCCTGCGAGGTTGATTGTTCTATCGATGAAGGAGTTCGACATAATCCTAGGAATGGATTGGCTGTCTCAGAATCAAGTGAAGTTGGATTGTGCGAGGAAGAGAATTACATTCTCCGACAATGAGAATCAACCCTTTGATTTTCAATGTAACCCTTCGGGAGATATGTTCCTCACAAGATGTTTAGCCAACATCGAAGTCGTCAGTACAGAGGTGACAGCTTCATCTATACCTGTAGTCAAGGACTTCGAAGAAGTATTTCAAGACATTTCTGGATTACCGCCCGAGAGAAGTATAGAGTTCTGTATTGAGCTTATACCGGGTACCGTACCGATTACCAAGGTTCCCTACAGAATGGCCCCCACAGAACTACTAGAATTGAAGGGACACGTTCAAGAGCTCGAGAACCTAGGTTTTGTACGTCCAAGTACATCGCCTTGGGGAGCACCGGTGTTATTTGTGAAGAAGAAGGACGGGACGCTCAGGCTGTGTATCGACTACAGAGAATTGAATCGAGTGACAATCAAGAACAAGTATCCTTTGCCTCGGATCGACGATTTATTTGATCAACTACAAGGAGCTACGATATTTTCCAAGATAGACCTTAGGTCGGGATATCATCAGTTGAGGGTACGGAAGGAAGACATACCTAAGACTGCTTTCAGAACCCGATATGGTCATTATGAATTTCTGGTGATGCCGTTTGGATTGACGAACGCCCCGGCAGTGTTTATGGATCTGATGAACAGAGTGTTCAAGCCTTATTTAGATCAGTTTGTCATCGTCTTTATTGATGATATTTTGATCTATTCTAAGTCAAGAGAAGAACACGAGCAACATCTACGGATTACGATGCAGACGCTTAAGGACCACCACTTGTATGCCAAGTTCAGTAAGTGTGAGTTCTGGTTGCAAGAAGTGAAATTTTTGGGACACAAGGTGTCATCTCAAGGAATTTCTGTAGATTCGTCCAAGACCGATGTTGTATCCAACTGGGTTAGGCCAAGCAACCCTACAGAAGTTCGGAGTTTTCTTGGACTCGCAGGCTATTACAGAAGATTTGTTGAAGGATTCTCTAAAATAGCCGCACCATTGACTGGATTGACGAAGAAGAATTTGAAATTCGAATGGACAGAGAAGCATGAGCGAGCCTTTCTAGAGTTGAAAGAGAGACTCACTACCGCACCAGTACTAGCAATACCCAAGCCTGGTGAGAAGTTCACTATCTTTAGTGACGCATCATATCAAGGACTAGGGTGTGTACTTATGCAAGATGGTAAAGTTATAGCCTATGGATCTAGACAGCTGAAGCCGAATGAGTTGAACTATCCTATTCATGATTTGGAGTTGGCAGCAGTGGTATTTGCACTCAAGATTTGGAGACATTATCTCTACGGTGAGAAGTTTGATTTGTTCTCCGATCACAAGAGTCTGAAGTTTTTGTTCACACAGAAAGAGTTGAACATGAGGCAGCGCAGATGGATGGAGTTGATCAAAGATTATGACTTCACATTGGAATACCACCCTGGTAAAGCTAATGTGGTCGCTGATGCTTTGAGTCGGCAGACTCGTGAGACGATCGCCTCCTTAATGGTGAGAGAATGGCGAGCATTGGAGACGTTGGCAGAGTTTGATGTACAGAGTGCTGAAAGAGGAGAAGGACAACTTTTCGGATGTCTTATCCTACAGCCTGTTCTCATTGATCGCATTATTGGAGCTCAGAAAGAAGATGAGAAGTTTCAATCATGGTTCAAGAAGATGTCAGAGAAGGACTCGACAGAATGGAAAGTGGGAGTCGATGGAGGGTATCGGTGCAGGAATAGATTATGTGTGCCGGATGTTGGAGAGTTTAGGAAGGATATCCTGGAAGAAGCACATAAGTCAAGATATACAGTTCACCCGGGAGGAACTAAGATGTATAAAGATTTGAAGAGAAATTTCTGGTGGGAAGGCATGAAGAAGGATGTGGCGGAGTTTGTATCCAAGTGTTTGACGTGTCAGCAGGTCAAGGCCGAACATCAGAGACCGTCGGGATTATTGCAACCGCTACCTATTCCTGGTTGGAAGTGGGAGCATATAACGATGGATTTTGTAGTAGGATTGCCTCGATCGCAGCAGAATCATGACGCTATTTGGGTAATTGTGGATCGATTGACGAAGTCAGCTCATTTTATTGCTTACAGTATGACATACCCGGTGGAAAAGATGAGCCGGATGTACATACAACAAGTTGTGCGACTTCACGGTGCACCTGTGACGATTGTGTCAGACCGTGACGCACGTTTTACTTCTGGATTTTGGGAAAGTCTGCAAGAAGCTATGGGAACTTCACTCAAGATGAGTACTGCTTTTCACCCTCAGACAGATGGGCAAACTGAGCGTGTTAATCAGATCATGGAGGATATGCTTAGGGCTTGTGTGATCGATTTTGAAGAATCTTGGGAGACACACTTGCCGTTGGTTGAATTTGCCTATAACAATAGTTATCATACGAGTATCGGTATGGCTCCGTTCGAAGCACTGTACGGACGACCATGTCGTTCTCCATTGTGTTGGGCAGAGGTTGGGGACACAGAATTGTTGGGACCAGATTTGGTTAGAGAAACCAACGAGAAGATTTCCTTGGTCAAGGAAAGGATGAGAACCGCTCAGAGCCGGTATAAGAGTTATGCTGATCGACGTCGGAAAGATTTGGAATTTAGTGTTGGAGATCACGTACTTCTTAAGGTTTCACCGACCCGAGGAGTGGTACGTTTTGGTCTCAAGAGAGGGAAGTTGGCCCCGCGTTTCATTGGACCGTTCGAGATTTTAGAACGTGTCGGGAAAGTGGCTTATAAACTAGCACTACCACCGAAGATGTCTGGGGTTCACAACGTGTTTCACGTGAGTATGTTGAGGAAATACATACGAGATCCCTCGCACGTGGTTAGTTATGACGACATTGAGACGAGTCATAACGTTTCTTACAAGGAGAGACCTGTGAAGATTCTGGATCAGAGTATCAAGAAGTTAAGAAATAAGGAGATCCCGTTGGTGAAGGTTCAGTGGAATCACCATGACGAGAATGAAGCCTCGTGGGAAGTTGAAGCTGATATGAGGAAGAAGTACCCGGAGTTATTTCATGACTAGTTAGTCTTGATTTCGGGGACGAAATCCTGTTTAAGGGAGGAAGGGTGTAATAACCTGCATTTTTCTTGCATTGTCATATTTAAAATTATATATATTTTGTCTGCTTTTATCCTTATGTGAAAAATTTATTTCTTGACTAATCTCATATTGAAATTACTTTTGGGGTCAAAATGCAATTTTCATAAAAACTGGCAATACCTGTGTTAAATTTCAAATCTGTATTTCAAAACGGTGGAATTATTTCTTTTAAAACTCAAACTGTATTTTTATAAAATCAGAAAACTATTTCTAACATTAAAATGAATTTTCTGTATTTTTGTGATAAACACCGTGTCACGAAAATACCAGTTTAGGTTTAAAACTGTCCGCGCAGTGTTAAACTTCCACAGAATTTTGGGAGTAACTGATTGGACAAATTTCTTTATACCCAATTATTATTGCTAAAGTTTTCCCTTAGGCCTTGTTTGGCAAATGCTTGTAGTATGTGTGTTGTCCTAATGCCATAAGCTTGATTCCCAAACACACCTTGACCCACACCAACTCCACCTACCCTTTCAATTATCAATGGAGCATTATGAATTGCAAGTGTATATTTACACATCATTGCTGCACTTTCTTTGTAATTAGTGGAGATTAATGGAGAATGAGTGGGATGTTAGGCAAATGTTTTCTAAGTGGGAGTTTGAGTATTTATACACCCAACCACACTACACATTCTACACTCCTAACATAGAGAGCTTGAGAGAGTCACATAGAGAGATAATAATTTCAGAATTGGAAGAGCTCAATCCTCCATAGCCAAGCTTGAAATTGGAAATTCTTAATTCTTGTATTTCTTTCTCAACAACTTCTTCAATCTACATCACGGTGAGTATTACTAACTCACTCCAAATGTAACTCATTCCTTATTTACTGATTTAGGTAGTTAATTTTAACAGTAGCAGAATTTTGTTTTCAGATTTTTGTTAGGAAAACGAATGAAATTTAAGGTTCTGCCCGCGTTGTCCCAAGTAAAACTCGATTCTGCACACTTTTCGTCTAATGCAATTTTCTCAGATTTTGCACGGTTTGGGCAGAAAATGAGAATTACAGTAGCAGAAAAAGTATATTAGAAATTCAATCTAATATTTTCTCTTTTAATTTTAACAGTAGCAGAATTTTGTTTTCAGATTTTTGTTAGGAAAACGAATGAAATTTAAGGTTCTGCCCGCGTTGTCCCAAGCAAAACTCGATTCTGCACACTTTTCGTCTAATGCAATTTTCTCAGATTCTGCACCGTTTGGACAGAAAACGAGGATTTCAGTAGCAGTTTTTAGAATGCTATTAGTTATGTTTAAAATGATTAAGGCAATGAATTACGAATTTTCAATCCCCGTACGCGTATTATTTCTTTAATTCTGTGAATTCCTTTATGTTTAAAGTTTGATGACATTCATGTGGAGTCAGTTGTACATGCATGGTGAGTGTTGGTAGTGTGTAAAAGAGTAATGATAGTGTGGAAAAGAGTAATGATTGTGTGGAAAGAGTATGAGTTTGAGTTATGGTTGTGGTTGTGGATGTGATTGTGGTTGGAGTTGAAAAAGAGGATGAGGGTGTCTTTGAAATGCGAAGGTGGCAAAAATGGACACTCCCTGACGCCCATGGAAGCGTTAAAGTGTGTGAAGCCGAACTTGGACACTCACTGGCACCCATGGAAGTGCTAAAGTGTGGCCTATAGACACTCCCTGAATGACTCGAGTCTGGATACCTGTGTGGGGGTTGCCCCGGTATTTGCATGGCGGTTAGGGTATTCAAAGTGTGAGGCATTGGACACTCCCTGGTACCCCGGACCAAAGTGTGAGGCAAACTGGACACTCCCTGGCGCCCCGTTGCTAAAGTGTGGCTATCTTAGTATTTCAAAGATACCAGGAGTAGGATAGAGGGTTGTTGGGTTTTGTCGAGAGAAAAGAGTCGGTTAGATGAGATGGTGCATTGTTCTCATACACAGTCACATATGTGTGAATTTATCTTTTAATTATTGTTGTGGTTGTTTTTCTAACAAGCTCTTTATCATAAATATAAACTTGTGGTATTTAAATGGAAATGGGAAAAAGGTAAATGGGCATGTTTTTACATTCAAAGCTATGTTTTTAATACTCACCAGCTTCTTGAAGCTGACGGCGTTGATGCGTCCTGGACATTCGTGTCTAGGCTTTGCAGGTTATAATCAAGAAGAACCGTATGACTATGCTAATTAAGATCTGTTGCTGAGAAGAGATGTTACCCTTATATGCTTTATGTTTATGTGTTATGATTTGGTTTGTAATAAGGATGACTGTAATAGACTTTAAGTTATTGTTTTATTTCAAGGCGGTCTGTGCCTTAGTAAACCCCGTACTATAGGATGTAATAAGTTAGAAAATTTTTATAAGCCCAGGTTGCCCTACTCTGATTAATGGTTTTATGATGTTCGACGTTTTGGGACGGAATCGATCCTTCAAACTGTCGCGACCTACGGGTCCATAAAGGAAATTAAACGCTTTCCATATTTATGCTACGTCGGGGCGTGACAGACTAAGTGCTATTCATTGAACTGATGTTATTGTGATATGGCGTTCTGGGGAAGGAAGAGTGTAACTCGATAAGAAATGGGAAGTTGTTAGAAAAACACATTATCATTCTACAAGTATTCTGTGGTTAACGGGATGAGGGATCAAATTTATAGTGCGAAACAGTTGATTGAAGCGTTAGATTATTGACGAGGTATACGTATATGTTAGTACTTGATTTTGGTTCACTTCGAGATGAAGAATCGTGTATGATTGTGCACCAGCTAAGACGTGTTGTCAACGACTTTTAGTCGAAAAGCAAGATAGGTGAATGAGAGATGAATGGTTGTCTTGGGTTTGAGTAATGTGATGAAACTTTTGAGTTTCAAAAATGAAATATGACAAGTAAAATAAAGATATATGGGAGTTGACATTGTGACATCATGATGGGATTGAATGTCAGGTTTGACTATGGAGTAGGTTTTACTCAGGTATCGATGTTCTTATTTATCGAGATGCTTCAGGGTATTGCTAGGATTCTGTTTGAATCTTCTATCAGATTGAGACTGGGACTCTGAGGATTTATTTTCCTTAAGAGCCTGAGGATTTATTTTCCTCATGAGATTGTGGCATCTCAGTGAAGTAGATTGTGTATGTGGCAAATGTTGGAAGTACTTGTGTGAAGTCTTGGTGACTTGAGAAGATGGTTTAAGTTTGGGGACAAACTTCCTTTTTGGAGGGGAGAGTTGTCACACCTGTTCCCGAAAATCATTGTTTTATCATGTATATTGACTTCTGTGAGTTATCAATATTATTTGATAATTGGATTGAGATGAGGTTGACTGTGGTTCAACGGTGAGGTGTCAGTAAGGACACGAGGAAATTGGTAATTGAGATTTTCATTGGCACGAGTAAATGACATTTATATGATTTAAATGTTATTTGACTATCTGGTATTTTGTGAATAGTGAATTATACCTGTGTAGTATAATTTCTTATTTTTTCGATATTGTTATTGTGGATACCGGGATTCCACCTCTTTCTGTTTTGTTTCGAGAATTGTTTGAAATTGATCAAAGAAAGAAAATGGTCCGTTGAAAACAGATACAGAGTCGCCACTTGGTCTTTAAGGAACCAAGAAACCTAATTTGACTCACCCAAATGGATAAAGGGCACCTGCCCTTCATAACCAAAGAACTTGGTTCGGGGTTTTGGTACGAGAGAGGAAGGAGCCTTTGTCGTGACTAAAACACCCTCAACTCGCCCCGTCTTTCGACGAGCCTCAATTAGCATCCAAGTAATCATCTTATACTATGTATGGTTCCGCAATTAATACTATGATAGTATATTACATCACATAAGAAACTTGAAATGGAAGATCTAAAGATAAAATATAATTCATAAGATCTAAGTCAAATATCATGCAATGTAAAGTGAAAGATCACACAAATAAACCTAGGAAAAATCGTCTAATCATGTATCAAGTAATTAAGTTTCCTTAATCTAAAGGGGACATGAATTGTTCTTGAAACAAATAAACAAAGAAATCAAAATATGCTTAGCAAGCTAGTATGATACATGTTATTCTTTGAGAAAAGAAGACCTCTCAATCCCCGGGATGGATGAGAAAGGATGATTAGATCGGGGGAAAGATGAACGTGTGATCAAGTTCATTCCTTACAATCTTCTTAGATTAGGAGCCATGAAGGCCCCAAATCTTGCATGGATGCAATGTATGTATCTAGAATGTGCAAAAGTTGTGGTGTGTTTTGTGTACATGGATTTCTAGAATGACTTAGAAGTCTAAAATGTGTATGAATGAATGAATGAATGAAATCAACATGGGATGTGTGCAAATGTAGTATGAACTACTTTCTAAGATATGAACTAATTTGGAATGCATATAGGCATCAAATCAAAGAATGAAAGTTAAAATGTGCTTGCTGTGAATAGTTGACAGAACAGTAACATGATCTTGTGAAAATGGAAAAGAGGGGTTAGGAATGTTTTCAATGCATGATTGTTTATGGAGATCTTCCTTATTGTGTCTAGAACACCACCCAAAAAGCTAATCTTTAATAACTATCACAGATTGAGAGAAATCGTATAAACAATGAAGGTCACTCAGAAACAGAGTCCGTGCTGTCGACTGAAATGTCAAAAATCTTAGAAAATGAAAACAAATGATATAGAGGCCCATATTATACAGAACGTTCTCTAAGACATTGAAGTTTAAGGGAAAAACAAGTTGGGACCACCCCTTTTGGAAAAGTTTTCTGAAAAAGAAGTTGGAAGTTAACCAAGCTGCCGTGACAGCAGAGGCAGAATGTCTGGAAGGAATGTTTGGGTCCAAATGGACTATTTTCAAGTACTTACAAGTCAAACCAAAAATCATGGGTATTCTCCAATGAGTTAGGAGGACTTTCCAAGTGGCCTTGCATCCATATGTTGAGTATTGAATTCTAGAAATTTCTTTGAACTCAGATTACTCACTGTTTTGAAAATTTTGGAAAAAAACTCGAGTTTTCTTTCTTGAGATTAAAATGAGGGGGTTTTAAGAGGGGTTTTGAAGTAGATATTTTGAAAGTATATTTTCAATACTCAATGAAGGTTATAGCCACTTAAAATGTCAACCTCAAACTGATTATCAAGAACCTCCAAGATTGTTGGAGAGATTTATTTTTATTTTGAACATAACTTCAAGCATACCTTTGAGGTATTGAAGTTATGACCATCATCTATCAAACATGTTTTTGAGGTCAAGAGCTACTATCCATAAGGATTCACTCACCCCAAACTTCATGTCATCATTTAGATGATGATGGATTAGTAAGTAAATAAAGAAAATCAAAAAAAGAAATGAGATGAGAAGAGATGAACATTATATAAACAAACAAGCAAATAGATAGCAATCAATAGATGATATTCATGATGTATAGAACTTGTAGTTTGGTGTTTCACTCATATGTAATGACATTGGACATGGAAGAAACTTCCACTCTCTTAAATGCTCACTAAAATGGTGGTTGGGTGTATTGAATGTTGAAGTAAATATGAGTAATGAAGTAAAAACAAAGTTTAGAACTCACTTTTGTTTTGAAAATCAAAGAAGAAAGCTTCTTTTCTCTCTATTCTAATCTTATCGCTACAACTTTCTCTCCTAAAATTTTTCTAAGAATTTCATTTGACACCCCCAAAATGAAGAGCTATGGGGGGTTTATATAGGCCATCTTGGGGTGGTTTTGGGGTTTTAGAAGTATTCCCATTGGTCCCAAACATCTGAAATCAAAAAACTACGTCGCTTTGGTTTTCAATTAATCAAAATGAACCCCCAAGAAAAATTACAAAAATGCACTGTTCTGGAGGGGAGTGCCGCGGCGGCAGTGCTCCTCCTTCGTCCAGATAATGCTGTTTAGGCCCCCTGAGGTTCCGGTATTCGCGAAAAGGCCCTATTTGATCTGAAATTCACAGAAAATGCGTATGAACTCCAATTCCATTCCATTGTTAGTGTCTTGAAATTCAGGTTGTAGCGTTGAAGGACTGGTATAGTCTTCTAAAGGTAGGCTATCAAATGCTTGTTGATATCTAGCTCCTAATTTATCAATTGCACTCTCTAGCCTTTTCATTTCACTAAGCAGCAATTCTAACATACCATTATCCTCAACTTGGTTATTCTCCTCATTATAACTATATGAAGTTTCACCCCATTGTTGTTGGTAATAGTCCCCTTCCCATTGTGTTTGTGTGCAAGACTCCCCAGAAGGAAAGTCTTGGTGCATTTGGTAATTGTGGGAACTACTACTATATCCTACACTATCATTTTGGTTATATCCCCATTGCGATTGATAGAACTCTCCAGGTGGAGGTTCTTGATCCGTTTGATAACATGGGGGACTAACACGATGGTTTTCCCATTGTGGTGATTGGTAGCACTCAGGTTGATAATGTGCATCATATGTGGGTGCTTGCCAACTCGGGGTATAGTTCTCATTACCTAATGTGTACCCATTCGTGGTATTTGTGTTGTATGGAGGGTAATATGGATAAGACATGTTTACCCAAAATATTTAAACAAAAGAAATTTTTTTTTTCTTGTGAGAGAAAAAGTCCAATGATTTTTTTTTTTTTTTTTTTTTTTTTTTAAGTAAAAGAAGAAAAATGGAAAAACTTAGTAAAATCCTAACCTAGTTGCCTTCCCCGGCAACGGCGCCAAAAACTTGACACGACTAAATAGTTGTGCGCTCTTGTGCAACACCCAAGTGTAGGTGATCGTGCAAGTAATACTGGATAAGTCCAGGTCGATCCCACAGGGAAGGAATAGGAAGAAAATCTACTAAGTTATAACCTAAAGAAATAGAAAAGATGAACGTAGGAGAGAAGGTTCTAACGAATCCTAATTAATTACATTAAACTAAATAAGAAACTAAACATAAAGAAACATAACTAATTAAATAGATAAACTAAAGGTGCTGGAAATACGAGAATCCACATTAATCCTAACCATCTACCATGCATACTCATTAACGTTCTATGGAGTTCATTCCTCTTCAGTATTCCGTATTTTTCTAAAGATATAGAATCAATAGCCCTTTCATGCCCGGGACTACATCATCACAAGTGATTTAAAATACTTAGAAGACGGTTTAAAACAATGGTAATTACTTGCACTCTAAATGGTATTAGCATTCAAAGTGGTTTTCAAAAGTCATTGAAGAAAAGGCCTTAAGGCTTTAAGTTCTAAAAACTGTTGTGACAAACTGAGCTTATTGGGACAATTTGATGACAGATTTCTAAAACAGAAAGTCATGGAATACTTAAAAGAATCATCTCAAGAATTAACTTGTTCGATCGATCGAAGCGCTCTCGATCGATCGGACAGTCATCCTTCAATCGATCGAAGTGCCTTCGATCGCTTGACTATGGCTCTGGTTCAATCGATCGAAATACCTTCGATCGATCGAGCCCAAGGTTTCTAAAGATTGCATGGCAGAGGTTGGGAATCAATGTTTCATCACATATTCCCAACTTCTAAACTACGGAAACATGATAAATCTAATGCAGAGATAGTAAAACAAGGCAATCATAACATATAAACTAATAAACAATGAAATAAAGATAAAGGAAAGGAAAAACCTGAATATAATCTGATTATAACTTGTAAATAACATGAAACCAACTTGAATCTTCAATATAACAATGGAAAAGATGAATAAGAACATGAATCTAACCTAATCTACACCTAATCTAACCCTAAAACTACCCTAAACTGCTGTTCTTCGCGTTCTGGAGCGTCCTCCCTTCGTCTGGCGTCAAAATGACGTATATATAGGGTTCCCACAGAGTTTACGCAACTTTTGGGTGAAAATAAGGTTCAATCGATCGAGCTCAGTTCGATCGATCGAAGGTTCGATCGATTGAACTCTTCTTCAATCGCTTGAACTCTCTGATTTTGACAGCTCTGCACACCGATGGGAGAATAGCCATAACCTTTTACTCGGACCTCGGATTGACCTCCTGTTTGTGGCCACGCGACCGTAACTCAAAGATCTACATTTTATATCTCTGGAAAAATCTTCCAAATCTGAAGTCATCATTGTCAAAATTGCCATTTTCTCAGCTGCTTCTGTTGTTCTCTTCACCAGAATCACTTTCTATGCAATGTTTGCTTTCCATGACCTGTAAAATAGTGTAAAAACACATGTTTGAGTCTCAACATCATAGAAAACACTTAATCATTGATATGCATCTAAATCTAGGGACTTGGGGATAAAAGTATGCATAAAAGACCGTATAATACACTATAAACATGCACTTTTCACCTCGAATCAGTTGTGCTGGTGACTGTGACGTGGATGTCTCGGATGAGGACACCAAGGTTTAGAAGGCTCTGGGTCTAGGGGCAAACTTCTGTTGCTCGTAAGCGAACGTAATTGAATGTGGGGTCCCAGAGGACTATAATCGGAGATGCCGTTTGACAGTTAACCGACGGACACGGAAGCCCTGGAAATTAAGAGACGGACACAGAAGTCCTGAGACATCATGTGATGAAATCCCGAGATGTCAAGCGATGAACATGGAAGCCCCATTGATGGACAGAGAAACCTAAGATTTTGAATGAACACGGCATATTTTGAACTAATGATGATTAATGAACCGACGATGTACGAGTCGAGATGGTGAGTCGACAATGGACTACTGTGACTATCATGGATCTGATCAAATAGTTGGGCTAATCGTGACCAGAAGAAGTGTCGCTGCACGAATCGAGATGACGAGTCAACAGTGAACTACTGTGACTATCATAATTGGACTGACGGTGTACGGATCGATATGTCTGCTGGGATTAAACTGAATCTGCTGGGGATGAAGTGACTCTTTTTGGGACCTCTCTTCAACTACTTCTCTTGATCGGGATTCAGATTCGAATCCATCAAAATCTTTTGGTGCTCAATCCAAAAGGGCTGGTCGGGGCCTCCGGGAGCTGGTATCTTTCTGCTTCTGTCCTCGGGGGATGATGCGGGGTTTTCGAGAAATCTCTTTTCTTGATCGGGAATCAGGACCCATCTCTGAATCTCTTATGGTTGATTAAATCTTGTGGCGCCCAATCCAAGAGGGCTGGTCGGGGCCTCCGGGAGCTGGTATCTGTCTGTTTCTGTCCTCGGGGGATGACGTAGGGTTCTCGGAGAATCTTTTTTCCTGATCGGGAACCAGGACCCATCTCTGAATCTCTCACGGTTGACCAAATCTTGCGGTGCTCAATCCAAGAGGGTCGGTCGGGGCCTCCGGGAGCTAGTATCTGTCTGTTTCTGTCCTCGGGGGATGATGTGGGGTTCTCGGGGAATCTCTTTTCTTGATCGGGAAACATGACCCATCTCTGAATCTCTCATGGTTGACCAAACCTTGCGGTGCTCAATCCAAGAGGGCCGGTCAGGGTCTCCGGGAGCTGGTATCTCTCTATTTCTGTCCTCAGGGGATGATGTGGGGTTCTCGGGGAATCTCTTTTCTTGATCGGGAACCAGGACCCATCTCTGAATCTCTCACGGTTGACCAACTCTTACGGTGCTCAATCCAAGAGGGCCGGTCGGGGTCTCCGGGAGCTGTTATCTGTCTGTTTCTGTCCTCAGGGGATGACGTAGGGTTCTCGGAGAATCTCTTTTCTTGATCGGGAACCAGGACCAATCTCTGAATCTCTCACGGTTGATCAAAATTTGTGACGATTGTCCTGAAACAGTCGATTCGGGCCTTCGGGAGTTGATTTTTCTCAGTTTCTGCCGACTGGAGGTAATCCTGACAATCTTTGGACTGCTCGAGGTAAAACCCATAAAACTTGATCGGAATGGGCCACCGGGGCTGATCGGGGCCAAAAAATGGGCTGGAAAAGGCCAAAATGGGGCGAAATGGAGCAAAACGGAAGGAAGCGGGGCCTGCGGGGAATAGTGCCGTGGCGACACTGGGTGGCCGGACTCCATCTTTGTATATCTCGGATTTTTGAGCTTTCAAGCTCATTCTTGCCCATTTTAGGGTGTTTTCAGAGCCAAAATCCGTCAAAAAGCAGCTTGTGCGCGCTTAGGTGAGTAATCCTTCCCCATGGTTGGAATTTTGATCGGTGTTTTGGTTTGCTCAAATTTTCAAGAAGAAAGTTCAACTTTTACCTCCATTTTCTTTGTAGATCCATGGCTTTCGAGCTCAAGGAGACCGTCTAAGAAGCCCAAGGAGTGAATGAAAGCTGAGATGCAAACCCCGGACTTGATTTTACAGGACCCCCAATGCCATCTTTCTGTCACAGTTCTAGCGAGCTTGGTATGTGAAACTTTCAATAGTTTAGGACTATTTTCATGTATTGTGCTAGTTTTGTGAGCCGTAGTGTGCACCTAGAGATCGTTAGAAGTCCGATTTGTGCTCAAATGTTGATTTTGTGAGTTTGGCTCTCGGGTCGTGAATAGTGATTTTGTGCATCTTTTTGTTATCGTTGTTGTGTGCAGGTGTTGGAAGTGACATTGAAGGGCCACGGCAGCCTCGCTCACGCTTTCCTATGGTATATTCAACTCTCGCCCACCGTCAAGAGGATGGTAGACGATGCCGGGTTCGGAGGCTTTGTCCGTCTAGTTTCGAAGAGCAGTAACGACTTGGCACACTTTTATGCTCTGGCTGAGAGGTGGTGGGACACCACCAATACTTTCCACTTGCCGTTTGGTGAGATGACCATGACGCCCTTTGACTTCTCCATGATTACCGGCTTGAGAGTTGGCGGAAAGCGCCTGATTCTGGACTACTTTTATGAGATCGACCCGGAGGCTGTAGAGATGTTGATTGGGGCTGTTACCCCTAATCTTGAGAGGCACTGGTTTCTTTGTGGCTAGCTTTATCGGGCCTATAGCAAAGGGAATCACAACCTGAACAATTCCCAGCTTTTGAGGGTGTATCTTCTGTATGTCCTTGATTGCTCGATCTTTGCGACACGGAATGACCGGGTAAGCTTGAGACTCCTTTCTTGCCTGACGACCATTGATGAGATCCCCTCCTATGACTGGGGCGGTGCTGCCCTGGCCCATCTTTACAAGCACATGGGTGAGGTCTCTCAGGGCGATGTTAAGTCGACAAGGGGATTTTGGCGAGCTTGGGAGGTATATACTGTATCTTCTTTCATCTTTTAGCTTTTCAATTTTTGTACTTTTTCTGAATTTTTCCTTTGTCTGTGCAGCTTTGGAGCTTTGAGTACCTGAAGATGTTAGCTCCCTCCCCTGTGGATGAATCAGGTGAAGACGAGGATGGCATGGCTCATGTGCCTCTGTTCCCACGAGGTTTGAGATGGTGGAGGTATGTTGTCGGGGTGAAAAGTTGGGCCCACTGGATTATTTTGCTCAGAAATTTCTTAACCGAGCTGACGGCTGCTAATGTTGATTGGATGCCTTGGGGAGCGCATCGCCTATGCTGCCCTAGAGGAGGTTTAAGCGGTCAAACCCCTTTCCTCTTGCCGATTCCTGATGGAGAGTACTGAGTGCAGGCAGTGGTTCCTTGGCGAGCGAGTGTCCCGGCAGGTGGATGGCGGTTCTAGGTATCGCGTCCCTCATAATCCCTCTGCGATGGATGCTAGTGACCTTTCTGATGATGCTTTGATGGCGGCCTTAGCTGGCACCGACATTTGGGATCATTTCCTCTCTGAGACTGGCTATGAGGCTTACCGTGGCCGCTCCCTGATGCCCAATTTCCCACTCCTGGAGGTGAGTTTCCTTTACATTTTTGTCTTTATTCGTTGCCTATGTTTTTTATTCATCTTTTTCCTAACTTGTTTTGTGCCTACAGCTTCGCGAGATGTATAGGAGACAGGCTCCTCCGGCTTTCGATCCTATCCCTCCTTGGGATTGGTCCGTCAATGTTCTAGGCGCTGATGGCACTCCCCAAGTGATGGAGGTGCCACGAGTCACATGTGGGTACCCTACTCAGCCAGCGGGCGTCCTCAATGTTCCTTAGAGTTACTCCGAGGAGGGTCACGCCTTGGCGGCTAGCTTACGGTCCTTGGTCCTCACACGAGAACATCGGGTATGTTTCTAATTTTGCATTTTTTAAGGTCATGAGGTTCTAACCCTGGATTTTACCCTTGACAGATGGACGGTATGCGGCAATTTGCCGCCAATCAGATGGCGTCCTTGGTAAGTCTCTGACTCGACTCTGTTTCTGTACTTTTTGTTATTTCCCTACTGATTGCCTTTATTTTATTTGTGTGTACAGTACCATGTAGGTGGAGCTGGCTCATCGAGGACTGGTCCAAGGTGCAGAGGTGGTAGGAGGAGGCCGTCGCCGACATATACTCCGGGCGGTCCGACAAAGGACGAAGAAGAGGAGGACTGAGGCCTCCCAAATGGGAATTTTGTTTTATTTTCTTTTTATGTTTTCGATTAGGTTGTACTGGTGATATGACTATTTGGATAGTGTAGGACGATGTGTGGGACAGTTTGTGACCTTTGACAGAGTATTATGATGTTTCGCCTTTTAGGCCGGATAGCTTCCGGTTTGGAGGCGCAGTTGTGTGTTTGTTTTAGTTGATGAGCGTGTGATGATATATATGTGCACTGCGATTATTGGATGTTACTGAGATGGGCAGTTTTGTGATAGTGAGTGTTTTTGCCTTGCATGTGGGATAGTCCGTGAAACGGGGAGGTGCTGTCGAAATTTCGAATTTTTCTAGAGCCGCGACTGAAAATATGGCTTTGTATGATCCCGCTCAACTCACAGCTTGGCTGAACGTTACGGATGGCGTGGAGCGGATCAACCTCTTTAGCTACGGCTTGACCGAGCTGTTCTCTCTTTGCCAGATGACCCTGAACACTGAGTTCTTGCGTGCTGCTATTGCCCACTAGGACCCGGTGAACCATATTTTCAATTTCAATGGCCTGGAAATATGCCCCCTGTTCGAGGAGTTCTGTGCTATTCTCGGCTATGATTCTGACTCTGACTTGATTCTTCCTTCTGCTGATACCCTCAGTTCTACGCGGGGCTTGGTTGAATATCTGAATTGTTCCATTACTATTTCCCGCCGGTTGATTCAAGGTGAGGTTCTCAACATTGCTTCCATTATTGCTCGGTACGCTATTCCTGGGAATCCTAGCGTGTATGATGCTACCCGCGGGGCCGCTTTGATATTGTGCATGACTTTGCACTTCTTATTCTCGAGTACTTCCAGTGACTTAGTGCATGTATGTCTCGGACTGAAGTTTAGCAAGAATCCCATGGCTTTGGTTCTAGTTGAAACCTTGAATGGTTTGGATAATGCCTTCAACCAAGGGACTCCTCTTCTTTCTGGGTCACCTTTGGTGTTACAGGCTTGGTTATACGAGCGCCTTCAACTGTGGACGGGCCGTATACCACCGGTTTACTTTCGTCGAGCCGTGCTTCGCCCTCACTATACTTTTGCCGATTGGGTGAGCATGATGGGTGCCTTATCTGAGGCTGACATTTGCTGGATCGTGAGGCGTTGGGGCCTTTATGCTGTTACCATGAGCCTCAGGGGTCACCAGAGAGTGTGGTTGATGGGTCTAAGAGAGACTTCTTTCTATCATCCTTGCTGTTTGGCCAAACAGTATGGGCAGGTTCAGGAGGTTCCCTGGGGGTTTACTGAGAGGGTCTTTGCTTCCAGGATCAGGGCTGCCACTATTGCTGCTTTCATTGATGGTTGGACTGACCGAGTAAAGGCCTACTTCTAAAGACCTTTGAAGAAATAAAAGACATAAAGATAAAACTAGACCTGACTGATTCCGCTCATTCCTCTAAGTGTCTTTGAACATGTGTGATTGCTTTTTGAGAGACTTTCATTTATTTGACTATTCCTGGTTATGTAATATTCAAAGTTTGTTTATTGGTGAACCTTGGTTACTTTGGGAATCTCATTTTATGCATTTTAGCTTTCTAAAAAACATTAGATGTTGCTTTTGGTACTTGCTTGGGCATGCTAGGGCGATTAGAGGCAAACGAGGCGGGTGGCCGAAGTTTGCCCCTAGTTTGGGATATGTATGGTTGTGAAGCGAACGAGGTAGATGACCGATGTTTGCCCGTAGTATAGAAGAGGTTCAGGTAAACGAGGCGAGTGGCCGAAGTTTGCCCCTAGTGTGGGAGGTTATTTCAGGGTCATGGTAAGGACCGCAACTTTATTTTTCTCACACGCTCATAATTTTGTCTAGGCACCAGTTAGGTGACCTAGCGAGCTCTTTTCTCTCTTTTGTTATTGCTCACCTTGGATTTAACTCTAACTTTTGCCTAGGCGTCCTTTCGGATTTTTGACCTAGCGAGCCATCCTTCTTTTCTTTTTTGAAAGTCTGCCTACGTACCCCCGAGCGGGGATCAGGTCCAACGTAGTTTGGGCCAAAGTTTGAAAGAAATCGGACTATTTTTGTGAGTGGAGCGACCAAACCGATGTGGTTGCCTACGTACCCCGAGTGGGAATCAGGTCGAGCGTAGTTCAAGGCCAAAGCTTGAAAGAAATCGGACTATTTTTATGAGGTGACCGAATCGATGTGGTTGCCTACGTATCCCCGAGTGGGAATCAGGTCAAGCGTATTTCGAGGCAAGGCTTGAAGGAAATGGTTATGGAATGGTCAAGCATAGTACTTTTTGAGGCGGTCCATGTTGATTGGTTCTTTGAATTCGACACCATCGAGGTCCATGAGATAAGTTGCTCCTCCGGAAAGAATGGTCTTGACGATGTAAGGGCCGACCCATTTAGGTTTAAACTTCCCACGGGGATCAAAGATCAGAGCTCGCAATTCCTTAAGGACAAGGTCGCCCTTGACAATCTTCCTCGGACGAACCCTTTTGTTGAAAGCACGGGCTATCCTCTTTTGATAGATTCGGACATGGTCGACTGCTGTTAGGCGCTTTTCATCTATGAGAGCCAATTCCTCGTATCTTTCCCTCAACCAATCTGACTCCAAAATTTCACATTCTGCCATCACGCGCAGGGACGGTAGTTCTATCTCAACCGGAAGTACCGCTTTCATCCCATACACTAGTGAGTAAGGCATTGCTCCTGTGGATGTCCTTATCGATGTTCTGTATCCCCAAAGTGCGAATGGTAGCTTTTCATGCCAGTCTTTGTAGGTATCAGTTGATTTCTGCAGTATGGTCTTGACATTCTTATTCGCAGCTTCGACTGCCCCATTAGTCTGTGGTCTGTATGGTGATGACTTGTGATAAGTGATTTTGTATTCCTCGAACAGATCCCTGACTTCCGCTTTGAAATGACTTTCGTTATCCAAAATAATCTCATGGGGAACTCTACAACGGCAGATGAGATTTCTCTTGATGAATTTGGCCACTTTCTTGGCCCCCAACTTGGTGTAAGATGCGGCTTCTACCCATTTTGTGAAGTAGTCTATGGCCACCAAAATGTACCGATTTCCATTTGAGGCTTTCGGAATGATTTCACCAATGATATCGATTCCCCAGGTTGAGAATGGCCAAGGTGAGGTCATGTTGTATAGAAGAGATGGTGGTACGTGCATCATGTTTGCATGGATCTGACACTTGTGACACCTTCTTTCGTATTCGCAACAGTCTTTCTCAAAAGTTGTCCAATAGCACCCTTGTCTTATGATTTTCTTGGCTAGCATGTGACCGTTCATGTGCGGGCCGCATACCCCCTCGTGTAATTCCTCCATCATTCTTCTGGAGCTTTTTCCAAACAAGCAAGTCAGGTTGTGACCGTTGTACCCTTTCTTCAACAATTTCCCATCGCAAATGATGAATTGCGCTGCAAATCTTCGAATGGCCCTTTTGTCTTTCTCGGTAGATTCTTGGGGGTACATCCCCTTTTCTATGAAATCCCAGACATCCTGATACCATGGTGTTCCATTCTCTTCTTCTTCGATTGTGGCAATCATATTGAACGAAGGCTCATACTTTTGCTCAATTACCAAAGGCATCATCTTGACTCCCACAGGAATTTTGATCATGGAGGCTAAGGTAGCCAATGAATCTGCTAGCTGGTTCTCTTCCCTAGGCAAGTAGAGGAACGTGACATTCTTGAACTGCCTCTTAAGTTGATCGAGATGATCATGATAGGGCTTTAACCTTTCTTCTTTTACTTTCCATTCTCCTCTAGCTTGTGATATAATGAGGTTTGAATCCCCGAAGACATCCAACTTCTGAACTTTCAGCTCTATGGCTGCTTTTATCCCCAGAATGCATGCTTCGTATTCAGCAGTGTTGTTAGTGGAGTTGTAATTGAGCTTGACTGCCAATGGAGTGTGGTCCCCACTAGGTGACAGTAGAATCATTCCTACTCCGTATCCTTTCATGTTGGCTGCTCCGTCAAAGTACAACTTCCACTGTTCTTCCTTGATTTCCATGATACTTTTGTCCGGAAATGGAAAGTCCCCACTTTCTTCGGAGTCAACGGCATGTTCTACGAGATGCTTGGCTACGGTTCTCCCTTTTACCGATTTGCTCGTAACATACTTGATATCGAATTCAGATAGTAGGAGTAACCAACGGGATATACGACCGGTCAGGGCGGGTTTTTCAAGGAGGTATTTTAGAGGATCCATGCGGGATATGAGCACAACTGGAAAGGCCAGCATGTAGTGCCTCAGTCGGCGAGTGCACCAAACCAAGGCCCAACATGTTTTTTCGAGGGTAGAGTAGTTGAGCTCATACCCAGTCATCCTCTTGCTGAGGTAGTATATGGCTTTTTCGGAGTGGCTTTCTTCTCCTTCTTGGGCCAGCATGCAACCCATGGCATTTTCGGAGACGGATAGGTAAAGGAATAAGGGCTTATGAGGAGCGGGTGGTGAGAGGACAGGTGGATTTTGAAGGTAGGCTTTTATTTTGTCAAAAGCGGCTTGGCATTGGTCATCCCATTGGAACTTTTCTCCTTTTCTCAACAATCGGAACAGAGGATCGCATGTAGTTGTGAGCTTGGAAATGAAGCGGCTGATGAATTGGATTCTTCTGAGGAACCCCCTTACTTCTTTTTCATTCCGTGGTGGTGTCATTTCTAGGATTGCCTTGATCTTGGAGGGATCCACCTCTATCCCGCTTTGTGTGATGAGAAAACCCAGGAGTTTACCGGAGGTCACACCGAAAGTGCATTTCTTTGGATTCAACCTCATCTTGTATTTGTGCAACCTTTCGAAAAACTTTTCCAGCGCTACCAGGTGTCCTTTTTTATCCCTGGACTTCACGATCATGTCATCTACGTATACTTCCACTTCCTTGTGAATCATGTCATGCAGCAGAGTGGTGGCAGCTCTTTGGTAGGTTGCCCCAACATTCTTGAGTCCGAAAGGCATTACTCTATAATAGTAGATTCCCCAAGGTGTGGTGAATGTCGTCTTCTCCCGATCTTTTGGCACCATTAGAATCTGATTGTACCCTGAGAAGCCATCCATGAATGAAAGTAACTCATGTCCAGCGGTGTTGTCCACCAAGACATCAATGTGGGGAAGCGGGAAGTTATCCTTGGGACTGGCTCTGTTTAGATCACGGAAGTCGATGGACACACGAACTTTTCCATCCTTCTTCGGAACATGCACGATATTGGTAATCCATTTCGGATATTCAGTGACAATGATGAACCCTGCCTGGAACTGCTTCTCCACTTCTTCTTTAACCTTGAGTGCCTATTCTGGCCTCATGCGCCTCAGTTTCTGCTTGACAGGTTTAGAATTGGGGAGGAGGGGAATATGATGTTGGACAATGTCGGGATCGACCCCAGGCATGTCTTCGTAAGACCAAGCAAAAACATCTTTGAATTCTTTTAGCAAGAGGGTTAATTTTTCTTTTTTCTTCTTTATTAAGAGTTAAGCCAATTTGCATAATTTGGGGATTATTTATTTCACCTAGGTTAACTGATAAAGTATCCTCGATTATTTCATAAGCAGGTGGTTTTTCAATTAGTTGCTTGAGTTCGATTGGGAGATCCTTGGGGGATCTGTGCATTCACAAGTATTAGACACAGAGGAGTAAGCAGAATCGTCTTTCATTTCATTCATGACAGGTGAAGTGATTACATTGGACAGTGGTGGGTTTATAGTAGCCGACTCTGGTACAGACTCGATAATTGGCAGTACAGACTATGGGGGAACAGGGGATTGGGAGACACAGACAGATGACTCTACAGCCTGGTTGCTCAGATCCTTCTCAGTTGGCTTGATCTGATCATCTTGGCTCTTGGCCCTCTTTTCTTCCTTCTTCTCAGCGGATTCCTCCCACATTTTCTCGATGGCTTCAACGTCCAGGTATTTTAACCAGTCTTCCTCCGGGGTCTTCTCAATTTCTTTAGGATAGAACGGATCTTGATATGGGGGCCTTTCGTAGTCAGCGAAGATTTCAAGCCCGGGGTGCCTTTTCCCAGCGATTTGATGGATCCAGGGTTCGGGGAATCCGAAGTAGGAGAAATCATCCCCTTCTTTGATGAATTGTCCATTCAATGTCTTGCGGTATGATGGGAGACCCTTTACCCTTTTCTTCCATGGCCTTTGCAGCTCGACGTCTTCTTTAGTGGGCTTGTATCCTAACCCAAAAGTGCCTTGTTGCCCTTTGATCTGAGGGAACTCACGAATCCCTTGTTGGCGTCGGCCCAATCCCATTCCGGGTAAGTAGTTCATTTTGCGGACAATGTTGACAACTGCGGAGTGGACCTCGGGGAACCTGTCTTTGTCATTGATCATGTAGACTTCTTCCATGAAGAATCCCCCGATTTCTCCTTCTTCAAGCTCAGGTATTTGGATTTAGAAAATGGGAGCGTAATTTGGGAAAGCTTCATTACCCCAACTATTACCGAGGATGATCTTTACTTCCTTCTCGTGAATGTACTTGATCATTTGATGCACAGTGGATGATACGGCTTTGTTGACATGCAGCCAAGGCCTGCCAATCAACAAGTTGAACGATCAGTGCTTACCAAAGATCCTACCCGGATTTATAGAGAGACAGTTCCCATCACATTCCTCTTGGTGTTATCGTAGGCACTCACGGATTGCACAAATGGTGTGATGTCAAGGACATCGACCCCCAAAGCGGTGGCAGTCCTCAGGGCACAAACATTTAGGGCAGAATCTGTATTGACCAGACAAAATGGTACCTGCTGTCCTTTACATCCGACAGTGATGTACAATGCTTTGTTATGTGCAGATCCTTCGGGTGGCAGATCTTCATCAAAAAATGTAATGATCGGGTCAGGGGTAAGTGCGCCCAAGAAAGCCACCATGTCCTCTGGTGCGGCGTCGATAGGGACTTCAATTCCAGCCAAGGCATTCAACACGGCTTACCTATGATTGTAGGATGTTACCATGATATCCCACATCGAGAGATGTGCTTGGGTTTTCTTTAGTTGTTTTATCAACTCATTATCTTCTTCGATGATCTCATCCATCTTACCCTTCCCCTTGTCTTTAATCGGACCTTTCTCAATAGCTTCAGTAGTAGGCTGCAGTGGCTGGTAATGACGGCCTGATCTAGTCAGATGATCAATCTCGGCAGGAGTAGACCCTTCTACAGTCCCATCTTCTTTGAACCAATCACAATCCGTTCCCACAAATAGCTTTTCCGGCTCACTCTAGATAGAAGCATCGCTCGCATTGTTGGGATCGTACCATTTGAGGTCTACCACCCCTAGATCATGCTCTTCTAGAAAGAACAAGTCTTGCTCATCGTCTAGCTGTTGCTGCCACTCGTCATTCTCCCCCTCAACTAGATGAATTCCCACAGAATCCGAGATGTCAATGAAGGGTAAGGGTCATCCTAAGGGGGTGATATAGGTAGCGGGGTTGAAGGATACAGGGCTGGACTCGATGAGGCTGACATTTTGGTGGTTTGGTAGAGGATTCTGAGTGATATAGGGCTGCTTTGGAGGCGGCTCAATGATATTCTGGTCAATGAGGTCCTAGATATCATGACGGAGGCGTATGCAATCATCGGTGTTGTGGCCAGGGGCTTGGTGGTAGGTACATTGTTTGGATATATCGCAGTTAGGCGGGGGTGGGATGTTTCGAGGCTGGAGTAGGTGGAGATGGCCCTTTTTGAGGAGACGGTCTAAGGCTGAGGAGAGAGAGAGATTTCTAACTTGGCAAAGTTGCGAAGGGCCTTTTTCTGGAAAGGGCGATTGGAAGAATTTGCCTGGTTGGAGGGTTGGTATGGTCTAGGAGGGTACGCCATGGGTTGGTTGCTAAGGGCATTGATATCCGGGGGATTCCGGGAGTAGTTGGGCCTTCTTGGCTGACTCGGAGGATCTTCCTTTTTGATCTTTCCTTCCCTGATAGCATCTTCAATTCGAGTTCCAACTTCAAACAGCTCTTTGAAAGTAGAGATGGACTGGTAAAATAACTTCTCATGGTAGAGCGGTTGCAGATTTTGGATTAGCATTCTCACTTGTTCCTTTTCAATCGGCCGGTGGGTCATTTGGGCCACCTTGCTCCTCCATCTACTCAGAAACGCAGCGAAGGACTCATTGTTGTTCTGTCGGGTCATTTCCAAATCCCTGATAGTGACATCCAGCTCTTGATTGTAGGAGTAGTGATCGATGAAGACTCGAACAATATCTTCCCATGCTCGGATTTTGGAGGCTTCCAAGGTTAGGAACCATGATAGTGCAGACTTTGCAAGAGTTTGTGGAAACAGCATCGCAATGTGCTCGTGGGTACAACCCATGGACTGGAAGATACTCATACATAGCTTCACATGACTTTTTGGATTCCCAGTTCCATCAAAATGGTCGATGGCAGGCATTTTGAAATTCTCTGACAGTTTCAGCTTGACAGGCTCAAAGAGGCCTTTCAGGTCTAGCATGTAATCGTCGACCCCCTTGCTTTTCCTTAGTACGCTCTCCAGCTTGTCAACCTTGACAATTTTCTCTTGGAGCTTCTTCTTATACGCAAACAGTGGGACCCCTTGAAACCAGTCTTCCTCCCCATTATTCTCATATGGGGGAGGTTCAAACCCTGGTGGTGGAAACCCGGGTAGAGGTTGCGGCTGCTGCTGCTTCAGTTCTTCCATGAACTTCAGAACTTGGGCTAGGCTGTCGGACTGCTGGCTTATGGTTGCTCCCAACTCAGTAACCTTGTTTTCCAACTCTTCTCTATTCATGCTGAAGTAGGCTGTCGGACTGATTCTGACTAAACGATTATCTGAACTCCTGACCCACGACGAGCATCCCAGCTGTTGACTTTGGGAATCTATACTGACCTGACAAATTTCGAAAGAAGGGGTGTATCAGATCCTGATAGTGACGACTTTAGATAGACAAAGACAGTGGTGTGGACTGACTTGAGACAGTGCGTGCGGATTGATGGGAATGGTGCATGCATGTAAGACAAGCATGCGGATGTAAGCCCTAATCTATATGATGCTCCTATTTCTAACAGATAGCAAATAAACAAATAAGGTCCTAACCATATAGAGTATGCCAATCTTACTTTCCAGTACGATCACCAAGGGATAATAGGGGTTTCTAGGTTTTTGTGAAGGCTTCTAGGAGAGACTGGACATTTTCGGTTGATTTGGATAGAGTTTCTGGGAGGAACTGGGATATCCGGACACAGTTTCTGGTGTTTCTGAGCAATTTGGGCAGGGTATCTGGGAAAAACTGGTTAATACAGTTATATTTGGACAGAGTTTCTGGGAGAAACGGGTTAGTACGGTTATATCTGGGATATCTGGACAGAGTTTCTGGGAGAAAAGGGTTAGTACGGTTATATCTGGGGTATCTGGATAGAGTTTCTGGGAGAAAAGGGTTAGTACGGTTATATCTGGGATATCTGGACAGAGTTTCTGGAAAAAACTGGCTAATACGGTGATAGTGATCGTACTTTCTAGCAGGTTTTCATACTCCTATGTCTTAGGACCGACAAACAAGGTTTGCGGTGTATATCTTTGTAAGCATGGAGCAGACATCCTCGTCATGGTGCCTAGGCAGGTCGACTCAATGTGATCACATGTGAGTGATTGCCTTGGGGATCATAAGAAAGAGGTACTGTTCTATGCCACATAGGCGTCTACACTGCGCAGGTAATCCCGTCAGGGCATACAGCAGTTATATCACATTATCCTATCTGAAAAAGATAAATGAACAGTCCTATAAAAGGCTCTACAGGAATCTATATGCAAAGGCTGGGTTTAGTCAAAGAGGGTCAGTTGACGAGAGTTCCAATATACCGTCAGAGAGACAGTACGGAGGTTTTTACTCTTTTTGATATACCTTGGAAGGTATAGTATCAACGGTGACTTGTGCCCTGGCACAGCAAGACCTGAACAATGTTAGCGCCGCGTTTCAGACACAGTCGAAGGGGAAATGCAGAAGTGCAATGTGGTGAACCAGATACAGTAAAAAGATGATTTTAAGGATGCTTCTTATGAGTCAAACCTCAGTATTATTTTGTTTAAAATATAAATATCCCCAGCAGAGTCGCCAAATTGTGGATACCGGGATTCCACCTCTTTCTGTTTTGTTTCGAGAATTGTTTGAAATTGATCAAAGAAAGAAAATGGTCTGTTGAAAACAGATACAGAGTCGCCACTTGGTCTTTAAGGAACCAAGAAACCTAATTTGACTCACCCAAACGGATAAAGGGCACCGGCCCTTCATAACCAAAGAACTTGGTTCGGGGTTTTGGTACGAGAGAGGAAGGAGCCTTTGTCGTGACTAAAACACCCTCAACTCGCCCCGTCTTTCGACGGGCCTCAATTAGCATCCAAATAATCATCCTATACTATGTATGGTTCAGTAATTAATACTATGATAGTATATTACATCACATAAGAAACTTGAAATGGAAGATCTAAAGATAAAATATCATTCATAAGATCTAAGTCAAATATCATGCAATGTAAAGTGTAAGATCACACAAATAAACCTAGGAAAAATCGTCTAATCATGTATCAAGTAATTAAGTTTCCTTAATCTAAAGGGGACATGAATTGTTCTTGAAACAAATAAACAAAGAAATCAAAATATGCTTAGCAAGCTAGTATGATGCATGTTATTCTTTGAGAAAAGAAGACCTCTCAATCCCCGGGATGGATGAGAAGGATGATTAGATCGGGGGAAGGATGAACGTGTGATCAAGTTCATTCCTTACAATCTTCTTAGATTAGGAGCCATGAAGGCCCCAAATCTTGCATGGATGCAATGTATGTATCTAGAATGTGCAAAAGTTGTGGTGTGTTTTGTGTACATGGATTTCTAGAATGACTTAGAAGTCTAAAATGTGTATGAATGAATGAATGAAATCAACATGGGATGTGTACAAATGTAGTATGAACTAATTTCTAAGATATGAACTAATTTGGAATGCATATAGGCATCAAATCAAAGAATGAAAGTTAAAATGTGCTTGCTGTGAATAGTGGACAGAACAGTAACATGACTTGTGAAAATGGAAAAGAGGGGTTAGGAATGTTTTCAATGCATGATTGTTTATGGAGATCTTCCTTATTGTGTCTAGAACACTATCCAAAAATCCAATCTTTAATAACTATCACAGATGGAGAGAAATCATATAAACAATGAAGGTCACTCAGAAACAGAGTCCATACTGTCGACTGAAATGTCAAAAAATCTTGGAAAATAAAAACAAATGATATAGAGGCCCATATTATACAGAACGTTCCCTAAGACATTGAAGTTTAAGGGAAAAATAAGTTGGGACCACCCCTTTTGGAAACGTTTTCTGAAAAAGAAGTTGGAAGTTAACCAAGCTGCTGTGACAGCAGAGGCAGAATGTCTGGAAGGAATGTTTGGGTCCAAATGGACCATTTTCAAGTACTTCCAAGTCAAACCAAAAATCATGGGTATTCTCCAATGAGTTAGGAGGACTTTCCAAGTGGCCTTGCATCCATATGTTATGTATTGAGTTCTAGAAAAATCTTTGAACTCAGATTACTCACTGTTTTGACTCACTATTTTGAAAATTTTGGAAAAAAAACTAGAGTTTTCTTTCTTGAGATTAAAATGAGGTTGTTTTAAGAGGGGTTTTGAAGTAGATATTTTGAAAGTATATTTTCAATACTCAATGAAGGTTATAGCCACTTAAAATGTCAACCTCAAACTCATCATCAAGAACCTCCAAGATTGTTGGAGAGATTTATTTTTATTTTGAACATAACTTCAAGAATACCTTGGAGGTATTGAAGTTATGACCATCATCTATCAAACATGTTTTTGAGGTCAAGAGCTACTATCCATAAGGATTCACTCACCCCAAACTTCATGTCATCATTTAGATGATGATGGACTAGTAAGTAAATAAAGAAAATAAAAAAAAGAATTGAGATGAGAAGAGATGAACATTATATAAACAAACAAGCAAATAGATAGCAATCAATAGATGATATTCATGATGTATAGAACTTGTAGTTTGGTGTTTCACTCATATGTAATGACATTGGACATGAAAGAAACTTCCACTCTCTTAAATGCTCACTAAAATGGTGGTTGGGTGTATTGAATGTTGAAGTAAATGGGAGTAATAAAGTAAAAACAAAGTTTAGAACTCACTTTTGTTTTGAAAATCAAAGAAGAAAACTTCTTTTTTCTCTATTCTAACCTTATCTCTATAACTTTCTCTCCCAAACTTTTTCTAAGCTTTCATTTGACACTCCCAAAATGAAGAGCAATGGGGGGTTTATATAGGCCAACTTGGGGTGGTTTTTGGGTTTTAAAAGTATTCCCATTGGTGCCAAACATCTGAAATCATAAAACTACGTCGTTTTGGTTTTCAATTAATCAAAATGAACCCCCAAGAAAAATTACAAAAATGCACAGTTCTGGAGGGGAGTGCCGCGGAGGCACTGAGCCATGGCCGCGGCAGCAGTGGGCCAGTGCCACGGCGGAAGTGCTCCTCTTTCGTCCAGATAATGCTGTTTAGGCCCCCTGAGGTTCCGGTATTCGCGAAAAGGCCCTATTTCGTCCAAAATTCACAAAAAATGCGTATGAACTCCAAACTGAGGTTGTGATATACCGTTGGAAAGGTAATGGAGTCTACATTACATAAGAAATAGTTTGGGGATAGGTCACTTTGAAAAGTTTTGCGGTATGTGCAATAAAATCCGATTTGATCGCCTTTTTCACCTTCGAAAATTCAAAATAAATTCGTTTTAAATCCAGGAATTATGTGCGATATATCGTTGGAAAGCTATTGACCTCTAGTATCCATGAAAAATATTTGAAAATTGTTACGGTGCACCGGTTCTAAAGTCAAATTCTGGTCAAACTGGTCAAACGTGGGATTCCCGGGAAGTTCTAGGAACTTCCGGGAGCTCCCAAGAGCTGACGTTTTCGCTCGATTTTCTTTTAAATCTCATTTAAATACTTTTCTCATGATCTAGAATGATTCCGATGAATTCGGATGATTTCAGTCAAACTTGGTCAAACTTTGGTCAAACCTGGTCAAACCTTAGTCAAACCGGTCAACGGGGACTTTCCGGGAACTTCCGGGACTTCCGGGGGTCTCTGGGAGCTGACGATTTCATCCGATTTTTCTTAAAAACTCATTTGATCACTTTTCTTACGACTTAGCATGTTTCCAGAACTTTGGGACCAAATCTGGGAGTTTTCGGGCTTTCAGGGGCATTTTGGTCATTTTGAGCATTCTGAGAGATAGAACTAACTTCCAGGAGTCCTTTTGAGTCTTTTACGATCATTGTGAACCACCAAGCTATGGGTCTCCTAAATCTGATAGCCGAAAAAATGGGGTGTCTACAGTTATATATCATTTTGACCACTGTGGTGAGAACGTGAGTGTCACGTTAAATAAAAGGTAGGTTGTGTAGAGGTTTCACATAACTTAGTTTTCAGACGTAATTTTTGGACCCAAACGAGACTTAGTCGGAAACTTTTGGAATTTATAATTTTCACTCGTAAAGGCATAAAATGAACGTGTGCAAAGTTTCGAGAGCTAATTAGAAGTTTGAGGAACTCGTGGGGAGGTAAACGCAATTCCCGGAGAGTTTGCCTATATATAGTAGTGGATGAGATTCATTCTCATCCAAACTTTCTAAATATCTTGAGAGAGGAGAGAGAAAAGAGATTTGGTGGCCACGGACTTTGCGACGCCGATCGACGACCGTTCGTCCGTCAGATTTTCTCCAGATTTTAGATTTAAACTCGTGGAGATAAGAGCTACGTTTTGATACTACTTAGGCCATGCTTGGCAAATTTTTGTAAAAATCTTAATTCTAGACTTTTAGGAAAAACCCAGTAAAACTTGTAGGAATCATCCCAAATTTGAAATCCGACGATTAATTAGCCCCCTAGACGATCCTTCAAAGTTTGAAGAGAATCGCACGAGGTATGAATTCTAAATCTATGAAATATATGGATTTTCATGTTTTGAACATTAGTTTTGATATCTTTAGATCCGGGCGAAATTCATGTATTAGTTAGGCCCGTTAATTATGCACGTGAAATTATGTGAAAAGCACGTATAACTGTTTATGTGAGCATGTTATGTGTTTACTTGGGTCAAAATGGAGTTTGGTGTAAATTCATCCGGGGTAAGCTCCTCGAACCTTGAGGATTGTGATTTTGATTGTGATTGTGATGGAATTGGAATTATGGTTGTGTCTGGTATGGAGGTGGGCCCAACCAGGACACGGTACCTGGTGTGGAGGAAGGCCCAACCAATGTACGAGATGCGTGGGAGAGGTGGGCCTCCTACGGCATCAACCGGATGAATGCGTACCACTCACCCTAGAGACTATTTCTATGTGTTTTAGATGCTTAAACCATGAACTGTCATATAAGCATACATTTAGAATTGTGCACTCAGCATATAGTTGAGCAGTGGAGATGTACTCCATTGCAGGTAAGAAGAAAGACAAGAAGAAGCGTGTGGAGTGAGGTCGTTGAGGAACGCCAGGGAACCACATTTGTATATGTTTTTGTTTTAAATCCTAAAACTTGTGTAAGGATTGGGAAATTGTAATATGTTGTAATAGAACCATGGATTAGTTTCGTAAGTATTGTAATCTTGTAATTGAACGTATGTAGTTATGTTTTAAATGTTGTAATTAGTGTTGGTCGTGGTTGTTTGTGGATATTGGAGAAGCATGTGTTAGTATTATCATCACAGGGCTGCCCAGCAGGGGAGCAGTTGACTGGACCCTGGATCAGTCGACTGGATCCCGTGGGATTGAGACACTGAAAGTGAATAGTAATGGAAACAGTCGATTGGACCCTTGATCAGTCGACTGAACCACTGTAGATTTTAGCTACTGATCCAAATAGTAACCAGTGCAATCGACTGGGTTCCCTGATCAGTCGACTGGGTTCCCTGATCAGTCGACTGGACCTCTGTTGAGAAATGTGAGTTTTGATTTCTGCCAGGCACAGCCAACTGGACCCTAGCACAGTGGACTGAACCTCTGTTTTCAAAACTGTGTTCCTTTGGACATGTTTCAATTGAACAAAACTTTTTATAGCTCTGATTTTAAAGGATTTTAATAATATTTTCCGCTGCTATTTGACTTTAATGGAATTGGATGAGCCTTGGTGGCGTGCCCCGTGTCCTATTTCCACGCGTAGTGGGATGGGTCGTGACACTATTAGCTCCCAGTGTGATTTCCAGTTTTAGTCTAGTATTCCCCTGTCCCCCAAGCTTTTGCTAAGGCGGGCGTTAGTGAGGGGAGTGACCATAAGGAACCGACCTGGAACATAGGTGGTTGCAGGGTCTTTTGAGACTTGCTATCATCACTCACCTAGGGGGATTTGCCCCCATCATAGGTTGTGGACCTAAGCGAAGCTGGTGCCCTGAGTGTGTGTGGATATCGCAATTTTCTTTCTTTTTACCCACAGCTTTTCTTTTAAAATTCAGAACAAAAACAAATGAGTCGCCACTCAATTTTTAAAAGGAAAATTAAGAAACCATTTTAAAGCAACTGATCTTTGGCGAAACCAAAGATTAAATTAGGTCCGGGGATTATGGAATGAGAAGGGAAGGAGCCCATCGGACTAAAACACCCCTTCTCATCCTATCTTGTGATAGGCCTCTACTTAACATCTTTTTAATTGAATTATTAATTTAAATGTGCCCTCAACTATTACATATGTATAAATATACATTACAAAAGCATGTCTAAAGGGTGTAAGATTGCAAGTGGTAAAATATCATTCAAAAAAACCACATAATTCAAGTAGCAAGCAATATGATATGCAATATGGAACAAGGGAACTTACCCAGGATCCGGCCACGAATATTTAAACGTGCAAATGCAAGCAAATAGATAAAACCTAGGAAAAGAGTCTCTAATCCATATATACGAGTAAAGCAATTCCTAATTCTAAGGTGTCGCACATAAGATTGAAAAATCGATAAAATCAAGAAATTAAAATAAACTAAAGAGGAATTCAAGAAGTCTTACCTTGATAGCGCTACAAAACAAAGGGTTAGTCCATATGATATACAAGATATGAAGTTAGAAATAACAATCCTAAATTTCTAACTTAAATCTATCAAATGCAATTAAATCTAAAGCAAATAAATCCTAATTACAGGTGTCAAGCCATACGGATGAATATGTTCATGAACAAGAATAAATTATGACATACTCAATGATTTAGATCACTTGAACTTTGAATTCAAGCTTAACTAATCATTATTGAAGCGTGGTTTGAACCTTGACTCATGAAAATTTCATCTAAGCCATTATTCATAAGATTGATGAAAACTATTGCAGAATTCTGGAAATTGTTGAGGGCAGATCATAACTTTAAAGAAATAAAAAGCATGGTTCCCCTTGTTTGATCTTGATGCATTTTGGACACAAGATTCCTCTGTGTGTCTAGTTTTTAACCCAAAAAAGAAATCAATGTTTCAACGGTTGGATCTCCGGGAATTGGACAAAAACCAGACATCACTCAGCGTTCTACAACCTTCTGTCCAGAGTTCTTATACGATTTTCTAAAAATAGTAAAAAGATCAGAAATGCTTTGTTCTTTTTAGGGTGACTTTCTAACACATTAATCTACTTAGAAAAAATTGTTTTGGGTCACAAATACTTTATTAAGGTTCTGATTTACTTATTTCAAAAGAGTGTTACTGTTCTGAAACTCTGGACAAATTGTAGTGACTTTACAAAACTCATGACCAAACCACTTTAAACATGAAATCTCCTTAAAACAAAAATTACAGTGGTAGAACTTTGAGTTATAGACACTTTCCCGTTGGTTTCACTTAATTCCAACGGTTAGATTATCAACTAAAAATCTATGATCAAAACTGGTTGTGAACTCACTACTTTCATTGTCAAGTTCAACTTTTATTTGTTAATTCCAACTATTAAACCATGAAGTTGGACTTAAACTAAACCATTTTCTCCTACCATTTGATGGTCATTGGAGACTAAAGACCCTTATACTTGTAAATTTTAAATGAAGTACGAATAAACTTCTCAAAATCTCAAGGTGATGAATCTAAACCATGGAGATAGGCTTAGACTCAAACTACCTTTTCATACCATTTGATGATCATTAGAGATCAACACATGACTAATACTCATGAGTCTCAAGGGAATATAGAAAAGGATTCCATGAAACATTAAGCTAGAGGACCCAAGTCATAAGTATGGACTTGGATCCATCCATTTGCTTATACAATGAAGTGATGATCAAACTTTGACTCTCATGTGAAGCATGAGCTTACATGAGATTCAAAATATCAAACTCAAGAGCTTTTAAGAGAGATAATAAAGACCTCCAAGAATCTGAAGAAGGAAGTATAAACAATAAGAAGAAATGAAACAAAGAAAACTAAGTAATTTGAAGATTAGAGGCTTCAAAGAAAGAATGAAAAGAAACAACTTATGGTTAGAGGATCACCTCCAAACTATCCTCAAAGCTTCTCTACTTTGAAGATCTTCCAAGCTCTTCTTCAAGCTCTCCAAACTCTCTATCTCACCCAAATATGTGTTGTTATAGTGGTATATTATGGTATATCTCTCCTTCTTCCTCTTCCCTATCCCAAGGAAGATCCCTCTTCTTTTATAGATAAAATAACCCAGGTATTTTCAGTGAATTCGGAGTAAAAGACAGGTGTAGATATCCCATTTGGTGGTACAATATGTACTTTCTAAAAAAAGCAGACTGCTAGAGTTAACGGCAGTCAGGAAGTCTTCCGCGACACTCTGGGAATGCCGGAATGGCACTCCGGGAATGCCGGAACGGCACTCCGTGAAAACCGTGGCGGCATTCCATGACTACCGCGCGGCACTTACTGATAGTCGCGCCAAATTATTGAGTGCCGCGTTTATGTCAGCCTTACTTTATCAGTTTTTTATTTTTATCCGCATACATATACGTATTGTACCACAAAATAAGGATTTTAAAAGCAAACGGTAGTCAGAAAATGTCGGCGGCATTCAGTGAGAGCTGTTCCGGCATTCTGTAAATGTCGCAAACAACTGCCGTGTGCCGGTTTCTGTTGAACTTTTCCTTTTTAGGTCTTTTCTTTTCTCCTTTTTCTTCAAAAAAACTTATTTTCGGGGATCTTTGCCAAATGTGATGTTTTCACTCCTGAATTCTCCTGAATACCCGGTATTTCTTTTCCTGTGAAAATTTTACCGCGTTTGGAGAACTTTCTGAAGAGCTTGGAGCACTTTGAATCTTTCGGTCCTTGTCATCATCGGATATGGAGGTGACACTCTCCTTAATTCGACGCTTGGTCAAAATCGGGGTGTCTACAGTTTTCCCCTCTTCGACGGAGCTTGTGGGGCAACGCGAACCGCAAGCGAACGTCGAAGCCTGTGTGAAGACAGGCCTTTGACCAAACTGTCGGATTAAAGAGAAAAACAAAATGTGTTGCAAAAGGAAGCGAGCGCGCAGAGAAATTCTAATTGGTCGTGCTCCATGATGAGCTGCCTACGTATCCCATCAGGAATCAGACCAAAGCGTGTTCGGGCATGTGGTCAAACACACACAAACGCAAGTAGTCACACAGATGGATGCACCTATCCTATCGTGATGCGCATGCTATGTAATGGTAATTCCTGAATAGACCTGGTTATGCAAGCGTCATGCTTATCATGTCTTCTCTACGTATGACGCACATTACGTGACGCGTTAGTCAGAGAAGATTACCTAATTCTTGACTGATGCAGAATCTGTTATTGGGGGCCAAGAAGGTGCTTTTTTTGATTTGATTTCGAGGGTTGACGCAAATCTGTTGCGAGAACCGAGAATGTAAATCCGTTACACTCTCACAACAAAGGATTAACGTAATTTTGTTACGCTGATCGAGAATATAAATCTGTTATACTCCCAGAACGAGGGTTAATACAAATCTGTTGCGAGAACCGAGAATGTAAATCCGTTACACTCTCACAACAAAGGATCAACGTAAATCTGTTACGCGGATCGAGAATATAAATCTGTTATACTCCCAGAACAAGGGTTACACAAATCTGTTACGAGAACCGAGAATATAAATCTGTTACACTCTTACAATAAAGGATTAATGTAAATTTGTTACGAGGATCGAGAATATAAATCTGTTATACTCCCAGAATGAGGGTTAACGTAAATCTGTTGCAGAAATCGAGAATGTAAATCTGTTACACTCTCATAACAAAGGATCGACGTAAATCTGTTACGAGGATCGAGAATATAAATCTGTTATATTCCAAAACGAGGTAATCAAAAATTCGGAGCCCACTGGCTCAAATATATTCTAGTTTTTTCAAAATTTAGATCCCGCAGGCTTAGTTTTATCTTTATTTTCAAAATCTAGAGCCCACAGGTTCAAATTTACCTTAATTTTTTAAAAAAAAGGGCCCACGGGCTCGAATTTTATTTCAACTTTTTGAAATTTGGGGCCCACAAGCTCGAATTTATTTTAATTTTCAAAATTTGGAGCCCACGGGCTCAAATATATTTTAAAATTTTGAAATTTATAGCCAATTTAAGCCTAAAAACAACCTCGGGGGTCAAAAGTGCAATGAGGGCAAATTTTGGGGGGCTCAAGTTTAATTTTCGGGACCTGATTTGAATTCTTGGAGGAAAATGAAGGGTCTTTGAATCGACTTAACTGCGACACACACGGCTTTTCGCGGCAGTCCGTGACTGCCGTGCGGCACTCACGGAGTGCCGTTACGGCACTCAGAGAGTGCCGCGCTGCAATTCACTGAATGCCGCGCACGAAAATTGAGTGCCGCGTTTTGCCGCGGCAGTTTATACCGAGAGGTTGTTTTCATTTCATTTCATTCTCTCAAATCTCTTTCCAACCGAATCCTCTCTGGAGAAATTTTTCCTCTTTTTCTCTTCTTGCTTAGATCGATCTACCAGGGCTATCAGGTTAGTTTCTCACGATCAGAACTCAGTTAATCTCTTTTATTTCATTGTTTTTCTGAATTTTTCATGAATTTAATGCGTGGATCTCTCTCTCTCTCTCTCTCTCTCTCTCTCTCTCTCTCTCTCTCTCTTTGACAGATTATGGCGAGCGGTTCCGGCAGTCGGAAGAAGGCCAAGTACCGGGCCACTCTCCATCCTGACCCTACACTCTTGCTTGTAGATCCCGATGAGCACTTATCTGCCCGCGCGTTCATGTGCGAGGTAAACGCTCCCCCTTTCTTTTCAATTTTCTTCTTTTAGAACTTTGTGGATGGAATGTATAATGAATCATAACTTTGAATGTCTCATTTCAAATGCAAATGCCATGCTTGTAGCGCTCTCACGTGTACTTTATTCAAAATTTTTGCATTTTTAGTTTACTTCTCCTGAACTTCATGAATATTATACTCGACAAATCATGATTTATTATTCTTTCTCATGTTGTTGAACTTTCGGGTGTTCCACCTGTATCAATTCCCTCATTTTCTCTTCGACTTTCCTCAAGGACTTTTGAATGCTGCTCGTGTTAACCAAAATTTCAAACACCCCTTGTGAATAAAGAACCTTACGCTTGTGAAATTTACTTTCCATTTTTCTTAAGTTTTTACGAATGCGATTGAAACTCCAAACATTCCCCACAGTTATTACACTTATGAATTGTCTTGAGCGTTCCAAAAGCCCTTTTATTATTCTAACTTGATTCTGAATACTTGTGAACCTGTACTTTTTTTGAAACTATGCTTCCTTTGAACCTGAATTTGTTTTGAACCTTCACAAGTTTATATATATTTCAAAAATGTGAACAAACTCCTCTATCTCTTTTTTTCTTTTTCTTGAAATCTCTCTAGAACATCGAGTGCTTTCTCTTATTCATTTCCTCTTATTATCTTGTGAACTGAATGCAAACGAGTGCCATGCTCGTGAAATTTCTATGAGTATTTCCAGATTTTCCATTTCTTTATCTTTTTATTCATTTTTATGTCGCTCTTCCTTGTTTCCTTACTACCATCTGTTTATCTATTATTTTTTATATATATTTTTCTTTTATCCAATTACTAATATCAAAACTTGTGATTCTTTCTTACAGCTGTAGCCCAAGGTGCTAAAGGGGCATGGCAGCCTCATTCACGGGTACGAGTGGTATACAGAGCTGAGCGGGCCAGTGCAGGACCTCGTCAATGCGACAGGATTTGGGGATTTCGTCAAACTCTTGACGAAGAGCTCCAATGACCTGCGGCAGATTCACGCATTGTCGGAGCGGTGGTGGGACACCACCAGCACTTTCCATTTTGACTTCGAGGAGATGACGATGACTCCCCTGGACTTCTCTATGATTATCGGGATCGCATTCGGGGGAGAGAGCCTCCGCTACCTGGATGCGGAGAGGGAGTGGGATCGTATCGAGCCGCTGCTGGGATCCATCCCAGAGGAGCCCTTGGTCACGGCCAAGTGGTTTATGGATTCCTTTAGAGGTTAGCAGGGCTTCTCCGACGAGCAGATGGCTCGGGGCTTCCTGATGTACATGCTGGGGTGCTCTCTGCTGAGCACCAAGGGAGACCGGATCTCTGTGACGCTGCTGGGGTCTTTGGAGCACATGGGGCAGATATACCAGTACGACTGGGTTGGTGCAGGGTTAGCCATCCTCTACCAGCATATGGGAGAGATATCCCGGGATCGCCCAGCCTCTACCGCCGGCTTCTGGAGGGCATGGGAGGTACATTCTTATTTTATTAACTTCTTGACCTTGAATTTAAACTTTGCATTTTTATTTCGAATTTCCTTATTCATGCTCCTCAAAACTTATGCCCCTATCTTTTCTTACAGATTTGGTCCCACAAGTACTTGCACATGATGTCGCCTGATACGCGACCAGCATACGCCCTTATCATGCCCCAAGGGCTGAACTGGGTGAAGGATCGGGTCGGGCAGAAGACCGGAGCTCATGACTTTGTTTCGTTCAGGAACTTCTTGACGAACCTACGAGAGCAGCACGTGCGATGGCAGCCTTGGCTTGATGTACTTCCAGAGACCTCCTAGGGGATGCGAGAGTCGGCAGGGTATGACCCACAGAGGGTTCTGCTGGACGGTCTAGAGGCTTGGGCTTGGTATCTGGGGGAGAGGGTGACTAGACAGTCTTTGGCGGCCGAGTCGTTCTTCGTACCACACCCTCCGCCGGAGCCTATGAGAGCTACCGATACCCTCCAGGGTTCCGCGCTTACAGTTGCCCTAGCCGGTCTGTCTCTTCAGGGCTTCGTGGATCCTCCATCAGGGTACGTAGCTTTCCGTGCTGCGAAGCTGATAAGGAACTTCCCCTTGATGGAGGTGACCCGGGTGAGTTTCTTTCAGCCTTTACTTTTATACCTTTTTGCACAAGCGTGTTTTATCTTCTTATTGAATTTACTCTTCTTTGTAGCCCATCCCTGCTGCTGCTGCTCGGGCTCCTGCTCTACCACCCTGGGATTGGAGTCTTAGGACAGTCTCCTACGGCGAGCAGACTACTACCATGGTCCCCAAATATCAGGCGGGTGCTCCCACCATTCTGCTCCTGTACGATCATGTCCCACGGGACTATGCGGAGGAGGGCCCACTCTATGCTCATAGCGTGAGAGAGTGGATTTACGGTCGAGAGTGGAGGGTAATTTCTAAACCTTGCCTTATTTAAAATTGTAGTTTTATTCAGACATTCTATCCTTTCTTCCTTTTGCTTAGGCCGAGGGGGCGCGAGCAGCTGCTGAGACTCATACGAGGGCTCTGGTAAGAAAAACAAATGTTCTCTTTTATTTATTTATCCTGTTTTCAAGCTATTTTATTGGTGATTTGACTGGCCCCCTCCAACCAGGAGGAACATGTGGGGGCTCTATCCCGGCAGGTAGGAGAGCTCCAGCAGCGACTTTAGCAGTTCGGCATCCCTCTCAGCGATGCCCCTGGAGGCAGCGGTGCCGGACGTGGTGGAGGCGATGGCGAGGGCACCAGTAGTGGCAGAGGCAGGGGCAGAGGAGGAGGCGGACGCGGCGGGAGTAGCACAGAGTCAGAGGACGAGCCTCTCAGACGCGTCACCCGTCAAACTCGAGGCCGGGGCCGGGGCTAACTTTTCTTTCTCTCTTTTCTACTTTTGAGTGTTCTTGGAGAGGACTTATACTATACCTTGGATGATTGTATATACACATGCACACACTTTACTTTTGATGATGTCTTTAGGATTAGCCCGGAGGATAGGCACTTGCATTCTCTTCATTATTATTGCCTTTTTCATTGCTATTTACCGTATGTGTGACCATAGCTTGGTCCTTTTTATTATAATCGGTATATATATTTTGCCGTATGTGGGACCATAGCTTGGTCCCTCTTTTATTTTAAACTTGAATGCTCCTGTGAATGTATGAATGAATGAATAAATGAATGTATGTGACCATGGTCTGATAATGCTTCTATGTGCTGCATGACGCGCACGTTTATTCTCTCTTTTGTTTGCAGGTGGGCTGAACCATTACAAACAAACCCTGGCCAAAATGAGGCCCAGGTCGGCACTCGGTTAGGCCTCAATGACACTCAATGAGTGCCGATGCGGCTTTCAGTGAATGCCGAAACGGCACTCACGGACTGCCGCGCGGCACTTCATCGAGTGCCGTTCTGCTTTAACGAGTGCCGTGGGTAGGTGGACAGTTTTATTCCCCTATTTATACTACTTCCTTCCTTCAATACTCCGCAAAACACCATTTTCCCTTCTTTACTCCCTTCTCAAATGGCCCCCATTAGCTCCCAAATCCTTTTTCCATGGATGGATACCCTTTCCGGCATTGACAGGCTCAACTTTGAGTGCTTCAGACTGAATGATCTTTTCTCTTTTCGACGGATGAATTTGAATGAGGGCCTTCTCCGAGCTGCCATCTAATGTTGGGATCCCTCTCTCAATGTCTTTCATTTCGGCTCTCAGGAGACTTGCCCCTTGTTTGAGGAATTTAGCGCCATTCTGCACACTGATCCTTTGCTGAGTTGACAGGTCCTTTGGTTCAGGCTGGGTATGTCTGGGATTTAGCCACTCTTCTCCATACATCTTGGAATGCGATGGGCTCTTTTATTTGACAGGCAAGTTGACTTCGAGCGTCTCTCTTCCGTTTATGCTCCCATAGGAGACCTTTATGATGGAGAGTATCAGATCATTCGCCGCAGCGCCCTGTCGATTGCTATGCTTTCTTACTTCCTCTTTCAGTCGTCTTCCGACATTCTTATACCCAATGCCTGCGGTTTGCGAGAGATGAAGAGTGATGTTATGCTGATTCTTGGCGAGACTCTGATTGGTTTGGGCCATGCTTATAATGGTGAGGCTATGTTATCCGTGGGAGCACCTTTTGTTTTACAGGTTTGGCTCATGGAACGCCTTGATCTCTTCATACACTCCTCACATCTTCGTGGGCCACTTCCTTATGACCGTATGGAGGTTCATTGCCTATTTCATTCTGCCGATGCTTGGCTTGGCTGGTTTAGAGGTTTTTCTCCTGGTGACATTTGCTGGACCTGCCCGTAGTGGGTTTACTGCTCTGTCACTGTACGCCTTCCCGGGCGACCCGGCATCTGGTTGCCTGGCTTGCATGCCACTACTTTCTACATTCCTTGCCGGGTAGTCCGTCAGTTCGGAATTTTGTAGGACATGAATGAGACTGTTACCGCTGATTTCACCAGGGGGTCCACTTTGCGCCCTTCTATTGTGAAGGCTTTCATCGAGGCTTGGCATAACAGGGTTTTAGCTCCTTTCCGGAGAATCCCGACTTCTATTGTGCCCACAACTGAGTACCTTTTTCAGATTCAAACACTGATCTAGAGACAGGCTTGCATTGATGAAAGTAAGACAAACAGGACAAAGTTTTTAAAATTTTCCGATAAGTCCTGCCTATCCTTTTACGTTTTTGAATGTGATTTTCCTTATTTTTCTCTTCAAGAAGTGTTATCATCTTTAGGAAAGTTCTAACATGTTTAATCAAAGTGCTCACTCATTCGATTAATCTTTTATGAAAAATTCTCCTTTCAATGTCTTTTCTTGGCTCTGTACTTTGCTTTTTGCTTAAAGCTTTACTCCTTCTATACCATGAATTCTCATTTATTTGTTTATAGTACTCATTTTGATAACCAGGAGATCCAGAGATGGGTTTTAGGTAAATATCTGGGTTCTTCAGATAGCAAACGAAGTTTGCCCCTGGTTTTAGGGCTTCGAAGTGGTTCTGGGCAAACGCCAGCTTGCCCCTAGTTTAGCACAGGTTTTTTTTTTTTTTTAAATGACCGAACCAAGTAGGTTGCCTACGTATCCCCTAGCGGGAATCAGGTCGAGCGTAGTTCATCAAGGTAGGAGGCTTTGAAAGAGACGGTTTCAAGCAAAGTATTTCTTGAGGCGATCGAGGTTAATCGGTTGCTTAAATTCAACCCCGTCCAGGTCCATGAGATAGGCCGCCCCTCCAGAGAGGAAAGTCTTTATGATGTACGGCCTGACCCAGTTGGGTTTGAATTTTTCTCTGGGGTCATAAACGGGCACTTTCAGTTCTTTGAGGACTACGTCACCCTCAGCAAGCTTCCTTGGGCGGATCTTTTTGTTGAAAGCACGAGCTATTCTCTTCTGATATCCACGAGTATGATTTATTACGGCCAATCTCTTCTCATCGAGCAACATCAACTCCTCATACCTTCCTCATATCCATTCCAATTCGGTGATCTCACACTTAGCCAAAACCCTAAGAGAGGGTATTTCTACTTCGACTGGGAGAACGACCTCCATACCGTAAACAAGTGAATAAGGTATAGCTCCTATAGAAGTCCTTACAGACGTCCGGTACCCCCATAGTGCAAATGGCAGCTTCTCATGCCAATCCTTGTATGTATCCGTCGTTTTTCCTAAGATTGCTTTAACATTCTTATTCGCCGCTTCTACTGCTCCATTCGTTTGAGGCCTATACGGGGATGACTAATGGCGAGTGATCTTATACTTTTCTAAGAATGGGATAACCTCTCCTTGGAAATGACTGCCATGATCGGAGATAAATTCATTCTGGACCCCATACCTGCAGATTATGTTTTTCTCGATGAAACTCACCACGTCTTTGGCTTTCAAAGTCGCGTACGAGGCTGCCTCTACCCATGTGGTAAAGTAATTGATTGCCACGATTATGTATCGGTGCCCATTGGAAGCCTTCGGAACTATCTCACCAATGATATCAATCCCCTATACGGAAAATGGACAAGGGGTGGTCATGCTATAGAGCTGTAACGGCGGGATGTGCATTAGATTTGCATGAATCTGGCACTTGTGACACCTTCTAACATATTCACAACAGTCTTTGTCCAAGGTCGTCCAATAATACCCTGTCGGATGATCTTTTTTGCCAGCATGTGCCCATTCATGTGGGGTCGACATACTCCCTCATGTATTTCCTCCATCATTCTCTTAGCTTCTTTCCCATATAGGTACTCCAGATTATACCCGGTGTAGGATTTCTTCCATAGCTTATCTGAATAAATCACAAACTGAGCGGCGAATCATCGAATCACCTTTCTGTCCTTTTCTGAGGCTCCTTCGGGGTATTCTGTTTCTTTAATGAACTTCCACACATCCTTATACCATTGTATTTCCCCTTCGTCTTCTATGGCAGCGACTGTCTCAAATGAGGGCTGATTTCTGATTTCTATGGATAATGGGACCATCGTAACCCCTGAGGGGATCTGTATCATTGATGCCAGGGTTGCTAGGGAATCGACCAATTGGTTTTCCTCTCGGGGAAGGTAGTAGAATGATATCTTCTTGAATTGTTCTTTCAAACTCTCCAAATAGTCATGGTATGGCCTCAGCTTTTCGTGTTTCACCCTCCAATCTCCCCGCACTTGGGATATGATCAAATTGGAATCTACGAACACATCAACTTTTTTGACCTTTAAGGCCAGCGCCGCCTCCATTCCTACTATGCACGCTTCGTACTCTGCTGTGTTATTGGTTTAGTTGTACTTAAGCTTGACGGCCAATGGGGTAGGGGTTCCATCAGGTGCTACAAGGATAACCCCAACTCTGTAGCCTAATTGATTGGCGGCCCCATCGAAATACATCTTCCACAAATCCTCCCTTACCTCCATAACTTCTTCATAAGGGAACTTGAATTCTCCTTTCTCCCCAGTTTCCACGACAAAGTCAGCTAGGTACTCGGCGATGGCTCTCCCCTTGACAGATTTAGAGGTGACATATCTGATATCAAACTCGGCTAGCATCATGGTCCATCGGGAAATTCTACTGGTCAAGGCGGGTTTTTCAAATAGGTATTTGAGCGGATCCATTCGGGAGATTAAGATCACGGGGAAGGCTAACATATAATGCCTAAGGTGACGGGTACACCAGACTAAGGCCCAACATGCTTTCTCTAAGGGTGAGTACTTCAACTTGTATCCGGTCATCCTTTTACTCAAATAATAAATGGCCTTTTCTACGTGTCCTTCTTCTCCTTCTTGGGCCAACATGCATCCCATTGAATCCTCGGTCACAGAAAGGTACAGCAGTAGAGGCTTCCCGGGTGAAGGTGGTGACAGGACGGGTGGGTTTTGGAGGTAAGTTTTAATCTTATCGAAGGCTTTCTAGCACAAGGTATCCCACTCGAACTTCTCTCCTTTTCTGAGCAATTTAAATAGCGGGTCGCAGGTCATGGTGAGCTTTGAGATAAAATAGCTTATGAATTGTATTCTACCCAGGAACCCCCTCAGCTCTTTTTCATTCTTGGGTGGCTGCATTTCGACTATGGCTTTTATCTTGGTCGGGTCTACTTCAATTCCCCTTTGAGTAATAAGGAACCCTAATAATTTTCCTATGGTGACTCTGAAGGTACATTTCTGTGGGTTTAATCTCATCCTAAACTCTCTTAACCTCCTGAAGAATTTCCTCAGAGCCTCCAAGTGACCTCTCCTCTCCTTAGATTTCATAATCATATCGTCCACATACACTTCCACCTCTTTATGGATCATGTCGTGCAATAACGTGGTAGCGGCCCACTGATATGTTGCTCATGCATTCTTGAGCCCAAATGGCATCACCCTATAGCAGTATGTTCCCCATGGCGTGATAAAAGTGGTTTTCTCTCTATCTTCCTGTGCCATCAGGATCTGGTTATAGCCGGAGAATCCATCCATAAAGGACAGAAGCTCATGTCCGGCGGTGTTATCAACGAGGACGTCGATATGCGGTAAAGGGAAATCGTCTTTAGGGCTTGCTTTGTTTAGATCTCAAAAATCAACGCAAACCCTAACACGACCATCCTTTTTTGGGACAGGCACTATATTGGCGATCCATTCTGGATACTTAGTGACCATTAAATAACCGGCTCCTAACTGCTTTTCAACCTCCTCTTTTACTTTAAGTGCCCATTCAGGCCTCATTCGCCTCAATTTTTGTTTTACTGGCTTGGAATTTGGAAATATGGGGATGTGGTGTTGGACTATCTCTGGATCAATGCCTGGCATATCATTATAAGACCATGCAAAAACATCTTTGAATTCACTTAATAGTTTGATTAATTATTCGCTTTCTTCTTTGCCAAGTGTAGAGCCGATAAAGACATTTTGAGGATTATTTTCATTTCCTAGATTAATTGTTAGAGTGTCCTCAATGATTTTACATGCAGATTCTTTTTCTTTTTCAATTAATTTTTGCAACTCAAGGGGTATTTCAAGATCATCACATTCATCACATTCATTAAGCGCGTTCGAGTAGGCAGAATCAGTCATACTTTCATTGATTTTCTTCGGAGTGATTACAACAGAAATAGAAATTGAAAGACACCTCATTTGGGCCATTACAGACTCTGGGTGTGGGAGAAACCTATCACTAGACTCAAAAACTCACTCTGTCTTGTTTTCTCCTCCCAGATCGGCGATGAAGCGTTCTTCCGGATCCCCTGTCTTGGTAATTTCCTCCATCTCTTCTTTCTCGGCCCTTCCTTTGTCGGTCTCCCTCTGATCTTCCTCATCTTCCTCACTCTTGGCTGCCCGCTCTACCAGACCTTTAATGTATTCACCTTTGGCCCTTCCATGATCCGCTTTCATGACTTATACGCTCCCTTTGCCCAACAGATCTTTCATGACAGAGCCGTCTAGCGCACTAATCCAATCCTTGGCAGTGACTGACTTGGCAGGCAGCTGCAAGTATGGGTCTTCATATGCAGAAAACTCGTGGGGAAAGAAGATCTCAAACCCTGGCTTTAAACACTTATCTTTCTGGTCCACCCATGGCTCTGGGAAGTCGCAAAAGGGGAAATCTTCTCCTTCCTTCACAAAATATCCATTGAGGGTCTTTAGGTAAGGGTCTAGTGGCGCATCAGCTGTCTTCTTCTTTGCCCTCAGTTCCCTTTTTATCGGCTGGTAACCCAAACCATGAGTGTGAGTCTGAGTCGGAATATGCGGGAATTCAGGCATGCCTTGATGATTCTTTCCCAATCCCATGCCTAGGAAGAAACCCATCTTTTTCATTATCCCTGCGACCACTGGACTGGCATACTGATCAAAATGGAGCAGTAAAAACTCTCTTGGCTTTTCCTCTTCTAGCATGCTGATGAACTCGAACCCTCCCATATTTGCTCTTTTTTCTTGTAGCTGTAATTCTAGAACCGGTGCGCTCGATGATGCTTCGGACGAACGAACCCAGCTGTCCTCGAGAATGTCACCGACTTTTCTCTTCCAAACACATTTTACCTTTTGATGAATGGTGGACGGTATGGCACCCAAGCTATCCAACCATAGCCTTCCTAGTAGTAAATTGAAGGAGGCGGGGATATCAATGATTTAGAATTTAGCTTCTTTGTCCATTGGTCCAACAACAAGATTAAGAGAGATAATGCCCATGACCGTCCTTTGAGTGTTGTCATATGCCCTGACTTTTTGCTGGGATGGCACGAAAGACGATTCATCTAAGCCCATCCGTTTGGCTGTTCGGAAGGGACATACATTTAGAGCAGACCCGTTGTCAACGAGACAAGCGGGCACGGTGTTCCCCAAACATTCGACAGTGATGTACAATGGCTTGTTGAACATAGGTCCTCCGGGGGGCACGTCATCTGAGGAAAAGGTAATAACCAAGGTCGGAATTCGGCCAATCATTCCCACAATATCTTCCGGTGCTGTGTTGATGGGAACATCAGATTGGTTTAGGGCGTCCAAAACTGCCTGCCTGTGGCGTTTTGATGCTATCAGCAACCCCCAAATGGTGATATTAGCCTGAGTTTTCTTCATCTGCTTTAGAACCCTGTCTTCTTCCTCCTCTTCGTTCATTTTTCCTTTTCCTTTGTCCAACTCCCTCCCTGGATGTTCTTCTTCTAGCTCATACGGTTTAAAGTGTTTGCCTGACCGAGTTAAATGACTGATTTCTTCCCTTGCCCACAGATTGTCAACTTCTGGATCAACTTTCAAAGTACCCTCCGTTGTCTTTGTTTCTTTATCACTCTCGTACCAAAGATCATCTTCTACCCGGCTCACGTCCCGACCGTCGCTCCCTTGAATCCACCAGTCTGACTGTCCCATTTCATTCTTCTCCGGCTAATCCTCCAAAGCACATAGTGTCGAATCCTTAGGTAGCTGGTATGGTTTCTTGGTGTCCCGGCCTTAGTGATTAGTCTAGATGGATCGAAGGTTGTTTCTTCTATCCCCAAGAGATAAAGGCCTTGCGGTGGTGGCACAACTTGATGATTCGGAAGCGGATTTCTAGTAACGTTCAGAGTTTTGGCAGGTGGTTCCGAAATTACTTTGTTATCAATGAGGTCCTGAATTTAGTGCCTTAATCTCATACACCTATCCGTTAAGTGGCCTTTCTGCTGATGAAATTGGCAAAAGAGGTCCCCTTGGAAATTTGGCAGAAGTGGACTTGGTAAGGGTTGAGGTTCCAACTGACGGAGATGCCCCTTTGCTAACAGTCTATCGAGGGCAGTTGATAGTGACACTCTCAGATCTGAGAACTTCCTTGGTGCTTTGTCCACCCCTCTCCTCGTTGTTATGTCGAATTTCCTTTCTGGCTCATTCAGTGCATTAACATCGGTGGGGCCAGAGTGACCCCCCGTTTGTCCTCCATTGGACCCATAGTTTGGCCTCCTGTACCGGTTTGGTTGCTCCTCTTTTTTGATTACCCCCTCTTGGATTGCATCCTTTATCCTTGTCCCGACTGATGTTGTCAATATCAAGATATAAAAGTATACTTTACTTTTCAAAAGAATTGTAGTGTGAAAGCAAAGGTCGAACCCACAGGGATTGGTTAACTACGGCGACTTAATTTTAAAACCTACTTTTAGTTAATTATGAAAACGGATTTTGATTTGATTTTCAATTAAACTAATAACAAATAAAAATAAATCTAAATTATGAAAGCAATTAAAAGTATTTTAAATAATGTTTAAGGGAACCTAGGATTGCAAATCCACCACTAGCTTCATAATAAGAATATTTATGAATTACTTTAGCTTATTACGTTGGATGATAATGGGGAATTGTAGCTACAAGCCCAATTCCTCCGACAAGAGGATAATCATGGTTCAAGCACCAACATAATCCATCTTCGGTTAGCACGAATTATCCCACACTAAACTAGGGTTGTGGTATAATCCGTCTAATCTAGGCATGGACTATTCGGATACTTGATAGCACAAACCAATAAAGCACCATCACATGTAAATAATCTAAACAAGCACAGCGAGCATAGATCATTGAGCACATCATAGTCAAAATAGATCTAAGACAAGAATAAACTTTGAAAGCAATGATTTAATCAATAGAAGTACGATTTATTTATAAAAATCCTCGGAACATGTGATTGTCATCTATACATAATAAAACTAAAATGAAAGCATAAAATACTCCCTATTACTCGACTATGGCTTCATTGAAACCCTAGATCTATGATCTAGCCGTCCATGGAAACGGTAGATGGCAAGTAGTTGATGGAGGAAGCCATGGAAACCCTTGGTCTTCTTCTTCTTCTTCTTGCTTCTCTCCCTTCAATGGCTGAAAGTATGGTTGTAGAATGTGTGTATAATAATTGTCAACCCCCAAATTGAAGTAAAATAGGGTATATATAGATTTACAACAAGTTTTTGGAAGCTTTTCTAACTCAAAATGCACTAAAACTGCTATATTTTGCAATCTGGACATACTTAGGCAGTTTCGTTCGCATAGGAATCATCAGTATACTGAAATACGCAACTTTGCTTTTTGTACATATCGCGCGAGCGGACCGCGTGAGCGCGACATTTGGTACCTCGCGCGCGCGGATCGCGCGAGCGATTTTGGGATTTCGCCCGAGCGGATCGCGCGAGCGATTCTCGGTTTCTCGCGCGCGCGCGACTTGGCTTTTTCAGCTTCTTTCTTTGTGCTTTTTCATCCTGTTTAGCCTGATATACTTGATTTCTTCCAAAACCTGTCAGAAAATAGAAAACGAAGTAAAAATATACAAAAACAGGATAAAAAGATACTAACAAATGCTCGTTAAGGCGTATAAATAGGATTTGTTCTCTCCCGATCACACCCCCAAACCTACATTTTGCTAGTCCTCGAGCAAAACTAAAATAAAAACTAACTACTAATAACATACTACTCCATTTTCGTATGGATCACGATTGCATTTAGCGTATGCAACAAGCCTTTTAAACCTCTAGGTGTCCCTAGTCGGATGAGTAAAGTCTCGTGAGGGTTCTCGTCAATAAGTCACCCACAACCATCTTTATTAACTTAGAAATTTAAAAAGTTTTATTAAAAAGAAAAACAAAACATTAAATACTCCTTATCATAGAACGATGATTTGAAATAGAATAACTAACAAGAAGAAACGGAATCAAACGTCCATCTACATCATGAAAAACAATCTCAAGCACATGCATCGTATAAATCAATAGAATTTCTCATAAAATTGCACGTGTGTGATATGATAGTCAAATGAACACGCGTATGTCATGAACTTGGAATATAACTCGGATGACCATCTAAATATGTCTTGACTACGAATCTCACAATGTCAATTACACTCTCAAATGAAGCACTCAGAAACAGGTGTAATTTTTCTAATATATGGGAGCAAAGGAAATATATTTTCAAAACGAATAACGCTCACATACGACACGAAAAAGACGCATAACACGAAAGAACAATAGTCTCATGGATAGGATGCCAACAATCAAGAAAAATTAATCATTACCATGTTTTAATCCCCCTCCCATCGTTAATATATCCAAACCATGTTTCCTAGGATCAAATAGGACTTTTCAAAGGTTGTAATGTGGCTCAGGCAGTGAAAAAGGATAGAACGGATATATCAAGTAGTTTCAGAATGACATTGTAAGGCATGTTCGATTTCTTTCATTCTTCTACAAACTTTCATCTTTTCTTTCATTTTTTTTTCAACCTTCCTCTTTTGTATTATGTTTCTTTTCCTTTTTTTTTTCTTGCTTCTCAAATAATTATTCATCGAATACCAAGCAACTACCTCAATAGCATATTATTTTCTTCTTCTCAATCAACACATCGCCTTAATACTACTAAAAGTTGATCACTCTTCCAGTGGTATACTCCAAGTTGATCAAGTTGGAGCTTTTAAAGAGGATAATGGTGAACAAAGAAAAAGGGGCATTGTAACGGCTCAAAAGGGCGAACTAAGGAAATTTTTATCTTTTATCGGTTGACAGTAAACAAAGAGGGCCTAAAATCATTTCCTAGGGTAATACGGTTCTTCAATGTTTACAATAGAAGATTATTTAGCATGGTAACAAATATTTGAACTTGACTATTAACCAAAACAAGAATAATGAGACTAAACAACAAGTTAATGCGCTTTTTCAATGAAATTCGACAAACACAAGATGTATTTATAACCCTCTAAAAAGAAAAGATAGGCTCAAAATCTCACCGGGTCTAGTCTCCACCTTGTGTTATCTAGAAATCCGAATCATATTATAGTTCACATCAAACATGTATTCAAATGACTACGTGCAGTGCATAGGTTTGTGTGCAAATTAAAACGTCATATCATAACTTCAGCAATTGTTTAATCACATCTTCCCTTATTTATCATTCTATAACAATTCAAAGTTCTCTATCAAGAAGTATTAAATTGAGATTGCAAAAACTTTGGTACCTCGTTTATTTAAACACACTTATTGAAAAATTTTAAAATTTTGCATAAACTAATGTGCATGTGTGAGTGCATACCCCCAAACCTAAACCTTTCATTGTTCCCAATGAAACAATAAAATGAAAGAACGGAAAGTACGTAATGAAGGAACGATAGTACCTCGATCTCGGCAATGACAAACAGGCAAATGTATAAGAATATGGCGATAAAGTTCAATTGATCCAAATGGAACCACCTGTTAATACTAGATAAACAAAAAGAAACTAACAAAAGAATATTAAAAGTAAATGAACCCTAAATATGGAATATAGATCTAAAAACTAAGCTAAACTAAACTAAACGAGCAAATGGAAAAGAAATAAAACGAAAAAGTATAAATGTAACAAGGAAAATAACGAACACGAACTAAACTGAACCAAATAAACAAAAACAGAAAAAAAAACACAAATAAAATAGGTAGGGGGAAGGATATAGAAAACAAAAGGGAAAAAATAGGAAAATGGGGAATCGCGCGAGCGGCCGTCGCGCGCGCGAATCGCAAGTTTTTTTTTTTTTTAATCGCGCCAGCGGGACCCCCTCGCGCCCGCGAGCTACCTCGCTCCCGCGAGCTACCTCGCTCCCGCGAAACCAAGCGCGAGAAGAAGCAGAGGCATCATATAAGAAAAAGCAAGGAAAAACACCTAAGGCACAAACTCGCGCGAGCGAGGCCTCGCGCGCGCGAGTTTGGTTTTTTTCCATTTTTTTAGCTAAAATTATGTATGTAATATTAAAATAAATTAATTCCGACCCCCAAACCTGTCCAGAAAAACTCTAAGACTGACCAAAACGACTCAAAAACATCCAAAAATCAAAGAAACAGACGAAATCAAGCTTGGGTTGCCTCCCAAGAAGCGCTAACTTTTACGTCTTCAGCTAGACCATCTAGCTCAAGAATCATGGAGGCCGTAACTCGGACTGTGAACCCTTTAAGATGTCAGGAAGAGCCCGATGGTAAGTTGAAAGCATGTTGCTTCGAATTAATTCAATCGACGGTTCATCTTTATTATACTCAAGTCGATTTTTCACCTTTCGAGTAAATTCATCGTTAGAGTCTGTTGCATTCAAATTCATCCGCTCATCACTCACCGTATTATTCCCCTCATTGCTATTTATTATTTTGTTAGGTTCAACAGTTCTTCTAACCTCATTACCCTCAACACTTAAGTATTCATCGTCCTTTGGAGGTTGATCAGCCGCATTAAAAACATTTAATTTTAATTTCAAGTTCCCGAACGACATTTTCATCACCCCTGTTTGACAATTGACACCTGCGTTGGCCGTGGCTAAGAATGGACGACCAAGAATAACAGGAGTGTATTTTCTAGCATCTAGCACCGGTTCGGTGTCAAGGACCATAAAATCAACATGATAAAAATATTGATCAACTTTAACTAAGACGTCTTCGACGATTCCTCTAGGTACTTTGACGGAACGATCCGCTAATTGAATGGTAGCGGCCGTAGGTTTAAGTTCACCTAGACCTAGTTGTTTATAGACATGATAGGGTAAGAGGTTAACACTAGCACCTAAGTCAAGGAGAGCCCGATGAATGATAGTGTCACCTATGACACATGAAATCGTAGGCGTACCGGGATCCTTATACTTCGGAGGAGCGTGTTGAAAAGTAGAACTTACTTTTTCTGTGAGGAAAACCTTTTTCGGAGCATGACTCCGTATTTTTCACTTTTGCGTACATAGGTCTTTTAAACATTTAGCATAAGCGGGAATTTGTTTTATAGCGTCGAGGAAAGGAATATTAATTTTAACTTGTTTAAATACCTCGAGTATATCTTCGACTTTTGACTTTTTCTTTGAAAGATGAGACGGTTCCTCAATATTAGGTGGATATGGCATTCTCGGAATATAATTTGTTGGGACCGGTTCATTTTCTTTTCTACTTTGATTCACGTCCTCACCCCTCTCTTTATTAGAGTTGATGTTCATATCTATCACATTCTCATTCTTATTAGGGGTTTCTATCACCTCCTCTCGTGTAGTCATCCTAGTTGAGACGGCGTTTACTTGTTCATTCGACCCCTTAACCTCATATTGTCCCTTAGGGTTTTGAATTGTTTGACTAGGCAACGTCCCCTCATTTCTATGACTCACTACAGTAGCTAGTTGTCCCATTTGGGATTCAAGCTTCGCAATGGATTGTGTGTGTGAGTGCACTATTTGTGCTTGTGCCTGTACTTGTGTTTCAATTTTATTAAGGGATGCCAACACCTTTTCCTAAAAAATGTTACTCCTTGGAGGGTTCAGATTAAGAGGCGGTTGTTGGTATTGATTAGGTTGAAACTGAGGTCGATATGCATTAGGAAAATTAGTCGCCTCATTAGGATTATTATTATTATTTTTCCACGAGAAGTTAGGATGGTTTCGCCATGGCACGTTCGGATTATTATTAGTCGAATTATAATTATTCCGTGGGTATTGTTGAATAGAATTAATGTGTTGCTCCACGAATTCCGGAAATTGAGATGCAGAAGGACATGCAAGGATCGAATGTGAAGGATCAGAACATAATGCACAAATTTTATAAGCGGGTGGGGCTGTCGTTTGGTTCATTGTTAAAAGTCGGTCAAGTTTGTTAGATAGTTCTTTTATTTCAATTGACTGACTTGACTCGAACTTTACCTCCCTCTTAGGTTGTGAATGATATCCCTCTGAACGTACTGATACAGCCTGATGCATCGAATTTTCACTCAAAGTTTCAAATATTTTCCAGGCCTCGTCGGCGCTTTTGTGTAGGAAAGTACCCGCACAAACGGCATCGACGGTATTACGCACGGAGGGAATAAGTCCCTCGTAAAAGACTTGTACTAACTGCCACTTAGGAACCTGATGATGTGGACACGAACATAATAATTCTTTAAATTTTTCCCACGTGTCGTAAAGTGATTCCCCATCTTGCATAACAAAGTTTGTTATGGATTTTCTTATCTGATTCGTACGCATAATAGGAAAAAACTTTTGTAAAAATGCGGTGTGTAAGTCTTCCCATGTTCTAATTATGTTTGGCTCCAGTGATTGAAGCCAATATTTAGCTTTATCTTTTAATGAGAATGGAAAGTGCCGCAATTTTAATTCATCATCATTTAAGTTTTGGATTTTCAAAGTAGAGCATATATCCTGAAAATCTCCTAAGTGTTGATATGGATCTTCATTTAGACGGCCATGGAAAGATGGAAGTAGCGAGATGGTAGACGACTTTATCTCAAAGTGAGATGCCGTCGCCTCCGGTAAATCAATACATGTTTGTGGCGTGTAAGTCATAGGAATAAAGTAATCTTTAAGTGGAGGAGGTGGCGGTATATTAAGATTATTCATATTATTTCTGTTGTTTCCGTCAGCCATTTTAATCGGTTCGATTTTAAAAGTTCGAGTTCTCCTTAACCGTTTACGGGTACTTTGAATTTCGGCCTCAAACAACGACGACGGAATCGGCGTTGATTCGTTGTCTTGCAACCTAGTTCTAGAAGCTTGGGTTGCGGACTTACTAACTCTTAAAGTACGTTCAAGTTCAAGATCGATAAAATGTAATTCAGGTTTATTAGAACGCGTACCAAACATAAAGTTAAAAAGAAAACAAACTAAAAACAAAAACTGACTCAAATAAAAAACAAATAGCAATCACGCACTAAGATAACAAGCACTCAACTACTGTGATGCATGTAAATTATCCTGTAATGCAATGACCGCGTCAAGTCCAGCGCCCCGAGTTTCCTAGCTAATGTAGTGCAATTAACCCTAAACTAATGCAAATAGTGCGTCACAGCGCCCTGACTTACAGTGGTTTAAAGCGAATTTAAAGGAAGCGATTTATTTTATTTTATTTTATTTATATTTTTTTTCACGTATGCTCCTTTGATGCGATTAGCTATTCCACTCAGAACGTTAGAATTTGATGACTCGAGAAACTACAAAATAAAAGAAAAAGTTAGTGACTCAAAATAAAATGAAAAATAAGAAAAAGAAAACTAATCTAATATTTATAAATTAACTAAACTAAGATAATAAAACTAAAGGTAGTAATGCAATCCCCGGCAACGGCGCCAAAAATTGATGTTGTCAATATCAAGATATAAAAGTATACTTTACTTTTCAAAAGAATTGTAGTGGGAAAGCAAAGGTTTAACCCACAGGGATTGGTTAACTATGACGACTTAATTTTAAAACCTACTTTTAGTTAATTATGAAAACGGATTTTGATTTGATTTTCAATTAAACTAATAACAAATAAAAATAAATCTAAATTATGAAAGCAATTAAAAGTGTTTTAAATAATGTTTAAGGGAACCTAGGATTGCATATCCACCACTAGCTTCATAATAGGAATATTTATGAATTACTTTAGCTTATTACGTTGGATGATAATGGGGAATTGTAGCTACAAGCCCAATTCCTCCGACAAGAGGATAATCATGGTTCAAGTACCAACATAATCCATCTTCGGTTAGCACAAATTATCCCACACTAAACTAGGGTTGTGGTATAATCCGTCTAATCTAGGCATGGACTATTCGGATACTTGATAGCACAAACCAATAAAGCACCATCACATGTAAATAATCTAAACAAGCACAGCGAGCATAGATCATTGAGCACATCACAGTCAAAATAGATCTAAGACAAGAATAAACTTTGAAAGCAATGATTTAATCAATAGAAGTACGATTTATTTATAAAAATCCTCGGAACATGTGACTGTCATCCATACATAATAAAACTAAAATGAAAGCATAAAATACTCCCTATTACTCGACTATGGCTTCATTGAAACCCTAGATCTATGATCTAGCCGTCCATGGAAGCGGTAGATGGCAAGTAGTTGATGGAGGAAGCCATGGAAGAAAGAAATTTCTCTAATAATAAGATACTTGGTCTTCTTCTTCTTCTTCATGCTTCTCTTCCTTCAATGGCTGAAAGTATGGTTGTAGAATGTGTGTATAATAATTGTCAACCCCCAAATTGAAGTAAAATAGGGTATATATAGATTTACAACAAGTTTTTGGAAACTTTTCTAACTCAAAATGCACTAAAACTGCTATATTTTGCAATCTGGACGTACTTAGGCAGTTTCGTTCGCATAGGAATCATCAGTATACTGAAATACGCAACTTTGCTTTTTGTACATATCGCGCGAGCAGACCGCGTGAGCGCGACATTTGGTACCTCGCGCGCGCGGATCGCGCGAGGGATTTTGGGATTTCGCCCGAGCAGATCGCACGAGCGATTCTCGGTTTCTCGCGCGCGCGCGACTTGGCTTTTTCAGCTTCTTTCTTTGTGCTTTTTCATCCTGTTTAGCCTGATATACTTGATTTCTTCCAAAACCTGTCAGAAAATAGAAAACGAAGTAAAAATATACAAAAACAGGATAAAAAGATACTAACAAATGCTCGTTAAGGCGTATAAATAGGATTTGTTCTCTCCCGATCACCGACATCGAAAACCTCGGCAAAGGTGTTGATTGATTGAAACCTCATCTTTTCTTGATACACTGGCTGTAGTTTTTTGACCAGCATTCAGATCTGATCCTTCTTAGACGGCCTTTGTACCATTTTAGCTGCCTTTCCCCTCCATTTGCTTAGGTATTCGGCAAATGATTCTTTGTTCCCTTGCCTAGTGGTCTCCAAATCTCGGACAGTGACATCTAGATCTTGATTGCATTCGTACTGTGCCACAAATTCTTTGATCACTTCCTCTCACACCCTGGTTTTGCTTGGTTCGAGAGTAAGATACCAGGATAAGGCAACCCCGGTCAAAGTTTGTTGGAATAGGACTGCCATCATGGTTGTGCTCAGGCCACTTGGCTGAAAAGCTCCAATACACATTCTTACATGGCTGCGAGGATTCCTGGTCCCATCAAACTTGTCAAAAATTGGCATCTTAAACCCGACAGGCAGTGTCTCACGTACTCTGTCATACAACCCTTCTAGTTCCATCAGATAGGTATCAATTCCCTAAGCCTTGTACATCACCCTTTCCAATTTCTCTATTTTCTCGGTCAGTAGCTTCTCCTTCTCAGCTTTCTCTCTGTCTCTGTTGGCCCACAGTGCATCAGTCCATTGTGTCTCCTGATCATCAAACCAATCTCCATCCCCTCCTCCCAAAGGTGGGTCCATAGCTGGCGGGACTATAGGTGGTGGTCGGCGATGCTCTTCTATCATTCTCATCATGCTGTTCATATTTTTGGCCTGCCGCCTCATTTGTTCCGCTTGTTGTTCTACCAGTGTCCTTAGCCCGGCTACTTCCTTGTTGTTTCTTTCTTCGGCCATGTCAGCGTATTCTCTTCTTACCAGCCTCACCGTGGGATCCCTAAACCACGCTTGATTTGATGCTATTTTTACTCCTACAACAAATTTTGAAATTTTCTTTTAACATAAAACTTTTTGTGCCCTTTCTTTTGTTATACAAAGACATTTTGTTTTTAAAAGACGTTTGGTAAAAAAAGAACCCTTTTTATATGTCACACGGATGCAATGCATGCGTGTGTGTGTGCCTATTCTATATGCCAAAGAAGAGAAAATCCTAATCCTACCACATAAGCATATAAGCACATAAAATCCTCACCCATATCAAGTGCGCTAATTTCTCCTCTCATTGTGATCCTTATTACCCTTTCAAAGGTCGGGTATTTAAAATTCATTTGAAAAGCATTTCTTTAGAACGATGAAATCTTTCAAAAACAATTCTCAAGAATTTTGAATCTTTTATTTAAAAAAAAATGAGGATGAAAACATTTACCAAAAAAGATGATTGGATTGAAATTTTGCTTAAAAATTCATTTGAAGAGCATTTTTTTTCAAAAACAATTCCTAAGATTTTGGATTTTTCCTTAGAAAATGATCATGTGAAAATGTACCTTAACAAAGGTAATTAATTTGGAGTTTTAATAAAAAAGTGAACTCCAAAGATTTTTCGAAAGGGTGATCGAAAACCTTGGGGAAAAGATAATAAAATCTGTTTGCTTTCAAAGATGGACTTAAAACTCTTTGGGTAGGAGGATCACATGATCAGATTATCACCGTACTTTCCATGAATTTGGATACATACAAGGTCAATGATGCTTAGCTAAACATGATATAAGAAGTATAATCTTATAATCATGGTTCGGCATGTTCTCCAAATGTCGTGGAACATGAGGAGAAATTGCTAAAAGGTAATTAAAAGATTATACATCTTTCATCAAGCAAGTATCGTCATCATCTCAAGTAATCCCTTCCGGGCATACAAAACTTCCTAGCATATAATCCTAATCAAGAACTGATTTCCTAAGATTGAAAGGTTCTATAGAAACTATTATGCAAAAGCTGGGTTTTGGTCAAATAAGGGACCCTTGACACACATCCGATAGGATGCTTAATATACCAAATCACGGTACGAGATCAAGGGTGATCACAAAGTCCCATGATAACTTGACCGACCGGGTTGCCCCGAGCCTCCAAGGTCATAGTTCCGTGTAATCGACTGGCTGGACATGCAAGTGAAATGCAACAGGCACACAAAGATTAATTAATTCGATTAAAAGGATGCTTTCAAGTCTAATCCTCAAGTGAACCCAAAATCAGAATTCTGGTCTGCGAAACCAGAGATTTTGGGTTCGATCCCCAACAAAGTCGCCAGATTGTGGATATCGCAATTTTCTTTCTTTCTACCCACAGCTTTTCTGTTAAAATTCAGAACAAAATCAAATGAGTCACCATTCAATTTTTAAAAGGAAAATTACGAAATCATTTTAAAGCAACTAATCTTTTGCGAAACCAAAGATTAAATTAGGTCCGGGGATTATGGAATGAGAAGGGAAGGAGCCCATCGGACTAAAACACCCCTTCTCATCCTATCTTGTGATAGGCTTCTACTTAACATCCTTTTAATTGAATTATTAATTTAAATGTGTCCTCAACTATTACATATGTATAAATATACATTACAAAAGTATGTCTAAAGGGTGTAAGATTGCAAGTGGTAAAATATCATTCAAAAAAACCACATAATTCAAGTAGCAAGCAATATGATATGCAATAGGGAACAAGGGAACTTACCCAGGATCCGGCCGTGAATATTTAAACGTGCAAATGCATGCAAATAGATAAAACCTAGGAAAAGAGTCTCTAATCCATATATATGAGTAAAGCAATTCCTAATTCTAAGGTGTCGCACATAAGATTGAAAAATTGATAAAATCAAGAAATTAAAATAAACTAAAGAGGAATTCAAGAAGTCGTACCTTGATAGCGCTGCAAAACAAAGGGTTAGTCCACATGATATACAAGATATGAAGTTAGAAATAACAATCCTAAATTTCTAACTTAAATCTATCAAATGCAATTAAATCTAAAGGAAATAAATCCTAATTACAGGTGTCAAGCCATACGGATGAATATGTTCATGAACAAGAATAAATTATGAAATACTCAATGATTTAGATCACTTAAACTTTGAATTCAAGCTTAACTAATCATTATTGAAACGTGGTTTGAACCTTGACTCATGAAAATTTCATCTAAGCCATTATTCATAAGATTGATGAAAACTATTGCAGAATTCTGGAAATTGCTGAGGGTAGATCATAATGTTAAAGAAATAAAAAGCATGGTTCCCCTGGTTTGATTTTGATGAATTTTGGACACAAGATGCCTCTGCGTGTCTAGTTTTTAACCCAAAAAAGAAATCAAAGTTTAAACGGTTGGATCTCTGGGAATCGGACAAAAACCAGACATCACTCAGCATTCTACAACCTTCTGTCCAGAGTTCTTGCACGATTTTCTAAAAATAGCAAAAAGATCAAAAATGCTTTGTTCTTTTTCGGGTGACTTCCTAACACATTAATCTACTTAGAAAAAATTATTTTGGGTCACAAATACTTTATTAAGGTTCTGATTTACTTATTTCAAAAGAGTGTTATTGTTCTGAAACTCTAGACAGATTGTAGTGACTTTACAAAACTCATGACCAAACCACTTTAAACATGAAATCTCCTTAAATTACAGTGGTAGAACTTTGAGTTATAGACACTTTCCCGTTGGTTTCACTTAATTCCAACGGTTAGATTATCAACTAAAAATCTATGATCAAAACTGGTAAATTCCAACTATTAAACCATGAAGTTGGACTTAAACTAAACCATTTTCTCCTACCATTTGATGGTCATTGGAGACTAAAGACCCTTATACTTGTAAATTTCAAATGAAGTACGAATAAACTTCTCAAAATCTCAAGGTGATGAATCTAAACCATGGAGATAGGCTTAGACTCAAACTACCTTTTCATACCATTTGATGATCATTAGAGATCAACACATGACTAATACTCATGAGTCTCAAGGGAATATAGAAAAGGATTCCATGAAACATTAAGCTAGAGGACCCAAGTCATAAGTATGGACTTGGATCCATCCATTTGCTTATACAATGAAGTGATGATCAAACTTTGACTCTCATGTGAAGCATGAGCTTACATGAGATTCAAAATATCAAACTCAAGAGCTTTTAAGAGAGATAATAAAGACCTCCAAGAATCTGAAGAAGGAAGTATAAACAATAAGAAGAAATGAAACAAAGAAAACTAAGTAATTTGAAGATTAGAGGCTTAAAAGAAAGAATGAAAAGAAACAACTTATGGTTAGAGGATTACCTCCAAACTATCCTCAAAGCTTCTCTACTTTGAAGATCTTCCTAGCTCTTCTTCAAGCTCTCCAAACTCTCTATCTCTCCCAAATATGTGTTGTTATAGTGGTATATTATGGTATATCTCTCCTTCTTCCTCTTCCCTATCCCAAGGAAGATCCCTCTTCTTTTATAGACAAAATAACCCAGGTATTTTCAGTGAATTCTGAGTAAAAGACAAGTGTAGATATCTCATTTGGTGGTACAATGTGTACTTTCTAAAAAAAGCAGACTGCTGGAGTTAACGGCAGTCAGGAAGTCTTCCGCGGCACTCTGGGAATGCCGAAACGGCACTTTGTGAAAGCCGCGGCGGCATTCCATGACTGCCGCGCGGCACTTACTGAGAGCCGCGCCAAATTATTGATTTTCGCATTTATGTCAGCCTTACTTTATCATTTTTTTTGTTTTTATCTGCATATGTATACGTATTGTACCACAAAATACGGACTTTAAAAGCAAACGGCAGTCAAAAAATATCGACGGCATTCAGTGAGAGCCGTTCCGGCATTCTGTGAGTGTCGTACGGCACTCATTGAGTGCCGTAAACAACTGTCGTGTGCCGGTTTCTGTTGAACTTCCCCTTTTTATGTCTTTTCTTTTCTCCTTTTTCTTCAAAAAAACTTATTTTCGGGGATCTTTGCCAAATGTGATGTTTTCACTCCTGAATTCTCCTGAATACCCGGCATTTCCTTTCCTGTGAAAATTTTACCGCGTTTGGAGAACTTTCTGAAGAGCTTGGAACACTTCGAATCTTTCGGTCCTTGTCATCATCGGATATGGAGGTGACACTCTCCTTAATTCGACGTTTGGTCAAAATCGGGGTGTCTACAGTGTGACCCCGAGGTCTTTCCCCTCGGGTGTTATCCCGAGGTCTTTTGTGCCTCAGGTGTTATCCTGAGGTCTTTTGTGCCGTAGGTGTGAGCCCAAGGTCTTTTGGCTTGACTGAGCGAGGGGCGAACGATTTGTAAAAGCAGAATTTCATTTGATAAATAAAAATGCTCAGAAGAGCTACAGATAAGCAGAATTTTTGACTTCCTAACCCATGCTGGTCCGTCCCTCTGCCTACATCACTGAAAATACTTACGGAGATGCTGTATATTCCAAGGGTAAGATAGATCATGCCCATCCAAGGTTTTTAACCAGTAGGTACCCGGCCTGTTGACTCGAGTAACCTGCTATGGTCCTTCCCAGTTTGACCCTAACTTTCTACGGCTCGGGACTTTGGTGGACTGGTTCACCGCCTTAAGGACGAGATCTCCTACTTGACAGCTACGGTGCTTTACTTTGTTGTTGAAGTACCAGGAGACCCTCTATTTGTAAGCTGCCACTTTCAGATATGCCCGATTCCTTTTTCCTTCTATTAAGTCAAGCTCTCCTCTAAGGACTTCCCCATTGCCTTGCTCGCTGAAATTCGTCACTCGATAAGTGGGTAACCCGAGCTCGTGGGACTACCGCCTCGAAACCGTAAGTAAGTGAGAATGGTGTCTCACCTATTGCCACCCGGGGAGTAATTCGATATGCCCACATGAGGGTCGGTAGTTCCTCTGCCCAAAAGGCCTTTGGAGTTTTTAAACCTAGTTTTGATTGATTGCAATATTATCCAATTTAGTACCTCGGTCTGGCCATTGGCTTGGGGGTGCTCGGGAGAAGAGTAGTGATTTGATATCCCGTAGCCCAAGCAGAACTGTCTGAATACCGGGGTGTTGAACTGTCTGCCGTTGTCGCTGACCAGAACCTGGGGAATGTAGAATCTGCTGAGAATGTTTTTTTAATGAAATTTTCCATCTTTTTCTCTATAATTGTTGCCAAGGCTCGGCCTCTGCCCACTTGGTGAAATAGTCAACAGCGATGACGGCAAACTTGACTTGTCCTTTTCCCATTAGGAGGGGACCAACAATATCGATATCCTACTGAGCGAATGACCAAGGACTGAAGATTGGTGTCTAGAGTTCTCCAAGGCGGTTAATCAATGGTGAATGTCTCTGACACTTGTCACACCTCTTAACATACTCTTAAGAATCCCAGGCCATCGTCGGCCAATAATAGCCTTGTAGTAGGGCCTTTCGAGAGAGTGTCCGACCTCTCATGTGATTCTCGTATACTCCTTCATAGATTCATGCAATATTTCTTGGACCTGTGCAGGGTGCACACAGTGGAGATAGAGAATAGTGAACCCCCTTTTGTAGAGGATACCATCAACAAGGTGGTATCTCGCTGCCCGGTAATTTACCCATCGAGCTTCTTCTCATTTGTCTGGTAAAGTACTGGTGGTGAGGTACGTCACGATCGGGTCCATCCAACTGACCCTAAGGCGACCGGTTCGACCTGCATGCCCCCTAGGTTAACCATGCTAGGCTCGGGCAGGTATTCCACCCTTATACCGGGTAAGTCTGACACAGAGGATGAGGCAAGGCGGGCTAACCGATCGGCCCTAATGTTCTCGTTCCTCGGGATTTTTGTGATGGAAAATCCCTTGAGCTTCTTGGAGACCGTTCGGATGAATGTCAAGTAGGCTACCATGTTATCTTCCTAGGCTTCATATTCCTGATTGGCTTGGTTGACCACAAGTTGGGAGTCGCTGTATCCTTGGACCTGCTGTGCACCCATTGAAGTAGCCAACTATAATCCAACCAATAGGGCTTCGTACTCGGCCTCGTTGTTAGAGGCCCAGAACCCAAATCATAATATGTACTTTAACTGGATCCCATCAGGTGTGGTCAAGATAATCCCTGCCCCACTGCCCTGTTTGTTGGATGATCCGTCAACATATAGTACCCAGGTCGGGGTATCAGGCTATAAACCAAGCGGTATGACCAGCGGGTCAAGCTCTTCGGTTGCCTCGTCTGGGTAGGTGAAATCTACAAGAAAATCTGCCACTACTTGTCCTTTTATTGCCGTCTGAGGTCTGTAAACTACTTTAAATTCTTTCAACTCCAATGCCCATTTGACCAGCCTCCCAGATGTCTCTGACCTACTTAGGATCCTGTAGAGAGGTTGGTGGACTACGATGACGTGGGCCTGGAAATAGGGACAGAGCCTCTGAGCAGAGGTAATGAGGGCACAGGCCAGCTTCTCGATGCAGGAGTATCGACTTTCCGTACCTTAGAGTGCCCGACTAGTGTAATACACCGGGAACTGTATCCCATGCTCTTCTCGAATAAGCGTTGATCTTACCGTTGAGGGCGAAACTGTCAAGTACAAGAATAACTCCTCCTCTAGTACTGGTGTTGACAGCAGAGGGGTGACGCCAGGTACTTTTTGAGTTCCTAGAAGGCCTCCTCACACTCTTTCGACCATTGAAAAGCCTTACGAAGGATCTTGAAAAATGGCAAGCACCGGTCGGTAGCTCGGGAGACGAATCTGTTTAATGCGGCTACCCGTTCGACCAGACTCTGAACTTCTTTGGTTGACCTTGGTGATTACATATTGATGAATGCTTGTATTTTCTTAGGATTTGGCTCAATTCATCGCCTGCTGACTAGGTGCCCCAGGAACTTCCTGGACGAGACGCTAAATGTGCACTTGGCAGGGTTCAACCTCATCCTGAACTTTTTTTACGATGCTGAAGGCCCCGGCCAAATGCTCAAGATGGTCGGACTCATCTCGGCTCTTGACCAAAAGATCATCGACGTAAACCTCCATCGATTTCCTGATTAAATCCTTGAACATCTGATCAACCAGACGTTGGTAGGTTGCCCTGACATTTTTGAGGCCGAAGGGCATCACTTTATAGCAGTAAGTACCCTGGTCCGTGATGAAGGAGGTCTTTTCCTCATCCCCAAGGTACATACTGATCTGGTTGTACCCGGAGTAGGCATCCATAAACAAGAAGAGTGAGTGACCTGCCATTGAATCTACAAGGAGGTCTATCCTGGGCAATGGATAACAATCCTTGGGGCAAGCCTTGTTTAGATCGGTGAAATCTACACACATTCTCTACTTCCCGTTGCTTTTCTTGACTAGTACCACATTCGCCAACCAATCGGGATAGTGGACTTCTCTGATGGAATTCGCCTTTAGGAGCTATTCAATGTCTTCCCGCACTACTGTTTGTCTCTCCAGAGCCATGCCCCGTCTTTTCTGCTTGACCGGTCGGGAGTCCAGGTCGATGTTGACACGGTGGAATATAACCCAGGGTCAATCTCAGGCATGTCTTCATGACTCCAAGCAAAGATATTATGGCTCTGTCATAGGAACTAGAGTTGGCCTTCCAAGGATGGCGTTGTATGCGGACGGGGCCTCTACAACCACAAAGTTTGTCAGTGTGGAGGTCTGCTGGGGATAGGTCCCCATAAGAACCGGGAACTCGATCGTGCCGAGGGTTGTGTGCTAGATCCATTATACACTACCAGGGGAGTGGCTACTGGTCGGAACCGATCCCTTGATATCTCGAGCTAATCGAATGCTGCTGCAAACATAATATCAAAGGAGCTACCTGTGTCCACCAACACTCTCTTGACCACGTAGTTGGCTATGGAAAGCACTACCACCAGCGGGTCATCATGGGGGCAATGCAGATCCTTTCCATTGTCTGATGAGAATGTTAGTACGTCGGTCAGGGGGGAGCTGATGGATTGGACATGCCAGACATCCGACCGGGATGCCCAAGCATGCCTCTTCCTAGCCAACTGCAAATCCCCCCCGCCCAAAGTTCCTACGGAGATCACGTTTATTTGCCCAAGCGGTTGCGGCTGATCGAGAGCTCTGGTATCTAGCTGAGCTCATTTGTCCGTCCGACGAACTCGACGAGATGACCTTGTTCATTAAGCCTTTCGATGGCCATCTTGAGCTTGAAACAGTCCTCCATGTCGTGGCCATGGTCTTTATGATACCGGCAGAATTTGTCCCGATTTTTCTTCCCGGGCAGGCTCCTCAGCTTTGCTGGCTGTTGGAGCAGCCTCTGGGTCTCCGCGGCGGCCATAACCTTGTGGATAGGCCGAGAAACTGGAGTGAAGGCAATTGGGACTTGATCCCGACCAACTCTTTGTTGTTCCTGCTTTTTCTTATTTCCCGGGCCGTTTTCGGAACCCTCGCGCTTAGGCTTAGATCTTGGGGACTCATCTCCCGCGAAGCTGGCGCGCTTGGCCTTTAGGAATTCTTCCGTGTCAATATACTTTCCAACCCTCTCCGAGAGTTCCACTAGGGCTGCCGGTCAGTTATGGTGGAATGACGTAGCAACTTTGGTGTGCTGAACTCCTGAGCAGAAAGCCATAATAGCGAGTGTTTCATCTAGGTGGCGAATCTGGAGCCTCTGCTGGTTGAAACGGTCTATGTAATCTTGTAAGGATTCCCCGTTGCGTTGCTTAATAGTCAGCAGCTGGGTATCCGGTTGTGATCGGTCTTGCATCCCCATAAATTGGCTGATGAAGAGTTTTCTTAATGTCTTGAAGTCATCAACCGCTCGGGGTTTAAGAGCATGAAACCACTATGTGGCTGGCCCTTTAAGACTACTGGGGAAGGCCAAGCACAACAGTTCGTCGGAGGTGGTGACTAGCGCCATCTGGCATCATAAGTACGGACATGATCCACCGGGCTCCTTGAACTGTCATAATAAATAAGGTACGGTAGCTTGAACTTCTGCAGGATGGAAAATCCTGTGACCCGGACGGTGAAGGGCGATTCGGTCTTCATATTAGTGTGATCATAGCGCGACTTACTGCTTCGTTGCTTGATCTGTTTCTGCAGGTCCTTGATCTGGGCCTTTAGGTCTTCCTGCCCGGTCGTCCTCTCTGTATCTGAGCGGTAGGTCGGGTCAAAAGACGAGTCCTCTTCTTCAAAGTGTGTAGTCTTCAGGGACTGGGCTCAGCTCCGACTCCGGGTAATCGTGTGCCTTAGATCTCTACGACCTTTGGCCGGGGGGTCTTTGGTCGATTCCCGGGCTATTTGTCCGGGCCCCTCCCCTTTGGCGGCACATCTATTATTGATGATTTACCTGGCGTCTCCTGTCCGGCCTGCGGTAGCTCGGGCATGTCGTCGAGTTTGTTCGGGAGCCCGACTACTCTCATCGTTCCTGAACCGTTCAAACGACGGCGGGAAAATTAGTTCGGTATGGGCACGCCTTTGGACCCGTACGGGCTCCTGATCGTGCGCGCCCTTCTCGGACTGACCCTCAATTTGAGGAAGCTTCTCCTGTCGGGCCAGTAGCGCTTCAATCTTCTGCTGAGTCTGCCGCTGGTCCTCTAGGAGTCGCGCAAGTGCCGCGGTAATCTGTTCAGAGGTCATGGAGGCGGTCGGTTGGCCGACATGTGAGTCCGCCTGACCTATTAGAGCAGCAGTCTTCTTACCCTTCTTCGGCGGCATGCTGATCAGTCAAAGATTTGTTTTCAGAGAAAGCAGTCAGTTCCCACAGACGGTGCCAAACTGATGATGTCAAAATCTGGGCAAGAGAAATTTAGAGAGAGAGAGATGAATACCAAAGGATTGTATATGGTTCATCCTGTTAATGAGGTGACCTACATCCTCGTGTGCGTCGGTGCAGTTTCACTAACATATCATCAGCGCTTTTGGTGAGCCAACAAAGTGGGCGGCACTACCAGTAACCGGTTGGGTATATGTGCAATAATGAAATATCTCGCTATTCTCTAGGTTCAAAATGCGATCCCCCTTTACGGGGGTGGGTGGCCTCTTTTATAGGTGCAAGAGACCACCCGCACAAGGTAACTATCAGATTAGGAAGCCTAATCTAATTACGAATTGATGAGCATAAATCATGGAAGTTCCCTTAATGATTTAGGAAACTTGTTCGCACATTCTATTAGTCCTCTGGCTGAGTTAGGAAATTGCCTGGAGGCTTGCAGGGCAAGCAATTGTAACTTCCTGAAGCGTGTTCACTGCGGGGCCAATCCAGAACGAATGCCCGATTTTCGAGTATACCGGGCTGTCTCAACAAAACAGCTCGAGGTGGTTGAGTGGCCAGCCCATACTCGAGATGACTTAGCTTTTCTTTGCTGAGGTGGCGAGGATTGACTTTAACCTGATATTTTTGTACCTATCATATTCTAAACTATAAGTAATACATATATTGAAATACACAGGTAAACATTTATTTTCAAATAAACATTTAAGTATTCCACAGTGAACGTCTCATACTCGGAGAGACTTCACAACATCCAAACTCTCATTCAGCACCGTCTCAATGGGTTCTCGAATTCAGACACCCAAATCAACTCATGAGTCAAAACTCACTCAAACATGTGTCATACGAGATGTGTCATACGAGATGTCACATCATATTATCATGCATGACAATGTAATGAAATGCAATAGTACATATGCGGGTGTTATAATCAATGCTTAGTCTTTTCAAGATTACTTAATGGACTACACCAATAGAAAATAGGCTCGGATCCTTTCCTCACTGAAACCCTCTGTACGCCTCGGCACTCGCCCTTGCCCTCGCCCTCGCTTACCCTCTTGGAACCAAAATTGAAGGCCTTGGTATAGTCACTCGCTTAAAACTCTGCACCAATAGTATTCCTTCCCCCTCTTGACCAACCAATGGTATTTGTACACCATCAGACAACAACACCTCTCTCACACATGTCTCTGCCAGGTCAATACACCGTTTTGTCTACATCCCATTAAATGATCCCAACCACCTTAAACATGAGCATTTAAGTCACTCATCTACCTTAAACAATCAGCCCACTAAGAGGATGTCAACTCGACTTCATCCTATCACATCAATGCTTAATTTGCAGTTGCCCACGACCTCAAGTATAAATAAGAAGCCTCATTCACTACATTCAACAACCCAAACCCAACCCAACTTAATCCTACACTAGAGCAAAGGGATAACAGTTATTCCTACTCTCACCCACTTACAAAACATTCCCATTATCTTGAGCACAACTAGATCCTTTGTACTACAAGACCCTTTGCCTTACTTGTTTCGTTTTCACCAACACCCTTCGTTTTCACCAATACCCTTTATTTCACTAACACCCTTCGCCTCACAACACCCCTCGTCTCACCAAGTCCATTCAGTCTTACTATACCATTCGTCTCATTCTATCCTTCACTCCACTCCAATACTTACCCATCACCCTTTGACAACCTCTGGATACATACTGCTTTCCCTCTCTCTTATTTAGGGCTACTTCAGTTCTCATCCAACCCGAAGTCTCTCCGGATCCCATTGTCTTCATTATTTTTATTATACTTTATGAACTCATTGTACCCTCATTCATACCCCACATATTGTTCCACGTGTACACCTCAGCTTGTGTGTTATATCTCTCTGTATCTCTTAGATACACTATAGAAAAGAGTACTGCAAATTAAGTGCTTAATTTTAAGTACTCAAATTTAAGTAATTGAATTTGTAATACTAAAAACATCATTTTAAGTATTGAAATAGATTACATTAGTAGAAAATTTTCTCTTAATTTTAATGACTTTTTCGCTGCTTTTCAATTAAATGATATATTACCAAACGCGCTAAAAAAGAATAAATGCTAAAATACTTAATTGAGTTATCAAACATGTGCATTAGTTGTTCTCTTTGGTTTCGTAACAAATTCTCAAATATTTAACAAGGATACTTCTGTAGGATATGAGTAATACTTGGGACACAACCAAAGACAACTTTTGGAACACAGCCCAAGAGATTTGTCTATATCTCTCATGTGTCATTGTGGGGTCCAGTGGCAACACAGCAAAGATATAAACACATCTTTTGGGTTGTGTCCCAAAAATTGTATTTTTGATTGTGTCCCAATCTTTACTCTTAGGAAAGTTCATAAAATATGAGTATTGGTATACTTACATCCCAAATTTATATACAATATATTATTACTAGGACCAAAGGCCTTTCCTTAGGCCTTCCACATGACACTCTAAAATCACACTAAAATTTCTCTCTGTCTATAATATTAACCTAACTCTCCCCTAATAACTCCCACTATTAGAAAACCTCATTGAAAGTTTAAAAAAAAAAAAAAAAAACTTTTCTTTTTAATTTCCCCAATCTTTCTTTTAGTGACCAACGTTTGAATTATGACATTACTACAAGGGTGAAAATTGTAATTTATCCCTTTTTTTATATGGATATTTAAGATATTCAAACTCTAGGTAAAGGTAGTTTAAGCGTGATGTATTTTCTTAATGAGTAATGCTATACTATCCAAATTTTAATTCCAAATACTCATCTCAAATGATGTGTTAGTGGGTCGACTGGCAACAAGAGTAATGCTATAAACACAACACATTGCACAACACAAAATACGATAGGGTTTTAAATGCCTTATACCCTGTGTTGTTTGAATTTTTCACACTTTTCTATACACCACTTACACAGTACATGGTACATGCATTTAAAATCTTGTTATACGATAGGGTTTTAAATGCCTTATACCCTGTGTTGTTTGAATTTTTCACACTTTTCTATACACCACTTACACAATACATGGTATATGCATTTAAAACCTTGTTGTGCAATGTGTTGTGTCTGTAGCATTACTCCTGGAAACAAACATCATCCAATCAAAATTCAGTAGACCCACTGCCACATCATTTGGGATGAGTATTTATGATTAAAATTTGGGAAGCTCTTTCTTAATAGAGTAATGCTATGCTTCCTAAATTTTTATTCCATAAGTGTTTCTCAAATGATGTGACAGTGTGACCAGGTCTAATACTGTGATACCAATTAAATTTTAATTGGAATATATCATTTGAAAAACACTTTTAGAATAAAAATTTGGGAAAAATAAAATTACTTTTCTTAATATCGTCAGCAAAATGTACATTGTCCATCCTATAACCGTCATCCAGGGCCAGCCCTGGGCCAATTTTTCCAAGCAATCGCATGGGGCCTCAATTTGAGGCCTCATTTTTAGGCCTATTTTTTTTTAATTTCTTCTTATTTATTATGAAACTTATCATTTTTAGGCCTATTTTCTACCTAATTTTTATGAAACTTATCATTTTTAGGCCTATTTTCTTCCTAATTTCTATGAAACTTATCATTTTTAGGCCTATTTTCTTCTAATTTCTTCCTAATTTCAATGAAACTTAGTATAAAGGCCTCATTTTTTTGGCCCCTTTGAAAATTCGCTTGAGGCCTCGGACAATTTTTGTCATCCCAGGCCAACCCTGCCGTCATCGAAATACAACAATGTATTAGGTGAGCAAAGTGGTGGAATTTAGAAGAGTTTTCAATGGGTTAGGCCGAGGCAAGCAAGAAAACTTGTGTTTTTGTTCGCATATAGTTATGTTGATTTGATACATACTGATTCCCAGCACCCTGTCCATCATGATTCTAATCTGATTAGATTACATTAATGTCCCATACTCCCAATATCATATCACTTGGTACAGTGGGGTTGTAATTATATGTTTTGACCCATATCATATCACTTGGGGATTGTAAAGTGTTTTTTGGTTTGGTTTGGTTCTGCATCAGCAATTCCAGATTTGAATTTTCTTCCACAACTCAGCAGGTAACAAAGACCAGGTACGTACTGGTCTAGTAATCTTTACAGTTTATTTATTTATTTAATTAGTTTCATCAATCAAGTTAGATTTACTTGAATTAGAAGGTCATATATACACCTATAGATTTAGGAGAGCTTTCAAAAAATTTAACATAATCTTGCAATCAACATATAGATTTTAGAGAGATGACCACTGCTGTTGCTGTGGATTCTTTCTTGGAGAACTTGGTGCAGCTAATAAACTGCAACAACAATTTGATTCTCTCTGAGAAGGGTCAATTCGAATTTCTTTACGAGGAGCTAAGATTCTTGAGAAAATTTATTGATGATGATGCTGAGTATATTGGTGATAAAGATGGGGAAGTGAAAGATCTAGTGTCACTAATTAGAGATATGGCTGATGAGGCAGAAAATATTGTTGATTCCTTTGTTCATAACGCTTTAATTATTGAGCAGAGAAGTATTTATGATAAAATAGGTCATGTCATTCCACCTCCGCTAAATCTTAGCGGAGTTGTGGAAGAGATTAAGTCTTTGAAGAGAGTGGTGATGGGCGTTTACGAGAAGAAAATACGCGACATTGAAGGTCTTCAAATTGGGAAGTCTTCTCTTGTAGGTTCATCTAGAGCAAACGACGCCATAGTAGGGGAAGAAACTGTGGTGGGATTTGATGACAAAGCAACTGCCATTATAGAGAGGCTTACCGGAGGTCAAAAGCGGCTAGATGTTGTATCAATAGTTGGGATGGCCGGAGTCGGTAAGACAACTTTGGCCAAAAAAGTGTATAACGATCCTTTTGTTGTATATCACTTTTACGTTCGTGCATGGACCTATGTATCTCAAGTGTACACAAAGAAGGATTTGTTACTCAGTATACTTAAATCTGCTTTAGAATCTTTAGATGCTGAAGGTGAGGTTTATGAAGTGATGGAAGAAAAGTTTGGTGAAGAGCTGTACAAGCGCTTAAAGGGTAGGAGATATCTCATTGTCATTGATGATATATGGAATATTGGGGCCTGGAATGATATGAAAAGATGTTTTCCAGATGACCGTAATGGAAGTAGAATTATGTTTACTAGTCGGCTCACGGATGTGGCACTTCATGCAAAACCTGGTAGCGTTCCTCACTCTGTAGGTTTTTTGACCCAACGTGATAGTTGGGACCTGCTAAAACGAAAGGTATTTGAGAAAAACAGTTGCCCAGCGGAGCTGGAGGTGATTGGAAAGATCATCGTAGAAAAATGTCGGGGACTACCACTTGCAATTGTTGCCATAGCTGGGATTCTAAAGAAAGATATGACGAGAGGCTGGTGGATGCAAGTTGCCAAGCACGTGAGTTCACATATAATTGGTCATACAGAGCAATGCTTGAATATACTGGAACTTAGTTACAACCACTTGCCTCATCATTTGAAAGCGTGCTTTCTGTATCTCGGAGCATTCCCAGAAGACTACGTTATCCCTGTCTGGATGTTGATCTTGTTGTGGGTTGCGGAGGGATTTACACGGAAGAACGACCAGAAAAACTTGGAGGAAGTAGCAGAGGATTACTTAATGGATCTAATTGATAGGAGTCTAGTAATAGTTTTTGCGAAAAGATCTAATGGTGGAATCAAGTCTTGTCAAGTCCATGATCTGTTACGTGATTTTTGCTTGAGAAAAGCTCAGGAAGAGAATTTTCTACAACAGATTTCTGGGTGTTTTGTTGCTTCTCCTCGTCGCCTGTGCATTCATTCAGATGTTGGGGGATTCACTTTCTCAAAGCTTCATGCTCCCCACCTCCGCTCTTTCTTGGCCATAGGCTCTCCTTCCAAACCCATCTTATTGCCAAATCCTTCATTTGTTTGTCAAGCCGTCAAACTTCTCAGGGTGTTGAATTTAAGGTCTGTCGAACTCTCCTCATTTCCAAAGGAAATGGAACAGCTAATTCAGTTGAGATATTTAGCACTTTGTGTTTCGCAGTGTCATTTCAAGCCAAACATATCCAATCTCTGCAACCTAGAAACCTTTATTGTGGAAAGATCCGGATTGCTAGAACTACCCGATGATATATGGAAGATGAGAAATTTGAGACATCTTTATAGTGGATGTGCTTTTAAGTTACCTTGTTTACCTTATGACTTCTTCCCGTTCGAATTGCAAAATCTCCAGACCATAGGGTATGTAGATCTTTTAGGTGGAATCGGAAATGAGCAAGTCTTAGCAAGCTTTCCGAATCTCAAAAAACTAAGTTGCAATTGGCTTCTAGAGCTAGACTCTTTAATCCACCTTGAAACATTGAAAGTGTGTTGTAAAACACCTCTAATGAGGTTTCCTTCTCTGGATAAGTTCCCCCCAAGTCTCAATAAACTAACTTTAGAGAAATCTCGTTTGCCTTGGACTGAAATTTCAACCCTTGGGATCTTACCTAACCTTGAGATTCTCAAACTACTATGGAAGGCCTTCCAGGGACCAAGGTGGGACACAAGTGATTGGCAGTTCCGCAAACTCAAATTCTTAAAATTTGAAGGGCTTGATATTGTTGAATGGAATGCCTCCAGTGATCACTTTCCCAATCTTGTGCGATTGGTGGTTCATAAATGCGTAAAACTCGAGGAGATTCCATTTGAATTAGGGGACATACTTTCACTAGAGATGATTGAGCTACGGAAGCCAAGTGAGTCTGCTGCCAATTCCGCCAGGCTAATTCAAGAACAACAATTAAGCATGGATAATCATGGGCTGAAAATCCTTATCCACTAAAATAATTAGAGGTGAGTCACTGTATTAAACCTCTTAAAAGCATACACTTTTACCATTCAGTTTAGTCTTAGTTGGTAATTTTTTTGCAACTCTAGTACGACTCATGTGCATTCCAGTTGAATTGAGTGAGCCATTTATGTAATGTTTTTTCTGATAAAATTAAAATGTTGTGAAGATGCATGTGATGATGGATCTACATTCATCAATCCTTTTTCCTTCTGTATCATCTCTTCTTTTCTTTCTTCTTTTACAATATGTCAGTTTATGTTTGTTATCGGATCATATATTGTTCTTTCACTTCGCATGTCAATAGGATATTGTTGGTCTTAGCTTTGCTCCGCCATGGTTTTTTATTTTTTTATTTTTCCTCTCTGTTTAATTTACTAACCAAAAAAAGAAATATCTTTGTATATTTTATGCATCGTGATTTGCAGACAAAAACAAATGTAGCTAAATATTTTTCAATATTGGTGTGGATCTGGCATATTTCGAATCCTATAAAATATTAGTGGGTGCTGGTTTTGAAGTGGTTTGATTTCAACCTTCTACGTGTGGTATACATCATATCTATACACTATTCGTGTAGCAATACTCTTGTTTCTTTCATTCTCTTTTTTTAACACTCGATGCTTATTGATTTATTTCTTTTTTCGGATGGTGTGAATCAACACCATATCATGGTCCAAACTTGCCCTAAACCCATGCAATTGCACAAGAGATTTGTTAGAGAATAAAAACTAAAAACTCATGACCACATTATAAAATAACAAAAAAGTAAAGGAAAAAAAAACCCTTAATTATGCAAAAGAGGGAAATACTATTTTGAAATAATAATAATAATAATAGAAAGTCAAAGATTTATTTCGTGGAGCTAAGATAGAGATAGGACTAATAATCCATTGTTTGGGTGCACCAGATGTGGACTAATTATCCATCTTAACTGAATAATCGGTATGTGGGTCACTGTTTTATTCGGAAGGTGTGGTGATAATAGTTGCTGGTAGTAGCGAAGGGGATAAGTAATACCCCTTAATCTTCCCGTGAAACAAATGTGGAGCTAGGAGTCCATTTTATCTCAATAGTCTATTGTCTGGATACGCCAGATATTGCGACAGTAATTGACCATTCTTAGTGAATAAAAGGTCAACGGCCACTATTTTATCCTAAGTGTGTGTGCTGTTAATAGTCTCTGTGGGAAGGCTAAGAACCTAATCTATTGTTTGTAACTCAATACTCAAGGGTTAAGTGGATGCCCATCTATTGCATTGCTGTCTGTTTATCCATGTCCAAATTAAAATCAGTCTTAAAACCGGTTCTTTGTCAAACATGCATTATGCTAGTTTTTCTAAAATCAGATAGAAAATAAGAGTGTGGCTGAACCTAATCCGATTTAATTCATTCCCAAACAGGCCATAAATCTTTGAATTTGAGAACACCTTGCCTTGGTTTTGTAGGAGCTGGAAGTGGAGAAATTTATCACCCAGACTTTTTCTTAGAGATCAACAAGGCTTTTGAGTATATACTGAAGGGTGAAGGTGTGATGCATCATTCACATGGACGGTTAGGACATTACTGAGTTGGGATGTACTGCAATAGGCTGGTTTATATCAGTCTAGTAAAGAGAGTCTATGTATATGAACAGCAAGAGCCTGTCTTTAAGGATTATTGAAGCTGATTTGAATCCTAGTAGATTCAATGATGGTATTAATTACATTTTATACAAAGTTTATGAGTTTTTACAATTTTAATCTTCTATAATTGTTAGTTTGTTGACTATTTTTCTTGCCAATAGCCAAGAAGTTTGGTGGTGTTGTTGCAGTGTTTGTGAACCAAGAGTTACAACAAGCCTGTCCAGGAGGTCACCCTCAGGGTTTTTTTTTTTTCTTTTGTTTGTTAAGTTGTTATATAGGCTCGGTTTGGCAACAGCTTTTGAAACTCATGCATGATTATTGAACTCCAAAAACTATTATAAATTTGTTTTGGGGAACTCAGCTTCTATGATCCAACTGCAGAAATTTCGAGTCAATCCCATAAAATTGCGACTATATTGGGGCAGTGTCAGGCCAATCGCAATTTTATGCTATTGAACATGACTTATTGTGTATAGAATTATACTTGAGATTGAGAAAACAATTTCACAGAATACACAAGTCAGTACAAACACTTACAAATATTTTAAAGGGTTGACTCATTTTGTGATTATTGATTTGAAACGTGGCTAAGATTGAAACTTACATTTTTAGGTGATTGCTGCAATGACTGTATGGAATAATGGACCGCAGTGTCGAATGCACTGGAAAGTCAATGCCATGATCAATGCATTTGAATGTGTTCATCATGTAATTGCCTTCAAAATCCTATTTTCTCCTCAATATGTATGTTCTGTTTTGTGGATTTAGAGAAGGAAAAGGAAAAGAAATCGGATGAAGAAAACTATTTTCCTATTGTTTTAATGGGTGTTTTACTTGATGCTTAAATAACAGTAGAAAAGACGAAGGGAAATGATTCACAAAATTAAAAAATTTTGACTTATATTTCACCATATTTTGTTTATTTTCCTCAGTAACCAATCAAAGAAAAGTGTTTTCCTATGTGTTTTCCTTCCATTTTCCTCTCCAAATCCATGAACCAAACAGAGCCTTAGGATGCTAACTGTAAGAGTTTGAAAATGTGGGGTGTTGCTTTTCAGGATGATGCATTCGGGACTCATCCCATGAACGTATTGAATGGGAGGACTATCGAAGGAACTTTCATGAACAAGCCTACAAGGTAGTCTTATCTCTCATATTAATCATGTTATGTCAATGGGCCTTAGTGTTTGCAAAATGCATTCAATACCCTATTTACGTTCCGTTTGGCTTGCATAGATGGTGAAGGAAAGAAGAAAATACTCTCTAGTACTTTCCTCTATAATTCAATAGTGTTTCAAAATTTATTTATTTTCAAAACACAATAGAAATCAAGAGAAAAGAAGGTGAAGTGACTAAAAAAAATCAAGGAAAAGGAAAACAAGATAGTATCGAGAATACTTTTCTTTGTTTATTTAACAAGGAAAAACCATGAGGAAAATATGAGCTGGAATTGGAAAATTTTATCACCAATCAAGTCTCTTTCTCAGAGATCGGCAAAGCGTTTGAGTATATATTGAAGGTGATGGTCTCAGATGCATCATTCGAATGGATGGTTATAACATTACTGAGTTTGAAAATTTTACTACAAGAGCCTGGTTTGTATGAGTCTAGTAAGGAGAGTATATAAGTGAACTTTGAGTTGGTTGTGCATAGAGAATGAGTAGCAGACTGTGCGTATACAAATGGGTATTTTTGTGTTTATTCTTGTGAGTGATTTTGAAGTCAAATTTTTACATTTAAGTTAACTATGCTTTGCTTGGATTTGGTTTTGCTTGGCCCTATGGGCTTGTGATGATTGACTGGGCCGGGCTCGGACCAAGATTGACGTGTCAAGGCCAGGCCCTACACATTGGCCGAGGGCCTAGCTTGGTTTATTTTTTATTTTTATATATATTTTTTTCTTCCTGTTAACAAATGCATTGGAAATATGACAGATGTACATTGATTGGGAAAAATACAAATGATTTAACTTATTTCTTAGAACTTAAACAGCAAAAGTTGGGAGGGGTTTGGGCCGGGCGGGCATTTGGAAGCTAGGCCCAGTCCATACGCAACGGTTGGGCTTTATCTTGAGCAAAGCCTTTGCTTCAGATATAGTCATGGGAGCCTTTAATTAGGAAAAACTGGAAAGCCTGCAATGCACATGAAGAGGGAGAGCAAGTCTAATAACTCTTACTGATACTGAGGCTAATACTGATCATCATACTCATTTTAAGCATTGACCAAGACTTGAATTTGATTACAAGTTGACATGGTTCTAAGTGTAGTAAATCAAATTCGGATCCCGAGGGAAGTGGCAACCGGACTATTTAGAGTGAGGTGGCAACCAGACTATTTATAAAAACTTTCAAACGAAATTCAGGTGAGCCCACCACAATTAGAGGTGACTCCATTGCCACATCAATTATGGTTTGCGTAATTTGGATTATTCTTCCATAAATCAATCACAACACAAAATGGTTGCCAGATTATTATTTCAATTTTATAAGGAATGTAAGAGTCGTACTATATGTAAATCCTGTAGTGCTGTTTATTTGACAATACAATTTCGGATAGCCACAAGTTCCAAAAGTCGAAAAGGAACCTTAAAGTTGTAATTTCCAAGTTTTTTATTTTTTATTTTCTATTTTTATCAAGGCTTTTGCTTTAGATGGCCTAAACTTGACTTAGAAGTGGAAGGTCCCTCCGCAAGGGCACTAGGTACATTAGTTGCAGATTCTTCATCAACTTCCTCATTCTTTTGAATCACTTCATCAATATGCACGTCGTCCTCGATTGATACCACTATGGCTCACAGCCCACTTGGGCCCGGTACGATGGCCTCCTTGACCTTCAAATGTTCATCGGCATGTATTATATCAATTTCTTGTACCATCTTCTTTTTCGTCATCTTCTTGATGAAGCAGCATAGAGCGGTGGTGTGGTTTTTCGATGGTGGAGGAAAATGTGGGAAATTAGAGTTATTTTGGGGAGAGGCGGCCATATGAGTGTTTGGAGGATATGAAGATGTTGGAATGGATAAATGTGGAGTGGAGGAGAAAGGACTTATGAATGCTTATTTGTAGCTTAGTGTTGATTATGTTGCACATTTACAATGCTTTCAAGTTTTCAAGAACTTGACTCTTATACTAAGATTTACAATGCTTTCAAGGTTTGAAGAACTTGACTCATGCTAAGATTTGGAAGGGTTGCCTTCATTGTTTGGTTTGTAAAACACTTCTCAAAGCTTCTCGTGTTCACATCTTGAATGTCGTGAGTTATTTTCCTTCAATTTTTTCTTACATTAGAGTTATATTAAAAAAATAATAATAATAATTAAATAATAATAATAATGTTTATTGTTATGTTGAGCATGAAAGAAAACACAAGAGAAAACACGACGGAACTAGTTTTCCTTTCCCTTTTCTTTTCCTTCTCTAAATTCGCAAACCAAACAGAGCCTTAATGTTTTCTTTCCCTTTCCCTATCCGAATGCATGAATAAACAGAGCCTTAGGATGCTATCTTAAATTCTTAACATCCAGAAAATGTGGGTTTTGCTTTTCAGGGTGGGGTGTTGCTGTGCTAGTACTAGTAGGTTGTTGAAAAATACATGAACAATGTATTCGTATATTTCATCATATAAGAAGTCATTTGCGAAACTCAAAGCTGCTCTTTATTCCAAGTCTGGTCAATTTTGCATTAATCATGCTATCTTTTTTTATTTATTTATTTATTTATTTTAATGTCAATGTGCCTTAGTATTTGCAAAAATGCATTCAATACCCTATTAATTAGGCTCCGTTTGGCTTGCGTACATACAGAAGGAATTGGATATACAGTGTTTAAAAGCTTAAGTAGGTAGTGTTACAATATTATTTTATTTTCAAAACATAATAGGAATCAAGAAAAAAAAAAAGAAGAAGAAGAAGAAGAAAGGGAAGTGACTTAAAAATTCATAATTTTGTTAATCCATTTTTCAGCTTATATTTACGTTACTAATTTTCCTCACTCTTTTCCCTGTTAACAAACCAAAGGGAAGTGTTTTCCTAATGATTTATTTGGTTCATGCATTTAGTGAGGGAAGGAAAACAAAATAATGACGAGAAATATTTTCCTTGTTTGGTTAATTAGGAAAAACAATGAGTAAAGTGTGAAGAAAAAGAAAATGGGGTGGAAAAAAAATGATAAATATTTGAATTTTATGAGGCAATTCCCTTCTTCTTTTATTTTATTCTCAATGGAATTTTAAAAATTTTAGTGTCAAATGTTACTTGCGTATAGGGAATCACCTGGAATAATATTAGGGAAATAGTTTTACTTCTCGTTTTGTTGTCTTCTTCTTCTTCTTTTTTTTTCCTCACTAAACCTATGAACCGTACAGAACCTTACGACCTTAATGACTTAAAGCCCTTGAACTTGCTAACACCTTGTTTCATTTTTGCAAGAGCTGGAACTGGAGAAATTCATCACCCATCAAGTCTCTTTCTCAGAGATCAACAAAGCGTTCGAGTATATATTTTAAAGGTGAAGGTCTCCGATGCATCATTTCGAATGGATGGTTAGAAAAATATTGAGTTGGAATTGACTACATGAGCCTCGTTTATCCGAGTCAAATAAGAATAGTATATAAGTGAGCTTTGAGTTGGTTGTGCATAGAGAATAAATAGGAGACCATCCGTGATGGAATGTTTTCTTTTTCGCTGAGACCGTGATTGAATGGTTTGTTTGATTAATTAATTTCTTGTTTGTATGACCCGAACCACAATTTTTACCTGAAATGTCCCTACAAATGGGTAGTTTGTGTTGGTTCTTGTGGGTGATTTTGATGTCAAATATCTATAATTAAGTAACTATGCTTTGCTTGGATTTGGTCCTGCTCCGGCGGGCTTGGGATAATTGCCGTGCCAAGGCCAGGTCCTACTCATTGGCCAAGGGCCTAGTCTTTTTTCCTTCCTTTTTTTTTTTCCCTGTTAACAAGTGCATTGGAAATATAACAGATGTACTGGTTAAGAAAAACACAAATGATTTAACCTATTTTTTTTTGAATAATGCTATGTGCACCGAAAAGTGCACATAAAAGTGCACCGAAAATGATCAAGGCCATTGATTGCGCGCGGGGTCCACGCCTGCACGCATAGAGCCCGCCGCAATCAATGGCCCTGATCATTTTCGGTGCACTTTTATGTGCAATTTTCGGTGCCCCTAGCATTACTGTTTTTTTTTTTGGCTCAGAACAAATGATTTAACTTATTACTTATTAGGCTGCCATTTGGAGGCTATGCCAGTCCATACATGACAGACGTTGCACGGCCTATGGCAGACTCGAGTTGGAGTAAAGCCTTTGCTCCAGATGTTAGCTTAAAAATTAAGTGATTGTTTTGTAAAATAGAAGTGTCTTGTTAGCTTAAAATTTCAGCACTTAAAAAATCGGTTGAAAACTAGCTGAAAAATTTTGACTAAGAAAAGTAGCTTAATATTTCAGTACTTAAAGTTTTAGCACTTAATATTTCTAACACTTAAAATTTCATCACTTAATATTTCAACTAACCCAAACGGGCACGTAATCATAGAGGCCTTAAAGTAGGGAAAAAAATGAAAAACATGTAATGCATATGAAGAGGGAAAGCAAGTCTAATCTCTCACTGATACTGAGGCTAATACTGACTCAAACTCAAGTTAATCATTGACCAAGCACTTTAATTTAATTACAAGTTCATAGGTATTTGTATCTCAAATTCGAATCCCAAGAGACGTGGTAAATGGACCATTTAGAACAACCACCAAATGAAATTCAGGTGAGCCCACCACAATTGGAGGTGACTTCAATACAACATCAATTATGATTTCCCAAATTTGAATAACTTTTTCCATATATAAATCAAGCACAACACAAAATGGTTGCTAGATTATTATTTCAATTCAATAAGGAATATAAGAGTTGTACTCTATGTAAATCCTATAGTGTTTATTCGACAATATTACTTCGGACAAACACAAGTTCCTCTAAGTCAAAAGGAACATAAAAGTTGTAATTTGAAGTTTTTAATCAAGGCTTGTGCTCTAGATTGTGTAAACTTGAATTGGAAGTGGAAGGTCCTTCCTCAAGGGCACTAGTTTCATTGTCTGCAGGTTTGGTATGCAAACCTTCAGCAACTCTCTCATTCTTTCGAATCACACATTGATATGCACATCGTCCTGGATCGATACCACCATGGCTTGTGGCCCATGTGGGCACTGTACGATGACCTCACTTACCTTCAAATGTTCATCGGCATGTAAGATATCAATTTCTTCTATCATCTTTTTCTTCTTCTTGAAGAAGCAACCAAAGAGTGGTGGGGTGGTTTTTCGGTGGTGGGAAATGTGGGAAATTGAATTTATTTTGGGGAGATGCCATAGGATTGTTTTGGCAAAGAATTGAAGATGTTGGAATGGATCAATGTGGAGAAGGAAGGACTTTGGGGAGCGTATTTGTGGTGAAGTGTTGATTATGTTGCATTTCCACATTTACAATGCTTTCAAGTTTTGAAGAACTTGACTCTCATGCTATGATTAGAGGGTTGTTTTCATAGTTTGGATTCTAAAAACATTTCTCGAACCTTCCCTACTTTACCTCATGCTTGTTTTCTAATCGGAAGATATAGATATTTGATGGAGAAATTATCTCGTGTGATTGCCACTCTTATTTGGGGATTACATAGGTTCAATGTAGAACAGACAACGATCAGAGAATCACAATAGTTGTTACATCGTGTGATAGTCAACTAGGAAAACTTTTCAGAAAAAATGGTACATGCGGCCATTTTCCTTTGGTCACCACATACATTCCCATTAAAAAATAATTTCACTGGTACTTTTCCCCGTGCTTCAATAATATCATGAACAAAGAAAACAGCAAAATCTTGTAGAAAATCAAGAAAAGATCAAGGGAAGTGATATGTTACACTAATGTTTTTTTTTTTTTTTTTTTCATTTCTATTTCATTTTCTTCACTTTCTTACTCACTACATCTATGAACCAAGCGGAGCCTTGAGCATTCTACGAATTCTGGTAAATGTAAGGACTAAAGAGAGAAGAAGGCAACCTTTCGATTGATTTCAAGTCCGGAGAAAGGGTGAGACAAGTACTTCATTTTTTTCTCACAATTCTTGCAGACTTGCTGATTCTTTAGACTCTTAGAGAATGTATCTGGGAATTTATTTACGCTAAAGCCAAAAACCCATTAATCAATCCATGATTATTGTACAGTGTACAATTCCGATGAAAAAATAAAATAAAATCTTGAACTGAGATTTCTATCACATGTTGTCTTGCAAGTAGTTTCAAAACAGAAACTGGAGAGCAACTTATCGAGCAAAGCAGATTCAACTCACATGGTCCTAAAAGCGACTGTCTGCAGTGGAAAAGAATGGAAGAATTTCCCACAGAAGTTGACATCTCACCACAATCTGCACAGGAATGGGAAACTCAAATTAGAATAAGGCTTTGTTTGGTCATGGATTTAGTGAGAGAAAGCAAAAGAAAAACACTTGAGCTCCATTTGGTTTGCGGATATAGAGAAAGAAAAGAAAAACCATAAGGAAAACTATCCCTAGTGTTTTTTTCATGCTTGAGTAATATTAGAAATTGAGAAATTTCAAACTACAACGGGAGCTCAATAAAAGAGGAAGAAGGGATGTGACTCAAGAAAATTCAAATTCTCTATTTACTTTTCAACCAATTCTTTCATTCTTATTGTTTGCAGTTTTCCTTATTAACCAAACGAAGATAAGCATTTTCCGCAATACTTTATTTTCCTTCCTCGCTAAATCCATTAACCAAACATAGTTGGAGTAAAAACACTTTTTTTGGTTGGTTTGTAATGAAAACAGTAAGAAACATAGGAAGGAATGAATAAAAGGCTATAAATAAATAAATAAATAAATTTGGATTTTGTGCGTCGCTTGGCTTCCTTTTCTCTTAAGTTCCGATATATGTTCAAAAGTTTAGTTCCACATAAGAAAAAAACACAGGAAAAACAAAATATTTTTCCTTTTCTTTATCTATAACCGTAAACCAAATGGAGCCTATAAAGAAAAACTACTTGAATCGCAAATCACGCATGACATACCAGGAAACAAGAATACAGATAGGAATATATATATACACACATATAGAGAGAGAGGAACTTAAGTGCACTGGGTAGAGTGCACTTACCCAGTGCACTGGCTTTTAAGCCTAATAAACCCGTGGGTCAATGGGGCGGTAGGACAGGGCGCGTGTCAGCGGGGCAACCTGCAGATTTTTTTAGTCTTAAAAGCCAGTGCACTGGGTAAGTGCACTCTACCCAGTGTACTTAAGATCCTCTCCCTATATATATATATAATTAGATAATTAGAAACAAGAAGAATACTTACCCACAAATTCCTATTTTCATTGAAGGGAAAACTTATTCTGTGAAAGAATATACGAGAAAAGAATTTCATTCCACGCATCGGGAACGCCAGGTAAGCACCAATGGCTACAATCGGGCACAGACGGATTGTCGCTCCAGGTACCCACATGTCCATCACTCCGTAATGCTGCCATGGGAGTAACATGAAGTACTTCTACAGGAACTGTCATGTTCTTCACCACCTTCATTATGATATCTGAAAACGGGCTCCGCTCTCTGCCTCTAGTTTCTAACAAGGGCATACGAGTCACTTTACATTTTTGACGGTTTTGGCCACTGATACAGAAAAAAAGCATAAATGTCAGTCAACTTTTGTAGAAGCTTAGGGCACGTTTGGAATGGCATCTTCAAACTCCATTCTCACCAACTGTAGTCAGACTATGTTCTTATCTTAAGCTTATGCTAAAGAAGCATTCATGCAAAATGGTTCGACAAACCAATTGTAATTCATCTTGTGGGACAAAGACCCTGTTTGGAACCACTTCCTAAATGCATGTTTGGGACCCAAAATGCACTTTTAGAGGTGCTTCATCCCAAACGTGGCGTGAGAAGCAGATTAGAGTTTTCTAATGAATTTTTATAATTTCGACCGTGCCCTTGTCATTACCAAAGGGCAGTGGCTTCAACTTCTGTACACACATAAAAGCCACAGCCCATCCAAACGGGTCCTATATCGATTGGAAATATTGACTTCAATCAATTCGAACTTTGGACTAGTTCACGAAAAATAAAAAAATGGTTTGGCAGCAAATGCATTAGCTATAAAAACATACCTCCAATGCGAAGACTCAAAAGTCCGAAAGAATAACTGTGTTTTGTTTGTGACAATGGTATTCTCAACCCAAGATGCCCAAGTGTCTAATGCTGTTTTGTAGGCAGATGTTATTGACATTCCAAGCTTCATCCTTTCACCAACCTGGAAATACCAGCCCCTGCCTGACAATACTTATTAGAAGCGTTCTACAACAAAATTTGAGAAAATCATGGCATGTTGGCTCTCACTTGAATTTATATAGTATTTTACACGTAAAATCCATCATGTATCTAGCCATTTGACACAAAAAGAAGAGTTTACAGTATCTCCTCGTATGTGGTTATATTTACATTTACTTTGAAATGGTAAAATTCATGATTTAACCATAAATTTTTAAGTGAGCACCATTTTTCTGTATGGATCTGTTGAAGATAATGATTTTCTTAATCAAGATGCTGTACAGAATTCTGAAAACGATGTTATTGCATTTAAAGATGTCCAAAAAACCTTTAATCTCATATTTGGAATAGCTAAAGCTTACAATCTTACAGACTCGAAACCAACGGAGAGCTTAATGAAGAATCCTTAATATGCTCGAGTGTATGCATGTACTTACGAAATTTGATTTTCACATTAGCAATATTTAATAAATTATCTCAGATTGGATATCCATGGCAGTGTGAGAGAGGGAATGCAAGAAACCATTATTTCAAAGAAAAGGCATCAATGTATTGGTTGCATAACTGAAGACCCCTTGTCCTCAAAGATATATGCAGATTGCACGGGCATATGGTTGGATCTATGCCTCATGGACTCACGTATGTGTATCAGGGGCAATGTCTGCCGTCTGGCTGTTTGGCCTCTCTAAACTCCTAAACCTAGGATTTAGGGACTCGACTATAAATGTGTCCAAAAGTTCAATGTGAGTAAGCGGACACGTCCTAAACATAGAAAAGATAACTTTTTCCATGTAGTATAGTAAATGTGTGATGGTATTTCTTTACATAATGTTCATTATCAGAACTTAATCAAGGAGCTTTTATCTCTCGCTTCACACGTAAAGCTTCCGATTTCGTTATGGGTGTCGGAAACATTTCTGGTACTCGTATCTATATTATATCTAGTTGACACAGCCACATAGGTACTTTGGGGGCAATGGGAGAGTCCATGTAAAATAGTTTGGAATCACCATTGTCAGAAATAAAATAGAGAAAACGGAATTCAATACATTCTTCTCTCTAAGAGGGGACTCTATTTACACAAGATGCAAGCTATCTATAAAAGGAAAAGAAAGAAAATAAAATCACACTTAATTACAGATCCCACAATTATTCTAACACATCCCACCAATTATGCTAAAATATCCCACTAATGATAAGCACAAGATATAAAATATTCTTCAACAACCACATTTTCTAGTACATATCCAACCAAAAATCATGCAAGTGGAAAGCATTGCACAAAGGATAAAACAACTTACATTTCAAAAAGCTTGCTCGGTGTCCACCAATGCCCTGAATTAAATACCAGAAAGTCAGAATCAATCCACTCTTTATTGATGTCATCCAACTTATCGAGTTTAAGTGCCGTCTTAACCCTCTTCGGTGCACGATTGGGGACTGAGCCTGGCAAAACCAGGAAAACCGAACGGTAAAACTCAATTGTAAAATTGAATGAACTGAATCGAACACCTAAATGCCTAATCCGCTTTGTGATTTTGTTTCCGTTGACTTCATAAACACTCTTCTTATCATCCACGCCCGTCATGAGCATACATACCATAGACTCCCATTGAGTTCTACTCAATGAATCGCCAATAAAGACAACACGTTTCCCACGAAGCTTTTCAAGAATTTCATACACATCAAACCTCGGAATATCACAATTCTTGGGCTTCCACCTCCATTTTAGATACCCTTTATCTCTCCGCCCATTAGCTAAACAATTAAAACCCCGTTCCACAAAAGGACATTCAGAGGCATTGTATAAAGGGTAAGTTTCATCAGCTACCCATTTCCCATCAAACACGTTGCACTCAACATTTGAATCTGTGGGCTCAGGATTAGGAATACCATGATTTTGAATAGACGGGCGAAAAACTGGGAAAGCGTATGTATATCCACAAGCCAAAACTATAAAGAATGATAAAACGAATCCAATTATAGTCACTTTGTTGAGATATTGGAAACCCCAGCTCTTACAATGGTTCCCAGATATTGAGTTGCCAAAAAGCCTGAAATGGCCAATAGAACTCCAATTCAACTTACTCACCATCTCATAGCTCATAGCATTACAGTTTCAAAGAAATCAATTGTTATGCTATTATACATATGAATAATGAGATTGAAGTTAATTATCTCAGTATCATCCCCTCCTCATAAAATACAAATGCCATCAAACTCATGTACATATGTGAGTGTATATCTATATATGTATACACTTAAAACATACCAGATCAGAAAATGAGCACTGACCCATGAATAGACAAACCTCTAGCAACACCAGATCAGCTTGATACTTGAAGTAAACCAATAAAACAGAATAATCTTACAGTTCTGTCAATTGGGTATTGTCTCTAACAACACCAGATCAGTTTAATAGTTGAAGTAAACCAAGAAAACAGAAGAATCTCACAGTTCTAGCAATTGGGTATTGGTCCTATTGGAGGAAACTCTAGAGTCTAGATCAAGGAATGGCAGTTGAAGTTGAGGAAAATTTAACTGAAAGTGAAGGGCAGTTTGGTAATTGTAGAACAGTGATGGGCAATCTGTTTGCTCTGAATATGATCTCTGAACTGAAAAATGGTGAAGGGTCAGAAGTTTAAATGAAGCTTGTCGGTGATTTTTTTTTTTAAAGAATATGGAGTAAGAATCAAATACAACAGGAACATTTGAAACTGGTCATAATGATGAATTTTTATTGGCTAAAGAAAGGTTATGACGGTTTTTGGAAGGGTCTCGAGCTCTAAGTGTTTGGTTCTAGTTTGGGTTTAGGTATATAACCTTTGAGGAGGACATTCTTCTATCGCTTAAATATAAAGTTTGGTCCTCTCGTATTTTAATTCGTATAATTTCAATTACATCAATTTAATTTGTAAGGTTTTTTTTTTTAATAAAATAGAAATAATATGGTTTAAATATCCTATTCATTCCGAGAATAATGACGGAATTCATCAACTACAATGTGTCATTACATTGATAAGCAGGTAGAGAGATTGATGTGTTCTATTTTTGCCAATAAAAAGCATGATAGTGCATAGCATGTTAGTAAATTATGTCAAAATTTTTTCACAAGATTGGCAATTGAACCACATTACTTCTATTTAAAAATTTTAAGGACCAAATTGATATAAATGAAACTACATTACTAAATAGATTAAAATGAGATAAAGAGCAAACTCCAAACTTCAAAGTTATTTTCTACAATTAAGCCTTATTCTATAAAAATCATTGCGTGTGATTTGTCTGCATTAATGGTGTACAACGAACTGGAAATCTCCATTTTCTTTTTCTTTTTTCTTTTTTCTTTAATAGAAAAAAGATAAATTACACTTTGCACCTTTATATATACATATATATATATATATTATAATAATAAAAATAAAAATAAAAAAGTGTCAAATATCCTTGTAATTCGGGTGTGATGTTACTTTGATCAACGTTTTTAAAATTTTGACATTTAATCCTCAAAGTTTCAATTTGGGTTCAATTTAATTTATTCATGAATATCTCCTATAATTTCTGACAAAAATAAATCATATGATGCATGCGTAATATCATCAATGGCGTAATGGTAAGTTCAACTACAGAAATTACACTTTACACCTCTATACTAAACCTAAATTTGTCAAAAATTATGTTTAAAAAAAAATTAAAAAAAAAAAGACAAATGGACTATGTTGAACACAAAATGAAACAGTAATTAACCAAATTGTCAAAATTGAAATTAGATAAACCAAAGTGACATTAAACCCAAAATAAAGGATGCAAAGTGTAATTTATCATTTTTATTATGATTATATTTGACCCAATACTTTTTAGAGTTAATTAGTAATAAATGCAATCTACTCTAAGCTTGTTGTAATTGACCCAACCCATACAACATTTTAATGATAGGTCCATATGTTTATTTAGTGACCAAACTACCCCTATGACTCATCAAAAGAATCACTCCCATTTAAACTCACCCAAAATCAAGGGTTTTTAAATTTTAAACACTAAATATAAATAATATATATATATATATTTCATCTTCTCCAACGTTTCATACTCTCTCTCTCTCTCTCTAAAAAAATGTACTACATATCAATTGATTGTCCACCTCCTTCCAAGAACATATAGGGTTCTATATTCAATTGCAAGCTAAAAAAACTTCCTAGGCGTCCAAAAACGTGACAGTGAGGCTCCGGTCGTACGGCTCCGACTCGAGGACCAAGATCACCGTCGGATCCGTTCTCTATATCGTCACCGCCGGCGCTAGGCAGAACCCCGGCGAGTCCAGGCTGAACTTGATACAGAAGAACAAGGCTATGTTCTCGATTATTGTGCCCCAACTTTGCGAAGTACTCGCCCGATTCGATTTTGGTGATTGTTTCGAACCCGGTTGATGTTTTGACTTATGATGCTTGGAAGCTTTCTGGGTTTCAACAACAATGGCAATACTGGATCTGCTCTCTCTCAGTCTATACAATAGAACCCGATTGTATATTATGTTGCGGTTCAAAGGTTGTGATCCAAAAGGTTGTAGTGTAAAATTTAACACTCTTGTTCTTGCTTCAAAAGTTGTGATGTGAAACTGTATACTATGTTGCAGTTCAAAGGATAAGGTTCAAAAGGTTGTAGTGTAAAATTTAACACTCATGTTCTTGGTTTCACATGTTATGGTGTGAAATTGTATATTATGTGAATGAAAATTGTGATGTCAATGAAATATTGCAGTCAGTGTAAACTGAATGTGCAAATGAATTTGTGATAAGACAGTGTTCCTTTTGTTGAATAACTCAAATATGAGTGTGAAATTTAACACTTATATTCATTCTAGTGTGAAATTTAACACAATTTGTTTTTTGGTGATGGTGATGAATGACTGTTAGATCACCCAAAAATGGTAAAATACGAAATTAAAAAAGATATGTGTAATATTAGACAGATTCTAACGTATAAAGCCCTACAATCATGGCATTTAGTAATTTAATTCCGAAAATATATGCAATATTTAGTAACTTCCCAAAATATATGCAAGATTTATGGGATTGAGTTTGACCGAAATATACATATCAGCATTATATATATATATATATAGGTTAGGGGTAGATTAGTGTGAACTTTTGCACTTTTGCACTGTCAAATTACACTACAAACTCTAAACATTATATATATACAGTGTGAACTTTTGCACTATCAAATTATACTAGTATGAAAATCATACTGATTTAGATACATTCTTCGATAACTTGCAATAACAGACTGTGTGTTCACTGTCTGATGAATGAATATTAGATGAACATAGAATGGTGAGATATCAAACAACAAAATGTGTATAATATGAATCCTACAATTATGGGATTTTGCTATTTCCAAAAAGATATCCCTAATCAATGGGATTGTGTGTAACTGAAATACTTCCTTAATATATGTATATATTTCTTATATACGGTTCTGTATATATAGGTAAGGGTAGAAAAGACATCTAATAATTCTAAAATAGAAAAATTTGGACTAATCTCTAACAACATTTACAATTATAGGATCTATCATTGAGAAGTACCAATTGGTGGGTCTATTACAACAAACATTGGTAGAATGAGATTTGCCACTAAATTTTTCTACTTTTTATTCTCACTTCTTAATTTAGCTCAAGCTAACTTTGGAGGGAAAAAAGTAACATGTAATACACTGGCCCAATTGTAATCCAGTTCATTTTAAATATTTAGTCCAATACTTTTTTTTTATAATAATTTATAATATTTGGTACAACACGATTTGCTCTCACTTCTTAGTTTATTGCAACAAAATTTATTTTACCAAGACTTCAAACTTTACAAATTATGGTCAACAATCAAAAAAAGAGAGGCTAATTTGAACATAGGAGCGAAAACTTGAAAGAGGTCAGAGGCAAAGATTGCAAGCAATATATCTCAATTCTCAAAACGGTCTCTCATTTTCAAAGCAAAAAAAAAAATGGTCTCTCATACACTATATCGTTTTTTACACACAATCCAAAAATGGCTACCCCAAACCCCACTGTGGACTCGGTACTTGCTATTTGCTATTTCAATCAACTTTGGTACATATTCTAGTTCCTCCTTGGGCGAGGGGATGCAAATCTGTGGTATGGTTTGAGAGAATTTGTTTGTAGGATAACATTGTGTTTAATTTTAGATGAAGAAAAAAACTCATACCACTACATTGAGTTGAAGTGGTGCAGGTTTTAAATTTTGACATGATTGCAAATAGGTTTGCTTCAAGAATTACAAATCAAATTGAACCTTCTTATGGGTCACATTAAATTTGCCTTAAAAGAAGAAGAATGAACAAATACGTTTTCTATATTTTTATGGGATATTTAGTCATAGACGTCTTAAAATTAAGTTTTATAGCCAAAAATTTATACGATTTGGCCATTTTTTATAAAGCCCTCGTTACTTTTTGAATTTGGTGAAAAGCCCCCTCCTGAAACAGAAAAATGGTAGGTAATATTATCTATCAATTTTAAACCACTACAATTCACTCGTTTTTTTTTAGCCTTTTGAGTGATTTTTTTTTATTTTTTTATTTCATGTATTTCTTCGAGGTCTACGCAATGGGGTTAAAAATTGTACAAAAGAAAGAAATTTGAAACCTCATTTTTAATTTATCTGTCAAAACAGATACATATCTGTTTTGACATAGCTCAGACTTACCTAATGCTTTTTGGTACAGGAAAAAACACAGTCACCCTTCCTTATGTCAAGGATTTTAATGAATCTAATATCCCTAGTAATAGACTTTCCTTATGTCAAGGATTTTGATGATACCAAATGGGGAAGCAGACATTAATTAAGATTCAGAGTAATAAAGACTGAAGAAGAAAGACACAGATAATTAAAGAAGACAATAAAATAACTGAAACTTACAGATTGGATTACTGGGAAGCAAGCACTGAATTATTCATTGTATATATCAAGTACCACTATTACAATATGAATTGAATAATTACAGAAATCTTTTAACAAAGAAGTAGATGAGAATTATTCTCAAGGAAGAATCTCTAAAAGGTTCTGAAAATTGAACTGCCTATAACTGGATATCGGAGTGGTTACTTATAGCCTCCAAAAAGGGTCCCTGTTCAACTCGTGAATGCAATGTAAGCTATAAAGGTCTTCTGATAAGTTGGGATGTCACATGAGGTTACTATAGATCAACTGTCACGCCCCGACGTAGCATAAATAAGGAAAGCGTTTAATTTCCTTTATGGACCCATAGGTCGCGACAGTTTGAAGGATCGATTCCGTCCCAAACGTCGAACAAACAATAAACAATAATCAGAGCAGAGCAATCAAAGCTTACAAATATATTTCTAACTTATTACATATTACAGCCCGGGGTCTCTAAAGGCACAAACCGCCTTAAAACAAAATATTAACTTAATGTCTATTACAGTCATCCTTATTACAAATCAGTTCATAACTTAAAACATATAACTTAAAGTATGCAATGACATTAACAGTTTCTCTTCCAAAAGCAGCCGCTCTCAATTAGCATAGTCATAAGGCTCAGCATAGTCGTAACCTGAAAAGCCTGAACACGAATGTCCAGGACGCATCAACGTCGTCAACTTCAAAAAACTGGTGACTATTAAAAACATAACTTTGAATGTAAAACATACCCATTTACCTTGTCCATTTTCAATTTGTAAAATCAATAGTTTAACCGTAGAAAGAATTCAATTTATAATCCAACGAGGAATTTATATTCAAATTCGTTCATTCATAAAGCATATGCTCGTGTATGGGATAATGCACCACACTCATCTTGCCGACTCTTTTCTCTCGACAGATGCAACCACCCACTATCTCACTCCAGTATCTTTGAAATACTCCGATAGCCACACTTTAGCACATGGGTGCCAGGGAATGTCCAGTTTGCCTCACACTTTGGTCCGGGGTACCAGGGAGTGTCCAATGCCTCACACTTTGAATGCCTAAACTGCCATGCAAATACCGGAGGAACTCTCACGCAGTATCCAGACTCGGGTATCAGGGAGTGTCCGTAGGCCACACTTTAGCACTACCATGGGTGCCAGGGAATGTCCAAGTTCGACTTCACACACTTTAACGCTACCATGGGCGTCAGGGAGTGTCCAATTTTGCCACCATCGCATTTCAAAGACACTCTCACCGCAATCTCAACACGTCACACTTTGGTACACAAAAACCAGGGAGTGTCAACCACACAATCTCCATCTCAATCTCAATCTCATACTCTTTCCCTACTGACCATTACTCTTTTCCACACTGACTGACACCCACATGCATGTACCACTGACTCCACATGTATGTCATGAACCTTAAACATAAAGGAATTCGCTGATTTAAAGGAACAACGTACGTACGGGGATTTATAAGTTGTAATTTATCGTTTTAATCATCCAAACACAACCAAATAGGATTCTGATTTAATAAATTCCCAAACAGAGCTTTAACAGTTCATAAAATACTACCCAAACAATTCCTAAACACAAAACAAGCAAGAATTAGAAACTGCCAGAAGTCGCGCGCGCGGGCCGCTCGCGCGAGGGGTCGCTCTCGCGGTATGCCCAATTTTCCTTTTCTTATATAAACCTTTTCTGTCTACCTGAGTTCACGGAGATCGCGCGCGCGGATCGCTCGCGCGGTCCCCTCGCGCGATCTGCCTAATTTTCATTTTCTTTATATAAAACTTTTCTATCGGCCAGAAAACATGAAGCTCGCGCGCGCGGGCCGCTACCGCAAGGGGTCGCTCGCGCGATCGCGCGCGCGAGTCAATGCTGAGGCTTCGTCTTCTTCCCCATAATTCCTCTGTTTTAGCTATAAGGGTCCAATTTGACCCATTTTCAATTCTGTAAGTTACTAGACCTTATAATATATGATTTTCTTCGGTTTTTCGCAAGGATTATGAATCCATAATCAATTTAACATGAATCAATCTAAAACTCTTGAATTTTGTGAAAAACTAAAAGTTAACAAAACTTAATTTCTAATATACTTTTCCATATGAACAAATTAAGCTTCAATACTTTAGGTATAGTCTATATATACTATAATCTTTCTTATTTATCTAACAAGACAGATTTTGATTGAGTTTGAAATTTCATGATTCTCATACTATGGAACATCAACGTAAAATTAACCATGGTAGATCACAAATTAAGCTATATAAACAAAATCAAGACATGAATTACATTGAGAGTGAGTTAATGATACTCACTGAGTTAAGAAAGAAGAGTTGTTGAGAAAGAATAGAAACCCAAATATACTCCAAGCTTCCTAGCAATGGTGGATTAGCTCTCTCTCTTTCTAAAATATTTTCTGAAACTAACTCTCAAATTCTCTCTCTCTTCTCTCTGAATTTCATTCTGCTGAAATTGTGTGTGTGGGTGTGTAATGTATAAATAGAGAAGCCAAAGGATGAGCTTGGGCTCCAAGCAAATTCTAACATACTCAACAAAATGGATTTTAATTAGTTAAATGCATATATAAAGTTATACACAGCCCATGTATATAATGCATATACGTATATACACTCCCAGAAAATCTGAAGGGGCAAGCTTAGACTAGTAGGGGGCAACAAGAAAGTGTTTGGAAAAACAAGCTTATGGCATAAACTAATACACAAAAATAGGAGCACAACCAAACAAGGCTTTAACAAATGATTAGTTTGCCATAATTGAAAAGTAATGTATAGTAACTTCCACTTTACATCACTTCCAAAATCTGTGGAAGTTTAACACAGAGTGGACAGTTTTGAACATAAACTAATATTTTCGTAGTGCGGTGTCCACTACAAAAATACAGAAAATTCATTTTAACTTAGGAAATGATTATTTGGTTTTATAAAAATACTGATTTAGTCAAAAGGAAATATTTCCACCATTTTGAAATACAGATTTTGAAATCCACACAGGTATTACTAACTTTATAAAAATTACAATTTGTCCCTAAAAGAGTTTTAATTAAAAATTAAAACAAGAATTAAAGTTTAACACATGGGAATTGAAATTTAAAATAAAAGCAGGCAACCTCAATTAACTTTTAAATGTGACAAATACAATTACAACTAAATGAAATGTGAACATGAATTTTAAATTAAATGGAAATGCAGGTCGTTACACCCTTCCTCCCTTAAACAGGATTTCGTCCCCGAAATCAAGACCAACTAGTCCTGAAACAACTCCGGGTACTTCTTCCTCATATCAGCTTCGACTTCCCATGAGGCTTCATTCTCGTCATGGTGATTCCACTGAACCTTCACCAACGGGATGTCCTTATTCCTCAACTTCTTGATACTCTGATCTAGAATCTTCACAGGTCTCTCCTTGTAAGAAACGTTATGACTCGTCTCAATATCGTCATAACTAACCACATGTGAGGGGTCTCGTATGTACTTCCTTAGCATACTCACGTGAAACACATTATGAACCCCAGACATCTTCGGTGGTAGCGCGAGTCGGTAAGCGACTTTCCCAACACGTTCTAAAATCTCGAACGGTCCGATGAATCTCGGAGCTAGTTTCCCTCTCTTAAGACCAAAACGTACCACTCCTCGAGTCGGTGAAACCTTAAGAAGTACGTGATCTCCAACAGTAAATTCCAAATCTTTCCGGCGTCGATCGACATAACTCTTATACCGGCTTTGAGCGGTTCTCATCCTTTCCTTGACCAAAGAAATCTTTTCGTTGGTTTCTTTAACCAAATCTGGTCCCAACAATTCTGTGTCACCAACCTCTGCCCAACACAATGGAGAACGACATGGTCGTCCGTACAATGCTTCGAACGGAGCCATCCCGATACTCGTGCGATAGCTATTGTTATAGGTAAATTCAACCAACGGCAAGTGTGTCTCCTATGATTCCTCAAAATCGATCACACAAGCCCTAAGCATATCTTCCATGATCTGATTAACACGCTCAGTTTGCCCATCTGTCTGAGGGTGAAGAGCAGTACTCATCTTGAGCGAGGTTCCCTTAGCTTCTTGCAGACTTTCCCAAAATCCAGAAGTAAAACGTGCGTCACGGTCTGACACTATTGACACAGGTGCACCATGAAGTCGCACAACTTGTTGTATGTACATCCGGCTCATCCTCTCTACCGGGTATGTCAGACTATAAGCAATGAATGAGCCGATTTTGTCAATCGATCCACGATTACCCAAATAGCGTCATGATTCTGCTATGACCGAGGCAATCCTACTACAAAATCCATCATAATGTTCTCCCACTTCCAACCAGGGATAGGTAGTGGTTGTAACAATCCTGACGATCTCTGATGTTCGGCCTTGACTTGCTGACACGTCAAACACTTGGATACAAATTCGGCCACATCCTTCTTCATACCTTCTCACCAGAAATTTCTCTTTAGATCTTTGTACATTTTCGTTCCTCCTGGGTGAACTGTATATCTTGATTTATGTGCTTCTTCCAGAATATCCTTCCTTAGCTCTCCATCATCTGGCACATATAATCTATTCCTGCTCCGATATCCTCCATCGATTCCCACCTTCCATTCTGTTGGGTCCTTCTCTGACATCTTCGCAAACCATGTTTGAAACTTCTCATCTTCTTTCTGAGCTCCAATAATACGGTCGATAAGAACAGGCTGTAGGATAAGACATCTAAAAAGTTGTCATTCTCTTTCCTCAGCACTCTGTACATCAAATTCTGCCAACGTCTCCAATGCTCGCCACTCTCTAACCATTAAGGAGGCGATCGTCTGACGAGTCTGTCGACTCAAGCATCAGCGACCACATTAGCTTTATCGGGGTGGTATTCTAACGTGAAGTCGTAATCTTTGATCAGCTCCATCCATCTGCGTTGCCTCATGTTCAACTCTTTTTGTGTGAACAAATATTTCAGGCTCTTGTGATCGGAGAACAGATCAAACTTCTCACCGTAGAGATAGTGTCTCCAAATCTTGAGTGCGAAAACTACTACCGCCAACTCCAAATCATGAATAGGATAGTTCAACTCATTCGGCTTCAGCTGTCTAGATCCATAGGCGATAACTCTGCCATCTTGCATAAGTACACACCCTAACCCTTGATATGAAGCATCACTAAAGATAGTGAGCTTCTCATCAGGCTTGGGTATAGCTAGTACTGGTGCGGTAGTGAGTCTCTCTTTCAACTCTAAAAAGGCACGCTCATGCTTCTCTGTCCACTCAAACTTCAAATTCTTCTTCGTCAACCCAGTTAATGGTGCAGCTATTTTAGAAAACCCTTTAACAAATCTTCAGTAATAGCCCGCGAGTCCAAGAAAACTTCTAACCTCTGTAGGGTTACTCGGCCTAACCCAGTTGGACACAGCATCTGTCTTGGACGAATCCACAGAAATTCCTTGAGATGACACCTTTTGTCCCAAAAACTTCACTTCTTGCAACCAGAACTCACACTTACTGAACTTGGCATACAAGTGGTGGTCCTTAAGCGTCTGCATCGCAATCCGTAGATGTTGCTCGTGTTCTTCTCCTGACTTAGAATAGATCAAAATATCATCAATGAAGACGATGACAAACTGATCTAAATAAGGCTTGAACACTCTGTTCATCAGATCCATAAACACTGCCGGGGCGTTCGTCATTCCAAACGGCATCACCAGAAATTCATAATGACCGTATCGGGTTCTGAATGCAGTCTTAGGTATATGTTCCTTCCGTACCCTCAACTGATGATATCCCGACCTTAGCTCTATCTTGGAAAATGTCGTAGCTCCTTGTAGTAGATCAAACAAATCATCGATCCGAGGTAAGGGATACTTGTTCTTGATAGTCACGCGGTTCAATTCTCTGTAGTCGATACATAGCCAAAGTGTTCCGTCCTTATTTTTCACGAATAACACTGGTGCTCCTCAAGGCGATGTACTTGGGCGTACAAAACCTAGGTTCTCGAGCTCTTGTATTTGTTCCTTCAATTCTGATAGTTCGGCGGGGGCCATTCTGTAGGGAACCTTGGTGATTGGTACGGTAAGCTCAATGCAGAACTCTATACTTCTCTCGGGCGGTAAACCAGAGACGTCTTGAAATACTTCTTCGAAGTCCTTGACTACAGGTATAGACGACGATGTCGCTTCTGTACTGACGACTTCGATGTTAGCCAAACATTTAGTGAGGAACATATCTCCCGAAGGGTTACATTGAAAATCAAAGGGTTGATTCTCGTTGTCGGGGAATGTAATTCTCTTCCTCGCACAATCCAACTTCACTTGATTCTGAGAGAGCCAATCCATTCCTAGGATTATGTCGAACTCCTTCATCGATAGGACAATCAGCCTCGCAGGGATTTCACGATCTCCTAGCCGTAGAGGACAATCCTTGCACACGTGTCCTAATCTGACTGCGGCTCCTAATGGTGAGGTAGCCCTCAAAGCTTTCCCTAAACGATGAGGTAATATACCCAATCTCCGAATTGTATTAACAGATATGAACGAAAGAGCAGCACCCGTATCAAATAACACTTTAACATGAGAGTTAAACAGAGTTAATGTACCTTCCACTGCTTACTGATCAGGTTGAGCTTCTCCATAATCTCCTTCTTCATACACAGTTCCATCATATCCTGCTACATCAGGGATAACAGCATTCAAGCGAGTCTGATTCTGTTGACCATACGTTACCTGTTTAGGAGCAGTACAGAACCTGGTGATGTGACTTGGTTCACCACAGTTAAAGCAGACTATTCCTTGCTGAGCAGCACGCCTTGGTGCCTTGTAATCTCGAGCCAGATGACCAGGGTTGCCACAGTTGAAACATTTTCCACTACTACTTCCTTCTCCTACTCGGGGTTGAGTCGGATAGGTAATAGCCTGGGTCTTCTTGCTTCCGTCGAAATTTCTCTTCTGCCCTTGGGTACGGTTCATTGGTGGTCTATTCCCAAAATTACCCCTCTGAGGCGGTCGGAATTCAAATTGATTTCGGTTCACTCGAGCATCTTCTTCCAGATCGGTAGCCAAACTAACAAGTCCTTCAAACGACTTATCTAGGTGGCCGAGAGTCAGGCGACGAATCTGCGGTGTCAGCCCTTGGTTATACTTTCGTATCTTCTTGTCTTCAGTATCAACCAGGTGTGGAGCGAACCGAGACAGTCTTTCGAACTGTGTAGTGTACTCTTGCACCGACTTAGTCCCCTTAGTCAAATCCATGAATTCTTTCTCTCTTCTGTGCCTTTCTGTAGCCGGGAAATACTTTTCCAAAAATCTCCCCTTGAATGCAGTCCAAGTCATTCTCGTAGCAGCTATGTTCCCAATAGTGGCTATCACCGAGTCCCACCAATCTGAGGCGGCGTCGGTCAATTGGGATGTAGCCAATCTCCTCTTGTCCATCTCGTTGCACTGGACAGCCTCAAACATGCGGTCCATCTGTCTTAACCACTGTTTCGCTTTTTAGGGCTCTGCGGTACCCGTAAATTGCTCGGGCCTTAGCGCACGGAATCTCTCCAACAGCTTGTCTCCAGTTTGGCGGTCTCGTCAGTTTTCGTTCGTATTACTGATTCTTTCCAAACGTCTGACAAATGCTTCGAACATCCCCGTAGGATCGGCAGCCTCGGGTGCTCCCTCAATCAAATTCTGATTCCTCCTCGGTCTCCCAGCCATTCTATGCATGATAGTGATGAAGGGATGAGAAACATGCATGAAGTAGAAATGTACAGAAATTTAAGCGATGACAACAACATTCAAAAGAGTATATTATATATATGTATATAATTTCTTGTCAAGTAGATACAAAAAGCATGTATGATCAAATCAATGCCTACCCTATCTGTATGGGTTAGGACGCATGAAAGAGTAATGTTACAAAAATGGGGTCATTGCCCTATACTCTAATGCATGTAATTACAGTTTGCAAAAAGAGAATAGAGCTACTAGTCAAAAATAGTAAATATATACAAAGCGACATCTAAACGGTCAGTCGTCGCCATAGGTAGCCATCAAAAGGTCAAGCGAGTCGGCCTGATGAAGTCGCTGAACATGAGAGGGGCCTGCCCCAAAATTACAGCTATGTAAGGTCAACAACGAAGCAGGTCTAGGGGCATCTGCCTCTGGCAAAGATAGCTCAAGTGCTAGTGCCTCCTCAAGGTCAACTACGAAGTCGTCCCAACCCATGCCATCCTCCTCGGCGTCCTCGATAATAGGAGCAAATACCATGTCACTGTCACCATCATCCTCAACAGCGGGGACGACTGGTGGAGGCATCTCTAGCTGTGCAAGGTGAGCCTACACAACCTAAACCTCAAGGGGTAGATAGAAGGCATCGCTATTAACCAAGCAAACCATCTCTACAAGCACTAAGCGCTGGATCTCAATAAAGTACAGAATCTCAAGGCGAGCACGGGACAAGTCGACCAGTCCCAACACATGAATCTGGTGCCAAAGATCTAACTCGATAGTAGCAGCTGCACGCTGCCCAACAGTGGTGAAATAAAGTGTCGCAGAAGCTGGTACTATCGTTCCCACGGTAACCCAATGCCCTCCAAAAGCATTAGGCACAAAAAGAGGCGGAGCTGGATCCATACCTGAAAAAGGTACTAACTTAAATCAGGAAAGAGATAATCTTAGGCGTTTGAGTTCTGAGTCTATCCTCCCTGTCGTATCATCGGGTGTGTAATACTTAATGGAATGTGGAATCGGGTCTATACTGGTAAACCCTCACACTGGCTAAACTTATTCTGAGATAAATAATAACCTGGCTCTGATACCACTAAATCCTGTCACGCCCCGACGTAACATAAATAAGGAAAGCGTTTAATTTCCTTTATGGACCCGTAGGTCGCGACAGTTTGAAGGATCGATTCCGTCCTAAACGTCGAACAAATAATAAACAATAATCAGAGTAGAGCAATCAAAGCTTACAAATATATTTCTAACTTATTACATATTACAGCCCGGGTTCTCTAAAGGCACAAACCGCCTTAAAACAAAATATTAACTTAATGTCCATTACAGTCATCCTTATTACAAATCAGTTCATAACTTAAAACATATAACTTAAAGTATGCAATGACATTAACAGTTTCTCTTCCAAAAGCAGCCGCTCTCAATTAGCATAGTCATAAGGCTCAGCATAGTCGTAACCTGAAAAGCCTGAACACGAATGTCCAGGACGCATCAACGTCGTCAGCTTCAAGAAGCTGGTGAGTATTAAAAACATAACTTTGAATGTAAAACATACCCATTTACCTTATCCATTTTCAATTTGTAAAATCAATAGTTTAACCGTAGAAAGAATTCAATTTATAATCCAACGAGGAATTTATATTCAAATTCTTTCATTCATAAAGCATATGCTCGTGTATGGGATAATGCACCAAACTCATCTTGCCGACTCTTTTCTCTCGACAGACGCAACCACCCACTATCTCACTCCAGTATCTTTGAAATACTCCGATAGCCACACTTTAGCACAGGGGTGCCAGGGAATGTCCAGTTTGCCTCACACTTTGGTCCGGGGTACCAGGGAGTGTCCAATGCCTCACACTTTGAATACCTAAACCGCCATGCAAATACCGGAGGAACCCTCACGCAGTATCCAGACTCGGGTATCAAGGAGTGTTCGTAGGCCACACTTTAGCACTACCATGGGTGCCAGGGAATGTCCAAGTTCGGCTTCACACACTTTAACGCTACCATGGGCGTCAGGGAGTGTCCAATTTTGCCACCGTCGCATTTCAAAGACACTCTCACCGCAATCTCAACACGTCACACTTTGGTACACAAAAACCAGGGAGTGTCCACCACACAATCTCTATCTCAATCTCAATCTCAATCTCATGCTCTTTCCCTACTGACCATTACTCTTTTCCACACTGACTGACACCCATATGCATGTACCACTGACTCCACATGTATGTCATGAACCTTAAACATAAAGGAATTCGCTGATTTAAAGGAACAATGTACGTACGAGGATTTATAAGTCGTAATTTATCGTTTTAATCATCCAAACACAACCAAATAGGATTCTGATTTAATAAATTCCCAAACAGAGCTTTAACAGTTCATAAAATACTACCCAAACAATTCCTAAACACAAAACAAGCAAGAATTAGAAACTGCCAGAAGTCGCGCGCGCAGGCCGCTCGCGCGAGAGGTCCCTCGCACGGTATGCCCAATTTTCCTTTTCTTATATAAACCTTTTTTGTCTGCCTGAGTTCACAGAGATCGCACGCGCGGATCGCTTGTGCGGTCCGCTCGCGCGATCTGCCTAATTTTCATTTTCTTTATATAAAACTTTTCTATCGGCCAGAAAACACGAAGCTCGCGCGCGCGGGCCGCTCGCGCCAGGGGTCGCTCGTACGGTCCGCTCGCGTGACCCTCGCTCGCGCGATCGCGCACGCGAGTCAATGCTGAGGCTTCGTCTTCTTCCCCATAATTCCTCTGTTTTAGCTATAAGGGTCCAATTTGACCCATTTTCAATTCTGTAAGTTACTAGGCCTTATAATATATGATTTTCTTCGGTTTCGCAAGGATTATGAATCCATAATCAATTTAACATGAATCAATCTAAAACTCTTGAATTTTGTGAAAAACTAAAAGTTAACAAAACTTAATTTCTAATATACTTTTCCATATGAACAAATTAAGCTTCAATACTTTAGGTATAGTCTATATATACTATAATCTTTCTTATTTATCTAACAAGACAGATTTTGATTGAGTTTGAAATTTCATGATTCTCATACTATGGAACATCAACGTAAAATTAACCATGGTAGATCACAAATTAAGCTATATAAACAAAATCAAGACATGAATTACATCGGGAGTGAGTTAATAATACTCACTGAGTTAAGAAAGAAGAGTTGTTGAGAAAGAATAGAAACCCAAATATACTCCAAGCTTCCTAGCAATGGTGGATTAGCTCTCTCTCTTTCTAAAATATTTTCTGAAACTAACTCTTAAATTCTCTCTCTCTTCTCTCTGAATTTCATTCTGCTGAAATTGTGTGTGTGTGTGTGTAATGTATAAATAGAGAAGCCAAAGGATGAGCTTGGGCTCCAAGCAAATTCTAACATACTCAACAAAATGGATTTTAATTAGTTAAATGCATATACGTATATACACAGCCCACACTTTAGCATAGGGGGCAACAAGAAAGTGTTTGGGAAAACAAGCTTATGGCATAAACTAATACACAAAAATAGGAGCACAACCAAACAAGGCTTTAAAAAATGATTAGTTTGCCATAATTGGAAAGTAATGTATAGTCACTTCCACTTTACATCACTTCCAAAATCTGTGGAAGTTTAACACAGAGTGGACAGTTTTGAACATAAACTGATATTTTCGTAGTGCTATGTCCACTACAAAAATACAGAAAATTCATTTTAACTTAGGAAATGATTATCTGGTTTTATAAAATTACTGATTTAGTCAAAAGGAAATATTTCCACCGTTTTGAAATACAGATTTTGAAATCCACACAGGTATTACTAACTTTATAAAAATTACAATTTGTCCCCAAAAGAATTTTAATTAAAAATTAAAACAAGAATTAAAGTTTAACACATGGGAATTGAAATTTAAAATAAAAGCAGGCAACCCCAATTAACTTTTAAATGTGACAAATGCAATTACAACTAAATGAAATGTGAACATGAATTTTAAATTAAATGGAAATGCAGGTCGTTACATCAACATTATTCTGTTGGTAATTGTTCAATTACGCGGACTGAGTGGAATTTGAAAAAGCTTGTCGATTACTGTGGTCGAAAGGTTGATTTGACTTTTGTCCTTTTACTGTAGTTTTAACCAGGTTAATGGGAGTTTCACCAGGAAACTTTTGCACCAACCATGTTTAAAAATTTTTCTTTTACCAAAAGGGCATTGGATGTGTTGGGTGTGGCTCATATTATAATGGGTCCGTTATACTAGGTCCAAGAGTCAAGGAGAGGGCCCTGTGGCCCGTGGTCTTGCCCTGCTTTCTATGTTATAAATAATGCTGAGTTAGAAAGAGGAACATCTAGGTTAGTTATCAATTACAAACCTCTCAATAATGTTTTAGAGTGGATTAGATATCCTATCCCCATCAAAAGAGATTTAGTCAATAGATTAAACCAAGCTATTATTTTCAGTAAATTTGACATGAAGAGTGGATTTTGGCAAATCCAACTCCATGAGAATGATAAGTACAAGACTGCTTTTACTACCCCATTCGGGCATTATGAATGGAATGTAATGCCTTTTGGACTTAAGAATGCCCCTAGTGAATTTCAAAATATTATGAATGAAATATTCAACCCATTCAGTCATTTTTCAATTGTTTACATTGATGATGTTCTTATTTTCTCAAAGTCAATTGATGAACATTGGAAACATTTACATTCATTTTTCAATAGCATCAAAGTCAATGGTTTTGTTGTCTCAGCTTAAAAAATCAGTCTATTTCAGTCCAAAGTCAGATTTCTTGGTCACAATATTGTGGAAAAATCACTCCTATTAATAGAGCTATTCAATTTGCTGATAAATTCCCAGATAAAATTCTGGACAAAACCCAGTTGCAATGATTTGACTTTTATCCTTGTCTTCGTAGCAAATGTAAACCCCTTTTTGATAGGTTGAAATCCAATCCTCCTCCTTGGTCATCTACTCACACTTCCATTATTCAAGAAGTCAAAAAATATGTCAAGTCTCTGCCATGTCTTGGCATTCCTTCAGTAAATTCTTTTAAAATTATTCAGACAGATACTTCTGAGCATGGTTATGGAAGAATTCTTCTTCAAAGAGTCAATGGTTCATCCAATGAACAGATTGTGCGATTCTACTCCGGAATTTGTAACAAGGCACAAAATAGTTACGACACTCTAAAGAAAGAAATTCTTTCTTTAGTATTATGTATTGATAGGTCCAAAAATATCTAGTCAAAATCAAATTGCCATGTCAGCAGCAGAATGCCAAGTCACCCGGAGCGGGGGACATGTTACCCAACCATCCTAAACAGTCCCGCCCAGAACCGCCCATTCTGTTAATACCGCGCGGGGTTCGTAATACTGACAGACCAAGATAGGCGCAGTTCGGGCCTCACCCCGTGAGTCACGCTGAACAGTTCCAGCAGTTTCCTAACTCAATCATAAGACTAATGGAAAGAAGAAGATATTTCCTAAACCTCTTAGGAAACATCCCATGATTTATGCTCATCGAATTGCAATTAGATTAGGCTTCATAATCTAATAGTTACCTTGTACGGGTGGTCTCTTGCATCTATAAAAGAGGCCACCCACCCCAGTAAGAGGGGATCACATTCCTGACTCACAAAAGAGCAGAACACAACACTATTACGCATATACCCGGTCGGTCTCTGGTAGTACCGCCCTCCTGTGGGTTCACCAGAATCCGCTAGTGGTTTGTTAGTAAAAGTGCCTCGACTCCCACGTGGACGTAGGTCACCTCATTAACGGGGTTGAACCATATATAAACTTCTATTGTCCCTCTCTTATCCTTCCTCTATCAGTTTTTGGCATCATCAGTTTGGCGCTGTCTATGGGAAGCGACAAGTTTCTCATCAACAAATCTTTGACTGACCAACATGCCACCTTAGAAGGGTAAGAAAACTGCCGCTCTAGAAGGTCAGACAGATTCACAAGCCAAGCAAATGACTGCTTCCATGACCTTCGAACAGGTTACCGCAGACCTTCCGCAGCTCCTGGAAGGACAGCAAAAAACCCAGCAGCAGATCAAAGCGTTGATGGCCCGCTAGGAAAAGCTCCCTCAAATAGACGAACAGCTCGGGAAGGGCGTGCACGACCGAGAGCCTATATGGGTCCGAAGGCACGCCCATACTGAGCCTATATCTCTGCTGGATCTAGGTTGGTATGAGAACGACGAGCATAGCCAGGCTCCCGAACGGACCCGGCGATGCCCCCAAGCCAACTCCACCGAGTGGGGGACGCTAGAGAAATCATCAATAATAGGCATGCTGCCAGAGGGGAGGGGCAAGACCGAACTGCTCAGGATTCAGCCAAGGACCCCCTGGCCAAAAGCCGTGAGGATCTTAGGCACACAATTACCTAGAGCCAAAGCCGAGCCCTATCCCCGAGGACAACGCGCTTCGAGGAAGAGGCTTCATCGTTTGACCCGACGTACCATTCAGACATGGAACAAAAGACTGGTCAGACGGACGTCAAGGCCCAGATCGAGGACCTACAGAAGCAGATTGAGAAGCTAAGCCATAAATCACGCCATGATCACACCAATACAGAAACAGAATCACCTTTCACCGTCCGGGTCACGGGATTCCCAATCCTGTGGAAGTTTAAGTCACCGAACCTCGATTCTTATAACGGTTCGGGAAGCCCAGTGGATCATGTTCAGACTTATAAGGCCCAAATAGCGCTGGTTACAACTACTGACGAACTATTATGACTTGCCTTTCCCGCTACCCTTAAGGGGGCGGCAGTGCAGTGGTTCCACACCCTTAACCCCGAATGATCAGCGACTTCAAATCACTCAATAAGCTCTTCATCGGACAGTTTGTGGGAATGCTCTACTAGTCATAGCCAGACACTCAATTGGTGACCGTCAAGCAACGTAGGGGGGAGTCCCTAAAAGATTACGTCGACCATTTCAACCAGCAAAGGCTGCAGATTTGCAACCTGAATGAAACAATCGCGATTATGACCTTTTGCTCGGGAGTACAGCACACAAAAGTTGCAACGTTGTTTCACAACGACCGACCGGCCACTTTAGTTGAGCTTTCAGAAAGGGTGGAAAAGTACATTGACACAGAGGAATTCCTGAAAGCTAAGCATGCTAGCCTCGCATGTGATGAGTCCCCAAGGGCCAAATGGAAGAGTGCTGGTTTTGAGAAGGGCTCGGGGAAGAAGTCGAAGCTAGATCAGCAAAAAGGTGGCCGAGAGCAGGCTCCAATTACTTTCACGCCCCTTTCCTGGCCCATTCATGAAGTCATGACGGCCGCTGAAACCCAGAGGCTCCTCCAATAATCAAAAAAATTGAAGAGCCCTCCTGGGAAGAGAATCCGGGATAAATATTGTAGGTATCACAAGAACCATGGTCACTAATGTTGTCAATATGAAGATATAAAAAGTATACTTTACTTTTCTAAAGATTTGCAGTAGTGAAAGTAAAGGTCGAACCCACAGAGATTGAATTACTACAGCTTTTAATTTTAAAACCTAAATCTAATTAATTATGAAAACGGAAGTTGATTTGAATTTTAATTAAACTAATAAGACTAATGAAAATAAATCTAAACTATGAAAGTGATTTAAAATTGTTTTTATAAATATGTTTAGGGAACCTAGGATAGCAAATCCACCACTAGCTTCATAATAAGGGTATTTATGAATTCAATTAGCTTATTAAGTTGGATGATAATGGAGAATTGTAGCTACAATCCCAATTCCTCCATCTAGAAAATAACCATGGTTCAAGCACCAACATAATCCATCTTCAATTAGCATGAATTATCCCACACTAAACTAGGGTTGTGGCATAATCCGTCTAACCTAGGCATGGACTATTCGGATACTTGATAGCACAGTTCAATTAAGTACCATTACATGTAAATAATCTATATAAGCACAGCAAATATAGACCATTGAGCACATCACAGTCAAAATAGATCTAAGACAAGAATAAACTTTGAAAGTAATGATTTAATCAATAGAAGCATGATTTTATTATAAAAAAATCCTCTAAACATGTAATCATCATCCATACATAATAAATCTAAAAGAAAAGCATAAAATACACCCTATTACTTGGCTAGGATTTCATTGAAACCCTAGATCTTGGTCTAAGCGGCCATAGAATCAAGGATTGGCAAGAGGTTGATGGAGGAGGCCATGGGAATCCTTGGTCTTCTTCTTCTTCTCCTAGCTTTCCTCTCTTCAATGGCTGAAAGTTTTGTTGTATATGGATGTGTATATTGTTGTGTAATATATTCTCCCTTAAAATTGAATAAAAACAAAGTATATATAGAGTTTAGAACAAGTTTTGGAAGCTTTCCTAACTCGAAACACACTAAAACTGCTATATTTTACAGTCTGGACGTAATTTGGCAGTTTCGTTTGCATAGGAGTCTTTAGTATAGTGAAATACACAACTTTGATTTTTACACATGTCACGCGAGCGTGATGATGGGAGGTTGCGCGAGTGATTTTCTGGATTTTCGCGCGAGCGGGCCGCACGCGCGCGATTGGGCTTTTTCAGATTCTTTTCTTCTGCTTTTTTACCCCATTTAGCCTGGAATCCTTACTTTTCTCCAAATCCTGATAGAAAATAGAAAATGAAGTAAAAATACACAAAAATAGGATAAAAAGTACTAACAAATTCGCGTTAAGGTGTATAATTAAGATTTGTTCTCTCCCGATCAGTCACGACACAGAAGACTGCTTTAAGCTCAAGACGACCATCGAAAGGCTAATAGAACAGGGCCATCTGGCCAAGTTTGTCGCGGCAGACAGACGACCTAGGCCGGACACCCGAACCCCCGAGCAGCCCCAACCACTCGGACAAATCAATGTGATCTCCAGAGGAACCTCGGGCGGAGGGGACTCACAGTCGGCTAGGAAGAGGCATGCTCGGGCATCCCGAGCGGATGTTTGGCATGTCCAATCCATCGACTCCTGACCAACCGATGTGTTAACATTCTCATCCGACGACGTGAAGTGCTTGCACTGCTCCCACGATGACCCACTGGTAGTAACAATCTCCATAGCCAACTACACGGTGAAAAGAGTATTCGTGGACACCAGCAGCTCCTCCGACATTCTCTTTGCCTCGGCGTTTGACCAGTTGGGGATCTCAAGGGACAGACTCCGGTCAATTGCCACACCTTTGGTCGGATTCAATGGCTCAAGCACGCAACCGCTCGGCATAATTGAACTCCCGATACTTATGGGCACCCATCCCCAGCAGGTCTCTGTGCTCACGGACTTTGTGGTTGTGGAGGCTCCATCTGCATACAATGTCATCTTCGGGAGGCCGAGGCTCAATAAAGCCAAAGCGTTCATTTTTACCTATGCTCTAGTCATCAAGTTCTTGACCCCCCAAGGCCCGGGGAGTTTACGTGGAGATCAGCCAACTGCACGGAGTTGCTATATCAGTTCCCTACGTCATAAGGTAGCTACAGAAACGTTAAAAGTTCAGGAGATGGATCAGAGGGACGTGAAGGATGGAATAGGCCTAGTGGATGAATCAGAACAGGTGGTGCTCGACCTCGCATTCCCTGGCCAGTTCGTGAGTATTGGCACACTCCTAGACCCGAGTTTGAGGGTAAAGTTGATCAAGTTCCTAAGAGGTAACCAGGATATCTTTGCCTGGTGCCATGAAGATATACCGGGGATCAATCCCCGGGTCATGTCTCACCACCTCAACATTAACCCTCGAACGACAAGTGGCGGTGTGTGAAGAAGTGGAGAAGCTCCTAAAAGCAAAATTTGTTCGGGAAGTCAACTATCCTGACTGGTTGGCCAATGTGGTTCTAGTAAAGAAGAGCAACGGAAAGTGGAGAATGTGAGTGGACTTTACCGACTTAAATAAAGCCTGTCCCAAGGATTGCTATCCGCTGCGTAGGATAGACCTCCTTGTCGACACCACAGCCAGTCATTCACTTCTTTCGTTCATGGACGACTACTCGGGGTACAACCAGATCAGCATGTATCCCGGGGACGAGGAGAAGACTTCCTTCATCACCGACCAGGGCACGTATTTCTACAAGGTGATGCCTTTCGGCCTCAAAAATGCCGGGGCAACATACAAAAATGTCGGGGCAACATACTAACACCTGGTCAATTACATGTTCAGGAACTTGATCGGGAAGTCGATGGAGGTATACGTAGACAACCTCTTGGTAAAAAACCGAGAAGAGACCGACCATCTCGAGCATCTGGCAAGGGCCTTTAGTATCCTAAGAAAATTTTGGATGAGGTTGAACTCGGCCAAATGCACATTTGAAGTCTCATCCGAGAAATTTTTAGGGCATTTCGTCAACAGGCGAGGAATCGAAGCGAACCCCGAAAAGATCCGGGCCATTATTAATATGCGGTCACCCCGGTCAACCAAAGAAGTATAGAGCTTGGCCGATCGGGTGGCCGCACTAAGTAGATTCATTTCCCGAGCTACCAATCGGTGTATCCCATTTTTCAAGATCCTTCGTAAGGTTTTTCAGTGGTCAGAGGAGTACGAGGAGGCATTTCAGGAACTCAAGAAGTACCTGACATCGCCCCCTCTACTCTCCACACCCATACTAAAGGAGAAATTGTTCTTGTATTTGGCAGTGTCTCCCTCAGCAGTGAGTTCAGCACTTGTCTGAGAAGAGCACGGGGTACAATTCCCGGTCTACTACACCCGTCGAGCACTCTAAGGGGCGGAAAGCAGGTACTCCTGCATCGAGAAGTTGGCCTTTAGCCTAATTACCTCGGTCCAAAGACTCCACACATACTTCTAGGCCCATGTCATCGTGGTCCTCACAGACCAACCCCTTCGTCAGATATTAAGCTGTGATGACCAAGAGCCAATACTCCTGAGGCAGGATGGTCAAGACGGATAAGGTGAGGTCGGGTGTAGGGACTTGTCCCACATCGCCTGGGAAGAAGTTCCTGGACTAGTTTATAAGGATTAATCGCCCCTCTATATGAAACAATGCCTTTTAAAACCGCGAGGGAGCTAAACATGAAAGAACTTCACAGTTAAGCATGCTGCTGCCAGAGCAGTACCAGGGATGGGTGACCCCCTGGGAAGTTCTTTATATTTAGACCCAAAGCGGACAATATTGTTGCTAGATGGGGAGGTAGGTCGTTTCAAATGGTATCAGAGCGGAAACCCAGCCGGAAGTGTGGGGACAGGTCCCTCATGAGGACGTATGGCCTTTAAGGAGGGTGGATTGTGATGACCAAGAGCCAATACTCCTGAGGCAGGATGGTCAAGACGGATGAGGTGAGGTCGGGTGTAGGGACTTGTCCCACATCGCTTGGGGTGAAGTTCCCAGGCAAGTTTATAAGGATTAATCGCCCCTTTATATGCAACAAGGCCTTTTAAAACCGTGAGGGAGCTAAACATGAAAGAACTTCACAGTTAAGCGTGCTGCTGCCAGAGTAGTACCAGGGATGGGTGACCCCCTGGGACGTTCTTTGTATTTAGGCCCAAAGCAGACAATATTGTTTCTAGATGGGGAGGTAGGTCGTTACAAATGGTATCAGAGCGAAAACCCAGCCGGAAGTGTGGGGGCAGGTCCCACACGAGGACGTGTGGCCCATAAGGAGGATGGATTGTGATGACCAAGAGCCAATACTCCTGAGGCAGGATGGCCAAGACGGATGAGGTGAGGTTGGGTGTAGGGACTTGTCCCACATCGCCTGGGGTGAAGTTCCTGGACTAGTTTATAAGGATTAATCACCCCTCTATATACAACAAGGCCTTTTAAAACCGTGAGGGAGCTAAACATGAAAGAACTTCACAGTTAAGCGTGCTGCTGCCAGAACAGTACCAGGGATGGGTGACCCCCTGGGAAGTTTTTTGTGTTTAGGCCCAAAGCGGACAATATTGTTGCTAGATGGGGAGGTAGGTAGTACATAAGTAGACTCGAGACATCTAAAAGGCTCATCAAATGGGCGTTGGAGCTGGAAGAGTTTGAGGTAGTTTACAGATCTCGGACAGCCATGAAAGGACAGGCCATAGCAGATTTTATCGTGAGTTCACATACCCAAAAGATTCGGTAGAAGAGCTCGACCCGCTGGCAGTACTGCCCGGTCCACAGCTCGACGTCCTATGCTGGGTACTCTATGTGGACAGGTCCTCTAACCAACAAGGCAGCGGGGCTGGAGTCATATTGACCACGCCCGATGAAATCTAATTGGAGTATGCGTTAAGGTTTGGTTTTTCGGCCTCCAATAACAAGGCTGAGTATGAAGCCCTGTTGGTTGGCCTGCAATTGGCTACTTTGATGGGTACGCGGCAAGTTCAAGCGCACAGTGACACTCCCAACTTGTGGTCAATCAAGTAAACCAAGAGTATGAAGCTCGAGAGGATAACATGGTAGCCTACCTAGCCTTTGTCTGAGCAGTTTTAAAGAAGCATAAGGGGTTCTCCGTCACACAGTCCCGAGGGAAGAAAACACAAGGGCCGACCGATTGGCCCGCCTCGCCTCGTCTTTCGAGTCAGATTTGCCCGGGATAAAAATTGAATACTTATCCGAGCCCAGCATAACTGACTCAGGGGGCATGGAGGTCGACCCCGTCACCACAGGTCCTAATTAGATAGATCCGATAACGATGTTCCTCACGACAAGTACCTTACTCGAAGGAAAGGAAGAAGCCCGACGGGTAAGGTACCGAGCGGCCAGATACCACCTCATTGACGGTATCCTCTACAAAAGGGGGTTCTCTATCCCATACCTGCGATGTGTCCACCCCCACACAGGTGCAAGGAATATTGAGTGAAATCCACGAGGGAGTGTGTGGAAGCAGTATAGGAGGTCGGGAACTATCCCGAAAAGCCCTTCTGCAAGGTTATTATTGGCCGACGATGGCTTGGGATTCGCAAGAATATGTCAAGCAGTGTGGCAAATACCAGAGATACTCACCCATGATAAACCGCTAGGAAAAGCTCCAAACACCAATCCTCAGCCCTTGGCCATTTGCTCAGTGGGGTATTAACATAGTTGGTCCAATCCCGATCGAAAAAGGATAAGTTAGATTTACGGTCATCACCGTGGACTATTTCACTAAGTGGGCAGAAGCTGAGACCTTGGCATCAATCACCAAGAAGAAGATGGAAGGCTTCATTAAGAAAAACATTCTCAGTAGGTTCGGCATACCTAGGGTCCTGATCAGTGACAACGACAGGCAGTTTGATACCCCAGTTTTTAATCAATTCTACTCGAGCTATGGCATATCCAATCATTACTCCTCGCCCGAACATCCTCAGGTCAATGGCTAGGCCAAGGTGACGAACCAGACTATTTTGCAATCCATAAAAGCTAGACTCAAAGATGCCGAAGGCTTCTGGGCGGATGAATTGCCGACCCTCCTTTGGGCCTACCGTACCACCCCCCGAGCAGCTACGGGGAAGACGTCGTTCTCTCTCATCTACTCTTCGAGGCGATAATACCCACAGAGCTCGAATTGCCGACGTACTGAGTGGCAAGCTTCAACAAACAAGGCAACGAGGAGGCTCTTAGAGGAGAGTTAGACTTGGTGGAAGAGAAAAGGGATCGGGCATATCTGAAAGTAGCAGTCTATAAACAATGGGTCTCCCGGTACTACAACAGCATGGTCAAGCACCGCAGTTTCCAGGTGGGAAAACTGGTCCTCAAGGCCGTGAACCAGTCAACAAAAGTCCCGAGTCATGGAAAATTGGGCCCGAACTGGGAAGGACCCTACCAGGTCACTAGCATAAACTGCCCGGGCACATACTGGCTATAGACTATAAATGGGCAAGACCTCCCTCATCCTTGGAATGTGCAGCACCTTCGCAAGTACTTTTAGTAAAGAATGGAAGTAGTGTTGGTTAGAAAACTTGTAGCTCTCCTCGAGCAGTTTTTTTATGATGAATAAAATTCCCTTTTTGCCAAGCAATTCTTCTCCTTATGTTCGATCAACTAAAAGACCTCAGGTCAAACCCGAGGCATCCAAAAGACCTCGGGGCCACACCCCAGGCACAAAAGACCTCGAAATGATACCCAAGATGTCGGCTTTGCCTAGGTCCACAACCGATAATGGGGGTAGGCCCCCCTAGGTAACTAATGATGGTAATCCTCAAAAGACCCTACAACCACCCATGTTCCAGGTCGGTTCCCTGTGGTCGCTCCCTCAACTAATGCTCACCTTAGCAAAAGCTTGGGGGTAGGGGGTACAGGTGTCTAACTCCGGACCAAAACAAGTAATCACACCCAGCATTCAACAGGACACGGGGCTAGGCATGTGATGCCACCGTTAGACAGTCTCGAGTACCTACAATGCCTAGAGAAGCCGGACATATAGTAACAGGACCAATCCTACACTATTATGGGCGAGACCTTTAAATAGGTCCCTAAAAGACCGAGTGCTTCCTGCCAGTACAGTCCTAAACTGTTGCTATTGTAGGGTTTCTATAAGATGTACAACCGGTCGGGCACAAGCAATCACAAGCAAGCAAGTACAAAAATAAATATGATTGATGAAAAAGGATGGCCTCGACGGGCCTTTTCATTAATTGAAATTTGTACAGAAGCCGGGGGCAGTTGTAGTAGCCTCTCCCCCTCCCAAAAAAATAAAACAAAAATAACAAACAACAAACAAAATGAGTTAAAGGTATAGGCCGGGGACTAGGAATCGTCCATAACAACTACATCCTCTATTTTCCCAACCTCTCGTTCCAAGGTCAGCGGGCCCAGCCTCTATAGTAGGACCCTCAGCAACAGTAGAGCCCACGTCCCAATAGTCCGAGTCAATCCCTTCGTAGGATGAAATGTCCCACTCGGGATGGTCTCGAGCCAGCCTCCTCTTCAAGTCCACATAGCCTTGGAAGAAGCCATAGTCGAAGGCTTCCTCCGTGGACCCAGCCACTACTGCCTCTGCCAGGGCCTTCGCCTTAGCCTCCACCATCGCCACGATGGCCTGCGCGGCCTCAAGATCAGCAAAGGCGGTCGCCAGCTCCGCTTGTGCCGCTCCAAGGCTTAGGGCTAAGCCCTTAACCTTGTCCTTCTCGACAGATAAGTCAGTTTCCCTGGCCTCCGAAGTTGCCCGCTCTTGTGATAAGGTGGCCTCCGCAGCAGTGACCCTCCTAGCCAAGGAGGGCAGGAAAGATTCAACCTCGGCGGCCATGCAACCAACCTACAAAAACAAGCAGAACCGGTCGGTTACTTAACAGGAGCAAATGAAGAAAATTCTTGAAGGACATAAAAGATAGAAGAGACACTTACGAAGTGGGAGAGGCTATATAACCACCCCTGGAAGGCTTGGGGAGACATGTTTGTACACCTCTCCACCTGGCTGGGGAGAAGGATTGGTCTGACTCTCTCCCTTATCTCTGCCGACTCCCCCAGCGAAATCCCGGACGGCAGGTCCGCCGACCACCACCTGGGGGGCCGACGTCTCCCCAGGTGCTGGAAGACCTCGTGGCCCATGCCTTATCTGTCGAAGTGGATGAACTTTGCCTGAGGTCTCAGCAGCAGGTCTCTTTTCTCTATCCATAACCAAGGCGACGACAGCGGCCTGTCTGGCCCTCAACTGCTCTATGTCTCTCTAGGGACCTATGTTTGCGAAGAAATACAAACATACAGTCAGTGGTCGGGAAAAATAGCAAAAGATAGATAAATCTAAATAGTTTGCCTAAGAATTTACCTGGGATGATTGAGGGAAAAACGGGCGCTTCAACAGGTTCATCCGGGGAGTAGGTGGCAACAAAATCCCCCATCCAGGACAGCACATTCCAGACGTTGGTGGGCAGATCAGCCAAATACCTGATCCTAGCCTGACACTATTCAGGAATACTCGACGAGTCAGTGGATCCCACTATAAAATAAAGCGTAATATGGTTAGCCACCAAGTCGTAATCAAGAGTAAAGAAAAGCAAAGGGGAAAATGATGGACGAGCTTACTCCTCAGCTCTCCCGCCCAGGAAGTCCTTAGCTGAATCCCTGGGCTCACTCTCAAAGCCTAGGGGTGATACTTAGAAGAACTTATTACCCCTTATTGTTGCTTGGGTAGTTGACAATGAGTTTTCTTCCCTGTCGAGCCCCCATAGAAAAGACCTCCCAGTGCACAGGGAACGGTCAGTGGTCCCAAAAGAACTCTTAAAGGGTGAGCTCATACCCGAAGACCTGGGGCCAGAAAGAGATGGACCCCATCAGGAACCTCCACCTGTTTGGGGCTAATTACCCGGGGGCAATCCCGAGGTAGATTAGGGTGTCTCAGGCGACTGGGTGGAGAGGAATATGGAACCTAGTTGTAAGGGAGTCCTCGTACAAAGTGATAAAGCCCTGGTGATAGAGCTGGGCCTCGCTAGCTTGCACGGTTAGGGAGCAAGCATCAGGAATAACGAACTTCTCCCTAATTCGCTGAGATCTTGGGCGCACAAGACGGAGGGGGTGAACTCCCAGGCAAACACTACCTCAGGGTCAGGACCCTTTGGTCCCTCATCACCGAAACCCCGTGAGACAAAGGCCACCGGGGCCTCCTGGTCTAACTCGTCGTCTGATACTCGAATCGGGATCCTACCCTCGCTATGATGGTATAATGGAATGGCAGAGGGTAGATCTAGGCTCGTGTCTGGGGTACCGGAGCGCAACTTTTCATCCTCCGACCGGGAAGAGGAATCAAAATCAGAATGTTCCATCTCAAGGTTTCTTGGGATTGGACAAGGAAGTAACTGGCGGCCTAGGTAAGGATCGGCAACTCCCAACCTAAGGTACAAGGGGGACAGATCCAACAATCTATGGGCAAGGTCTACAGAGCTCTGAGGGTAAGGAAACACTTAGTCAACACTGCCATAGGGCAACTTGACTAGTTTAACCGCTCTATCACAGAGGTTGACCTAAGGAAGAAGAAATCCCACTCCCGTGCAAGACCTAGTGGATTAGTCCTCTCCAGCCTCGCCTGAGGAAGAAAAAGAAAAGAGGAAAAGGAAGAGAACAGTGAATTAATACTGGGAAAGTGAAGACTTACAAAAATTAAAGCAAAAAAAGAGCTCAGTAAGCTTGACCGGGGACTTTTGCTCTCAAAATCGCTCGGTAATCTCTGTCTCAGGGTAGTAGGAATGAAGGAAATGAACAAGGACCCCTTATATAGGAAGCACGGACGGTCCAGATCAGATCCAGCGACCAGGAAGCTTTCTTGCCTAAACCACCTGTAAGCTGTCCCCTGAGGCATGTAAAACATCACCTCAAAAGGCGCGCAGATTAAATGCATGACATGACAGTCTGGTTACCATGCAACTGGTCAGTTACATCAACGCTAGCCTCGTTGGATTTCAACTGAGCCAGTCACACGCTGACACATAGCAGGTACAGTCCCCGGTTCCCCAACGATACCAATCGGTTGGATCTCAGGTAGCCAAGGGTGGGCCCATTCTCGAGCAGTAGTCGGGCAATTTCCTGGCTGGTTCATTGGATAGCACGGATTTCCAAACCACAACTGATATAGCAACACCTCCACTTTGAAAAGTAGGGGACAGCTGATAGATCCAAAAATATCCAGTCAAAGTCAAATTACCACGTCAGCAGCAGAATGCCAAGTCACCCGGAGCGGGTACTATTGGGTTTATGGCCTCAAACCATTACTTTATGTATGAGACATTGACATTTTAATATATGGATATCACCTTTACATTTCATTGTGTATGTTTCTTTTATGAGATGATTGTTAGTCCTTAAGTATCATAGTAATTAATTCGTGTGTGTATGAGATACATACAAGTGAGATACGAATTATTATTCTTTGATACTTAGAGCTTGTCACAGTGGATGATGAGACTAGATAACTTATCAGGTTTACACTGTAGCATGATTAACTACCATTGGATGGAGTGATTAACGGCAATCACTAGAGTGTAACTCTTAGTTAATAGGCTAGTGCTTATAGTGAATTGACAGACCTGAGCTTTCCTATTGACACTCAAGACTGTCAATAGTCGATAGGAACTCATAACTTGTATAAGGTACGTGTTCTCAATCTTGAGACGATTATGGACACAAAATGTGGATATGGCTGCTTTGACTTACCAATCAGTGAGGTCTATAAAAGATAAACACCTGGGTATCTTAGGTATGTCATTTTCACAGGGTTGTGAACATATATTGCCAAGATAGAATCTACCCTCTGACTCAGAGTAAACATTCCCTTGACAATGTCACCAAGTTGATTACTAGAACTGCAGTCTTGTTGATAAGTAGTTATCAACATGTTTGGTAATCATGAGAGGTAAATGGGACTCAAGGAATATAAGAAGTAATCATGATTCAGGTTGACAGTAACAGTTATCCGACTACCTAAATATGATTACGAATGTTGAAGGTAGAGGGACATTAGTACACCATACAAGTCTAGTTATCGCTTCGGATATGTTCTTTTGCGTTGCAGTTCAGTTATCGTTTTATAGTGGAGTAAACATTAACTGATCAGTTGGTTAGTGTGTTGACTGGTCTGAGCCAACAATAAAGAGCCCAGGAGGTCCCACTCTTAGCTCTGCTAGGATGCTTGAAAAGGCTGATCGGGAGAGAATAAATCCTATTTATATGCCTTAATGTGCGTTTGTTAGTACCTTTTTATCTGTTTTTGTATATTTTTACTTCGTTTTCTATTTTCTGATAGGTTTTGGAAGAAATCAAGTAAACCAGGCTAAACAGGGTGAAAAAGCAGAAGAAAAGAAGCTGAAAAAGCCATCTCGCGCGCGCGACCCGCTCGCGTGAAATCCCAGAAATCACTCGCGCGATCCGCGCGCGCGAAGTCCCAATCATCGCGCTCGCGCGGCCCGCTCGTGCGACATGTGTAAAAATGGAACTTGCGTATTTCACTCTACTGATGATTCCTACGTGAACGAAACTGCCTAATTACGTCTGGAAAGCTAAATACAACAGTTTTAGTGCGTTTCGGGTTAGGAAAGCTTCCAAAAACTTGTTGTAAATCTATTTATACCCTAATTTACTTCAATCAAAGGGTTGTTGAAATTATTAGACACACATATACAACCATACTTTCAGCTATTGAAGGGAGAGAAGCAAGGAGAAGAAGAAGAAGAAGAAGAAGACCAAGGATTTCCATGGCCTCCTCCATCAACCTCTTGCCGATCTCTACTTCCATGGCAGCTTAGACCTTAGATCTAGGGTTTCAATGAAGCCCTAGTCGAGTAATAGGGTTTTATTTATGTTTTTATTTTAGTTTTATTATGTATGGATGACAGTCACATGTTTCGAGGATTTTTATAAATAAATTGAACTTCTATTGATTAAATCATTGCTTTCAAAGTTTATTCTTGTCTTAGATCTATTTTGACTGTGATGTGCTCAATGATCTATGCTTGCTGTGCTTGTTTAGATTATTTACATGTGATGGTGCTTTATTGATTTGTGCTATCAAGTATCCGAATAATCCATGCCTAGATTAGACGAATTATGTCACAACCCTAGTTTAGTGTGGGATAATTCGTGCTAACCGAAGATGGAATATGTTGGTGCTTGAACCATGATTATTCTCTTGACGGAGGAATTGGGCTTGTAGCCAATTCCCCATATTCATCCAACGTAATAAGCTAGAGTAATTCATAAATACCCTTATTATGAAACTAGTGGTGGATTTGCAATCCTAGGTTCCCTTTACATATTTACAAAAACACTTTTAATTGCTTTCATAGTTTAGATTTATTTTTATTGTTATTAGTTTAATTAAAATCGAATCAAAATCCGTTTTCATAATTAACTAAAGTTAGGTTTTAAAATTAAGTCGTTGTAGTTAACCAATCCCTGTGGGTTCGACCTTTGCTTTCACTACTACAAATCCTTAGAAAAGTAAAGTACACTTTTTATATCTTGATATTGACAACATCAAAGGCACATGAGGATCTTGTCAATCGAAGGTCTTTCGATCGATTGAAGTCTTGACGGTTTCGATCGCTCGAAGGTGGTTCGATCGATCGAAGCCACTTCTATCGCTCGAACATTAGGTCAGTTCTGGGAATCTACAAATAGGGCAGCTGCGTCCAGAAATTAGAGTTCGTCCTTTTACTACGCCTGAAGCTGCAGAAGCTATTTTAGAGCTCCCAAACCTTCCTATCCTCCTTATTAGAGATCCCACCATCTCTAGTCTCTCTAGGAAGCATCTGCAGGAGTCATAAGGGTAAAGACAACCTAATGGAGGCTGCTGCATCACCAAGGTTGAAGATTCAAGAATTGGGTTCAAGAATGAGGTATAACTCTTCTCCCTCTTTAGTATACGAATCTATAGAATTGACGGCTAGTAGATCCTAGGCTACCAATAAGTTTTTGTAACTTAATATTTCCGCTGTGCATTTAAAATTAATTTAAACCTGTTTTTCCTTCAATTGGTATCCGAGCCAGGCTTATTTGGATCTACAGATGCATTTTGGAACACTAATTTTGATTTGCATGCTGATTTTAGGACTGTTTTCGAAACTGCATCGCCACAGATCTATTTCTGCAGTATTTACGTAGCAGAATACAAATCTGTGATTGCATTGGATGCATGATGGATTTGATCGATCGAAGTAGTCTCGATCGATCGAACTTCGCCTGTTCTCAAGCGATCGAACTACTTTCGATCGATCGAACTTTGGTTCTATTCGATCGATATTCGATCGATCGAATGGTGTTCAATCGATCGAGAGAGATTCTCTGTCCAAGTGTTCAGTTTACAGTTTTAAAGATTTTAAAATATATACTTCAATTTTTTAATTATTCTATAAATATTTTCAAACCTTTTTGTGAAACTGAAAGTTCAAACCTTGAATTATGTTCAATCGATCGAAGGTTTGATCAATCGAACCAATGTCGATTGATCGAAGTGTGACAGAGAAGTGAGATGTTGTTTTGAGTTCTAATTCAATGCATAAAGAGTTTATGTACTGTGTGAATCAATTAAGGGTTCCAATGAATATATATTTGTTATATATGCATGGATTGTGTACGACTAACCCTTTTGCAGCAAAGTTAGTCCCCTATCTCCTATGTCACCGAGATATGTTTTATTATTGTATGTTTTGTTTTAATTTTTGGTTTGGTTTTAAAGGCATATGTAAAGGGCACTACGACTTCAATCCTACGAAAAGGAAAGTCACACCGGTTTCCCTAGCCTTTTTATTTTATTATTGTTTTTCTATATCTAGATAAATTGTAAGCTTCGAAAAAAGCATAGGACCAATGTAATAGATTTAGAATATCCATGAAGATGGATAGCAAGCCGTTGTCCATGAAGATGGAGCTGGAGGCGATCAAACCAAGAAGAAGGTTCTATGGAGATAGAGCCATGGGAGATAGAGGCATATGAATGCCTTTGTTTTCAATTTTAGTTTTTTGTTTTATGTGCTTGGTTTGTGATTGGCATTTAATTATATTGTTACTACTTGCATGCACGTAAAACAAGTTTTCTAAAATAAAATTTAAAAACTATTTTCAACGCATTAGTAAACACTGTATGTTTATTGGTAATGTGTAGATACAATATTTTTTTTTTCAAAAACCAAAATCCTTATTTATTAAATCTAGTGGGAGAGGGTCTTGCTACAACACCCACGATCTTCCATTAACGGTTCATTGTAAGATGAGTAGTGCATTCTTTGTCATCTCGCCAGGGGTGATCATTCCACACAGAGGGTACACTACTCATTGGTTACTAGATGTGAACTTCATATGGATAGCGTCAATCAGACGTGTTAGAGGGTGACCACCACACAGAGGCGCTACTTGAGGCGGTTGTGATTGGATCCTAGTTAATGGTACACACTAGCTAAGCTATGGATAAAGGATCCCACACGAAGCATTATTCAGAAACTTAGAGATCAAAAAGGTTCGGAAGTCATAACTTGTTTTGCAAGAGTTGCATAGCTGACAAGTCATGATTAATCGGAAGATCGAGTATTGACCACCACACGGAGGCTTTATTATTTCGTTTTGATATTCCGACGACTTTGTTTTAAAATAAGAGTTTTAAGGATTCTTTTATAACAAAATTGTCAAATTCTGATATCCATTTATTTTGTCTTTTGATTTTTACAGTAAATCATAATGTCTGGATCTACATTTAGTCCACTTGCCACCATACTCACTCAAAACAAGTTAACTGGAAATAACTACACTGAATGGAAACGAAACATTGACATCGTATTAACTACGGAGGATCACATATATGTCCTCACCACCCCATGCCCCGAAGAACCCACGACAACTGCTTCGATAGCTGCCAGACGTGAGTTTTATAAATGGAAGAAGTCGAATGGAATGGCCTGTTGCTACATTCTAGCCTCAATGGTTGGTGTGTTGCAACACCAATTCTAGTCGAACAATTCTGCCAGTGACATTATCGCATCCCTGAAAAGATGTTTGGGAGCATGGCAGGCCTGCCAGGCAGGTAGCCATGCAGAAGATAATGAGTGCTAAGGTGTCGGAAGGGACTCCAGTCAAAGAACATGTTTTAAAAATGATTGGTTATTTAAACGAGCTAGAGACCCAGGTGCCAACATCAATGCACAGACCCAAGTTGATATGATCCTCAATACACTGTCGCCGTCATTCTCTCAATTTAAACTGAATTACAACATGAATAAAATGGATTTTTCAATAAGCAAATTAATGAGTTCTCTACTGGCAGCAGAAGGAGAGATCAAACTTAGGGGCAACGTTCTGAATGTTGAGAAAAGCTTTTCTTCTTCCCGATCTACGTTGAAAGGTAAGAAAAGAAAGAAGAAGGCTGGCACTAGTGGTCCAAGTGTTGGACCGGTCAAGATTGCAAAATCCAAGGGAAAAGGTAAGGGCAAAGGGAAGGTGGGTGGCCAAGGAAAAGGAAAGTGTTTCCAATGCACTGAGAAGGGCCACTGGAAAAGGAACTATCCAGAATTCTTAGCTACAAGAGTGCAAGGTAAGATTGACTCACATGTGATTGAAGTAAGTTTTATAACGAATACTTCAAACACTTGGTGCATTGATTCTGGTGTGACTAACCATATCTGTAATTCATTACAGGGCAGATCAACCAGGAGGTGCAATGATGGGAAAATCGTACTCACTCTAGGTTCTAGCGCAACCGTATCTGCAGTTGCTATAGGAGTCATAGTTTTAGAATTTCTAGACAATAAAGTTTTGATTTTATCAGATGTACATTCCGTCCCTTCAATGAGACGTAATTTATTTTCAGTTTCTAATTTATCAGATAATGGTTATTCTTTTCATTTTGAAACTAAAGTTGTGATTAAAAGAAATGGTTCTTTTATTTGTTCTAGTGTTACATCAAATGGTTTGTATGTGATTACTCCCAATATTTCTAAAGATTCTTGTATGGAACTTAATAGCTCAATGGTAATTGTACCATTTAAAAGAAAGGAACCTTCCACTAATCCAACAAGGCTTTGGTATATGAGGCTTGGCCATATCAATTTGAATAGGATTGGCAGACTAGTCAAAGAAGGGGTCTTAGGCGATTTGGTTCTCGGACAAATAGAAGTCTGCGAGTCTTGTTTAGAGGGTAAGATGACCAAAAGGCCCTTTTCAGTAAAGGGCAATAGGACCAATGCATTGTTGGAATTAGTTCATTCTAATGTGTGTGGACTAATAATTATTAGAGCACGGGGTGGTTATGAGTATTTATAACATTTACTGATGACCACTCTAGGTATGGTTATGTGTACCTAATGCAGCACAAGTCTGAAGCCTTTGAAAAGTTCAAAGAGTTTAGGGTTGAAGTGGAGAACAATTAGGAACACATACCAAGGACATTCGATCTGATCGAGGTGGGAAGTACCTCTCTAATGAGTTTATTGATCACCTCGTACAGAGTGGGATTCTGTCACAATTGACGGCACGTAACACGCCTCACCAGAATGGTGTAGCAGAGAGAAGGAACCGCACTCTTTTAGATATGACTAGGTCGATGATGAGTTATTCGGAGTTACCTTTATTTCTTTGGGGTTATGCTTTGGAAACCGCTGCATACATTCTAAATCTAGTACCAAGAAAATCTGTTCCTAAGACACCACGGGAGATATGGATTGGGCGCAAGCCTTCTGACACGACTTAAAATGTGTTCTCCAAAGAGTACGTCGAAGTGTAGACGGTCGCGTCGCGTTAAAACCGGTAAGACCGGGTCGAATCCCAAAGGACGGAAGATAAAGGCAGAAAACTCTAGATTGAATCCTAAAATGAAATAAAAGATGATTTCTTTGAGATGGGGGTTTCTAACAGTCCTATAGGGTAAATAAAAGAAACAAGATAAAGTGAAGCGATAACTTAACTAGATAGAATTAAAAACCGTGATATGAAATTAAATATGAAAAAGAGTTGGGAACATGTGAGTCCACAAAGTACCAGCCACTACCATGATTTAACAAAAAAAAAAAAACGAACAGCTGGGGTTTTATCCTTAGAGTATTCCTTATTTCGAAAATGATTAAGTTAAGCATTCTAGACACTATGTATGTGAATCTTGCATAATTAGTGGTTCGTTTGCCTCACTTATTTATGAAGAACTGAAATAAAAAGTTAATTAAAACCGTGAACAATAACTAACAAATTGAGTATGAAATATTTAATGTGTTTGTTATGAGTGTTCACTGAGTTAATTAATCAAAAGAGCTCTTATTTCAAAATCAGATTGCAATTTGAACTAGAAAGATCAATTTGGACTTAGTTTCTGAAACAAAAGTTACTGGAATACAAAAAGGAGTCAACCCAAGTCATGCACATATCAATTGATTGACTTCATGTCAATCGATTGATATGAAATGGCTTTCAATCGATTGACAATTATATCAATCGATTGACTTGGAATCTATGTCAATCGATTGGATTCTGTATTCAATCGATTGACATTGACTCTTTCACAGAATCATGGCAGTGGGCTGGGAACAATGTTTCTTCACATTATTCCCAACCAGGATCTACTCAAACATGTTTAATCTAATATAAACAGTAACATTTCGAAGAAAATTATAACTAATAGGCATGGATTAAACTTTTAAAACAAGAAATCTCAGAAATCTAATTCAAATCAAACCAAGATTTAAAAACTTATTGTATCACAATTTCTAAAGCAGCACAACAAAAAGAGGAAATAGACCTGAACTTAAACTGAATTCAAAAATACAAATCCTCCAACTTGAGCTTTGTTTTTAATCCGAGAAGACCATAGAAATCCTACAAAACAACATAAAAATGAGCTAACCCCTTTACCCTCTTCATTCCCTCTATATATAATGTCAAATTTACGGGCTAAAGGTGTCCAGGTTCACTCCATAACGGCTGGTCGTCGTCCTGATTGCTGAAATCTTGCTCCATTAACACAGACTGTTTCCAGTTTAAGTCAATCGATTGATAAAGATCTCAATCGATTGATAAATAGTTCAATCGATTGGTAAAAACACCAATCGATTGATCATGAAAATATGTCAATCGATTGATATTATGTCAATCGATTGGTATCAAGACTTCATCAATTTGTTTCTTGAGTTATTCCTTTCAAGTTGTTATTCATTTTAACTTCAGAACCTGCATTCAAAGATCTAAACACAACAACATACCACGAAAAATACATCATTGTGTAAAGAAACGAATTAAAACACAAGTGCAGGTAACACTAGAGAAATGGGGTTAAATCCAGTCAGTTTTTACTCCTTATCGAGCTAATATTAAGCTAATATCAGCTCTCATCACCTTCTTTGTAACATCTTCGGATATGGGGGTGTCTGGCACATGTGCTAAAAGAAAAGATGAGCAAGTTGGATTCTAGATCGGAAGTATGTTACTTCGTAGGGTATCCAAAGGGTACTTATGGATGGTATTCTTATGATCCAAGAGAACGGAAAGTGTTTGTTAGTATAAATGTTGTTTTCTTGGAGGATGATTATATCATGAACCATAAACCTAAGGGAATGATAGATCTAAGAGGGATAAAAGGAGAGCCCTCAGTCCATCCCGCAGTTGATAACGGTATAAATCAAGAAAATACCACTTCTTCGCCCGTTTCAGCACTGGTACCTCGTCGTAGTGGGAGGATTATCAGCCAGCTTGATAGATACATGTTCTTAGGAGAAATTTTTGAAGCTGTCTCTATAGAATCTGAATCTGATCCTGCCACATACGAAGAGGCAATGACTGATGTTGATTCAGCTCATTGGGTTAAAGCTATGAAGGCTGAATTGGAATCTATGGATTCCAATCAGGTTTGGGATCTTGTAGAACTTCTAGCCAATATTAAACCCATTGGTTGTAAGTGGGTCTACAAGAGGAAAAGAGGATCTGATGGGAAGGTTGAGACCTTTAAGGCCAGGCTTGTAGCAAACGGTTATACTCAGAGGGGGGGCATTGACTATGAGGAAACCTTCTCGGCGGTAGCCATGCTTAAGTCCATCAGAATACTCTTATCCATTGTTGCATGCCTAGATTATGAGATCTGGAAGATGGACATCAAGGCTGCATTCCTGAATGGCAATCTTAAGAAGGACATCTATATGCAACAACCAGAAGGGTTCATAGCTGGTGGGAAAGGTAACTTGGTATGCAAGCGGCAAAAGTCCATTTATGGACTTAAGCAGGCATCCAGGAGTTAGAACATTCGTTTTGACTAAGCGGTCAAATCATTTGGTTTCATACAGAATCTGGATGAACCTTGTGTACACAAGAAGTGTGAACGAAAAGTGGTGGCTTTTCTTGGGCTCTACATTGACGACATTCTACTCATTGGGAATGATGTAGCGACATTGTCAACGGTCAAAGTTTGGCTAGCTAGTACTTTCAATATGAAGGATCTAGGAGAGGCGAGCTATATTCTTGGAATAAAGCTCTTCCGGGATCGTAATCGAAAGATAATGGGATTATCTCAAGCTGGTTATATCGATAAGGTGCTAACTAGGTTTTCAATGGATAATTCGAAGAAAGGTTTGTTACCTTTCAGGCATGGTTTAGCGTTCTCCAAGGACAAGTGTCCAAAAACACAAGAGGAGAGGAATCGCATGGAAGGAGTTCCCTATACTTCTGCAGTGGGAAGTCTCATGTATGCGATGTTATGCACTAGACCAGATATCTGCTTTGCCGTTGGCATGGTTAGTAGATATCAATCGAATCCAGCTCCAGAACACTAGACAATCGTTAAGCACATTCTTAAGTACTTGAGAAGGACTAAAGATTACATGCTTATGTACGGTGGTAGTGAGTTAATTCCAGTGGGATACACTGACTCGGACTTTATGTTAGATAAAGACTCGAGGAAGTCGACATTGGACATCTCTTTATCTTTGGAGGTGGTGCTGTTAGTTGGAGGAGCATTAAGCATAAATGCATTACAGACTCAACTACAGAAGCTGAGTATGTGGCTTCTTGTGAAGCCGCAAAGGAAGTTGTTTGGCTCAAGAAGTTCCTTATGGAGCTCGAGGTGGTACCAGCGTCGCTGTCACCTATTACACTTTATTGTGATAATGGTGGGGCAGTGGCTCAGTCCAAGGAGCCAAGGAAGCACGGAAAGGGAAAGCACTTAGAGCGAAAATATCATCTAATCTGAGATATTTTTCAATGTGGAGATGTGACTGTCAACAAGATTGCCACCTCTCACAATCTTGCAGATCCGTATACAAAGGCCTTACCACAGAAGGTCTTTGATCGTCATTTGGATAGTCTAGGTCTCAGATGTAATCCTGTATGGTTGTGAGTGCAAGTGGGAGTTTGTTGGGTTTGTGCCCTCAAACCATTACTTTATATATGAGACATTGACATTTTAATATATGGATATTAGCTTTACATTTCATTGTGTATGTTTCTTTCATGAGATGATTGTTAATCCTTAAGTATCATAGTAAGTAATTCGTGTGTGTATGAGATATATACAAGTGAGATACGAATTATTATTCTTTGATACTTAGAGCTTGTCATAGTGGATGATGAGACTGGATATCTCATCAAGTTTACACTGTAGCATGATTAACTACCATTGGATGGAGTGATTAATCTCAATTACTAGAGTGTAACTCTTAGTTAATAGGCTAGTGCTTATAGTGCATTGACGGACCTGAGATTTCCTATTGGCACTCAAGACTGTCAACAGTCGCTAGGAACTCATAACTTGTATAAGGTACGTGTTCTCAATCTTGAGACAATTATGGACACAAACTATGGATATGGCTGCTTTGACTTACCAATCAGTGAGGTCTATAAAAGATCAACACCTGGGTATCTTGGGTATATTATCTTCACAGGGTTGTGAACATATATTGTCAAGATAGAATCTACCCTCTGATTCAGAGTAAGCATTCCCTTGAGAATGTCACCAAGTTGATTACTGAGAACTGCTGTCTTATTGATAAGTAGTTATCAACATGTTTGGTAATCATGAGAGGTGAATGGGACTCAAGGAATATAAGAAGTAATCATGATTCAGGTTGACAGTAATAGTTATCCGACTACCTGAATATGACTACGAATGCTGAAGGTAGAGGGACATTAGTACACCATACAAGTCTAGTTATCGGTTCGGATATGTTCTTTTGCGTTGTAGTTTAGTTATCGTTTTATAGTGGAGTAAACGTTAACTGATCAGTTGGTTATTTTGCTGATCAAAGCATTTGGTCATGGGAATTAACAATTGGTCTGAGCCAACAATAAAGAGCCTAGGAGGTCCCACTCTTAGCTCCGCTAGGATGCTTGGAAAGGCACATGAGGATCTTGTCAAGGCGGGTTCAATCGATCGAAGGTCTTTTGATCGATTGAAGTCTTGACTGGTTCGATCGCTCAAAGGTGGTTCGATCGATCGAAGTCTCGATCGATCGAAGCCACTTCGATCACTCGAACATTAGGTCGGTTCTGGGAATCTATAAATAGGTCAGCTACGTCCAGAAATTAGAGTTCGTCGTTTTATAGTGCCTAAGCTGCAGAACCTGTTTTAGAGCTCCCAAACCTTCCTATCATCCTTATTAGAGATCCCACCATCTCTAGTCTCTCCAAGAAGCATCCGCAGGAGTCATAAGGGTAAAGACAACCTAGTGGAGGCTGCTGCATCACGAAGGTTGAAGATTTCAGAATTGGGTTCAAGACCTGAGGTATAACTCTTCTCCCTCTTTAGTATACACATCTATGGAATTGATGGGTAGTAGATCCTGGGCTACCAATAAGTTTTTGTAACTCAATATTTCCCTACGCATTTAAAATTAATTTAAACCTGTTTTTCCCTCAGGGACATGTTATCCAACCATCCTGGACTGTCCCGCCCGGAACCGCCCAGTCTGTTAATACCGCGCGGGGTTCGTAATGCTAACAGACCAAGATGGGCGCAGCCCGGGCCTGACCCCGTGACTCACGCTGAACAGTTCCCACAGTTTCCTAACTCAATCAGAAGACTAATGGAAAGAAGAAGATGTTTCATAAACCGCTCAGGAAACATCCCATGATTTATGCTCATCGAATTGCAATTAGATTAGGCTTCCTAATATAATAGTTACCTTGTACGGGTGGTCTCTTACATATATAAAAGAGGCCACCCACCCCCATAAGAGGGGATCACATTCCTGACTCACAAAAGAGCAGAACACAGCACTATTATGCATATACCAGGTCGGTCTCTAGTAGTACCGCCCTCCCTGTGGGTTCACCAGAATCCACCGGTGGTTTGTTAGTGAAATCGCATTGACGCCCACGTGGACGTAGGTCACCACATTAACGGGGCCGAACCACATACAAACTTTTATTGTCCCTCTTTTATCCTTCTTCTACCAGTTTTTGGCATCATCATGTATAAGCAAATTTCAAGATGATATTTTAAATCAAAAATTTCTGGTCAGGAGTGATTGTAAAAGTGCTAAATTTATTTTAGAAAAAGATGTCAAAAATTTGGCATCAAAATAGTTATTTGCCAGATGACAATCTATTTTATCTATTTTTGACTTTGATATAGAATATATAAAAGGAAATAACAATTCAATCCCTGACTTTCTTACTCGCGAATTTTTACAGTGTAAAAATGGAGGACAAGAAGAAGGATAACAAATTAGCAGTTATCCCTCCTATTGGATTAGTCAACAGGTATCAAGTGCTTGGAACAATATCCAAGTCCGGTTATCAGTCAGCCTTAGCCAGGCCAACCAACAGTCATTATGATACGAACCCCGCCAACAATGTGATGAAACCCGTAACACGATTAATGCCTCGAACCGTTCTACTGTCAGATTCAAAGGGAAACAACGACCCAACAACTATAACAGATGCGAACCTTGGTATAAAGGATGAAGACACCACAATCAAGGATGGAAAACTCGATTGATAAGTCCAGGTATGAACGCCACAGAGTAAATCTGATAAGTTCGAATAGTTCTTCAAAGAACTAAAGAGAAAACTCTCACAATATTATTAATGATCAAAAACTGAATATTACAAACCCTAAACTGTTTAAATAGCTGAGGCTTACGGGTGGGCCCTATAAGCCTACAAAATATTATGGCCCAATATAATTCACCCCAAAACTAAAATTAAAACAAACTAACAAATATGAAAAGTTCCTAAGTTGGCATGCAAGCCTATAATTTATTCTAGAGCTTGAATCATGGACACCCAGCCTTATGGATCACTAGTATCCTCCTTTGGGCCACAAAGATTAGTCTCAACCCAAATTTGTTGAACCAGCCCATTGAGATTGTCCTTGAACCGTTTTGCTCGCGCCCTTGTAACTGGACCAATTGGCACGTGGTTCGGGTCCGCATTCCACCTTGTGCTAGCCGCCATGTTCTCATCATTCCCCTCCTCTTGAAAAGGATTTGTCCTCAAATCGTCACCTACATCAAAAGGAGATAAATCAGCAACATTGAAAGTAGTACTAACATTATACTTACCAGGCAACTCTAGCTTGTAGGCATTATCATTGATGCGCTCAAGAACTTGAAAAGGATCATCGCCTCGGGGAAGCAATTTAGAACGCCTTTGTGCAGGAAATCTTTCTTTTTGCATGTGTACCCAAACCCAATCTCCGGGTTCAAAGATGATATTGCGTCGCCCTTTGTTAGCTTGCGTCGCATATTGCTCCGTTCTTCGCTCAACATTGAGCCTTGCTTTCTCATGAATCTGCTTAACAAAATCTGCTTTCTTTTTGCCATCTAAATTAACATGCTCAGTAACAGGTAAAGGAGATAAATCCAAAGGAGTTAAAGGATTAAAACCATACACAATTTCAAAGGGTGAAAATTTAGTAGCAGAATGGATGGTACGATTATAAGCAAACTCAACATGTGGTAAACATTCTTCCCATGTTTTGATGTTCTTTTTAATAATAGCCCTTAACAAAGTAGATAAAGTCCTATTTACTACTTCGGTTTGACCATCAATTTGTGGATGATAAGTAGTAGAAAATAATAACTTAGTCCCCAACTTACACCACAAGGTCTTCCAAAAGTAACTCAAGAACTTAACATCTCTATCTAAAACAATGGTTCTAGGCATACCATGTAATCTCACAATCTCCTTAAAGAACAAATCAGCAACATGTGAAGCATCATCAGTTTTGTGACATGGAATAAAATGTGCCATCTTGGAAAATCTATCCACAACCACAAAAATTGAGTCTCGACCGTGTTTAGTCCTAGGTAAACCTAACACAAAATCCATTGAAATATCAATCCATGGTTCACTAGGAATTGGAAGAGGTGTGTATAAGCCATGGGGTTGTACTCGAGATTTCGCTCGCCTACATGTGACACATCTACCACAAATCCTCTCAACATCTTGTTTCATGCGTGGCCAATAGAAGTGTTCTTGGAAAATGGCTAATATTTTAACTACCCCAAAATATCCCATTAACCCTCCCCCATGTGACTCCCTCACAAGCAACTCTCTCACAGAACAATTTGGAATGCACAATTTATTTTCTTGAAATAAAAACCCCTCATGCCTATAGAATTTATTTTGGGCAATTTTTTCACATGATTCAAACTCTTTACTAAAATCTAGGTCTAAAGGATATAATTCTTTAATATGCTCAAAACCAAGAATCTTAGCATCAAGAGTGGAGATTAGAATGTACCTTCGAGAAAGTGCATCGGCAACGATGTTCTCCTTACTTTGTTTATATTGAATGACGTATGGAAACGTCTCAATGAATTCAACCCATCATGCATGTCTCTTGTTCAGCTTGTGTTGGACTTTAAGGTGCTTTAAAGACTCATGATCGGTGTGAATCACGAACTCTTTTGGCCATAAGTAATGCTGCCATGTCTCCAAAGCTCGAACCAATGCGTACATCTCTTTGTCATAAGTGGGATAGTTTAAGGCAGCCCCACTTAACTTCTCACTAAAATATGCAATTGGTCTTCCTTCTTGCATAAGCACGGTGCCAATACCTAATCTTGAAGCATCACATTCAATTTCAAAAGTTTTTGTAAAGTTAGGTAAAACAAGTAAAGGTGCATGAGTTAATTTTTCCTTGAGTAATTGAAATGCCTTCTCTTGCTCTTCCCCCCATTTGAATCCAACATTTTTCTTGATGACTTCGATTATTGGTGCAGCTATACTACTGAAGTCTTTCACGAACCTTCTGTAAAAACTAGCAAGTCCATGAAAACTTCGCACATTACTTACACTAGATGGGCTTGGCCATTCTTGGATAGCACGAATCTTTTCTTCATCAACCTGTATTCCGTGTGCACACACAACAAAACCAAGAAACACAAGCTTATCAGTGCAAAAAGTGCACTTCTTTAGGTTAGCAAACAACTCTTCCTTTCTAAGTACATCTAACACAAGTTTTAAATGCTTCAAATGCTCTTCCAAGTTTTTGCTATGAATAAGGATATCATCAAAATAAACAACCATAAATTTTCCAATGAAAGCACGCAAAACATGGTTCATCAATCTCATGAAAGTACTAGGAGCATTAGTTAATCCAAAAGGCATAACTAACCATTCAAACAAACCATATTTGGTTTTAAATGCAGTTTTCCATTCATCACATTCCTTCATTCTAATTTGATGATACCCACTTTTCAAATCAATCTTAGAAAATATACAAGAACCATGCAACTCATCTAACATATCATCTAAGCGAGGAATAGGGTGTCGATACTTTACCGTTATGTTATTGACGGCTCGGCAATCAACGCACATTCTCCACGTCCCATCCTTCTTAGGAACCAAAATCACCGGAATGGCGCATGGACTCATACTTTCTCTTACGTACCCCTTTTCCATCAACTCACTGACCTGCTTTTGTAGCTCCTTTGTCTCATCGGGATTGCTTCTATAGGCTGGTCGGTTTGGAATGGTAGCACCGGGCACAAAATTAATTTGATGTTCAATCCCTCGAATAGGGGGTAAACTATGTGGAATCTCCTCAGGAAAGACATCACCAAACTCCTACAAAAGAAAAACAACAGAACTAGGCAAAGATGAGTCAATTGGGTTAGTGTTTAAAAATGCCTCTTTGTACAAAAGTACAATCATAGGCTGATTTGAAAACAACGCTCGTTTGATCTCACTCGCTTTTGCATAAAAATTCTTTTGGTTTCCCTCTAATTTTCCCTCAATGGCTGCATTTTTCTTTTCTTTTTCTCTCTCAATTTTCTCACACTTTCTCTTTTGTTCACTCTCTTTCTTTTGATCACTCTCCTTTTGCAACCTCACTTGATCTTCATAAACTTGCTTCGGTGTCAAAGGCACTAAGGTGATTGTCCTTTGATTAAGTACGAATGAGTATTTATTTGTGAAACCATCATGCTTAACACGTCGATCAAATTGCCATGGCCTCCCTAACAATAAGTGTCCAGCTTGCATCGGAACCACATCACTCAAAACTTCATCTTCATATTTCCCAATACGAAAAGGAACTAATACTTGTTTAGTCACCCTTACTTCTCCACTATCATTGAGCCATTGCAATTTATAAGGCCGTGGATGCTTGATAGTTGGCAGCTGATGTTGTCAATATCAAGATATAAAAAGTGTTCTTTACTTTTCAAAAGATTTGTAGTGTGAAAGCAAAGGTCGAACCCACAGGGATTGGTTAACTACAGCGACTTAATTTTAAAACCTAACTTTAGTTAATTATGAAAACGGATTTTGAATTGATTTTAATTAAACTAATAACAATAAAAATAAATCTAAACTATGAAAGCAATTAAAAGTTGTTTTAAAGATATTTAAAGGGAACCTAGGATTGCAAATCCACCACTAGCTTCATAATAAGGGTATTTATGAGTTACTCTAGCTTATTACGTTGGATGAATATGGGGAATTGTGGCTACAAGCCCAATTCCTCCGTCAAGAAAATAATCATGGTTCAAGCACCAACATATTCCATCTTCGGTTAGCACGAATTATCCCACACTAAACTAGGGTTGTGACATAATTAGTCTAATCTAGGCATGGATTATTCGGATACTTGATAGCACAAATCAATAAAGCACCATCACATGTAAATAATCTAAACAAGCACAGCGAGAATAGATCATTGAGCACATCACAGTCAAAATAGATCTAAGACAAGAATAAACTTTGAAAGCAATGATTTAATCAATAGAAGTACGATTTATTTATAAAAATCCTCGAAACATGTGACTGTCATCCATACATAATAAAACTAAAATAAAAACATAAAATACTCCCTATTACTCGACTAGGGCTTCATTGAAACCCTAAATCTACGATCTAGCCGTCCATGGAAATGATGGATGGCAAGTAGTTGATGGAGGAGGCCATGGAAACCCTTGGTCTTCTTCTTCTTCTCCTCCTTACTTCCCTCCCTTCAATGGCTGAAAGTATGGTTGTATATGTGTGTAGAATAATTTCAACAACCCTTTAATTGAAGTAAAATAGGGTATATATAGATTTACAACAAGTTTTGGAAGCTTTCCTAACCCGAAACGAACTGAAACTGATATATTTTACAATCTGGACGCAGTTAGGACATCTCGTTTGCACAGGAGTCTTCAGTATACTGAAATACGCAACTTTAGTTTTTACACATATCGCGCGAGCGGGTCGCGCGAGCGCGACACTTGGGACTTCGCGCGCGCGGATCGCGCGAGCGATTTAAGGGTTCTCGCGCGAGCGGATCGCGCGAGCGATTCTCGGATTTTCACGCTGTAGACACCCCAATTTTGACCTAACGTCGAATTTAGGAGAGTGTCACCTCCGTATCCGATGATGACAAGGACCGAAAAATTGAAGTATTCCAAGCTCTTCAGAAAATCTCCAAAACGCGATAAAATTTCACAGAAAGAGGAAAAATACCAGGTATTTAGGGGAATTCAGGAAAAAGACATGATTTTTGGAAAGGATCTTCAAAGATAATTTGTTTCAAAAAGAGAAAAAGACCTAAAAAGGGGAATCTCACCAAAAAACGGCACACGGCGGATTCCGCGGCACTCCATGAGTGCCGCGCGGCAGTCAGAGAGTGCCGCTGCGGCATTCTCCGAGTGCCGCCACAGAATTCTGACTGCCGTTCACTTTTTAAGTCTGTATTTTGCAGTGCAATACGTATGCGTATGCAGATAAGAACAAAAAACTGATAAAGTAAGACTGACAAAAACGCGGCAATTAATTAAATGACGCGGCAGTTGATGAGAGCCGCGCGGCACTCACGAAGTGCCGCAACGGCAATTGTTGAGTGCCGCAACGGCATTCACGGACTGCCGCGCCAGGTTTCTGACTGCCGCGCTGGGCAGCAGTCTGTCTAAATTCAGAAAGTACACATTGTACCACCAAATGAGATGTTTACACATGTCTTTTACTCCGAATTTACTGAAATGACCTAGGTATTTTTGTCTATATAAGAAGAGGTATCTCCATTGAAAAACACATGCAAAAAAGAGGAGGGAGAAAACACACAAAAAATATACTTCCATTCCACCAACATTTTTTAGAGAGAAAAGAGAGTTTGGAGAGCTTGAAGAAGAGTTTGGAAGATCTTCAAAGGAGAGAAACTTTGAGGATAGTTTGGAGGTGACCCTCTAATCTTAGTTGTGTTTTCTTTCTTTTGAGCTTCTAATTTACAAGTCATTTAGTTTTTCTTGATTAAGTTTTAGAGTTTGTTAAGTAAACTTGGAAGTCCTTACTTCCTAGTTCTTTGATCCTTCTTCTATTTTTCTTGTTTATGTTCTTCTTTTGAGATTCTTGGAGATCTTCAATATCTCCCTTGAAAGCTCTTGAGTTTGATGTTTTGGATCTCATGTAAGCTTATACTTCACATGGGAGTCAAAGTTTGATCATCACTTTTTTTATAAGTAAATAGATGGATCCAAGTCCATGCTTATGACTTGAGTCCTCTAGCTTGATGTTTCATGGAATCCCTTCTATATTCCTTGGAGACTCATGAGTATTAGTCATATCTTCATCTCCAATGACCATCAAGTGGTAGGAGAAAGTATTTTGGGTCTAAACTCATCTCTATGGTTTGGATTCATCATCTTGAGATTTCATGAAGTCTATTCATACTTCATTTGAAATCTACAAATATAAAAGTCTTTAGCCTCCAATGACCATCAAATGGTAGGAGAAGTGGTTTGGTTTAAACCCAACTTCATGGTTTAATAGTTGGGATTAACAAATAAAAGTTGAACTTAACAAATGAAAACAGTGAGTTCACAAACTGTTTTTGATCAAAGATTTTTAGTTCGAAATCTAACCGTTGAAATCAAGTGAAATCAACGGGAAAGTGTCAATAACACAATATTCTACCACTGTAATTTTTGTTTTAAGGTGATTTTATGTTTAGAAGGGTTTGATCATGGGTTTTGTGAGTCAACCACAATCTGCCCAGAGTTTCAGAATAGTTTCAGAACAGCAAGTCCATTTTGAAATTCATAAATCAGAAGTCTAATGGAGTTTTTGGGGTCTCTAATAATTTTTTCTGGGTACCTTAATGTGTTAGGAAGATCCCCTAAAAAGAATGAAGCATTTCGGATTATTTTACTATTTTTAAAAAATCAAACAAAATCTCTGGACAGAGAGTTGTACATCTCTGAGTGATGTCTGGTGTTTGTCCTTTTCCCAGAGATCCGACCGTTGAAACCTTGATTTTCTTTTTGATTTGGAAACTAGACTCACAGGGGCATATCGTGTCCAAAATTCATCAACATCAAACCATAAGAGACGTGCTTTTTATTTCTTTTAAGTTCTGGTCTGCTCTCTGCAATTTTCAGAGTTTTTATGACACATTTGACTTACTTTGTAAATAAGGGCCTAAATGACTTTCTTATGATCTAAGGCTTAAACCATGCTTTAATAATGATTAGTTGAGCTTGAATTCAAGGTTTAAGAGTATCTCATAGTTTATCCTTGTCCATGTACATATTCATCTATATGATTCGACATTTGTAATTAAGATTTATTTGCTTTGGATTTAATTACATTAGATAGATTTAAGCTAGAAATTTAGGGTTGTTACTTCTAACATCATGTTTTACATATCATGTGAACTAACCCTTTGTTTTGTAGCGCTATTAAGGTACGATTTCTCAATCCCTCTCTAGTTTATCGAATTCCTTAATTTTTATTTGATTTTCTACCTTATGCGCGACACCTTAGAGTTAAGATTTGCCTTATGTGTATATATGGATTAGAGACTCTTTTCCTAGGTTTTATTTAATCGCATGCATTGCACGTTTATTATCGCTGCTGGACCCCGGGTAAGTTCACTTGTTCCCTATTGCATATCATATCGCTTGTTACCTGAATTATGTGGCTTTTGAATGATATTTTGTCAATTGCAATCTTACACCCTTTGGACATGCTTTTGTGATGTATATGTATATATGTATTAGTTGAGGGCATGCTTAGATTAATAAATTTGATTAAAAGGATGTTGAGTAGAGGCCTATCGCAAGATAGGATGAGAGAGGGTGTTTTAGTCCGACGGGCTCCTTCCTCTCTCATTCCATAATCCCCGGACCTAGTTAATCTTTGGTTTCGCAAACGATCAGTTTGCTTTTAAAATGGTTTCTTAATTTTCCTTTTAAAAATTAAGTGGCGACTCATTTTGTTTTAAGAAATAGATTTTTGAAAAGCTGTGGGTAAGTCAACCTGCGATATCCACACGCGCCCGCGGCTCGCGCGCGCGACTTGGCTTTTTCAGCTTCTTTTCTTCTGCTTTTTCACCCTGTTTAGCCTGGTATACTTGATTTCTTCCAAATCCTGTCAGAAAATAGAAAACGAAGTAAAAATATACAAAAACAGGATAAAAAGGTACTAACAAATGCTCGTTAAGGCGTATAAATAGGATTTGTTCTCTCCCGATCACACCCCCAAACCTACATTTTGCTAGTCCTCGAGCAAAACTAAAATAAAAACTAACTACTAATAAAATACTACTCCATTTTCACATGGATCACGATTGCATTTAGCTTATGCAACAATCCTTTTAAACCCCTAGGTGTCCCTAGTAGGACGAGTGAAGTCTCGTGAAGGTTCTCGTCAACAAGTCACCCACAACCATCTTTATTAACTTATAAACTTAAAAAAGTTTTAATAAAAACGAAAAACAAAACATTCAATACTCCTTATTATAACACAATGATTCGAAATAGAATAATGAACAAGAAGAAACGTAATCAAACGTCTATCTACATCATGAAAAGCAATCCCAAGCGCATGCATCGTGTAAATCAATAGAGTTTCTCATAAAATTGCACGTGTGTGATATGGTAGTCAAATGAACACGGGCATGTCATGAACTTGGAATATAACTCGGATAACTATCCAACTATGCTTCGACTACGAATCTCACAATGTTAATTACACTCTAAAATGAAACACTCAGAAATAGGTGTAATTTTTTTAAAATATGTGAGTAAAGGAAATATGTTTTCAAAACGATAAATGCTCACATATGACTCGAAAAAGACGCATGACACGAAAGAATAGTAGTCTCATGGATAGGATGCTAACAATCAGGAAAAATTAATCATTACCATGTTTTAATCCCCCTCCCATCATTTTCATATCCGAACCATGTTTCCTAGGATCAAATAGGACTTTTCAAAGGTTGTAATGTGGCTCAGGTAATGAAAAAGGATAGAAAGGATTCATTAGGTAGTTTCAGAATGGCATTGTAAGGCATGTTCGATTTCTTTCATTCATCTCTTCTACCAACTTTATCTTTTCATTCTCTTCTTTTCATTCATATATTTTTTCTTTAAATTTTTTTTCTATTCTTCTTTCTACGTTCAACTCTTTTTTTTTTTTTTCAATCCTTATCTTTTTTCTTTCCTTTTCGTTGCTTTCGAAACGAATATTCAGTGAATACCAAGGTAACTCCCTCAACCACCATCTTATTTTCTTCTTCTTCTTCTCAATCACACATCGCTTTAACACCACTAAAAGTTGACAAATCTCTCAATGGTGAACTCCAAGTTTGTCAAGTCGGAGCAAAAACAAGGATAATGGTAATCAAAGAAAAAGAGGCATTGTAACGGCTCAAATGGGCGAACTAAGGAAATTTTTATCTTTTATCGGTCGGCAGTAAACAAAGAAGGCCTAAAATCATTTCCTAGGGTCATATGGTTCTTCAATGTTTACAATGGAAGATTATTTAGCATGGTAATAAATATTTTAACTTGACTATCAACCAAAACAAGAATAATGAGACTAAACATCGAGTTTATGCGCTAATTTAATGAAATTTCGACAAACACAAGATATTTATAACCCTCTAAAAAGAAAAGATAGGCTCAAAAGCTCACTGGGTCTAGTCTCCACCATGTGTTTTCTAGAAATCCGAATCATATTATAGTTCACAACGAACATGTATTCAAATGACTACGTACAGTGCATAAGTTTATGTGCAAATCTATGATATAAAACTACGATTCGAACGATACATAACTTAAAACATTACATCATGACTTCAGCAAATGTTTAATTACATCTTCCCTTGTTTATCATTCTATAACAATTCAAAGTTCTCTATCAAAAAGTATCAAATCAAGATTGCAAAAACTGTAGGTAACATCGTTTATTTAACCACACTTATTGAAAAATTTTAAAATTTTGCATAAACTAATAATGTGCATGTGTGCATACCCCCAAACCTAAACCTTTCATTGTCCCCAATGAAACAATAAAACGAAAGAAAGGAGAGTACGTAAGGAAGGAACGATAGTACCTTGATCTTGACAAGTATAGAACAAGTGAACACAAAAGAATATGGCAATAGAATTCAATGTTACCTGTAACTTCTTGATAAAAGACAATTAAACAAACAAAATAATAAAAACAACTAAAAACAATTATAACTAACCTACATGAAATGAAATAAAGTATAAAAATTACAACACTATAAAGACAACACGAAAATAAACTATAAAAGGACAGAAAGATAACCAGAACTTATGAAAATAACAAAAGACTCGATCTAAAAGTACCTAAGAAACAAAAACAGAAAAGTAAAAACTATGTGACAGGTGTGGGCGGAAGATATAAGAAAACAAAAGAAGAAAATGCAGAAATGGGGGGTCGCGAGAGCGGCCGTCGCGCGCGCGAATCCCAAGTTTTTTTTTTTTTTAAATCCGCACGAGCGAGCTTCCTCGCGCCCGCAAAACCAGGCGCGAGTAAATGCTGAGAGCTCATATAAGGAAAAAGAAAGAAAAAACACTAAGGCACATTCTCGCGCCAGCGGGCCGCGCGAGCGATGCCTCGCGCGAGCGGGCCGCGCGAACGAGTTAGGTTTTTTTTCACTTTTTGGTTAAAATTATGTATATAATATTAAAATAAATTAATTCCATCCCCCAAACCTGTCCAGAAAAACTCTAAAACTGACAAAAACGACCAAAAACAAAGAAAACAGACGAAATTAAGCTTGGGTTGCCTCCCAAGAAGCGCTAACTTTTACGTCTTTAGCTAGACCGTTCTAGCTCAAGACTCACGGAGGTCGTAAATCGGAGTTTGTACCCTTTAGAGCATCAGGTAGAGCTCGGTGGTAAGCAAAAATCACGTTGCTTTGAATTACTTCGATTGACGATTTGTCAGCATGTTCAAATCGATTTCTTACCTTCCGAGTAGATTCAGCATTAGGGTCCGAGGTATTAGGGTTCATCCACTCATCATCCGCTACATCTTTGTCGTTACTCACATTTATTGCTTTGTTAGGCTCAGTATTCCGTCTTACCTCACCTTCCGCCTCACATAGGTAATCGTCGTCTTTAGGAGGTTGATCCATAGCATTAAAAACGTTTAATTTTAAGTTCATGTTCCCAAATGACACTTTCATTACCCCCGTCCGGCAGTTAACACGGGCGTTAGCAGTTGCTAAGAATGGACGGCCTAAGATGACAGGAGTATGTTTCCTAGCATCTAGCACGGGTTCAGTGTCAAGGACCATGAAGTCAACAGGATAATAGCATTTATCAACCTTAACCAAGACGTCCTCGACGATTCCTCTAGGTATTTTAATAGAGCGATCCGCTAATTGTATTGTAGCGGCCGTAGGTTTCAGTTCACCTAGACCTAATTGTTTATAGACGTGATAAGGTATGAGATTAACACTAGCTCCTAAGTCAAGGAGAGCCCTATGAATGATAGTGTCACCTATGACACATGAAAGCGTAGGCGTACCAGGATCCTTATACTTCGAAAGAGCGTGTTGGAATATAGAGCTTACTTTTTCTGTTAGAAAGACCTTTTTAGGAGTATGACTCCGTATTTTGCGCTTTTGGGTACAAAGGTCTTTTAAACATTTAGCATAAGCGGGAATTTGTTTAATAGCCTCGAGGAAAGGAATATTGATTTTAACTTGTTTAAACACCTCGAGTATATCTTCCATTTTTGAGCCTTTCTTGGACAAATGTGACGGTCCCTCAACGTTAGGTGGATACGGCATTCTCGGAATATGATTAGTTGGGACCGGTTCATTTTCTTTTCTATTTTGATTCACGTCCTCGCCTCTCTCTTTATTAGAGTTGATGGTCATATCTAGCACATTCTCATTCTCATTCTTATTAGAGGTTTCTATCACCTCTTCTCGTGTAGTCATCCTAGTTGAGACGGCATTTACTTGTTCATTCGACCCCTTATCCTCATATTGTCCCTTAGGGTTTTGAATTGTTTGACTAGGCAACGTCCCCTCGGTTCTACGACTCACTACAGTAGCTAGTTGTCCCACTTGGGATTCAAGCTTCGTAATGGATTGTGTGTGAGAGTGCACTATTTGTGCTTGTGCCTGTACTTGTGTTTCAATTTTATTAAGGGACGCCAACACCTTTTCCTCAAAAACATTACCCCTTGAAGGATTCGAATTAGGAGGCGGTTGTTGGTATTGATTAGGTTGAAACTGAGGTCGATACGCATTTGGAAAATTAGTTGCCTCATTAGGATTATTAGTATTATTTTTTCACGAGAAGTTAGGGTGGTTTCTCCATGGCACGTCCGGATTATTATTAGTCGAATTATAATTATTTCGTGGATATTGTTGAATAAAATTAATGTGTTGCTCCACGAATTCCGGAAATTGACTCGCCGATGGACATGCAAGTATCGAATGTGAAGGATCAGAACATAATGCACAAATTTCATGAGAGGGTGGATTAGACGTTTTGTTTATTTGCATCAGTCGGTCAAGTTTTCTATTTAATTCTTGTATTTGCATTGACTGACTTGACTCAACTGTCACCTCTCGCTTAGGTTGAAGGTATCCCTCAGAACGTACTGATACAGCCTGATGCATCGAATTCTCGCTCAAAGTTTTGAAAATTTTCCAGGCATCGTCGGCGCTTTTGTGTAGGAAAGTTCCCGCACAAACGGCATCGACGGTATTCCTAACAGAGGGAATAAGCCCCTCGTAGAAGACTTGAACCAATTGCCACTTGGGAACCTGATGATGTGGACACGAACGTAATAATTCTTTAAATTTTTCCCACGTGTCATAAAGAGTCTCCCCATCTTGCATCACAAAATTAGTTATATCTTTTCTTATCTTATTTGTACGCATAATAGGGAAAAACTTTTGTAAAAAGGCGGTGTGCAAGGCTTCCCATGTTTTTATTGTGTTTGGCTCAAGTGATTGAAGCCAATACTTCGCTTTGTCTCTTAAGGAAAATGGAAAGAGCCGCAATTTTAATTCATCATTATTTAGGTTTTGTATTTTCAAAGTAGAGCATATACCCTGAAAATCCCCTAAGTGTTGGTAAGGGTCTTCATTTAGACGGCCATGGAATGATGGAAGTAGCGAGATGGTAGACAACTTTATCTCAAAGTGAGATGCTGTCGCCTCCGGTAATTCGATACCAGCTTGTGGCGTGTACGTCGTAGGAATAAAATAGTTTATAAGTGGAGGAGGTGGAGGTATATTAAGATTATTCATATTAGCTCCGTTGTTATTTTGGTTGTTCTCGTTATTATTTCCAATGTCTGCCATTTTAATTGGTTTTATGTTATTAAAGCGTGGTTTCTTTAGTCTTGTAAGAGTACTACGTATTTCGGACTCAAATAAAGAAGTTGGTTTTGGTGTCAAATCGTCGTCTATTAAAAACCTAGCTCTAGAAGTTAAGTTTGAAGACTTGTTAAGTCTTAATGTACGTTCAAGTTCAGAGTCAAAAGGTTTTAATTCCGGTTTATTTGAACGTGTACCTAACATAAACTAAAACAAAGGAAAAGAAACTAAAATGACTAACTAAACAAAAGAAACAAATAGCAATCACGCAATTAGGGCAAAAGGCACACAACTACTATGATGCATGCAAATTATCCTGTAATGCAATGACCGCGTCAAGCCCAGCGCCCCGGGTTTCCTAGCTAATGCAGTGCAATTAACCCTAAACTAATGCAAATAGTGCGTCACAGCGCCCTGACTTACAGTGGTTTAAAGCGAGTTTCAAAAGAAGCAATTTATTTGATTTTTTTTTTTTTTTTTTTTATTTGCGTAAGCTCCTTTGATGTAATTAGCTACTCCACTCGGAAACGTTGGAATTTGATGACTCGATAACCTATAAAATAAAAAGAAAAGTTAATAACTAAAAATCAAAAACGGAAAATAAGCAATTTAGTACCTACTCTAATATTTACGAATTAACTAAACTAAGATTCTAAAACTAAAGGTAGTAATTTGCAATCCCCGGCAACGGCGCCAAAAATTGATGTTGTCAATATCAAGATATAAAAAGTGTTCTTTACTTTTCAAAAGATTTGTAGTGTGAAAGCAAAGGTCGAACCCACAGGGATTGGTTAACTACAGCGACTTAATTTTAAAACCTAACTTTAGTTAATTATGAAAACGGATTTTGAATTGATTTTAATTAAACTAATAACAATAAAAATAAATCTAAACTATGAAAGCAATTAAAAGTTGTTTTAAAGATATTTAAAGGGAACCTAGGATTGCAAATCCACCACTAGCTTCATAATAAGGGTATTTATGAGTTACTTTAGCTTATTACGTTGGATGAATATGGGGAATTGTGGCTACAAGCCCAATTCCTCCGTCAAGAAAATAATCATGGTTCAAGCACCAACATATTCCATCTTCGGTTAGCACGAATTATCCCACACTAAACTAGGGTTGTGACATAATTAGTCTAATCTAGGCATGGATTATTCGGATACTTGATAGCACAAATCAATAAAGCACCATCACATGTACATAATCTAAACAAGCACAGCGAGAATAGATCATTGAGCACATCACAGTCAAAATAGATCTAAGACAAGAATAAACTTTGAAAGCAATGATTTAATCAATAGAAGTACGATTTATTTATAAAAATCCTCGAAACATGTGACTGTCATCCATACATAATAAAACTAAAATAAAAACATAAAATACTCCCTATTACTCGACTAGGGCTTCATTGAAACCCTAGATCTACGATCTAGCCGTCCATGGAAGTGATGGATGGCAAGTAGTTGATGGAGGAGGCCATGGAAACCCTTGGTCTTCTTCTTCTTCTCCTTGCTTCCCTCCCTTCAATGGCTGAAAGTATGGTTGTATATGTGTGTAGAATAATTTCAACAACCCTTTAATTGAAGTAAAATAGGGTATATATAGATTTACAACAAGTTTAGGAAGCTTTCCTAACCCGAAACGAACTGAAACTGATATATTTTACAATCTGGACGCAGTTAGGACATCTCGTTTGCACAGGAGTCTTCAGTATACTGAAATACGCAACTTTGGTTTTTACACATATCGCGTGAGCGGGTCGCGCGAGCGCGACACTTGGGACTTCGCGCGCGCGGATCGTGCGAGCGATTTCGGGGCTCTCGCGCGAGCGGATCGCGCGAGCGATTCTCGGATTTTCGCGCCCGCGGCTCGCGCGCGCGACTTTGCTTTTTCAGCTTCTTTTCTTCTGCTTTTTCACCCTGTTTAGCCTGGTATACTTGATTTCTTCCAAATCCTGTCAGAAAATAGAAAACGAAGTAAAAATATACAAAAACAGGATAAAAAGGTACTAACAAATGCTCGTTAAGGCTTATAAATAGGATTTGTTCTCTCCCGATCAGCAGCCCTAACTTCTCCACCAGAGTTGTGCTAGCAACGTTAGTGCAACTCCCCCCATCGATGATCACACTACACACCTTATCTTTGACATGACATCTCGTATGAAAAATGTTCTCCCGTTGCGCCTCATCATCTTCTTTAACTTGCATATTTAGAGCTCTCCTTGCCACTAACAAATCCCCTTGGGCAGCGTACTCTTCATCATCGGCATCCTCCAATGGTGGCACAGATTCGTTGTCATCTTCATCTTTAGTTTCAATCTCACCATTATCTCGAAACACCATAACTCTCTTGTTCGGACATTGGCTAGCTATGTGTCCCCTACCTTGGCACTTAAAACACTTAATATCACGGTTCCGAGAAGTAGACAAATCGAATTTACCTTGATTTCCATGGCTGACCACCTCTTGTTTTTGCTCAGTTTTTGGCTTCACTAAAGGCTGCTTCTCATCTCTTTTCCAATTATTTGGTTTCCAAGCGGATGTATTGGAATTTTGGCTTGGATTTTGGCTTGGACGTGTGCTACTGCCCCTCCTCTTGAGTTGATTCTCAATTTCAATAGCCATGTGTACCATATCCTCCAATTCAACATAGTGTTGCAATTCCACTGCATTGGCAATTTCCCGATTCAACCCAACTAAGAATCTAGCCATTGTAGCCTCTCGATCTTCCTCTACATTCGCTCGAATCATAGCAACTTCCATCTCCTTATAATATTCTTCTACACTCCTATTACCTTGCCTCATACTTTGCAACCTGTTATACAACTCCCGATAGTAGTAGCTTGGAATGAACCGCTTCCTCATAATAGTTTTCATCTCCTCCCATGTCTCTATTGGATGCTCCCTATTTCTCCTCCTATTTAGTACCAATTGATCCCACCAAATAATAGCATAATCGGAAAATTCAATGGCAGCAAGTTTTACTTTCTTAATCTCAGAGTAATTATGGCAATCGAATACTAATTCCACCTTCTTCTCCCATTCAAGATATGCTTCCGGATTAGTCTTTCCTTGAAATGAAGGGATCTTCATCTTAATACTACCCAAATTATTATCTTCCCGATTCCTAGCTTCTCTAAACCTAACTTCTCTACCCCGACCGCCATATCTCCTATGATTATCTATTGACTCCCGATCATTTTCTTCATCAAAGTCTTTCCCAAAATACTCCTCATCTTCAACTCTCACTCGCCTTGGTTGAACTCTCTCCCCTCTTTGTACATTATGAACATTTTGTTGTTGCCTCTGTGGTGTACCCTCTTCAACTCTATCCAATCTCTAATGTATCGGTTCCAATTCGGCCCTCATAATCCGCCTCATCTCCCCCACTAAAGCTTGCATTTGTAGATTCGTAACAGCCGGCTGTTGAGACTCTTCATTTGTGACTCTTCCCTGATCTTGAGCCATAATTCCTACAAGAATGGATTAGAAATAGAACAGATCCTCACTACACTCCCTCACGTGTTTCACTCAAGAATATGTGATTCACTCGTGTTTATACTCAAAAATCAAGTCGGCTTTTACCCTCTTATGTGCTCACCACTCCTGCCTTTTTCCACTCATAGTAATTCTCACTTAGTTTTTATGAAACTGATCAAACAGTGACCAGAATTTCTCAGTAACAATCCACACCCAAACTAGACCAATCAAATTTTGAAGTTGAAAGCACGACTAAAAACGAACGCGGATGGCTAGGTTTCCAAAAGCACAAAAAAAAATGGAATTTTCGGAAAAAAAATTTCACACTATGGAGTAAGGTCAGATTTGGACTCCTTAGACCCCCAATATTGTAAAACAAAAATAAAATTTTAAGCCGAGTTTTTGTATTTTTTTTTAATATTTATCGCGGCTTACTGATCTCCTCTTCTCTTCTCTTCTCTTCTCTTCTCTTCTTTTCTTTTCTTCTCTTTTTTTTTCTCTTTTTTTTTTTTTTTTTTAAATAATCAGGCAGACTTCGCAGTTCACGCATCTGATTCAGAAACCCTAATTCTCGAGAAGGAAAAAACCACAATAACAACGATCACGAGAATGAACAAACACGAAGTAACAAGAGCAAATCACAGATCAGATTCGCAAACCCTAAACACGAAATTCCAGATCGTAATCGAACACCTTTTTTATTTTTTTTTTATACGGTTCAGAAACGAGAACGAATAAGAAAACGAACAGAAATAATAAACGAATAAGAACAGAACCAGAAGAAACGAATAAGAACAGAAACGAAAAAGATATGATAAACCTGAGACTAGAACATGGCTTTGATACCAACTGATACGAACCCCACCAACAATGTGACGAAACCCGTAACACGATTAATGCCTCGGACCGTTCTACTGTCAGATTCAAAGGGAAACCGCGACCCAACACCTATAACAGATGCGAACCTTGGTATAAAGGATGAAGACGCCACAATCAAGGATGGAAAACTCGATTGATAAGTCCAGGTATGAACGCCACAGAGTAAATCTGATAAGTTCGAATAGTTCTTCAAAGAACCAAAGAGAAAACTCTCACAATATTATTAATGATCAAAAACTGAATATTACAAACCCTAAACTGTTTAAATAGTTGAGGCTTACGGGTGGGCCCTATAAGCCTACGAAATATTATTGCCCAATATAATTCACCCCAAAACTAAAATATAAACAAACTAACAACTATGAAAAGTTCCTAAGTTGGCATGCAAGCCTATAATTTATTCTAGAGCTTGAATCATGGACACCCAACCTTGTGGATCACTAGTATCCTCCTTTGGGCCACAAAGATTAGTCTCAACCCAAATTTGTTGAACCAGCCTATTGAGATTGTCCTTGAACCGTTTTGCTCGTGCCCTTGTAACTGGACCAATTGGCACGTGGTTCGGGTCCGCATTCCACCTTGTGCTAGCCGCCATATTCTCATCACATTACCTAGTCAATAACCCATTTGCTAACCAAGCCCATTCAAACAGCCCCCAGATCAGACTATGTAGTCAAACCCAACCCAATAATTTATTTTTTATTGAACCACACCAAATTCATTACAAAAATCCAGTTGATTTAGTCAAGCTCACCTTCCCCAATGGATGGCAGTTTATTCCCAAAAGTCCATAAAAATCTCTTGGTTACTACAGGGACATTTTATTCTCTACTAAGTCAACTTATTAAGGCCAATACTGACCAGAGTGACAAAGAGAAGGAAGTAACACCTGAAGAGGAGAAAAAGATTTTATATCACTCCTTGTACATTAAAAGAATTATTTCCAGTAAAGAATGGGGTTCCCACCCATGCATCCTCAAATCACTTCCTAATCAAACCAAGTACAATTACTTTGATTATATTGAAGCCTAGTTCCATATTTTTTTCCACCAGTCTGAGACTTTTACTCATTCATGGTATATTAATTTTGACACAAAGTTCAAAAGTTAGTTTCCCACTTGGTTTCTTCAGTGGTGGTCCCGTCATGGCCCCATGCCAGACTTATTCCCTAATGATCTTCAAGCCACAGTTAAATATTTCTCCACCAAATACATAATAAATGAGCACCATACCCAGTTTGCCATCTTGCTCATGTTCATAAGTAAATATAAAGTGCCATGGATTTTGAAATGGCCTTACCAAATTCAGAGCAACACTGTTCAAAGACAGTATTCAGTTAAATGGTGGGACAAATTTGGTCATCAACGGATTACTAAACAAGTAAAACTTGAATTCCCTCTAGTAAGCAGTCCCTCTACTCCACTCACAGGCCCCATAGCCAAATGTACGATTACAGGCCCCAAGGCCAAGACCAAGTCAAGGTCCAAAACCAAGCCATCTTCTGCAGATTTAATGGCTATGGCTTAGCAGTTAATTTCCCAAGCCATTCAAATTGATCAAGACAACAACAGTTATAGTTCAGAAGGATCATGCTTTCTTGCACATCCTTATGATCCCTATTCTAGTTCAGCATTCCAAGATGCTCAGGACCCATATGAGGAAAGTTAGGAATAATTGAACATCCAATACCCTTTTGGTAAAAGAAAAAGTATTAACTATGGTTGGTGCAAAAGTTTCCTGGTGAAACTCCCATTAACCTGGTTAAAACTACAATAAAAGGACAAAAGTGAAATCAACATTCGGCCACAGTAACCGACATGCTTTTTCAGATTCCAGCGTGATTGAATAGTTACCGACAGAATATTATTGATCTACAGTAACTTCATGTGACATCCCAGCTTATCAGAAGACCTTTATAGCTCACAATGCATTCACGAGTTGAACAGGACCCTTTATGGAGGCTATAAGTAACCACTCCGGCATCCAGTTACAAGCAGTTCAATTTTCAGAACCTTTTGGAGACTCTTCCTTGAGAATAATTCTCATCTACTTCTCTCTTAAAAGATTTCTGTAATTATTTAGTTCATATTGTAATAGTAGTACTTGATGTATACATTGAACAATTCAGTGCTTGCTTTCCAGTAATCCAATCTGTAAGTTGCAGTTATTATTGTCTTCTTTAATTATCTGTGTCTTTCTTATTCAGTCTTTGCTACTCTAATTGTTAATTAATGTATGCTTCCCCCATTGGAATTAATTAATGTCTTCTTTAGTTAATGTCTGCTTCCCCCATTGGAATTAATCTCATATTTTGATTTTATCTATCAAAATAGATGAATTATCTATTTTAACAGCTAATATTAATATTATCTGTCAACTTTAAACCACCATAACTCACTCGTGTTTTAGCCTTTTTGAGTGATGTTATTTTTTTCCCCCAAGTTTTTCTTTGAGATCTATGCAATGGAGTTGAAAATTGTCCAAAACAAAGTAATCTGGAACCTCATATTTTGATTTTATTATCTGTTTTGACAAATAATATTAATATTATCTGTCAACTTTAAATCACTAAAACTCACTCATTTTTAGCCTTTTTGAGGGATAATTTTTTTTGCTTCATGTATTTCTTCGAGATCTACACAATAGAGTTAAAAACTATACAAAAGAAAGTAATTTGGAACCTTTTTTTTTTTTTTTTTATCTGTCAAAAGACTCAAAACATATGATATTATCTGTTTTGACATATAATATTAAGTTAAACAATCATAATTTTCTTATTTTTTGGCCTTTTGGGATGATTTTGTTTTCCTGTTTTACATGCATTTCTTCGAGATCTACGCAATGGGCGTGGAAATTTTACAAGAAAAGATATGATGTTTCCTGATTTTGAGATTTTTTTTTTATCTAACAGATAATATTATATGTATTATCTGTCTACAGACATATAATATTATCTGTTTATATTAATGGCGATAACTTTCCCAATTCGTGGACTTTTTTGGTGATTTATTTTTATTCTCCATTTTTTTTTTCAAGATCTATGCACCTATGGTGCCAATTTATGAAAGGAATGTATTTTTGTTATGTTTATGCAAAAAAAAAAAATTTACAATTTTTCATATTTGTTTAGTTTTTTTATTTTATTATTTTTTTTGTTCTAGTATTTCATGGTCAATGTTGATCTAGGTTGATAGATTAAAACGAAAAATATGCTCAAAACCAAAATATGGAATCAAGAGGTTTGGAGAAATAGATTAAAGAGAAAAATAAGTAAAGTATCAAGGAGATTGATTAAAGTTTCATGAATTAAAAAAGAATATTCAATTTGACAATTATTTTGATGATATAATATCACGAACAATAAAATCTCTATGCAAACAAATCTCTATCCTAATTTCATAGAAAAAGTAATTACACAAAAGTATCATATTGTCATATCTACGAGAAGTGATACAGATGGCATGTTATCATTGTTACCGTGATTTTTTTCTAAATCATATCTACTAATCAATTTTAAGACAATTAAAAATGCAAAGTGATCAACTAACAAAGTTTCGATCATTCACTTGATCACTCTCTATTGTGTTTTTGTCAAGCCCCAGAACAGTAAAAATAGACAAAATAAATTCATTTTTGGGTCCGTAGGTCGTGACTGGTGAAGTCATATGATTGTCCACACTACAAAGTTCTAAACAAAAGAAAATGAAGGAGTAATAATGATCAGCATGACGACATCCTATTGACGCGTTTTCTTATCAACACCCAAGTATAGGTGATCGTACAAGTAATAAAGTTTTGAAAGTCCAGGTCGAACCCACAGGGAACGGAAAACAAAGATAGGCAGTAACTATTTTGTCACTAAAAAGAAAATAAAAGATGATGGATTTTTGTGGGGTTTTACTAAACTATTAGTTTTTATATTTTTGAAATAAAACTAATTAAAAGTTATTTTTTTCCTAAGTAGTTTACGGTAAAGATTTTAACAGTGCAAAATAATTAACTAAGATACTAGTAAAAAAAGAAAGAAAAGGAAATAAAAGCTAAATTTACATCAAATGACTTTATGGATCTTATTATAGCAAAAGATAGAAATAATACAAATATTGAAGTAAAACTATTAAAAACAAGAAATATAAATTAACTAGGAAGAAATGATTTAAAGGAATTGGGAATATTCAAAACCAACACTAGATCCCACAACTTTTGTGCATTTAAAAATGATTTGGCATTTAAGACCGCAGAGTCATTCTTTATTTGAAAATAAACTTTCACTAGTCGATGTTACATCAAGTGTGTCAGGTTTGATATGAAACGACGTCGTTTGGTTTAAAGAAAAATAAAAAAGCAATTGGACAATAGCCAGGTTCGAACCATGACTCGTCGCGGACGTGTGTTATTTGGCGCCCAGTCCTCATCACTCTGCCACTACACAATTGCATGTCCATTAGTGGATAGAAATATATATAAACACATATTTGAAATATAAATTTTGTCATATAAATTGTTTGAGTATGCTAGGTGTTTTCTGTGACAAAAGGCATAGTTTGACAATCCACATAATTAGATTCTTATTTCAAATATGTAATCTCTTGAGCCCAATATAACCATAGTATATAAACTTGTTAAATGGTCATAAACTATAGATACATAGATTTTTTTAGCCATAAATGTAAACACAACCCATCTAGATAAATTTGTCCATTTAAGATTAGTGCACAGAAGCTGTGGTTTCTAAGTTTTTATTGCATATCCCCAATTAAAGTTTTAGCCTATAATTTTGGAATTGAAACTGTCTTCCAAATAAAATTTAAAGATAAATTAAATAGATGCACACAATCACCGTCCAATTACAATTAAAGTTATAAAACCAAGGTAAGGGTGAAATATAATATTAATATATTTTTTCCTTCACTTAACATGAGTTGGGGTTGAATTTGTAGAATCTGCAAAATAACAAAGCTTAGTACAACTAGGCTAATACAATATAAATAAATGGAAATACTGAATCAAAAATAAAATACTAAACCTTTGATTTTGGATTATTGTGGGGTCACAGTGGTTGAACTTCAAGAACACAAGTAAGACCAAACCAAATCCTAATCTAATTTGGAAGTGAGATATGCAAAGGGTGTGCTTTGAGGTTTTGGTAGGTGATTATAACAACTATGTAATAAAGAAATCTGGCATTTACTTACAAAATCTGTCTTCTAGTGAATAGAAATATTGCTATAAAAACTGGAAATTTGGGGTTTCAAACTATTTTAGGGGACAACTACAAGTACTAGTAGACTAAAAATATTAAATCTAATTTTCAATAAGACTATTTTTACTACTACAAATTGACAAATGACCTACAAGAAAATAAATATTTTAATTTAAGAAATACAGTACACAAAGTTTTTGTTATATATTTTTTAACATGAAATCATCAATTACATAAAAGTAAATTTTTACAACTACTAGAACTAGAAAAAGTAAAGAAAAACTAAAATTTCCTATTTCTAGGGATAATATGAAGTGCTCACATGGTAACCTCCCTAAACGATTTTCTCTGTAACAGTGTGTGTGAAGCTGTTGCAGCTTGTTGGTTGTGATTCCTCCTTGGCTCTCTTTATAGACGAAGTTTTTGTGCAATTTCGTCATTCACTTCGTTACTTTGGCACGAGATTTGCCATTTCTTTCTCCGCGGTCTCAATTTTCTTTCCCTCCTCTGACACACTGCTTGAAAAACAAAACCTGCGTCAGTCTCTTTTGGAAAAAAAATGTGTCAGAGAGAGAGAGAGCGCGCGAAAGTGAAAGAAGGAAAGGAAGGAAAGAAAAATAATAATAAAAAAAAATTAAAAGGTCAACATCTTGCTTGGATGTTGACCTTTTATTTTTTTTTATTTTTTTTCCTTATCTTATGTGTATATATATATATATTAGTTTACTGATTTGTTACTATTCACATTTTGACTAACAATATGAGAGATATTACAGTGTGGTTGCTACTTCTTTCCTTCTCTTTATTTAACTTCATTGTTACCTAAACATATAAAATATGTAAAAAACGCATTTGAGTGACATAACCATTAAATTATATTAATTCAAATATGCATGTAAAACTAGGTATTTGGGGGATTAAATGAGCATTATTTCTATTATATTGGCACATGAATGTGCAATATTCAGTGTTTGTCACAGTTCTAACTTTAGGGTAAATATAACTTAAATTTACTAACTATTACAATTAGAGTTTGGAATGTAAATAAAAGAAACTAAAGTCTTAAGGCAGCACATGCATGATTACAAAACATAAACAGTCTGAAGGCATAAGGTAAATTAAACTACGATCTAGTCCTAGTCTTCAATTGGTGTCACACCCCGATTTTTGGACAACCAAATATTTAATCCAGAGCATGTATTCAGACTAATATTCAATTTCCAAAACACCGAGAGTGACATCCTCACACAGGCTAATAAATAATTTATTTGAAAATAGAATTTAATACTCATTAAATAAGGACACGTGATCCTGTGTTTAAAGAAAAAAAAACTCTTTATTATTAAACTTGAATTCCCAAACATTCATTTTCATTATAAAAAAAATTAAACTCCATTCCACATATTATATTCTTTCGATTTACAAAAGAAATATTATGTTCATTCAATAAAACCCTCTTTACAGAGTTCAGCAGAAAGAAAATAAATAAGCATAAAATCTATACATCCATTGGTCAGAGCAACTACAACGTTCCCAATACCCAATATATAATCCTTATTACAATTATACACATGTGGCCCACACTGCCAGAAATAAAATAAAGTACAATGAAAAATAAGTACAACTCTAATACTAAACAACACCGCGACCATCTCTTCACCCAAACAGAAGCTCCAAATAAAATCTCCAAATACTAAACCTGCACATACATTCGACTACATTTCATATAGAAACACACCCGAATGCATAACACACTCGGGTCAGTCACATGACTGGTATGAGTTAAACAAAAATAACAAAATCTGAGGGTTCCAACCTGAACCCGTCAACTACAAACCACATTACAACACTATTGGGCCAAGACAGGTAGTTCCACACACATATTTGGACATAAGAGTAGTTTCTATTTATGTGGTGGCAAGTAGTTTCTTGCCCAAAATCCAAAGTTACTACGAGTTTTATACTTACCTCGGATATCTATGGTGAGCCAGCCCTGCATAAAAGTTAGTGGACCCACCATCCTGTAAATCGAATGATCACAAACCAGGCGAATAATTCCATACATAAGCCGTCCACATTCTAACTTAAATGTCGCGTTCATTATTTCACGCTTATCAGTCTTATGAAATAATCCATTCTCATTATTTATTAGCATTAAATTTATCTTTGTGTTCCCTAGGTTCACCACTTGGCCACCCTCCATGGTACAGCCCACACATATATCCCATGTGTGCCCAGACATACTACCAACACCCACTCCGGTGCCAGTTTGGTTGGGGTATCAACCAAACCAGGTATACACAACGGACGGCTGGTCAATATGTCAAGACGTCTATACAATATAAGCCGAGCATAAGGCTTAGGCCAGCTTGATCACGAAGCCATTGGCAAAAGTACACTCAACAAGTCTTAAGCCAGCTTGATCATGAAGCCACTGGCAAAAGAGTGCGAGATACCAAAAAAATAACACAACGGGGAGCGGTAAACACTAAAGAACTATGTTGCAATTATCACTTATCGTTCGTATTATCCCAGTAATTGTGAATTTCACGATTATCACATAGTTCCGTCTCATCATCCAATCACATCTCTAACTTTTAGATGCATTCCAATTTCTTACAATAAATTAAAGGTTTTATCAATTAACCCATAACAATCTTCTCTCAAAAATTTCCAATCAAATTACAAGATCCCCAATTATCCTATTCAACGTATCTATTTTACTCCTTTTTATCAAAATGACCACACAATAAGGTCAGTTATTTCAGGTACAATAATCCTCAACCCAACATTCAAAATTAGCCTACATGAAACCCATAATAAAAATTCAAATTCTCATATCGTAAAATATTATAACAATCGTTCCACAATATTTTCATCGGACTCAACGTTAATGACTATCACCCATTTTTTTTTTATAACTCAACATTATATGAGAATTCATGCATCTCTAAGTAATTTTCGTTAAGTCATACGAACGTATAATAAAAACACAACGAATCATATTTCTCCAAATTCGTACATTTTAATATACTAAAAACTGCTACTGAAATCTTCAATTTCTGCCAAAACAGTGCAGAATCAGGAAAAACTCCATTAGACGAAAAGTGTGCAGAATTGCGTTTCCTACAGGCCAACGCAGACAGAATGTTCAAATTCAAAGATACGATTTTCTAATAATTTTCTCAAGTTTCTGCAACTGTATAAATTACAAAAAAACGAATTTCACATATGATTTTATCAAACTAACTATTCACCTAACCCTTCCGAATACCCTAATGTCATAATCACAAAGTCACACGAAAGAAAAAGAAAATATCTAGATTACTTCAACAATAACAACGTATCCATTACAAAGATTTAACTCTAATAATTAAATTAAACATATACTAATTTAATTTACTCCCGTGAACATGTATATATACATACGTGTATATATATATATATATATACTCGGATACACAAAAATTTAACTCACCTCGTTGATAAAAAAAAAACGACATCCACGAATGCTCCGCGATTTCCCACGTGCCCACGAACCCGAGACCATTCTCCTTTCTTCTTCTTCTTCTTCTTTTTCTTCTCTCTCTCTCTATGTCTCTCTCTCTCTCTCTCTCTCTCTCTCTCTCTCTCTCTCACACACACACACACACAACGTCTGTTCTCTCTTCTTCTCTTCCCTTTTTGTTTTAATATGGGGCTAGGGATTTTAATATAAGTATATATGTACACTACACACACAACACATGTCAATAAAACACACACAAATATATAAATCCCGTTTTTCTTTTTATGGGCTAACAAAAGAGACCCATATGAGCCCAGAATGTAACACAAATCACTAAAATGGCTAGCCCAAAGGGTACTCATACCCCGGGTACTTAATTTCAATACCAGATACATTATTTGGCACATTCGCGGGCCTGTAAACACTATATAAAAAAAATACATATCAACACTTCATTTTTTTAAAAAATAAATTTAAATTAATAAAATATAGCATTCAAACTAAAGGGCTCACTAATGATTCAATTTATATGTCCACCAAACACTTAAAATTTTCAAACACGTTTCTTACATAGGCACACTCATATAATATTGCTAACTAAAAAAATAATAATTAAAATTATTATTTATACACTTAGAAATTTTAGGGTTGTTACAATTGGAGTAGACGTAGTCATCGGCATAATGGTCTTCCTCCGCCAGATCTACCTCTGGGTAGCTCTCCACAACAGCGTCATTTCCAACATAGTAGTCCTCTCTAGTAGGTCTTTCCTTTCCATAGTCATAAACATGTTATGTTGGACGTAGGAATATCCAGCGGCATAAAACGCTGTCAGCTCATGAAAGCTGAGTGAGTTAAACACAAACATGGTATCATAATTATGAAGTTATTACAAGTTATGAAACGACATAAGTTATAGTTCTACTAATAGTATCTTCTCTTATTCAAACTCATCGTTAAATGATTACTTGTCATAATTCAAAATTTTAAATACTGTTAATTCGATTTCATTTGACTTAAATGCTTTAAATGTTTATGTGTGTGCGCCCGAATCTAATTTCTGTGTAGTTTTTTAATTAAATGTTGACATGTGTTAGTGTACCTTTTTAAACTGTTAACTTAGAGCACATGCATTTAAATGTGGGAGAAAAATACCACACACACACACACACACATGCTTAATGTCATACATATCTACCAAAAAGTCAAGAGGAGACAAGATGGTGGGACCCACCTTTGTCCCCCCCAAAGTGGCCGGATTTCATCTCTCTCTCTCTTCACTTTCTTTTTCTTCTTCTCTCTTCTTCTCCTTCTTCCTTATCTCTAAGCCCCAAAAACCCACCATTGCTACAACCTTGAAGCTTCTATATAACCACCTTAGGGAGAGTTTGGTGAGATTTGTTCTATATAAACTAGCCCTAAAATCTTGAGAGCTTTCTATTGATACCCATGAAAGTCACCTATTTAACCTCTTTAATAGCTTACCCAAAATCCATAGAGTTGGGATTTTCAAGCTTCCATCCATGGTGATTTCTTGAAGGTTCATTACTTGTAGGGTGTTCTTGGGTCCCCTAGGACCACTCTTATCATCATCTTGAAGCCTTTTTGGAGATCTTGGATTTTCTTGCATTTCTTGGGTTTTCCATTTATTTTGGAAAAATTACATTGAGGTAGATGTTATTGCATTAATTCAATATGTTGTTTATAATTGAAGTGATTTGTGATCTCTAAATTGTTAGGAGAACAACTTAGACACATGATTTAGGATTTCCCCCAAAGTTGTAAATTTAGGGCTAATTACCAAATAATGAAATTATATGTTTTGTTGAGGTTGAATCCAATTATGTGATGTTAGACATGCTTAGGATGCTCCCTTTATGTGATAACCACGTTAGGACGCTAGTTGGAAATTTTTGGAAATTCTATGTAAAAACGTATGTATTGATGGATTTTGCTTGAAATTGAATTATGCCATGAATATGTTGGTTGATCATATTGTCATAGCATACATGAGCATTTGAAGTCGAATTGGCAAATCATAGCATCGGCATGACATTCAAAAATTTTGATTTTTGAAAGAAGGAAAAACCCCTTGTGTGGGAATTTGACTTAAGAAATCCGGATATGGGTTGTGATGTGAGACAGGGAGAATGACCCTTAGAACATTCAAACTTCGACTATATTCCGGTTAGCTCCCGGAGGTTGGTATGCTACATTCCTTGGGTGGGTGGCTCATAGTCCGGTGATGAGAGGAGTGCACATATCACGCATGGCCTTTAAGGCACCCAATCATTTCCATTTTGCCACGGCGGCATTGCATTACATTTGCACCGCATCTCATACTTAATTATGGATTGCATCTTGTCTTCTTGCAATATTTCCTACTAGGCCATCGCGCCTAATGAACCTACAAAAACCTCTTTTTCAGGTGATATTGATAAGGGGAAAGGACATATATGAACCAGACACGTAGACGTCGTCGTGAATTTTTTTGTTGGAGGCTAGGCCTTAATATTATAAATACATATAGCTTCCATTGTATTTTGTTGTTGTAGGAGTTTGTAATAGCCTAATTCTATGAAAGTTGTTGTATTATGTAGTTACAAAACTCCTTGATCTTCTATTCCTTTGATTTTGTCATTGGAGGGCTTGTAGTGAATTTTATGGACAAGTGTTAGTCCTTGCACTTTCTTTTTGAAAAGAAACAACTTGTAATATGTTTGTACCCCTTACTTAACTCATGCTTTGCAAGTTATTTATGCTTTGTCGATCCTAGTCGGATCTCACTTTGTGTTTCCAATCCTTGTCGGATTTGGATTTTATGTTTGTGATCCTTGTCGGATTTATTAAATTTGGACAGGTAGGCATCTTTACGTCGACATGCCGTCGATATTTTTCTTGTTAAAAACACCTTGTTAATGTTTCAAAACGTTCCCACGAAGTTTCAAAATAAAACCAAGCAAAACAAAGGTTTCAAAGGAGGATGAATAGTAAAAACTGCTCATGTTTTTTTTTTTATGAATAGTGATTTTCAAGGCTGCCCGGGGGGGGGGGGGTTCGTTTTGCCTACAGCACCTTTTTTCGGACCTCGATAGAAGTGCTAATTAAAACCCAAGCGCCCCTATATGATCCTAAGATATTGTGAAAAAAAAAAACGGGGTACTTTTTGGGAAATTTTTCGGGCGATGAATAGTGTTTTCCGAACTAAAATTTTTATTTTTATATTTTTATTTGGTTTGACCTTGGGCTTGGATCTCTATTGCCCACATTTGTTATTAAATTGTTGTAGGTGTGTATCCTTCCAAAATTTCTTAATATTCGTCTCAAACATTAAATATTCAAGATATTTTCCATTGTAGCTTTCAAGTTTTAATAAGTGTAAGAGTTCTTTTAAACTTGGTTCGTCATGGTCGCTTCCGCGTTGTGTGTATGTTTAGCATTGTTTTATCTCTCTTCCTTTCCGTTCACGTGTTCCGTTTTCGGGGCGTGACAACTTGATATCAGAGCTAACCAGGTTTGAATACCTAGGGACTCTGGGAGTTTAATTTGGACCTACATGCTAATTTTCCTTACATGTCTAAGTTTTTATGTATGCTTCCATTGTTTCCGTTAAAAGTTTGCATTAAGTACTTAATTGCCATACGAACATGCATATGTGTTAAATGCTTTCAGATACTTACATGTTCGATTAGTTTCATATTTGATGTGCTATTTGTGCCTAGCACTTACATGATAGACGTTTACATGTTCAAGTGCTACGTGTTCCATTAGTCGTTATATGCGTTGCTTATTGAATGTTTGAAGTAGACGCCTACTTTAATGCTTCATCTAATTCATTGGTAATTATTTCTTTTGCCTAGCTATGCCACCGCGTGTTAGAGGCCGTGCTAGAGGCCGACCTCCTGTCCGTGCTAGGGGTCGTGCTAGGGGCCGAGGTGGAGCCGCAGGTCGAGGAGCCCAGTCTTCCTCATCCTCTTCTGCTCCCGCTCCTAATCCTACACCTATATCTATTCCGGGAGTTCCTGGTGGGGCTCAGTTCTTTGCTGAGATGATGGCCGTGATGAGGGATTTCACCCAAGCTATCCAAACAGCAAGGAATGATATTCCACCTCCACCTCCACCGGTAGCTCCTATCGTAGTGGCGCCTGTGCCTGGTGTTCAGGCAGAGCCGAGGGCACAATCGGCCATGAGAGAATTTGGTAGAAAGAATCCTCCAGTTTTCTCGGGAGAAACGGATCCGGTTCAGGCAGAGCTTTGGTGTTGAAAAGAATTGTTAGGATCTTCGAGCACCTGGGTATTGTTGAGGATCACCTTCGCATTGATGCCGCTACCTTTCAGTTGGCAGGTCGGGCCCAAGTTTGGTGGGAACTTGTACTTACTACACAAACCTTGGAGGGTATGACTTGGGAATCTTTTACTCAGATTTTCCTTGACAAGTATTTTTCACCCGTTGCTCGTCAGACCAAGAGAACCGAATTTTTGAACCTTCGTCAGGGTGAGATGTCGGTTACTGATTATGAGGCGTGTTTTGGGGACTTAGCCCGTTTTGCACCCGATATCACCGCCGACGATAAAATTAAAGCTAGGACCTTTGAGAGCGGACTTCGTCAGGGCCTTCGCACGAAAGTCATTGGGTTTGAGCTAGACTCGTATAGCAAAGTGGTTAAGAAGGCACTTGTATTTGAGGAAGAGTTTCTAAGTTCGAAGAAAGATAAAGAACTCCGGGGTCCGTCTAAGAGTAGTCAGTTGGGCTCATCAAGTGGGAGCCAATTCAAGAAGCCGAGGCAAGAGTATGTCCCTCAGCAGTCTTCCTATTCCTCACCGGTACCTATTCAGGCCCCGCCGGTTTCTCAGTTCTCATCTCAGCCACAGCAGTCTCAGTCTCGTGGTTCTCGCCGTCCTGGTTCTTCCCGTGGAGGGGGTGCCGTGGGTCCAAGAAATTGTTACAGTTGTGGCGACCCGAATCATATAAAGAGGAATTGCCCGTTCGCTCAGACAGCACCATAGACAGTTGCACCACAGGTTCACACACCTTTCTCTGGGCCATATCAGCAGGCTTATAGGCCACCTTTTGTGTCACCACCACCAGCCTCTTCTGTTCAGAGCTCCAGGCCTAATGTTCCTAGAGGCCAGCTTCATTATATAGGACATCGCGGAGGAGGGCAACAAGCCCCGAGGCCACTTCCTACTATGTCCCATCCTGTTGCCGCATCATCTTCTGTAGTTGCCCCCGATCTCTCAGTTATCCGAGGTACCCTACTAGTATTCAGTTCTAGAGCTTCTGTGCTTATTGATACTGGCGCATCATGTTCATTCATATCATTGTCATATGCATCATCCTTGGACTTGGAGATGAGCCGTTTGACTCCTACGATTTTAGTTGATACTCCCGTTGGAGGTTTAGTTCCCTTGGATCAGGTATGTCGTGGGTGCGAACTTGTTATAGCGGACCGAAACATTGTTATTGATTTAATTGTTTTCGACATGTCTAGTTTCGATGTAATTTTGGGTATGGATTGGTTGAGTACCTACCGAGCTTATATAGATTGTTTTAAGAGGAGAGTTACTTTTATTCTACCATCCGGAGACCTAGGTCATTTTGAGGGTGACCGTTTGGAGTTTCCGATGCGTTCACTTCACAGTTTGTATAGGGGAAAGAATCATGTTGATTATTTGGCTAGTTTATTTTCTGACGAGAATGAACCGGTCTTGATTGAGTTTCCTCCGATTGTTTGTGAGTATACCGATGTCTTTCCCGAGGACTTACCTGGGCTACCACCTATTCGTGAGATTGAGTTCTCGATAGACTTAGTACCCGGCACTTCACCGATCTCAATCCCGCCATATAGAATGGCACCCGCCGAGTTGAAGGAGTTGAAAACACAGTTAGAGGACTTACAATTTAGGGGATTCATCCGTCCTAGTACATCTCCTTGGGGAGCACCCGTTCTTTTTTCAAAGAAGAAGGATGGTTCGCTTAGACTATGTATTGACTATCGCAAGCTAAATCATGTGACTATAAAGAATAAATACCCACTTTCGAGAATCGAGGATTTGTTTGATCAACTCCGTGGTTCATCTTGTTTCTCTAAGATTGACTTGAGGTCGGGTTACCACCAGTTGCGTGTTAGGGAGTGTGATATTCCTAAGACCGCTTTCCGTTCCCGGTATGGACACTTTGAGTTCCTTGTTATGCCTTTCGGTTTGACAAATGCTCCCGCCGCCTTTATGGATTTGATGAACCGTGTGTTTAGTCCATTCTTGGACAAGTTTGTGATTGTATTCATAGATGACATCTTGATTTACTCGCCTTCTAGGGAGAAGCACGAGGAACATCTCCGCATTATATTAGAGGTTCTGAGAGGACACCATTTGTATGCCAAACTATCTAAGTGTGAGTTTTGGTTATCCGAAGTAAAGTTTCTTGGGCATGTTGTTTCTAGTGATGGGGTATCCGTAGATCCGTCTAAGATTGAGGCCGTTATGGATTGGCAACCACCGAAAAATGTATTTGAAGTCCGTAGTTTCTTGGGGTTAGCGGGTTACTACCGCCGTTTTGTTGAGGATTTTTCTCGTCTAGCTATGCCTATGACTAAGCTTACTAGAAAAGGGGTGAAATTTGTTTGGGATGATACTTGTGAAAATGTTTTCCAACAATTGAAGGCTCGTTTGACTTCGGCGCCTATCCTTGTTATCCCCGAGCGTGGATTGAGCTATACCGTTTATTGTGATGCTTCACTTGATGGATTGGGTTGTGTATTGATGCAAGAGGGTAAGGTTATAGCCTATGGCTCTAGGCAATTGAAACCACATGAGAAGAACTATCCTACTCATGACTTAGAGCTTGCCGCCGTGGTATTTGCATTGAAGAGTTGGAGACATTATTTGTACGGTGAGAGATTTGAGGTCTTTTCCGATCATAAGAGTTTGAAATACATATTCACACAGCGGGATCTTAACTTGAGACAGCGCCGTTGGATGGAGTACTTAGAGGACTATGACTTTGATTTGCAATACCATCCGGGCAAGGCCAATGTTGTGGCCGATGCACTTAGTAGGAAGCCTCGTGGGACCTTGGCGTATTTACCGGTACAAGAGTGGAAAATGTTGAGGCATTTAGATGACTTTGAGGTTTGTTGTTCCGAGACTCCCGACCGAGCGACTTTGTTTGCTTTGAATTCGCAACCGGCACTTTTAACTCGAATTCTAGAGACTCAAAAATCCGATGGTGAGACTGTTGCTTTGACTTCCCGTATGCTTAATGGAGACGGTGAGAAAGGTTGGACCTTTGATGACACTAGAGGTTTGAGATTCCGAGGTCGAGTGTTTGTTCCCGTTGCTTGTAGGGAGGATGTTTTGAAGGAGTTTCACCATTCCCGTTTTGCCATTCATCCGGGGGGCACAAAGATGTATCATGATTTGCATCGCCAATACTGGTGGAAGGGTTTAAAGAGAGCAGTTGTCGAGTTTGTTGCTAGTTGCCTAGTTTGTCAACAAGTAAAAGCCGAGCATCAGAGACCCGCAGGTTTGTTACAACCTCTTCCTATTCCCGAGTGGAAATGGGAGCACATTACTATGGATTTCGTTACGGCACTTCCTAGGACCTTACGTAAGCATAATGCTATTTGGGTTATTGTGGACCGTTTGACTAAATCCGCACATTTCTTGCCGATTAAGGTAACCGACACCGCAGATACTCTTAGTGTGATCTACATTCGGGAGATTGTGAGACTTCATGGTATTCCAGTTTCGATTGTATCAGATCGTGATTCGAAGTTTGTATCTCACTTTTGGCAGAGTCTACAGAGAGCCTTGGGTACACAGCTTCTACTTAGCACAGCATTTCATCCTCAGACGGATGGGCAGTCCGAGCGTACTATTCAGATATTAGAGGATATGTTGAGGGCTAGTGTTATGGAACTTGGTGGTAATTGGGAAGATCATTTGCCCTTGGCCGAGTTTGCTTATAATAATAGTTATCAGGCGAGCATTCAGATGGCACCGTTTGAGGCATTGTATGGCCGTCCGTGTCGATCTCCGTTATGCTGGGGTGAGGTAGGCGAGACTATCCTTCATGGCCCCGATATGGTTAGAGAGACTTCAGAGAAGATTAAAGTGATTCGTGAGAAGTTGAGTACAGCTCAGAGTCGTCAGAAATTGTATGCCGATCGCCATCGTCGTCCACTTGAGTTTGAGATTGGTGATCATGTGTTTCTGAGAGTTTCACCCCGTCGTGGGTTGCAGCGATTTGGTCAGAGTGGTAAGTTAGCGCCGCGGTTTATTGGGCCGTTTGAGATCCTTGAGAGGGTTGGCACCGTTGCTTATCGATTGGCTCTCCCGCCACAGTTATCGAATGTGTACAATGTATTTCATGTTTCGATGCTTCGTAGATGTAATTCAGATCCGCGCCATCAGCATTACCCCGATCCGTCACATGTTTTAGATTGGGCCGAGTTGCCCCTTAGGGAAGACACGTCGTATGAAGAGCAACCTATTCATATCATTGAGAGGAAAGATCGTGTGTTGCGAGGCAGGGTTATTCCATTGGTAAAGATTCAGTGGAATCATCACAACGTTGGCGAGTCGACGTGGGAGGACGAGGGTGAAGCTAGGAAGAGTTATCCGCACCTTTTCCCCGAGTAGAGTAAGTTTCTTTTATTTGATAGTATTACTTAGACAAGCTTGAGCAAGTCGTTGTTCCCTTTTTGCACTTAGTTGTTCCGAATTCCGGGACGGAATTCTTTTAAGGGGGTAGATTGTCATAATTCAAAATTTTAAATATTGTTAATTCGATTTCATTTGACTTAAATGCTTTAAATGTTTATGTGTGTGCGCCCGAATCTAATTTCTGTGTAGTTTTTTAATTAATTGTTGACATGTGTTAGTGTACCTTTTTAAACTGTTAACTTAGAGCACATGCATTTAAATGTGGGAGAAAAATACCACACACACACACACATACTTAATGTCATACATATCTACCAAAAAGTCAAGAGGAGACAAGATGGTGGGACCCACCTTTGTCCCCCCCAAAGTGGCCGAATTTCCTCTCTCTCTCTCTTCACTTTCTTTTTCTTCTTCTCTCTTCTTCTCCTTCTTCCTTATCTCTAAGCCCCAAAAACCCACCATTGCTACAACCTTGAAGCTTCTATATAACCACCTTAGGGAGAGTTTGGTGAGATTTGTTCTATATAAACTAGCCCTAAAATCTTGAGAGCTTTCTATTGATACCCATGAAAGTCACCTATTTAACCTCTTTAATAGCTTACCCAAAATCCATAGAGTTGGGATTTTCAAGCTTCCATCCATGGTGATTTCTTGAAGGTTCATTACTTGTAGGGTGTTCTTGGGTCCCCTAGGACCACTCTTATCATCATCTTGAAGCCTTTTTGGAGATCTTGGATTTTCTTGCATTTCTTGGGTTTTCCATTTATTTTGGAAAAATTACATTGAGGTAGATGTTATTGCATTAATTCAATATGTTGTTTATAATTGAGGTGATTTGTGATCTCTAAATTGTTAGGAGAACAACTTAGACACATGATTTAGGATTTCCCCCAAAGTTGTAAATTTAGGGCTAATTACCAAATAATGAAATTATATGTTTTGTTGAGGTTGAATCCAATTATGTGATGTTAGACATGCTTAGGATGCTACCTTTATGTGATAACCACGTTAGGACGCTAGTTGGAAATTTTTGGAAATTCTATGTAAAAACGTATGATTTGATGGATTTTGCTTGAAATTGAATTATGCCATGAATATGTTGGTTGATCATATTGTCATAGCATACATGAGCATTTGAAGCCGAATTGGCAAATCATAGCATCGGCATGACATTCAAAAATTTTGATTTTTGAAAGAAGGAAAAACCCCTTGTGTGGGAATTTGACTTAAGAAATCCGGATATGGGTTGTGATGTGAGATAGGGAGAATGACCCTTAGAACATTCAAACTCCGACTGTATTCCGGTTAGCTCCCGGAGGTTGGTATGCTACATTCCTTGGGTGGGTGGCTCATAGTCCGGTGATGAGAGGAGTGCACATATCACGCATGGCCTTTAAGGCACCCAATCATTTCCATTTTGCCACGGCGGCATTGCATTACATTTGCACCGCATCTCATACTTAATTATGGATTGCATCTTGTCTTCTTGCAATATTTCCTACTAGGCCGTCGCGCCTAATGAACCTACAAAAACCTCTTTTTCAGGTGATATTGATAAGGGGAAAGGACATATGTGAACCAGACACGTAGACGTCGTCGTGAGGCTAGGCCTTAATATTATAAATACATATAGCTTCCATTGTATTTTGTTGTTGTAGGAGTTTGTAATAGCCTAATTCTATGAAAGTTGTTGTATTATGTAGTTACAAAACTCCTTGATCTTCTATTCCTTTGATTTTGTCATTGGAGGGCTTGTAGTGAATTTTATGGACAAGTGTTAGTCCTTGCACTTTCTTTTTGAAAAGAAACAACTTGTAATATGTTTGTACCCCTTACTTAACTCATGCTTTGCAAGTTATTTATGCTTTGTCGATCCTAGTCGGATCTCACTTTGTGTTTCCAATCCTTGTCGGATTTGGATTTTATGTTTGTGATCCTTGTCGGATTTATTAAATTTGGACAGGTAGGCATCTTTACGTCGACATGCCGTCGATATTTTTCTTGTTAAAAACACCTTGTTAATGTTTCAAAACGTTCCCACGAAGTTTCAAAATAAAACCAAGCAAAACAAAGGTTTCAAAGGAGGATGAATAGTAAAAACTGCTCATGTTTTTTTTTGATGAATAGTGATTTTCAAGGCTGCCCGGGGGGGGGGTTCGTTTTGCCTACAGCACCTTTTTTCGGACCTCGATAGAAGTGCTAATTAAAACCCAAGCGCCCCTATATGATCCTAAGATATTGTGAAAAAAAAAAAACGGGGTACTTTTTGGGAAATTTTTCGGGCGATGAATAGTGTTTTCCGAACTAAAATTTTTATTTTTATATTTTTATTTGGTTTGACCTTGGGCTTGGATCTCTATTGCCCACATTTGTTATTAAATTGTTGTAGGTGTGTATCCTTCCAAAATTTCTTAATATTCGTCTCAAACATTAAATATTCAAGATATTTTCCATTGTAGCTTTCAAGTTTTAATAAGTGTAAGAGTTCTTTTAAACTTGGTTCGTCATGGTCGCTTCCGCGTTGTGTGTATGTTTAGCATTGTTTTATCTCTCTTCCTTTCCGTTCACGTGTTCCGTTTTCGGGGCGTGACATTACTAACGTCTTAATACACAAAGACCAACAACATACTCTTGATTTATGAACAAATCGATAGTCAACTCTATAGATATACCATCATCCCATCCACCGATTTTAAGAACATATTCACAGCTCATCGCATGGTAATCTGTCCCCAGCTTTTAAGAACATATGAATAGCTCACCGCATTTGAGGGACACAATGTTTGAACAAGATATATCATTCTAATACCACAACTTACGCATTTACCATCAATGATCCCAGCTTACCGCTTTTCAAGAACATATGAACAGTTCACCAGCTTTTAAGAACATATCATGGATCACATGGCCTATCTTAGGGCTAATTGGTCTAGCTCACTGGCTTTTAAGAATATATCATGGCCAAAGTCCGCCAACACAAGATTCCCATATCTTAGCAAACCTACTTAGTTCTATACTAACACCAATACATGACATTTCTCATGTGGCCTAACTATGTTGAATAAAATGAACGATAATCGAAATAATTCACGACTACTACATTAATTAATGTTACGAAACATCAACTCGTTATTCTTAACATCACTACATTACTGTTTAGCAAAAAATACTTATAGCATCATCGGCGTGGTGCTATTGATCGGGCTTGCCAGGGGCTTTGTACGAAAGACCCAAATGTGTATACCAAACTTATCTCTATACGCGCGGTGTACGAAAATAGTGATCAGGCGATTGTGTTAAGTAAATAGGGAATTACCCTCACTAGAAATTCTCAAACAGTACTGAAGCGCACAAACTTGAAAGTGGTGAAAATAATATAAAGCAAGGCTTTTGGAATTAGAAATATATTACAAGGAAATTAAATTACATACAGTAATTAAAAGGGGAAGAACACTTAAACTAAAAAGCTTAAGTGAGCAAAATAAAAGTTGTGTAAGAACACTAGAGAAAGCTACTGGAATGCTAAGCTGAATACTTTTTTTGAGGAGTGTTTGATTATAACACCTGTAATTGTGTTATTCTATTTCATTACAATGTCATGCATGATACTGTGATGTGTTTTACTACCCAAATGAAAATTAGGCGAAAACTTTTATAATTTTTAGCTTTCACTCATGATGCTATGAATTAGTTGTGTAGAAAGTTTTAGAGACTGATTAGGAGTTTTGAGAACTCGCGGGGAGGTAAACATAGTTCCCGAGAGTCATGCCAATATATAAAAACTCATGAGGAGGAAAAGAAAAAGGAAGGTTCACTTGTGTTCTCCCTTAGGTTTTGCTTTATGCGCAAAAAAAATTAAAGATCATAGGTTTTCAAAACATAATTGTAACTTCAGGAAAAAGGGATGGAAAGTGACCCACAAAATTCTAAGTTTTTAATTTATTTTTCACCAGACCTGCAGTAGCGGGAGCATCGTTCGCTGGGTTTTTTCTTATCATCACCTTTCCGTTCTATTTTACTCATTATTTTTCTTATTAACAGAACAACCAAAAGTGTTTTCCTAAGTGTCCTCTTTTCCTTTCCTGCACTAAATCAATGAACCAAACAGAGCCTAAGCAGCATCACTTCAAGTGGCACAACATTGACTGATGATCAAGATGGTCGGCATCAATCTGAATCATAACTCTTAGGAAAATTAAATCGGTACAGGTAAGAAAATTAACTCAGCGTAAAAAGGACCAGCTTATTGAGGAAGTGTTTTTTGTTTCAGAGAAAGTCTAGTTGGCAAGAAGCTGCTGCTACTTCTGTGGTTTATTAGTTACATTTCTTTAATCTCCAATGTACACATTTTTGCCTGCATATACTGTGTCTCATCAACAACCTCCCAAAACATGAATGGCCAAAATTTCAGCTCGTCTGGAAATTCCACCTCATAGTCATAAAACACGAGTCAAAAAAGGAAGTATTTCCTGCTTCATACCCTTGATTCTCAGCCAAACGGTCCTCCAGTCTGGGCACATGGCTTGTATATATTCATCTTATGCCAGTAGTGGTATTGCATTGACTTGGTGTCTTGGTCTTTGCTTAAGAATCATCTTTAATGTACAGAAAAGGCCCATCTCTTAATCTATACCATGCAAAAAAGATTCAGCTTCAGCAACATATCCTTCATCAGGGGCGGATCCAGGAATTTGGCCCAAGGGGGCTATCTTTTACGTATTACAGTACTTAAGTAGACTTTTCATATTTGACGATAAAAGAGATACGGAGAAATGGAGAAAACACATAAATATGCACTTTTTTACTAGCTACTCGATCAATAATCTGCATAATTCTTCGAAGTACAGTTTTTTTTCTCGTGAAACTTTATAATTCTTGAATAATTTTGATGAAGGCCACCCTATTTATAAATAATAGTTAGTACAATCAATGGCCAAGATTTATATAAGGGGCGATCATCCAATGGAATAGAAGCTCATGATAATATTTTAGAAGTTTTGGACATCATAATAAAGTAATCTTTCTAGAAGGTCACCCTACTTATAATAAATATTATGTACAAGTCTCTAAAAGACTCTAGAGAATCCAATGATTTCCTTTAAGTCTAGGGAGTTCTGAGCATTATGTACAAGTTAATGTAAAACTACCTACAGCAAAATAAAAGTTCCTTAAATTTTTTTTTTTTTTTTCAGATAGAGAGAATTCCCTAATTTAATTACCATAACACAACCCCTAAACCTTTTTGGTGGTCAGGATAATAGGCATATAACTTTTATCCGACCTTTGGTGGTGCCACCAGATATGATAAAATAGTTCTGAACTTGGCAGGGGCGGATCCAGGAATTTGGCCCAAGGGGGCTATCTTTTACGTATTATAGTACTTAAGTAGACTTTTCAGATTTGACAATAAAAGAGATACGGACAAGTGGAGAAAACACATAAATATGCACTTTTTTACTAGCTACTCGATCAATAATCTGCGAAGTACAGTTTTTTTCTCGAGAAACTTTATAATTCTTGAATAATTTTGATGAAGGACACCCTATTTATAAATAATAGTTAGTACGATCAATGACCAAGATTTATATAAGGGGCGATCATCCAATGGAATAGAAACTCATGATAATATTTTAGAAGTTTTGGACCTCATAATAAAGTAATCTTTCTAGAAGGTCACCCTACTTATAATAAATATTATGTACAAGTCTCTAAAAGACTCTAGAGAATCCAATGATTTCCTTTAAGTCTAGGGAGTTCTGAGCATTATGTACAAGTTAATGTATAACTACCTACAGCAAAATAAAAGTTCCTTAAATTTTATTTATTTATCTTTTTTCAAATAGAGAGAATTCCCTAATTTAATTACCATAACACAACCCCTAAACCTTTTTGGTGGTCAGGATAATAGGCATATAACTTTTATCCGACGTTTGGTGGTGCCACCAGATATGATAAAATAGTTCTGAACTTGGTTTTTATCTCATGGGGAGTGCAATAACTCTAACCCATAGAAGGGAGAATATTAGATGAGATTAGAAGTTTGAGATAACTTCTTGGGACAAAAAGACTTTTTTTTATTTTCAAATTTTTTTTCTTTTTTTTAAAGATCCAGTTTTTTCCCTTCAGATCTACTTTTTATTTATTTATTTATTTTTCAAATCTCTTTTTTCCTTCAGGATAATAATTTAGTTATTTTCTGGAATATAAATCTGGGCACGTTCCAAACACAGGACAACATAACAACTTATCACACAGAATTACTATCCTATTTGATCATGCCTTATCATGTCCTATCTGCCAGATTTATCCGGCCTGTCAAACGAGGCCTAATAGAATAGGGACTTAATTTAATTTTTAGGGGGACTTAACTTAAATATAACTTTCTTTTACAAGGTATATAAAGAATTTTCTAAAACTTAGGGGTGGCTTGAGCCCTCCCTTGCCCTTCTATAGATCCGCCCCAGGAACTTGGTTTTTATCTCATGGAGAGTGCAATAACTCTAACCCATAGAAGGGGGAATATTAGGTGAGATTAGAAGTTTGAGATAACTTCTTGGAACAAAAAGACTTTTTTCATTTTCAAATTTTTTTTTCTTTTTTTTTAAAGATCCAGTTTTTCCCTTCAGATCTACTTTTTATTTATTTATTTAGTTTTCAAATCTCTTTTTTCCTTCAGGATAATAATTTAGTTATTATCTGGAATATATATCTGGGCACGTTCCAAACACAGGACAACGTAACAACTTATCACACAGAATTACTATCTTATCTGATCATGCCTTATCATGTCTTATCTGCTAGATTTATCCGGCCTGCCAAACGAACCCTAATAGAATAGGGACTTAATTAAATTTTTAGGGGGACTTAACTTAAATATAACTTTCTTTTACAGGGTATATAAAGAATTTTCTAAAACTTAGGGGGGCCCTTGCCCTTATATAGATCCGCCCCTGTGTACATCTTCATCAGTCATAAGTACTTTCAAATCCTTCAAAACTGCATGGATTGCGTCGAAACTAGGGTGACATTTATCCCCGGCAACAAATAAATTACTCTTCTGTCCCACAACAATCCAGCTACATCCCGGGAACTTTCTCACTCTTCTCTCTCTCATCGCTCTCCTCACAATGTTAACTCCATCCCAGTTTCCCGATGCAGCATATATATTCGAAAGCAACACATAATGAGAAGAATTTTCGGGTTCTAATTCAATTAGTTTCTCAGCAGCCCATTGTCCTCTTCTATCATCCCCATGTATTGTGCAAGAACCAAGAAATGTGGCCCAAATCATAGCGTTCGGTTCAAAATCTAGTTTCTTGATGAACTCCTCGGCTTCATCTAGAAAACCCCACCTACCAAGAAGATCGATCATACAAGCACAATGATCTACTCTTGGCTTAATTTTGTAGTGATTAACCATGAGATCATAGATCAGACGGCCTTGAGTGACCAACCCCGCATGACTACACGCAGTGAGAACACCGAGGAACGTGATATCATCGGGATTTACTTTTGTTTTCTTCATCTCATCAAAAATCTTCAAAGCATCTTCCGCATACCCGTTTTTAGCAAATCCAACTATCATTGAATTCCAAGATACGACGTCTTTTTTACTCTTCATTTCTGTAAAAACGTGCACCGAACTTTTCACATCCCCAGATTTAGCATACATATCTATTAGAGCACTACTTGTTAGCTCATCTGAGTCAAAACCCGTATGGAAAATTAGAGAGTGAACCTGTCTACCATCTCTCAAAGAAGCCGAGATTGCACATGCTTTTAGAACGCTAGCAAGTGTTGCTTGGTCGGGCATGACATTGGAACGACGCATTTGTATATACAACTCCAAAGCCTCTTCACTACAATCATTTTGAGCATGTCCCGAGATCATAGCCGTCCATACTACAGCACTTTTTGGATTAGGGAACTCCGAAAAAAGAATAGTTGCATCTGTTTTCTCTCTAGAATTCATATACATACATAAGAGAGATGCACCCAATAACTCATCCCCGTACAGAAGACCGTACTTCAGAACAAAACAATGAATTTGCCTTCCAAGATCTAATGCAGAAACTCCATTACATGAATCTAGAAGGCCAGCAAAGGTAATTTCAGATGGTTTTAATCCTTCGGCTAGCAAGAGATGAAATAAATTTACAGATTTCGCCAAGTTGTTTTGACTATATCCAGAAAGGAGGGCATTTGTGGAAACGACACTCCGCTCGGGCATGGAAATGAAAACTTTGTGTGCGGCCCCAGTGGCCCCACACTTGGCATACATGTCAATAAGAGAGCTTCCACAATAAAGGCTTGTTTCTAAACCATGTTTGATAGATAAACCATGAACTTGCTTTCCTTGCTCAAGAGCTTGAAGATTTGCACAACCACTGAGTACACTGGCAAAGGACACTTCGTCGGGTGAGATCCCATCTTTGTTCATTCTCCGAAATAAGCTAAAAGCCTCATCCTCGTCTTCTTCTTGAACATACCCAACAATAATTGCATTCCAAGAAACTTTATCTCTGTCCCTTATGAGCTCAAATTGTTGTCTTGCTTCACTTAGAGCCCCAGATTTAGCATACATATCGACCAAAGCATTTCCCACAAATAAGTTAACTCCGAGCTTGTTCTTGATAATATAGGAATGTAATTGGCGCCCCATTTCTAAATTTTCCAACCAAGCACACGCACTTAGAATGCTAGTATAGGTAAATTCATCAGGTTGGAAACCCGATTCCCTCATATATGAGAATAATTCCATCACTTCACATGTACGCCCGTTCTGGGCATAGCCGCCAAGAATTGAATTCCACAACACAACATTTTTCTCACCCAAAGAATCGAATACTTTCTTAGCAGCTTCCATTTTTTGACATTTGGAATACATATTAATCAAAGAACTTCCCACGTAAACATTGGAATCTAAACCTTGTTTGCATGCCAGAGCATGAACTTGCAAGCCGTAATCAAGAACCGCCAAATTTGCAATGGCACTCAAAACACTGCCTAATGTGGGTCGAGTCGATTTAACACCTGCTTTCGACATATATTGGAAAAAATTAATAGCTTTCTCCTCATAACCCTTCTGGGCATGCCCCGAGATCATCACGTTCCACGCTACAGCAGTTGGGTTATGCATTTGACCAAACAAGGAACAAGCATCTTCGAGCCTTCCTAGAACCATACATGCATTTATAACAGTCACGAAAGCTACCTGATCCGGAACACGGCCTGTTCTCTGCATATCCTCGAACACTTTCAGCGCCTCCTCAGGCAAACCAAATTGAACGTAGCCTGCAATCATAGCCGTCCAAGAAACAGTATCAATATTCGCAACCCCATCAAATATCCGACGAGCATCCATCATGTATCTACATTTTGCATACATATCTATGAGAGAACCTTGACAAAATGAATTTAACTCAAAACCCATCTTAGTTACATTACAATGAACTTGTTTCCCAAGCTCAGCATCCATTAATCTAGCACAAACGGATAAAACAATCGCAAATGTGAACTGGTTCGACGACACCCCACAATTTCTCAGGGACCCAAAAGACCAAATTACCTTTTCCAGCATTCCAAATCTCGAGTACAGCGACAAAACCGAATTCCAAGCCATTATATCTCTATTCTCAAGCCGGTTAAATGCCTTTTCTGCAAAATCCATATTTCCACACTTGGCATACAAATCAACAATTGAATTTCCTAGCTGCCCTTTCGATCCAATACCAAATTTCAAACTGTGGGTATGAATGACTTTACTGGCTTTCGACACGTAAGCTATTCTCTGGGGCATTTCGTCGAACAGGCGGCGGGATTGAACTTGCTTGCATTGTTGTATACATAATTTGAGGAGATGGGTGTAAATTTGATGCTCAGGAATTGAATTAGTTTCAGATACGACATTTTGATGGCTTTTTTGCAGAGATAATGTTGAGAAGTTGGGTGGGCGATCAAAGAGGTGTGAGTTTGGGTTGTGTAATCCTCTGAATTGAGCTCTATGACGCATTTTATTGGAGAAGAGTCAGAGACTCGGACATGACTCGGTTAGATGGCTGAGTTATTTAAGTTTAACAAAGTTGATTGTTTAGCGCCTAACTTGAGTTTTGTACATGTTCAAAATGAGTAAAGATACGACACAATTTTTTGGACACAACTCAAAGATGTGTCTATATCTAGATGTCACTGGACTCTACAGTGACACAGAAGAAGAGAGATAGACACATCTCTTAGACTATATCTCAAAAGTTGTGCCTTTGGTGTGCCCCAAGTATTACCGATTCAAAACTAATTGGGCTATATAGCATAGACCCTTTTTTTGTTTTGATACTAGCATAATAGACCTTTCTTGTTCATATATATTTTATTTTTTAGTATTTTTATTTCATGGGGAAGGGGATACAATTATTAATGATTTTAACTTCTAAACAAAAATTACATTGAGACCAAAGGAGGATGGTTCACTAATAATAGATTTTATTCTACATGCACGAGGTTGTGGGTTCGAAAGAACACTTAGAAAGTTTTATTTATTTATTTATTTTCATTGAAAGCTGTATCAAAGTAAAAATGGGACTATTTCGAATTTTATTGAAAACTAATTTATGTGGTTTAGAGCATTCATATTATTTGGGCAAAAGTTTAGAATCCTGATATTTGTCAAACAATTTTATATGGCCAAGGATAGTATAAATTGGCTCAAATACATTTTGGTATCACCTTTTTTATTAATTTTTTTTTATTTATTTTCCATCTTTTATTATTAGTTGTATCACTTACCCTTAATTTAAAATTTTCATTTTGTAAATCGTTTCAATAGTTACCATGTACGTGGCCTTAAATCATTAGTTAAAAAATATGAATCTGTAGTACGGTCTAAAATTATTGACCAAAACAAAAGGTAAGGTATAAAACCTTACAAATCTAGGACAACCGTCAATAAATTTAGATTGGGTGTCACATTTAATCTATTCTTAATGCCAAAACAATTTTATGACTAAGGATAAAAAGTAAAAATTGGACTGAATTGACAATGAAACAAAACAACGTTTAATCTATTCTTAATGTCAAAACAATTTTATGATTGAGGATAAAAAGTAAAAATTGGGCTGAATTGACAAAGAAACAAAACATCACCATTCTATGTGTCACTTTGTAAGCACAAGAACCAAAGTAAAAATAGTGCAAAACATGAGGATATAAAGTGCAATTTACGTACGCTATTAATCCCGTGTAATAAGAGCATCAGTTTTCACTACATAGATAAACTATCAAAAAAAAAAAAACCTGTATTCTAAGTACTAAACCTGCACAAAAGCGAACAATTCGGTACCTTCAAAACCTTTATGTCTTTACAATTTTACGTCTCTTCAATGTTTTTCTCTTTGTTAATGCATACGTAGAATAGATACATGGAACAAAGAGTACTTTAAAATACATAATGTGAATTACAATCTTCACTTCCACATATTTCGGATAATAAAAGGGACACACAATGAAGCACAGCCCAATGATGTTCTTTTTCTCCGGTGATGTGTCCATCTCTTCCAATGCAACAATGAGCGCTTTAAAGATTTAATAATTTGGTGTGTGTATATATTAAAGAAAAAGGGGAAAAAGAAAAAGAAATTAAATCTCAGAATAAAAACGGACCAAAAGCAAGGAATCGAAGGTTGTGGTTAACCGCCACTCGCGTTGCTTTTTGCTAAGCGGTCTTCCTTTTCCTGCCTTTTCTCTGTTGATCCGCACATCGGCTATACCCCAAGTGCAAGAGTTAGTTTCGAGGTCAAAACGGACGAGCCTAAGAACACCATCACTTTCGGTGGTCGAACCGGTCTCGGGCATTTCATTCATGTATCTCACATACATTGGCCGATCCTTAAACCGCTCCAGGTCTTGTGGAATCTGAACAACCCGTTCCACTCCAGGTGAAGAAACCTAAAAAGAAACACGAAATTGTTGACAAGTTTGTACCCAATGCCAGAACTCACAATTTCAAATCATATGTTGAGTTAGTACAGAATATAGTTAAAATCTATCAAGTGAAGCAGCTTTAAAAAGAGCAGGTAAATTAAACTTGAATTATATGTAGTTTTTGTACATATTACCCATGTATCATGTCATACCCTTCTTATGGGCGGATTTTCTTCTTTAGGGACTGTTTCGGAAGGCTCACAACCACATATGTGGTTATAAGTGAACAGATTTTATATACTCGAATGTCTGGTAGATGCCTTTTTCTTGCATAGGAATTAAGAGTCTGTTTGGAAAGGTATAAAACAGGACTGGACCAGGTTCGGTCACCCTCTTAATTTCTGTCTGGTTTTACATAAACACCAATTATCAGGTTGGTTTGGAGGAAAAAAAAAAAACACCTCCTGTTTTAAGAGTGAGTTTAGGAGGGACGCAGACTCCTATACAATACAATAGACTTACGAAACACTTCGAATAAGCAGAACCAGTGCATTTACAAACCATAGAACCAGTTTTGAGTCCTACACCGCCGTTAATACCACTCTTTAAAACAGGTTCTTTGTAACCAACATCATGTTGGCATTCATATGAATCCGATAGAAAATGAGAATGGGATCGAAGCTGATCCTATTTCATGAAAGTCCAACAGGACCTTAAAGTTGTCAAAGTCCAAAGATCAACAAAGCAGCTTAGCTGGTCTGCACTGCTAAGCAAGCATAGCGGTACATTTGTTTCAAAGCACCAGCAATTGATCTAGAAGAAACAATTAAAATGCAAGATGGGGGAATTATTTCTGAAAAATAATTGGAGAGAGAAAGAAAGAAAGAAAAGATACCTCGAGAGATACGTTCTGTGGAATAGAACCGGCAAGCTCAGCCTCATCCAGCCGTGTTCTGTAGGCCGATGAGAAAGCTTCAATATCAGCCATACTGGGAGAACCAGACCTGCAAAAATCCAACTCCAAATCAAAGCCTAGAATACCTCATATATGGTGGATAGGTTTTGCTTCAACATGTACGCTTAAGTGAAAAACATTATCAATTTATCAACCAAGTGAAATTACAAAAGAGGGCCATTACCAAGCAGTAGGTCCCAGTTGGTTAGGGTGCTGGCTAGGAAGCACCGACACTTCGAAAATGGCCCCATACCCATGTCCGACACGTATCGGACACCGACACTTGACTGACACACCTCCGACACGTATCGGAGGAGGCAAATACGTGTCCTGGTTCTGTTTTGCAATTTTTAGAGGCAGACACGGCAGGACACTTTAAGGGACATGGAGGGAAACTCTTTTTTGACCAAAATACAGCCTTTTTTTTTTGGCATGTTTAAAACTTCTAAACAGCATCGATTTGGTCAAAACAATTCATCAACTATCTCCTCATTTTTTAACGACAGTAGCCTCTCAAGACCCTCTCGTTCCATCTCCCTCTATTTAACCGTCTCTCTCTCTCTCTCTCTCTCTCTCTCTCTCTCTCTCTCTCTGTCTCTCTCTCTCCTCCGATCGTCTCCCTGTCTCCCTTTTGTTAATGGCTTAATGCCAAACAGTATTTTGGTAAATATGAATTATACATGATATAGATACAATAGCATTTCATTTTTTTAAAACATACAAAAAATAAAGTAACAAATACTATAATAAAATAGTCATATCCTTGCCGTGTCGTGCCCTCATTTTTTGGGATTTGTGTGTCAATGTACCCATATTGTGTCGTGTTCATGTCCATGTCCATGCTTCATAGGGTGCTGGAAGGGAGTGTGACCGTCACACGGTGTGACGGAATGTGATATCTTCATTATCGTAGAACATACATGGGACCCACAAAATGCTCAAATCAAAGTGGAAGTCACACGGTTGTGAGGTCTCACAAGATAACCTCTCGCTGGAAGGGGTACACTAGACACAGGCCTAACTAAAGAATCATAATCCTTTCTGACAAGGCCATAAGTATGTCAAGCATGACACTAGGAATAGACAAGGCAACCATTTTACGCAAATAAAGCAGAGGATTGGCTCTGTACCGTAAGGCTCTGTTTGCTTTGCGGATTTAGATAAGAAAAACTATTGCCCTAATGTTCTCCCTAGTGTTTTCCTAATTTTTTTTTGGACAAATGATAGGAACTCAATAAAATATGAAGGGAAGTGAGACAGGTGGCTAACATAATTCAAAACTTTTCACTTATTTTTCATTCTATTTCCTTTTCTTTTCCCTTTTTTCGTTGTTTTCTTTGTTATATAAGTTAGAAAAGTGTTATCCCTATGTGTTTTCTTTTCCTTTTTCTCATCCCTGAACCAAACAGAGCCTAATCATGGTCACAGCACATAACAGTTGGCACTGGCCTTTATGCAAGATTAGAAATAAGTATCACTTACCTTTTAGAACTTATAAGTGCCAAAATGGGAATTAAGAAACACGGTGACTTGGAAAATCCTTTCTTGTAACATTTTCACCCCGTGATTTTCAGTTTTAAATAAAACCGGCACCAAGCATTTATATTTTTCGGGATTTAGACCGCAAGCTATACATCAAATATCCACTTGGTTAAAGATGGAGTATGGTGGATCTTCAGGAGAAGGTTGTTTATATAAACCCCATGTTCTTTAACTAGAACATAAAGCTCAAGTACAACGTGAAAGGTGACGCTCAAGGAATAACACAATATTAGAAACATGAAGAATAAACACGAATATAAAAGATTGTTGAACAAAGAGAAAGAGGTGAAAGAAAACATTCTTAAGCTAGGATCCACGGAAGAAGAAAAAAAAGTCATGTTTTGGGACATTTAGGCTCTGTTTGGTTTCCAAATTTAGAGAATGAAAGGAAAACTAGTTCCCTCGTGGATTCCATTGCGATTAAATAACATCCAAAATTAAAAATTTCAAAGTAATTGTAACTTAAGGCTTTGTTTGCTTCATGGATTTCGGGAGCGAAAAGAAAAGGAAAAGGAAAACAAGAAGGAAAACTAATTTCCTCGTGTTTTCCCTTGTATTTTGCTTCATGCTTAAATAACTTTAAAACTTAAAAGTTTCTAAAATATAATTATAACAGTATATGATTAAAGTAAGGGAAATGAATCACAACATTCAAAATGTTTGTTTTATTTCTCAACTTATTCTCTTTTCTTTCCATTTCCTCATCATTTTCCATATTAACCAAACAAAGGAAAATGTTTTCCTCGATGTTTTCCTTTCTTTTCCCTCACTCAAGAACCAAACAAAAGCCTAAGAAAAAAAAGGAGGGAACTGACTCATTTCTTGCTATATATTCTTTTCCTTACAACTAAATATTAAATTCAAATGTATCCCTATGCCTTTTGACAAGCAATTTTTACTGCTAGGTCGGGTATAGTTAAACTTCAAAATTTTCTAAATTAGAGTGTTGAAGATAATTGTTTTCCCACAAACAGTATCATGGATGCTTACTTATTTGAAAGCTTCTCAATGCGTACTTGGATGGTGAAATTTGCTAATGTCTTAAAAGCATATATTTTCAAGTCACCATCAAATGATAGAGAAACCTCTTCAGCTATCGCCAGTGCTTCTTTGTCCCATCCTGTCCCAGCAAGTGAGATTCCACCTCCTCCACCTCCATCACCAACCTTCACAATGTGAGAGAGAGAGAGAGAGAGAGAGAGAGAGAGAGAGAGAGAGAGGACAATTAAAGTGATACTAAATTCCATAGTTTCCTAGGAAATAATAGAAAATCATTGTCGCTTACAGAACTTACGTATGGTTCACCATCTTCCTCCAAATAGTCATCAATGTCAAAATTTTCATCACCATTTACCAATTCGTCTACATAGGAAGAAATTCATTTAGACAATATCTTCATGGTGCACGATATACAATATATACATAAATGTGTGTGTGTGTGTGTGTGCGCGTGCTTATATCTTTAAATGAAAAATAAGAATCAATTTAATGTTTGAAATGAAAAGATGATTAATCCTTTTGTGATTCTCCTGGCAAAAAAGGCGAAAAGTAGAAGATAGAGATCTGTCTTCCATCTCACTACATTATTCTAATAGTCATTATTTTCAAGAGTATATGCAACAAGTTGAAGTTATAGACTGCTGAAATCAACAATGTAGAATCACCTTATGTATAAAAAACAGAATGGTATAAAAATCAACACTTTGTTGTGGACCTGTGAGAATGTTTGGCCACTTAGTTACTGTGAAAACCAATATTTTTTACAGCATAAGTAAACCTCAATAATCAGCTGAAAGATATGAAAGAAAGACACCAAAAAAAAAAAATCCCACGACTAGGTAAAAGGGAAAAAAATAAAAATAAAATAAAAAGGGCACCACAATGCATCCCAACAATTTTACCTTTTCCAGTTCTAACATTTAAAGCAGAATCATGGGTAAAGAAAATTAGAAAAGATTATCATCAGTTTCAGGAAAAGAGATCCAGTGACTATTGCTAAATTAATAGAGAGATATCCGGGACATCTTTCTATGATATTATCAAGTATGAAGCACTAGAAAGTCGTGCTCTTTTTTTTCCCTTTTTTTTTCCGTCTTAAGGCTTTGTTTGGTTCTTGGATTCAGTTAGGGAAAACCGGAAAAGAGATGAGTACATTAAGGAAAACACTTTTCTTTCTATAGTTATTAAGGAAAACTTTGAGGAAAAGAAAATGTGGCCGTGAAACATAAATTAAAAATTAAGAATTTAGTGAGTCACTTCTATTTCAAATTTTCTTGAGTTCCTTTAATGTGTCGAGAATTTGTTGTTTCTTACCTAATTAAGCATAGTGGAAAAACATTAGGGAAAACTCAAGGGAAATAATTTTCCTTCTTTTTCATTTTCCTTCTATAAATCTGCTAACCAACTGGAGCCTAAAAAAATCAGCTAATTATAGGACCAGTTCCATAGGGGAACACCTAGGAAGCAAAGATTCTTCTAAAAGGTCGAAGAATCCGCACCCACACCCGCACCCGTGGATTCTTGTTAGATGCGGCAGGGTGAATCTTTTAATTATTAAAAGAAGGAGACTCTAACACAATTGAAAAACTTATGAGTCAATTTAAAAATGGTGATAGTTGGATTACACGCAATTTATGAGTCAATTTTCTGCACAATTATCGATTTTGGGATTTAATGGTTCTTGCTAATACTTGTAATGACCTATCATGTTTGGGACACAAAGTATTAACCTGAAAATATAGAAATTTTTTTGATAGAAGCATCAATACATGAACAAACGGAAACCAACATTCTTACTGAGTCCTATAAATTTGAGTATGAGTTTGCTGACACAATATGAACTTCAACAACCAAAACTATCATATATTAGTCACGACAGAATATGAACTTCAACTAGCATATGTAAACCAAGAGCATATTAAAACAGAAATTTAGGCGAAAGTCCAAGAAGCATCCAACAAGAATTTGATTTTTAGTTTGTTTAAAAGTCCGTGAAAGGTGAAATTTCACTTGATATTTACATACAATTCAGCGAAATTTCTCTTAATATTCATGTACGTTCCAGTGAAATTTCACTTAATATTGATGACAGGACACTACCTAATGAGGAATCACAATTGTCCTTTTAACCCTAACATAAAATGGCATAATGGACTTATTTACAGTTCCAGAACCTAAGCCATACTTCAATTAAAAATATATTAGATCCATTGACCTCAGCTCACTACTTCATTATTTGAAAATAAAATAAGATATCCTAATCTTTCCAAGAACCTTAAATATTCCAAAAAAAAAAAAAATTCCAAATTGACATTATGAAAAAAAAAATTCTAATCTTGTACTGCAAAATTGGTTGAAGTAATAAAAATTTAAAAACCCAAAAGCAGATAAGGGGTTGATTACCGTCTTCAAATTCATCAAAAATAATGTCGTCTTCAACCTCCATTGACACTTCTTCGAGAATGGTTGGTTTCAAAACTGGTTCAGAGTGTGAGTTTCTCTTCTTGGCAAGTAGTACTATACTACTACAGGACTCGATTGGAAAATAAGGAAATGGGTAGTAGGACCCAAATTGGGATGGAAATTTATTATTACCAGTCGTCGAAATTGCAATCCCAGAGAGTCCCCTCAAGCTCCAAGGTGTTGTAATTACATCCATTTCTTAAGTCTCTTTCTCTCTCTCTCACACACACACACACTATGTAGATGCCTATTTGCTCAGAGCTAAGAAAGCTTAACCAGTGTTCGAGTTCGCCGAAGACAGGAAAATAAGTTTCAATTAAAATTCAATTAGTCATACTTTACAGGGATGGGCAAATAGTTTACTTAACCAAAATTTGAATCGAATCGAATTAAAATTTTCATTTCAGTTCAGTTTCAAATCGAACTATTTTTTTTTTCAGTTCGGTTTTCAGTTGGACTGTCCTAAATCGAACCGAACCGAAAAACCGAAATTTTTTTTTAGTTTATATATTATTTATATATTTTTATATACAACTATATATATTACGAAAATATAAGTATATTATATATAAGTAAATATAATCATATGTTTTTTTTGTAATATGAAAGAAAAATAGGGAAAAAAAACATACAAAAAGTTGTGAAAATGAAAAAAAAAAAGTATAATTTTTTTAAAATTCAGTTAACTGAATTTCCAAACCGAACCGAACCGTACCGAACCAAACTGACCAAAACCAAACCGAACCGAAATATAATTCAGTTCAACTTCAGTTCCCATTTCTCCAAACCGAACCGAACAAAATCGAACTGAATTTGTCCAAACCGAACCGACCGAATGCCCACCCCTAATACTGTATTCTACTGTTACATTATTTGAAAAGTACTTTTGGGATAGAAATTTGGGATGTATTCTACTGTTACATTATTTGAAAAGCACTTTTGAGATAGAAATTTGAAAAGCATAGGATTACTCTTTTTTTTTTATGAGTAATGTTATGTATCCTAGTTTTTTATTCCAAAAGTGCTTCCCAAATAATGTGACAGTGGAGTTAGGTAAACAACTCCCAATTAAAATTCAACTGGTTCCACTGTATTAGACCTGACCCCACTGCCACATCATTTGAGAAGCACTTTTGAGATAAAAATTTGAAAAGCATAACATTACTCTTCTGTTATGGCATTTTTTTGGCCTTAAAAAACACAACTTGTAGTTGCAACGTGGGCTGTCAAGAAAGCTAATCGGATCGGTTAATTTTCATCAAAATATTTTAGTGTAAAAACTGAACTAAATTAAAAAATTATCCATAAAATCAACCGAAACAAAATCGATTTCAATTTTGAACCTTCCAAAAATTGACCGAACCGATCCGATAACACCCCTAGTTGCAACTTAAGTTTCAGTTTGAGACTTGCATTATTACTTGCAAGAGTCCTCAATTTATAAATGTTTAGTTGGTAGAAAGGCATTACATGTGTAGACACCCCATTTTGTCGGCTATCGAATTTAGGAGACCACTAGCATGGTGGTCATCGATGATTGAAAAGACGCGTAGAAGGACTTGTGGAGATCATTCATATCTCTCGAAATGCTCAAGAACTGATGAAAAAGACCAAAATGCCCTTGAAAGTACTAAAATTCCAGATTTGGTCCGAAAGCTCGAAAATCATGCTATGTCGTATAAAAAGTTCAAAAAATTGTTTTAAAATAAAATCGGACCAAAACGTCAACTCCCGGAGGCTCCTAGAACTTCCTGTAGATCCTCGGTTCGAACGATTTGACCCATATTTTGACCCAAAAATCAAAGTGTCGCTGCAGGTCCTAAATATTTTGCATAAATACCCGAGGTCGATAGCTTTCCAATGGTATATCGCACATAATTTTTGGACTCAAAATGTATTTATTATGAATTTTCAAAGGCAAAAAAGACTATAAAATCAACTTTTATCGCAAATACTGAAAATTTTTCCACAACGACCCATGCCTGGATTGAGCTGTTGGCTCTTGGCATGAGCTCACTGTCCATGCACCCAGTAGTTCTATCAATTCCACGTTCAATCTAAATCTTGAAATTCACACCAAAAATTCCATACTCAAACCTTAACCCTTTTTTTTCATGTTCGTTCTCGCCTCATCTTACTTTTAAGACCAATTGACGTTGCATAACTCATCAAATTTTTGACCGTATTCCCATTTGGCTATTCCCAAACGCATATCGACCACTTATGGGAAAATTGTCTCGCAAACTAGAGATAATAGATTAAGTTGAGAGATTCCTCGACATCCCACAATACTGACCATAAGATAGGTTGAAAGATTCATCAACCGTCCACTATCCCAATACCGTATTCCACTCTCAATACTTATCGTAATAAAGGTTGAGAGATTCCTCAACCATCTGATACCCACCGTAAGAAAGGTTGAGAGATTCCTCAACCATCCCATACTTCAATACCGTAAGGTAAGTTTAGAGATTCCTCAACTATACACCATACACGAAAATATCTATATATATATTTCTTGATGCTTGCTATCCCATTAAGCCTGCCGTCATCCCCGATATACTCATGTCACAATCTCATATAGTTACGTCACAATCGTTAAACCAATCCCGAAATGATAACTTCCAACAACCACTCACTACCTGTATATGGAAAGTACTTCTCTCAACATGTGAACCACTATCAAACTTCTTCTACTGTTTACCATCTGAATTCCATCTCCACCTCGTACTCAAAGAAAACTCGTTCCCATCGATTTTGAAAACTTTTTACGATTTAAGATTTTGAAAATCAAGTGGTTACCAAGATGATATCATCTATCACCTTTGGCAACTCTACAATGTCCACGACACACACAGAAATCTGACCATCATCTAATCTCATATCGTTTATGGAACTGTTCTATAATCGCGTGTTGAGGTCTTGGTAGTGGTGGTGCATTAATTCATCGAACCTCAACTGGTGGAGCCTGAACGTTCATCTGATCTCGTTGACTTACGACTTGAACAAAATTCCTCACCATATTCACTAAATGATCCATACGCGATTGCGGTGACAACTCTTTTATCGGATCAGTCATGTGGACAATGCATAAAGACTATGTATGATATGCCATAATATATATATATGCGCACAGAACATCATTACCATCAACAAATGCAAACATATGAAGCATTCCTACAACGATAACAACATTACCGTCCCAATCATACACTCCACTCGATGTCACTCAGCATATATCGTCACTCGTTCACAAGGCTCTAAACCTAAAGCTCTGATACCACTAAATGTCACAGCCCGATCCCACAATAGCGGAACCGAAGCCCGTGGCGCGCCACCGAGGCTCTTCCTACTCATTTAAAAGTTATAGCAGCGAAAACAAAACTTTAAAGATAGCAATGAGTAGTCGCTCTTTTGAAACAACACACCCGAAGTTAGTAAAATCCGTATAAAATTGAAAACGTAATTATATTTTGAAACGAATGAATTCATATTCAAAGGGGTCCCAAAGGTGCCCTAAGAACCAATGAAAACATTTAAATAAGTTGCGAAAGGGGTATAAAAAGTTTTCCTGCAGGGGTCATTTCGACTGGTCGAGATGCCCCGTTAGACTGGTCGGATGACCCCTCGGCAATATTCCTTCACAGCAGAGGGTACTTCGACCAGTCGAATTGTCCCTTTCATTGGTCGAATGACCCCCCTGACAGTAATCCTTCTTGCACTAGGATATTGCCTAAGGTCAAGCGACCCTTGCGATCGCAAACGATCTCAACACTAAATCAAGACATGAAGTCGACAAGTAAAACATTTCAAAACGTGAACTCCAGGGTTCGGATTCATAATAACTTAACCACCTATTCCATGTATTTCAAGTTAATACAAACAGAAGTTCTAGTTGAAGGAAAAGTGGTTTAAAGTTAGAGTTTAAACGCGCAGCGAAAATAGGTTAAGTTATAAAACTTTTGGTATTCCAGGATCTACTACTCGTCAATTCCATAGATGCGTACAAGGGGTGCAAGAATTATACCTTAGTGTCTTGAACCCAATTCTGAAACTTCAACTTCCAGCAGCCTCCACTAGATGATCTTCACCCTTATGACTCCTGCGGATGCCTTCCGGAAAGACTAGGGTTGGTGGGAACCCTAATAGAGAGGATAGGAAGGTTTTGGGAAGACTATGATAGTTTCTGCAGCTTCTGCGTATAAAAACGACGATCACTTACTTCCAGAACGCAGCTGCCCTATTTATAGATTTCCAGAACCGACCTAGACTTCGATCGATCGAAGTGACTTCGATCGATCGAACCTTCGATCGATCGAACCATTCTCGATCGATCGAACCTGTTGACTTCAATCGATCGAGCATACTTCGATCGATCGAACTTGTCTTAACAGCTTCCTCAAGTGTCTTTCCAAGCATCCTAGCGGAGCTAAGAGTGGGACCTCCTAGGCTCTTTTTTGTTGGCTCAGACCAGTTTGTTAATTACCATGACCAAACTCTTTGATCAGCAAACTAACTAACTGGTCAGTTAACGTTTATTCCACTATAAAACGATAACTGAACTCCAACGCAAAAGAACATATCCGAAGCGATAACTAGACTTGTATGGTGTACTAATGTCCCTCTACCGTTAGCATTCGTAATCATATTCAGGTTGTCGGACAACTGTTACTGTCAACCTGAATCATGATTACTTCTTGTATTCCTTGAGTCCCATTCACTACTCATGATTACCAAACATGTTGATAACTCTTATCAACAAGACTGCAGTACTCAGTAATCAACTTGGTGACATTCTCAAGGGAATGCTTACTCTGAATCAGAGGGTAGATTCTATCTTGAAAATATATGTTCACAACCCTATGGACATGACATACCCAAGATACCCAGGTGTTGATCTTCTATAGACCTCACTGATTGGTAAGTCAAAACAGCCATATCCATAGTCTGTGTTCATAATCATCTCAAGATTGAGAACACGTACCTTATACAAGTTATGAGTTCCTATTGACTGTTGACAGCCTTAAGCGTCAATAGGAAAGCTCAGGTCCGTCAATGCACTATAAGCACTAGCATATCAACTAAGAGCTACACTCTAGTGATTGAGATTAATCACTCCATCCAATGGTAGTTAATTATGCTACAGTGTAGACCTGATGAGGTATCCAGTCTCATCATCCACTGTGACATATTCTAAGTATCAAAGAATAGTAATTCGTATCTCACTTGTGTGTATCTCATACACACACGAATTGCTTACTATGATACTTAAGGACAAAACAATCATCTCATGAAAGAAACATACACAATGAAATGTAAAGCTGATATCCATATATTATAATGCTAATGTCTCATACATAAAGTAATGGTTTGAGGGCACAAACCCAACACTAGTTACTCGGAAGTGATCCTTACAACACTTGGAAGTATAAAAACATAAGCAAGGCTATTACCTGAGTCTTATTACAAGTTTCCTATAAAACAAGCTAAACAATCAATCTATTACAAAACTACGGGATTAACATGATAAGTGCCTTCTAAGTGAACTCCCAAGCCCATGTGCTCACTTCTGCGATTCCTCGCCGGCATTAACACCTGAAATGGTTATTTGAATAACCACACATATTCGATTTGTTTAAGCTAACGCTTAGTGAATAAAACAACAAATGCACGTAAATGTGTAGTACCTGTAAAATTCGTACCCCTTATTAATGTAAATTCCTAATTTCTAAGTGTGACCCTATATAATGATTACATGTTTAATATTTAATTGTCGCTTAATATTTTAATTATAAATTGTATATCATATTTTAGTTCGCTGCTATTAATATTATAACCATAGGTTAATTATATTTCATTCGGATCCAATAGTCCCGTAACTATAGTCGTGATTAGTATTATAGCGACATTATTATTTCAACCCTGGACGATATGTTAGACCCAGACTGTAATTATCAAACCCAGATTAGTTGCGCACGGATCCGTAAAATCTGTATCTTCCCGAACTGTTTGATACGTGGCCCAAGACGGGAACAACATCCCAAGTTTTAGGGACTCTAAATACAACCTACCCTAGCTGAAGGAAAAACAAGTTTAAAAGTTATTTTAAACGCACACGGAATAGTTAGGTTACAAAAACTTATTGGTATGCCCGGATCTACTACCCGTCAATTCTATAGATGTGCATAAGAGGGACAAGTGATTATACCTTAGTGTCTTGAACCCAATTCTAAAATCTCTGACTTCAAGCAGCCTCCACTAGATGGCCTTCACTCTTATGACTCCTACGGATGCTTATCGGAAGGACTAGGGTTGGTGGGAACCCTAATGGAGAGGATATAGAAGGTTTGGGAGCTCTAAAATAGTTTCTGCAGCTTCTGGTTTGTAAAAACGACGACCCTCTTTTCCAGAACGCAGCTGTCCTATTTATAGATTTCCAGAACCAACCTAATGTTCAAGCGATCGAAGTGCCTTCGATCGATCGAACCAACTTCGAGCGATCGAACCCTCCAAGACTTCAATCGATCGAAACACCTTCGATCGATCGAACCCGCCTTGACAAAATCCTCACGTGTCTTTCCAAGCATCCTAGTGGAGCTAAGAGTGGGACCTCCTAGGCTCTTTATTGTTGGCTCAGACCAGTTTGTTAATTACCATGACCAAACTCTGTGATCAGCAAACTAACTAACTGGTCAGTTATCGTTTACTCCACTATAAAATGATAACTGAACTCCAACGCAAAAGAACATATCCGAAGTGATAACTAGACTTGTATGGTGTACTAATGTCCCTCTACCTTCAGCATTCATAATCATATTCAGGTAGTCGGATAACTGTTACTGTCAACCTAAATCATGATTACTTCTTGTATTCCTTGAGCCCTATTCACCTCTCATGATTACTAAACATGTTGATAACTACTTATCAACAAGACTGCAGTTCTCAGTAATCAACTTGGTGACATTCTCAAGGGAATGCTTACTCTGAATCAGAGGGTAGATTCTATCTTGACAATATATGTTCACAACCCTATGAACATGACATACCTAAGATACCCAAGTGTTGATCTTCTATAGACCTTACTAATTAGTAAGTCAAAGCAGTCATATCCACAGTCTGTGTTCATAATCGTCTCAAGATTGAGAACACGTACCTTATACAAGTTATGAGTTCCTATCGACTGTTGACAGCCTTAAGCGTCAATAGGAATCCTCAGGTCCGTCAATGCACTATAAGCACTAGCATGTTAACTAAGAGTTACACTCTAGTGATTGAGATTAATCACTCCATCCAATGGTAATTAATCATGCTACAGTGTAAACCTGATGAGGTATCCAGTCTCATCATCCACTATGACAAGTTCTAAGTATCAAAGAATAGTAATTCGTATCTCATCTGTATGTATCTCATACACACACGAATTACTTACTATGATACTTAACGATTAAACAATCATCTTATGAAAGAAACATACACAATGAAATGTAAAGCTGATATCCATATATTAAAATGCTAATGTCTCAAACATAAAGTAATGGTTTGAGGGCACAAACCCAACAAACTCCCACTTGCACTCACAACCATACAGGATTACATCTGAGACCTAGACTATCTAGATGACAATCAAAGACTTTCTGTGGCAAGGCCTTTCTAAACGGAGCAGCAAGATTGTCAACGGTGGCAATCTTGGTGACAGTTACATCTCCACTTTGAACAATATCTCGGATTAAGTGATATTTCCGCTGTACGTGCTTTCCATTTCCGTGGTTCCTAGGCTCCTTAGACTGAGCCACTGCCCCACTATTATCATAATAAAGCGTAATAGGTGACAGCGATGTTGGTACCACCTCGAGCTCCATAAGGAACTTCTTGAGCCAAACAGCTTCCTTTGCAGCTTCACAAGCAGCCACATACTCAGCTTCTGTAGTTGAGTCTGCAATGCATTTCTGCTTAATGCTTCTCCAACTAACAGCACCACCTCCCAAGGTAAAGAGAAGTCCGGATGTCGAATTACTCGAATCTTTATCTGACATAAAGTCCGAGTCAGTGTATCCTACAGGAATTAACTCACTACCACCGTACATAAGCATGTAATCTTTAGTTCTTCTTAAGTACTTAAGAATGTGCTTAACGGCTATCCAGTTCTCCGGACCAGGATTCGATTGATATCTACTAACCATGCCAACGGTAAAGTAGATATCTGGTCTAGTGCATAATATTGCATACATGAGACTTCCTACTGCCGAGGCATAGGGAATTCCTGCCATGCGATTCCTCTCCTCCTGTGTCTTTGGACACTGGTCCTTGGAGAACGCTAAACCATGCCCGAAAGGTAACAAACCTTTCTTTGAATTGTCCATAGAAAACCTAGTCATCACCTTATCGATATAACCAGCTTGAGATAACCCCATTATCTTTCGCTTGCGATCTCGAAAGAGCTTTATCCCAAGAATATAGCTCGTCTCTCCTAAATCCTTCATATCGAAAGTACTAGCTAGCCAAACCTTGACCGTTGACAACGCCGCTACATCATTCCCAATGAGTAGAATGTCGTCAACGTAAAGCACAAGAAAAGCCACCACTTTTCCTTCACACTTCTAGTATACACAAGGCTCATCCAGATTCTGTATGAAACCAAACGACTTGACTGCTTGGTCAAATCGGATGTTCCAACTTCTGGATGCCTGCTTAAGCCCATAAATGGACTTGTGCAACTTGCATACTAAGTTACCTTTCCGACCAACTAAACCCTTCTGGTTGTTGCAAATAGATGTCCTCCTCAAGATTGCCATTCAAGAATGCAGTCTTGACGTCCATCTGCTAGATCTCATAATCTAGGCATGCAGTAATGGATAAGAGTATTCTGATGGACTTAAGCATGGCTACCGGCGAGAAGGTTTCCTCATAGTCAATGCCCTCCCTCTGAGTATAGCCTTTCGCTACATACCTAGCCTTAAAGGTTTCAACCTTTCCATCAGATCCTCTTTTCCTCTTGTAGACCCACTTACAGCCAATGGGTTTAATATTGGCTGGAAGTTCTACAAGATCCCAGACCTGATTAGAATCCATAAATTCCAATTTAGCCTTCATAGCTTTAATCCAATGAGCTGAATCAACATCAGCCATTGCCTCTTCTTATGTGGCAGGATCAGATTCAGATTCTATGGAGACGGCTTCAAAAACTTCTCCTAAGAACATGTATCTATCAGGCTGGCTGATAATCCTCCCAATACGACGAGGTACCGGTACGGAAATAGGTGAAGAGGTGGTATTTTCTTGATTTACATCGTTATTAACTGCGGGTTGGACTGAGGGATCTCCTTCTATTTCTTTAAGATCTATCCTTCCCTTAGGTTTATGGTTCATGATATAATCATCCTTCAAGAAAACAACATTTGTACTAACAAACACTTTCTGTTCTCTTGGATCATAAAAATACCATCCATAAGTACCCTTTGGATACCCTACAAAGTAACATACTTCCGATCTAGAATCCAACGTGCTCATCTTTCCTTTCAGCACATGTGCTGAACACCCCCATAATCGGAGATGTTGTAAAGAAGGCTTGCGCCCAATCCACATCTCTTGTGGTGTCCTAGGAACAGATTTGCTTGGTACTAGATTTAGTATGTATGCAGCGGTTTTCAAAGCATAACCCCAAAGGAATAATGGCAACTTAGAATAACTCATCATTAACCTAGTCATGTCTAAAAGAGTCCGATTCCTTCTCTCCGCTACACCGTTCTGTTGAGGCGTACCAGGTGTAGTCAACTGTGACAGAATCCCATTCTGTACGAGGTGATCAATAAATTCATTAGAGAGGTACTCGCCACCTCGATCAGATTGAATGGCCTTGATATGTGTGCCCAATTGGTTCTCTACTTCAACCCTAAACTCTTTGAACTTTTCAAAGGCTTCAGACTTATGCTGCATAAGGTACACATATCCATACGTAGAGTGGTCATCAGTAAATGTTATGAAATACTCATAGCCACCCCTTGCTCTAATATTTATTGGTCCACACACATCAGTATGAACTAATTCCAACAGTGCATTAGTCCTATTGCCCTTTGTTAGAAAGGGCCTTTTGGTCATCTTCCCTTCTAAACAAGACTCGCAGACTTCCATTGGTTCGAGAACCAAATCGCCTAAGTTCCCTTCTTTGACTAGTCTGCCAATCCTATTTAGATTGATATGGCCTAGCCTCATATGCCAAAACCTTGTTGGATTAGTGGAAGGTTCCTTTCTTTTAGATGGTACAATTACCATTGAGTTATTAAGTTCCATACAAGAATCTTTAGAAATATTGGGAGTGATCACATACAAACCATTTGATTTAACACCAGAACAAATAAAAGAACTATTTCTTTAATCACAACTTCAGTTCCAAAATGAAAAGAATAACTATTATTCGATAAATTAGAAACTGAAATTAAATTACGTCTCATTGAAGGGACGTAAAGTACATCTGATAAAATCAAACTTTATTGTCTAGAAATTCTAAAACTACGACTCCTATAGCAACCGCAAATACGGTTGCGCTAGGACCTAGAGTAAGTATGATTTCCCCATTACTACACCTCCTGGTTGATTTGAACCCCTGCAATGAATTACAGATATGGTTAGTCGCACCAGAAATGCACCAAGTGTTTGAAGTATCCGTAATAAAACTTACTTCAATCACATGTGATTCAATCATACCTTGAACTCTTGTAGCTAAGAATTCTAGACAGTTCCTCTTCCAGTGGCCCTTGTCGCCGCATTGGAAACACTTTCCTTTGCCTTGGCCACCCACCTTCCCTTTTCCCTTACCTTTTCCTTTAGATTTTGCAATCTTAGGGAACGATCCAACACTTGGACCACCAGTGCTAGCCTTCTTCTTCCCTTTCTTTCCTTTCGGTGTAGATCGGGAAGAGGAAGAACTTTTCTCAACGTTCAAAACGTTGACCCCAGGCTTGATCACCCCTTCCGCTGCCAAAAGAGAACTCATCAATTCGCTCATTGAAAAATCCATTTGATTCATATTATAGTTAAGTTTGAATTGAGCGAATGAAGGTGACAGCGAGTTGAGGATCATATCAACTTGGGTCTGTGCATCGATGTTGCCTCCCAAGGTTTTCAGTTCGTTCAAATAATCAATCATTTTTAAAATATATTCTTTGACTGGAGTACCTTCCGACATCTTTGCATTCATTATCTTCTGCATGGCTACCTGTCTGGTAGGCCTGCCATGCTCCCCAAACATCTTTTTAAGGGAAGTGATAATATCACTGGCAGAATCGTTCGATTGGAATTGGTGTTGCAACACACCAGCCATAGAGGCCATAATGTAGCAACGGGTCATTCCATTCGACTTCTTCCATTTGTTGAACTCACGTCTGGCAGCTGCCGAAACATTTGTCTCGGGTTCTTCAGGGCTTGGGGTGGGGAGGACGTATATGTGATTCTCCGCAGTTAAAACAATGTCGGGGTTTCGTTTCCATTCAATGTAGTTATTTTCAGTTAACTTGTTTTGAGTGAGAATGGTGGCAAGTAGACTAAATGCAGATCCAGACATTATGATTTACTGAAAAAAAAAATCAAAACAAAATAAATATGGATATCAGAATTTGACAGTTTGAAATAAAAGAATCCTTAAAACTCTTATTTTAAAATAAAGTCGCCGGAATATCGAAACGAAAGAATAAAGCCTCCGTGTGGTGGTCAATGTTCGATCTTCGATTTATCATGACTTATCCGCCATGCAACTCTTGCAAAACAAGTCATGACTCCCGAGCCTATTTGATCTCTAAGTTTCTGAATAATGCGCCATGTGGGATCCCTTATCCATAGCTGATTCGTGGTGAGAAGTGCATGTTCATAGCGTATTTTATGGTCTGTTATGCATACTTTTATCCCCAAAGTCCCTACATTTAGGTTCATTCTAATAACAATGGTCTTTTTATTGTGTTAATGCTAAAATATATGTTTTTGCATTGTTTTATAGGTATTAGGATGTAAATCAATGAAGTGGAGCTAAAGAAAAGTGATTCTGGTGGATAGAACAACGGAAGCAGCTGAGAAAACGCCATTTTTGACAATGAAGACTTCAGATTTGGAATATTTTCCCAGAGACATGAAATGTAGATCTTTGAGCTACGGTCGCGTGGCCGCAAACGGGAGGTTAATCCGAGGTCCGAGTGAAAAGTTATGGCCATTCTCCCATCGGTGTGCAGAGCTGTCAAAATCAGAGAGTTCAAGCGATTGAAGAAGAGTTCAATCGATCGAACCTTCGATCGATCGAACTAAGCTCGATCGATCGAACTTTATATTCATCCAAAAGTTGCGTGAACTCTGCGGGAACCCTATATATACGTCGTTTTGACGCCAGACGAAGGGAGGACGCTCCAGAACGCACATAACAGCAGTTTAGGGTAGTTTTAGGGTTAGTTTAGGAGTAGATTAGTTCAGTTTGATGTTTTCTTCCTCCTTTTCCATTGTAGATTCAAGATTCAAGTTTGTTTCAAGTTTATTACAAGTTATAGTCAGATTTATTCTAGGTTTTTCTGTTCCTTTTCTTTATTTGATTGTTTATTAATCTAGTTGTTATGATTGCTATGTTTTACTACTTCTGCACTAGTTTTGTTATGTTTCTGTAGTTTAGACGTTGGGAATATGTGATGAAACATTGATTCCCAACCTCTGCCATGCAATCTTTAGAAACCTTGGGCTTGATCGATCGAAGGTATTTCGATCGATCGAACCAGAGCTATAGTCAAGCGATCGAAGACATTTCGATCGATTGAAGGATGATGATGTCCGATCGATCGAGAGCGCTTCGATCGATCGAACATGTTAAATCCTGAGATGATTCTTTTAAGTATTCCATGACTTTCTGTTTTAGAAATATGTCATCAAATTGTCCCAATAAGCTCAGTTTGTCACAACAGTTTTTAGAACTTAAAGCCTTAAGGCTATTTTCTTCAATGACTTTTGAAAACCACTTTGAATGCTAACACCATTTAGAGTGCAAGTAATAACCATTGTTTTAAACCATCTTCCATGTATTTTAAATCAACTGTGATGATGTAGTCCCGGTCATGAAAGGGCTATTGATTCTTTATCTTTAGAAAAATACGGAATACTGAAGAGGAATGAACTCCATAGAACATTAATGAGTATGCATGGTAGATGGTTAGGATCAATGTGGATTCACGTATTTCCAACACCTTTAGTTTATCTGTTTAATTAGTTATGTTTCTTTATCCTTTAGTTTATTATTTAGTTTAATTTAATTAATCAGGATTCGTTAGAACTTTCACTCCTAGATTCATATTTTTCTTTTTCTTTAGGTTATAACTTAGTATATATTCTTCCTATACCTTCCCTGTGGGATCGACCTGGACTTCCAGTACTATATTACTTGCACGATCACCTATACTTGGGTGTTGCACAAGAGCGCACAACTTTTTAATCGTGTCAAGTTTTTGGCGCCGTTGCCGGGGAAGGCAACTAGGTTAGGATTTTACTAAGTTTTTCCATATTTTTCTTTTACTTAAAAAAAAAATCATTGGACTTTTTCTCTCACAAGAAATTTTTTTTTTCTTTTGTTTAAATATTTTGGGTAAACATGTCTTATCCATATTACCCTCCATACAACACAAATACCACGAATGGGTACACATTAGGTAATGAGAACTATACCCCGAGTTGGCAAGCACCCACATATGATGCACATTATCAACCTGAGTGCTACCAATCACCACAATGGGAAAACCATCGTGTTAGTCCCCCATGTTATCAAACGTATCAAGAACCTCCACCTGGAGAATTCTATCAATCGCAATGGGGATATAACCAAAATGATAGTGTAGGATATAGTAGTAGTTCCCACGATTACCAAATGCACCAAGACTTTCCTTCTGGGGAGTCTTGCACACAAACACAATGGGAAGGGGACTATTACCAACAACAATGGGGTGAAACTTCATATAGTTATAATGAGGAGAATAACCAAGTTGAGGATAATGGTATGTTAGAATTGCTGCTTAGTGAAATGAAAAGGCTAGAGAGTGCAATTGATAAATTAGGAGCTAGATATCAACAAGCATTTGATAGCCAACCTTTAGAAGACTACACCAGTCCTTCAACGCTACAACCTGAATTTCAAGACACTAACAATGGAATGGAATTAGAGGACAATGATGGGTTCATACCGAGTGAGGTTAACAACTCTTTTGAGAAAGTGATAACCCAACAAGAACTCCAAAACCAAACCATTGAGCATGAAGTTGTAGAACCATCTTCTCCTCAACATACAACCCCAGACATCAACTCCTTCACTGCCTGGATAAAACTGCACAATCTCTTTGTCCAGAGCACCTCAATAGATGACATATATAGTGAGGAGAGTTACAAGGATGAGAATGAGGTTTTAAAAGATGACGAGAGTTTAGGTGATTGCACGCAATTAGGAAAGGAAGAGTCCCCTGTTGACTCTACCCCTACCTTTGAAAGTGACCCTAGAGAGGACATAATTGAAAAATCTAAATCTGATTTAGATTCTTGTGATATTCATGAACCCTCACCTCTTTCGACCGAAGAGGTGGTGTCACCAAGTTGCCCATCACCTATCCTTGCTATCCATCAAAGCTCTCGTCCTGAGCTTGAATGTTATGTGTACCCCATTCGTGAACAAACATAATGTGTTGTGGAAGAGGATGGTAAGGATACTAGCACATGTTCTTCACAAAATTTTAACTTTCAAAATTCTTTGAGAGAAGACTTGGAAAATATTGGGCCCACTTTAGATGATCTTAAAATTCAACAAGAAGCTAGCAATCTTCTAGACTGCTTGACCTTCTTGAGTGATTATGGCATTGAGGCCCAAATAGATAGCTTTATCCAAGTCCAGTCCAAAACCATGTGCATAGAACAGAAATTCAATTCCTATGATTATATCTCCATAGATTCTGTTCTAGGACAAGCGGAGGGTGGTGAAGCTTCATTAGAACATCACTTCGACCCTGCCCCTTTTATTGAACCATGGCCTCCCCCTGTTTTTAGTATTAAAATAGAGGCTGTTATAGGAAATACCAACACCAAAGATCGTTTCTTGCATATAATTACTAAAAAGTATGGTATTCCTTTTATAACTGTCCCAAAAAAATTTAGAAGCCATAGGTTTTGCATCATCTCCTCTGACCTTGAGCCTGACATTAGTTGGGGGGAGTTGCATTTTTATGAGGATCCCAACATTCTTCTCACTGTTAAATTATTTTATTGGGAAGATTCTCAAAAATTTCGGTTGTTAATCTATGATAAAAATCTTGATTAACCGAATTTATTTACTGAGTAGTTGTATCTATGTTTCTTTGTTGCTACTAATGATCTTGCAGGTAGCTTGAAAAAAATGGATATTAACGCTTCGAGGTAAAATCCTTCCTTCCCTCGCTTTACTTTACATGTCCATGTGCTTAGTTTAGAACATTGAGGACAATGTCTAGTTTTAGTTGGGGGAGGAGTGAGTCATTGCATGCCTCATATCTTTTTGTTGTACTTTAGTGTCATATACCTGCTTAGCAACATGTAACTCAGTAAATTAAAATCTGCAAAAATTTTAAAATTTTTTTTTTTTTAAAGTTAATAAAATGGTTATTGTATTTCTCTCATAGTTAATGTAGTTAGTTATGATGCATTAGTGTTACTTTCTGTATGTTATTACTATGTAATACACTATGATAGTTTGTTTACTATCTTAGTTATAGTATATTTTATGCTTTTTAATCTTCAAACAACTTTGAGCACGTTGTGACAACCTTGTACTTAGCTAAAATGGGTTAGTAAGCATAGCTTAGGTATCTTGAAAGACTGTAGTGGAGACTAATAACCCAAGTGAGGTTTTGTGCCATTCTTTGTTTTTGAGGGTTTTATAAAATTACTCTTACTTTTTGAAAAGCGCATTAATTCGTTGTAAGTCTCAATTTTCTTCATTTTGACTGATCACTAGAAGAGAACGTTCAGGATTTACCAAACTTTAGAGCCCTTGAATTTACTGAAATGAATAATCCTATTAACTTAGAAGATGATTTAGGCCATCATTTGACCATACATGGATAATACAGCCTTGGCCTACCTCTATGCTATTCCTTTACTTCACCTCTTGAGCTTATCATAATCGCATTGTCTTCATAATCCTAAAGTCTATACCAAACTCCAAATTAGGAGTTCAAGCATCAGTTCTTTATTTAGGTATGATTGGGATGTGTTGCGTTAACAAGAAGTATGTTAGTGTGAATAAGGGAAAGTTGGCAAAGAAAAAATGAAAGAAAAAAAGAAAAGCATGAGAAGAAAAAGAAAAAAAAATGCCAATGGTTGTTACAAAAGAAAAAAAAAAGGAATGAAAAGAAGAGTGTGAAAAAATCAATAAAAGAAAAGAAGAAGAGAGAGACTGGAGATGTGGGAAGTTTGAAAAGTTATAGTAGACATTCCAATCACATCCTTTGACCCAATTGAATATCACGAGCCTTTTTCTTCTTAATCTAATACCTCTTTTTCAAAGTCCTGATGATTTTAAGTAAATTGGATTTGAAGTTAAGGTAATGAGAGAGTTATCCACGATATCTCGCTCTTCTAGTGAAAAGTATCATTTCATGAGACTTTGTGCAATAAAATGTCCGTTTTTCTATTTAGATATGAGAAGCATTGGATTCCATTTATATTTACTCTTTAGCTTCTATATCATGAGTGATAATTATTACACCTAATTCGGAGTGATTTCATCTTGAGAGTGTAATCCCAGTGAGAGTTGAGTCAAAATGAACGTCTTGATAGTGTCTTAGGTTATGCGAGCTTTGAAATGAAAGTTTTGTATTTTGGTTGTCCATTCACACACACACTTGAAGATTAATAGGTATGGAACATTCTAATGACTTTGATAGTATATTAACTGTAATGTGTGTGTTACATGGCTATGGCATACTAGAGAGTTTCATGAGATTGTTGAGCTTAACTATATTGTTAATGAGAGGAAAATTCCTTGAAAACATTTAAATGAGAACCATTGCCTTAAACATGAATTTTGTGGGTAGATTCACAGCAAACCCTCACGAGACAACACTCGTCCACTAGGGGTAACCTAGAGGTTTAAAGGCTTGTTGCATATGCTAAATGCAATCGCGATTCCTGCGAAAGTGAGTTAGGATTTTAATTTATTTTGTTTTCATTTTTAGAGTTAAATAAACACTGTTGTAGTTCGCTTCATTGCTAGGGACTAGCAACGAGCTAGTTGAGGGGTGTGATTCGTGGTGAGAAGTGCATGTTCATAGCGTATTTTATGGTCTGTTATGCATACTTTTATCCCCAAAGTCCCTACATTTAGGTTCATTCTAATAACAATGGTCTTTTTATTGTGTTAATGCTAAAATATATGTTTTTGCATTGTTTTATAGGTATTAGGATGTAAATCAATGAAGTGGAGCTAAAGAAAAGTGATTCTGGTGGATAGAACAACGGAAGCAGCTGAGAAAACGCCATTTTTGACAATGAAGACTTCAGATTTGGAATATTTTCCCAGAGACATGAAATGTAGATCTTTGAGCTACGGTCGCGTGGCCGCAAACGGGAGGTTAATCCGAGGTCCGAGTGAAAAGTTATGGCCATTCTCCCATCGGTGTGCAGAGCTGTCAAAATCAGAGAGTTCAAGCGATTGAAGAAGAGTTCAATCGATCGAACCTTCGATCGATCGAACTAAGCTCGATCGATCGAACTTTATATTCATCCAAAAGTTGCGTGAACTCTGCGGGAACCCTATATATACGTCGTTTTGACGCCAGACGAAGGGAGGACGCTCCAGAACGCACATAACAGCAGTTTAGGGTAGTTTTAGGGTTAGTTTAGGAGTAGATTAGTTCAGTTTGATGTTTTCTTCCTCCTTTTCCATTGTAGATTCAAGATTCAAGTTTGTTTCAAGTTTATTACAAGTTATAGTCAGATTTATTCTAGGTTTTTCTGTTCCTTTTCTTTATTTGATTGTTTGTTAATCTAGTTGTTATGATTGCTATGTTTTACTACTTCTGCACTAGTTTTGTTATGTTTCTGTAGTTTAGACGTTGGGAATATGTGATGAAACATTGATTCCCAACCTCTGCCATGCAATCTTTAGAAACCTTGGGCTTGATCGATCGAAGGTATTTCGATCGATCGAACCAGAGCTATAGTCAAGCGATCGAAGACATTTCGATCGATTGAAGGATGATGATGTCCGATCGATCGAGAGCGCTTCGATCGATCGAACATGTTAAATCCTGAGATGATTCTTTTAAGTATTCCATGACTTTCTGTTTTAGAAATATGTCATCAAATTGTCCCAATAAGCTCAGTTTGTCACAACAGTTTTTAGAACTTAAAGCCTTAAGGCTATTTTCTTCAATGACTTTTGAAAACCACTTTGAATGCTAACACCATTTAGAGTGCAAGTAATAACCATTGTTTTAAACCATCTTCCATGTATTTTAAATCAACTGTGATGATGTAGTCCCGGTCATGAAAGGGCTATTGATTCTTTATCTTTAGAAAAATACGGAATACTGAAGAGGAATGAACTCCATAGAACATTAATGAGTATGCATGGTAGATGGTTAGGATCAATGTGGATTCACGTATTTCCAACACCTTTAGTTTATCTGTTTAATTAGTTATGTTTCTTTATCCTTTAGTTTATTATTTAGTTTAATTTAATTAATCAGGATTCGTTAGAACTTTCACTCCTAGATTCATATTTTTCTTTTTCTTTAGGTTATAACTTAGTATATATTCTTCCTATTCCTTCCCTGTGGGATCGACCTGGACTTCCAGTACTATATTACTTGCACGATCACCTACACTTGGGTGTTGCACAAGAGCGCACAACTTTTTAGTCGTGTCAATAGCTTAGCTAGTGTCTACCATTAACTAGAATCCAATCACAACCGTCTCAAGTAGCGCCTCTGTGTGGTGGTCACCCTCTTACACGTCTGATTGATCCTATCCTTAGGAAGTTCAGATCTAGTAACCAATGAGTAGTGTAGCCTCCGTATGGAATGATCACCCCTGGCGAGGTGACACAGAATGCACTCTTTCATCTTACAGTGAACCCGTTAATGGAAGATCGTGGGTGTTATAAATAAGACCATCTCCTACTAGATTTAGTAAATTAAGGATTTTGCTCTTTAGAAAAAAAATTATTTCTACACATTACCCATAAACATCGAATGTTTACTAATGCGTTGAAAACGATTTTTGAATTTTATTTTAGAAAACTTGTTTTACGTGCATGCAAGTAGTAACAATATAATTAAATGCCAATCACAAACCAAGTACATAAAACAAAAAACTAAAATGAAATAAAAACATCCAAACGATGCCTCTATCTCCCATGGTTCTATCTTCCATAGAACCTACTTCTTGGTTTGATCGCCTCCGGCTCCATCTTCATGGATAACGGCTCCTTGCACCATCTTCATGGATTTTATAATTCTATTACATTGGTCCTATGCTTCTTTCGAAGCTTACAATTTATCTAGAAAAAGAAATAGCAACAATAAAATAAAAGGCTAGGGAAACTGGTGCGACTTTCCTATTCGTAGGATTGAAGTCGCATCGCCCTTTACACATGCCTTAAAACCAAACCAACAATTAAAACAAAACATACACCAATCTCAAACATTTAAATACGAAATTTAAAACAACTTGGTGCCATGGGAGATAGCGGACTAATCTTGCTGCAAAAGGGTTAGTCGTACGCACAACCACACACATACAACTAATATATCTATCTATTGGAACCCCTAATTGATTCGCACAGTATATAAACTCTTTACATACTGAATCAGAACTTAAAACAACATCACAGTTCTCTGTCATACTTCGATCGATCGAAAAAAGGTTTGATTGATTGAACCTTCGATCGATTGAACATAGTCCAATCGATTGAACTTTCAGTTTTACAGAAAGGTTTGAAAATTTTTACAGATTAATTAAAAAATTAAAGTATATATTTTAAAAACTTTAAAACTATAAACTGAACACCTGGACAGAAAAACATTCTCGAACGATCGAACCCCATTCGATCGATCAAACAGAAACAAAGTTCGATCGATCGAAACTAGTTCGATCGCTTGAGAACAGAAGATGTTCAATCGATCGAGACTACTTCAATCGATCGAACCCATCATGCATCCAATGCAATCATAGATTTGTATTCTGCTGCGTAAACATTGCAGAAACGGATCTGTGACGATGCAGTTTTGAAAACAGTTCTAAAATCAACATGCAAATCAAAACTAGTGCTCCAAAACGCATTTATAGATCTAGACGAGCGTGGCTCTGATACCAATTAAAGGAAAAAACAGGTTTAAAAGTAATTTTAAATGCGCAACGGAATGGTTAGTGTTGGCCCAAATATGGAAACCTTAGAGGGGGGGGGGGGGGGTAAATAAGGTTTTAGCGGAAATTAACCTTTTAAAAACTAAATTGCAAATTAAACACAATCAAAAGCAATTATGTAAAGAGATAAGGGAAGAGATACTTGCAAACCAATTTTTCAAGTGGTTCGACAATCGCACCCCGCGGCCTACGTCCACCCCTCAAGAACACCTCTTAAGGATTCTTTTAATCCGATCTACTTCACGGGTGTAGACCAAACCGTTCCCGGAGCACTTACGGGTGTGCACCAAACCGTTACAAGAGCCTCCAATCTCTCCCAAAGAAGAAAACCTCTTCTTTGTAATCAAGGGTTACTAACCCTCACTCTTTACAAATTGATATGAATACAAATAGATAACTCTCTCTCTAGAGTGGATAATACAATTAAAGCTCACTACAATTTTGCTCTCTCAAGAAATACAAATGAAAGAATTGAGCAAATTGATAAACTCACACAACTAGGGCTCAAATGTGATTGTATAAAAATCAACAAGTTGTGTGATTCAATACTATGTTTTCCAATCAAAATCTCAACCCCAAATAGCTTGGCAAAACATGTATTTATAGGCCTTGGAAGATTATAGCCGTTGGTGGCAAGTTTGGTAATTAAAAGCCCCTTAAAAAACTAGCCGTTATTGCCTTTCAGGTCGATTCAGTCGACTGGACCTTGGAGCAGTCGACTGGTCCTTGAAGCAGTCGACTGATATGTGTTTACAGAGGGTTCTGTTTGCATTCTGCTCACTTCGGTCGACTGCATCGGGCCCTCAGTCGACTGCCCCTCCCTGTTTGACAGCCTGACACATCTCCACTAAAATAGCCATAACTCCCTCTACAAAAATCGGATTTGCGATCAGTTTGATGTTTTGGAAACTAGATTCAAATACCTTTCCAACCATATAAGATTCAACATTTAATTATTTTCCAATTGGTTGGGGCATTGCTTTAAAGATGACCTTCTTAAAATATATTTCCAAAACTTTAACTTTTAGAGTTTGTTTGAGCCCCTATGAGTGTGAGATCAAGATGCCTTACAATGATGGTCCTAGACTTCAACCAAGGATGAAATATCTTCAAGTTTTCAAACTTGATCCTTGTTGAGCTCCTTGTAATCTTGATCTACATCAATTAAATCTCATACACACAAAGATGTTAAAAACATTGATACAAAATTAATACATGAGATTATATATGAGCATGAAAATGACTATGATAATAATAAGGAATGAAACAATATGAATCATGTAATTATCATAGCATATTTGACATCATCAAAACATAATTAAATATACCTTAATATACCTTAAGGCTAACAATCTCCCCCTTTTTGATGATGGCAAACAACCAATGAAGGATATGCCAAAATAAGCACATTTGGTCATTTTCATATTATCATTCATAATGGATATCATATGTTAAAGAACATGAATGATAACTACCCAAATACTTCTCCCCAATACTTCTCAGATTTCTCCCCCTTTGACATTATCAAAAAAGAATTGGGGATAAAACACAAAGCTCCCCCTCACAATAGGCATACAAATCAAAAGGCTAAAATGATACCAAAAATAAACAAATATAACCACATGTGAGCTAATGAAACATGAAAGTGCTCCCCCTAAGTATGTGCAATGATAAAAGATACCAAAAGATATGAATAGAGAGTATATTCTCCCAAAAGATATCAATAATAAAGTTGGAGAACTCAAAATATAAGATAAGCAAAAATTCAGTCGGATCAGTCGACTCCTCAGTCGACGTCCCTAGGCAGAGAGTTTAAAACATCAATGCAGTCGACGCCACAGTCGACTTAATAATGCAGAATAAAAAAATTCAAAGCTTCACACCTGAATTAGTCGACTGTGTCGGGGTACCAGTCGACTGTTTTGTTCAGCAGTCCATAAAAATGACAGTTCAGCAGCAAAAATTTGAATGCTTCACAAAACATCATTTAATCTAACCAATCTTAAAACTTTGTCTAATCAAACAAAAGCACATCATCAATTTTCAAATAAGCAATATCAAGAATGCAAATCTAAACAAAATCAAAGTGATTTGAAACAAATAAGAGTATGATATGAAATCAAAAAAAATTAAGTAGGATGATGAAAACAAATCAAAACAAAATTACCTACTAACCTACCAAATCAATACTTAACCTTTGTCCAAGCATTTCTTGGATGCTCCATTTGCCGAGGTGGTAGGAGAGGCCTTTTCCAATGTCATGAGGCAAAGATTGACAATCTCTTCACCATTTGAGTCGTCGTCCGATGATTCGCTCTCGGAACTACTATTAATGGCCTTGATTGTCTTCTTTTTGTGTTTTTCCTCCTTGGGTGACTTCTTTCCCGATTTTTCTTTCTTTAGAAACTTTGCAAATTTTCGGGTGAGCTTTGTCATTTCCTCATCCTCACTACTCTCAACATCTTTCCCCTTTTTCTTTGAGCTTGAGGATTTTAAAGCCATGTCTCCCCTTTTGGCCTCTTTCACTTCCAATTTCTTGTCTTCACTTTCGAAGACAGCCAATTCCATTTCATGAGTTATGAGAGAACCCATGAGTTGTTCTAAGGAGAGTGTTGAAAGCTCCTTTGCTTCACGAACCGCCGTGACCTTTGGTTGCCAATCCTTTGGTAAAGACCTAAGCACTTTCTCAATCATTTCTTCATTAGTATAAACTTTACCAAGGTTTTTCAAGTTATTAATAAGAATGGTAAAACGAGAAAACATATCTCCAATAGATTCATATGGCAACATTTTAAACATTTCATAAGTTTGAACAAGCAAATTTATTTTAGACTTTTTAACTTGGCTTGTTCCCTCATGAGCATTTTCAAGTTTATCCCAAATTTCTTTTGCGGATTCGCAAGATGAAATTCTATTGTATTCATTTGGGTCTAAACCACAATATAATAAATTCATTGCCATAGCATTTATTTTTATGAGTTTCTTATCGGCATTATTATATTCATCTACCGTCTTTGGAATAGAAAAACCATTTTCAAATTTTGTAGGTAGATGAGGCCCATTGACCACGATTTGCCATCAATCAAAATCTTGAGAAATCATATAGATTCTCATTCTATTTTTCCAATAGGCATAGTTTGAGCCATTAAAACATGGTGGTCTTAATGTTGATTGACCCTCACAATAATAAATGCAAGAAGAGTCGGTTTCCATTGGATCTTATCTCTAGTTTTTCAAAAATCTTTTGAAAGAGAAGAGCCGAGGCTCTGATACCAATTGTTGGCCCAAATATGGAAACCTTAGAGGGGGGGTGAATAAGGTTTTAGCGGAAATTAACCTTTTAAAAACTAAATTGCAAATTAAACACAATCACAAGCAATTATGTAAAGAGATAAGGGAAGAGATACTTGCAAACCAATTTTTCAAGTGGTTCGACAATCGCACCCCGTGGCCTACGTCCACCCCTCAAGAACACCTCTTAAGGATTCCTTTAATCCGATCTACTTCATGGGTGTAGACCAAACCGTTCCCGGAGCACTTACGGGTGTGCACCAAACCGTTACAAGAGCCTCCAATCTCTCCCAAAGAAGAAAACCTCTTCTTTGCAATCAAGGGTTACTAACCCTCACTCTTTACAAATTGATATGAATACAAATAAATAACTCTCTCTCTAGAGTGGATTATACAATTAAAGCTCACTACAATTTTGCTCTCTCAAGAAATACAAATGAAAGAATTGAGCAAATTGATAAACTCACACAACTAGGGCTCAAATGTGATTGATTAAAAATCAACAAGTTGTGTGATTCAATACTATGTTTTCCAATCAAAATCTCAACCCCAAATAGCTTGGGAAAACATGCATTTATAGGCCTTGGAAGATTATAGCCGTTGGTGGCAAGTTTGCTAATTAAAAGCCCCTTAAAAAACTAGCCGTTATTGCCTTTCAGGTCGATTCAGTCGACTGGACCTTGAAGCAGTCGACTGGTCCTTGAAGCAGTCGACTGATATGTGTTTACAGAGGGTTCTGTTTGCATTCTGCTCACTTCGGTCGACTGCATCGGGCCCTCAGTCGACTGCCCCTCCCTGTTTGACAGCCTGACACATCTCCACTAAAATGGCCATAACTCCCTTTACAAAAATTGGATTTGCGATCCGTTTGATGTTTTGGAAACTAGATTCAAATACCTTTCCAACCATATAAGATTAAACATTTAATTATTTTCCAATTGGTTGGGGCATTGCTTTAAAGATGACCTTCTTAAAATATATTTCCAAAACTTTAACTTTTAGAGTTTGTTTGAGCCCCTATGAGTGTGAGATCAAGATGCCTTACAATGATGGTCCTAGACTTCAACCAAGGATGAAATATCTTCAAGTCTTCAAGCTTGATCCTTGTTGAGCTCCTTGTAATCTTGATCTACATCAATTAAATCTCATACACACAAAGATGTTAAAAACATTGATACAAAATTAATACATGAGATTATATATGAGCATGAAAATGACTATGATAATAATAAGGAATGAAACAATATGAATCATGTAATTATCATAGCATATTTGACATCATCAAAACATAATTAAATATGCCTTAATATACCTTAAGGCTAACAATTAGGTTACAAAAACTTATTGGTATGCCCGGATCTACTAGCCGTCAATTCTATAGATGCTCATAAGAGGGACAAGTGATTATACCTTAGTGTCTTGAACCCAATTCTGAAATCTCTGACTTCCAGCAGCCTCCACTAGATGGCCTTTACTCTTATGACTCCTACGGATGCTTACCGGAAGGACTAGGGTTGGTGGGAACCCTAATGGAGAGCATATAGAAGCTTTGGGAGCTCTAAAATAGATTCTGCAGCTTCTGGTTTGTAAAAACGACGACCCTCTTTTCCAGAATGCAGCTGCCCTATTTATAGATTTTCAGAACCAACCTAATGTTCAAGTGATCGAAGTGCCTTCGATCGATCGAACCCTCCAAGACTTCAATCGATCGAAACACCTTCGATTGATCGAACCCGCCTTGACAAAATCCTCATGTGTCTTTCCAAGCATCCTAGCGGAGCTAAGAGTGGGACCTCCTAGGCTCTTTATTGTTGGCTCAGACCAGTTTGTTAATTACCATGACCAAACTCTTTGATCAACAAACTAACTAACTGATCAGTTATCATTTACTCCACTATAAAACGATAACTGAACTCCAACGCAAAAGAACATATCCGAAGCGATAACTAGACTTGTATGGTGTACTAATGTCCCTCTACCTTCAGCATTCGTAATCATATTCAGGTAGTCGGATAACTGTTACTGTCAACCTGAATCATGATTATTTCTTATATTCCTTGAGTCCTATTCACCTCTCATGATTACTAAACATGTTGATAACTACTTATCAACAAGACTGTAGTTCTCAGTAATCAACTTGGTGACATTCTCAAGGGAATGCTTACTCTGAATCAGAGGGTAGATTCTATCTTGACAATGTATGTTCACAACCCTATGAACATGACATACCCAAGATACCCAGGTGTTGATCTTCTATTGACCTCACTGATTGGTAAGTCAAAGCATCCATATCCACAGTCTGTGTTTCCTGTCTCAAGATTGAGAACACGTACCTTATACAAGTTATGAGTTCCTATCGACTGTTGACAGCCTTAAGCGTCAATAGGAATCCTCAGGTTCGTCAACGCACTATAAGCACTAGCATGTTAACTAAGAGTTACACTCTAGTGATTGGGATTAATCACTCCATCCAATGGTAATTAATCATGCTACAATGTAAACTTGATGAGGTATCCAATCTCATCATCCACTGTGACAAGTTCTGAGTGTCAAAGAATAATAATTCGTATCTCATCTGTATGTATCTCATACACACACAAATTACTTACTATGATACTTAAGGATTAAACAATCATCTCATGAAAGAAACATACACAATGAAATGTAAAGCTGATATCCATATATTAAAATGCTAATGTCTCATACATAAAGTAATGGTTTGAGGGCACAAACCCAACACTAGCCCGCAAATCTCTCCTAAATCTCCCCAAATCCCAACCCAATCTCCCTCATTAAACTCACCATCCCGTCGGATTGACTACCCTATGCCCCCAAATCTCTCCCCCAGATTCCCTCACTCACTGCGACCCAATCACCCTCATCAACATCAACACGCCACTGCCGCCGCCAATAACACAACACAGCACACACACACGGCATGTATATATATTCCATTGATTATATATGTATTATATATTATGTGGTATGTGTGTATTTATGTATGTGTGTGCATGTGCATTGTACCATTATATAAGAGAGAGAGATAGAAAGTTAGAGAGTGGGAGAGTTATAGAGAGAGTCAGACCGAGAGAGTTGAGAGAAGAGAAATAAAAGAAAACCCAAACCCACAAACACCCCCTTACCCTCCCTCACTGCCCTCTCTTCCCCCTCACCTCAGCACACATACAAACACACACACAACCCACGGTACACAGAAAGGAGGAGGAAGGAAGAAGAGGAGAGAGAGGCCGAGAGTTAGAAAGAGAGACCCCGACGACGACCGCCCGCGAACGAGGAAGGTAAAGCCGCACACTTTCCTCTGTATTTTCTGCATATACACAGACTTACATACACACCCTCACGCAGACCACCCCCAAACTGAACCTTAAAAGCCCAACAATGGCCGGACCACCATTGGAGCTCCGGCGAGCTCGGGTTTTTCGACCGTCACCAATACCCGTAAAACCAACGCCAAAATGACCCTAACGACCCCCTTAAGACCCTCGATGAACGGCTCGAAGCTTAGGTCGCGTTTGATTGTCCTACGATTGAATTATTCTTTCTTTGGCCGAACTATTTTTCCTCCCATACAGGCAGATCATTAAGAGTCAGGCCTCAAGACCTATACCATTAGATCGGGCTCGTCGAGGCACTCAATTTTGACATAAAGTTTGCGTATTTTGGTTAAGAAATGAGTGAGTTATGATTGATTGAAGTTTTGTGTACAAAATGTATGTATATACGAATTATATATATATACCGTATATCAGTCAATTTTTGGGGAAGATGAAGTGGACTTAGGGCCTTGTTTGGCAAAACTGATTATGGGCCGACTTTTGTGCGTTAGGAATTTAAGTTGCCAAACAGAGCCTTAGTTATTAGATTCTTATTTGTCATTTAGTATATATATATATACAGTTTTTATCCTACGAGGACTCCCTCATTTTATAAAATGCACACCCCTTACTTCTCTCTCAATAAAGAGTTTGTATGAATCTATCTAACCCCCTATTTCTATGAGATTCATTCTCCAATTCAGCAAAAAATTCCTCCAACTCAAAAAAATTTGAAATCGGTGGGAAGGAAAATAGGAAAGAGAGACGTTAATAGAGAGAGAAGTAAAGGGTGTGCATTTTATAAAATGAGGGAGTCCTCATAGGATAAGAACTATATATATATATATATGTAAATATGGTAATATATGTTTAGTGTATTTTAAATTATGGATCATTATTATTTAATATATTCTGAAATGTAAATATTATATTTATATATTATGATGATTATTTATTTTAGTTTTAAAATGAATAATAAATGTTAGCTAATTCATAATAAATAGATATATGGATTAGCTTAATGTTTTATATATTTTAAAATAGTTTTATAATATTATAAATTAGTCTTTATTATGCTGAAATTATAGTACATTATTTATATTGTATACTTATTATTTATTTAGTTTAAATAAATAATGAGAGTTAGTTTTAAATCAAAATAATTAGGTATTAAATACATAATGACCATTTTAAATATGTAGAAAATTATATTGTTTATCGCAAGGCCTAATGACCTTGTTTTATAAATTATTATTTATAAAACCCAAACTTTAGTATTGTATTTAATTAATAAGGACCCGTTTGTATGTCTTTAACTATTTTAAATATCAAACGAGTTCCGAAAATTATGAGAAAAATATCACTAGCCTATTTCAAGGTCTAGTATTTAATAAAAATATTTCTAAGGACCTCTTGTCCTTCTAAATTATATCTTATAATTAGAGACTCCGAAGACTATAATTATATAAATAGGACTTCAATAATTCGCAGTAAATAAACCGTATGTCAGAAAATTAAGCGGTCAGTTCCCAGAATCTTAGAATAATATCTAAAATTATTCCCTTGAGTTTGAAGACCTTTCAACGTAGTTAAAAATACAGCTTACCTGTAGGGCCTACACTGATATAGAAAACCCAGCCTTTTATGTGACGGACTCCGATTTGAGTCTAGTCAATGGCATTGGACTCAGAATGACACATAGATCACAACCTTGAGGTTTATTGTAGCACCTAGAAATTCCCCGCAGAAATTCCACATAGGAATCTAAAATAGTGACGTCACCTTAGGGGTGGCAATTCGGGTTAGGCGTGTCATAATCGGGTCATAAACGGGTTGCGTGGTTTTGGGTTAATTTTTAGTTTGGAATACTATTTAATAAAAAATATTAACTTTTTTTATTTAATCGTGTCGTATCGTGTCATAATCGGGTTGTCTCAGTAAAACGGGTTGTCGTGTAAAAAATTGCCACCCCTACGTCACCTAGGATACAGATACAGAAGGCCCATTAGGGTGACCTTAATTAGGAGTCCTTAGAAGGATCCTTAGTAATCATTTCGACGACGACTACGTAAATTCAAATCTAGTACCTGTTAGAATAGACGTAACCCCGACGCGTATAGTTCTAAGTTAGAAACTATAGACGTACTTGCGTATAGGTTTGTGTATAGCTCCTCTCATTCATATCTTATATCTGCGTTCACTTTCGCAGTATTACACTTATACCATGATTCAGCAGCACATTCCAGTACACCAACTCAAGAGTGGGACCCACACTATTCTTAGGAACCAAGTGGACCCCACCCTGATAATCTACCCTTGGACACACCCCCACTTACACATTGTGCACACCACCTCAACACATGGCAATACATGTGCGCCACTTGTCAAGCCATGCACCAATGGCATGACACTTGTCAACCCCATCCCCTATTTATATATTTATACATGCAGCACACACAAACATGGGGTTGCTTGCATCTGCCTTAGCAGATTAGAGAGGGAAAGACCCGAGAGATGAGAGAGAGCTAGTGGTACACTCTCAAACATAGCATACACACACACCCATACCTGCATACATTCTTCCCTCAGTCCATATCATCTCTGCCTCACTATCGGTACACCACCATACACCCTCTCTCTGTACCATCTGTGCCCTAACCTCACTAACACACACGCACGCAGAGAAGGAAGAGGAAGATCGGAGGAGTTTAAGGGAACCAAAGCTTCCTAAGGTAACCCAGCCCTTCCCTCTGCATTTCTACACATTTGCATGACACACACACACTCAGAATTACACATGCATGAACCCCAAACAGAGCCTAAGGCTCTTTGCACTTTCCGGCGGCCATTAGAGCATCCTTAGGAGGTTTGATTTTCAAATCTCAACCAAATGACCCATAAGCTACACCATGCTGACCGGAATGAACCCAGATAGACTCACTGTGAACGGCCTTTGATATGGAGTTCATTTGTTTGGCCATGCAAGGCATTATTCTTTGTTTTGGCCGAAAGGATAATGGCCTGGTAGGAGGTCTAAACGAATAAACCGATCTCCCATATCCTACTATGTTATAGTGGGTCCCTAACCGGTCACAATGCCGTTGGTCTCGTGCGTTTTGGGTTAGAGATGAGGGAGATATGAAGGATTGAAGGTTTTTCGGCGACACACGATTTTCCGGCGACGTTGCTTCGCCGGAGAAGACGAAGGAAAAGCGGGTTATAAGAAGCGGGTCCGGGTCGGGTTTGGGTAGGGTTAGGATGAGTGTGTAATCGGGTAAGGGTAGCGGGTCGGGCAGGGTTTAAATAACCCGTGGGTCAACTTAAGTGCAACGACGTCGTTTTGACGTCGGGTTGGGTTTCGGGTTTTGGGGCGGGTTGTGTTGTGTCTGGGAATGGGTTAGGGTTTGGTCTGGGTCTGGTTAGGGTTCGGGTTAGCGGGTAGGTTTAGTTTGTGCATAGAAATGGGTTTCGGGTTCGGGTTAGGATCAACCCGAATGGATTTTGGGTTGGGCTTTAGGTTGTGAGTGTAAACGGTTGATCCGTTTAGTCTTGGGTAGGGTCGGGTCTGACCCATCGGGTCACGTTTTGGGTTTTCTTTGAGTGAGTAAACGGGTTACCCGTTTAGGTCGGGTCAGTTCGGGTTTGGCCCGTCGGGTCTGAGAGTTTATTATTATTATTATTATAATTATCAGTATTAATTAGTTTAAAAGAGTTTTAAATGGTTTTAATCATTATTAGTAACTTATAATTATACCATTAAGGTTTTAATAATATAGAATATTATTTTAATATTCTATATATCATTATTATATTATATATATTATATATATTATTATTTATACGGTTAATATAAATAATAAATATTAGTTTTAAATAGTTTTAAATAGTTAATAAATACCTACGTGTATTTATAAACTCTAGAAAATTAGGGTAATGACCATGTGACTATTTTATTATATAATGTAAGTTATAAAGCTATAATATTATAGTCCAGTATTTTTAATAATTAATAAGGAGCTATTTTATGAGTATATTAATTATTAAAAATACCAAACGAGCTCCGAAAATTATAAAATAAATACTGGTAGTGTATTTTAATATTTAGTATTTAATAAAAATACTTCTAAGCACTGATATCGTAGTATAATTATAATTACATATTTAAATTTCGTTTCGGGTATTTTCTGGTATGTATTATCTTCAATAATTCATAATAAATAATCTAGGACTCCGAAAATTACGCAATCAGTTCCCAGAGTCTTAGATTAATGTCTAGAACATTCCCGTAAAGTTTGGTGACTTTTCAACTCGGTCAAAAATACAGCTTGTCTTTTAGGACCTGCATTAGTATAGTAAGCCCCGCATATTACCTCGTAAAATGCGACGGACTCCGATTTGAGTCTAGTCAATGGCGTTGGACTCAGAATGACACGTAGATAGTACCTTGAGGTTTATGACCTCATTTAGTAAAATTACCATTTTGCCCCTATAGTTGTACTCATACATTATTACTGTTTACTCTATTTATTGATTGTAGAACTCGACGGTTATCCGCTTTTCGAGGATCGGTGACTCGAGGTGAGTTTCCTAACCTCACTCTAATCCTAATAAGATGAATATAAGTTGTTTAAAAGCTACCTGTATGATATTTTGTATAAGTGATAAGCTGATTTATGATGTCAAGTGTATTTCCAATAATTATAAGATGTTTAAAAGCATGTTATGGTAGTGCTATTGCATACGTGAGCATGTCAAGGGTTTTATCTATATGTTCATCGGTATCAATTCCATGTTATGTGATCCATGCTCTATATGTTACATTTCTGCTGCTTACTGTTAAATGCACGTTTTACGATGTTGATGACTGGAATAGATAACGCATGCCATGTTAATAAGAAAGAGAAATGAAAGTAGATTTGCATGTGCATATTGACAATTGAGACACGTGCATTTCATGACATGTGTCAGTGTGCGTTACATGAGAGAAAGAAGTGTTTGATGAGGATGTGAATGAGATGAGATAGATGAATGTGAAAGAAATGTGAATATTGGATCCGATGGATCAACGGCTGACGAGCCGGGTGGACATGGACGGTTAGGGTTCCTAGCGCGCCTCTCGCCGTTGAAGACGTCCGGTGATGCGCATACATGGTTGAAGACGTCCCATGTATCGTTGAATACGTCCAGCTAGTGCTCTAATATACTTCTCAGCCGTGTAGACGATCGGTGAGAGTATACACATGGTTGAAGACGTCCCATGTGCCAGTCTCATTGTTTACAGATAGTGTGCGCCGAGAAGACGTCTGGTGGCCTATCAAGGGAATAAGTATGATTTGGCTGTGATAGCATGTTGTCATTCTTGATAGACCGCGTGTTGTCAAGTGGATGAGAAAGAGAAAGTGAATGATGAGATTGAGTTGATGAGTAAAAATGATTTGGTACAAAATGATTTGGTTTGGAAAGTTTTGGTTTTAAAATAAAATGGTTTTGAAAAGTATCTGTTTTAAAAAGCAAGCGTCTTTGAAAAGAGTTGGACGTGAGTCTTATTGGTCATGCATTTGCACGCACGAGTTTATAATAAGGAGAATGTATTCTATGATGTTATGATTATCTGTTTACCTGTTTTGTTGAAACCTCTGCTATGCTCGTGGTGAGAATGCGTCTTTTGATAAGTGATTAACCATACCTTAAAGTACTAAACTATGACGTGAGTTGATAGATGTTATGTATTTAATGATTATTGTGCGGTTGAGACTCTCACTCAGCCTTGTTCCAAGGCTGACGGCATGTTACGCCCTGGGCATTTGTATGCCCAGAGTGTTGCAGGTTTGGAGATAGATAGAAGAGTTCAGAATGCAGGACCGCGGAGCCAAGGAGAATTAAGCCTTGTCCAAGACCTGATAGACAGTTTCTCAAGTTTTAAGATTATGTAAATTGTTTTGTGTGGCCTCTTGTATTAAGATTGAAGTTATTGTAACCCTTGTTTATTTTCCGTTGCTGTATATATACTCTGATAAGTATTAGATCATGCTTATGCCCTAGCTTTTTCCTTATGATTGCATAGTGCGGAGTTAGAAGGACAGGACAGTTAACAAACTAGTCACGTGTCTACGGACCCATAAAGGAAAAATTTTATTTTCCCTATTTTTGGCTTACTCCGGGGCATGACAGGGTTTTAGTGGTATCAGAGCCTAGGTTAGGCATTTACCGTTTGTCCTATACACTTTAAGTTATAAACCATTAGATCTTTTCCTCACTTATGAAGATACTAACCCTATGATAGTTTATATTGGACAGGTTAGCATGGAACCATTCTATGTCCAAGACGGGTTTGGAGGACATTGGGTTTATCCAGATCGTATAGAGCCTGCATACCCAGTGTTGTACCGATAAAGGATTCGACAAAGTGCTCAGCAGTATTTGGAGGAAAACATGTGGCATGATGTACATGTGTTGGGAATTGAGGACCCAGAGATCCTACAGAGAGAGGCATATTACTGAGAAAACACCCTTAGACTTGTTCATCAGGAAGCAGCTGAGATGACTCATGACAGCTATACCCTCCGAGTCATGACTTTTCGAGTTAAGCTGACACCCCCACCAGGACCCGTAGGACCATCTTCTGCTATACCAACCCCAGTACCAGAGGAGTCCATAGCTGATACACCCTTGACCGTTGAGCCAGTCTTGGAGACTGATATGGAGGAGGATGATGATGGAGAAGTTCCAGCAAAGGAGACCAATTCTGTGGAGGATGCTGATTCCGCAGTCAATGTCGACCCAACTAAGAAAGACATAGCTGAGAAGGGAAAGTCAAAGGTCGAGGACCTGGATGATTGAAGGACTATGTAATAGGACTGTTAGTCCATCTTTTGTGTATATAGCTGTACTCAGGCATGTAAAACGTGATAGTAGCAACGTGTACGCCTTTCATGTATCTATTGTTGGCACTATTCCCTACTATGTACGTACTTAGTGTACGCACTCTCTGATGTAAATGTTTGTGTAACTATGTTGCACTATGTTTAAAATCTATATATAGAAATCGTCTTTAACCCGACTTATGTATTATTACATTGATGTACTGCTTGCTTATAATTAGTAACTTATATACTCTTAGTCTATAAGAATAACGAATAAATCCCCGCGATGAGTTGAGCCATAGAGGTCACAAGCGTAAAATATGGAATTAGGAACTATTATAGGTTCAGGGAGTCAGGCTTGGAACAATTGACAGTAACTCAAGGATTAGATAGAACTAATAAAGGTACCCCCTTATCACTATGAAACTTTAAGATATTTCATTAATTAGTATCAGTACTAAGTTAGTTTTCTGTGTTGGGCAGGCTAGCATGGAGCACCAGATAGAGTACAATGCTGCGGATGAACAGTACAGAGTCACCTTGGAAAGACAGTTTGCCCCTCGAGGATTTGGTCATGTTAGCAACACCATCAGACATAGAGTTCGCCAGAGTATAAAGGAAGTGGACACGCTGTTTCTTCCGTGAGAGACCTGTTCCAGAGTTAGCATATCATAGAGTGGTAGCACTGCGTTTGCTGTCTGCTGAGATGGAGGAGATTCCTCATGCCTTTGGAAACCTTGCAATCCATGACCAGGATGAACCACAAGAAGACGTAGTACACTTTGTTACCCATGCAGGTTCTGATGATGACTCAGATGATGATCCAGATGAAGACCCACTAGCGGAGCCTGAGATGATAGAGGACCCTGATTGGCCCCTAGAGCCAGCCTGGGATGCATTTGTTGGTATCCCTCCGATTGACTTTCCACCATCCAGTGATTTAGGAGAGGTGACCTCGGACTCTGATGTTGAGAGAGATGGAGGATGGATCCTTAGCTAGTTCATCTTATGTTTTATTTGTTCCACTTCTTTTGATGTACTCTAGATTTGTAGAACTAGTATTCGTACTGTTGTTGGACCTTTTTATTCTCTGATCAGTAGTAGTTTGCTTGTGTCTTAACTATATTGATTGATGAGACGAATTCTTATTAATTACTAATCTTACTTTTATACATTTATTACTAATAAGATTATAGGCTTGACCATTAGTTGATAGATGTTTAGGCATTGACGAACTTCCTGAGATGGATCTCGGAACAGTCAGTTCAACCTAGAGTCTAGAAAGACCAAGGATATGGATGCCTTACCTTTGATCATAGTAGTAGTTGTGACAACCATTATACGCTAGAAATCTCTGTTGACTCAATATTGTTACTTGTCTTATGATCAGACGAGATAAGATAAGGTATTGATCAAATAGGTGTTAACTCGTAGGTATAACCCTTGCTAGCGTACACCATGGTTAAGAGAAAACGGAATACTCAGAATTCATCCAACGGAACAACAAATGTGATACCTCCAGCAGTGGATCCAACAAGATTGATAGGAGCTCTTGTCCGACGCGTGGAACAAGCAAGTGATCACTTGGACCGCGTCATCAACAGCAAGGATACTTGTCAGACAGGAGATAAACTGCTTGAGAGATTTCGTGCACTTAAACCAGGAACGTTCACTGAAATGACGGAAGCATGGGAAGCTGAACAATGGCTTCGTGATATGGAACGAATGTTTCAAGCCCTCGAATGCAACGAGACGGAGAAAAGACGCTTGGCTGTTTACCAATTGACGTATTCGGCAGCCGACTGGTGGGAATCTGTCGAAGCTACAGTGGGCGAGGATGTTACAAGGAGAATGACATGGGAAGCATTCAAAACGAAATTCCTAGCAAAGTACTTCCCAAGAAGAGAAAGAAACAAGAAGAAAAAGGAATTCATAGAGCTAGTTCAAGGCAACATGACAGTACAAGAATACACGACGAAATTTGAGAGACTATCACGATTTGCTCCGTACATGGTAGATACTCAGCAAAATAAGACGCTGCAATATTACGAAGGACTTAATCCAGACATTCAAAAGACAGCAGCAGTATACCTTGACCAACCATTAGAAGAAATGGTCGAATTAGCCACACAACTAGAGAACATAGCCCTGAACAGCAAGAAACTAGAAAGCCACCCACAAAGAGGAAAAGATAACTGGTTCCAGGCAACCAACCCAGGAGGAAGTCGAAGAGGCAATCAAGTGCTACGGGCAACCGCTCGAATGCAGTCTGCAATAACTAGAAGAAACTCTAGACACCTCCAGAATCATCACAAAGGACAGAGAAGTAATGACAAAAGAGATAGCCAGACAGCTGTTCAGACACACGCAAAGCAACGAGACATCTGCTACAACTGCGGAACACCTGGGCACCACTCTAAAGAATGCACAGCACCGAAACAACTCTCGGGACAACAGGTGCGGTGTTTCAATTGTGGAAAGGCTGGACATGTACGTAAAGAATGCCCCGAACAAGAAGTTTAGAACAATGCTCCACCACCACAGAGATCCAGAAAGAAAGCACGCAGACCAGGGAATCAATCTCAGCACTGAATAAAATGAAAGACTGAAGGTACCATGCCCACTGCTAGAACTTTGAATCCTGTATGGAAATGATATTACAAGATGGATAGGATATTCAAGAGAAATTGTGAGAAGGAGTTGATGTATTCCATGGAAATCAGACCCCGGAACAGTGGACAACAACTTATGGTCAGGTAGACCATTTAGATTGATAAGAGCGCCTGAGTTGGTATAGAACGACTAACCTTATGAGTAAGACTTTGTACAATTTAAGATCTAGCAAACTCTAGATTTCGAGGACGAAATCCTCAAATAAGGTGGGTAGAGATGTAGCACCTAGAAATTCCCCGCAGAAATTCCACGTAGGAATCTAAAATAGTGACGTCACCTAGGATACAGATACAGAAGGCCCATTAGGGTGACCTTAATTAGGAGTCCTTAGAAGGATCCTTAGTAATCGTTTCGACGACGACTACGTAAATTCAAATCTAGTACCTGTTAGAATAGACGTAACCCCGACGCGTATAGTTCTAAGTTAGAAACTATAGACGTACTTGCGTATAGGTTTGTGTATAGCTCCGCTCATTCATATCTTATATCTGCGTTCACTTTCGCAGTATTACACTTATACCATGATTTAGCAGCACATTCCAGTACACCAACTCAAGAGTGGGACCCACACTATTCTTAGGAACCAAGTGGACCCCACCCTGATAATCTACCCTTGGACACACCCCCACTTACACATTGTGCACACCACCTCAACACATGGCAATACATGTGCGCCACTTGTCAAGCCATGCACCAATGGCATGACACTTGTCAACCCCATCCCCTATTTATATATTTATACATGCAGCACACACAAACATGGGGTTGCTTGCATCTGCCTTAGCAGAATAGAGAGGGAAAGACCCGAGAGATGAGAGAGAGCTAGTGGTACACTCTCAAACATAGCATACACACACACACCCATACCTGCATACATTCTTCCCTATGTCCATACCATCTCTGCCTCACTATCGGTACACCACCACACACCCTCTCTCTGTACCATCTGTGCCCTAACCTCACTAACACACACGCACGCAGAGAAGGAAGAGGAAGATCGGAGGAGTTTAAGGGAACCAAAGCTTCCTAAGGTAACCCAGCCCTCCCCTCTGCATTTCCACACATCTGCATTTCCACACACACACTCAGAATTACACATGCATGAACCCCAAACAGAGCCTAAGGCTCTCTGCACTTTCCGGCGGCCATTAGAGCACCCTTAGGAGGTTTGATTTTCAAATCTCAACCAAATGACCCATAAGCTACACCATGCTGACCGGAATGAGCCCAGATAGACTCACTGTGAACGGCCTTTGATATGGAGTTCATTTGTTTGGCCATGCAAGGCATTATTCTTTGTTTTGGCCGAAAGGATAATGGCCTGGTAGGAGGTCTAAACGAATAGACCGATCTCCCATATCCTAGTATGTTATAGAGGGTCCCTAACTGGTCACAATGCCGTTGGTCTCATGCGTTTTGGGTTAGAGATGAGGGAGATATGAAGGATTGAAGGTTTTTCGGCGACGCACGATTTTCCGGCGACGTTGCTTCGCCGGAGAAGACGAAGGAAAAGCGGGTTATAAGAAGCGGGTCCGGGTCGGGTTTGGGTAGGGTTAGGATGAGTGTGTAATCGGGTAAGGGTAGCGGGTCGGGCAGGGTTTAAATAACCCGCGGGTCAACTTAAGTGCAACGACGTCGTTATGACGTCGGGTTGGGTTTCGGGTTTTGGGGTGGGTTGTGTTGTGTCTGGGAATGGGTTAGGGTTTGGTCTGGGTCTGGTTTGGGTTCGGGTTAGCTGGTAGGTTTAGTTTGTGTGTAGAAATGGGTTTCGGGTTCGGGTTAGGATCAACCCGAATGGGTTTTGGGTTGGGCTTTAGGTTGTGAGTGTAAACGGTTGATCCGTTTAGTCTTGGGTAGGGTCGGGTCTGACCCATCGGGTCACGTTTTGGGTTTTCTTTGAGTGAGTAAACGGGTTACCCGTTTAGGTCGGGTCGGGTCGGGTTTGGCCCGTCGGGTCTGAGAGTTTATTATTATTATTATTATTATTATTATTATTATTATTATTATTAATATCATTATTATTATTATTATTATTAATATTATTATTATTATTATGATTATTATTATTATTATTATTATTATTATTATTATTATTATTATTATTATTATTATTATTATTATTATTATTATTATTTTTATTATTATTATTATTATTATTATGATTATCAGTATTAATTAGTTTAAAAGTGTTTTAAATGGTTTTAATAATTATTAGTAACTTATAATTATACCATTAAGGTTTTAATAATATAGAATATTATTTTAATATTCTATATATCATTATTATATTATATATATTATTATTTATATGGTTAATATAAATAATAAACATTAGTTTTAAATAGTTTTAAATAGTTAATAAATACCTACGTGTATTTATAAACTCTAGAAAATTAGGGTAATGACCCTGGGACTATTTTATTATATAATGTAAGTTATAAAGCTATAATATTATAGTCCAGTATTTTTAATAATTAATAAGGAGCTATTTTATGAGTATATTAATTATTAAAAATACCAAACGAGCTCCGAAAATTATAAAATAAATAGTGGTAGTGTATTTTAATATTTAGTATTTAATAAAAATACTTCTAAGCACTGATATCTTAGTATAATTATAATTACATATTTAAATTCCGTTTCGGGTATTTTCTGGTATGTATTATCTTCAATAATTCATAATAAATAATCTAGGACTCCGAAAATTACGCGGTCAGTTCCCAGAGTCTTAGATTAATGTCTAGAACATTCCCGTAAAGTTTGGTGACTTTTCGGCTCGGTCAAAAATACAGCTTGTCTTTTAGGACCTGCATTAGTATAGTAAGCCCTGCATATTACCTCGTAAAACGCGACGGACTCTGATTTGAGTCTAGTCAATGGCGTTGGACTTAGAATGACACATAGATCACTACCTTGAGGTTTATGACCTCATTTGGTAAAATTACTATTTTGCCCCTATAGTTGTACTCATACATTATTACTGTTTACTCTATTTATTGATTGTAGAACTCGACGGTTATCCGCTTTTCGAGGATCGGTGACTCGAGGTGAGTTTCCTAACCTCACTCTAATCCTAATAAGATGAATATAAGTTGTTTAAAAGCTACCTGTATGATATTTTGTATAAGTGATAAGCTGATTTATGATGTCAAGTGTATTTCCAATAATTATAAGATGTTTAAAAGCATGTTATGGTAGTGCTATCGCATACGTGAGCATGTCAAGGGGTTTATCTATATGTTCATCGGTATCAATTCCATGTTATGTGATCCATGCTCTATATGTTACATTTCTGCTGCTTACTGTTAAATGCACGTTTTACGATGTTGATGACTTGAATAGATAACGCATGCCATGTTAATAAGAAAGAGAAATGAAAGTAGATTTGCATGTGCATATTGACAATTGAGACACGTGCATTTCATGACATGTGTCAGTGTGCGTTGCATGAGAGAAAGAAGTGTTTGATGAGGATGTGAATGAGATGAGATAGATGAATGTGAAAGAAATGTGAATATTGGATCCGATGGATCAACGGCTGACGAGCCGGGTGGACATGGACGGTTAGGGTTCCTAGCGCGCCTCTCGCCGTTGAAGACGTCCGGTGATGCGCATACATGGTTGAAGACGTCCCATGTATCGTTGAATACGTCCGGCTAGTGCTCTAATATACTTCTCAGCCGTGTAGACGATCGGTGAGAGTATACACATGGTTGAAGACATCCCATGTGCCAGTCTCATTGTTTACAGATAGTGTGCACCGAGAAGACGTCCGGTGGCCTATCAAGGGAATAAGTATGATTTGGCTGTGATAGCATGTTGTCATTCTTGATAGACCGCGTGTTGTCAAGTGGATGAGAAAGAGAAAGTGAATGATGAGATTGAGTTGATGAGTAAAAATGATTTGGTACAAAGTGATTTGGTTTGGAAAGTTTTGGTTTTAAAATAAAATGGTTTTGAAAAGTATCTGTTTTAAAAAGCAAGCGTCTTTGAAAAGAGTTGGGCGTGAGTCTTATTGGTCATGCATTTGCACGCACGAGTTTATAATAAGGAGAATGTATTCTATGATGTTATGATTATCTGTTTACCTATTTTGTTGAAACCTCTGCTATGCCCGTGGTGAGAATGCGTCTTTTGATAAGTGATTAACCATACCTTAAAGTACTAAACTATGACGTGAGTTGAGAGATGTTATGTATTTACTGATTATTGTGCGGTTGAGACTCTCACTCAGCCTTGTTCCAAGGCTGACGGCATGTTACGCCCTGGGCATTCGTATGCCCAGAGTGTTGCAGGTTTGGAGATAGATAGAAGAGTTCAGAATGCAGGACCGTGGAGCCAAGGAGAATTAAGCCTTGTCCAAGACCTGATAGACAGTTTCTCAAGTTTTAAGATTATGTAAATTGTTTAGTGTGGCCTCTTGTATTAAGATTGAAGTTATTGTAACCCTTGTTTATTTTTCGTTGCTTTATATATATACTCTGATAAGTATTAGATCATTCTTATGCCCTAGCTTTTTCCTTATGATTGCATAGTGCGGAGTTAGAAGGATCGGACGGTTAACAAACTAGTCACGTATCTACGGACCCATAAAGGAAAATTTTTATTTTCCCTATTTTTGGCTTACTCCGGGGCGTGACATTTATATCCTCATTTGGTATAATTACCATTATGCCCTTATCATTAACACATACGCTTCATCACCGTTATTCTATTATACGTTGTAGGACTGTGACTTATCCGCTGTTCGGAGAGTCATAAGCTTGACAAGATATCCAGGTGAGTGTTTCTAACCTCACTCTCAATATACATAATGACTACTAGAGTATTTGTATGTATGTACCTTACTTATGATGGTTATTCAATGTGCCTTGATGTATACGTCATACATGTTATGAAATTGATTACTATGTGACAAGCATGTTAGATATTACTATGATATATTGATAAAAAGTGAAAAAAAAAGAACTATATGTGATAGTCGTGATGAATAATCGATTATGGAACGTTTGTTTGTACGTTTTATATAACAATGTTGATTATATGAGCACGTTATTGTTTATTGCTTTGAAAACCATGCCTAATTATGCTAATGTGAATAAAGAGCATGTTAAGGATTTCATTTATATGCCTTACCTAATATAGTTATGTTATCAATAATCATGTAATTGAAGAATCACATGCATCACGGTGTCAGTACATGCAGTCAGTGTCTGTGTCAGTAACTCCGGCCAAGTGAGGTCGTGAGTTGAAATGTTTGGGAGTCTTGGAAATTGGGAGTTGATCGGGAGAGAACAAATCCTAATTATACGCCTTAATTCACATTTGTTAGCCATTTTTATCTTGTTTTTGTATTATTTTACTTCGTTTTCTATTTTCAGATAGGTTTGGGAAGAAATCAAGTATTCCAGGCTAAACAGGATGAAAAAGCAGAAGAAAAGAAGCTGAAAAAGCCAGATCGCGCGCGCGGCCCACTCGTGCGAAAACCCAGGAAATCGCTCGTGCGACCTCCCAATCATCGCGCTCGCGCGACATGTGTAAAAATCAAAGTTGCGTATTTCAGTATACTGAAGACTCCTGTGCAAACAAAACTGCCTAATTGCGTCCAGACTGTAAAATGTAGCAGTTTTAGTGCGATTCGTGTAAGGAAAGCTTCCAAAACTTGTTCTAAATCTATATATACCCTATTTTACTTCAATTGATGGGTTGGACATTATTATACACACCATATACAGCCATATACACAGCCATTGAAGGGGGAAAAGCAAGGAGAAGAAGAAGAAGATCAAAGATTCCCATGGCCTCCTCCATCAACCTCTTGCTGATCTGCGATTCTATGGCCAACTAAACCTAGATCTAGGGTTTCAATGAAACCCTAGCCAAGTAATAGGGAGTTATTTATGTATTTATTTTAGTCTTATTATGTATGGATGATGATTATATGTTCCGAGGATTTTCATAAATAAATCGTGCTTCTATTGATTAAATCATTACTTTCAAAGTTTATTCTTGTCTTAGATCTATTTTGACTGTGATGTGCTCAATGATCTATACTTGCTGTGCTTGTATAGATTATTTACATGTAATGGTGCTTAATTGAATTGTGATATCAAGTATCCGAATAATCCATGCCTAGGTTAGACGGATTATGCCACAACTCTAGTTTAGTGTGGGATAATTCGTGCTAACCGAAGATGGAATATGTTGGTGCTTAAACCATAGTTATTTTCTTGACAGAGGAATTGGGCTTGTAGCTACAATTCCCCATAATCATCCAACTTAATAAGCTAATTGAATGCATAAATACCCTTATTATGAAGTTAGTGGTGGATTTGCAATCCTAGGTTCCCTTTAAATATCGTTTAAAACAACTTTAATTGCTTTCATAATTTAGATTTACTTTGATCATTCTTAGTTTAATTAGAATCAAATCAAAATCCATTTTTCTTAATTAATAAGATTTGGGTTTTAAAATTAAAAGCTATAGTAATTCAATCTCTGTGGGTTCGACCTTTACTTTCACTACTACAAATCCTTAGAAAAGTAAAGTAAACTTTTTATATCTTGATATTGACAACATCAGGAGTTAATACGATTGAGATTCTTGAGTCGTGAGTCATGAGTCGTTACGCTTTGGAAACCATTCAAGATGATAAAGAGACGTGATAATGGGACAATATGATTGAGATACTGGATACTGTGATTGTAATAGTAAGAGAACAGTTAAAGCTGCTATTGTGCCAGTCGTCCGTGTAATTGCCAGAGATGGTACATGCGTTTGGGTTTAACGTCATACTGCTTAGCAGTTAGCACTCTAATGTAATAGTTGTCCGAGTGGATTGCAGGAGATAGTACACACATTGTATGGGTTGCCATCGTGCTGTATATCATGCGCTAGTCAGGTACTAATGTACCGTCCTCTGCGGTGGGATTGCCGTGATAGTACACATGGTGTGTGGGTTGCCGCTATGCTTGCCGTTTCGCAATTAGTATTCTGTCATGCAACTTGTTGGGTGGTGATTCACCAGCGAGGGTATAGACGATCGAGCCAATTCCGCCATCGTGCTATTTGGATTATGAGGCCGTAAGGCAACGATGTTACTATGAGGCCGTAAGGCAACGATGTTACTATGAGGCCGTAAGGCGACGACGTTACTATGAGGCCATAAGGCGACGATGATACAATATCAGAGAGCGCAGTGGAAGCGTGGTTTGTATTGTGAAAGTAAGTTCATAATAAGTTGTCGCTGTGGGTTTTATAACCCTATGTTATTGAGTTGCATTGGTTATGGGATTTTATATTCTAGAATTTGGGTTTGGGTTCATTGAGTACGCATTTACATGCACGAGCATAATGGAAATGAGAAATTGATTAGTACGAATATGTTGATATGATTACAAGAACCAGACAAACATGTTATGAATTATATTGATCCTGTTATTTGGTTAATGGTAGATGTTTAGTAATTACATCATATGTTAATTGATACATTTGCTATGCCCGCGTGAGCGACGACAATCGATAATGGACTAATCGCATCCTAAGATGCAAAGTAATAATGTGAGATGAGTAGTTAGTGTATGTATATTGGTAGTGAATATAGTTATGAGCGCCCACTCAGCTTTGTTGCAAAGCTGACGGCATGTTACGCGTGGACAATCCAATGTCCAGATTTCCTTGAAGGTTGGTCAGAGGACAGTTCAGTCTTGAGAGTAAGATGTTAAGGAACACTGGAAGTGTAGAGCTAGACTAAAGACCAAAGATAGCCGCCAGCACCATGTATTTATAATAGTCTGTTGTATTAGTCTTGGGACCAATGATTTGTAATTGTTTAAATTGTTCAGATTAAATTTTAAGTTATGAATAGCTTTCTCTCCTTTACTTTTATGCTGTTTATAGTGTTAGAGGACAGGACGACTTTCAATCAAGTCATTCCCTATGGGTCCAAAAAGGAAATTTTAAAATTTCCCTATTTTTGGCTACTCTGGGGCGTGACAGAATGATAAACATGTTCGCATTCACATCTCAACATTTCATACTATTCTCCGGAGATCCCACATGTACGTTCCATACTTCCTAATCCGCAACTCCTCGCCAATGAGTCCACGCGAAAAGGTAAGACCCACGTTTCTTCTCTTTAAACGTGTGACCTTATGCTTATAACGGCTCCACAATGATGGCTTGATACACGCACTCCTTTGACCTAAATAACAACTCAACAAGCTCAAATACATTTTACCGTGCTATTGACTAAATCAAAACATATCACCGTACAATTGGGCCTACTTGTCAATATAGACGCCCAATATGAACTACACCAATATATATTTATGAACTAACACATGCCTTTCATACATAATATGAATACATGCCAAGGAACCATTCCAAAATACATAGTTGAATCACTCACCTCCGATTTACGTTCTAAGAATTCGTTCCATTGAAACCTCAAGCACAAAGATCATGCATAAGTCCGTCTAATACAATTCCTATCGATCAGAATTCCAAATATCAACTTTTATGAAAAATTCTAGAAAATAACTTTTCAAAAAACTTGGCCAAATGAAGCCTAATAGGTATCAAAACCACGTCCTTACCTCGAGGAGTTCAAATATGAAATTTGGTGAAAAACCAGCAGACGAATGGTCGTCGTTTAGCGTCGAGAAGCTCGAAGCTCGAAGCAATCAAATCCCCACTTTGGCCTCTTTCTTGAAACTTAGGTTAAGCTTTATGAAAATATCAAGATCATCTCTATCTATATATAGGCAATACTTTCAAAAATTGTGTTTACCTCCCCACGAGTTTTCAAAACTCCTAATCAGTCTCTGAAACTTTCTACACAGCTAATTCATAGCTTCACAAGTGAAACCTCAAAATTATAAAAGTTTCCGACTAAGTTCTGTTTGGTTGCTAAAACGCATGTTTCTACATGACTTTTCTGAAATTGCTAACTAGCCTACGAAATTAATAGCGTGTTAATTTGTCCTCACCGGGATGCTAAAATTAACAACAAAAATAAATTCTAAACCAGAAAATAATACAGATAGTGAAATACACAGGTAAACATTTATTTTCAGATAAACATTTAAGGTATTCCACAATGAACGTCTCATACTCGGAGAGACTTCACAACATCACAACTCTCATTCAACACCGTCTCAGAGGGTTCTCTAACACAGATACCCAAATCGACTCGTGAGTCAAAACTCACCCACACATGTGCTGTCACACACTACACATCACATTATCATGCATGACAATGTAATGAAAAACAATAAACACGTACACGGGTGTGATAGATTTATATTATCGCAGGTACATTGCACGTAAAAAATACAAAATTGAAAAAAATAATTTAATCCAAGTACTATTTGTGGCACACTTTGATGTGTCACAAACGCTACACAAAATTTCGATGGAGTATCTGTTATTTATACACAGGCGTCACAAATACTAGCATTTTTGACACATTTCATGCGCCACATGGAGAATTTTATTTGTGACGCTTGCTATGCGTCACAAATAATAATAAATCAATAAAGTGATTGAGTATTTGCTATTTCTGACGCTTATAGTGTGTCACAAATGCTACTCTCATTTGTGGCGCGTATATCTGATTTCCATGGCAGTTTATTTGTGATACAGTCATCTATTATTTATGATATACATGTGCCTCACAAAAGATGGCATTATTTGTTATGCGTTGACCGCGTCACAAAAGATTATTTGCTACTGGGGATTTTGTGACACTTGTGTGACTCATTTATCGCATCACAAATAAGTATTTGTGATGCATTTTTGATTATTTGTGACGCGTTTGCGCTCCATAAAAAGTCAAAACTGTTGTAGTGTTGAGAGAGTCCTTGGTTCGCTTTGGTTAGGAAGCATGTGAATTGATTAATTAATTACCGTCCGTGTTAAGTATAACACGAAAGGTGGATTTAGCTAAAATTTGGGAGAGGCTGCAAATGTTGATGACAAACTTTGGGCTATTTTGCAGGCTCTCGCTCTTGCCAAAGATCAAGGTTTGCATGGTATGGTGATGGAAATGTGATTTAAAAGTTACAATCCAATTTTGTTCAATTTCATATAGGACTTGTCACCTGCATTGGAACCCTACTATACAATTTAAGGCCATTCCAGTTTGATGGTTTTTTGTAATGTGTGCACTTCTCTTGTGATGGGGATGCGGGGTCTTTTAACAACAATAACAACAGAAAACATGTAAAAAACGAACAACCAAAAATCACATTAATATATGTGGTTCACCCAAAACCTAGGCTTTGTCCAAAACAGGAGATAAGAAAGTTCTACTATGACCATCGAAGATTTAAAACCCGACTCAATGTACTAAAAGTCTAGGTGGTATTTGACAATAACTCTCACATATCAAATTTGACATAAGACAAAGCCATACGCCTTTTAGTTATTTTATTAATAGGTCCCACCATAAATTTTATTGGATCGAATTCTTATTCGATGGAGTTTTAATTAATGGGTCTTACTATGAAAGACAAAAATACTAAAGTAATAAATTTGATGTATAGGATGGAATTCTTATTTGCAAGGACGTAGATTTTAAGATTTCAAATTGCCACATAAGCCTTCAAATAAATTTGGCATTTTGAACATTGAACTATTGAGTGGAGATGCTCTTCACATGTAACAAAATCGAAAAATTAATATAAAGTAATTAGCACAAATGTTGGGAAGGGCAACTTGCTTAACAGAAATATTTAAAGCAAGGTAATTTGTAATTAGAACTTGAGCATCTAGGTTAACATCACTATGCAAAACCTCAACTTCACTCACAAATATGGGGTGGGAGAGCGCTACCCTTTGTGTAGTGCATACGTTTGACAAAAAAAAGATGGTATTATAAAGAACCACCTACAATAGAAACTTATTAATATTGTCTTTGGCAATAACGTTTGGAGTTCAGAAGTGATTATGAAACTCTTTAAAAGCCAAAACGAAACTGTTTCATGAACAAGATTCTGTGATTCGATCGCAGAAAATGTGAGTCAAAATTTGTGATTGGCCAAAAACTATCTTGGACAGCTTTGGACAAAAATTAGCTTTTTGCGAGTGAATCGCAAAAGAAAAAGTTCTGCATAACAAGACCTAGAAACAAAGATGTTTTAGCATCTTAACGCTGGCAACAATTTGGCAACTTTTGTTTCTGTACCATGAAAAACATCTGAAAAACACATGGACCCATCTTGTTATTACATCTTGAGAGAAAATCCAAACAGTCAATCAGAAAATAGACAACCAGAAAAAGGAAACAAAAAATTCCTAGAATAAGTCGAGTTAGCTCAAGATCATCACCCCGTTCATAGAATTCCTTCACTATTAAGCGAAAACATTTTTACTGCAATTATTGAAGATTTCCAAAAAGAAATAAGACAGTGTGAGGATCATTCAACTTTCAAGCCTTCTAGGACAACCCATTTAACTAGAATAGTGAAAAGAACAACTAGAATCGAATTTTCCAAAAGAAGAAGATAAGCCTGATGCAGCGCAAGCCAAAGAGATGAGGAGGAAGAGATAAACAACCTTCTTGAATATGTTGATTGTCAGAACAATACGAGAAACAATGTTGTACTCTAGTTTATTCACCAAGAATACCAAGATAATTGGAAAAAGAAACGGAGGAAACCTTCTCTACAACTTTTATGTGATAAAAATAAAACACAGAAACTTTACCATATATTAGGAAAAAAAAACATCTATATAATAAGGGAGGAAAGGGTTTGTCTCCCCCCAAGATAAAAGACAAACAAGGGCTGGGATTTGTCAACCAGGAAAGACAAAGAACGGTTCAGATTCACTTCAAAAGCATTTTGAAATTAAAAAAAAATGAACCCTCTCTCTCTTAGAGTCATAACTCATACCCCACCAGCCCACCACATTATACAAACCAACCCTCTATCACTCACCCCAACTCTCTCTCTCTCTCTCTCTCTCTCTCTCTCTCTCTCTCTCTACTGCTTCACTCTGACTCTCCTCTCTTTCACTCTCTTCACCCTCACTCTCTCTGGGCGTGGCCCTCTCACTGCCACCGGACCACAATCTGACCCCTTTTCTCTTCTAATTTTAATTTTATTGGTATTTCTTTATCCAATTGTATACAGTAGCAAAGGTTGTGGCTTTGCTCCTCCAAAATCGGCCCTTCGAGATCCTTGAAGGTCTGTTTTAAGTTTTCACCCAAATTTGTACAGTTTTTTTTTTGGGTTTCATTGAGGGCTTCTAAGTGTTTTGAGTTTTAATTTTCAAACTATTGCAGGTGGGTATCAATAAATTGAGCTCTCAAAAGCTCAAATGGGACATTGCTTGCTTAACTAAGGTAATTTTTCTTATCTTAATTAAATAACTGATCTTAATAGTGCTTGCTTTCAGTCACATGAAAAACTTCTAATTTTTTTATTTTTGGTATTTTCTTTATACAGTAGCAAAGGTTGTGGCTTTGCTCCTCCAAATCTACACACATGTCTTCGAGATTCTTCAAGGTCTGCTAAGTTTTTCCCCAAATTTGTGCAGTTTTTTTTTTCAAACTATTGCAGGTGTTTCTAAGGTATTTTTTTCTTATCTTAATTAAATACTTTGTCTTTATGCATTTGCTTTCCCATATCCTGCACTCTAGCTCCGCCAAATACTTTTGTTTGGCGCGCCGGATAAGGGGTTCGGATTATCCCATTGAGTTTGGGATAACTCAGTACCAAGGGGTGATATTAGGTGGGATAAGGGAGTTTGGGATAACTCTTTATCCCTGCTTTATACAAAGGGGTGATATTAGGTGGGATAAGGGAGTTTGGGATAACTCTTTATCCCTGCTTTCATCTTAATAGTGGCTTCAATTTAAGAACGCAACCCATGATTGGTTAAGAAAAAATTGAGTTCCTGCTAACTAGCAAAAGAAAAAGAAAACTTCAAATTATAGCGTCGGTAAAGTAGTTGAAGATGAGTAACACATCGTATTTGTTATGTATCCATGGGTATTTATTCCGAGTGTATGGGTGTAAATATTCTTATAGGTTAAATGCAGTTTATCCCCTGTGGTTAGGCCCATTTTTACTTTACCCCCTGTAGTTCAAAAGTGGACACTTAACCCCTGTTGTTTCGGACTAAAGTGATACTGTTAAGATTTTCCTCAAAACTGATGAAAACTCTAAAATTGGCCAAAAATATTAACACTTAGCCCCCTTTGTGAGGTTAATGCTGCCATATAGCCCACCTATGAGGGGCTAATTTTTAACACTTAATTCCTATGGAGGGCTAATTTTGGGGTTAATTGCGTATGTAAAGTGAATTAAACTTTCTATGTAGGGCTAACTTTAACACTAAAATCCCCATATAAATTTTGTTTGGTTAGTAGTTCTTAGAATAAATTTTGGTAAACAAATGACTCTCACAGTCTCTGTCTACAAGGATGAGTAAATATCCAAATTGAAATTAGGATCATGTCTACTCACTGGAATCGTAAAACTAATGTGTTGCAATATCAAGTAAGTTATTTTTTCATTGCTTTTTGTTTCTCAAACTTTGATTTTCCTATTTTCAAATGAACACTAGGTGTTGCCCGTGGCTAAAGCCACTACCGAGCAGTACATATTATGCAATACATGCAAACCGTTGTGACATAGCATTTGATTTCAAATTACAATTACAAACTCATGAGAAATAATTACAATTACAATGTAGATAACAATAAGCTGAGAAACAACAAAATCCAAACCCGGAAAACCAAAAATTAAATCTCACAAAGTTCGGGGTTGGCTGGTTGATTCTTATAGTGTTTGCGAGCGTGCTCGCTCAAACCCGAAGTTTAGTCCTGAAATTACAAACTGATAAATTTCAGTCATGCGATTCTATGCAGGCAGATATAGTCTCCTTACAAAAAGAAATATTAAAAATTTTGAAAACCATACTATTGGTCCGCCTTGAACCCAACATCAACGTGGTCTGTGTGGTTTAATTGTAATTCAAAGTTAGGCTCTAATATCAAATTAATGGAAGGTGCTGGTAAAAATTAATTAGGAACTCAAAGAAAAGAGAAAATATTAAATTTAAGAAAATTCTAGGGATTTTAGTAAAATTCTTTAAACTATTACGGTTCTAACTTTAATTAAAAAAGATCTCAATGGACTAAATTGTCACACTTATGAAACTATAGGGTCTAAAATGTCCAAATTGAAAGTGCAGGGAGTAAAGTGTCTCAACCCTCAAATTACAAGGGTGAAAAGTGGGAGTAAAGTGTTTCAACCCTCAAACTACAAGGGTGAAAAGTGCAACATGGAACCCAAAACAAATAAAACAAAAAGAACCTCAAAGAGAGGGACAAAACCCTCATAATGAGAAACAAGACCTTCTAAAAAGGGAGAACACCCTCCTAGAGAAGAACAATCGATAAAGCAAGAGAGTCAAGGGCTCTACCATGGAGGGAGAGCCTCGAAGAGGTGTTCGCACAAGGGTTTTTAGAGAGAGGTGATAGCTTTTTTCTAGAGCGGGGTTGAAAGGAGCTTCACCATCTTTATAAATTTAAGGGTAAATTATACGGAATTATGGATGAATTGACTAGACACATCCAAGATGAGGTCCCATGGTGTATGTTGTTCGCATATGATATTGTCTTAGTTGATGAGACTAAAGGAGGACTCAACACTAGACTGGAAGCTTGGAGAGAAGCACTGGAGACAAATGGACTAAAGATATGTATGACAAAAACATAATACATGGAATGTAGTTTTAGTAATAGTGGAAGTAGAGACAACGAAGTAATGGAGATCGAAGATCAGGAGATCCCAAAGAGGGAACACTTTCGCTATCTAGGTTCAATGATCAGTAGAGATGGAGAGATTGGTGATGATGTGACTCATAGAATTAAAGTAGACTGGCTTAAGTGGAGGAGCAATTCCAGAGTATTATGTGACCGGAGAATACCAGCAAAATTGAAAGAAAAATTTTATAGGACATTTAGTATTCTAGCTGTGCTTTACTGGACAGAGTGTTGGGCAACTAAGAAATAACACATTAGCAAAATAACATATTGGGCAACTAGGAAATATACAATTAGAAATGAGTACATTCGAGAGACTGTAGGAGTGTCATAGATTGAGGATAAGTTGAGGGAGAATTGACTTAGATGGTCCGGCTATGTGCAACGAAGACATGTAGATGCACCTATGCGAAAGAGTGATAAGATCATAGTGCCTGGAATTGTTAGAGGAAATGACATAGACTGGCCTACGAGTATGTAGTGCAACAAGATATGGATATATATAATTTAAATGATCGAGCATATAGCTCTTGAACGTGCAGAAAGGAAAAAAAATGATTCATACAGCCGACCCCAATTAATTGGGACACAAAGCTTGGTTTGGTTTGGTTTGGTTTGGTTTATACGGACCTCCCCTGAGATTTGAACTAATTGCATAGACCTCCTTTGTACATTGAAAATTACATAGACCTCCCTTCAATATGATTGAAGATCTGTTAATATTCAGTGCAAATGTACTTTGTGCCCCTCACCATCCTCTTTTGGAAGTCAAAATATTGAAAAGTCATTTTTGGGCGTGCCTATTGGCACTCCATGGATTACTAATGGTACTACATGCAGTGCATTAACTGCATGGTACTGCATGCACTGGATGTGGTACTATAGAATGCCATTGGTAACTTTTGGTTTGGAGTGCCTATAACAATTCCCTTTTCTTTTTCTTTTTTTTGTAACGTAATACATATTTTCCTTTCTCTTCTTCTTCTTCTTAATTTCTAACACATTATACAATTCTAACTGAAGTCAAGCTATCAACCATTGGCTTGTCCTTCTCTCAATCAAAATATGCCTAAATTTTTTTTTGTAAAAGGCTTCCGTGATCGAGTCAAACCTACATCTTCACCTATTACAGTGAAGTCTATTGTTTTATTAGATGGTGGCCCTTATGCAAATCCAGCTCTCTACCAAAGCGAAGTTGGCTCCTTGCAATATCTAACCATTATGAGGTCTGACTTCTCTTATGTTGTGAATTCGGTCTGTCAACGTTATGCACTAGGCCCTCAACTCAAACTTAGAAGCATTAAAAAGAATAATGAAGTACATAAAAACGTACATTTAATCATGGCCTTGTGTTTCGGTATGGGCCAATCACTCTTCATAGCTACTTACGCTGGCTAAGGCAGGTGATGGGTCCTCACTCCTGATTTGCTCACTGTGGATACCGGTATTTGGGCCCACTTTTGTTTTTAAAACAATTTCTTTCAAAACAAATACAAAGAGTCGCCACTTAATTTTTAAAGGGAAAATTAAGAAACCATTTTAAAGCAAACTGATCTTTTGCGAAACCAAAGATTTAACTGGGTCTGGGGATTATGGAATGAGAGGGGAAGGAGCCCGGCGGACTAAAGCACCCCCTCTCATCCTATCTCGCGATAGGCCTCTACTCAACATCCTTTTTAATCGAATTATTAATCTAAGCATGCCCTCAACTAATACGTATATAAATATACATTACACAAAGCGTGTCAAAAGGGTGCAAGATTGCTAATGGTAAAATATCATTCATAAACCACATAATTCAAGTAGCAAGCGAGATGATATGCATAATGGAACTAGAGAACTTACCCGGGATCCAGCGGTGATATGGAAACGTGTAATGCACACAAATAAAAGAGAATCCTAGAAAAAGAGTCTCTAATCCAAATATACACATAAGGCAAAACCTAGGCTAAGGTGTCGCACATGGAGTCGAAAATCAATTAAAATCAATGAAGTAAATTAAACTAGAGAAGGGTTGAGAAATTGTACCTCAAATGCGCTACAAAACAAGGGTTAGTACACATGCCTTGAACAAGATATCAAATAATCAATCCTAAATATCTAGCTTAAATCTATCAAACATGGGAAGAATTGACCTCTTCGTGGATTCCTTCTAATTAATTGAGAACATATCACCTCTATAGATATGCAAGTCTCAACTAGGAGCCAATTCAATGTCCATATAGAGGTGGTATAATCCCAACATGATTACAAGAAATTCACAATTAGGTTCAATTAGGAGCAAAACAACCTAGAGCTAGATCCTAACTACAAGTATGAATATACATTAATGAATGCATGGATATGTATGAGAACAAATTAATGAGTAATTCACTAACTTGGATCACTTAGCCTCTGGATTTATGCTTATTTATCATTATTCAAAACATGATTTGGGTTCCAAGACATTAGGAAACCATTTAAATTGAAATCAATAAGATTAGATGAAAACAGGAGCAGTTTTTGTAATTTACAGAGAGCAGACCAGACTTTCAAAATTAAGAAAACCATACCTCCAACGGTTGGATCTTAATGATTTTTGGATATGTTATGCCTCTGTGAGTCTAGTCTCTAACCCAAAAAGAAGATCGAGGTTTCAACGGTTAGATCTTCAGGAATATGGAAAATACTAAACCTCACTCAGGAATTTACAACTCTCTGTCCAGAGATCTTGTATGATTTTTTAAAAATAGCAAACAAATCTGAATTGCTTCACTCCTTTTAGGGAACCTTCCTAACACATTAAGTTTCTTAGAAAAAATTATTAAAGGTCATGAAAACTTGGTTAGGGCTCTGATCTATCAATTTTAAAACCGGTTTGCTGTTCTGAAATTTTGGACAGAGAATTGCTTATTCGGAAATCATAAGGCTAAACCATCCTAAGTATGGAATCTCATCAAAAAACAAATCACAGAGGTACTCATATGAGTTATGAACATTCTCCAATTGGTCTCATCCCATTCCAATGGACCATGATTTTATGAAAAATCTTTGATCACAGAGGGTTTAAGGATTCACTGCACCAATGTTGAATTAATGTTCATATTTCAAAACCAACTTGACCCATGATCCTAGAAAGGACTAGAACCAAGTATGATTATGATTGATGGGATAAATTAATGAAATAGGAAGACATCCCTAGATTTAACCTTGATGGATTCCTACCATAGATCTCATAATTGGAGATCTAGCAAGAAAATCCTAAGGTCCTACTTATTTTAAATATAGACTATGAAAATCTACCTCTAATTCCTCTCTCAAATATAAGATCATTGAAGAATATGAAATCATTTCATTATTTCTCCTACCAAATTAATGGTCCTTGGAGACTAAATGAGATTATAATCTACATAAACCTCTATGGAATATAGAATGAATTCCATAAGATTCATAGTAAAGAGATCCTAGTCATGAGTTGATACTAGTATCTCACCAACTATGTGTAGATATGACCATGATCAACTTTAAACTCCATATGAGTCATAAGATCATAGGAGATCAAAGGCAACCAAATAAAAAGAAATACTCAATGGAAAATATACATGACAATTTATGAATCTTCAAAGGAAAATTGGAATTTAGAAATCAAAGTTTACTTAAAAAAAATCAAAAGAACAAACACCTTGAAACCAACCCATTCATTTAAATCCAAAGCTCATTTAGATCCAAATTAGTAAATTATCATGAGATTCAATCACAAATTCTTGGCAGTGTGTGATGAAATGAGGTAAGAAGAGAGGTTTTGAAAATGTGTAAAGTTCCTAGATCTAAGAATTTGTGATTGAGAGGTTACCTCTATGACCGCAAGGATTTCTTCTATCTTTGTGAAGTTCTTCCAAAATCTTCAAGATCTTCTTAAAATTCTTAAAATTCTTCAAGAAAACTCCTCTTTTCTTCTCAATTCTCTCTATATGATTTTGTATCTCTCTCTCTAGATTCAAGTATATGTGTGTGTGTGTTCATTCAAGTATCTCTCAAAATGAAGATGAAAGTTTGTTTATATAGACCACCAATTCAAGGTTAAATGGGTAAATTTGGGTGGAAACCCATGTGCAAAGTTTTCTTCTAGAACATGTGAGAAAAGCAGTCTGTTACAGCGCGCGGTAAACGATGGAATCCGGCGGCACTCGCTGAGTGCCGGGCGGCACTCGCTGAATGCCGGGAGGCACTCAGTGAGTGCCGCCGGCTTTATCGCGTGCCGTGGCTAACTAAATTTTGCCCTACTTTTTAATTTTCAACATATACATTAACATAAGCTTAATTATTGACGAATTATGTTAAAATACTTGTATTTGTAATATATTCCATTAAGAATACATCCAAAACATGCATTCTAAATGTATTATTTCCCCTCTCTTTCTCTTTTCTCTTTTTTTCAAAAATCCTCTTTGTTTCAAAATTCCATTTTATTATTTTTTTTATTTTCTTTTCAAGACTTTCTTTCATATCTTATTTATATATATATATATATATATTTAGCGGATTCTCGGGCTGATTTCTTCACATGTTCTTCAACGTTCGAGTTTTCCCCGAATACCCAAATTCTCTCTCTCTTTTTTTTATTTTCAAATTTGAAATTTAACTTGAAGAATCATTTTGAATTTTCTGGAAGATCTTCGAATGTCACCGGTCATCGTCATCATCGGTCTTTGAGAGGTAACGAATCCCTAGATTTGACGTTTGGTCAAAATTGGGGTGTCTACAGTTTGCCCCTCTTTGACAGAGTTTGTGAAGCAACGCGTATCACAAATGAATGTCGAAGCCTGTGTGAAAGACAAGCCTTTGACCAAACACTCGAATCTAGGTAAAAACAAAAAGTACGTTGCAAAATCGGGTGCGCAGATAGCCAAATGCTTGTCGGGCTCAAAGATGAGCTGCCTACGTATCCCATCGGGAATCAGACCAAGACGTAGTTCGAGCAAGGGACAACAATACACAAACGCAGGTAGTCACACAGATGAATGCACCTATCCTATCGTGATGCACGTGCTCAAGCAAATTTATGCTCTATGTTTTCAGGTTCAATGACTTAGGACAAGGCTACTCCTTAGAGTTAGCAAAACGTACCTTTGTCTTGAAATCCTTCTATGCTGATGACGTCCTGTCCTAGGAAAGTCGCGATTGCCATTTTTTTTATGAGAATAACGATTGGCTGAGATGCGCTTTGCGTCTTATACTCCGGTGCCGAATCATGAAGCGTGTTAAAAGACTGAGATGCGTTTCGCGTCTTATACTCCGGTGTCTTATGAGGATCATCTGATCGACTGAGATGCGCTTCACGCCTAAACTCCGGTGTCGAATCAGGAACCATACTTTTGAAAAGACTGAGATGCGCTTCGCGCCTTATACTCTGATGTCTTTCAAGAAATGAGATATTTTTGCAGAAAAGTCAGAATCGCTCCAGATTCGATGACCCCAGATAGCAGAAAAGTCAGAATCGCTGCAGATTCGATGACCCCAGATCGCAGAAAAGCCAGAATCGCTCCAGATTCAATGACCCCAATGATCGCAGAAAAGTCAGAATCACTCCAGATTCAATGACCTTAAAGATTGCAGAAAGTCAGAATCGCTCCAGATTCAATGACCCCAAATAGCAGAAAAGTCAGAATCGCTCCAGATTCAATGACCCCAGAGAGTAGAAAAGTCAAAATTGCTCCAGATTCAATGACCCCAGAGAGCAGAAAAGTCAGAATCGCTCCAGATTCAATGACCCCAAAGAGCAGAAAAGTCAGAATCGCTCCAGATTCAATGACCCCAAATAGCAGAAAAGTCAGAATCGCTCCAGATTCAATGACCCCAGAGAGCAGAAAAGTCAGAATCGCTCCAGATTCAATGACCCCAGAGAGCAGAAAAGTCAGAATTGCTCCAGATTCAATGATCCCAAATAGCAGAAAAGTCAGAATCGCTCCAGATTCAATGACCCCAAATAGCAGAAAAGTCAGAATCGCTCCAGATTCAATGACCCCAGAGAGCAGAAAAGTCAGAATCGCTCCAGATTCAATGACCCCAGAGAACAGAAAAGTCAGAATCGCTCCAGATTCAATGACCACAATGATCGCAGAAAAGTCAGAATCGCTCCAGATTCAATGACCCCAAATAACAAAAAAGTCATAATCGCTCCAGATTCAATGACCCCAAATAGCATAAAAAGTCAGAATCGCTCCAGATTCAATGACCCCAAATAGCAGAAAAGTCAGAATCGCTCCAGATTCAATGACCGCAATGATCGCAGAAAAGTCAGAATCGCTCCAGATTCAATGACCCCAAATTCGCTCGGTATTGTAAGGGTAATTTTTATTTTTCTTTTCCTTTTCAGAACAGTCACGCAGACTTAAACAATTCATTTTCTATCGGGAGTCGCGCAGACTCGAAAATTCATTTCTACTTTTCAAAGATTGGGAGTCGCGCGGACTCAAAAATTCATTTCTACTTTTCAAAGATTGGGAGTCGCGCGGACTCGAAAGTTCATTTCTACTTTTCAAAGATTGGGAGTCGCGCAGACTCGAAAATTCATTTCTACTTTTCAAAGATCAAAAATTCATTTTCTAAAAATTCATTTTATTTTTTGAAGACCTGGAGTCGCGCAGACTCGACAACTTGTTTTCGGCATTTCTAAATTTGGTTTTATCCCTTCCCTTTTTGTTTTGATCGGTAACCCCAGGCTGCAGTAGATGACTTATGCCAAGATCAAAGATTTGATCGGTGACTTCAAAGGCTGCGATAGACGACTTATACCAAGACCGATGATTTGATTGGTAACTCATAGGATGCGATAGACGACTTATACCAAGACCGAGGATTTGATCGGTAACTCATAGGATGCGATAGACGACTTATACCAAGACCGAGGATTTGATCGGTGACTCATAGGATGCGATAGACGACTTATGCCAAGACCGAGAATTCGATTGGTGACTCATAGGCTGCGATAGACGACTTATACCAAGATCGAGAATTTGATCGATGATGGTACAGCCTCAAAAGATTTGCTTTGGGGCTATTCTAGCTGAAGAGATGTTTATATGCTTCTTATTTTGGATTTATCTTTATCGTTTTTTTTTCTTCTTTTTTTCAAAATATTCTTTTTGATGGATTGCTTGCTATGGACAGCAGTTTGGGCGATTCGGGCAAGAAGAGGAAGAAGTATGAGCCAGTTCTCCACAACAACCCCACTTTTCTATTTACTGATTTTCTTTTTGATTATAGACAAATTCAAAGGCTTTCTGGTTCATCCGATGATTAGCTTGTACGGCTTGGAGCCTGATCTGCTGAGGGTATTCACTTGATTTTGCTCTCTCTGAAGATTTTACTCGACCTCTATTTGATTTCCTTAGCGGAGCAGAATCTGACTCCCTGACCTCCCTGCTATTACCCTTCTTTTGGAATCTTCAATTCTTGCTGATCCCTCTGCGGAATATATCTTTTGGATTTCAAGAAGGTAGACTCAAACTGAGTTAAGATACACACATTTTCAAATTTGTGATCAATTCTGCTTTCTTTTCTTTGCGCTTCTTTGATCAACTTTAGAAAAAATTGTTATCCCATAATATTCTTTCATAGTATCTTCCTTTACGATTGACTTTTTGATAATGAAGAATTCTTCTTTTCATGTTTCTTTCCATCTTAAATCAATTTTAGATTTATGCATGAAAACTTCAACTTTTTACTTCAAGAATTCTTAGGATGCCTAAGGTTGGTCCTTGAAAGCCAGTAAACACAAAGATATTTTATTTAGCAAACGACAGTTTGCCCCTAGTTTGACAGGGGGCTTGGGAATGCTAGGCAAACGAAGTTTGCCCCTGGTTTGAGGGAGTTGATGCGACCTCTGGGCAAACGATAGTTTGCCCCTAGTTTTCAAGGTAATTTCATGAATTGGTTGGGTTTCTTCTTTGGACCGAGCGCCTTGGGAGACCCGCCTACTTATCCCCGAATGGGCATCAGGTCCTATAGTAGTTCGTTCGAGGCCTGAAAGAAGTACAATGATTGACTGTGTGTGTAGTTGTGACCGAACCTTGCAGGCTGCCTACGTATCCCCGAATGGGAATCAGGTCAAAACGTAGTTCATCTACTCTGGAGGTCTTGAAAGAATAAGGCTTCAAGAATTGGTGGGCTTTTCGAGCCATGTTTTCATTTAGGTTCAATGGGTGCCCTTTCTGGGTAGATTTTCTGAAACATATTCCTTGTGGCAGCTTTCGAACAAGATGATGAACTACTTATCCTTCTTATGCATTTTTTTTCTTCTTTTCCTCTTTTCTTCCTTTTTTTTTTCTTTTCTTTTCTTCTTTCCCCTTTTTTGTTTTGTGGTGGTTGATTCTTTTCACCTTATCACTAGCCAGTCAATCTTTACAACTCTCATAATACATCATGTTTTACTCATACTCTATCATACTCACATAGTAATATCAGCTCTCCAAATTACTCTTTATCTTTCTCAAAGATATTTCTGCATTGTTTTAGGTCCACTTATCACTTATCATTGAGTCTCTCACAAAAATTTAATTGATACTTTCAAATCTTTCTTTTCATTTCCAATTTCTTTTCTTAGGATAATTCATGTACTTTGAAGTACTCAAGAATTCTCAATCTTATTTATTCTCTACTTTTTTCTTTTTTTTTCTTTCCTTTCTTTTCTCACTATCTCTTATTCTCTTCATGATTTTGACTGGCTATGATTCGGATTTTGAAATCAACACGCATCTTATTTTGCTATAACTTTTGCCTAGGCGCCCTTTCGGGTTTTCATCCTAGCGAGCTCTCTTTTTTTTCTTCTTTCTTTCTTTTTTTTTTTCTTTTAAGAAGAAGAAGTTCATTTAAGATATCTAGCTACCATTAAGGAACAAGTTCATGGCTTTGGAATGTGAGCTCACCTTTTAGGTTTGGTATAAAGGGGGTGATGTGGGATAATTTCTGAATTCATTCTGGCACATCATCATAGGACCATGCAAGGCATCCTTGTATTCTTTTAGCAATGAGATCAATTTTATGCTTTTATCTTTATTGAGTGAAATATGGAAAGAATCTCTTTGAGAATCTTCTTCATTTTCTAAGTCAAATGCCAAGGTTTCCTCAATGATTTTGCATGCAGGTTCATTTGCTCTTTTTTTTTTTCACAGTTATTAAAAAATCATTAAGCGGAATCAAGTAAGCAAAATCAGTCACTTTCATTGATAACAGAAAATTTAAAAGGTTTGGCTCATACTGGCCATTACAAACTTCCGGGGTAGGGGAATCCTATCACTAGACTCAAGGACATTTTGGCAAATTCCCTGATTCTATCTCTCCTCCATTTTCCGGCTTCTCCCTCCTTGCTTTATTTCCCTTGACCTCTTCTTTCAGTATTTCTTCCATCTGTTTTTTCCCAATCTTCATTTCTATGATCTCCTTTGGACCGCTCTCCTCGGTCTTACTGCCTTCTTCATAAAAAAGGTTCCTCATAGCCAGACCATCCAGTGCACAAATCCAATCTTGGATAGTAATTAGTTCTGTAGGCACTTGAAAGTATGGATCTTCATAGTCAGTGTATTCATGTAAGAAAGAGATCTCAAAACCTTGCTCCAAGTATTTACCTTTGCAGTCCGCCCATGGCTCTAGAAAGCTATAATAGGGGAAATCTCCTCCTTTCTGGATGAAATGTGACGCTTGACCTTCTTCTCTATTTTCTTCAAGATCCTTCCCTTTCCCTTTTTCCAAATCATTCCCATCTAACCCACACAGCTTCTTGGCATGATTGACCACTTCCTCAGCATTTCTCTCTTCTTCCCCTTCGAACCATAGACCATCTGTGTCACTGTACACCTCCTCCTCCCAAATGGAGTTATTAGTAGGATTGTTTGGATCCCACCAATTGATTTGGATGATTTCATTGTCCATATCTTCCTCAAATGCTTGTTCTTCTTCTCCTCCTATCAGCCAATCCTCTTCCTCGACTACTATAAGGCATATCCTCTGATCTTCTGGGAATTCATAAGCTTTGGCAGCTTGTCCTACCGATACGATCAACACAGATGGGTCAAAGATTTCCTTCCCAACATCTAAGAGATTGATGTTCCGTGGTGGTGGTACAACATGATGATTGGGGAGCGGGTTCTGAGTCACATGCGGTCGAGCTGCAGGCGGAGGGGAAATGGTCTTATTATCGATCAAATCTTGTACTTCATGCCTTAACCTCATACATCGGTCAGTCGTATGGCCATGAGCTTGGTGAAACTCACAATAGAGGCTTGTATTGAAGCCCAGTGGAAGTGGATCAGGCATTGGTTTTGGATCTAGAGGCTTGAGATATCCTTTTTCCTTTAATCGCTTGAGAATGGTAGTTAGAGAAACCCCTAAATCCGTGAAGCGACGAAGCTGCCCTTCCAACTTTGGTCTCGACGCACCCCCTTTTCTCGCAAAATTCTGCCCTTCTTCCGGCTGGCTTAGAACATTAACATCAGTTGCTACCTGATTTCCAGCATTCCCCCCATAGAATGGTCTTCTAGGGCGGTTCCCCTGGGAATCTTCTCTTTTGATATTTCCGTCTTTGATGGCGTCTTCTATCCTTGTCCCAATTTCAAATAACTCAGCAAAGGTATGAATACATTGATACATTAGTTTCTCCTGGTACACACTCTGCAGGTTCTTGATTACAATCCGTATTTGTTCCTTCTCTGATGGTCGTTGGGTCATTTTTGCAGCTTTCCCCCTCCATCGTGCCAGGAATTCAGCAAATGACTCTCTATTCTCTTGCATGGTTGTTTCCAGATCCCTCACAGTTACATCGAGCTCTTGGTTGTATTCATATTGGGTGACAAAGGCTTTCACCACTTCCTCCCATATGCGACTCTTGCTTGGCTCTAATGTGAAATACCAGGATAAAGCTGCCCCAGTCAAAGTTTGTTGAAACAGCATGGCCATCATGGCAGGATTCAGACCACTTGGCTGAAAGGCCCCAATGCACATTCTCACGTGGTTTCTGGGGTTGCCAGAACCGTCAAACTTATCAATCTCGGGCATCTTGAAACCGACTGGCAATTTTTCTTGAGTTCCCTCAAACAAACCCTCTAACTCTAGCAGGTAGCTATCAATCCCATTAGACTTGCGGACAACTTTTTCTAGCTTTTCCACCTTCTCCTTCATCTCGATACGCTCTTTCTCAGCTTTCTCAATTTTCTCTCTCTCTCTGCCCTCGGTACATCAGCTCTCGGTGATTCCGGATCCTCAAACCAATCATCTTCCATATCCCGAACGGGTGGGGGAGGATTGATTATTGGTGGATCAACTACAGGCCTCTGACGGGTCAGTGTTTCCAACATGGTCATCATTTGGTCCATTCTCTCTTTCAATTGTGCTATTTCTACAGCATGTTGTTTGTGATCCATTTCTATTTCTATCTCAGGCTCTCTTCGTACTAACCTTGCACTCGAATCCCTGACCCAAACTGTCCTGGTGTCTAATGCTATCTTGCCTACAACCATTTTTATTTTTAATCAATTTTCAAACAACCTTATTTTTTGAAAATGCTTGGTAAAAAAAATTTTATGAATGGCTCATATGTCACACGGATGCGATGCATGTGTGTGTGTGTGTGTGTGTGTGTGTGTGTGTGTGTGTGTGCCTATTCTATATGCCAATAGAAAAGAAAATCCTAGTTCTAGCATATAAACATATAAGCACATAAAATCCTCATCCATGTCAAGTACGCCAATTTCTCCTTTCATTGTGATCCTCATTACCCCTTTTAAGTATTAAAATTTCAAAATTTATTTTGGAAAGTATATTTTTTTTAGGATAAAATCTTTTGAAAATAATTTTTTGAGAATTCTTTTGAGAATGAGGATGTTTAACCTTTGCTCAACAAAGATGATTGGATTAAATTTTTGCTTTGAAATTCATTTGAGAAGCATTTCTCCCAAAAACAATTCCTGAGTTTTTTGGATTTTTTTTTTCTCTTTAAAGTGAGGACATGAAAATATTTCTCAATAAAAAAAATGATTTGGGTTTTACTTGATTAAAGAAAATGAACCTTAAACACTTTTTTCTTTGAAAGGGTAAAATTTTTTTCTAAACAATTTCTTCTTCTTTTGGATAAAAGATGATGATTAATCAAAAATTTTCATAAACAATGAACTTTGGATTCTTGGGTAGGAGCATCACACGATTAGATAATCATAGCACTTTTCATGAATTCGGATGCATACAAGGTCAATGATGCTTAGCTAAACATGATACAAGAGATGTAATCTTATAATCAAGATTCGGCTTATTCTTAAATGTCATAGGACATGAAAAGGAATTGCTCAAAAGTGATTAAGAGGTTACACATCTTTTATCAAGTAAGCATCGTCATCATTTCAAGTAATCCCTTTCGGGCATACAAAACTCCCTAGCACATAAATCCTAATCAAGAATTGATTCCCTAATTTTGAAAGGTTCTATGGAAACTACTATGCAAAGGCCGGGTTTTGGTCAAATAAGGGACCCTTGACACACACCCGATAGGATGCTTCATATACCAAAACATGGTACGAGATCAAGGGTGATCACACGGCCCCATGATGGCTTGACCGACCGGGTTCCCCCGAACCTCCAAGGTCATAGTTCCGTGCAATCGACTGGTGAGACATGCAAGTGCAATGCAACGGGCGTACAAAAATTAATTAATTTGATTAGAAGGATGCTTTCAAGTCTAATCCTCGAGTGAACCCAAAATCAGAATTCTGGTCTGTGAAACTAGAGATTCTGGGTTCGCTCCCCAGCAGAGTCGCCATATCGTGGATACCGGCATTTGGGCCCACTTTTGTTTTTAAAACTATTTCTTTCAAAACAAATTCAAAGAGTCGCCACGTAATTTTTAAAGGAAAAATTAAGAAACCATTTTAAAGCAAACTGATCTTTTGCGAAACCAAAGATTTAACTGGGTCCGGGGATTATGGAATGAGAGGGGAAGGAGCCCGGCGGACTAAAGCACCCCCTCTCATCCTATCTCGCGATAGGCCTCTACTCAACATCCTTTTTAATCGAATTATTAATCTAAGCATGCCCTCAACTAATACATATATACATATACATTACACAAAGCGTGTCAAAAGGGTGCAAGATTGCTAATGGTAAAATATCATTAATAAACCACATAATTCAAGTAGCAAGCGAGATGATATGCATAATTGAAGATCCCGAAATGTATTAATGACTATTTTCTCATCCAATGGTTATAAACTGTTTTCTCATATGAGAAGCTGCTCACTATAGCCTTTCCTTTTAAAAAATGAGAAAACTGTGACAAGTCCTCGGTTTGAATGCGCATGCCCTTTACTCTACCATTTTTAATATAGAAATATAAGAAATAGTCCCTCTCCAGCCATTTAATTAGAAGTTAATCCATCGTAAGGGCTAGATTACAAATATACCCTTGATTAGGCATGTTAATTAGAAATAGGTCATTTCTCCCAATTTAATAACTTTGTAATGTCTAAACTACCCTTACTCCCATTATAAGTGATATACATATATATTTATATATATTTGTTTATCTATATATAGACATATAGATATAGATTTGAATTAAATGTCATTAACTAATAATGAGATTGTGTTCCCTTTATTCAAGGGAACTCCTTAATATACTCACCATGATCTTGTGTTGAAATTCAAATTATATCAAACGTTTCGCATAATTAGTTCATATAGTGTGGTTGTCATTGTAATACAGATCTAAATCATATATATGCGTCTGAGTGTATTTGCGATTGTGTTGTTGGAGATTTTCAAAAAAAAATTGTTCTTCTTGGAAAAGGTGATGATTAAATGTTTAGTGAGAAATTCTTGTAATAAACTAAGAATTTCTCATCGAATATGATAGATTTTTCTTTTCTATTTTTTTATTGATGTTTTGCTGTCTTGTGTACTTTATTTTGGAGAACAAGCTAATATGTCGCTTTAATGGAAAATATTTCGCTTCAATGTGAAAACTCAGTAAATATTGCGATTTTCTCAGTAAATCTCCTAAGATTGATAAATAAATGACAAGTTTACAACTAAAACTGAAGATATGATCAATAAACATTGAGAATTTCTCAGTACATAATGAATTTTTCAACAAATAGTGAAAAATTTCAACATTCCACCTTTTCCTCACAAGTCAGACTATTTGGTGACTATATTTTGAATATTTACCGAGTGGTAAGCTAGTTAGTCACTAAATACTCAGTAAATTTTGCAATTTTCTCAGTAAAATACTGAGAAATTCTCACTCCTTTGTGAAATTTCTGACCAATAAACTGAGAAATTACGCACAAACAATATCATTAGTTCTAACAAGGAATCACACAAATGGATAACACGTCTATCCAACAAGATGTGAGAAACAGATACTTTACTAAGTAAAATTGCAAAAACAATTGTGAAATATCAATGTTATCATATTTTTTCACTAATTGTTTTTGAGTAATTTCCAGTAATGGATATACATAGATATATATATACTAGTGGAGAGGCTGCGTGTGCAACACGCAGCTCAATGCCCGTGGTTAGTTGTATCCGTTTCAAAATAAGTGTTAATATATATTTTTTTTTTTATGTTTCAAAATAAGTGTCCATAGTTAAAAGTCAATTATAAAATGTAATAAATTTTATGCAATACCATTACAATAAATACAATGTAGCATTTATGTATGGACCTAAACAAGTAAGAAAATCCAATAAAGGGGAAAAAATGACTATGTAGTCCATCCAAAAAAATACTTCGTACGACCCAAACTGCTAAAGGACATAGTTAATTACCAGCATCCCAAATTAAGTAGCTTATAATGTGAAGGGTAGATCTGCAAATTATCCAACCATAAAAGCTATAAACAAAACTACATTTTGGTCCCCAATTTGAAGAAAGTCAAGCTCACCGAAACAATAAGTCAGGATACCCTACATTTTCTCTCTCATTTTATTTTTTAACCCAGACTCAATTCCTCTCTCTCTCTCTCTAAAATTCACGATTCCTCTCATCTCTTTCTCTCTCTCGCTCTCTCTCTGTGCACCACTATCCTCTCTTCTCTCTTCATTTTCCTCAACTTCCATCTCTCATAACTCTTTTCTCATGCGGAATGATTTAGGGTGGAAGAAAGGTTTGGCCGGCATGGTGGTGGCTCCGGATGACGATGGTGCCATGTCAGATTGGTTTTGCACACCGATTTAGGATTTGTTGGGTCGATTTAGGGTTTGGTTGGATCGATTTAGAGGTGTAGGGATCGAAGATGGTAGCATCTGGTAGCGGTGGTGCATGCAAACAGATCATGTGTAATTTTAATTATATGTGTATGTCTCCATCTTCGATTCAACTCTTTTTTTTTCCCTGTATTTTTTATCAGAATGAGTACAGATTCATGGTGGTTTTTGGGGTTTTGATTGTGATGGATTAGGGAAGAGGAGTTCAATGATTGTGGGTTTTAAAGTTGGTTGAATTTATATAGTTTTTGTCTCCATCGATCTTTGTTTCAACTGTTGGTTTTTTTTTTTTGTGGGATTTCAATTTTGTTGAGTATATATTTTTTGTCTCCATCTTTGCTTCGAATTTTTTTTTTTTTTTTTGATTGTGGGTTTTCAAATTTAGTTGAATTGTTGTTTTAATTTTTTTTTTGTCTCCATCTTTGTTTTTGTTTCAACTGATTTTTTTTTTTTTTTGATTGTTGGATTTTAATTTGGTTGAATTGTTGTTTTAATTTTTTTTCGTCTTCATCCAGTTTTTTTTATTGTGGGATTTCAATTTGTTAAATTTTTGGTTTGAGAGTTCAACGACAGTTTCAATAAAATATGATGGGATATTGTTTGGTTTCCTTCCAATAAAACAACAAGCACAGGTCAACAATTGTGGCGGTGAGAAAGAAGAAAAGGAATTTTGCGGCTGTTGGGTTTGATAGACAGGTGAAGTTGTAAAACCTGATGTATTGAGGGGTAAAATGGGTAACTCACACAACAAAAGTGAGGGCAAAATGGGGAGAAAACATTCGACACCACCGACCACATGTTCTCTTATAATATAGTAGATATATATTCGTATATCTATATATGGACATATAGATATAGATTTGAAGTTAACTGATAATGGGATAATGTTCCCTTAATTCAAGGGATCTCCTTAATTTGCTCACCATGATCTTTTGGTTGAATTCAAATTATTTTAGACGTTTTGCAGACTTAAAAATTGAGAAATTCCCACTCATATAGATTTGAAGTTAACTGATAATGGGATAATGTTCCCTTAATTCAAGGGATCTCCTTAATTTGCTCACCATGATCTTTTGGTTGAATTCAAATTATTTTAGACGTTTTGCAGACTTAAAAACTGAGAAATTCCCACTCTTTTGTGAAATCCCTTATTAAAATACTAAGAAATTTCGTAATCTTGAGAAATTTCTCATTAAAATACTGAGAAATTCCCTATTTCTCATTAAAAAAAATTGAGAAATTCTCACTCTTTTGTGAAATCCCTGATTAAAATACTGAGAAATTCTCACTCCTTTGTGAAATTTATGATCCAATAAATTGAGAAATTTAAGGATAAACAATATCACTAGTTCTAGCAAGTAATCACACAAATGGATATATATATATATATCATGTTTTTTAGCTATTTTTTTTTAGTAATTTCCAGTAATCAATTTTCTTTTGACATGAACTTTCTTAGTTAACTGAACAACCATGAACAATTCCTCAATAAAAAAAAAGGTATAAAACACTGAGAAATTATAAAAAAATTTCAAATATGATCAATCTTTTGCGAAATTAATATTTCTCATTAAACTACTGAGAAATTCACACTCTTTTGTGAAATTTTTGAATCCACAAAAGCATTTGCCTTCAAGCCCAAACACAAAAGCATTTGCCTTCCACGATTTGTTACCTTGCTAATCAAGTCACTTATCCACCATTTCAACCGTTAACATTATCATCATCAAATCATCCGTATGTAAACTGCAAATGCTTCATCACTGGCTCTGTATTCTCCCACCGATCGGTTTGCTTCAATTTTTACTTTGGAATAAACGCGAAACCGACCCTCACAGATTCAGAAAGGGAAGGAGTCCAAGAATGAGAGATCGGATGACTAGAAGGTGGTGACGACGACAACCAAGAATGGGCGACGATGGCGTGGTTGGATGTGGTGGTACCGGCAGTGGAGAGGCTGTTGCCCTCTCTCTTCTTTCTCCCTTTCTCTCTCTTCCTCTTTCTCTCTCTATATATAGTTGCAGATTCTCTCTCTATATTGGGTTTTGAATTTTGAATTAAAATTAGATCTTTGATATATATATATATAGATAAAGAGATATGTATATATATATATAATTATAGGATAATATAGAGGTATTTATGTCTTTAGCAACACAAAGGGACTAATTCCTAGATTCAGATATAGGAAGGGCCTATTTCTAGAAAAAGCTAAGATTAGAAACTAAATTCTACTTTACCCTTTTTAAGATGGGAAATTATGTGTTAATTTGATAACCCAATTAAGTATTGAAAATGAAAATTTTTAGCACATATTTGTTAGGGATGGCTATCGGGTCGTGTCGGGTCATAATCGTGTCGGGTCATACACGGGTCACCCGTTTAACCCTTCTAACCCATGTAGGGGTGTCATCGGTTCGGTTCGAAATTTTTTTATTTTATTTTTTATTTTTTTTCATGTTTTGAGAACCAACCGAAGCGGCTGATTCGGTCGATTGTTTCGGTTTTTGGTCAATTTTGCCAATTTATGCGGTCGGATCGGTTTTTTAGTTGTAGGTAATTTTAAGAAAACCAACCGGTTAGCTCCGTTCGGTTATTTGAAAAAAGTTTGTAGCCTACAAAGAACAAAAACAAGTCTTCCCATCAAATGTATCAACTATTAACACGTATTATGTATCATCTTAAATATCAAAATACTACAAATATAATAATATCCTACTATTATAAACTTAACACTCAAGCGCATCCAACAAAATGAATAAGAAGAGAGAGAGAGAGAGAGAGAGAGAGAGAGAGAGGGAAATTGGAGGAAATTTGGAAAATGGGAAATAAAGAAGAGGGAAAGTGTGAAATGAGAAGAGAGACCTAACGTGTAAAATTAGGTCAAAAGTTCAGAAAGTGAGAAATTACAAAATTAGGCCCAAATTAAGCAGAAATTGCCAAAAAAAAAATGTTCACTTAATTTTTTTTATACTCTAAAATTTAACTCTTATATATATTTTTTTTGATAAGTCACACTTATAGTCTTATACATATAGTATATATTTTTACATTGTATATTTGTATCATTTAGTGTCTGTTTACTAATTTTATTTATTTGGTAAGTTGGTAACTACTAACTACTCTTTTTTTGTTGGAAGCAAAAAAACAACTTTAGTTTATATATATATATATATATATATTTTTTTTTTTGAAATAAATTTTTTTTTATTCTTATTTATATTATTTATATTTTAGACTTCCAGATTATTAAAAAATATTTTCAGAACTGAAAAAAAAATTGCCCCAATTGCACCTAATCGGTTCAAAACGAGTTAGATGGGTTGGCCCGCTTAAAGTGTGACCCAACCCGTTTATTAATCGTGTCAAACGGGTCGACTCGTTTATGACCCGTGCCCTTATACGAGTCAACCAAACCCGTTTATTTTCGTGTCGGGTCGAAAATTGTCACCCCTAATATTTGTTTTCAATTAAGAAATGCGCAACGTACCGCTTAATTGAAAATCAGCCAAAAATCCACTGAAAACTTTAAGTGAGAAAATTCTATTGAAAATAATCACTAAATGCAGTTCATTTCAGTCCTTGAAACACTGTTTTCACTAATTGCAACTTCAACTGCTTAAAATTTTCAGTACTTGAAATTCAGCACTTAATTTTCAGTACTTAATTTCAGTTTTCTCAAACGGACCCTTGCTCTATCAACCCATCACTCCAGTTAAATTTCAAACAAGGGTAAATTAGACTTTCACCCTTGCAATATGAGGGTCGTGACACTCTAGTCCATGCACTTTCAATTTGGACATATTTGACCCTAGAATTTCATTAGTGTGATAATTCAGTCTATTCAAGTCTGTATAGCCTTAGTAGCTTAAAGAATTGTACTAAACTCCCCAGAAGTTTTCTTAAATTTCGTATTAATTTCTTTTTTCTTTGAATACTTGATTAATTATTTTTTACCACCACCTTCCATCAACAAGATTTTCAAGAATTTTAGTTGGTTCTTTTGATGTTTCTTCTACTATGATTTGTAACGACTTTTCCTAAAATTTGGATTTCCTTTGTCTAAAGAGCTATAATTTCCTCCTGGTCTTCTTCTATAGTCATAATTTCTTGGTGCTTCTTCCATTTGTTCTCAGCTAAATTTCTAGGAAAATTATTTCTCTGACATAAACTTCCTTCTTCTTTTATTATCATGGTTTCTACATTATTGATTTCATTTCATTATTTTCTAATTTTTCACCAGGAATGTTCCATTTTCTCAAGACATATTAAACCTAATTGTTTATATAGGTTTGAGCTTTAGTTACTAACATTTCTTCTGACTGTTCAAGTTTGTAGTTATTAAGACTTATTTTTATTTTTATGTTGTTTTCTTTCAATGAATAATTACTGAATCAAAGGATATTTTGGAGAATTTTCTCTTATTAAATATATATATATATATATATATATTTTGCATAAGATTTTATAGATGTCTGACTTCGTTAACAATATGTAGTTAATGATATTTAAGATTGTTAAAAAGTACTTTAATGTTTCTAGTAATGTATTGTTATGTTCTTTTACGATTTGTAATGACGTTGAATTGTTTAAATAATCAGATTCTAGTTCTTATGTATATCTAATACTCATAAAATAAGCCTAATAGGTTACCAAGCTGAGGAATTAGGCTCTGATATCAAATTAATGGAAGGTGCTGGTAAAAATTAATTAGGAACTCAAAGAAAAGAGAAAATATTAAATTTAAGAAAATTCTAGGGATTTTAGTAAAATTCTTTAAACTATTACGGTTCTAACTTTAATTAAAAAAGATCTCAATGGACTAAATTGTCACACTTATGAAACTATAGGGTCTAAAATGTCCAAATTGAAAGTGCAGGGAGTAAAGTGTCTCAACCCTCAAATTACAAGGGTGAAAAGTGGGAGTAAAGTGTTTCAACCCTCAAACTACAAGGGTGAAAAGTGCAACATGGAACCCAAAACAAATAAAACAAAAAGAACCTCAAAGAGAGGGACAAAACCCTCATAATGAGAAACAAGACCTTCTAAAAAGGGAGAACACCCTCCTAGAGAAGAACAATCGATAAAGCAAGAGAGTCAAGGGCTCTACCATGGAGGGAGAGCCCTTCGAAGAGGTGTTCGCACAAGGGTTTTTAGAGAGAGGTGATAGCTTTTTTCTAGAGCGGGGTTGAAAGGAGCTTCACCATCTTTATAAATTTAAGGGTAAATTATACGGAATTATGGATGAATTGACTAGACACATCCAAGATGAGGTCCCATGGTGTATGTTGTTCGCATATGATATTGTCTTAGTTGATGAGACTAAAGGAGGACTCAACACTAGACTGGAAGCTTGGAGAGAAGCACTGGAGACAAATGGACTAAAGATATGTATGACAAAAACATAATACATGGAATGTAGTTTTAGTAATAGTGGAAATAGAGACAACGAAGTAGTGAAGATCGAAGATCAGAAGATCCCAAAGAGGGAACACTTTCGCTATCTAGGTTCAATGATCAGTAGAGATGGAGAGATTGGTGATGACGTGACTCATAGAATTAAAGTAGACTGGCTTAAGTGGAGGAGCGATTCCAGAGTATTATATGACCGGAGAATACCAGCAAAATTGAAAGAAAAATTTTATAGGACATTTAGTATTCTAGCTGTGCTTTACGGGACAGAGTGTTGGGCAACTAAGAAATAACACATTAGCAAAATAACATATTGGGCAACTAGGAAATATACAATTAGAAATGAGTACATTCGAGAGACTGTAGGAGTGTCATAGATTGAGGATAAGTTGAGGGAGAATTGACTTAGATGGTTCGGCTATGTGCAACGAAGACATGTAGATGCACCTATGCGAAAGAGTGATAGGATCATAGTGCCTGGAATTGTTAGAGGAAATGACATAGACTGGCCTGCGAGTATGTAGTGCAACAAGATATGAATATATATAATTTAAATGATCGAGCATATAGCTCTTGAACGTGCAGAAAGGAAAAAAAATGATTCATACAGCCGACCCCAATTAATTGGGACACAAAGCTTGGTTTGGTTTGGTTTGGTTTGGTTTATACGGACCTCCCCTGAGATTTGAACTAATTGCATAGACCTCCTTTGTATATTGAAAATTACATAGACCTCCCTTCAATATGATGGAAGATCTGTTAATATTCAGTGCAAATGTACTTTGTGCCCCTCACCATCCTCTTTTGGAAGTCAAAATATTGAAAAGTCATTTTTGGGCGTACCTATTGGCACTCCATGGATTACTAATGGTACTACATGCAGTGCATTAACTGCATGGTACTGCATGCACTGGATGTGGTACTATAGAATGCCATTGGTAACTTTTGGTTTGGAGTGCCTATAACAATTCCCTTTTCTTTTTCTTTTTTTTTGTAACGTAATACATATTTTCCTTTCTCTTCTTCTTCTTCTTCTTAATTTCTAACCGTAATCCATACATTATACAATTCTAACTGAAGTCAAGCTATCAACCATTGGCTTGTCCTTCTCTCAATCAAAATATGCCTAAATTTTTTTTTGTAAAAGGCTTCCGTGATCGAGTCAAACCTACATCTTCACCTATTACAGTGAAGTCTCTTGTTTTATTAGATGGTGGCCCTTATGCAAATCCAGCTCTCTACCAAAGCGAAGTTGGCTCCTTGCAATATCTAACCATTATGAGGTCTGACTTCTCTTATGTTGTGAATTGGGTCTTTCAACGTTATGCACTAGGCCCTCAACTCAAACTTAGAAGCATTAAAAAGAATAATGAAGTACATAAAAACGTACATTTAATCATGGCCTTGTGTTTCGGTATGGGCCAATCACTCTTCACAGCTACTTACGATGGCTAAGGCAGGTGATGGGTCCTCACTCCTGATTTGCTCACTGTGGATACCGGTATTTGGGCCCACTTTTGTTTTTAAAACTATTTCTTTCAAAACAAATACAAAGAGTCGCCACTTAATTTTTAAAGGGAAAATTAAGAAACCATTTTAAAGCAAACTGATCTTTTGCGAAACCAAAGATTTAACTGGGTCCGGGGATTATGGAATGAGAGGGAAGGAGCCCGGCGGACTAAAGCACCCCCTCTCATCCTATCTCGCGATAGGCCTCTACTCAACATCCTTTTTAATCGAATTATTAATCTAAGCATGCCCTCAACTAATACGTATATACATATACATTACACAAAGCGTGTCAAAAGGGTGCAAGATTGCTAATAGTAAAATATCATTCATAAACCACATAATTCAAGTAGCAAGCGAGATGATATGCATAATGGAACTAGAGAACTTACCCGGGATCCAGCGGTGATATGGAAACGTGTAATGCACACAAATAAAAGAGAATCCTAGAAAAATAGTCTCTAATCCAAATATACACATAAGACAAAACCTAGGCTAAGGTGTAGCACATGGAGTTGAAAATCAATTAAAATCAATGAAGTAAATTAAACTACAGAAGGGTTGAGAAATTGTACCTCAAACGCGCTACAAAACAAGGGTTAGTACACATGCCTTGAACAAGATATCAAATAATCAATCCTAAATATCTAGCTTAAATCTATCAAACATGGGAAGAATTGACCTCTTCGTGGATTCCTTCTAATTAATTGAGAACATATCACCTCTATAGATATGCAAGTCTCAACTAGGAGCCAATTCAATGTCCATATAGAGGTGGTATAATCCCAACATGATTACAAGAAATTCACAATTAGGTTCAATTAGGAGCAAAACAACCTAGAGCAGCAGAGCTAGATCCTAACTACAAGTATGAATATACATTAATGAATGCATGTATATGTATGAGAACAAATTAATGAGTAATTCACTAACTTGGATCACTTAGCCTCTGTATTTATGCTTATTTATCATTATTCAAAACATGATTTGGGTTCCAAGACATTAGGAAACCATTTGGAGCAGTTTTTGTAATTTACAGAGAGCAGACCAGACTTTCAAAATTAAGAAAACCATACCTCCAACGGTTGGATCTTAATGATTTTTGGATATGTTATGCCTCTGTGAGTCTAGTTTCTAACCCAAAAATAAGATCGAGGTTTCAACGGTTAGATCTTCGGGAATATGGAAAATACTAGATCTCACTCAGGAATTTACATCTCTCTGTCCAGAGATCTTGTATGATTTTTTAAAAATAGCAAACAAATCTGAATTGCTTCATTCTTTTTAGAGAACCTTCCTAAAACATTAAGGTTCTTAGAAAAAATTATTAAAGGTCATGAAAACTTGGTTAGGGCTCTGATCTATCAATTTTAAAACCGGTTTGCTGTTCTGAAATTTTGGACATAGAATTGCTTATTCGGAAATCATAAGGCTAAACCATCCTAAGTATGGAATCTCATCAAAACAAAAATCACAGAGGTACTCATATGAGTTATGAACATTCTCCAATTGGTCTCATCCCATTCCAATTGATCATGATTTTATGAAAAATCTTTGATCACAGAGGGTTTAAGGATTCACTGCACCAATGTTGAATTAATGTTCATATTTCAAAACCAACTTGACCCATGATCCTAGAAAGGACTAGAAGCAAGTATGATTATGATTGATGGGATAAATTAATGAAATAGGAAGACATCCCTAGATTTAACCTTGATGGATTCCTACTATAGATCTCATAATTGGAGATCTAGCAAGAAAATCCTAAGGTCCTACTTATTTTAAATATAGACTATGAAAATCTACCTCCAATTCCTCTCTCAAATATAAGATCATTGAAGAATATGAAATCATTTCATTATTTCTCCTACCAAATTAATGGTCCTTGGTGACTAAATGAGATTACAATCTACATAAACCTCTATGGAATATAGAATGAATTCCATAAGATTCATAGTAAAGAGATCCTAGTCATGAGTTGATACTAGTATCTCACCAACTATGTGTAGATATGACCATGATCAACTTTAAACTCCATATGAGTCATAAGATCATAGGAGATCAAAGGATCAACCAAATAAAAAGAAATACTCAATGGAAAATTTACATGAAAATTTATGAATCTTCAAAGGAAAATTGGAATTTAGAAATCAAAGTTTACTTGAGAAAAATCAAAAGAACAAACACCTTGAAACCAACCCATTCATTTAAATCCAAAGCTCATTTAGATCCAAATTAGTAAATCATCATGAGATTCAATCACAAATTCTTGGTGATGTGTGATGAAATGAGGTAAGAAAAGAGGTTTTGAAAATGTGTAAAGTTCCTAGATCTAAGAATTTGTGATTGAATTGCTTAATTCCACAAAGTGATTGACAGGTTACCTCTATGACCTCAAGGATTTCTTCTATCTTTGTGAAGTTCTTCCAAAATCTTCAAGATCTTCTTAAAATTCTTAAAATTCTTCAAGAAAACTCATCTTTTCTTCTCAATTCTCTCTATATGATTTTGTATCTCTCTCTCTAGATTCAAGTATATGTGTGTGTTCATTCAAGTATCTCTCAAAATGAAGATGAAAGTTTGTTTATATAGACCACCAATTCAAGGTTAAATGGGTAAATTCGGGTGGAAACCCATGTGCAAAGTTTTCTTCTAGAACATGTGAGAAAAGCAGTCTGTTACAGCGCGCGGCAAACGATGGAATCCGGCGGCACTCGCTGAGTGCCGGGAGGCACTCAGTGAGTGCCGCCGGCTTTATCGCGTGCCGGGGCTAACTGAATTTTGCCCTACTTTTTAATTTTCAACATATACATTAACATAAGCTTAATTATTGACGAATTATGTTAAAATACTTGTATTTGTAATATATTCCATTAAGAATACATCCAAAACATGCATTCTAAATGTATTATTTCCCCTCTCTTTCTCTTTTCTCTTTTTTTCAAAAATCCACTTTGTTTCAAAATTCCTTTTTATTATTTTTTTTTATTTTCTTTTCAATACTTTCTTTCATATCTTATTTATATATATATATATATATATTTTTAGCGGATTCTCGGGCTAATTTCTTCACATGTTCTTCAACGTTCGAGTTTCCCCCAAATACCCAAATTCTCTCTCTTTTTTTTATTTTCAATTTTGAAATTTAACTTGAAGAATCATTTTGAATTTTCTGGAAGATCTTCGAATATCACCGGTCATCGTCATCATCGGTCTTTGAGAGGTAACAAATCCCTAGATTTGACGTTTGGTCAAAATCGGGGTGTCTACACTCACTAATGGCAGCTCAATGTTATTCACATTTTTACTAGCTTCCTCACCATATGAACTTGAGGGGGACTGTCAAGCAATCTAAGCTCCTGAGCCCCTACAAGTTGCTGAGTTGTTACAAGTCTATTTGAATAGTATAGGTAGATACAGAGAGTTTGTTTAAATTTTTCTGTTATTCCAGCTTTAGCTTCTGTTATGAATTATGTTATAGCCTTCTTCTAGAAGATGATATATTGTATAAACATTCATATTTGTTTATCTTCATTCTTCAAGCAAGATTATAAAATCATCCTCAGTTTATGAATTTCTTCGCTAATGATTAAAAGGTTTAATATATACGTAATATACAACATAATTAAAGAACTAAAAACACTCGCATGCATTATTGTCGAGACTAAAACCACCCAGACATGGAATAATTATCTTAGAAAAAACCAAAATTTGCTATATAAGATGATCAAAGGAACCAGATTTACAAATTTAGAAATGATTTTTCTATATCGAAAAGGGTGAAATTGCACCCAATTTAGACACCTAAATTTGTTTATGGACTGATGAGTAATAATTTTGAAATTGACCGAAACCTTTTTTTTTTTGTTTCCAACCTAAAGAAAAATTTTGCTTGGAGACTGCAGAAAAAGCACCCCAGAAAAGGGGCGAACCTCAGAACATTTCCGAGACAAAGAACTAAACCGAAAAACCACACAAAACACCAATCAAGTCAGTGGCAAACCAAGCAATACTTAAAAAAAATAAACAAAATAATAATAATAATAATAATAATAATAATAATAATAATAATAATAATAATAATACCCAGACTTGACCAATACAATAACGACTACCTCACAAAATGTGAATGACACGAAATGGAGCATATCGAAATGATAATTGGTCTAACCGACACTTGAGCAATACATTTCTAGCAAAGCAGCCAAGACTTATAGCTATAGCACCCTTCCAGCCGTCAAAGCAACAATGACATCAACTAAATAATAACCACGGAATATGGACCCATTAATAGGATCACTTCCATTTGAGAGGCAGCCAACAAGAGCAGCCAAAAGACAACCCCACCAGAAGCTGATATTCATGAGCATGAGCAAAAGAGCAGCAACCAGCAATACATTGGAGAGGAGCCAAAATCTGACTAAAGACCACAATCAATATTAGAGTTAGGCCATACAATTAGAAATAACACCAAGACCAATTAACCCGAGACATTCATCGGAAAGAAAGTCAAGTAAAGCATGATCAGAACCTGGAGAATATCTAAAAGAGGGAGAAAATACTGATGCATAAACCCAAATCCAATAACAGATGCAGCAGCCATCATATTTCAAAATTAGGAGACCGGTCTCACATTCAAAATATATGCACGATGGATTAACATGTCCATGTAGGATTTGGATCTCAATGTTTGACTATATGACTTCGCCCTTGGCACGGTTTTCGATAGTTGATATTACTAAGTTTTCTTCCACTTGAGGGCTTATGTTCTATTTTACCTTCACCACGTCATGCCCTCAAAGTGAAGAAATGTAAAACAAACAACAAATGTTAACAAGTGATGGGTCTTATTTCAAAAATTAATTCAAAAGTGAAGGATTCCATGTCGGTAAATGGTGAAATAGCTAAAATAATATTCTTTTTGTCAAGTTCACCAGATACATTTACCAGATAAAAGAAAACGACCACCTTAAAACAAGATGAATTTTAGTTGGAAGCAAATGAGTTACAACTAAATGTGACTATGCCAAAGTGAAAGTGAGTTTTATAAATGTATGCTAAATTGATAATCTTCAAATTTTACTATGGTTGTCCTTCCTATCAAAAGATAAATAAATACATTGGTTCTCGAATCTTTCATTCCTATAAAATCGTCATTAAACTCTTTTAGTCCAAAGTTTCAGTTTCTCAAACACAACACTGCTTTTGCTTAGCAAAATAGATAAATAAAAACATGGATAATTCTATGATACGACCGGTCGTAACATACGGCCGTTTTTTTTTATTTTTTGGGGAACAATTGTTGTTACTTGGGGACAACATTCTCTTATCTTGGGGTGGAAAAATGGTTACCAAAAATGTGACCAAAATTTGTTAGCAAAATTTGGTACCAAGAACGACATTTTGTTTTCTTAGGTACAAAAACTTGCGACCAAAATGAGACCAAAATCTGTTACCAAAACTTTGTACCCAAGATAATAAAATGTTGTTATCAAATAACAAAAGTTGTTCCAGAAAAGATAAAAAAAAAACGGTTGTATGGTATGACCGCTCGTATCCTTGGTATTCTCCTAGAAACAAATAAGTCTGAGAATAAAAATAATTAAGTAGAACCTAAAATAATAAAACAACACATAAATTGCACTTAAAAATGTACTTACAATGTGATTCCATCATCATTCATTGCTCAGAACCACCTCAAGATATGATGTGAGTTACAAATAGGGAGGGTAGATGAAGATCTGCAGCTGTTCATTTCCATTATCCCGTTGTTCTTCCAGAATTTTGCTTGCAGAATCAGCAGCAGAGCGGCTAGACCAATTCAGCTCAATCATCTCTAACGTAGGTATATCACCTAAGTCAGATGGGACCCTATCTAATTGGTCACATCTGTTCAACACTAGCCGCTGAAGGCTGGGAAAGTGATCTTTGGAGGCATTCCATTGTTTGATATTCAAGGAGTCAAATTTCAAGAATTGAATTTAGGGAATGGTTGGAAATCAGACTCAACAATACTTGTGTCCCACAGTTCTCCCTCAAATGCACTATTCTCTAGTTTGAGGACCTCAAGATTTGGTAACCTTGCAAGCTTTGAAATCTCTCTCCAATCAAAGCAAAACTTGAATAAAGTTATATGTTTGAGACTTACAGGTAGTTTTGAAAATCAAAGGGATATACGATGTTTCCATGGCATAGTAACGCATGTTCAATTTTTCAAGTTTCACTAGAAACTCTAATCCATGAGGCACTGAAGGAACTCGGAGGTCAGAACTAATACATCTTAGTTTTCGAAGATTGGGGGTAAATGTTAAGTTAAGCCATTGCTGATCACAGGTGATGATAGGGGTGGACGTTGTTTGTAAGCCAGCCAAGCATCTAGGGTCATCCAATCCGCTGTGGACAGCCAATGGTAAATGAGCCAACGGCTCTATATGCAGATGCCTCAACTTCGTTAAATTGAATATACCACTATCTATACCAGATCCTGCTCCTATACCTCTGAAAACAAGTGTTTCAAGGTTTTGGAGTTTGTATACTGATTGTGACAAACTGAACCCACGCATATCAAGTACTAAGTACCTCAGATGAACAAGTTGTTCTATTTCACTTGGTATGTGTTGGGAAATCCCATGCCACAAATCCAACACTCTAAGAAGTTTGAATTATTGAAACTCTGGCTTAAAATCAAAGCTGGCATGGGTGAAGAGAAGTAAGGAGCATATGTTTTGTAAATGCTCAAAAGGGAAAGCCTTAAAAAATGTAAAATTGGTAGACAATCGGTGGAATTGATTTCCATCGGGACTTGAAGAAGAAAAAGAAGAGGCATCTATACGAGAAAAATGTTCATTCCGGAAAAGTATCAGCATGAATTTCTCTTCACATGCTTTTCTCAAGCAAAAGTCACGCAATAAATCATGGATACGACATGATTTTACTCCTCCTTTGGAACTTTTGTTGGCAATTAATATTAGACTTCTTTCAATTAGATCCATCAAGTACCCCTCCGCAGCATCTTCCATGGTTTTGTCCCCACATCTCACTATAAATCCTTCAGCCATCCATAACCAAATCAGTTTGGAGATACGAATTTCATGGTCTTCAGGAAATGCTCCAAAGTAGAGAAATAGTGGTTTCAAGTGATCGGGTAAATGGTTGTAACTCAATTCTAGTGTCTTTGAATCACTAACGATGTGGGACGTTATACTCTCACCAACTTGTGTCCACCACTGTTTAGTTTTCTCTGTCTTTGCAAGAAGTCCCCCTACTACAACTATAGTAAGGGGGAGTCCCCGACATTTTTCTGCAATACTTCTTCCGACTTCCCTCAACTAATGGGGGCATATTTCTTTGTTAAATACTTTCTGCTGTAATAGATCCCAGCTTTCACCTCCGGAGAGAAAGCGCAAATCATGAGGAACGCTACCAGCTTTAGTATGCAAAGCCACACCTCTCTCGCGACTAGTAAACATAATTCTGCTACCATTGTTGTCATTTGGAAAACACCTTTTCAAGTCATCCCACACCTCCGTGTTCCATATATCATCCAACACAATCAAATACCTATTTCCCTTTAGACATTTGTACAGCGTTTCGCTTAACTTTTCATCACTCATTTCATGGATACCATCGACGGGAGGAATATGTGGAGAGCTTAAAATCCCAAGTAGCAGATCCTTTTTCTGGTATACTTGAGAAACGGAGATCCAAGCACGGATATAGAAATAGTAGGCAACAGAAGGATTATCATAGACTTTCTGGCCAAGAGTTGTCTTACCTAGTCCTGGCATTCCAACAATGGAGATAATATCTAGCTGCTTTGAATGTCCCATAAGTCGCTCCATTATCGTAATTGCCTCGTCATCGAATCCCACAACTGGAGAAGGATTAATGAAGCCATTAGTAGTGTTCCAGGCCATGAATTATGAGGAAACTTGAAGCTATGTTCTTGAGGAAATTAAATAGCTGCTATGTGATTTAAATTTTGTGCTTAATTATTGTACAATTCAAAAAAAAAAAAAAAAATTTAAAAGAAAGCATGGAACAGCTATCATATAGCACCAACTAACCATTCATTGACATTGGGGATTTATTCCAAATCATGAACAAGAATCAAACAGATGTATAATGGATTTGCTACCAACACAAAAGGATAGAACTGAATCTGAGATTGAGAGATTGTAGAGAGAAAAACAGGAGAGAATGATGTTACCTTGGGTAGAAATCGCTTCCACCTTGGTTTCCTCCATTGTTGGTCGAGTCTCAGAGAGAGACTCAGGGGAGAGTGAGGATATGGTTTGAGGCTATGTCTGTACATCTCTCATGTGGGTTGACCAGTAGACCTCTATATTTTAATGGGTTAAATACACTTGTGCCACTGCCTTGTTTGACCGTTTGTACTTGCTCTATATTTTAAATTTTGACACTAATATCTTCTGATTCAAATTAAAGAGTAACAGTGAGTTTTTTAGATATCTAAATTAATGATTTTATACATGGAAGTTCTAATTTGAAGGATAAAAAATGATTCTTTTATCTCAAAAAGTTATATTAAAAGATAAAATAAGTCATAAATAATTTCTTTTGAGTCAAGCACATGACCTTTACCAAGAAAATCCTAAAAAAATATCTAAGATTCTTTCTCGAATAATGCTTGGGAACCAAAAGACACAAAGAACTTTCACAAAATGAGTGGAAAGTCTATGTGGTATACTGGGACCCGCCAGCAATTAACCATTTTTTCCATTAATTGATGGCAGGTCCTAATGTGCCGCATAGACTTTCTACTCATTTTGTGGAAGTTCTTTGTGTCCTTTGGTGCCCCAAGCATTATTGTTCTTTCTCACCCAATTCAAAATCATATGTTTCTCCTAACGAATTGAAATAAACAAATTTTGTTGTTAACATTGTTATGAAGACTTTGAGGTAATTTGGTCATTTCAGCTTGCTCCATTAGCACATTTTAACAGTTGCATTTTAGTCCTAACCACAGGGGATATTAATACCAAAATTTAAATCACGGGAGTAAGTGCAAATCGGTCAAACCAAACTCTATTTTAATTTAAAGAAAACCACCGTTAGGGTTGAAAAGTAATTTGGACTTCCACTGAAATTATCAAGACCCCATAATGTCACCAAGGAGAGAGATAGAGTGTTTGTGTAAAGTATTTGTTCCCCTAACATTATTTTTTTAAGAAGTAACTTTTTCAACTACTGGTTACCAAGCTCCTATATATTGCACTTGCACCTTCACAATATGGGATTATGTTTGCCAAATTTTGCATAATAAATAGTTTCCAAAATACATATACATCACTTTCAATAATTGGGTGTCGTTGAATCATTTGTTTGATAAGATGAAAAAATGAGAAAAATGGAGAAGAAAGGGATGTCAGTTGTTGGAACATGTAAATAAAATTGGAATGAAATTACCAGATTAGTAGCCTCTTTATCAAATCTTGGGCCGAGTCGCGGATCTCGCTCTCTTTAAGACGTTTCGCGGCTCTGCCCAAAGTGTGCAAGCAGTTCGTACTTGCCACGCCGTCCCCAGGATAAAACAGCCCAGAATCACCTCTGTCTCAGTTTCTCTTGCACATCGAGAAAACTGGTATACTAAACACCCTTTCAGATATAGTTGCTCGGTAACAAAATTTTAAAGCCTTTTCTATCACTTTTAGAATAAAATAAAAATTACAAAGAGATACACTCAGATTATAAAAGGAACTACTCTTTGTATAACTCATGAAAAACTCAGAATTGCTCACTGAAAGACTTGATATCTCAATACTTTCTGAAACTTTTTTTTTAAAAACTGGTATAGAACATGTTATATAGGAAGGAAATCTTCCCGTTGGGCCTTAAACCTTGGCTTTAAAAGAGTTGGGGCTTTAAATGTATTAGGGTGTTATACAAACTTATAACAGTCCATTTCTTGAATGTCTAACCAGACTAAAAAAAAAAACGTGTAGAAATTTTAGAATGTTCCCTTTTTGTTCCGTTTAAGAAAAAGTCTCAATTTTATGAAAATATTTCAACAATCCCCCACTTATTTTAATAAAATTTGTACAAGAATTTTTCATCGAGCAACTAACCATAAGACTGTGCATAAGCAAAGGTGTTTTTCAACTTGAACCTTTACATAGCGATAGTGCTTCCGATTATACTAGAGTAACCGTAGTTTTGAACTCCATCTCAGACAACACCACACACACAACCCTACTAGGGTGAAGTTCAAAAGCCAGCACTTTATGGCCATGTGCTTATATCCCAATATAGCGAAAGCTCTAGAGAATTTGCCCAAATTCCATAGGAAGCGGCCACACTTCCACAATCGCATAGGTGAGTCTAACAAGGATACTCCTGTAGCTAGCTAGGTATCCCACTCAATATAGAGTTTAGATCTCATTAAGAGTTATAGTAATGTGGATATCGCATTTTTCCTTACCCACAACTTTTCAAAATCAAATTAAAAAAATAAATGAGTCGCCACTTAATTTTTTAAAGGAGAATTAAGAAACCATTTTAAAAGCAAACTGATCTTTTAGAAACCAGAGATTAACTAGGTCCGGGGATTATGGAATGAGAAAGGAAGGAGCCCGTCGGACTAAAACACCCTCTCTCATCCTATCTTGCGATAGGCCTCTACTCAACATCCTTTTAATTAAATTTATTAATCTAAGCATGCCCTCAACTAATACATATATACATATACATCACAAAAGCATGTCCAAAGGATGTAAAATTGCAATTGACAAAATACCATTCAAAAGCCACATAACTCAGGTAGCAAGCGATATGATATGCAATAGAGAACAAGTGAACTTACCCGGGATCCAACAGCGATAGTAAACGTGCAATGCATGCGAACAAAAGAAAATCCTAAAAAAGAGTCTCTAATCACATATACACATAAGGCAAAACCTAATTCTAAGGTGTCGCGCGTTAAGTCGAAAAATCAATAAAATCAAGAAATTAAGATAAACTAAAGAGGAGTTCTAGAAATCATACCTTGATAGCGCTACAAAACAAAGGGTTAGTCCACATGCTTTACATGATAATGATATCAAACAATCAATCCTAATTCTCTAGCTTATACCTAGCAAGCAATGAAATCCAACTTTATCCAATTACTAGTTCTAATTACGGGTATTAGATGAATGAGTAAATGTAAACAAGGATGAAACATGGATTTATTAACTAATTTGGGTCACTTAGCCTCTGGATTTAAGCTAAGTTATCATTATTCAAAGTATGATTTGGGTCCTAAGGCATTAAGAGACCATTTGAGTTGAAATAAGTAAGATTAGACAAAAATAGTAGCAGTTTTTTATGAATTACAGAGAGCAGACCAGATGTTCAAAAATAGAAATAAAATACTTTCAACGGTTGGATCTGAATGATTTTTGGGTATGTTATGCCTCTGTGAGTCTAGTTTCTAACCAAAAACGAAAATCAAGGTTTGAACGGTTAGATCTCCGGGAATACAGAAAATACTAGACCTCACTCGGGATTTTACAACTCTCTGTCCAGAGATCTTGTATGATTTTTTAAAAATAGCAAACAAGTCCGAATTGCTTCATTCTTTTTAGGGAACCTTCATAACACATTAAGGTTCTTATAAAAAATTATTAGAGGTCATGAAAACTTGGTTAGATCTCTGATCTATCAATTTTAAAATCGGTTTGCTGTTCTGAAACTATTCTGAAATTCTGGACAGATTGTGGTTGTCTCACAAAACCCATGATCAAACCTTTCCAAACATAAAACCACCTTAAAACAAAAATTACAGTGGTAGAAACCGTAGAATGATATATTATTGATACTTTCCCGTTGGTTTCACTTGATTTCAACGGTTAGATTTCGAACTAAAAATCTTTGATCAAAAACAGTTTGTGGACTCACTGCTTTTATTTTGCTAGTTCAACTTTGTTGGTTAACCTCAACTATTGAAGACATGAAGTTGAGATTAAACCAAACTACTTTTCTTACCATTTGATGGTCCTTGAAGACTAAAAGTCACTTTATGCTTATGGATTTTGATGAAGTATGAAATGAACTTCTCAAAATTCCAAACAATGAACTCAAAACCTTATAGACCAAAGCTTGAATTCAACTTAGTACTCCTACCATTTGATGGTCATGGGAGACAAAGACATGGCTAATACTCCTAAGTTTCAAGAAGAATAAGGGAATGACTTCATTAAATACCAAGTTTAGAAGATCCAAGTCATGGGCATGGACTTGGATTCAACTATGTAAAGCAAAGTGATGATCAAATCTTGACTCTCATGTAGAGTATGAGCTTTACATGAGGTTCAAAGGATCATACTCAAGAGAATCAAGAGAGATATTGAAAATCTCCAAGACTCTCAAGAGAAGAACACATGCAAGAAATTGAAGGGAGAATTAGAAGTAGAAACTCCTAAGCTTTCTTGACAAACAAAGATAACAAGAGATTTTAGTCCAAAAGAAAAAGAATAAACAAACAATCTAAGGCATAAGGGATCACCTCCAAATTATCCTCAAAGTATTCTTTGAAGATCTTCCAAACTCTTCTTCTTAGTTCTCTAAACTCTCTTCTCTTTTCTCTCCAAAATGTGTTGATGTAGTAGTTATGGATGTTCTATCTAGTCTCCTTTGTTGTATATCTCTCCTTCTCTCTTATAGGCAAAATTACCAGGTATTTTTGGTGAATTTCGGAGCAAAAAAAAAACAGGTGTAATTCTCTCATTTGGTGGTACAATGTGTACTTTCTGAACTTAGACAGACTGCTGCCCAGAGCGGCAGTCGACAAACTGCCGCGGCATTCCGTGAATGTCGCCGCGGCAGTCCATGAATGCCGTGCGGCACTCATCAACCGCCGCGGCAATTAATTGATCGCCGCGCTTTTGTCAGTCTTACTTTATCAGTTTTTGTTCTTATTCGCATACGCATACGTATTGCTCTGCAGAATACAGACTTTAAAAGTGAACGGCAGTCAGAAATTTATGGCGGCACTTGGTGAATGCCGGCCCGGCACTCTGTGACTGCCGTGCGGCACTCAGTGAGTGCCGCGGCAGTCCGCCGTGTGCCGTTTTTAGCTAAAATTCCCCCTTTTAGATTTTTCTTTTTTCAAAGCAAATGATTCTTGAGGATATTTTCCGAAAATTGTGTTTTATACCTGAATTCTCCTAAATACCTGGTATTTTCTCTTTTCTGTGAAATTTTACCGCATTTTAGAGAACTTTCTGAAGAGCTTGGAATACTTCGAATCTTCCGGTCCTTGTTATCATCGGATACGGAGGCGACACTCTCCTGAATTCGACAGTTGGTCAAAATTGGGGTGTCTACAGTTTGCCCCTCTTTGACAGAGCTTGTGGGGCAACGCGTCCCATAAGTGAATGTCAAAGCCTGTGTGAAGACAAGCCTTTGACCAGACTGTCGAATTTAGGTAAAAACAAAATGCGTTACAAAAATCGGTTGTACGAACGGTTCATGCTGGTCGTGCTCGATGGTGAGCTGCCTACGTATCCCATCGGGAATCAGACCAAAGCATAGTTCAAACACGAGGACCGAACACACACAAACGCAAGTAGTCATACGGATGAATGCACCTATCCAATCATGATGCAAATGCCATGCCATGGTTCTTTCTGAATTGAACCGGTTGTGCAAATGTCATGCTCATCATGTCTCTCTTACGCATTTTGTATGACGTGTTAATTAGGGAAGATCACCTAATTCAGTGACCGATGCGAAGATCTCTTACAGGGGTCATAATTTTTTTGATTTGATCTCGGGGGGAGAATATAAATCTGTTATATTCTCAAAACGGGGGTCAACGCAAATCCGTTGCGAGAACCGAGAATATAAATCTGTTATATTCTCAAAACGGGGGTCAACGCAAATCCGTTGCGAGAACCGAGAATGTAAATCTGTTATATTCTCAAAATGGGGGTCAACGCAAATCCGTTGCGAGAACCGAGAATATAAATCTGTTATATTCTCAAAACGGGGGTCAACGCAAATTCGTTACGAGAACCGAGAATATAAATCTGTTATATTCTCAAAACGGGGGTCAACGCAAATCTGTTGCGAGAACCGAGAATATAAGTCTGTTATATTCCCAAAAAACGTGGGTTAACGCAAATCCGTTGCGAGAACCGAGAATATAAATCTGTTATATTCCCAAAAAATGTGGGTTAACGCAAATCCGTTGCGAGAACCGAGAATATAAATCTGTTATATTCCCAAAAAAACGTGGGTTAACGCAAATCCGTTGCGAGAACCGAGAATATAAGTCTGGGCCCACGAGCTTAAGTATTTTAATTTTCAAAAATTGGGAGCCCACGGGCTCAAATATTTTCACCTTTCAGAATTGGGAGCCCACGGGCTCAAACATCTCCAATTTTCAAAAATTGGGGGCCCACGGGCTCATATATACTCTTAAATTCCAAAATTTGTAGTCAATGTGTACCTAAGAACGACCCTGAGGGCCAAAAGTGCAATGAGGGCAATTTTTGGGGCCTCAAATTCAATTTTCGGGACTTGATTTGAATTTTTGGAGAGAAAGTAAATATCCTGGAACCGCCTTAATCGCGGCACACGCGGTTTTTAGCGACAGTCCGTGACTGCCGCGCGGCACTCACGGAATGCCGATGCGGCACTCGGCGAGTGCCGCGCGGCAATTGACCGACTGCCGCGCACGAAAAAATGAGTGCCGCGTTTGAGCGGCAGTGGCTAAAACCGCCGGGGTTCAAAACATTTTTCTCATTCTCTCACTCTCTTCATCTCGAAATCTCTCTGGAGAAAATTCTCTTTTTCTTTCCTCACTCCTATATTGATTTACGACATTCACAGGTTAGTTCTGCTAGATCAGAGTTTGATTAAACCTGTTTATTTCATTGTTTTTTCGAATTTTCATTAATCTAACGCGCGGATTTTCTCTTTTCCTTTGACAGATTATGGCGAGTGGTTCAGGGCGTAAGAAGAAGGCCAGATACACTGCTACTCATCACCCGGGCGCTACACTCCTACTGAGGGACCCCGATGAGCATTTGTCGGCCCGCGCGTTCAAGCGCGAGGTAAACGCTCCCCTTTTATTTATTTTTCGCATTTCTTTCCCGCATTTCCTTCTTTTTGTGAATGTAACGTAGGACCGCCACAATTCTTTAGATACCCTGTCCCGAATGTCGTGCTCGTGGCGCCCCTGAGCGTCTCGAATACTTTATTCCAATGCCTTTGTAAAGGAATCTAAATTTTAATTCTTATTTCTCGTGAACTTCGAAAATTCTTTATAAAAAAATAAATAAATAGAAACTAAAATAAGAAAAATGAACGTTATGCTTGAATTTTCCGAACATTTATCCTTCATTTATTGTTTATTCACTGTTGTTGCTTTCTTCTTTGTCCACCCCCTAACAACAAACCTTTTTATTCTTTCTTGCAGCTGCAGCCGAAGGTCCTGAAAGGGCATGGTAGCCTTGCTCATGGCCACGAGTGGTATACGGAGCTGAGTGAGACCGTACGGGGGCTTATTGACGCAGCAGGGTTTGGAGACTTCATCAAACTCTTGACGAAGAGCTCCAACGACCTACTGATTCGTGGTGAAAAGTGCATATTTATAGTGTATTACGTGGTCTTTTATGCATCTTTTATCCCCAAAGTCCCTACATTTAGGTGCATTCTAATAATAATGTTCTTTTTATTGTGTTAATGCTAAAATATATGTTTTTGCATTGTTTTATAGGTATTAGGATGTAAATCAATGAAGTGGAGCTAAAGAAAAGTGATTCTGGTGGATAGAACAACGGAAGCAGCTGAGAAAACGCCAATTTTGACAATGAAGACTTCAGATTTGGAAGATTGTTCCAGAGACATGAAATGTAGATCTTTGAGTTACGGTCGCGTGGCCGCAAACGGGAGGTCAATCCGAGGTTCGAGTGAAAAGTTATGGCCATTCTCCCATCGGTACGCAGAGTTGTCAAAATCAGAGAGTTCAAGCGATTGAAGAAGAGTTCAATCGATCGAACCTTCGATCGATCGAACTAAGCTCGATCGATCGAACTTTTTAATCATCCAAAAGTTGCGTAAACTCTGCGGGAACCCTATATATACGTCGTTTTGACGCCAGACGAAAGGGAGGACGCTCCAGAACGCAGAAAATAGCAGTTTTAGGGTAGTTTTAGGGTTAGATTAGGAGTAGATTATGTTAGATTATTGTTTTTCTTCCACTTTTCCATTGTTATACTCAAGATTATTGAAGATTCAAGTTGGGTTTATGTTTATTACAAGTTATATTCAGATTATATTCAGGTTTTTCCTTTCCTTTATCTTTATTTCATTGTTTATTAGTTTAGATGTTAATGATTACATTAGTTTACTATTCCTGCACTAGTTTAATCATGTTTTAGTAGTTTAGACGTTGGAGATATGTGATGAAATATTGATTCTTAGCCTCTGCCATGTATGATATAGAAACCTTGGGCTCGATCGATCGAAGACAGTTCGATCGATCGAACCAGCCATAGTCAAGCGATCGAAGGCATTTCGATCGATTGAAGGATGATGCAGTCCGATCGATCGAGAGCGCTTCGATCGATCGAACATGTTAAATCTTGAGATGATTCTTTTAAGTATTCCATGACTTTTTGTTTTAGAAATCTGTCATCAAATTGTCCCTATAAGCTCAGTTTGTCACAACAGTTTTTAGAACTTAAAGCCTTAAGGCTATTTTCTTCAATGACTTTTGAAAACCACTTTGAATGCTAACACCATTTAGAGTGCAAGTAATTACCATTGTTTTAAACTGTCTTCCAAGTATTTTAAATCAACTATGATGATGTAGTCCCGGTCATGAAAGGGCTATTGATTCTTTATCTTTAGAAAAATACGGAATACTGAAAAGGGATGTACTCCATAGAGCGTTAATGAATATGCATGGTGGATGGTCAGGATTAATGTGGATTCACGTATTTCCAACACCTTTAATTTATCTGTTTAATTAGTTATGTTTCTTTATGCTTAGTTTATGCTTTAATTTAATTTAATTAATTAGGATTTGTTAGTACACATCAAATCATTCATTCTAATTTTCTTTTTCTTTAGGTTATAACTTAGTATATATTCTTCCTATTCCTTCCCTGTGGGATCGACCTGGACTTATCCAGTATTACTTGCACGATCACCTACACTTGGGTGTTGCACAAGAGCGCACAACTTTTTAGTCGTGTCAAGTTTTTGGCGCCGTTGCCGGGGAAGGCAATTAGGTTAGGATTTTACTAAGTTTTTCCATTTTTCTTCTTTTACTTCAAAAAAAAAAAAAACATTGGATTTTTTCTCTCACAAGAAAAAAAAAAAATTTGGTTTAAATATTTTGGGTAAACATGTCTTATCCATATTACCCTCCATACAACACAAATACCACGAATGGGTACACATTAGGTAATGAGAACTATACCCCGAGTTGGCAATCACCCACATATGATGCACATTATCAACCTGAGTGCTACCAATCACCACAATGGGAAAACCATCGTGTTAGTCCCCCATGTTATCAAACGTATCAAGAACCTCCACCTGGAGAGTTCTATCAATCGCAATGGGGATATAACCAAAATGATAGTGTAGGATATAGTAGTAGTTCCCACGATTACCAAATGCACCAAGACTTTCCTTCTGGGGAGTCTTGCATACAAACACAATGGGAAGGGGACTATTACCAACAACAATGGAGTGAAACTTCATATAGTTATAATGAGGAGAATAATCAAGTTGAGGATAATGGTATGTTAGAATTGCTGCTTAGTGAAATGAAAAGGCTAGAGAGTGCAATTGATAAATTAGGAGCTAGATATCAACAAGCATTTGATAGCCAACATTTAGAAGACTATACCAGTCCTTCAACGCTACAACCTGAATTTCAAGACACTAACAATGGAATGGAATTAGAGGACAATGATGGGTTCATACCGAGTGAGGTTAACAACTCATTTGAGAAAGTGATAACCCAACAAGAACTCCAAAACCAAACCATTGAGCATGAAGTTGTAGAACCATCTTCTCCTCAACATACAACCCCAGACATCAACTCCTTCACTGCCTGGATAAAACTGCACAATCTCTTTGTCCAGAGCACCTCAATAGATGACATATATAGTGAGGAGAGTTACAAGGATGAGAATGAGGTTTTAAAAGATGACGAGAGTTTAGGTGATTGCACGCAATTAGGAAAGGACGAGTCCCCTGTTGACTCTACCCCTACCTTTGAAAGTGACCCTAGAGAGGACATAATTGAAAAATCTAAATCTGATTTAGATTCTTGTGATATTCATGAACCCTCACCTCTTTCGACTGAAGAGGTGGTGTCACCAAGTTGCCCATCACCTATCCTTGCTATCAATCAAAGTTCTCGTCATGAGCTTGAATGTTATGTGTACCCCATTCGTGAACAAACAGAATGTGTTGTGGAAGAGGATGGTAAGGATACTAGCACATGTTCTTCACAAAATTTTAACTTTCAAAATTCTTTGAGAGAAGACTTGGAAAATATTGGGCCCACTTTAGATGATCTTAAAATTCAACAAGAAGCTAGTAATCTTCTAGACTGCTTGACCTTCTTGAGTGATTATGACATTGAGGCCCAAATAGATAGCTTTATCCAAGTCCAGTCCAAAACCATGTGCATAGAACAGAAATTCAATTCCTATGATTATATCTCCATAGATTCTGTTCTAGGACAAGCGGAGGGTGGTGAAGCTTCATTAGAACATCACTTCGACCCTGCCCCTTTTATTGAACCATGGCCTCCCCCTGTTTTTAGTATTAAAATAGAGGCTGTTATAGGAAATACCAACACCAAAAATCGTTTCTTGCATATAATTCCTAAAAAGTGTGGTATTCCTTTTATAACTGTCCCAAAAAAATTTGGAAGCCATAGGTTTTGCATCATCTCCTCTGACCTTGAGCCTGACATTAGTTGGGGGAAGTTGCATTTTTATGAGGATCCCAACATTCTTCTCACTGTTAAATTATTTTATTGGGAAGATCCTCAAAAATTTCGGTTGTTAATCTATGATAAAAATCTTGATTAACTGAATTTATTTACTAAGTGCTTGTAGTATATTCTCTATTTTTCCTTGTTGCTACTAATGATTTTGCAGGTAACTTGAAAAAAAAAAAAAATTTGGATATTAATGCCTCGAGGTAACATCCTTCCTTCTCTCGCTTTACTTTACATTACATGTCCATGTGCTTAGTTTAGAACATTGGGGACAATGTTTAGTTTTAGTTGGGGGGAGTGAGTCATTGCATGCCTCATATTTTTTTTGTGGTGCTTCAATGTCAATAGACCTGCTTAGCAACATGACTCAGTAAATTCAAAATTGAAAAAATTTTAAAATTTTTAATTTTTTTTTTTAATATAATAAAATGGTTCTTGTATTTCTCTCATAGTTAATGTAGTTAGTTATGATGCATTAGTGTTATTTTCTGTATGTTATTAGTATGTGATATACTATGGTAGTTTCTTTACTATCTTAGTTATAGTATGTTCTATGCTTTTTAATCTTCAAATACTTTGAGCACGTTGTGACAACCTTGTACTTAGCTAAAATGGATTAGTAAGCATAGCTTAGGTGTCTTGAGAGACTGTAGTGGAGACTAATAACCCAAGTGAGCTTTTGTGCCATTCTTTGTTTTTGAGGGTTTTATAAAATTACTCTTACTTTTTTGAAAAGCGTATTAATTCGTTGAAAGTCTCATTTTTCTTCTTCATTTTGACTGATTACTAGAAGAGAACGTTCAGGATTTACCAAATCTAGAGCTCTTGAATTTACTTAATTGAATTATCCTATTAACTTAGAAGATGATTTAGGCCATCTTTTGACCATACATGGATAATACAGCCTTGGCCTACCTCTATGCTATTCCTTTACTTCACCTCTTGAGCTTATCATAATCGCCTTGTCTTCATAATCCTAAAGTCTATACCTAACTCCAAATTAGGAGTTCAAGCCTCAGTTCTTCATTTAGGAGTGATTGGAATGTGTTATCTTGACAAGAAGTTTGGTTGTGTGAATAAGGAAAAGTTGGCACAGAAAAAAATGAAAAAAAAAAAGAAAAAAAAAGGAAGAAAAAAAAAAAGAAAAAGAAAAGCATGAAAAGAAAAAAAAAAGAAAAAAAGTGCCAATGGTTGTTACAAAAGAGAAAAAAATAATAAAAAGAAGAGTGTGAAAAAGAAAAGAAAAAAAAAGAAGAGAAGAAGAAAAGAGAGAGATTGGAGATGTGGGGGAAGTTTCAAAAAAATGTAGTAGACATTCCAATCACATCCTTTGACCCAATTGAATATCACGAATCTCTTTCTTCTTAATCGAATACCTCTTTTTCAAAGTCCTGATGATTCTAGGTAAATTGGATTTGAAGTTAAGGTAATGAGAGAGTTCTCCACGGTATCTCGCTCTTCTAGTGAAAGGTATCCTTTCATGAGACTTTACGCACTAAAATGTCCGTTTTTCTATTTAGATATGAGAAGCATTAGATTCCATTTACAATTACTCTTTATAGCTTCCATATCATGAGTGATAATTATTACACCTAATTCGGAGTGATTTCATCTTGAGAGTGTAATCCCGGTGAGAGTTGAGTCAAAATGAACGTCTTGATAGTATCTTAGGTTATGCGAGCTTTGAAATTGAAGTTTTGTATTTTGGTTATCCATTCACACACACACTTGAAGATTAGTAGGTATGGAATATTCTAATAACTTTGATAGTAGATTAACTGTAATGTGTGTGTTGCAGGGCTATGGCATACTAGAGAGTTTCATGAGATTGTTGAACTTAACTACATTGCTAAATGAGAGGAAAAATTCCTTGAAAACATTTAAACTAGAACCATTACCATAAACATGAATTTTGTGGGTAGATTCACTGCAAACCCTCACGAGACAATACTCGTCCACTAGGGGGAACCTAGGGGTTTAAAGGCTTGTTGCATATGCTAAATGCAATCGTGATTCCTGCGAAAGTGAGTTAGGATTTTTATTTTCTTATGTTTTTAATTTTTAGAGTTAAATAAACATTGCTGTAGTTCGCTTCATTGCTAGGGACTAGCAACGAGCTAGTTGGGGGGTGTGATTCGTGGTGAAAAGTGCATATTTATAGTGTATTACGTGGTCTTTTATGCATCTTTTATCCCCAAAGTCCCTACATTTAGGTGCATTCTAATAATAATGTTCTTTTTATTGTGTTAATGCTAAAATATATGTTTTTACATTGTTTTATAGGTATTAGGATGTAAATCAATGAAGTGGAGCTAAAGAAAAGTGATTCTGGTGGATAGAACAACGGAAGCAGCTGAGAAAACGCCAATTTTGACAATGAAGACTTCAGATTTGGAAGATTTTCCCAGAGACATGAAATGTAGATCTTTGAGTTACGGTCGCGTGGCCGCAAACAGGAGGTCAATCCGAGGTCCGAGTGAAAAGTTATGGCCATTCTCCCATCGGTGCGCAGAGCTGTCAAAATCAGAGAGTTCAAGCGATTGAAGAAGAGTTCAATCGATCGAACCTTCGATCGATCGAACTAAGCTCGATCGATCGAACTTTTTAATCATCCAAAAGTTGCGTAAACTCTGCGGGAACCCTATATATACGTCGTTTTGACGCCAGACGAAGGGAGGACGCTCCAGAACGCAGAAAACAGCAGTTTTAGGGTAGTTTTAGTGTTAGATTAGGAGTAGATTATGTTAGATTATTGTTTTTCTTCCACTTTTCCATTGTTATACTCAAGATTATTGAAGATTCAAGTTGGGTTTATGTTTATTACAAGTTATATTCAGATTATATTCAGGTTTTTCCTTTCCTTTATCTTTATTTCATTGTTTATTAGTTTAGATGTTAATGATTACATTAGTTTACTATTCCTGCACTAGTTTAATCATGTTTCAGTAGTTTAGACGTTGGAGATATGTGATGAAATATTGATTCTTAGCCTCTGCCATGTATGATATAGAAACCTTGGGCTCGATCGATCGAAGACAGTTCGATCGATCGAACCAGCCATAGTCAAGCGATCGAAGGCATTTCGATCGATTGAAGGATGATGCAGTCCGATCGATTGAGAGCGCTTCGATCGATCGAACATGTTAAATCTTGAGATGATTCTTTTAAGTATTCCATGACTTTTTGTTTTAGAAATCTGTCATCAAATTGTCCCTATAAGCTCAGTTTGTCACAACAGTTTTTAGAACTTAAAGCCTTAAGGCTATTTTCTTCAATGACTTTTGAAAACCACTTTGAATGCTAACACCATTTAGAGTGCAAGTAATTACCATTGTTTTAAACCGTCTTCCAAGTATTTTAAATCAACTATGATGATGTAGTCCCGGTCATGAAAGGGCTATTGATTCTTTATCTTTAGAAAAATACGGAATACTGAAAAGGGATGTACTCCATAGAGCGTTAATGAATATGCATGGTGGATGGTCAGGATTAATGTGGATTCACGTATTTCCAACACCTTTAATTTATCTGTTTAATTAGTTATGTTTCTTTATGCTTAGTTTATGCTTTAGTTTAATTTAATTAATTAGGATTTGTTAGTACACATCAAATCATTCATTCTTATTTTCTTTTTCTTTAGGTTATAACTTAGTATATATTCTTCCTATTCCTTCCATGTGGGATCGACCTGGACTTATCCAGTATTACTTGCACGATCACCTACACTTGGGTGTTGCACAAGAGCGCACAACTTTTTAGTCGTGTCACCTACAGCAGATGCACGCGTTGGCTGAGCGGTGGTGGGATACCACGAGTACTTTTCACTTTTCATTCGGCGAGATGACGCTGACGCCATTGGACTTCTCCATGATCACAGGGATCGCCTTTGGCGGAGAGCCTCTGAGGTACTTGACAGACCAGGAGTGGGACCAGATGGAGCCGTTGTTAGGGGTGGTTTCGGAGGAGGCCTTGGTCACGGTCCGGTGGTTTATGGATACCTTCCGGGGGAAACCCGGCTTTACCGACGAGCAGATGGCCCGAGGCTTCTTGATGTACATGCTGGGGTGCTTCTTGTTGAGCACCAAGGGTGACCGAATTTCTGCTCCCTTGGTGGCGTCGCTGGAGCGTCTGGACCGGGTCACTGAGTTTGATTGGGCCGGTGCAGGGTTATCTATCCTGTACAGGCATATGAGTGCCATCTCCCGGGACAGGTCGGCTGCTACCAGCAGGTATTGGAGAGCGTGGGAGGTATATTTTCACGTTTCATTGCCATTTTTATGCTTTCAGAATTTTATTCAATCTTGAAAAACTAACCTTCTCATTTTATTATTGCAGATCTGGTCCCACGAGTACTTTCGCATGATGTCTCCAGTGACACGTGATGCTGACGCCTTCGCCATGCCTCAGGGGCTGAAATGGGCGAAGGACAGGGTTGGGCGGAAGACCGGAGCTCATGACTTTGTTTCGTTCAGGAACTTCCTGACGAACCTACGGGAGGAGCATGTACACTGGCAGCCGTGGCTCAGGGTGCTGCTCGAGGCTAGTGTGGGGATTCGAGAGTCGGCCGGGTATGACCCGAAGAGGCGACTTCTATGTGGGCCAGAGGGCCAGGCGTGGTATCTAGGAGAGAGGGTGACCAGGCAGTCACTATCGGCCCCCAGATTCTTCGTGCCATTCCCCCCTCCCGACTCTATGAGGGCCACGGATACACTTCAGGGCAGCGAGTTCACGGCTGCTCGAGCCGGCTTCAGTATCCACGGCTTCTTGGACGATCCTGACGGATATGCGGCCTTCCGTGCCGCCAAGCTGATGCCGGACTTCCCTCTGATGGAAGTGACTCGGGTGAGTAAATGATTCCTTTATTATCTCTGTGAGTTCTCCTTTTATTCTTTTTTCATGTTTTATTACCTTTGTTTGCAGCCTGTTCCTGCCGCGGTTCGACCTCCTGCCCTGCCCGAGTGGGACTGGACCATGTCGACCGTCTCATTCGGTGAGCCCCATGTGACGACGATCCCTCGGCTATCACGGGGTGCCCCCACTATTCCTATCCATTACGACGTTGTCCCGCGTGCTTACGCGGAGGAGGGCCTGACATATGCCCATAGCGTGCGACAGTGGGTTCTCGGGCGCGAGTGGATGGTAAGAGACCCCTCTCCCCTTCTCACTTTCACTTTGACGGTGATTTTGGTTGTCCCCCTTCTTATTAATCTTTTATTCTCGGGACTTGCTTTTCAGGCTGAGGGAGCTCGGGTGACTGCTGCGACCCAGCTGAGGGCCCAGGTACGATCTTTTATTCCTTTTATTCTCAGTATTTTATCCGTTGTTTCAACGTTGCCTGAACTTACTTTTCTCATTTTAGGCGGAGGAGATCAGAGTCCTATCTCAGCAGGTGGGTCAGCTTCAGCAGCGGCTTCAGCAGTTTGGCATCTCTCTCAGCGATGCCCCCGGAGGTAGCGGTGCTGGGCGTGGCGGAGGCGTCGGCGAGGGCACTAGCGGTGGCAGAGGCCGAGGCAGCGGGCGTGGAGAGAGTGGTGGAGGCAGTGGGACCGAGTCAGAGGAGGAGCCTCTTAGGCGCACGACTCGTCAGACTCGCGGCCGGGGTCGGGGTCGGAGCTGATCCTGCTCTTATCATTTTTTTGTTTCTTTTGAAAGGATTTTTATTTTGGTGGATGACTGTATATATGCTTTATTTTGATAGCTGCTCCCTGATAGTTGGTAGGATAGGCTTTCCTAATACTTTTATTATTACATTATTGCTTTTCACCGTATGTGTGACCATAGCTTGGTCCAATTCTTGCCGTATGTGGGACCATGGCTTGATCCCGTCTTTATTTTATCTTTGAATGCTCTCGCTTCTTTTATCTTTTGGAAAATAAATGAAATGAATGAATGAATGAATGTATTTGTACGTGCTGCATGATGCACACGTTTTTATTGCTTGTCAATTAGCTTTCTGTTTGCAGGTGGGCTGATCGTGTTACAAACAGATCCTGGCCAATGAAAAACTCAGAACGACACTCGGTTAGGTCTCCGCGGCACTCGGTGAGAGCCGCTACGGCAGTCAGTAAATGCCGCAACGTCATTCACTGACTGCCGCGCGGCACTTCATCGAGTGCCGCCGCACTTTATCGAGTGCCGCGGGTAGGTAGGCAGCCCTTTTTTTTTTCTATTTATATCCCTTCATTCTCAAAGTTCCGCAAAACACTTCTCATTTCTTCTCATTTCCTCCCCAAATGGCCCCCATTAGTTCTCAAATCCTCTTCCCATGGATGGATACTCTCTCTGGTATTGACAAGCTCAATTTTGAGTGCTTCAGACTAAACGATCTCTTCTCTTTCCAACAGATGAATCTAAATGAGGGTCTACTTCGCGCCGCCGTCCAATGTTGGGATCCTGCTCTCAATGTCTTTCATTTCGGCTCTCAGGAGATCTGTCCCTTATTTGAGGAGTTTAGCGCTATTCTCCACACAGATCCTTCTGCTAAATTGATGGTTCCTCAGATTCAGGCCGGGTATGTTCGGGACTTAGCCACCCTTCTCCACATGTCTCGGAATGCGGCGGGCTCTTTTGTTCATGACAGGCAAATCGACTTTGAGCGCCTTTCTTCTGTTTATGCTCCCATAGGGGACCCTTACAATGGTGAGTACCAGATCATTCGACGTAGTGCCTTGTCGATTCCTATGCTCTCTTATTTTCTCTTTTGATCATCTTCGGACACTCTCATACCCATCGCCTGCGGTTTGCGGGAGATGAAGAGTGCTGTTATGCTAGTCCTTGGTGAGACTCTGATTGGATTGGGCCATGCTCATGCCACTGGGGTCATGTTATCCGCTGGGGCACCTTTTGTCTTGCAAATTTGGCTCATGGAGCGTCTGGACCTCTTCATACATGCTTCCCATCTCCGTGGGTCACTTATGATCGCATGGAGATTCACAGCTTGTTTCAGTCCGCCGACGCGTGGCTTGGTTGGCTTCAGGGCCTCTCTTCTAGTGACATCTGTTGGGTTTGCCCGTCGTGGATCTGTCGCTCTGTTGCTGTACGCCTCCCTGGGCGACCTGGCATCTGGCTGTCGGGTTTACATGCTACGACTTTCTACATTCCTGACCGAGTTGTCCGTCAGTTTGGACTTGTGCAAGATGCTACCGAATCTGTGACTGCTGATTTCACCAGGGGGTTCCCTTTGCGCCCTCCTATCGTGAAGGCTTTCATAGAAGCTTGGCCCAGCAGAATGGCTGCTCCTTTCCCGATGGTTCCTGCTCTGACTGCGACTACTACCGAATATCTCCTAGAGATCTAAGCATTGGTTACGAGGCGAGCTTGACGGACACATGCATAATAAAGTAGACGAAAATAGGGAAAAGCTTGCTATTTTACAAAACTTTCTGACAGACCCTGTCTACTCTTTGTTTACGCTTTTGAATGTGATTTTTCTCTTCAAAAAGTGGTGTTATCTTTTAGGAAAGTTCTAACATGTTTAAATCAAAGTGTTCCCCCCTTTCAATTAATCTTTTATGAAGAATTCTCCTTTCAAGTGTCTTTTCTCGGCTCTTCACCTTACTTTGAACTTTGCTTTTAGGCTTCATTCTTTCTATGCCATGAACTCTCATTTGTTTCTTTACAGTATGTATCTTGATAGCCAGGAGATCCAAAGACGGGTTTTAGACAGATATCTGGGTTCCTCGGCTAGCAAACGAAGTTTTTCCCTAGCTTTAGGGCTTTGAAGTAGTTCTGGGCAAACGCCAGTTTGCCCCTAGTTTAGCACAGGTTTTTTCGAGTGGACCGAGGGCTTTGGAGAGCCCGCCTACTTATCCCCGAGTGGGCGTCAGGTCCCAAGTAGTTCGGTTTAAGGCTGGAAGAAAGATGCTGCTCAGGCGTTTTTTTTTTTTTTTTAAATGACCGAACCGAGTAGGTTGCCTACGTATCCCCTAGCGGGAATCAGGTCAAGCGTAGTTCATCAAGGTAGGAGACTTTGAAAAGAAAGGTTTCAAGCAAAATACTTCTTGAGGCGATCAAGGTTAATTGGTTGTTTAAATTCAACCCCGTCCAGGTCCATGAGATAAGCCGCTCCTCCGGAAAGGAGAGTCTTAATGATGTACGGCCCGACCCAGTTGGGTTTGAATTTACCTCTGGGGACATAAACAGGCACTTTCAGTTCTTTGAGGACAAGGTCACCCTCAGCAAGCTTCCTTGGGCGGACCTTTTTGTTGAAAGCACGGGCTATCCTCTTCTGGTACCCCCGAGTATGGTTGATTGCGGCCAGCCTCTTCTCGTCGAGTAACATCAACTCCTCATACCTTCCTTGTACCCATTCTGATTCGGTTACTTCGCACTCTGCCAAGACCCTGAGAGAGGGTATTTCTACCTCAATTGGGAGGACCGCCTCCATTCCGTAGACCAATGAGTACGGCGTAGCACCTGTTGAGGCTCTGACCGAGGTCCGATACCCCCATAAAGCAAATGGCAGCTTTTCATGCCAATCCTTATATGTATCCATCGTTTTCCCCAGGATTGCCTTAACATTTTTGTTTGCCGCCTCCACTGCTCCATTCGTCTGAGGCCTGTACGGGGATGATTGGTGACGAGTGATCTTATACTTTTCCAAGAGCGGGATGACTTCTCCTTGGAAATGACTGCCATGATCGAAGATAAACTCATTTGGGACCCCATACCTGCAAATTATGTTTTTCTCGATGAAACTTACCACATCTTTGGCTTTCAAAGTTGCATACGAGGCTGCCTCTACCCACTTTGTAAAATAATCAATCGCCACGATTATGTACCGGTGCCCATTGGAAGCCCTCAGAACTATCTCACCAATGATATCGATCCCCCATACCGAAAATGGCCAAGGGGTGGTCATGCTATAAAGCTGTGACGGCGGAGTGTGCATTAGATTTGCGTGAATCTGGCATTTGTGACATCTTCTAACATATTCACAACAGTCTTTGTCCAAGGTTGTCCAATAGTACCCCTGCCGGACGATCTTCTTCGCTAGCATGTGCCCATTCATGTGGGGCCCACACACTCCCTCATGAATTTCTTCCATCATTCTCTTAGCTTCCCTTCCATATAGGCACTCTAGATTGTGTCCGGTGTAGGATTTCTTCCATAACTTACCCGCATAGATCACAAATTGAGCGGCGAACCGCCGAATTGCCTTTCTATCCTTTTCTGAGGCTCCCTCGGGGTATTCTCCTTCTTTAATGAACTTCCACACATCCTCATACCACGGTACTTCCTCCTCGTCTTCCACGGCTGCGACCATTTCAAACGACGGTCGTTTCCTTACTTCTATGGATAGCGGGATCATGGTAGTTTTGGAGGGGATTTGGATCATCGAGGCCAAGGTAGCCAATGAGTCGGCTAATTGGTTTTCTTCACGAGGGAGGTAGTAAAAAGAAATCTTTTGAAATTGTGCTTTCAGACTTTCCAGGTAATCATGGTAAGGTCTAAGTTTCTCATGCTTTACTTTCCAATCTCCCCGGACCTGGGATATGATCAAATTGGAATCTCTGAAGACATCAATCCGTCCGACTTTCAAAGCCAAGGCCGCTTCCATCCCAATTATGCAGGCTTCGTACTCCGCGGTATTGTTGGTTGAGTTGTATTTGAGTTTGACAGCTAATGGGGTAGGGGTCCCATTGGGTGCTATGAGAATGATTCCGACCCCGTAACCTAACTGGTTGGCTGCTCCATCAAAGTACACTTTCCACAACTCCTCCTTCACCTCCAATATTCCCTCATCTGGGAACTTGAATTCTCCTTCGTCCTCGGATTCCATAGCGAGATTGGCTAAAAACTCGGCGACAGCCCTCCCTTTCACGGACTTGGTAGTGATATATTTGATATCGAATTCAGCCAGCATCATGGTCCAACGGGAAATCCTACTGGTCAAGACGGGTTTTTCGAATAGGTATTTTAGTGGGTCCATTCGGGATATCAAGATCACAGGGAATGCTAGCATGTAGTGGCGAAGGCAACGGGTACACCAGACTAAGGCCCAACAAGCTTTTTCCAAGGGTGAGTACTTCAACTCGTATCCAATCATTCTCTTGCTCCAGTAATAAATGGCCTTTTCCACGTGCCCCTCTTCTCCTTCTTGGGCCAACATACATCCCATTGAATCTTCGAATACGGAGAGATAAAGCAACAACGGTTTCCCGGGTGATGGTGGTGACAGGACAGGGGGGTTCTGGAGATAGGTTTTGATTTTGTCGAAGGCTTGTTGGCAAAGGGCGTTCCATTCGAACTTTTCTCCTTTTCTAAGCAGTTTGAACAAAGGGTCACAGGTCAAGGTAAGTTTGGAAATGAAGCGACTGATGAACTGTATTCTCCCCAAAAACCCTCTCAGTTCTTTCTCACTTTTGGGTGGGTTCATTTCGGTTATGGCTTTTATCTTGGCTGGGTCTACTTCGATCCCCCTCTGGGTAATAAGGAATCCCAACAACTTTCCTGTGGTAACTCCGAAGGTACATTTCTGCGGGTTCAGCCTCATCTTAAACTCCCTCAATCTCCCAAAGAATTTTCTCAAAGCCTCTAGGTGCCCTCCCCTCTCTTTGGACTTCACGATCATATCGTCCACATACACTTCCACCTCCTTGTGGATCATGTCGTGCAGTAAAGTGGTGGCAGCCCTTTGATAGGTTGCACCTGCATTCTTAAGTCCGAATGGCATAACCCTATAGCAATATGTCCCCCATGGAGTGATGAATGTGGTTTTCTCCCTATCCTCGGATGCCATGAGGATTTGATTATACCCAGAGAATCCATCCATGAAAGATAGAAGCTCATGTCCCACAGTGTTATCGACTAACACATCGATGTGGGGTAATGGGAAATCGTCTTTAGGACTTGCCTTGTTTAAATCTCGAAAGTCAACGCAAACCCTAACACGACCATCCTTCTTCGGGACAGGTACAATGTTGGCAATCCAATCCGGATACTCGGTGACCATCAAGAATCCAGCCTTTAGTTGCTTTTCAACCTCCTCCTTCACTTTAAGTGCCCATTCCGGCCTCATTCGCCTCAATTTCTATTTTACGGGTTTCGAATTGGGAAAGAGAGGGATGTGGTGTTGGACTATCTTTGGATCAATACCTGGCATATCATTATAAGACCATGCAAAAACATCTTTGAATTCATTTAATAGATTGATTAGTTCTTTGCTTTCTTCATTGCTAAGTGTTGAGCCGATAAAGACATTTTGAGGATTATCTTCATTTCCTAGATTAATCGTTAGAGTGTCTTCAATGATTTTACATGTAGATTCTTTGTCAATTAACTTTTGCAATTCATTAGGTATTCCATGATCATCACATTCATCACATTCATTAAGCGCATTCGAGTAGGCAGAATCAGTCATACTTTCATTGATTTTGTTAGGAGTGATTACAACAGACATAGCAATAGTAAGACGCCTCATTTGGGCCATTACAGACTCTGGGTGAGGGGGATACTTATCACTAGACTCGAAGACCCACTCCTTGTTGGCTCCTTGCTTGAGCTCCAAGGTGACGCACCTGGCAGTCCCCCGGTGTCTGTCTTCTCTCCCTCTTCTAGTTCCAGCTCTTCTTCCAGCGCATCCTCTTCCAGCACATCCTCAACATTTCCTTCTTCGGCCTTGACCTCCAAACCCTTGTTTTCTTCCCCTTTTCCTTCGACTTCTCCCCCTTCCTTGCTCAACAGATTCTGCATGACCGGTCCTTCTAGTACACCGATCCAATCGTCGACAGTAACAGGCTTCTCAGGCACTTGCAGAAACGGATCCTTGTGTTTGGAGAACTCTTGGGAGAAAAAGATTTCGAACCCTGGCTTTAAGCGCTTGTCCTTCTGGTCCACCCATGGCTCTGGGAAACCACAGAAAGGGAAGTCTTCCCCCTCCCTCACGAAGTATCCATTGAGCGTCTTGAGGTAAGGGTCTAGCGGCGCATCGAAAGCCTTCTTCTTTGCCCTTAGTTCCTTCTTTGTTGGCTGATACCCCAAGCCGTGAGTGTGAGTCTGAGTAGGAATTTTTGGAAACTCCGGCAGACCCTGAAGGTTCTTTCCCAATCCTAACCCCGGAAAGAAACCCATCTTCTTCATGATCCCTGCGACCACTGGACTGGCATGCTGATCGAAATAAAGCGGTAGGAACTCTCGCGGCTTTCCCTCTTCCAGCATGTTAATGAACTCGAATCCCCCCAGACCTGTCCCCTCTTCTTGCAGCTGTACCTCTAAGACTGGTGCGCTTGATGAAGCTTCAGACGGACGAACCCAGCTATCCCCGAGGATCTCACAGACCCTGCTCTTCCAAACACATTTGATCTTCTGGTGGATTGTCGATGGTATGGCACTCAAACTGTCTAACCACGGCCTTCCAAGTAGCAGGTTGAAGGATGCAGGAATGTCGATGACCTGAAATTCGGCCTCCTTCTCAAGTGGACCAACAGCGAGGAGAAGGAGAATTATGCCCATGACAGTTCTCTGAGTGTTGTAGTATGCTCTCACCCTTTGCTCGGATGGCATGAAAGTTGATTCGTCCAAACCCATGCGCTTGGCAGTTCGAAACGGGCATACGTTCAAGGCTGATCCATTGTCCACCAGACAGGCAGGCACAGTGTTACCCAAGCATTCGACGGTGACATACAGAGGCTTGTTATGCACGGGCCCTCCGGGAGGTAGGTCGTCGGACGAGAAGGTAATAGCTAGAGCCGGGATCCTACTTATCATCCCCACGAGGTCTTCCGGCGCTGTATCGATAGAGACATCGGATTGATTCAAAGCATCCAAGACTGCCTGCCTGTGTTTTTTGGAGGCGATCAGCAGTCCCCAGATAGTGATGTTAGCTTGCGTTTTCCTCATCTGCCTTAAAACTATCCTCTTCTTCTTCTTCATTCACCTTCCCTTTCCCCTTTTCCAGTTCTCTCCCCGGGTGATCCTCTTCTAGTTCGTGCGGCTTGAAGTGTCTGCCTGACCGGGTTAAGTGACTGACTTCTTCTCTCATCCATAGATTATCGGTTTGCGAATTGACCTTCAAAGTACTCTCTAACACCTCTGTTTCCTTGTCGCTTTCGTACCAAATGTCGTCCTCCACTCGGCTCACGTCTTGCTCGTTGCTCTCTTGGATCCACCAATCTGACTTTTCCATTTCATTTTCCCTTAGCTGATCCCCCAAAGCACAAATCGTTGAGTCCTTAGGCAGCAGGTATGGTTTTCTTGGTGCCCCAGACTTAGTGATTAGCTTAGATGGGTCAAAGGTTGCTTCTTCTATCTCCAAGAAATAAAGGCCCCGCGGTGGCGACACAGCACGATGGTTCGGCAGAGGATTCTTGGTGACATTGGGGGCTTTGACAGGCGGTTTGGATATCACTTTGTTGTCAATGAGGTCTTGTATTTCATGCCTTAACCTCATGCATCGATCCGTCGAGTGGCCTTTCTGCTGATGAAATTTGCAGAAGAGGTCCCCTTGGAAATTTGGCGGAAGCGGGCTTGGCAGAGGTCGTGGTTCTAACTGACGGAGATGCCCCTTTGCTAATAGCCTGTCAAGAGCGGTTGACAATGATACTCCCAGATCTGAGAATTTTCTTGGTTGCTTATCCCCTCCTCCTCTTGGCTGGTTTCTGGTGATATCAAATTTTCTTTCTGGCTCGCTAAATGCATTGACATCGGTGGGGCCAGAGTGACCCCCTGAATGCCCTCCATTCGATCCATAACTGGGTCTCCGATACCGGTTTGGTTGTTCTTCTTTCTTGATCACTCCTTCTTGAATCGCGTCTTCTATCCTGGTTCCCACATCGAACACCTCGGCAAAAGTGTTGATTGACTGAAACCTCATCTTCTCTTGATAGACTGGCTGCAGGTTTTTCATTAACATTCGGATTTGGTCTTTTTCTGATGGCCTCTGTACCATTTTTGCGGCTTTCCCCCTCCATCGGCTCAGATACTCAGCAAACGATTCTTTGTTCCCTTGCCTGGTTGTTTCTAGATCTCGAACGGTGACGTCCAGGTCTTGATTGTACTCATACTGGGCCACAAACGATTTCACGACTTCTTCCCAAACTCTGGTTTTGCTTGGCTCAAGTGTAAGGTACCATGATAGAGCAGCTCCTATTAAGGTTTGTTGAAATAGAACGGCCATCATGGTAGTGCTTAGACCGCTAGGCTGAAAAGCTCCTATGCACATCCGGATATGACTGCGAGGATTTCCGGTGCCATCAAACTTATCAAAAACTGGCATTTTGAACCCGACAGGCAATGTTTCGCGTACTCCGTCATACAGCCCTTCCAGTTCCATTAGGTAGGTATCCACTCCCTGAGCCTTGCGCATTACCCTTTCCAACTTCTCTATCTTCTCAGTCAGCAGCTTCTCCTTCTCATCTTTTTCTCTGTCCCTGTTGGCTCTTAGTGCATCATTCCATTGTGCTTCCTGATCGTCGAACCAATCCCCGTCCCTTCCTCCCAAAGGCGGGTCCATAACAGGCGGATTCATTTGTGGTGGTCGGCGATTCAGTTCTTCTATCATTCCCATCATGCGGTTCATGTTCTCGGCCTGCCTTCTCATCTGTTCCGCTTGCTGTTCGACTAATACCCTTAAACCAGACATTTCTTCGTTGTTTCTCTCTTCGACCATGTTAGCACGTCCTCTCCTTACTAGCCTTGCTGTGGGGTCCCTAAACCACGCTTGATTTGCTATTTTTGCTCCTACAGTGAATTTAAAAAATTTTTGTTTTTAGAAGACCTTTTACCTTTATTTTAACGAAAACTTTTATTTTGTATATCATGCGGATGCAATGCATGTGTGTGTGTGTGCCTACTCTACATGCCAAAAAAGAAGAAAAATCCTAATCCTAACACATAAGCACATAACCACATAAGATCTTCACTCATGTCGAGTACGCCAGTTTCTCCTCTCATTGTGATCCTTACTACCCTCTCAGGGGTGAGATTTTTCAAAAATGATTTTCAAAGATTTTTTAAGATGTTTTGGGTTTCTTTAAAATTCATAACTTCAAAGATTTTTCGAATTTATTTCTTTGCGGAATTGAGCAAGTGAAAATATACCTTAACAAAGGAAATTTCGATTCGAAAGGAAAATAAAGATTTTTTTTGTATTTCTTTGAAAGAGTGAACAAATAATAAAACTTTGGAAAGAGGAAATTCTCTAGGTAGGAGGATCACATGACCAGATTATCACCGTACTTTTCATGAATTCGGATGCATACAAGGTCAATGATGCTTAACTAAACATGATATAAGAAGTATAATCTTATGATCAAGGTTCGACATGTCCTCCAAATGTCATGTAACACGAGGAGAAATTGCTAAAAGATGATTAAAAGATTATTCATCTTTCATCAAGCAAGTGTCGTCATCATCTCAAATAATCCCTTCCGGGCATACAAAACTTCCTAGCACATAACCCTAATCAAGAATTGATTTCCTAAGATTGAAAGGTTCTACAGAAACTATTATGCAAAGGTTGGGTTTTGGTCAAATAAGGGACCCTTGACACACCCGATAGGATGCTTAATATACCAAATCATGGTACGAGATCAAGGGTGATCGCATAGTCCCATGATGACTTGACCGACCGGGTTGCCCCGAGCCTCCAAGGTCATAGTCCCGTGCAATCGACTGGCTGGACATGCAAGTGAAATGCAACAGGCACACAAAGATTAATTAATTTGATTAAAAGGATATTTTTCAAGTCTAATCCTCAAGTGAACCCAAAATCAGAATTCTGGTCTGCGAAACCAGAGATTCTGGGTTCGATCCCCAGCAGAGTCGCCAGATTATGGATATCGCATTTTTCCTTACCCACAGCTTTTCAAAATCAAATTCAAAAAACAAATGAGTCACCACTTCATTTTTAAAAGGAGAATTAAGAAACCATTTTAAAAGCAAACTGATCTTTTAGAAACCAGAGATTAACTAGGTCCGGGGATTATGGAATGAGAAAGGAAGGAGCCCGTCGGACTAAAACACCCTCTCTCATCCTATCTTGCGATAGGCCTCTACTCAACATCCTTTTAATTAAATTTATTAATCTAAGCATGCCCTCAACTAATACATATATACATATACATCACAAAAGCATGTCCAAAGGGTGTAAAATTGCAATTAACAAAATACCATTCAAAAGCCACATAATTCAGGTAGCAAGCGATATGATATGCAATAGAGAACAAGTGAACTTACCCGGGATCCAACAGCGATAGTAAACGTGCAATGCATGTGAACAAAAGAAAATCCTAAAAAAGAGTCTCTAATCACATATACACATAAGGCAAAACCTAATTCTAAGGTGTCGCGCGTTAAGTCAAAAAATCAATAAAATCAAGAAATTAAGATAAACTAAAGAGGAGTTCTAGAAATCATATCTTGATAGCGCTACAAAACAAAGGGTTAGTCCACATGCTTTACATGATAATGATATCAAACAATCAATCCTAATTCTCTAGCTTATACCTAGCAAGCAATGAAATCCAACTTTATCCAATTACTAGTTCTAATTACGGGTATTAGATGAATGAGTGAATGTAAACAAGGATGAAACATGGATTTATTCACTAATTTGGGTCACTTAGCCTCTGGATTTAAGCTAAGTTATCATTATTCAAAGTATGATTTGGGTCCTAAGGCATTAAGAGACCATTTGAGTTGAAATAAGTAAGATTAGACAAAAATAGTAGCAGTTTTTTATGAATTACAGAGAGCCGACCAGATGTTCACAAATAGAAATAAAATACTTCCAACGGTTGGATCTGAATGATTTTTGGGTATGTTATGCCTCTGTGAGTCTCGTTTCTAACCCAAAAAGAAAATCAAGGTTTGAACGGTTAGATCACCGGGAATACAGAAAATACTAGACCTCACTCGGGATTTTACAACTCTCTGTCCAGAGATCTTGTATGATTTTTTAAAAATAGCAAACAAGTCCGAATTGCTTCATTCTTTTTAGAGAACTTTCATAACACATTAAGGTTCTTATAAAAAATTATTAGAGGTCATGAAAGCTTGGTTAGATCTCTGATCTATCAATTTTAAAATCGGTTTGCTGTTCTGAAACTATTCTGAAATTCTGGACAGATTGTGGTTGTCTCACAAAACCCATGATCAAACCTTTCCAAACATAAAACCACCTTAAAACAAAACTTACAGTGGTAGAATGATATGTTATTGATACCTTCCCGTTGGTTTCACTTGATTTCAACGGTTAGATTTCGAACTAAAAATCTTTGATCAAAAACAGTTTGTGGACTCACTGTTTTTATTTTGCTAGTTCAACTTTGTTGGTTAACCTCAACTATTGAAGACATGAAGTTGAGATTAAACCAAACTACTTTTCTTACCATTTGATGGTCCTTGAAGACTAAAAGTCACTTTATGCTTATGGATTTTGATGAAGTATGAAATGAACTTCTCAAAATTCCAAACAATGAACTCAAAACCTTATAGACCAAAGCTTGAATTCAACTTAGTACTCCTACCATTTGATGGTCATGGGAGACAAAGACATGGCTAATACTCCTAAGTTTCAAGAAGAAAAAGGGAATGACTTCATTAAATACCAAGTTTAGAAGATCCAAGTCATGGGCATGGACTTGGATTCAACTATGTAAAGCAAAGTGATTATCAAATCTTGACTCTCATGTAGAGTATGAGCTTTACATGAGGTTCAAAGGATCATACTCAAGAGAATCAAGAGAGCTATTGAAAATCTCCAAGACTCTCAAGAGAAGAACACATGCAAGAAATTGAAGGGAGAATTAGAAGTAGAAACTCCTAAGCTTTCTTGACAAACAAAGATAACAAGAGATTTTAGTCCAAAAGAAAAAGAATAAACAAACAATCTAAGGCATAGGGGATCACCTCCAAATTATCCTCAAAGTATTCTTTGAAGATCTTCCAAACTCTTCTTCTTAGTTCTCTAAACTCTCTTCTCTTTTCTCTCCAAAATGTGTTGATGTAGTAGTTATGGATGTTCTATCTAGTCTCCTTTGTTGTATATCTCTCCTTCTCTCTTATAGGCAAAATTACCAGGTATTTTTGGTGAATTTCGGAGCAAAAAAACAGGTGTAATTCTCTCATTTGGTGGTACAATGTGTACTTTCTGAACTTAGACAGACTGCTGCCCAGGGCGGCAGTCGACAAACTGTCGCGGCATTCCTTGAATGTCGCCGCGGCAGTCCATGAATGCCGTGCCGGCACTCAGTGAATGCCGTGCGGCACTCATCAACCGCCGCGACAATTAATTGATCGCCGCGTTTTTGTCAGTCTTACTTTATCAGTTTTTGTTCTTATTCGCATACGCATACGTATTGCTCTGCAGAATACAGACTTTAAAAGTGAACGGCAGTCAGAAATTTATTGCGGCACTTGGTGAATGCCGGCCCGGCACTCTGTGACTGTCGTGCGGCACTCAGTGAGTGCCGCGGCAGTCCGTCGTGTGCCGTTTTTAGCTAAAATTCCCCCTTTTAGATTTTTCTTTTTTCAAAGCAAATGATTCTTGAGGATATTTTCCGAAAATTGTGTTTTTTACCTGAATTCTCCTAAATACCTGGTATTTTCTCTTTTCTGTGAAATTTTACCGCGTTTTAGAGAACTTTCTGAAGAGCTTGGAATACTTCGAATCTTCCGGTCCTTGTTATCATCGGATACGGAGGTGACACTCTCCTGAATTCGACGGTTGGTCAAAATTGGGGTGTCTACAAGTAACTCATCCGTTTATCGCTTCAGGATATCATGCTTCATAGGGATGAACTTGGAGTGTTATCTCCATAAATAAGAATAGCATGATTCCACTCATATCACTTCATGACTTGTTATTACCCTTTGAACCTATTTCTTGGGTTCTCCAGTCTATAGGTTGGGTTACCATCACAAGTGACTCAACTTTCTATGGGCTTTAGTCCCATCCCTTTCTAGGTTTTTCAAACCTTCTATCGAGCTAGTCCTTTCGTCAAAGGATCAGCTATATTATCCCCAGACTGTACAATATCCATTCTTACAGCTATAGTAGAGATAAACTCTCTAATAGTGTTGTTATTGCCGTAATAACGGTTCTATGCTTTGCAATAGCCGCGGTACTATCGCAGTGGATAAAACAGCTGGTATCTATCTCTCCCTTGAAGGGGTATCTCATAGCATCTCCCTTGAAGGGGTATCTCATAGCAGGCTTTTCAGCCAGGCTCCCATCACTAGCCGTAGCTAATGGTATCATCTCCGACTCCATCGTGGATTTAACCAAAATAGTCTATTTTATAGACTTCCATCAAACTATGCCCCCAGTAATACCAAAGTGTATCCACTGGTGGCCCTAAAATCATCTGGAAGGGTATTCCAATCAACATCGCTGTATTCTTTAATGATAGCGGAAAACACAATCTAATTCAAAGTTTATGGTCCTTTTCAGGTAACACATGACTTTCTCAATAAATCTCCAATACTAAAAATATAGCCACTTGTGGCTGTGGAATCTTCCATTATGGAATATAGCAATTGACATCACTGTAACTTTCAAGTACAGTGGAAACTTTTTATAGAAAAATACCTAAATTAATAGGTTTTTTTAAAACGCCATAATTTTTCCAATTGCATTTCTAACTACAAAATTGCATACTCATTTCATAAAAAAAAAATGATTTGGTTAAAAAACCAATTCTTTCAGATTTTGAAGTATGTAATACATTTTAAAAAACATAATTTGTTCTTATCTCCGGGGTATACAATACATTTTCAAATTTTAATTTCTTCCCGGAAGTGAGATTCAACTTCACTTTTCAAAACCTTGGTATTGTGTACATTACCAAATAAAAATGTTTCCACCCTCCATTGGAGAGTATCTCTAGTAACAATCGTGATTGTTACTTATATGCCTAGAGGCACTCATATCAATTAACCATTCTTCAGAAGCTGTCATGAATTTACTCCCATAAACATAGCCACAGACGGCTCTTCGGTCATAGTAAAACATAATATGTAACATACCTACCAATAATACCAGAATATTCCTTTTGATGAATAATTTCACACTCATTCATGAATAATCCTACGCTAGGATCAAAAGGAGAGTAAACGGTTTGAATTCAGAATAATAGTAATTTCTAAAAAACCTTTTCCAAAGTGTCATCAATAGCTCTTATAATTTTAATCCATAAAATTACTTTGGCTTCACCCAAAACCTTCCTATAAAAAATAAGTAACAATAAATTTTTGGTCTCTTTTGCAATCTCTAAAATAGGAACAAAATTAATAAATCATAAATACCACAACACTTACTCCACCATTATGTTTATGATAAATATGCATTTGTCACTTTCCATAAATTTGAAACCATTTGGAAAAATAGTTTGACTAAATTTCATACCACTGGTTGGGCGTCATTTTTAAACTATATAAAGGGTATATAGATATACATGCTTTCTTTTTATTCGGATCTGAAGAACCCTTCCAGAGTATCCAAATAAACTTCTCCTCTAATTCTCCATTAAAAATTATTTTAACATCCATTTGCTAAGTAAATTATAAATATTAGTAACAACTAATAAAATTATATGGATGTAAATAAGGAGAATAGGTATCCAAAAAAAACCAACATTTTCCCTTCCACTTAGAATCCTTTAGTTCTAAAGTAGTTTCACATTTCTCAATGAAACCATCGGGTATAAAAGCCTTTATAAGGCTCCATTTACTCCCTATCATTTGACATTCAAATGGGAAAACCACAAGCTGCAAAAGACATGGTTAGATATAATATAAACCACCTCATCACAATCGGAAGAATAAGAGTACCATCTAGAGCAAATAGGACCTCCTTCTAGAGTAAACGTATAAAATTTACTTTTCAAAAACTTTTGAGCGTTCAGCCCTCTTACAATTTCGGGGTTCAAATAGTGAGTCCTGATTTCTATCATGCACTCTACATTTAATATATAGATGGGATAAAAACAGGAGATTGAAAACCCCCACTATCCCTCAAGAAATATCATACTCATAATTAGCATCAATATTCCTCAAAAAAAAAAATAGCATCAATAAACTCAAAAGTCACATAAATTTTATGTCAAAAAACCTACAAGCATTACTATTATATGCTTGTCCCAAAGAGAAATTATTATTATTATTATTATTATTAATTTTTTATGGCTTTACCAGTAATATCCTTGTCATTAAAAATTCTAACATAAGCCAAATAACTCAAAACTAATTTAAGTTGGGCTTTCAAATTATTCAATGTTAAAAAAGAATCAATTTTGTATTAGAGTAGGGTCCTCTAAAACAAAACATACAGTTTATTAAAACTAATTCCCAAATATTTGAAACATCTTAATCGCGACTCAAATAAATAAAAAATCACGTGTCAGAGATATTTGATCAAAGGTCAACTCGTTCAAGCGAACTTGCCATAACCAATAAAATCTCAATCTCAACATATATAAACACAAACTGTTGAATAAAATAGCACCCAACTTTCATTTGTTAGTACCCAACAACCATGTAAGTACATACACCCAAGACATTTTAGTCGTGTAATATTTCCACATGCTCACGATGCAAAAACCAAAACATACCAAATTCGCTCACAAATTGAAGTCTCAAGGCTACATATATTAACAACATTTGAGGTGGCGCATACATAAAATAAAATATGTTATTTTGTGTAATATGTATGAAACTGGATTTTCTATAAGTGCAAAACTATTATATTCTCCCTTGGATACGTATATACTATATATATATTTTGTATGAGACATCTTGTGAACCTTTTTTTTTTTTTTTTTAAATTGAGTATTGATCCGTTCCTATCCCTTTTAAAGCTTTGTAACTGCAGGTATTTAACAAGTACATCAATGGTAATGCATTGTGAATCCGTTGGGAAGAAACTGAAACTTACAAGGCTTTTATTTTTCTTACCTTAATATACAGTAAAAGCCAAAACAACATTGTATGGCATATGAATGGCAGACTTTAATAACCACATGATTACTGCAAGTAATTCTATTTTTCACGAGAAGAACAATCACATATATCTCATGGGTAAGATATGGTTTCCCTCTAATTACCCAAATTTTGTGTCCAAATCTTAACAGAATAAAAGCTTACTTTATTATATTAGGATCAACAAAATAATCAAGAGCACAAAGAAATACCAATTTGTTCGTAGTTACAACAAATAGCATTTTCTGTCTCTACTACTTTAAGTGAAGCTCCTCAAATTTAAAAAGGCATATTGAGATCTGGGGACTAAGAGGTTGCTCCAAAAATTATAGCAGAATGAAACGTCTTAAAAATGTTGGAACATGTAAATAAAATTGGAATGAAATTACCAGATTAGTAGCCTCTTTATCAAATCCTGGGCCGAGTCGCGGATCTCGCTCTCTTTAAGACGTTTCGCGGCTCTGCCCAAAGTGTGAAAGCAGTTCGTACTTGTCACGCCGTCCCCAGGATAAAACAGCCCAGAATCACCTCTGTCTCAGTTTCTCTTGCACATCGAGAAAACTGGTATACTAAACACCCTTTCAGATATAGTTGCTCGGTAACAAAATTTTAAAGCCTTTTTCTATCACTTTTGGAATAAAATAAAAATTACAAAGAGATACACTCAGATTATAAAAGGAACTACTCTTTGTATAACTCATGAAAAACTCAGAATTGCTCACTGAAAGACTTGCTATCTCAATACTTTCTGAAACTTTTTTTTAAAAAACTGGTATAGAACATGTTATATAGGAAGGAAATCTTCCCGTTGGGCCTTAAACCTTGGCTTTAAAAGAGTTGGGGCTTTAAATGTATTAGGGTGTTATACAAACTTATAACAGTCCATTTCTTGAATGTCTAACCAGACTAAAAAAAAAAAACGTGTAGAAATTTTAGAATGTTCCCTTTTTGTTACGTTTAAGAAAAAGTCTCAATTTTATGAAAATATTTCAACATCAGTTACTTCCGGACCAACAAATTTCAGTGTCTGAACGCTTTAGGAGAGAGATAAAAAGTCACCCTCTTTTTTTTACTTTTCCACCCTTCAAATAAAATGATAGCAGTTTAATGAAAGAATATTATTTTAAAATAAAATATTCTTTTCTTTTTCTCTTCGATCATTCCTATGTAATTAACCCAAATAAAGGAAAGAACGATGTCTTCCATTCCTTCTCCATTTACTTCCTTTCATTTTTCTCTCCCCTTACCAAACAAAACGTAAGGGAAAGCAATAGAGCCTCTTCTATAATCTACCTAAAGAAAGTATAATAATACTATCTGCTTTTGTTACTGATGATTCACATAAATCACATCTAATAAATAGATAGTGCACACACGAAATGAAAGCCTGAAAAGATTTATATATGTACATAACTAAAATTTGTTGTATAAGGTGTTCAGAGGAACCAGATTCAAAATTTTTTTGAAAGGCTATTACAACATACATGATTTTTCTAAATGGAAAAGATGAAATTGTACCAAATTTAGACCTCTAAATTTGTTGATGGACTTACGAGTAATAAATTTGAAATTAAATCACATTATTGGTAATAGCTACACTTATGTAATGGATCATGGTCATGGTGACCTACGATCCTTAGATGACTCAAGCGAGATGTCTTAGAGTGCCGGATGATACTTTGAACCATGTGGGATATTGGGTGATAGACTAGGAAGCACCGACACTTCGAAAAGGGCTTCGTACCCGTGTCCGACACGTATCGGACACCGACACTCGCCCGACACACCTCCGACATGTATCGGACACGGAAAATACGTGTCTTGTTTCTTGTAAGAAATATGTGGCCGGGCCATACGGGCACCCACATATGTTGGACCGGGTCCAATGGGCCCTAGGGTTTGGTGAATGTGTGTGACTATATATATATGATATATATCACATATAGGCTGCCCTAACCATATAGTTTCCAGCAGCCTCTCTCTCTATCTCCCTCTCTCTCTCTCTCTCTCGGTTCACTCTCTCTCTAGGATATCACCATAGTGCCATGGGATTTAGAAGGTGACTATCATGTGGATGGCTCAAGTAGCATCCTCTACGACCTAGGCGATGCATAAGAGAGTACACGGAGGCAACAAGGAGCAGCCGTTCGTGGGTGAAGACGCCGGGCTTGTAACAACACCGTTTGGCGATCCGTCGGGTTATTCCGCTAGGTAAGTGACCTAAACCTGACACATATGCTTGCGTGCATATTATTATCTACATTGGTATCAGAGCCTGTAGGTTGTTGATTCGCCCGTAGATCACCCGAATTGAATATGCCATTAAAGCTTCAAGCAAGCTTTTATCAATGATTTTTGAAAAATTAATTTTTCAAGTGGATCTAATACAAAACTCCAATAGAGGTCAAAATTTTTTTTATATGATTGTGTCCCTAATGATCCCTAGAGTCCCCCTAAAGTTTTAATGACTGATCATGTCCGGCTTAGGGGATACAACCTCGCAAGGTCAGCCGCCCGCGCAGCCTAGGGCTGCTGCTACTGCTACAATTCATCTTCATATAGAAGATGATAAAACAAATTTTTTTTGAAGCCCAGTCACATCGCGTGGCCCACTTGGATTCTATTTTATTTTATTTCTTTTTGAAGCCCAGTCACTCGTCCAAATTTGTGCATTGGCAATGGCCACTTGCAGCCCGCACATGTGCGCGTGCTAGGGCAATGGAGGGGTTCACGTGTGTGTGCTCTGTGGAGGTGTGTCATGGTTGTTCAAATGTTTTTTGTTTTATTACATTAACAGCCTCTAAACTTTATTACTTATTAAAACAACCCATATGGTTATCATATTGAGTTTTTAAAATACTTTTAAATTCAAGAAAATTCTGTAAATTAATATTTTTGAAATATTAAAATTTTTTTTCAGTATTTTATGCACTATGTGGGATTAGAAATAATTTTGTGGTAAATTATTTCATTGAATTTTGGTATTTTAGAGCATAAAATATATGTTTTATATATGGTTTTAATTGCTTAAAATATCCAAAATTACATGTTAATTTTTGAAATTAATGTATAGTGTCTAGGACACTGTAAGGGACTCTAAGATAATTTTTGGGTAAATTATCATGTATTTATGGTATTTTAGAGCATATAATTAATGTTTATGGACATTTATTTAATTGCTTAAAATAGCCAAAATACACTATTAATTTTTGTAATTAATATGGGACATAAGGGACACTGTTTTAAGATCATGTAAAATTTTTTGGGACCTTTAGATAATTTTTGGGTAAATTATCTCAATCATATTAATATTTTAGAGCATATAATTGTGTGTTTTTGTACGCACATTAAATTGCTTAAAATATTTTTATTGATTATTAGTTCAAAGAATTAACACAATGTGTTTAGAACACTAGTGGAAGCTTGAGAAAATTATTTTAGTGTATTTTCTCGCTCTTTGGGACATATTTTAGAGCATATTTATTGTGTTGAGTATGCAATATTAATTGCTTAAAATATAACCAATTAAAGTTGTTAATTCTTGAATTTGAAGTCTAGTGTTCTTGTACACTAATTGGAGACTTGAGAAAATTTTATGAATGATCTCATTTTTGTTTTGGTATTTTAGAGCATAAAATTTATGCATATGGGCATTTATTTAATTGCTTAAAATAACCAAAATAGATTTTTAATTTTGAAATTAATATGGGGTGTTTGGAACACCATATTAGACCACTGAAAATCTTTGGAGAATAAATTCCTTGAAATTTTTGTATTTTTAGGAACTTTGTTGCTCATAGTTAATTTTGTTTAACTAAATCAATTTATTTCGTTAAATTGATTCAAAATGTTTATTGGGCCTTGGTGAAATTCCGGAAATTTTAATTTATAATGAAAATTTGTTTTTCAATTAATTAAAATTTCCATAAGGTTTTAAATTAATTGTTAATTTAAAGGGCCCTTAATAAATTGGTTTTAAATTATGTTTTAAGACCTAAATTTGTGTTAAAATTAGTGAAAAATCCAGGATTTTTCATTGATTTTACTTTAGCTTATGGGAGCTATCCGGGCTGTGCAATAATTATTTTATTGCACATTTTATTATTTTTAGAGGCTCATTGCATTGTTTGGTCACGTTTAATTACTGTTGTTTGTGATTGGTTGACCCTATGACTTCTAATTCCTCCTCCTTAAGCGGAGTGACGGATGAGTCCATTCATTTTTTGAATAAGACCACATGAGTGCTTGATGTGTGTGATTAATACAATTTAATCTGGCTTAAATGAATGGACAATAATTGACAATTTGTGGAGCTTGTGTCCTCACGATGTATGTTTAAGGCTGTTCTTGTATATGTTTATGAACAAAGCATTCCTATTTTTTATGGGCTATAAATGTAATGTGAGGACGACTGTTTACATTTCTTGTATTGGAAAAGCCTACTTGTAAAGGGATGGTTTTCTTTGTTCATAAATCATACACTTGAATTACCTTAACATGAGCTCTAAGTTGTCAATTCGGACCCACGTGGGGGTCCATGCGCATTTTTGTTGTATGGCGCACTTTATATCTTGTGGATGATCTTAGATAGGTAATTGTACCATCTAATTGATGTTTGTTTAGAAAAATCAATTATAAAAGGTTTTTCTTGATTTACAAAATTAAGATTTGATTAATGAGCAATAGCGAATTTTTTGGTCTTAAATTGTAGAAAGGGGAAAACTCATTTGTAATTGGATTTTAAAACAAACCTTATGAAATGTGCAAATAATAATGTCAACCTCTTGCGCATGTTCTCAAATAATATTCTTCAAATTTTTTGGATTCACAAAAACAAATGTTTTCCAAACCACACTTTGTCGATCTTTATAAAAGTAACAAGTTTAAAAGGAACTAATTTTTGTAATATGGCACTGTAAAGTAACACACCGATAGAATGAGTAAGAGCTTGTGGGCTTTAGGCTTATTCTATGGTCCAACCCATTAAACCGAATAATGGGCCTCCGGCCCAATATCATTATAACCTTAATAACCTATAATACTTGGCTCGAGAAGGATCATAGCACGCGCTTTATGATAAGCAGCATGCACCATGATCTTGTTGGGAAGTATATGTACTACCCAATAGCCAAGGTATTATGAGATCAGCTCAAATTTGTTTTCGATGGCACATTCACTACTAGATTAAGCATCTAGTTATGAAGTTCGGGAAAGTGAAGGAAACGTTCCAAGTACACGATGACTGGACATCTAAGGTCGATGACAGGTATGATTCGTGATTTCAGAATACTCGGAACATCTTTACTGGCAAACTGCAGTTTCAGGCTATGATTAGTTCTTTGCCTGATTCGCGGGTCTATAGAAAACAAATCATGATCCACAACGGAAATGTTAAATTTTTTTGGTTTTTGACGTTTTCCAACATGTTGAGCTGAATACGAAGCGCCAAAAGGTAAGGCGAATCGTGTTGCTACACTCATTACCACAACTTTCATAAGTGAAAGTAAGTGCAAGGCCAATGGGCCTAAACGCAATGGTAAGAGTAAACCCGCCTAGAGGCAGGGTGGGGCCAGCAAGTTTGCGCCCAAGGCTGACAAGGTGGAAGAGCGCAATCGAGGGCGTTTTTCAGTTCGGTGGTAATAGGATGGACATTTTTGGGTGGTAGTGTTACTAGGGCATGGTTATCTAAGGATAACTGCTTAAGAATTGTTTTCATAAATTCTAGTTTTCTCTGTTAATTTATTCTGAGACATAGCATGCTAGACTTGAATGCATAGGATGTGATAGGATGACTTGATTGGCTCGAGAAGCCCTTTTGGGCCCACTCGCTAAGGTTGACCTACCTATGTGTGAGTCTTGCTTAGTTGGCAAAGCATGCCGAAAGCCTTTTAGAGAGGCTATTAGAGCTACTCAAGCATTAGAACTAGTTCACTCAGATATCTGTGGACCTATGATTGTAAAGGCACGTCATGGCGCCTCTTATTTTCTCACTTTTATAGATAATTTCGCGCGATGTGAGGATCGCGAGTGCTTATCTAATCAGTTCTGGGAATTGTGTGAGGAAAAAGGGGATACGCAGACAACTTTCTGTTCCGGAAACTCCGCAACAATATGGTGTTGCAGAAAGAAGGAATAGGACATTCCTAGATATGGCTAGGACTATGATGGCGCAAGTCATCCTCCCAATGTTGTTTTGGGGAGATGTACTCTTGATTGCTGCCTACAAACTAGAGTGCCTATTCTCAATCAGCTCCTTCTACCCCCTTATGAGCTATGGAAAGGCGAAAAGCTTATTTTGGAGCATTTGCGCCCGTGGAGCTCAGGAGGTTATGATCACTATACCTCGTATAAGTGCGAGAAACTATGCTCGAGAGCTAGAAAGCATTCCTTTATAAGGTATTCTAATAGCTCGACAGCCTATGTTGCGTATAATGAACAAACGGGTATAGGAATGACACAAATGGTGCCACGTGATATTGAGAATGACTTCCCCAGATTTGTATTACTAAGAGATATCTTGACCTCTATGAGCTGGAGGATGTTGAAGACAACATACCATCTTTAAGCGAGGGTGGGGAGATTGAGAATCCACATCCAGTAATCGCTGAAATATGGTACTAGTCTCCAGCCGAGTGGGAGTACACCGCTAGACGCTAGTGGGAGTGTACCAGATAGTCTCCAGCCGAGTGGGAGTACACCGCTAGACGCTAGTGGGAGTGTACCAGATAGTGGGAGTGCACCACTAGGCACTCAAGATTCTCAGGTAGTACACTATATGGTGATGAGGAAAACGTTCCCTATCGCTGTTTTGAAATTGAGGAAGACATTTTCATATGTGTGCAAATGTGTGCACAAGTGGATGAGGATAAGTCTGCTTCTTTTGTTGAAGCGTTTTTCTTCGTCTATTGAAGTTGAGTGGATAGTTGCTATGCTAGATGAGATGAGTTCTATGGACGTGAATAAGGTCTGGGAGTTAGTTGACAATCCGCCTGTGCGTAAGACGATTGGAGACAAGTGTGTTTTCAAAATCTTGCGCAAGGCAGATGGTTCAATTGACAAGTATTAGGCGCGCCTTGTGGCGATAGTTTGTACCCAGAGAGGGTATAGACTATGGAAACATGTTCTCCCAAAGGGTGAGATCTGACTCCATTCGCCTTATCCTAGCAATTGTCGCATATTTAGTTTTTGAACCCTTTTAGTTGGATGTTTAAACTGTTCTTTTCTCAATGGAGAAGAAGATGACGAGATAAATATGGATCATCCCATTGGTGTTGTGACCAAAGGGAATGAGCGCAAAAGTGTGCTGTCTCAAACGATCTATTTATTATCTCAAATCGTCTAGGCAGTGGTACAATGTGTGTACATTAAATGGTCCAAGGAAAGTGTTTTAATTCTTTATATGTTGATGACGTCCTTTTAGTTGGGAATGAGATGAGTTCCATTGTCGCCACTTGAGAGTGGTTGTCCTCTCAGTTTGAGATTGAGGACATGGGTGATTCCAACTATGTGTTGGAAGTTTAGACTGTGAGATATTGTTCTCAGAAGCTCCTCTGTTTGTCTCGAGGGACTTACAAGATGTAGGTTCTTGAACGTTTTCACATGAAAAATTGAAAACCCATAGACATCCCATTTTTGGGGGACTCACCTTGACCTTAGATCAATGTCTTAAGAATAATGAGAAGAGGAAACAAATGTGTAGTTTGCCATATCCGTCCGCAATAGGGAATCTGAAGTATGCTAATGTGTGTACTCGGTCAGATGTCTGCTATGCGGTTGGTTTAATTAGTCGTTGCCGTAGCAACCATGGTCCTGTCACTAGAGAGTAGTGAAGAGTATCTTGCGATATGTTCGCAGGAGTACTGTGGACCTTGCCTTATGCTGTCCACGATGGAGGTATAATATGTGTGGTGTGCTTTGCAGCTGTTAAAGAAGCTATTTTTGGTTGAAGAGTTTTTGCAGTGGCTAGGCTCTTTATCTCATAGTGATGAGGTTGTGCTCATCGAAGGTAATAGCACGTAAGCCTGAGCATATGCAAAAGATTTCAAAAACCATTCTAGCACGTGTCACATTTGAGATGTGGTTTGCGCAAAGGGAAGTTGTCTTAAGGCACATCTCCATTGGGGGATTTGATGTGCTTAGACATTTTATTGTGGTTTTGACATTATTATTCAAGTTTTTATAAACTAATTGGTTTCCATATATATTTTTGTTATAAGTGGAACGAATGCACATTTCTTATATGTCACCGGGCTTGAATCGACCTGCTCACACGGGTGATTCACCTTGGCGCCGAGATAGCGAACTAGGACATGCGTGTCCATGGCGCTTAGATGGCGAGCAAGATGAGACATTTGTGTTCATGGCGCTTAGATAGCTAGCTAGGACATATGTGTCCATAGCGCTTAGAAAGCGAGCTTGAACACTTATATCTACGCAGTATAAGAACAGCGAGCTAGATATAAACCCTATTATTTCTATATGTCGCCTTAGATGGATCTAAGATGAGACCTTTATATTTGGTCAAACATAGAGATATCCCACGACTCTATGTAGCCTGTTAATAGCCGAATGTGAGTTTTCAGACGGGCGCCAAGAGTGGCGACTGTGCTAGGAAACTCAGGTTAGACGTTTTGTGTAACGTCTAGACTAAGATTCGTATGGCGTTATTTTTTTTTCCAAACACAGAGTGACATGCCCATTTTTTTATGGAAGAACGCCATAGCATACATATCATACTGTATGTGCTTTTGCGATCGACTGTGGAGCAATGAATGGATTCCTCTTCATTGCTGTGTGAGCCATGTAGCATATCCAAGACATTGGTTATCCTACAAACTGGTTGCCTTCACGACTTGAGACTATGTCATGAAGAGGACGCTTGATGACAGCTACTTTAGCATGCTATCCTAGGACGATGAGATAATTCCGTTCTATGGGGTGTGTCTGGGCAAGCGGTCGAGTTAGTCGGATTGACATGTGGGCTCAGGGAAGACCATTCAATAACACACCATGTTTTTGTGACTCATTAGCAGGCCTGCGACAATCGTAATTTGTTACTGATATGTCATGAGTACATTACATTGAGGTGGTGCAGCAATTCTTTTCACCGAGGGATTGAGAATGCTGTGTCGGGTGTGGTTGAATCGTCTAAGGCATATACGAGAAGCTTCCGAGTGATGTGTCTTGCTGGTTATGGTGATGATTTGGCATTACACTCCTGTCGCTGTACTTTCTTTTCGTAAGGTCGCACGTTCTATTTCCCTGTATGAAGAGATGAGAAGTTCTGTTTGGAGAGATTGGTTTTAGTACTAACCCTATGTGGGTGAGTGGGAGATGTAAGAAATATGTGGCCGGGCCATACGGGCACCCACATATGTTGGACCGGGTCCAATGGGCCCTAGGGTTTGGTGAATGTGTGTGACTATATATATATGATATATATCACATATAGGCTGCCCTAACCATATAGTTTCCAGCAGCCTCTCTCTCTATCTCCCTCTCTCTCTCTCTCTCTCTCGGTTCACTCTCTCTCTAGGACATCACCATAGTGCCATGGGATTTAGAAGGTGACTATCATGTGGATGGCTCAAGTAGCATCCTCTACGACCTAGGCGATGCATAAGAGAGTACACGGAGGCAACAAGGAGCAGCCGTTCGTGGGTGAAGACGCCGGGCTTGTAACAACACCGTTTGGCGATCCGTCGGGTTATTCCGCTAGGTAAGTGACCTAAACCTGACACGTATGCTTGCGTGCATATTATTATCTACATTTCTGATATGCAATGTTTAGAGGCGGACACATCACCGACACACGGCAGGACACTTCAAGGGGCATGGAGGGTAACTCTTTTTTGACCAAAAAGCTGTATTTTGTTAGGTTTTTTTTTATAAATATTTTGAAAACCAAACGGAGTTGTTTTTGTCAAGCATTACATCACTTATCTCCTCACGTTCTCCCGACATTAGTCTCCCAAGACCCTCTTTGTCCAATCTCATCTATCTCTCTATCTTCTTTGACCATCTCACTCTGTTCATTTTGTTAATATTAAACAATAACGCTCGAAAAATGTGAAGTAAGCATTCTGTAGATAACATTTTTATAACATTTCTGAAAACATAAGAATGAATTTAAAATTAAACTTAAATTTTTTTAAAAAAATATGCGTATCCCCGCCGTGTCGTGTCATCACTTTGTAGGATTTAACGTGTCGACGTACCGGTGTCGTATTGTGTCCGTGTCGGCGTACCCGTGTCCGTGCTTCATAGGTGATAGATTGACCTGGTATCCATGTGGAATCATGGTCCACCTCACCGCTGCCCTGATGACAAATGACAATGAGGTTACGAGTTTAGGACAATGTTGACTCAACTATTGGTTGTATTTTCCTTACTATACTTGAAATTTTTTTATCAATCTGTTTAATCAACAGGCTGCTGCTGAAAATTTATGATCCACATCCTCCCATACATGCATGAAACATGTCATTGATTCTTTTATGTGTCCGAGTGAGTGTAAGGCAGATGGTTGCTTGCATATGCTATTGTCTTTTAATTGGTTTGATATACTAGGGAGCAGCTGGTAGAGCTGAAGCTAGGCCACTTGTTACATACCATAATTCACTTGGAAGGGATCTCTACTTGAGAATTGCAACGGAGCTCCATTTGAAGAGAGTGCTGGTGAGATTTCATATATTTGACCTTGGGTAGCTATGCGTATATTTAAGTTATTCTACCAAAGCCTTTGCAGCAATGCATTACAAAATTACAGCTTTGGCAAAGAATTACACTAAAAGTTACCTTGAAGTAATTCTGCGTTATTTTAGTAGAAGGAGGACATGTTGTGGTTTCTTGTGTTTGAAAATAGTACATCGATCGAACATGAATGACAGGTTGGGGGATTTGAAAATGTATATGAGATGGGCCAAATTCTAAGAAATGAAGGCATATCAACTCGTCATAATCCTGAATTTACCACTATTGAGGTAACATCTCTCTGTACCATTCTTTTGTTTGATCCAGTGCCCGATTAAACATAGATAATCTATGATTAAGAGTGTTGATTGCACTGCCATAGTGTATCTTACATAATAAAAACCAGCACTGATTTGTTAGTCTTAGCTTGATCTTAGATGTATGAAGCATATTCAGACGACCAAAATATGATGGACATGGTAGAGGAAATTGTGGTTCAATGTGCTCTGGTTGTTCATGGGAAGCTTACCGTTGATTATATATCAGGTAAAATGACACTGTTTTTGTCTTCTAGTTTTGAAAATATATGTCAGAGGTAGGTAGTTTGGTATTTAGCATTCACTACATTGAGTTCTTCACTGAATAGAATCATCTAGAGATGGATTCACTATATCATTGATCGTGATCCATAATTGAGTAGAACTTAATATAAAGCTATTCCTAATTCCTTTATTTGAATTTTTTTTTGTGGGTCAAATAAGAATTATCATGTGCTGAATGATGATGCGCTGAGATTATTGCCTCTACATTGACGTTTGGGTGCTACAACTGAGGCAAAAGATGTTAATTAATTAGCACCTCATTAGAGTTTCAATGTTCTTGTTTCTATATATATGAGTAAATTAATTGAGTGGTTCTGAAGTTTCTTAAGAATTTTCGATAGGCTAGCTTAGAACTCTGTTAAACCTGTGTAATGCTTTTTCATGCAGGGAGTAGAAATATTTCTAGAACGACCTTGGAGGAGGGAAACTATGCACAGTCTTGTAAAAGAAGCCACTGGGATTGATTTCATTGAGTTGGGAGATAATGTCGAGGTTTCCAAAGAAGTTGCTATATATTAGGAATCTTGGTACTGTTTTTGTGAGGTTAGGCATATCTTTATGTTCAGACATTTTCAGTTAATTTTGTGAACAGGAGGGAGGACTTGCTATGCATGTTTATGTTTTTCCTTCTTCTTTGTACGTGGTCATTTCCTACTCTCCTGTCAGTTAACTTTATACATGAAAGGTTCTCTCAACTGCTAAGAGGCCATTTGGATCAGCTTATTTTGGACCACTCGATCGGCCAGCAATCATTTATTTAAATCATTGGTAGATTTGATTTCGTTTGGCAAAAATTTGTCCACAGCTTTTCAAGAATTGAATCCAAATTAAAGCTGAAAAAACTTAAAAATCAGAAGCAGCAAATTACTGTTTTTTTTTAAAATCTTTCAAAAGAAAAAATCTCTTATTCGATCCAACAACAATATGAGACGGGCACCGAGTCTCAATATTGTAGGGGAAGCAGACTAAAACCACTTAATTAACCTATGTGGGTTTTTTTTTCACCATAGAAGGTATATAATTTACTAGGTGTTATGTTCTGGTTGGAGGGTGCTGCCTCAATCATTAGAGTGCTAAAAATTAAAATTAAAGAATTGCACTGGATTTTGTCTCTGTCATGATTCTAATTACTTCTATGCTAGATATTCTATTCCCTATGATTCCAACAAACTTTTATGTTTGCATCAATTGTAGGTTTTTGAGATAACGGTAGATCAAAGCTACAGCAACCTACATTTGTTCTAGACTATTCCATTGAGATTTCTCCTTTGGCCAAACCACAATTTTCAGATACATGGCTTTGCTGTATCTGCATGCTTTTTAGACCCAACACCACACACACACACCAAAAGGGGAAAAAAAAACAACACCCAAGGATTTATCTTCGTGTGTAAATTATAATGCCTTTGGGAGATAATTATCTCCAAAATTCGTTACATGAATTTCATTTCATCCTTTGTAGTTCGTGATCATGTTTCAACGTTTCGATTACCATATGCATTTCTTTCTACAGAGATTTGCGTGGAAGGGGAAAACTGGCATTTTTTCAGGATGATTAGTGAAGTCCATGCGTACTCAGTATTACATATTCTTTGTTATCTACTTACTGTTGCCCCTACATTAGGTGGGGATGCAGGGTTGATAGTGGAGATTCTGCATATAAATTTCATTTCATCACTAGTATTTTCAGTTGCCATATACATTTTCTTTCTAGCAAAGATTTGTGTGGAAGATGGAAACGGGCATTTTTTTTCAATAGGATTACTGAAGTCTGTATTATGCAATTTATGTATATTTAGTATTACATATTCTTCGTTATCTTCTTACCCTGCCCCTACTTTAGGCATGCAGGTTTGATAGAGAGATTTGAATTATTCATAAGCAGTCGTGAACTGGCCAATACATTCTCTTAACCCATACATAATAATTCTTGGAAACCAACCTGTTTGCTTGTAGTTTTGCGCGAGTGTGCCAGAGCCAAACGGGCTCGGTGTATGCAAACTAATTTCCTATATTGCTTGTGTGAGTGATACAAAAGGCTTGAGAATCTAACTTCTAACAAACGATTGTGAAAGGTGAATAGGAAAGTACCCTCACATAAGGTCCTATGGCAGTACTAAAGCGTGCAAGCCAATTAGTGTAGAGTTTACCAGATAAACAATCACAAACAATTAACAAAATACGAAGGTGTCTTATTGAATGTTTGGAAAAACCAACAAAACAGAATAGAATCAAAATATGCTCTGAGTATGCTAAAGAATGAAAACAGTGAGAAGAAAATAAAAAAAGGACAAGACCTATGGCTATGGATGTAGAGCTTTGGAAAACATGGTTGACTGCCATTGAATGCTGTAAAGAATGCTTTTGAGTGCTATTTTCGAGATGATGTGGAGTCCCTTGAATGCTTAACCAGCCTCTGTATATATAGCAACCTTAGAGCAATTCTGATATGGTAAGGACTTCTTGACTTGCGCCCCAAGTAGGGTATAGATTGCAGAATCCTTCTTAATCTCCAACTCCTTCCTTATCTCTGATACTAATTGATTCAATCCCATAATCCTCGAGATTAGCTTTCCATATCCAGCTGGATGTGATCATATTCCATTCCCAAACGAACTCTGCTTCCTTAATTTTAGGGCAACATCCTCATGATAGCTAAAGACGAAACCACCTACTCCACTGACCCATCGGGCTCACATTACCATACTTTTAGCTTCATTGGGCTGATGTTCATCCGTTTGTCATTTTCTCTAACGCCTATGAGCCTGATGATGCCACGCGTATGTTTCTGACCAATTGGGCTCCAACAATGGTCTTTATTATTCCCTCCTAATAGGTGTCCGATCACTGAGTATGCTCTCCTCATCACCTATCGGGCTCCATCAAACTCAGGCCAATGCCTCATCCTTCCACATTAAGTGACACCTCTCTCTTGAGCCCGATCGTCCTTCACAGTCTTGGGCTGACCATTCCATAATAACTCCAGGGCTGATCATCTCTAGGCCCATTCCAACCATCCAGTCGGGCTAAAAAAACCTTTGGCGGTTTTTAGGTGCAAACAATTGCCCCCAAAAGGTCATGTTAATCATCCCGCCCTTGATTGATGTGACATTTTGAATTTGAAACTGCCACATGTCCAGCATGCAAAGGTTGTCAGATCTCGAGGATCCCACTAGTCACTCCCCATTAAATGCTAAAACTTATTAAAATGATGGGATTTTCAAAATCTTGTCACTTTCCCAATCCAAAACCAACTATTCTTCTCCGTCTTTCTATCTCTCTCTAAACACACCAACCAGAGCTTATCTTTCTAAAGACTTTACCTTCTCTGGCGAGCAAAACTATCCACTGAAATGGTGCCCAAAACTGCTCCGACAGCATCTTCTAAAGGCATGAAAACATTTCTAGATGCTCCTCCTCCACAGAACCAGTGTAGAGAAGTAAGGCAATTAGCCAAGGCCTATGCCTTGGACATTTCTACAGATAGCTTCATCACTCACAACTCTTCTGACGGGACGCCGGTGGTGCCTGGTTTTGGCACGGTGTTCCGCGGAGATCCTTCGGTGTCCTTCAACCCTTATTTTCCTCTGGTGGACAACGAGTCATTGCTCCAAACTCCAACACACTGAAACAAGGTGTGGACAACCACCGATTCAATTAGGGGTTGGCCCCAGCGTTCAGCGGATTGGGATATATGGATAATAAGGTTTCGGCCTCAAAGGCTGATCTCTAGAAATAGACGGGCATCTATGATACCATTATGCTCAATCAGCCTAGACTGGAAATAGATCGACCTCTCTTCTTTTTAGCCCATTTATTCTGGTCATCCTCCTGCAATGGGTCCTCTTCCGCTGTGGACCGATGGGTTCAACAATCAAGGACATCAGTTATTTACTCAGGCACCACCCTCACATGCAGGAGATTACTCTAGGTTTTGATGTCGGTGCTGCCAGCTTTTCCAACCCTCAACAAGAATCTGTCAGAGATGGGGCCGTGTCCTACAGACCGATTACAGCTTTCGGAGATTTCCTGACTTCCTTCATAGATGAAGAGGGAACAGAAGTGTCCGATGCTGAGCATATGGCCTTCCTCATCTATTGGCTGAACAAGTATCTTTTTGTTTGGCCAGCCAAGCCATAACAAAGGAGTATACCACCTTGGCTTTAGCCCTGGCTTCTAGGAAACCTTTGGCTTTAGCCACTCTTGTCTGGGCACACCTAGTTAGAGGTGTAACGGACTTTGTTCATTCAGGCTTCAGTGATAGAGGCAGCCCATTTTAGATTGATTATACTCTTACTTCCCAAAATTTCAACCAGCTGCCCGTCAATTGGCTGACATCCCTATTTTCGCTATCCATTATATGGATGTCGCCCCTTCTTCCCACTCATTTGAGGAGTGTTTCACTTTCTTTTACCAGGGATGCTCCCCTCGGGCTCCTCATCTTTTCACCCCTTCTTCTCTCTTCAATTCCTCTCTTTCCTTCAGCTATCCAATAACCCTGCTAACTGGGGCGTGAGCACCTAAACTACCTACAATACAATTTTCTCTAGTTATATAGTGGTTATAGACATTATTTTTAGCCTGAGCATACCCTCTAGTAACAACAAGTGTGGGGCTGAATACTACTTTGATCCATTCTACGCCCGTCAGTTCGGGTTCTCACAGTTAGCTCCCGTTTTGCCTGCCATAACTGTAAATGTGGACTGGGTAGAATGTGGCTTGATTGTGAATGACAAACAAGTGAAGAAAATCAAGGAACGGTCAGACAGGTTGAAACATTCAAGCCATTTTCAGCCCGACCAGTCGTGTCTAAAGAATTTGAAAAATGGTGGTCCGATCGGACCACCACATATTCAGGAGTACCGCCTCTGAGGTACTACTCTAATTTGCTATGTCATCGGCCGTGGAGGCCGATGCCCCCATTACTGTACCAGTGGCTGCCCGTCAGAAACAAAAGGCGAAGAGACCGACTCCTAAGAAGGCACCAGGCCAAGGGCCGTCCCCGTCCAGAAAGAAGAAACAGGCTGCAGCCCCATCCACTCGGGTATTATTCTACTCTTCTTTACTTTGTGTTGTCCAATTCATCCTTTTTTGCTTCCTTATCCCTTTGCTCAATTTCAGCTCGTAGATGAAGACTCCGGAGAGGACATATTACTGGCTGGGCAGGCTTTTCAACCACAACCAGCTCAACTTTTAGCTACCCATTAGTGAATTGCGCCACCTCCTCTTCTTGTTCCAACTCCTATTGACAGGTTGCAGACGTTCTTGAACAAGTTGCTGAGAGAGGCCCTCTCCTACTCCAGATCGTACCTCCTCTGACTCCTTTTGAGGACTTGCCCGAAGACAGTATCGCTCGCGATACTATTAGAGGAGAAGTAGAACAAACGGTCTAAGAAATAGTAGAACGGGCCAAAGATGTTATGATAGATCGGGCTAGTCCTGCTATTGCAACATGGGCGGCCATAGAGAGTATAGAAGGGATGATAGAGGCTTACCCCATCACTTTTAGTCTTTCTGTAGACCAAACTCCAAGTACTGGGGACTGAGCTCCAGCTACTATTCTGGCCACTACCGAAGATGTTCAACCCACTGGGGGCATAGGCATTGGTATCTTGGTAAGGGATACTACAATGGCTCATGCGCCTGAGCCAAATCCAACCAAGCAAGTTCCATTCCCACAACCAAGTGCTAAAGCCGTTGTGTCAACAGATGCACCAGCCTCCACGTCTTCACCTGCCCCGGAAATTTATTTTACGTTCGGGCTTACTTCCTATATTCTTCAATATTACTAATCCCCTGGCTTTGGACTTTTGAACAGACCATTCCCTTGGGTCCAGAACCGTTCATCTCTTTTCATGATTTCTTCAGCGGCCTGGACTTCGGGACATTTGACTTGGGTTTGTTTGAGCCTAATGCTGTCTCGCCCTCAAGCTTACAGCAATCCAAGGACCTCATCCTCGGACTCACTTCCTACGGGCTGAGTAGTCTCCCACCTGCCCAAGAGATCAAAGTTGCTTTAGCCGCACTCCTTGCTGATCCATTTCTCTCGATCGGTCAGATCGCTTTACTTAGGTAAATCCAGAGCGGCTACCGGGCTCTCGTATCTTAGACCAATCAGCCACAATTGTTCAAACTTAGGCCGAAGCTCATCTTGGCGCTCGACAAAAGGCGATGCAATTCCTTAAGTCTGCCACGACAAAATACGAGGCTGAAAAAGTAACCAGTGCCCAAGTGGTCGCCCAAGACGCCTGGTTCCAGGCCCGTATTGCATCGCTCAAGGCACAACTAGAGAAATGCGAAGCTGAGGTCATTACCAATGATGCAGCCCTGGCAAAGGTTAATGAGGCCTTACCTCAGCTAGGTTGAGATGCGTAGAAGTGTGGCGACCAGCTGCAGGCTAATACTCCAATTGCCCGTGTTTGGTCCCAACGACTAAACAAAGCTAAACAAGACTGCGCTGGAGCAGAAAGGACTTGGGAAAATTTGAAAACAAAACTTAGGAATTTTGAATCGGCATAGAGGCCGATTTTTATCCTCTGTATCTCTATTTATCTTATTATTATTTTCTTTATTGGAAGCATTTTGTAATAAGCTATGCTCAGCTATTTAATGCAATCAGCTTTTGATCACTTAGGCTCATAGTTAGTAAGCAACTCATACTCTAAACTAGGATTCGGTTTGTATTCTAAATTAATAGTTTCCCACAAAGTTGGATAATATGACTTCAAATACTGACCATTTATCAATCTTGCATGGACTTCTCCATTTAGATCGTGCAGCCTGTATGCCCCATTTTTCTTGATCTGGTGAATAATGAAAGGACCTTCCCAATTGACTAACCACTTGCCATAATGGTGGTCTTTGTCCCCAATAGGCAAAATGGCTTTCCAAACCAAGTCCTTCGTGCAGAAGGATTTTTCTTTTACCCTCTTGTTATATGCTTGAGTAGCCCATTATTTCTACACTTTTAACGAGTCCAAGGCCGATAGTCTTACTTCATCGAGTCCTTCTAACTCAACTATCATGACCTCCGTGTATTCAGCGGGTTCAAGCTGGTTTTGTAAGGCCCTCCTAGATGATCGGACTGTGACTTCCATAGGTAACATAGTGTCATGCCCATATGTCAGTATGAATGGTAACCCCAGTGCTAGACCTTTTAGATGTCCGATAGGCCCAGAGCACTTCGGAAAATAGCTTATCCCACTCCCTTGGGTTTTCATTTATCATTTTCTCAATGATCCCCTTGAGGATCTTGTTAGTTGACTTGACCTGCCTGTTAGCCTGTCCATAGTATGGAGTGGAATTGAGAATGGTAATTCCTCTACTTTCTGCAAAGGCTGTGGCTTCTATTTCTGTAAACACAGACCCCTAATCAGCCGTTATTATTTTTGGCATGCCAAATCGGTGTATTATATGCTCTTCAATGAACTTAATCACAATGGCATGAGTCACCGCCCTACAGGGCATGGCTTCGGCACACTTTATAAAGTAGTCAGTATCCATAATAATGAAACAATGCTGGCCCAATGATGGTGGGAGTACTTTTCCAATTAAATCCATCGCCCACCCTCTGAATGGCCATGACTTGATAATAGGCTGAAGCTCCTTGGCTGGAACCCGTTGAATCGAGCCATACTTCTAATAGGCCTGACACCCCTTAACACAGTCGTTTAACATCCCTGGCCAATAGTAGTTGTACCTTCTCAAGAGCCACTTCATCTTTGTTCTGGCCTGATGAGCTCCACAAATTTTTTCGCAAACTTCGGCCATCACTTGCATAGCCTGTTTCTTCCCTAGGCATATAAGAATTATGTCGTCGCCGATAGGCTTTTTGAACAACTCTCCATCAAGCACCACAAATCGGACTGCGAATAATCTTACCTTTCGGTCCACCCTGAAGTTGGGGTGCTTTAAATATTCGATGATAAGGATTCTCCAATCATCGTCATCTGTGAAGATCGAATTGGTGGTAGTATACCAGCCTCTCTTTGCCACTGAAGGTAATGATCGGACTTGTACCGTGATGGTTTGATCTTCCACTTCTTTCAGCGGTGGTAAGGCCGATCCTGCTTTGGCCAGCTTATCAGCCTCAGTGTTCATAGACCGGGGTATATAATTCATACTTATATCATCAAATGAATCCATAAGTTGAGTGGCGACTGAGTGGAACGGGCACAACTTCCAATTTTTTTATTTGGAACTCACCTGATATCTGTCCAATTATCAGTCCTAAATCTCCTTTTATATGCACGGATGATGCCCCTTGTCAAGGAGTATCTCAAGTCTGATGATAAGTGCTTCATATTCGGCCTGATTATTAGTACATTTGAAATCAAGCTGAAACAACATCTTTGTCTTTTTATATTTAGGTGATATAATGACCACCCCCGCCCCAGCACCCTCTATATTGTTAGACCTATCAAAGATTAATGTCCTTGGGACTAAGGACGTGTTTAGAATTTTCAATGCTAGTGACAAATCTCCCAGATCAGTAGGGTCTGGGTGATCTGCCAGAAAATTGGTTATGGCTTGGCCCTTGACCGATTGCTCCGATCGGTATTTAATGGCAAACTCTATTAGGGCCAAGGTCCATTTTCCAATTTGGCCACGCATAATGGTCTTGATAACATGTACTTTATCACATCAGTTTAACATGTAATATAAGTAGAAATAGGATGCCTATATGTTCTTCATTTTTGTGATGAAAAGTACAAAGCCATGCACAACTTCTCAATCGGCACATAATGCTGCTCAATTGGAGTTAAAATTCTACTTAGGTAATAAATGCCATGCTCACTACCTTGCTCATTATCTTGAGCTAATATATATACTTCCTATTGAACAATCAAAGGCCGATATATATAATTTAAGGCACCTACCCTTCTTAGGTGGCATCAACACTAGAGGGGTACACAAGTACTGCTTTATTCCTTAAAATGCCTGCTGGTGGCTATCTTCCCACTTGAACTCTTCATCAGTCTTGATCTTAAGCAGTGGGGTCCATACCTGGGTTTTCCATGCACAGTTGGATATAAATCTCCTAAGGAAATTAATCTGCCCGAGCAGCCTTTGCAACTCCTTCTTGTTGGCTGGGGGCTTTTGCAGCTTGGATAACCCGAGCCTTGTTCTTGTTTATTTCTATACCTCTCTGGCACACCAGGAAACCCAAGAAGTTTCCTGTTGATACGTCGAATGCACATTTGAGCGGATTAATTTTTAGCTTGTAAACCCGCATTCTTTCAAATGCTTTCTCCAAGTCCCTCAAGTGACTGGCATTGTCACCAGACTTTATCGCCACATCATCGATGTATACCTCCATGAAGCATCCAATCATGTCGTGGAAGATTGAGTTCATTGCCTGTTGATAGGTGACTCGTACGTTTTTCTGCCCGAATGACATCACGACCCATTCAAAGGCTCCAATTACCCCCAGGCACTGAAAGGTTGTCTTTGGGACGTCTTCTTTGGCAATATATATCTAGTTATAACCTGAGTGCTCGTCCACAAAGGACAAAATTTTGTGTTTAGCAACCGAATCAATCAACTGGACGGCCATGAGCATCGGGTACTCATCCTTTGGAGTAGCCAGGTTTAGATTTATGAAATCAATACAAACCCAAAGTTTTCCATTCTTCTTTACCACTAGGATCACATTCGAGACCCATTCTACATACCTTGCAGTTCGAATGAACCCAGCACCGAGGAGTCTCTCTATCTCTTCCTTTACCTTCAGTGTAACCTTTGGTGACATACGCCTAGCTAACTGTTTGAATGGCCTGAACCCTATTTATGTAAGAGGGCTATTACCTCGGCTTGAAACTGCAGCTCTAGCATCTGACTTACATAAGTTAGCTTATATTCTCCTTCACTGCCCAAGTTAACTTCCAAAATGGGATCTTGAATGTCAGCCTTCAGATCATCTAGCTTTGCTGTGGCCGTCTCTAATTCTTCCATTTGAATCTCCTCCTCTTTTGGAAATTCTTCCTCGTAGATACAATCGGCCAAGTTAACCATACCATCAGTTGGGCCAATCTCTAGTCTTCTATCAGCCTGATATGCACACCATCTAGCTATACTGGTCTTTAGGGCCAATTATCTCCAAACATCAGTCAGTTGTAGATCCATTGAAGACGTCTTGTTCGTTAATCTCCATTGGCTATAGTACTTCAGTCTGATTGGGATTGTGATAATATGATTTCAAGTCTCGTGGCCCTTTGAAAAATTTTTCTATGTTCGGCTTTTCCAGCTTGCTACACCCCAATAGTTTGACTAGCCTAATGTCATCTTCATACAAAACTGCATCGTCCGTTTGCACACGTGCTACAAATGGCTTGGTGTCAGCCCCCACTACTTCGACCTCATCACCTCTCCAAAAAATTATTAGTTGATGCAGGGTAAAAGGAATACAGTAGTTGGGATGTATCCAGTCTCGGCCTAGTAGTGCATTGTATGCAGCCAATGTCTCTACGATAAAGAAGGCTGTCATGTTTGTCTTGCTTCCAACGGTTAATTCCAAAGGTAGGATACCCTTGGTCCTTAAGGGTGTCCCTGTGAAGCTCTCTTCGTTCATTTTAGTCAAAATTAGCTCTGACTCAGATATGTGGAGAACCCTTAGCATGATCTGGGGTATGATGTTAATAGTAGATCCTCCATCAACAAGAATTCTGTTTATTGGGATCCTTTCAATAAGTCCCTTGACATATAGAGGTTTTAAGTGATGGGATAACTGATAGGTAGGTTTTTCAAAAACTACCTTAAAACGCCCTCTCAATCTCTGTCCCTCTTCCGTTGCTTCCCTTTCGGCCTTAAGATGGTGATCTTAGGCCGATCGGACTATTGATCAGTGGCGTCCACATTCTTGCTTGTGGCTTCCATCACTTCAGAATTGACTATTTTTCCTCCATTCCAGAACACGTCTTCTATGATAGTCGACTCTTTGGTCTGGCCTTCCATCACTTCTCCTTCCATGGTCGTGCGCTGGTCTGGCTTAGCCATGAAAGACATGGGTAGAGTGAACACCATGTTTGAAGATAATTCTTTTGGAATGGTTCCAAATTGGATCGGTGAGAAATCCGATCTTGATTCATTATCGGTCTTGTCATCCATTAAGTTTGTCTCATGCTTGCACTCCTCTATTGCCTCTCCTTACCTAAAGATCTCCTGAGCCAAATCAGTGGTGTGCATCGCTCCTTTGCCTGCCTTTATGTCAAGCGTGAGCTCTTCTTCTGCTGGATATTCCTGAGAATTGGGCATAAAGGGTGCACGAGGCCTGGGGGAACTGTGGGCACTCTCTTCCCAGTACTGTCGTTCCCTTTCAGCTTGTCTTGCCCTCTAAAATCTCCTCTTTTGAGATTTACTGTATTTAGGTATCGCAGGGAACTTAGGGTGTTTAGTCCTATACCACTATCCTTCATTAACTCTCGGTGGGAGTACCATCCTTGGACGCATGTCCAAGGCTGGGCCTTTCACAGGATTTTTTGATTTGAGAAACATCTGATGACATCTTACCCCCAACTGGCCTGAATCTTCTAGGCCGGTCTGCAATGTTGACAATGATTTTGGTTGCCACTCAGGCTTAATTTGACCTTGCCTGGGTACCTTAAGCTTTTTATGCACAGACCTTCTTGGGCTATGCTCGCTGCGCTCATTCACTGTGGGCCTCTTGCTTGGGTTAGAGGCATCCTTCTCGATATTGGCTTGGCACCTTGGGCAGAGGCCTTGCTTTATTAGGTATGGTTCTTACTGCAAATTGGACATCAAACTATCATTATTTAACTGGGCCGTTTCAATCTCGACCTTGTGCTCTGCTTGCATTCTTTCTTGATGAGTCCTCTGGAGCTCGTGGATTGTTACCTTTGGCTCCTCCATGGTTGAAATGGCTACTTGCTTTCCCTGCCTTTTTCTTGGCCTCTCTTCCTTTATTTCAGATAGGTTAACCTTCAGTCTGGGTCTAGATAGCTTAGTCAAATCGGGCATTACCATGTTCGTGCCGGTGATCTGAGGGAACGAATTTGCGTCAATACCTATGGCTTTCTCCGAGAACTTGAACGCTCCCTTCTCTACATTTTCCTGTATCACATTACAAAAAATAAATAAGTTGTTAGTAGAGTGTTTCCAAGAATTATGCCATTTACAATATTCTTCATTTTTAATGTCATCAGCCTTTGGGATTCGGTGACCGTCACTCAGATTGATCACTTTTTCGGCCAGAAAGGCGTTGAAAATTTGATCGACCATGCTGATATCAAAAGTATAATTTTTCCCTGCCTTAAATGCCATCTTTTTTATAGTAGCGTTATTATTCATGGGCTTGTTCAAGGCATTGCATACTATTGGCCATTTACAAACTAGCTCGGCCATGTCAATTTCTTTTTCGAGGTCACAATCTGCCAGATGGACCTCATAATTGGGATCTTTATAGTACGTACCCTTGGATGAATTTTTCTTTTCCTCTTCATCCATAAGGATACGCTCATAGCAAGTAGCCCTCGTGGCTAGCTTGAACAAATCTCGAAAGTCAGTTCCTTTAAACCTCTTGCGAAGTTCGAATGACATCCCTCCAATGGCCATCTTGACATACTCTTCCTTGGGCAAGACAATCTTGTACCTATATCTAGCCTTTCTGAAATGGGCTATATAGGTTTCAACTATCTCCCCTACTAGTTGGAGCATTCTAGACAGGTCTGCCAATGACATTTCAAGCTCAGTCCTATAGAACTGGCCATGGAACAACTCCTCCATCCCTTTGCCAATCTCGCACAGAATTGGTGGGGAGGTTAACATACCATTGGAAAGCTATCCTTGTGAGAGAGTTTGGGAACAACCTTAATTTCAATAGGTCACTATTACCCACATGGCCGCATTGCACTATGAAACAACCTATGTGCTCTACAAAGGACTGCTCACTTTTCCCAGAGAATAAAGTAAAGTTTGGTACCTTGTATCTCTGAGGAAAAATGACCTGGTCAATTTCAGGAGGATATGGCCGTCTACATGTCGGCCTCTCCATTCTCCTCATAAGTGGGCCATACTCTTTGTGTATGGCCGCCACCAGTTGTTCCATGTTAATGGCCTATGGAACCACGGGATGTGCTGCCACAGGAGGCGCTATAGGAGGTGGTATTCGGTATTGGTTGTTATTGGCCTGATGATACCAAAAAATATCGTTAGCTCTTTGCCCCCCAGTAGCGTGGGCGGGCGACTCTGTATTGCCGATTACGTTCGTATTTTGGCCTAAAGGTTGAATAAATACCGGTGTCACCGATCCAGCAGGATCGGTAACCACTGTACTGCCTGATCCATTCTGCTCCTAGAGATTCGGGCAAACATAACGCGGATCCTTTGGCTTATCGTTCATGCATGATGCGCCATCCCCCCGACTTGTTCCTTGTTGTTTTTGGCCTCATAAGTAGTTATGAGTTGGCTTATCATTCCAGTCAGACCGTCCAATGTTGCATACGTCTTTTCTGGTGATGCTATCAGCCTATTCTAGCCTTTTTACATCTCAGACGTCTGTTTAATTAGTGTTTGAAAATTTCCCATAGACCCTAGGATCACATTATAGTCTTGCCTCATCGGTTCCATGGTCTACCTCATGAGCTCTGACACTGCTTCTAGAGTCGAGGCACTTTTCTGTGGCGAACAAGCGGTGCTCTCGTCCTTTGGTGGGTCAGCAACGTTCAGGTCATCCTGCCCATATTTTATGATTCACTTATCTCTCTTTGGAGGCATATTCTAGCACTAGGGGTCCCAATGGGCGTGCCAAATTATTTGCGTGTAGTTTTGCGCAGGCGTGCCAAAGCCAAACGGGCTCGGTGGATGCAAACAAATTTCCTATATTGCTTGTGTGAGTGATACACAAGGCTTGAGAATCTAACTTCTAACAAATGATTGTGAAAGGTGAGTAGAAAAGTACCCACCTAAGGCCCTATGGCAGTACTGAAGCGCACAAGCCAATTAGTGTAGAGTTTACCAGATAAACAATCACAAACATTAGCAAAATATGAATGTATCTTATTGAATGTTTCAAAAAACCAACAAAATAGAACATAATCGAAACATGCTCTGATTACGCCAAAGAATGAAAATAGTGAGAAGAAAATAACAAAAGGACAAGACCTATTGCTATGGATGCAGAGCTTTGGAACACAAGGTTGAATGCTCTTGAATGCTGTAAAGAATGCTTTTGAGTGCTGTTTTTGATATGACACAGAGTCCCATGTATGCTTAGTCAGCATCTGTATTTATAGCGGCCTTAGAGCAATTCTGATATGGAAAGGACTCCTTGACTTGCGCCCCAAGTAGGGTATAGATTGCAGAATCCTTCTTAATCTCCAACTCCTTCCTTATCTCCAATACTAATTGATTCAATCCCATAATCCTTGGGATTATCTTTCCATATCCAGCTAGATGTGATCAGATTCCATTCCTAAACAGACTCTGCCTCCTTAATTTCAGAGCAACGTCATCATGATAGCTAAAGACGAAACCACCTACTCCATTTATCCATTGGGCTCATATTACCATACTTTTAGCTTCATGAGGCTGATAATCTTCTATTTGTCATTTTCTTTAATGCCTATCAGGCTCCACGATTGGTCTTTATTATTCCCTCCTAATATGGTGTCCGAACACTAAGTATGCTCTCCTCATCACTTATCGGGCTCCATCAAACTCAGGCCTATGCCTCATCCCTCCACATTAAGTGACACCTCTCTCTTGAGCCCGATCTTCCTTCACAATCTTGGGCTAACCATTCCATAACAACTCCTGGGACGATCATCTCCAGACCCACTCCAACCATCCAATCGGGCTCAAAAACCTTTGGCAGTTTTTAGGTGCAAACACAACCTAAACCTAACTTGACGAGGAAAGAACTTACTTTATAATCTGTCTGTACCTGCAGGTCAACATAATCTTAATTTTGTTGCTTGAATTTGACATTCGTGTAAAATGAATAGGAAGTTTTGGAATGCCTTTACAATCATAAGATTTGTAATTCTTCCTATAATAATCATCGTTCAATTCCTTTTCCCACTTTGAGGGGTAATAATGGTGGATGAGCATCTGCACTCTTGCACACTATCTCTGCTTTTAATTTTGTTTCAAGGGCATCCAATTGAAAGATTTTTATTTCTGCCTATAATAATCATCGACCAATTCTTTTTTCCACTCTGAGGGGGATAATGGTGGATAAGCATCTTCACTGTTCCACACCATCTCTACTTTAACTTTTGTTTTCAAGGGTAGTATTCTCCATATTATATACATCCCCACTCTTCGTTCCCACTGAAACAGGAAAAATCTCTTGAGATAAAACTTTGATGTAGTTTTGGTATCTCATGTTCAGTCCAATGTTATGTTGAGTTTGCCTTCCTTTTGATTCATGGAAAAAGCATTTTAAGTATGGTAGAAACTTCTACTAGGAATGGGACAACACAAAAAGAAGTCAAACTTAGGTGTGGTACGAGATAACGTTTTTCTTGGAGCAAATTGAGTATATCTGTTTAATTTCCCTTAAGTTTCCATAGAATATCTGTGATCGAAATTGAGGAACATAATACAACTCAACTCATCCAACTACATGAGTATTTGGGGTCGGCTACATGAGTTCATTTCTCTACCCCGTTCATTCAGCAACTATAGCCTCATCCAACTTACACACTATTAAGTCTTTCTTTTTTACGTCTACCCATGTCAACTGTGGTCTTTCCCTACCCCAGAATTACCTTCAATGTGTATCCTATCAATTGTCCTAAGCAGTGCGGTTATTGGTTGTCTTTGTACTTGTCCAAACCATCTTAATTGATTTTCCTGTATTTTATCTCCATACGTTATTTTTTTACCACACATCTATCTTAGCATACAAATGACCATCCTTTAAAAAATGGATGACTTAGGATGAGTGAGGTGGATCAGTTAGGGGCGGGCTAACTCGAGCCTGGCCTGAAAATATGTGGACTTGGGCTTAAGTGTTCAAGCCCGAATTAAACTCAGGTCGGGTTTGGGCTGTCAAATGGCCAACCTGTAGAACCCGAGCCCGAGACCGAGCCCAAATCTAATTACCTAGTTTAATTTTTAACCATTGAATTATTGCATTTTTTAGTGACAATAATACATGATTAGATATTATTGAAACACTAAATTAATAAATAAGTGTTTTTTCCCAAATAAAAAAAATTGATTTTGTTTATTACAGAAAAAATAAAAATAAGAAAATACTACAATTCGGGCTCGGGCTCGGGTTCGGGCTTGGGCTTCAATACTAAAACACAAATCGGGTTTGGGTTGGACAATTGGGGCTTAAGTCGGGCTCGGGCTTGGGCAGACTATTTTAAGCTCGGGTCGGGCCTAGGCAGTGCCTAAGCCCTTCGGATCCCGCTCGAGTTGCAACCCTAGGATCAGTTCTTCCCCTTCCCAATTCATAAACAAGTCTTTATTCACTTTGGGTTGGCTTAGTTTAGGGTTATTATATGGTATAAGCTAGTGCATAGTAAAGAGAAGAATTGAGACATGAGATTTGCATATGGTTCAGTACCATTAACAAGGTTGCCTACGTCCACGTGTTTGTAAGTGCACTTTCACTATGATGTAGGAAACGACTCTAGGGACCTTGGTGATCCAACAATGGACCGCAACTTCCAAGGTCCAACTGTACAGAGCGATTAGGGTCTCCTATGAGAGGCAAGACACACTGGAATTGGGGTTTTTAACAAGGTTATGGAAAGATTTCCAGATCCCTATCAAAGGGGGTGAAAGGCTCTTGTTATAGCATGAAGAGTCCTCTCACGTACAAAGTTGGATTTTGTTTCCTAAATGGCTTAGGAAATAATCTTAATAGTTGTATCCCTATCTTCTACACAGTCATTGGGCTAGAAATAATTGGGGGACTAGCCCATCTAGGAGTCTTCTGGTTGGGAGCCGTATAAGGCTTGGTCTCGTGCTTCCTAAGTTAGTCGATTGTGATTGAGACTGTTATGATGGAGAATATGAGCCCGAACTTATCTCAACCTTGGGATTGAGGTCGTGGTCCAGTGTCATGACTTGGAGAGGCCATGCTTAGGCTTGTGGGCTCTCTGGTGTATTTGGGGTAGCTCGACGTGGTTAGGCACTTGGTTCCTCTGAGTTCAATAGGGTTGGTTCATGGATGCATTGGCTATTTCTGGGTGTATCATCTGTGTTTCCTTTGTTTGCTACATTCTTTGAGTCATGGATTTCATGGAGCAAATAGATTGGACCAGCGAAAGAAAAAAAAAACTACTAAGGATGCTTTTGGTTCATGAATTTAGGGAAGGAAAAAATATAAAAGAAAACACGAAGAATCGTAGTGTTGAATAAATTAATGTTCTCTTTCTCAAATTTGTATTCATAATGTAGTTTCCAACATATGTGGTAGTGAACCCACTTAATTTTAATTGGATAATGTTGAAGTGGTTCCTCTTATTGATGATGATCCAATTGCCACATGTGTAAGAAATAGGTGAATTGAGGGTTTGATATTGGATCAAGTTGGGTATTGGTATTAGATCAAATATCCAATGTTCATTTGACCTAGAGGTCACAGGTTAGGAATGCGGAAATAGCCTCTTCCATAAGGCTGCTTCTGCAGTGACATTAGCCTTATGACTGGTTTTCCCCTTATGTTGACAGATTTTTTAGTCATCACATTGTTGGATCAAAGTCGTGATGGATGAGATTAGGATCACTCCTGTTTTGCTCAGCATTCATCTTAAAGAGCCCTATCTATTGGTTCTCTTTAAGGTCTTGAAGTGAATTTCTGATCGAATAGTTATTGGAGAAATGTTCACTGCCACCTTGTGTTTCTTTTCTTGTCTTTTCTTAAGGTACCCTGCAATTTCTGGGACTGGTAATATTGCAAGAGGAGGATGTCACAATCTAAATTGTAGAATAGTGTCATCTACTATGAAGCCTGGACATGGGCACGACGCGTCAAGGACACGCCAATACGACAAATCCGTGAATAAACTACACTTTGACATTGTAGAAAAAGTGTCTGCTAAGTGTCGTGTTTGTGTGTGAGACACGATATGACAAGTTACCTTCTTAGGAGTGTTGGTGCTTCCCAGGTCATATACATAATTGCCCGATGTCATGAGAATTTTTTGACCTTGTAATTTTTGAGAATTTTTACCTTCTTTTTTGCTTACTTACCATAAAAAGGTAGAGATGACTTGTATTTAGTGTGAAGGTCCTTAAGTAATTGGATTCTTTTGATCTCATATTTGATGATTCGAGCTTTTTTCTTAAGAAGTTGGTCGTTGTTTGGTACAATGGTCGTAGCTCGGCTGACTAGTGTAAGAGTGTGGCATGAGTCCTAGGTCATGTTTTCCTTTGTTTGGTTACCAACGAAAATAGTGTGCAAAATAGAAATAAAAAGAAAAAATAGTAGGAAATAAGTGACGAATTTTTAATTTTTTGAGTTGCTTTTCTCCTTTTTATTTATTTATTTCATATTTTTTTTAAAATTAACTTTATTTTACCTTAAGCATGAAGGAAAACATAAGAAAAAAACAAGGGGAGTAGTTTTCCTATCTCTTTTCCTTTCCTTTACTATATTTGCATACCAAATAAAGCCTAAATGTTACATTTTCAACTTATTACTTGGTGACTCACACCGGGGATAATGAACCTGATTGTTTCTCTGAGCTTGTATATTCAGGAACATCAGAAGGTACATAAAAGATCAACTTGTAAAATTTCCAACTCTGTTGTTAAAGGCGATCCTCATGCTGTAGTAACCCGTATTTTATGTTTAAATTGACGATTTAGACTTCGTGTGCGATTTTGGCGAAAATTGGTCACATGGGTATTTTGGTCATTTTTCCAATTTTATAAGTCATGAACTAAAAATACAATTTTTGGAAAAAGTTGTGTATGATTAAATGATTTGCTATTCGTATTGAAAGTTAAGAGTTTTCAATCTCTATTTAGAAGATATCTCGATTTAGTCATTTTGAGAAAATATTCGCTTTTGCATTTATACGACTTTTTAATTATATTATTTAATAATATAATTACAAGAATAATAATTATAATGAAAGATAATATTTTCCTAACTAGATTTCCTAAATTATACTACCCAACCCATATGCATTTGTGAGGTGTAATGTGAGGTGTCCATGTGAGGTGTACATATGAGGTGTTATGTGCTTGAGTGTTTTGTGAGGTGTCCATATGAGGTGTTATGTGCTTGAGTATTTTGTGAGGTGTTATGTGAGGTGTCCATATGAGGTGTTATGTGCTTGAGTGTTTTGTGTATGTGTGTATAATATATATACATATTGGTGGCCTTCCCCCTTTCCCTATAAAAAGCCCCTCCTATTAGTTGTTGAAAAAGGAAAAAATAAAGAAAGAGACAGTTAGGCCGAGAGAGAAAACAAAGAAGAAGAGAAGTGTTTGGGCGTTGCTCAACATCATCTATAGGTACCGGGTTGTGTACAATATACTTTCCAATTCTCCGGAGTATTTCTTGTTATCTCTATTTGTACTCTTTTACAGTTTTGTTGTGCTTTCATTTGGAATCCATGAATGTGTTGTTATTGGTCTAAAGGGTCCAAAAGCAATGAGCACCTACCAACAGGCCAACAGGCCTCAGGGACCGACGTACTGGAGACGGGTGAGGTGAGGTGAGGTGAGGTGGCTCTTTGCTGTATGACTTCTTTGGTGAGAGCGATTGAGTAAGCGGTTGAGTAAGTGCTGTGGAACTGAATGGTTCATAAGCAGGGGGCACCTACTAACAGGCCAACAGGCCTTAGGGACCGACGTACTGGAGACGGGTGAGGTGAGGTTGGTGGCCTTTGCTGTGTGACCAAAAGGAACCTGGTATGATGCTCTTAGTATGAGCGTTGGGTAGTGTGAGCAGTTGGGTTGTGAGACTGGTCAATTGATTTGATGTCGTTCTATTTATTTGTTTGTCATTATCCTTTTGAGCGTTTATTATTCCTGTCATATTGTATACTTTTCGGTGTGGTTTTTAGATGCAGGTGGTGCCGGTAACCGAAGCCTGGAAGGGAGATAAGACTAAGGATGATATAGGAGATCCGTGGAGAATATGGACCTGTTAGGAGTTTTAAAGAATGTTGTACTTTTATTTAAAGAATCAAAGTGTAATTCATTTTATTTTTTCAATGGAAATACGCTTTATTTTTGTGAGGTGTCACAAATGGTATCAGAGCCTGTCCCCAGCCGGAAGTGTAGGACTATATCGAGGTATGATAGTCTACATCGCCTGGGAGGAGTCGGAGAAGGTTGAAAAAAAAAATTTTGTTTTTACAAAACAAAATATACTATATTTGTTTTAACCATTGTTTTAAGAAATTCATAAAGTTATTTACCAAATACTTTTATCTCTAGATTTCGAGACGACATCTCTGTTAAGGAGGGTAGATTGTAGTAACCCGTATTTTTATGTTTAAATTGACGATTTAGACTTTGTGTGCAATTTTAGCGAAAATTGGTCACAGGGGTGTTTTGGTCATTTTTCCAATTTTATAAGTTATGAATTAAAAATGTAATTTTTGAGAAAAGTTGCGTATGGTTAAATGATTTGCTATTCGTATTGGAAGTTAAGAGTTTTCAATCTCTATTTAGAAGATATCTCGATTTAGTCATTTGGATAAAATATTCGCTTTTGCATTTATACGACTTTTTAATTATATTATTTAATAATATAATTATAAGAATAATAATTATAATGAAAGATAATATTTTCCTAACTAGATTTCCTAAACTATACTACCCAACCCATATGCATTTGTGAGGTGTTATGTGAGGTGTCCATGTGATGTGTACATATGAGGTGTTATGTGCTTGAGTGTTTTGTGAGTTGTCCATGTGAGGTGTCCATATGAGGTGTTATGTGCTTGAGTGTTTTGTGAGGTGTTATGTGAGGTGTCCATATGAGGTGTTATGTGCTTGAGTGTTTTGTGAGGTGTTATGTGAGGTGTCCATATGAGGTGTTATATGCTTGAGTATTTTGTGTATGTGTGTATAATATATATACATATTGGTGGCCTTCCCCCTTTCCCTATAAAAAGCCCCTCCCATTAGTTGTTGAAAAAGGAAAAAAATAAAGAAAGAGACAGTTAGGCCGAGAGAGAAAACAAAGAAGAAGAGAAGTGTTTGGGCGTTGCTCAACATCATCTATAGGTATCGGGTTGTGTACAATATGCTTTCTAATTCTCCGGAGTATTTCTTATTATCTCTATTTGTGCTCTTTTGCAGTTTTGTTGTGCTTTCATTTGAAATCCATGAATGTGTTGTTATTGGTCTAAAGGGTCCAAAAGCAATGAGCACCCACCAACAGGCCAACAGGCCTCAGGGACCGACGTACTGGAGACGGGTGAGGTGAGGTGAGGTGGCTCTTTGCTGTGTGACTTCTTTGGTGAGAGCGATTGAGTAAGCGATTGAGTAAGTGCTATGGAACTGAATAGTTCATGAGCAGGGGGCACCTACTAACAGGCCAACAGGCCTTAGGGATCGACGTACTGGAGACGGGTGAGGTGAGGTTGAATTCTTTAAAGAATCAAAGTGTAATTCATTTTATTTTTTCAATGGAAATACGCTTTATTTTTGCGGGGCATCACACATGCTCAGTCGGGCTCAGCCTTTGCGCATCGCCTTGTCCTAGGCAAAACCCATTCAAACAGGCCCGCCTAAGCACACTTTTCTTGCTCCTTTTTTTAAATGCCGAATTAGCTAAGCCCGCTCCTCAATAAAAGTATGTAATAATAACTTAGCTGCACAAGAAACTAAGGCCCATATTAAAATCCAACTAAAGTTAGCTTTAGACTCAACTCATGACTCACCTCTTATTAGCTTTGGACCCATTAAGAGCCATGCGACCATTACAACTTCTAAAAGACAAGGGTCACATTTTTAAAATACAAGTATAGTCTTCTTTGTAGCTGTGGACACGCAGCCTCCGGGAGCCCACCCCTCGTGTTCTTTTCCGGGGTTTCGGAATTGATTTTCCTTTTGTTTTGAAAAAAGGAAAGAAAGGTCTGTTGAAAACAGATACAGAGTCGCCACTTGGTTTTTAAGGAACCAAGAAACCTAATTTTGACTCACCCAAATGGATAAAAGGTACTGGCCCTTCATAACCAAAGAACTTGGCTCGGGGTTTTGGTACGAGAGAGAAAGGAGCCTTTGTCATGACTAAAACACCCTCAACTCACCCTGTCTTTTGATGGGCCTCAATTAGCATCCAAAATCATCTTATACTCTGTGTGGTTCAACAATTAATATGATAGTATATTACATCTCATAAGAATCTTGAAATGGAAAATCAAAAGACAAGATATCATTCATAAGATCTAAGCCAAGTATCACACAATGCAAAAGTGAAAGATCACACAAACAAACCTAAAAAATCATCTAATCACATATCAAGTAATCAAGTTTTCCTAGTCTAGAAGGGGGGCATGAATTGTTATTGAAACAAATAATCACAGAAATCAAAAAATTATGATGCATGTTAATCTTTGAGGAAAGAAGACCTCTCAATCCCCAGAACAGATGAGAAAGGAAGATTAGATTGGGGGGAGCATGAACTTGTGATCAAGTTTATTCCTTGTAATCTTCTTAGATTAGGAGTCACAAAAACCCCAAATCTTGCATGGATGCAATGTATGATCCTAGAATGTGCAAAGGTTGTAGTGTGTTTGTGTACATGGACTTTCTAAAGTGACTTGGAAGTCTAAAATAAGCATGAATGCATGGAGAATATGGTTATAGGATGTGTACAAATGTAGTATGAACTACTTCCTAAGAGGTGAACTAATTTGGGGTGCATGTAAACATCTAATCAAAGAGTCAAAGTTAAAATATACATGCTGTGAATAGTGGACAGAACAATGAGCTGATCTTGTAAAAATGGAAAAGTGGGGTTAGGAAAGTTTTTAATTCATGATTTTTAATACAGATCATCCATATTGTGTCTAGAACACATATCAAAAAGCCAAATCACTATTGAAGTTACAGATTGAGAGAAATTATATAAACAAGAGAGGTTACTCAGAAATAGAGTTCGTACTGTCAACTGAAATGTAGAAATATCTTAGAAAATAAAAATAAAACATTTGGAGGCCCATATTATACATAATGTTCCCTAAGCCACTGAAGTTCAAAGGAAAAATGAGTTGGGATCACACTTTTTGTAAACGTTTTTCGAAAAACAAGTTAAAGTCAACCAAGTTGCTGTGACAAAGAAAACAGAATGTCTGGAAGGAATGTTTGGGTCAAAATGGGACACTTCCAAGTGTTTTTAAGTCAAACCAAAAATCATGGGTATTCTATAATGAGTTAGGAAGACTTTCCATGTAACAACCTGCATTTCCATTTATTTCTAAATTACATTTTCATAATTAATTTGGTATAACATTGTCATATTTAAATTTGTATTGTTTGCTTTCTTTTTGTTTCAAATCCCCTATATTAAAACTGATTGCTTGTTTTAATTCTTATTAAAATTCTTTTGGGGTCAAACTGCAATTTCTGTAAAAATTAGCAATACCTGTGTTGAATTTCAAAACTGTATTTCAAAACGGTGGAAATGTTTTCTTTTAACTCAATCAGTATTTTTATAAAACCAGAAAACCACTTCCTACATTAAAATGAATTTTCTGTATTTTTGTGACAAACACCGCGTCACGAAAATACCAGTTTATGTCCAAAACTGTCCACGCGGTGCTAAACTTCCACAGATTTTGGAAGTGATGTAAAGTGTGATTGGACATACACTTTATTTCTATTTATGGCAACTCATCATTGGTTAAGGCCTTGTTTGGTTGTTACATATGTGAGTGTACATTGCTAGTGACATAAGCTTGTTTTCCCAAACAATTTCAATTGCCCCCTATAAGCCTAACTTGGCTCTTCAACATCTGAGAATGTATATACGTATATACATCTCTATGAATAAGTTGCATTTTAGTTAATTTGGAAATCAAATTGAAATTGTTGAGAGTGTGTGTTGGTTCTTGGTGGCCAAGTTAAGGAATCTCTATATATACTCAGATACACTCTCTTCACAATCCACACAATCTTAGAGACTGAAAACACAGAGAGTTTAGAGAGAGCTTGAGAGAGTTCTACAGAATTTTATAGAGAGAAAAAGCTCTTCAATCCTCTAGAGCCGAAAACTTGGATTGGATTCTTATATTTGCTTATCTTTCTCAAACAATCACTCATCTTCTCAATCACAGTGAGTATTACTCACTCATCTTGGATGTAACTCATGCCTTAATTTCTATTTGTATAGCTTGAAGTATATATCTCCATTACAAATTTTGCGTTGAAACTCCATAGCTCAAAAACATGGATTTTCCAAACTTAATCAAAACTCATTTTCTGAATGAAATCTGAAAGATTATACATCCTTCATGCTATGTTTGAAGTTTTAGAGCCTAATTTATTCACATGAGAAAGTATATTAGAAATTAAGTTTTGTCCTCTTTTAATCTTTCATAAAATTTAAGAGTTATAGTTAGAATCATGTTAAATTGATAGTGGATTCTTAATCCTTGTGGAAAAACAAAGAGAACCATATACTATATGATCTATATACTTACAGATTTAAAATGGGTCAAAATAGACCCTGTTTTACTGAAACAGAGCAGTTTCTGCGGAGAAGATGAAGTCTCTGCTTCATCTCGCGCCACGATCGCGCGCGCGAGAATCGCGCGAGCGACCCGCGCGCGCGAGGCATGCGTCTCCAGGCAGACAGAAAAGTTTATATATATAAAATGAAATTTAGGCAGGTCGCGCGAGAGACCTTTCGCGCGAGCGATCTGCGCGCGCGACCTTGGCTTTTTCAGGCAGACAGAAAAGTTTATATATAAAATAAAAATTAGGCATATCGCGCGAGCGGCCCGCGCGCGCGACCTCTGGCAGTTTCCAGTTTCGCTTGTTTTGTGATAAGGGATTGTTTGGGATAAAATTTATATACTGTTTGTGTACTGTTTGGGAATACTATTAAAACATAATCTTAATTGGTTGTGTTTACACGAGTAGAACGACGTATTAAGACTTATCAATCCCCGTATGTACGTAGTGCATTTAATTCAGCAATTTACTTTATATTTGTATTCATGTCATTCATGTGGGATTAGTGGTACATGCATATGGGTGTTAGTCGGTGTGGAAAAGACTAATGGTCAGTGTGGTATAGTGAGTGCGGTTGAGATTGTGATGTGGACACTCCCTGGTAAGTGAGTACCAAAGTGTGTTGTGATTGAGATTGTGGCGAGGGTATCTTTGAAATGCGACGGTGGCAAACATGGACACTCCCTGACGCCCATGGAAGTGTTAAAGTGTGTGACGCTGAACTTGGACACTCCCTGGCACCCATGGTAGTGCTAAAGTGTGGCCTACGGACACTCCCTGATACCCGAGTCTGGATACTGCGTGAGGTTGCTTCGGTATTTGCATGGCGGATTAGGTATTCAAAGTGTGAGGCAATGGACACTCCCTGGTACCCCGGACCAAAGTGTGAGGTAACTGGACACTCCCTGGCGCCCCGTTGCTAAAGTGTGGCTATCTTAGTGTTTCAAAGATACCGGTGTGTAATGTTGGGTTGTTGGGTTTTGTCGAGAGAAAAGAGTCGGTCAGATGAGATGGTGCATCGTTCTCATACACGATCACATATGTGTGAATTTATCTTTTAAATAATGTTGTGGTTGTTTTCTAAACGAACTCTTTATCTTAAAAGTAAATTTGAGGATTTAAATGAGAAATGAAAAAGGGTAATTGAGTATGTTTTACATTCAAAGCTATGTTTTTAATACTCACCAGCTTCTTGAAGCTGACGACGTTGATGCGTCCTGGACATTCGTGTTCATGCTTTTCAGGTTATAACCAGGAGGAACATTATGACTATGCTAATTGAGAATGGCGGCTTTGAAGAGAAACTGTTTAATTTTTATATGCTTTAAGCTCATATGTTTTTAAGTTATGACTAATTTGTAATAAGGATGACTGTAATAGACTTTAAGTTATTGTTTTGTTTCAAGGCGGTCTGTGCCTTAGTTGACCCCGTATCATAAGATGTAATAAGTTAGAAAAATTTTATAAGTCTTGATTGCTCTGCTCTGATTATAGTTTATTGTTGTTCGACGTTTGGGATGGAATCGATCCTTCAAACTGTCGCGACCTACGGGTCCATAAAGGAAATTAAACGCTTTTCATATTTATGCTACATCGGGGCGTGGCAGGATTTAGTGGTATCAGAGCCCGGTTATTATTTATCTCAAGATAGTTTAGCCAGGTTAGGGTTTACCAGTATAGACCCGATTCCACATTCCATTAAGTGTTACACACCCGATGATACGACAGGGAGGATAGACTCAGAACCCAAACGCCTAAGATTATTCTTTCCTGACTTAAGTAGTACCTTCTTATCAGGTATGGATCCAGCTCATCCACTATATATACCAGACAGATTTGGAGGGCACTTTGTGACACTTGTGGCAGTAATCCCAGCCTTTCTTGACTTGTATCATGTGGCCGTCGAGCAGTTAGCCACAGCGACCGTAGTATCTGATTTATGGCACCAGGTTCATGTGGTAGGCTTAGTCGACTTGACTCATATCCGCCTAGAGCTTCGTTACTTTGCAGAGGCTCAGTGCTTGATTTTGGTTGAGGTTTTGAGGTTGATTGATAGCGATGCTTTCTATCTCCCCCTCGAGATCCAGATTGTGTACGCCCATCTGGCTCAGTTAGAGATGCCCTCACCAGTAGTTCCCATCGCCGAGGACGATGTTGAGGTTGTTCATGTGGTCCCAGTAGGTAGAGAGATTATAGAGGACGGCATAGGTCTAGATGATCTCGCCGCTGAGCTCGAGGCTGAGCTAGCACTTGAGCTAGGCTTACCTGAGGAGATGCTAGTTGAGGCAGATGCCTCTGCGCCTGCTTCATCTTCGACCTCTCCAGGCTATGATGGGGTGGGCCCCTTTCAGGCTCAGGGATTTCGCCTAGTCGACTCGCTGGATCTCCTGATAGCTGCTTATGGAGACGACTGACTTTCTAAGATATGGCTTTGTACATATTAACTACTTTTGACTATTAGCTCTATCTCTTTTTGCAAATTGTAATTACATGCATTAGAGTGTAGGGCAATGATCCCATTTTTGTAACATTAACTCTTGCATGCGTCCTAACCCATACAGATAGGGTAGGCATTGATCTGACCATACACGCCTTTTGTATCAACTTGACAAGAAGTTATATATATAATATACTCTTTTGGATATTGTCGTCATTTGAATTGCTTCATAGTACTATTGCATGCTTGTTTCTCATTCTACTATCACTATTATGCATAGAATGGCTGGAGGACTAAGGAGGAACATGAATTTGATCGAGGGAGCACCTGAGGCTGCCGATCCCACGGGAATATTTGAAGCTTTCATCAGGCGTCTCGAAAGGGTTAGTAATCAGAATGAAAACCGACGAGACCCCCAAACTGGAGACAAATTGCTGGAGAGATTCCGTGCACTAAGGCCCGAGCAGTTTGCGGGTACAGCAGAACCCTGGAAGGTCGAACAGTGGTTACGACAGATGGACCGCATGTTCGAAGCTGTCCAGTGCAACGAGATGGACAAGAGGAGGTTGGCTACGTTTCAATTGACCGATGCTGCCGCAGATTGGTGGGATTCGATTATAGCTACTATCGGGAATAGAGCTGCAATGGGGATGACGTGGACTGCGTTCAAGGGGAGATTTTTGGAGAAGTACTTCCCGACTACGGAGAGGCACAGAAGAGAGAAAGAATTCATGGATCTGACGCAAGGAACCAAGTCGGTGCAAGAGTACACCACACAGTTCGAAAGACTGTCTCGGTTTGCTCCACACCTGGTTGATACTGAAGAGAAGAAGATCCGTAAGTAAAACCAAGGGCTGACATCGCAGATTCGTCACTTGACTCTCGGCCACTTAGATAAATCGTTTGAAGGACTTGTTGGTTTGGCTACCGATCTGGAAGAGGATGATCGAGTGAACCGAAAGCAATTTGAATTTCGACCGCCTCAGCGGGGTAATTTTGGGAATAGACCACCAATGAATCGTACCCAAGGGCAGAAGAGGAATTTTGATGGGAGCAAGAAGACCCAGGCTATTACCTATCCGACTCAACCCCGAGTAGGAGAAGGGAGCAACGTTGGGAAATGTTTCAACTGTGGCAACCCTGGTCATTTGGCTCGAGATTGCAAGGCACCAAGGCGTGCTGCTCAGCAAGGGATAGTCTGCTATAACTGTGGTGAACCAGGTCACATCAGCAGGTTCTGCACTGCTCCTAAGCAAGTGACTTATAGTCAACAGGGTCAGACTTGCTTGAATGCTGTTATCCCTGATGCGGCTGGATATGATGGAACTGTGTACAAAGAAGGAGATTATGGAGAAGCTCAACCTGATCAGCAAGCAGTGGAAGGTACATTAACTCTGTTTAACTCTCATATTAAAGTGTTATTTGATACGGGTGCTGCTCTTTCGTTCATATCTATTAATACTGTTCGGAGATTGGGTATCTTACCTCATCGTTTAGAGAAAGCTTTGAAGGCTACATCACCATTAGGAGCTGCTGTCAGATTAGGACATGTGTGCAAGGACTGTCCTCTACGAATAGGAGACCGTGAAATCCCTGCAAGGTTGATCGTCCTATCGATGAAGGAGTTCGACATAATCCTAGGAATGGATTGGCTCTCTCGGAATCAAGTGAAGTTGGATTGTGCAAGGAAGAGAATCACATTCTCCGACAATGAGAATCAACCCTTTGATTTTCAATGTAACCCTTTGGGAGATATGTTCCTCACAAGATGTTTGGCTAACATCGAAGTCGTCAGTACAGAAGCGACAGCATCGTCTATACCTGTAGTCAAGGACTTCGAAGAAGTATTTCAAGACATTTCTAGTTTGCCGCCCGAGAGAAGTATAGAGTTCTGTATTGAACTTATACCGGGTACCGTACCGATCACCAAGGTTCCCTACAGGATGGCCCCTACCGAATTATCAGAATTAAAGTAATAAGTTCAAGAGCTCGAGAACCTAGGTTTTGTACGTCCAAGTACATCGCCTTGGGGAGCACCAGTGTTATTCGTAAAGAAGAAGGAAGGGACACTCAGATTGTGTATCGATTACAGAGAATTGAACCGAGTGACTATCAAGAACAAGTATCCCTTGCCTCAGATTGACGATTTGTTTGATCAACTATAAGGAGCTAAGACATTTTCCAAGATAGACCTAAGGTCGGGATATCATCAGTTGAGGGTACGAAAGGAAGACATACCCAAGACTGCCTTCAGAACCCGATATGGTCATTATGAATTTCTGGTGATGCCGTTTGGAATGACGAATGCCCCGGCAGTGTTTATGGATTTGATGAATAGAGTGTTCAAGCCTTATTTGAATCAGTTTGTCATCATCTTTATAGATGATATTTTGATATATTCTAAGTCAGGAGAAGAACACGAGCAACATCTACGGACTGCGATGCAGACGCTCAAGGATCATCAGTTGTATGCCAAATTCAATAAGTGTGAGTTCTGGTTACAAGAAGTGAAATTTTTGGGACACAAGGTGTCATCTCAAGGAATTTCAGTGGATTCGTCCAAGACCGATGCTGTGTCCAACTGGGTTAGGCCAAGAAACCCTATAGAAGTTCGGAGTTTTCTTGGACTCGCAGGCTATTATCGGAGATTTGTTGAAGGATTCTCCAAGATAGCAGCACCTTTGACTGGGTTGACGAAGAAGAATCTGAAGTTTGAGTGGACAGAGAAGCATGAGCGAGCCTTTCTAGAGTTGAAAGAGAGACTCACTACCGCACCAGTACTAGCAATACCCAAGCCTGATGAAAAGTTCACTATCTTTAGTGACGCATCATATCAAGGGTTAGGGTGTGTACTTATGGAAGATGGCAGAGTTATTGCCTATGGATCTAGACAGCTGAAGCCGAATGAGTTGAACTATCCTATTCATGATTTGGAGTTGGCGGCAGTAGTTTTTGCACTCAAGATCTGGAGACATTATCTCTACGGTGAGAAGTTTGATTTGTTCTCCGATCACAAGAGTTTGAAATATTTGTTCACACAGAAAGAGTTGAACATGAGGCAACGCAGATGGATGGAGCTGATCAAAGATTACGACTTCACATTAGAATACCACCCCGGTAAAGCTAATGTGGTCGCAGATGCTTTGAGTCGACAGACTCGTGAGACGATCGCCACCTTAATGGTTAGAGAGTGGCGAGCATTGGAGACCTTGGCGGAGTTCGATGTACAGAGTGCTGAAGAAGGAGAAGGACAATTGTTCGGATGTTTTATCCTACAACCTGTTCTCATTGACTGCATTATTGGAGCTCAGAAAGAAGATGAGAAGTTTCAAGCCTGGTTCGTGAAGATGTCAAAAAAAGACCCGACGGAATGGAAGGTGGGAGTCGATGGAGGATATCGGTGCAGAGAGAGATTATGTGTGCCAGATTATGGTGAGCTAAGAAAGGATATTCTGGAAGAAGCACATAAGTCAAGGTATACAGTTCACCCGGGAGGAACAAAAATGTACAAAGATTTGAAGAGAAATTTCTGGTGGGAAGGTATGAAGAAGGATGTGGCCGAATTTGTATCCAAGTGTTTGACGTGTCAGCAAGTCAAAGCCGAACATCAGAGACCGTCAGGATTGTTGCAACCGCTGCCTATTCCTGGTTGGAAGTGGGAGCACATCACGATGGATTTTGTAGTAGGATTGCCCCGATCGCAGCAGAATCATGACGCTAATTGGGTAATTGTGGATCGATTGACGAAGTCTGCTCATTTTATTGCTTATAGTATGACATACCCGGTAGAAAGGATGAGCCAGATGTACATACAACAAGTTGTGCGACTTCACGGTGCACCTGTGTCGATTGTGTCAGACCATGACGCACGTTTTACTTCTGGATTTTGGGAAAGTCTGCAAGAAGCTATGGGAACCTCGCTCAAGATGAGTACTGCTTTTCACCCTCAAACAGATGGACAAACCGAGCGTGTTAATCAGATCATAGAGGATATGCTCAGGGCTTGTGTGATCGATTTTGAAGAATCTTGGGAGACACACTTGCCGTTGGTTGAATTTGCTTATAACAACAGTTATCACACGAATATCGGGATGGCTCCGTTCGAAGCATTGTACGGACGACCATGTCGTTCTCCTTTGTGTTGGGCAGAGGTCGGAGATACAAAGTTGTTGGGACCAGATTTGGTTAGAGAAACCAATGAGAAGATTTCCTTGGTCAAGTAAAGGATGAGAACCGCGCAGAGCCGGTATAAGAGTTATGCTGATCGACGCCGAAAAGATTTGGAATACAGTGTTGGAGATCACGTACTCCTTAAGGTTTCACCGACCCGTGGAGTAGTACGCTTTGGTCTCAAGAGAGGAAAGTTAGCCCCTCGTTTCATTGGACCGTTCGAGATTTTGGAGCGTGTTGGGAAAGTGGCTTATCGACTCGCGCTACCACCAAAGATGTCTGGGGTTCACAATGTGTTCCATGTGAGTATGCTGAGGAAGTACATACGAGACCCCTCGCACGTGGTTAGTTATGACGATATTGAGACGAGTCATAACGTTTCTTACAAGGAGAGACCTGTGAAGATTCTAGATCAGAGTATCAAGAAGTTGAGAAATAAGGACATCCCATTGGTGAAAGTTCAGTGGAATCACCATGACGAGAATGAAGCCTCATGGGAAGTTGAAACGGATATGAGGAAGAAGTACCCGGAGTTGTTTCATGACTAGTTAGTCTTGATTTCGAGGACGAAATCCTGTTTAAGGGAGGAAGGATGTAACAACCTGCATTTCCATTTATTTATAAATTACATTTTCATAATTAATTTGGTATAGCATTGTCATATTTAAATTTGTATTGTTTGCTTTCTTTTTGTTTCAAATCCCCTATATTAAAACTGGTTGCTTGTTTTAATTCCTATTAAAATTCTTTTGGGGTCAAACTGCAATTTCTGTAAAAAAATTAGCAATACCTGTGTTGAATTTCAAAACTGTATTTCAAAACGGTGGAAATGCTTTCTTTTAACTCAATCAGTATTTTTATAAAACCAGAAAACCACTTCCTACATTAAAATGAATTTTCTGTATTTTTGTGACAAACACCGTGTCACGAAAATACCAGTTTATGTCCAAAACTGTCCGCGCGGTGCTAAACTTCCACAGATTTTGGAAGTGATGTAAAGTGTGATTGGACATACACTTTATTTCTATTTATGGCAACTCATCATTGGTTAAGGCCTTGTTTGGTTGTTACATATGTGAGTGTACATTGCTAGTGCCATAAGCTTGTTTTCCCAAACAATTTCAATTGCCCCCTATAAGCCTAACTTGGCTCTTCAACATCTGAGAATGTATATACGTATATACATATCTATGAATAAGTTGCATTTTAGTTAATTTGGAAATCAAATTGAAATTGTTGAGTGTGTGTGGTGGTTCTTGGTGGCCAAGTTAAGGAATCTCTATATATACTCATATACACTCTCTTCACAATCCACACATTCTTAGAGACTGAAAACACAGAGAGTTTAGAGAGAGCTTGAGAGAGTTCTACAGAATTTTATAGAGAGAAAAAGCTCTTCAATCCTCCATAGCCGAAAGCTTGGATTGGATTCTTATATTTGCTTATCTTTCTCAAACAATCACACATCTTCTCAATCACAGTGAGTATTACTCACTCATCTTGGATGTAACTCATGCCTTAATTTCTGTTTGTATAGCTTGAAGTATATATCTCCATTACAAATTTTACGTTGAAACTCCATAGCTCAAAAACATGGATTTTCCAAACTTAATCAAAACTCATTTTCTGAATGAAATATGAAAGATTATACATCCTTCATGCTATGTTTGAAGTTTTAGAGCCTAATTTATTCACATGAGAAAGTATATTAGAAATTAAGTTTTGTCCTCTTTTAATCTTTCATAAAATTTAAGAGTTATAGTTAGAATCATGTTAAATTGATAGTGGATTCTTAATCCTTGTGGAAAAACAAAGAGAACCATATACTATATGATCTATATACTTACAGATTTGAAATGGGTCAAAATAGACCCTGTTTTACTAAAACAGAGCAGTTTCTGCGGAGAAGATGAAGTCTCTGCTTCATCTCGCGCAACGATCGCGCGCGCGAGAATCGCGCGAGCGGCCCGCGCGAGCGATCCTCGCGCGAGTGACCCGCGCGCGCGAGGCATGCGTCTCCAGGCAGACAGAAAAGTTTATATATATATAATGAAATTTAGGCAGGTCGCGCGAGCGAGGGTCGCGCGAGAGACCTTTCGCGCGAGCGATCCGCGCGCGCGACCTTGGCTTTTTCAGGCAGACAGAAAAGTTTATATATAAAATGAAAATTAGGCATATCGCGCGAGCGGCCTGCGCGAGCGACCCGTCGCGCGAGCGGCCCGCGCGCGGGACCTCTGGCAGTTTCCAGTTTCGCTTGTTTTGTGATAAGGGACTGTTTGGGATAAAATTTATATACTGTTTGGGAATACTATTAAAATAGAATCTTAATTGGTTGTGTTTACACGAGTAGAACGACGTATTAAGACTTATTAATCCCCGTACGTACGTAGTGCCTTTAATTCAGCGATTTACTTTATGTTTGTATTCATGTCATTCATGTGGAGTCAGTGGTACATGCATATGGGTGTTAGTCGGTGTGGAAAAGACTAATGGTCAGTGTGGTATAGTGAGTGCGGTTGAGATTGTGATGTGGACACTCCCTGGTAAGTGAGTACCAAAGTGTGTTGTGATTGAGATTGCGGCGAGGGTATCTTTGAAATGCGACGGTGGCAAATATGGACACTCCCTGACGCCCATGGAAGCGTTAAAGTGTGTGACGCCGAACTTGGACACTCCCTGGCACCCATAGTAGTGCTAAAGTGTGGCCTACGGACACTCCCTGATACCCGAGTCTGGATACTGCATGAGGTTGCTCCGGTATTTGCATGGCGGATTAGGTATTCAAAGTGTGAGGCAATGGACACTCCCTAGTACCCCAGACCAAAGTGTGAGGCAAACTGGACACTCCCTGGCGCCCCGTTGCTAAAGTGTGGCTATCTTAGTGTTTCAAAGATACCGGTGTGTAATGTTGGGTTGTTGGGTTTTGTCGAGAGAAAAGAGTCGGTCAGATGAGATGGTGCATCGTTCTCATACACGGTCACATATGTGTGAATTTATCTTTTAAATAATGTTGTGGTTGTTTTCTAAACGAACTCTTTATCTTAAAAGTAAATTTGAGGATTTAAATGAGAAATGAAAAAGGGTAATTGAGTATGTTTTACATTCAAAGCTATGTTTTTAATACTCACCAGCTTCTTGAAGCTGACGACGTTGATGCGTCCTGGACATTCGTGTTCAGGCTTTTCAGGTTATAACCAGGAGGAACATTATGACTATGCTAATTGAGAACAGTGGCTTTGAAGAGAAACTGTTTAATTTTTATATGCTTTAAGCTCATATGTTTTTAAGTTATGACTAATTTGTAATAAGGATGACTGTAATAGACTTTAAGTTATTGTTTTGTTTCAAGGCGGTCTGTGCCTTAGTTGACCCCGTATCATAAGATGTAATAAGTTAGAAAAATTTTATAAGTCTTGATTGCTCTGCTCTGATTATAGTTTATTGTTGTTCGACGTTTGGGACGGAATCGATCCTTCAAACTGTCGCGACCTACGGGTCCATAAAGGAAATTAAACGCTTTCCATATTTATGCTATGTCGGGGCGTGACATTCCAAGTGGTCTCATAATCATCCATTGAGTATTGAACTCAGAATGTCATTTTAAAGTTGGATGACTCACTGTTTTGAGGATTTTGAGAAAACAAAGTTTATTTTCTTGGAATCCAAATGTTAGGGTTTTAGAGGGGTTTTTAAATAGAGGTTTTGAACGCACATTTCCAGCACTTAAAAGGAGATTATAACTACTTGGAATATCAACATCAAACTCACTTCAAGAAATTCCAAGATTGTTGGAAAGCATTGTTTCATCTTGGAAATAACTTCAATAATACATAGGGATGTATTAAAGTTAGTATCATCATCTATCAAACATGTTTTTGAGGTCAAGAGCTACTATCTATAAGGATTCACTCACCCCAAATACCATGTTATTATCTAGATGATGATGAACTAGTAAGTAATCAAAGAAAAATAAAAAAGAAAAGAGGTAAGAAGATATGAACATATATAAACAAGCAAGTAAATAGCAATCAATAGCTGATACTCATTGAGATATTGGACTTGTAGCTTGGTGTTTCACTCATATATAGTGACTTTGGACATGGAAGTAGCTTCCTATCTCATAAATACTCACAAAAAGGTGGTTGGGTGTATTGAATGTGAAGTAAAGAGGAGTAATGGAGTAAAAACAAGGTTAGGAACTCACTTTCTTGTTGAAAATCTAAGAAGGAAGCCTTCTTTCTCTCTATTCTAACCTTATCACTACATCTTTCTCTCTACAACTTTTATAAACTTGCATTTGCCACCCCAAAATGAGGAGTCAGGGGGGGAGGGGGTTTATATAGACCAATTTAGGGGGAGTTTGTGATTTAAAAAGTGCTCCAATTGGTCCCAAACATCTGTGAACATAAAATTATGTCGTTTTGGTTTTCAATTATTCAATTTGGGGCCACAAAACAAATTACAAAAAATGGACCCGTTAGGGGTTGAGTTCTATGGTGGCACTGGCCATGTGCCATTGTAGCAGTGGCCAGTGCCGCCACGGCACTGCTCCTCAGACGCCCAAAAAATTGTATTTAGGCCTCCAAGAGGTTTCAGTAATCGTGAAAATGCCCTATTTCGTCCTAAATTCATAAAAAATGTATACAAACTCCAAACTGAGGCTATGATATACCATTGGAAAGGTAATAGAGTCTAATTTCCAAAACAATTGTTCAAAGATAGGTCACTTTGAAAAGTTTTGCGGTATTCGCGATAAAAGTCAATTTGATTGCCTTTTTTACCTTCGAAAATTCATAACAAAACTATTTTAAATCCAAAAATCATGTGCAATATACCATTGGAAAGCTATTCACCTCTAGTATCCATGAAAAATGTTTGAAAAATGATACAATTTTCAAAGTCAACTTGTATGTTAAATCGGTCAAACTTGGGATCTCTAGAAAGTTTTGGGAACCTTTGGGTGCTACCAGGAACTGACGTTTTTGTCTGATTTTCTTTCAAAACTCATTTTAATATTTTTCACATGATCCAGGATGATCTCAAAACTTTCAGGCGAATTCGAATGATTTCAGTCAAACTCTGGTCAAACTCTGTCAAACCTAGGTCAAACCGGTCAACGGGGACTTTTTGGGAACTTCCAAAACTTTTGGGGGTCTCTCTGAGCTGACGATTTCATCTGATTTTTCATCAAAACCCATTTTCTTACTTTTCTTATGACATAGCATGTTTCCAGAACTTTTGGTCCAAATCTGGGAGTATTTGAGCTTTCAGGGGCATTTTGGTCATTTGTACCACTTTTTGAGTATTTTGAGAGATAGAACTAACTTCTAGAAGTCCTTTTTGAGTCCTTTTCGATCATTGTGAACCACCAAGCTATGGGTCTCCTAAATCTGGTAGCCGAAAAAATGGGGTGTCTATAGTGGCCAACAACTCTCCTACTGTTTCCTAAATTTAAAAAAGTAAAATGAAAAAGGCTAATTGTTCAAATATTATACATGGAGATTAGATTTGAAATTTTGTGATAGCTTCATACTTGATTAGGTCTTTACTATGTTATTCTGATAAACTATTTTGAGATACATCATAGAAATAACTTACTAATTGGCCAATTGAGCTACAAATCATTTACATCGTAAAAATAACTTACTAATTGGCCAATTGAGTTACAGGTCAAAATGTACATTATTTTGATGTTTTAGCAATTTATATGCGCACTTTAATTATTGCATTCTTTATATTTGCTCACTTATGCAATTTTTAAGTTTCTTAAAGTGCGCCTTATTTCACTCAGGCTCACACTTTTTTTCAAATTGAAAGCTTGAAAGGCTCTGCATCAGTAGAGCTATCCTATCTACTCCTGTTGGAATTAGGAATCATTTTACCAGATGTTTAGCCATTATTGGTGTTTTTATTTTTGGTCATGTTGACCGTATCTTTTCATTTATTTTCTTTTCTCTTTTTAGCCTTGTGGCATAGCTATAAATTGTGTACCTCAGATTAATAAAAATTATTCCATTCTCTGTATATCTTTTTGGTATCAGAGCAAACCATTACACACCAATACTGCTGCCTTTCACCAACCCACCACCACCAGCATCTCGGCTCCTCACCTCCATCTGCACCAACTTCACCCCAACCCTACCCCACCTGTGTCACACCCCAAAAGTCCTAGCCGCAGTAACCCAAAACCCTAGTCCCACATAGCCACAGTCCCCCTTCCTTGCGGCACACCACCAAGTCCTTCGGCTTGGTTCAGCAGCCTCTTGGCTGCTTCATTTTCCCATCTCGGGCACCTCTGTGATGTACTATAGCAGTCCCATAATCTCCGTCTTCTGTTTGGGTAACCGAGTGTCCGGTTGTGGTTTTGCAGTTATTCCAACCAGTTGGGTATTATCCTCTCTCTGTTTAACTTACGTACATCATGACTGATCTCACTATTCCTACTCCTGCTGTTACTCGTTCGGATTTATCATTGTCTCATCCGCCACCCGCTCAACGTGTCACGAGTGTCCTACTCAATGGCAAAAACTTTTATGCTTGGTCTAATTCCCTTCGCCTCTTTCTCGGGGGCAAACGGAAGTCTGCATGGTTACTTGGTAAGAAGGAACAACCTACTACAACTGATCCTAAATATGATGAATGGTATATTGATAATTGCATTATTCTTGGGTGGATGTTCAACTCAATGGAAGAACGGATTTATCATCTATTTATGTATCACACTGTGGACTGCGTTGTCGAAGATGTATGCTCATGCCCATTCTGATTCGCGTATTTTTTAACTCTACCAGGATATCTCCCATGCTTCACAAGTCACTTTAGGGCTTTGTATATCAGATTATTTTGGTTACCCGTAGACGCGGTGGGAGGAGCTAGCATGGTATGAGCCCATCAATGATTTTCCTAATGATGGGGATGTCGAGGTGAAGCATCTTGATCATCGCCATACCTACTAGTTTCTTATGGGTCATAAGCCCGAGTTTGAGGCTCTCCGTACTCAAATCTTGAATACTACACCATTGCCCTCTTTATTTGAGGCCTTTGCTATCGTGGAAGGTGTTGAGCGGCGACGCCGTATTCTATCTCCACCACCCATGATTGGGCATTCTCCTCCGCTTCCTGATCAGATTACCTTTGCTGCACGTTCAGGCCCACGGCCTACTTTTGGTGGCTCTTCAGGCCCTCGACCTCCTTCTGGGGCCCCTTCGGGCTCGTTATACTGGCACCTGTCCATATTGCCAACACTATCGTCAGCTTAGCCATACCATCGATCATTGTTTTGATCTCCATCCCGAGTTGAAGCAACGATTCTCCCAGAATAAAGCTACAGGTCATGGGAGTGGTGCTCCACGCGATGGTGCTGTTGTTGAGACAGAACGCTCTCTACCGGATTATAGTCAGCTTCAGTCCCAAATTACCCAGCTTCAGGCACATTTGGGATAAGGCGCTTCTTTCTCATCTTTTAGTCCCACGATCGCTATTGCTATAAGTACTGCGACTGCTCTTCATGGTAAGTTAGACCACCCAACTTGGATTCTGGACTCAGGTGCTAATAACCACATGACTGGAGAGCTGTTTACTTTTATATCCCCATTCACCTCCATTAATCAGTCTGTTCGTATTGCCGATGGCTCTACTATTCCTATTTATAGTCAGGGTGATGCTCGGTTATCCTCAGACCTCACCCTTTCTTCTGTCTACTATGCACAAAATTTTGCATATAACCTCTTATATGTTAATCGTCTTGCTTGAAGTCATAATTGTTCTGTGTTGTTCTTACCTAATTGTTGTTACTTGCACGACCTGACTTCGAAGAAGGTTTTTGGCAGGGGGTATGAGCGTGATGGCCTTTACTATTTTGGTGACCTTCCAGCTTCCAAGGAGTCCTCTTCTAGTCTCCAAGCTTCTGTCTTACCAATCTCCAATAATTCAAATAATTTTGTTTTACCAGTTTCAAATAGCTATGTGTTTTCTCTTAAAACTTTAGATTTATGGCATGCTCGTCTTGGACATGCAAACTTTCAATATTTATGTTGGTTGTTTTCACCGTTAAATAAAGCTTGCAAGAATTTTAACTTTAAATGTGTGGTTTGTGAATTGTCTAAGCATAGTCGTACCTCTTACATTTCTCGTATGCATCGTGCACCTATTGCCTTTGATCTTATTCACTCTGATGTTTGGGGCCCTTTACCTATCACAGCCCTATCACAATACCGTTATTATGTCACACTTATTGATGATTATACTCATTGTACTTGGGTTTATCTGATGAAGGAAAAATGTGAAGTTTTCACCCACTTTAGGAATTTTCTGTAAATGGTCGAAACTCAATTCTATACGGTTGTGCATAATATTCTTTCGGATAATGGTAGGGAGTATGTAATGGATGAACTTAGATCTGAACTTAACAAAGAAGGGATTTTACAACAACTAACTTGTCCCTATACTCCTGAGCAAAATGGTATGGCAGAACGTAAAAATCGTCACATTATGTCTACAATTCGGTGTCTCTTACTTCTGGCACATGGCTGTTCTTACTGCCACTTACTTATAAATCACACCCCCAACCGTATTCTATAAGGAAAAACCCCTCTTCATGTCCTGAAGCCTAATAGTACCTTATTTCCTATTATTCCTCGTGTATTTAGGTGTACTTGTTTTGTTCAAAATAAAAGCCCTACCTGCACTAAATTGGATGATAAGGATGTCCATTGTGTCTTTTTAGGGTATTCTTCCATCTCTAAAGGATCGGTGTTATGATCTTGTTACTCGTTGTTTTTATCACTCGTTGGATGTCACTCTTTTGGAGTCTGTTCCATTTTTTACAGGTCCTCTCTCCAAGGAAGTTACTGTTGAAGAAGGTGACTCTGCTCTTCCACGCCCAATTCCTATCTTTGAGTCCTCCAATATATCCTTGCCTCCAGTCATCTACTGATCGAGTCCGGGTGTATTCGCATCGTCTATGCTCTCCAGACTCTCTGCCAGCTTCTTCTCCAGAATCATATATCTCTTCTCCTTTTCCTTCTCCTCCTATTGTTCCTAAAGTTGCTCTTTCCCGTTATCCTACTCGTACTTGTCGTCCTCCTGCTCGTTATGCTCTTTCATGTAGAACTAACAATTCCATTTCTCAATATATTTCTTATCATGGTCTATCCAAATCCCATCATTCTTTAATTAGTGCAATTGACTCAATCTCCATTCCCTGGTCTGTTCATGAAGCTCTCCAGAATCCAAAATGGTTGGCTGCTATGTAGATGGAAATGAGTGCTCTTCAGGGTAATAAGACTTAGGTTCTTGTTCTTCTCCCTTCTGGGGAGCGCACGGTTGGCTGCAAATGGGTATTCAGTATTAAGTATCAAGCAGATGGAACTATTGACCGCTATAAAGCCTGACTTATAGCTAAGGGCTTCACTCAGGTTCCTGGTAAGGAGTTTGGTGCTACATTTGCTCCTGTCGCTAAGTTAATAATGGTCTGGCTACTTGTCTCCTTAGTTGCTTCCTATTCTTGGCCTCTTCATCAACTTGAGGTCAAGAATGTTTACTAAAAGGAAATCAATTTTAAACCATTTACATGGACCCACCACTAGGTTTTCAGGCTCAGGGGGAGTATTTTGGAAAAGTGTGTCACCTTCAAAAATCCCTCTATGGTCTGAAGCAGTCTCCCCGTGCATGGTTCAATTGTTTCAGTGATGTGGTGCTTTCTATGGGGTTTATTCGGTGTCACTCAGATCATACTTGCTTCATTCGTCATAATTCCCAAGGGCAGTGCATTATTATCTCCGTTTATGTCAATGATATTATTATTACGGGCAATGATGCACCTGGCATTGCTCAAGTAAAGCATGACCTTGGGATGTCATTTGATGTTAAAGATTTAGGTCCTTTAAAGAATTTTCTTGGCAATTAAGTAGCTCGATCTCGTCAAGGTATTTCTTTATCACAGCGAAAGTATGCCCTTGACCTTCTTCAGGACACAGGCATGCTCGGATGTAGGCCTGCCTCTTCTCCTATGCATCTGAATCTTAAGTTGTCTGCAGAGTTGGGGGAGTTACTACCAGATCCTTCACTTTATCAGCGCCTTGTAGGTCATCTAATCTATTTGACAAACACATGACCAGATCTTACATTTGCTGTTAGTGTTGTGAGCCAGTTTATGCACTTACCTCGTACTTCTCACTTGGATGTTTTGTATCATATTCTTCGCTACCTTAAAACTTGTCCTGGTCTTGGCCTCTTTTTTTCAACAAGAGCACAGTCGGGTCTCTCTTTTTTACAGATACATATTATGCTAGCTTGAAAAGTGATGGACGTTCTACTTTAGGATTGTGTACTTTTTGTGGAAGTCATCTCAAATCCTGGAAAAGTAAGAAACAGGCAGTGGTCTCGCGTTCTTCGGCCGAAGCTGAGTATCGTGCCATGACACAAGGGACTTGTGAGCTATTGTTACTTCGTTCTCTTCCTAACGAGTTGGGGTTCCCAGTAAAAGACTCATCCATCTTATTCTGTGATAATAAGTCAGCTATTATGTTATCGTTTGACTCAGTTCTTTATGAAAGAACAAAGCACATTGAGGTTGACATTCATTTTATAAGGGAAAAAGTGCAGTCAGGAGTTATCCTATCTACATTTGTTTCCTCATGTGAACAAACTACTGATATGTTCACCAAGCCTATTGGTCCAAGTCCTCTTCAGTCATCTCTTTGGAAGTTAGGGCTCGTCAATATCTTTGCCCCAGCTAGAGGGGGAGTGTTGGAATTAGGAATAATTTTACCAGATTTTTAGCCATTGTTGGTGTTTTTTATTTTTATCATGTTGACCGTATCTTTTCATTTACTTTCCTTTATTTTCTTTCCTCTTTTTGGCCTTGTAACATAGCTATAAATTATGTACCTCAGATTAATAAAAAATATTCAATTCTCTGTATATCTTTTACTCCAAGTATAATCCATGGTGAAGAGCTCCCACAAAATTGTTATCCATTACTTTCTTGGAATTTAATATGTGATAGCTTTATGAAATTAGACATAAACATAAATCTGTAGAGAGTTTGGAGGGGGATTAAAACATTTCCGAATCTCTTAGTGGAGAACAACTTTTTCCTCAATTATTTTTGGCTTTCAATAATTAGGTATGCTTGACACTTGGGAAAATTGTGGAGATTCGCTTGAACCACGCCGTCTTAATAATTAGGTATGCTTTAGGATTGGGTTCCAGATCTGAGAGAAGCATAGATACAATGGTCCCCATTTACATTGAGGGAAGGATTGTCACTTTTCATGGCAAGCACATTGCCATTGCCATGACGAACACCCCGATGTTTCTCTCATCACCACTCAACGCATCACTATTCCCCCCATGGAATGAGCAACTGCCACCACCTATTCCTTTTGTCTTTTCTATGAGTCACAAATGTCATCTTCTCCATACTTGCAACAGGCTAATACCCACAATATTCTCTGTTAATTATTGGTAACAAACAACATCAACAATCTAACCTCTGTTGCCTCACTTCATTTGTTCATCGATATGAAGTTAAGAGAGGCTGTAGCTTGAAAAAATTGAAAGAGATGGCATTGAGAGAGAGGGAGGGAGGGAAGGAAAGAATGGGGAGGGAGAGAAATGAAAAATGAAAAATGCTCAATGCACAAATTCTCTAAAAAAATTATCTTGTTATAAATGTTACCCCTAGTTTTAGTTAATCAGTTCACACTTTTTCTACATACACTTTCTTTTGCTTGAAAATTTATCATCCTATTAACTATTCGAGTGAGTTCTGAGTTTTCATTTAAAATCTTTGGCATTCAGCCTATGATTAGTTGGGCATGACTGAACTACTGCTTAGACAACTGTTGACACATATTTGTTTTCACGTGTCGACAAGAGTTTAGAAACAACGTCAGTGTCTACTCTGCTTCAATAGGTTTATCATACTTCATGCCACACACTTCACCCCTCCAAATCAAAGAGATCTTTTAAGGAAAGTTCACATCCATTATTGTTGAGGTACAAAAATCTTTCCACATGCAATTATTCTTAGGTGCGCATTTGATAGGCCTTTTTTTCCATAGAAAATATTTTTCTCACCAATTTCCCACATTTTGTGGCGTTTGATTGCTTAAATTTGCCATAGACTATTTTGCCACAAAACAAGTCACATGACCATGTTTTCCTCATTTTTGAGGAAAATGATTTCCTTCCCCACCCCCTGAAAAACGATTTCCATGGCAAATTTTTGAGAAGCCTCTATCGATCTCGATCACGACTCTCTCGATCATGACTCTCAAATCTAGCCTCAGATCTCTAAATTGATCTCGAATCATTCTCTCGATTGCCAACCTCAGATCTCCAAATCAGTACACACACATCGATACAGATATATACATATACATATATAGATCTAGTTCTGTTTGACTGAATATACTCACAAAATTGTGTTTGAATCTATTTATCTATCAATGTTTTGAAGTACTGATCTGAGAACTATTCATATATTTGTATGTTCGTATTCTTAGGGTTTTGAAGTACTGATTTGAGAACCATTCATATATCTGTATATATATATGTATATGTGTGTTAACGATTTAGAATTTTTTTAATGATTTATATAGTACTGGATAAGATCGTTCGAATTTGTATATCATTTTTTAATTTTCTTCGAATATGTATGTCATTTTTCGATTATATATATATATATATATCAATTTATCCCATCCTTAATTAGAAATTCCTAAATGTTTGTAACAATTTTCCGTTAAGCACTAAATTAGAAATTTCCTATTGTTGGAAAAATATTTCAAGACAACTATAAAACTATACACTTCTATAAAATCACCATATTGGAAAAATAACTGAGATCTGACAAAAATTGAACCTTCAACAAAAAGATGATAATGTTTCTTACAGAGACAGGAAAGATGAGAGACAACCTAAAACCAAAGGGTTTGTTGCACAGATTCATATTTAATTTTACCTGATTAAATCCATTATTAACATTCTTTGATCAATTTGTCTGCAAACATAAACATTCTACCAAAAACCCGAAGACAGCATTTTTAGAACCTTAAAACCCTAAATATTGGCGAAAAAGGAAATAAAAAATGTACTAAAACCATACCATAGACTTCGAATTCGTGATGAAAAACAACACAAAAGGGGGAAACGTGCAAAGAATAGAACTAATAAATTAAAACCTTACATGAACTACAACCAGGAGCAAATAGAGAAGAACAAACCTCACACCACCAGAGAATACAGAGACCAAAGGAAAACCCAAGAAAACAATAGAGCAATACAAACAACTATAGGAGAGAGAGAGAGAGAGAGAGAGAGAGAGAGAGAGAGAGAGAGAGAAGAAAGAAAGAAAGAAAGAAAGAAAGAAAGAAAGAGAAGGAAGCAAGTAAAATGGGGGATTCTCTCTTTCGGGGGTGTATTTGGGTTTGTATAACCCCCTTTTGTTTTCCAGCCAAAAAAAATGCCGCCTTTGGGTTATGTAGCGGGAAATCATTATTTTTGGCATTTCTGAACAAACTATGTCCCCTTTATTTGTTTTTTGGGACAAAATTTTGGGGCATATTTATTCATGACCCCTTTATTTGTTTTTTGGGACGAAATTTTAGGACAAACTTTTTTCCCGTCCCCTTTTTAGGCTTATTCTGGGACAAAACTTGATGTTTTCCAAAAATTAATCATTTGGGACGACATTCATTCCGTCCCAAATATTTCGTCCCTAATATGCTAATTTGTTGTAGTGACTGTTTGATATTGGTTCCCTTTCATTATATTTATACGTGTTGTATAAGAATTACCTTATTTAATTTGGGTGCTAAATTATGGAGCATTGTTGGAAGGTGGTGGTAAACATGTGTTGCAGTGTGAAATGAACAGGAATAATTGAATATCTTGTAAAGACAGTGATACACATGTATATAATACTATATTTTTAGACTAGGAAGAAATATTATTACGATTTTGTATATAAATTAGCAATAACTTTTGGAAGAGAAGAAGTTGGCTTCTACTTTCTAGGGGCTCCAAAAGAAAAGTGTAAAAAATGTCGTTTCAATGTAAAACATTTCATTTGTTCGAAAGTTTTCAATAGTTTTATTCATCATAGTTTCTTTTTTGATCCTATGCTGGATATTAGCCGATGATGATAGTTTTATTTTCTTTTTTCTTGCTTTGACATTTGGTAATGGTAATGGTAATGTCTATGAATTTTGCTACTTCTTTTGCATATTTGAGTTAAAATAGTTTTGTGTATCTGCATGAATTATAGGGGTTGCTATTCATCTCTTTATCATTGTTCAATGTATTATTGTTTCTGCTATCTTGGTTTGTTCCTTAATAATATATCACCCTATATCTTACTAGATGAAAGTGTTCAATTCTGAGTTGGGTAGAATACAAACCCACTTAGTTCTTTTGATTGGTTCTCTAGATGAATCAGTTGGTTGTGATTGATTCTCTAGATAAATCAGTTGGTTATTGGTTGTGTGATTGATTAATTTCCTTTTTTATTTTCATTTTTTTATTTTCATTTTATGTTGTTTTAGGATAAGCCTGTTGCAATAAATTTGAAGCGAAAGTTATGTCCTCTTTATTATGACTTGGTTACCATTTCTGGCACTGTATAATTACTACTATATGTAAGGGTTGTTAGAGAGAGAAAAAAGAAGAAAGAAAGTGAAGGCTTAACCCCAATTAGGTTAGCCAACACAAATATATATTATCAATTAAAACCAATTACAAAAATACCCTAAACCACTAATATATATTCTAACACTCCCCCTCAAGCTGGAGCATAGATATCTATCATGCTCATCTTGTTACAAAGATCATAGAACGGTCCTCTACTCAGTGCCTTGGTAAGAATGTCTCTTAGTATATCACTAGACCTAACAAAAGAAATAACAATTTGCTTCCACATGACCATATCTATAATAAAATGACAATCAACTTCAATATGTTTGGTTCTCTCATGAAACACTGGATTATCATAATACCTCTTCATATGTATACTACTGGCAAATCCCATGTCTTGCAGAATAGTCTTCATCCATAACAACTCACACGCAGTATGAGCCACAGCTCTATACTCAGCCTCTGCACTTGACCTGGCAATGACACTCTACTTTTTGCTCTTCCAACTGACAAGATTTTCACCAACAAACACATAAAATCTTGATGCTGAACGTCTATCAAGACTATTTCCAGCCCAATTGGCATCTGAGAAGCCAACTATCTCCAAGTTATCTGAATGTTTCAACACTAAACCTTTACCTGAAGCACCTTTCAAATACCTCAATATACGACACACTGCCTCCCAATGTTATAACTTGGGATTCTGCATAAACTGACAAACAACTCCTACAGAGATGTGATATCAGGTCGAGTCACAGTTAAATAAATCAACTTACCTACAAGTCTTCTATATCGTCCATCATCATTGAAGTCTTCTCCATCACCTTTACTAAACTTTTTATTAGAGTCCATTAGAGTGTCAATAGGTTTTGAACCCATCAATCCTATTTCATCTAGAAGGTCAAGAACATACTTTCTTTAGGATAAGAAAATCCCTTCCTTAGACCTTGCTACCTCAATACCCAAGAAATAACGCAGTAGCCCCAAATACTTCATATGAAAATGCTTACTCAAATGAGGCTTCAATAATTGTATACCTTCACTGTCACTGCCAGTAATCACTATATCATCCACATAAACTGCTAAAATAACCATACCTTTCTCACAGTGTCTCACAAAAACTGAATGATTAGAACTAGTTCTTTTCAATCCATCTGAACTAGCTAGTTGGCTAAACTTGCCAAACCAGGCCCTTGGAGACTGTTTAAGGCCATAAATGGGTTTCTTCAACCTACATACTTTATGTGACTCCCCCTGGGTAACATACCTAGAAGGTTGCTCCATATACACTTCCTCTTGTAGGTCACCATGAAGAAAGGAATTCTTGATGTCAAGTTGATAAAGAGGCCATTCCTGAATAACAGCAACAGACAATAAAATGCAAACAGAATTGAGGCGAGCCACAGGTGAAAAAGGTTCAAAGTAATCAACACCAAAAGTCTGAGTGTACCCTTTAGCCACCAAACGAGCTTTTAACTGTTCAGCAGTACCATCGGGTTGATACTTAACCACATAAATCCAACGATAACCTACAACATGTTTCCCAGAAGGAAGATCAGTTAACTCCCACGTACCATTTTTTGGACAATGCCAACATCTCATCATCCATAGTACTCTTTCAATCTGGAGAAACCAATGCCAAAGTATGAGACTGAGGAACAGAGACTGAAGATAAAGCACTAACAAAGGAACGAAGTGGAGACTATAAATGAGAATTTGAGACAATCTAATCAATAGGATGGTGAGTGCAAGAACGAGTACCTTTTCGCAGAGCGATAAGTAGATCAGGAGATTGGAAAATCTCAGCCAAAGTTGTTGATGATGATAGAGATGGAACTAGCGGGTCATCAATACTGGATGGCTTGTCACGATAGTGATACACTTGCAAGGGAGGAGAACTAGAAAGAGGAATGGGCAAGGGAATAGAGGACGACGGAGCAAGAACATCAACATCTAAGGAAGCATCGGAGGTTGAAAAAAATGATGTACCTTTAAAGAAGGTAACATCTGCACTAACCACATAATGACGACTCTGAGGATTCTAGCATTTACAACCTTTTTGAGTGCGAGAATATCCCACAAATACACATTTGGTGGCTCCAGAATCCAATTTATCATGACCAGGAGTGAGAACATGAACAAATACAACACAAGCAAACATATATGGTAGTAAGGCAAACAATGACATGTCTGGATAGAGAACAGAATGAGGAATACCACCACATAGAATAGATGAAGGCATACGGTTAATAAGATAATAGGAAGTGAGTACAGCATCCCCCCAAATTGTTTAGGAACATGCATATGAAGCATAATTGTTCAGGCAACCTCAAGAAGATGTCTATTTTTCTGTTCAGTGACACCATTCTGTTGTGGGGTATAACCATAAGAGGATTGATGAATTATCCCCTGAGAATCATAATAGGACTGAAGAGGCCCTTTAACATATTCTAAAGCATTAACATATTGTAAAATACGAATAGTGCAACCAAACTGATTCATAACCTCTTTATGAAATAATTAAAAAATAGAAGAAATATCTTAGCGTTCTTTCATTAAAAATATCCATGACATCCTGGAACAATCATCCACAAAAGACACAAAATAAGAAAAACCTAATAGACTCTTATGTCTAGATGGACCCCAAACGTCAAAATGAACCAACTCAAAAGGAGTGGCCTGACGATTATTTTGACGTAAAGGAAAAGACACCCTATGATGCGTACCTAACTGGCAAGCATCACTCTAAACTAGAAATAGACTTAAATTATGAAAAACCAACTTCTAGGATTGCACTGAAGGATGACAGACGGCAGTGCCATTGATGTGGTAAAATAGCTGTATGTAAAGCTGCCGAATTATTCGCTGTTGAATGTTATTCCAAGTAATAAAGACCATCCCGCTCATGACCTCCACCAATCATCTTCTTCGAGTTAAGATCCTGAAAAACACAATGAGAGGGATGAAAGGTTACAAAACAGTTTTGAGATTTAGTAAGTTGACTGACCGATAGGAGACTAAAAGAAAATTGAGGAATATAATTTACAGATGACAATGAAAGAGATGAGGTGGGAGAAACTCGACCATGACAAATAATAGGACAAGATCATTGTGGATACCGGAAATCGGACCACTTCTCTTGTTTGAGATTGATTTTGATCAAAGAAAGAGAAAATAGGTCTGTTGAAAACAGATACAGAGTCGCCACTTGGTCTTTAAGGAACCAAGAAACCTAATTTTGACTCACCCAAATGGATAAAGGGCACCGGCCCTTCATAACCAAAGAACTTGGTTCGGGGTTTTGGTACAAGAGAGGAAGGAGCCTTTGTCGCGACTAAAACACCCTCAACTCGCCCCGTCTTTCGACGGGCCTCAATTAGCATCCAAATAATCATCTTATACTATGTATGGTTCGACAATTAATACTATGATAGTATATTACATCACATAAGAAACTTGAAATGGAAGATCTAAAAATAAGATATCATTTATAAGATCTAAGTCAAATATCATACAATGTAAAGTGAAAGATCACACAAATAAACTTAGGAAAAATAGTCTAATCATGCATCAGATAATAAAGTTTTCCTAATCTAAAGGGACATGAATTGTTCTTGAAACAAATAATCAAAGAGATCAAAATATGCTTAGCAAGCTAAACATGATGCATGTTAATTTTGAGAAAAGAAGATTTCTCAATCCCCGGGACGGATGAGAAAGGATGATTAGATCGAGGGGAAGCATGAATGTGTGATCAAGTTCATTCCTTATAATCTCCTTAGATTAAGAGTTACAAAAATCCCAAATCTTGCATGAATGCAATGTATGTATCTAAAATGTGCAAAGGTTGTAGTGTGTTTTGTGTACATGGATTTCTAGAATGACTTAGAAGTCTAAAATGTGTATGAATGAATGAATGAAATTAACATGAGATGTGTACAAATGTAGTATGAACTACTTCCTAAGATATGAACTAATTTGGAATGCATATGAGCATCAAATCAAAGAATGAGAGTTGAAATGTACTTGCTGTGAATAGTGGACAGAACAGTAGCATGATCTTTTGGAATTTCAAAAGAGGGGTTAGGAATGTTTTCAATGCATGATTTTTTATGGAGATGTTCCTTATTGTGTCTAGAACACAACCCAAAACGCCAATCTTGAATAGCTATCACAGATTGAGAGAAATCATATAAACAATGAAGGTCACTCAGGAACAGAGTCCGTACCGTCGACTAAAATGTTGAAAATTCTTAGAAAATGAAAACTAATGCTCTAGAGGCCCATTTTATACATAAAGTTCCCTAAGACATTGAAGTTTAAGGGAAAAATAAGTTAGGACTACCCCTTTTGGAAAAGTTTTCTGTAAAACAAGTTGGAAGTGGACCTAGCTGCTGTGACAGCAAAGACAGAATGTCTGGAAGGAATGTTTGGGTCCAAATGGACCATTTTCAAGTACTTCCAAGTCAAGCCAAAAATCATGGGTGTTCTATAGTGAGTTAGAAAGACTTTCCAAGTGGTCTTGCATTCATATACATTGAGTATTGAACTCAAAATAATTCCTTGAAGTTAAATGACTCACTGTTTTGAGGGTTTTGAGAAAAACAAGGTTTATTTCTTGAAATCAAAATGAGGGGTTTAAGAGGGGGGTTTTGAAATGAGGGTTTTGAAAGTATACTTCCAGATCTTGGATGAATATTCTAACCACTTGGAATATCAATTCCTAACTTATTTCAAGAACTTCCCAAGTATTTGCAAACCATGGTTTTATTTGGAAATCAAACTCAAGAATCTATGGGAGTATGATACATGAGAGGATAGATGATACATGATATGATATAGCATGCTAAAAGTGGTAAAGAACATGTGCATGGGATATGGGTTCATCTAGATACAAGAGAGTGTTGCATCAAAGTGTGAAAGCCAAAAAGTGAAATGCTGTGAATAGTGGACAGACTGTATGCATTACTTTGTAACATTATAATGGGAGGTCAAACGTGCCTAGAAAAATGTGAGAACAATCAGAGATCATTCTTATTGTGTCTAGAAAATAAGCCAAAAAGCCAAACATCAATAGCTATCACAGATTAAAAGAAATAAATCAGAATGTACACATGACTCAGAAACAAAAGCTGCACTGTTGACTGATTTTGTATGATATTTCATAAATCAAAGAAAAGGTTTATGATAACCCATTATATACCAAAAGTTTTCTAAGACACCCAAGTTTTATAAAAAAATAGAACGGATATATGTACAGTGACGAAAATATCCAGAATAAGTGCAAGAAGTTGGGTGAACATTCTGTGAGAACAGAGGCAGATTATGAATATGAACTTCTCACATCCAAAACAAATACTTCCACATTTCTATAATTGATGGGAAAAATTAGGGACAAACTATGATGTCTTAGGAAGATTTTCCAATTGGTTTCATCATCATAACTCAAGTATTTAATTCAAAACAAATCTTTGAATCTGAACAGCTCACTGTTTTGGATCATTCTTGAAGAAAATGGATTTGGGTTTGAAATAGAGTTTGAGTTCTTGATTGGGGGTTTTGAAATAGATGTTCAAAGCATGAACTTAAACTCTTGAGATGACCATGTGACCACTTAGAACCTCATCCAACCTTGAATCATCAAAGAACTCCCAATATTATTGGAGAGATTAATTTTTATTTTGGACATAACTTCAATACATTTCAAGAACATCTTGGAAGTATTGAGGTTATGATCATCATCTATCAAACATGTTTTTGAGGTCAAGAGCTACTATCCATAAGGATTCACTCACCCCAAACTTCATGTCATCACTTAGATAATGATGAACTAGTAAGTAAATAAAGAAAATAAAAAGAAATGAGATTAAGAAGAGATGAACATAATATGAACAAGCAAGTAAATAACAATCAATAGATGATAATCAATATGATTTTGGACTTGTAGCTTGGTGTTTCACTCATAGATTTTGACATTTGGACATAGAAGTAGCTTCCTAACTCAAGAATGCTCAAGAATGGTGATTGGGTATATTGATGATGAAGTATATAGAAAAATGGTGGAGGAAAACAAGATTAGAACTCACTTTGATTGGAAAAAATGGAAGAAGAAGACTACTTCTTCTCTTTCTCTCTCTATATTTCCCTAGAGTTTCTTCCTAAGCTTTCTCTAAGCTTCCATGTCTCTCCCCTAAATGGAAGTAAATGGCTTCTTTTATAGGCAAAGGAGGGGTGGTAAATGGAGTTTTAAAAAGTTTAAAATGGTCTCCCATTGGTCCAAAATAAGCTGGGAATCAAAACTATGTCGTTTTGGTTTTTAATTAATCAAAATGGGACCCCAAAAGAAATTACAAAAACTCACTGTTCTGGAGGGGAGTGCCGCGGCGGCACTGGGCCAGTGCCGCGGCGGCACTGCTCCTCCCTTCGTCCAGATAATGCTGTTTAGCCCCCCTGAAGTTTCGGTATTCGCGAAAAGGCCCTATTTTGTCCGAAATTCACAGAAAATGCGTACAAACTCCAAATTGAGGTTATGATATACCGTTGGAAAGGTAATGGAGTCTACTTTACATAAAAAATAGTTCGGGGATAGGTCACCTTGAAAAGTTTTGCGGTATTCGCAATAAAAGCTGATTTGATCGCCTTTTTCGCCTTTGAAAATTCATAATAAATTCGTTTTAAATCCAGAAATTACGTGCGATATACTGTTGGAAAGCTATTGACCTCTAGTATCCATGAAAAATGTTTGAAAAATGTTTTGGTGCCCCGGTTCCAAAGTCAAATTCTGGTCAAACTAGTCAAACCTGGGATTCCCGGGAATTTCTGGAAACCTCCGGGAGTTCCCAGGAGCTGACGTTCTCGCTCGATTTTCTTTCGGAACTTGTTTTAACACTTATCTCATGATTTAAAATGATTCTGGTGAATTCGGACGATTTCGGTCAAACTTGGTCAAACTTGGTCAAACCTGGTCAAACCTTGGTCAAACCTAGTCAAACCTTGGTCAAACCGGTCAACGGGGACTTTCCGGGAACTTCCGGGACTTCCGGGGGTCTCTGGGAGCTGACGATTTCACCCGAATTCTCTTAGAAACTCATTTTATTGCTTTTCTTACGACATAGCATGTTTTCAGAACTTTGGGACTAAATCTGAGAGTTTTCGGGCTTCTAGGGGCATTTTGGTCATTTTGAGCATTCTGAGAGATAGAGCTGACTTCCAGGAGTCCTTTTGAGTCTTTTACGATCATTGTGAACCACCAAGCTATGGGTCTCCTAAATCTGATAGCCGACAAAATGGGGTGTCTACAGTTTGCCCCTCTTTGGCATGAACTTGCGAGGCAACGCATGTCGCAAGCGAGTGCCAAAGTTTTGAAGAGACAGGTCTTTTGGAGGCTATAGATTTAGGATAAAAGCGTTGCAAAAGATGCAATGATGCTGTGGCTAGTGCTGGTCGCGCTCTGCGTGAGCTGCCTACGTATCCCAAGGGGAATCAGACCAGGACGTAGTTCGGGGCGCAAAGGAATGAATCACATATGCTCAACAAGACATACGGATGCCATGCTATAAGAGTGATATGCAATGCATGGATGTGATGTGAATTGTGTCATGAGTCCTATCATGTCTAGTGTTATGACCCTAGTATGAGCAAGTGTTGTGGGGTGTGCTACTCCGAGTGGGCTGGTGTTGTGCTAGTGTTTGCGACTGTGATGTGGTGGATGACTCGGATAAGGACATCGAGGTTTAGAAGTCTCTGGGTTTAGGAGCAAACTTCTGGAATTTGGGAAGTGTGCTTTGCGAGAGAATGTAGTCAGATGTGGGGTCCCTGAGGATGACAACTAAGGATAACCCATAGGCGAGGGAGTTCAAGATAATCGACAGTTTTATAATAACCAAAGTGAGGAGGCTCATGATAAGTGGGGTAGCTTACGATAATGGATAGGTGAGATAACCGAAGTGAAGAGGCTCACGATAAGTGAGGAAACTCATAATGACTGACAGGTGAGAAAGCTCATGATAATCAGTGGACACGGGTCCTTAAATTGTGAATAGACAGTGCTTGTCAAGGGAATCGGGGTGATTTGACTGCGGGTGATGTTTTGGCCGATCCTTATGATGACAAGTCCGGAGAATCGGTTCGGACTTCTGCTATCTTCCGCTGGGATGGTAGGGGACTCTCTGAGAATCTCTCTTCAATTCTTGACCTAAAACCAGGATCCATCTCTGAATCTCTCGTAGTTGGTCAGATTTTGTAATGCTCAATCCAAAAGAGCCGGTTAGGGCCTTCGGGAGCTGATGGACTCTCTAAGAATCTCTCTTCAATTCTTGACCTAGAACCAGGATCCATCTCTGAATCTCTCGTGGTTGGTCAGATCTCGCAATGCTCAATCCAAAAGAGTCGGTTAGGGTCTATCGGTTTCTATCCTCGGGGGATGATGTAGGGTTCTCGGAGAATCTCTTTTGGCGCTCAATCCAAGGGGGCCGGTCAGGGCCTCCGGGAGCTGGTATCTATCGGTTTCTGTCCTCGGGGGATGATGTAGGGTTCTCGGAGAATCTCTTTTGGCGCTCAATCCAAGGGGGCCGGTCAGGGCCTCCGGGAGCTGGTATCTATCGGTTTCTGTCCTCGGGGGATGATGTAGGGTTCTCGGGGAATCTCTTTTGGCGCTCAATCCAAGGGGGCCGGTCAGGGCCTCCGGGAGCTGGTATCTATCGGTTTCTGTCCTCGGGGGATGATGTAGGATTCTCGGAGAATCTCTTTTGGCGCTCAATCCAAGAGGACCGGTCAGGGCCTCCGGGAGCTGGTATCTATCAGTTTCTGTCCTCGGGGGATGATGTAGGGTTCTCGGAGAATCTCTTTTGGCGCTCAATCCAAGAGGGCCGGTCAGGGCCTCCGGGAGCTGGTATCTATCGGTTTCTGTCCTCGGGGGATGATGCGGGGTTCTCGGGGAATCTCTTTTGGCGCTCAATCCAAGAGGGCCGGTCAGGGCCTCCGGGAGCTGAAGGATAATGTACTCTGCTAGGAAGAAGGAAATATGTCCTTTAAATGGGAGTCAAGGTGTCATTCTATTTGTGATGAGAGATACGGAGATGGCCTGCGGCACTTAAGGTTTTGATATTGAAAGAGGAGAGTGATGGACTTATGTTGCTTTAGGACGAAAGAAGGTCATCAACGGCCACTCATGGACTTATGTTGGACAAATGAAAGAAGATCATCAACAGCCACTCATGGACTTATGTTGCATGAAGAAAGACAAAAGATCAACAGCCACTCATGGACTTATGTTGCTAGGAGAAAGGAAGATCATCAACAGCCACTCATGGACTTATGTTGCATGAAGAAAGATGAAAGATCAACAGCCACTCATGGACTTATGTTGCTAGGAGAAAGGAAGATCATCAACAGCCACTCATGGACTTATGTTGCATGAGGAAAGACGAAAGATCAACAGCCACTCATGGACTTATGTTGCTAGGAGAAAGGAAGATCATCAACAGCCACTCATGGACTTATGTTGCATGAAGAAAGATGAAAGATCAACAGCCACTCATGGACTTATGTTGCGGGAAGGAAGAAAGATCATCAACGGCCACTCATGGACTTATGTTGGACAGATGAAAGAAGATCATCAACAGCCACTCATGGACTTATGTTGCATGATGAAAGAAGATCATCAACAGCCACTCATGGACTTATGTTGCATGAAGAAAGACGAAAGATCAACAGCCACTCATGGACTTATGTTGCTAGGAGAAAGGAAGATCATCAACAGCCACTCATGGACTTATGTTGCATGAAGAAAGATGAAAGATCAACAGCCACTCATGGACTTATGTTGCATGAAGATGAAGGTCAACTTTTTATGGTTTGGAAAGGGATGAAATTCGCATTTGCCCTAAGTTTGGACGCTTCTCCTACTGACGCCTTGACCGGTGTAGTAATGGTGTTTGGTACTCCTGCTTGTATTGGCATGCTCTTTATAACTTGATTTGAAAATTTTATTAGTCACTATTGACTTACACATTTGAGACTACAACAGACTCAAAAACTTGACAGACATTGACGAACGAGGATGACACATTTGACACCAAAAATGAAATAAGGTCGACTTGCCAAAACTTAATGTGCTTTTGTCATCAATGATGTACCATTTCTCTTTTGTGTTTACTTCTCTCCTTAACGTGGCATCACTTTGATGGTGAATCTTATTTTTGAAAATTCCTCCCTGCTGATCTAATCAATTTCTTTGCTTCTCTCAAGATGTGCTTTGAATTAGTGCCTTAGCTTATGGAATGAAAGATGCTCCATTTCCATCTGTTCAAGACAATGTTCTTGAAGGCTTACCATTGGTGTATAGGGCTTAGGTGGCAAACAAAGTTTGCCCCTAGTTTGAAGGGCATGAAGTGGGATCGGTAGGCAAACGAGGCAAATGACCGAAGTTTGCCCCTAGTTTGGAGGAAGGTTCATTGGAGGTTTTGGGCAAACGAGGTAGGTGACCGAAGTTTGCCCCTTGTGTGAAGGGTAGATAGTAAAAGTCAGGCAAACGAGGCGGGTAGCCGAAGTTTGCCCCTAGTGTGGAAGGTGATTTTCTGGCTTGAGGCATGGACCGTGACTTTAATCTCTCAAATGCTCATAACTTTTGCCTAGGCACCAGTGAGGTGACCTAGCAAGCTCTTTTCTCTCTTTTGTTATTGCTCACCTTGGATTTAACTCTAATTTTTGCCTAGGCGTCCTTTCGGATTTTCGACCTAGCGAGCCATCCTTCTTTTTTCTTTTTTGAAAGTCTGCCTACGTACCCCCAAGTGGGGATCAGGTCCAACGTAGTTCGGGCCATGGTTGGAAAGAAGCGGGTTGATTTTTAGGTAGGTGGGGTGACCGAACCGTTGTGGTTGCCTACGTATCCCCGAGTGGGAATCAGGTCGAGCGTAGTTCAAGGCAAGGCTTGAAGGAAATTGGTTTGATTATGATGGTGTTGACCGAACCGATGTGGTTGCCTACGTATCCCCGAGTGGGAATCAGGTCGAGCGTAGTTCAAGGCAAGGCTTGAAATAAGGGGTTTAAGGTATGAGGGTTTTTCAAACCAATCGTCAAAGAAGTTCAAACTTGAGCCACTTGTGGAAGCTTTGAATAAAAGGATTCAGTTTCAATCTCCCTTTCTTTTCTTTTTCTTTTTCTTTTTCTTTTTCTTTTTCTTTTTCTTTTGTTTTGAGGATTGATCCTTTTCACTTTTGCCTAGCCAGTCAATTTTTGCTTTTCATGTAGTTGATTCTTGCAAGATCCTTCAATCGCAATCTCAGAATTCCAGAATGTGCATGTCAGCTCTCGGAATTTATTTGTGGTCGTTCCGTGCCTTTTGAAATGTGATCTTGACACGTTCTTAAGATGTATCTTGAAGCGTATGATTCTCTTATTTGTTTAATCAAAATTTTCTCCAACATTTTGACTGGCTAGGGTCAGATTTTGGAAATCAACACCTCTGTATAAACAATGAAGGTTAGGAATGTTTTCAATGCATGATTTTTTATGGAGATGTTCCTTATTGTGTCTAGAACACAAACCAAAAGGCCAATCTTGAATATCTATCACAGATTGAGAGAAATCATATAAACAATGAAGGTCACTCAGGAACAGAGTCCGTACCGTCGACTGAAATGTTGAAAACTCTTAGAAAATGAAAACTAATGATCTAGAGGCCCATTTTATACATAAAGTTCCCTAGGACATTGAAGTTTAAGGGAAAAATAAGTTAGGACTACCCCTTTTGGAAAAGTTTTCTGTAAAACAAGTTGGAAGTGGACCTAGCTGCTGTGACAGCAAAGACAGAATGTCTGGAAGGAATGTTTGGGTCCAAATAGACCATTTTCAAGTACTTCCAACTCAAGCCAAAAATCATGGGTGTTCTATAGTGAGTTAGAAAGACTTTCCAAGTGGTCTTGCATTCATACATTGAGTATTGAACTCAAAATAATTCCTTGAAGTTAAATGACTCACTGTTTTGAGGGTTTTGAGAAAAACAAGGTTTAATTCTTGAAATCAAAATGAGGGGTTTAAGAGGGGGGTTTTGAAATGAGGGTTTTGAAAGTATACTTCCAGATCTTGGATGAATATTCTAACCACTTGGAATATCAATTCCTAACTTATTTCAAGAACTTCCCAAGTATTTGCAAACCATGGTTTTATTTGGAAATCAAACTCAAGAATCTATGGGAGTATGATACATGATATGATATAGCATGCTAAAAGTGGTAAAGAACATGTGCATGGGATATGGGTTCATCTAGATACAAGAGAGTGTTGCATCAAAGTGTGAAAGCCAAAAAGTGAAATGTTGTGAATAGTGGACAGACTGTATGCATTACTTTGTAACATTATAATGGGAGGTCAAACGTGCCTCGAAAAATGTGAGAAAAATCAGAGATCATCCTTATTGTGTCTAGAAAATAACCCAAAAAGCCAAATATCAATATCTACCACAGATTAAAAGAAATAAATCAGAATGTACACATGACTCAGAAACAAAAGCTGCACTGTTGACTGATTTTGTATGATTTTTCATAAATCAAAGAAAAGGTTTATGATGACCCATTATATACCAAAAGTTTTCTAAGACACCCAAGTTTTATAAAAAAAATAGAAAAGATATATGTACAGTGACGAAAATATCCAGAATAAGTGCAAGAAGTTGGGTGAACATTCTGTGAGAACAGAGGCAGATTATGAATATGAACTTCTCACATCCAAAACAAATACTTTCACATTTCTATAATTGATGGGAAAAATTGGGGAAAAACTATAATGTCTTAGGAAGATTTTCCAATTGGTTTCATCATCATAACTCAAGTATTTAATTCAAAACAAATCTTTGAATCTGAACAGCTCACTGTTTTGGATCATTCTTGAAGAAAATGGATTTGGGTTTGAAATAGAGTTTGAGTTCTTGATTGGGGGTTTTGAAATAGATGTTCAAAGCATGAACTTAAACTCTTGAGATGACCATGTGACCACTTAGAACCTCATCCAACCTTGAATCATCAAAGAACTCCCAATATTATTGGAGAGATTCATTTTTATTTTGGACATAACTTCAATACATTTCAAGAACATCTTGGAAGTATTGAGGTTATGATCATCATCTATCAAACATGTTTTTGAGGTCAAGAGCTACTATCCATAAGGATTCACTCACCCCAAACTTCATGTCATCACTTAGATAATGATGAACTAGTAAGTAAATAAAGAAAATAAAAAGAAATGAGATTAAGAAGAGATGAACATAATATGAACAAGCAAGTAAATAGCAATCAATAGATGATAATCAATATGATTTTGGACTTGTAGCTTGGTGTTTCACTCATAGATTTTGACATTTGGACATGGAAGTAGCTTCCTAACTCAAGAATGCTCAAGAATGGTGATTAGGTATATTGATGATGAAGTATATAGAAAAATGGTGGAGGAAAACAAGATTAGAACTCACTTTGATTGGAAAAAATGGAAGAAGAAGACTACTTCTTCTCTTTCTCTCTCTATATTTTCCTAGAGTTTCTTCCTAAGCTTTCTCTAAGCTTCCATGTCTCTCCCCTAAATGGAAGTAAATGGCTTCTTTTATAGGCAAAAGAGGGGTGGTAAATGGAGTTTTAAAAAGTTTAAAATGGTCTCCCATTGGTCCAAAATAAGCTGGGAATCAAAACTATGTCGTTTTGGTTTTTAATTAATCAAAATGGGACCCCAAAAGAAATTACAAAAACTCACTGTTCTGGAGGGGAGTGCCGCGGCGGCACTGGGCAAACTCACTGTTCTGGAGGGGAGTACCGCGGCGGCACTGGGCCAGTGCCGCGGCGGCAGTGGGCCAGTGCCGCGGCGGCACTGCTCCTCCCTTCGTCCAGATAATGCTGTTTAGCCCCCCTGAAGTTTCGGTATTCGCGAAAAGGCCCTATTTCGTCCGAAATTCACAGAAAATGCGTACAAACTCCAAATTGAGGTTATGATATACCGTTGGAAAGGTAATGGAGTCTACTTTACATAAAAAATAGTTCGGGGATAGGTCACCTTGAAAAGTTTTGCGGTATTCGCGATAAAAGCTGATTTGATCGCCTTTTTCGCCTTTAAAAATTCATAATAAATTCGTTTTAAATCCAGAAATTACGTGCGATATACCGTTGGAAAGCTATTAACCTCTAGTATCCATGAAAAATGTTTGAAAATTGTTTTGGTGCCCCGGTTCCAAAGTCAAATTCTGGTCAAACTGGTCAAACCTGGGATTCCCGGGAATTTCTGGAAACCTCCGGGAGTTCCCAGGAGCTGACGTTCTCGCTCGATTTTCTTTTGGAACTTGTTTTAACACTTATCTCATGATTTAAAATGATTCTGGTGAATTCGGACGATTTCAGTCAAACTTGGTCAAACCTGGTCAAACCTTGGTCAAACCGGTCAACGGGGACTTTCCGGGAACTTCCGGGACTTCCGGGGGTCTCTGGGAGCTGACGATTTCACCCGATTTATCTTAGAAACTCATTTTATCGCTTTTCTTACGACATAGCATGTTTTCAGAATTTTGGGACCAAATCTGGGAGTTTTCGGGCTTCTAGGGGCATTTTGGTCATTTTGAGCATTCTGAGAGATAGAGCTGACTTCCAGGAGTCCTTTTGAGTCTTTTACGATCATTGTGAACCACCAAGCTATGGGTCTCCTAAATCTGATAGCCGACAAAATGGGGTGTCTACAATCATCCATCATCTAAAACAACTAAGGGCTGCGTGGGTGGACTAAGTAATTGTATAAATACATTCAACTTACCAGTCATATGTGCTGAAGCTCCTGAGTCGATGACCAATGGTAAAGGAACAGATGAAGAAAAACATGCAATATTACCTGACTGTGCAAAACTAGCAGTATTAGACAAGGATAGTTGCTATTGTTGTTGGACTAAGGCATTGTATTCCTCTCAGAAAAGAGTGATAGACTCATTTGAAGATGCCACGGCAAGTGGAGTAGGAGTACTAACTTCTTGTCGAGACCCAAAAGTATTGTCAGAAGAGTACAAGGCTAGATTAGGCGAGGTCTCCCACAGCTTACCAAAGAGATCATAACACCCATCTATAGTATGATTATCACCCCCACAATGGGTGCAATAAAGAGAACCACAGCCTCAACCAAAACCATGACCACATCCCGACCTCCTCTTCCTCGATTACCATTAAACATAGGTGGGGAATTGCCAAATCCAGGACCACCTCGACCTCGATTATTACCATGAAAATTACCACGGCCACGAAAGGCCCCTTTATATCCCATAGATGTACCAAGTGCAGAATTTTCTTTCCCAACAGACTCAGAAGAGGTGGAAGAAGAATCTATAGTAACGCGAAGCACATGAGAATACACATTGTTTAAGGATGGAATACTACCATCACCTGCCAAAATTTGTGACTTAACAGATTAAAGATTCGAATGTAACCCAGATAAGAACTTGGAGACATAAAACTCCTCTCGTTGCTTCTTGATAACGTCAATATCACTAGTGATAGGATGATGCTGATTTAACTCATCCATGAGTCCCTTGAATGTACTGTAGTATTCACTAATAGGCTTATCACCATACTGAAGTAGAAACAAATTTTGATATACCTCATAAATGCGAGAAACATTCTTGTCCATGGAAAACGTCTCATAAAAAGACTCCCACATCTCTTTGGTGGATGACAAAAACATGACACTCGAACACACAGAGGGTTCCATACTATTCCATAACCAGGACATAAACACATAATTTTCTGATACCCAATCATCATAAACCTTACTATCCTTAGATGGAGCAGCAAGCTTAATATATTTCAACTTCTTTCTAGGTCCTAAGGCGACTTTCATGGATTGAGCCCACAACAGATAATTGGACCCATTCAATTTGGTGGTTATAATTTACATACTCCCAAAATCAGACAGAGAGAACCCTTCTTGTCAGCCATGATAATGATCAAAATCTTATACAAATACTAATAAAATTTTAACAACTACTGTGAAGTAACATCAACACCAAAAACACAAATAGAGTCTTACTGATTAGGTCCATAGAGGGACCGAGACAAACACGAACAGATAAATCACCAATCAAAATTGTGCAATTGAATTTTGATCTATATGAATCTTAGAGTTTGTGCGAATAACAACAAAGAGTAATGAATATCAACCATGAATAGTGTCAATGAACAATACCATGAATAGTGTCAGGTGAACAGTATCGTGAATAGTATAAGGTAAACAGTATTGTGAGTAGTGTTAGGTGAATAGTGCCATGAATATTGTCAAATGACCAGTATCGTGAACAGTGTCGGATGAACAATACCGCGAACAATAACATGAACAATGTTAGGGCTTATGTTTAAGAGCAATCCTAAGGATAGAAGGCTCTGATACTATGTGAGAGAGAGAAAAAGAAGAAAGAAAGTGAAGGCTTAACCCCAATTAGGTTAGCCAACACAAATATATATTATCAATTAAAACCAATTACAAAAATACCCTTAAACCACTAATATATACATATTCTAACAAGGGTAATATTTTAAATAGACATGACCAATAATAGACTTATAAATTGATCCTTTTGGGTGGGAATTCAGTCACATTTTCACCCCTCTTTACATCTATGTCTCTTATTCAACTTTAAAGATAATGCTATTTCATTCTTTTATGCTGGATTTAAGATTCTATGGACAGAATATGAGCAAGCTCAAATGGATAATACTCAATCACAGTGCTGTATTCAGATAATTAAAAAATTGAATGATGAACGGAAAGTGATGCAATTTTTTATGAAGCTGTGGCCAGACTATGAGGTTACAATAGGCCTGGGAATTGGACGGTCTTGGGTAGGATTGGGCAGGTTGTAGGTGAGTTGGGCTTAGTTGGGTTTGGGTTAGTGATGGGTTCACATAATTGGGCTGGTAATGGGTTTTAGTTGAGATTGGGTTGGCCCCACTAATTGCTCTCTCTGTCTCTCTCTTTTGCTGGGTAATTGTCCTGTCTCTCTAAGCTTTTCTTATCCACACATAAACACATAAATACACATATCTATACTATGTATATATATACATTTATACACATATATTGATCCGTCCCACTCTACGGTAAAGACCTAATCTTGATCCCAAATTTTTTCAATATAATGGTTAAATTAGTAATGGATTGGTCTAGGATGGGTTATTCTTCAGTTTTGTTGATTGATTTATCCTTTTGAAGCCCACGCATTCTCTTAGATTGTGTCTCTGAGAACCCTAGACCAGGACCAGTCCTGGTAAAATGGCATGACCGGTCAGCAGGACCGGTCCTGCTAACTGAGAGCAGCTTTCTTTCTATTTTTGATTTTTTTTTTCTATTTTTCTTTCTTTTTCAAGGTCCTGATCGATGCTAATGGCCAACATGCCTACCAAGGATAAAGAGAAGCCCATGAATGCCGCTATTCTAGACCTTCCATTGGATCATGGTTATAGATCCTTCGAAGATAGAGTATGGTATCAGAGGTATTTTGAGGATAGGATTGTGGCTATCGAGAAACCCATCGATTCTGCCCATTAACTGTTGTCCCTCCTTTCTTTCTTATAAAGTTGTGAACTTCATCAGGGAGGTTAAATTATTTACATAGAGAAAAAAGAGTAAATGTGACTCTAGTTAGGATGGCTTCTACTTCTCTGATTAAGTGGACGGCTGAGCCATTTATCTATAGGGCATATGTTCACTGCATGCCATTCGAGCTCAGCCCCACCACTGTGTCTCAAGCCTTGGGTATCCCTTTCCTTCAGTCATACTTCTGCCCATAAGGGGATTCTTCTACACCTTCGATCTCAGATGACCATATTGCCTTTACTCTTATAAGGGGGCCGGTGAAAATATGGCAAGAAAACTCTATCAGAAAGACTTAACTTCGAACTACCTAGGCTTGTACTTGGCGATTAGCAACTATTTAATTTTTAGTAGCCACCTAAATTGGATGAATTTATGGAAAACTTGGGTAGTTTTTGTTGTTGGGATTAACCGACCAATCTGTCTGTCCCGGTGTTTTATTGATTACCTTAGAGATCCCGCTTTTACTTTGAACAAGAACTGAGCCTTGAGAAGTGCTTGGGGAGTTCACTCTATGTGTATGTTAGCCCATGTCCATATACTTGATATTGATCTTTGGGATGACGCATCCAAAGATGCCTTCAATGAGGCTTCTTTGAACAGATCTCATGGGCAGACAAAAAAGAGAAAAAGAAGTGGGCTGCCCAAGTCTAGGACGAGGGGTAGGGGTAAGAAACCATTAGAGAGAGTGGAGGAAACGTTGGAGATTATCTTGGCTCGTTTGAATTCCGAGACTAGGGCGTTACGGGAGCGATATGAGAAGCTGCTGAGGGGTATGAATGCTATTGCTACAAAGTTAAATGTGCAGCTATATGAGTCCGAGAAGTCTGACAAGGAATCTGCTTCAGATGATGATGACCAGCTTCATACGATGATCGCCATCAATGCTGTTGGTGGAGTTGAGGCTGTTGGATCCTCACAAGGACAGTGACCTCCTATGACTAGACGTGCTAGCTGGCAGCGGATATTCCTACCGTAGTGGAGTCATCTAAGGAGGAGGCTAATTATTAGACAACTTTTGGATTCTGTTTCTTCTCTCTCCCTTATGTTCTGATCGTTTGGATTTTTATTTTTGTTGGACATGTATATTTTTGGATACTTGGTGGTGATGGATTTGTTTTTGGGCAATGATGTAATTTTTATGTTTATATTTATCTAAGTTTATTTCTATTTATTATATGGATTGGATGTGATTATGATAGCCTATTATTTTAACTGCAATCGATTTTATTGCTTGTGTTTGGTGAATGATCTAATATTTCTAATGTCTATTACGTTTTTTTTTTTATTTCAAAAGTACAAGCTATCCTAAACATCACGCGCAATCTAGGTGCTATCCTTTCCTTCTTTTAATTTTTCTGTTTTTTACATTGAGGACAATGCAAGAACAAGTTGGGGGAGGGGTAAAGAGATGCACTTAAGTTTTTAAAAAGTTATAATAGTAAATAATAAATAATAACTAATAGCATGGTCTTAAACATGTTAGACATTCTTCGTCTTTTGGATACATGTGTGTTATGCTCATGATATTTCTTATAGACTTTAAGCACACATTACATGTCCTATACAGTATGTTTATCATTCTAATTATTGAATACGTTTTGTTTATTAAACTTTAAAAGTTGAAGCACGATGGACAACTATATGTTTCTATGAGATTTCTTGTTGGAAATAACTCTCAAGTGATCTAGAGATATGCGACTGAGGCTAATAACCCATCGTGAGTTTCCGTGTGCTACTCGTTTCTTTCAGGAGGGTTATGATAATATCCAATCGATTTATTTTTGAAAGGCGAAGCTCATTGTTTAGTCTTATTTTTTTTAAGGATCACTAGAAAAGAACGTTCAGGATTTACCAAAAATTTAAAAGTTCTTGAAGTACCTAAATGGATAGACTTACTTACTTGGAGTATAAAGTATTCTACATCTTTTGGCCTATTCTTGCCACTCATCTCTCATATTCTAGTTGCTTATAGTCATATCAACATTATAACAGAAATATACAAGCAACAACATGTTCTCTTAATCATTGAGTCATGAATTGTTCTTGTTTTGGTTCATACTTGTACCTATCCGCAATGTAAGCACCTTTTTACGTTGTTTATCGATTCGAGCATGTGATTGGAAAAAGATTCAGCTATGGTGGTATGAAAATATATATATATATATATGATGCATATAAAAAATAATAAAGCGAGGGAGATGAAAATAAATAAATAAATTAACCAATTTTTATAAAAAGTGACATTAAAGGAAAAACATGGATTGAAGAAGTTGAGAAATGAAGAAGTGACTGTGGTAAACGCTTGAACGTTGATTATCGTTACCTTTTGCTTTCGATTTCTATCTTTATTCTCAAACTAGCGACCGAAGCACATGCATTGCGTGTGCAACACATTGTATTTGTTACAGTTAAAAAAAACAATGCTGAAATAAAAGTTTTTCGGATAAGCAATAATCTTAACCTTTGGGAAAAAAAAAAGCACAAAACTTATCGTGGCAACAAATCAACAAATTTAGAATCAATTAAGCAATTTCAATTTCCTTCTACTATAACCCAACAAAAACTAAGAAAAAGGAAAAGCATTTGAACCGCCCCATTAGTTCCTTCTTAGATCTTCTTCCAAGTTAGGTCGATGATACATACACCAAAGTTATATTTCTTTGGGACCAGTTATTACACAAATTACAACAACTTTTACTAACAAACAGTATCTAAAGTTATTACCAAATTACACATTATTATAGTCAATGGTACAAAAAAATTGCTACAAATTGACACCAAATTAACAATAATTGACACTTCGTTACCACAAAATGAGACCAAAAAATCGGGCGTGTGATGCAACCAAAATTATTTGGTTGTAATGTAGCAATTTTCCTACTTCCCATTCCAAACTAAACTCTGTTAGACCCACATCAAATTACGGTAAGGCATAGATTTTGAAGTTATTCTAGAACTTGACTCTTTGAGGGATATCATGGACCAATTTTATTAATTTATTCATTTTAATTTTCCTTCTAGAAGATCAGAGCAACGTATGGCATTGTAGTAATAAATCAACTGAAAAAAGTAAACCTCAATAATAAGTATTAACCTTTGAAAGTGTGCACGTTGGACAACAAAAAACTTCAGTCTCTGAATCCCACTTGTTCCCCCAGAGTGACCACCAAACCTTGTTCTACGGCTATCTGTCACTCAGTTAATGTTTCTTGTTGCTATGTCGACAATTACCACCAAAATGACGTCGGCAAACAACTATGGTTGGCAGTTGTGGGTAAGTCGGTTTAATTTCTAAAATTTTGTAGGTAGAAATATAGGATTCTAAAATAGGAAGATAGGGTTTTGGGAATGCCGTTAAGGAAAATGACAATGAGGGAGAAGATGAGAGAGAGTGATAGGATGATGGTGAAGAAAGTTGCAGATTCGAAGGTCTCTGAAGCATCTCAGAAGTAGGTTTTTTTTTGGAAATGGAGACCAGAGAGGCGTGGGAGAGAGGACGTGATTATATAGGTTTTGAGAGACGTTCCTTTTATTTTTTTAGAAAAAATTTGAATTAAACGTGATTGTTGATTATTGAGAAAGAGAGAGAGAGAGAGAAAGAAAGAGACGATTTAAGATGTGGAGATATATTAGGGAAGTGGTGAAAGGGTTTTATACTTCTGATATTGGAAATGACAGTTTAAGACTTTTATTTTAATATTTTAGATAGAAGAGTATGCTGGTTTTAACTTAAATATGTGTGTTTGTAAAAATAAGATGGGTACCCCTACCTTTAGCTTTCTAAAGTAGTATAGATAAAGACCTACTAACTCTCGGTAATTAAGTTTTGACATAATGGTAATGAAAGGATTTTCCACGGTAATTCGCTCCTTTAGTATGAAGTGTTCCATTCATGAGACCATTCCACTTAAATATGTCCATTTTTCAGAATTACATGTATGAGGAATTTGCTTCCATATATAATTACTCTATATAAGCCTCTATATCATGAGAGAAAATAATTACACCCGATTTGGTGTGATTTCATCTTGAAAGTGTATTTTCGGTGAGATTTGGGTCGACCTCATATGTTCAACGATTGCTATGGGGGAGGTAAAACTTGAAATCAACGCTGAATGTTGTCATTGTCCGTTCATACACACGCGTAGAGTTTGATAAGGATGATATACTCTACTGATTTTGATGTTAGATGAGTTGTGTATTGCATGTTTCGCATTGCTAGAAGCATGGTAAGAATGTTGTGGAGTATTTCATATTGGTGTGCTTGGCATTGGAGAATAGATAACTATATATAATAATCATGTAGGGAATTTTGTGGGTAAATTCACTACAAACCCTCACGAGACAACACTTGTCCACTAGGATGATGTATTCTAATCGCGATTCCTATGAAAGTGAGTTAGGTTCTATTTTGTTTATTTTTCATTTTTAGTTAGGTTTGTAGAGCAGTTTTCTTTTCACATTATTTCATTTCATTACTAGGGACTAGCAACGAGCTAGTTGGGGGGTGAGTCAAGCGACGAATATTGCATATTCAGAAGCGCTATTACGGCCAATCCTAGGTATTTATGTTTACTTTTGATACAAGTGCATAATAGTGGCAGTACTGCTAATATTTGCATATGTCTGTGGTTTTGAAGGATAAAAAGGCATAAGGAAAATGAAATAAATGATGGTGCTAAAATGAAAATTGCTTAGAAGAATTTGGCCAAAGAAGACCATGACCGGTTCTGGGAGTAGAGCATGACCGGCCAGGGTCATGACCGGTGGCGATGAAGAAGCACGAGCGGTCTTGGTTCTACAGATTCACGGGAAGCAAAGATTTTTGAGATTTAACTTCCTAAACTTATATATATATATATAGAGCATAACTTCGTGTAAAATCGATACACTTTACATATTCTATTAGTTTAGAGCAGCTTTAAGAGATCCTAGGGTTCTTCAAACCCTAGTTCATAGTCAAGCAAGTTTTGTATGGATTCAAGTTCTACATTGAAGATTCTACCAATACAAGTTCATATTATTCTAGTAATTTAGGTTTTTCATTGTTTATATTTAGTTTCTCTATTCCAGATCTGTTTTTAGTTGTCTCTACAATGTCTTCCATTAATTCAAGCATTAGATTGAATTTAGCTATGCTAGACTAAACTTTTAGTTAGGAAAGAGCAATGAAATGGTGATCAAATTAGTTTCCATGAATGTATTCATTGGGCAGCCCCTAAATCCAGAAGTTAATGAAGGTTTAAGAAGGGATTCATAGGATTTCATGTTTTCTAATATGTTTAATGTTAACAAGCATGACGTTAATGATTTCTAACTTAGATTTTCACTAGTTTGTGAACTAACTTCGTGGCTTTCGTATAGATTAGTTTTTCTTATGCACCTTAGATTAGTTGCAGCCATGAATTGTGTGATGGAAAATAGGTTTATAATTATTTATTTAAACGCGCAGCGGAAAGAGAAAGTTTGAAAACTTTATTGGTAGCTCAGATCTACTGATTCGAGATGAAAAGTGCATATTTATAGCGTATTACATGGTTCTTATGCATACTTTTATCCCCAAAATCCCTACATTTAGGTACATTCTAATAACAATGGTCTTTTTATTGTGTTAATGCTAAAATATATGTTTTTGCATTGTTTTATAGGTATTAGGATGCAAACCGATGAAGTGGAGCTAAAGAAAGTGATTCTGGTGGATAGAACAACAAAAGCAGCTGAGAAAATGGCAATTTTGACAATGATGACTTCAGATTTGGAAGATTTTCCCAGAGATATAAAATGTAGATCTTTGAGTTACGGTCGCGTGGCCGCAAACGGGAGGTCAATCCGAGGTCCGAGTGAAAAGTTATGGCCATTCTCCCATCGGTGTGCAGTGCTGTCAAAATCAGAGAGTTCAAGCGATTGAAGGAGAGTTCGATCGATCGAACCTTCGATCGATCGAACTAAGCTCGATCGATCGAACTCTATTTTCACCCAAAAGTTGCGTAAACTCTGTGGGAACCCTATATATACGTCGTTTTGACGCCAGACGAAGGGGGGACGCTCCAGAACACGAAAAATAGCAGTTTAGGGTAGTTTTAGGGTTAGATTAGGAGTAGTTTAGGTTAGATTCATGTTATTTTTCATCTTTTCCATTGATTCATTGAAGATTATTGATGATTCAACTGTATTCCAAGTTATTTACAAGTTTATTTCAGATTATTTACAGGTTTTTCTTCTCCTTTCCCTCTGTTTGATTGTTTATTAGTTTAGATGTTGATGATTGTCTTGTTTTACTATTTCTGTAATAGTTTTATTATGTTTCCGTAGTTTAGATGTTGGGAATATGTGATGAAACATTGATTCCCAACCTCTGCCATGCAACCTTTAGAAACCTTAGGCTCGATCGATCGAAGGTATTTCGATCGATCGAACCCGAGCCATAGTCAAGCGATCGAAGGCACTTCGATCGATTGAAGGATGACTGTCCGATCGATCGAGAGCGCTTCGATCGATCGAACATGTTAATTCTTGAGATGATTCTTTTAAGTATTCCATTACTTTCTGTTTTAGAAATCTGTCATCAAATTGTCCCAATAAGCTCAGTTTGTCACAACAGTTTTTAGAACTTAAAGCCTTAAGGCCTTTTCTTCAATGACTTTTGAAAACCACTTTGAATGCTAACACCATTTAGAGTGCAAGTAATTACCATTGTTTTAAACCGTCTTCCATGTATTTTAAATCACTTGTGATGATGTAGTCCCGGTCATGAAAGGGCTATTGATTCTTTATCTTTAGAAAAATACGGAATACTGAAAAGGAATGAACTCCATAGAGCGTTAATGAATGTGCATGGTAGATGGTTAGGATTAATGTGGATTCACGTGTTTCCAACACCTTTAATTTAGTTGTTTAATTATTATGTTTCTTTATACTTTAGTTTATCATTTAGTTTACTTTAATTAATTAGGATTCGTAGAACCTCCACTTCTATATTCTTATTTTCTTTTTCTTTAGGTTTAACTTAGTAAACATTCTTCCTATTCCTTCCCTGTGGGATCGACCTGGACTTATCCAGTATTACTTGCACGATCACCTACACTTGGGTGTTGCACAAGAGCGCACAACTATTTAGTCGTGTCAAGTTTTTGGCGCCGTTGCCGGGGAAGGCAACTAGGTTAGGATTTTACTAAGTTTTTCCATTTTTCTTCTTTTACTTAAAAAAAAAAAAATCATTGGACTTTTTCTCTCACAAGAAAAAAAAAAAAATTTCTTTTGTTTAAATATTTTGGGTAAACATGTCTTATCCATATTACCCTCCATACAACACAAATACCACGAATGGGTACACATTAGGTAATGAGAACTATACCCCGAGTTGGCAAGCACCCACATATGATGCACATTATCAACCTGAGTGCTACCAATCACCACAATGGGAAAACCATCATGTTAGTCCCCCATGTTATCAAACGTATCAAGAACCTCCACCTGGAGAGTTCTATCAATCGCAATGGGGATATAACCAAAATGATAGTGTAGGATATAGTAGTAGTTTCCACGATTACCAAATGCATCAAGACTTTCCTTCTGGGGAGTCTTGCACACAAACACAATGGGAAGGGGACTATTACCAACAACAATGGGGTGAAACTTCATATAGTAATAATGAGGAGAATAACCAAGTTGAGGATAATGGTATGTTAGAATTGCTGCTTAGTGAAATGAAAAGGCTAGATAGTGCAATTGATAAATTAGGAGCTAGATATCAACAAGCATTTGATAGCCAACCTTTACAAGACTATACCAGTCCTTCAACGTTACAACCTGAATTTCAAGACACTAACAATGGAATGGAATTAGAGGACAATGATGGGTTCATACCGAGTGAGGTTAACAACTCATTTGAGAAAGTGATAACCCAACAAGAACTCCAAAACCAAACCATTGAGCATGAAGTTGTAGAACCATCTTCTCCTCAACATACAACCCCAGACATCAACTCCTTCACTGCCTGGATAAAACTGCACAATCTCTTTGTCCAGAGCACCTCAATAGATGACATATATAGTGAGGAGAGTTACAAGGATGAGAATGAGGTTTTAAAAGATGACGAGAGTTTAGGTGATTGCACGCAATTAGGAAAGGAAGAGTCCCCTGTTGACTCTACCCCTACCTTTGAAAGTGACCCGAGAGAGGACATAATTGAAAAATCTAAATCTGATTTAGATTCTAGTGATATTCATGAACCCTCACCTCTTTCGACCGAAGAGGTGGTGTCACCAAGTTGCCCATCCCCCATCCTTGTTATCAATCAAAGCTCTCGTCCTGAGCTTGAATGTTATGTGTACCCCATTCGTGAACAAACAGAATGTGTTGTGGAAGAGGATGGTAAGGATACTAGCACATGTTCTTCACAAAATTTTAACTTTCAAAATTCTTTGAGAGAAGACTTGGAAAATATTGGGCCCACTTTATATGATCTTAAAATTCAACAAGAAGCTAGCAATCTTCTCGACTGCTTGACCTTCTTGAGTGATTATGACATTGAGGCCCAAATAGATAGCTTTATCCAAGTCCAGTCCAAAACCATGTGCATAGAACAGAAATTCAATTCCTATGATTATATCTCCATAGATTCTGTTCTAGGACAAGTGGAGGGTGGTGAAGCTTCATTAGAACATCACTTCGACCCTGCCCCTTTTATTGAACCATGGCCTCCCCCTGTTTTTAGTATTAAAATAGAGGCTGTTATAGGAAATACCAACACCAAAGATCGTTTCTTGCATATAATTCCTAAAAAGTGTGGTATTCCTTTTATAACTGTCCCAAAAAAATTTGGAAGCCATAGGTTTTGCATCATCTCCTCTGACCTTGAGCCTGACATTAGTTGGGGGGGAGTTGCATTTTTATGAGGATTCCAACATTCTTCTCACTGTTAAATTATTTTATTGGGAAGATCCTCAAAAATTTCGGTTGTTATGAGGATTCCATGTATTTTAAATCACTTGTGATGATGTAGTCCCGGTCATGAAAGGGCTATTGATTCTTTATCTTTAGAAAAATACGGAATACTGAAAAGGAATGAACTCCATAGAGAGTTAATGAATGTGCATGGTAGATGGTTAGGATTAATGTGGATTCACGTGTTTCCAACACCTTTAATTTAGTTGTTTAATTATTATGTTTCTTTATACTTTAGTTTATCATTTAGTTTACTTTAATTAATTAGGATTCGTAGAACCTCCACTTCTATATTCTTATTTTCTTTTTCTTTAGGTTTAACTTAGTAAACATTCTTCCTATTCCTTCCCTGTGGGATCGACCTGGACTTATCCAGTATTACTTGCACGATCACCTACACTTGGGTGTTGCACAAGAGCGCACAACTATTTAGTCGTGTCAAGTTTTTGGCGCCGTTGCCGGGGAAGGCAACTAGGTTAGGATTTTACTAAGTTTTTCCATTTTTCTTCTTTTACTTAAAAAAAAAAAATCATTGGACTTTTTCTCTCACAAGAAAAAAAAAAAAAATTTCTTTTGTTTAAATATTTTGGGTAAACATGTCTTATCCATATTACCCTCCATACAACACAAATACCACGAATGGGTACACATTAGGTAATGAGAACTATACCCCGAGTTGGCAAGCACCCACATATGATGCACATTATCAACCTGAGTGCTACCAATCACCACAATGGGAAAACCATCATGTTAGTCCCCCATGTTATCAAACGTATCAAGAACCTCCACCTGGAGAGTTCTATCAATCGCAATGGGGATATAACCAAAATGATAGTGTAGGATATAGTAGTAGTTTCCACGATTACCAAATGCATCAAGACTTTCCTTCTGGGGAGTCTTGCACACAAACACAATGGGAAGGGGACTATTACCAACAACAATGGGGTGAAACTTCATATAGTAATAATGAGGAGAATAACCAAGTTGAGGATAATGGTATGTTAGAATTGCTGCTTAGTGAAATGAAAAGGCTAGATAGTGCAATTGATAAATTAGGAGCTAGATATCAACAAGCATTTGATAGCCAACCTTTACAAGACTATACCAGTCCTTCAACGTTACAACCTGAATTTCAAGACACTAACAATGGAATGGAATTAGAGGACAATGATGGGTTCATACCGAGTGAGGTTAACAACTCATTTGAGAAAGTGATAACCCAACAAGAACTCCAAAACCAAACCATTGAGCATGAAGTTGTAGAACCATCTTCTCCTCAACATACAACCCCAGACATCAACTCCTTCACTGCCTGGATAAAACTGCACAATCTCTTTGTCCAGAGCACCTCAATAGATGACATATATAGTGAGGAGAGTTACAAGGATGAGAATGAGGTTTTAAAAGATGACGAGAGTTTAGGTGATTGCACGCAATTAGGAAAGGAAGAGTCCCCTGTTGACTCTACCCCTACCTTTGAAAGTGACCCGAGAGAGGACATAATTGAAAAATCTAAATCTGATTTAGATTCTAGTGATATTCATGAACCCTCACCTCTTTCGACCGAAGAGGTGGTGTCACCAAGTTGCCCATCCCCCATCCTTGTTATCAATCAAAGCTCTCGTCCTGAGCTTGAATGTTATGTGTACCCCATTCGTGAACAAACAGAATGTGTTGTGGAAGAGGATGGTAAGGATACTAGCACATGTTCTTCACAAAATTTTAACTTTCAAAATTCTTTGAGAGAAGACTTGGAAAATATTGGGCCCACTTTATATGATCTTAAAATTCAACAAGAAGCTAGCAATCTTCTCGACTGCTTGACCTTCTTGAGTGATTATGACATTGAGGCCCAAATAGATAGCTTTATCCAAGTCCAGTCCAAAACCATGTGCATAGAACAGAAATTCAATTCCTATGATTATATCTCCATAGATTCTGTTCTAGGACAAGTGGAGGGTGGTGAAGCTTCATTAGAACATCACTTCGACCCTGCCCCTTTTATTGAACCATGGCCTCCCCCTGTTTTTAGTATTAAAATAGAGGCTGTTATAGGAAATACCAACACCAAAGATCGTTTCTTGCATATAATTCCTAAAAAGTGTGGTATTCCTTTTATAACTGTCCCAAAAAAATTTGGAAGCCATAGGTTTTGCATCATCTCCTCTGACCTTGAGCCTGACATTAGTTGGGGGGGAGTTGCATTTTTATGAGGATCCCAACATTCTTCTCACTGTTAAATTATTTTATTGGGAAGATCCTCAAAAATTTCGGTTGTTAATCTATGATAAAAATTTTGATTAACTGAATTTATTTACTGAGTGGTTGTAGTATATTCTCTATTTTTCCTTGTTGCTACTAATGATTTTGCAGGTAACTTGAAAAAAAAAAAATCTGGATTATAAACGCCTCGAGGTAACATCCTTCCTTCTCTCGCTTTACTTTACATGTCCATGTGCATAGTTTAGAACATTGGGGACAATGTTTAGTTTTAGTTGGGAGGAGTGAGTCATTGCATGCCTCGTTTATTTCTTTTTATGGTTTCGTGTCAATATACCTGCTTAGCAACATGACTCAGTAAATTTTTAATGGTTCTTGTATTTCTCTCATAGTTAATGTAGTTAGTTATGATGCATCAGTGTTATTTTCTGTATGTCATTAGTATGTGATATACTATGGTAGTTTCTTTACTATCTTAGTTATAGTATATTTTATGCTTTTTAATCTTCAAACAACTTTGAGCACGTTGTGACAACCTTGTACATAGCTAAAATGGATTAGTAAGCATAGTTTAAGTGTCTTGAGAGACTGTAGTGGAGACTAATAACTCAAGTGAGCTTTTGTGCTATTCTTTGTTTTTGAGGGTTTTATAAAATTACTCTTACTTTTTGAAAAGCGTATTAATTCGTTGAAAGTCTCATTTTTCTTCTTCATTTTGACTGATCACTAGAAGAGAACGTTCAGGATTTACCAAACTTTAGAGCTCTTGAATTTACTGAAATGAATTATCCTATTAACTTAGAAGATGATTTAGGCCATCTTTTGACCATACATGGATAATACAGCCTTGGCCTACCTCTATGCTATTCCTTTACTTCACCTCTTGAGCTTATCATAATCGCCTTATCTTCACAATCCTAAAGTTCATACCTAACTCCAAATTAGGAGTTCAAGCATCAGTTCTTTATTTAGGTGTGATTGGGATGTGTTGCGTTAACAAGAAGTATGTTAGTGTGAATAAGGGAAAGTTGGCAAAGAAAAAATGAAAGAAAAAAATGAAAAGCATGAGAAGAAAAAGAAAAAAATGCCAATGGTTGTTACAAAAGAAAAAAAAAAGGAATGAAAAGAAGAGTGTGAAAAAAATAAATAAAAGAAGAAAAGAAGAAGAGAGAGATTGGAGATGTGGGAAGTTTGAAAAGTTATAGTAGACATTCCAATCACATCCTTTGACCTAATTGAATATCACGAGCCTCTTTCTTTCACCTAATACCTCTTTTTCAAAGTCCTAATGATTTTAAGTAATTGGATTTGAAGTTAAGGTAATGAGAGAGTTTTCCACGGTATCTCGCTCTTCTAGTGAAAAGTATCCTTTCATGAGACTTTATGCACTAAAATGTCCATTTTTCTATTTAGATATGAGAAGCATTGGATTCCATTTATATTTACTCTTTATAGCTTCCATATCATGAGTGATAATTATTACACCTAATTCAGAGTGATTTCATCTTAAGAGTGTAATCCCGGTGAGAGTTGAGTCAAAATGAACGTCTTGATAGTGTCTTAGGTTATGCAAGCTTTGAAATTAAAGTTTTGTATTTTGGTTGTCCATTCACACACACACTTGAAGATTAATAGGTATGGAATATTCTAATGACTTTGATAGTAGATTAACTGTAATGTGTGTGATGCATGGCTATGGCATACTAGAGAGTTTCATGAGATTGTTGAGCTTAACTATATTGTTAATGAGAGGAAAATTCTTTGAAAACATTTAAATGAGAACCATTGCCTTAAACATGAAATTTGTGGGTAAATTCACTGCAAACCCTCACGAGACAACACTCGTCCACTAGGGGGAACCTAGGGGTTTAAAGGCTTGTTGCATAAGCTAAATGCAATCGCGATTCCTGCGAAAGTGATTTAGGATTTTTACTTTCTTTTGTTTTTAATTTTTAGAGTTAAATAAACACTGTTGTAGTTCGCTTCATTGCTAGGGACTAGCAACGAGCTAGTTGGGGGGTGTGATTCGAGGTGAAAAGTGCATATTTATAGCGTATTACATGGTTCTTATGCATACTTTTATCCCCAAAATCCCTACATTTAGGTATATTCTAATAACAATGGTCTTTTTATTGTGTTAATGCTAAAATATATGTTTTTGCATTGTTTTATAGGTATTAGGATGCAAACCGATGAAGTGGAGCTAAAGAAAGTGATTCTGGTGGATAGAACAACAGAAGCAGCTGAGAAAATGGCAATTTTGACAATGATGACTTCAGATTTGGAAGATTTTCCCAGAGATATAAAATGTAGATCTTTGAGTTACGGTCGCGTGCCTTCAATGAGGCTTCTTTGAACAGATCTCATGGGCAGACAAAAAAGAGAAAAAGAAGTGGGCTGCCCAAGTCTAGGACGAGGGGTAGGGGTAAGAAACCATTAGAGAGAGTGGAGGAAACGTTGGAGATTATCTTGGCTCGTTTGAATTCCGAGACTAGGGCGTTACGGGAGCGATATGAGAAGCTGCTGAGGGGTATGAATGCTATTGCTACAAAGTTAAATGTGCAGCTATATGAGTCCGAGAAGTCTGACAAGGAATCTGCTTCAGATGATGATGACCAGCTTCATACGATGATCGCCATCAATGCTGTTGGTGGAGTTGAGGCTGTTGGATCCTCACAAGGACAGTGACCTCCTATGACTAGACGTGCTAGCTGGCAGCGGATATTCCTACCGTAGTGGAGTCATCTAAGGAGGAGGCTAATTATTAGACAACTTTTGGATTCTGTTTCTTCTCTCTCCCTTATGTTCTGATCGTTTGGATTTTTATTTTTGTTGGACATGTATATTTTTGGATACTTGGTGGTGATGGATTTGTTTTTGGGCAATGATGTAATTTTTATGTTTATATTTATCTAAGTTTATTTCTATTTATTATATGGATTGGATGTGATTATGATAGCCTATTATTTTAACTGCAATCGATTTTATTGCTTGTGTTTGGTGAATGATCTAATATTTCTAATGTCTATTACGTTTTTTTTTTTATTTCAAAAGTACAAGCTATCCTAAACATCACGCGCAATCTAGGTGCTATCCTTTCCTTCTTTTAATTTTTCTGTTTTTTACATTGAGGACAATGCAAGAACAAGTTGGGGGAGGGGTAAAGAGATGCACTTAAGTTTTTAAAAAGTTATAATAGTAAATAATAAATAATAACTAATAGCATGGTCTTAAACATGTTAGACATTCTTCGTCTTTTGGATACATGTGTGTTATGCTCATGATATTTCTTATAGACTTTAAGCACACATTACATGTCCTATACAGTATGTTTATCATTCTAATTATTGAATACGTTTTGTTTATTAAACTTTAAAAGTTGAAGCACGATGGACAACTATATGTTTCTATGAGATTTCTTGTTGGAAATAACTCTCAAGTGATCTAGAGATATGCGACTGAGGCTAATAACCCATCGTGAGTTTCCGTGTGCTACTCGTTTCTTTCAGGAGGGTTATGATAATATCCAATCGATTTATTTTTGAAAGGCGAAGCTCATTGTTTAGTCTTATTTTTTTTAAGGATCACTAGAAAAGAACGTTCAGGATTTACCAAAAATTTAAAAGTTCTTGAAGTACCTAAATGGATAGACTTACTTACTTGGAGTATAAAGTATTCTACATCTTTTGGCCTATTCTTGCCACTCATCTCTCATATTCTAGTTGCTTATAGTCATATCAACATTATAACAGAAATATACAAGCAACAACATGTTCTCTTAATCATTGAGTCATGAATTGTTCTTGTTTTGGTTCATACTTGTACCTATCCGCAATGTAAGCACCTTTTTACGTTGTTTATCGATTCGAGCATGTGATTGGAAAAAGATTCAGCTATGGTGGTATGAAAATATATATATATATATATATGATGCATATAAAAAATAATAAAGCGAGGGAGATGAAAATAAATAAATAAATTAACCAATTTTTATAAAAAGTGACATTAAAGGAAAAACATGGATTGAAGAAGTTGAGAAATGAAGAAGTGACTGTGGTAAACGCTTGAACGTTGATTATCGTTACCTTTTGCTTTCGATTTCTATCTTTATTCTCAAACTAGCGACCGAAGCACATGCATTGCGTGTGCAACACATTGTATTTGTTACAGTTAAAAAAAACAATGCTGAAATAAAAGTTTTTCGGATAAGCAATAATCTTAACCTTTGGGAAAAAAAAAAGCACAAAACTTATCGTGGCAACAAATCAACAAATTTAGAATTAATTAAGCAATTTCAATTTCCTTCTACTATAACCCAACAAAAACTAAGAAAAAGGAAAAGCATTTGAACCGCCCCATTAGTTCCTTCTTAGATCTTCTTCCAAGTTAGGTCGATGATACATACACCAAAGTTATATTTCTTTGGGACCAGTTATTACACAAATTACAACAACTTTTACTAACAAACAGTATCTAAAGTTATTACCAAATTACACATTATTATAGTCAATGGTACAAAAAAATTGCTACAAATTGACACCAAATTAACAATAATTGACACTTCGTTACCACAAAATGAGACCAAAAAATCGGGCGTGTGATGCAACCAAAATTATTTGGTTGTAATGTAGCAATTTTCCTACTTCCCATTCCAAACTAAACTCTGTTAGACCCACATCAAATTACGGTAAGGCATAGATTTTGAAGTTATTCTAGAACTTGACTCTTTGAGGGATATCATGGACCAATTTTATTAATTTATTCATTTTAATTTTCCTTCTAGAAGATCAGAGCAACGTATGGCATTGTAGTAATAAATCAACTGAAAAAAGTAAACCTCAATAATAAGTATTAACCTTTGAAAGTGTGCACGTTGGACAACAAAAAACTTCAGTCTCTGAATCCCACTTGTTCCCCCAGAGTGACCACCAAACCTTGTTCTACGGCTATCTGTCACTCAGTTAATGTTTCTTGTTGCTATGTCGACAATTACCACCAAAATGACGTCGGCAAACAACTATGGTTGGCAGTTGTGGGTAAGTCGGTTTAATTTCTAAAATTTTGTAGGTAGAAATATAGGATTCTAAAATAGGAAGATAGGGTTTTGGGAATGCCGTTAAGGAAAATGACAATGAGGGAGAAGATGAGAGAGAGTGATAGGATGATGGTGAAGAAAGTTGCAGATTCGAAGGTCTCTGAAGCATCTCAGAAGTAGGTTTTTTTTTGGAAATGGAGACCAGAGAGGCGTGGGAGAGAGGACGTGATTATATAGGTTTTGAGAGACGTTCCTTTTATTTTTTTAGAAAAAATTTGAATTAAACGTGATTGTTGATTATTGAGAAAGAGAGAGAGAGAGAGAAAGAAAGAGACGATTTAAGATGTGGAGATATATTAGGGAAGTGGTGAAAGGGTTTTATACTTCTGATATTGGAAATGACAGTTTAAGACTTTTATTTTAATATTTTAGATAGAAGAGTATGCTGGTTTTAACTTAAATATGTGTGTTTGTAAAAATAAGATGGGTACCCCTACCTTTAGCTTTCTAAAGTAGTATAGATAAAGACCTACTAACTCTCGGTAATTAAGTTTTGACATAATGGTAATGAAAGGATTTTCCACGGTAATTCGCTCCTTTAGTATGAAGTGTTCCATTCATGAGACCATTCCACTTAAATATGTCCATTTTTCAGAATTACATGTATGAGGAATTTGCTTCCATATATAATTACTCTATATAAGCCTCTATATCATGAGAGAAAATAATTACACCCGATTTGGTGTGATTTCATCTTGAAAGTGTATTTTCGGTGAGATTTGGGTCGACCTCATATGTTCAACGATTGCTATGGGGGAGGTAAAACTTGAAATCAACGCTGAATGTTGTCATTGTCCGTTCATACACACGCGTAGAGTTTGATAAGGATGATATACTCTACTGATTTTGATGTTAGATGAGTTGTGTATTGCATGTTTCGCATTGCTAGAAGCATGGTAAGAATGTTGTGGAGTATTTCATATTGGTGTGCTTGGCATTGGAGAATAGATAACTATATATAATAATCATGTAGGGAATTTTGTGGGTAAATTCACTACAAACCCTCACGAGACAACACTTGTCCACTAGGATGATGTATTCTAATCGCGATTCCTATGAAAGTGAGTTAGGTTCTATTTTGTTTATTTTTCATTTTTAGTTAGGTTTGTAGAGCAGTTTTCTTTTCACATTATTTCATTTCATTACTAGGGACTAGCAACGAGCTAGTTGGGGGGTGAGTCAAGCGACGAATATTGCATATTCAGAAGCGCTATTACGGCCAATCCTAGGTATTTATGTTTACTTTTGATACAAGTGCATAATAGTGGCAGTACTGCTAATATTTGCATATGTCTGTGGTTTTGAAGGATAAAAAGGCATAAGGAAAATGAAATAAATGATGGTGCTAAAATGAAAATTGCTTAGAAGAATTTGGCCAAAGAAGACCATGACCGGTTCTGGGAGTAGAGCATGACCGGCCAGGGTCATGACCGGTGGCGATGAAGAAGCACGAGCGGTCTTGGTTCTACAGATTCACGGGAAGCAAAGATTTTTGAGATTTAACTTCCTAAACTTATATATATATATAGAGCATAACTTCGTGTAAAATCGATACACTTTACATATTCTATTAGTTTAGAGCAGCTTTAAGAGATCCTAGGGTTCTTCAAACCCTAGTTCATAGTCAAGCAAGTTTTGTATGGATTCAAGTTCTACATTGAAGATTCTACCAATACAAGTTCATATTATTCTAGTAATTTAGGTTTTTCATTGTTTATATTTAGTTTCTCTATTCCAGATCTGTTTTTAGTTGTCTCTACAATGTCTTCCATTAATTCAAGCATTAGATTGAATTTAGCTATGCTAGGCTAAACTTTTAGTTAGGAAAGAGCAATGAAATGGTGATCAAATTAGTTTCCATGAATGTATTCATTGGGCAACCCCTAAATCCAGAAGTTAATGAAGGTTTAAGAAGGGATTCATAGGATTTCATGTTTTCTAATATGTTTAATGTTAACAAGCATGACGTTAATGATTTCTAACTTAGATTTTCACTAGTTTGTGAACTAACTTCGTGGCTTTCGTATAGATTAGTTTTTCTTATGCACCTTAGATTAGTTGCAGCCATGAATTGTGTGATGGAAAATAGGTTTATAATTATTTATTTAAACGCGCAGCGGAAAGAGAAAGTTTGAAAACTTTATTGGTAGCTCAGATCTACTACTCATCAATTCTATGGATGCGTATATACAAGAGGGAGAAGAGTTTATACCTAACAGTCTTGAACCTAATTCTGATTGTCTTCTTCCTTGATAGTGCAGCAGCATCCACTAGATGGTCTTCACTCCTATGTCTCCTTTGGACACTTCCGGAGAAGCTAGAGATGGTGGTATCTCTAATAGGGAGGATAAAGATGGTTTGGGAACCGTAAATAGTCTCTGTAGCTCTCTGGGGTGATAAAATGACGATTATTGTTTTTTACTCCGTACGCAGCTGCCATATTTATAGATTTCCAAATCGACTTTAAGCCTTTGATCAATCGAACCTTCGATCGATTAAAGCTTTTCAATCGATCGAACCTGTTTAGACTTCAATCGATCGAGACTCCTCCGATCAATCGAATAAATCTTGACAAGATCCTCTTGTACCTTTCGAAGCTTCTTAGTGGAGCTAAGAGTGGGACCTCCTAGGCTCTTTATTGTTGGCTCAGATCTGTTGTTAATTCCCATGACCAAACTCTTTAATCAGCAAATTAACCAACTGATCAGTTAACTTTATTTTACTATAAAATGATAACTGAACTCCAACACAAAAGAACATATCCAACGCGATATCTAGACTTGTATGGTGTACTACTGTCCCTCAACCATCAGCATTCGTAATCATATTCAAGTAGTCAGATAACTATTACTGTCAACCTGAATCATAATTACTTTTTGAGTCCCATTCACCCCTCATGACTACCAAACATGTTGATAACTACTTATCAACAAGATAGCAGTTATCAGTAATCAACTTGGTGACATTCTCAAGGGAATGCTTACTTTTTATCATAGGGTAGATTCTATCTTGACAATATATGTTCACAACCCTATGAACATGACATACCCAAATACCCCAAGTGTTGATCTTTTAGACCTCACCGAGAATAGCTTCCTTTGCGGCTTCACAGTCTGTGTTCACAATCGTCTTAAGATTGAGAACACGTACCTTATACAAGTTATGAGTTTCTATCGACTGTTGACAGTCTTAAGTGTCAATAGGAAATCTCAGGTCCGTCAATGCACTATAAGCACTAGCATATTTAACTAAGAGTTATACTCTAGTGATTGAGATTCATCACTCCATCCAATGGTAGTTAATCATGCTACAGTGTAAACCTAATCAGATTTCCAGTCTCATCATCCACTGTGACAAATTCTAAGTATCAAAGAATAGCAATTTGTATCTCGCTTGTATGTATCTCATACACACACGAATTACTTACTGTGATACTTAAGGATTAATAATCATCTCATGAAAGAAACATACATAATGAAATGTAAAGCTGATATCCATATATTAAAATGCCAATGTCTTATACATAAAGTAATGGTTTGAGGGCACAAACCCAACAAACTCCCACTTGCACTCATGACCATTCAGGACTACATCTGAGATCTATACTATCTAGATGACGATCAAAGACCTTCTGTGACAAGGTCTTTGTAAACGGATTCGTAAGATTGTCAGCGGTGGCAATCTTGGCGACAGTCACATCTCCACTTTGAACAATATCTCAAATTAGATGATATTTCTGTTCTACGTGTTTTCCTTTTCCGTGGTTCCTTGGCTCATTCGACTGAGCCACTGCCCCCACTATTATCACACTGTAGTGTAATAGGTGACAACGACGCTGATACCACCCCGAGTTCCATGAGGAACTTCTTAAGCCAAACAGTTTCCTTTGCGGCTTCATAGGCAGCCACATACTCAGCTTCTGTAATTGAATCTGCAATGCATTTTGGCTTAATGCTCCTCCAACTAACAGCACTACCTCCAAAGGTAAAGAGATGTCCGGATGTCAACTTCCTCGAATCTTTATCTGACATAAAGTCTGAGTCAGTGTACCCCACTAGAATTAACTCACTACCCCCGTATATAAGCATGTAATCTTTAGTTCTTCTCAAGTACTTAAGAATGTGCTTAATGGCTATCCAGTGCCCTGGACCAGGATTCGATTGATACCTGATAACCATGCCAACAGCAAAGCAGATATCTGGTCTAGTGCATAACATCGCATACATGAGACTTCCCACTGCTGAAACATAGGGAACTCCTATCATGTGAATCCTCTGCTCATGTGTCTTTGGACACTGGTCCTTGGAGAACTCTAAACCATGCCTGAAAGGTAATAAACATTTCTTTGAATTGTCCATGGAAAACCTAGTTAGCAACGTATCGATATAACCAACTTGAGATAATCCCATTATCTTTCGCTTACAATCTCAAAAAAGCTTTATCCCAAGGATATAGCTCGCCTCTCCTAGATCCTTCATATTGAAAGTACTAGGCAACCAAACCTTAACCGTTGACAATGCCGCTACATCATTCCTAATGAGTAGAATGTCGTCAACGTAAAGAACAAGTGACACGACTAAATAGTTGTGAGCTCTTGTGCAACACCCAAGTATAGGTGATCGTGCAAGTAATACTGGATAAGTCCAGGTCGATTCCACAGGGAAGGAATAGGGAGAATGTCTACTAAGTTAAAACCTAAAGAAAAGAAAAGAAAATAAGAATATAGAAGTGGAGATTCTACGAATCCTAATTAATTAACTTAAACTAAATAACAAACTAAAGTATAAAGAAACATAACTAATTAAACAAGTAAATTAAAGGTTTTGGAAATACGAGAATCCACATTGATCCTAACCACCTACCATGCATACTCATTAATGTTCTATGGAGTTCATTCCTCTTCAGTATTCCGTATTTTTCTAAAGATAAAGAATCAGTAGCCCTTTCATGTCCGGGACTACATCATCACAGTTGATTTAAAATACTTGGAAGACGGTTTAAACCAATGTTTATTACTTGCACTCTAAATGGTGTTAGCATTCAAAGTGGTTTTCAAAAGTTATTGAAGAAAATAGCCTTAAGGCTTTAAGTTCTAAAAACTGTTGTGACAAACTGAGCTTATAGGGACAATTTGATAACATATTTCAAAAACAAAAAGTCATGGAATACTTAAAAGAATTATCTCAAGATTCTGCAGGTTCGACCGATCGAAGCGCTCTCGATCGATCGGACAGCATCATCCTTCAATCGATCGAAATGTCTTCGATCGCTTGACTATGGCTCGGGTTCGATCGATCGAAATACCTTCGATCGATCGAGCCCAGGTTTTCTAAAGATTGCATGGAAGAGGTTGGGAATCAATATTTCATCACATACTCCCAACGTCTAAACTACGAAAACATAATAAAACTAATGCAGAGATAGTAAAACAAGGCAATCATAACATATAAACTAATAAACAATGAAATAAAGATAAAGGAAAGGAAAAACCTGAATATAATCTGATTATAACTTGTAAATAACATGAAACCAACTTGAATCTTCAATAATCTTCAGTATAACAATGGAAAAGATGAATAAGAAGATGAATTTAACCTAATCTACTCCTAATCTAATCCTAAAACTACCCTAAACTGCTATTTTCTGCGTTCTGGAGCGTCCTCCCTTCGTCTGGCGTCAAAACGACTTATATATAGGGTTCCTGTAGAGTTTACGCAACTTTTGGGTGAATATAAAGTTTGATCGATCGAAGGTTCGATCGATCGAAGGTTCGATCGATTGAACTCTCTTCAATCGCTTGAACTTCTCTGATTTTGATAGCTCTGCGCACCGATGGGAGAATGGCCATAACTTTTTACTCGGACCTCAGATTGACCTCTTGTTTGCGGCCACGCGACCATAACTCAAAGATCTACATTTCATGTCTCTGGGAAAATCTTCCAAATCTGAAGTCTTCATTGTCAAAAATGGCATTTTCCCAGCTACTTCTGTTGTTCTATCCACCAGAATCACTTTTCTTTAGCTCCACTTCATTGATTTACATCCTAATACCTATAAAATAATGCAAAACATATATTTAAGCATTAACACAATAAAAAGAACATTGTTATTAGAATGCACCTAAATATAGTGACTTTGGGGATAAAAGTATTGTAATGACCCGTAATTTAATAAGGGGTATTTTAGTAATTTATACATAAATTTGGACCCAATTATTTTTGGTATATTATATATATATGTATTTTTTTTCCCAACTTGTAAAATTAGTGTTGTATTATTGCTTACATAGATATAAATGTACCTACATGTTTAAAACATTGTGCAATTGAACCATACCATGGGACCCACATTTTAACCATTCTAAATCTTTTTAACCACACAAAATGCATACACTCTCCCTCTCTACACTCTTTGGCCGGCCACTTTGGGGGAAGACCCAACTCTTTATTTCATTTTTTTTTTCTCATCTCCTCATCTCTTCATCTCCTTCTTCTTTCCTTCTCTTCCCCTCTCAAAAAATTACTCCATGGAAGCAAATCAAGAGCTTGAAGGCCTTCATTTTCTTAGGGATTCAAGGTGCTAGAAGCTAAGGGTTTCAACTTGGTGAAGATTAGAAGCAAATAGAAGTTCTCTTTCTCTTTTTTCTCAAGCCCTAAGTTGGAATTGGGAATTCTTTGGATTTCTCCAAGAACAAGGTAGATTTTCTATGTATTGATACACTTTAATTCCTATTTCTAAGTATGATGATGCATGTGTGTTGATTGTTGGGTAAATTTCTAGGGCTATGTAGTATATCATTAACTTAGGTCCTAGATCCTATGAAACCACATGTTTATGTGTCCATGGGTGCATTTTATTTCCTCCTTCAAAGTATGAATTGCAAAACTTGTTGGTGAAACCCTTGGATTAGATCAATTGCCCTAACCTAGTTCTCTTTAAATTTCTTAACTTAGAATGGAACTATGTGATTTACATGCTTAAGTTAATATCTATGTGCCTACTTGTCTACTTGCTAGTTGAAATCCATGTTAGAAGTTAAGTTGGAGATGTTAGCTTTGGTTATTGGAATTGCATGTGTAGAGATCATGAGTTACTATACAAATTCTATCATTTGTGATTCAAGGTGTGCAAAATGTGCTTAATTCTAGCTTAGTACTATTATGGAGCATAATGGGTTAATATTACATTTGAACTCATAAAATGAATTTCATTATTGTTCCTTTGATTTCTTAACAATAATGCATAAGACATCATACATTGATTAGTGGACATGACATTGCACAAGCATTGACATTGGTTGAGTGAATCAAAGGGATTCATAGCATTTGTGCCATATCGGCAAAAACATTGCATACACATGATATGCGTTGAAAAGATCCCTCACGAAGAAGGGCATAAAATGAGATGATATGGAAATCCGGATGCGGGTTGTGATGTGAGACAGGGTGGACGTACCTAAGAACGTGCCAAACGCTAACTTATAGCCGACTAGCTATCGGAAGGTTAGTATGCTAAGTTCCCAGTGGGGGATTGCTCGCAGTCCGGTAACGAGGGGAGTGAACGATTACATGCATGGCCAAGAAGCCTTACATTTGCATCGCCTCGGTGGCAACCTCATTGCATCGCATTTCATTCTTAGTCATAGAAATTACTTTGTGTCTTTACATACATTATCTACTTAGCCGTCGCGCTAAGGGACTACGATCCCAAATCTTTTTGCAGGAAATATTGATAAGGGGAAAGACCCCAAGTCCGAGTAAAGGGTGGGATTAAAGGTATCCTCTTTTTGAAGCCTCTTGTTGGAGGACTTTGTTTTGAGAGCTAGCTCGTGGATGGAAAGGAGGACATGTAATTTATGTGATCTAGTATCATGGAATAGGATTAGATCAATAGAATTGCATGTACTAATTCATATGAACATTGAATATGAAATCTGTAATAGCTAGACTCACTTTCTTTTGGGACCGGCACTTGTTAGCCGCGTCGTTGTGTTGTGTACATATTTAAAACTTCATGTGTGTTGCAAAGAACCTCTCTTTTGTCTTAATATCTCTTGACTTGGATGTATTCTAACTCTTTTAAAGACTTGAAGCTCTTTGACGTTTATATAGAATCTCTTTCAATGCCTTATGCATGTGTGTTGATTTTAATCCTTGCCGGATTTGTCCATTTTGCTTTTAAAGGAAATGTCTTAAAATCTCCCTCCCCCATTTTCCCTCTCTCTAATCTCGTTCCATTTCCCAAACTTTCTTTTCTTTTACTCATGTTGGAATGGTATTTCTTTTTAAAATGTTTCTGAATGTGGAAATACATGTGCGTGTGTGCTTAGAATACCTTCCCTCTGTCTCTCTCCCTATCTCTCCCAATATCTCTCTCCCAATCTCTCCCTCTCCCCTTCTTTCTCTCTATTACCTCTTTTACCTCTCGTTCTCATTATGTTTCGAACGTATAAAGTCCCGGTTGGTTTACACACATGTTATACACCTTTTCAGACTTGTGTATGTATGTTTTAGATGCAAAATCCGAGGATTTAACAGAAATGGGCACGCATGCGAAATGCTGCCAAAATGCTGTCAAAACTGCTGTCAAAAAAAAAATACTGTTACTGTTTTTCTTATTTTCTGTCCAAATGGTGCAGAATTGGAAAAAAAGTCATTAGACGAAAGTTGTGCAGAATCGAATTTTACATGGACCAACGCGGACAGAATGTGAAAATTTCAATGTTATAGCTACTTATGTACGTTTTAAGATTCAGCAACCTACAAATGTTTTGGACACAGCCAAAACCGCCTTACAAGTGCTAGAATTTGGTTCCAACGGATTTCATTTTTATTTTTATTTATTTTTCATTTTTTTTATTTAAGTTTATTTCTCTAAAACTAATCTTTTTCGTAAAAGAGGTCCAAATGAATTTCAATTCTTAAAACCAGTTATGTTAATTTCAATTGTTCTTAAGACCTTTCTAAACCAAAATTTTGTTCTTTGGCCCTCTTTGACTGATTTGGGCAATGTGAGGTCAGTCGTTGACTTGTTGACTATCCTTGGAATCCACGTAGGATTCTTTTGTTGTTTCCACACCTCTTGATTGGTCCACGTGGGATCTTTCCTCTTCTTTAACCTCTTTCTTTGACTCTTTGACCCGTCCACGTGTCGTGGATTTTGGGGCGTTACAGATTGGTATCAAAGCTAACCGGGTTCGAATACCTTGGTGCTCTGGGAGTTCATTTGGGTCTTTATATGACTTTTGCTTCGTGTTTTGAGGTGTTAATTTCATTACTTAAATTCAAGGCATGTGTTGTAGTTGACTTGCTTAGATGATTGCATGCCGACATGATTATGTGCATAAATGCCAATGTGAAGTATATTAACTTATATAGGAATGTTTTGGTGAGGGTATGTTCACTCGATTTATGTTACATGCCTTCAAGATTAGATGTTCGCATGACCATATGCCTTTGTGCTTACGTCTTTGTGTTTTCTTGTGTTTAGTGATGCCTCCTCGAGTGAGAGGTCGTGCTAGGGGCCGTTCAGCAGGTCGTGCTAGAGGCCGTGCTCGAGGTCGTGTTGGCGCTGGTGGCCGTGGGGTAGAGGCTTCTTCTTCTTCCTCCGCCCCCGGCGATGCTTTTGGTGGAATTCCTGGGGGAGCTCAATTCTTTCGTGAGATGGCTGAAGCCATGCGGGAGTTCACTCAAGCTGCCCGAGCGGCCCGAAATGAAATTCCGCAACCTCCTCCCGTCGCCTCAGTGGTTCAGGAGCCTCCTCCTGTTGCGGAGCCTATTGTTCCTTTAGCACCGGCGGAGCCCAGAGTTCTATCAGTGATGAGGGAGTTTGAGAAGCGTAATCCTCCCATTTTCTCGGGTGATCCTGACCCAGTCGGAGCTGAGCTTTGGCTGAAAAGGATTGTCCGCATCTTTGATCATATCGGGCTCGTAGAGGATCATCTTCGCATTGATGCTGCTACTTTTCAATTCTCTGGTAGAGCTCAGATTTGGTGGGACCTTGTTTTGACGACTAATGCTCTTGAGGGTATGACTTGGGGCACTTTTGAAAGCCTATTTCTTGGGAAGTATTTTCCGGACCATGCACGCAATGCTAAGAGGGTGGAATTCTTATCTCTTCAGCAAGGAGATATGTCTGTTGCCGATTTTGAGGCCCGCTTTGGGGACTTAGCGCGATTTGCACCTGATATCACATCCAATGATGCTACCAAGGCAAGAACATTTGAGCGCGCACTTCGACCGGATTTTCGTGGAAAGGTTATGGGTTTCGAGCTCCCGACCTATAACCAAGTGGTACAGAAAGCAATGATCTTTGAAGAGGAGTATAATAGTTCCAAGAAGATTAGAGACGCTCGTCCTCCAACCAAAGGATCTCATACCGAATCATCTAGTGGTCCTCAGAACAAGAAGCCAAGGTATGAGGCTCCTCGACAGCAACAACAGTCCTCTTATACTACACATCATTCGTATCCAGCACCCACTGCTTCTCGACCTCAGGCTCAGCGTTCACAGGCTCGTGGTTTTCGACATTCTACATCAGCTCGTGGTGGGCATCACCTAGGGCCAAGGGTATGTTTCGGTTGTGGTGATCCCAATCATCTTCTCAAGAACTGCCCTTTCAAGCAATCTGTGCAATCTGCACCTTCTATTATGGGACATCACCAGCAGAGTGTTAGGCCTTCGCTTCTACCATCACCGCCTGTACCACCTACTGCTCAGAGCTCTAGACCCAGTGTTTCCAAGGGTCAACAGTACCCATTGCTAGGATCTTTCAGAGGTGGACAACAAGCTCTCGCCACTCCACCGCAAGTGTACAATCTTGGTACTGCTACATCTTCCGACACCCCTGAACCGTCTGTCATCCGAGGTACATTACTAGTGTTCAATTCTAGGGCATCGGTTCTCTTTGATACTGGGGCATCTCATTCATTCATATCATCTGCATTTGCATCGGCGTTAGGGTTGGAGGTAGGCCATTTAGGTTCTACGCTCACCGTAGACACTCCTGTTGGAGGATTGGTTCCAATAGACCTTGTATGTCGAAATTGTGAGCTTATCATATCGGACCAAAATCTTAAAGTTGACTTCATTATAATTGATATGTCTAGTTTTGATGTGATACTTGGTATGGATTGGCTTAGCGCTTATCGCGCTTTCATTGACTGCTTTTGTAGGAGAGTCACCTTCCTTGCTCCGTCAGGAGAGACTTGTGTGTTTTTGGGGGATCGTCCTAGCTTCCCGACTTCACCCTTACATCTTTTGCATGGGAAGGGAGGACATAATGATTATTTGGCTAGCTTGTTGGTTGATGAGAATAGGGTGACTCATGGAGAGTTTCCTCCTGTTGTTTGTGAGTTCATTGATGTATTTCCTGAGGATTTGCCTGGCTTACCACCCATTCGCGAGATCGAATTCACAATAGACCTTATTCCGGGTACATCTCCTATTTCTATTCCGCCGTATCGAATGGCTCCTGCTGAGTTGAAAGAGTTGAAGTCTCAACTAGAAGATCTTCAGGACAAAGGATTTATTTGCCCTAGTGCTTCGCCTTGGGGAGCACCGGTTCTCTTTGCCAAAAAGAAGGATGGATCTTTGCGACTGTGTATAGACTACCGCAAGTTGAATCGAGCTACAATAAAGAATAAGTATCCACTTCCAAGGATCGATGACTTATTTGATCAACTTCGAGGATCAACGTGTTTTTCGAAGATCGACCTGAGATCGGGCTACCATCAATTAAGAATACAAGAGCAAGATATTCCCAAGACAGCCTTCCGTTCACGTTATGGTCACTTTGAGTTTCTTGTGATGCCTTTTGGTTTAACGAATGCTCCTGCCGCATTCATGGACTTGATGAATCGTATATTTCACTCTTATCTTGACAAGTTTGTTATTGTATTCATTGACGACATTCTCATATATTCGCCTTCGAGAGAGAAACACGAGGAGCATCTTCGCATCATTTTGCAGACATTGAGAGAGCACCGCTTGTATGCCAAGTTTTCTAAGTGTGATTTTTGGCTACCTGAAGTAAAGTTTCTTGGGCACGTCATGTCTAGTGATGGAGTTTCTGTGGATCCATCAAAGATTGAAGCTGTGATGGATTGGCAACCACCGAAGAATGTTTTTGAAGTTCGAAGTTTTTTGGGACTAGCGGGTTATTATCGACGTTTTGTGAAGGATTTTTCGCGCATAGCCATGCCTATGACCAAGCTTACACGTAAAGGGACGAAATTTGTATGGACCGAATCTTGCGAACAAGCTTTCCAACAATTGAAGACTCAGTTGACCTCGACGCCTATTCTAGTTATACCCGAGCGAGGATTGGAATATGCTGTGTATTGTGATGCTTCGAAAGAGGGTCTTGGATGTGTTTTGATGCAAGGAGGCAAGGTTGTTGCCTATGGTTCTCGACAGTTGAAACCTCACGAGTCAAATTATCCTACGCACGATTTGGAACTTGCAGCTGTGGTCTTCGCGTTGAAGAGTTGGAGACATTATCTTTATGGTGAGCGATTTGAAGTTTTCTCTGATCACAAGAGCCTTAAGTATATCTTCACACAACGTGACTTGAATTTGAGGCAACGGCGATGGATGGAGTACTTGGAAGATTATGATTTTGATCTACAGTATCATCCCGAAAAGGCTAATGTCGTGGCCGATGCTCTTAGCAGGAAACCTCATTCTACTTTGGCTTCTATAGCAGTTCGAGAATGGAAGATGCTGCAACAACTTAGAGACTTCGATGTTCATCTTGCAGAGGCCGACGGGCGTGCTACACTATTCGCTTTGGTTGCTCAACCAACGCTTTTAAGTCGAGTTTTGGAGGCCCAGCAGTCCGATGATGAGACCGAATCACTTCGATCACGTATCTCTAGTGGTGAAGCGATTGATGGGTGGACTTTTAGTCCTGAGCACGGTGTAAGATTTAAAGGTAGACCTTATGTTCCTACAGCTTGTCGTGAAGAGGTCTTGAAGGAATTTCATCATTCTCGCCTAGCAGTGCATCCAGGTGGCACGAAGATGTATCAAGACTTGCGTCGTCAGTTTTGGTGGAAAGGGATGAAACGATCCGTTGCAGAGTTTATATCCAGTTGTCTGACATGTCAGCAGGTAAAGGCTGAACATCAGTGACCTCCAGGTTTACTTCAGCCTCTTCCTATTCCGGAGTGGAAATGGGAGCATATCGCTATGGATTTCGTTACTGCACTCCCGAGGACTTTTCGTCATCACGATGCTATTTGTGTGATCGTTGACCGCTTAACCAAATCTGCACATTTCTTTCCCATCAAAGTGATGGATTCTATTGATGTTCTTAGCAAGTTATACGTTCGTGAAATCGTAAGGCTTCATGGTATTCCAGTCTCAATTGTTTCTGACCGCGACTCTAGGTTCGTTTCTCAGTTCTGGCAGAGCCTTCAGAAGGCTTTGGGGACCCAGCTTTTGTTGAGCACAGCATTTCACCCACAGACGGACGGACAGTCCGAGCGTACCATCCAGATTCTGGAGGACATGTTGCGAGCTTGCGTTATGGATTTTGGGGGTACTTGGGAAGACCACTTGCCGATAGTGGAATTCGCCTACAACAATAGCTATCAGTCTAGTATTCAAATGGCGCCGTTTGAGGCCTTGTATGGCCGACCCTGTAGATCTCCTTTGTGTTGGACTGAGGTTGGCGAGTCATCCATCTTGGGTCCTGATTTGATTCGTGAGACGTCCGAGAAGATTGACATTATTCGAAAAAGATTGATTACAGTGCAGAGCCGTCAGAAGTCATATGCCGATCGTCGTCGTCAGCCACTACCTCTCCGTCCCGGTGATCATGTGTTTCTTAAGGTTTCACCTAGACGTGGAGTACTTCGATTCGGGAAGAAGGGAAAACTATCACCAAGGTTCATTGGGCCATTTGAAATTCTTGATAAGATTGGTGAAGTTGCCTACCGATTAGCCCTTCCACCTCAGCTTTCAAAGGTTCATAACGTTTTTCACGTTTCGATGTTGCGGAAGTATCAAGAGAATTCTTCGCACATTTTGGATTGGAAAGAGATCGAGGTAGATCAAGACGTTTCCTACGAGGAACAACCCCTTCGCATACTTGAGAGGAAGGACCGCATTCTTAGAGGCCGGACGATTCCTTTGGTTCGAGTTCAGTGGGACCATCACAACGTTGAAGAATCGACTTGGGAGACAGAGTCAGAGATGAGGTCTCGTTATCCCCATCTCTTCGCCGATTGAGGTAAGTTAATCTAAACACGGCATACGCATTGTGATTTACTGCTAAATTGAGTTGATGATTTATTGATGGTTTGTGGTTATTGTCTTGTTTGTGTTTTGAATTCCGGGACGGAATTCTTTTAAGGGGGGTAGATTGTAATGACCCGTAATTTAATAAGGGGTATTTTAGTAATTTATACATAAATTTGGACCCAATTATTTTTGGTATATTATATATATATATGTATTTTTTTTCCCAACTTGTAAAATTAGTGTTGTATTATTGCTTACATAGATATAAATGTACCTACATGTTTAAAACATTGTGCAATTGAACCATACCATGGGACCCACATTTTAACCATTCTAAATCTTTTTAACCACACAAAATGCATACACTCTCCCTCTCTACACTCTTTGGCCGGCCACTTTGGGGGAAGACCCAACTCTTTATTTCATTTTTTTTTCTCATCTCCTCATCTCTTCATCTCCTTCTTCTTTCCTTCTCTTCCCCTCTCAAAAAATTTCTCCATGGAAGCAAATCAAGAGCTTGAAGGCCTTCATTTTCTTAGGGATTCAAGGTGCTAGAAGCTAAGGGTTTCAACTTGATGAAGATTAGAAGCAAATAGAAGTTCTCTTTCTCTTTTTTCTCAAGCCCTAAGTTGGAATTGGGAATTCTTTGGATTTCTCCAAGAACAAGGTAGATTTTCTATGTATTGATACACTTTAATTCCTATTTCTAAGTATGATGATGCATGTGTGTTGATTGTTGGGTAAATTTCTAGGGCTATGTAGTATATCATTAACTTAGGTCCTAGATCCTATGAAACCACATGTTTATGTGTCCATGGGTGCATTTTATTTCCTCCTTCAAAGTATGAATTGCAAAACTTGTTGGTGAAACCCTTGGATTAGATCAATTGCCCTAACCTAGTTCTCTTTAAATTTCTTAACTTAGAATGGAACTATGTGATTTACATGCTTAAGTTAATATCTATGTGCCTACTTGTCTACTTGCTAGTTGAAATCCATGTTAGAAGTTAAGTTGGAGATGTTAGCTTTGGTTATTGGAATTGCATGTGTAGAGATCATGAGTTACTATACAAATTCTATCATTTGTGATTCAAGGTGTGCAAAATGTGCTTAATTCTAGCTTAGTACTATTATGGAGCATAATCTCATAAAATGAATTTCATTATTGTTCCTTTGATTTCTTAACAATAATGCATAAGACATCATACATTGATTAGTGGACATGACATTGCACAAGCATTGACATTGGTTGAGTGAATCAAAGGGATTCATAGCATTTGTGCCATATCGGCAAAAACATTGCATACACATGATATGCGTTGAAAAGATCCCTCACGAAGAAGGGCATAAAATGAGATGATATGGAAATCCGGATGCGGGTTGTGATGTGAGACAGGGTGGACGTACCTAAGAACGTGCCAAACGCTAACTTATAGCCGACTAGCTATCGGAAGGTTAGTATGCTAAGTTCCCAGTGGGGGATTGCTCGCAGTCCGGTAACGAGGGGAGTGAACGATTACATGCATGGCCAAGAAGCCTTACATTTGCATCGCCTCGGTGGCAACCTCATTGCATCGCATTTCATTCTTAGTCATAGAAATTACTTTGTGTCTTTACATACATTATCTACTTAGCCGTCGCGCTAAGGGACTACGATCCCAAATCTTTTTGCAGGAAATATTGATAAGGAGAAAGACCCCAAGTCCGAGTAAAGGGTGGGATGAAAGGTATCCTCTTTTTGAAGCCTCTTGTTGGAGGACTTTGTTTTGAGAGCTAGCTCGTGGATGGAAAGGAGGACATGTAATTTATGTGATCTAGTATCATGGAATAGGATTAGATCAATAGAATTGCATGTACTAATTCATATGAACATTGAATATGAAATCTGTAATAGCTAGACTCACTTTCTTTTGGGACCGGCACTTGTTAGCCGCGTCGTTGTGTTGTGTACATATTTAAAACTTCATGTGTGTTGCAAAGAACCTCTCTTTTGTCTTAATATCTCTTGACTTGGATGTATTCTAACTCTTTTAAAGACTTGAAGCTCTTTGACGTTTCTATAGAATCTCTTTCAATGCCTTATGCATGTGTGTTGATTTTAATCCTTGCCAGATTTGTCCATTTTGCTTTTAAAGGAAATGTCTTAAAATCTCCCTCCCCCATTTTCCCTCTCTCTAATCTCGTTCCATTTCCCAAACTTTCTTTTCTTTTACTCATGTTGGAATGGTATTTCTTTTTAAAATATTTCTGAATGTGGAAATACATGTGCGTGTGTGCTTAGAATACCTTCCCTCTGTCTCTCTCCCTATCTCTCCCAATATCTCTCTCCCAATCTCTCCCTCTCCCCTTCTTTCTCTCTATTACCTCTTTTACCTCTCGTTCTCATTATGTTTCGAACGTATAAAGTCCCGGTTGGTTTACACACATGTTATACACCTTTTCAGACTTGTGTATGTATGTTTTAGATGCAAAATCCGAGGATTTAACGGAAATGGGCACGCATGCGAAATGCTGCCAAAATGCTGTCAAAACTGCTGTAAAAAAAAAATACTGTTACTGTTTTTCTTATTTTCTGTCCAAATGGTGCAGAATTGGAAAAAAAGTCATTAGACGAAAGTTGTGCAGAATTGAATTTTACATGGACCAACGCGGACAGAATGTGAAAATTTCAATGTTATAGCTACTTATGTACGTTTTAAGATTCAGCAACCTACAAATGTTTTGGACAGCCAAAACCGCCTTACAAGTGCTAGAATTTGGTTCCAACGGATTTCATTTTTATTTTTATTTATTTTTCATTTTTTTTATTTAAGTTTATTTCTCTAAAACTAATCTTTTTCGTAAAAGAGGTCCAAATGAATTTCAATTCTTAAAACCAGTTATGTTAATTTCAATTGTTCTTAAGACCTTTCTAAACCAAAATTTTGTTCTTTGGCCCTCTTTGACTGATTTGGGCAATGTGAGGTCAGTCGTTGACTTGTTGACTATCCTTGGAATCCACGTAGGATTCTTTTGTTGTTTCCGCACCTCTTGATTGGTCCACGTGGGATCTTTCCTCTTCTTTAACCTCTTTCTTTGACTCTTTGACCCGTCCACGTGTCGTGGATTTTGGGGCGTTACAAGTATGCATAAAGACCATGTAATACGCTATGAACATGCACTTTTCACCTCGAATCACACCCCCCAACTAGCTCGTTGATAGTCCCTAGCAATGAAGCGAACTACAACAGTGTTTATTTAACTCTAAAAATTAAAATAAAAGAAAGTAAAAATCCTAACTCACTTTCGCAGGAATCGCGATTGCATTTAGCGTATGCAACAAGCCTTTAAACCCATAGGTTCCCCCTAGTGGACGAGTGTTGTCTCGTGAGGGTTTGCAGTGAATCTACCCACAAAATTCATGTTTATGGTAATGGTTCTAGTTTAAATGTTTTTAAGAAATTTTCCTCTCATTTAGCAATATAGTTAAGCTCAACAATCTCATGAAACTCTCTAGTATGCCATAGTCATGCAACACACACATTACAGTTAATCTACTATCAAAGTCATTAGAATGTTCCACACCTATTAATATTCAAGTGTGTGTGTGAATGGACAACCAAAATACAAAGCTTTAATTTCAAAGCTGGCATAACCTAAGATACTATCAAGACGTTCATTTTGACTCAACTCTCACCGGGATTACACTCTCAAGATGAAATCACTCCGAATTAGGTGTAATAATTATCACTCATGATATGGAAGCTATAAAGAGTAAATGTAAATGGAATCTAATACTTCTCATATCTAAATAGAAAAACAGAAATTTTATAGTGCACAAAGCCTCATGAAATGATACTTTTCACTAGATGAGCGAGATACCGTGAAGAACTCTCTCATTATCTTAACTTCAAATCCAATTACTTAAAATCATTAGGACTTTGAAAAAGAGGTGTTAGGTTATGAAGAAAGAGGTTCGTAATATTCAATTAGGACAAAAGATATGATTGGAATGTCTACTACAACTTTTCAAACTTTCCACTTTTCCAATCTCTCTCTTGTCTTGTCTTTTTTTTCTTTTTCTTTTTTTCCACACTCTTCTTTTTATTATCATTTTTTTCGTTTTCTTTTGTAACAACCATTGACATTTTTTTTTCTTTTTTTTTTCTTTTCTTTTTTCTTTTTTTTTTCATCATTTTTTTTTTCAACTTGCCCTTATTCACACAACCAAACTTCTTGTCAAGAAAACACATCCCAATCACTCCTAGATAAAGAACTGAGGCTTGAACTCCTAATTTGGAGTTAGGTATAGACTTTAGGATTGTGAAGACGAGGAAAATATGGTAAGGCTCAAAGGGTGAAATAAAGGAATAGAATAGAGGTAGGCCAAGGCTATATTATACGTGTATGGTCAAAAGATGGCCTAAATCATCTTCTAAGTTCATAGGATTATTCATTTTAGTAAATTCAAGAGCTTTAAATTTGGTAAATCATGAACGTTGTCTTCTAGTAATCAGTCAAAATGAAGAAGAAAAATGAGACTTACAACGAATTACAACGCTTTTCAAAAAGTAAGAGTAATTTATAAAACCCTCAAGATAAAAGAATGACACAAAAGCTCACTTGGGTTATTAGTCTCCACTACAGTCTCTCAAGATACCTAAGTTATGCTTACTAATCCATTTAAGCTAAGTACAAGGTTGTCACAACGTGCTCAAAGTTGTTTGAAGATTAAAAAGCATAAAATATACTATAACTAAGATAGTAAACAAACTACCATAGTGTATCACATACTTATAACATACAGAAAATAACACTAATGCATCATAACTAACTACATTAACTAAGAGAGAAATACAAGTACCATTTTATTATATTAAAAAAAAAAATTAAAAATTTTGACATTTTTAACTTACTGAGTCATGTTGCTAAGCAGGTGTATTGACACGAAACCATAAAAAGAAATAAACGAGGTATGCAATGACTCACTCCGCCCAACTAAAACTAAACATTGTCCCCAATGTTCTAAACTAAGCACATGGACATGTAAAGTAAAGTGAGAGAAGGAAGGATGTTACCTCGAGGCATTAATATCCAATTTTTTTTTTTTTATTTTGATAAGTCACCTGCAAAATCATTAGTAGCAACAAGGAAAAATAGAGAATATAATACAACTACTCAGTAGATAAATTCGGTTAATCAAGATTTTATCATAAAGTAATAACCGGAATTTTTGAGGATCTTCCCAGTGAAATAATTTAACAGTGAGAAGAATGTAGGGATCCTCATAAAATTGCAACTCCCCCCAACTAATGTCAGGCTCAAGGTCAGAGGAGATGATGCAAAACCAATGGCTTCCAAAGTTATTGGGCATAGTTATAAGAGGAATACCACACTTTTTAGGAATTATACTCGAAGAAAGATCTTTAGTGCTGGTATTTTCTATAACAGCCTCTATTTTTTTATTATCAAAAACAGGCGGAGGCCATGGTTCAATAAAAGGAGCAGGGTCTAAATGATGTTCTAATGAAACTTTACTACCCTCCTTTTGTTCTAGAACAGAATCTATGGAGATGTGATCATAGGAATAGGATTTCTGTTCTATGTACATTGATTTGGACTGGACTTGGATGAAGCTATCTATTTGGGCCTCAATGTCAGTATTATTCATGAAGGTCAAGCAGTCTAGAAGATTACAAGCTTCTTGTTGAAGTTTAAGATCATCTAATGTGGGCCCAATATTTTCCAAGTCTTCTTTCAAAGAATTTTGAAAGTTAAAATTTCGTGAAGGACATGTGCTAGAATCTTTATCATCCTCTTCTACAACACATTCATTTTGTTCAATATTGGGGTACACATAACTTTCAAGCTCAGGATGAGAGCTTTGATTAATAGAGAGGATAGGTGATGGGCAACTTGGTGACACCACCTCTTCGGCCGAAAGAGGTGAGGGTTCATGAATATCAGATGAATCTAAATCGAATTTAGAAATTTCAATAATGTCCTCCCTAGGGTCACTATCAAAGTTAGGGAGAAAGTCAACAGGGGACTCCTCCTTTCCTAGTTGCGTGCAATCACATAAACTGTCATTATCTTTTAAATCCTCATTCTCATCCTTGTAACTCTCCTCACTATATATATCATCTATTGAGGTGCTTTGAATAAAGAGATTGTGCAATTTTATCAAGGTAGTGAAGGAGTTAATGTCTGGGGATGCATATTGAGGATAAGATGGTTCTACAACTTCATGTTTAATGGTTTGGTTTTGGAGTTCTTGTTGGGTTATAACTTTCTCGAGTGAGTTGTTAACATCATTCGGTATAAACCCGTCATAGTCCTCTAATTCTATTCCATTGTTAGTGTCTTGAAATTTAGGTTGTAGTGTTGAAGGACTGGTATAGTCTTCTAAAGGTTCGCTAGCATATGCTTGTTGATATCTAGTTTCTAAATTATCAAGTGCACTATCTAGCCTTTTTATTTCACTAAGCAGTAATTTTAACATACCATTATCCTCAACTTGGTTATGCTCCTCATTATTACTATATGAAGTGTCGTCCCATTGTTGTTGGTAGTAATTCTCATCCCATTGTGTTTGTGGACAAGACTCGCCAAAGGGAAAGTCTTGGTGCATTTGATAATCGTGGGAACTACTATTATATTCTACATTATTATTTTGGTCATATCCCCATTGCGATTGATAGAACTCTCCATGTGGAGGTTCTTGATATGTTTGATAATATGGGAGATCACCACTATTGTTTTCCCATTGTGGTGGTTGGTAGCACTCGATTTGATATTGAGTGTCATAAGTGGGTGCTTGCCAACTTGGGGAATAACTATTTTGATTGTCAAGTGTGTACCTATTATTGGTGCATGTGTTGTATGGAGGGTAATATGGATAAGACATATTTATCCAAAAAAAATTTTAAACAATAAAATTTTTATTTATTTACTTGTGAGAGAAAAAGTCCAAAGTTTTTATTAATTTTTTTTTTACTTAAATTTTTTTTTTTTTTGTATTATTTTTTTTAAAAAAAATAAGAAAAAATTGGAAATAACTTAGTAAAATCCTAACCTAGTTGCCTTCCCCGGCAACGGCGCCAAAAACTTGACACGACTAAATAGTTGTGCGCTCTTGTGCAACACCCAAGTGTAGGTGATCGTGCAAGTAATACTGGATAAGTCCAGGTCGATCCCACAGGGAAGGAATGGAGAGAATGTCTACTAAGTTAAAACCTAAAGAAAAGAAAAGAAAATAAGAATATAGAAGTGGAGATTCTACGAATCCTAATTAATTAACTTAAACTAAATAACAAACTAAACTATAAAGAAACATAACTAATTAAACAAGTAAATTAAAGGTTTTGGAAATACGAGAATCCACATTGATCCTAACCACCTACCATGCATACTCATTAATGTTCTATGGAGTTCATTCCTCTTCAGTATTCCGTATTTTTCTAAAGATAAAGAATCAATAGCCCTTTCATGTCCGGGACTACATCATCACAGTTGATTTAAAATACTTGAAAGACGGTTTAAACCAATGTTTATTACTTGCACTCTAAATGGTGTTAGCATTCAAAGTGGTTTTCAAAAGTTATTGAAGAAAATAGCCTTAAGGCTTTAAGTTCTAAAAACTGTTGTGACAAACTGAGCTTATAGGGACAATTTGATAACATATTTCAAAAACAAAAAGTCATGGAATACTTAAAAGAATTATCTCAAGATTCTGCAGGTTCGATCGATCGAAGCGCTCTCGATCGATCGGACAGCATCATCCTTCAATCGATCGAAATGTCTTCGATCGCTTGACTATGGCTCGGGTTCGATCGATCGAAATACCTTCGATCGATCAAGCCCAGGTTTTCTAAAGATTGCATGGAAGAGGTTGGGAATCAATGTTTCATCACATACTCCCAACGTCTAAACTACGAAAACATAATAAAGCTAATGCAGAGATAGTAAAACAAGGCAATCATAACATATAAACTAATAAACAATGAAATAAAGATAAAGGAAAGGAAAAACCTGAATATAATCTGATTATAACTTGTAAATAACATGAAACCAACTTGAATCTTCAATATAACAATGGAAAAGATGAATAAGAAGATGAATTTAACCTAATCTACTCCTAATCTAAGCCTAAAACTACCCTAAACTGTTGTTTTCTGCGTTCTGGAGCGTCCTCCCTTCGTCTGGCGTCAAAACGACTTATATATAGGGTTCCTGTAGAGTTTACGCAACTTTTGGGTGAATATAAAGTTCGATCGATCGAAGGTTCGATCGATTGAACTCTCTTCAATCGCTTGAACTTCTCTGATTTTGACAGCTCTGCGCACCGATGGGAGAATGGCCATAACTTTTTACTCGGACCTCGGATTGATCTCTTGTTTATGGCCACGCGACCGTAACTCAAAGATCTACATTTCATGTATCTGGGAAAATCTTCCAAATCTGAAGTCTTCATTGTCAAAAATGGTGTTTTCCCAACTGCTTCTGTTGTTCTATCCACCAGAATCACTTTTCTTTAGCTCCACTTCATTGATTTACATCCTAATACCTATAAAACAATGCAAAAACATATATTTAAGTATAAACACAATAAAAAGAACATTGTTATTAGAATGCACCTAAATATAGGGACTTTGGGGATAAAAGTATGTATAAAGACCATATAATACGCTATGAACATGCACTTTTCACCTCGAATCAACAAGAAAAGCCACCACTTTCCTTTCACACTTCTTGTATACACAAGGCTCATCTAGATTCTGTATGAAACCATACGACTTGACCGCTTGGTCAAAATGAATGTTCTAATTCCTAGATGGTTGCTTAAGCCCATAAATGGACTTTTACAACTTGCATACCAAGTTTCCTTTCCCACTAGCTATGAACCCTTCTGGTTGCTGCATATAGATGTCCTCTTCAAGATTACCATTCAAGAATGCAGTCTTGACGTCCATCTGTCAGATCTCATAATCTAAGCATACAGCAATAGATAAGAGCATTCTGATGGACTTGAGCATGGCTACCAGCGAGAAGGTTTCCTCATAGTCAATGCCCTCCTTTTGAGTATAACATTTTGCTACAAGCCTTGCGTTAAGGTCTCAACCTTTCCATCAGATCATATTTTCCTCTTGTAGACCTACTTACAAACAATGGGTTTAATATTGACAGGAAGTTCTATAAGATCCCAGACCTGATTAGAATTTATAGATTCCAATTCAGCCTTCATAGCTTTAACCCAATGAGCTGAGTCTACATCAACCATTGCCTCTTCATACGTGGTAGGATCAGATTCAGATTCTATGGAGACCGCTTCAAAAACTTTTCCTAAGAACATGTATCTGTCAGGCTGACTGGCCATCCTCCCACTACGACAAGGTATCGGTGCGGAAATGGGTGAAGAAGTGGTCTTTTCTTGTCTTACATCGTTATCAACTATTGGAGGAATAGAGGTCTCTCCATCTATTTTTCTCAGATCTATCCTTCCCTTAAGTTTATGGTTCATGATATAATCATTCTCTAAGAAAACAGCATTTGTACTAACAAACATTTTCTGTTCTTTCAGATCATAAAAATACCATCCATAAATACCCTTTGGATACCCTACAAAGTAACATACTTCCGATCTAGAATCCAAGTTGTTCATCTTTCCTTTCAGCACATGTGCCAAACACCCCCATATCCGGAGATGTTGCAAAGAAGGCTTGCACCCAATCCATATCTCCCGTGGTGTCCTGGGAACTGACTTGCTTGGTACGAGATTTAATATGTATGCAGCGATTTCCAACGCATAATTTCAAAGGAATAATGGCGACTCGGAATAACTCATCATCGACCTAGTCATATCTAAAAGAGTCCAATTCCTTCTATCCACTACACCGTTCTGCTGAGGCGTACCAGGTGTAGTCAATTGTGACAGAATCTCATTCTATACGAGGTGATCAATAAACTCATTAGAGAGGTAATCGCCACCTCGATCAGATCAAATGGCTTTGATATATGTGCCCAATTGCTTCTCCACTTCAGCCCTAAACTTTTTGAACTTTTCAAAGGCTTCAGACTTGTGCTGCATTAGGTACACATATCCATACCTAGAGTGGTCATCAGTAAATGTAATGAAATACTCATAACCACCCCTTGCTCTAATATTTATTGGTCCACACACATCAGTATGAACTAATTCCAACAATGCATCGGTCATATTGCCCTTTGCGGTAAAGGGCCTTTTGGTCATCTTACCCTATAAACACAATTCGCAGACTTCTATTGGTTTTAGAACCAAATCGCCTAAGACCCCTTCTTTAACTAGTCTGCCAATCCTATTTAGATTGTTATGGCCAAGCCTCATGTGCCAAAGCCTTGTTGGATTAGTGGAAGGTTCCTTTCTTTTAGATGGTACAGTTACTACTGAGTTATTAAGTTCCATACAAGAGTCTTTAGAATATTAGGAGTAATCACATAAAAGCCATTAGTTTTAAGGGTTCTTTAGATTTCAGTCCTTTATTATAGCCCTTTCAAGAAATTGATCTATTTTTTAAGTCAACTTAGAAATTAGTCCCTCACCTATTTTGAGGGCCAAAATACCCATACTCCCAAAAATCAGGGTTTTGAAATTCAAAACCTAGATTTATTATATTTATATATATATATGTATATATAGAAAGACAGAATTAAAAGAGAAATTTAATAAATACCCCAACTCCCATACATCAAGGTTTTTTAAATTCAAAACCTTGATTTATTATACATATATTTATATATATATATATATATAGAGAGAGAGAGAGAGTTAACAAAGAAGTTTAATCTATTATAGTGAGAAATTTCTCACCTTTTTAATGTATTTGATGAGAAATTTCTCACCAATACCAGCCACATGTGAGAAATTTTATCTATTACGGTGAGAAATTTCTCACCTTTTTTCTCACCGAATAAAAATAAAATTTTCACCTTCAAAACTCAAAAGTAAAACTCCACACTTTGTGAGAAATTTCTCACACTGTCGAAAAAAACAAGGAAATTTCACCAAGAACTGCAAAAAAAAAATTAAAAAAATAAATAAAAATTAACAATTGAGATCTACAAATCGTAATCACAACAAATGTTGAACAAAGAGGTGATTAATGAAAAAAAAATCAAAGTTGAGAATTCTACAAACTTGGTAAGAATGACTGATGATTACAAAAATAAAAATAAATATAAATAAACTACAAACTTGCATCAGATTCTTTACAACAAACCTCTCTTTTAGATCAATGGCCGACGTGCCTACTTTTTTGCCCATATATTACTAATTTCTTGGAACGAAAATGGCTTATAATTTCTTCTAGTTGTAAACTATTCCTGTTGACTTTTGTATAACTTTGACATCCAAAACCAAGTGGCCTATTGCTTTATTCAGAATCTTGTATCATACCATTCATACCCCCTTTCTCACATCCATAGATATTTTGATTCTTCAAAAAATGGTGGTAGATGTCTGAGACGGTGGTGGTGTTGTTGGAGTTCTCACTTGAGAGAGAGAGAGAGATAGAGGAGAATAAATGAGGGTATAATGTACCTATACATTGCTGAAATTCATTGTTGAAATTCAAGTTAGGATATTAACTTCAAACATAATTGTGGTTTACTCCACTAGCCTAAAATTTAGGAGTAATTTTAATTTAATCAAGTCAACCTCAAGAAGGAGGCGGTTACAAAGTCAAAAAATGGAAGATTTTAATTTTATATACAAATTGATAATGATCATAAATGAAAGGGTATTCATGTCATAAACAATATGAAAATATTGGGGAAAGGACCAATTTCAAAATCATCCTTTGATTCAGGGATATATTTTCATAGACACAATATCAAAAGGACCAACCTTACATTAACTGCCTATTGAAGGACCATTTCTAATATTTCTATAGTTTTAACACCAGAACATATAAAAGAACCATTTCTTTTAATGACAACTTCTGTTCCAAAATGAAAAGAATAATTTTTATTTGATAAATCTGAAATAGAAATTAAATTACATCTCATTAAAGGGGCGTAAAGTACATCTGATAAAACTATTGTCTTATTGTCCAAAAACTCTAAAACTACTACTCCTATTGCAACTGCAGAAACGGTTACGCTAGATCCCAGAGTGAGCACGATCTCCCCATCACTGCATTTCTTGGTTGATCCGAACCCTTGCAATGAATTACAGATATGGTTAGTCGCACCAGAATCAATGCACCAAGTGTTTGAAGTATCCGTTATAAAACTTACTTCAATCACATGTAATTCAATCATACCTTGAACTCTTGTAGCTAAAAATTCTGGACAGTTCCTTTTCCAGTGGCCCTTCTCACAGCATTAGAAACACTTTTCTTTGCCTTGGCCATCTACCTTCCCCTTACCCTTATCCTTTCCCTTACATTTTGCAATCTTCGGGACCGGTCCAACACTTGGACCAACAGTACGAGCCTTCTTCCCTTTCTTACCTTTCATCGTAGATCGGGAGAGGAAGAGCTTTTCTCAACGTTTAGAACGTTGCCCCCAGGTTTGATCACCCTTTCCACTGCCAGTAAAGAACTCATTAATTTGCTCATTGAGAAATTCATTTGATTCATATATTATAGTTTAGTTTAAATTGAGAGAATGACGTCGACGATGAATTGAGGATCATATCAACTTGGGTCTGTGCGTCGATGTTGGCACCCAGGGTGTCCAATTCATTCAAATAACCAATCATTTTTAAAATCTGTTCTTTGACTGGAGTCCCTTCCGATATCTTGGCATTCATTATCTTTTGCATAGCAACCTGTCTAGCAGGTCTGCCATGCTTCCCAAACATTTCTTTCAGGGATTTGATAATTGCACTGGCGGAATCATTTAACTGGTATTGGTGTTGTAACACATAAGCCATAGAGGCCAATATGTAGCAACGAGCCATTCTATTTGACTTTTTCTATTTGTCAAACTCGCATCTGGCAGCTGCCGAAGCATTTGCCGCGTGTTCTTCAGGGCATGGGGTGGTGAGGACATATATGTGATCCTCCGCAATTAAGACGATGTCAAGGTTACGTTTCTATTCTATGTAGTTATTTCCAATTAACTTATTCTGAGTGAGTATAGTGGCAAGTGGAGTAATTGCAGATCCAGACATTATGATTACTGAAAAATCAAAACAGACAGAATAAATATGGATATCAGAATTTGACAGTTTGAAATAAAAGAATCCTTAAAACTCTTATTTTAAAAACAAAGTCGCCGGAATATTGAAACGAAAGAGCAAAGCCTCCGTGTGGCAGTCAATATTCGATATTTTGATTAATCATGACTTATCCGCTATGCAACTCTTGCAAAACAAGTTATAATTCCCGAACCTATTTGATCTTTAAGTTTCTGAATAATGCCCTGTGTGATCCCTTATCCATAGCTTAGCTATTGTGCACCATTAACTAGGATCCAATCACAACCGCCTCAAGTAGGGCCTCCGTGTGGTGGTCACCCTCTAACACGTCTGATTGATCCTATCCTTAGGAAGTTCACATCTAGTAACCAATGAGTAGTGTACCCTTCGTATGGAATGATTACCCCTAGCGAAGAGACACAGAATGCACTACTCATCTTACAGTGAACCGTTAATAGAAGATCGTGGGAGTTATAATAAGTCCCTCTCCTACTAGTTTTAATAAATAAGGATTTTGCTTTTGGAAAAATTGTTTCTTCACATTACCCATAAACATCCAATATTTACTAATGCGTTGAAATGGTTTTTTGAATTTTATTTTAGAAAACTTGTTTTACGTGTATGCAAGTGGTAACAATGTATAAAATGCCAATAACAAACCAAGCACATAAAAACAAAAAACTAAAAACGAAATGAAGACATTCAAATGATGCCTCTATCTCCCATAGTTCTATCTTCATAGAACCTCCTTCTTGGTTTGATCGCCTCTGGCTCCATCTTCATGGACAATGGCTTCTCGCTCCATCTTCATGGGCTTCCTAATTCTATTACATTGAACCTATGCTTCTTTTGAAGCTTACAATTTATCTAGAAATAGAAAATAACAATAATAAAATAAAAGGCTAGGAAAACCGGTGCGACTTTCCTTTTTGTAGGATTGAAGTCGCAGCGCCCTTTACATATGCCTTAAAACCAAATCAAAATACACACCAATCCCAAACACTTAAATACAAAATTTAACATTCTTGGTGCCATGGGAGATAGAGGACTAAACTCTACAAAAAGATTAGTTGTACATACATCCACACATATATAACAAATATATGTAACTATTGGAACCCCTAATTGATTCACATAGTACATAAACTCTTTATGTACTGTTTTAGAACGTAAAACAGCATCACTGGTTCTCTGTCACATTCGATCGATCGAAACTGTTCGATCTATCGAACCTTCGATCGATTGAACATAGTTCAATTGATTGAACTTCAGTTTCACATAATGTTTTAAAATTTTGCAGAATAAAATAAAAAAAAATTAAAATAAATAAATTTTCAAAACTTTTAAACTATGAAGGACACCTGGACAGAGAGACTGCTTCGATCAATCGAAAAAGTTCGATTGATTAAATCCTACATTGGTTCGATCGATCGAAACTCTTTCAATCAATCAACCGCAGACATATTTGATCGACCGAACTAAGTTAGATCAATCGAAACTGCCATGCATCCAATGCTATCACAGATTTGTTTTCTGTTGCGAAATTGCTACAGACACAGATTTTTGATGATGCAGTTTCAAAAACAGTACTAAAACTAACATGCATCAAAACTAGTGTTCCAAAACGCATCTATCGATCCAAATAAACCTGGCTCTGATACCAATTGAAGGAAATAGGTTTAGAACTATTTATTTAAACACGCAGCGGAAAGACAAAGTTTGAAAACTTTATTGATAGCTCATATCTACTACTCATTCATACTATAGATGCGTATATACAATAGGGAGAAGAGTTTATACCTAACGGTCTTGAACCCAATTCTGATTGTCTTCTTCCTTAATGGTGCAGCTGCCTCCACTAGATGATCTTCACTCTTATGTCTCTCCTTTGAACACTTCTGGAGAGGCTAGAGATGGTGGGATCTCTAATAGGGAGGATAGAGATGATTTGGGAACCCTAAATAGTTTCTGCAACTCTCTGGGTGATAAAAGTAAAACGACGATTAATTTTTTTTTATTCTGTACGTAGCTTCCCTATTTATAGATTTCCAACCTGACTTTAAGCCTTCGGTCGATTGAAGTAGCTTTAATCGATCGAAACTTTGATCGATCGAAGCTGTTCGATCGATCGAACCTGTCTAGACTTCAATCGATTGAGACTCCTTCAATCGATCGAACCTGTCTTGACAAGATCCTCTTATGCCTTTCCAAGCATCCTAGTAGAGCTAAGAGTGGGACCTTCTAGGCTCTTTATTGTTGGCTCAGATCAGTTGTTAATTCCCATGACCAAACTCTTTGATTAGCAAATTAACCAACTGATCAGTTAATGTTTATTCCACTATAGAACGATAACTGAACTCCAACATGAAAGAACATATTCGAAGCGATGTCTTGACTTATATGGTGTACTAATGTCCCTCAACCATCAGTATTCGTAATAATATTTAGGTAGTCGGATAACTATTATTGTCAACCAGAATCATAATTACTTCTTGTATTCCTTGAGTCCCATTCACCCCTCATGATTACCAAACATGTTGATAACTGCTTATTAAGAAGACTGTAGTTCTCAGTAATCAACTTGGTGACATTCTCAAGGAAATGCTTACTTTTTATCAGAGGGTAAATTCTATCTTGACAATATATATTCACAACCCTATAACCATGACATACCTAAGATACCCAAGTGTTGATCTTTTAGACCTCAACGATTGGTAAGTCAAAGCAGCCATATCCACATTCTGTGTTCATAATCATCTCAAGATTAAGAACACGTACCTTATACAAGTTATGAGTTCCTATCGACTGTTGACAGTCTTAAGTGTCAATAGGAAATCTCAGATCCGTCAATGCACTATAAGCACTAGCATATTTAACTAAGAGTTATACTCTAGTGATTCAGATTCATCACTCCATCCAATGGTAGTTAATCATGCTACAGTGTAAACCTAATGAGATTTCCAGTCTCATCATCCACTGTGACAAATTCTAAGTATCAAAGAATAGTAATCTGTATCTCGCTTGTATGTATCTCATACACACACGAATTACTTATTATGATACTTAAGGATTAACAATCATCTCGTGAAAGAAACATACATAATGAAATGTAAAGTGGATATCCATATATTAAAATGCCAATGTCTAATACATAAAGTAGGTTTGAGGGCACAAACCCAACATTGTGCTCATAAGTAATCTACCCGGGCTTAAAAAAAAAGGATTAATTGAAATCGTTTCATATCTTTATATCGACTATAAGGTATTTTTCTATTTAATGAAACTTGTATGCTTAGAGGCATAACTTTGGATGATTGGGAATGCTTTATCTTTCCTTAGGCATGGAGATTCAAATGATTACCGAGAATTTGTAATTTTCTAACACTTTTCTCATATTTAGAAGTCTCTAATTTAAATCTGTTGTTTTAATTAGTTTCTAGTTATTAGTTAGTTTAATTAGTCGAACCATTTTTTAGTTTAAAATATTGCTTCAATTAGTTAGTAGTTTCACCTAGTTGATAAAATTTATTAGTTTAATATTCGTTTATATAATAATAAGGTAAGATAAAATTAATCAATAAGTAAACTTCTCCCTTGGGTTCGACCTAGGCTTACTAGAATTATGTTACTTGAAAGATCACCTATATTTGGGTGTAGCTTTTTGAGCACTCACAATTTTATTCATGTCATGGGTCAACGGTCAGGTCATCCTGTCTGTTTTTACTAGTGTTTTTGGTATTTTTCGGAGGCATGTTCTAGCACTCAAGGTCCCACCAGGCGTGCCAAATTGTTAGCAAAAGGTTATGGTTTGGGCGTGTTAGAGCCAAATGAGCTCAGTTGTGCAAACTAAATTTCCTAAATTTCTTAAGCGAGTGATGCAAGAGGCTTTAAGATCTAACTTCTAATAAAATGATTGTGACGGGCTAGTAGGAAAGTACCCTTGCCCTAAGATTCTACAACAGTGTTGAAGCAAACAAGCCAATTACCAGATAAATAACCACAAACACAATTAATAAAACACCTATGAAGAATACTATATTGAATATGCTTGGAAACTAAAACACACTAAAGAACAAGATCAGAACAAGCTCTGATTGTTCAAAAGAAAGCTTGAAAACAGAAAAACTAACAAAAGGGCAGACCTAATGCTATGAATGCAAGGAACAAGAACGTTGGGTTGAAAGCTTTGAATGCTTTTTGGATACTGTGTATGCTATTTTCGAGAGAGTCGCAAAGTATCTTCATATTTGGCCAGCCACTATATTTATAGTGGCCATGGAGCGTTAGGATATGATAAGGACTCCTTTAATCACGCCTCTAGTAGGATAATGACACTTAGAATCATTCCTAAACCCAACTCCTTTCCTTCTCCATCCAGATTGAGTCAATCCCGAATTCTTTGGGATTTAGTTTTCAAAACCAACTGGATTGGATCAAGCCCTTTTCTAGACAGACTCTTTCCCTTAAAATTATGAGATTGGTTTTCCTTACCCGATAAGGAATGAACTCCTTCCTTATCGGTTTGATTTCTAAAATCCCTCTGGGGCATTGGGCCTGCCAAACCAAATGTGTCACTGATCGAGCAAGCCCAAGCCCATTCTATTTCCTTTCATTCGGCCACAAAAACCTTTACAGTTTTTGGGTGCAAACACAGCACAATTTAGTTTTTGAGTAGTCACAACTTTTTATATCATAAAAGTTGGTTTGCCAAACAAAACCTAAGACTGACTATTTTGAAGAGAGAGCATCAGGTGACAACTTTTACTAGAAATGTACAACTATAGATACAGAGCAGTTTGACCAAACACTACCCAAAAAAAAGAAAAGAAAAGCAAAGAAAAAGTAATGCTATACTTCACAAATTTCTATCCCAAAAGTGATTCCCAAATGATGTTGCAATGGAGTCAGGTGAACAATTTCCAATCAAAATACAATTAGTCCCACTCCCACTATATTAAACATGGCCCCACTACCACATTATTTTTTAGAGTAATGCTATGCTTCCAAATTTCTATCCCAAAGTGCTTCGCAAATGATGTGGCAATGAGGCCAAGTTTAATACAGTGGGACCAGCTAAATTTTGATTGAAAGTTATTTAACTGACCCTACTGCCACATCATTTAGAAAGCACTTTTGGAAAAGAAATTTGGGAAACATAACATTACTCAAAAAAAAAAAATCTTCAAGTGGTCGTAGTTCCATTGTCTAATTTGTTTCACCCCAATGGTCTACTAATTCAATCACAGGTCAAAAAATTATAGCATAAGACAAACTCGTTGGTTTTCTTTTTTTCTTTTGAAGGGCAAAAGCTAGTTTCATTAATTAAGGGGATAAACTATCAAAACAGATGAGATAAACCCCCAATACAGAAACCCAGAAATCGAAACAACTTCCAAAGCCGCTCCTCCATAACAAAACAGAGCACATCAACCCACACACCTCTATCAGATAATAGTTCTAGGGTCAAACAGAGACACTCCTGTATAAACACCAAACTACTTAGAATCGATTCTCAGGTTATCTAAATAACCCATAGATCCAAAGTAGTAGAGAAACTTTTGGGTTCATTGACTGACTGCAGCTAATGAGAATGGATCGTTTGAGTGAAACTCAAGCCCCTACATATAAGCTCCAACTATTTGTGGATCTCGAGGTGTGTATCTGTCATGAATTAGCAGATTATAGGCAGAAATGAAGATGAAGACCATGACGAATACGGTGTCGTATTATGTAAATAGCAAATTAGTAGATTAGCTAAATAGCAGATTAGTATATTAGTTAAACGATGTCGTCTTATACTCACTGATTGAAAATAGTTAATTCGTTTAGACAAGTGGCTTGTGGTTAATTGGAGGGAAAATCTGTTAGAGTTAGTTAATTGAGATTTGGGTTGTAAACTAATTGATAAATAGCTGGATATTCAGCCAATTGGGGTGAATAGATTGATAATAAAATTTCCTTGCTCTCTCTAGAGTTTGTTTCTCTCTCTCTCTCTCTCTCTCTCTCTCTCTCTCTCTCTCTCTCTCTCTCTCCTGAGTTCTTCATTCTTCTTGCAAATTCCGATTCAATGGGGTACAGGTCAAGCTAGTTCTTGACAGTATCCCACCAAAAAATAAAAAGCCTTTAGAGAATCACATAAGCATGCTATGTTGTACCTTGGAGTACCCAAAATCCAAAGCAATTTGACCAAAAAAGAATTAAGTGTTGCGACATAGAGCTGTGAAACTGCAATTCTAACAGTACACAATATACAGGCAATAAACCCCCAAGCTTCACCGATATATATATATATATATATATAGAGAGAGAGAGAGAGAAGGGGGAAAAAAAAGAGAGAAAAAAAAGGGGGGGTCCAAAACCAGTGACTTACAATATTGAAAACAAAGAAGATCGCAAAGGATGGTGATTATCATCAAAATCCACATTCGTAGATCAGTCGAACAATGTTCTCAAAAGTAAAGAAATTGAAAAGAAGTGCACATTATAAAGAGTGAAACAAGAGCTATGAATGCTACTCAATGATACCCAACTTGAAGAAACATTGAATATATGCTTTATATAGAAACTCTTTCAAACTGATTACAGTAACGAGTTGGAAAAAAAAAAAATTAGAATTTCCGTATAGCACTCAGCAAAACTGAGTAAATGTTGGCCTGTCAATTTTAGTCAAAAAATTACAAGTATTGTAGAGAAAAAATATAAATATGAACTACAAAGAAGAGAGAGATACTGTAGTAATTGCAGGTGGTGCCGGAGAAGTAGTAGTAGTTCCATTGTCTGTCCAATTTGTTTCACCCCAATGCCATAACATACTCTCCCAGAAGCAAAAGTTCTCAAAACATGTCTTCAAACGCTCGTCTTTTATTTGTACTCTCCAATGACCGTCCGTGTAATTACCTTTCTCAGCTTGCCTCCGGTCCCACTCCAAAGCCGCTTTCTGCTTTGATCGAAGCAAACAGAACTGCTGCAAATTTTCCGGCATTGCATCGTGGACCTTCCACCACGTTTTATGAGCCACATCGCTTGCAAAGTCGTGTAAAATATCTACATTCCAGTTACAATCGTAGTCTCGGAAGCAAAGCCACGGTTTTAAACCCAAATAATGGAGGACGTAAAGGACCGGTGGGTCGGCTCCGAAGAGACGAATTTTTATTTCTTTCTTCTCTTCCTCGTCACCTTCCCAGAAATGCTTCAGAAAGTTCATGTGTTTCGGGATTCTATGCCACCATGTGAAGATTTCGTTCAAGTACCCTTGATCACCGCCATTGTAGGATTCAATCTCGTTGATGTGATCCATTAGAAGATTGAACGTACAGTTTGATGGTTCGACAACCATCACGCCCGAGTTGAACAGCGTGGCATTGTTTCCCGTGGCAGAAATTTCAGGCATTTCAAACAAGAAATCAATGTTCCTAAGAATAAGCATATCGGCATCGATGAAAATGATCTTGTCATAATCAGTTAACTGCCAGAGACGGAATTTGCTGTAGTTCCATTCATTGTAAGCATCACGTTCGGCTTTTGGATTTCTGATTCTTTCAATTGTACGGATTTTCCACCCTGCTGCCTCTAGACCTCCCCGGTGATATTCACTGATTGTATCATCGACGAGGATCACAAGGTCTCGTTTTGAACCCGCCATGCGAATACTCTGAGCTGCAGCGATTGCACCACATACATATACATGAGCTGAATGTAGGATTGTTGCATAAGCTTCTCTACGTTCGTTTTCCGAATACCATTTCTCTGTACACAGAGAGCTTGTTAGGAATTCACTTGTCTTTGTGCCTGAAGTGAGGTAATCAACTTCATATTTAAGGCCACCATTACTTGATTTTAAATGTTTGTGACAAAAAGTGAGCAGAGGGATCCTGTTTACCCTCCATATAAATTTCTTCAATACCTACGCCCACACACCACAACCTTGATAATGAGGTTGACCAGATAATTTCATGCAAATTAACTACTTTTCATATGGAAAAAAATTTCATTTTGTATCTGCATATTTTAAATGATATATGTTTTGCCAACTTCAATCAATCTCAATTCATCCTTCATTACTGAATTCTGCTCAAGGAAAAGTGGTAGGCAGGGTTGGATTTGACCCTGAGACATTTAATAACAAAGCATACTACCAAGCTGAGCTACACCGCTTCAATTCATCTACGGTGTCACTGTGAAGATTTCGTATCTTTTCCAATAGGATTTAAAATGCCAGATGTTTCCAAGTTCCAACAGGTCGGACTCCATTCCTCTCTCAAACTAGCATCTTATATGTGCTAGAGATATTAATATACATGTATATATATTTAAATATATGGATTAGGATGCTATAAAACTCAAGTGCAATAAGCAGAGAGTCATCTGAAGAAGCCTAAATCTAAGTTTTGACTGTCAGCTAGCTGATATCATTGTAAAACTGAGACCCATTTTGGATCAGCTTATTTGAGATAGGAATTTGAGTCCGTTCGGTAAAAACTTTATCACATCTCTTGACATTATAGAATCCACTTTAAAACTGAAAAAGCAGCTTTAAATTTGCTACTTTTTCAAAAATTTAGTAACAAAATAACTCTTATTCCTACAGCAATACCAAATGGTTGTCAAAACTATTGAAACAAATGCTGAAGGATATAATTTTTGAACTGACCTTTAGCCTTTAGAGGAACTGCTAGCTCGCATGACCCTATTGGGAGCCGAAGTTTTTCTCTCAATGTATGTAAGTTTGGTTCATACAACCATACATGGCCTTCACGTATAACAAGTTCTTTGCAAGTGAAGAGATTAGGAATGGGGAAGCAATCAGTCACCAGAAGTACACGCACTGGATGAAACCCTTTAGATGTGGCAGCAAGCCTTGCTGTTTCGAGTTGCAAATGTAACCGAGCCACATCTCTAGACCAGTCCTCTGACTTGCTGCATGGAAGTTTCACGGCAATGAGATCTATTCGAGGCTTTCCTGGAAACTGAAGCTTGGGAAGGGTAGGACAAGTGGGTACTTCGAATTCCTCTTCCTCATCAATCCATTCAGGGTATAGAGATTCCCAGGTTACATTGTTCGGCACACATTCCAGATTCAGAACGACGTGTTCGGCATCGGGTAGAAGCAGTTTCCACTGATCAATTTCAACGCCCTTGAAATTCAACAGACCTATACCCTGATATTCATCAGTGTCAGCTGCTTTACCAATTGCTGTTGTGATTTGGTTCCAGTCAACATCCAAAAGTGGTACATAACGTTGATCTGCAACAGATTTTTCCCATTTCCATCGGTCTACAAAACCTGGTCTGCATGAGGAAAACTTTTCTTCAAAATATTGTAGCAGCAGTACTATTTATCAATTTCATTTCATGCATGTCAAGATACACTTTTGTACCCTCCACTTTCTCCAAAATTTCATTTTGAACCCTCTACCATATATTTGCATCATTTAAGGCCCATGATTTTTATTTTGGGCCCTCTACAATAAGTTTGGGCCTTATGAAACGTGATAAAAGGCAAATTAATTGTGTTTTGGAGAAAATCTTGCTCCTAAACTCGTATTGATCCACACTATACGTTTCGGAAGTGGGACTATTTTGGGTGTTGTGAGTGTACTAAACTATCAGTTTGCAGACAACCATATGTTTTGGCATAATGAAACACGATAAAAAGCGTACAACAAAACGCAATAAAAAGCGTATCACTTTCGTAAGATAAAAATTTGAGGAAAATAGAGAGTACCAAAGTGTCCACATGACCCTTTATTGAATTAAACTAAAGTCTGAGCACAAAAATGTTTTGTAAGAAAAGATGAATATTTCATCCACAAAACATCTATACTTTCAATTTTGTCAATTCCGTCCTTAATTTTATACTAGATGTATCAATGTACGACAACGGTCACATTCAATTAGACAATCTAATGGCACATCACCATGTGAGAGTCGCATGAAATTTGCTCAAGGTCACTCTCGGTATTTCATTATTATTTCTACCGAAAGAACATTCCATCACCCCTTTTACGCACGTGAACTAAGCTAGGCCCTAACCCTTCATTGTGAAAGCAATAAAAAATATTAGAATGACCAGATGAGGGTCTGGATTTAGAGAGAGAGATCTGCTATGACCGTCAGACGATCTGTTCCCTTATGAAGCATATGAGGGCTCTTATTGGCAGCGGTGGGAGGGTTTCCCAGGTACTCATCACCGGCAGAGGCGATGCATTGCCAATATAGCGATATTGACTGTTTAATTTTCAAATATCAAGAGGCAAATCTGGGTTCATTACAGCAAATTTTTTGGACTTCATGAATGCTGCCATAGAGATACAAGTTGTCCTAAATTCTATTTGATTTCCTCAACCATATGCAAGTGACTATAATGATTTTGTAATAGAGTACCATATGGGTGTATGGGGGAGGTGCTTAGACAGCCCCATTGGTTGGTCCTTGTTTTCTTGAAATCTGCTATTATTTACAGGGTCTTAGTCTTCATGGCTCCAAGGATGAAATGATACCTTCCCAAGATGATTTTGAGTTTGAAAAATGTAAATTGTCACAAATTACATGTTAGCGAGGAGCTGATCATGAATACATTCCACATCAGAATGAATTGGCTTGAATTGTGCTCGGCTTCACGAGAGCAGGTATAAAAACAAGACGCAAATATGTACACAAAAGTAGACTGACTAAGCCACGGTTCTGTTTCTCGTGAGTTATAGTAAAAATGAAGAACACTCTCTCGATGATATGTCATGTTACCCGGACTTGGCATAAAAGGTGCCGTGTCCGTGTCGACATGCGTATGACAAGGATACCGACACGGGATATGTGTCGGACTTGTTCCGTACCATGTCAGACATAGTTTGCTATAAAAAAAAATATAATCCAAAGAGAAACTGCTTCCTAGACTCAAGGTCTTGTTATTATATTTAGGTTGTCAGTACATTTAATAGCCTCATATCCTAGTGTCGACATTTATAGACGTCAAAGTAGAGCTACTTTTCCAAAAATTATTTACACTCCGTCAAAATCATGCGTGAAATAATAATAAAATAAAAGTAATGCTATGCTTTTAGGTTTATAAATATAAGAATATAGTTAATTTTAAGAATGTCTTGTTCTATTTCTTATTTGACATGTCCTCGTACCCGTACCTAAATTTTTGGATCCTTTATGGCCGAGTCCCCTTATCATAAAATATTGGGATCTACCGAGCCCGACTCCCGGGTTCATATCCACACCCGACACACGTACCCGAGTCCGGGTAACATAGATGATATCATCAAGAAAAAGGGTGTACAGGAAATTTTGATGTACAATCAGGTGTCAAGATTTTGTTGAACCAATGGTGAAGACTTTGATGTTATGGCGAGTCTCCATTAAGGCTTGAACAAACTCAAGGGTCTTACCGGCGACTTGCTCGATGTCTTCAAGGCGGCAAGTGGGCCTCTTGTACGGATGATTGCTATCGCGTTTAGCCTGGCAGAGGGTGGCCATGATTTGGTTTCTAGTGGGTAAGGTTTAGTGTGATGTTTGTCACGAGAAAAAGACAACATAGAGCGAAAGAGAATTGGGTTGTGGGTGTAAATAAGGGTGAAATATGAAGAGTGACCTTGACTAAATGCCAGGTGACTCTCACATGGCTAAGTGTCGTTAGATCTTTTAACGGTTGTCCTACATTGATTTATCTTACAGAAATAAGGATGAAATTGGCAAAAATAAAAGCTCAGGGACTAAAATAACAGTCAAATTCCAAGGGTCTAAAATGTAATTATGTTGGCCACAAAAAAAAAAAAAAAAAACAAAACAAAAAGAAAAAAGAAAGAAAGTTGCATAGCATAAACTAAACCCGATAGATAAAAGGTAGAAGCGAGGAGAGTCAGAAATAAACATACCGAGATCCAGAATTAAATGGATGGTCTGTGATATACACTGCTGGAGACTGGAGTAAGGTCAAAAATGTCCCGAAAATAATGACAACCAACACAACTTTCAAAGTGGGGAACTTGCGGCTTGAGTTTCTATCTTGGCTAGAAAAATTGCATCTTAAAGATCTTCTTTTACTTGTGTCTTCACTAAAATCATATCCAAGATAGCATTAGTACATGAAGAAAATGGAGAAGACCTAAAAGAGCAGAAACCACCAATCGCAGTGATTCAAGATGGCAGTACACACATTTATCATATAGTGACACTTCTAGCAGAGAAAATGTTATCTAATTCAAATTCGGCATTGATCGGTTAGTTATGCATTGTCTATACCTTAAATACATTGAAAAGGAGAGGGCATTTTGAACCGTGGCACTCAAGCTTTGGAATTGGACAAAAATCAGTTCAAACTCTATTTGTATTCATCCAATCCCAATTTTTGCCAAACGTAGCTTGAATGTTTGTGCATTTCCATCCACAGGTAGAGTAAATTAGAATATAATTTGGTATGAACACTAATGAACTAAGGTAGCAAAAGAAATGCATGCTAGAAATCACAATGTTCATAGATCCAAAAACAAAAATCTAAAAGAGTGATAATCTGCTTCATCACTCAGCGTATCGAGAATGCAAATAGACGAGAAACTTGGAACTTCCAGGCACCATGATATGAAGTTCAAAGGGAGTAATTTTAGCTGCACCAACGAAATCGTCACTGCTTCAGATAACATACTAGATGCGGCAAACATAGCCACTAGACCAACATTTTGGGGAAACAGCAGTTCCATTGGAGCAATCTTTTTTTTAAAAAAAAACTTTTCCCTTTTGGTAAGTCCTGTAAAACTAACCGAACTTAATCTTCATTAAGCAAACATGATACAATTGCATTCAGAGAGTTTAGTTTGGGAATTTCCATGCCATAGAATAAAAAGGGCAGCCCTGTGCACGAGGCTCCCACCATTGCGGGGTCTGGAGAGAGTGAGATGTACATAGCCTCACCTCCGGATCTGGAGAGGCTGCTTCCACGTTACGGATCCGTGACCTCGATATCATAATGGAGCAACCTTACCTCCTTTATAAGAAAATGCTAAATAACTTTACATATGTAGAACTTAGTTCTCAACTTCTCGCCATCCGAAATTCTTAGTGAAATTTTTTAAATCACTCCCAAGTTCTTGACAAATTTCATCACTTCATTTTCTTTCCGGAAAATTATCACCAGATTTCCCAAATTTAATTTGTTTGATCTTCAAATCGTAACAAAACGTCACTAGGCCATCAAGTTGTCACTTGAATGGTATCTCCCCACTTCCCAAATCTAGGGCAATTATGGAGCAGGTGCGTGTGTATGAACTCCCAAGAGCAACTCTAATCCTAACAAATCCTACATGATGTTCATCTTAAGAATGGATGAACTTCATTTTAATAACAAGACCCATAAAAAGGCAGGAGCAATCCCAAAAAATAAAAGTAGATTGATTCTTTAAAAGCTACATTAATCAAGAAGACATGGTAAGGTAACCCTTTAACCAATATGCAAGAAGCAATGTTACCCAGACTCGGGTACGAGTGTCGGGTACGTAGATGTATCCGGAGGTCGGACTTGTCAAAATCCCAAATATTAGGATAAGGGGACTCGGCAAAAAAAGGATCCATAACGGAGTACGGGTACGGGGACATGTCTATATTTAAGTAAATATTATAAATTTATATAATAGTTTTGCATATTATGCAAGAAAAAAAATCAAGTATTTTAATTTTAGTACTTTTAAAATAGGGTCATAGTTTAAACACTTTTAAAATAGGGTCATAGTTTAAACATAGTCTAAATATGAAAAGAAGACTTTGAGTCTAGAAAACAATTTTCCTCTTAAGATTATATTTTTGATAGCAAGCCATGTCCGACATGGTACGAAACAAGTCCGACACATATCCCATGTCGGTATCCTTGTCATACCCACGTCGACACGGGTACGGCACCTTTGATGCCAAGTCCGGGTAACATAGGCAAGAAGTCAAGTATATAGAGAAGTGAAAGGGAGGGAATAACAGAGAGCTCAGAATTAGCTAAGGTTCAACCTAATTTCAAAAATAAAAATGGAAACTACCCTCTACATGAATCAACTTAACAAATCATCGCCCATTCAACTTTTAGTGGATTATGAGCATGCAGGGCTGCTTCAATCCCCACAAGCTGATTGTTTTAGACTTCATTTCTACAACAAGGAGAATTCTTAGATGCTTTAACTATGATTTCCATTCGACTAAACACGTGTCAATGGTGAAGGTGAAAGTCCTCCGGGACTTAGGATAAATGCAGAGACTATGAAGCACGGATATTTCTACAGTAAGGAAGTTGCACTAGTATCATTCCAGGCTCACATACCGATGCTCCTTGTATACTAGCAAAGCATGTCTAATCACTCCTAAAATATTCCCCATTTGAAATCATCAGATTATCTCTGCTAACATAATAGAAACTTTTTGAATACTGCGGAACACGTGTCTGAAAGATCACAAACACTAGAATGTGGCAGTTTGACCATAACATTACAGTAATTGATGAAAGAACTATTTTTAGTACTCAGATACCAATTATACTACCTTAGTGGACCTTATAAATGTAAGCAACTTTTCTACCAAATTTAACTCTAAGAACAGTCATAAACACCTACAGCAAGTTGGTAACCTACTGAATTGGTTGCAAAAGTAAACAAACCTCCACGTTTTACATCTCTTTCCTGTAATTTGAGGTCGAAGACTCCATGTGAAAGCTAAGAAAGCTAAGAAACATAGGAATATAAACTTCAGTAAAAAGTCCAAGATGGGAAGTATTTCTTAAAGTTCCATATCAAAAGCGCTCCTTAAGCCACTTCTTTTCCTATTTAACCTTAAGATGAAATGGTGTTTTGAGGCAAAGACGCAAGATTAACACCAAATGGCCCGTCGACCATAACCACTTACTTAGACTCTCACTCAAGCAGCACTGCGTGAAGTCCCGTAGCTTTCACATGTCTTGTGTGAAGCCACAGCACTCCCCTCTGGATTATGATTTCCAATGCAATAAAGTCAGCAGAAAAACAAGAAGGGCTGAATAATATCGCGCAAGTTGGCCAGGACACCCCCGAGTACAAAAAAAAAAAAAATAATGGAATAATGTTGCAATACAGAAGAATGCTTCTTATGAACATGTCAACATGATAAGAAACCCTCATGAACTACATAAGAATGCTTCTTATGAACAAAATTTTGCACATTTTAATTTGAAAAAAAGGCTAAATCAAATGGAGTAATGTTCCAGTACAGAAAATTGATCAAAAATACCCCAACTGTGACTAAATTGACAAAAAAAAATCGCTGAATTAAATTAATATCTAACTTGTTTGGTCATTGTTTCTTAAAGCCAAACATATATAAGGTATATGAATCTCAAAATATAAGCCTTCATGAGCTTTTAGTACTATTCCGATGAATACCAAAACTAGTGTAAAATTCACTCATCATCGGCATTTGCAGAGAATGAAGCTAAATGTAGAGAGAGAAAGCGACTCACGCAGTCAGAGAGACTCGGTGCCTGGCCTCTGTGGGGCTGGAAGAGTTTCCCAAAATTCCTCTCATCTCTGATTCAGACACAGCTCACGAAAGTCAACATCTGATCTGAAAATGAAAAAACAAAATTATAAACAAATTTCAAATATCAAAATTCGAATCAAAAAAATAAAGCAAAACGAACAATGTCGATTGAAGAAAGTAGAGGGAGAGAGAGAGATTAACAAAATTCACATCACTACAACATTAAATTGTTAGAGAGAGAGAGAGAGAGAGAGAGAGAGAGAGAGAGAGGAAGCAGAACTGTGATCAGAGCTGGAAGGTTCGAAGAAATCGCCGAATAACAAGGAGAAAGTCTGTACAGAAGACTGTAAAGAAGTTTTAGAGAGAGAGAGAGAGAGAGAGAGATAGGGCGGAAGGCGGCTTAATAGTCGGGTAATTAATTATGCGAATAATAATGAACATGTATGAAAGTGGAACCCACTGAAAATAATAATCCAAGTACAAAAAAACATTTCCATTTTTTAACACAGTGAAATTTTCTTCTGTGCTCTTGCCTGCTAATGAAAATCTATTCATTTCTTATAAAATAAAAAAATAAAAAAAATCTATTCATTTTAACCCAATTGAGAAATACTCCACAGACTTTCATAGTTGTCATCGTTGTCAAAACCGGCCGGTTCAACCGGATACTAAATGGGATTGGGTTAAATATTTGATCAGAGAAGAAAGAGACCTGTGTTGGCCCGTGAGATCCGGGGTGATTTTAAAACAGCGTCCAACTTGTAGAATTGTTAACATTTTATTACTAATAGTTTAATTGTGGGGAAAATTTTTTATTTCACTTCATATTTGATTGGACATGTGCATCCAATCATATTTTAAACCTGTAGAATTATTAATAGGGTAATTTAATATATAGTCCTAATATATGCATCTAACTAGAAATATGCCCCTTTTTCAAATGAATCTAGAAATAGGTCCCTATAGTATTTTAAGGACAAAACTGTCCCCGTATATATATATATATATATATCCACATAAAATCTGGATTTCAAATTTAAATCAGGGAATTTCTCACTTTTAACACGCTTCCCACTTTTTGTGAGAAATTCTCACTTTTTACATAGTCCGTTTTTTAAGGCAACTTAAGAGCTAGACTGTCTATATATATATATAGAGAGAGAGAGAGAGAAAGAGAGAGAGCGAAAATCTGCTAGAGAGAGAAAGATGAAGACAGAGAAAGAGAAAGAAGAGAGAGAGGGTCGCAGCCCCTCCACCGCCATCGGCGACCACCCACCACCTTCCTCCTCCTCCCCTCTCTACCTCCCTTCACCTAAACCAACCATGCACTACCATCTACGGCCACCCCTCTCCGCCGGTAACCACTCTGTGGACAAATTACTCACTAGTTCGTGAGAAAAAAAATCAAAATATCTCACAAGAATTGAATCGTTTTAAGCGCGAAAATTCGATTTCATCTTTACTCTCGAAAATGCGAGTGAAAAGCAAGGTTTCAAATTTGCAATCCATCATCAACAAAATCAACCGATCGCGAGACGATACAGAAGACGATCACTCCGAAATGGCTCATGGATTTGATGCATTCATCGATGGTTGTGCCATAGATTTACTCACTTCCATGAATTTGTATACACAGTCCGAACTGTGTAAAAAGTGAAAATTTCTCACAAAAATGTGTGAATTTATCATTTTTTGAAATTTCTCACTTTTGAAATTTTCTTTAGGTCCGATTTTTAAGGTCCGCTTAAGATCCGGACTGTTTGTATACATACATATAGTATTTGTTAGCATTTTTGTGGGTTATGGGTCACCCACATAATCTATGGACTGGGTCCAAGGGCTTAGCTTAGGGTCCAAGAAATCCTATATAGATTATAACTTGGAGTCCTAGGGCATGTATATGTGTGTGTGTATATATGTGTATAACACACACATAAACACAACTCTGCACACAATAAGGCAGCCACCCTCTCTCCCTCTCTCTCTCTTTTAGTTACTTTCTCTCTCTAGCCAAATCACACTAGGGCTTGGGATTTAGCGTGTGGATACAAAGAGGGTGTCTCTAGTAGGCACTCTCATGACCCGTTCGAAGCACAAGAGCGTACACGGAAGCACTAAAGAGCAGCAATTCGTGGGCATTATTGCCGGGCTCGTAACAACGCCGCCAAGACGATCCGTGATCGGGTATATTCCGCAAGGTATGTCCTTTACCCGACCCGTATGCTTGGTTGATGCATATTTACATTGGTATCAGAGCCTATAGGTTGTTGATTCGCCCGTATTTTGACCAAAACAAATCTACCATTAAAGCTTGGTGAAGCTTTTAACATAAACTTGATGAAATCGAATTTGAAGTGGGTCTACATGAAAACTCCAATATAAGTCCAAATTTTTTATATGGTTGTGTCCCATATGGTCCCTAGAGTCCCCCCACAAAGTCTCATGCCTTGATTATCTCAAACGAGTGAGATATAGCAAACCCTAGATTCGTTTTTGGGTTAAAAATGAAATTTTTTTCATAACTTTGCTCTCTGTTTTCGAAAGATTTACTTGTTTAATCGATCTATTTTTTGGCATGATCTTGTAGTACTCCGTGAGAGCTTTCAAACGGTATAAAATTTGTAAGTTTTCGACAAAAAACGAGTGAGATATGAGCTTGCAAAGTAGGAGGGTTGAGCAGCCCCCAAAACCCAGATTGGTTTAGATTTGCGGAAGATGAACCAGAGTTTGGTCACGCCCACTCTCGCTGAGGAGAGTGGGGCCCACTCGCCGGCCGTCGTTAGTCCGACGACCATGGGTCCGGAGAGTGGAGGTCCGTTTCTCAACCCCGGTCCTCAATATATATTTTTCATATTTTTATTGAAAAAATATTTAATTATTTAGTAATTAAAACAGTTTCTGTTAATTAAAAAAATAAGTTTTTAATGTTTTAAATATGTTTTAATTGCTTTGAAATTCTGAAAATTTATAAAAAATTCAAATTTTATTTTTCCTATATTAAGGACACTGTGTGAGACTAGAAATAATTTTGTGATAAGTTATTTCAAAGTTGTTGGTATTTTAGAGCATTAAAGATGTGTTTTGTAAGTGTTTTTTATTGCTTAAAATATCCTAAACAAAATGTTAATTTTTGTGATTAATATATAGTGTTTAGTACACTGTAAGAGACTCTAGGATAACTTTTGTGTAAATTATCATGTACTTTTGTTATTTTAGAGTATATAATTTATGTTTTTTAAACATTTATTTAATTGCTTAAAATAGCAAAAATGCATTATTAATTTTTGTAATTAATAAGGGACATTAAGGACACTGTTTTGAGACCATATGAAATTTAGTAGGACCCATAGATAATTTTTGGTAAATTATCTAAATCATGTTAATATTTTAGAGCATATAATTATGTGTTTTTGTACATGTATTAAATTGCTTAAAATATTTTTATTGATTGTTAATTTGTGGAATTAACACAATGTGTTTTATTACACTATTTTCAATATGAGAAAATTATTTAGCAAACTTTCTCATTTTTTTGGGATATATTTTAGAGCATATATTGTGTTATGTGCACAATATTAATTGCTTAAAATATAGCAAATAAAGATGTTAATTCTTGAAATTAATAAATAGTGTTTTGTACTCTACTTGGGGACTTGAGAAAATTTTTAGTAAATTCTCTAATATTTTTGCTATTTTAGAGCATAAAGTTTATGCTTGTGTGCATCATTTTAATTGCTTAAAATATCCTAAATTAATTATTAATTTTTGAAATTAATATAGGGTGTTTAGAACACCATATTAGACCACTAAAAATCCTTGGAGTACAAATTCCTCAAAAGTTTTGTATTTTTAGGAATTTAGTTGCTCATAGTTAATTTGTTTAACTAGATCAATTTATTTGTTGAATTGATTCAAAATGTTTTTTGAGCTCTAGTAATATTCTGGAAACTTTTATTTATAATGAAAAATTAGTTTTTCAGTTATTTAAACTTTTCCATGAGGTTTTAAAATTATTGTGTTTAATTTAAATGCCCTATTTAATTAGTTTTTTTTAAAATATTTGAGAGGTTTGGAAAGGCAAATTTAATGATTAGTTTATTATTTTTGCATTAGAGGCTCGAATCATTGCACGTTTACTTAATGTTGTTTGTGATTGGATTACCATAACACCTCTTGTCCTCCTCCTTAAATGGAGAGATGGATGAGTCCATTCATTCTTGTAATAAAGACCGCATGAGTGCTTGTCGTGTGTGATTAATTAATTAATCTGGATTGAATGAATGGACGACTTAATTGACAATTTATTTTGAGCTTATGTTGTCACGATGTATGTTCTAAGGTTGTGTTTGTATATGTGTGAAAAACAAAGCATCCCTATTTTTTTATGGCTATAAATGTAAAGTGAGGATGAGTGTTTCTATTTTATGTTTTGGGTAAAGCCTATTTGTAAAGGGATGAATTTCTTTGTTTTCACAACATATGCATTAATTACTTTAGCGTGAGCTCTAGATTGTCAATTTGGGCCCACGCAGGGCCCATGCGCATTCATGTGTGTATGGCGCAATTATATTATTATTGTGGATGATGGTAGATAAGTTTAGTACTATCTATGCATGTTTGTTTAGAAAAATCAGTTATAAAATCTTTTCTTGAGTTATAAGAGTAAAGTGATGACTACAAGCTATAAGGGAAAATATTTTGATAACTGGATTTTAAAACAAACATTTATAGAAAGATGTGCATCATAATAATGTCAACCTCTTGTGCATATTATTGAATGTAGAAATTGGCACTAAAATAACATACACGTTTGAATGAGCTATGATCTCTTGGAGAACTTATTTCAATCAATGATCCAGCCAATTGATCCCATATTGGACCTAGGGTCCAATATTGCCAAAGGCCTATAGAATTTAATTCTAGTAAGACCATCACACCCGCTCTATTTTGATAAAGTAGCATGTATGATGATATAATTGGGGAGTATAAGAACAACCCAATGACCTGTGAATGTGGAACGAGCTCTAATTTGTTTTTGGAGCACATCCACTACTAGATTGAAGAATCTGGTATTGAAGTTCGAAGTGAGGAAAAATCTCAAACACTTGATGACCGAGAATCTAAAGTTGAAATTCGGTATGATTCAAGATCTATTAGGGACAACCTGCACTGGTGAACATCAGGTTCAGGCTGTGATATGTTTTCAGTCTGACTCGTGGATACACATGAAATAGGTCATAACATAGAACGAGATAATTAAGATTTGTTCTGATTATTCTCGTCATGTTTACCTGGCAGCAAACCGCCATAAGGGAGGCTGTATGTATGACCAGTATTTCCATAAGTGGAAGAAAGCACGAGGTCGGTGGGCCCATGTGCATTAAGCAGGCTAAGAGGCAAGGTGGGACTACAATATGATGGATATTATGTTACATAGTTTGTTTTTATTGGACATGGTTATTTATGTAATAATTTCTTAAGAGTTAAAATGTTAACTTTATTTTCTCTATTTCTTAAGTTACTGAGTCATTTGTTTATTCTATGATTTGGCATGCTAAACTCAGATGCGTAGGACAAGAAAAGGATAACTCGATTAGTGGCTTGTGAGCTCACTTGCTAAAGTTGACCTGCCCACGTGTGAGTCTTGCCTAGGTGGCAAAGCATACCGAAAGCTTTTTAAAGTAAAGCTATAGGAGATAATCAATCTTTAGAGCTAGTTCACTTACACCTTGGACTTATGTTTGTAAAGGCATGTTATGGTAACTCCATTTTTCCTCACCTTGTCATCTCACCGCTATAAAACACTAGATTACATCAAATGTTTTACAACTGAGAGGTTGAGAATAAGATTCAAGACTTTTTGAGTCATCTCGTACGCCAGTATTTCTCTAATTAGTTCAGAGGAACTGTGTTAGTTTCTCTGATTAGTTCAGATGAACTGTGTTAGTTTCTCTAGTTAGTTCAGAAGAACTGTGTGAGGACAAAGGGGTACATATACAACTTTCTGTTCCGGAAAATTCTGCAATAAAATGTTATTGTAGAAGGGAGGAATAGAATACTTCTGGAAAAGTCTGGATCATTGACGGTACAAGCTAGATTTCCAATTTTGGAAGGATGCATTGATGAGAACATGGCGGCTAGCACAAGGTGGAATGCGGACCCGAACCACGTGCCAATTGGTCCGGTTACAAGGGCACGAGCAAAGCGGTTCAAGGACAATCTCAATGGGTTGGTTCAACAAATTTGGGTTGAGACTAATCTGAGTGGCCCAAAGGAGGATACTAGTGATCCACAAGGCTGGGTGTCCATGATTCAAGCTCTAGAATAAATTATAGGCTTGCATGCCAACTTAGGGATTTTTTTATATTCATTAGTTTCCTTTTATTGTAGTTTTGGGATGAATTATATTGGACCATAATATTTCGTAGGCTTAAAAGGGCCCAACTTTAAGCCTCAGCTATTTAAACAGTTTTAGGGTTTGTAATATTCAGTTTTGATCATTAATAATATTGTGAGAGTTTTCTCTTTGGTTCTTTGAAGAACTATTCGAACTTATCAGATTTACTCTGTGGCGTTCATACCTGGACTTATCAATCGAGTTTTCCATCCTTGATTGTGGCGTCTTCATCCTTTATACCAAGGTTGGCATCTGTTATAGGTGTTGGGTCGCGGTTTCCATTGAATCTGACAGTAGAACGGTCCGAGACATTAATCGTGTTACGGGTTTCGTCACATTATTGGCGGGGTTCGTATCAGTTGAATGAATATAAAAAAATCCCTAAGTTGGCATGCAAGCCTATAATTTATTCTAGAGCTTGAATCATGGACACCCAGCCTTGTGGATCACTAGTATCCTCCTTTGGGCCACTCAGATTAGTCTCAACCCAAATTTGTTGAACCAGCCCATTGAGATTGTCCTTGAACCGCTTTGCTCGTGCCCTTGTAACCGGACCAATTGGCACGTGGTTCGGGTCCGCATTCCACCTTGTGCTAGCCGCCATGTTCTCATCATGCATTCTTAGCTACTGCCCTCATACGCATAATCGTGCCTTTTCAACCTGTTTTCCAAGCTTTACAGCCTGTTTGAAAATGTTTTCGCAATATTATTGTTGCTATAAGAATCTTGACCTCTATGAGTTAGAGAAATTGTAGACAACATACCATCTTTAAGCGAGGGTGGGGAGATATTGTGATTCTGCATCCAGTAATCGCTGAAAATTGTACTAGTCTGTAGCCGAGTGGGAGTACACCGCTAGACGCTAGTGGGAGTGTGCCAAGCAGTGGGAGTGCACCACTGGTTACTCAAGATTCTTAGGTAGCACAGTGCAGTTGACGAGGATGAGTTCTCTGTTGGCGTTTTGAAATCTGCGGAATGTGTTTTCCTGTGTGCATTAGTAGATGATGTCGCGACAACTTCTTATGTAGAAGCGCTTTATTCATCTACTAAAGCTGAGTGAATATTTGCTATGAAGGGTGATATGATCTCTATGGACAAAGAATAAGGTCTGTCTGAGAGTCAGTTGATATTCTGTCCGAGTGTAAGACTATTGGAAACAAGCGGGTTTTCGAAGTTAGACTCTAGGCGGATGGTTTAATTGACAAAGATAAAGGCGCACCTCGTGGTGAGAGGTCAAACCCAAGAGTGGGTGTAGACCCTGAAGACAGAATCTCCTTAGTGGTGATATTTTGTTTTCATTCGCCTTATCTTAGTGATTGTCGCACATTTAGTTTTAGAACCATTTTCAAATGGATCTTGATACTACTTTTCTCAATGGATAGCCAAACGAAGAGATCTACATGGATCAATTTATTGGTTTTACAACCGATGGGAATGAGCCAAAGTATGGCATCTTAATTGATCTATTTAAGATCTCTAGCAATCGTTTAGGCAATGGCACTTGAGGTTTCATGATTTGATCGATCTCTTTCGTTGAGATGATTAAAGAAGACTAGTGTGTGTACATTGAGAAGGCCATAAAAGGTGTTCTAATTCTTATATTGTATGACAACAATATCCTTTTTATTTAGATAAAAAGGTATGGGTCAACCAACTGTGTGTTGGGAGTTAGGATTGTGGGAATCGTTCATAAACCTATTTTGTTCGTCTCTAGAGACTTACATAATAGAAGATTCTTGAACACTCTCGCATACAGTACTCAAAACCTATAGATACCCCAGTTGAGAAGGGAATACCCTTGACCCTAATTCAATGTCCAGAGAATGATGAGGAAGTAAGTGTCCAAAGTGCCATAAGCATCCGTAATGGGAAGCCTGACGAATACTACGTTGTATTCTTGTTAAGATATTTGTCATGCGGTTAGTTTAGTTCGTCGTTACAAGAGTAACCTTGGTCTAGTTCACTGGAGAGCAGTGAAGATCTTTCTGCGATATGTTCGCATGATTGTGGATCTCACCTTATGGAAGGTAAAGTTTTAAAAGTAATGAAGACGATGCGACGCTCATTCAGCGATTGAGATGAGCGTATGTCCATGTCTGTCTACGCATTCACATTAGTTGATGAAGCATTTGCTTGTTGTAGCAAGAAGCAGACATGCATCACCTTATCCATAATGGTAGCTGAGTATGTGGCTTGTTCTGCAGCCGCTCAGGAGGCTGTATATTTAAAGGGTTTTTACATAGTGTAGGCTTCTTGCCTTAGAGCGATGAAGCAGTGTTGGTCTATTGTGACGGCACGTCAGCTCTAGTTTATGCAAAGGACCATAAGTACCACGGGAAGTCCAAGTGCATAGAGATCCACCACCACTACATTCGAGATATGGTTGCACAAGGGGAGGTTGTTTTACAGTACATCACTACTGGTGATATAATGGTTAATCTTTTGGATCAAGCCAATTTCTAGAGATTCGTTCTTGTCCCACATTAGTTGTATGGGACTCTGTAGGTTCTGATGTATTTTAACAACATTATTCTTGACATTATTATTACCAGATGTTTATTATTATAATAAAATCAATGGTTTTCCAAATTCATTCGTTGTTAGTTGGATGAATGCACATTTTTTCTTTAAAGTGTCACCAGGCTTGAATCGACATACTCACACGGGTGATTCACCTTGGCGCCGAGATAGCGAAGTTGGACATGTGTGTCCATAGCGCTTAGATGGCGAGCAAGATGAGACATTTGTGTTCATGGCGCTTGGATAGCTAGCTAGGACATGTGTGTCTGTAGCGCTAGGAAAGCGGGCTAGAACACTTATATCTACGCGGTATAAGAACAGCGAGCTAGATATAAACCTTGATATCCTAATATGTCGCCTTAGCTTAGAGCTAAGATGAGACCTAAGCTTGGTGCTTGGTCGAACATAGAGAGCGCCCACTACTCTATGTAGCCTGTTTATAGCTGAATATGAGTTTCCAGACGGACGCTAGTTGTAGCGACTGTGCTCGAAATGTCAGGTTAGACGTTTATGTAACGTCTAGACTAAAATTCGTATGGCGTTACTTTTACCACGAAGTGACATGCCCATTTATATTGAAGAACGCCATAGCATACATATCATACTGTATGTGCTATTTTGCGATCGTTTGTGGAGCAAATGGATTAATCCCTATTTCATTGCTGTGTGAGCCACGTAGTCTCCCTGTAACGGGGATTCTACACAAGTTACCTTATGACCTGAGACTATGTTATGAAGAGGACGCTTGATGACGCTACTTTAGCGTACCATCCTGGGACGAAGAGACAAATACTGTCCTATGGGGCACGTCTAGGAAAGCGGTCTAGTTAGTTGGATTGACATTAGTAGGCAGGGAAGACTCTTCGATAACACACCATGTTTTGTGACTCATTAGCTGGCCAGCGACAATCGTATACGTACTGAGTGTCATGGGTACATTACATATTTGGGGGTGTAGCACTGCTTTCTGAGGGATTAAGAGTGCTAGATCCGGTGTGGTTGAACCTGTCTGGGTAAATACACGAGAAGATTCCGAGTGATGCATTTTGCTAGTTATGTGATTGACTTAGCATCTCAGCTCCTGTCGCTGTATGTTTCTTTTCGTGAGGTCGCACGTTCTACTTCCCGTATGAGGAGATGATGAAAGTTGGAATCTGAGAGATTTTGTTTTAGCACAAAGCCCTATGTGGGTGAGTGGGAGATGTTAGCATTTTTGTGGGTTATGGGTCACCCACATAATCTATGGACTGGGTCCAAGGGCTTAGCTTAGGGTCCAAGAAATCCTATATGGATTATAACTTGGAGTCCTAGGGCATGTATATGTGTGTGTATATATATATATGTGTATAACACACATAAACACAACTCTGCACACAATAAGGCAGCCACCCTCTCTCCCTCTCTCTCTCTTTTAGTTACTTTCTCTCTCTAGCCAAATCACACTAGGGCTTGGGATTTAGCGCGTGGATACAAAGGGGGTGTCTCTAGTAGGCACTCTCACGACCCGTTCGAAGCACAAGAGCGTACACGGAAGCACTAAAGAGCAGCAATTCGTGGGCATTATTGCCGGGCTCGTAACAACGCCGCCAAGACGATTCGTGATCGGGTATATTCCGCAAGGTATGTCCTTTACCCGACCCGTATGCTTGATTGATGCATACTTACATAGGTATCAGATCCTATAGGTTGTTGATTCGCCCGTATTTTGCCCAAAACAAATCTACCATTAAAGCTTGGTGAAGCTTTTAACATAAACTTGATGAAATCGAATTTGAAGTGGGTCTACATGAAAACTCCAATATAAGTCCTAATTTTTTATATGATTGTGTCCCATATGGTCCCTAGAGTCCCTCCACAAAGTCACATGCCTTGATTATCTCAAACAAGTGAGATATAGCAAACCCTAGATTCGTTTTTGGGTTAAAAATGAAATTTTTTCATAACTTTGCTCTCTGTTTTTGGAAGATTTACTTGTTTAATCGATCTGTTTTTTGGCATGATCATGTAGTACTCCGTGAGAGCTTTCCAACGGTATAAAATTTGTAAGTTTTCGACAAAAAACGAGTGAGATATGAGCTTGCAAAGTAGGAGGGTTGAGCAGCCCCCAAAACCCAGATTGGTTTAGATTTGGGGAAGATGAACCAGAGTTTTGTCACGCCCACTCTCGCTGAGGAGAGTGGGGCCCACTCGCCAGCCGGCGTTAGTCCGACGACCATGGGTCCGGAGAGTGGAGGTCCGTTTCTCAACCCCGGTCCTTAATATATATTTTTCATATTTTTATTGGAAAAATATTTAATTATTTAGTAATTAAAACAGTTTCTGTTAATTAAAAAAAATAAGTTTTTAATGTTTTAAATATGTTTTAATTGCTTTAAAATTCTGAAAATTTATAAAAAATTCAAATTTTATTTTTCCTATATTAAGGACACTGTGTGGGACTAGAAATAATTTTGTGATAAGTTATTTCAAAGTTGTTGGTATTTTAGAGCATTAAAGATGTGTTTTGTACGTGTTTTTTATTGCTTAAAATATCCTAAACAAAATATTAATTTTTGTGATTAATATATAGTGTTTAGTACACTGTAAGGGACTCTAGGATAACTTTTTTGTAAATTATCATGTATTTTTGTTATTTTAGAGCATATAATTTATGTTTTTTAGACATATATTTAATTGCTTAAAATAGCAAAAATGCATTATTAATTTTTGTAATTAATAAGGGACATTAAGGACACTGTTTTGAGACCATATAAAATTTAGTAGGACCCATAGATAATTTTTGGTAAATTATCTAAATCATATTAATATTTTAGAGCATATAATTATGTGTTTTTGTACACGTATTAAATTGCTTAAAATATTTTTATTGATTGTTAATTTGTGGAATTAACACAATGTGTTTTATTACACTATTTTCAATATGAGAAAATTATTTAGCAAACTTTCTCATTTTTTTGGGATATATTTTAGAGCATATATTGTGTTATGTGCACAATATTAATTGCTTAAAATATAGAAAAATAAAGATGTTAATTCTTGAAATTAATAAATAGTGTTTTGTACTCTACTTGGGGACTTGAGAAAATTTTTAGTAAATTCTCTAATATTTTTGCTATTTTAGAGCATAAAGTTTATGTTTGTGTGCATCATTTTAATTGCTTAAAATATCCAAAATTAATTATTAATTTTTGAAATTAATATAGGGTGTTTAGAACACCATATTAGACCACTGAAAATCCTTGGAGTACAAATTCCTCAAAAGTTTTGTATTTTTAGGAATTTAGTTGCTCATAGTTAATTTGTTTAACTAGATCAATTTATTTGTTGAATTGATTCAAAATGTTTTTTGAGCTCTAGTAATATTCTGGAAACTTTTATTTATAATGAAAAATTAGTTTTTCAGTTATTTAAACTTTTCCATGAGGTTTTAAAATTATTGTGTTTAATTTAAAAGCCATATTTAATTAGTTTTTTTTAAAAAAATATTTGAGAGGTTTGGAAGGGCAAATTTAATGATTAGTTTATTATTTTTGCATTAGAGGCTCGAATCATTGCACGTTTACTTAATGTTGTTTGTGATTGGATTACCATAACACCTCTTGTCCTCCTCCTTAAGTGGAGAGATGGATGAGTCCATTCATTCTTGTAATAAAGACCGCATGAGTGCTTGTCGTGTGTGATTAATTAATTAATTTGGATTGAATGAATGGACGACTTAATTGACAATTTATTTTGAGCTTATGTTGTCACGATGTATGTTCTAAGGTTGTTTTTGTATATGTGTGAAAAACAAAGCATCCCTATTTTTTTATGGCTATAAATGTAAAGTGAGGATGAGTGTTTCTATTTTATGTTTTGGGTAAAGCCTATTTGTAAAGGGATAAATTTCTTTGTTTTCACAATATATGCATTAATTACTTTAGCGTGAGCTCTAGATTGTCAATTTGGGCCCACGCAGGGCCCATGCGCATTCATGTGTGTATGACTGTAGACACCCCAATTTTGAGCAACCGTCGAATTTAGGAGAGTGTCGCCTCCGTATCCGATGATAACAAGGACCAGAAGATTCGAAGTATTCCAAGCTCTTCAGAAAGTTCTCTAAAACGCGGTAAAATTTCACAGAAAAGAGAAAATACCAGGTATTTAAGAGAATTCAGGTGTAAAGCACAATTTTCGGAAAATATCCTCAAGAATCATTTGCTTTGAAAAAAAGAAAAATCTAAAAGAGGGAACCTTAGCTAAAAACGGCACACAGCGGACTGCCGCGACACTCATTGAGTGCCGCACGGCAGTCATAGAGTACCGGGCCGGCATTCACCAAGTGCCGCCAGTAATTTCTGACTGCCGTTCACTTTTAAAGTCTGTATTTTGCAGAGCAATACGTATGCGTATGCGAATAAGAACAAAAAACTAATAAAGTAAGACTGACAAAAATGCGGCAATCCATTAATTGCCGCGGCATTTGATGAATGTCGCGCGGCAGTCGCGTAATGCCGCGACGGCAGCCATGAAATGCCGCGGCGGCATCCACGGACTACCGCGACAGTTTCTGGACTGCCGCGCTGGGCAGCAGTCTGCCTAATTTCAGAAAGTACACATTGTACCACCAAATGAGAGAATTACACCTGTTTTTTTTGCTCCAAAATTCACCAAAAATACCTGGTAATTTTGCCTATAAGAGAGAAGGAGAGATAACACAAGGAGAGGGCACTATCTCTCTTGATCTCTTGAGTATGATCCTTTGAACCTCATGTAAAGCTCATACTCTACTTGAGAGTCAAAATTTGATCATCACTTTGTTTTATATAGTTGGATCCAAGTCCATGCCCATGACTTGGATCCTCTAAACTTGGTATTTAATGAAGTCATTCCCTTTTTCTTCTTGAAACTTAGGAGCATTAGTCATGTCTTTGTCTCCCATGACCATCAAATGGTAGGAGTAATAAGTTGAATTCAAGCTTTGGTCTATAAAGTTTGAGTTCATTGTTTGGAATTTTGAGAAGTTCATTTCATACTTCATCAAAATCCATAAGCATAAAGTGATTTTTAGTCTTCAAGGACCATCAAATGGTAAGAAAAGTAGTTTGGTTTAATCTCAACTTCATGTTTTCAATAGTTGAGGTTAACCAACAAAGTTGAAATAGCAAAATGAAAACAGTGGATTCACAAACTGTTTTCAATCAAAGATTTTTAGTTCGAGATCTAACCGTTGAAATCAAGTGAAACCAACGGGAAAGTGTCAATAACACATCGTTTTACCACTGTAATTTTTGTTTTGAGGTGGTTTTATGTTTAGAAAGGTTTGATCATGGGTTTTGTGAGACAACCACAATCTGTCCAGAATTTCAGAATAGTTTCAGAACAGCAAACCGGTTTTAAAATTGATAGATCAGAGCTCTAACCAGGTTTTCATGACCTCTAATAATTTTTTATAAGAACCTTAATGTGTTATGAAGGTTCCCTAAAAAGAATGAAGGAATTAGGAATTGTTTGCTATTTTTAAAAAATCATACAAGATCTCTGGACAGAGAGTTGTAAAATGCTGAGTGATGCTTAGTGTTTTTCACATTCCCGGAGATCTAACCGTTCAAACCTTGATTTTCTTTCTGGGTTAGAAACTAGACTCACAGAGGCATGACATATCCAAAAATCATTAAGATCCAACCATTGGAAGTAGTTTATTTCTATTTTTGAACATCTGGTCTGCTCTCTGCAATTCATAAAAAAAAACTGCTACTATTTTTGTCTAATCTTATTTATTTCAACTCAAATGGTCTCTTAATGTCTTAGGACTCAAACCATGTTTTGAATAATGATAATTTAGATTAAACCCAGAGGCTTAGGGATACAAATTAGTGAATAAATTCATGCCTCATGCTTGTTCATATTCGTGCATTCATTGATACATGGTAATATTCATAAGTAGGACTTATCTCTTGTCTTAGTTGAATCTAATTGAACATGATTTAGGATTAATTACCCTATGATATTATATCTTGTCTAAGGCATGTGTACTGACCTTTGTTTTGTAGCGCACTTGAGGTACAACTTTTCATCTCCCTTTTAGTTTATTTCATTTCTTGATTTTATTGATTTTTCAATCTCATGCGTGACACCTTAGAATTAGGAGCTTGCCTTATATGTATATGTGATTAGAGACTTTATTAGGATTTTCTTTTGTTTGTATGCATTGCACGTTTAATATCGCTGCTGGATCCCGGGTAAGCTCTCTTGTTCCTTATTGCATGTCATATTGCTTGCTACTTGAAATATGTGGTTTATGAATGATATTTTGTCATTAGCAATTTTGCACCCTTTGGACATGTTTTTTGTGATGTATATGTATATATGTATTAGTTGAGGGCATGCTTAGATTAATAAATTTAATTAAAAGGATGTTGAGTAGAGGCCTATCACAAAATAGGATGAGAGAGGGTGTTTTAGTCTGACGGGCTCCTTCCTCTCTCATTCCATAATCCCCGGACCTAGCTAAATCTTTGGTTTCGCAAACGATCAGTTTCCTTTCAAAATGGTTTCTTAATTTTTCCTTTTAAAAATTAAGTGGCGACTCATTCATTTTGAATTTGAAAAAGAACTTTAAAAGAAAAGTTGTGGGTAAGAAAAATGCGATATCCACAATCTGGCGACTCTGCTGGGGATCGAACCCAAAATCTCTGATTTCGCAGACCAGAATTTTCTGATTTTGGGATCACTTGAGGATTAGACTTGAAAAATGTCCTTTTAATCAAATTAATTAATCTTTGTGTGCCTGTTGCATTTCACTTGCATGTCCTGCCAGTCGATTGCACGGAACTATGACCTTGGAGGCTCGGGGCAACCCGGTCGGTCAAGTCATCATGGGACTGTGTGATCACCCTTGATCTCGTACCATGATTTGGTATATGAAGCATCCTATCGGGTGTGTGTCAAGGGTCCCTTATTTGACCAAAACCCAGCCTTTGCATAGTAGTTTCTATAGAACATTTCAATCTTAGGAAATCAATTCTTGATTAGGGTTATGTGCTAGGAAGTTTTGTATGCCCGGGAGGGATTACTTGAGATGATGATGATACTTGCTTGATGAAAGATGAATAATCTTTTAATCACCTTTTAGCAATTTCTCCTCGTGATACATGACATTTGGAGGACATGCCGAACCTTGATTATAAGATTATACTTCTTATATCATGTTTAGTTAAGCATCATTGACCTTGTATGCATCCGAATTCATGAAAAGTATGGTGATAATCCGGTCATGTGATCCTCCTGCCTAGAGAATTTCCTCTTTCCAAAGTTTTTTATTATTCATTCGCTCTTTCAAAGAAATACAAAAAAATCTTTCTTCTCCTTTCGAATCGAAATTTCCTTTGTTAAGGTATATTTTCACTTGATCAATTTCGCAAAGAAATAAATTCGAAAAATCTTTGAAGTTATGAATTTTAAAGAAACCCAAAACATCTTCTAATAAAAGATTAAAAATCTTTGAGAATCATTTTTGAAAAATCTCACCTCTGAGAGGGTAGTAAGGATCACAATGAGAGGAGAAACTGGCGTACTTGACCTGAGTGAAGATCTTATGTGATTATGTGCTTATGTGTTAGGATTAGGATTTTTTCTTCTTTTTTGGCATATAGAGTAGGCACACACGCACATATGCATTGCATCCGCATGATATACAAAATAAAAGTTTTTGTTAAAATAAAGGTAAAAGGTCTTCTAAAAAATTTAAAATTTACTGTAGGAGCAAAAATAGCAAATCAAGCGTGGTTTAGGGACCCCACAGCAAGGCTAGTAAGGAGAGGACGTGCTGACATGGCCGAAGAGAGAAACAACGAAGAAATGTCCGGTTTAAGGGTATTAGTCGAACAGCAAGCGGAACAGATGAGAAGACAGGCCGAGAACATGAACCGCATGATGGGAATGATAGAAGAGTTGAATCGCCGACCACCACAAATGAATCCGCCTGTTATGGACCCGCCTTTGGGAGGAGGGGACGGGGATTGGTTCGAGGATCAGGAAGCACAATGGAATGACGCACTAAGGGCCAACAGGGACAGAGAAAAAGATGAGAAGGAGAAGCTGCTGACTGAGAAGATAGAAAAGTTGGAAAGGGTAATGCGCAAGGCTCAGGGAGTGGATACCTACCTAATGGAACTGGAAGGGTTGTATGACGGAGTACGCGAAACACTGCCTGCCGGGTTCAAAATGCCAGTTTTTGATAAGTTTGATGGCACCGAGAATCCTCGCAGTCATATCCGGATGTGCATAGGAGCTTTTCAGCCTAGCGGTCTAAGCACTACCATGATGGCCGTACTATTTCAGCAAACCTTAACAGGAGCTGCTCTATCGTGGTACCTTACACTTGAGCCAAGCAAAACCAGAGTTTGGGAAGAAGTCGTGAAATCGTTTGTGGCCCAGTATGAGTACAATCAAGACCTGGACGTCACTGTTCGAGATCTAGAAACAACCAGGCAAGGGAACAAAGAATCGTTTGCTGAGTATCTGAGCCGATGGAGAGGGAAAGCCGCAAAAATGGTACAGAGGCCATCAGAAAAAGACCAAATCTGAATGTTAATGAAAAACCTGCAGCCAGTCTATCAAGAGAAGATGAGGTTTCAATCAATCAACACTTTTGCCGAGGTGTTCGATGTGGGAACCAGGATAGAAGACGCGATTCAAGAAGGAGTAATCAAGAAAGAAGAACAACCAAACCGGTATCGGAGGCCCAGTTATGGATCAAATAGAGGGCATTCAGGGGGTCACTCTGGCCCCACCGATGTCAATGCACTTAGCGAGCCGGAAAGAAAATTTGATATCACCAGAAACCAGCCAAGAGGAGGAGGGAAGCAACCAAGAAAATTCTCAGATCTAGGAGTATCATTGTCAACCGCTCTTGACAGGCTGTTAGCAAAGGGGCATCTCCGTCAGTTGGAACCACGACCTCTACCAAGTCCGCTTCTGCCAAATTTCCAAGGGGACCTCTTCTGCAAATTTCATCAGCAAAAAGGCCACTCGACGGATCGATGCATGAGGTTGAGGCATGAAATCCAAGACCTCATTGACAACAAAGTGATATCCGAACCGCCTGTCAAAGCCCCCAATGTCACCAAGAATCCTCTGCCAAACCATCATGCTGTGCCGCCGCCGCGGGGCCTTTATTTCTTGGAAATAGAATAAGCAACCTTTGATCCATCTAAGCTAATCACTAAGTCTGGGGCACTAAGAAAACCATACCTGCTGCCTAAGGACTCAACAATCTGTGCTTTGGGGGATCAGCTAAGGGCAAAACAAAAAGGAAAAGTCAGATTGGTGGATCCAAGAGAGCGACGAGCAAGACGTGAGCCGGGTGGAGGATGACCTTTGGTACGAAAGCGACAAGGAAATAGAGGTGTTAGAGAGTACTTTGAAAGTTAATTCGGAAACCAATAATCTATGGATGAGAGAAGAAGTCAGTCACTTGACCCGGTCAGGCAGACACTTCAAGCCGCACGAACTGGGAGAAGATCACCCGGGGAGGGAGCTGGAGAAAGGAAAAGGGAAAATGAATGAAGAAGAGGAAGAAGACAGGGTTCTAAGGCAAATGAAGAAGACTCAGGCTAACATCACTGTTTGGGGGTTGCTGATTGCCTCCAAACGTCACAGGCAGACGGTTCTAGATGCTCTAAACCAGTCTGACGTATCTATCGACACCACCCCGGAGGATCTCATAGGACTGATCGGCAAGATCCCAACTTCAACTATTACCTTCTCGTCAAATGACCTACCTCCGGGAGGGCCTGTGAGCAACAAACCGTTATACGTCACCGTCGAGTGCTTAGGGAACGTCGTGCCTGCCTGCCTGGTAGACAATGGATCAGCCCTCAATGTATGTCCTTTCCGAACAGCTAAGCGGATGGGTCTAGACGAGTCAACATTTGCACCATCTGGGCAAAGGGTAAGAGCCTACGATAATACCCAGAGAACAGTTATGGGGATAGTCCTTCTTCGTCTCACTGTTGGCCCTTGTGAAAAAGAAGTTGAGTTTCAGGTCATTGACATACCCGCTTCTTTCAATCTGCTATTGGGGAGGCCTTGGTTGGACAGTTTGGGGGCCATACCATCAACAATCCATCAGAAGGTTAAATGCATTTGGGAGAATGAAGTCCGTGACATCCTCGGGGATAGTTGGAATCAGTTGACCGAAGCGTCATCTAGCGCGCCCGTTTTAGAACTTCAATTGCAAGAAGAAGAAGCGAAGATAGGAGGGTTCGAGCTTATCAGCATGTTGGAAGAAGAAAAGCCGAGAGAGTTTCTACCGCTCCATTTTGATCAGCATGTCAGTCCAGTGGTCGCAGGGATCATGAAGAAGATGGGTTTCTTTCCGGGATTAGGATTGGGAAAGAACCTTCAGGGCCTGCCTGAGTTTCCAAGAATTCTTACTCAGACTCACACTCACGGCCTGGGGTATCAGCCAACGAAGAAGGAACTAAGGGCAAAGAAAAAGGCTTTCGATGCGCCGCTAGACCCTTACCTCAAGACGCTCAATGGATACTTCGTGAAGGAAGGAGAAGACTTCCCCTTCTGTGGTTTCCCAGAGCCATGGGTGGACCAGAAGGACAAGCGCTTAAAGCCGGGTTTCGAAATCTTTTTCTCCCAAGAATTCTCCAAACACAAGGATCCATTTCTGCAAGTGCCTGAAAAGCCTGTTACTGTCGACGATTGGATCGGTGTACTAGAAGGACCGGTCATGCAGAATCTGTTGAGCAAGGAAGGGGTAGAAGTCGAAGGAAAAGGGGAAGAAAACAAGGGTTTGGAGGTCAAGGCCGAGGAAGGGAATGTTGAAGATGTGCTGGAAGAAGATGTGCTGGAAGAGGATGCGCTGGAAGAAGAGCTGGAACTAGAAGATGGAAAGAAGACAGACACCGGAGGACTGCCAGGCTGCCTCACTATGGAGCTCAAGCAAGGAGCCAACAAAGAGTGGGTCTTTGAGTCTAATGATAAGTATCCCCCTCACCCAGAGTCTGTAATGGCCCAAATGAGGCGTCTTACTATTGCTATGTCTGTTGTAATCACTCCTAACAAAATCAATGAAAGTATGACTGATTCCGCCTACTCGAATGCGCTTAATGAATGTGATGAATGTGATGATCATGGAATACCTAATGAATTGCAAAAGTTAATTGACAAAGAATCTGCATGTAAAATCATCGAGGACACTCTAACGATTAATCTAGGAAATGAAAAAAAATCCTCAAAATGTCTTTATCGGCTCAACACTTAGCAATGAAGAAAGCAAAGAACTAATCAATCTATTAAATGAATTCAAAGATGTTTTTGCATGGTCTTATAATGATATGCCATGTATTGATCCAAAGATAATCCAACACCACATCCCTCTCTTCCCCAATTCAAAACCCATAAAATAGAAATTGAGGCGAATAAGGCCAGAATGGGCACTTAAAGTAAAAGAGGAGGTTGAAAAGCAACTAAAGGCTGGATTCTTGATGGTCACCGAGTATCCAGAATGGATTGCCAACATTGTACCTGTCCCAAAGAAGGATGGTTGTGTTAGGGTTTGCGTTGACTTTCGAGATTTAAACAAGGCAAGCCCTAAAGACGATTTCCCATTACCCCACATCGATGAGTTGGTCGATAACACTGCGGGACATGAGCTTCTATCTTTCATGGATGGATTCTCTGGGTATAATCAAATCCTCATGGCACCCGAGGATAGGGAGAAAACCACATTCATCACTCCATGGGGGACATATTGCTATAGGGTTATGCCATTCGGACTTAAGAATGCAGGTGCTACCTATCAAAGGGCTGCCACCACTTTACTGCACGACATGATCCACAAGGAGGTGGAAGTGTATGTGGATGATATGATTGTGAAGTCTAAAGAGAGGGCAGGGCACCTAGAGGCTTTGAGAAAATTCTTTGGGAGATTGAGGGAGTTTAAGATGAGGCTGAACCCGCAGAAATGTACCTTCGGAGTTACCACAGGAAAGTTGTTAGGGTTCCTTATTACCCAAAGGGGGATCGAAGTAGACCCAGCCAAGATAAAAGCCATAACCGAAATGAACCCACCAAGAAATGAGAAAGAACTGAGAGGGTTCTTGGGGAGAATACAGTTCATCAGCCGCTTCATTTCCAAACTCACCTTGACCTGTGATCCATTGTTCAAACTGCTTAGAAAAGGAGAAAAATTCAAATGGGACACCCTTTGCCAACAAGCCTTCGACAAAATCAAAACCTACCTCCAGAACCCCCCTGTCCTATCACCACCATCACCCGGGAAACCATTGTTGCTTTATCTCTCCGTATCCGAAGATTCGATGGGATGTATGTTGGCCCAAGAAGGAGAAGAGGGGCACGTGGAGAAGGCCATTTATTACTTAAGCAAGAGAATGATCGGATACGAGTTGAAGTACTCGCCCTTGGAAAAAGCCTATTGGGCCTTAGTCTGGTGTACCCGTCGCCTTCGCCACTACATGCTAGCATTCCCTGTGATCTTGATATCCCGAATGGACCCACTAAAATACCTATTCGAAAAACCCGTCTTGACCAGTAGGATTTCCCGTTGGACCATGATGCTGGCTGAATTCGATATCAAATATGTCACTGCCAAGTCCGTGAAAGGGAGGGTTGTCGCCGAGTTTTTAGCCGATCTCGCTGTGGAATCCGAGGACGAAGGAGAATTCAAGTTCCCAGATGAGGGAATATTGGAGGTGAAGGAGGAGTTGTGGAAAATGTACTTTGATGGAGCAGCCAACCAATTAGGTTACGGGGTCGGAATCATTCTCATAGCACCCGATGGGACCCCTACCCCATTAGCTGTCAAACTCAAATACAACTCAACCAATAATACCGCGGAGTACGAAGCCTGCATAATTGGGATGGAAGCAGCCTTGGCTTTGAAAGTCGGACGGATTAATGTCTTCGGAGATTCCAATTTGATCATATCCCAGGTCCGGGGAGATTGGAAAGTAAAGCATGAGAAACTGAGACCTTACCATGATTACCTGGAAAGTCTGAAAGCGCAATTTCAAAAGATTTCTTTTTACTACCTCCCTCGTGAAGAAAACCAATTAGCCGACTCATTAGCTACCTTGGCCTCGATGATCCAAATCCCCTCCAAAACTACCATGATCCCGCTATCCATAGAAGTAAGGAAACAACCGTCGTTTGAAATGGTCGCGGCCGTGGAAGACGAAGAGGAAGTACCATGGTATGAGGATGTGTGGAAGTTCATTAAAGAAGGAGAATACCCCGAGGGAGCCTCAGAAAAGGATAGAAAGGCAATTCGGCAGTTCGCCGCTCAATTTGTGATCTATGCAGGTAAGTTATGGAAGAAATCCTACACCGGGTACAATCTAGAATGCCTATATGGAAGGGAAGCTAAGAGAATGATGGAAGAAATTTATGAGGGAGTGTGTGGGCCCCACATAAATGGGCACATGCTAGCGAAGAAGATCATCCGACAGGGATACTATTGGACAACCTTGGACAAAGACTGTTGTGAGTATGTTAGAAGGTGTCACAAATGCCAGATTCATGCAAATCTAATGCACACCCCGCCATCACAGCTCTATAGCATGACCACCCCTTGGCCGTTTTCCGTATGGGGGATCGATATCATTGGTGAGATAGTTCCAAAGGCTTCCAATGGGCACCGGTACATAATCGTGGCAATCGACTATTTCACGAAGTGGGTAGAGGCAGCCTCGTACGCAACCCTGAAAGCCAAGGACGTGGTGAGCTTCATCGAGAAGAACATAATCTGTAGATATGGGGTCCCGAATGAATTCATCTCTGATCATGGCAGTCATTTCCAAGGAGAGGTCATCCCGCTCCTAGAAAAGTATAAGATCACCCGTCATCAGTCATCCCCATATAGGCCTCAAACGAATGGAGCAGTGGAAGCGGCAAATAAGAATGTTAAAGCAATCTTGGGGAAAACAACAGATACGTATAAAGATTGGCACGAGAAGCTGCCATTTGCCTTGTGGGGGTACCGGACCTCGGTCAGAGCTTCAACAGGTTCTACGCCGTACTCATTGGTCTACGGAATGGAGGCGATCCTCCCAATTGAGGTAGAAATACCCTCTCTCAGGGTCTTGGCAAAGTGCGAAGTAACCGAATCAGAATGGGTACAAGGAAGGTATGAGGAGTTGATGTTACTCGACGAGAAGAGGCTGGCCGCGATCAACCATACTCGGGGGTACCAGAAGAGGATAGCCCGTGCTTTCAACAAAAAGGTCCGCCCAAGGAAGCTTGCTGAGGGTGACCTTGTCCTCAAAGAACTGAAAGTGCCTGTTTATGACCCCAGAGGAAAATTCAAACCCAACTGGGTCGGGCTGTACATCATTAATACTCTCCTTTCCGGAGGAGCGGCTTATCTCATGGACCTAGACGGGGTTGAATTTAAACAACCAATTAACCTCGATCGCCTCAAGAAGTATTTTGCTTGAAACCTTTCTTTTCAAAGCCTCCTACCTTGATGAACTACGCTTGACCTGATTCCCGCTAGGGGATACGTAGGCAACCTACTTGGTTCGGTCACTTAAATAAAACCGCCTGAACGGCGTCTTCCTTCATACCTTGAACCGAACTACTCGGGACCTGACGCCCACTCGGGGATAAGTAGGTGGGCTCTCCAAAGTCCTCAGTCCACTCAAAAAAAAAAAAAACTATGCTAAACTAGGGGCAAACTGGCGTTTGTCCAGAACTACTTCAAAGCCCTAAAGCCAGGGGCAAACTTCGTTTGCTAGCCAAAGAACCCAGATATCTGTCTGAAACCCGTCTTTGGATCTCCTGGTTATCAAGATACATACTATAAAGAAACAAATAAGAGTTCATGGTATAGAAAGAATAAAGCCTAAAGCAAGGTAAAGAGCCGAGAAAAGGCATTTGAAAGGAGAATTTTTCATAAAAGATTAATTGAAGGGGAGGAACACTTTGATTGAACATGTTAGAACTTTCCTAAAAGATAACAACACTTTTTGAAGAGAAAGATAAGGAAAATCACATTCAAAAGCGTAAACAAAGAGTAGACAGGGTCTGTCAGAAAGTTTTGTAAAATAGTAAGCTTTTCCCTATTTTCGTCTACTTTATTATGCATGTGTCCGTCAAGCTCGCCTCGCAATCAAGGCTTGGATCTCTAGGAGATATTCGGTAGTAGGCGCAGTCAGAGCAGGAACCCTCGAGAAAGGAGAAGCCATTCTGCTGGGCCAAGCCTCCATGAAAGCCTCCACAATAGAAGGACGCAAAGGGGACCCCCTGGTAAAATCAGCAGTCACAGATTCGGTAGCATCTTACACAAGTCCAAACTGACGGACAACTCGGTCAGGAATGTAGAAAGTCGTAGCATGCAAACCCGGCAGCCAGATGCCAGGTCACCCAAGGAGGCGTACAGCAACAGAGCGACAGATCCACGACGGACAAACCCAACAGATGTCACTAGAAGAGAGGCCCTGAAGCCAACCAAGCCACGCGTCGGCGGATTGAAACAAGCTGTGAATCTCCATGCGATCATAAGGAAGTGACCCACGGAGATGGGAAGCATGTATGAAGAGGTCCAGACGCTCCATGAGCCAAATTTGCAAGACAAAAGGTGCCCCAGCGGATAACATGACCCCAGTAGCATGAGCATGACCCAATCCAATCAGAGTTTCACCAAGGACTAGCATAATAGCACTTTTCATCTCCCGCAAACTGCCGGTGATGGGTATGAGAGTGTCCGAAGATGATCGAAAGAGAAAGTAAGAGAGCATAGCAATCGACAAGGCACTACGTCGAATGATCTGATACTCACCATTGTAAGGGTCCCCTATGGGAGCATAAACAGAAGAAAGGCGCTCAAAGTCGATTTGCCTGTCATGAACAAAAGAGCCCGCCGCATTCCGAGACATGTGGAGAACGGTGGCTAAGCCCCGAACATACCCGGCCTGAATCTGAGGAACCATCAATTCAGCAGAAGGATCCGTGTGGAGAATAGCGCTAAACTCCTCAAATAAGGGGCAAATCTCCTGAGAGCCAAAACGAAAGACATTGAGAGCAGGATCCCAACATTGGACGGCGGCGTGAAGTAGACCCTCATTTAGATTCATCTGTTGGAAAGAGAAGAGATCGTTTAGTCTGAAGCACTCAAAATTGAGCTTGTCAATGCTAGAGAGAGTATCCATCCATGGGAAGAGGATTTGAGAACTACTGGGGGCCATTTGGAAAGGAAATGAGAAGAAATGAGAAGTGTTTTTGCGGAACTTTGAGAAAGAAGGGATATAAATAGAAGAATAAGGCTGTCTACCTACCCGCGGCACTCGATAAAGTGCGGCGGCACTCGGAGAAGTGCCGCGCGGCAGTCAGTGAACGCCATTGCGGCACTTACTGACTGCTGTCGCGGCTCTCACTGAGTGCCGCGGAGGCCTAACCGAGTGCCGTTCTGAATTTTTCATTGGCCAGGATATGTTTGTAACACGATCAGCCCACCTGCAAATAGAAAAGCAATAAAACGTGTGCATCATGCAGCACGTACAAATACATTCATTCATTCATTCATTCATTTCATTTATTTGTACATTCCAAAAGATAAGAGAAACAAGAGCATTCAAAGATAAAATGAAGACGGGATCAAGCCATGATCCCACATACGGCAAGAATTGGACCAAGCTATGGTCACACATACGGTGAAAAGCAATAATGTAATAATAAAAGTATTAGAAATGCCTATCCTACCAACTATCAGGGAGCAACCATCAAAATAAAGCATATGTGTATATATACAGTCATCCACCAAAATAAAAAATAAAAAAAAATGAAAAATGATAAAAGCAGGATCAGCCCCGACCCCGACCCCAGCCGCGAGTCTGACGAGTCGTGCGCCTAAGAGGCTCCTCCTCTGACTCGGTCCCGCTACCTCCACCACTCTCTCCACGTCCGCTGCCTCGGCCTCTGCCACCGCTAGTACCCTCGCCGCCGCCTCAGCCACGCCCAACACCGCTACCTCTGGGGGCATCGCTGAGAGGAATGCCAAACTGCTGAAGCCGCTGCTGAAGCTGACCCACCTGCTGAGACAGGACTCTGATCTCCTCCGCCTGAAATGAGAAAAATGAGTCTAGGAAATGGTGAAGTGACAGATAAAATACCGAGAACAAAAGGAACATAAGTCATACCTGGGCTGTCAACTGAGTCGCAGCAGTCGCCCGAGCCCCCTCAGCCTGAAAAGAACGAGAACCAAGAATAAAGGCTAGTAAAAGAAGAAGCAGTCAAAGTCAAATAAAAGGTAGTCCCTTACCATCCACTCTCGCCCAAGGACCCACTGTCGCACGCTGTGGGCATATGCCAAACCCTCCTCCGCGTAGGCTCGCGGGACGACGTCATAATGGATAAGAATAGTGGGGGGCGCCCCGTGATAGCCGGGGGATCGTCATCACGTGGGGCTCACCAAATGAGACGGTCGACATGGTCCAGTCCCACTCGGGCAAAGTAGGAGGTCGAACCGCGGCAGGAACAGGCTACAAACAAAAGTAATAAAGCATGAATGAAGAATAAAAGGAGAACTCACGGAAATAATAAAGGAATCATTTACTCACCCGAGTCACTTCCATTAGAGGGAAGTTCGGCATCAGCTTGGCGGCACGGAAAGCCGCGTATCCTGACGGGTCGTCCAAGAAGCTGTGAACTCACTGCCCTGAAGCGTGTCTGTGGCCCTCATAGAGTCGGGAGGAGGGAACGGCACAAAGAACCCGGGAGCCGCTATCGACTGCCGGGTCACTCTCTCTCCTAGATACCATGCCTGACCCTCTGACCCACCATCAAGAAGTCGTCTCGTCGGGTCATACCCGGCCGACTCTCGAATCCCCACACTAGCCTCGGGCAACACCCTAAGCCACGGCTGCCAATGCACGTGCTCCTCCCTCAGGTTCGTCAGGAAGTTCCTGAACGAAATAAAGTCATGGGCCCCGGTCTTCCTCCCGACCCTGTCCTTCGCCCATTTCAGCCCCTGGGGCATGATAAGGGCGTCAGCGTCACGTGTCTGAGGAGACATCATGCGAAGATACTCGTGGGACCAAATCTGTGATACAAAAGAAGAAAGAGGATTAGTCTCATATTTTTTTAATAAAAATAATAATGGGCAATGGAATATAGGAAAAGGTATACCTCCCACGCTCTCCAATAACCACCGGTGGATGCCGGTTTGTCCCGGGATATGTCACTCATATGACAGTACAAGATAGCTAATCCTGTACCAGCCCAATCAAACTCCGCAACCCGATCCAGGCGCTCCAGCGATGCAACCAAGGACACAGAAACACGATCACCCTTGGTGCTCAACAGAGAGCACCCCAGCATGTACATCAGAAAGCCTCGGGCCATCTGCTCGTTGGTGAAGCCGGGTTTACTCCGGAACGTATCCATAAACCACCGGGCCGTGACCAAGGCCTCCTCCGGGACCACTCCTAATAAGGGCTCCACCTGGCCCCACTCCTGATCTGTCAAGTGTCGCAGAGGCTCTCCGCCGAAAGGGATCCCGGTGATCATCGAGAAGTCTAGCGGGGTCATAGTCATCTCCCCAAAATCGAAGTGGAAGGTGCTCGTGGTATCCCACCACCGCTCGGCCAGTGCATATATCTGATGTAAGTCGTTGGAGCTCTTTGTCAAAAGTTTGACGAAGTCTCCAAACCCAGCCGCATCTACCAGGGCCCTCACCGTCCCACCCAGCTCCGTGTACCACTCATAACCGTGGGCGAGACTGCCATGCCCCTTCAGCACCTTGGGCTGCAACTGCAAGAAAGAATCACAAGATTTGATGTCAGTAAATGGATAAAGAAAAAAAAAAGCAAGCAAGAAAAATAAATAGGTGATAAAAGCAACAAAAGGATGAATACTAAGAGAGAAAAGGGAAGAATTTGGAAATACTCGCAGGAAAAATTCACAAGCATGTTACTCGTTTGCATTCAAACTAAGTTCAGCAGCCGTTCACACAATAATAAAAAAGTGAGAGGTGAAAGCATTTACAGTACTGAAGAGATTTTTTGACAAGGAAAAGAAGAGATGGTTCACTTCCGTGGAGTTTCAAAAGAAATTCAGTTTCAAAAGAAATTCGGATTCAAGAGATGTTTAAGCCGAAAATTAAAATTAAAAAGCAGCAATGGCGCCCGAAAAACAAATTGTCGCTATGCATTAGGGGCATGTGCAAGATCTTGACTAACATAAGTCGCACCCAGAAATCCTTTGAGGAAGAAAAGATAGTGAAAATTAAATATGCACAGATACAGGTGAAACACCCAGGAGTTCGTAACCACAGTGATTGTATTTATGAGGAAAGGTGAAATTTCGAATAAAGCAAGTTTGTGATCATGAACTTTAATAATAATAATAACAAAATAAGGTCAAGGGACGACCAAATTAAATAAGCAAGCAATCACAGATACGATTGGAACACCCGGAAGATCAACGAGCATAAAGAGGCATGAGAAATTATATTGCATAGCATTCATGAATTTCAAAAAAGAAAAGAATTGAAAAAGAAAGAGAAGCATTTACCTCGCGCTTAAACGCGCGGGCCGACAAATGCTCATCCAGATCCCGTAGCAAGAGTGTGGCATCCGGATGATGAGTGGCCGTGTATCTGGCCTCCTTCTTCCTCCCTGACCCGCTTGCCATAATCTGTCAGAGGAAGAGAGAGATCCGCGCGTTAAATTCATGAAAATTTTTGAAAAACTATGAAATAAAAGAGATTAATCAAGTTTTGATCGAGCAGAACTAACCTGTAAACTCCGGTAGATCAATCCAAGCAAGAAAAGAAAAAGAGAGATTTTTTTTCTCCAGAGAGATTTCGAGAGAAAGGAGGTTGAGAGAATGAGAGAAATGTAATGAACCCGGCGGTTTAAGCCACTACCGCTCAAACGCGGCACTCGTTTTTCCGTGCGCGGCAGTCAGTCAAATGCCGAGCGGCACTCGCCGAGTGCCGCACGGCAGTCACAGACTGCCGCGGAAAAATGCGTGTGCCGCGATTAAGTCGGTCCAAAGATGTTTCATTTCCCCCCAAAAATTTCAAATCAAGTCCCGAAAATTGAATTTGAGGCCCCCAAAATTTGCCCTCATTACCCTTTTGGCCCTCGGGGTCATTTTTAGGTACACATTGACTACAAATTTCGAAATTTAAGAGTATATTTGAGCCCGTGGGCTCCCAATTTTTAAAAAGTGAAAATATTTGAGCCCGTGGGCCCCGATTTTTGAAAATTAAAAAGACATTGGAATATAACAGATTTATATTCTCGGTTCTCGCAACAGATTTGCGTTAATCCCCGTTTTTGGAATATAACAGATTTATAGTCTCGGTTCTCGCAACAGATTTGCGTTAACCCCCGTTTTGGAATATAACAGATTTATATTCTCGGTTCTCGCAACAGATTTACGTTAACCCCCATTTTTGGAATATAACAGACTTATATTCTCGGTTCTCACAACAGATTTGCGTTAACCCCCGTTTTGGAATATAACAGACTTATATTCTCGGTTCTCGCAACAGATTTGCGTTAACCCCCGTTTTTGGAATATAACAGACTTACATTCTCGATTCTCGCAACAGATTTGCGTTAACCCCCATTTTTGGAATATAACAGACTTATACTCTCGGTTCTCGCAACAGATTTGCGTTAACCCCCGTTTTTGGAATATAACAGACTTATATTCTCGGTTCTCGCAACAGATTTGCGTTAACCCCCGTTTTTGGAATATAACAGACTTATATTCTCGGTTCTCGCAACAGATTTGCGTTAACCCCCGTTTTGGAATATAATAGACTTATATTCTCGGTTCTCGCAACAGATTTGCGTTAACCCCTGTTTTTGGAATATAAAAGACTTATACTCTCGGTTCTCGCAACAGATTTGCGTTAACCCCCGTTTTTGGAATATAACAGACTTATATTCTCGGTTCTCGCAACAGATTTGCGTTAACCCCCGTTTTTGGAATATAACAGACTTATACTCTCGGTTCTCGCAACAGATTTGCGTTAACCCCCGTTTTTGGAATATAACAGACTTATATTCTCGGTTCTCGCAACAGATTTGCGTTAACCCCCGTTTTTGGAATATAACAGACTTATATTCCCCCCAAGATCAAATCAAAAAAAAATCATGACCCCTGTAAGATATCTTCGCATCGGTCACTGAATTAGGTGATCTTCCTTAACTAACACATCACGCAAAATGCGTAAGGGAGACATGATGAGCATGACATTTGTACAACCGGTTCAATTCAGAAAGAACCGTGGCATGGCATTTGCATCACGATTGGATAGGTGCATTCATCCGTGTGACTACTTGCGTTTGTGTGTGTTCGGCCCCCGTGTTTGAATTACGCTTTGGTCTGATTCCCGATGGGATACGTAGGCAACTCGCCATCGAGCACGACCAGCATGAACCGTTCTTACAGCCAATTTTTGCAACGCATTTTATTTTTACCTAAATTCGGCAGTCTGGTCAAAGGCTTGTCTTCACACAGGCTTTGACATTCACTTATGGGACGCGTTGCCCCACAAGCTCTGTCAAAGAGGGGCAAACTGTAGACACCCCAATTTTGACCAACCGTCGAATTTAGGAGAGTGTCGCCTCCGTATCCGATGATAACAAGGACCGGAAGATTCGAAGTATTCCAAGCTCTTCAGAAAGTTCTCTAAAACGCGGTAAAATTTCACAGAAAAGAGAAAATACCAGGTATTTAAGAGAATTCAGGTGTAAAGCATAATTTTCAGAAAATATCCTCAAGAATCATTTGCTTTGAAAAAAAGAAAAATCTAGAAGAGGGAACCTTAGCTAAAAACGGCACACGACGGACTGCCGCGACACTCACTGAGTGCCGCACGGCAGTCATAGAGTACCGGGCCGGCATTCACCAAGTGCCGTCAGTAATTTCTGACTGCCGTTCACTTTTAAAGTCTGTATTTTGTAGAGCAATACGTATGCGTATGCGAATAAGAACAAAAAATTGATAAAGTAAGACTGACAAAAATGCGGCAATCCATTAATTGCCGCGGCATTTGATGAATGTCGCGCGGCAGTCGCGTAATGCCGCGACGGCAGCCATGAAATGCCGTGGCGGCATCCACGGACTACCGCGACAGTTTCTGGACTGCCGCGCTGGGCAGCAGTCTGCCTAATTTCAGAAAGTACACATTGTACCACGAAATGAGAGAATTACACCTATTTTTTTTTGCTCCGAAATTCACCAAAAATACCTGGTAATTTTGCCTATAAGAGAGAAGGAGAGATAACACAAGGAGAGGGCACTACATCAACATATTTTGGAGAGAAAAGAGAAGAGAGTTTAGAGAATTAAGAAGAAGAGTTTGGAAGATCTTCAAAGAATACTTTGAGGATAATTTGGAGGTGATCCCCTATGCCATAGATTGTTTGTTTACTCTTTTTCTTTTTGGACTTCCAATCCTAAAATCTCTTGTTATTTTTGTTTGTCAAGCAAGCTTAGGAGTTTCTATTTCTAATTCTCCCTTCAATTTCTTGTATATGTTCTTCTCTTGAGAGTCTTGGAGATCTTCAATATCTCTCTTGATCTCTTGAGTATGATCCTTTGAACCTCATGTAAAGCTCATACTCTACTTGAGAGTCAAAATTTGATCATCACTTTGTTTTATATAGTTGGATCCAAGTCCATGCCCATGACTTGGATCCTCTAAACTTGGTATTTAATGAAGTCATTCCCTTTTTGTTCTTGAAACTTAGGAGCATTAGTCATGTCTTTGTCTCCCATGACCATCAAATGGTAAGAGTAATAAGTTGAATTCAAGCTTTGGTCTATAAAGTTTGAGTTCATTGTTTGGAATTTTGAGAAGTTCATTTCATACTTCATCAAAATCCATAAGCATAAAGTGATTTTTAGTCTTCAAGGACCATCAAATGGTAAGAAAAGTAGTTTGGTTTAATCTCAACTTCATGTTTTCAATAGTTGAGGTTAACCAACAAAGTTGAAATAGCAAAATGAAAACAGTGGATTCACAAACTGTTTTCAATCAAAGATTTTTAGTTCGAGATCTAACCGTTGAAATCAAGTGAAACCAACGGGAAAGTGTCAATAACACATCGTTTTACCACTGTAATTTTTGTTTTGAGGTGGTTTTATGTTTAGAAAGGTTTGATCATGGGTTTTGTGAGACAACCACAATCTGTCCAGAATTTCAGAATAGTTTCAGAACAGCAAACCGGTTTTAAAATTGATAGATCAGAGCTCTAACCAGGTTTTCATGACCTCTAATAATTTTTTATAAGACCCTTAATGTGTTATGAAGGTTCCCTAAAAAGAATGAAGGAATTAGGAATTGTTTGCTATTTTTAAAAAATCATACAAGATCTCTGGACAGAGAGTTGTAAAATGCTGAGTGATGCTTAGTGTTTTTCACATTCCCGGAGATCTAACTGTTCAAACCTTGATTTTCTTTCTGGGTTAGAAACTAGACTCACAGAGGCATGACATATCCAAAAATCATTAAGATCCAACCATTGGAAGTAGTTTATTTCTATTTTTGAACATCTGGTCTGCTCTCTGCAATTCATAAAAAAAAACTGCTACTATTTTTGTCTAATCTTATTTATTTCAACTCAAATGGTCTCTTAATGTCTTAGGACTCAAACCATGTTTTGAATAATGATAATTTAGATTAAACCCAGAGGCTTAGGGATACAAATTAGTGAATAAATTCATGCCTCATGCTTGTTCATATTCGTGCATTCATTGATACATGGTAATATTCATAAGTAGGACTTATCTCTTGTCTTAGTTGAATCTAATTGAACATGATTTAGGATTAATTACCCTTTGATATTATATCTTGTCTAAGGCATGTGTACTGACCTTTGTTTTGTAGCGCACTTGAGGTACAACTTTTCATCTCCCTTTTAGTTTATTTCATTTCTTGATTTTATTGATTTTTCAATCTCATGCGTGACACCTTAGAATTAGGAGCTTGCCTTATATGTATATGTGATTAGAGACTTTATTAGGATTTTCTTTTGTTTGTATGCATTGCACGTTTAATATCGCTGCTGGATCCCGGGTAAGCTCTCTTGTTCCTTATTGCATGTCATATTGCTTGCTACTTGAAATATGTGGTTTATGAATGATATTTTGTCATTAGCAATTTTGCACCCTTTGGACATGTTTTTTGTGATGTATATGTATATATGTATTAGTTGAGGGCATGCTTAGATTAATAAATTTAATTAAAAGGATGTTGAGTAGAGGCCTATCACAAGATAGGATGAGAGAGGGTGTTTTAGTCTGACGGGCTCCTTCCTCTCTCATTCCATAATCCCCGGACCTAGCTAAATCTTTGGTTTTGCAAACGATCAGTTTCCTTTCAAAATGGTTTCTTAATTTTTCCTTTTTAAAAATTAAGTGGCGACTCATTCGTTTTGAATTTGAAAAAGAACTTTAAAAGAAAAGCTGTGGGTAAGAAAAATGCGATATCCACAATGACGTAATTATATTATTATTGTGGATGATGGTAGATAAGTTTAGTACTATCTATGCATGTTTGTTTAGAAAAATCAGTTATAAAATCTTTTCTTGAGTTATAAGAGTAACGTGATGACTACAAGCTTAGCGAATTTTCGATCTTGAAATTGTGATAAGGGAAAATATTTTGATAACTGGATTTTAAAACAAACATTTATAGAAAGATGTGCATCATAATAATGTCAACCTCTTGTGCATATTATTGAATGTAGAAATTGGCACTAAAATAAAATACACGTTTGAATGAGCTATGATCTCTTGGAGAACTTATTTCAATCAATGATCCAGCCAATTGATCCCATATTGGACCTAGGGTCCAATATTGCTAAAGGCCTATAGAATTTAATTCTAGTAAGACCATCACACCCGCTCTATTTTGATAAAGTAGCATGCATGATGATATAATTGGGGAGTATAAGAACAACCCAATGACCTGTGAATGTGGAACCAACTCTAATTTGTTTTTGGAGCACATCCACTACTAGATTGAAGAACCTGGTATTGAAGTTCGAAGTGAGGAAAAATCTCAAACACTTGATGACCGAGAATCTAAAGTTGAAATTCGGTATGATTCAAGATCTATTAGGGACAACCTGCACTGGTGAACATCAGGTTCAGGCTGTGATATGTTTTCAGTCTGACTCGTGGATACACATGAAATAGGTCATAACATAGAACGAGATAATTAAGATTTGTTCTGATTATTCTCGTCATGTTTACCTGGCAGCAGACCGCCATAAGGGAGGCTGTATGTATGACCAGTATTTCCATAAGTGGAAGAAAGCGCGAGGCCGGTGGGCCCATGTGCATTAAGCAGGCTAAGAGGCAAGGTGGGACTACAATATGATGGATATTATGTTACATAGTTTGTTTTTATTGGACATGGTTATTTATGTAATAATTTCTTAAGAGTTAAAATGTTAACTTTATTTTCTCTATTTCTTAAGTTACTGAGTCATTTGTTTATTCTATGATTTGGCATGCTAAACTCAGATGCGTAGGACAAGAAAAGGATGACTCGATTAGTGGCTTGTGAGCTCACTTGCTAAAGTTGACCTGCCCACGTGTGAGTCTTGCCTAGGTGGCAAAGCATACCGAAAGCTTTTTAAAGTAAAGCTATAAGAGATAATCAATCTTTAGAGCTAGTTCACTCACACCTTGGACTTGTGTTTGTAAAGGCATGTTATGGTAACTCCATTTTTCCTCACCTTGACATCTCACCGCTATAAAACACTAGATTACATCAAATGTTTTACAGCTGAGAGGTTGAGAATAAGATTCAAGACTTTTTGAGTCATCTCGTATGCCAGTATTTCTCTAATTAGTTCAGAGGAACTGTGTTAGTTTCTCTGATTAGTTCAGATGAACTGTGTTAGTTTCTCTGGTTAGTTCAGAAGAACTGTGTGAGGACAAAGGGGTACATATACAACTTTCTGTTCCGGGAAATTCTGCAATAAAATGTTATTGTAGAAGGGAGGAATAGAATACTTTTGGAAAAGTCTAGATCATTGACGGTACAAGCTAGCTTTCCAATTTTGGAAGGATGCACTCTTAGCTACTGCCCTCATACGCATAATCGTGCCTTTTCAACATGTTTTCCAAGCTTTACAGCCTATTTGAAAATGTTTTCGCAGTATTATTGTTGCTATAAGAATCTTGACCTCTATGAGTTAGAGAAATTGTAGACAACATACCATCTTTAAGCGAGGGTGGGGAGATATTGTGATTCCACATCCAGTACTCGCTAAAAATGGTACTAGTCTACAGCCGAGTGGGAGTACACCGCTAGACTCTAGTGGGAGTGTGCCAAGTAGTGGGAGTGCACCACTGGTTACTCAAGATTCTTAGGTAGCACAGTGCAGTTGACGAGGATGAGTTCTCTGTTGGCGTTTTGAAATCTGCGGAATGTGTTTTCCTGTGTGCATTAGTAGATGATGTCGCGACAACTTCTTATGTAGAAGCGCTTTATTCATCTACTAAAGCTGAGTGAATATTTGCTATGAAGGGTGATATGATCTCTATGGACAAAGAATAAGGTCTGTCTGGGAGTCAGTTGATATTCTGTCCGAGTGTAAGACTATTGGAAACAAGCGGGTTTTCGAAGTTAGACTCTAGGCGGATGGTTTAATTGACAAAGATAAAGGCGCACCTCGTGGTGAGAGGTCAAACCCAAGAGTGGGTGTAGACCCTGAAGACAGAATCTCCTTAGTGGTGATATTTTGTTTTCATTCGCCTTATCTTAGTGATTGTCACACATTTAGTTTTAGAACCATTTTCAAATGGATCTTGATACTGCTTTTCTCAATGGATAGCCAAACGAAGAGATCTACATGGATCAATTTATTGGTTTTACAACCGATGGGAATGAGCCAAAGTATGGCATCTTAATTGATCTATTTAAGATCTCTAGCAATCGTTTAGGCAATGGCACTTGAGGTTTCATGATTTGATCGATCTCTTTCGTTGAGATGATTAAAGAAGACCAGTGTGCGTACATTGAGCAGTCCATAAAAGGTGTTCTAATTCTTATATTGTATGACAACAATATCCTTTTTATTTAGATAAAAAGGTATGGGTCAACCAACTATGTGTTGGGAGTTAGGATTGTGGGAATCGTTCATAAACCTATTTTGTTCGTCTCTAGAGACTTACATAATAGAAGATTCTTGAACACTCTCGCATACAGTACTCAAAACCCATAGATACCCCAGTTGAGAAGGGAATACCCTTGACCCTAATTCAATGTCCAGAGAATGATGAGGAAGTAAGTGTCCAAAGTGCCATAAGCATCCGTAATGGGAAGCCTGACGAATACTACGTTGTATTCTTGTTAAGATATTTGTCATGCGGTTAGTTTAGTTAGTCGTTACAAGAGTAACCTTGGTCTAGTTCACTGGAGAGCAGTGAAGATCTTTCTGCGATATGTTCGCATGATTGTGGATCTCACCTTATGGAAGGTAAAGTTTTAAAAGTAATGAAGACGATGCGACGCTCATTCAGCGATTGAGACGAGCGCATGTCCATGTCTGTCTACGCATTCACATTAGTTGATGAAGCATTCGCTTGTTGTAGCAAGAAGCAGACATGCATCACCTTATCCATAATGGTAGCTGAGTATGTGGCTTGTTCTGCAGCCGCTTAGGAGGCTGTATATTTAAAGGGTTCTTACATAGTGTAGGCTTCTTGCCTTAGAGCGATGAAGCAGTGTTGGTCTATTGTGACGGCACGTCAGCTCTAGTTTATGCAAAGGACCATAAGTACCACGGGAAGTCCAAGTGCATAGAGATCCACCACCACTACATTCGAGATATGGTTGCACAAGGGGAGGTTGTTTTACAGTACATCACTACTGGTGATATAATGGCTAATCTTTTGGATCAAGCCAATTTCTAGAGATTCGTTCTTGTCCCACATTAGTTGTATGGGACTCTGTAGGTTCTGATGTATTTTAACAACATTATTCTTGACATTATTATTACCAGATGTTTATTATTATAATAAAATCAATGGTTTTCCAAATTCATTCGTTGTTAGTTGGATGAATGCATATTTTTTCTTTAAAGTGTCACCAGGCTTGAATCGACCTACTAACACGGGTGATTCACCTTGGCGCCGAGATAGCAAAGTTGGACATGTGTGTCCATAGCGCTTAGATGGCGAGCAAGATGAGACATTTGTGTTCATGGCGCTTGGATAGCTAGCTAGGACATGTGTGTCTGTAGCGCTAGGAAAGCGGGCTAGAACACTTATATCTACGCGGTATAAGAACAGCGAGCTAGATATAAACCTTGATATCCTAACATGTCGCCTTAGCTTAGAGCTAAGATGAGACCTAAGCTTGGTGCTTGGTCGAACATAGAGAGCGCCCACTACTCTATGTAGCCTGTTTATAGCTGAATATGAGTTTCCAGACGGACACTAGTTGTAGCGACTGTGCTGGAAATGTCAGGTTAGACGTTTATGTAACGTCTAGACTAAAATTTGTATGGCGTTACTTTTACCACGAAGTGACATGCCCATTTATATGGAAGAACGCCATAGCATACATATCATACTGTATGTGCTATTTTGTGATCGTTTGTGGAGCAATGGATTAATCCCTATTTCATTGCTGTGTGAGCCACGTAGTCTCCCTGTAACGGGGATTCTACACAAGTTACCTTATGACCTGAGACTATGTCATGAAGAGGACGCTTGATGACGCTACTTTAGCGTACCATCCTGGGACGAAGAGACAAATACCGTCCTATGGGGCACGTCTAGAAAAGCGGTTTAGTTAGTTGGATTGACATTAGTAGGCAGGGAAGACTCTTCGATAACACACCATGTTTTGTGACTCATTAGCTGGCCAGCGACAATCGTATACGTACTGAGTATCATGGGTACATTACATATTTGGGGGTGTAGCACTGCTTTATGAGGGATTAAGAGTGCTAGATCCGGTGTGGTTGAACCTGTCTGGGTAAATACACGAGAAGCTTCCGAGTGATGCGTTTTGCTAGTTATGTGATTGACTTAGCATCTCAGCTCCTGTCGCTGTATGTTTCTTTTTGTGAGGTCACACGTTCTACTTCCCATATGAGGAGATGATGAAAGTTGGAATCTGAGAGATTTTGTTTTAGCACAAAACCCTATGTGGGTTGGTTATGGGTCACCCACATAATCTATGGACAGGGTCCAAGGGCTTAACTTAGGGTCCAAGAAATCCTATATGGATTATAACTTGGAGTCCTAGGGCATGTATATGTGTGTGTATATATATGTGTATAACACACATAAACACAACTCTGCACACAATAAGCCAGCCACCCTCTCTCCCTCTCTCTCTCTTTTAGTTACTTTCTCTCTCTAGCCAAATCACACTAGGGCTTGGGATTTAGCGCGTGGATACAAAGGGGGTGTCTCTAGTAGGCACTCTCACGACCCGTTCGAAGCACAAGAGCGTACAAGGAAGCACTAAAGAGCAGCAATTCGTGGGCATTATTGCCGGGCTCGTAACAACGCCGCCAAGACGATCCGTGATCGGGTATATTCCGCAAGGTATGTCCTTTACCCGACCCGTATGCTTGGTTGATGCATATTTACAGTATTGATGAGGATCTCCTTATTATATAGGCTGTAAGAAATTCCTCACTTGTTATGTACATGAAGTTAGTGAGAAATTTCTCACTTTTATAGGTTGTAATAAATTTCTCATTTTGTTATGTAGTGAAATTAGTGAGAAATTTCTCACTTATATAGGCTGTAAGAAATTACTTCCTCATTGTCTGTAGATTAAATTAGTGAGAATTTTTTCACTTGTATAGTCTGTAATCAATAGATAATGTGTTATGTAAATGAAATTAGTGAGAAATTTCTCACAAAAAAATGAGAAATTCCCACATCACTTAGTTAAACCGAAAATCTCTTGATTATAGGGATATTAGTTCCATTATCCATGATCTCCTAAAAATACGTTTCCCAAAACTGCATATAACACAATTTTGGAAGTTTTTTGAACATACAAAGCAGCATAAACAAAGAGAGAGAGAGAGAGAGAGAGAGAGAGAGAGAGAGAGATAAATTATCACATTACTTTGTTAAATCCGAAATCCCTTGATTTTAGGGATATTAATTCAGTGAGAAATTGCTCAAAAGCATAGTGAAAATCAATAAAAACTAGTGAGAAGTTTCTTGCAGTTTGATTTATGCTTCGTATATTTTGTTACAGAAAATTTGATTACTACAATTATACTTTTACACATCGTATGTAGATTAAATTATTGAGAAATTTCTCACTTGCATAGATTGGAATCAATAGATCATATGTTATGTAAATAAAGTTAGTGAGAAATTTTGCACAAAAAAGTGAGAAATTCTCACATCATTCTGTTAAATCGAAAATCCCTAATTTTAGGGATATTAACTTTGATGTTGTCAAAATCAAGATGTAAAAAGTGTTCTTTACTTTTCAAAAGATTTGCAGTGTGGAAGTAAAGGTCGAACCCACAGAGATTGGTTAACTACAGCGACTTAATTTTAAAACCTAACTTTCGTTAATTATGAAAACGGATTTTGATTTGATTTTAATTAAACTAATAACAATAAAACTAAATCTAAACTATGAAAGCAATTAAAAGTGTTTTAAATAATGTTTAAGGGAACCTAGGATTGCAACTCCACCACTAGCTTCATAATAAGAATATTTATGAATTACTTTAGCTTATTATGTTGGATGATAATGGGGAATTGTAGCTACAAGCCCAATTCCTCCGACAAGAAGATATTCATGGTTCAAGCACCAACATAATCCATCTTCGGTTAGCACGAATTATCCCACACTAAACTAGGGTTGCGATCTAATCCGTCTAACCTAGGCATGGACTATTCGGATACTTGATAGCACAAATCAATAAAGCACCATCACATGTAAACAATCTAAACAAGCACAACAAGAATAGATCGTTGAGCACATCACAGTCAAAATAGATCTAAGACAAGAATAAATTCTGAAAGTAATGATTTAATCACTAGAAGTATGATTTATTTATAAAAATCCTCTAAACATGTGACTGTCATCCATACATAATAAAACTAAAATAAAAACATAAAATACTCCCTATTACTTGGCTAGGGCTTCATTGAAACCCTAGATCTATGATCTAGCCGTCCATGGAAGTGATGGATGGCAAGTAGTTGATGGAGGAGGCCATGGAAACCCTTGGTCTTCTTCTTCTTCTCCTTGCTTCCCTCCCTTCAATGGCTGGAAGTATGGTTGTAGAATGTGTGTATAATAATTGCTAATAATGTCTAACCCTTTAATTGTAATAAAATAGGGTATATATAGATTTACAACAAGTTTTGGAAACCTTCCTAACCCCAAACGAACTGAAACTGATGTAATTTCCAGTCTAGACGTCGTTCAGCAGTTTTGTTTGCACAGGAGTCTTCAGTATACTGAAATACGCAACTTTGGTTTTTACACATATCGCGCAAGCGGGTCGTGCGAGCGCGACATTTGGCCCTTCGCGCGCGCGGGTCGCGCGAGCGATTCTGGGTTTCTCGCGCGCGCGACTTGGCTTTTTTAGGTTCTTTCTTTGTGCTTTTTCACCCTGTTTAGCCTGATATACTTGATTTCTTCTGTCAGAAAATAGAAAACGAAGTAAAACTATACAAAAACAGGATAAAAAGTACTAACAAATGTTCGTTAAGGCGTATAATTAGGATTAGTTCTCTCCCGATCACACCCCCAAACCTACATTTTGCTAGTCCTCAAGCAAAACTAAAATAAAAACTACTAATAAAAATCTATTCCATTCTCGCATGGATTACGATTGCATTTAGCGTATGCAACAAGCCTTTTAAACCTCTAGGTGTCCCTAGTCGGACGAGTGAAGTCTCGTGAGGGTTCTCGTCAACAAGTCACCCACAACCATTTTTATTAACTTGTCAATTTAAAAACTTTTATTAAAAACAAAGATCATAATATTCAATACTCCTTATTATAAAACTATGATTTGAAATAGAATAACGAACATAAAGAAACAGAATCAAACGTCTACCTACATCATGAAAAACAATCTCAAGCACATGCATCGTATAAATCAACAGAGTTTCTCATAAAATTGCACGTGTGTGATATGGTAGTCAAATAAACACGCGCATGTCATGAACTTGGAATATAACTCGGATAACCATCCAACTATGCTTCGACTACGAATCTCACAATGAATTACACTCTCAAATGAAACACTCAGAAACATGTGTAATTTTTCTAAAATATGTGAGTAAAGGAAATATGTTTTCAACTTGAGAAATACTCACATATGACTCGAAAAAAACGCATGCCACGACAGAACAGTAGTCTCATGGATAGGATGCCAATAATCAAGAAAAATTAATCATTACCATATTTTAATCCCCTCCCATCGTTTACATATCTAAACCATGTTTCCTAGGATCAGATAGGACTTTTCAAAGGTTGTAATGTGGCTCAGGCAATGAAAAATGATAGAACGGATTAATTGGGTAGGTTTAGAATGGCATTGTAAGGCATGTTCGATTTCTTTCATTCTTCTTCTACAAACTTTCATCTTTTCTTTCTCTTCATTCTTTTTCATTCATTTTTCTTCTTTTCTTTCATTTTTTCAACCTTCCTCTTCTTTATTTTTTTCCTTTCCTTTTTCTTTTCTCGCTTCTAAAATGACTATGCATTGAATACCAAGCAACTACCCCCATAACATCTTATTTTCTTCTTCTTTATCAACACATCGCCTTAATACTACTAAAAGTTGATCACTCTTCCAGTGGTATACTCCAAGTTGATCAAGTTGGAGCTTTTACAGAGGATAATGGTGAACCAAGAAAAAGAGGCATTGTAACGGCTCAAAGGGGCGAACTAAGGAAATTTTATCTTTTATCGGCCGGTAGTAAACAAAGAAGGCCTAAAATCATTTCCTAGGGTAATACGGTTCTTCAATGTTTACAATGGAAGATTATTTAGCATGGTAACAAATATTTTAACTTGACTATCAACCAAAACAAGAATAATGAGGCTAAACAACGAGTTAATACGCTATTTCAATGAAATTCGACAAACACAAGATGTATTTATAACCCTCTATAAAGAAAAGATAGGCTCAATAGCTCACTGGGCTTAGTCTCCACCATGTGTTATCTAGAAATCTGAATTATATTATAGTTCACATTAAACATGTATTCAAGCGACTACGTGCAGTTCATAAGTTTATGTGCAAATCTATGATATAAAACTACGATTCCAAACAATACATAACTTAAAACGTCATATCATAACTTCAGCAAATGTTTAATCACATCTTTTCCTTTTTTATCATTCTATAACAATCAAAGTTCTCTAACAAAGAGTATCAAATTGATATTGCAAAAACGTCGGTAACATCGTTTATTTACACACTTATTGAAAAATTTTAAAATTTTGCATAAACTAATGTGCATGTGTGAGTGCATACCCCCAAACCTAAACCTTTCATTGTCCACAATGAAACAATAAAACGAAAGAAAGGAGAGTAGGTAAAGAACGATAGTACCTTAATCTCGGCAATGACAGAACAGGTGAACGTATAAAAATATGGCGATAAAGTTCAAATGTACCTGGGAATACTAGATAAACGAAAAGAAACTAACAAACGAATATTAAAAGTAAATGAAACCGAAATATAAAATATAAATCGATAAACTAATCGAAGTTATAATTAAACGACAAATGGAAAAGAAATAAAACGGAAAAGTATAAATGCACAAGGAAAACAACGAACACGAACTAAACTGAACGAAATAAACAAAAACAGAAAAGAAACACAAATAAAACATGTAAGGGGAAGGATATAGAAAACAAAAGAAAAAAAAAACAGGAAAAGGGGAAATCGCGCGAGCGGCCGTCGCGCGCGCGAATTCCAAATTTTTTTTTTTTTTAAATCAATAAAATCGCGCCAGCGAGGTTCCTCGCGCCCGCGAATACAGGCGCGAGTAAATGCTGAGAGCCCATATAAGGAAAAAGAAAGAAAAAACACTAAGGCACATACTTGCGCTAGCGGGCCGCGCGAGCGACGTCTCGCGCGAGCGGGCCGCGCGCGCGAGTTTATTTTTTTCTATTTGTAGCTAAAATTATGTATGTAATATTAAAATAAAGTAATTCCGACCCCCAAACCTGTCCAGAAAAACTCTAAGACTGACCAAAACGACTCAAAAATGACCAAAAATCGTGAAAACAAATGAATTAAAGCTTGGGTTGCCTCCCAAGAAGCGCTAACTTTTACGTCGCTAGCTCGACCGTTCTAGCTCAAGACTTACGGAGGTTGAAAATCAGACTTCGTACCCCTAAGAATATCAGGTAGAGCTCGATGGTAAGCAGAAATTACGTCGCTTCGAATTAATTCAATCGACGGTTTGTCAGTATGTTCAAATCGATTTCTTACCTTCCGAGTAGATTCAGTATTAGGGTCCGAGGTATTAGGATTCATCCAGTCATCATCCACTATATGTTTTTCGTTACTCACATTTATTTCTTTGGTAGGCTCAATATTCCGTCTTACCTCACCTTCCGCCTCACATAGGTAATCGTCGTCTTTAGGAGGTTGATCGACAGCGTTAAACACGTTTAATTTTAAATTCATGTTCCCAAACGACACTTTCATTACCCCCGTCCGGCAGTTGACACGTGCGTTGGCCGTGGCTAAGAATGGACGACCAAGAATAACAGAAGTGTATTTTCTAGCATCTAGCACCGGTTCGGTGTCAAGGACCATAAAATCTACAGGATAGAAACATTGATCAACTTTTACTAGGACGTCTTCGACAATTCCTCTAGGTACTTTAACAGAGCGATCCGCTAATTGAATAGTAGCGGCCGTAGGTTTAAGTTCACCTAGTCCTAATTGTTTGTAGACATGATAAGGTAAAAGATTAACACTAGCTCCTAAGTCAAGGAGAGCCCTATGAATGATAGTGTCACCTACGACACATGAAATCGTAGGTGTACCGGGATCCTTATACTTCGGAGGAGCGTGTTGAAAAATTGAACTTACTTTTTCCGTGAGGAAGACCTTTTAGGAGTATGACTGCGTATTTTGCGCTTTTGAGTACAAAGGTCTTTTAAACATTTAGCATAAGCGAGAATTTGTTTTATAGCATCGAGGAAAGGAATATTAATTTTAACTTGTTTAAATACCTCGAGTATATCTTCAACTTTCGACTTTTTCTTTGTAAAATTAGACGGTTCCTCAACATTAGGTGGAAAAGGTAACTTTGGAACATAATTTGTTGAGACCGGTTCATTTTCTTTTCTATTTTTATCCACGTCCTCACCCATCTCTTTATTAGAGTTGATGTTCGTATCTATCACATTCTCATTCTGAAGTTCAACAGCTTCCTCTTCCCGAATAGTCGTCCTAGTCGATACTGCGTTTACTTGTTCACTCGTCCCCTTAACCTCATATTGTCCCTTAGGGTTTTGAATCGTTTGACTAGGCAACGTCCCCTCGTTTCTACGACTCACTACAGTAGCTAGTTGTCTCACTTGGGATTCAAGCTTCGCAATGGATTGTGTATGAGAGTGCACTATTTGTGCTTGTGCCTGTACTTGTGTTTCAATTTTATTAAGGGACGCCAACACCTTTTCCTCAAAAATATTTCCCCTTGAAGGATTCGAATTAGGAGGCGGTTGTTGGTATTGGTTAGGTTGAAACTGAGGTCGATACGCATTTGGAAAATTAGTTGCCTCATTAGGATTATTAGTATTATTTTTCCACAAGAAGTTAGGATGGTTTCTCCATGGCGCATCCGGATTATTATTAATCGAATTATAATTATTTCGCGGGTATTGTTGAATAGAATTAATGTGTTGCTCCACGAATTCTGGAAATTGAGATGCAGAAGGACATGCAAGGATAGAATGTGACGGATCAGAACATAGTTGACACACTTCATGAGCGGGTGGGGTTGTCATTTGGTTCATTGTCATAAGTCGGTCAAGTTTTTTAGATAATTCTTGAAATTCAATAGAATGACTCGACTCAAACTTCATCTCTCGTTTGGTTGGAGGAAGATATCCTTCCGAACGTACCGACACAGCCTGATGCATCGAGTTCTCGCTTAACGTTTCAAAAATTTTTCAAGCCTCGTCGGCGCTTTTGTGTAGGAAAGTTCCCGGACAAACGGCATCGACGGTATTACGGACAGAGGGAATAAGCCCCTCATAGAAAACCTGTACCAACTGCCACTTAGGAACCTGATGATGTGGACACGAGCGTAATAATTCTTTAAATTTTTCCCATGTGTCGTAAAGTGATTCCCCATCTTGCATTATAAAATTAGTGATAGATTTCCTTATTTGATTTGTACGCATAATAGGAAAAAACTTTTGTAAAAATGCGGTGTGTAAGGCTTCCCATGTTCTAATTGTGTTTGGCTCAAGTGATTGAAGCCAATACTTAGCTTTATCTTTTAAAGATAATGGAAAGAGCCGCAATTTCAATTCATCATCAGTTAAGTTTTGGATTTTCAAAGTAGAACATATATCCTGAAAATCTCCTAAGTGTTGAATTGGATCTTCATTTAGATGGCCATGGAAAGATGGAAGTAGCGAGATGGTAGACGACTTTATCTCAAAGTGAGATGCCGTCGCCTCCGGTAAATCAATACATGTTTGTGGCGTGTAAGTCGTAGGAATAAAATAATCTTTAAGTGGAGGAGGTGGCGGTATATTAAGATTATTCGTATTAGCACCGTCGTTTTGATTGTTATTGTTATTTCCACCATCAGCCATTTTAATCGGTTCTATGTTATGAAAGCGTGGTTTCTTTAGTCTTGTAAGAGTACTACGTATTTCAGATTCAAATAAAGACGTTGGTTTTGGTGTCAAATCGTCGTCTATTAGAAACCTTGTTCTAGAAGTTAAGTTTGAAGACTTATTAACTCTTAGGGTGCGTTCAAGTTCAGAGTCAAAAGGTTGTAATTCTGGTTTATTTGAACGTGTACCTAACATAAACTAAAAGAAAGTAAACTAAAAACAAAAACTGACTCAATAAAAGAAAACAAATAGCAATCACGCAACTAAGATAACAAGCACTCAACTACTGTGATGCATGCAAATTATCCTGTAATGCAATGACCGCGTCAAGCCCAGCGCCCCGGGTTTCCTAGCTAATGCAGTGTTCACTCCACAACTAACCTAATGCAAGTAATTGCGTCTCAGCGCCCTGACTTACAGTGATTTGATGCGAAGTTAAAGCGAGCAATTTACTTAATTTTTATTTATTTTATTTGCGTAAGCTCCTTTGATGTAATTAGCTACTTCACTCGGAAACGTTGGAATTTGATCGACTCGAGAAACTACAAAATAAAAAGAAAAGTTAGTGACCCAAAAAAGAAAAAGAAAACTAATCTAATATTTACAAATTAACTAAACTAAGATTTTAAAACTAAAGGTAGTAATTTGCAGTTCCCGGCAACGGCGCCAAAAATTGATGTTGTCAAAATCAAGATATAAAAAGTGTTCTTTACTTTTCAAAAGATTTGCAGTGTGGAAGTAAAGGTCGAACCCACAGAGATTGGTTAACTACAGCGACTTAATTTTAAAACCTAACTTTCGTTAATTATGAAAACAGATTTTGATTTGATTTTAATTAAACTAATAACAATAAAACTAAATCTAAACTATGAAAGCAATTAAAAGTGTTTTAAATAATGTTTAAGGGAACCTAGGATTGCAACTCCACCACTAGCTTCATAATAAGAATATTTATGAATTACTTTAGCTTATTATGTTGGATGATAATGGGGAATTATAGATACAAGCCCAATTCCTCCGACAAGAAGATATTCATGGTTCAAGCACCAACATAATCCATCTTCGGTTAGCACAAATTATCCCACACTAAACTAGGGTTGCGATCGAATCCGTCTAACCTAGGCATGGACTATTCGGATACTTGATAGCACAAATCAATAAAGCACCATCACATGTAAACAATCTAAACAAGCACAGCAAGAATAGATCGTTGAGCACATCACAGTCAAAATAGATCTAAGACAAGAATAAATTCTGAAAGTAATGATTTAATCACTAGAATGATTTATTTATAAAAATCCTCTAAACATGTGACTGTCATCCATACATAATAAAACTAAAATAAAAACATAAAATACTCCCTATTACTTGGCTAGGGCTTCATTGAAACCCTAGATCTATGATCTAGCCGTCGAAGTGATGGATGGCAAGTAGTTGATGGAGGAGGCCATGGAAACCCTTGGTCTTCTTCTTCTTCTCCTTGCTTCCCTCCCTTCAATGGCTGGAAGTATGGTTGTAGAATGTGTGTATAATAATTGCTAATAATGTCTAACCCTTTAATTGTAATAAAATAGATTATATATAGATTTACAACAAGTTTTGGAAACCTTCCTAACCCCAAACGAACTGAAACTGATGTAATTTACAGTCTAGACGTCGTTCAGCAGTTTCGTTTGCACAGGAGTCTTCAGTATACTGAAATACGCAACTTTGGTTTTTACACATATCGCGCGAGCGGGTCGCGCGAGCGATTCTGGGTTTCTCGCGCGCGCGGCTCGCGCGCGCGACTTGGCTTTTTCAGCTTCTTTCTTTGTGCTTTTTCACCCTGTTTAGCCTGATATATTTGATTTCTTCCCAAACCTGTCAGAAAATAGAAAACGAAGTAAAACTATACAAAAACAGGATAAAAAGTACTAACAAATGTTCGTTAAGGCGTATAATTAGGATTAGTTCTCTCCCGATCAACTCCCTTATACATGATCTCTTAAAAATACGTTTCCCAAAACTGCATATAACACAATTTTGGAAGTTTTCGGAATATACAAAGGAAACAAAAAAAAAAAGGGACAGTTAGAGATATATCCCTTGTCAGCTAAAAATTTAACAAAAAGTACCTTCAATATCTGCATTTAATCAAAAGTCCCTGTTCTTTGACAAAAGGACAAAATCTCCATAACTTTTGATATACAACTCCATTTTTCTCAAATTTTATACCGTTGGAATCGTATCGACGATAGCTACAAAGCTAGTACCATTGTTGATATAGTTTGAGCAAAAAAAAAAAAAAATCAAAATCTTACATGCCTTGTGTAACTAAAAATTTCACAAAACTGTTTTTTGTGATACTTTTGTGAAGTTTCACAAAACTACATTTGTGAAATTTCACAAAACTCTATTTTTTTCAAAATTTTTCAAATTGAAAAAAAAAATTTGCTCAAAACATATCAACAATGGTACTAGTTTTGTACTCTCGTCGACACGATTACAGCGGTATAAAATTTGTCAAAAATGGAGTTGTAGATCAAAAGTTATAGAAGGTTAAAGTTTTGAAATATTTTTTGAATTGTGGAATGCTATTGTACAGCCACTCACACGGTGTGAGTGGCTGGAATGTTTGGGGCAATGTTTGGCCACATGCTTGTGAGAGGGACTTTTGACAAATTCCCAAAAACAACGGCTCCTTTAGACTTTTGTTTGCTTTAATTAATGATTTAGTCATAATTTACCAAAAAAAAAAAAGTGAGAAATTCTCATATTACACTGTTAATAACCGAAATCCCTTGATTTTTGGGATATTGATTCCCTTATCCATTATTTCCTAAAAACATATTTTCCATAATTGTATATATATATAACTGTATATATATATATATATATGTATATAAGGGTATAATGGTCCGGATTTATACTAACCATTTAGCAATAGGGACTAATTATTGATTTATATTACAAATTAAGGATTAATTTTTATACACCAAATCAAGTCATGATCAATTGCTATTAATGGTCATATTTAGGGATCAAATTGTATATTTCTATTATTAATATTTAGTTGCTAATATTTTGATTGTGGAAAAAAAGTTACATTTCAATTTTCACTTTATATTTGATCGAACAGCACATCCAACTATATAAATATTTTTTTTTTAAGAAACTTCTATTTTGTGAAAAGTTAAATTTGTTTCCAGCCAAACTTTATTTTTATTATCCCTTTAAACACGATCCAACCAATTAATCCGACGGTTGAACTAGTCATACTTGTTTTTCACTAAAGTGTTGGTGGTACGTTTAAATTGGGAATCTTAATGTTTGATAACCCTATTAAGTGCTGAAAATGAAAAGATTCAGCACTTATTCTTTTTCAGTGCGTTTGATAACTTACCACTTAATTGAAAAAGCAGCCAAAAAATCACTGAAAACTTTAAGTGAAAAATTTCTACTGAAAATAATCACTGAATGCATTCTATTTCAGTATTTGAAGCACTGTTTTTAGTATTACAAATTCAATCACATAAAATTTTTAGTACTTAAAATTCAGCACTTAATTTTCAGCACTTAATTTTCAGTTTTATCAAACGCACCCTAAGCAAGTTCTATTTTTTTTTCTCCTCTTATGTGCAACCCAGTTTTTATTTTGATAAAATGTTCCCCTACAGTTGTGTGAAAATTTTAATTTTCACATAATTTGATATATAATGCAATGAAATCTTGTTACATCCAAATTTAGTCTAATTAAGTTTCATCATGAACTTTTGCCTGTAATTAAAAACAGATAGTTCTTTAAATTCACAGAATTAGAGATGAGGAATTTTCACCAAAGTACTATTTAAATTAAAATATGAACTATATTCTTCTATTTTGCACTTTTAGGTTACTTTATTTAACTTGTTAAAACATAACATGTGTTTTTTCGGAAACCATTTATCACAAAAGGAAAAAAAAATTTGCATATTTATCCTTTCTCTAATAATATCGTGCATTAGTTTGTCTTTTCAATGTTCAACAGATTACAATTTGTATAAGAGAAAATTCCTATTTTTTTTTTTTTAAGATAATTGTTGGAAAATTCCTCAAATAACTCTCAAAAGTTTAAAACTCCAATTGATTTGATCATTTTCTAAAAATGACAAAAAGAATCTAATACAGTGCTCACACGGTATAAATGCACACACAATAGAAGATCACATGCCCAACCCCCAACTTGGTCCACCTCACGCGCTTTTGCTTGGTTTCAGCCACTCACACCGTGTGAGTAGCTGTACTATATGATATTCATTTCGAAAATATTTTTTTAAACTTTAAACTTTCATAACTTTTGATCTACAACACTGTTTTTTACAAATTTTATACCATTGGAACCGTGTCGACGAGAGCTACAAAACTAGTACCATTGTTGATACCTTTTGAGAAAGAAAAAAAACTCTTATTTTTACATAGCATGTTCCAGACGAACCTAATATAATTTTCACATAATATTCGTGTATGGATTATTGAATTTTCACGTAATATTCACATATGTCAAGTTGATATGTTGTAAGGAAAAAAAAACCGAGTGTTCCCTTTGTTCTTAATGAGAGTTTGAGTGAAATTTCACAAGAATTTTGCATTTGTTTGGGTCGAAAAACTATGTTTTATAATTAATTTGTGAAATTTGATTTTTTTTTTAAACGAAATATGCATTGTTTAATATGAAAGAGAAAAAGAGAGAGAGAGAGAGAGAGAGAGAGAGAGAGAGAGAGAGAGAGAGAGAGAGTGAAATTTCATGTTTGTACATACATGAATATTAAGTGAAATTTCACTGAACTTGTAAATGAATACTAAGTGAAATTTTACATAAATTGACATTTGAGGGACTTTTTAACAGTGTAAGTATCAAATTAGACCTTAAACTCTAGAAAATTACTTCTAGCGACTTTTGGGATAGTTAGTGAAATTTCATTTGACATACTAAGTGAAATCTCACTGAACGAGTACACGAATGTTAAGTTTAACTTCAAGTTTTTCAGGAAGAAGACATGTACGAGTTCAGTGAATTTTCACTTAATATTATGTATGCCAAATTTATATGTTTTGAGAAAAAAAAATTTAAAAAAGACGAATTTTAACAAGAATTCCTGCATTTGTTTTGGTTGAAAAATTGTGTTTTATAATTGATTATGAAACTTGTTTATTTTAACAAAATATGAATTGTTTAAAAAAAATAATAATAATAAATCACCATGCCTACATGAATATTTAGTGAAATTTCACTTAATTCGTACATGAATATTAAGGCTTAGTTTGACCCCCATTTGGGTGCTTCTCTTTTTTTAAAACACAATTTCATGTTAATTCATTTGGTAACTAATTTATGAGCTTTACAAAAATTGAACTTAGGGCTTTTTTGGGAGAGCTTTTAAAAACTCAAGAATTGAGTGAAATTTTACTTAATATTTTATGTATATCAAGTGAAATTTTACTTATTATTCATGTATGTAAAAATATAAAAACAAAATTTCCTCAAAACATATCAACAATGGTACTCGTTTTGTAGCTCTCGTCGACACGATTCCAACGGTATAAAATTTGCGAAAATGGAGTTGTAGGTCAAAAGTTATGGATGTTTAAAGTTTAAAAAATCCGTTAGAAAAATGGTGGGCTGCTCTGGCAATAAAGGAAATTGCTCTGGCAGCCAACATTTTTTGAAATTGGAAATGCTACGGTACACTGCTCGCACGGTGCGAGCAGTCTCTGCACGAAGGGATGAAGGGGGTTGTTCATGAGATCTTCTATGGTGCGCGCACTTATACCGTGCGAGCACCAGCTGTCAACTTTTTGTCATTTTTGTTAAGTGTACTTTTAAATTGAGTTTAAACTTAACAAGTGTTCCATAATTGTCATTTTCAGTAATTGTCCCCTTATTTTTTAGCCTAGGCTATAAAATAAAATTCTAATGTTTCTACCCATTAAAAACAGAAAATCTAACGCTTTGTAGATTAAATTTTTAGCAACAGGAAAAGTTCTGAATGAATACAGAAATGGAACTAATATTTTAGGAAATCTGTGACTAAAAATTTCAAACAAGGTAAATAATCTACTACTTTAAGTGATCACTTTATTGCTGAGGGGGTTGTAACTCAATTGGCATCCTCTCTCTTCTCAGTGAGGAGGGAGAAGGTTCAAATCCCCATAGAGAATTGTAGTTGCTTGACCCTCGATCAGTTATTCTGCAGTCGGAATGAGTGACCCTTGTTGGACTTTAATGTGTGCCAGTGTGGAGCTTTGGAATTAAGTTGAAGTTGGTGTGTGTGTGTGTGTGTGGAGTGTGTGTATCCAGTCCGAATCTAGATAAGTATTAAAAAAAATTTAAAAAATTAATTGATCACTTTACCGTATTTTTGGACTGAATATTTAGGTTAGCAAAAAGTTTTGTAAGAAATTCAATACACTTGGTATTTACTTGCTTATAAGTTATGAGTAAAGCTTGGGACACAATCAAAAGACACAATCTCTATTTTATGTTTATCTCTCTCCTAGTGGTCCTAGTGGGTACTGTGGGACCTATCAGGAGAGAGATAGACACAAAATAGAGATTGTGTCTCTAGGTTGTATCTTTTGATTATGTCCCAAGTATTACAACTATGGAGATCTTTTGATAGTTTTTATCATTTACACTGACTCCTGTTTGTAAATAGCTCAATTATTTTATTTTATATTTTTTTCAAAATGACTAATTTAACCCTATAAAAAAGAAATCGTAACGATAAATTTATACTTTTGCATAATACTTTAACATCATTAGGTTCATCACTCACAGGGGAAGTCTGTGATAACACAATCATTACGACATACCTCACGTACAGAGGTCCAAATAATTTAGCCTAATTATTATCAACAATGCTACACTTGTTCTACTAATCATACGTCAAACCACATTCTATGCATTAAATACATATACTATATGCTGTTTGAATTTTTCACATTTTTTTGTATACTACTTACACAACACAGAGTACTTGCATTTAAAACAAAGATGTGGTTTGGGATGTGGTTGGAGAAATGAGTGTAACGTTATCCAATTATTATTATTATTGTCAGCTAATAACAAAAGACTAGATTAATAGTTGTTTCAAAACTATTTTGCTCAAAATTATAACTATAATACATCCTCAAACATTAAAAAGGCAAACAAATCTCATGAACTTAAGCATAGTAAGATTGTATCTGTTCACTTACTCAAATGGATTAGATGGTAGTGGTTATGTATATAATATTGGTTTGATTGAAGTTAGTTGAAGGTGGTTGTGATACAGGTGAGGAGGGCTATTGAGACCAAGTCTCATTAAAGAAATGGAATTCTAATGGCCAATCGTTTATTTGAATTATGAGGGGTGGTTTGTAAACCCATTAGAAATATCAACAACCACTTGAATGGGAATCAAATTTGACCAACCTATGCGCTAGAGCAGCAATATATATATATATATATATATATGGGTCAGGCTTTAGAATGAACAGTATAAAGTGAACATACTCAGTGAATAATATTTTTTTACTAAAAAACCCGCGCACTACGATCTTATCACTATTTCACACAAGTGCATCTACAGGTCTTTGTTGCACATGGCCGAACCGTCTATGTCTATTCTCCCTCAACTTATCCTCAATCTGTGTCACTTCTACAGTCTGTCGAATGTACTCATTTCTAATTCTATCTTTCCTAGTCTTACCATACATCCATTTTAGCATTCTCATCTCAACTAAGCTCACTTTGCTAATGCGTTGTTTCTTACTTTCCCAACACTCTGTCCCATAGATCATAGCTGGCCTAATAGCTGTCCTATAAATTTTTTCTTTCAATTTTGCTGGTATTCTCCGGTCACATAATGCTCCAGAAGCACTCCTCTACTTGAGCTAGCCTACTTTAAGTCTATGGATCACGTCATCACCAATCTTTGCATCTCTACTGATCATTGATCCTAGATAGCGAAAGTGTTTCCTCTTTGGGATCTCCTGATCTTTGATCTTCACTACTTCGTCATCTCTACTTCCCTTGTTGCTAAAACTACACTCATTGAATTCTGTTTTTGTCCTACTTATCTTTAGCCCCTTAGTCTGCAGTGCTTCTCTTCAAGCTTCCAATTTAGTATTGAATCCCCCTTTAGTTTCATCAACTAAGATAATATCATCTGCGAACAACATACACCATGGGACTTCATATTGAATGTGTCTAGTCAATTCATCCATAGTTAGGGCGAATAAATAAGGGCTCAAGGCCGACCCTTAGTGCAAGCCTACGGTAATTGGGAATTCGCTTGTTTCTCCGGCCGGTGCTCTAATTGTAGTAACTGCTTCATCATACATATCCTTCACCATGTCAATATAACCCTTGGTCATTCCCTTCTTCTCTAGTACCCATCAGATTCCGGTACATCTTATTACTTCCCAAATGGACTGAATATTTGACACTATGTGCCTCTTCTAGGATTCTCTTTAGCATGTTAGTCTTTTCATTTTTTTATTGTATTTTTTCAGTTATGGTATTTGGGAATTTTAGTAGATAAAGTTCTTCTCTTTTTGTCGTTAAAACATCAAGCAAGTGTTGAAGGTAAGTGATGTTAGTTAATGTCGTTTTGAAATTGTTAGAACAACATTTTTCAATCGCATGATCCCAATTGTTCAGTAGTATATTGTAATATATTTTAAAACACACGAGAGGTCTTTGTATATAGCTCAATTTTTTAGGTCAGTGTAATTTGCCGCTTTTTTACCCTCGTTTTCCTGGCAATTAGGAAAGAGTAATGTTAGGCTCCCCAAATTTTACATCTCAAATGCTTTCCAAACACACACACACACACACACACACACACACACACACACACACATATATATATATATATAGCAATGGGACCACCTTTAGTAATGGTAGGACCACTTCAACATCCTCTAATCCAAAATCAAGTTTATTTAGAAAGCATTTGAGATGCAAAATTTGGAAAGGATAACATTATTCATTAGGAAATTAAGACTTTCTCAAAAGATTTTCTTCTATGATCAGAGAGGAAAAAGAGCAAAGATTGGGGAACAAACACTCCACAAATTAACAAATTACGTTAACAACAGTAGGAGACTGTCTTGTGGCAGAGTTGATACATTTTTGTCCCCTGCGTGATTGACAACTTTACCACAGGGCATCTCTCAATAGTGTTACTGTAATTTATTTGCGAAGTGTACATTTGTGCCCAAATCTTTACTCGAGGAAAAATAAAAAGATGATAACAACAATAACGACTACGTAGACCACCATAAAAACACTTTATAGTAGGCCGAATGGCTTCGTGTTAAGGTAATGTACATGTAGATTTATAAAATTTCATGCTTGCTATCAAATATATATATATATATATATAAGGTCAGGCTCTTAAGTGAATAGGGTTGAGTGAACAGATCCAGTAAATATGTTTTTTAGCCTAAAAGAATCCGCGGGCTGCCTCGCTGATCCGTGCGCCTCGCTGACCCATGTGTTCTTTTAGGCTAAAAAAATATGTTCACTGGGTATGTTCCCTCTACCCTGTTCACTCCAAAGCCTGGCTGTATATACGGTGAGACTCTTAAGTAAAACTCTTATAATCACGGGAAGACAATAAGCAAATGAATATGTGACCGTGTATGAACAATGTAATATCTCATCTTACCGACTCTTTTCTCTCTAAAAAACTCAAGATTGCATCATCCAAATTTCCTCGTTCTAGTACCTTGAAAATACTCGGGCAGCCACACTATAGTACAACGGGTACCAGGGAGTGTCCAGTTAGCCTTTATCCACGACATCACACTATAATACCACCACGATATACCTGAGCTAATCTCGATCGGTATCCGGAACTCGGCTATTAGGGAGTGTCCGCAGAGGCGTCATACACTATAGACTACCACGGTTGCCAGGGAGTGTCCAATTTGCCAGCACCATATTAAAAAGGTACCCTAAAATCACATTATCACGGCATCCACTTCCTTGATCCATGACATCACACCGTAGTACCACCACGGCATACCAGAGATAATCTCGATCAGATCCGAAACTCGGGTACTAGGGAGTGTCCATGGAGACGTCACACATTTATCACAAAACATGCATGTCGACTCAACCTCGACCCTATTATACATGTCAATTTCATGAAATCGTAACATCATTTATTAATCACAAGGCTGAATATCCGTACGAACATAAATCTCAGTCTTAATCATTCTTATTAATCCAGTTCTTAAACATAAGCCTTCAAATAATATATCTTTCAAAACAGTTCCTTAAAATTTTCACCACCTTTTTCAAACAGCCACTTATTGAAAAAGAACCAAACTGCCCAAAATACCATGTGGCGCGAGTACGCCACGCGAGCAAGGGGTCGCACGAGCGATTAGGCTCTTTTTATGAAATCTGTTAAAACTCAATTTTGCCCAAATCCGTACAGGTTGAGCGAGTGGACCGCGGAGCAAGGTGTCGCACGAGCGATCGCGCGCGCGAGTTGAAGCAGAGTCTTCTTCTCCTTCGTTTTTCCCCTGTTTCAAATTTCGGGACTGAAATTTACCCATTTCTAAATTCTGTTTCAACTAAGTCATGCAGTATATGGATTTCTTCATTTTTCTATGTAGATTTCAAATACGTGATTGGATCAAACTGATACGAATTGCATCTCTCAAAATTTATGATTAAAGTACGGGAGTTAAAACTTAAAATTCAAAATACGTCGCGATACGGATAAATTAATACGTAGGATTCGAACCACGACTTAGTGGGACTATGATCTTTCATTTTCAATTCACGACATTGATTTTGGTTAAGATTCACAAAGCTCCACTTTTCAAGCTCCCATAGTGTTTTCATGTATATACATATATACAGAACTATATCTATAGAAATATACATAAATATATATATACATTGGGAGTGAGTTTGAATTACTCACTGTGGTGATTAAACTATAAATTCGATGTCGAGAATTCTGCCAAATAACTCTTGAAACTTGAATTTCTCCTCATTCTCTCTAGATATATATGTATGTATCTATGTATATATATCTGTGTGTGTACATATATATGTATACAATTTGTGTGTGTAAGTTAAGAGAACAAGAGAGAACATAGAGAATTTGAGAGAGATTAGGAGTTCATAGAGAGAGATGAGAAACTGTGAGAGAGAGACACAAATATACTGTTTGCCTAATTTGGGCTCCAAGTAAGCCACAGAAATTACATGGTGTGGTTCAGCTCGCGTGCTCCCACACGTATAATGCGGTATAGTTGCAGATTTAAAATATAAACTGGTATTTTACAGTTGAAATAAAAATACAAAAAAATACGGTTTGACCCCAAACAAATTCCTAGTTGTACAAAAAGTATAGTTACAGTTTTCAAATCCATAACAGGTATTTCTTTATTTATAAAAATTACAGTTTGACCCCAAACAAATATTTGTATATATAAAAAATACATTTTGCACCAAAAAAGTCATTCTTATAGCCTAAAAATAAAAAAAAGTTTGGAAACCATACCAAAGGGTTTTTTCATAGAAATGAAATATAATATTTTTTAAGGAAAATAAAATTACAAGGTGTTACACTCTACCCACCTTAATAGGGGTTTCGCCCCGAAATCTGAGCAAACTAACCCTGAAATAACTTTAGGTATCTATTCCTCATGTCTGACTCTAACTCCCACGATACTTTTCCCTCTTCATGATGCCTCCACTAAACCTTAACTAAAGGAACATCCCTTCTCCTCAACCTCTTGATACTCTGGTCAAGAATCCTTACAGGTCTATCCTTGTATACAACATTCTGACTTGTCTCAATATCATCAAAATTAAGCACGTGTGAGGGATCTCGTATGTATTTCCTCAACATACTAACATGGAATACGTTATGAACACCAGACATCTTTGGTGGCAACGCGAGTTGATAAGCCACTTTCCCAACGCGCTCTAGTATCTCAAACGGCCCAATGAAACGAGGTGCTAACTTTTCTCTTGTTTGACCAAAACTTACTATTCCCCGAACAGCTAAAACCTTAAGGAGTACGTGATCTCCAACATTGAACTCCAAATCCTTTCGACGCCGATCCTCATAACTCTTATGTCTAAACTATGTAGCTTTCACTCTTTCCTTGAATAGTGAAATCTTTGTTAGGGATATATACTAAAAGCCATGCTTTATGTAGTTGATTTATTATTCATTTAATAAAATCAGTTAATCCATTTTTTATGAGAATCTGTGTGGGCAATGTTTGTATTATATTATTTATTTAATATTATACATGTGTGTCTCTCATTCTATATAGTAGGTGGTTTGGTGTGTAGAGTTCGGCTTACACACGGAAGATCAGGCCATCAGATATTATAGAATGTAAGATTTTGGTTTACAGTCTTAGATGGGATTGGACACACCATCGGTAGGACTGCAGCATGGTGTTGTAGTAGGTTTTTCTTGACTGCGGGAAACGGTATAGTTTCAACTCACTATGCTGGTACACTTTGTGTATTAAACAGGACCGACTTGGGGTAATTATCTTTATATTGACTTATAAGATAATTAATACCTCATGGCTATTATGAGTGCTTATGCTCTAAATCCTAATTTAATTTATAGACACGTACATTTGATATTTATACTTTGATCCCTAAAAGGGTGAGATCCTTAAATGGGTCAATATCTCATTGGATTGGGTGGCAATATTAATTGTGTGGTGGATATTAATTAATGATGGAATCCATGTCTCAATTTTGGGATTGATGATATCCCCTTGAGAAAGCTTATAAGTTTTGATTATGTCAAACCCTGCAGGTGGATTTTGTATCCGACATATCAGATAAGTTAAGCAGAGGATCTCAAGGAATTTTAAGAGATTAATTAAATGTGATTGTCAGTAATTATATTTAATTAATGGATATCTGTAATCTTAACGTGGGAAGATAATAAGCATTTAATAACATGGAGCTCGAAATATATTTTTGAGATAAGGGTAGGAGTGCAATTATAATTCTTTAGTGGTATGAATTATAATTTATGGAAATAAGAATTTGATTCAGTTCGAATTAGGGTTTCCTAATTCCACAAGGAAGCCTATTCCTTATTGACTTCTTATGGTCCCTATCGTAGCCTATATATATGCTGCTTTGACTCTCTTCTCAGCTAGCGTTTTTCTATATAGAGAATTATAACTCGGAATAGAAAAGAGAGCGAAAAAGAGGGAGAGCAGAAAACAAAAAGGATTTCGAAAGAGCCCGCACTCAGTTCGATATTCTGGCAGCAAAGGAATACGGTAGAAGATTGTGAGCTGTTATCGAGCCCGTGTTCTCGATTCGTCTACTACAGCAATCTGTTTTAGCAGTTTAAGGTAACCCTAGTTCCGCCCTTGTAGGGTTATTGTAGTTTTCACGTAAATTTTTTGCAGTACCAACTTATACGCGCTGTCAATGGATTCTGGGAACGCAGTTTCCTAACAATCTTCTCATTGGTTTCCCTCACCAAATCTAGTCCCAATAATTTTGTGTCTCCCACTTCTGCCCAACACAACAAAGATCGACATGGCTGTCCATACAAGGCTTCGAACGGTGCCATCCCAATAATCAGGTGATAACTATTGTTATACGAAAATTTGACCAATGGCAAGTGCGTCTACCAAGACTCTTCAAAGTCGATTACACAAGCTCTGAGCATATCTTCCATAATCTGATTAATACGCTCAGTCTGTCCATCGGTCTGAGGATGGAATGCAGTATTCATCCTGAGCGAAGTTCCCATAGCCTTCTGCTAACTTTTCCCAAATCCTGAGGTAAAGCATGCATCGCGGTCCGATACAATAAACACAGGTGCACTATATAGTCACACCACTTGCTGTAGATACAGTTGACTCATCCTTTCTACTGGGTAAGTCATACTATACATGATAAAATGTGTGGACTTCTTCAGATGATCCACAATTACCCAAATCGCATCATGGTTATGTTGTGACCAGGGTAGTCCAACTACGAAATCAATAGTTATGTGTTCCCATTTCCATCTTGGAATAGGTAAGGGTTGCAATAATCCCGAGGGTCTCTGATGCTCGGCCTTTACTTATTGACAAGTTAAACATTTAGACACAACCTCGGCCACCTCTCATTTCATTCCTTCCTACCAGAAGTTTCTCTTCAGATCTTGATACATCTTTGTTCCTCCTGGGTATACTGTCAGTCTCAATTTATGTGCTTCTTTAAGAATATCTTTTCTCAAGTCTCCTGAATCTGGCACACACAACCTGTCTCGACATCTGTATCCTCCATCTATCCCAACCTTCCATTTTGTAAGGTCCTTTTCTGACATCTTAACGAACCGTACTTGAAATTTCTCATATTCCTTTTGGGCCTCAGTAATTCGACTCACAAGTATTGGTTGTACTATGAGGCATCCAAAGTGTTGCCCGTCACTTCCCTCAGAAATTTGCACATCAAATTCTACGATTGTCTCTAAAGCCTTCCATTTCCCTACTATCAATGAAGAAATCATTCCTTGAGGTTTTCGACTTAGAGCATCAGCGACTACATTAGCCTTACTAGGGTGGTACTCTAATGTAAAGTCATAGTCCTTAATCAGTTCCATCCATCGGCGTTGCCTCATGTTTAGCTCTTTCTAAGTAAACAAATACTTAAAGGCTTTTATGGTTTGAAAACAAATCAAACTTCTCCCCATAGAGGTAGTGTTGCCAGATCTTAAGTGCAAACACAACGGCTGCCAGTTCTAAATCATGAGTTAGGTAATTCATTTCATTTGGCTTCAACTACTATGAACCATAGGCGATAACCTTTCCATCTTGCATAAGGACACATCCCGATCTTGATAAGAGGTGTCACTGAAAATAGTGAACTTCTCACCATCCTTTGGTATTACAAGCACTAGCGCTATTGTCAGTCTCTTTTTCAATTCCAGAAAAGTGCATTTATGCTTATCAGTCCATTCAAATTTCAAATCTTTCTTAGTTAAACCAGTTAACGGTCCTGCCATCTTTGAGAATTCTTCCACAAATCTCTGATAGTAACTAGCGCGTCCCAGAAAACTTCTGACTTCTATAGCATTGGTTGGCCGAGTTCGATCCGCAACTGCATCGGTCTTTGATGAGTCAACCACGATTCTTATTTGAGATCACATGACCAAGGAACTTAACTTCCTGAAGCCAGAATTCACACTTGCTGAATTTGGGTGATCCTTGAGAATCTGCATTGCAATTCGAAGATGATGTTCATGCTCTTCCTCTGAATTGGAATAGATTAAAATATCATCGATGAAGACAATAACGAACTGATCCAAATAAGGCTTGAATACTCTGTTCATTAGATCCATAAACACAGCCAAAGCATTCGTCATCCCAAACGGCATCACTAAGCATTCATAGTGTCTGTACCTTATCCTAAAAGCAGTCTTAGGTATGTCCTCCTTTTGTACCCTCAACTGGTGATACCCCGACCGTATATCTATCTTGGAAAAGGTCGTGGCTCCTTATAATTGATCAAATAGATCGTCTATCCAGGGTAAAGGATACTTATTCTTGATAGTAACCTTATTCAGTTCCCGGTATTCAATACATAATTGCATTGTTCCATCCTTTTTCTTCACGAATAACGTTGGTGCTTCCCAGGGTGAAGTACTTGGACGAACAAAACCCAACTCCTCAAGTTCTTAAACTTGTTCCTTCAGCTCCAGCAGTTCGGTAGGGGTCATCCTGTAGGGAACTTTGGTTATAGGTCGAGTGCCTAGCATCAGTTCCACACTGAATTCTATGCACCTCTCAGGCAGTAATCCAGAAATATTTCAAAATACTTCTTTAAATTCCTTGATCATCGGTATTAATGACACCATCATTTCTGTACTGACAACTTTGATGTTTGCTAGGCATCTGGTGAGGAACATATCACCCAAAGGGTTACATTGAAAATCAAAGGGTCGATTCCCATTGTTTACAAATATGATCCTTTTCCTTGCATAATCCAACTTCGCATGATTCCTTTCCAGCCAATCCATTCCCAGGATTGTATTAAACTCCTTCATCGACAGAACCACCAATCTCACAGAAAGTTCACGGTCTCCTAAACGTAGAGGACAATCCTTACATACATATGCTAACTTGACTATGGTCCCGAGTGGCGAGATAGCGCTCAAAGCTTCATTTACATGTTGTGGTACTATACCCAAATTTTGAACAATCTTAACAGATATAAAGGAATATGTAGTGCCCGTGTCAAATAATGCTTTAACATGAGAGTTAAACAAGGTTGGAGTACCTTCGACTGTTTATTGCTCGGGAGGCCCCTCCTCATAAGTGCCTTCTTCATACTCGGTTTCTTTATAACCAGCAGTCTCGGGTATAACAGCATGCAGGTGGGCCTGTCCTTGCTGACCTTAGTTACCTTTTCTGGGAGCCTTACAGTCCTTACTTATTTAACCGATATATGTGGATATCGCCATTTGGCCTCACTTTTAAAATAATTTTTGAAACAAATACAAAGAGTCACCACTTAATTTTTAAAGAGAAATTAAGAAACCATTTAAAAGCAAACTGATCTCTTGGAAACCAGAGATTTCTAGGTCCATGGATTATAGAATGAGAGGGGAAGGAGCTCGGCAGACTAAAACACCCCCTCTCATCCTATCTCGTGATAGGCCTCTACTCAACATCCTTTTAATCAAATTACTAATCTAAGCGTGCCCTCAACTAATACATAGATATATATATATATATATTACAAAAGCATGTTGAAAAAGGGTAAAATTGCTAACAATAAAAGGCATACAAAACCAAGTAGATTCATCTGGCAAGCGAGTAATATGCAATAGAGAACAAGAGAACTTACCCGGGATCCAGCCGTGATTGTTAAACGTGCAATGCATACAAATAAATAGAAAAACTAGAAAAAGGGTCTCTAACACATATATACACATAAGGCAGACCCTAATCTAAGGTGTTGCACATGGAGTTGAAAATCCATAAAATCAAGAACTAAAATAAACTAGAGAAAAGTCGAGAAATCACACCTCAATATCACTACAAAACAAAAGGGTTAGTCCACACGCTCTGACCAAAATATAGTATCAAATCCTTACTAACATACCCAAACGTCTAGCTTAAATCTATCAAGCATGGGAAAGTTGACATAATCATGAATTCCTTCTAACTTGTTGAAATCACAACACCCCTATAGATATACAAGTCTCAACTAGGAGCCAATGTAATGTCCATATAGAGGTGGTACAATCCCAACATGGTTACAAGGAACCCGTGACTAGGTGCAACTAATTATGGCTTAACACAATACCAAATAATGTCCTAGTTGCTAAAACTAATACACAGGTGATGACTGTATTAACATGAACAAGAACAATCTATGAATTATTCATTGAGTTGGATCTTTTAGCCTCTAGATTTAAGTTCAAATAATCATAATCAAAACATGGTTTAGGCCTTAGGTCATGGAAAAGTCATTTGGGCCATTATTTGCAAAGTTTATCAAATTATTCACAGAATTCTATAAATTACATAGAGCAGACTAGACTTTTAAAAATAGGAAAAACTTCCTTTGGTTTGATCTTAATGAGTTTTTGACACAAAATGCCTATGTGAGTCTAGTTTCTAACCCAAAAAGAAAATCAAAGATCAAACTGTTCGATCTCCGGGAATTAGATCAAAACCAGTCATTACTCAGAATTTAACAACTCTCTGTCCAGAGATTTTGTGTGATTTTCTAAAAATAGTAAACGAATCCGAATTGCTTCGTTCTATTTAGGGATCTTATTAACACATTAAAGTTCATACAAAATTTATTTAAAGTAAAAAATATTTGGTTAAGGCTCCAATCAATTCAAATCAAAATTGACTTACTGTTCTGAAATTTTTGACAGAGAGTAGCTAGTTTACAAATCCTAGGACAAAACCATCATAAACATGGAATCCCATCAATACAAAAAAATTTAGTGGTAGTTTTTTCTGTTATGAACACAGTCCAATTGGTCTCATTTAATTCCAACTGATCATGATTTAATTAAAAATCCTTCATTGTTTTTGGTTATTAAACTCACTACACCAATATTGACATCTAAGCCATTGGAGTTGGCTTTTCTTAAGCCCTAATTCCTCTCTCAACTTGATGGTCCTTGAGGAATATAGACTTACTTTATTCAATTCTTTTCCCAAGTTAATGATCCTCAGGGACTAATTATGAGCAAATCCATATAAACCTCAATGGAATATGAGGAGGATTCCACGTGACTTCAAATTTGAGGATCCAAATCATGAGTCAAGACTTGGATCCACTAATTACATATGGACATAACTATGATCAACCTTGATTCCTATATAAATAACAAGATTATAGAGAATTTAAAGAATCAAACTCAAGGGAATCAAATGAGATATTGAAGATCTCACAAATCCCATGAGAGGAATTTAAACAAAAAAGGAGATGGAATCAAAACTCAATTGATGTTCCAAGTTAGACTTCTCTTTAGAACTTATTTGGTCTTAAACCCAAAGTTATTTAGATCCAAATCAATGGAAAGCAAATGGAAGTTCAATCACAATTCTAGTGGTGTGTGATGAAATGAGGTAGGAAGATACTTTTGGAAAATGTGTAAAAGATCCTAAATAGTTTTATGAATTGTCCTTGAACTTAGAGCTAATTAAAATTAGTGGTTACCTCTAATATCCTCAACTTCTTTGTGGTTTGGATGTCTTCACAAGATTCTCCAAGCTCTTCTTTCAAATTTTGAAATAATTTTTTCCTTAATTCTACCTAAGATTCTCTTAATGGTAGTCTCGTAATTACATAAAAAATTGCTCAAGAATTCTCCTAGAAATTGTTGAAGATTAAAAAATTCAAGTCCTCTTGCAATGGGATATTCACTCCTTTATATAGACAAAATTTTAAGGGTCGTTTTGGTAAATTCGGGGGTAAAAACCCTAATCACGAAAGTAATTTTGATGGTATAATGCGACTATTTAAAACAAGCTGTTAAAAAAAGGTAGCACTTGGTGGAGATGTCCGCGGCACTCAGTAAGCACCGGAATATCACTCGCCAATTGCCGACACGACATTCATCGAGTGCCGCAGACAACTCACGGACTACTGTCTTTTTATGCATCTCATTTTGCCTTATTTTATATTTCTTCTTCTTTCTTTCTTATTCAATTTCTTTCTTTTTCTTTCAAAACTGCTTCTATTTTTGCGGCATTCGAACAGTTGTCTGTGGCTATCAGTGAATGCTGGTACGGCACCCAGTGAGTGCCGCAACAGCATTCAATGACTACCGCAGGCTTCGTCGTGTGCCATTTTCTTTCCTTTCTCACGTCTTCCCCTTTTTCTTTCTTTCTTAATTAATTTTCCTTTTGAAATTAAAATTGAAGAGCCTTTCGAAGAGCTTGAATCACCTTAGAAACCCAAAATTCATCGAACACTGTCATCATCGGTATTGGAGGTAACAATCCCCTAAATTTGACAGTTGGTCAAAATTGGGGTGTCTATAGTTTGCCCCTCTTCGACAGAGTTGTTGAGCAATGCATGTCACAAGTGAATGTCGAATGCCTACGTGAAGACAAGCCTTTGACCAAACTATCGAATTCAGGTAAAAGCAAAATGCGCTGTAAAAAAAAGTCGCGTAAATGGCCCAAGTCGGACGTGCTCAATGGTGAGCTGCCTACATATCCCTACGGGAATCAGACTAGGACGTAGTTCGGGCAAGGGATAAAAACACAAGCACAAATAGTCATATGGATGAATGCACCTATCTTATCATGGTGCACGTGCTCGTGCAATGACGGCTGCTAATGCGATTTCATGCTTCATGCTTTCGAATTATGTAAATGCAATGATTTGAGATCATGCTATTTTGACGTCTCTAGATGCAATTCATGTCTTATGCTACTTAATGCTTGTGGTCACCTCAACTTACTGGGCGAGCTATCTTCAGAACTCAGAGTCTCTTCGACTAATGGGTTGGTCCTTTTCAGGATTCGTAGCCATTTTGGCTAATCAAACGAACGCAATTGACTGGGTGATGCTTTGCAACTTAGGCCCCAGTGTCAACACATGTTTGCTCCAAATATCCGCAGCCCTTCGGCCCCGTTGGATATGTTTGCTCTAAACATTTGCAGCCCTTCGGCCTTATCGGATATGTCTGCTCTAAATATCCGCAGCCCTTCGGCCCTATCGGATATGTTTGCTCTAAATATCCGCAGTCCTTCGGCCCCATCAGATATGTTTGCTCTAAACATCTGTAGTCCTTCAGACCCGTCAGATATATTTGCTCTAAATATTCGCAGCCCTTTGGCTCCGTCGGATGTGTTTGCTCTAAATATCCGCAGCCCTTCGACCTCGTCGGATATGTCTGCTCTAAATATCTGCAGTCCTTCGGCCCCATTGGATATGTTTTCTCATCTCAAACTTCAAAATCAGGAGTTGGTCAAACTCGTATCAATTCAAATTCTCGAATTTAGGAGTCAATTGGACTCAATTTAGTTTAATTATCAAAACGTCAATTCATTTCCAAGATCGGGAGTCCACCATACTCAAAAGAATTTGAATTTCATAAACTCCAGAGTCAATCAGACTCGATTTAAATTTAAATTTTGGAATCAGAGTCGATTTGACCCAAATTAAATTTAGTTCTAAAATCAGGAGTCACCTGGACTCAATTCAACTTTTGAGCAAACTCAAATGTTTGAAATTCGAAGTCAGTCAGGCTCTGTTCGATTCAAATTTTCACAAAATTTGGAGTTAATCGGGTTCAAAGAATTTTTAAATTAGTCAAACAGACTCAAATCAATTCACCTTTTTTGAAATCGTGAGTCAAACAGACTCGAATCATTTTTCCTTTTCTGAAATCAGGAGTCAATCAGACTCAAATCTGCTCAATTTCTAAAATCAAAAAGTCAATCAGACATAATTTCAAATTCATCTTTCAGCATTTGAAGCCACATAGACTTAAGAAATCATTTTCTGGGGACCAAAGTGTCAGAGGCGAGCAAACTTTGGTGGTTTGAATTCAAAATTTGGGATTCTTTTTGAATTTTGGGGAGAAAACCAGTGACCCTTCAGCTGCCTACTTCGCAGCACATGCCTGGGCACGTGGCAGTCCATGATTACAGTTGCGGTACTCACAGAATGCCACGATGACACTCAGTGAGTACCGCACAGTAGTCTAACTACCATTCATGAATCCCCGAGTGCCGCTCAAGGCGCAGATGGCTATATATGCTTCATTTTATTTCATTTCTCTCATTTCTCACAAAAAATTCTCTAAACCGAATATCTCTCTCGAATTTTTTTCATTGATTTGCGGCGATCTACAGGGTCAACAAGTTAGTTCCCCTCGATCAAAATCTAATTTTTTTTTCCTTATTTTTGTTATTTTCTTGATTTATTTCCCAAAAGTTTAATCTTCAACTCTCTTTCTCTTGACAGGTTCACTGCATGGCTAGCGGCTTGGGCAGCTCGAGCAAGAAGAGGAAGAAGTACAAGGCTACTCCTTACCCTGACCCCACTTTTTTACTCCAAGACCCCGACGTGCACCTATTTGCATATATTAAAAATACACTTTGCACCAAAAAGTCATTCTTATAGCCTCAAAATAAAATAGAGTTTGGAAATCATACAAAGGGGTTTTATTCATAGAAATAAAGTACATTATTTATTAATGAAAAGAAAATTACAGGGTGCTACAAGGTCCATAGGTTAGACATTGATAGGGACTGTGAGACAGAGAGGGAGTTGGGTATGAGAGATTTGTAGAGAGAGGCTAGGTCTTTGAGAGTCTCTTGACTCTTAATATGAAAGAGCTTTAGAAATTAGATCTGGGTCTTTTCTGTAGAGAAGGAAAGCAGATCTGAGTTTGTAGTGAGAGAAAGTGGTCGAAGCCACGCCATCGCTGGACTGAACCACAGTACCATACCACGCCATCGCCGACGCCACCAAAGACCGAGATAGGTAGAACCAATTAGCCACACCACCATCGGACTAGACGACAATACCACACCACACCACCACCCGACTAGTGAGAGAGAGAGAGAGAGAGAGAGAGAGAGAGAGCAGTCATGCCAAGAGGACAGAGGAGGGTGAGGCCCGTGTGTCTACGACTGATTGAGAGATATGAGAGTTTGATAATTTTATTTTGACTCTTTTAAGACCTAATTGACTAAAACCCTAAAGAGCTATTTTTATATATAACTTAACACTTCGGATATTCGAGTTCAACCTGATCTTTTTTTCCCTATTGAAAACCAAACAAAACTAACTGAAAACCAAACCAAACTAATGAATACAGTTTAGTTTTGAACTGAAATAAGTTCGATTCGGTTTTTATACGACCCAAATTGTGAAAAAATTTGGGTTTCAGTTTGGTTATTCGGGTGGGCCCCAAGTATGCCCACCCCTAGCTCCATCGCTCTCTCCCTAAGCTTTATAGTATGGCTCATAACTTAATACCTTTAGAGCTGTTGCATTGTTGTACATCTCCTTTATTCTTATTATATAAGCACTAGAATACTCTTCCTCCACTAGTCAGGCATTTTTCTAGTCATTAAAATCCTATTAAAAACTTTTGTAAGCCAAGATGCCTCCACACCTCCCAAGCATTTCCAAACCTCAATGGGGATCCCATCTGGTCCTAAGGCCTTGTTGGGTTTCATCTTCTTCAAAGAAAATTCCACCTCACACTTCCTTATTCTCTAGTTTCATCATAACTTCTAGTTTCTTCTTCAATTATATTATCCATATGTTTCTTGTAATGCACCATGCCATTCTATCCCACATAGTATTGCTTCCATCTTCTAAATTCTAAGATGCTTCTGTTCACATTCTATCTTGAAATATTGCTAGTTTATGGCCTTGAAGGTTCCACCACCTAGTTCGCGGGTTTATAGGGTCTTTTCTAGTTCAGCATTATCCTTTTATATGGATATCTAAAATAGTAAGTCTATGTTGAGATGTTAAACTCTCCCCTGGGATGACCTTACAGTCTTTATATGCTAGGCGGTCAGCCTTTCTCACAAAGAACAGATCGATTTGGCTTCCATTAGATCCACTCTTAAAGGTTATCAGGTGTTCTTCCTCTTTTAAAAAAAAAGGTGTTTGCTACTACAAGATCATATGCTATGTAAAAATCTAGAATACTTACCCCTGCCTCATTCTAAACTCTAAAACCATACCCCCATGCACCCTCTCATATCCAGTTCTAAACTTAAACCAGTTCTAACTTCTCAAAGGGACTTCTTAGAGGATGAAGAGAGAGAGAGAGAGAAAGAGAGAGAGAGAGAGAAAGAGAGAGAGAGAGAGAGAGAGAGAGAGAGAGAGAGAGAGAGAGAGGAGAGGGGTGGTTGTAGGGAATTAAATATTGGGCTTTGGGTTTGGGCCCTAAATTGGAGGGCTTAGTCAGCACACACATGTGCTATGTCATCACACACATGTGCTACGTCACATAATTTTTTGACCAAGTCATGAGCTATATTTTATTATATGGATAACACTTATCTTCTTCTAGTTAGGCAACCCTCGTTAGACCATTAGTTTTGGGGTAGAAGTTTTTTTAAATGAAAATTGTACATTTACAAATCCAAAAAGAGAGGGGGGGGGGGGGGGAACTTCATCGGTGTTGAGATTATATCATATGTGGGACAATCCAATTAATTTGGGGATTGTTGATTTGGCTAGATTCCTATCCTCATAGATTTTCTTTTGTGATAGAGTTTTATTAGGAGTGAATCTCCGGTTTCTTGTTGGACAAGGAATGGTAGAAAACTCTATATAAGGGGATGTTGTATAGGAATTTAGGAAGCCCTTGGTGTACCAAGTTGGGGGTCTCCTCTCATGGGGGTGCATGATCTAGGGTAAGAGAATGAGAATTCTGTGGGGGTATTAAGAGTAGGTGTACAAGGGATTTAAGGGTTGGATTATGGGATTTAATTCAACATTTTCTTGTACCGAATTTTATTCACAAAAGTGAAAGAACAGTTCTCTCGGATGTGGACATTGTAGGCAATGTTTGACCAACTCACGTAGAAATCTTTGTTTTCTTTGTTATGAATGTTTATTATTGATGATGTATTTCTTTGTATTTATTAGGAGAATTTGGTTCTGCGGTTTAAATTCCCAACAGTGGTGTTAGAGCCATGGTGGTGGATCATGGTGAGCAGAGGAGCACGGTAACAATGGGATTAACATCACTGTGAAAAAAAAAATAGAAGGAAAAAACAAAATCGATAGAGCAACGTGATCATGATCATGATCGTGATCGTTGATTAGAGATGAAAAATGCATATTCATAACATATTTCATGATCTTTTATGCATACTTTTATCCCCAAGCCCCTAGATTTAGATTCATATTAATGATTAAGTGTTTTCTATGATGTTGAGACTCACACATGTGTTTTTACACTATTTTACAGGTCATGGAAAGCAATCGTTGCATAAAAAGTGATTCTGGTGAAGAGAACAACAGAAGCAGCTGAGAAAGCACCATTTTTAACATTGAAGACTTCAGATTTGGAAAATTTCCCAAGAAATATAAAATGTAGATCTATGAGTTACGATCGTGTGGCCGCAAATCAGAGGTCAATCGATGGTCCGAGTGAAGAGATATGGCCATGCTCCCATCGGTACGCAGAGCTGTCAAAACAAAGAGTTTAAGCCCTTGAAGACACTTCAAGCGATCGAACCTTCAAGCCCTAGAAGAAAGTTCAATCGATCAAACTTTATTTTCCCCCAAAAGTTGCGTATAGTCTGCAAGAATCCTATAAATAAGTTGCTTTGATGGCAGACGAAGGGAGGACGCTCTAGAACACGAAAAACAGCAGTCTAATGGTAGTTTTAGGGTTTGATTAGGAGTAGATTAGTTTAGATTCATGTTCTTCTTCCTCTTTACCATTGTTATGCTGAAGATTATTGAAGATTTCAAGTTTATTTTAGATTATTTCCAGGTTTTTCTTTTTCTTTTCCTTTTCTTTATTTCATTGTTTATTAGTTTATATGTTATGATTGCTCTAGGTTACTATTCTTGTATTTGTTTTATTATGTTTCTGTAGTTTAGACGTTGGGAATATGTGATGAAACATTGATTCCCAACCTCTACTATGCAATCTTTAGAAATCCTAGGCTTGATCGATCGAAGACATTTCGATCGATTGAACTAGAGTGCAATCAATCGATCGAAGATATTTCGATCGATTGAAGGATGATGCTGTCTGATCGATCGAGAGCGCTTCGATTGATCGAACTTGTTAATTCCTAAGATGATTCTTATAAGTATTCCAAAACTTTCTGTTTTAGTAATCTGTCATCAAATTGTTCCAGTAAGTTCAGTTTGTCACAACAGTTTTTAGAACTTAAAGCCTTAAGGCCTTTTTCTTCAATGACTTTTGAAAACCACTTTCAATGCTAACACCATTGAGAGTGCAAGTATTAACCATTGTTTTAAACTATCTTCTAAGTATTTAAATCACTTGTGATGATATAGTCCCGGTCATGTAAGGGCTATTGATTCTTTATCTTTAGAAAAAATACGAAATACTGAAGAGGAATGAACTCTATAGAATGTTATTGAGTATGCATGGTAGATGGCTAGGATCAATGTGGATTCACATGTTTCCAACACCTTTAATTTATCTATTTAATTAGTCATGTTTCTTCATGATGCAGTTTATTATTAGTTTAAGTTAATTAATTAGGATTCGTTAGAACCTCCGCTCTTATAATCATCTTTTCGTTTTCTTTAGGTTGTAACTTAGTAGATATTCTTCCTACTCCTTCCCTATGGGATCGACCTAGACTTATCCAGTACTACTTGCACGATCACCTACACTTGGGTGTTGCACAAGAACGTACAACTTTTTAGTCGTGTCAAGTTTTTGGCGCCGTTGCCGGGGAGGGCAACTAGGTTAGGATTTTACTAAGTTATTTTCAATTTTTCTTACTGTTAAAAAAAAACTTTGGACTTTATCTCTCACAAGAAAAAAATAATAATAATATAAATAAAATTTCTATTGTTTTAAAATTTTTGGGTAAATATGTCATATCTATTATCCTCCATACAACACAAACACCACGAATGGGTACACATTAGGTAATGAAAACTATCTCCCAAGTTGGCAAGCACCCACATATGATGCGCAATATCAACCTGAGTGCTACCAATCACCACAATGGGGAAATAATAATATTTAGTCCCCCATGTTATCAAACATATCAAGAACCTCCAAATGGAGAGTTCTATCAATCGCAATGGGGAAATAATAACATAGGATATAGTAGTAGTTCCCACGATTACCAAACGCACCCCGACTATCACTTTGGTGAGTCTTGTCCACAAACATAATGGGATGGGAATTACTACCAACCATAATGGGGCTTCGTGTAGTTATAATGAGGAGAATAACCAAGTTGAGGATAATGGTATGTTAAAATTGCTGCTTAGTGAAATGAAAAAGCTAGATAGTGCAATTGATAAATTAGAAACTAGATATCAACAAGCATTTGCTAGCCAACCTATAGAAGACTACACCAGTCCTTTAACACTATAACCCAAATTTCAAGACACTAACAATGGAATGAAATTAGAGGACGATGACGGGTTTATACCGAATGAGGTTAGCAACTCACTCGAGAAAGTGACAACCCAACAAGAACTCGAAAACCAAACCATTGAGCATGAAGTTGTAGAACCATCTTCCCTTCAATACAAAATCCCAGACATCAACTCACTCACTGCCTGGATAAAGTTGCACAATCTCTTTGTCCTGAACACCTCGATAGATGACATACATAGTGAGGAGAGTTACAAGGATGAGAATGAGGTTTTTAAAGATAATGGGAGTTTAGGTGATTTCACGCAATTGGGAAAGGAGGAGTTACCTGTTGACTCCACCACTACCGTTGATAGTGACCCTAGGGAGGACATAACTAAAAACTCTAAATCTGATTTAGATTCATGTGATATTCATGAACCCTTACCTCTTTCAGCCGAAGAGGTGGTGTCACCAAGTTGCCCATTACCTATCCTCACTGTCAATCAAAGCTCCCATCCCGAGCTTGCAAGTCATGTGTACCCCAATATTGAACAAAAGAATGTGTTGTGGAAGATGATGATAAGGTTCTAGCACATGCACTGCACAAAATTTTATTTTTCAAAATTCTTTGAGAGAGGACTTAGGAACTTTTGGGCCCACATTAGATGATCTTAAACTTCAACAAGAAGCTAGTAATCTTCTAAACTGCTTGACCTTCTTGAGTAATAATGACATTGAGGCCCAAATTGATAGCTTTATCTAAGTCCTGTCCAAAACTATGTACATAGAACAGAAATCCAATTCCTATGATTATATCTCCTTAGATTCTGTCCTGGAACAAGAGAAGGGTAATAAAGCTAAATTAGAACATCACTTAGACCCTGCCCCTTTTATTGAACCATGGCCTCCTCCTGGTTTTAGTATTAAAATGGAGGCCGTTATAGAAAATACTAATACCAATGATCATTTTTTGAGTATAATTCCTATTAAGTGTGGTATACCTCTTATAACTGTCCACAAAAAATTTGAAAGCCATAGGATTTACATCATCTCCTCTGACCTGGAGCCTGACATTAGTTGGGGGGAGTTGCATTTTTATGAGAATCCCAACGTTCTTCTCACTGTTAAATTATTTCACTGACAAGATACTGTGGATAACGGCATTTGGGCCCACTTTTGATTATTTTAAAATAATTTCTTAGTCAAATTTCAAATTCAAATTACGAGTCGCCACTTAATTTTTTTTTAAAGGGAAATTAAGAAACCATTTTGAAAGCAAACTGATCTTTTGCGAAACCAAAGATAATCTAGGTCCGGGGATTATGGAATGAAAGGGGAAGGAGCCCAAAGGACTAAAACACCCCCTTTCATCCTATCTCATGATAGGCCTCTATTCATCATCATATTTAATCGAATTAATAATCTAAGCATGCCCTCAACTAATACATAGATATAAGTATACATATCACAAGTATGTCAAAAAGAGTGCAAAATTGCTAACGATAATATATCATTCATAAGCCACATAATTCAAGTAGCAAGCAAAATGATGTGCAATTAGGGAACTAGAGAACTTACCCGGGATCCAACCGCGAAATGGGAGACGTGCAATGCATACAAAGAATAGAAATCCTAGGAAAAATGTCTTTAATCACATATACACATAAGGCAAGACCTAAGCTAAGGTGTCGCACATGGAGTTGAAAATTAATAAAATCAACAAATGAAATAAACTAGAGAAGAGATGAGAAGTCATATCTCCAAAGCGCTACAAAACAAAGGTTAGTCCACATGCTTCACATAATAATATGACATCAAATAATCAATCCTAAATCTCCAGCTTAGACCCATCAAGATGGAAAGAATTGACAAAACTATGAATTCCTATTGATTAGTTGAAGCCATAGCATCTCTATAGATATACAAGCCTCAACTAGGAGCCAAGAACTAGTTCTAATCATAAGCATTAACATACATGAATGAATGAATGATCATGAACAAGAATGAGATATGAATTTGTTCACTAATTTGGATCACTTAGCCTCTAGATTTAATTTAAATTATCATTATTCAAAACATGATTTAGGTCCCAAGGCATTAAGAAACCATCTACGTTAAAATCAAAGAGATTAGACAAGACAGTGACTGTTTTTCCAAAATTACAGAGAGCAGACCAGATTTTAAAAGGTAGAAAAACCATACTTTCAACAGTTGGAGCTTAATGATTATTGGATATGATATATCTCTGTGAGTCTAGTTTCTAACCAAAAAGAAAATCAAGGTTTGAACGGTTAGATCTCTAGGAGTATGGAAAACACTAGACATCACTCAGGAATCTGCAACTCTCTGTCTAGAGATTTTGTACGATTTTCTAAAAATAGTAAAAAAATGAGAAACACTTAGATCTTTTTAGGGTATCTTTCTAACACATTAAGGTACTTAGAAAAAATTATTAGAGACCCGGGAAACTCTATTAAGGTTCTGATTTATTAATTTTAGAACGAACTTACTGTTATGAAATTTTGGACAGAGAGTTGCATGTTTTGAAATCATAAGACCAAACCATCTTAGACATGGAATTTCATCAAAACAAAAATTACAGAGATACCTATATGGGTTATGAACATCCTCCAATTGGTCTCATCCATTTCCAATGAATCATGACTCTATAAAAAATCTTTGATCACGATTGGTTTATGGATTCACTGCACCTTTGTTAAATTGATCATAGTTTAAAACCAACTTGATCCATGATCCTAGAAAGGACTAGAATCAAGTATGATTATGATTATTGGGACAAATATGTAATAGGGAGAAATCCCTAGATTTAACCTTGATGAATTCCTATCATAGATCTCATAATTGGAGATCTAGCAAGGGAATCCTAAGTTCCTACTTATTTTAAATGAAAATCTACATCCAATTCCTCTCTCAAATGTATGATCCTTGGAGAATATAGAGTCATCTTATTATTTCTCCTACCAAGTTAATGGTCCTTGGAGACAAAATGAAATCCCAACTACATAAACCTCTATGGAATATAGCATGAATCTCATACGATTTTTAGTGAGGAGATTTCAAGTCATGGGTTAAGACTTGAACTCAACCATCTATATGTAGAGATGATCATGATCCACTTTAATCCCCATATAAATCATAGAATCATAGGACTAGAGAATCAAACTCAAAGAAATCTAATGAGATATTGAAGATCTCATAGATCTCTTGAGAAGACTATATACAAAAGAAAGGAAATCAAAGATTATTTGAAAATTTCAAGTCAAAACTCTTATATTCACAAATCCAAAGCTCTATTTTGGAACCAAATTAATGAAACATTATGAAATTCAATCACAAGCTCTAAGTGGTGTGTGATGAAATGGGGTAGGAAGAGAGGTTTTGAAAATGTGTAAAGTTCCTAGAACTATGAACTTGTGAATGAATTCTCCTAATTCTACAAAAGATTGAGAGGTTACCTCTATGACCTCAAAGAATTCTTATATCTTTGTGGAGTTCTTCCAAAAATCTTCCAATTCTTCTTTAATTCTTCAAATTCTTCAAGAAACTCTATCTTCTTTCTCTCAATTCTCTATAATGTATGTATATCATTCTTCTCTTTCTCTCTCCTGATTCAAGTATCCCTAAATGAAGATGAAAGTTTTGTTTATATAGGCCACCAACTCAAGGTTAAATGGGTAAATTCGGGTGAAAACCCATGTGCAAAGTTTTCTTCTAGAACATGTGAGAAAAGCAGTCTGTTACAGCTTACGGCACTCGATGGCTGCCGGCGGCATTCACTGAATGCCGGGCGGCACTCGCTGAATGCCGAACGGCACTCAGTCAGTGCCGGCGCGGCACTCAGTGAGTGCCGCCGGCTTTCCCGCGTGCCGGGGCTAACAGAATTTTGCCCTCTTTTTAATTTTCAAAATATACATTACCACAATCCTAATTATTAGCAAAGTATATACTAATGTACTTATATTTGTGGTGTACTTTATTAAGATACACCTATATACATGGTATATACTATCTTTTTATTTCTTTCTTTTCTTTTTCTTTCTTCTTTTTTTTTTCTTTTCTTTTCTTCTGAAAACTCCTTTCATATTATATTTCTTCTTTAAATTTATTTATTTATTATTTATTATTATTTTATTTAGACTGATTTTCTCACATGTTCTTTAACGTTTGGGTTTCCCCCGAGTACCCAATTTCCCTCTCCCTCTCTCTCTCTTACTTTGATTTTTGAATTTTATTTTGAAGAATCTTTGAAGAATTTGAATCCTCTGGAAAATCTTTGAATTTTTATTTTACCGGTCATTGTCATCATCGGTCTTCTAGAGGTAACCAATCCCTGGGCTTGACGTTTGGTCAAAATCGGGGTGTCTACAGTTTGCCCCTCTTCGGCAGAGCTTGTGAAGCAACGCGTATCATCAGCGAATGTCGAAGCATGGGTGAAAGACAATCCTTTGACCAAAACCGTTGAGCCCAGATAAAAACAAAAGGTGCACTGCAAAATCGGGTGCGCAGAGAGCCAAATGCTGGTCGTGCTCAAAGGTGAGCTGCTTACGTATCCCATCGGGAATTAGACCAGGACGTAGTTCGGGTAAGGGACAACTCCTAAGCACAAATAATCACACGGATGAATGCACCTATATCGTGATGCACGTGCTCATGGAATAACGATTGTCAATGCAATGTCATGCTTCATGCTATGTAGATGCGAAGATCCAAGATCATGCTCTTCTTGGTGATATGAATGCATTCTATGCCTTACACCGCCATGAATTTCCTCAACCTAGATGACTTCAACAAGGATTTGCCTCAATCTAGAGGACTACCACAGAGATTGCCTCAATCTAGAGGACTTAAACATCAATTTGCCTCAATCTAGAGGACTTTAACATATTTGCCTCAATCTAGAAGACTTCAACAGAGATTTGCCTCAATCTAGAGGACTTCAACGGATTTGCCTCAATCTAGAGGACTTCAACAGAGATTTGCCTCAATCTAGAGGACTTCAACAAAGATTGCCATCGAGGACTAATATCGACCAAAAAGATACTGCCATCGAGGACAAACGCAAGTTCACAAAAGATCTCCATTGAGGAGTGACGAGGATTGCCATTGAGGCCTAAAAGAGATCGCCATTGAGTAGTAACGCAAATGATGTTGCCTATTGATGACTAACACAAATGATGCTACCACTGAGGACTAATGCAAAGTTGCCATTGAGGACTAACACAAGGTTGCCATTAAGGACTAACACAAATGATGCTGCCATTGAGGACTAATGCAAGGTTGCCATTGAGAACTAACACAAATGATGCTGCCATTGAGGACTAACGCAAGGTTGTCATTGAGGACTAACACCGATAATGCTGCCATTGAGGACTAATGCAAGGTTACCATTGAGGACTAACACCGATAATGCTGCCATTGAGGACTAACGCAAGGTTGCCATTGAGGACTAATATCGACAATGCTGCCATTGAGATCTAATGCAAGGAGAAGCTGATTGAGGACTAACGCTTAGAGAAGCTGCCATTGAGGACTAATGCTTAGAGAAGCTGCCATTGAGGACTACTGCTTAGAGAAGCTACCATTGAGGACTAACGCTTATGCAGAGAAGATGCCATTGAGGACTAAACAACATGGTAAGATATTAGTCAATAGCCACTCAGGGGCTTACAAGCAAGAACGATAGTCAATAGCCTTTCAAGGACTTATGTTTCAAAAGCAGAGATCAAACAGCCTTTTGGGTACTTATGTTGCAAAAGCAGAGATCAACAGCCTCGTAAGGACTTATATTGCAAAAGCGACAATCAATAGCCCTTTAGAGGACTTACATTGCAAAAGCAACAGCCTCGTAGGGACTTACATTGCGAATGCAGAGATCAACAGCCTCGTAAGGACTTATGTTGCAAAAGCGACAATCAATAGCCCTTTAGGGGACTTACATTGCAAAAGCGAAGATCAACAGCCTCGTAAGGACTTATGTTGCAAAAGCGACAATCAACAGCCCTTTTGGGGACTTACGTTACAAAAGCAAAGATCAACAGCCTCATAAGGACTTACATTGCGAATGCAGAGATCAATAGCCCTTTTGGGGACTTATGTTGCAAAAGTAGAGATCAACAGCCTCACAAGGACTTATGTTGCAGAAGCGACAATTAATAGCCCTTTTGGGGACTTATGTTCCAAAAGCAGAGATCAAAAGCCTCGTAAGGACTTACATTGCGAATGAAGAGATCAACAGCCCTTTTGGGGACTCATGTTGCAAAAGTAGAGATCAACAGTTATGTTGCAGAAGCGACAATCAACAGCCCTTTTGGGGACTTATGTTGCGAAAGTGACGATCAACAGCCCTTTAGGGGACTTATGTTGCAAAAACGAAGATCAACAGCCTCGCAAGGACTTATGTCAATTTAATTCAAAAAATGAGAATCAGACTCAAATCAATTCAATTCAGTCCAATTTCTTAAACCGGAAGTCAATCAAACTCAAATCAACCTATTTTCTAAACGAGACTCAAAAAATTTGAATGGAGCTGATAGAAATAATCATTTTTTGTATTTACGGACCTTTCGAAGAAACACATCGATTCTATCAAAAGAGGGAAGTCACCTTGGCCCCTAGTTTTGGACACTTCTTATATTGCCACTTTATGCTGTGATAGTGTTCGAAATCTCTGCTTGTACTGATCTTGGGATGCTCATGAAGACTTTATAAATCTTTATTCATCATCTTAAACCCACACATTTGAGACCATTTATTGACTCATCAAAGGAGGACAGACTTGACAAAGCTAGTTACTCAAGATGACTGACTCAAACTCTACATTCATTATGAATGAATGTGCTTTCATCGTGAATAATTTATCATCTCACCTTTCATTTATTCATCATCTAACAATGGTAGTGCTTCGCTGATAAATCTAAGCTTTGAAAACTTCTCCTTTTTGATTTAGCGAATTATTTGCCCATCTAGAATGTGCTTCAAATTAGTGCTTTAGCTTGTAGAATGAAAGGCACTCTACTTCAATCCTTTCAAAACAAACTCAATTACTTGAGAACTTGCCTCTGGCATAGAGGGTTTTTGGCAGACAAAGTTTGCCCCTAGTCTTAAGGGCAAATAGACTCATCCAAGGGTTTTGAGAACATGATGGTACAGGATGCCTGTAGTCCATTTACTCCCAACCTAGAGGTAATCATCATGAATATGGTGGGATGAAGCAGGAAATCCAATGCTGATGGGCAAACTTTGTTTGCCCCTGGTTTGGCAATAGATATATGGCTCCAGGCAAACACAAGTTTGCCCCTAGTCTGAAGGAAGGAAACCAAAGGTGCAAAGGGTGATGCTTTTGGTTTAGGAATGATTATAGACCGAGAACCTTGGAAGGTTTGCCTACTTATCCCCAAGTGGGAATCAGGTCCAAAGTAGTTTGGCCAAGGTCTGAATGAAAGATAGCATGAGATGATGGGGTGATGACCGAACCAAGCAGGTTGCCTACGTATTCCCAAGTGGGAATCAGGTCAAAACGTAGTTCATCAACTCTGGAGGTCTTGAAGAATAAGGCTTCAAGAATTTATGGGCTTTTTGAGCCATGTTTTCATTTGGGTCCAATGAGTGCTTTTTTTTCTGGGCAAATTTTCTGAAACAGATTCCTTGTGGTAGTTTTTGAACAAGATGATGAGAACATGAACTACTTCTCCCTTTTATTTATTTTTTATTTTCTTCTATTTTTTCTTTTCTTTTCTTTTTTTTTTTTTTTTTTTTATGGCGGTTGATTCTTTTCACCTTTTCACTAGCCAGTCAATTTTTGCAACTCTTCATAACACATCGTGTTTAAATCATACTCTACCATATTCATAAAGCAATAGCAGCCCTCTAAATCACTCTTTATTTTTCTTAAAGATACTTTTGCATTGTTATAGGCCCACTTAGCCATGAGCCTCTCACAAAATTTTGATGCTAATTGATACTTTCAAATCTCTCTTTCCAATTTATTTTCTTTGTTGAGAACAACACAAAGTTTTGGGATAATTCATGTACCAATGATATGCTTTGAAATGCTCAAGAATTCTCAATCTTGTTTATTCTCTGTTTTTTTTTTTCTTTTCTCTTTCCTTTCTTTTCTCTACCTCACTATCTCTTATTCTCTTCATGATTTTGACTGGCTAGGATTCGGATTTTGAAATCAACACACATCTTATTTTTGCTCTAACTTTTGCCTAGGTGCCCTTTCGGGTTTTCATCCTAGCGAGCTCCTTCATCTTCTTCTTTCTCTTTTCTCTTTTTTACTTTCTTCCTTTTTTTGTGCTCTAACTTTTGCCTAGGTGCCCTTTCGGGTTTTCATCCTAGCGAGCTCCTTTTTCTTTTTCTTTTTCTTTTTTTTTTTTGGGAAGAAGTTCATTTAATATATTCGACTACCATCAAGGATCAAGTTATGGCTTTGGACTAGTTGGGCTCATCTTTTAGGCTTGGTATTTAAGAAAAGGGGATGGTGAGCAAGCTTCAAGTTTCAAGTTCATCTTTTCAAGATTGAGCAAGAGCATCTTTAAATTCTTAAAGTAAAGCTAATCAATTCTCTACTCCTCCTTGGTCTTGGCACAAAATTTGCTTTGATCACTTGGGAACCTTTTCAATGCAAAGATTTATTAACAAAGTATTTTCCATGATCATTTGAAAAATGATTTTTATTTTTTCTCTTCTTTTTTCCTTTCTTGGCTTAATGATCCATACATTCACAACTTGGCACACTGAATCAAGCAAAATGAGACTTTATTCAATTAGTAGAGAAAGAGGATTACATCACTCGACTTGATAAAAGACTTGAAAAAAAAAACTCGATAACCGACTGACTCAAAGACTCGACTGGACTTGACACTTGACTCCTACTTGACATGACTCGATTACCGGACTTGACTTGGTCTCAACTGGAGTGTCACAGATGATTTTCAATTTATTGGGTCCCCAAGAGAATCCACATTCGCTTCAACAATAGTATTCCCAAACACTATCACCCTACTATTATCATTTGAACCTTCGAGTTCATCACTCCCCAACAGCATGTGTCATAATCCCTTTCTCAATCAGACTTTGAATTTCATGCTTCAACCTCATACAATGGTCAGTATCATGACCCAACATCTGGTGATAAGCATAATACTGGTCAATGTTATATCCATTTGGGATGGGATCATGCACGGGTTGTGGATCCAACTTTTTTAAGTATCCTTTCTCTACTACCTGTTCTAATGCCACACTCAATGGTATTCCGAATTTGGCGGTCTCTCCATGTCGACCCTGATTAGACCTTGACCGATTACCTTTTTTATAATGGCCCTTCCGTTGAGGTGGTTGTGCCAAAGTGTTAACATCGGATCCTGGTTCCACATATTTGTTCGCCTGATTCTCTCTTTTGATTACCCCTTCACGGATTGCATCTTCAATTCTTGTCCCTACATCAAAAACCTCAGCAAAAGTGTTGATTGATTGGAACCTCATCTTCTCTTGGTAAACCGACTGTAAATTTTTCATTAGCATTCTAATCTGCTCTTTTTCGGATGGCCTTTGAACCATTTTGGCTGCTTTACCCCTCCATCGGCTTAAAAACTCAGCAAATGATTCCTCATATTCCTGCCTGGTGGTCTCCAAATCTCGGACTGTCACATCTATCTCTTGGTTGTATTCATATTGGGCTACGAACAACTTCACTACTTCTTCTTAGGTCCTAGTTCTACTTGGCTCGATCGTGAGGTACCATGCCTGGGCAGCTCCGGTCAGAGTTTGTTGAAACAAAATAGCCATCATTGTAGTGCTCAAACCACTGGGTTGGAAAGCCCCAATGCACATCCGTATATGACTGCGAGGATTACCGGTACCATCAAACTTGTCAAAAATCGGCATCTTGAAACCGACAGGCAACGTTTCCCGCACCTCTTCATGCAATCCCTCTAGTTCAAGCAAAAAAGTGTCAACTCCTTGAGCCTTGAGGACTACCCTTTCAAGTTTCTCTACTTTCTCACCCATTACTTTTTCTTTCTCAGCTCTTTCTTTCTCTATCTTTTCCTTTTCTGCCCTCGGCATTTCAGCTCTTTCTGGATCATCAAACCAATCTTCATCCCTAACAGGTGGAGGAGGATCGACAACTGGCGGCTGTCGTGCCATTGTCTCCATCATGGCCATCATGTGGTTCATGTTTTCGGCCTGTTGTTCCATAATTGCCCTTAACTCTGCTACTTCCCCAGTATTCCCTTTGTGTGCCATTTTAACTAAAATCATGGAAAAACAACCCAAGAAGGTTAGAAGTGTTCTCACTAGGAGATCTAGTTGTTCCACTCTTTCAATATAGATAGGTAAAATGTCCGCACGCAGAATTAATTTTCTGGAGGCAAGGAATTTTGAGGAACTATTGGATTACTTTGATCTTAATTGAAAGAGAAATTTGGATTCTACATGCATGCAATGCTATGATGATTTGATGTGGCTAAATCCATGCACCGCACACATGGCTCACAGATGAAATGCACGTGTGTATGTGTGTGTGTGTGTGTGCGCCTACTCTATATGCAAAATAAAGGAAAATTCTAATCCTAACACATAAACATATAAGCACATAAAATCCTCACCTATGTCAAGTGTGATAATTTCTCCTTTCATTGTGATCCTCTTTACCCCTTCAAAGTTTGAAAATTTTTGAAATTCATTTGACAAGCATTTTCCTAGATGATGGGATCTTTCAATTTCTTTAGAAGCTTTCCTTTGAAGGAAACAACATTTCTCTACAAAAGATGATTGGGTTGAAACTTTGCTTTGAAATTTATTTGAAAATCATTTCTTTAATTAGGGAGTTCTCTCAAATACAATTCTCAAGAATTTTGGATTATATTCCTCAACCAAAAGGTGATTGGGTCAAAATTTTGCTTTGAAAAGCATTTCTTTAGTTGGTGAAACTTTTCAAAATCTTTCAAGAATTTTGGGTTCCAAGAATTTTGGGTTCTTCCTTCAAAGATGGTTGACTTGAAATTTTAATCAAAAAGTGAACTCCAAAGATTTTTGAAAGAACGATTGAATACCTTGGAATAAAGATAGTAAAAATCTATTTGCTTCCAAAGACGTATTTAAAATTCTATGGGTAGGAGGATCACATGATCGGATTGCTGTGGTAGTCTTCATGAATTCGGATGCATACAAGGTCATTGATGCTTAGCTAACAAGATATAAGAGATGTAATCTTATAATCAAGATTCAGCATGTTCCCAAATGTCGTGGGACATGAGAAGAAATTGCTAAAAGGTGATTAAAGGGTTGCACATCTTTCATCAAGCAAGCATCATCATCATCTCAAATAATCCCTCTCGGGCATACAAAACTCCCTAGCACATAATCCTAATCAAGAATTAATTTCCTAAGATCGAAGGGTTCTATATAAGCTATCATGCAAAGGCCGAGTTTTGATCAGAAAAGGGACCCTTGACACACATCCGATAGGATGATTCATATACCAAAGCATGGTACGAGATCAAGGGTGATCACACGGTCCCATGATGACTTGACCGACTGGGTTGCCCCGAGCCTCCAAGGTCATAGTTCCATGCAATCGACTGGCGAAACATGCAAATGCAATGCAACGGGCACACAAAAATTAATTAATTCGATTAAAAGGATGCTTTCAAGTCTAATCCTCGAGTGAACCCAAAATCAAAAATTCTGGTCTGCGAAACCAGAGATTCTGGGTTCGATCCCCAAAAGAGTCGCCAGATTGTGGATACCGGCATTTGGGCCCACTTTTGATTATTTTAAAACAATTTCTTAGTCAAATTTCAAATTCAAATTGCGAGTCGCCTCTTAATTTTTTTTAAAGGGAAATTAAGAAACCATTTTGAAAGCAAACTGATCTTTTGCGAAACCAAAGATAATCTGGGTCCGGGGATTATGGAATGAAAGGGAAAGGAGCCCAGCGGACTAAAACACCCCCTTTCATCCTATCTCGTGATAGGCCTCTATTCATCATCCTATTTAATCGAATTAATAATCTAAGCATGCCCTCAACTAATACATAGATATAAGTATACATATCACAAGCATGTCAAAAAGAGTGCAAAATTGCTAACGATAATATATCATTCATAAGCCACATAATTCAAGTAGCAAGCAAAATGATGTGCAAGTAGGGAACTAGAGAACTTACCCGGAATCCAGCCGCGAAATGGGAGACGTGCAATGCATACAAAGAATAGAAATCCTAGGAAAAATGTCTCTAATCACATATACACATAAGGCAAGATCTAAGCTAAGGTGTCGCACATGGAGTTGAAAATTAATAAAATCAACAACTGAAATAAACTAGAGAAGAGATGAGAAGTCATACCTCCAAAGCGCTACAAAACAAAGGTTAGTCCACATGCTTCACATAATAATATGACATCAAATAATCAATCCTAAATCTCCAGCGTAGACCCATCAAGCATGGAAAGAATTGAAAAAACTATGAATTCCTATTGATTAGTTGGAGCCATAGCATCTCTATAGATATACAAGCCTCAACTAGGAGCCAAGAACTAGTTCTAATCATAAGCATCAACATACATGAATGAATGAATGATCATGAACAAGAATGAGATATGAATTTGTTCACTAATTTGGATCACCTAGCCTCTAGATTTAAATTAAATCATCATTATTCAAAACATGATTTGGGTCCCAAGGCATTGGGAAACCATCTAAGTTAAAATCAATGAGATTAGACAAGACAGTGACTGTTTTTCCAAAATTGCAGAGAGCAGACTAGATTTTGAAAGGTAGAAAAACCATACTTTAAACGGTTGGAGCTTAATGATTTTTGGATATGATATGCCTCTGTGAGTCTAGTTTCTAACCCAAAAAGAAAATCAATGTTTGAACGGTTAGATCTCTAGGAATATGGAAAACACTAGACATCACTCAGGAATCTGCAACTCTCTGTCCAGAGATTTTGTACGATTTTCTAAAACTAGTAAAAAAATGAGAAACACTTAGATCTTTTTAGGGTATCTTCCTAACACATTAAGGTACTTAGAAAAAATTATTAGAGACCCAAGAAACTCTAGTAAGGTTCTGATTTATTAATTTTAATACGGATTTACTGTTATGAAATTTTGGACAGAGAGTTGCATGTTTTGAAATGATAAGACCAAACCATCTTAGACATGGAATTTCATCAAAACAAAAATTACAGAGGTACCTAAATGGGTTATGAACATCCTCCAATTGGTCTCATCCATTTCCAATGAATCATGACTCTATAAAAAAATCTTTGATCACGATTGGTTTATGGATTCACTGCACCTTTGTTAAATTGATGTTCATAATTTAAAACCAACTTGATCCATGATCCTAGAAAGGACTAGAATCAAGTATGATTATGATTATTGGGACAAATAATGAAATAGGAAGAAATCCCTAGATTTAACCTTGATGGATTCCTATCATAGATCTCATAATTGGAGATCTAGCAAGAGAATCCTAATGTCCTACTTATTTTAAATGAAAATCTACATCCAATTCCTCTTTCAAATGTATGATCCTTGGAGAATATAGAGTCATCTTATTATTTCTCCTACCAAGTTAATGGTCCTTGGAGACAAAATGAAATCCCAACTACATAAACCTCTATGGAATATAGCATGAATCTCATAAGATTTTTAGTGAGGAGATTTCAAGTCATGGGTTAAGACTTGAACTCAACCATCTATATGTAGAGATGATCATGATCCACTTTAATCCCCATATAAATCATAGAATCATAGGGGACTAGAGAATCAAACTCAAAGAAATCTAATGAGATATTGAAGATCTCATAGATCTTTTGAGAAGAATATAAACAAAAGAAAGGAAATCAAAGGTTATTTGAAAATTTCAAGTCAAAAATCTTTTATTCACAAATCCAAAGCTCTATTTTGGATCCAAATTAATGAAATATTATGAAATTCAATCACAAGCTCTAAGTGGTGTGTGATGAAATGGGGTAGGAAGAGAGGTTTTGAAAATGTGTAAAGTTCCTATAACTATGAACTTGTGATTGAATTCTCCTAATTCTACAAAAGATTGAGAGGTTACCTCTATGACCTCAAAGAATTCTTCTATCTTTGTGGAGTTCTTCCAAAAATCTTCCAATTCTTCTTTAATTCTTCAAATTCTTCAAGAAACTCTATCTTCTTTCTCTCAATTCTCTCTAATGTATGTATATCATTCCTGTCTTTCTCTCTCCTGATTCAAGTATCCCTAAATGAAGATGAAAGTTTTGTTTATATAGGCCACCAACTCAAGGTTAAATGGGTAAATTCGGGTAAAAACTCATGTGCAAAGTTTTCTTCTAGAGCATGTGAGAAAAACAGTCTGTTACAGCTCGCGGCACTCGATGGCTGCCGACGGCATTCACTGAATGCCGGACGCCACTCAGTGAGTGCCAGCGCGGCACTCACTACCGGCTTTCCCGCGTGCCGGGGCTAATAGGATTTTACCCTCTTTTTAATTTTCAAAATATACATTACCACAATCCTAATTATTAGCAAAGTATATACTAATGTACTTATATTTGTGGTGTACTTTATTAACATACACCCATATACATGGTATATACTATCTTTTTATTTCTTTCTTTTCTTTTTCTTTCTTCTTTTTTTTTTCTTTTCTTTTGAAAACTCCTTTCATATTATATTTCTTCTTTAAATTTATTTATTTGTTATTTTTTTTATTATTATTTTTTAGACTGATTTTCTCACATGTTCTTCAACGTTCGGGTTTCCCCCGAGTATCCAATTTCCCCCTCTCTCTCTCTCTCTCTCTCTCTCTCTCTCTATCTCTTACTTTGATTTTTGAATTTTGTTTTCAAGAATCTTTGAAGAATTTGAATCCTCTGGAAAATCTTCGAATTTTTTTTTTACCGGTCTTTGTCATCATCGGTCTTCTAGAGGTAACCAATCCCTGGTTAACGTTTGGTCAAAATCGGGGTGTCTACAGATACTAAAAAATTTCGATTATTACTTTATGATAAAAATTTTGATTAACCAAATTTATTTACTGAGTAGTTGTATTATACTCTCTATTTTTTCCTTGTTGCTAGTAATGATTTTGTAGGTAACTTAACAACAACAAAAAAGAGAAAAAAAAATGGATATTCACTCCTCGAGGTAACATCCTTCTTTCTCTCACTTTATTTTACATGTCCATGTGCTTAGTTTAGAACATTGAGGACAATGTTTAGTTTTAGTTTGGGGGGGGGGGGGGGGGGGGGGGGAGTGAGTCATTGCATGTCTCGTTTATTTCTTTTTATGCTTTAATGTCAATATACCTGCTTAGCAACATGACTCAGTAAAGTGAAATTTGCAAAAATTTAAAATTTTTTTAATTATTTAATATAATAAAATAGTTCTTATATTTCTCTTATAGTAATGTAGTTAGTCATGATGCATTAGTGTTATTTTCTGTATGCTATTAGTATGTGATACATACGATGGTAGTTCATTTTCTATTTCAGTTATAGTATATTTTTATGCTTTTTAATCTTTAAACAACTTTGAGCACATTGTGACAACCTTGTACATAGCTAAAATGGATTAGTAAGCATAGCTTAGGCATCTTAAGAGATTGTAGTGGAGACTAATAACCCAAGTGAGCTTTTGTGCGATTCCATATTTTTGAGGATTTTATAAAATTACTCTTACTTTTTGAAAAGCATATTCATTCATTGAAAGTCTCAATTGTCTTCATTTTGACTAAGAGAGAATGTTCAGGATTTACCAAAATTTAGACCTCTTGAATTGCTGAAATGAATAATCCTATTAACTTAGAAGATGATTTAGGCCATCTTTTTACCATACATGTATAACATAGCCTTGGCTTACCTCTATGGTATTCCTTTATTTCACCTTTTGAGCTTTATCATAATTGCCTTGTCGTTACAATCCTAATATCTATGTCTAACTTCAAAACACAAGTTTGAGCTTCTTTTCTCTACCTATGAGTGATTGGGATGTGTTGCATGGACAAGAAGTTTGTTAGTGTGAATAAGGGAGAGTTGGCAAAGAAAAAAAAAGAAAAAAAAAAGAGAATGAAAAAAATAAAAACATGCCAATGGTTGTTACAAAAGGAAAAAAAACAATGATAAAAAGAAGAGTGGACAAAAAAAGAAAAAAAAAAGAAGAGAGAGATTGGAGATGTGAGGAAGTGTGAAAAGTTGTAGTAGATATTCCATTCACATCCTTTGACCCAATTGAAAATCAAGAGCCTCTTTCTTCTCAATCGAACACCTCTTTTCAAAGTCCTGGTGATTTTAAGTTGATTGGATTTGAAGTTAAGGTAATGAGAGAGATCTCCACAGTATCTCTCTATTCAAGTGAAAAGTATCATTTCTTGAGACTTTGTGCACTAAAATGTCCATTTTTCAATGTAGATATGAGAAGCATTAGATTTCATTTATATTTACTCTTTACAGCTTCCATATCATGAGTAAAAATTATTACACCGAATTCGGAGCGATTTCATCTTGAGAGTGTAATCCCGGTGAGAGTTGAGTCAAAATGAACGTCTTGATGGTGTCTTGGGTTATGCGAGCTTTGAAATTAAAGTTTTGTATTTTGGTTGTCCATACACACACACACTTGATGATTAATAGGTATGGAATATTCTAATGACTTTGATAGTAGATTAAATATAATGTATGTTACATCGCTTTGGCATACTAGAGAGTTTCATGAGATTGTTGAGCTTAACCATGTTGCTAAATGAGAGAAGAAAAATTTCCATGAAAATATTTAAATGAGAACCATTACCATAAACATGAATTTTGTGGGTAGAATCACTGCAAACCCTCACGAGACAACACTTGTCCTCTAGGGGGAACCTAGGGGTTTAAAGACTTGTTGCATATGCTAAATGCAATCGAGATTCCTGCAAAAGTGAGTTAGGATTTTTACTTTCTTTTTTTTTTCTTTTTCAATTTTTAGAGTTTAAATAAACATTGCTTTAGTTCGCTTCATTGCTAGGGACTAGCAACGAGCTAGTTGGAGAGTGTGATTAGAAGTGAAAAATGCATATTCATAACATATTTCATGCACTTTTATGCATACTTTTATCCCCAAGTCCCTAGATTTAGATTCAAATGATTAAGTGTTTTCTATGATGTTGAGACTCAAACATGTGTTTTTACACTATTTTACAGGTCATGGAAAGCATTCGTTGCATAAAAAGTGATTCTGGTGAAGAGAACAACAAAAGCAGCTGAGAAAACATCAATTTTGAGATTGAAGACTTCAGATTTGGAAGATTTCTCAAGAAATATAAAATGTAGATCTATGAGATACGGTCGTGTGGCCACAAACCGGAGGTCCATCTATGGTCCTAGTGAAGAGATATGGCCATGCTCCCATCGGTACGCGGAGCTGTCAACACTAGAGAGTTAAGCCCTTGAAGAAAGTTCAATCGATTAAACTTTATTTTCCCCCAAAAGTTGTGTACAGTCTGCAAGAATCCTATAAATAAGTCGTTTTGATGGCAGACGAAGGGAGGACGCTCTAGAACGCGAGAAACAACAATTTAAGGGTAGTTTTAGGGTTAGATTAGGAGTAGATTAGTTTAGATTCATGTCCTTCTTCCTCTTTTCCATTGTTATGCTGAAGATTATTGAAGATTTCAAGTTTATTTCAGATTGTTTCCAGGTTTTTCTTTTCCTTTTCTTTATTTCATTGTTTATTAGTTTATATGTTATGATTACTCTCGGTTACTATTCCTGTATTTGGTTTATTATGTTTTCGTAGTTTAGACGTTGGGAATATGTGATGAAACATTGATTCCCGACCTCTACCATGCAATCTTTAGAAACCCTAGGCTCGATCGATCGAAGACATTTCGATCAATTGAACCAGAGAGCAGTCAATCGATCGAAGACATTTTGATTGATTGAAGAATGATATTATCCGATCGATTGAGAGTGCATCGATTGATCGAACCTGTTAATTTTTGAGATGATTCTTTTAAGTATTCCAAGACTTTCTATTTTAGAAATCTATCATCAAATTGTTCCAGTAAGTTTAGTTTGTCACAGTAGTTTTTAGAACTTAATGCATTAAGGCCTTTTTCTTCAATGACTTTTGAAAACCACTTTCAATGCTAACACCATTGAGAGTGTAAGTATTAACCATTGTTTTAAACTATCTTCTAAGTATTTAAATCACTTGTGATGATATAGTCCTGGTCGTGTAAGGGCTATTGATTCTTTATATTTAGAAAAAATATAGAATACTGAAGAAGAATGAACTACATAGAACGTTAATGAGTATGCATGGTAGATGGTTAGGATAAATGTGGATTGACGTGTTTCCAGCACCTTTTTATCTATTTAATTAGTCATGTTTCTTTATGATGTAGTTTATTATTTAGTTTAATTTAATTAATTAGGATTCGTTAGAACCTCTACTCTTATATTCATGTTTTCTTTTTCTTTAGATTGTAACTTAGTAGATATTCTTCCTATTCCTTCCCTGTGGGATTGACCTGGACTTATCCAGTACTACTTGCTCGATCACCTACACTTGGGTGTTGCATAAGAGCGCACAAATTTTTATTCGTGTCAATCGTGATTGTGGCCATGGACGTGTTTGCTATTTGGATTGTGCTCTCAAACCATTACTGTATGCATGAGATATTGATGCTTTATTTATGGATATTAGTTTACATTTCATTATGTATATTTCATGAGATAATTGTTTGTTATCCTTAAGTATCATAGTAGGTAATTCGTGTATTTATGAGATACATACATATGAGGTACGAATTACTATCCTTTGATACTTAGAATTTGTCACAGTGGATGATTAGACTAGATATCTCATCAGGGATACATTGTAGCATGATTAACTACCATTGGATGTAGTGATGAATCCCGATCACTAGAGTGTGAGACTCTTAGTCGATATGCTAATGATTATAGTGCATTAACGGACCATGAGATTTCCTATTGACATCTAATGCTGTCAACAGTTGATAGGAGCTCATAACTTGTATAAGGTACGTGCTCTTAATCTTGAGATGATTATGCACAGACTATGGATGTGACTGCTTTGACTTACCTATTAGTGAGGTCTTCAAGATCAACACCTGGGTATCTTGGGTAAGTCATGTTCATAGGGTCGTGAACATATATTGTCAAGATATAATCTACCCTCTTATAAAGACTAAGCATTCCCTTGAGAATATCACCAAGTTGATTACTGAGAACTGCAGTCTTCTTAATAAGTAATTATCGATATATTTAGTAATCATGAGAGGTGAATAAAACTCAAGGAATAGGAAGATGTAATCATCATTCAGGTTGACAGTTACAGTTTATCTGACTACCTGAGTATGATTACGAATGCTGAAGGTAGAGGGGCATTAGTACAACATACTGACAAGCGGAGGTATTTGTAAAATACAACCACGCTAAAAGAAGAAAATACATCAACTTTATTTACAACTCCCTAGTATATCTGCAATTTGTATTACAACGCTAGTTTTTATACAATATAACTAATCTTTGATAAGTTGTGCTGTTTTAAGCTGTTATTCGTGCAGATTACTGTTTTGCTGGGTGCAGGAATCAATAATAGGATAAAATGAATGCTGGATTATAAGAAAGGCAATTCAAAGATGAAAAGTGCAGTTCAAGCGATCGAAGACCCGTCAAGCGATCGAGGTTTCGATCGATCGAATATTGTTCAAGCGCTCAAGAATTCCAGAAGTTCAATCGATCGAGTACTATTCGATCGATCGAACATGGTTTTTATCAGAACTTACGCACGCAGCAGAATAGTTGTAATCAACCCTAGCACTAGGTTTTAGTATAAATACTCATTATGTATACGTCCTGGACGACGCCCACTTTTATTTTTATCAATTTATAGAGAGAGTTAGAGAGTTTACATTGTTTTTGTAGGATTCGAAGTGCAATACTGCTTGTTCTTGGATTTTCAAGGAGTTTGATCTTAATATATCGTCTCAAGTTATGTTATTTTGTTTTATTTACGATCCGTTTATAGTCTCCAGTAGTATTAGCAAGGTTAATCGTAGTCTTGCATGTTAGATAGTGTTACACTCATAGTTTTCATGTTAAGATCACAACCAAACGCATCTTTAATGAACTTTCACATCAAAAACGAATCTGTGACATCCCAGACCATGTCTGAGTAGTCCCAGGGTTGGGAGATCACGATGAAATAGTGATCTCCTGCCTCTACCATGCACTAGGATAATTCCTGTGGTCGATCGATCGAAATTAGTTCGATCGATCGATACACTGATACAGTCAATCGATCGAAGACATTTTGATCGATTAAGAGATGTGATATTCGATCGATCGAAAGCGTGTCGATCAATTGAACCTTTTGATTCTTAAGAATATTCTATGCAGTATTCTTAGACTTTTTGTTTTAGAGATTTATTATCAAACTGTCCCCAAATGCTCAGTTTGTCAAAGCAGCCTCTGAACTTAAGGCCTTAATGCATTTTTCTTCAATATCTTTTGCAAACCACCTTCAATGCTAACACCATTGTAGGTGCGAGTCTTAACTGTTGTTTTAAACCACTTTCATGTGTTTCAAATTAACTATGATGATATAGTCCCGGTCATGAAAGGGCTATGGATTCTTTATTTTTAGAGAAATACGGGATACTGTAGAAGATGTACTCCATTGAGCTTTTATGTAATTGCATGGTAGACGGCTAGGTCATTGTGGATTCGTGTGATCCCAACATTCCCCTTTTATTAAGAAAAATCCATTTTAAAATATCGCTTTAGTGAATTAGTTAATCATTAGTTTAATTTAGTTGCTTTACATTTAATAGTGATAATTGTGGAACTTAGTGTTCTGCAGTCTTTCTCTCATATTGAATTTTATTTTCCTTTTTGAGTTAATCTAGGTTTTTAGTTTTCAACCTTCCCTGTGGGATCGACCTGGTCTTAACAAGATTACTACTTGCATGTCTACCTACACTTGGGTATTGCACACAAGCGCACATAAAATATTTTCGTGTCAAGTTTTTGGCGCCGTTGCCGGGGAAGGCAACTAGCTAACTCTTAGATTACCTCATTCTATCTTTACCTTTTTCTATTTTCATTTTTCTTTCTCTTTATGTTTAAAACCTTTTAGGATTTCTTCCCTTTAATGTCCGATAATTCCATTGAAGGAATTCACGGAAATCTATTCTACTCATCTGATTCCTCTAGTTCTATTAATCCTGTCACTACACCTACAGATTCAGTGGCTGATAATCAAAGTGAAAATGGTGAGAATGCGGTTGTGCTTGAAGAGTCGTTACGTCCTTTGTACGACCTTATGCAACCTGACCACGCACCTACGGCTTCTTGTATTCTTATTCCACCCCATGCGGGTGAATTCCAAATTTGCAACGGAATGATTCAACTCCTTCCAACCTTCCACGGAATAGAGAGCAAAAAGGCGTATCTACATGTCAAAGATTTCGAGGATGTTTGCAAAACATTTTTGTAGACTTGTCCTATAGATGTGACATGCCTAATGCTATTTCCCTTCACCTTAAAGGAAAAAGCAAAAGCGTGGCTACTCACCCTCAAGCCAAATTCGATTTTCACCTGGCATGCAATGAACACTGCGTTTTTAAAGAAATTCTTTCCACCTCGCATGACCACTAAACTTAAACGTCAAATTAATTCCTACAAACAAAAGAGCAATGAAACCTTCACTCAAACTTGGGAGTGTTTCAAAGATTTACTTCTCTCATGCCCACATCATGGGTATGAGAAGTGGCAAACCATCATTTTCTTTTATGAAGGACTTAATGGTGAAACAAAGAAACTAGTTGAAACCATGAGCTCAGGCCCATTTCTTCGCAAAAACATCGAAGAGGTAGAATCCCATTTCGAGTGGTTAGCCGAACATGCTCATGAATGGTCTAGTTCTGAAGATGTCTCACGCGCTCAGATATCAGGTGTAGAGTAGAAAAGTATATATCAGCTAACAAGCGAAGATCACCTAATAACCAAATATGAAGACCTAGCAAAGAAAGTAGAGGAGTTAGGGATGAAAGGAGAGGGTTCTGGACAGTGTGGACACGCGGAATCGGACCACTTCTCTTGTTCGAGATTGCTTTGAAATAGATTTGAATCAAGGAAAGAAAACGAAAGGTCTGTTGAAAACAGATACAGAGTCGCCACTTGGTCTTTAAGGAACCAAGAAACCTAATTTTGACTCACCCAAGGGGATAAGGGCACCGACCCTTCATCACCAAAGAACTTGGTTCGGGGTTTTGGTACGAGAGAGGAAGGAGCCTTTGTCATGACTAAAACACCCTCAACTCGTCCCGTCTTATGACGGGCCTCAATTAGCATCCAAATTATCATCTTATACTATGTATGGTTCGACAAATAATACTATGATAGTATATATTACATCACATAAGAAAATTTGAAATGGAAGATCAAAAGATAAAATATCATTCATAAGATCTAAGTCAAATATTATGCAATGTAAAGTGAAAGATCACACAAATAAACCTAGGAAAAATCGTCTAATCATGTATCAAGTAATTAGTTTCCTTAATCTAAAGGGGACATGAATTGTTCTTGAAACAAATAATCAAAGAAATCAAAATATGCTTAGCAAGCTAAAATGATGCATGTTAATTTTGAGAAAAGAAGATTTCTCAATCCCCGGGACGGATGAGAAAGGATGATTAGATCGAGGGGAAGCATGAATGTGTGATCAAGTTCATTCCTTATAATCTTCTTAGATTAAGAGTTACAAAAACCCCAAATCTTGCATGAATGCATTGTATGTATCTAAAAATGTGCAAAGGTTGTAGTGTGTTTTGTGTACATGGATTTCTAAAATGACTTAGGAGTCTAAAATGTGCATGAATGAATGAATTAAATCAACATGGGATATATACAAATGTAGTATGAACTACTTCCTAAGATATGAACTAATTTGGAATGCATATAAGCATCAAATCAAAGAATGAAAGTTAAGGTATACTTGCTGTGAATAGTGGACAGAACAGTAGCATCATCTTTGGAAATTTGAAAAGAGGAGTTAGGAATGTTTTCAATGCATGCTTTTTTATGGAGATGTTACTTATTGTGTCTCGAACACAACCCAAAAGGCCAATCTTGAATAGCTATCACAGATTGAGAGAAATCATATAAATAACACAGGTCACTCAGAAACAGAGTCCGTACTGTCGACTGAAATGTTAGAAAATCTTAGAAAATGAAAAAGAATGATCTAAGGGCCCATTTTATACAGAAAGTTCGCTAAGACATTGAAGTTTAAGGGAACAATAAGTTAGGACCACCCCTTTTGGAAAATATTTTTGTAAAAGAGGTTGGAAGTGGACCTAGCTGCTGTGACAGCAAAATCAGAATGTTTGGAAGGAATATTGGGATCCAAATGGACCATTTCCAAGTACTTCCAAGTCAAACCAAAAATCATGGGTGTTCTCCAATGAGTTAGGAAGACTTTCCAAGTGGCCTTGCATCCATATATTGAGTATTGAGTTCTAGAGAAATCTTTGAACTCAACTCACTCACTGTTTTGACTCATTGTTTTGAAGATTTTGGAGAAAACAAAGTTTTGTTTCTTGAAACCAAATGAGAGGGATTGAGAGGGGTTTTGAAATAGATGTTTTGAAGACATATTTTTAACACTCAATAAGGATCATAGCCATTCAGAATACCTACATAAAACTCATCATTAAGAACCTCCAAGATTGTTGGAGAGATTTATTTTATTTTTGAACATAACTTCAATACATTCCAAGAATACCTTGGAAGTATTGAGGTTATGATCATCATCTATCAAACATGTTTTTGAGGTCAAGAGCTACTATCCATAAGGATTCACTCACCCCAAACTTCATGTCATCACTTAGATGATGATGAACTAGTAAGTAAATAAAGAAAATAAAAAGAAATGGGATAAGAAGAGATGAACAATAAATAAACAAGCAAGTAGATGATAATCAATAGATGATATTCATGAAGCATGAGACTTGTAGATTGGTGTTTCACTCATATGTAATGACACTAGACATGGAAGAAGCTTCCACTCTCTTGAATGCTCACTAAAATGGTGGTTGGGAGTATTGAATGTTGAAATAAATGGGAGTAATGAAGTAAAAACAAAGTTTAGAACTCACTTTTGTTTTGGAAAATCAAAGAAGGAAGCTTCTTTCTCTCTATTCTAGCCTTATCTCTACAACTTTTTCTCCCAAACTTTTTCAAAGCTTACATTTGACTCCCCCCAAAATGAAGAGTAATGGGGTGCTTATATAGGCCAACTTGGGGTGGTTTTGGGATTTAGAAAGTATTCCCATTGGCTCCAAACATCTGAAATCATAAAACTATGTCGTTTTGGCTTTTAATTAATCAAAATAGGGCCACAAAAATTATTACAAAAATACACTGTTCTGGGGGGGAGTGCTGCGGCGGCACTGGGCCAGTGCCGCGGCGGTAGTGGGCCAGTGCCGCGGCGGCAGTGCTCCTCCCTCCGTCCAGATAATGCTATTTAGGCCCCCTGAAGTTCCGGTATTCGCGAAAAGGCCCTATTTCGTCCGAAATTCACAGAAAATGCATACGAACTTCAAATTGAGGTTGTGATATACCGTTGGAAAGGTAATGGAGTCTACTTTACATTAAAAAAAGTTTGGGGATAGGTCACTTTGAAAAGTTTTGCGGTATTCGCGATAAAAGCCGATTTGATCGCCTTTTTCGCCTTTGGAAATTCATAATAAATTCGTTTTAAATCCAGAAATTATGTGCGATATACCGTTGGAAAGCTCTTGACCTCTAGTATCCATGAAAAATGTGTTTTGGTTCTCTGGTTCCAAAGTCAAATTCTGGTCAAACTGGTAAAACCTGGGATTCCCGGGAAGTTCTGGAGACCTCCTGGAGTTCCCGGGAGCTGATGTTTTCGCTCGATTTTCTTTTGGAACTTGTTTTAACACTTTCTTCATGATTTTGGTGAATTTGGATGATTTCGGTCAAACTTGGTCAAACTTGGTCGAACCTGGTCAAACCTTGGTCAAACCTAGTCAAACCTAGTCAAACCTTGGTCAAACCGGTCAACGGGGACTTTTCGGGAGCTTACGGGACTTCCGGGGGTCTGTGGGAGCTGACGATTTTAGCCGATTTCTCTTTAAAACTCATTTTATCGCTTTTCTTATGACATATCATGTTTTCAGAACTTTGGGACCAAATCTGGGAGTTTTCGGGCTTTCAGGGGCATTTTGGTCATTCTGAGCATTCTGAGGGATGGAGCTGACTTTCGAGAGTCCTTTTGAGTCTTTTACGATCATTGTGAACCACCAAGCTATGGGTCTCCTAAATCTGATAGCCGACAAAATGGGGTGTCTACAGTTTGCCCCTCTTTGGCATGAACTTGCGAGGCAACGCATGTCGCAAGCGAGTGCCAAAGCTTTGAAGAGACAAGACTTTTTGGAGGCTATAGATTTAGGATAAAAACGTTGCAAAAGATGCAATGAAGAAAAAAGAAAGATGCTGAGTTCAGTACTGGTCGTGCTCTGCGTGAGCTGCCTACGTATCCCAAGGGGAATCAGACCAGGACGTAGTTCAGGGCACAAAGAAATGAATCAAACATGCTCAACAAGACATGCGGATGCCATGTTGTAAGAGTGATATGAATTGTGTCATGAGTCCTATCATGTCTAGTGTTATGACGCTAGTATGAGCAAGTGCTGTAGGGTGTGCCACTCCGAGTGGGCTGGTGTCGTGCTAGCGTTCGCGACTGTGACGTGATGGATGACTCGGATAAGGACATCGAAGTTTAGAAGACTCCGGGTCTGGGGCAAACTTCTGGAACGAGTGAGATAGATCAGCTGCGCTTTGTTTAGAAGACGATAGCCAAAGGTGACCGAGGGATCTTGTGATAAAGCTGTGAGAAAATTCTTGATAATCAGGAGATCTGGATGCGGGCGATGTTCTGATTGTTCCTGACGGCCGACTTTCGGGAATCGGTTCCGGCTGGTGGGAGAATCTTCATTTTCTTGATCAGGAACCAGGATCCATCTCTAAACCTCTCACGGTTGATCAAATCTTTCAGCGCTCAATCCGAGAGAGCCGGTCAGGGCCTCCGGGAGCTGGTATCTGTCTGCTTTTGTCCTCGGGGGATAATGCAGGGTTCTCGGGGAATCTCTTTTCTTGATCGGGAACCAGGATCCATCTCTGAACCTCTCACGGTTTGATCAAATCTTTCAATGCTCAATCCAAGAGAGCCGGTCAGGGCCTCTGGGAGCTGGTATCTGTCTGCTTTGGTCCTCGGGGGATAACGCAGGGTTCTCGGGAAATCTCTGTTCTTGATCGGGAACCAGGATCCATCTCTGAACCTCTCACAGTTTGATCAAATCTTTCAACGCTCAATCCAAGAGAGCCGGTCAGGGCCTCTTGGAGCTGGTATCTGTCTGCTTTGGTCCTCGGGGGATAACGCAGGGTTCTCGCGGAATCTCTTTTCTTGATCGGGAACCAGGATCCATCTCTGAACCTCTCACGGTTTGATCAAATCTTTCAACGCTCAATCCAAGAGAGCCGGTCAGGGCCTCTGGGAGCTGGTATCTGTCTGCTTTTGTCCTCAGGGGATGATGCAGGGTTCTCGGGGAATCTCTTTTCTTGATCGGGAACCAGGATCCATCTCTGAACCTCCCACGGTTGATCAAATCTTTCGGCGCTCAATCCAAGAGAGCCGGTCAGGGCCTCTGGGAGCTGGTATCTGTCTGCTTTTGTCCTCAGGGGATGATGCAGGGTTCTCGGGGAATCTCTTTTCTTGATCGGGAACTAGGATCCATCTCTGAACCTCTCACGGTTGATCAAATCTTTCGGCGCTCAATCCAAGAGAGCCGGTCAGGACCTCTGGGAGCTGGTATCTGTCTGCTTTTGTCCTCAGGGGATGATGCAGGGTTCTCGGGGAATCTCTTTTCTTGATCGGGAACCAGGATCCATCTCTGAACCTCTCACGATTGATCAAATCTTTCGGCGCTCAATCCAAGAAAGCCGGTCAGGGCCTCTGGGAGCTGGTATCTATCTGCTTTTGTCCTCAGGGGATGATGCAGGATTCTCGGAGAATCTCTTTTCTTGATTACTCATTAGCTAAAAACCAGGATCCGTTACCAGAATTCTCGTGTTTGATCGAAATTTGCGACGGTTGTCCTAAAACGGCCGATTCAGGTCTTCGGGAGCCGTTTTTTCCCAGTTTTTGCCTGCTGGAGGTAGTTCTGACAACTTTTAATCTCCTTAGGGTAAAAACCTCATAAATTTTGACTGGAATGGGCCATCGGGGCTGATTGGGGCCATAAATGGGCCGAAAAAGGCCAAAATGGGTCAAAACAGAGCAAAACGGAGCGAAGCGGGGCCCACGGGGAGCAGTGCCGCGGCGGCACTGGGCCACTACCGCGGCGGCAATTGGCCAGTGCCGCGGCGGCACTGGGTGTCCGGACTTCAACTTTGTATATCTCGGGTTTTTGAGCTTTTGAAGCTCATTCTTGGCCATTTTGGGGTGTTTTCGGAGCCAAAATTCATCAAAACGCAGCTTGTGCGCGCTCAGGTGAGTAATCTTTCCCCGTAGTTGGATTTTTGATTGGTTTTTTGGTTAGCCCAAATTTTCAGGAAGAAAGTTTAAGTGTGACTTCCATTTTCTTTGTAGATCCATGGCTTCGAGCTCAGGGAGACGGTCTAAGAAGGCCAAGGGACGGATGAAGGCCGAGATGCACACCCCAGACTTGATTTTACGGGACCCCCAACGCCATCTTTCGGCCGCGGCTCTAGCGAGCTTGGTATGTGAAACTTTCGACATTTTAGGACCGCTTTCAAGTATTGTGCTAGTTTTGTGAGCCGTAGTGCGTACCTAGAGATCGTTAGAAGTCCGATTTGTGCTCAAATGTTGATTTTGTGAATTTGGCTCTCGGGTTGTGAATAGTGATTTTGTGCATCGTTTTGTTGTTTTTGGTATGTGTAGGTGCCGGAAGTGACGTTAAAAGACCACGGTAGCCTTGCCCATGCTTTCTTATGGTACACTCAGCTTTCGCCCACTGTTAAGAGGATGGTTGATGATGCCGGGTTCGGAGGCTTCGTTCGCCTGGTTTCGAAGAGCAGCAATGATTTGGCCCATTTTTATGCTTTGGCTGAGAGGTGGTGGGACACCACCAATACTTTCCACCTTCCATTCGGTGAGATGACTATGACGCCCTTCGACTTCTCTATGATCACTGGTTTGAGGATAGGCGGAAAGCACCTGGTTCTGGACTATTTTTATGAGATTGACCCAGAGGCGGTGGAGATGCTGATTGGGGCTGTTCCCCCTAACCTGGAGAGGCATTGGTTTCCTTGCGGCTGGCTTTACCGGGCCTATGGCAGAGGGAATCACAACCTGAACAATTCCCAGCTCTTGAGGGTGTATCTTTTGTATGTCCTTGGTTGCTCAATCTTTGCGACGCGGAATGACCGAGTGAGCCTGAGATTCCTTTCTTGCCTGGCGACTATTGACGAGATCCCCTCCTACAACTGGGGTGGTGCTGCCTTGGCCCATCTTTATAAGCATATGGGTGAGGTCTCCCGGGGTGATGTCAAATCGACTGAGGGATTTTGGCGAGCTTGGGAGGTACGTACTGCATCTTCTTTTTATTTTCCATCTTTTTGATTTCTATACTCGTTCTGATTTTCTCCCTCGTCTGTGCAGCTTTGGAGTTTTGAATACCTGAAGATGTTGGCCCCCTCCCCAGCAGACGAGTCAGGCGAGAATGAGGATGGTATGGCTCCTGTGCCTCTATTCCCACGAGGCTTGAGATGGCGGAGGGACGTTGTTGGGGTGAAGAGTGGGGCCCACCGGATTGTTTTTCTTCGGAACTTCTTAACTGAGTTGACGGCCTCTAGTGTTGATTGGATGCCTTGGGAGGACGTCGCCTATGCCGCCCCAGAGGAGATTCAAGCGGTCAAATCTCTTACCTCTTGCCGCCTTCTGATGGAGAGTACCGAGTGCAGGCAGTGGTTCCTTGGTGAGCGGGTGTCTCGGCAGGTGGTTGGTGGTTCCCGGTATCGCGTCCCTCATGATCCTCCTGCGATGGATGCTAGTGACCTCTCTGGAGATGCTCTGCTGGCGGCCTTAGCCGGCACCGATGTTTGGGACCATTTTCTTTCTGAGACCGGTTACGAGGCTTGCCGTGGCCGTTTCCTGATGCCTAACTTCCCACTCCTAGAGGTGAGTTCTTTTTGTATTTTTTGTTTATATTCATTGCCCATGTTTTTGATTTATCTTTTCCTAACTTATTCTGTGCCTACAGCTTCGCGAGATGTACAGGAGGCAGGCTCCTCAGGCTCCCGACCCTATCCCCCCTTGGGATTGGACCGTTAATGTTCTAGGCGCTGATGGCACTCCCCAAGTGATGGAGGTGACACGAGTCACATGCGGGTACCCTACTCGGCCAGCGGGCGTCCTCAATGTTCCTTGGAGTTACGCTGAGGAGGGTCACGCCTTGGCCGCTAGCTTACGGTCTTTGGTCCTCACACGAGACCACCGGGTATGTCTCTAATTTTGCACTTTCTTAAGGTTAGGAGGTTCTAACCCTAGATTTTACCCTTGACAGATGGATGGTATGCGACAATTTGCCGCCAACCAGATGGCGTCCTTGGTAAGTTTCTGACTCGACTCTGTTTTTGTACTTTTTGTTGTTCCCTTACTAACTGCTCTTATTTTATTTGTGTGTGCAGTACCGTGGAGGCGGGGCTGGCTCGTCGAGGACTGGTCCAAGATGCAGGGGTGGTAGGAGGAGACCGTCGTCGACGTACACTCCGGGTGGTCCGACAGAGGACGAAGAAGAGGAAGACTGAGGCCTCCCAAGAGGGCATTTTATTTTATTTTATTTTTATATTTTCAATTGGGTTGTACTGGGGATACGATTATTTGGACAGTGTAGGATGATGTGTAGAACAGTTTGCGACCTTTTGACAGAGTATTTATGATGTTTCGCCTTTTAGGCCGGATAGCTTCCGGCTTGGGGGCGCAGTTGTGTGCTTGTTTTATTTGACATATGTACACTGTGATTGTTGGGATGCTACTGCGATGGGCAGTTTTGTGATAGTGAGTGCTTTTGCCTTGCAGGTGGGATAGTCCGTGAATTTCGAATTTTGCTAGAGCCGCGACAGAAAATATGGCTTTGTATGATCCCGCTCAACTCATAGCTTGGCTGAACATTACGGATGGCGTGGAGCGGATCAACCTCTTTAGCTATGGCTTAACCGAGCTGTTCTCTCTTTGCCAGATGACCCTGAACACTGAGTTCTTGCGTGCTGCCATTGCCCACTGGGACCCGGTGAATCATGTCTTCAACTTCAACGGCCTGGAAATATGCCCTACGTTTGAGGAGTTCTGTGCTATTCTTGGCTTTGATTCTGACTCTGACTTGATTCTCCCTTCTGCTGATACCCTCAGCCCTACGCGAGCCTTGGCTGAATACCTGAATTGTTCCATCACTATTTCCCGCCGGCTGATTCAAGGTGAGGTCCTCAATATTGCTTCTATTATTGCCCGGTACAACAACTCTGGGAATCCCAGCGTGTACGATGCTACCCGCGGGGCTGCTTTGATACTGTGCATGACTTCACACTTCTTATTCTCGAGTACTTCCGTTGACTTGGTGCATGTGTGCCTCGGGCTGAAACTTAGCAGGAATCCCATGGCCATGGTTCTAGCTGAAACTTTGAATGGTTTGGATAATGCCTTCAACCAAGGGACTCCTCTCCTTTCTGGGGCGCCTTTGGTGTTACAGGCTTGGCTGTACGAGCGTCTTCAGCTATGGACCGGCCATATACCGCCGGTTTACTTTCGTCGAGCTGTGCTTCATTCTCACTACACTTTTGCCGATTGGATGGGCATGATGGGTGCCTTATCGGAGGCTGACATTTGCTGGATCGTGAGGCATTGGGGCCTTTATGCTATCACTACGAGCCTCAGGGGTTACCAAAGAGTGTGGTTGATGGGTCTGAGAGAGACTTCTTTCCATCATCCTCGCCGTTTGGCCAGACAGTATGGGCAGGTTCAGGAGGTTCCCCGGGGGTTTACTGAGAGGGTCTTTGCTTCCAGGATCAGGGCTACCACTATTGCTGCTTTTATTGATGGTTGGACTGACCGAGTAAAGGCCTACTTCTAAAGACCTTTTAAAAAATAAACGACACTAAGACAAAACTAGTCCTGACTGATTCTGCTCATTCCTCTAAGTGTCTTTGAACATGTGATTGCTTTTTGAAAGACTTTTATTTCTTTGATTATTCCTGCCTATGTAATATTCAAAGTTTGTTTATCGGTGAACCTTGGTTACTTTGGGAATCTCATTTTATGCATTTTAGCTTTCTAAAAACATTTTGTAACCGAGATTTCAATTAGTTGTTGCTTTTGGTACTTGCTTGGGCATGCCGGGGTTATTAGAGGCAAACGAGGCGGGTGGTCGAAGTTTGCCCCTAGTTTGGGACATGTATGGTTGTGAGGCAAACGAGGTAGATGACCGACGTTTGCCCCTAGTTTAGAAGAGGTTCAGGCAAACGAGGCGAGTGGCCGAAGTTTGCCCCTAGTTTGGAAGGTGATTTTTGGGTTATGGTAAGGACCGCGACTTTATTTTCTCACATACTCATAATTTTTGCCCAGGCACCAAGGAGGCGGCCTGGCGAGCTATTTTCTCTCTTTTGTTATTGGTCACTTTGGATTTAGCTCTAATTTTTGCCTAGGCGTCCTTTCGGATTTTCGACCTAGCGAGCCATCCTTCTTTTCTTTTTGAAAGTCTGCCTACGTACCCCCGAGCGGGGATCAGGTCCAACGTAGTTCGGGCCAAGGTTTTGAAAGAAAAGGTTATTTATTTTTTGTGGGTGGAGCGACCGAACCGATGTGGTTGCCTACGTATCCCCGAGCGGGAATCAGGTCGAGCGTAGTTCAAGGCAAGGCTTGAAGAAAATGGTTATTGGAATGGTCAAGCATAGTACTTTTTGAGGCGGTCCATGTTGATTGGTTCTTTGAATTCGACACCATCGAGGTCCATAAGATAAGTTGCTCCTCCGGAAAGAATGGTCTTGACGATGTAAGGGCCTACCCATTTAGGTTTGAACTTCCCACGAGGATCAAAGATCAGAGCTCGCAATTCCTTAAGGACAAGGTCGCCCTTGACAATCTTCCTTGGACGAATCCTTTTGTTGAAAGCACGAGCTATCCTCTTTTGATAGATTCGGACATGGTCGACCGCCGCTAGACGCTTTTCATCTATGAGGGCCAATTCCTCGTATCTTTCCTTCAACCAATCTGATTATGAAATTTCACATTCTGCCATCACGCGTAGAGACGGTAGTTCTATCTCGACCGGGAGTACCGCTTCCATCCCATACACCAGCGAGTAAGGGGTTGTTCCCATAGATGCCCTTATCGTCGTTCTGTACCCCCAAAGCGCGAACGGTAGCTTTTCGTGCCAGTCTTTATAGGTATCGGCCGATTTCTGTAGTATGGCTTTGACATTCTTATTTGCAGCTTCGACTGCCCCATTGGTTTGTGGTCTGTACGGGGATGACTTGTGATAAGTGATTTTGTACTCCTCGAACAGATCCCTGACTTCTGCCTTGAAATGACTTCCGTTATCCGAAATAATCTCATGGGGAACTCCATAACGGCATATGAGATTTCTCTTGATGAATTTGGCCACTTCCTTGGCCCACAACTTGGTGTAAGATGCAGCTTCTACCCATTTTGTGAAGTAGTCTATGGCCACCAGAATATACCGATTTCCATTTGAGGCTTTCGGGATGATTTCACCAATAATATCAATTCCCCAGGTGGAGAATGGCCAAGGCGAGGTCATGCTGTATAGAAGGGATGGTGGCACGTGCATCATGTTTGCATGGATCTGGCACTTGTGACACCTTCTCACGTACTCACAACAATCTTTCTCCAATGTTGTCTAGTAGTACCCCTGTCTTACGATTTTCTTGGCCAGCATGTGACCGTTCATGTGCGGACCGCATACCCCTTCGTGTATTTCCTCCATCATTCTTCGGGAGCTCTTCCCGAACAAGCAAGTCAGGTTGTGACCATTGTATCCTTTTTTCAACAATTTCCCACCGCAAATGATGAATTGTGCTACGAACCTTCGAATAGCCCTTTTGTCTTTCTCCGTAGATTCTTGGGGGTATGTCCCTTTTTCTATGAAATCCCAGACATCTTGATACCATGGTGCTTCATTCTCTTCTTCTTCGACTGTGGCGATTATGTTGAACGAAGGCTCGTACCTCTGCTCAATTACCAAGGGCATCATCCTGACTCCCACAGGAATTTTGATCATCGAAGCTAAAGTGGCCAAGGAATCTGCCAGCTGGTTCTCTTCCCTGGGCAAGTAGAGGAATGTGATATTTTCAAACTGCCTCTTGAGTTGGTCGAGAAGATCATGATAGGGCTTCAACCTTTCTTCTTTTACTTTCCATTCTCCTCTAGCTTGTGATATGATGAGGTTTGAGTCCCCGAAGACGTCTATCTTCCGAACCTTCAGCTCTAAGGCTGCTTCCATTCCCAAAATGCAGGCCTCGTATTCGGCGGTGTTGTTGGTGGAGTTATAGTTGAGCTTAACTGCCAATGGAGTGTGGTCCCCGCTTGGCGATACGAGAATCATCCCTACTCCGTATCCTTTCATGTTGGCTGCCCCATCAAAGTACAACTTCCACTGTTCTTCCTTGACTTCCATGATACTTTCGTCTGGGAACGGAAAGTCTCCACTTTCTTCGGATTCGATGGCATGTTCTGCGAGATGCTCAGCTACGGTTCTCCCTTTTACCAATTTGCTTGTAACATACTTGATATCGAATTCGGATAATAGGAGTAACCAACGGGATATACGACCGGTTAGGGCGGGTTTTTCGATGAGGTATTTTAGAGGATCCATGCGGGATATGAGCACAACCGGAAAGGCTAGCATGTAGTGCCTTAGTCGGCGAGTACACCAAACCAAGGCCCAACACGTTTTTTCAAGGGTAGAGTAGTTGAGCTCATACCCAGTCATCCTCTTGCTGAGGTAATATATGGCTTTTTCGGAGTGGCTTTCTTCTCCTTCTTGGGCTAGCATGCAACCCATGGCATTTTCGGAGACGGATAGGTAAAGGAATAAGGGCTTATGAGGAGTGGGTGGTGAGAGGACAGGTGGATTTTGAAGGTAGGCTTTTATTTTGTCGAAAGCGGCTTGGCATTGGTCATCCCATTGGAACTTTTCTCCTTTTCTCAGCAATCGAACAAAGGATCGCATGTAGTCGTGAGCTTGGAAATGAAGCGGCTGATAAACTGGATCCTTCCGAGAAACCCCCTTACTTCTTTTTCATTCCGCGGTGGTGTCATTTCGAGGATTGCCTTGATCTTAGAGGGATCCACCTCTATTCCCCTTTGGGTGATGAGAAAACCTAGGAGTTTACCGGAGGTCACACCGAAAGTGCATTTCTTTGGATTCAATCTCATCTTGTATTTGCGCAACCTTTCGAAAAAATTTTCCAACGCTACCAGGTGCCCTTCTTTGTCTTTGGACTTCACGATCATGTCATCTACATATACTTCTACTTCCTTGTGAATCATGTCGTGCAGCAGGGTGGTGGCGGCTCTTTGGTAGGTTGCCCCAGCATTCTAGAGTCCGAAAGGCATTACTCTATAACAGTAGGTCCCCCAAGGGGTGGTGAATGTCGTCTTTTCCCGATCTTCTGGCGCCATTAGAATCTGATTATACCCTGAGAAACCATCCATGAATGAAAGTAGCTCATGTCCAGCGGTGTTGTCCACCAAGACATCAATGTGGGGAAGCGGAAAGTCATCCTTGGGACTGGCTTTGTTCAGATCACGGAAGTCGATGCACACGCGAACTTTCCCATCCTTCTTCGGGACTGGCACGATATTGGCAACCCATTCCGGGTATTCGGTGACAATGATGAACCCTGCCTTGAACTGCTTCTCCACCTCTTCTTTAACCTTGAGTGCCCATTCTGGTCTCATGCGCCTCAGTTTCTGCTTGACAGGTTTAGAATTGGGGAGGAGAGGAATATGATGTTGGACGATGTCGGGATCGACCCCAGGCATGTCTTCGTAAGACCAAGCAAAAACATCTTTGAATTCTTTTAGTAAGAGGGTTAATTTTTCTTTTTCTTCTTTATTAAGGGTTGAGCCAATTTGCACAATCTGTGGATTATCTATTTCACCTAGGTTAACTGATAAAGTATCTTCGATTATTTCATAAGCAGGTGGTTTTTCAATTAGTTGCTTTAGTTCAATTGGGAGATCCTCGGAGGGATCTGTGCATTCACAAGTGTTAGACACAGAGGAGTAAGCAGAATCGTCTTTCATTTCATTCATGACAGGTGAAGTGATTACATTGGACAGTGGTGGGCTTACAGCAGCCGACTCTGGTACAGACTCGATAATTGGAAGTACAGACTCTGGGGGAACAGGGGATAGGGGGACACAGACAGATGACTCTACAGCCTGGTTGCTCAGACCCTCCTCAGTTGGCTTGATCTGATCATCTTGGCTCTTGGCCCTCTCTTGTTCCTTCTTCTCAACGGATTCCTCCCACATCTTCTCGATTGCTTCAGTGTCCAGGTATTTCAACCAGTCTTCCTCTGGGGTCTTCTCAACTTCTTCGGGATAGAACGGGTCTTGATATGGGGGCCTCTCGCAGTCAGCGAAGATTTCAAGCCCGGGGTGCCTTCTCCCAGTGGTTTGATGGATCCAGGGTTCAGGGAACCCGAAGTAGGGGAAATCATCTCCTTCTTTTATGAACTGTCCATTCAAAGTCTTGCAGTATGGTGGGAGACCCTTCACCCTTTTCTTCCATGGCCTCTGTAGCTCGATGTCTTCTTCAGTGGGCTTGTACCCCAACCCAAAAGTGCCTTGTTGCCCTTTGATCTGCGGGAATTCCCGAATTCCTTGCTGGCGTCGGCCCAATCCCATTCCGAGGAAGTAGTTCATTTTGTGAACAATGTTGACGACCGCAAAGTTGATCTCAGGGAACCTGTCTTCATCATTGATCACGTGAATTTCTTCCATGAAGAATCCTCCAATTTCTCCTTCTTCCAGCTCAGGTATTTGGATTTCAAAGACGGGAGCGTAGTTCGGGAAAGCTTCATTACCCTAACTATTACCGAGGACGATTTTCACTTCCTTCTCGTGGATGTACTTGATCATTTGATGCACAGTGGACGATACAGCTTTGTTGACATGCAACCAGGGCCTTCCGATCAGCAAGTTGAAAGATGCAGGTATGTCCATGACCTGAAAAACTTCGGTGCTCACCAAAGATCCCACCCGGATTTGTAGAGAGACAGTCCCCATCACATTTCTCCTGGTGTTATCATAGGCTCTCACAGATTGTACAGATGGTGTGATGTCAAGGACATTGACCCCCAAGGCGGTGGCAGTCCTTAGGGCACAGACATTTAAGGCCGAACCTGTGTCGACTAGACAAAACGGTACCTGTTGTCCCTTACATCCCACGGTGATATATAGTGCCTTGTTATGTGCGGATCCCTCTGGCGGCAGGTCCTCATCGGAAAATGTAATGATTGGGTCGGGGGTAAGCGCACCCAAGAAAGCTATCATGTCCTCCGGCGCGGTGTCGATGGGGACTTCGATCCCAGCCAAGGCATTCAACACGGCTTGCCTATGCTTGTAGGATGTCACCATGATGTCCCACATCGAGAGATGTGCTTGGGTTTTCTTTAGCTGCTTGATCAGCTCATTATCTTCCTCGATGATCTCGTCCATCTTACCCTTCCCTTTGTCCTTGACTAGACCTTTCTCGGTTGCATCGGTGGCAGGCTGTGGAGGCTGATAATGACGGCCTGACCTGGTTAGATGGTCAATCTCGGCAGGAGTAGGCCCTTCTACCGTCCCATCCTTCTTGAACTAATCACAATCCGTTCCCACAAATGGCTTTTCTGGCTCGTTCCAGATGGAAGCATCACTCTCGTTGTTAGGATCATAGCATTTGAGGTCTACCGCCCCTAGGTCATGCTCTTCCAGGAAGAACAAGTCTTGCTCGTCGTCAAGCTGCTGCTGCCACTCGTCATTCTCCCCTCTGATCAAATGAATTCCCTCAGAATCTGGGATGTCAATGAGGGGTAAGGGTTGTCCTAGGGGGGTGATATAGGCGGCATGGTTGAAGGATATAGGGTTGGAATCGATGAGGCTAATATTTTGGTGGTTAGGTAGAGGATTTTGGGTGATATGGGGCTGCTTCGGAGGTGGCTCGATGATATTCTGGTCGATGAGGTCTTGGATATCATGGCGGAGGCGCATGCAATCATCAGTGTTATGGCCGGGGGCTTGGTGGTAAGTACATCGCTTGGACATATCGCAGTTAGGCGGGAGCGGGGTATTTCGAGGCTGGAGTAATTGGAGATGGCCCTTTTTGAGGAGGCAGTCTAGGGCTGAGGAGAGAGAGATTTCTAGCTTGGCGAAATTGCGAGGGGGCTTTTTCTGGAAAGGGCGATTGGGGGAATTTACCTGGTTGGAGGATTGGTACGGCCTTGGAGGGTATGCCATGGGTTGGCTGCTAAGGGCATTGACATCCGGGGGATTCCGGGAGTAGTTGGGCCTTCTGGACTGACTTGGAGGCTCTTCCTTCTTGATCTTTCCTTCCCTGATAGCATCTTCAATCCAGGTTCCGACTTCAAACAACTCCTCAAAGGTGGAGATGGACTGGTAGAATAATTTCTCATGATAAAGCGGCTGCAGATTTCAGATGAGCATCCTCACTTGTTCCTTTTCAATCGGCCGGTGGGTCATTTGGGCTACCTTGTTCCTCCATCTGCTCAGAAACGCAGCGAAAGATTCATTGTTGCTTTGCCGGGTTGTTTCCAAATCCCTGATAGTGACATCCAGCTCCTGATTGTAGGAGTAGTGATCGACGAAAACCCGAACAATATCTTCCCAGGCCCGGGTTTTAGAGGCTTCCAAGGTCAGGAACCATGATAGTGCAGATTTTGCTAGAGTTTGCGGAAACAGCATCACAATGTGCTCGTGGGTACAACCCATGGACTGGAAGATACTCATACATAGCTTCACGTGACTTTTTGGGTTTCCAGTTCCGTCAAAACGGTCGATGGCAGGCATTTTGAAGTTCTCCGGCAGTTTCAACTTGACAGGCTCAAAAAGGCCTTCCAGGTCTAGCATGTAATCATCGATTCCCTTGCTCTTTCTCAGTACGCTCTCTAGTTTGTCGACCTTGTCCATTTTCTCTTGGAGCTTCTTTTCATACGTAAGCGGTGGGACCCCTTGAAACCAGTTTTCCTCCCCATTATTCTCATGTAGAGGAGGTTCGAACCCTGGTGGCGGAAACCCGGGCGGAGGTTGCGGCTGCTTCTGCTTTAGTTCTTCCATGAACTTCAGGACTTGGGCTAGACTGTCGGACTGTTGGCTTATAGTTGCTCCCAACTCGGTAACCTTGTTTTCCAATTCTTCTCTATTCATGCTGAAGTAGGCTGTCGGACTGATTCTGACCAGACGATTATCTGAACTCCTGGTCCAAGACGAGGATTCCGGCTGCTGACCTTGGGAATCTATACTGACCTGACAGATTTTGAGAGAAAGGGGTGTATCAGATCCTGACAGTGACGACTTTTTAGACAGACAGTGACGTGGACTGACTCGGGATAGCACGTGTAGAGAGATGGTGTATGCATGGGAGACAAGCATGCGGATGTAAGCCCTGATCTATATGATGTTCCTATTTCTAACAGATAGAGGTTAAGCAATTAAGGTCCTAACCATACGGAGTGTGCCAATCTTACTTTCCAGTACGACCACCAAGGGATAACAGGGGTTTTCAGACATTTCTGGTTGACTGGGATACAGTTTCTGGTATACTGGTAAGTACGGTTATATCTGGGATATCTGGACAGAGTTTCTGGGAGAAACTGGTAAGTACGGTTATATATGGGATATCTGGACAGAGTTTCTGGGAGAAACCGGTAAGTACGGTTATATCTGGGATATCTGGACAGAGTTTCTGGGAGAAACCGGTAAGTACGGTTATATCTGGGATATCTGGACAGAGTTTCTGGGAGAAACAGGTTAATATGTGGTGATAGTGGTCATACTGTCTAGCAGGTTTTCATACTCCTATGTCTTAGGACCAATAAACAAGGTTTGCGGTGTATATCTTTGTGAGCATGGAGCAGACATCCTTGTCATGGTGCCTAGGCAGGTCAACTCAATGTAATCACATGTGAGTGATTGCCTTGGGAATCATAAGAAAGAGGTTCTGTTCTATGCTACATAAGCGTCTACACCGCTCAGGTAATCCCATCAGGGCATACAGCAGTTATATCACATTGTCCTATCTGAAAAGATAAATGAACAGTCCTATGAAAGGTTCTACAGGAATCTATATGCAAAGGCTGGGTTTAGTCAAAGAGGGTCCATTGACGAGAGTTCCAATATACCGTCAGAGAGACAGTACGGAGGTTTTTACTCTTTTTGATATACCTTGGAAGGTACAGTATCAACGGTGACTTGTGCCCTGGCACAGCAAGACCTGAACAATGTCAGCGCCGCGTTTCAGACACAGTCGGAGGGGGGAAAATGCAAGAGTGCAATGCGGTGAACCAAACACAGTAAAAAGATGATTTTAAGGATGCTTTTCATGAGTCAAACCTCTGTATTATTTTGTTTTAAAATAAAAGTCCCCAGCAGAGTCGCCAGATTGTGGACACGCGAAATCAGACCACTTCTCTTGTTCGAGATTGCTTTGAAATCGATTTGAATCAAGGAAAGAAAATGAAAGGTCTGTTGAAAACAGATACAGAGTCGCCACTTGGTCTTTAAGGAACCAAGAAACCTAATTTTGACTCACCCAAGCGGATAAGGGCACCGGCCCTTCATCACCAAAGAACTTGGTTCGGGATTTTGGTACGAGAGAGGAAGGAGCCTTTGTCACGACTAAAACACCCTCAACTCGCCCCGTCTTACGACGGGCCTCAATTATCATCCAAATTATCATCTTATACTATGTATGGTTCGACAAATAATACTATGATAGTATATATTACATCACATAAGAAAATCTGAAATGGAAGATCAAAAGATAAAATATCATTCATAAGATCTAAGTCAAATATCATGCAATGTAAAGTGAAAGATCACACAAATAAACCTAGGAAAAATCGTCTAATCATGTATCAAGTAATTAGTTTCCTTAATCTAAAGGGGACATGAATTGTTCTTGAAACAAATAATCAAAGAAATCAAAATATGCTTAGCAAGCTAAAATGATGCATGTTAATTTTGAGAAAAGAAGATTTCTCAATCCCCGGGATGGATAAGAAAGGATGATTAGATCGAGGGGAAGCATGAATGTGTGATCAAGTTCATTCCTTATAATCTTCTTAGATTAAGAGTTACAAAAACCCCAAATCTTGCATGAATGCATTGTATGTATCTAAAAATGTGCAAAGGTTGTAGTGTGTTTTGTGTACATGGATTTCTAAAATGACTTAGGAGTCTAAAATGTGCATGAATGAATGAATTAAATCAACATGGGATATATACAAATGTAGTATGAACTACTTCCTAAGATATGAACTAATTTGGAATGCATATAAGCATCAAATCAAAGAATGAAAGTTAAGGTATACTTGCTGTGAATAGTGGACAGAACAGTAGCATCATCTTTGGAAATTTGAAAAGAGGAGTTAGGAATGTTTTCAATGCATGATTTTTTATGGAGATGTTTCTTATTGTGTCTAGAACACAACCCAAAAGGCCAATCTTGAATAGATATCACAAATTGAGAGAAATCATATATACAACACAGGTCACTCAGAAACAGAGTCTGTACTGTCGACTGAAATGTTAGAAAATCTTAGAAAATGAACAATAATGATCTAAGGGCCCATTTTATACAAAAAGTTCCCTAAGACATTGAAGTTTAAGGTAAAAATAAGTTAGGACCACCCCGTTTGGAAAGGTTTTCTGTAAAAGAGGTTGGAAGTGGACCTAGCTGCTGTGACAGCAAAATCAGAATGTTTGGAAGGAATATTGGGATCCAAATGGACCAATTCCAAGTACTTCCAAGTCAAACCAAAAATCATGGGTGTTCTCCAATGAGTTAGGAAGACTTTCCAAGTGTCCTTGCATCCATATGTTGAGTATTGAGTTCTAGAGAAATCTTTGAACTCAACTCACTCACTGTTTTGACTCATTGTTTTGAAGATTTTGGAGAAAACAAAGTTTTGTTTCTTGAAACCAAATGAGAGGGATTGAGAGGGGTTTTGAAATAGATGTTTTGAAGACATATTTTTAACACTCAATAAGGATAATAGCCATTTAGAATACCTACATCAAACTCATCATTAAGAACCTCCAAGATTGTTGGAGAGATTTATTTTATTTTTGAACATAACTTCAATACATTCCAAGAATACCTTGGAAGTATTGAGGTTATGATCATCATCTATCAAACATGTTTTTGAGGTCAAGAGCTACTATCCATAAGGATTCACTCACCCCAAAATTCATGTCATCACTTAGATGATGATGAACTAGTAAGTAAATAAAGAAAATAAAAAGAAATGGGATAAGAAGAGATGAACAATAAATAAACAAGCAAGTAGATGATAATCAATAGATGATATTCATGAAGAATGAGACTTGTAGATTGGTGTTTCACTCATATGTAATGACACTAGACATGGAAGAAGCTTCCACTCTCTTGAATGCTCACTAAAATGGTGGTTGGGAGTATTGAATGTTGAAATAAATGGGAGTAATGAAGTAAAAACAAAGTTTAGAACTCACTTTTGTTTTGGAAAATCAAAGAAGGAAGCTTCTTTCTCTCTATTCTAACCTTATCTCTACAACTTTTTCTCCCAAACTTTTTCAAAGCTTACATTTGACTCCCCCCAAAATGAAGAGTAATGGGGTGCTTATATAGGCCAACTTGGGGTGGTTTTGGGATTTATAAAGTATTCCCATTGGCTCCAAACATCTGAAATCATAAAACTATGTCGTTTTGGCTTTTAATTAATCAAAATGGGGCCACAAAAACTATTACAAAAATACACTGTTCTGGGGGGGAGTGCCGCGGCGGCACTGGGCTAGTGCCGCGGCGGCAGTGCTCCTCCCTCCGTCCAGATAATGCTATTTAGGCCCCCTGAAGTTCCGGTATTCGCGAAAAGGCCCTATTTCGTCCGAAATTCACAGAAAATGCATACGAACTCCAAATTGAGGTTGTGATATACCGTTGCAAAGGTAATGGAGTCTACTTTACATAAAAAAAAGTTTGGGGATAGGTCACTTCGAAAAGTTTTGCGGTATTCACGATAAAAGCCGATTTGTTCGCCTTTTTTGCCTTTGGAAATTCATAATAAATTCGTTTTAAATCCAGAAATTATGTGCGATATACCGTTGGAAAGCTATTGACCTCTAGTATCCATGAAAAATGTTTGAAAATTGTTTTGGTTCCCTGGTTCCAAAGTCAAATTCTGGTCAAACTGGTCAAACGTGGGATTCCCGGGAAGTTCTGGAGACCTCCGGGAGTTCCCGGGAGCTGATGTTTTCGCTCGATTTTCTTTTGGAACTTGTTTTAACACTTTCTTCATGATTTTGGTGAATTTGGACGATTTCGGTCAAACTTGGTCAAAATTGGTCGAACCTGGTCAAACCTTGGTCAAACCTAGTCAAACCTAGTCAAACCTTGGTCAAACCGGTCAACGGGGACTTTTCGGGAGCTTCCGGGACTTCCGGGGGTCTCTGGGAGCTGACGATTTTAGCCGATTTCTCTTTAAAACTCATTTTATCGCTTTTCTTATGACATATCATGTTTTCAGAACTTTGGGACCAAATCTGGGAGTTTTCGGGCTTTCAGGGGCATTTTGGTCATTCTGAGCATTCTGAGGGATGGAGCTGACTTCCGAGAGTCCTTTTGAGTCTTTTACGATCATTATGAACCACCAAGCTATGGGTCTCCTAAATCTGATAGCTGACAAAATGGGGTGTCTACAGACAGGTTTTACCTGAAGAACCATGCAGCACATGCAATATGTTGGGACACACCACTCAATACTGTCCTAATGTGCTGTACTTTCATGAGCAAGCCCCCATGGAAATGAACGCCATACAAGGGTATAGGGGGCCGGGTAATTCCTATAACAACAATAACTTTCAAAATAATAACAATCGATGGAATCACCCCGATTTTGATTGGAAAAATGATGCTGGGACCCAAAATCAGTATCAACAACAACAGCCCTACAACAACTACAACCAATATCAAGGGCAATACAATAGGCAGTCCCAGTCGTTCATTCAAAATAGATCAAATAACTACTACCAAGCTCAGCCCTCTAACAACCAATAGTCTAATGTATATGTGCCACCACATAAGAAGGTGCAAGAAGAAGATCCACTCTCTAATGTGAATTTAACACAACAATTGATTCAAATGATGAGTAAAATGTCTGCAACGTTAGAGAGAATGGATGCACAACAAGAGGGGTCGAGTGGAACGTTTCCTGCCCAACCACTTCAAAACCCTAAGGGATACAATAATGGTCCCAATAATCAAGAACACGCAAAAGTCGTGACTACTCTGAGAAGCAGCAAGATTATAGGGCACAACATACCTCTCTCTACCCCTGAAATGTATGAAGAGGATGAAGTGGTGAATAAGAATGAACCTTCCACTCAGGAAAAGAAGCCATCTACTAATAAAAAACCATTAGAATCAAATGATGAGGCTCCTAAAGAAGTGGAAGAAGAAGAGAGAAGGCCCGTAAAGGAACCTGTTAATGATGAATTACCTAAATGCCCTTTCCCCGCGCCATATCCTCAACTCCTGAAGAAACCCAAAAATGAGCTAAAGAATCAAGAGTTCTTGGAACTGTTTAAACAAATAAAAATAAACCTTCCACTCCTTGATGCTATTAAACAAGTACCGGCCTACGCTAAGTATCTCAAAGACTTATGTACGGTCAAAAGGAGGCAAAGTGTGAAGAAACATGCTTATGTCGCTTGCCAAGCAAGCGCAATCATTCAAAATGGGTTGCCTCCGAAACTTAAAGACCCTGGTATTCCCACTATCTCATGTCGAATTGGGAATCAAAGAATAGACAACACACTCCTCGAGTTAGGAGCAAGCGTAAACCTGCTACCATGTTCAGTTTATAAACAACTAAGCTTAGGTGAACTCAAACCTACCCGAGTTGTACTATAACTGGAAGATAGGTCGGTCAAATACCCTAGAGGAATACTGGAGGACGTCCTCTTTTAAATAGACTCATTTATCTTCACGATCAATTTTGTGATTTTGGACACTGAACCTGTGTCTAATCCTTGCACATAAATCCCGGTGATATTCGGACGCCCATTCCTTAACATAATTGATGCCACAATTAAAATAAGAAGTGGCATAATGACCATCGTATTCAAGAATGACTTTAAATGTCAAAATCTTTTCAAATCCCCGACCTGAAGAATACGAGCATGAGGAGGAAGTTAACTACATCGAAATGGTCATTGAAGATGAGGCCGATTTGGTCGATTATAAAGATCCTTTGGAGGTCGTGGTGGCACAATTTAATGCTGTCTACCAACCTAAAAACTCTACCCCATTGGAGGGCAACCTAAATCTAACTTGCCTTATGATGGAAACGAAAGAGGAGGGTAGAGCTGAATGCATGTGGATAGCACCATACGAACTACTGCCTCCTAAAACAAAAATAGTTATGCCCTCTAACTTTCAGTTTCTTGATTTGGAATTAAAGGAGCTCCCAAAAGAGCTTAAATATGCTTTCCTAGGGACTAAAAAGACTTTCCCTGTTTTAATTTCATCTACATTAAATTCTGAACAAGAGGGTAAATTAATTCAAATGCTAAAACAACAAAAAGGAGCATTAGGATGGACTATTGCCGACCTAAAAGGCATAAGCCCATCTGTCTGCACCCATAAAATATACTTGGAGGAAGATGCTAAACCATCATGACAAATGCAAAGGCGTCTGAATCCCAACATGCAAGAAGTAGTCAAAAAGGAAGTTTTAAAACTACTTGATGTTGGGATCATATATCCTATTTCCGACGGCCCTTGGGTTAGTCCAACCCATGTGGTGCCCAAAAAGGCGGGTATAACAGTAATCCCAAATAAAGACGGTGAATTGGTACCGACACGTGTCCCCACCAGATGGCGGCGGATGTGTATTGATTACCAAAAATTGAATACTGTGACCCGAAAAGACCACTTTCCATTACCATTCATGGATCAAATGGTAGAACGAGTAGCGGGTCATAAATATTATTGCTTTTTGGATGGATATAGTGGGTATAACCAAATCGAAATCGCTCCTGAAGATTAGGAGAAAATGACTTTCATATGTCCATTCGGTACTTTCGCCTACCGTCGTATGCCTTTCGGTTTATGCAATGCACCTGCTACATTTCAGCGGTGCATGCTGAGTATATTCATTGATATGGTCGAACAAATACTCGAAGTCTTCATGGACAACTTTTCTGTGTTCGGCCATAGTTTTGAAAACTATCTGGAAAATCTTGAACGTGTGCTAGCACGATGCGAGGACAAACACCTGGTACTAAACTGGAAAAAAATGTCATTTCATGGTAACCAGTGGAATAGTCCTCGGCCACATTATATCTGACAAAGGTATCCAAGTGGATAAAGCATAAATCAACATAATCTTGAATCTACCTATCCCTCGTACAGTCAAAGACATCCGCTCTTTTTTGGGACATGCGGGATTCTATCGTCGCTTTATCCAAAATTTTAGTGCGATCTCCAAACCACTATGTCAACCGTTAGCTAAAGACATGCCATTCGAATGGTCAGAAAACTGTCAAACATCTTTTGACGCACTAAAAGAACACCTCACCTCCTTACTGATAATACAAGCACCTGACTGGGGTTTGCCATTCGAACTAATGTGCGATGCTAGCGACTATGCCAATTGTGCAGTCCTAGGACAGAGGAAGGATAATAAGCCCTATGTAATCTACTATGGTAGTCGAACACTTAGCGAATCTCAAATAAAAGAGCTACTGGCAATAGTCTTCGTTCTGGATAAATTCAGGTCTTATCTGATAAGGTCCCCAATCGTCTATTTTACAGACCACTCGGCCCTCAAATACCTGTTATCCAAGAAGGATGCAAAACAGAGGCTTATCCGTTGGATACTCCTACTCCAGTAATTCAATATCACAATCAAGGATAAAAAAAGAGTAGAGAATGTGGTCGCCGACCATTTGTCTCGGTTAACGTTTATTGACAATACTGAACCAATACCGATTAAGGATGAATTCCTAGATGAGCAACTGATGACCGTCTTGGGTTTACCCTGGTATGCGGATATAGTAAATTATCTAGTCATGGGAGAGACCCCGAGTCACTGGTCAAATCAAGATAAGAAACGTTCCTCTCTTTTGCACGTCACTTCTTCTTTGATGACCCATACTTATTCAAGTATTGTGCTGATCAGGTCATCCAACGTTGCGTTCCGAATGAGGACATCACTGTAATTCTTGCCTCTTGTCATTAGGAAGCCTATGGTGGCCATTTTGGTTCACAGAAGACTGCACAGAAAATCTTACATAGCGGTCTCTATTGGCCAACTATATTTAAGGATGCCTATTCTTTTTGTAAATCGTGCCAACACTGTCAAAAGCTTGGTACAATTTAAAAAAAAAACTCTATGCCCCTGACTCCCATAATCACAATCAAAATTTTTGATTATTGGGGCATAGACTTCATGGGCCCATTCACGAAGTCAAATAACTGCGAGTATATGCTCCTTGCTATAGAGTATATCTCGAAATGGGTTGAGGCAATCCCCACAAGGCGAAATGATCATCGAACAGTTGTTTCTTTCTTAAAAGAAAATATTCTTTCGCGTTTTGGAACCCCAAAGGCATTAATTAGTGACCAAGGAAAGCACTTTTGCAATAGACCCTTGGAGTCACTTCTCAAAAAGTCTGGGGTTAACCATAAAATTGCCTTAGCCTACCACCCCTAAACTAACGGGCAGGCGGAATTGGCTAACCGAGAAATAAAACATATCCTTGAAAAAATGATTAGTTCAAACAGAAAAGATTGGGCATGTATGCTGACCAATGCTCTATGGGCATACCGTATCGTGTATAAAATAAATCTGGGAATATCCCCGTACAGACTAGTGTACGAAAAGGCACGTCACCTCCCTGTTGAAATCGAGTACAAAGCGTATTGGGTGACAACCTCATTAAACTTTGATATTACAGAGGGAGGTCATCTCCGGAAACTCTAGTTGGCTGAACTGGAAGAAATACATCGCGATGCATATGACAATGCCAAATTACATAAGGAAAGGTTAAAGGCTCACCATGATAGAACGATCTTTCATAAATCATTCGAGCCAGGACAAAAAGTCTTATTATACGACTCTCACCTTCACCTATTTCCTGGGAAGCTCCGGTCCTGATGGATAGGACCATTCATTGTTAAATCTGTCTTCCCACATGGGGCCGTTGAGCTCATAAATCCTAAGAACGATGAAAGTTTCAAGGTCAATGGCCAAAGATTAAAATCGTTCTTGGAGAACTCCAAACTAGAAGCTGAGCACATCCAGCTGGATGAGCCTAGCTATTCCTCTACTTAAAACACTAAAGAGTGTTCTCACACTGTTGTTGTATTTTTTTTTCGTTTGCTGCACTTAGTTTGTTTTATTCATTTCTGTCTTTTTGAATGTGATGTTGCTTTAACCTGCTATTCCATAAATTCTCTGCCCTACAGGCTATAAGAATGAGAGATGATGATGTTCACTCAATTGGGTCATGGGCTAATTTGGAATACCAAAACCCTCCCTGGACTGCCGAGGAGATTGCTTTCTGCCTTTCTCCTTATCAAGGGCCTGGGGAAGATGATGTAGTTGACCTGACCCAAGGGTACATCCCTTATAATCCTGCACTCCTTAACATTAATCCTTTTGAGCATATGGACTTCCCAGAAGAGGAAGGAGAACTGGAGGGGTATTTCGTCGAGGAAGTAGATGATGCACTCTTGGAACAATGGGAGAACGACTCAATGTGGGAACCATGGGTTGAAGAAGATTTACAGAATGTAGAGCCCGAACGCCATAACGCTGTCTTCACATATGTGGATGACTTCATCGTTATCGAGTCAATTCCATATATTTATGTGCACATCAGCTATTTGTTGTTCTGGCTTCAATGCCCCCTACCTGCTAGTGCGCATGGTTTTATCACGCCAATAGTGAGGTTAACTCATTGTCACATTTCATTTCCTTTCATTTATATTTGTTTATTCCTTTCTTTTCATTCTTGCAGTTGTTTTATTTAATTTCTTTCCCTTTTGTTTTCTTGTGATTGTATTTGTCCAGGATTATCACTATGTTTCACAATGGTCTATCGGTGTTCCTTTCGCACCAATTGTTTCATGGACCCGGACCTTACATAGGGTCTCCTGGTACTTCGCCGCAAGAGAGCAAAAAGCTGCGAAATTTTACCCCTCTATCAATGTCTCCACCGGATCACCTCTCGCCTATGCAATCAATTCTTTGGAGGATTCAGACACTCTCGATACGATTCTAGATGCTTTCAGATCTTTCTAGAATCGTGAATTATCGCGTTTGGACTCCAACTTTGAAGATTTGGCGGAGCATGAAGCAATTGTGGAAGAAGAAATTTTCATGCTTGAAGATTAATGATCCACTTCAGTTGTGTCGTGTCGTTTGATTCATCTTTTCTCAATCGAAGTGTAATGTTGGACAGAGAATTGCCAGTTCTATTTTTAATTTTAGTTTTCTATGTAATAAGGTCTTAAGTGCCAATTTGGGGATTGCAATTTTGCAAAATGGATGCTATTACAAATTATATTTAAAAAACAAATTTACAACTTCTGGCTTATATGTATGCTTTTGCACTACTTTTAGTCTATTCCTATATGTCCAGAACAGTTTGTGCTAGTTGGGGGTGTATGGGTATTCTATTTAAGAATTTCTAAAAATTTTGTAGTTCGATCGATCGAACTATTTTTGATTGATCTAAGTCTGGGAATCCTCAAGCGCTTGAACAAGCCTTAATCGATTGAATGTTCAATCGATCAAAATATCTCGATCGATCGAGACTTGTATTTAAACGAGGGGTCCCCAACACACTTCATCAGTTTTCTCTCTCACTCTCACACTCTCGAGCGATCAGAGAAAGAGAGAAGACTCAGGGCAATTTCTCCCCCCGATTATCACACCCTTCATTTGAGGTGGCCTTCATCACCTCCGATCATCATTAGCATCACCCTCACTTCTTCTCTGAGCCATACCTGAGGTAAGGTTCCACAAACCCCCCATCTCCATTTTTCATTTTGAAAATATGAGAGGGTGCCCCCCATTGGTCCTAAGACCAACTAATAGTTGTAGTAATCTTAGGATTCTTGTTGTTTTCTTCTTTTTGTTTTTCTTTTGGGTTTCTGCGCATCTCACTGTGCTCGATCGATCGAGATGGTTTCGAGCGATCGAAGCCAACAATTTTTCAATCGATCAAAAACTGTTCGATCAATCGAACTGATGCAGAGGCAATTTCTTCTTTTGGTCTTTTATTCTTGTTTTCATTAGTCTTTTCTTTTCATTTTCAATTTTAGGGAATTCAGGATGAATCCTGTCACGCGTTATCACAAGGAGAAACCCTTTGATCTCACAATCCCTGACCCGGTTCCACAGCATGGCTTCTGTAATACCCCAGATAGGCAGTGGTTCACTTGATACTTCTGCTCTCGGAAGGTCATGATCAAGCATCCTCTTGAGACAGCCTGGCTCTCTACCCCCTGGTACTTAGCCAGAATACGGGCTATGCTGCACTGGTACGATTTACTCTCTCAGTCTAAGAGTGTAAAATTTTCTTGGATCCAGGAGGCCTGTGCGACGATGATTTGAGACCCGGTCGCCCCGTTCACGTATCGTTCTTTCTTCCGTGGCCAGGAGTTTATATTTAGTCCAGCCACAATCGCAGCCGCTATCAGGGTACCTGAGGTACCGGGTTATGTATGTCAATACCATCCAGATGCTCCTGAGACCTCACCGACCACCATCATCAGGGAGATCACTAGGGGTGACGTTCTATAGTGGAAAGGCTCTTCGTTGATCAAGGACCACGATCTCATGGATAATTATCTCATGCTTCACCTCGCCCTCAGCATCTTCCTCTTGGTGACCTCTTACCGGGAAAAGATCGCCGCCTAGTATGTATGTGTTTTATATGCTGTAGGGATGGGGCAGCCTATCTGTTTGCCTCGTCTCTATATCAATTTTATGATTTATGCCACTTGCTACGTCGCCTCCAAAAAGCACCTAAAAGGTGCTTGGGTGATCCATTAGGTCATTGCTCAGAAAGGTCTTCCTCAGTTGCCCACTGATGAGGTGCGGAATTCCTCTAGCCGATTTGGAGAGACGACTTCCTACCGCTTGGATGCTTAGAAAAGGAATAGGAAAGGGAAAGGAAAGGCCAAGGTCGGTGTGAAAAGGAGGAGAGGTGGTGGCACCGACACTGAGGGTGCGACTTTTGGGACCCTTTCCAAGGCTGAGGAGCCTGATTTTGATGACGAGAGAGATCCTATTGAGGAGGTTGAGAGGTTCGAGTTGAGACAGTGATTTAAGGCTCCAGCCCAGGGAGAGTCTTCTTTTGTGTCTCTCTAGACTCTCCACACACTCTTTATTGAGGAGAGGGAGGCCCGGATGAGGCTCAAGAGCAAGGTTGACCACCTGGTCACTCAACTTGATACATTACTGGTCCAGTTGAGGGTAGCTCAGTCATTACACACAGCTTCACATCCACCACCACCCGCTGCACCACCCACCACTGATCCTTCATCTTCCACAACACCTCCTTCTACTAATCCACAGCCATTTTTTGACCCCGCTGCTCCATCCACATCAGCTGCCACCCCACATATAGCCCCATCTGTACCTTCTACATCTGTTCCGTCATCTTTTACACTTCTACCACCGCCTTTAGATTCAGCTGCTATAGCAGCATCATCATCTGCACCACCTCTGGTTAAAACTGTCATTCTGTCGACCATCTCTATGACCCCCCCTCCACCACCTCCGATTATTATTCTGCCTTCATCTGCTTTACCAGCGGATGCAACTATGAGTGACCCGGCGATTGCTTCAGTAGTTGCTAAGGGTAGAGGTGAGGATACAACTCTGACTATGGATAGACAAGTTGATATTTCGGATGAGTTGATCGAGATCCTATCAGATGTTGTCGATGAGTAGGATGGTTGCTAGGAGAGCTGGGATTTTTGTTGTATTTATTTTACTACTGATTTCTCTTAGTACTATTTTGGATGTTTGGTATGTTGGGACTGTTGGATCTTTTGGACTGTATGATCACTGTTCTGTGCTTTCTTGTTCTACCTTTCTAGTGATTGGGTATTGTACTATATCTGGACCATGCTTTATCAGTATGTATTAGTTCGTTTGACCTTGGTTGTGTGGAGATTGTATGCTTTCATTACAGGTTGCTATGCTTGTAATTATTGCTTTGCTTTTTCAGGTGATATCTATTTTTTTCTTGTTGAAAAACAACTTCTGAGGACATTGTCATTTTTAGTTGGGGGTGGGATGCAAATAGATAATCACCTGCACGTGTTTATACTTAGCAATCTGGTTAATTTTATTATTGGATTAAAATTGAAAATTGACAAAATTTTCATTGAAAATTGACAAAATTTTAAATTTCTGAAAATTTTGAACCCAATTGGTAGAATAACTTCGAACATTCAACTCCTGTTTAGCTGTTACTATGCGATAACACAGTCATATTATTCTCATCCCTTTATGAATTAAGTTCACGCATTTTTTTTAGTTTCACTAGGATGATTGCATGTGTGGACCATTCTTGTATCCAACATCCATGTGCACGTGTTGATAGCTATGTAGAAAACCTAAAAAATGAGTTAATACGATTGTTGTGCTTAAAGAACGAGTAGTGGAAACTAATGACCCGTAGTGATCTTTTGATCCAATCTTTGTTTCTGAGGAAATTTTCACAAAAATTCGAATTATTTTTCTTGAATAGGCGAATTAAATTTGTTGCACTAGTCTCAATTAATTCTTTCCTTTCACCTGCTTATTAGAGGAGAACGTTCAGGATCTACCAACTAAACTCAAAAAACATTGAAGTGTTAAAGCTAAGAAATTAAGAAAATGATTTAAGCCATCGTTACCCACTCCCTACCACTATCCTTACCCTTTTACCTACAAAGACCACTTTATCTCGAACTCCACACCAACTTAAATATTGCCTATTACATTACGAAAATACAAACTCCTAATCCTTTACCTTGACTCCAATGAATCCTATTGCGCATCTAATAATAAGTAACTGTCAAAGTATGTGATTGGAGGAGAATAGTTGTGGAGGTTTTATAAAAAAAAAAGTGAAAAGAAGAAGAAAAAAAAAGAGAACATGAAAGGATGAAAGTTGGTTGGAGATGTGAAAAGAACGAAATAAGAATAAAATGTGATGATAAGCTCCATCATACGCTAAGACGCGCAATCTTTCTTTCTTTCTCATTATCTTTATCCACTACATAAAAGCCCAAAAATCTTAAGTCTTAATGATTCTTAATAACTTGGTTTGAACATGAACGTGCGAATTGAGTTATCCACGGTAGTTTGCTCCTTTAGTAAGTAGTATCCTATTCATGAGACTATACACTCTCAATGTCCATCTTTTATAGAGTTAGGTATGAAAGCATTAGTAACTACAATAACACTCTTATCAAAGCTTTCATACATGTGCGATCATTTCTAAGCATGTTTCTGAGAGACGTTCATTCATGAGTGTAAACCCATGTGAGAATTGAGTTAAAACTATGAGTTCTAAAAGTGCTATAGTCTAAATAACTCTAAATATGGTTCAATGCTTAGCTATTAACTTCACACACACGGATATATGGTTGTGATACATATGTTATGTCTATCTTGGTGGCATGAGAAACATGTGAGTTTTTTTCTTGGTTTGTTTAAGGATAATATGTCTTTGTAGAACTAAGTTAATAGTTGAATGGGAGGGAGTGCTTAAATTTGAGAATTTTGTGGGTATATATTCACTGCAAACCCTCACGAGACAATACTCGTCCACTAGGGGGAACCTAGGGGTTTAACGGCTTATTGCATTCGCTAAATGCAACCGCGATTCTTCTGAAAGTGAGTTAGGTAGTATCTCTTTCTTTTTAGATTAGTCTGCTTAAGTTTATTTTGTCTAGTTTAGTCGTTGTAGTAGTAGTTGAGCTTGTTTTTATTTTTGTTTTATCGTTGGGGACTAGCAATAAGCTAGTTGGGGGTTGTGACAAGCGGGGGTATTTATAAAATACAACCGCGCTAAAAGAAAAAAATACATCAACTTTGTTTACGACTCCCTAGTATATTTGCAATTTGTATTACAACGCCAGTTTTTATACAATATGACTAATCTTTGATAAGTTGTGCTGTTTTAAGCTGTTATTCGTGCAGATTACTATTTTGCTGGGTGCAGGAATCAATAACAGGATAAATGAAAAGATGGATTATATAAATGGCAATTCAAAGATGAAAAGTGCAGTTCAAGCGATCGAAGACCCCTCAAGCGATCGAGGTTTCGATTGATCGAATATTGTTCAAGCACTCGAGAATTCCAGAAGTTCAATCGATCGAGTACTGTTTGATCATTCGAACATGGTTTTTATCAGAACTTAAGCACGCAGCAGAATAGTTGTAATCAACCCTAGCACTAGGTTTTAGTATAAATACTCATTATGTATACGTCCTGGATGATGCCCACTTTAGTTTTTATTAGTTTATAGAGAGAGTTAGAGAGTTTACATTGTTTTTGTAGGATTCAAAGTACAATACTGCTCGTTCTTCGATTTTCAAGGAGTTTGATCTTAATACATCGTCTCAGGTTCTATTATTTTGGTTTATTTACGATTCGGTTATAGTCTCCAGTAGTATTAGTAAGGTTAATCGTATTCTTGCATGTTAGATAGTGTTACACTCATAGTTTTCATGTTAAAATCACAACCAAATGCATCTTTAATGAAGCTTCACGTTAAAAACGAATCTGTGACATCCCAGACCATATCTGAGTAGTCCCAGGGTAGGGAGATCATGATGAAACACTGATCTCCAGCCTCTGCCATGCACTAGGATAATTCCTGTGGTCGATCAATCAAAATTAGTTCAATCGATCGATACACGGATACAGTCAATCGATCGAAGACATTTCTATCAATTGAGAGATGATGATATTCGATCGATCAAAAGCGCGTCGATCGATCGAACCTTCAGATTCTTGAGAACATTCTATGCAGTATTCCTAGAATTTCTATTTTAGAGATTTGTTATCAAACTGACCCCAAATGCTCAGTTTGTCAAAACATCATCTGAACTTAAGGCCTTAAGGCATTTTTCTTCAATATCTTTTGCAAACCACCTTCAATGCTAACACCATTGTAGGTGCTAGTCTTAACTGTTTTTTTAAATCGCTTTCATGTGTTTCAAATTAACTGTGATGATATAGTCCCGGTCATGAAAGGGCTATGGATTCTTTTTTTTTTTAGAGAAATACGTGATACTATAGAAGATGTACTCCATTGAGCTTTAATGTAATTGCATGGTAGACGGCTAGGTCACTGTGGATTCGTGTGATCCCAACATTCCCCTTTTATTAAGAAAAACCCGTTTTAAAAAATTGCTTTAGTTAATTAGTTAATCATTAGTATAATTTAGTTGCTTTACATTTAATAGTGATAATTGTGGAACTTAGTGTTCTGCACTCTTTCTTGCATATTGAATTTTATTTTCCTTTTTGAGTTAATCTATGTTTTTAGTTTTTAACCTTCCCTGTGGGATCGACCTGGTCTTAACAAGATTACTACTTGCACGTTTACCTATACTTGGGTATTGCACACAAGCGCACACAAAAGTGTCGCATACAAGTCTAGTTATTACTTTTGATATGTTCTTTTGCATTGGAGTGCTGGTATCTATATATAGTGGTGTTAACGTTAACTGATCAGTGGGTTAATTTGCTGATCAAAGAGTTTGATCATGGGAATCAATGACTGGTTTGAGCTAACAATGAAGAACTTAGGAGGACCCACTTTTAGCTCCACAAGGATACTTGAAAAGGTAGAAAGAGGTGAACCAATCGATTAAAATTGTTTTAATCGATTGGTGACTCATCCCATTCAATCGATTGAAAATGTTTCAATCGATTGAAACCAAAAGTCGATTTGAAAACTTATAAATAAGATGACTTGCGAGATAGAATATACAGCTCGTCATTTTTCTTTTCTCAAAGTTCCAAATAGTTTAGAAGTTCTCTAAATCCCTCCTTAACTCTCTAATAGGGTTCCCACAAACCCTAGCCTCTTCGGTAAGGATTCAAGGAGACGTAAGGGTGAAGACATTCTGGAGAAAGCTGCTGCACATTGAAGGAAGAAGACACAATCAGAATTGGGTTCAAGATATAAAGGTATACTATTGTCTCTACACATCTATAGATCGATAAGAAGTAGATCTCGTGTACCAATCAATGTTTTAAACTTTATTTTTCTGCTGCGCATGTTATTTATTTTTTCAAAACCTAAATCCATCAATTAGTATTAGAGCCAAGCTTATTTGAATCTATAGATCCATTTTTGAAACCCTAGTTTGATTTACATGTTGATGTTTTCATACTTTTTCTGAAACTGTATCGTCACAGATATGTTTTTGCAGTAGTTTTGCACCAGAAAATAAATCTATGATTGTATTAGATACAAGTGAGTTTCAATCGATTGAAATTGACTTGTGTTCAATCGATTGATATTTCAATCGATTGAAACTGGTTCAATCGATTGAAAGGGTCTTCTCTGACCTGTAGCTCTCACAGTTTTTAATGTTTGAAAAATTATTTTATTCTAATGTTTTTTGCCTTTCTGGAAAATTTTAAAATTTTTTCTAAACTTTCTGTTTCAATCGATTGGATTGGACAGAAAAAAAAAGATGTTGTTTTAAAGTACTAATCAACCTATAGAGTGCTTATGGAATATGTGAATCAGTTAGGGGTTCCAATGAAAATATATTTTGTTATATATGCATGGATGATTTTACGTCTACCCTTTTACAGCTAGCATTAGATCGCTATCTCCCATGGCACCAAGACATTTATTTTGTTGGAAATTTATGATTGGTGTATTTTAATTTTGGTTTGGTTTATAAGGCATGTGTAAAGGGCGCTACGACTTCATTCCTGAGAAAAGTAAAGTCGCACCGATTTCTCTAGCCTATTTATTGTTTTTTTTTCTATTTCTAGATAAATTGTAAGCCTTGAAAGAAGCATACGATAATGTAATAGAGTAGAATAGTCCATGAAGATGGAGCCGGAGGAGACCAAACCAAGAGATGGATCTATGAAGATACAACCATGGGAAAGAGAGGCATTTTGAATTTCTTTATTTCATTTTTGTTTTTTTTGTTTTATATGCTTGTTTGTGATTGGGATACTATATTGTTACAACATGCATACAAAATGAGTTTTCTAAAATAAAAATCAAGAACCAGTTTTAACTATGGGTAATATGAAGAAACATCTTTTCAAAAGCAAAATCCTTAATTATCGAAACTAGTGGGATATGGACTTATTAATAACTCCCACGATCTTCCATTAATGGCTCACTGTAAGGTGAGTAAATTATTTTGTGTCACCCAACCATGGGTGATCATTCCATATGGAGGATACATTACTCATAGGTTTCTAGATGTGAACTTCCAATGGATAGGATCAATGAGACGTGTTAGAGGGTGACCACACCACACGGAGGCACTACTTGAGGTGGTTGTCATTGAATCTTAGTTAATGGTGCACACTAGATAAGCCATGAATAAGGGATCCCACACAGGACATTATTCAGAAACTTAGAGATCAAAAGGGTTCGGGAGTCATGATCTATTTTGCAAGAGTTTCATAGCGGACAAGTCATGATTATTCGAAAGATCGAATAATGACCACCACGCGGAGGCTTTATTCTTTCGTTTTGATATTCCGGCGACTTTATCATTAAATAAGAGTTTTAAGGATTCCTGTATTTCATGCTCTCAAAATTTTAAAATTCAAATTTATTATGTCTGATATTTTTTTTCTTCAGAATTCAACATGTTTGGATCTGCATTTAGTCCACTTGCCACCATAGTCACACAAAATAAGCTAACTGGAAACAACTACATTGAATGGAAACGTAACCTGGATATTGCTTTAACTGCGAAGGATCACATTTATATCCTCACTACCCCATGCCCTGCTGAACCAGCTACCAAAGCTTCGACAACTGATAGACGCGAGTTCAACAAGTGGAAGAAATCGAATGGGATGGCCCATTGCAACATACTGACCTCTATGGCTGGTGTATTACAACACCAGTTCCAATCGAATGATTCTGCTAGAGCCATTATCACTAGCCTTAAAGAATTATTTGGGGACATGGCAAACCTGCTAGGCAGATTATCATGCAAAAGATAATGAGTGCTAAGATGTTGGAAGGGACTCCAGTCAGAGAACATGTTTTAAAAATGATTGCCTATTTAAATGCATTGGAGACTCTAGGTGCCAATATCGATGCACATACCCAAGTTAATATGATCCTCAACTCCCTATCACCATCATTCACACAATTCAAACTTAACTATAATATGAGTCAATTGAATTTTTCTATGAGTGAATTGATGAGTTCTTTTCAGGCAACGGAAGGGGTGATCAAGCCTGGGGGCAACATTTTGAACGTTGAGAAAAGCGCTTCTTCTTCTTGATCTGTGCCAAAATACAAGAAAGGAAAGAAGAAGGCTGGCATTGGTGGTCCAAGTGTTGGACCAGTCCCAAAGATTGCAAAATCTAAGGAAAACGTTAAGGGCAAAGGGAAGGCGGGTGGTCAAGGCAAAAGAAAGTGTTTCCAATGCGGTGAAAATGGCCACTAGAAGAGGAATGATCGAATCACATATTATTGAAGTAAGTTTTATAATAGATACTTCAAACACTTAGTGCATTGATTTTGGTGCGATTGACCATATCTGTAATTTTTTGTAGGGATTCAGATCAACCAGGAGGTGCAGTGATAGAGAGATCGTGCTAACTCTAGGTCCTAGTGCAACCGTTTCTGCGGTTGCTATAGGAGTGGTAGTTTTAGAATTTCTAGACAATAAGACATTAGTTTTATCAGATGTACTTTAAGCCCCTTTGATGAGACGTAATTTAATTTCAGTTTCATAGTTGTCGAATAATAGTTATTCCTTTTTTTTGGAACTGAAGTTGTTATTAAAAGAAATGGTTCTTTTACATGGTCTGGTGTTAAAACAAATGGCTTGTATGTGATCACTCCAAATATTTCTAAAGATTCTAAGATGGAACTCAATAACTCAGTGGTTATTACACCATCCAAAAGAAAGGAACTTTTCACTAATCCAACAAGACTTTGGCACATAAGGCTAGGTCATATCAATCTGAACAAGATTGGCAAACTAGTCAAAGAAGGGATCTTAGGCGATTTGGTTCTTGAACCAATGGAAGTTTGTAAATCATGTTTATAGAGCAAAATGACCAAAAGGCCCTTTCCTATAAAGGGCAACATGATCAATGCATTGTTGGAATTAGTACACACTGATGTGTGTGGTCCAATAAATATTAGAGCTAGAGGTAGTTATAAGTATTTTATTACATTTACTGATGACCACTCTAGGTATGGGTATGTGTACCTAATGCAGCACAAGTCTGAAGCCTTTGAAAAGTTCAAAGAGTTTAGGACTGAGGTAGAGAAGCAATTAGACATACATATCAAAACCATTCGATCATATCGAGGTGGCAAATACCTCTTTAATGAGTTTATTGATCTCCTTGTACAGATTAGGATTGTGCCTTCAAACCATTACTGTATGCATGAGACATTGATGTTTCATACATGGATATCAGTTTATATTTCATTACGTATGTTTCATGAGATGATTGTTTGTTATCCTTAAGTATCATAGTAAGTAATTCGTGTATGTATAAAATACATACATGTGAGATAAGAATTACTATCCTTTGATACTTAGAATTTGTCACAGTGGATGATGAGACTGGATATCTCATCAGGTATACACTATAGCATGATTAACTACCATTGGATGGAGTGATGAATCTCATCACTAGAGTGTGAGACTCTTAGTTAATATGCTAATACATAGAGTGCATTGATGGACCATGAGCTTTCCTATTGACATCTAATGCTTTCAACAGTTGAGAGGAACTCATAACTTGTATAAGGTACGTTTCTTAATCTTGAGACGATTATGGACACAGACTATGGATGTGACTGCTTTGACTTACCAGTCAGTGAGGTCTTCAGGATCAACACCTGGGTATCTTGGGTAAGTCATGTTCAAAGGGTTATGAACATATTTTGTCAAGATATGATCTACCCCCTGATTATAGGATTTAGGTTTCGAAAAACTTAAATATATGCACAGTGGAAAACAAGTTCAAAACTTTTATTGGTTGCCTCAGATCTACTACTTAGTAACTCCAAAGATGTGTATAGAGACAGGATAAGTATACAATATCTTTGTGCCTTGAACCAAAATCTGATTACTTCAATGTCCAGTAGTGTCCAATAGATGATCTTCACCCTTATGACTCATCGAATACTTGCCAGAAAGACTAGAGTTAGTGGGAACCGTAATAGAGAGGGGAAGAAAGTTTGGAGAAAAGCTAAAACAGTTTCTGCAGAGTTGGAATAAAGAAAATGACAGTTTTTTTTTTCTTGATTTTTTTTAAAATTCTAATTTTGCATTTAGCTCTCCTATTTGTAGGTTTCGAAACTGACTTTAGGTTTCAATCGATTGAACCTTCAATCGATTGAACTTCTTCAATCAATTGAACTAAACCATATTCAATCGAATGAAACAACTTCAATCAATTGAACCACTTTCAATCGATTGTATCTTGTTCAATCGATTGACCTGATCGAAAATCTTTTACTCTGTTGGTTCATCCCCTTTTGCCTTTCCAAGTATTCTTGCGGAGCTAAGAGTGAGACCTCCTAGGTTCTTTATTGTTGGTTCAGGCCAGTTATTAATTTTCATGATCAAACTCTTTGATCATCGAATTGATCAACTGATCAGTTAACGTCGACTCCACTATATAACGATAACTGTACTCCAACGTAAAAGAACAAATCCGAATTGATCACTAGACTTGTATGACATACTAAGTCCCATCTACCGTCAGCATTCATAATCATATTCAGGTAGTCGGATAACTTTAACTGTCAAACTGAATGATGATTACTTCTTACATTCCTTGAGTTCTATTTACCTCTCATGATTACCAAACATGTTGATTACTACTTATCAACAAGACTGTAGTTTTCAGTAATCAACTGTGACATTCTCAAGAGAATGCTTACTCTTTATCAGTGGGTATATTCTATCTTGACAATATATGTTCACAACCCTATGAAAGTGACATACCCAAGATATCCAGTGTTGATCTTTAAGATCTCACTGATTGGTAAGTCAAAGCAGCCACATCCATAGTCTGTGTCCATAATTGTCTCAAGATTAAGAACACGTACCTTCTACAAGTTATGAGTTCCTATCAACTGTTGACAGTTTTGGATGTTAATAGGAAAGCTCATGGTTCGTCAATGCACTATAAGCACTAGCATATTAAATAAGAGTCATACTCTAGTGATTGAGATTCATCACTCCATCCAATGATAGTTAATAATGCTATAGTGTATACCTGATGAGATATCTAGTTTCATCATCCACTATGACAAATTCTAAGTATCAAAGAATAGTAATTTGTATCTCGCTTATATGTGTCTAATACATACATGAATTACCTACTATGATACTTAAGGATTACTAGCAATCATCTCATGACACATACATAATAAAATGTAAATTGATATCCATATATAAAATGTCAAATGTCACATACATAAAGTAATGGTTTAAAGGCACAATCCCAACAAACTCCCACTTACACTCATAACTCATTAGAACTATTCCGAATCAATTAAAAAAATCAAAAATTCAAGTAAATTGCTTCCTTTAAAATTCGCTTCAAACCACTGTAAGTCAGGGTGCTGAGACGCACTATTTGCATTAGTATAGGGGTGATTTTGCAATTGCATTTGCTAGGAAACCTGGGGCGCTGGGCTTTGACGTGAATCACTGCATTACAGGATACTTTCATGCATCATAGTAGTTGTGTGCTTGTTGTCTTATTTGCGTGGTTGTCTTTCGTATTTGTTTGAGTCAGTCTTTACCTTAGTGTCGTTTTTTTTAGTTTATGTTTGGTACGCGTTCAAGTAAACCCGAACTACAGTCTTTCGACCCTGAACTTTAACGTACTCTTAGAGTCCTTAGGTCAGCAACCCAAGCTTCTAGAGCCCGGTTATTGTTAGATGACGAATCAACTCCAAAACCGTCGTCGTTATTTCAAGCCAAAATTCAAAGCACACTTAAACGTTTAAGAAAAACTCAAACTATTAACATCCAACCTATTCCAATGGCTGACATTGGAAACAACGGGAACAACAGAAATAATGAAAATAATCCTAATATACCTCCGCCTCCTCCACTTAAAGATTATTTCATTCCTACGGCCTATATGCCACAAGCAGGTAGCGAATTACCGGAGGTGACGGCATCTCACTTTGAGATAAAGTCATCTACCATCGTGCTACTCCTTTTATTCCATGGCCGTATTAAAGAAGATCCTTATTAGCACTTAGGAGACTTCCAAGACATGTGCTCTACATTAAATATTCATAATGTAACAGATGATGAGTTATTGCGACTCTTCCTATTCTCCTTAAAAGATAAAGCTTATTGGCTCCAATCTCTTGAGCCAAACACTATTAAAACATGGAAAGCATTATATATCACATTTTTACAGAAGTTTTTCCCTATCATAAGAACTAATCAGATAAGAAATCTATAACGAGTTTTGTGATGCAAGATGGTGAAACACTCTATGACACTTGGGAACAATTTAAATAATATTGCGCTCTTGCCCACATCATCAAATTCCCAAGTGGCAATTGGTGCATTCTACGAGGGACTTGTTCCCTTACTTCGTAATACCGTCGATGCCGTTTGTGCGGGTACCTTCCTACACAAAAGCGCCGATGAGGCATGGAAATGTTTTGAAACATTAAGTGAGAATTCGATGCATCAAGCCGTGTCGGCACGTCCCGAGGGTGTCTTTCACCTAAACCCAAGCGAGAGGAGCGGTTCAAGTCAAGTCACTCAATTGAATTACAAGAACAATCTAAAAAACTTGACCGATTTATGATAATGAACCAAATGTCGGGCTCACTCTCTTATGAAATTTGTCAAATATGTTCCGATCCTTTGCATTCTACACTTGCATGCCCATTCGCGTCTCAATATCCGAAATTCGTAGAGCAATACATACACTCTATTCAACAATTCCTACGAAATAGTTATAATCCTATGACAACAAATTTTTCTAATACTTATTGTGGACCATGCGGGAAAGTGGGTTCTGGCGTTCTCCCTCGATAGTGTCGCGAGACAGATCCTAACGAGCACACTTTAGGGAAAATTAGGACTTCCTCACGCGATCCTAGAGACAATGAGTTGCCACCTAATTTTTATCGGGAATTAGGAAACCCAAGTTTACCTCACCCAAAATTGAATAAGGTTACTCACCCTTCATCACCAGAAACTAGGTTCGGGGGTCTTGGTACGAGAGGGGAAGGAGCCCAAGCAGGACTAAAGCACCCCTTCCTCACCCTACCGAATGGTAGGCCTTGATTCAAATATCCTTGTTCTTAATTCATAAATGGTGTTGTTTCCTCAAACATAATAAATAATATGTACATGTCAAAAAGGGAACATCAAAGGAAAATCATGTCAACAGATTAAATCAAGTAGAAGTCGGATGCACATGAAATACAAGGGAGAGGTATACTTACAATGGCTAGTCCTGCCCGGGACCGATGCAAGTCATGATATGCAAAAGGGAACGAGAAGACTTACATTGAGTTGACTCAAGCGGAGTCGTAAAAAACAAAAAGAAAGGAAACGTGTAATGCAATCTTACAACATTCCTAGATGAGATGTCTCTAACATATAATCATTTAAACAGAGACTATCCTAAAAGAAATGTGTCGTTGAAAATAAAGTTGCAAACCTAGAAAAATTCAAAGAGAAAGGAGAGAGATAGTACACGATACATGGGCACTAAGCCACATGTAGACGAGGCAAGTCCACAAATCAAACTCTGAATCCACGACATTCAATTTTCTGCACTAAGACACCAAGAAATACCCAAGCATTGCAAAAATACAAACAAATGATATGCATGATAAACAAGGAAAGGATGTCATCAATCAAATTTCCAAATTCAGCAACCTCTAATGAATCCTATCAAATGTTGTCTTAAACATGAGATGGGTTAAAACCCTTTTACCAAAAGTTAGATACATGTCTTAGGGAACTTCTCCAAAAAGTAGAGTCTCATTACCATTTTTGAAGTTTGAGAAATAAGAGTTTTGGGAACAGTGGACCAGGACTGTCCACTGTTCTTGTAAAAATCATAATTAATTCTACAAAAATCATGTGAAGCTCTATTTGGTGTCCAAAGAAATCTATTTTATTGTAGCTTGTGACAAAAATAATCACATGGAAATGTCATGATCTAAAGGTTTCTGAAAAGTTGTTTTAAACAAACTCTGTTATTCTGGAAGTTTGATATCATTTGACAAATGAATGCAAAACACAATAGGGGTATAATAGAAGTTCATCATGTTAATCAAGTTATTCTAAGCTTTTAATCTCTCATCCATTTATCCTAGATGATTTCTAAACCAAGTTTTATTCGTCAATTGTTGTTGAGTGATCAAGGTATGACCATTTTGTATACATAATCATAATTGTAGTTAAATCTAGAAAATTCCGGAATAGTTGTATCAAGATCAAACACTTAGAAAACGATCTTAACTCTATCGTATGCTCACGAATTTACATAGCCATATAGATACACGAGTTAGGAATCATCCTCAAAAATCGGAACATCGATAACTATTATATATTTTTTGAAATTCAATCACAAAGAGACTATGTTCAAATCTATCCACTGATTTCTCAACAATTTCTAAAAATAGCATATGGATCCTAAAGGTTCTCAAAATGGATCGAATGAAAGCTAATTCATCAAAGTTTGCCCAGAAAATTTGAAATCCATCAAACTATGGGTTTTGGTGGACCAAATCTTTTGGACAAAACCAATCTGTTTTGCTGAATTTTATCTAGTTCATTTTAAAGTGTGAGAAAAACATCTTAGGTGATAATTAAAGTTTATTAGAGAGATCAAACTCATAGATCAACTTAATTATCACGATTCCCAATTAATTTAGCCCTCATGTTCTATGAAGAACTCTAGATCATGGATCAAAGGGACTTACAAATATCCTATTAAATTAGGAATTCTAGGTTATAGGAATAATCGAGAGATAGGTATGAACATAGGAATCATCCTTCTCATAGATCATGCTTCCAAACCATCATAGAATTCAAAATAGATACATATGTATAATCATGTATGCATGAATCTAAATTTAATAGAAGAATGAAATCAAAATTGGAAATCAAAGTGAAATACAATCTCTAATTAAGGATTATCAATAAAATCAAAAGAGACTTGGATCTAGTTTTGTGAGTGTGTGAAGAATAAGAGAGGAAGAAGATGAGTATTCTAACAAAGAAAATAAAACTAAACTAGATCCAAGTCTTATAAATCTATATATAAAAGTAAGAATTAGAGATCAATTATGATGTTTACCTCTTGGAGGATTCTCAATTATATCACCAAAGTTGAATTGAAGAGTCTTCTTCTTCAAGTGTTCTTCAAATTCTTCAAGCACTCATCCATGGAAGTTTTAGGTAAGAAATTGATGTTCAAATTTCTAATCTAATTATCTTGAGATTAGTTTTAAAAAGTTTTAATTCATAATTCACTTCATCTCTCTAGAAATCTCTCTTAAATTGAAATTATTTTGCAAGTATATTCACTTGTATGTATTTATCTCTTCTATATACTCTCCTCTATATGTACTTGTGTGTCTATATTCTCTTGTGTGTGAAAGATGATCTTATATGGATCTATATATAGAGTTTTGAAAACTTAACTCTTAAGTTACAAGGTTAAAACAGGATTTTTAGAGAGCAAAAAAGGGTTAAAATGGCCATTTCGGTGCCTAAACGCAGTTTTCATGCAATTTCCTCGCAGTGGGAGGCTTCTAGAAGGGTCTGGAACTCAAAAAGCTCGATGGAGGGGGCATTATATGGGTGGAGGCTTAGATGGGACCCGTCAACCCACTTGTGGGATCCGCCACCTACTTTTCCTCCTCCTCTGGTTGCCCTTAAGCTCTATTTAAAATATTAGGTGCACTGCTTTTCCAGATTTTTGTAAAAATGCTTTTTAGTGTCTAAAATCGTCTGTTTACATACCGTTGGAAAGATGTCAAGTTGAATTTTAGTATAAAAATATTCCAGGAGGTTTTAAAATGAAAATTGAAGTCCAATTGAAGTCCGGAAGTCCTCCAAAACTTTCAACGTCTTTTTGAAATCAAACGACGTCTTTTCCAAAATTGCTTTCAAATGTGCGTCGATTTTGAATTTTTCTTTAAAATTGATTCTCTGGATACCTAGAATACTGTATTTAGAACACTTTGTGTTCATATAACCCCGAGTGAATATGAATTCTGAGTGAAGATTTTGACAAAATTAGGATTTATGCATGGAAGTGGGATTTTCTGAGCTTGAAGTCACTTTCTGAAGTTCGATCTTTTGATTGTGTGGAATCCAGTACCTTCCATGGGGTACTTTTCATCATCGAATCCTCCAAGACCTTGTCCACCAAAATCCTATCAGTGTGGTCAAAATTGGGTGTCTGCAGTTTGCCCCTCTTTCGCAGAGCTTGTTGAGACAACGTGAACTGCAAGTGAGTGCCAAAGCTTGAAGGCACCCAATAACCATGTTGAGAGATTTTAGGAAAAACAAAAATCTACAAAAATCAAGAAATTCAATGTCACGCCCCGGAGTAAGCCAAATATAGGGAAAATAAAAAATTTCCATTATGGGTCCGTAGACACGTGACTAGTTTGTTAACCGTCCTGTCCTTCTAACTCCGCACCATGCAATCATAAGGGAAATGCTAGAGCATAAGCATGACCTAAACTTATCAGAGTATAAATACAACAACGGAAATTAAACAAGGGTTACAATAACTTCAATCCTAATACAATAGGCCATACTAAACAATTTACATAAGCTTAAAACTTGAGAAACTGTCTATCAGATCTTGGGCAAGGCATAATTCTCCATGGCACATCATCCTGAACTCTTCTATCTCTCTCCAAACCTGCAACACTCTGGGCATACGAATGCCCAGGGCGTAACATGCCGTCAGCCTTGGAACAAGGCTGAGTGAGAGTCTCAACCGCACAATAATCAATAAATACAGAACATCTCTCAACTCATGTCATAGTTTAGTACTTTAAGGTATGGTTAATCTCTTAACAAAAGACGCATTCTTACCACGGGCATAGCAGAGGTCTCAACAAGACAGGTAAACAGATAAACACAACATCATAGAATACATTCTCCTTATTATATCCTCGTGCGTGCAAATGCATGACCTATGTGACTTACTCCCAACTCTTTTCAAAGGCGCTTGCTTTTCAAAACAGATACTTTTCAAAACTTTTTCATTTTAAAACCAAAACTTTCCAAAACCAAATCATTTCGAACCAAACCCTTTTGCTCATCAATTCAATCTCATCATTCACTTTCGCTTTCTCATCCACTTGACAACACGTGGTATATCAAGGATGATAACATGCTATAATAGCCGATTCATACTTATTCCCTTGATAGGCCGTCGAACGTCTTCACGGCACACACTATCTGTAAATAATGGAACTGGCACATGGGACGTCTTCAACCATGTGTATACTCTCACCGATCGTCTACACGACTGAAAGTATATTAGAGCACTAGCCGGACGTCTTCAACGATACATGGGACGTCTTCAACCACGTATGCGCATCACCGGACGTCTTCAACGGCGAGAGACGCGCTAGGAACCCTTACCGTTCATGTCCACCCGGCTCGTCAGCCGTTGATCCATCGGATCTAGAAATCACATCTCTTTCACATTTACATATCTCATCTAACACCTCTCTTTCTCACACATCGCATACTGACACATGTCATGAAATGCACGTGTGCCCATTATCAATACTCACATGCAAATCTACTTTTATTCCTCTTTATTATTAACATGGCATGCGTTATCTATTCCAGTCAACAACATCGTAAAATGTGTATTTAACAGTTAGCAGCAGAAACGTAACATATAGAGCATGGATCACATAACATGGATTTGATACCGATAACCATATAGATAAAACCCTTGACATGCTCACGTATGCGATAGCACTACCATAACATGCTTTGCATAGTCTTACAATTATTGAAAATACACGTGACATCATAAATCAGCATATCACTTATACAAAATATCATACAGGTAGATTTTAAACATCTTATATTCATCTTATTAGGATTAGAGTGAGGTTAGGAAACTCACCTCGAGTCTCCGATTCTCGAAAAGCAGATGATCGTCAAGTTCTACAACAATAAACGGAATAAATAGTAATAAAGAGTGAGTGCAACTCCAGGGGCAAAATGGTAATTTTTTCAAATGAGATCATAAACCTCAAGGTAGTGATCTACGTGTCATTCTAAGTCCAACGCCATTGACTAGACTCAAATCTGAGTCCGTCGCGTTTTTTGAGGTAATATGTAGGGCTTACTACACTAATGCGGGCCCTAAAAGACAGGCTGTATTTTCTATCGAGTCAAAAAGTCCCTAAACTTTAAGGGAATGTTTTAGACATTATTCTAAGATTCTGGGAACAGACCGCGTAATTTTCGGAGTCCTAGATTAATTATTATGAATTATTGAAGATAACATATACCCGAAAATACCCAAAAAAAGGATTTAAGTACATAAATATACCTATGCTGTGAAATCAATACTTAGAAGTATTTTTATTAAATACTAGATATTAAAATACACTACCAGTATTTATCTCATAATTTTCAGAGCTCATTTGGTATTTTTAATAATTAATATACTCATAAAATAGCTCCTTAATAATTATTAAAAAAATACTAGACTATAATATTATAGCTTTATAATTTACATTATATAATAAAATAGTCCCAGGGTCATTAGCCTAATTTTTCAGAATTTATAAATACATATAGATATTTATTAACTATTCAAAACTATTTAAAACTAATATTTATTATTTATATTAACCATATAAATAATAAATACACAATATATATAATATAATAATGATATATAGAATATTAAAAATAATATTCTATAATATAAAACCTTATTGGTATAATTATAAACCATTTATAATTTAATTTTTGAAAACAATTTAAAAACCTTTTAAACTAATTAAAACTAATAATACTAATAATAATAATAATAATAATAATAATAATCATACCCGACGGGTCAACCCGAACCGACCCGAGCCCTAACGGGTAACCCGTTTACACACACAAAGAAACCCAACCGGGCTGGACCGCTGGGTCACACCCGACCCGACCCGACCCTACTTAATATGGATAAACCATATATAGATACAACAATGCCCAACCCGAAAACCCATTCGGGTTAGACCAAACCCGAACCGAAAACCCAACTCTCCTCACAAACCAACCCAGTCCATTTACCCAAACCCTAGCCCAAACCGAACCATACCCTGACCCATTCTCAGACACAGCACGACCCGCCCATTCTAACCAAACCCGATCCGAACAGGACCCGGCGTCAAAACGACGTCGTCCAACTTAAGTTGGCCCGTGGGTTATTTTAACCCGGCCCGCTACCCACTTCTACACACAGCATAACCCACTCCGTTTACCCGAACTTGACCCAAAGTCAGCCCGACATCAAAACGACGTCGTGCTACTTAAGTTAACCCACGGGTTAACTTAACCCGTCCCAAACCCATACCCTGACCCATCTATACACACATCCTAACCCTACCCAGACCCGACCCGAACCCGGGTGTTATAACCCGAAACCCAAATGGGTTTCTCCTTCTTCTCCGGCGACCCCGACGCCGCCGGTGACCCGCGATTCGCCGGAAAACTTCCCAGACCTATAACTTCTTCACCTTTTCCATGTAAATCCATAAAACCAATGGGAAAATGACTGGAATTAGCCCCTCTTTCACATACTAGAAGCTGGATCATGGCTTCATTCGTTTGGTGGTCCTACTAGTCGATTATTCTTTCGGCCATTTGAGAGAATAATGGCCTGCGTGGCTCCCCAAACATACACCAAAACAAAAACTGCTACAAGGGGGTTCTTTTAGGACCAAGGGGGTCAGAATGATATAACTTAGGGCCCGTTTGGTTGAGTTCGAACATCCGAGCTCCGGTGAGGAGCTCCAATGGCGTCTGGGCTTAACCAGAGCACCAGGCTCTGTTTGGCTAACATGTGAATGTCCCTAAGGGTTCCTAAATGACATGCATGGGTCCATAATTCAAAAGGAGGTGTTTGGCTTACCTCAGGGTTCCTCAAACTCTCTTAATCTCCTCCGATCTTCTTCTTCTTCTTCTTCGCTCTACTCCTCCCTTTCTAAGCTTCTCTGTGTGACAGTGTATGTGTGGAGTATGGACAGAGAGGGGTATGTATACTGAGAGGTAAATGCAGAGGGGGTTATGTGGATGATCTCTCAAGCTCTCTCTTCTCACTCTCGGGTCTCTCTTTCTAGAATCTGTATAGAACAGATTGTGGGGTGGTGAGGGTGATAATTGAGAGGGTGAGGGGGGTGTGTATATATAGAGAAAATGTAAGGGGGTTCGGTTGTGTATAGTAGGTGCACAATGTGTACCCATATGTGTAAGTGGGTGTGTCTCCAAGGGTAAATAAGTGTGGGGTCCACATAACTGTCAAGGGGCGGTGTGGGTCCCATACTCAGGTTATATGCACTGGGATGTGTGCCTGAGGGGAAGTGTCAGTGTCTCGGATATATATAACACTGTGACAGTGAACTCAAGTATAAAAATATGGATGTACGGGCTATATACGAGTCCAAGTTCAAGTCTATCTATGGTGTCTAACTTAGAAGCTATACACGTAAAGGCTACGTCTATTCTAATAGACTCTAGGTTAGAGGTATCGTCCTTGTCGTTAAGATGTTGACTACAGGGTCTTTATAAGGATTTCTAGCTATGGTCATCCTAATGGACCTTCTGTAACTGTCAGCATGGTGACATCATCACTTCTAATCCTACATGGAATTTTTGGGAAAATTCTGGGTGCTACATCTCTACACACCTTATGTGAGGATTTCATCCTCGAAATCAGGTGTTTTCTTGATCTTAAAATGTACCAAGTCCTATTCATAAGGTTAGTCGTTCTATGCCAACTCAGGCGCTCTTATCAATCTAAATGGTCTATCAGACCATAAGTTGATGTCAACTGTTCCGGGGTGTGATTTCCTGGAAATACCTCAGCTCCTCCTCATAATTTCTCTCGAATGTCCCCAAACATCTTGTAATACCATCCTCATATAAGATTCAAAGTTCTAGCAGTAGGCATGGTACCTTCGATCTTCCATTCTGTTCACTGCTGGGATTGATTTACTGATCTGCGAGCTCTCTTTCTGGATCTCTGTGGTGGTGGAGCATTGTTCTGAACTTCTTGTTCGGGGCAATCTTTGCGTACATGACTAACCTTTCCACAATTGAAACAATGCACCTGTTGCCCTGTGAGTTGTTTCGGTGCTGTGCATTCTTTGGAGTGGTGTCCAGGTGTTCTGCAGTTGTAGCAGATATCACGTTGCTTTGCGTGTGTCTGAACGGCTGTCTGACTAACTTTTCTGTCACTGATTCCCTGTCTTTTGTTATGATTCTGGGTGTGTTCAGAGTTTTCTCCGGTGATTACAGACTGCATTCGAGCAGTTGCCCGTGACACTTGATTGCCTCTTCGACTTCCTCCTGGGTTGGTTGCCTGAAACCAGTTATCTTTTCCTCTTTGTTGGTGGCTTCCTAGTTTCTTGCTGTTCAGGGCTATGTTCTCTAGTTGGGTGGCTAATTCGACCATTTCTTTGAATGGTTGGTCAAGGTATACTGCTGCTATCTTTTGAGTGTCTGGGTTAAGTCCTTGGTAATATTGCAGTGTCTTATTTCGCTGAGTATCTACCATGTACGGAGCAAATCGCGATAGTCTCTCAAGTTTCGCTGTGTATTCTTGTACCGTCATGTTGCCTTGAACTAGTTCTATGAATTCCTTTTTCTTCTTGTTTCTTTCCGTCCTTGGGAAGTACTTTGCTAGGAATTTCGTTTTGAATGCTTCCCATGTCACTCTCCTTGAAACATCTTTGCCCACTGTAGCTTCGACAAATTCCCACCAGTCTGTTGCCGAATACGTCAATTGGGAAACAGCCAAGCGTCTTTTCTCAGTCTTGTTGCATTCAAGGGCTTGAAACATTCGTTCCATATCACGAAGCCATTATTCAGCTTCCCATGCTTCTGTCATTCCAGTGAAAGTTCCTGGTTTAAGTGCATGGAATCTCTCAAGCAGTTTATCTCCTGTTTGACGAGCCTTTCCGTTGTTGATGACGCGGTCCAGGTGATCACTTGCTTGCTCCACACGTCGGACAAGAGCTCCTATCAATCCTGTTGGATCCACTGCTGGAGGTATCACATTCATTGGTCCGCTGGGTGAATTCTGAGCATTCCAATTTCTCTTAACCATGGTGTACGTTAGCAAGGGTTATACCTACGAGTTGACACCTATTTGGTCAATAACTTATCTTATCTCATCTAATTACATAATAAGTAACTGCAATGGTTCATCGAGTCAACAGAGATTTCTAACATATAACGGTTGTCACAACTACTATTAGGATCAAGGGTATGGCATTCCTATCCTTGGTCTTTCTAGACTCTAGGTTGAGCTGACTGTTCGAGATACATCTCAGGAAGTTCGTCAGTGCTTAAACATTTATCGACCAATGGTCAATCCTATATTCTTATTAGTAATAAACATATATGATGTATGATTAGCAATTAGTAAGAATTTGTCTCATCCATACAATTATGCTTAAGTTAAGTCACAAGCAAACTACTACTGATCAGAAAATTTTTTAAAAAAAAAGTACAGCAAAAGTACGAATACTAGTTCTACCGATCTAGGATACATCAAAAGAAGTGGAACAGAATAAGATAAACTGACTGAGGGTCCAATCTCCATCTCTCTCTACATCAGAGTCCGAAGTCACCTCTCCTAAGTCACTGGATGGTGGAAAGTCAATTGGAGGGATACCTATAAATGCATCCCAGGCTGGCTCCAGGGGCCAATCAGGGTCCTTTATCATCTCAGGCTCCGCTAGTGGGTCTTCATCTGGATCATCATCTGAGTCATCATCAGAACCTGCAGGGGTAACAAAGTGTACTATGTCCTCTTGTGGCTCGTCCTGGTCATGGATCGCAAGGTTTCCAAGGGCATGAGGGATCTCCTCCATCTCAGCAGATAGCAAGCGCGGTGCAACCACTCTATGATATGCTAACTCTGGAACAGGTCTCTCACGGAAGAAACAACGTGTCCACTTCCTTATACTCTGGCAAACTCTATGCCTGATGGTGTTGCTAACATGACCAAATCCTCGAAGGGCAAACTGTCTCTCCAAGGTGACCCTGTACTGTCCCTCCACAGCATCGTACTCTATCTGGTGCTCCATGCTAGCCTGCCCAACACAGAAAACTAACTTATTACTGATGCTAATTAATGAAATATCTTAAAGTTTCATAGCGACAAGGGGGTACCTTTCTTAATTCTTTCTTAACCTTGAGTTACTGCCAATTGTTCCAAGTCTGACTCCCTAAACCTACATTAGTTCCTAATTATATATTTTACACTTGTCACTTCTATGGCTCAACTCATCTCGGGGATTTATTAGTCATTCTTATAGACTAAGAGTATACAAGTTTAAATAAATTACTAATTATAAGCAAGCAGTACATCCATGTGATAATACATAAGTCGGGTTAAAGATAATCTCCATAGATAGATTTAAACATAGTGCAACATAGTTACAAAAACATTTACATCAGAGAGTGCGTACGCTAAGTAAGTATATAGTAGGGAATAGTGCCAACAACAGATACATGAAAGGCGTACACGTTACTACAACTACGTGTTACATGCCTGAGTACAGCTATATACACAAAAGATGGACTAACAGTCCTATTACAAAGTCCTTCAATCATCCTGATCCTCGACCTTTGACTTTCCCTTCTCAGCTATGTCATTCTTGGGTGGTTTCTTGCCCACATTCTTAGTTGGGTCAACATTGACTGCGGAATCAACATCCTCCACAGAAATGGTCTCCTTTACCGGAACTTCTCCATCATCATCCTCCTCCCTATCAGTCCCCATGACTGACTCAACAATCAAGGGTGTATCAGCTATGGACTCCTCTGGTACTGGGGGTGGCATAGCAAGAGGTGGTCCTACGGGTCCTGGTGGGGGTGTCAGCTTAACTTGAAAAGTCATGACTCGGAGGGTATAGCGATCATGAGTCATCTCAGCTGCTTCCTGATGAACAAGTCTAAGGGTGTTTTCTCGGTAATGTGCCTCTCTTTGCAGGATCTCTGGGTCCTCAATTCCCAACACATGTACATTATGCCATATGTTTTCCTCCAAATGCCGCTGAGCACTCCGTCGAATCCTTTGCCAGTACAACACTGGGTCTGCAGGCTTAATACGATCTGGGTATACCCAATGTCCTCCAAACCCATTTTGGACATAAAATGGTTCCATGCTAACTTGTCCAATATAAACTATCATAGGGTTAGTATCTTCACAAGTGGGGAAAAGTTCTAATGGTTTATAACTTGAAGTGCATAGGACAAACGGTAAATGCCTAAACCTAGGCTCTGATACCAATAAAACCCTGTCACGCCCCGGAGTAAGCCAAAAATAGGGAAATAAAAATTTTCCTTTATGGGTCCGTAGACACGTGACTAGTTTGTTAACCGTCCTGTCCTTCTAACTCCGCACCATGCAATCATAAGGGAAATGCTAGACCATAAGCATGACCTAAACTTATCAGAGTATAAATACAACAACAGAAATTAAACAAGGGTTACAATAACTTCAATCCTAATACAATAGGCCATACTAAACAATTTACATAAGCTTAAAACTTGAGAAACTGTCTATCAGATCTTGGGCAAGGCTTTATTCTCCTTGGCTCCACGGCACAGCATCCTGAACTCTTCTATCTCTCTCCAAACCTGCAACACTTTGGGCATACGAATGCCCAGGGCGTAACATGCCGCCAGCCTTGGAACAAGGCTGAGTGAGAGTCTCAACCGCACAATAATCAATAAATATAGAACATCTCTCAACTCACGTCATAGTTTAGTACTTTAAGGTATGGTTAATCTCTTATCAAAAGACGCATTCTTACCACGGGCATAGCAGAGGTCTCAACAAGACAGGTAAATATATAAACACAACATCATAGAATACATTCTCCTTATTATATCCTCGTGCGTGCAAATGCATGACCTATTTGACTTACTCCCAACTCTTTTCAAAGGCGCTTGCTTTTCAAAACAGATACTTTTCAAAACTTTTTCATTTTAAAACCAAAACTTTCCAAAACCAAATCATTTCGAACCAAACCCTTTTGCTCATCAATTCAATCTCATCATTCACTTTCTCTTTCTCATCCACTTGACAACACGCAGTATATCAAGGATGATAACATGCTATAACAGCCGATTCATACTTATTCCCTTGATAGGCCGCCGGACGTATTCACGGCACACACTATCTGTAAATAATGGAACTGGCACATGGGACATCTTCAACCATGTGTATACTCTCACCGGTCGTCTACACGGCTGAAAGTATATTAGAGCACTAGCCAGACGTCTTCAACGATACATGGGACGTCTTCAACCACGTATGCGCATCACCGGACGTCTTCAACGGCGAGAGGCGCGCTAAGAACCCTAACCATTCATGTCCACCCAGTTCGTCATCCGTTGATCAATCGGATCTAGAAATCACATCTCTTTCACATTCACATATCTCATCTAACACCTCTCTTTCTCACACATCGCATACTGACACATGTCATGAAATGCACGTGTGTCCATTATCATTACTAACATGCAAATCTACTTTTATTCCTCTTTATTATTAACATGGCATGCGTTATCTATTCTAGTCAACAACATCCTAAAACGTGCATTTAACAGTTAGCAGCAGAAACGTAACATATAGAGCATGGATCACATAACATGGATTTGATACCGATGACCATATAGATAAAACCCTTGACATGCTCACGTATGCGATAGCACTACCATAACATGCTTTGCATAGTCTTACAATTATTGGAAATACACGTGACATCATAAATCAGCATATCACTTATACAAAATATCATACAGGTAGCTTTTAAACATCTTATATTCATCTTATTAGGATTAGAGTGAGGTTAGGAAACTCACCTCGAGTCTCCGATTCTCAAAAAGCAGATGATTGTCAAGTTCTACAACAATAAACGGAATTAAATAGTAATAAAGAGTGAGTGCAACTCCAGGGGCAAAATGGTAATTTTACCAAATGAGGTCATAAATCTCAAGGTAGTGATCTACGTGTCATTCTAAGTCCAACGCCATTGACTAGACTCAAATCGGAGTCCGTTGCGTTTTTCGAGGTAATATGTAGGGCTTACTACACTAATACATGCCCTAAAAGACAGGCTGTATTTTCGACCGAGTCGAAAAGTCACTAAACTTTAAGGGAATATTTTAGACATTATTCTAAGATTCTGGGAACTGACCGCATAATTTTCGGAGTCGTAGATTAATTATTATGAATTATTGAAGATAACATATCCCCGAAAATACCCGAAAAAAGGATTTAAGTACGTAAATATACCTATACTGTGAAATCAATACTTAAAAGTATTTTTATTAAATACTACTCCCTCCGTCCCATTTTATGTGTCCTTTTTTGGGAATTCAACTATTTAAGGGGATAAAAGGAATCTACACCTACTTTCCACAATTGCCCATAATCATTGCACTTTCTTTTTTGTTTTGTTTTGGTATTGGTTGTAAGGAAGGGCAATTTGGGAAACTAAGTAAAATTTATATACTAATTTAAGAAAGTGGACAACAATTTTGGGACATACCAAAACAGAAAGGGGGACACATAAAATGGGACGGAGGGAGTAGATATTAAAATACACTAGCAGTATTTATCCCATAATTTTCGGAGCTCGTTTGGTATTTTTAATAATTAATATACTCATAAAATAGCTCCTTAATAATTATTAAAAAAATACTAGACTATAATATTATAGCTTTATAATTTGCATTATATAATAAAATAGTCCCAGGTTCATTACCCTAATTTTTCAGAATTTATAAATACATATAGGTATTTATTAACTATTTAAAACAATTTAAAATTGAAATTTATTATTTATATTAACCATATAAATAATAAATACACAATATATATAATATAATAATGATATATAGAATATTAAAAATAATATTCTATAATATAAAACCTTATTGGTATAATTATAAACCATTTATACTTTTTTTTTAAAAACAATTTAAAATTTTTTAAACTAATTAAAACTAATAATAATAATAATAATAATAATAATAATAATAATAATAATAATAATAATCATACCCGACAGGTCAACCCGAACCGACCCGAGCTCTAACTGGTAACCTGTTTACTCACACAAAGAAACCCAACCGGGCTGGACTGCTGGGTCACACCCGACCTGACCCTACTTAATATGGATAAACCATATATAGATACAACAATGTGTAGACACCCCATTTTGTCGGCTATTAGATTTAGGAGACCCATAGCTTGGTGGTTCACAATGATCGTAAAAGACTCAAAAGGACCCCTGGAAGTCAGCTCTATCTCTCAGAATGCTCAAAATGACCAAAATGCCCCTAAAAGCCCGAAAACTCCCAGATTTGGTCCCAAAGTTCTGAAAACATGCTATGTCGTAAGAAAAGCGATAAAATGAGTTTCTAAGAGAAATCGGGTGAAATCGTCAGCTCCCAGAGACCCCCGGAAGTCCCGGAAGTTCCCGGAAAGTCCCCGTTGACCGGTTTGACCAAGGTTTGACTAGGTTTGACCAAGGTTTGACCAGGTTTGACCAAGTTTGACCAAGTTTGACCGAAATCGTCCGAATTCACCAGAATCATTTTAAATCATGAGATAAGTGTTAAAACAAGTTCCAAAAGAAAATCGAGCGAGAACGTCAGCTCTTGGGAACTCCCGGAGGTTTCCAGAACTTCCCGGGAATCCCAGGTTTGACCAGTTTGACCAGAATTTGACTTTGGAACTGGGGCACCAAAACAATTTTCAAACATTTTTCATGGATACTAGAGGTCAATAGATTTCCAACAGTATATCGTGCATAATTTCTGGATTTAAAACGAATTTATTACGAATTTCCAAAGGCGAAAAAGGCGATCAAATCAGCTTTTATCGCGAATACCGCAAAAATTTTCAAAGTGACCTATCCCCGAACTATTTTTTATGTAAAGTAGACTCCATTACCTTTCCAACGGTATATCACAACCTCAATTTGGAGTTCATATGCATTTTCTATGAATTTCGGACGAAATAGGGCCTTTTCGCGAATACCGAAATCTCAGGGGGCCTAAATAGCATTATCTGGACGATGGGAGGAGCAGTGCCGCCGCGGCACTGGCCCAGTGCCGCCGCGGCACTCCCCTCCAGAGCAGTGTATTTTTGTAATTTCTTTTGGGGTCCCATTTTGATTAATTAAAAACCAAAACGATGTAGTTTTGATTCCCAGCTTATTTTGGATCAATGGGAGACCATTTTAAACATTTTAAAACTCCATTTACCACCCCTCCTTTGCCTATAAAAGAAGCCATTTACTTCCATTTAGGGGAGAGACATGGAAGCTTAGAGAAAGCTTAGGAAGAAACTCTAGGGAAATATAGAGAGAGAAAGAGAAGAAGTAGTCTTCTTCTTCCATTTTTTCCAATCAAAGTGAGTTCTAATCTTGTTTTCCTCCACTATTTTTCTATATACTTCATCATCAATATACCCAATCACCATTCTTGAGCATTCTTGAGTTAGGAAGCTACTTCCATGTCCAAATGTCAAAATCTATGAGTGAAACACCAAGCTACAAGTCCAAAATCATATTGATTATCATCTATTGATTGTTATTTACTTGCTTGTTCATATTATGTTCATCTCTTCTTAATCTCATTTCTTTTTATTTTCTTTATTTACTTACTAGTTCATCATCATCTAAGTGATGACATGAAGTTTGGGGTGAGTGAATCCTTATGGATAGTAGCTCTTGACCTCAAAAACATGTTTGATAGATGATGATCATAACCTCAATACTTCCAAGATGTTCTTGAAATGTATTGAAGTTATGTCCAAAATAAAAATGAATCTCTCCAATAATATTGGGAGTTCTTTGATGATTCAAGGTTGGATGAGGTTCTAAGTGGTCACATGGTCATCTCAAGAGTTTAAGTTCATGCTTTGAACATCTATTTCAAAACCCCCAATCAAGAACTCAAACTCTATTTCAAACCCAAATCCATTTTCTTCAAGAATGATCCAAAACAGTGAGCTGTTCAGATTCAAAGATTTGTTTTGAATTAAATACTTGAGTTATGATGATGAAACCACTTGGAAAATCTTCCTAAGACATCATAGTTTGTCCCCAATTTTTCCCATCAATTATAGAAATGTGAAAGTATTTGTTTTGGATGTGAGAAGTTCATATTCATAATCTGCCTCTGTTCTCACAGAATGTTCACCCAACTTCTTGCACTTATTCTGGATATTTTCGTCACTGTACATATATCTTTTCTATTTTTTTTTATAAAACTTGGGTGTCTTAGGAAACTTTTGGTATATAATGGGTCATCATAAACCTTTTCTTTGATTTATGAAAAATCATACAAAATCAGTCAACAGTGCAGCTTTTGTTTCTGAGTCATGTGTACATTCTGATATATTTCTTTTAATCTGTGATAGCTATTGCTGTTTGGATTTTTGGGTTATTTTCTAGACACAATAAGGATGATCTCTGATTTTTCTCACATTTTTCTAGGCACGTTTGACCTCCCATTATAATGTTACAAAGTAATGCATACAGTCTGTCCACTATTCACAGCATTTCACTTTTTGGCTTTCACACTTTGATGCAACACTCTCTTGTATCTAGATGAACCCATATCCCATGCACATGTTCTTTACCACTTTTAGAATGCTATATCATATCATGTATCATCTATCCTCTCATGTATCATACTCCCATAGACTCTTGAGTTTGGTTTCCAAATAAAATCATGTTTTGCAAATACTTGGAAAGTTCTTGAAATAAGTTAGGAATTGATATTCCAAGTGGTTAGAATATTCATCCAAGTTCTGGAAGTATACTTTCAAAACCCCCCTTTCAAAACCCCCCTCTTAAACCCCTCATTTTGATTCCAAGAAATAAACCTTGTTTTTCTCAAAACCCTCAAAACAGTGAGTCATTTAACTTCAAGGAATTATTTTGAGTTCAATAATCAATGTATGAATGTAAGACCACTTGGAAAGTCTTCCTAACTCATTAGAGGACACCCATGATTTTTGGTTTGACTTGGAAATACTTGAAAATGGTCCATTTGGATCCAAACATTTTCTCTAGACATTCTGTTTTTGATGTCACAGCAGCTAGGTCCACCTTCAACTTGTTTTCCAGAAAAACTTTTCCAAAAGGGGTGGTCCTAACTTATTTTTCCCTTAAACTTCAATGTCGTAGGGAACTTGCTGTATAAAATGGGCGTCTATATCATTCATTTTCATTTTCTAAGATTTTTCAACATTTCAGTCGATAGTACGGACTCTGTTTCTGAGTGACCTTCATTGTTTATATGATTTCTCTCAATCTGTGATAGATATTCAAGATTGGCCTTTTGGGTTGTGTTCTAGACACAATAAGGAACATCTCCATAAAAAATCATGCATTGAAAACATTCCTAACCCCTCTTTTCAATTTCCAAAAGATGATGCTACTGTTCTGTCCACTATTCACAGCAAGCACATTTTAACTTTCATTCTTTGATTTGATGCTTATATGCATTCCAAATTAGTTCATATCTTAGGAAGTAGTTCATACTACATTTATACATATCCCATATTGATTTCATCCGTCCATTCATACACATTTTAGACTTCTAAGTCATTCTAGAAATCCATGTACACAAAACACACTACAACCTTTGCACATTTTAGAATACATACATTGCATTCATGCAAGATTTGGGGTTTTTGTAACTCTTAATCTAAGAAGATTATAAGGAAAGAACTTGATCACACGTTCATGCTTCTCCCGATCTAATCATCCTTTCTCATCCATCCCGGGGATTGAGAGGTCTTCTTTTCTCAAAGATTAACATGCATCATACTAGCTTGTTAAGCATATTTTTATTTCTTTGTTTATTTGTTTCAATAACAATTCACGCCCCCCCCTTTTAGATTAGGAAACTTGATTAATTGATATATGATTAGACGATTTTTCCTAGGTTTATTTGTGTGATTTTTACTTTACATTGTATGATATTTGGTTTAGATCTTATGAATGATATTTTATCTTTAGATCTTCCATTTTCAAGTTTCTTATGTGATGTAATATACTATCATAGTATTAATTGCCGAACCATACATAGTATAAGATGATTATTTGGATGCTAATTGAGGCCCGTCGAAAGATGGGGCGAGTTGAGAGTGTTTTAGTCGCGACAAAGGCTCCTTCCTCTCTCGTACCAAAACCCCGAACCAAGTTCTTTGGTTATGAAGGGCCGGTGCCCTTATCCGCTTGGGTGAGTCAAAATTAGGTTTCTTGGTTCCTTAAAGACCAAGTGGCGACTCTGTATCTGTTTTCAACAGACCTTTTCTCTTTCCTTGATTCAAAATCAAACGAATTTCAAAACAGAACGAAGCGGTGGAATTCCACTTCCGGTGTCCACAATCTGGCGACTCTGCTGGGGATTTTTTTTTTTAAAAAAACAAAATAATACAGAGGTTTGACTCATAATAATCATCCTTAAAATCATCTTTTTACTGTGTTTGGTTCACCGCATTGCACTCTTGCATTTCCCCCCTCCGACTGTGTCTGAAACGCGGCGCTGACATTGTTCAGGTCTTGCTGTGCCAGGGCACAAGTCACCGTTGATACTGTACCTTCCAAGGTATATCAAAAAGAGTAAAAACATCCGTACTGTCTCCCCGACGGTATATTGGAACTCTCGTCAACGGACCCTCTTTGACTAAACCCAGCCTTTTCATATAGATTCCTGTAGAACCTTTCGTAGGACTGTTCATTTATCTTTTCAGATAGGACAATGTGATATAACTGCTGTATGCCCTGACGGGATTACCTGCGCGGTGAAGACATTTATGTGGCATAGAATAGAACCTCTTTCTTATGATTCCCAAGGCAATCACTCACATGTGATCACATTGAGTTGACTTGCCTAGGCACCATGATAAGGATGTCTGCTCCATGCTCACAAAGATATACACCGCAAACCTTGTTTGTTGGTCCTAAGACATAGGAGTATGAAAACTTGCTAGACAGTATGATCACCATCATCACCTATCCTCGTCGTATACCCCTATTTCTTCCAGAAACTCTACCCAACTCATAAGGATATCCCTATTTCCCCTAGGAACTCTGTCCGAATCACCCAGATTTCCTAGAAATCCCTATTCCTCCCCAGAATACCCAGAAACTTCAATTTTCCTTAGAAACTCCGATATACTTGTTTCTCCCAGAAACTCTGTCTGACTTACCCAGTTATACCTGTTTTCCCAGAAGCTCTGTCCAAATCTCTCAGATTACCCAGAAATCTCAATTTCTCCCAGAAATTCCGGTATACTTGTTTCTCCTGGAAACTCTGTCCAACTTACCCGAGTTTTCATGTTTTCCCATAAGCTCTATCCAAATCTCCAAGATTTCCCAAAATTTCCAACAACTCCATCCAAACTTCCCAAAAATGCCTAGATGTACCAATTTCTCTCAGAAATTATGATTTCCCAATTTCTCCTAGAAGCTCAGTCCAAATCAACCAGAAATCCCTATTTCTCCTAAAAAAACTCAAATGACTTCTAGAAATTTCTCCAAATCTTTCAAATCCCTATTTCTCCCAGAAACTCTATCCAAAATTTCCGAAGTATCCCGGAAATACCTGTTATCCCTTGGTGATCATACTGGAAAGAAAGGTTAGCACACTTTGTATGACTAGGACCTTACTTGCTTAACTGCTATAAATTAGAAGTAGAGGCATCATATAGATTAGGGTTCGCATCCGCATGATTGTCTCATATGCATACACAATTCATGTCAGTTTGCACACACATATATCTCATAAGTCCACACAGTCTATCCCTTCTAATCATCACATGATCATCGATCTTCATCCTCCGAGTCTGATCCTTGTCATTTCAATTTGTAAGACATCACAGGTCCTAAACGTCGTCCTGCTACATTTTCTTCTTGGGATTAATAGCCCTCCCGAAAACAAACCTATGGATCACAAAAGCTTAGAAACTCGAGTCGCCAGGATGAGAGCCACTATGACTCAGCTTTCGGATCACCTCACCCAGGTCCTAGGATTTCTTGAGAAAATGAGACCAGAAGTCCGCATTCACTCTGCTTGGACTCGTACACCGAATGATCAACTAATCAGAATAACTGTGGATGCTAGAATGACCGCTATGGAACCTGCTGTTGAGAAGATCATGGACGAGCTTGCGGAAATGACAGATATGATACGGCATTTGGCTAACCCACCACCCTCGATTCTGCTATCTTCCCGGCCAGCACCTTGTACTGAATGGTTTGGAAAATTAGGTGATCTGTGGATACATAGTTTGGATCAAGAAGCTCTTGACAAGCTAACCAGAATAAAGGATGCCATCAGAGAAGGAAAGTTCAGGAATAATGAACCCCAACACCAGTCCAAGGGACCCAACTACTCCCTAGACTCCCCAGGTGTCCATGCACCTAACCACCAACCAATGGCCTACTCTCTCCGTCCACACCAGTCCATTCCACCAAATCGCCCTAAAGGCCCTCGCAAATTCTCCAGACTTGATATTCCCCTCTCCACAGCCTTAGACCACCTACTCAAAAAAGGCCACCTGCAACTCCTCCCTCACAAACCTACCGGATCCCATACCCTCTCACTACAACATGAGCCTACAATGTGCTTACCACCAAAATATAGGCCATACCACCGATCAGTGCATCCGCCTCCGCCATGACATTCAAAATCTCATAGAGGATGTACCCCATCCTAATGCCATCTCCTATCTTGGCTTGGACCAACCGCTCGAATGATCCCCTTTGCTGAGACCCACGAATGTTGAACCTGTGCAAGTGAAGTAATGGTGTTTGGGACTCTTCCTAGAAAACCAAAGGAAGATGCTCTTTAGAAAAAAAGAAATAAAAAGAATAAGTGAGTCACTGTGACATTCCATTTGAGACCGGGTCGAGTCCAGTCGAGTCTGTTGTGTGTTTGTCTATTTCAAGTTTAGTCTTGTGATCGAGTCTGTCTGTCACCGAGTTGTTAATGAGTCTGTAATCCTTCTCTACTGATGGAATGAAGTCTCATTTTGCCTAATCTGATGTGCCTAGTTATAGATGCATGAATCACTAGACTGAAGTGTCACTTTTCAAATTACCATGGATATTACTCTGGTAATAATTTTTCTACGACAAAACAAAAAGAATCCTGAAAGGTTAAAATCGATTTCACGCTGACACTGATGAAGAGCTGGAATTGAATAGTCTTACTTTAAGAATTTAAAGATTCTCTTGCCTCAATCTTGAAAAGACATGCTTGGAACTGACTTGGGGCTTGCCCAACACCCTTTCCACCATTTCTACCATTTCAAAGCCTTGGGCCCAACCCAATTGATAGCCATGCGAACCTGTGCAGACTTGGTCCTTGATGGTAGCCAAACATTTCAATGAGTTTCATCTCCACTTTCAAAAAAAAAAAAAAAAAAAGAAAAGCTCGCTAGGTTGAAAACCCGAAAGGGCACCCAGGCAAAAGTTAGAGCTGAAAAAGGTGTTGATTTCCAAAATCTGACCCTAGCCAGTCAAAATGTTTGAGAAAATTTTGATGAAACAAATAAGAGAATCATACGCTTCAAGATACATCTTAAGAACGTGCCAAGATCACATTTCAAAAGGCACGGAATGACCACAAATAAATTCCGAGAGCTGACATGCACATTCTGGAATTCTGATATTGCGATTGAAGGATCTTGCAAGAATCAACTACATGAAAAGCAAAAATTGACTGGCTAGGCAAAAGTGAAAAGGATCAATCCTCAAAACAAAAGAAAAAGAAAAAGAAAAAGAAAAGAAAGGGAGATTGAAACTGAATCTTTTTTATTCAAAGCTACCACAAGTGGCTCAAGTTTGAACTTCTTTGACGATTGGTTTGAAAAAAAACCCTCATACCTCAAACCCCTTATTTCAAGCCTTGCCTTGAACTACGCTCGACCTGATTCCCACTCGGGGATACGTAGGCAACCACATCGGTTCGGTCAACACCATCATAATCAAACCAATTTCTTTCAAGCCTTGCCTTGAACTACGCTCGACCTGATTCCCACTCGGGGATACGTAGGCAACCGCATCGGTTCGGTCAACACCATCATAATCAAACCATTTTCCTTCAAGCATTGCCTTGAACTACACTCGACCTGATTCCCACTCGAGGATACGTAGGCAACCGCATCGGTTCGGTCGACACCATCATAATCAACCCCCCCTTCTTTCAAGACTTTGGCCCGAACTACGTTGGACCTGATCCCCACTTGGGGGTACGTAGGCAGACTTTTAAAAAAGAAAAAGAAGGATGGCTCGCTAGGTCGAAAATCTGAAATGACGCCTAGGCAAAAATTAGAGCTAAATCCAAAGTGAGCAATAGCAAAAGAGAGAAAAGAGCTCGTTAGGTCACCTCACTGGTGCCTAGGCAAAAGTTAGGAGCACTTGAGAGATTAAAGTCACGGTCCTTGCCTCAAGCCAGAGATCACCTTCCACACTAGGGGCAAACTTCGGCTACCCGCCTCGTTTGCCTGACTTTTACTAAGCTACCCTTCATACAAGGGGCAAACTTCGGTCACCTACCTCGTTTGCCCAAAACCTCCAATGAACCTTCCTCCAAACTAGGGGCAAACTTCGGTCATTTACCTCGTTTGCCTATCGATCCCACTTCATGCCCTTCAAACTAGGGGCAAACTTCGTTTGCCACCCAATCCCTATAAGCCTTCAAGTCACAAGCATTGTCTTGAACAGATGGAAATGGAGCATCTTTTATTCCATAAGCTAAGGCACTAATTTAAAGCACATCTTGGGAGAAGCAAAGAAATTGATTAGATCAGTAGGGAGGAATTTTTAAAAATAAGATTCACCATCAAAGTGATGCCACATTAAGGTGAGAAGTAAACACAAAAGAGAAATGGTACATCATTTATGACAAGAGCACATTAAGTTTTGGCAAGTCGAGCTTGTTTCGTTTCAGTGTCGAATGTGTCACCCTCGCGTGTCGGTATCTGTCAGTTTTGAGTCTGTCATAGTCTTTTTGAGTCTGTCGTAGTCTCAAATGTGTAAGTCAATAGTGACGAATAATTAATTTTTCAAATCAAGTTATAAAGAGCATTCCAATGACAATGCAAGCAGGAGTACCAAACACTATTACTGCACCAGTCAAGGCATCAGCATGAGAAGCGTCAAAACTCGGGGAAAATTTCATCCCTTTCCAAACCGTCGAAACTTAACCATCTTCATTCATGCAACATAAGTCCGTGAGTGATGATCTTCAGCAACATAAGTCCATGAGTGGCTGTTGACTGTCTTCCTTCGCTCATGCAACATAAGGCCATGAGTGGCTGTTGATGATCCATCTTCGCTCATGCAACATAAGGCCATGAGTGGCTGTTGATGATCTTCCTCCGTCCTAGCAACATAAGTCCATGAGTGGCTGTTGACTTTCTTCCTTTCTCCATGCAACATAAGTCCATGAGTGGCTGTTGACTGTCTTCCTTCGTTCATGCAACATAAGTCCATGAGTGGCTGTTGATGATCTTCCTTTCTCCTAGCAACATAAGTCCATGAGTGGCTGTTGATCTTTCTTCATGCAACATAAGTCCATGAGTGGCTGTTGATGATCTTCCTTTGTTCATGCAACATAAGTCCATGAGTGGCTGTTGATGATCTTCCTTTCTCCTAGCAACATAAGTCCATGAGTGGCTGTTGATCTTTCTTCATGCAACATAAGTCCATGAGTGGCTGTTGATGATCTTCCTTTGTTCATGCAACATAAGTCCATGAGTGGCTGTTGATGATCTTCCTTTCTCCTTGCAACATAAGTCCATGAGTGGCTGTTGATCTTTCTTCATGCAACATAAGTCCATGAGTGGCTGTTGATGATCTTCCTTTGTTCATGCAACATAAGTCCATGAGTGGCTGTTGATGATCTTCCTTTCTCCTAGCAACATAAGTCCATGAGTGGCTGTTGATCTTTCATTTTTCTTCATGCAACATAAGTCCATGAGTGGCTGTTGATGACCTTCTTTCATCCTAAAGCAACATAAGTCCATCACTCTTCGCTTTCAAAATCAAAACCTTAACTGCCGCAGGCCATCTCCGTATCCCTCATCACAAATAGAATGATACCTTGACTCTCATTTAAAGGACGTATTTCCTTCTTCCTAACAGAGTACATTATCCTTCAACTCCCAGAGGCCCTGACCGGCCCCCTTGGATTGAGCGCCAAAAGAGATTCCCCGAGAACCCTACATCATCCCCCGAGGACAGAAACCGATAGATACCAGCTCCCGGAGGCCCTGACAGGCCCTCTTGGATTGAGCGCCAAAAGAGATTCCCCGAGAACCCTACATCATCCCCCGAGGATAGAAACCGATAGATACCAGCTCCCGGAGGCCCTGACCGGCCCTCTTGGATTGAGCGCCAAAAGAGATTCTCCGAGAACCCTACATCATCCCCCGAGGACAGAAACCGATAGATACCAGCTCCCGGAGGCCCTGACCGGCCCTCTTGGATTGAGCGCCAAAAGAGATTCTCCGAGAACCCTACATCATCCCCCGAGGACAGAAACCGATAGATACCAGCTTCCGGAGGCCCTGACCGGCCCCCTTGGATTGAGCGCCAAAAGAGATTCTCCGAGAACCCTACATCATCCCCCGAGGACAGAAACCGATAGACCCTAACCGGCTCTTTTGGATTGAGCATTGCGAGATCTGACCAACCACGAGAGATTCAGAGATGGATCCTGGTTCTAGGTCAAGAATTGAAGAGAGATTCTCAGAGAGTCCCCTACCATCCCAGCGGAAGATAGCAGAAGTCCGAACCGATTCTCCGGACTTGTCATCATAAGGTTCGGCCAAAACATCACCCGCAGTCAAATCACCCCGATTCCCTTGGCAAGCACTATCTATTCACAATTTAAGGACCCGTGTCCACTGATTATCATGAGCTTTCTCACCTATCAGTCATTATAAGTTTCCTCACTTATCGTGAGCCTCTTCACTCCGGTTATCTCACCTATCCATTATCGTGAGCTACCCCACTTATCATGAGCCTCCTCACTTTGGTTATTATAAAACTGTCGGTTATCTTGAACTCCCTCGCCTATGGGTTATCCTTAGTTGTCATCCTCAGGGACCCCACATCTGACTACATTCTCTCGCAAAGCACACTTCCCAAATTCCAGAAGTTTGCTCCTATACCCAGAGACTTCTAAACCTTGATGTCCTTATCCGAGTCACCCACTGCATCACAGTCGCAAACACTAGCACAACACCAGTCCACTCGGAGTGGCACACCCCACAACACTTGCTCATACTAGGGTCACAACACTAGACATGATAGGACTCATGACACAATTCATATCACATCCATACATTGCATATCACTCTTATAGCATAGCATCCGCCTGATTATTGTGTATGTGCATGTATGATCGATTCCTTGCCTTGAACTACGTCCTGGTCTGATTCCCCTTGGGATACGTAGGCAGCTCACACAGAGCACGACCAGCACTAGCCACAGCATCATTTCATCTTTTGCAACGCTTTTATCCTAAATCTATAGCCTCCAAAAGACCTGTCTCTTCAAAACTTTGGCACTCGCTTGCGACATGCGTTGCCTCGCAAGTTCATGCCAAAGAGGGGCAAACTGTAGACACCCCATTTTGTCGGCTATTAGATTTAGGAGACCCATAGCTTGGTGGTTCACAATGATCGTAAAAGACTCAAAAGGACCCCTGGAAGTCAGCTCTATCTCTCAGAATGCTCAAAATGACCAAAATGCCCCTAAAAGCCCGAAAACTCCCAAATTTGGTCCCAAAGTTCTGAAAACATGCTATGTCGTAAGAAAAGCGATAAAATGAGTTTCTAAGAGAAATCGGGTGAAATCGTCAGCTCCCAGAGACTCCCGGAAGTCCCGGAAGTTCCCGGAAAGTCCCCGTTGACCGGTTTGACCAATGTTTGACTAGGTTTGACCAGGTTTGACCAAGTTTGACCGAGTTTGACCGAAATTGTCCGAATTCACCAGAATCATTTTAAATCATGAGATAAGTGTTAAAACAAGTTCCAAAAGAAAATCGAGCGAGAACATCAGCTCTTGGGAACTCCCGGAGGTTTCCAGAACTTCCCGGGAATCCCAGGTTTGACCAGTTTGACCAGAATTTGACTTTGGAACTGGGGCACCAAAACAATTTTCAAACATTTTTCATGGATACTAGAGGTCAATAGCTTTCCAACAGTATATCGCGCATAATTTCTGGATTTAAAACGAATTTATTACGAATTTCCAAAGGCGAAAAAGACGATCAAATCAGCTTTTATCGCGAATACCGCAAAAATTTTCAAAGTGACCTATCCCCGAACTATTTTTTATGTAAAGTAGACTCCATTACCTTTCCAACGGTATATCACAACCTCAATTTGGAGTTCATATGCATTTTCTATGAATTTCGGACGAAATAGGGCCTTTTCGCGAATACCGAAACCTCAGGGGGCCTAAATAGCATTATCTGGACGATGGGAGGAGCAGTGCCGCCGCGGCACTGGCCCAGTGCCGCCGCGGCACTCCCCTCCAGAGCAGTGTATTTTTGTAATTTCTTTTGGGGTCCCATTTTGATTAATTAAAAACCAAAACGATGTAGTTTTGATTCCCAGCTTATTTTGGACCAATGGGAGACCATTTTAAACTTTTTAAAACTCCATTTACCACCCCTCCTTTGCCTATAAAAGAAGCCATTTACTTCCATTTAGGGGAGAGACATGGAAGCTTAGAGAAAGCTTAGGAAGAAACTCTAGGGAAATATAGAGAGAGAAAGAGAAGAAGTAGTCTTCTTCTTCCATTTTTTCCAATCAAAGTGAGTTCTAATCTTGTTTTCCTCCACTATTTTTCTATATACTTCATCATCAATATACCCAATCACCATTCTTGAGCATTCTTGAGTTAGGAAGCTACTTCCATGTCCAAATGTCAAAATCTATGAGTGAAACACCAAGCTACAAGTCCAAAATCATATTGATTATCATCTATTGATTGTTATTTACTTGCTTGTTCATATTATGTTCATCTCTTCTTAATCTCATTTCTTTTTATTTTCTTTATTTACTTACTAGTTCATCATCATCTAAGTGATGACATGAAGTTTGGGGTGAGTGAATCCTTATGGATAGTAGCTCTTGACCTCAAAAACATGTTTGATAGATGATGATCATAACCTCAATACTTCCAAGATGTTCTTGAAATGTATTGAAGTTATGTCCAAAATAAAAATGAATCTCTCCAATAATATTGGGAGTTCTTTGATGATTCAAGGTTGGATGAGGTTCTAAGTGGTCACATGGTCATCTCAAGAGTTTAAGTTCATGCTTTGAACATCTATTTCAAAACCCCCAATCAAGAACTCAAACTCTATTTCAAACCCAAATCCATTTTCTTCAAGAATGATCCAAAACAGTGAGCTGTTCAGATTCAAAGATTTGTTTTGAATTAAACACTTGAGTTATGATGATGAAACCACTTGGAAAATCTTCCTAAGACATCATAGTTTGTCCCCAATTTTTCCCATCAATTATAGAAATGTGAAAGTATTTGTTTTGGATGTGAGAAGTTCATATTCATAATCTGCCTCTGTTCTCACAGAATGTTCACCCAACTTCTTGCACTTATTCTGGATATTTTCGTCACTGTACATATATCTTTTCTATTTTTTTTTATAAAACTTGGGTGTCTTAGGAAACTTTTGGTATATAATGGGTCATCATAAACCTTTTCTTTGATTTATGAAAAATCATACAAAATCAGTCAACAGTGCAGCTTTTGTTTCTGAGTCATGTGTACATTCTGATATATTTCTTTTAATCTGTGATAGCTATTGCTGTTTGGATTTTTGGGTTATTTTCTAGACACAATAAGGATGATCTCTGATTTTTCTCACATTTTTCTAGGCACGTTTGACCTCCCATTATAATGTTACAAAGTAATGCATACAGTCTGTCCACTATTCACAGCATTTCACTTTTTGGCTTTCAAACTTTGATGCAACACTCTCTTGTATCTAGATGAACCCATATCCCATGCACATGTTCTTTACCACTTTTAGAATGCTATATCATATCATGTATCATCTATCCTCTCATGTATCATACTCCCATAGACTCTTGAGTTTGGTTTCCAAATAAAACCATGTTTTGCAAATACTTGGAAAGTTCTTGAAATAAGTTAGGAATTGATATTCCAAGTGGTTAGAATATTCATCCAAGTTCTGGAAGTATACTTTCAAAACCCCCCTTTCAAAACCCCCCTCTTAAACCCCTCATTTTGATTCCAAGAAATAAACCTTGTTTTTCTCAAAACCCTCAAAACAGTGAGTCATTTAACTTCAAGGAATTATTTTGAGTTCAATAATCAATGTATGAATGTAAGACCACTTGGAAAGTCTTCCTAACTCATTAGAGGACACCCATGATTTTTGGTTTGACTTGGAAATACTTGAAAATGGTCCATTTGGATCCAAACATTTTCTCTAGACATTCTGTTTTTGATGTCACAGCAGCTAGGTCCACCTTCAACTTGTTTTCCAGAAAAACTTTTCCAACATGGGTGGTCTTAACTTATTTTTCCCTTAAACTTCAATGTCGTAGGGAACTTGCGGTATAAAATGGGCATCTAGATCATTCGTTTTCATTTTCTAAGATTTTTCAACATTTCAGTCGATAGTACGGACTCTGTTTCTGAGTGACCTTCATTGTTTATATGATTTCTCTCAATCTGTGATAGATATTCAAGATTGGCCTTTTGGGTTGTGTTCTAGACACAATAAGGAACATCTCCATAAAATATCATGCATTGAAAACATTCCTAACCCCTCTTTTCAATTTCCAAAAGATGATGCTACTGTTCTGTCCACTATTCACAGCAAGCACATTTTAACTTTCATTCTTTGATTTGATGCTTATATGCATTCCAAATTAGTTCATATCTTAGGAAGTAGTTCATACTACATTTATACATATCCCATATTGATTTCATCCGTCCATTCATACACATTTTAGACTTCTAAGTCATTCTAGAAATCCAAGTACACAAAACACACTACAACCTTTGCACATTTTAGAATACATACATTGCATTCATGCAAGATTTGGGGTTTTTGTAACTCTTAATCTAAGAAGATTATAAGGAAAGAACTTGATCACACGTTCATGCTTCTCCCGATCTAATCATCCTTTCTCATCCATCCCGGGGATTGAGAGGTCTTTTTTTCTCAAAGATTAACATGCATCATACTAGCTTGTTAAGCATATTTTTATTTCTTTGTTTATTTGTTTCAATAACAATTCACGCCCCCCCCTTTTAGATTAGGAAACTTGATTAATTGATATATGATTAGGCGATTTTTCCTAGGTTTATTTGTGTGATTTTTACTTTACATTGTATGATATTCGGTTTAGATCTTATGAATGATATTTTATCTTTAGATCTTCCATTTTCAAGTTTCTTATGTGATGTAATATACTATCATAGTATTAATTTCCGAACCATACATAGTATAAGATGATTATTTGGATGCTAATTGAGGCCCGTCGAAAGATGGGGCGAGTTGAGGGTGTTTTAGTCGCGACAAAGGCTCCTTCCTCTCTCGTACCAAAACCCCGAACCAAGTTCTTTGGTTATGAAGGGCCGGTGCCCTTATCCGCTTGGGTGAGTCAAAATTAGGTTTCTTGGTTCCTTAAAGACCAAGTGGCGACTCTGTATCTGTTTTCAACAGACCTTTTCTCTTTCTTTGATTCAAAATCAAACGAATTTCAAAACAGAACGAAGCGGTGGAATTCCACTTCCGGTGTCCACACAATGCCCAACCCGAAAACCCATTCGGGTTAGATCAAACCCGAACCGGAAACCCAACTCTCCTCACAAACCTACCCAGTCCATTTACCCAAACCCTGGCCCGAACCGAACCATACCCTGACCCATTCTCAGACACAGCAAGACCCGCCCATTCTAACCAAACCCGATCCGAACAGGACCCGGCGTCAAAACGACGCCGTCCAATTTAAGTTGGCCCGTGGGTTATTTTAACCCGGCCCGCTACCCGCTTCTACACACAGCATAACCAACTCCGTTTACCTGAACTCGACCCAAAGTCAGCCCGACGTCAAAACGACAACGTGCTACTTAAGTTAACCCACGGGTTAACTTAACCTGGCCCAAACCCATACCCTGACCCATCTATACACACATCCTAACCCTACCCAGACCCGACCCGAACCCGGGTGTTATAACCCGAAACCCAAATGGGTTTCTCCTTCTTCTCCGGCGACCCCGACGCCGCCGGTGACCCGCAATTCGCCGGAAAACTTCCCAGACCTATAACTTCTTCACCTCTCCATGTAAATCCACAAAACCAACGAGAAAATGACCGAAATTAGCCCCTCTTTAACATACTAGAAGCTTGATCATGGGTTCATTCATTTGGTGGTCCTACTAGCCGATTATTCTTTCGGTCATTTGAGAGAATAATGGCCTGCATGGCTCCCCAAACATACACCAAAACAAAAACTACTACAAGGGGGTTCTTCTGGGATCAAGGGGGTCAGATTGATATAACTTAGGGCCCGTTTGGTTGAGTTCGAACATCCGAGCTCCGGTGAGGAGCTCCAATGGCGTCTGGGCTTAACCAGAGCACTAGGCTCTGTTTGGATAACATGTAAATGTCCCTAAGGGTTTCTAAATGACATGCATGGGTCCAGAATTCAAAAGGAGGTGTTTGGTTTACCTCAGGGTGCCTCAAACTCTCTTAATCTCCTCCGATCTTCTTCTTCTTCTTCGCTTTACTCCTCCCTTTCTAAGCTTCTCTGTGTGACAGTGTGTGTGTGGAGTATGGACAGAGAGGGGTATGTATACTGAGAGGTAAATACAGAGGGGGTTATGTGGATGATCTCTCAAGCTCTCTCTTCTCACTCTCGGGTCTCTCTCTCTAGAATCTGTATAGAACAGATTGTGGGGTGGTGAGGGTGATAATTGATAGGGTGAGGGGGGTGTGTATATATAGAGAAAATGTAAGGGGGTTTGGTTGTGTATAGTGGGTGCACAATGTGTACCCATATGTGTAAGTGGGTGTGTGTCCAAGGGTAGATAAGTGTGGGGACACATGACTGTCAAGGGGCGGTATGGGTCCCATACTCAGGTAATATGCACTGGGATGTGTGCCCGAGGGGAAGTGTCAGTGTCTCGGATATATATAACACTGTGACAATGAACTCAAGTATAAAAATATGGATGTACGGGCTATATACGAGTCCAAGTTCAAGTCTGTCTATGGTGTCTAACTTAGAAGCTATACATGTAAAGGCTACGTCTATTCTAATAGACTCTAGGTTAGAGGTATCGTCCTTGTTGTTAAGATGTTGGCTACAGGGTCTTTATAAGGATTTCTAGCTATGGTCATCCTAATGGACCTTCTGTAACTGTCAGCATGGTGCTGTCATCACTTCTAATCCTACATGGAATTTTTGGGGAAATTCTGGGTGCTACATTCAAAATCATAGAAAATCAAGAAATCACGAATGCAAGAATGCAATGCAATGCTGGGTAGAGGCTGGTAAATCTAAGCTGTTACTGGTTGTGCTCCGTTGGAGCTGCCTACATATCCTTTCCAGGAATCGGACCAGGACGTAGTTCAAGCATGCGAGGAGACAAAGAACACACAAACAACAATGCAGATGAAATGCTCATATCCTAGGATGCTGATGCAGTATGAAAACGTGAATGTGCAAGTGCTTGGAGGAATTATCCTCAATGGTTCTAGATGCAAAATCTAATGCAAGGGATGCTATGGCTCTCTCTCACATATGGAAAATTTTTGATACAATCTCTCCTATTTGATTCAGGTTTCTTAATGAAGAGGGTTCTAGATAAGTCTTATTCTCAACAGGTCTTAACTTAATCCTAGACATGATGTGATCTTAAACTCGACCTATCCTTAAACTCACGTCAATCTCACACTTCGACCTGATCTTAAACTCGATACAATCTTAAATTTGGCATAATCTTAACCTCGATATGATCTAATCTAATACTTGATCTAAAACTCGACATGATCTTGAACTTGATCTAATCTTTAACTCGATCTATAACTCGACATGATCTTAAACTCGATCTAAAACTCGACATAACCTTGAACTCGATCTAATCTTAAACTCGATTTTGTCTTAAACTTGACTTGATCTTAAACTCGACATGATCTTAAACTCGATCTAATCTTAAACTCGATTCTGTCTTAAACTTGACCTGATCTTAAACTCGATCTAATCTTAAACTTGATTCTGTCCTAAACTTGACCTGATCTTAAACTTGATTCTGTCTTAAGCTTGACCAAATCTTAAACTCGATCTAATCTTACTCGATTCTGTCTTAAACTTGACCTGATCTTAAACTCGATCTAATCTTAAACTCGATTCCTCAGAGTCCTAAACACTTAGACAATTGATGAAAGTCCTCTTCTAAGGGGATTGCGGATATAGAGTCCTTCTTCTGGGGACGATTACTGATGTATAGTCCTTCTGCTGCTGCCGGAGATAAATCTTCTGCTCTTCTGAAACAGGTCCTTTGGGGGACAAATCTTCTGAAACAGGTCTCTCTGTTGGAGACAAATCTTCTGTTCTTCTAAAATAGGTCCTTCTAGACAAATCTTCTGTTCTTCTAAAACAGGTCCTCTTACTGGGGACAAATCTTTTATTTTGACGCATGAATTTTAAGAGATACTCGAATTTTGAGAGATACCCTTCATCTGGAGGCAACCTTGATATACGATTCTGAGATACACACGATTTTGGAAATTATGGTATACAAATTTCTAAGAGATACCCTTCATATGGAGGCAGTCTTGATGCACGATGCTGAAAAGAACCCTATATCTGGAGGCAACACGAATTCTAAAAGTTCTCTGCTTGGGGAGGTATATGAGATTTCTAAGAGGCGAGCACATATTTTGGAGGCCCTACTGATTCAATCTGAGACTTATATAGGTGCTTCGGCTAGCTCAAACATTCTTACAAATACATCTGGTTTATTTTGACCCTATTATGAATTCTGATTCATCTTCTACAAATCCTTTCTAGATGTAATTCTTGAGCGACAGTAGACCCAAATGTCCAACACACAATCAACCCAACTCTACGGGAGTTTGCTGCAAATCAATAATTCTTGGCTATTTCAAGTTACGGTGCCCTCGATTCTTAATGTCTGGGGACTTTTCTTCAACTCTGAACAGTTTTCAACCAGGATCCTTTAAACCAATTCCAACAAGTTTCAAGCACTCTTAAGGCTTATACATCAAGATCGGACCGATCGGGGTCAAAACAAAGCTAGTTCTGATTCACATTTGATAGGTACTCAAAAGACCTAATGATTTTGGCATGACTTTGACGTGCTTCACAAGTCTTCAACAAATTCTAGCATATATTCATGCAAGGCACTCTGATCTGTTTCAATAACAGCTCAACTTAACATCCAAGGCCGGTCTTCTGATTAGCATTTCTCCATCAACCACTTGATGCTTCATCTTTACTAGGATTAATTCATGTAATAATGGTGTTCAGATTTTCTGCTCGTATCCACCTTTGGATGCTTTTAATACTTTACAATTATAGATCACTTCGGACCCACACACTTGAGATCACGATAGACTAGACGATTATAGACTTAACCACGACAAAGGTTGATAGACATTGACACAGGAGGATGATACTCTTGACACTGAAGTAGAAGTTTGGAGGAGATAACTCAATTTTGCATGATTTTAATGTGTGTTTATCTTGTTTGACGTATCTCTTTGCTTTCATATGTACTTCTCTTCTTATTGTGATAATACTCAGCTGATAAAGTAATGCCTTGAAAATTCTCTATATAGATCCCAATCAATCCTTTGCTTTCTCTGAAATGTGCTTCGAATTAGTGCCTTAGCTTATAGAATAAGAGATGATTCATTTGAATTGTTTTCAACGATATACTTGACGGCTCAGGATTCGCTTATGATGTGAAAGGGGGCATAGGCAAATGATGTTTGCCCCTAGTTGATAGGGATAAATGGAAGTTTGGACAAACGCAGTTTGCCCCTAGTGTGGTAGTGATATCTTGAGGCTCTAGGAAAACTTTATTGCAAGGTTCAGGGACCGAGAGCCAGGGAAGCTCGCCTACTTATCCCCAAGTGGAAATCAGGTCTAAAGTAGTTCGACCAAGGTTTGAAGGAAGGTATTTGAGATGTGGCTGAGTGTTTCAGGAGCAGTGATCGAACCGAGTAGGTTGCCTACGTATCCCCAAGTGGGAATCAGGTCAAGCGTAGTTCCTAGAAGGCTAGAGGTTTTGAAAGAGCAAGGATTCAAGAATTGGGGGCTTTTCAAGCCATGTCATCAGATAGATTTTCTGAAGCAGGTCATTTGTGGTAGCCTAGAAAGAAATTGAACTACTTCTCTTTTTTTCTTCTCTTTTCTTTTCTTCTTTCTTTTTGTTTGACGGTTGATTTATTTCACCTTTTTACTAGCCAGCCAATTTCACATTTCTCATCATACGTGTTTCGGAACAAGATTAGCCCTTCAAATCTTTTGGGCATACTCAAAGAGATTATAATTCAAAGCTTTAGAATAATTCATGTTCCCAATTTCTCAATCTTCTACATTCCTCTTCCTCTTCTTTCTTTTATTTTTTTTCTCTCTAAAGTTTTGACTGGCTAGGATCAAGTTCTTGAAAACAATACGCAAAATTTTCTTTTCTTTTCATGCTCTAACTTTTGCCTAGGCGCCTGACAAGCGGGGGTATTTGTAAAATACAACCGCGCTAAAAGAAGAAAAAGTGGTGATTTAGTTTACAATTCCTCCATTTATTTGCAATTTGAATTACAAAGCTAGATTATACACATGTTGATTAAACTATGATAAAGTGTGTGTTTTAGCTGTAATTTGTGCAGACTATAGTTGCTGTGTGAAGAATTAAAAGTTCATGATGAAGAGAAATGCTGAATTCTAAAGAGGACATGTAAAAGCTGAAATATAGAGTTCGAGCGATTGAAGACGGTTCGATCGATCGAGGTTTCGATCGATCGACAAAGGTTCAAGCGATCGAAGTCCCTACTAGTTTAATCGATCAAGAATAGTTCGATCGATCGAACATGCCTTTTATCAGATTATACGCGCACGCAGCAGAATGCATGTTGTAACCCTAGCATTAGGTTGTCTCTATAAAGACTCATTTTGTACACGTCCAGAGGACGCCCACTTTACATTTTATTAGTTTTACATAGAGAGAGAGGGTTTTACTTTGTTTCTTGTAGGTTTTGGTGATTGAATATTGCATTCAAGTGAAGTTTAAAGGATATACATAGCTTGTTCATTCCAGGTTTTGATTATATCAGTTTTGTTCACACTCTTTTAGTAGTTTACATAGTTTAAATCTACATAGATCATAGTTTTACTTGTTAGTAGTTGACAAACCATAGGTTTTTCATAGTTTTAATGTTTAAATTTCATCCAAACGCAACCTTAATGAATTTTTACGTTAAGAATAAATTTGTGACACTTTAAACTATGTCTGAGTAGTCCCTAGGTTGGGAGATCACGATGAAACCGTGATCTCAGGCCTCTGCCATGCAGCAGATTAATCTCTGTGTTCGATCGATCGAGTTAGTTCGATCGATTGGACCAGAGGCATTGTCGAGCGATCGAAGTCAATTCGATCGATCGAGAGATGAAAATATTCGATCGATCGAATGCGCGTCGATCGATCGAACATTCTGATTCTTGAGAATGTTCTGTGCAGTCCTAGACTTTCTGTTTTACTGGATTGTTATCAAATTGTCCCAAAACGCTCAGTTTGTCAAAACAGTCTATGAACTTTAAGCCTTAAGGCATTTTCTTTCAATATACTTTGCAAATCACCCTCAATGCTAATACCATTGTAGGTAAGAGTCTCAACTATTGTTTTAAACTGCCTTTTATGTATTTCAAACGTAAATGTGATGACATAGTCCCGGTCATGAAAGGACTATGGATTCTTTATCTTAAGAGAAGTACGGAATACTGTAGAGAATGTACTCCATTGAGCTTCAATGTACTTGCATGGTAGATGGCTAGGTTGCGTTGGATTCGTGTATTCCCAACATTCCTTTTAAATTAAGAAGAACACATTTCAAATCACTGCTTTAGTTAATTATTTAGTAATTAGTCAATTTAGTTTAATTGTTTCAGTTTAGTAGTTGTCGAACTGTGGAACTTTGTGTTCTACGTCGTATAAAGAATTTTTGAATTTTATTTTACTTGTTTGAGAATAATCTAAGTATTTAGTTTAACACCTTCCCTATGGGATCGTCCTGGACTTAATCCAGTTTACTACTTGCACGATTACCTACACTTGGGTATAGCACACAAGCGCACATAGAAAATTCGTCGTGTCAAGTATTTTTTGGCGCCGTTGCCGGGGACGGCGACAAGCTAACGCTTCGATTATCTCAATCTTTCTTTTTCTTTTTTCTGTTTTTCTTTTTCCTTTTGTTCGTTAGGTTAAAAACTTCTTAGGATCTGTCTCTTTATGTCCGATAATTCCATCGAGGGAATTTTCGGAAATCCATTCTACTTATCCAATTCTTCGATTAACCCTGTAGTTACACCGATCGACTCTATGGCTGATAATCAAAGTGAAAACGGTGATAATGTGGTCATACCAATTGACGATTCACTGCGTCCTTTGAGTGACCTCATGACACCTGAACACGTACCTACGCCATCTTGTATTCTCATTCTACCTCATGCAGGCGAATTCCAATTTCACAATGGAATGATTCAACTTCTTCCTACCGTTCATGGAATGGAGAGCGAGAAGGCGTATTTACATGTAAAGGACTTTGAGGATGTTTGCAAAACATTTTCGTAAAATTGTCCCGTCGATGTGACACGACTAATGCTGTTTCCTTTCACCTTGAAGGATAAAGCAAAAGAATGGTTACTCACTTTAAAACCCAATTCAATCTACACGTGACATGCGATGAACACTGCTTTCCTAAAGAAATTCTTCCCACCTCGCATGACCACCGAGCTTAAAAGACAAATAAACTCTTACAAACAAAAGAGCAATGAAACCTTCACCCAAACTTGGGAGCGTTTCAAGGATTTGCTACTCTCATGCCCACATCATGGGTACGAGAAATGGCGAACCATAAGCTATTTCTATGAAGGGTTGAATGGGGAAACTAAAAAGTTGGTCGAGACCATGAGTTCAGGGCCATTTCTTCGCAAAAACACGGAGGAGGCTGAAGCTCATTTTGAGTGGTTAGCCGAACATGCCCATGAATGGTCAAATTCAGATGATGTCCCACGCTCACAGATCTCCTGTGTAGAAGAGAAAAGTTTATATCAACTGAAAAGCGAGGACCATCTGATGAATAAATATGAAGAACTAGCAAAGAAAGTGGAAGAATTGGGGATGAAAGGAGAGAGTTCTAGGCAGTTTTTGCCTGAAGAACCATGTGGCACATTTAATATGCTGGGACACACTACTCAATACTGTCCCAATGTGCCATATTTTCACGAACAACCCTCCATGGAAATGAATGCCATGCAAGGGTATAGGGGGGCGGGGAATTCCTACAACAACTACAACTCACAAAATAATAACAATTGATGGAATCACCCTGGGTTCGACTGGAAAAACAACGGTGGGGCCCATAACCAATTTCAACAACAATAGCCCTACAATAACCAACATCAAGGGCAATACAACAGGCAGTCCTAGCCATTTAATCAAAATAGGTTAAACAACTACAATAACACTCAACCCTCGCTTAATCAACAGGCAAATGTTTACGTGCCACCTCACAAGAAGGTGCAAGAGGAAGATCCACTCTTTAACGCAATAGTTAATTCAAATGATGAGCAAAATGTCTGTGACATTAGAGAGGATGGATGCACGACAAGAGGGTTTGAGTGGCACATTTCCCGCTCAACCACTTCCAAACCCTAAGGGTTACAACAGTGGCCCTCCTAATCATGAATAGGCAAAAGCCGTGACTACATTAAGAAGCGGCAAAGTCATAGGGCAAAACATGCCTCATTCTACTCCCGAGGAGTATGAAGAAGAGGAAGTGGTAATTAGGAGTAAACCATCTACTCAAGTAGAAGAGTCGTCCACTAATGACAAACCATTAGAACCAAACAAGGACGCTTCTACAAAAATAGAGGAAGTGGAAAGAAGGCCTGGAAAGGAGCCTGTCATTGACAACTTACCTAAATGCCCTTTCCCTGCGCCATACCCTCAAAGGCTCAAGAAGCCCCAGAACGAGGCAAAGAATCAGGAGTTTTTGGAGTTATTTAAACAAGTTAAAATCAATCTCCCGCTCCTAGATGCAATCAAACAAGTGCCAGCTTACGCTAAGTACCTAAAAGATTTATGCACGGTCAAAAGGAGACAAAGTGTGAAAAAACATGCTTATGTCGCTTGCCAAGCAAGTGCAATCATTCAAAATGAATTGCCTCCAAAGCTAAAAGATCCTGGCACCCCAACTGTCTCATGCAGAATTGGGAATCAAAGGATAGACAATGCACTCCTTGATTTAGGAGCGAATGTAAATCTGCTGCCATACTCAGTATATAAACAATTAGGGTTGGGTGAACTCAAACCCACCCGAGTTGCATTGCAATTGGCAGACAGGTCTGTCAAATATCCTAGAGGAATATTGGAGGATGTTCTGGTGCAAATAGACACGTTTGTCTTCCCGGTAGATTTTGTGATTATAGACACAGAACCTGTGTCTAACCCGTGTTCACAAATCCCGGTAATTTTTGGACGTCCATTCCTCAATACCATTGATGCCACAATCAAAATAAGAAGTGGTATCATGATCATCGTATTCGGGAACATGACTTTAAACGTCAAGATATTCTCAAAATCCCCGACCTGAAGAATACGAGGATAACGAAGAAGTTAACTGCATCGAAACGGTCATCGAGGATGAGGCTGATCTTGTAGAGTACAAAGATCCCTTGGAGGTAGTTGTGTCACAATTCGACACTACCTATCAGCCTAATGATTCTACCCCATTGGATGCTGCCCTGAATCACGCCTGCCTCATGATGGAAACCAAGGAGAAAGATAGGGATGAATGCATGTAGGTCACACTATATGAACCTTTACCTCCAAAAACCAAGTTAACTATGCCTTCGAATTTTCAGTTTCCTGATTTGGAATTAAAGGAGCTTCTAAAAGAGCTCAAATACGCTTTTCTGGGGACTGAGAAAACTTATCCTGTTATAATTTCATCTGCGTTAAATCCAGAACAAGAGGATAAGTTGATTCAAATGCTCAAACTGCACAAGGGAGCATTGGGATGGACTATTGCCGACATAAAAGGCATAAGCCCATCAATTTGCACCAATAAGATTTATCTAGAGGAAGACGCTAAACCTTCACGGCAAATGCAGAGGCGTTTGAATCCAAATATGCAAGAAGTAGTGAAAATAGAAGTCTTAAAACTTCTAGACATTGGGATAATATACCCTATCTCTGACAGCCCTTAGGTTAGCCCTACCCAGGTGGTGCCCAAAAAGGCGGGTATAACGGTTATCCCAAACAAAGACGGTGAACTAGTACCAACACGCATCTCCACTGGATGGCGGATGTGTATTGATTACCGCAAGATAAATACTGTGACCCGGAAAGACCACTTTCCATTGCCATTCATGGATCAGATGCTAGAACGAGTGGCGGGTCATAAGTATTATTGTTTCTTGGACGGATACAGTGGTTACAACCAAATTGAAATAGCTCCTGAAGATCAGGAGAAAACAACATTCACGTGTCCGTTCGGTACGTTCGCTTACCGTCGCATGCCTTTTGGATTATGCAATGCACTCGCTACCTTTCAGCGGTGTATGTTAAGTATATTCAGTGACATAGTCGAACAGATACTTGAGGTTTTCATGGATGATTTCTCAGTGTTCGGCCATAGTTTCAATAACTGCTTAGAAAACCTTGAGAAGGTGTTAGCGAGATGCGAGGACAAACACCTAGTATTAAACTGGGAAAAATGTCACTTTATGGTGACCAAAGGAATTGTCCTCGGCCACATTATCTCTGACAAAGGTATCCAAGTTGATAAAGCGAAAATCGATATTATTTCTAACTTGCCGATCCCCCGAACAGTCCGAGACATTCGTTCTTTTCTGGGACATGCTGGTTTCTATCGACGCTTTATCCAAAACCTTAGTGCGATCTCTAGACCACTGTGCTAACTTCTAGTTAAAGATGCACCTTTTGAGTGGTCGGATAACTGTCAAACATCTTTTGACGCACTAAAGAAACACCTTACCTCCGCACCAATAATACAGGCACCTGACTGTGGTTTGCCATTAGAACTAATGTGCGATGCTAGCGACTACGCCATAGGCGCAGTTCTAGGACAGAGGAAGGACAATAAGCCTCATGTAATATACTATGCCATCCGAACACTCAACGAAGCTCAAATGAACTATACAACTACTAAAAAAGAGCTACTGGCGATTGTCTTCGCTCTGGACAAATTCAGGTCTTATCTGATAGGGTCCCCAATAGTCTGTTTCACAGACCACTCGGCCCTCAAGTACCTGTTGTCTAAGAAAGATGCAAAACAAAGGCTTATCCGTTGGATACTCCTACTCCAGGAATTCGATATCACTATCAAGGATAAAAAGGGAGTAGAGAATGTGGTTGCTGACCACCTATCTAGGTTGACATTTACGGACAATACTGAGCCCATGCCAATTAAAGATGAATTCCCAGACGAGCAAATTATGGCAGTCTTGGGTTTACCCTGGTATGCAGACATAGTAAATTACCTGGCCGCAGGAGAAACTCCTAAACACTGGTCAAATCAAGACAGGAAGCGGTTCCTCTCAGTTGCACGCCATTTCTTTTTCGATGACCCTTATTTATTCAAGTACTGTGCTGATCAGGTCATCAGGCGTTGCATCCCTAATGAGGATATAATCGTAATTCTAGCCTCATGCCACTCTGAAGCGTGTGGTGGCCATTTTTCTTCCCAAAAGACCGCACAAAAAGTCCTACACAGCGGATTTTATTGGCCCACCATATTCAAGGACGCTTATTCTTTCTGCAAATCGTGCCAACGCTGTCAAAAGCTAGGTACAATTTCAAAAAGAAATTCTATGCCCTTAACCCCTATTATCACAATAGAAATATTCGATTGTTGGGGCATAGATTTTATGCGCCCGTTCCCTAAATCAAACTCCTGCGAATATATACTCCTAGCTATGGAGTACGTATCAAAATGGGTGGAAGCAATACCGACGAGAGGCAATGACCATAAAACAGTCATGTCTTTTCTTAAGGAAAACATTTTATCGCGTTTCGGTACCCCAAAAGCATTATTAAGTGACCAAGGCAAGCATTTCTGCAATAGGCCTTTGGAAGCACTACTCAAGAAATATGGGGTGCACCATAAAATCGCTTTAGCGTACCACCCACAAACAAACGGGCAGGCGGAGTTGGCTAACTGTGAAATCAAACATATACTTGAAAAAACGGTTAGTTTCAACAGGAAAGACTGGGCCTATAAATTGATTGATGCTCTGTGGGCGAACCGTACTGCCTACAGGAAAAATCTGGGAGTGTCTTCTTATCGGCTAGTATATGGTAAGGCATGTCACCTCCCTGTTGAGATTGAGCATAAAGCTTATTGGGTAACACGCGCATTAAATTTTGACATTAAGGAGGGAGGACATCTCCGAAAACTCCAGTTGGCTGAACTGGAAGAAATTCGTCGAGATGCTTACGACAATGCCAAACTCCACAAGGAACGGTTGAAGGCATGCCACGATCGAACGATCATTCGTAAATCTTTCGAGCCGGGGTAGAAAGTTTTATTGTATGATTCATGCCTTCACCTCTTCCCAGGCAAACTCCAATCTCGGTGGACAGGACCTTTCACAATCAAATCTGTCTTTCCACACGGGGCAGTTGAGTTATTTAACCCTAAGAACGAAGGAAGTTTCAAGGTCAATGGCCAAAGGTTAAAACCGTTCTTAGAGGATTTCCACCCCGAGGTCGAGCACATCCAACTGGATGAGCCCGACTATACTTTAAACTAAACGCCCAAGTGCATTCTCCCAATGTTGCTGTACCTTTTTCTTTTCCTGCATTTTATTTTTTTTTATCTTTTGTCTGTCTTTTTGAATGAGACCTCTATTTTTAATCTGCTATTTCGTGCTGTCTTTCCCTTATAGGATATTAAAATGCGTGATAATGACGTTCATTCTATAGGGTCCTGGGCTGATTCTAAATATCAGAACCCACCTTGGACTGCCGACGAGATAGCATTCTGCTTATCTCCTTATCAAGGACCAGGGGCAGATGATGTGGTGGACCTGACCTATGGATACATCCCTTATGATCCTGCTCTCTTCCAAATTAACCCTTTCGAGCATATGGACCTTTCTGGTGAGGAAGGAGAACCTGAAGGGTATGCTGTTGGAACAATGGGAAAACGACTCAATATGGGAGCCATGGGAAGAAGAGGACCTACAAGATGTGGTGCCTGAACGCCATAATGCGATTTTCACGTATGTTGATGACTTCATAGTCATCCATGTGGTTCCCTACATCTATGAGTATGTCAGCTACTTGCTGTTCAGGCTTCAATGCCCTCTTCCAGCTAGTGCACCTGGGGATATCTGGCCAATAGTGAGGTGAATTTTGTGTCACATTCCTTTCATTTTCTTTTCGTTTTGTTTTTTTTTTATCTTTTCCTATTTGTTTTTTGTTTTTTTTTGTTGCTCTTGATTTCTCCATTTCATTGTTGTTCCCTTTGTCAGGAATATCATTATGAATCTACCATTCCCCCCGTTATACCTTCCACATCAACTCTTTCATGGGTTTGGGCCATACATACGGTCTCCGAATACTCCGCCGCAAGAGGAAAGTCTGTTGTGCATTCATACTCCTTTATCCTTGTCTCCATGCGGATCACCTCTTGCCTATGATATCAATGCCTTTCAGAGTTCAGACTTGCTTGATGATGTCCTCGTTGCTTTTCGACTATTCTGGGAGAGGGAATCATCAAGTTTATGTTGGAAAAAAACCGGTTTAAGTTAAAAGTTTAAACGCGCAGCGGAAAAGTCAAGTTGTAATAACTTATTTGGTTGCCTATGATCTACTACTCGTCAATTCCATAGATGCGTACAAGAAGGGACAAGAGTTTATACCTTAGTGTCTTGAACCCAATTCTGAAATCTTCAACTTCCAGCAGCCTCCACTAGATGGCCTTCACTCTTATGACTCCTATGGATGCTCGCAGGAAGGACTAGGGTTGGTGGGAACCCTAATGGAGAGGATTGGAAGGTTTTAGGAAACCTAAACAGTTTCTGCAGCTTTTTCGTATAAAAACGATGAACCTCTTTTCCAGAACGCAGCTGCCTTATTTATAGATTCCCAGAACCGACCTAGACTTCGAGCGATCGAAGTGGTTTCGATCGATCGAACCATCTTCAATCGATCGAACCTCTAGACTTCAATCGATCGAGACAACTTCGATCGATCGAACCTGTCTTGACATCATCCTCATTTGCCTTTCCAAGCATCCTAGCGGAGCTAAGAGTGGGACCTCCTAGGCTCTTTATTGTTGGCTCACATCAGTTGATTAATTCCCATGACCAAACTCTTTGATCAGCAAATCAATCGACTGATCAGTTAACGTTTACTCCACTATAAAACGATAACTGAACTCCAACGCAAAAGAACATATCCGAAGCGATAACTAGACTTGTATGGTGTACTAATGTTCCTCTACCGTTAGCATTCGTAATCATATTCAGGTAGTCGGATAACTGTTACTGTCAACCTGAATCATGATTACTTCTTGTATTCCTTGAGTCCCATTCACCTCTCATGATTACCAAACATGTTGATAACTCTTATCAACAAGACTGCAGTACTCAGTAATCGACTTGGTGACATTCTCAAGGGAATGCTTACTCTGAAATAGAGGGTAGATTCTGTCTTGACAATATATGTTCACAACCCTATGAATATGACATACCCAAGATACCCAGGTATTGATCTTCTATAGACCTCACTGATTGGTAAGTCAAAACAGCCATATCCACAGTCTGTGTTCATAAACGTCTCAAGATTAAGAACACGTACCTTATACAAGTTATGAGTTCCTATCGACTGATTGACAGCCTTGAGCATCAATAGGAAAGCTCAGGTCCGTCAATGCACTATAAGCACTAGCATATTAACTAAGAGTTACACTCTAGTGATTTGAGATTGATCACTCCATCCAATGGTAGTTAATCATGCTACAGTGTAAACCTGATGAGATATCCTAGTCTCAACATCCACTGTGACATGTTCTAAGTAACAAAGAATAGCAATTCATATCTCACTTGTATGTATCTCATACATACACGAATTACTTACTATGATACTTAAGGATAACAATCATCTCATGAAAGAAACATACATAACAAAATGTAAAGCTGATATCCATATATTAAAATGTCAATGTCTCCTATATAAAGTAATGGTTTGAGGGCACAAACCCAACAAACTCCCACTTGCACTCACAACCATACAGGATTACATCTGAGACCTAGACTATCTAGATGACAATCAAAGACCTTCTGTGGCAAGGCCTTTGTAAACGGATTAGCAAGATTGTCAGTGGTGGCAATCTTGGTGACAGTCACATCTCCACGTTGAACAATATCTCGGATAAGATGATATTTCCGCTCTACGTGCTTTCCCTTTCCGTGGTTCCTTGGCTCCTTGGACTGAGCCACTGCCCCACTATTATCACAATAAAGCGTAATAGGCAACAGCGACGCTGGTACCACCTCGAGTTCCATAAGGAACTTCTTGAGCCAAACAGCTTCCTTTACGGCTTCACAAGCAGCCACATACTCAGCTTCTGTAGTTGAGTCTGCAATGCATTTCTGCTTAATGCTCCTCCAACTAACAGCACCACCTCCCAAGGTAAAGTGATGACCGGACGTCGACTTCCTCGAATCTTTATCTGACATAAAGTCTGAGTCAGTATATCCTACTGGAATTAACTCACTACCGCCGTACACAAGCATGAAATCTTTAGTTCTTCTCAAGTACTTAAGAATGTGCTTAACGGCTGTCCAGTGCTCTGGACCAGGATTCGATTGATATCTACTGACCATGCCAACGGCAAAGCAGATATCTGGTCTAGTGCATAACATCGCATACATGAGACTTCCAACCGCCGAAGCATATGGAATTCCTGCCATGCGATTCCTCTCCACCTGTGTCTTTGGACACTGGTCCTTGGAGAAAGCTAAACCATGCCTGAAAGGTAACAAACCTTTCTTCGAATTATCCATAGAAAACCTAGTTAGCACCTTATCGATATAACCAGCTTGAAACAATCCCATTATCTTTCGCTTGCGATCCCGAAAGAGCTTTATCCCAAGAATATAGCTCCCCTCTCCTAGATCCTTCATATCGAAAGTACTAGCTAGCCAAACCTTGATTGTTGATAATGCCGCTACATCATTCCCAATGAGTAGAATATCGTCAACGTAAAGCACAAGAAAGGCCACCACTTTTCCTTCACTCTTCTTGTATACACAAGGTTCATCCAGATTCTGTATGAAACCCAACGACTTGACCGCTTGGTCAAATCGGATGTTCAAACTCCTGGATGCCTGATTTAGCCCATAAATGGACTTTTGCAACTTGCATACCAAGTTACCTTTCCGACCAGCTATGAACCCTTCTGGTTGTTGCATATAGATGTCCTCCTCAAGATTGCCATTCAAGAATGCAGTCTTGACGTCCATCTGCCAGATCTCATAATCTAGGCATGCAGCAATGGATAAGAGTATCCTAATGGACTTGAGCATGGCCACCGGCGAGAAGGTTTCCTCATAGTCAATGCCCTCCCTCTGAGTATAACCTTTCGCTACAAGCCTAGCCTTAAAGGTCTCAACCATTCCATCAGATCCTCTTTTCCTCTTGTAGACCCACTTACAGCCAATGGGTTTAATATTGGCTGGAAGTTCTACAAGATCCCAGACCTGATTGGAATCCATAGATTCCAATTCAGCCTTCATAGCTTTAACCCAATGAGCTGAATCAACATCAGCCATTGCCTCTTCGTATGTGACAGGATCAGATTCAGATTCTATGGAGACAGCTTCAAAAACTTCTCCTAAGAACATGTATCTATCAGGCTGGCTGATCATCCTCCCACTACGACGAGGTACCGGTGCGGAAATAGGTGAAGAAATGGTGTTTTCTTGATTTACATCGTTATTAACTGCGGGTTGGACTGAGGGCTCTCCTTCTATCTCTCTAAGATCTATCCTTCCCTTAGGTTTATGGTTTATGATATAATCATCCTCTAAGAAAATAGCATTTGTACTAACAAACACTTTCTGTTCCCTTGGATCATAAAAATGCCATCCATAAGTACCCTTTGGATAACCCACAAAGTAACATACTTCCGATCTAGAATCCAATTTGCTTATCTTTCCTTTCAGCACATGTGCCGGACACCCCCATATCCGGAGATGTTGCAAAGAAGGCTTGCGCCCAATCCACATCTCTCGTGGTGTCCTTGGAACAGATTTGCTTGGTACTAGATTTAGTATGTAAGCAGCGGTTTCCAAAGCATAACCCCAAAGGAATAATGGTAACTCAGAATAACTCATCATCGACCTAGTCATGTCTAAAAGAGTCCGATTCCTTCTCTCCGCTACACCATTCTGCTGAGGCGTACCAGGTGCAGTCAACTGTGACAGAATCCCATTCTGTACGAGGTAATCAATAAACTCATTAGAGAGGTACTCGCCACCTCAATCAGATCGAATGGCCTTGATATGTGTGCCCAATTGCTTCTCCACTTCAGTCCTAAACTCTTTGAACTTTTCAAAGGCTTCAGACTTGTGCTGCATTAGGTACACATATCCATACCTAGAGTGGTCATCGGTAAATGTTATAAAATACTCATAACCACCCCTTGCTCTAATATTTATTGGTCCACACACATCAGTATGAACTAATTCCAACAATGCATTGGTCCTATTGCCCTTTGCTGGAAAGGGCCTTTTGGTCATCTTACCCTCTAAACAAGACTCACAGACTTCCATTGGTTCGAGAACCAAATCGCCTAAGATCCCTTCTTTGACTAGTCTGCCAATCCTATTTAGATTGATATGGCCAAGCCTCATGTGCCAAAGCCTTGTTGGATTAGTGGAAGGTCTCTTTCTTTTAGATGGTATATTAACCACTGAGTTATTAAGTTCCATGCAAGAGTCTTTAGAAATACTGGGAGTAATCACATACAAACCATTTGATTTAACACCAGAACATATAAAAGAACTATTTCATTTAATCACAACTTCAGTTCCAAAATGAAAAGAATAACCATTATTCGATAAATTAGAAACTGAAATTAAATTACGTCTCATTGAAGGGACGTTAAGTACATCTGATAAAATCAAAATTTTATTGTCTAGAAATTCTAAAACTACGACTCCTATAGCAACCGCAGAAACGGTTGCGCTAGAACCTAGAGTAAGTACGATTTCCCCATCACTGCACCTCCTGGTTAATCTGAACCCCTGCAATGAATTACAGATATGGTTAGTCGCACCAGAATCAATGCACCAAGTGTTTGAAGTATCCGTTATAAAACTTACTTCAATCACATGTGATTCAATCATACCTTGAACTCTTGTAGCTAAGAATTCTGGACAGTTCCTCTTCCAGTGGCCCTTCTCACCGCATTGGAAACACTTTCCTTTGCCTTGGCCACCCACCTTCCCTTTGCCCTTACCTTTTCCCTTAGATTTTACAATCTTAGGGACTGGTCCAACACTTGAACCACCAGTGCTAGCTTTCTTCTTCCCTTTCTTTCCTTTCGGCACAGATCGGGAGGAGGAAGCGCTTTTCTCAACGTTCAAAACGTTGACCCCAGGTTTGATCACCCCTTCCGCTGCCAAAAGAGAACTCATCAATTCGCTCATTGAAAAATTCATTTGATTCATATTATAGTTAAGTTTAAAATGAGCGAATGAAGGCGACAGCGAATTAAGGATCATATCAACTTGGGTCTGTGCATCGATGTTGGCACCTAGGGTCTCCAGCTCGTTTAAATAACCAATCATTTTTAAAACATGTTCCTTGACTGGAGTCCCTTCCGACATCTTTGCACTCATTATCTTTTGCATGGCTACCTGTCTGGCAGGCCTGCCATGCTCCCCAAACATCTTTTTCAGGGATGTGATAATGTCACTGGCAGAATCATTCGATTGGAATTGGCGTTGCAATACACCAGCCATTGAGGCCAGAATATAGCAACGAGCCATTCCATTCGACTTCTTCCATTTGTCGAACTCGCGTCTGGCAGCTGCCGAAGCATTTGCCGCAGGTTCTTCGGGGCATGGGGTGGTGAGGACATATATGTGATCCTCCGCAGTTAACACGATGTCAAGGTTACGTTTCCATTCAGTGTAGTTGTTTCCAGTTAACTTGTTTTGAGTGAGTATGGTGGCAAGTGGACTAAATGCAGATCCAGACATTATGATTACTGAAAATCAAACAAACAAAATAAATATGGATATCAGGATTTGACAGTTTGAAATAAAAGAATCCTTAAAACTCTTATTTTAAAACAAAGTCGCCGGAATATCGAAACAAAAGAGTAAAGCCTCCGTGTGGAGGTCAATTTTCTATTTTTCGATTAATCAAGACTTGTCCGCTATGCAACTCTTGCAAAACAAGTTATGACTCCCGATCCCTTTTGATCTCTAAGTTTCTGAACAATGCCCCGTGTGGGATCCCTTATCCATAGCTTAGCTAGTGTGTACCATTAACTAGGATCCAATCACAACCGTCTCAAGTAGCGCCTCCGTGTGGTGGTCACCCTCTAACACGTCTGATTGATCCTATCATAAGAAGTTCACTCCTAGTAACCAATGAGTAATGCACCCTCCGTATTGAATGATCACCCCTGACGAGGTGACACAGAATGCACCACTCATCTTACAGTGAACCGTTAATGGAAGATCGTGGGTGTAATCAATAAGACCCTCTCCCACTAGTTTTAGTAAAAAGGATTTTGCTTTTTGAAAAAAATTTGTTTCTACACACTTCCCATAAATATCTAATGTTTACTAATGTGTTGAAAACGGTTTTTTGAATTTTATTTTAGAAAACTTGTTTTGCGTGCATGCAACAATGTATTATACGCCAATCACAAACCAAGCACATAAAACAAAAAACTAAAATGAAATATAGGCATTCAAACAATGCCTCTATCTCCCATGGCTCTATCTTTATAGAACCTCCTTTTTGGTTTGATCGCCTCCAGCTCCATCTTTATGGACAACGGCTCCTTGCTCCATCTTCATGGATTTTATAATTCTATTACATTTGTCCTATGCTTCTTTCGAAGTTTACAATTTATCTAGAAATAGAAATAACAACAAAATAAAAGGCTAGGGAAACCGGTGCGACTTTCCTTTTCGTAGGATTGAAGTCGCAGCGCCCTTTACATATGCCTTAAAACCAAACCAAACTTAAATTACAACATGCACCAATCTCAAACTATTTAAATACAAATATTCAAATGATTTGGTGCCATGGGAGATAGCGACTAATCTAGCTGCAAAAGGGTTAGTCGTACACGCATCCATACATACATAACAAATATATGTAACTATTGAAACACTTAATTGATTCACACAGTATATAAACTCTTTACATACTGAATTAGAACTTGAAACAGCATCTTACTTCTCTGTCACAGTTCGATCGATCGAAGACCGTTCGATCGCTCGAACCTTCGATCGATTGAACACTGTTCAATCGCTTGAACATTCTGTTTCACAGAATGATTTGAAAATTTTACAGAATATTTTAAAATTAAAGTTTTAATTTCAAAACACTTTAAAACTGTGAAACAGAGAACCTGACAAAGACTCTGTCTCGATCGATCGAACTTCATTCGATCGATCGAATACCATAGGTTTCGATCGATCGAATACTGTTCGATCGCTTGAGTACAGAATGTTCGATCGATCGAAAACTGTTCGATCGATCGAACCCTCCTTGAATCCCATGCAATCACATATTTGTATTCTGCTGCGATAACACTGCAGAAACAGATCTGTGACAATGCCGTTTCGAAAACAGTTCTAAAAATAACATGCTAATCAATATAGTGTTCCAAAAACGCATCTATAGATCCAAACGAGCGTGGCTCTGATACCAATTGTTGGAAAAAAACCGGTTTAAGTTAAAAGTTTAAACGCGCAGCGGAAAAGTCAAGTTGTAATAACTTATTTGGTAGCCTATGATCTACTACTCGTCAATTCCATAGATGCATATAAGAAGGGACAAGAGTTTATACCTTAGTGTCTTGAACCCAATTCTGAAATCTTCAACTTCCAGCAGCCTCCACTAGATGGCCTTCACTCTTATGACTCCTATGGATGCTCGCAGGAAGGACTAGGGTTGGTGGGAACCCTAATGGAGAGGATTGGAAGGTTTTAGGAAACCTAAACAGTTTCTGCAGCTTTTTCGTATAAAAACGACGAACCTCTTTTCCAGAACGCAGCTGCCCTATTTATAGATTCCCAGAACCGACCTAGACTTCGAGCGATCGAAGTGGTTTCGATCGATCGAACCATCTTCAATCGATCGAACCTCTAGACTTCAATCGATCGAGACAACTTCGATCGATCGAACCTGTCTTGACATCATCCTCATTTGCCTTTCCAAGCATCCTAGCGGAGCTAAGAGTGGGACCTCCTAGGCTCTTTATTGTTGGCTCAGATCAGTTGATTAATTCCCATGACCAAACTCTTTGATCAGCAAATCAATCGACTGATCAGTTAATGTTTACTCCACTATAAAACGATAACTGAACTCCAACGCAAAAGAACATATCCGAAGCGATAACTAGACTTGTATGGTGTACTAATGTTCCTCTACCGTTAGCATTCGTAATCATATTCAGGTAGTCGGATAACTGTTACTGTCAACCTGAATCATGATTACTTCTTGTATTCCTTGAGTCCCATTCACCTCTCATGATTACCAAACATGTTCATAACTCTTATCAACAAGACTGCAGTACTCAGTAATCGACTTGGTGACATTCTCAAGGGAATGCTTACTCTGAAATAGAGGGTAGATTCTGTCTTGACAATATATGTTCACAACCCTATGAATATGATATACCCAAGATACCCAGGTGTTGATCTTCTATAGACCTCACTGATTGGTAAGTCAAAACAGCCATATCCACAGTCTGTGTTCATAAACGTCTCAAGATTAAGAACACGTACCTTATACAAGTTATGAGTTCCTATCGACTGATTGACAGCCTTGAGCGTCAATAGGAAAGCTCAGGTCCGTCAATGCACTATAAGCACTAGCATATTAACTAAGAGTTACACTCTAGTGATTTGAGATTGATCACTCCATCCAATGGTAGTTAATCATGCTACAGTGTAAACCTGATGAGATATCCTAGTCTCAACATCCACTGTGACATGTTCTAAGTAACAAAGAATAGCAATTCATATCTCACTTGTATGTATCTCATACATACACGAATTACTTACTATGATACTTAAGGATAACAATCATCTCATGAAAGAAACATACATAACAAAATGTAAAGCTGATATCCATATATTAAAATGTCAATGTCTCCTATATAAAGTAATGGTTTGAGGGCACAAACCCAACAGTTTAGACTCTACATTTTGAAGTTCTGGTGGCGAAAGAAGCTGTGGAGGAGGAAATCTTTCTGCTTGATGAATAGTGTTTCACTCCAATTGTTTTATGTTACCTCCTATCTGCTTTAATAAATTGGAGTGTATTCTTGGACAAAGTGTTTTTAATTTCAGTTTTATTTTAGTTTTCTTTTTTAATAAGGGTTTAAATACCATTTGTGGGTGCACTGATATTGTACATGGATGCTATTTTAAGAATTTATACCAATGTGCAATTATCTACTCTGAGGGTGCCATTTTTAGCTTACATATTCTGGCAATGCACTATTTTATCTCTATTCTGTTTGTCCAAATTAAAATTGGTTAGTTGGGGGTGTGTAACTTCTCAATTCCAGGATGTTGTGGAATTTCTATTCTCGATCGATCGAACGTATCTCGATCGATCGAAGGTTTCATCACCTCGAGTGCTTGAGAAGGACTCGATCGATCGAAACCTATTTTTATACGAGGCATCATTCAGAATTGTATTCAGTCTCTCATCTCTCTCCCTTCCTCAAGCGATCGAGCACAGAGAGAACCTCCTACGATTTTGGTTTCCCCTACTTCCAACTCCATCCATTAAGGAGCTCCGGATTCCCCGGGTCGTCAGTGGCACCACCGGCACCCTACACCCACCGCGTCTCTCGAGGTAAGCCCCTGAGTCACCCCTCATTTTTTCCTTTCATTTCAAATTCATATGGGGGTGCCCCCCATTGATTCTTTAACCTTTTTTCTTAGCTTTGTTGACGTATTTATGGTTTTCGGGCTATTCCCATTCGCAAACGTTGAAACTGACATTTCACTGTTCTCAATCGATCGAACGAGTTTCGATCGATTGAAAACATTTTCTTTTTGATCGATCGAAAATGCTCGAGCAATCGAAACTGTAATATGTTCGATCGATCGAACACGACTTCGATCGATCGAAGTGTGGCAGTTTATTTCTCTCTATTATTTACCCTGTTTTAATGTGTTCACTCGTTGCTTTTTCCTTTTCAGGGCTTTATCATGAATCCGATCACTGGCTACCACAAAGCCAAGCCATTCGACCTCGCTACACCCGACCCAGTTCCAGATCACGGGTTTCAAAATGAGGAAGATTGCGTTTGGTTCACCCGTTACTTCTAGTCGTGGAAGGTCATGATTGAGCGTCCCCTTGAGACTGCCTGGTTGGCTACTCCGTGGTACCTTGCACGGATACGTGCCATGCCACATTGCTACACACTGTTCTCCCAGCCTAAGCATGTAAATCTATCTTGGATACGGGAGGAGTGTGCGACGATGATCCGGGATCCGACTGCTCCATTCACCCTTCGTTCATTTTTCCGTGGTCGGGAGATCATCTTCAGCCCGGCCACCGTTGCTGCTGCTCTTGGGGTACCGGAGGTACCTGATTGTGTATGCCCACATCGTCCAGACACACCTCAACTATCACCGACCACCATTATCCGAGAGATCACTGGGGGAGCTCTTCCGACATGGGATGGCGAGGCTCTCATTCCCGACCTCCACCTCACAGATAATTACCATATGCTCCATCTTGCCCTGAGCAATTGCCTATTAGTGACCTCGTATTGGGAGAAGGTTGCACCGTGGTATGCTCGAGTTTTATATGCGATTGGTACACGGCAGCCTGTCTGTCTACCCCGCCTTTAGATCAACTTCATGCGACACCCTACACGCTATATTTTGGCTAAAAAGCACCTGATGGGTGCTTGGGCTATTCATCGGGTGATCGAGCATGCGGGTATCATTCCTTTGGCGGGGGACGCAACTGCCCAGTCCCGGAGTCGTTTTGGAGAGACAGCATCCCGCCGGTCCGATGCTCAGAAGAGGAAGCGCAAAGGGAAAGGCAAGGCGAAGGTGGGAGAGAAGAGGAGACGTGGAGGCGGGACAGATACTGAGGGAGCCGCTTTTGGGACGCCCACTGAGGCTGAGGAGCATGACTCGGAGGAGGAGTTAGACCGTGTTAAGGAGGTGACGAGATTTGAGTTGAGACAGAGGTCTCAGGCTCGTACCCAGGGAGAGTTTTCTTCTGCGCCTCTCCTGACTATTCACGAGTTGTTATTTGAGGAGAGAGGGGCCAGGATTCAAATTGAGGGTAAGGTGGATGTGATGACTACCTTGCTGGAGGCGATCTTGATACAGATCGGAGTTGATCAGGCGGCTCATACAGATGCACCTACTATACCCAGCGATCCACCTACAGCAGCTCCTGACATTTCCACTGTACCATCTTCTACATTTGCTGCTCCATCACCTACTGCTGGTTTATCTTCCTCTGCCCCTACTGGTCCTTCATCTTCCGCTTCTCTGGTCGATCTTACCGCTCCTTCTACATCTGCGGGACCACCTACTTCAGAGATACCAGTTCCACCTCCTCCTGTCGTGGCCGACACATCAGTTTCTACTCCAGCTGCCACGATTGTGAGTGATCTGGCTACCGCTACTACGGGTGTCGAGGGTGGTGACATGGATGCTCCGGATTTGGCGATTGACATTTTATCTGATGTTCCGGATGATGGGTAGCCTGGGGGTTTGGTTTATAGATTTTTTGGTTGGTTTTGTATTTTTCTGGGTTGTGTGTTGGATATTTTTGGACACTTTTGGTTTATTGTTTATATTGGTGGTTGGTTGGTTCAAATGGATTTTTGTTTGTATGATATTTATATATTATTGTCACTGTTCTGTTCGTTCACTTTACTATAATTCCAGTGATGAGTTCTATTGTCTGTTTGGATCTGATGCTTAATATTTTATATCTTCTTGATCTTTGCTGCTTGGAGTGTGTATGTTTTCTGTACAGGGTGTTACTATTACGATTCTTACGCTGAAATTTCAGGTGATATCTCTCTCTATTTTGAAAATCACCTACTGAGGACATTGCGATTTTCAGTTGGGGGTGGGATTTAGATAGATAATCACCTGTGCATATTATCTACGTAGCAATCTGGATCATCATATCTCTTGGCAAACATCATACAATCTCCATTATTTTAAAAAAAAAAAAAAAAAAGAAAACAAAAATTCAAATACAAAATTTTCAAAATTTTCAAACTATTAACCAAGTCTTGGAATTAATTGAGTAGATTAATTTTAAATTTTTTCTTCTATTTAGCTGTTGTCAAGCAATGACATAACCATTTTATTCTCATCTTTTTATGAATTAAGTTCATGTGTTTTTCTAAGTTCTCTAGGATGAATGCATATGTTGACCATTCTGGTATCCAAATTTTTTGCACGTATTAATAGCTATGTTGGAAACTGAAAATAGAGCTAATACGACTTTTATGCTTTAAGGAATGAAGTAGTGGAAACTAGTTACCCTTAGTGAGCTTTTGAATCCAAACTGTAATTCTGAGGGACTTATCACAATAAATTCGTATTGACATCCTTGATACATTTTAACTTCGTTGAATAGTCTCTAATTCTTCATGTAGGCTGTTTATTAGAGGAGAACGTTCAGGATCTACCAACTAAACTCAATGAACACCGCAGTGCTAAAACTAAGAAGTTAAGAAAATGATTTAAGCCATCGTTATTCATTCCTCACCTTCTTCATATACCTGTATCAACATCCAAGAATCTCCTAACTCCACACCGATTAAATACTGTCAATATGAAAACCTAAAACCCCTCATCTTATGCTTTAACCTCTGTAAGCCCGATTGCACATCTAATGTGATTAAAATTGTTGAAGTATGTGACGAGAAGGGAGTAGTCGTGGTAGTGACTTTACAAAAAGAAAATATGCAAGAAGATGTTGGAATTCCAGGTTAAAAAAAAAAAAAAAAAATGAAAAGGGAGGAAGAAGGAGTAAAAAGAAATAAACATATATGAGAATAGAGGATGGTTGGAATAAAGAAGAAATAAAATAGTCTCCATCACACGCTAAGGAGGTGCAATTCTCGGCCCTCTTATCTCTACCCTACTAAATAAAAGCCGAAAAGTCAAAGCCTTAATGATTTTTAACAACTTAGTTTGAATATGAACGTATAATTTGAGTTTTCCACGGTATTTCGCTCCTCTGGTAAGTAGTAATCCTTTCATGAGACTATATACTCTAAAATGTTCGTCTTTTATAGAGTCAAGTATGAAAGCATTAGTATCCGAGAAAAAAAAAATCACTCCTATCAAAGCTTTCATACCATGTGCGACTATTTTTCACCAAGTTTCTGTGAGATGTTCATTTCTGAGTGAAATAACTACGAGAGAATTGAGTTGAAACTACAAGTTCTGAGAGTATGATAGTTTAAACAGCTCTAAATAAAGTTGATGAATAGCTGTTAATTCCACACACACACGGATACATGGATGGGACGCTTATGTTATTTTTATCTTGGTGACATGAGTAACATGTGCATTTCTTTCATGGTTTGAAGGAGGATGATTTGATTTGTGGAGCTAAATTAACAGTTGAATAATAGAGATTGTTTAAAAGTTATTCTATATCTTTTTGAGCTTAATCAGAGAATTTTGAGGGTATATTCGCTGCAAACCCTCACGAGACAACACTCGTCCACTAGGGGAAACCTAGGGGTTTAACGACTTGTTGCATTAGCTAAATGCAACCGCGATTCCTGCGAAAGTGAGTTAGGTAGTTTCTTTATTGTTTTAATCTAGTTTACTTTAGTTGACTTTTGTTATTAGTCATTACAGTTATAGCATAGCTTGTTTTTATTTTTGCTCTATTGCTAGGGACTAGCAACTCGCTAGTTGGGGGTTGTGACAAGCGGGGGTATTTGTAAAATACAACCGCGCTAAAAGAAGAAAAAGTAGGGATTTAGTTTACAATTCCTCCATTTATTTGCAATTTGCATTCCAAAGCTAGTTTATACACATGTTGATTAAACTATGATAAAGTGTGTGTTTTAGCGATAATTTGTGCAGACTACAGTTGCTGTGTGAAGAATTGAAAGTTCATGATGAAGAGAAATGCTGAATTCTAAAGAAGACATGTAAAAGCTGAAATATAGAGTTCGAGCGATTGAAGACGGTTCGATCGATCGAGGTTTCGATCGATCGACAAAGGTTCAAGCGATCGAAGTCCCTACTAGTTCAATCGATCGAGAATAGTTCGATTGATCGAACATACGTTTTATCAGATTATACGCGCACGTAGCAGAATGCATGTTGTAACCCTAGCATTAGGTTGTCTCTATAAAGACTCGTTTTGTACACGTCCAGAGGACGCCCACTTTACATTTTATTAGTTGTACATAGAGAGAGAGAGGGTTTTACTTTGTTTCTTGTAGGTTTTGGTGATTGAATATTGCATTCAAGTGAAGTTTAAAGGATATACATAGCTTGTTCATTCTAGGTTTTGATTATATCAGTTTTGTTCACACTCTTTTAGTAGTTTACATAGTTTAAATCTACATAGATCATAGTTTTACTTGTTAGTAGTTGACAAACCATAGGTTTTTCATAGTTTTAATGTTTAAATTTCATCCAAACGCAACCTTAATGAATTTTTACGTTAAGAATAAATTTGTGACACTCCAAACTATGTCTGAGTAGTCCCTAGGTTGGGAGATCACGATGAAACCGTGATCTCAGGCCTCTGCCATGCAGCAGATTAATCTCTGTGTTCGATCGATCGAGTTAGTTCGATCGATTGGACCAGAGGCATTGTCGAGCGATCGAAGTCAATTCGATCGATCGAGAGATGAAGATATTCGATCGATCGAATGCGCGTCGATCGATTGAACATTCTGATTCTTGAGAATGTTCTGTGCAGTATTCCTAGACTTTCTGTTTTACTGGATTGTTATCAAATTGTCCCAAAACGCTCAGTTTGTCAAAACAGTCTATGAACTTTAAGCCTTAAGGCATTTTCTTTCAATATACTTTGCAAATCACCCTCAATGCTAATACCATTGTAGGTGAGAGTCTCAACTATTGTTTTAAACCGCCTTTTATGTATTTCAAACATAAATGTGATGACATAGTCCCGGTCATGAAAGGACTATGGATTCTTTATCTTAAGAGAAGTACGGAATATTGTAGAGAATGTACTCCATTGAGCTTCAATGTAATTGCATGGTAGATGGCTAGGTTGCGGTGGATTCGTGTAATCCCAACATTCCTTTTTTAATTAAGAAGAACACATTTCAAATCACTGCTTTAGTTAATTATTTAGTAATTAGTCAATTTAGTTTAATTGTTTCAGTTTAGTAGTTGTCGAACTGTGGAACTTTGTGTTCTACGTCGTATAAAGAATTTTTGAATTTTATTTTACTTGTTTGAGAATAATCTAAGTATTTAGTTTAACACCTTCCCTGTGGGATCGACCTGGACTTAATCTAGTTTACTACTTGCACGATTACCTACACTTGGGTATAGCACACAAGCGCACACAGAAAATTCGTCGTGTCAGCGCCCTTTCAGGTTTTTATCCTAGCGAGTTTCTTCTTTTTCTTTTTTTTTTCTTAGTTTTCTTTTGTGCTCTAACTTTTGCCTAGGTGCCCTTTCGGGTTTTAATCCTAGCGAGCGTCTCTTTTTTTTCTTTTTTCTTTTTGAGAGAAGTAGTTCATTTGAAATGTTTGGCTACCATCAAGGACAAAGTGTACATGGCTTGCAAGTTAGACAGGTTTGGATGACTCATTTTTCTGGGCTCAAGATTTTGAGATGGGAAGATCAGGGATTTAAGCTAGTCCCGAGTTACTATCAAGTATATCTTTTCAAGATTTAAGCAAAAGCATCTCAAGATTCTTAAAGTAAGACTAATCGATTTTTAGCTTTCTTCGGCATTAGCGCAAAATCAACTTTGATCCTTTCAGGATTCTTTTCAATGCACAAAATTATCAGTAGTGTATTCTTCATAATAATAAGAGAAATGACATTTTTAGCTTAGAGATTCATTCATTCATGACAAGGCGCATTAGATCAAGAAAATGAAGACTTTATTTCATCACTTGAAAGATAAGGATTACAGTACTCGATGTAGACTCAAAACAACTCGACGATAGACAGACTCGACAAGAGAAGACTCTAAAACATAAAACAGACATGAACTAGATTCGACTTGATCTCAAGTGGAGTGTCACTATGATGGATTATTTTTCTTGAGCATCCATTTGGCTTCAACAAGCAGCTGCTTTCAAACATCATCATTCAATCATTTACTTCAAGCTCTCTATAATGCCCTTTCTAATGTCCCTGCTGAATCTGGCTCTGCCTCTCAATTACCCTCTAGATCTCCATAAAATACTCAACTTATAACAGGATAGAGGTGGGAATTAGTGGAAAAGGTGCCACAATCCGCTCATGCCATGCAATGGTGAAAGCAATGATCGATGAAGTTCGCAGAATTGAATCTCTCATAACCCTGTTGGCGTCCTCAAAAGTGTCCTATCTATAACCATATTGCTTGGCTACTCTATATGGGATGGAAAAAGTGGTAGCATGTAAACCAAGAAGCCATATCCCGCTTCGCCCTGGAAATCTAACAATAACTAAATAGTAATACCAACGGGCACAGACCCAACGAATGTCTTTGGTGGTGAGACCGCTTAGCCAAATGAACCAAACCTCAGAATTGCTGAAAAACTTCATACCTACCTCTGATCCAAGGAAGGGATTCTGCAAAGACTGCGATGATATACCAATAAACTGAGTCGCTCAAGAATCCAAGTTTGCAGCACTAAAGGGGCACCAAAAAGAAGTGCTGTCCCTTCAGTATGTGCCTGATTTAAACCCATTAGAGTTTTTGCTAGAACCAACATCATAGGGTTTCGTCGAGAATGCAGTCCACAAGCAACTGGTATGAGGGCATCAGATGAAGAGGAAAACAAGAAGTACGAAATCATAGCCAACGTCAAGGCACCCCATCCAGATATGGAATGATCGAAATGTCCTCCTATGGTAGTACAATAGCGAGCAAATGAGCGAGGAAAATCAATCTCTTGATCAGAAATCATGGACCGGGCACCAGAAGGAGAACAACTGAGAAGTGATGTTAGGCTCTTTACATATCCAGCCTGAATGGTTAGAAGGATCAGATCGGAGTAGGAGCTGAAATCGAGAATGGCACTGAATTCTTAAATAGTGGTGAGATCTCCTGATGTCCAAATCGAAATACATGGAATTATGGATCCCAACATTGAATGGTGGCACGCATAATATCTTCTTCAAATTTCATATTTCTCAGCTAAAAGAGTGTACCAAGGCCAAAATATCTGAAATGTATATGATCAATATCGGTGACCTCTTCCATCCATGAGAAAAGAACCTGAGGATCAAGAGTAGCCATCTGTCCGCAACTTTACTTTTTTTTTTCTCTCTCTCTCTCTCTAATTCAGGGAGTTCAATCCTTAGGTCCCCATCTTCTTTTTTGTTTTATTAGAGATTTTCAAAATAATCAGGTATCTTTATTGCAAAAGAATTTTTGAAGAATGGTATTTACAAAAGAAAGGAAAATCAAAGATAGAAAATCATTTCCTTTTTAAACACATTTTCTTAAATCAAAGAAATATTTTTCAAAATTCTAAGAAAAACAATTCTTTTTTTTTTAAAGTATATTAGAGGCGTCGCACTCGTGAGCCGTATATGCAATGCTCGTGTAGTGTATGCAATGTAGATGAAATGCAATCTAATCTAAATGCAATGCACCTTAATCTAGCTTAGACCTAGTATATCAACATATAAACACATAAGATTCCTTGAGTATGCTAATCATCTTACTAACCCAATCATTATCCAAGGTTTTTTAGCTTTGAAATTCTTGATGGCATAGGTTTACAAAATTGAATTTTTCATGAAAACCTTAAAAGAGAGGCGGAGATTTGTAAATTTCAAAAACATTTTTGAACCATCAATGCTTCTGGTGTGAAATCATGATTCTTGAAAATCGAGGTATGAAATTTAAAATTCTAAAATCTGGAATTGAATCATCAAAGTCTGGAATCATGATTTCTTTGAAAACCAAGGTAGGAATTTTGAAATGCTCTAAAATCTAGGGAGAATTTTGGAAGGATTTTGTGAAAGGAATTTCAAAACAAATTTTCAAAAGGGATATTCCCGGAATTTTCAAAAGACTCGGGTTTTTTAAAGAAGTGCTTGTATTTTCAAAAATTTCAAAAATTGTCCTTGAATAATGATTGGATGTTTGGATAAAGACCATACTACTCTTGAGGAATCCACCATACAAGTTTTGATGATGCCTTTGCATACACATCCTCATCATCCACATAATCCCTTACGGGAAAATGCAAATGATTCATCACGTTGTCCTAATCAAAGATGAAAAATCAAAATCCTAATTGAAGGGTTCTATAGAAACTATATGCAAAGGCCGGGTTTTAGTCTCATAAAGGGTCCATTAGCAAGCTCAGCGGTATGGGTGATCGCCTCCCTGAGGGCGCGTCATTCACACATGGGCTTTATATACCGCACGCGGTACAAGGCTAATGGTGACTACATACTACCAAAGTCTCTTGACAAATGGAGAAAATATGGCCCTCCACCCACAAGGCAATGGTCTCAAGCAGTCGCGGTGAAAGAACAATGCAAGTGCAAATACAGGCAGAAACAACACTATTATCGAATTAATAACAAGGATATTCTTTGGCTCAAGTCAAACCCTCGAAGAATAAAGAAACTATCAGTTTTATGTTCAAATCTCCAGTAGAGTCACCAGATTATGGACCATGCGAGAAAGGGGGTCCTGGCGTTCTCCCTCGATAGTGTCCCGGGACAGATCCCAAGGAGCACACTTTAGGGAAAACTAGGACTTCCTCACACGATCCTAGAGACAAAGAGTTGCCACCTAATTTTTATCGGGAATTATGAAACCAAAGTTTGACTGACCCAAAATTGAATAAGGTTACTCGCCCTTCATTACCAGAAACTAGGTTCGGAGGTCTTGGTACGAGAGGGAAAGGAGCTCAAGCAGGACTAAAGCACCCCCTCCTCACCCTACTGAATGGTAGGCCTTGATTCAAATATCCTTGTTCTTAAATCATAATTGGTGTTGTTTCCTCAAACACAATAGATAATATATACATGTCAAAAAGGAAACATCTAAGGAAAATCATGTCAACAGATTAAATCAAGTAGAAGTCGAATGCACATACAATACAAGGGAGAGGTATACTTACAGTGGCTAATCCCGCCCTGTACCGATGTAAGTCATGATATGCAAAAGGGAACGAGAAGAGTTACATTGAGTTAACTCAAGTGGAGTCGCAAAAAGCAAAAAGAAAGGAAACGTGTAATGTAATCATGCAACATTACTAGATAAGACATCTCTAACAGATCATTTAAACAGAGACTATCCTAAAGGAAATGTGTCATTGAAAATAAAGTTGTAAACCTAGAAAGGAGAGAGATAGTACACGATACATGGGCACTAAGCCACATGTAGACGGGGCAAGTCCATAAATCGAAGTTCGAATCCACGGCATTCAATTCTCTGCACTAAGACACCAAGAAATACCCAAGCATTGCAAAAATACAAACAAACAAATCAAATGCATGATAAACAAGGAAAGGGTCAATCAAATTTCAAGATTCAGCAACCTCTAATGAATCCTATCAAAAGTGGCCTTAAACATGAGCTGGGTTAAAACCCATTTACAAAAAGTTAGATACATGTCGTAGGGAACTTATCCAAAAAGTAGAACCTCTTTACCATTTTTGAAGTTCGAGAAATAAGAGTTTTGGGAACAGTGGACCAGGACTGTCCACTATTCTTGTAAAAATCTTAATTAATTCTACAAATATCATGTGAAGCTCTATTTGGCGTCAAAAGAAATCTATTTTATTGTAGTTTGTGACAAAAATAATCACATGGAAATGTCATGATCTAAAGGTTTCTGAAAAGTTGTTTTAAACAGACTCTGTTATTCTGGAAGTTTAATATCATTTGACAAATGAATGCAAAACACAATAGAGGTATAATAGAAGTTCATGAAACTTGTTAATCAAGTTATTCTAAGCTTTTAATCTCTCATCCATTTATCCTAGATGATTTCTAAACCAAGTTTTATTCATCAATTGTTGTTGAGTGATCAAGGTATGGACATTTTGTATACATAATCATAATTGTAGTTAAATCTAGAAAATTCCAGAATGGTTGTATCAATTTCAAATGCTTAGAAAATGATCTTAACATCGATCATATGTTCATGATTTTACATCGGCATATAGATACATGAGTTAGGAATCATCCTCAAAAAGCGGAACATCGATAACTATTATAGATTTTCTGAAATTCAATCACAAATAGACTATGTTCAAATCTGTCCACTGATTTCTCAACAATTTCTAAAAATAGCATATGGATCCTAGATGTTATCAAAAAGGATCGAATGAAAGCTAATTCATGAAAGATTACCCAGAAAATTTGAAATCCATCAAACTATGGGTTTGGTTGGACCAAATCTTTTGGACAAAACCATTCTATTTTGCTGAATTTTATCTAGTTCATTTTAAAGTGTGAGAAAAACATCTTAAGTGATGATTGAAGTTTATTAGAGATCAAACTCATAGATCAACTTAATTATCATGATTTCTAATCAATTAAGCCCTCAAGTTCTATGAAGAACTCTAGTTCATGGAACAAAGGGACTTACAAATATCCTATTAGAGATGAAATTCAATAGGAATTCTAGGAACATAGGAATCATCTTTTCATAGATCATACTTCCAAACCATCATAGAATTTAAAATAGATACATATGTATAATCATGTATGCATAGATCTAAATTAAATAGAAGAATGAAATCAAAATTGAAACAAAGTGAAAATCAATCTCTAATTAAGGATTATCAATAAAATCAAAAGAGACTTGGATCTAGTTTTGTGAGTGTGTGAAGAACAGGAGATGAAGAAGATGAGTGTTCTAACAAAGAAAATAAAACTAAACTAGATCCAAGTCTTATAGATCTATATATAAAAGTAGGAATTAGAGATGAATTATGATATTTTCCTCTTGGAGGATACTTAATTATATCACCAAAGTTGAATTGAAGAGTCTTCTTCTTCAAGTATTCTTCAAATTCTTCAAGCACTCATCTATGTAAGTTTTAGGGAAGGAATTGGTGTTAAAATTTAAAATCTAATTATCTTGAGATTAGTTTAAAAAAAGTTATAATTCACAATTCACTTTATCTCTCTAGAAATCTCTCTTAAATTGAAAGTATTTTGCAAGTATATTCACTTTCATGTACTTCTCTCTTCTATATACTCTCCTCTATATGTACTTGTGTGTCTATATTCTCTTGTGTGTGAAAGATGATCTTATATGGATCTATATATAGAGTTTTGAAAACTTAACTCTTAAGTTATAGGGTTAAAATGGCCATTTCGGTGCCTCAACGCGGTTTCTAGGCGTTTTCCTCGTAGTGGGAGGCTTCTAGAAGGGTCTAGAACTCAAAAATCCCAATAGAGGGGCCACTATATGGGTGGTGGTTTAGGTGGGACCTGCCACCCTACATGTGGGACCTGCCACCTGCTTTTCCTTCTCTGGTTGCCCTAAAGCTCTATTTAAAATATTAGGTGCACTGCTTTTCCAGATTTTTGTAAAAATACTTTTTGGTGTCCGAAATCGTCCGTTTACATACCTCTAGAAAGCTGTCAAGTTGAATTTCAGTATGAAAGTATTCCAAGAGGTTTTAAAATGAAAATTGAAGTCCAATTGAAGTCTGGAAGTCCTCTGAAACTTTCGTCGTCTTTTTGAAATCAAACGATATCTTTTCCAAAATTGGTTTCAATTGTGCATCGATTTCGAACTTTTCTTTAAAATTGAATCTTTGGATACCTAGAATACTGCATTTAGAACACTTTATGTTCATATAACCCTGAGTGAATATGAATTTTGAGGGACGATTTTGACAAAACCAGAATTTATACTTGGAAAAGGGCTCTTCTGAGCTTGAAATCACTTTCCGAAGTTCGATCTTTCGATTATGTGGAATCCAGTACCTTCCATAGGGTAGTTTTCATCATCGAATCCTTCAAGACATTGTCCACCCTGAATCCTATCAGTGTGGTCAAAATTAGGTGTCTACACTTATCCACCACAATTTCAACAAAGTCAATACCAACACCTCCCTCCTAATCCTAACCCTCCAAGGGATAACACTTTTGAGGCAAAAGTGTTGGCATCCCTTAAGACTATCAAAATGTAACTGTAGGCACAAGCATAAATAGTGCACTCTCATACATAATCCATTACGAAGCTTGAGTTCCAAATGGGACAACTAGCTAATGCGGTGAGTCGTAAAAATGAGGGTAAGTTACCTAGTAAACCTATTCAAACCCCTAAGGGACAATTTGAGAATGGGGGTTCGAGTGAGGAAGTAAATGCTGTCTCAACTAGGATGACTATTCGGGAAGAGGAAGTTGTTGAAATTCTGAATGAGAGTAAAAATGAGGTAAGCATTAATTTGAATCAAGAGACACAAGCCGAATTAGGAAAGACAATGATCTGCTCCCAATAACTTATGTTCCAAAACTGCCTTTCCCACCAAACGTCGACGAACCATCACATTTTTCAAAGAAAGGGTCAAAAATAGAAGATATACTCGAGGCATTTAAACAAGTTAAAATAAATATTCCATTCCTCGATTCTATAAAACAAATTCCCCTACGCTAAATATCATAAAGACCTATGCACTCAAAAGCGTAAGTTGCACAGTGATACTTCGAAAAAGGTCTTCCTCATGGAAAAGGTAAGTTCAATTTTTGAACACGCTCCTCCGAAGTATAAGGATCCTGGAACACCAACGATATCATGTGTCATAGGTGACACTATCATCCATTGGGCTGTCCTTGACTTAGGAGCGAGTGTGAATCTCCTACCTTACAAGGTTTATAAAAAATTAGATCTAGGTGACCTTAAACCCACGGCTGCTACTATACAATTAGCGGATCGATTTATTAAAATCCCTAGTGGAATCGTTGAGGATGTCATAGTCAAAGTTTATAAATGTTATTATCCCGTCGATTTCAAGGTCCTTGACACTGAACCGGTGCTAGATGCTAGGAAATACACTCCCGTCATTCTTGGTCGTCCATTCTTGCCAATCGCTAACGCGCATGTCAATTATCGAATGAGGGTGATGAAGGTGTCATTTGGGAATATGAACCTGAAATTAAACATTTTTAACGCTATTGATCAACTTTCGAATGACGATGATTATCTTTGTGTGGCGGATAGTGACGTTAGTCGAACTATTGAACCTACAAAAGAAATAACTACGAGTAAGGAAAACAGTATAGTGAGTAATGAGTGGACGAATTTGAATAACCCAGACCCTAATGCTGAATTTACTCAGAAGGTGAGAAATTGATTTGAACATAATCAGGGAGAACCGTCAATCGAGTTAACAAATAATGACATTATTTCTATTTTCCATTGGAGTCTCCCTAATGTTTTCAAGGGTGCAAAGTCTGAGTTAGGACGTCCATGAGCTAGAATGGTCTTGCTGAAGACGTAAAACATAGCAATTCTTGGAAGGTAACCGAAGCTTTATTTCGTTCATTTTTCTTATCTTTTAACGCTTTTTGGATCATTTCAGTCAGTTTTTGAGTTTTCTGGACAAGTCAGGGGGTCGGAGTAAATTGATTTTGAACTTATTTATATTGAAAGAGAGAGAAAAGTGAACAAAGACAAGTCGTGCGCGCGACCCGCTCGCACGACAGGTCGCTCACGCAGACTGCTCGCGCGAGATTTTACCTTAGAGGAAAATTTTCAAGTTTTTATATATGCTGTCAGCTTTTGATGGCGCCTGGGATCACGCTCGCGAGGAGTTTGCCCGAGTGACCCGCTGACGCGATCCTTTGTCGTAGAAATTTTTCTTTAAGAAATTTAAAACAAGTCTCAGCTTTACCTCACGGAGGGGCTCGTGCGCGCGAATATCGCTCACGCGGCCCGCTCGCGTGAGGTAGTGTTTTGTGTGTTTTTTTCTCTGTTCTCTTACCTTATTTCTCCCAAACCTAGTCAGTTGTTTGTTCTTTTCTATTTGTTCTTTACAGCCCTTTTAGATCGAGTCTCTTCTTTGTTGTGATAAGTTTCGGTTATGCGTGTTTTCTTTTCCTTTCATTGAGTCTTGGTTCCGTTAGTTCTGTTTTTCTCTATTTTGTTAGTTTAGTTTTCTTTTCAAGTCTGCCATGGTCTGTATTTAATATAGAGCTATCATTGTTCTCTAGTTTGTTTATTTTCTTTTGTCAAGTATTGACAGGTGACTTAGTAGCTCCATATGGAGCAATTGAGCTTTATCGCCATATTCTTATATATTTATCCAGTTTGTGATTGCCGAGATCGAGGTAATGTCGTTCCTTCCTTACGTACTCTCCTTTCTTTCGATTTATTGTTTCATTGGGGATAATGAACGGTTTGGTTTGGGGGTATGCACTCACATACACATCATTTGAAATAGGGTATTAACTCGTTGTTTAGTCTCATTATTCTGATAGTCAAGTTAAAATATTTGCTACCATACTAAATAATCTTCCGTCGTAAACATGGAAGAACCATATGGCCATAGGAAATGATGGTAGGCCATCTTTGTTTACTACCGACCGATAAATGATAAAATTTCCTTAGTTCGCCCCTTTGAGTCGTTAAAATGCCCTTTTCTTTAATCACCATTATCTTGTTTTTGCTCCAATTTGGCCAACTTGGAGTTCACCACTAAGAGATTGATCAACTTTTAGTGGTGATAAGGCGATGTGTCGATTAAGAAGAAGAAGAAAACAAGATAATGTTTGGGATAGTTGCATTGGTAATCACTGAATATTCGTTTCAAGAAGCAATGAAAAGGAAAAAGAATGTGGTTAAAAAAAAGAATAAGGTTGGAAGAAAAAAAAAAGAAAAGAAATTAAAAAAATATGAAAAGAGGAGAATGAAAAGATGAGAGTTGGTAGAAGAATGAATGGAAGAAATTGAATATGCCTTACAATGCCATTCTAAAACTACCTAACAAATCCTTTCTATCCTATTTCATTGCCTGAGCTACATTAAGACCTTTGAAAAGACCTATTTGATCCTAGAGACATGGTTTGGATATGTAAACAATGGGAAGGGGATTAAAACATGGTAACGATTAATTTTTCTTGACTATTGGTCCTATCCATGAGACTACTGTTTTTTCGTGTCATGCATCTTTTTTGAGTAATATGTGAGCCTTTCGCGTTTTGAAAACATAGTTTCTTTGCTCGCATCTACTCGAGAAATTACACCTGTTTCTGAGTGTTTCATTTAGGAATGTAATTAATATTGTGAGATTCGTAGTCGAAGCATAGTTTGATGGTTATCTGAGTTAGATTCCAAGTTCATGACATGCACATGTTCATTTGACTACCACATCACACACGTGCAATTTTATGAAAAACTCTATTGATTTATATGATGCATGTGCTTGGGATTGTTATTCATGACGTAGGTAGACGTTTGATTTCGTTTCTTCTTGTTCGTTATTCTATTTTGAATAATTGTTTTATGATAAGGAGTATTGAACAATATGTTTTTCATTTTTTTCTAAGAAGAAAAGGAAGAAAAATAAATTAAGAAAAAAACTTTTTGAAGTTGTAATAAAATAATGATGGTTGTGAGTGACTTGTTGACGAGAACCCTCACGAGACTTCACTCGTCCGACTAGGGACACCTAGAGGTTTAAAAGGCTTGTTGCACATGCTAAGTGCAATCGCAATCCATGCGAAAATGGAATAGTAATTTAATTTTTATTCGTAGTTTTATTTTTGAATTTTTTTTTATCGAGGATTAGCAAAATGTAGGTTTGGGTCAAAAATTGATCTTATCAAAATCAAGATATAAAAGTATACTCTACTTTAAAAGATTTGTAGTGTGGAAGGTCGAACCCACAGAGATTAAAATACTAAAGCACTTTAATTTTAAAACCTAACCCTAGTTAATTAAGAAAATGGAATTTTGATTTTGATTTTTTATTTAACTAAGAGCAATGAAAATAAATCTAAACTATGAAAGCAATTAAAAGTTTGTTTTAATAGGTATGTGAATTGAACCTAGGATTACAAATCCACCACTAGCTTCATAATAAGGATATTTATGCATTCAATTAGCTTATTAAGTTGGATGATAGTGGGGAATTGTAGCTACAAGCCCAATTCCTCCGTCAAGAAGATAACTACAATTCAAGCACCAGCATAATTTATTTTCGGTTGGCACGGATTGTCTCACACTAAACTAGGGTAGTGGCACAATCCTTCTTTCCTAGGCATGAACTATTCGACTACGTGATATCACAATTTAATTAAGCACTATTACATGTAAATAATACATACAAGCATAGCAAATATAGATCATTAAGCACATCACATTCAAAATAGATCTAAGACAAGAATAAACTTTGAAAGCAATGATTTAATCAATAGAAGTTCGATTATATTATAAAAAATCCTCTAACATGTAATCATCATCCATACATAATAAATCTAAAAGAAAAAGATAAGTAACACCCTATTATTTGGCTAGGCTTTCATTGAAACCCTAGATCTAGGTCTAGTTGGCCATAGAATTGAAGATTGGCAAGAGATTGATGGAGGAGGACATGGGAATCCTTGGTCTTCTTCTTCTTCTACTTGCTTCTCCCTCTTCAATGGCTGAAGTTTTAATTGTATATTAGGTGTGTAATAATGTCTAACCCTAAAATTGATTTACAATAGAGTATATATAGTTTTGGAACAAGTTTGGAGGCTTTCCTAAACCTATTTGCACTAAAACTGTTGTATTTTACATCCTGAACGTAATTAGGAAATTTCATTCGCGTAGGAGTCTTCAGTACACTGAAATATGCATTTTTGGTTTTTCTGTACGGATCGCGCGAGTGCAATTTTGGGAGGTCGCACGAGCGGGCCATGCGAGCTATGGGCTAGAATATTGCGCAAGTAGGCCGTTCGCGCGAGGTGCCTTCTTATGCTTGTTTCAGTCTACTTTTGCACCCTATTTAGCCTGGATTCTTGCTTTCTTCCAAAACCCGTTAGAAAATGGAAAACAAAGTAAAAATACACAAAAATAGGATAAAAAGTACTAACAAATGTGAATTAAGGCGTGTAATTAGGACTTGTTCACTCCCGATTAGAGACCTAGACTATCTAGATGACGAAATAAGACCTTCTGTGGCAAGGCCTTTGTAAATGGATTTGCAAGATTGTCAGTGGTGGCAATCTTGGTGATAGTCACATGTCCACGCTGGACTATATCTCGAATGAGATGTTATTTTTTCTCTACGTACTGTCCCTTTCTGTAGTTCCTTGGCTCCTTGGACTGTGCCACTGTTCCCCTATTATCGCGGTATAGTATAATAGGTGACAATGATGCTAGTACCACCCCGAGTTCCATAAGAAACTTCTTGAGCAAAATAGCTTCCTTTGTGGCTTCACAAGCAGCCACAATCTCAACTTTTGTAGTTGAGTCTATAATGCATTTTTGCTTCATGTTCCTCTAACTAACAACATCACCTCCCAAGGTAAAGAGATGACCGGACATCAACTTCCTAGAAACTTTATCTAACATAAAGTTCGAGTCAATCTATCCTGCTGGAATCAACTCATCGCTGCCATATATAAGCATGTAATCTTTAGTCCTTCTCAAGTACTTAAGAATGTGCTTAACGGTTGTCTAGTGCTCTGGACCAGGATTAACTGATACCTGCTAACCATGCCAATGGTTAAGTAGATATCTGGTCTAGTACATAACATTGCATACATAAGACTTCCCACTGCCGAGGAATAGCGAATTCCTGCCATGCAATTCCTCTCCTCTTGTGCCTTAGGACACTGGTCCTTGGAGAATGCTAAACCATGATCCATGGAAAACCTAGTTAGCACTTTATCGATATAACTAGAAGATTTTCCCATTATCTTCCACTTATGATCTCAAAAGAGCTTTATCCCAAGGATATAGCTCACTCTCCTAGATCCTTCATATCTAAAGTACTAACTAGCCAAACCTTAATTGATGATAATGCCCCTACATCATTCCCAATGACTAGAATGTCATCAACATAAATCACAAGAAATACCACCACCTTACCTTCACATTTCTTGTATACACAAGGTTCATCCAGATTCTGTATGAAACCAAACGACTTGATCGCTTGGTCAAATCGAATGTTCCAACTCCTGGATGTCTGCTTAAGCCCATAAATGGACTTTTGCAACTTACAGACCAAGTTGCCTTTTCTGCCAGCTATGAACCCTTCTAGTTACTGCATATAGATATCATCCTTAAGATTTCCATTCAAGAATGCAGTCATGACGTCCATCTACCAGATCTAATAATCTAGGCATGTCACAATGGATAAAAGTATCCTATTGGATTTGTGCATGGCTACTGGTGAGAAGGTTTACTCATAGTCAATGTCCTCTCTCTAAGTATAACCTTTCACTACAAGCCTCGCCTTAAAGATCTCAACCTTTCTATCAGATTCTCTATCAGGTTGGTTGACCAAAGGTGGGAATGGGTGAAGATGTGGCATTTTCTTGTATTATATCATTTTTAACCGATGGAGGAATAGAGGGCACCTTATCTATTTCTCTCAGATCTATCCTTCCTTTAGATTTATGGTTCATGATATAATCATCCTCCAAGAAAACAACATTTGAACTAACAAACACTTTCTATTCTCTCAGATCATAAAAAAACCAACCATAAGTACCCTTTGGATATCCTATGAAGTAATATACTTCCGATCGTGATTCAATTTGCTCATCTTTTCTTTCAACACATGTGCTAGATGCCCCCATATCCGGAGATGTTGCAAAGAGAGCATTTATGAATCTTATTATTTGATAGATTTCAAAGATGAACAGTGAAGATATATGCCTAGTGGATAGTGTAACTACATACACAATTGTTCGAGACAAGAAATATTTCTTGAACTTAAAACTAGCTGAAGCAAATGTGAGCACAATATTGGACACTGCAAATCCTATTTAAGGATCGTGAAGGGCTAGCATTAGTTTGTCAAAGAGAAAAATAATTCATTCCAATAATGCTCTATAATGTAGCAAATCTAAAAGAAATTTTCTTAGTGTCAAAGATATCCGCTTAAATGGATACCACATTGTGACCATTACTGAGAATAGTGTAGAATATCTTTAAAATACGTCTTTTGTTTCAAATAAGAAACAGGTCTGGGAAAAATTCCCCACTCAAGCTTCTAGGTTATATCAAATGACGATTAGAGCAATTGATCAAATGCTGTGATAAACCAGAAGATATCAGATTTGAAAACTTTTAGACTATGGCATAACCGATTTGGCCACCCTGGTGCAATAATGATCCGAAGAATCATTGAAGGCTCACATAGAGACCTTTTAAAGATTAGAAGGTTCTTCTGCCGAGTGACAATCCTTGTACTGCTAACTCAAAAGGTAAATTAATTATTAGACCATCTTCTTCAAAGATTATTGGGGAATCTCTTACATTTCTAGAAAGTGCTCAAGGAGATACATGTGGACTGATTCATCCACCATCTGGGCCATTTTATTACTTCATAGTTCTTATTGATACATCTACTAGATGGTCATACGAGTGTCTACTCATGTTTCGCAACACTGCATTTGTGAGACTTCTTGCTTAAATAATTTGATTATAAGCACAATTTTCTGACTACCCTATCAAAAAGATACGTCTTTATAATGCTGTTGAGTTTACATCCAAGGCATTTGATGACTATTGCATGTCAATAGGAATTCATGTTGAACATCCTGTTGCTCACGTGCATACACAGAATGGTTTAGCTGAGTCGTTTATCAAATCTTCAAGTTGATTGCTAGAGCTATACTTTTGCGAACAAAGCTACCTGCATCTACTTAGAGTCATGCCACATCATTAATTTGGATTAGACCATATTTTTATCATGAATACTCTCATTTACAACTTGTATTTGGACAACCACCTAATGTTTTCCATCTATGAGTTTTTGGTTGTGTTGTGTAAGTTCCTATTGTGCCCTCACAACGCACAAAAATGGGTCCTAGAGATGCCTTGGATTTTATGTTGGTTTTGATTCACCATCTATAATAAGATATCTTGAACCCCTGATGGGTGATCTTTTCACTACACGGTTTGTAGACTGTCATTTTGATGGGACCGTATTCCTACCATTAAGGGGAGAAAAGCTGAAGCCTGTAGCTCAGCATGAAATTTCTTGAAATACATTGGCAATATCTCATCTTGATCCTCATACCAATCAATGTGAACTTGAAGTTCAAAGGATCATTTATTTACAAAAGGTCGAAAATCAATTGTCTGATGCAATCACTAATGCAAAAAAAGTGATAAAATCACATATACCAGCTGTAAACACTCCAGCAAGAATTGAAGTCCCAAGAGGACAATCTGGTAATGCAGTAGTAGATGAGTCTACAATATGATTGAAACATGGTAGACCAGTGGTGCAAAGGATAAGGTTCTTCAGAAGAGGAAATTAAAAGGACATATTAGTAAAGTGGAAACTCATAAAAAGATCTCAAAGATTGCTATAGAAATACTTGATAAATCCAACATTGGTAAACAGAGTTCCCCTGAAGAGGGACAAGTAGCCCATGAAGAGGCACAAGTATTTGACAATAAAGAGATCTCGATAAACTATATGTCCAATGGAAATATGTGGAATTGTAATGACATAGTCATTGATCACATAACGCCTTTACAGTAGCAATAGACATCACCCAAAGTGATAAGGATCATGGACCACAAAATGTGGAAAAATGTAAACATATGAAGATCACTAAATAGTGATATATATATATATATGAGGGTCTCTGAAGGATTCAACATGCCCGAAGCAGGTAAGTCAAAACCATTAGATATGTACTCCATTAAATTGCAAATATCTCTGTACGGATTAAAGTAATCTGGACGCATGTGGAACAATAGCTTGAGTGAATATCTATTAAAAGAAGGATATATAAATAATGCTATATGTCTATGTGTCTTCATCAAGAGATTGGAATCTGATTTTCCAATCACTGCAGTATATGTTGATGATCTTAATCTTGTTGGAACTCCTTAAGAGCTCACAAGAATAGCCAATTATCTAAAAAAGGGAATTTGAGATGAAATATCTTGGAAAGACAAAATTTTGTCTTGGATTGCAACTCGAGCATTTCTCCGAAGGAATTATTTTACATCAATCCTCATATATAGAGAATGTTTTGAAACATTTCTATATGGATAATGCTCATCCATTGGGTACTCCGATGGTAGTCCGATCACTTGATGTAAAGAAGTATCCCTATCAATCTTATGATGATAATGAGGAGTTGCTTGGTCCCGTAGTACCAAATATGAGCATTATTGGTGCTCTTGTGTATTTAGTAAATTGTACATGACCAAATATTGCTTTTGCTATCAATCTACTTGAAAGATTTAGCCCAGCTCCAGCTCGAAGACATTGGAATGTTATCAAGCACATATTTCGCTATCTCTGCAGTACGATTGATCTGGGATTGTTTTATCCAAAAGGATCCCATTCACCATTAATTGGGTATGCAGATGTTGGTTATCTTTCTGATCCATACAAAGCTTGATCACAATAGGCTGCATGTTTATTATGGCAATACTGTAATATCATGGCGATCTATAAAACAAACACTGACACCCACTTCTTCAAATCATTCTGAAATCATTGCACTACATGAAGCCAGTTGTGAATGTATTTGGTTGAGATCGATGATCCAGCATATTCGAAGATCATGTAACTTATTGCCTATAAAAGATGTCTCGACAACACTCTATGAAGATAATGCTACATGTGTAACACAAATCAGAGGGGGATTCATTAAAGGTGATAGAACCAAGCACATTTCACCAAAATTCTTCTATACATATGAGCTCCAAGAGAAAGGTGAAATCAATGTTCAGTAGATATGCTCCATTGATAATCTTGTAGATTTATTCAATAAGGCATTACCAACTTCAACATTCAAGAAGCTAGTGCATAGCGTTGGGATGCGCCGACTAATAGAGTTCTCTTGAAGAAATCATACTAGTGCTAATATGAGGGGGAGCCATTGGTTCAATAATATTATTTGTGGACATTCAAGGCGGGGTGTTATGAAATTTATCTATACTAAATGAATGTCTCCAAATATGTCAAAACCTAAACCTACTTGAGGCAAGTTTGTCAAGAGCCTATCTAAAGGTTTTGTCATTATTTTGTGAAGCATTGATTGCTTGGCATGGTGAACTGCCTATAAATTGAGTTTTTGCTCAACGTGAAAAGAACACACTAAGAAACACATGTAAGAACTATAGAGCCAGAGAAGAGAAAGAGAAAAATTAAGGAAAATATTAGTGTGTTGTAATACGCTGATAATTCAAGTACTTGAGTTATACCATTTCCTCAGGTAATAATACAACTCCCCTCCACAATGGATGTAGGCAAATTGTCGAACCACCTAAAATACATGTGTCCCTTTGTGTGATTGCATATTTGTGTACTTGCTTTATTGTTAGTTTTATTACTAGTTTGATAACAAAGAGAATGTTTTTTTTCTTGCTTTTGTGGCTACGCGTCCCTGAATGTTCTTTTTTTAACTTTTCATTTATTAAAAACAAAACAAATAGAGTCACCACTTGATTTTGAGGGACATTAAGAAACCATTTAAAAGTAACTAATCTTTTGGGAACCAAAGATTTCATGGTCTGGGGATTATGGAATGAGAGGGGAAGGAGGCCGACGGACTAAAACACCTCCTCTCATCCTATCTCGTGATAGGCCTCTACTCAACATCCTTTTTAATCAAATTATTAATCTAAGCATGCCCTCATCTAATACATATATATATACATTCCAAAAGTATGTCAAAAGGGATGTAAGATTGCCAACGATAAAACGGCATACAAAATCACATAATTCTATTAGAAGGTGAGATGTTATGCATAGAAAACGAGAAAACTTACCCGGGATCCAACTCCGAAAGTTAAACGTGCAATGCATACGAAAATAGAAATCCTAAAAAAGGTCTCTAATCTATATATACATATAAGGAAAGAACCTTAGTCTAAGGTGTCACACATGGAGTCGAAAATCAATAAAATCAAGAAATGAAATAGACAAGAAAAGAGTCAAGAAATCATATCTCATTAGCGCTTCAAAACAAAGGTTAGTCCACATGCTTTAAATATAATATTATACCAAATGTTAATCTAAACCTAACAAAAAATGGAGGAGGTTGACAAAATCAGGAATTCCTTTCAATTTGATGAAATCACAACATTCCTATAGATATACAAGTCTCAACTAGAAGCCAGTGTAATGTCCATATAGAAATTATAAAACCTCAAAATAATTGAAAGGAATCCATGACTAAGTTCAACCAATCACAACTTATCTCAATGATTTACAAGCTAAAGTCCTAAAACACAAGTATCATGACCACCTATGAGGATTATGAATGCATGAGCATGAACAAGACATGAATTATTCATTGGTCTTGTAATACCTGTAATTTTCCTTTACTTGTAATAAATCAGATTTATGAATTCTGTCATTTAGTATATTGTAATTACCTGGCTATACCGATATAATAATCTAACTAATAAGACTATAGACATGGTACCGACTCAATCACAATTAGACTTAACTTTGTCTCGCACCCAGACCTGGACATTAGAAATAATACTCGGTTGCACATAAATTGAGACCGACATGTATATTGAGGACTTTTACATGCAAACTATAAAAGTGGCACAAAACCCGAGATAAACCCTACATGGCCGGCTACATGTCAGCTCATGCAACCTACTCTCCATATGTCACTACTACCCAAGCCACATGTCAAACAACTAGGACATGTGTCCTAGCTTGCTTACATATAAGGTGACACGTAACTCCCATCACCTCCTATATATACATATGCATGCACACGTGCATTATACTCTCTTAGGCATTTACAATCTGCATATTAGTCAAGAGAAAAGCTAGGAAGTGAGTCCCATGGAGACACAAAAAGATTAGAAGGAAATCAAAGCATCCATTCCTCCATCCTTGAACACACTTTCATACATACATCCATATATTTACAAACACCACCATGGGAACCTAGAATCTGTAAGAAGAAGTTTTAGAAGACCCACAAAGAATCCCAAAAGCGAACAAGTTAGAAGATAAAGAAGCTTCCACCATTGAAGTTAAGTTCAAGCTTCCTAAGCTCAAATCCAACATTCAATCTCAATTTCAAGAAATTGTGAGTTTTCTAACTCACTTTAGAACCTATATAGCACGTGGTAATGTTTAGTTGTGTTAACATGTTGTTATTTTGGAGTTTCCATGCCATGCAAATAGAATTTCATAGTAAAAACCTATAGTATAGCAGTCTGCTAAAAAACTGCAGAAAGGTACGAGAAACTGGTTTGTGGGGAGAAATCGGTTTCTAGGTTTAGGCCTAAGGAACCGGTTTGTAGGAAAATCCCATTTTTGGGTCCTGATTTCTATTGTGTCGATTTCTAAGCTTTATTTAGTTGTACCTTGACTTTATCAGCATGAAACCTTGTTATATGTTTATTAGAGATTGCATGTTAGTATCTCAGTAGTATTAATGGACTTATACATATTTTTATGTATCAAACTTACATTATGTGCCTTAAACTTACAGAACATGCTTTAATAGTTGTACCTAACTCGAGTATGGATCTATATGGTTTGTAATATTGGTTATGAGGATATTATACTATCAATAGGAGTAGCTATGGTTAGTACCCTGAGCTTTAAGTATTGTATGTTGTATGTAAGAAAGGATTCTTGGAACTATCTTCAGAAACCGATTAGTAGGGAGTAACCGATTTTTGGAATTTCACCCAGAAACTGATTAGTGGGAGTAACTGGTTTGTGGGTGTTTTTTTTTTTCTAGAAAAGTCTCCTTAAGTTGTATTCGTAGCAATGACCTGAACGTTAACGTTTATTCGAACTTCCTTAGTATAATATGACATAAAACATATTTGCGGACGTATAAACGGGACTTGCAAGTTGTAATCAGAATCCATATAATGAACCTAAATTTATAATGAGTGATGCATGCTTGGTCAGAGATACCTGAGATTTAGTTGTACTATGTCAGACCAGTTTATGCTGAGAGTAAGTGTTGGTTAATGTAAACTAGGTCGCGGAGGCTAGGATGGTATAAAAAAGGTATAGTTGTTAGGTTGGTGGACATAAGGGCCTAGTGTGATGACAGTATGGTAAGTCGAGACTCTATGTTAGACTCAGAATGGTTGTGATAGGACTTCGTGTCGGGTTGGTTGGGAAAGCTAGAACTCCATGCCAGGCTTAGTTATTAGGTCAAGTTGAACACTTCGGTTCTTTGTGACGAAGTGAGAACACTTTGGATCTTCGTGATGAAGTGAAGGTTGAGTTGAACACTTTGGTTCCCCATGACGAAGTTAAAACACTTTGGCTCTTCGTGACGAAGTGAAGATTGAGTTAAACACTTCAGTTCTTCGTGACGAAGTGAGAACTGTGGATATCACAGCTTAACCACAACTTTTTAAACCTTTTTCAAATTCAAAATTCAAATACGAGTTGCCACTTAATTTTTTAAAGGAAAACTAAGAAACCATTTTAAAAGCAAACTGATCTTTTGGAAACAAGAGATTTCTAGGTCCGGGGATTATGGAATGAGAGGGGAAGGAGCCCGGTGGACTAAAATACCCCCTCTCATCCTATCTCATGATAGGCCTCTACTCAACATCCTTTTAATTAAATTAATATTCTAAGTGTGCCCTCAACTAATACATATATATACGTACATTACAAAAGTATGTCAAAAGGGGTGCAAGATTGTTAACAATGAAAGGCATACAAAACCATATAATTCAACTAGCAAGCAAGAATTATATGCGAATAAGGAACAAGAGAACTTACCCGGGATCCAACCACAAAATGGAAATGTGTAATGCATGGAAATAAATAAACCCTAAAAAGAGTCTCTAATTCACATATACACATAAGGCAAATCCTAATTCTAAGATATCGCACATGAAGTTGAAAACTAATAAAATCAAAGAGTAAAAAATAAACTAAAGAGGGGTTGAGAAATCATACCTCAATAGCGCTACGAAACAAAGGGTCAGTCCACATGCTTTGAACAATATAATATTAATCCCTAAGTAATATATTCAAACCTCTATCTTAATTCTTTTGATCATGGTGGGAGTTAATATAATCATGATTTCCTTTTAACTAGTTGGAATCATAACATTTCTATAGATATACATGTCTCAACTAGGAGCCAATGTAATGTCCATAAAGAGATGGTATAGTCCCAACATGGTCATAAGAAACCTATAATTATATTCAACTAAGTTCAGTTAGATGCAACTCATACCAAGAATACGTCCTAATTACAAGTACTAACATACATGAATGAATGCATGAACATGAACAAGAATGAGCTACAAATCATTCATTGATTTGGATCATTTAGCCTCTAGAGTAAGTCCAATTAATCATTGTTAAGACGTGATTTAAACCTTAGGTCATGAGAAAGTCATTTGGGCCATTATTTGCAAAGTTTATCAGATCAGTCATAGAATTCTAAAAATCACATAGAGCAGACCAAAACTTTAAAAATAGAAAAAAGCATACCTCCAATGGTTGGTCTTAGTTACTTTGGGACACAAGGTGCCTCTGTGAGTCTAGTTTCTATCCCAAAAAGAAAATCAAAGATCCAACGATTCAATCTCTGGGAATTAGGTCATAACTAGACATCACTTAGATTTTAAAAACTCTCTATCCATAGATTTTGTGTGATTTTCTAAAAATAGTAAATAAATCTGAATGACTCTAATCTATTTAGGGGATCTCATTAACACATTAAACTTCATAGAAAAATTTATTTAAAGTCAAAAATACTTAGTTAAGGCTCTGATAAATTCAAATCAACACTGACTTACAGCTCTGAAATTTTGGACAGAGAGTAGTTAGTTTGTAAATCCTAAGACCAAACCATCTTAAACATGGGATCTCATCAAAACAAAAAATGTAGTGGTGGATTTTTATGTTATGAACAATCTCCAATTGGTCTCGTTCAATTCCAATAAATCATGAATTAAATAAAAGACCTTGATCAAAATTAGTTTATGAATTCACTGTACCATTTGTTGAGTTCATCTTTTGGGCTAAATCTATCAACCAAACCATAGAGATTGACCCATCCTGAAACTAATTCTCCTTCCCATTGATGGTCATTGGAGATTACATATGACTAATCCATGTGTGCTTCAATGAAATATGGAAAGGATTCCATAAGGCTTCAAATTAAAGGACCTAAGTCATGAATTAAGACTTAGACCTAGTAATTATGCATGGATATGGCGGTTCTCGTTTGAATCACAAATTCATAAAGAATTTAACAATCCCAACTCAAAGAGAGTCCTATGAGATATTGAGAATCTCATGGATCCCAAGAGAAGAGTATGACAAAAGAAAAGGAAATCAAAATTCAAATGATATTGAAAGTTAAACTTTGCTTCATAGTTTATTTAGTCTTAAACCTCAAGCTACTTTAATCTAAATGAAGTGAAAAGAGCAAATGAAAGTTTAATCACAATTCTAGTGATATGTGATGAAATGAGGTGGGAAGAGACTTTTTGAAAATGTGTAAAAGATCTTAAGTAGCTCTATGAATTGTGATTAAACTTGAATTAGTACTAACTAGTCTAGAGTTTACCTGCAATTATCCTCAACTTTCTTTGTGATTTGAAGGACTTCCAAGGATTATTCAAGCTCTTCTCATGCAATGACTTACTCCTTACTTCTCTTAATTTTTCTCTAAGGTTCTCCAAATTAAAACCTAAGAGATTCAAGATTTAAGTTGCTCAAAAAAATGATCAAGATTCAAATCCCCTTGTAATGGATGGTACAAAATGCACTATTTCAAAAAGCATATTTTCAAAAAATGCGGCACTCAGTGGAGTTGTCCTCGGTACTCCATAACTACCAGAACGACACTCACCAATTGCCACAACGACATTTATGTAGTGCCGCAACGGCACTCAGGGACTGTCGCAGACAACTCGCGGACTACCGTCTTTTTGTGCTTCTTATTTTGACTTGTTTTCAATTTCTTTTTCTTATTCTCATTCTTTTCTTTCTTTTTCTTGCTTACAGATTGCTGCTATTTTTGCGGCAATTGGCGAGTTATCTGATGCATTCAGTGAATGCTGTTGTGGTTATTAGTGATTGCCACCACAACAGTTAGTGACTGCCATTGCGGCAGCCCGTGAGTGTCGCAGACAACTCCACCGCATGCCGTTTTCTGCTATTCTTCCCTTTTCCTCTCTTTCTTTTTCTTTTCTTTTAGAATTGAAGAGCCTTTCAAAGTGCTTGAATCACCTCAAAAATCCTAAGATTATTCGAACATTGTCATCATCAAACTTGGAGGCAATACTCCCCTAAATTTGGTGTTTGGTCAAAATCGGGGTGCCTACAGTTTGCCCCTCTTCGACAGAGCTTGTGGAGCAACGCTTGTCACAAGTGAATGTCGAAGCTTGTGTGAAGACAATCCTTTGACCAGACTATAGAGTTTAGGTAAAAACAAAATGCTTTACAAAAACGACTGCGCAAACGGTTCGTGCTGGTCGTGCTCGATGGTGAGCTGCCTACGTATCCTTACAGGAATTAGACCAGGATGTAGTTCAGGCAAGGGACAAACACATACACAAGTACAAATAGTCGTACGGATGAATGCACCTATCCTATCGTGATGAACATGCTTGTGTCATGATGGCTATCAATGCAAATTCATGCTCTCTAAATGCTATGATTTGAGATTATGCTATTTCGATGCGATCCATGTCCTATGCTAATTAATGCTTGCGGTTACCTCAACTTTCTAGGTGAGCCATCTTCGAAACTCGATCTTTCTTTGACTAATGAGTTGGTCCTCTTCAAGAATCGTAGCCATTTTGGCCAATCGAATGAACACTGAACACAATTGATTGGGCGATGCCTCACGACTTAGGCCCCAGTGTCAATGCGGGTTTGCTCTAAATCCGCAGTATTGCGACCCTATTGGATATGTTTGCTCTGAATTATCTTAACTAGAGAGATCAATTTTTGAATTTCTTCAATTCTCAAAGCTTGAAAGTTAAAAAGTCTTAATTCGATTCAAATTCAATTTTCTAAAGCTAGGAGTCAATCGGACTCAATTCGATTAAATTTTAAGCAAATCAAATAATTTCCAAAATCAGGAGTCCATCATACTAAATCCAAATTATTTCCAAAAATGGGAGTCAAACAGACTCGACTCAAATTTTCTGAAATCAAGTCCATCGGACTCGATTAAATTCAAATTTCTAAAATTGGGAGTCAATCGGACACAAAGAATTCAAAATTTAAAAATTCTGGACTCAATTCGACTAGAAAGAATTCATTTTTTCTAAAATTGGGAGTCAATCAGACTCAAAGAATTCAAAATTTAAAAAATTCGGAGTTGAAATCCACTTAATTTTGAAAATCAAAAGTCAATCAAATCTAATCCAAACTTGTATTTCAACATTTGAAATTTTGTGGTCTTAAAAATTATTTTCGGGGACCAAAGTGAAAAAAAAAAAAAGCAAACCTTGGGGGTTTAAAAGCAAAATTTAGGACCCAATTTGATTTTTTAGGGGAAAACCAATGATTCTTCACTTGCTTGATTTTTGGCACACACGTAAGCGCGCGGAAGTCCATGATTGTCGTTGCGGCACTCACGGAATGCCACTGTGACTTGGCGGGTATCGTACGGTAACCAGCGACTGTCGCTCGTGAATTCCCGAGTGCCGCTTGGGACGTAGAATGCTATACATGTTCTAATTCTTTTCATTTCTTTCATTCTTCCTAATTCTCTCTAAACCGAAGCTCTCTGTCTTAAGATTTTTATTGATCTATAGCGCCTTACAAGGTCAACAGGTTAGTTTCCCTCGATCAAAATCTCATTTTTCTCTTTATTTTTGTTGTTTTCTTGATTTCTTTCAAAAGTTTAACATTTAATCCTCTCTTTCAGGTAGTTTGAGCAAGAACAGGAAGAAGTACAAAGCCACACCTCATTCTGACCCTACTTTCCTACTTCGAGATCCGTGCGAGTATCTATCTGCCAGGGCATTTCGTCGAGAGGTATACTCTCCTTTGCTTTCATTTTCTTAAAATTTCAGTTTATTTCTTATCCATCCCATGAATGTGATGTGTGACAATAAAACTTTGAAATGCCCCTTTTTTTTATTATCAAATGGTCTTTTGAATGTATGTGCCCTGCTTTGGAGATCTTCGAATGATTTGATCGTTCTCGTAGACTTTATTTATGTTTATTTTCTTTCCTTTCTTTAATCTATCCAATTTAGTGATTATAAAATCTCATGATTCATTACAGCTTCAGCCCGATACACTAAAGGTCCATGGTAGCCTCACTCATGGCTACGAGTGGTACCAGTCGCTGAGTCAGACTATGAGGGACTTTATTGATGCTGTCGGCTTCGGAGACTTTGCCAAGCTCTTGACGAAGAGCTCGAATGACTTGAGATAGATACATGCTCTCTTAGAGCAGTGGTGGGACACCACCAACACATTCCACTTCGAGTTTAGGGAGATGATGATGACCCTACTCAATTTTAGCATGATCACTGGGATCCCTTTCCAGGGGGAGTGCCTTTATTACCTCGATACCGTAACGAAGTGGGACCAGGTGCCCAAGTTGCTAGGAGTAGTCCTAGAAGAGCCCTTGGTTATCGCCAAGTGGTTTTTTAACATCTTCAGAGGCCAGGAGGGCTTCACAGATGAGCAGATGGCCCGAGGATTTATTATGTACATGCTAGGGTACTCCCTGCTGAGCACCAAGGGCGACCGGCTCTTTGTCGCGCTAATGGGTCTCTGGAGTATATAGACCGCATCTACGAGTATGATTGAGCCGGCGTCGGACTTGCCATTCTATACAAACATATGGGAGAGATCTTTCGAGACCGTCAAGCTTCCACGGGCGGATTTTGGAGGCCGTTGGAGGTACATACACTATTTTATTATCATTATTATTATAAATATATATATATATATTTTTATCTTTTCCATTAATGTTTCAATTATGAATTGTAAACCTTAAATCCTCTTTCTTTTTATGTAAATTTGGTCCTATGAGTATCTCCACATTATGGCACCCTTGGCATGACCAACAGATGCCCTCGTCATGCCCCAGGGTTAGAAGTGGCAGAAGGACCGCATTGGGCGGAAGATCGGAGCCTATGACTTTATCGCTTTCAGAAACATCTTAACAAATCTGGGAGAGCCACACGTCAGGTGGCAGCCCTGGGTTGCTGTGCTTGTTACCCTTCTTCCAGACAGGCAGAGATCGGCAGGTTTCCACCCACTAAGGTTATTATTGGACGATCTAGATGTTCGGGAGTGGTATTTGGGGAAGAGAGTGACCAGGCAGTCACTGATGGTTCCTGTCTTCCACATATCGTGCCCTCCACCCAGTTCTATGAGGACTTTAGAGACTCTTCATGGCAGCACATTCACGGCTGCCCTGAATTGTCTCTCAATTTAGGATTTTTTGGAGCCCCCTAAAGGGTACGCAGCTTTCCGTACTGCCAAGCTGATGAAGAACTTCCCTCTGATGGAAGTGACGCGAGTAAGTTTCTTTTAACTTTTCATTCTTTCTTTAGTTCTTTCCATTTTTCATTGAATTCATCTTTTGTTTCTTTTAAGCCCATTCATGCCGTAGCCTGAGCTCCCACTCTACCTCCATGGGATTGGAGCCTCCGGACAGTCTTCCAGGGTAAGCAGGACATGACCATGGTCCCTCGATATCATATGGGTGCTCCTATCATTCTGCTCCAGTATGATCATATCCCTAGGGACTATGCCAAGTAGGGTCTACTTAACGCCTATAGCGTGAGGGAGTAGGTCCATGGACGAGAGTGGAGGGCAACTTTCTAAAACCCGACTTCGACTTTGCATTCTCCCTCGACTTTTTAATCATTTTTTGGTTTTCTTATTCAGGCTGACGGAGCTCAAGAAGCCTCGGAGGCTCAATTGAGAGCTGAGGTAAATTTTTGCCGTTATTTTTATTTATCCCATTTAATACTTTCATTTATCTTTCAATTTTACTTAAGCCAATCAGTTACTCAATCTCTTTCCTTATTTAGAAGGAAGAGAATAGGGCCCTGACCCTACGAGTGAGAGAGCTTGAGCAGCAGCTCGGAGTGGGCTCTAGTGGAGCTCACAGAGGCACTAGTTGAGGCTGAGGCAGAGGTAGAGGTAGATGCATAGGTGGAGGTCATGGCGTCGGGGGCAATACAGAGTCAGAGCAGAAGCCTCTCCAATGTGTCACTCGCTAGACCCGAGGTCGGGGGCGAGGTTGACCCCATCTCTCTTTTATCCTTTTTATTTTCTGAGTGTTTGGAGAGGATACTTATTGGATGACTGTATATATATACTTATTTTTGTTGGTGGCTCTCGGTAGCCGGGATAGGATAGGCACTTGCATACTTTATTATCATTTTTTACTTCTCTGCGTGCTTCTATTTGATGATTGTGACCATGGCTTAGTCATGCATTTCATTGCTTGTTAATGCTGCATTTTATGAATGTGACCATGGCTTGGTCCTGTATTTTATTTTCTGTGAATGATGAATGCTTATGAATGTAATCATGTCTTTATTATTCATTTTTTTTTGTGAATGATGAATGCAACCATGGCTTGGTCTTGTGCACGTGTTGCGATATGATGCACACGTTTTATTGTATATTTAGTATTTTCTTTGCAGGTTGGGCTGAAAGCATTAAAAATAGGTTCTGGCCAAATTAGCTCTGTGCGGCACTCGGTTATACCTGAACGGCACTCAGAGAGTGCCAGAGCGGCAGTCGGTGAGTGTCATACGACAATCACGAACTGCCACGTAGTACTCTCGAGAGTAACACTTGGTATCTTGAGTGCCGCTTGGTGGTCTGGGCAGATGCATTTCTCCTTTTATACTCCATTTTCTTCAAAAATTCCGCAAAACACCTTTCTCCCTCTTCTATTTTCTTTTCAAATGGTTTCTATTGGCTCTCAAATCCTCTTCCCATGGATGGATACTCTCTCAAGCATTGACAGGCTTAACTTTGAGTGTTTTAGGCTGAACGACCTTTTCTCTTTTCAGGGGATGGCTTTGAATGAAGGTTTGCTTCGAGCTACTATCTAGTGTTGTAATCCCATACTCCATGTCTTCCACTTTGGTTACTAGGAGATCTGCTCCTTGTTTGAAGAGTTTAGTGTCATCCTCTACACTGATCCTCTTATGGATTTGACAGTTCCCTTAGTACAGACCGGCTATGTTCATGATTTGGCTACTTTTCTTCATATATCCCAAAATGTTGCGGGCTCTTTTGTTCATGACAGGCAAATTAATTTTGAGCGCCTTTCCTCCGTCAATGCTCCAATAGGGGACCTCTATGATAGCGGGTACTAGATCATACAGCCAGTGCATTATCAATTGCTATGCCTTCTTATTTATCTTTCAGTCATCTTCTGATGTTCTCATACCTATCGCTTGCGGTCTGTAAGAAATTAAGATTGTCGTCACGCTGGTTCTTGGTGACACTTTAATGGGATTGGATCGTGCCCATATTGCGGGGGCCATGTTATCCGCTAGAGCACCTTTATCTTACAGGTTTGGCTTATGGAGAGCCTGGATTTCTTTATCCACCCTCTACACCTTCGTAGGTCACTTCTTTATGATTGTGTGGAGATCCATCGCCTATTTCATTCCGCCGTTGCTTGGCTTGATTGGCTTCAGGGTCTCTCCCCTGATGATATCTGCTGGGTCTGTCCGCAATGGACTTATTACTCTGTTGCAGTACAACTTCCCAGGCGACCTGGAATCTGGTTGCCTGGCTTGCATTCCACCACTTTTTATATCCCTGGCCGGGTGGTTCATCAATACAGACTTCTTCAAGATGCTCCTGATGACTTTATCGTGGACTTTACGAGGAGCTCTACCGTATGTCCTTGCATTGTGAAGGCTTTTACTGAGGCTTGGCATGACAGGGTGGCAGCCCCCTTTTAGGAGAGTTCCTGCTTCAGTTATGCCTACTGCTGAGTATCTCCTGGAGATCCAGACTCTGGTCAAGAGACATGCTTTATAGACATACATAGATGAAAGTAAAACAAAATGCAGGACAAAGCTTTTTATTCTACAAAACTTCTGACAAATTATGTCTACCCTTTTACTCTTTTGAATGTGATTTTCTTCTTTTTCTTTTCAAACGAAAGTTCTTGTATTAGAAAATGTTTTAGCATGTTAAATCAAAGCGTTCACTCTTTCGATATATCTTTAAGTTATAAAAATCTTCTTTTCAACGTCTTTTCTTGGTTTTTCATTATCTTTGAGTCTTGCTCAGAGCTTTAATCGTTCTATACCAAGAGTTCTCATTCGTTCCTTTATAGTACTTATTTTGATAGCCAGGAGATCCAAAGATAGGTTAAGGAAAATATATGGGTTCTTCGGATAGCAAATGAAGTTTTCCCCTGGTTATGGGCTCTAATGTGGTCCCGGGCAAATGTAAATTTGTCCCTAGTTTAGCATAGGGATATTTTTAGGTTTTTCATGGATGGAAGTCTTTCGAGGGCACGCCTACTTATCCCCGAGTGGGCATCACGTCCAAAGTAATTCGGTTTAAGGCTTAAAGGACGGTGCCACTTAGGTAATTATTGATGACCAAACCGAGCAGGTTGCCTATGTATCCCATACCGGGAATCAGGTCAACCGTAGTTCATCAACGTAGGAGGTTTTAATAGGAATGGTTTTAAGCAAAGTATTTCTTGAGGCAATCGAGGTTAATTGGCACTTTAATTCAACCCCGTCTATGTCCATAAGATAAGCAGCCCCTCCAAAAAGAAGAGTCGTAATGATGTATGGCTCGACCTAGTTGGGTTTGAATTTTCCCTAGTCATAAACAGGCACTTTAAGTTCTTTTAGGACCAGGTCACCCTCAGCAAGCTTCTTTGGGTAGACCTTTTTGTTGCAAGCACGAGCTATCCTTTTTTGATATCCCCGAGTATGGTTTATTGTAGCCAACCTTTTCTCATTAAGCAACATCAACTCCTTATACCTTCCCCGTATCCACTCTAGCTCAGTCACTTCATATTTTGCCAAAACCGTAAGAGAGGGTATTTTTACTTCAACCGGAGGGATAGCTTCCATCCTGTAAACCAATGAATACGGAGTAGCTCCTATAGAGGTTCTAATGGAGGTCCGGTATCCCCATAGTATAAATGGCAGCTTCTCGTGCCAATCCTTATACGTGTTCGTTGTTTTCCCAAGAATTACTTTAACATTCTTATTTGTTGCTTCCACTGCTCCATTTGTTTGTGGTCTATGTAGGAAAGATTGTTGTCAGGTGATCTTGTATTTCTCTAAAAGCAAAATGACCTCACCTTGGAAATGACTGCCATGATCCGAAATGAACTCATTTGGAACCCCATATCTGCAAATTATGTTTTTCTTGATGAAGCTCACCACATCTTTAGCCTTCAAAGTCGCATATGATGCCACTTCTACCCACTTAGTGAAGTAGTCAATCGCCATAATTATGTACCGGTGTCCATTGGAGGCCTTTGGAACTATTTCACCAATAATATCTATATTCCATACAAAAAAAGGCCAACGTGTGGTCATGCTATAGAGTTGGGATGGCGGGGTATGCATCAGATTTGCATGAATTTGGCACTTATGTCATTTTTTGACATATTCATAGCAATCTTTGTCTAAGGTTGTCTAGTAATACCCATGTCGAGTTATCTTCTTTGCCAATATATGCCCATTCATGTGGTGCCCATAAACCCCTTCGTGTATTTCCTCCATCATTCTCTTAGCTTCTTTCCCATATAGACACTCCAGATTGTACCTGGTGTAAGAATTTTTTCAAAGCTTATCTGCATAAATCACAAATTGAGCGAAAAATCTTCGAATCCCCTTTCTGTCTTTCTCTTAAGCTCCTTCAGGGTACTCACCTTTCTTAATGAAATTCCAAACATCCTCATACCAAGGCACTTCACCCTCTTCTTCTATGGCTGTGATAATCTCCAATGAAGGCTAGTTTCTTAAATCTATGGATAGTGGGATCATGGTGGCTCCTGAGGGGATTTATATCATTGAAGCTAGGGTTGGTAAGGAGTCGGCTAGTTGATTCTCTTCACGAGGGAGATAGTAGAACAAAATCCTCTTAAATTATACTTTCAAGCTCTCCAGGTACTCGTGGTAAGGTCTTAATTTCTCATGCTTTAACCTCCAATCACCCTGCACTTGGGATATAATCAAGTTGGAATCTCTGAAAACATCAACCCTTTCCACTTTTAAGGCCAATGCTGCTTCTATCCCAATTATGCATGCTTCGTATTCTGCTGTATTATTGGTTGAGTTGTATTTAAGCTTGATGGCTAATGGGGTGGTGGTTCCATCAGGTGCTACAAGGATGATTCCGACCCTATAGCCTAATTGGTTAGCTGCTCCATCGAAATACATCTTCCCCAAATTTTCCTCTATCCTTATTACTCCTTCGTCTGGGAATCAAAACTCACCCTTCTCCTTGGATTCTATTGCAAGATTGAGCAGGTACTCAGAGACAACCCTCCCCTTTATAGATTTGGCAGTGACATACTTTATATCGAATTCAGCCAGCATCATGGTCCATCGGGAAATCCTACTGATCAAAGTGGGTTTTTCAAATAGGTATTTGAGTGGACCCATTCGGGATATCAGGGTTACGAGAAAGGCTAACATGTGGTGTCTAAGGCAACGGGTACACCAGACTAAAGCCTAACAAGCTCTCTCTAAGGGTGAAGATTTTAGCTCATATCTAGTCATCCTTTTGCTCAAATAAAAAATAGCCTTCTCTATGTGCCCCTCTTCTCCTTCTTGGGCCAACATACACCCCATCGAATCTTCAGACACTAAAAGGTATAGTAATAGAGGCCTTCTGGGTATGAGTGGTGATAGGACAGGTGGGTTTTGGAGATAGATCTGGATTTTGTCGAAGGCTTATTGGTAAATTTAGGGACAAAACAAAGCTTCTAGGTTCTCTCCTTTTACAGCACATGTGTATGTACAAAGGGAGAGAGAAAAATCAAGTGATGCACACAAATGGGAGGCTTTGAGTCCTACTAGAGCTGCCAGTCTCATATGCTAGCTGCCACTTGATTTTATCCTTCCTTTGTGTATCCCTTGCTCCCCTATCAAATTTCATGTCCATAGCACTTTTGGATTTTTGTAAAAATGGTTTTTTGCCTCCGAAATCACTCATTTTTGAACTGTTGGAAGTTGTAAAATTGAATTTCAATCTTAAAATATTCTAGAAGCATTTGGAAGTCTCTCAAATTAGCCTCCTACGTGCGCCAGTTTTGAAAGATTTTTCGAACTTGAAGCTTTTCAGAAGTCGAAGCGATGAACTTGAAGAAAATCATTAGGACATTATTCATCATTGATTTCTAGAGGTAAATCTTTCTAGGTTTGACGGTCGGTCAAAATTTGGGTGTCTATACTTTTCCCCTCTTCGGCAGAGCTTGTGAGGCAACGCGTGTCACAAGTGAATGTTGAAGCCTATGAGAAGACAAGTCCTTGACTAGGCTATTGAACTTAGGTAAAAGCAAGATGCATTGAAAAAATTGTCAGTGTTGGTCGTGCTCGATGGTGAGGTACCTACGTATCCCGTTGGGAATCAGACCAGTGCGTAGTTCAGGCAAGGGATCATATACAAGCATAAATAGTCATACGGATGAATGCTCCTATCAAATCGCGATGCACGTGCTCATGCAGTGATGGCTGCCAATGTATTTTCATGCTCCATGCTTCAGACATGCAATCATGAAGATTCGAGGTCACAGTGTTTCAATGCACATAGATGCATTCCATATCCTATGCATTGATGCTTAGCCTTCAGTATTCGTCATTATCCACAGCCCTTTGGCCTTGTAAAATAATGAGCTCTTTGGCAATCTGCAGCACTTTGGCCTTGTCAAATAATGTGCTCATTAGTAATCCGCAACCCTTTGGCCCTGTCGAATAATGTGCTCTTTAGCAATCCACAACCCTTTGGCCCTATCAGATAATGTGCTCTTTAGTAATCCACATCCCTTTAGCCCTGTTGGATAATGTTTTCTTTAGTAATTTGTAGCCCTTTTGGCCCTGTTAGATAATATGCTTCTTTAGCAATTCGCAGTCCTTTGGCCCTGCTAGATAAAGTGCTCTTTAGCAAACCACTACCCTTTGGCCCTATTGGATAATGTGCTCTTTAGCAATCTGTAGCCCTTTGGCCTTGTTGGATACGGATTAGATCACAACCCTAGTTTAGTGTGAGATAATTCGCGCTATCCGCAGATGGATTATGTTGGTGCTTGAACCATGATTATCTTCTTGTCGGAGGAATTGGGCTTGTAGCTACAATTCCCCATATTCATCCAACGTAATAAGCTAAAGTAATTCATAAATATGCCTATTATGAAGCTAGTGGTGGATTTGTAATCCTAGGTTCCCTTAAATATTATTTAAAACAACTTTAATTGCTTTCATAGCTTAGATTTATTTTTATTATTATTTAGTTTAATTAAATTCAAAATCAAATCCGTTTTTTCCTAATTAATTAGACTTAGGTTTTAAAATTAAGTCGTTGTAGTAATCAATCTCTGTGGGTTCGACCTTTACTTTCACACTACAAATCTTTAGAAAAGTAAAGTATACTTTTATATCTTGATATTGACAACATCAATTTTTGGCGCCGTTGCCGGGGATTGTATTACTACTCTTAGTTTTATAATCGTAGTTTAGTTAATTCGTAAATATTAGATTAGTTTTTATTTTTCTTATTTTCTGTTTTTGTTTTTAGTTACTAACTTGTTTTTTTTTTATTTTGTAGTCAACGTTTCCGAGTGGAGCAGCTAATTACATCAAAGGAGCTTACGCAAAAATAAAATAAATATAAAATTAAAATAAATTGCTTCCTTTGGAATTCGCTTTAAACCGCTGTAAGTCAGGGCGCTGTGACGCACTATTTGCATTAGTTTAGGGTTAATTGCACTGCATTAGCTAGGAAACCCGGGGCGCTGGGCTTGACGCGGTCATTGCATTACAGGATAATTTGCATGCATCATAGTAGTTGAGTGCTTGTTATCTTATTTGCGTGATTGTATTTGTTTATTTTGTTTAGTTAGTCTTTGTTTTTAGTTTCTTCTCTTTTGTTTTAGTTTATGTTAGGTGCACGTTCAAACAAACCGGAATTACAACCTTTAGACTCTGAACTTGAACGTACATTAAGACTTAACAAGTCTTCAAATTTAACTTCTGAAACTAGGTTTGTAATAGACGACGATTTGACACCAAAACCAACGTCTTTATTTGAATCTGAAATACGTAGTACTCTTCAAAAACTAAAGAAACCACGCTTTCATAACATAGAATCAATTAAAATGGCAGACATTGGAAATAATAACGACAATAACCAAAATAACAACGGAGTTAATATGAACAATCTTAATATACCGCCACCACCTCCACTTAAAGATTATTTTATTCCGACGACTTACACGCCGCAAACTTGTATTGAATTACCGGAGGCGACGGCATCTCACTTTGAGATAAAGTCGTCTACGATCTCGCTACTTCCATCATTCCATGGCCGTCTAAATGAAGACCCTTATAAACACTTAGGAGATTTTCAGGACATATGCTCTACGTTGAAAATCCAAAATCTTACTGATGATGAACTAAAAATGCGGCTCTTTCCATTCTCATTAAAGGACAAAGCTAAATATTGGCTCCAATCTTTGGAGCCAAACACAATTAGAACATGGGAAGACTTACACACCGCATTTTTACAAAAGTTTTTCCCGATTATGCGTACAAACCAGATAAGAAAATCAATAACCAATTTTGTAATGCAAGATGGGGAATCACTTTACGACACGTGGGAAAAATTTAAAGAATTACTACGCTCGTGTCCACATCATCAAGTCCCTAAGTGGCAACTTGTTCAGGTCTTTTATGAGGGGCTTATTCCCTCTGTTAGGAATACCGTCGATGCCGTTTGTGCGGGAACCTTCCTACACAAAAGCGCCGACGAGGCCTGGAAAATGTTTGAAACGTTAAGCGAGAATTCAATGCACCAAACGGTGTCTGTCCGTTCGGAAGGATATCTTAATCAACCTAAGAGGGATGTAAAATTCGAGTCAAGTCAATCAATTGAAATAAAAGAACTATCTAACAAACTTGACCGACTTTTAACAATGAACCAAACGACAGCCCCACCCGCTCGTGAAATTTGTGCATTATGTTCTGATCCTTCACATTCGATACTTGCATGTCCATCGGCGAGTCAATTTCCGGAATTCGTGGAGCAACACATTAATTCTATTCAACAATACCCACGAAATAATTATAATGCAACTACTAACAATCCGGATGCGCCATGGAGAAACCATCCTAACTTCTCGTGGAAAAATAATAATAATAATCCTAATGAGGCGACTAATTTTCCAAATGCGTATCGACCTCAGTTTCAACCTAATCAATACCAACAACCGCCTCCTAATTCGAATCCTTCAAGGGGTAATATTTTTGAGGAAAAGGTGTTGGCGTCCCTTAAGACTATTGAAACGCAAGTACAGGCACAAGCACAAATAGTGCACTCTCATACGCAATCCATTGCGAAGCTTGAATCCCAAATGGGACAACTAGCTACTGTAGTAAGTCGTAGAAACGAGGGGACGTTGCCTAGTCAAACAATCCAAAATCCTAAGGGACAATATGAGGTTAAGGGGTCGAATGAACAAGTGAACGCCGTCTCAACTAGGTTGACTACCCGAGAGGAGGAGGTAATAGAAATTCCGAATAAGAATGTGAAAGGTATGAATATTAACTCTAATAAAGAGACGGGTGAGGACATGAGCCAAAATAAGAACGGCAAAGAATCGGTCCCAACGCATTATACTCCTAGAATGCCATATCCACCTAATGTTGAGGAACCGTCTAATCTTACAAATAAAAAGTCTAGGGTTGAGGATATACTCGAGGTGTTTAAACAAGTTAAAATCAATATTCCTTTCCTCGATGCTATTAAACAAATTCCCGCTTATGCTAAATGTTTAAAAGACCTATGTACTCAAAAGCGCAAAATACGCAGTCATACTCCTAAAAAGGTATTTCTCACGGAAAAAGTAAGCTCTATATTCCAACACGCTCCTCCAAAATATAAAGATCCCGGTACGCCTACGATTTCATATGTCATAGGTGACACTATCATTCATAGGGCTCTCCTTGACTTAGGAGCTAGTGTTAATCTCATACCTTATCACGTCTATCAACAACTAGGATTAGGTGAACTGAAACCTACGGCCGCTACTATACAATTAGCGGATCGTTCTATTAAAATTCCTAGAGGAATCGTCGAGGACGTCTTGGTTAAAGTTGATAAATGCTATTATCCTGTCGACTTCATGGTCCTTGACACTGAACCCGTGCTAGATGTTAGGAAACATACTCCTGTCATCTTAGGCCGTCCATTCTTAGCAACCGCCAACGCACGTGTTAACTGTCGGACGGGGGTAATGAAAGTGTCATTTGGGAACATGAATTTAAAATTGAACGTTTTTAACGCTATGGATCAACCTCTTAAAAATGACGATTCCCTAAGTGAGGTGGAAGGTGAGGTAACACGGAATATCGAGCCTACTAAAGAAATAAATGTGAGTGGGGAAAACAATATAGCGGACGATGATGAGTGGATGAATCCTAATCCCGTGGACCCTAATGCGGAATCTACTCGGAAGGTAAGAAATCGATTCGAACATAATGACAAACCGTTAATCGATTTAATTCAAAGCGATGTTATTTCTGCGTACCACCGAGCTCTGCCTGACATTCTTAGGGGTACACAGTCCGATTTACGGCCTACATGAGTCTTATGCTAGAAAGGTCTAGCTAAAGACGTAAAAGTTAGCGCTTCTTGGGAGGCAACCCAAGCTTAATGTCGTTTGTTTTCTTATTTTTGGGCGTTTTTGGGTCTGTTTGTGTCTGTTTTAGACATTCTGGATAGGTTTGGGGGTTGGAATTAAGTAATTTTAATAGTACGTACATAATTTTAGCCACACAATGAAGAAAACCCATCTCGCGCGCGCGGCCCGCTCGCGCGAGACATCGCTCGCGCGGCCCGCTGGCGCGAGATGGCCCCTTAGATGTTTTTCTTTGCTTTTCTTTTTATGGTGCCTCAGGTTCTCCTCGCGCCTCATTTCGCGGGCGCGAGGCACCTCGCTCGCGCGAGAAAGTTTTACTTTCAGAAAAAAAAAAAAAAAAAAAAAAAAAAAAAAAAAAAAATATTTTGGAAATTCGCGCGCGCGCGATTCCCCCATTTCTGCATCTTTTCTTTTGTTTTCTTGTATCTTCCCCCATACTTGTTCTGATAAAGTTTTTGTTTCTGTTTTTGTTTATTACGCCATTTTAGATCGAGTTAGTTATTGTTTTCCTTTTTACATTTATACTTTTTCATTTTATTTCTTTTCCATTTGCTAGTTTAGTTTAATTTAGATTAGTTTTTCGATTTCTATTTTATATTTCTGTTTCTTTTACTTTTAATATTCTTTTGTTAGTTCTTTTCGTTTATCTCGAAGTAACAGGTAACATTGAAATTTATAACCATATTCCTTGGTGTTAACCTGTTATATGCTTGTCAAGATCGAGGTACTATCGTTCCTTTCTTACCTACTTTCCTTTCTTTCGTTTTATTGTTTCATTGGGGACAATGAAAGGTTTAGGTTTGGGGGTATGCACACACATGCACGTTATTATGCACTAAAATTTTAAAATTTTCAATACGTGTGTTTAAATAAACGATATTACTGACGTTTTTGCAATTTTAATCCGATACTTCTTAGTATGTAATGTGATTTGTTATAGAATGATAAACAAGGGAAGATGTGATTAAACATTTGCTAAAGTTATGTTGAAATGTTTTAAGTTATGTATCGTTTGAATCGTAGTTTTATATCATAGATTTGCACACAAACCTATGCACTGCACGTAGTCACTTGAATACATGTTGGTTGTGAACTATAATATGATTCGGATTTCTAGATAACACATGGTGGAGACTAGACCCGGTGAGCTTTTGAGCCTATCTTTTCTATTTAGAGGGTTATAAATACATCTTGTGTTTGTCGAATTTCATTGAAATAGCGCTTTAACTTGTTGTTTAGTCTCATTATTCTTGTTTTGGTTGATAATCAAGTTAAAATATTTGTTACCATGCTAAATAATCGTCCATTGTAAACATTGAAGAACCGTATTACCTAGGACATGATTTTAGGCCTTCTTTGTTTATTACCGACCGATAAATGAAAATTTCCTTAGTTCGCCCCTTTGAGCCGTTACAATGCCTCTTTTTCTTTGTTCACCATTATCCTCTGTAAAAGCTCCAACTTGATCAACTTGGAGTATACCACTGGAAGAGTGATCAACTTTTAGTAGTATTAAGGCGATGTGTTGATTGAGAAGAAGAAAATAAGATGCCATTGGGGTAGGTGCTTGGTATTCGATAAATAATCATTTGAGAAGCAAGAAACGAAAAAGGAAAAGAAAATAATACAGAAGAAGAAGGTTAAAAAAAAAAATGAAAAAAAAAAATGATGAAAGAAAAGAAGGAAAAAAATGAAAAGGAATGAAGAGAAAGAAAAGATGAAAAGTTGGTAGAAGAGATGAATGAAAGAGATCGAACATGCCTTACAATGCCATTCTGAAACTACCTGATATATCTGTCCTATACTTTTTCATTACCGGAGCCACATTATAACCTTTGAAAAGTCCTAGTTGATCCTAGGAAACATGGTTCGGATATGTAAATGATGGGAGGGGATTAAAACATGGTAATGATTAATTTCTTTTGATTATTGGCATCCTATCCATGAGACTACTGTTCTTTCGTGTCATGCGTCTTTTTCATGTCATATGTGAGCACTTATCGTTTTGAAAACATATTTCTTTTACTCACATATTTTAGAAAAATTACACCTGTTTCTGAGTGTTTCATGTTAGAGTGTAATTGACATTGTGAGATTCGTAGTCGAAGCATAGTTAGATGGTTATCCGAGTTATATTCCAAGTTTATGACAAGCGCGTGTTCATTTGACTACCACATCACACACGTGCAATTTTATGAGAAACTCTATTGATTTATACGATGCATGTGCTTGAGATTGTTTTTCATGATGTATGTAGACGTTTGATTCTGTTTCTTTATGTTCGTTATTCTATTTCAAATCTTTGTTGTATAATAAGGAGTATTGAATATTATGTTCTTTGTTTTTAATAAAGTTTTTTAAATTTATAAGTTAATAAAGATGGTTGTGGGTAACTTGTTGACGAGAACCCTCACGAGACTTCACTCGTCCGACTAGGGACACCTAGGGGTTTAAAAGGCTTGTTGCATACGCTAAATGCAATCGTGATCCATACGAAAATGGAATAGATTTTTATTAGTAGTTTTTATTTTAGTTTTGCTCGAGGCCTAGCAAAATGTAGGTTTGGGGGTGTGATCGGGAGAGAACTAATCCTAAATATACGCCTTAATGTGCATTTGTTAGTACCTTTTTATCCTGTTTTTGTATATTTTTACTCTGTTTTCTAGTTTCTGACAGGTTTTGGAAGAAATAAACTAAACCAGGCTAAACAGGGTGAAAAAGCATCAAGAAAGAAGCTGAAAAACCAATGTCGCGCGCGCGGTCCGCGGGCGCGAGAATCCAGAAGTCGCGCGCGCGATCCGCTCGCGCGAGACCCCCAATAATTCGCTCGCGCGAAGGAACAAAAGTCGCGCTCGCGCGATATGCCCAAAAACCAAAGTTGCGTATTTCAGTATACTGAAGACTCCTGTGCAAACGAGACTGCTAAACGACGTCCAGACTGTAAATTACATCAGTTTCAGTCCGTTTCGAGTTGTAAAGGCTTCCAAAACATGTTGTAAATCTATATAAACTCTATTTTTACTTCAATTAGGGGGTTGGCAATTATTATACACACATTCTACAACCATCCTTCCAGCCATTGAAGAGAGGGAAGCAAGGAGAAGAAGAAGAAGACCAAGGGTTTCCATGGCCTCCTCCATCAACTACTTGCCATCTATTACTTCTATGGACGGCTAGATCATTGATCTAGGGTTTCAATGAAGCCCTAGATGAGTAATAGGGTTTTATTTATGTTTTTATTTTAGTTTTATTATGTATGGATGACAGTCACATGTTTAGAGGATTTTATAAATAAATCGTACTTACATTGATTAAATCATTGCTTTCAGAATTTATTCTTGTCTTAGATCTGTTTTGACTGTGATGTGCTCAACGATCTATTCTTGATGTGCTTGTTTAGGTTGTTTACATGTGATGGTGCTCTATTGATTCGTGCTATCAAGTATCCGAATAGTCCATGCCTAGGTTAGACGGATTAGATCACAACCCTAGTTTAGTGTGAGATAATTCGTGCTATCCGCAGATGGATTATGTTGGTGCTTGAACCATGATTATCTTCTTGTCGGAGGAATTGGGCTTGTAGCTACAATTCCCCATATTCATCCAACGTAATAAGCTAAAGTAATTCATAAATATGCCTATTATGAAGCTAGTGGTGGATTTGTAATCCTAGGTTCCCTTAAATATTATTTAAAACAACTTTAATTGCTTTCATAGCTTAGATTTATTTTTATTATTATTTAGTTTAATTAAATTCAAAATCAAATCCGTTTTTTCCTAATTAATTAGACTTAGGTTTTAAAATTAAGTCGTTGTAGTAATCAATCTCTGTGGGTTCGACCTTTACTTTCACACTACAAATCTTTAGAAAAGTAAAGTATACTTTTATATCTTGATATTGACAACATCAGTGCTCTTTACTGTAACCCTTTGTCCCTATTGGATAATGTGCTCTTTAGTAATCTACAGTTATGGGTACCCGAACCAGGCTTGGGGGCCTCAAAAATTTAAACTCGCTTGATTGTACCATTTCAAATCTTATGTCAACAACCACGAGTGAGGTATACCACCCTTGATTATCATTTATTCTATCCAACCAATTTGGATTACTCGTATTTTGGATTCCATGGGACTTTTTATCCAACCCAAGGCAACTATCGATACCCATGATCCATATCCGATGCTACACGAGTGAGTAATCCATGTTTTATCCCATAAGGCTAAATCCTGAGAGATCCTCACTAATAGAGTCGCCACTTGGTTTGATAAAGGAAACAAAGAAAACTAAATCTATAGAGTCCAATGGAGAGAGAACACCGCCCTGTCGTCACCAAAGAACTCAGTTTGGGGGTGAAGGTACTAGAGAGGAAGGAGCTAGATCGTGCTAAAACACCCCCTCTCGCCCCATCGTGACATGGGCCTCTACTCAGCTTTCAAGGTGTTTTCCTAGACAATATGTGGACCATTTCAAATATACAAATGCAATCCTATGTTCATGTTATAAATAACTAATTAAAGAAAATCTTACAAGAAACTAAACAATTACATGCAATGCATGTACTAAAATAGTAATTCGGAGACTAAACGCATTACTATGCTTCCTTATGCATGCGAAAGCAAATAAAATTAAATTAAATGTGAAAATCACACTCAAAACCCTAGAAAAACATGAATTCTAAGCACAAATAATCATGTAGGGAATTTAAAATCTGTATTTTATCCACCTAATCATGCTTCTATGTGATCCAAGGAAAGTAGTAAATAAGAGGGAGTGTAGGAACTTACCTGGGATAGTATAACATTCCCAATTATCATAATTAACCATGGTTAGGATAACAAATCATAATATATATAGGATAATCTAAGAATAGCCTACTATTCTAGGCATGGATAGTATGTATGTATGTCCAAACATGACTACTATGTGTAGTAGTGTGCATGTGTAAGCCTAATTAAGATGTGATCCCTACTATGGATAACCTACTATTCTATGTAAGGATAGTGTACAAGTGTATGCATGTGCATGGATAAGAATTAATTAGTAAATTAAACTAATTATGAATTAGCTACTATAAATAACCTACTTCATGGATAACACAGGAATCGCCTACTTTCCCAACTAATATGAATAATTACATGATTCCTATATGAATGTCCTAGTTCTAGATTCGTAGATCCGATTAAGGCTTTGTTATCTCCAGGGTCGGATATCCATGGATTGGATAACAACCCCACAGCTCTGGCTACCACAACATTTGGGACTAGCGCTGCCTAGGATAACTCTACTTTAATGGATACTACAAACAAGGAAATACAACTACCCTAGAACTTTAAAGATTAGAAGCAATAAAAATGAAGAACACGAAGAACAAACAAAAAATTTAACCTAGATCTAAGAAACTAAAGATCAATATAGGAAAATAAAGCAGAAAAACAAAGAAGAAGAAGGAGCTTACCCCAAGAACTCCCCCCAGAATACTTCTGCAGGGCTTTGCCGGTACCGCGGACTCCAAGAATCGTAAAAACTAAAAGATTAAACTTTCTAAAGAACTTTGAGTGCTTCAGAATCCTCCAAGGGGGTTTCTTTGAGCACTCTAGTTCTTAGGATTTTTGGGTGTGTTGAATGGGGAGGGGAGGACCCCCTTTTATAGTTAGAGATTTGGGTGGAAACTGTTATAGTTATGCGATGTGGGATAAAAGAAACACAATTTTTACATTTTTTGGGCATTTTTACCCGGATTGGGGTCAAATCGAGGAGCCAGAATGCATCTGGAGTATTTGAGAGCCATAGTGGCACTTAGAGGTGCCTTATGGAAGTCCGATAGTGTCGCGCAGCACTCATCCTTTGAGCTACCATGGCCCTCAGCATAGAAGTTGTGTTTTCACTCTAGAATTCCCAGACTTCATTCTTTCACCTTGGTTATCCTTTTTTAGCTTGTGATGTACCGTTGGAAATGTATGGAAGTATTGCTTAAGTTGTTTTTAGTCTTATCCAAAAAGAGTTTGCATATTTTGAGTTATGGTCAAAAAAGTGAGGCTGACTCCAAGAAGGAGCAAACCTGTGAGGTACAAAAAGGGTAAAAATTCTACTAAGTGGTTTTTGGCCAATGTGAAGGCTTAGGTCACTAATTTAGCCTTTTTTAGGACTATTTTGTAAAGGAAGTTCTCAGGATCCCACCCCAAGGTTAGGATTTTACTCGATAAAAGGTGATTTTTTAATCATTTTATGTGAAAAAGCTCTCCTAAATTGGGTTTTTGTTTCTAATTTGAGTTTCTAATGCACCTAAGTCTTCCTAAAGGTTATTCTAGCATATCTGAGAAACCACAGTGCTTACGGAGTTCTACTTCACAAAACTAACAAATCCTGATTCCAATCTTTGGGTTGTTCTTGAGGCGGGGTTCTTTCTGTCGAACAGATGAACCAAAATAGGATGTATATAGTTTGCCCCTCTTTGATAGAGCTTTGTAATCAATGCACATCATAAGGGAATGTCAAAGCATGCATGATAGCCTTTAAGTGAGTCTGGAAGACTCCAGGAACAAAATCAAGAAAATCAAAGACATGTAAGCACACAATGATAATCTCAAAAATCAAGCGATCGCGCTCGAAAGAGCTGCCTACGTATTCCCTTACAGGAAATTAGATTAACCGTAGTTAAAATGAGCACACCACATGCAAAAAATAATTCAAGTAAAACACAGTTAATGATATGAGACTCAAACTAATGCCATGCAACATACTCGGGGTTTCATGAAAGATGTCCTTAGTGCAGACGATGCAATATGGGGTGTGTCCTTATTGCGAACGATGTAAGGGGGTGTCTTATCGCGGACAATGCAATGATGGAATGTCCTTAGCTTAGATGATGCAAGGGTGCCTCATCGAGGGATTTGCAACATCTCCATGCGTAGCTCTTTGTGCGAGCTAGGTGGAGACAAAAAAGGTCTCCAGAGCCATTTAAGGCGAATTGGACCTAAAATACACAATGATGAGCCATAATTCAAGGCGGACATCAGGAGCATTTGTGAATGCGAATGCGACTGCAGGGTGCCTCATCTAGGGCTTTGCAACATCTCTATGCGTAGCTCTTCAGACGAGCTAGGTGGAGATGTAGAGTTCTCCATGCACAGAGATGCTAAGGGTAGACAATAGAGGCTAAGATGTAAAGAGTTGAGATCTCTATACATAGCACTTTATGCTATGCAGGGAATGCAGAGATGAGATAATAAGAGTGCATATGGTGCAGACATCATAAGGGCAAAGAATAAATATATACATATGAGTGTGGCATAATTGCAGAGTGCATAGATTGCAGGGAGAAAAGAAAGCATGAATTTGTATAGAGCATAGAAAGCATGAACGATAGATAGCATAGATGACATGGATAGTTTAAGCAATGCATAGCTTAGAAGAGTTGCTGAAATCAATGCACAAATGTAGTAACTGCTCAACAACAGATTCATGAAGAGCCTAGAAGGCAAACTATTCTGCTGAGGAATTGAATCATGAATGCAACATCAATCTGTTGGGGAAAAAGTACTTCTGGAGCCATTTAAGGTGAACCAGGGACACCATGCATTACTCAAAACATGTTAAACATAATCGATACAACAATGCGGGAGATTTTCGAAGAATAATGCAATGCAATGCTAATGGGGATAATTGCTCTGCTGGGGATTCATATGCACGTGCAATGTGATCAATATAAAAATACGGGGATTACTTGCTCAATCAACATGTAGAGCCTTGAAGGCAAACAGCTCCTAAAGAAACACACCGTCAAGTCATTAAGGCAAACAATGAGTGTGGTGCATGAAACGAAAGTGAATATGCAATAAGATTATATGTTATACAAGGGACACCCGTTCAATCATAAAACCATGTAGAGCTAGTGAAGGCATACTACTTTTAAAGGGGAAACATTACCGGACCATTAAAGATGAACTACATATGCATTGCACAATTATTATCTTGAAATCGTGGGGAGTAAATTTATGAAATTCGAGAGACATGAACATTGCTCCCTAGTTTAGACGTTCATGCTCGATGATGCAATACTGCTGTGAACACGGCTCATTTTAGAAGATCACAAAGATGCTCATGGACTCCTTTCTTTATCTTATATTTCAAATATTCTTATCCTATTGCTCACGACACACCTTCAAAGTCTATGACTCTACGACTAAAACTCGAATTTAAAACTTAACCAGAGACACTAAAAACAAACAAATCAAACATTTTCTATTTTCTTTTGATGCAGTGCCTTATTACGAGTGATGTACCTTGTGCATGATCCGGATTATTCTTTTTCTATTCACCCAATTCTTTGAGATGAGACTTCATGCATAAATTCAAGGATTGGAAATTTGCCTTAATCATGTTCGTAATCCACCCTTTACTCTCTCTATATTACGACCTCAAACTTTCATTTCTAATCAAAGAGAGAAATAGAGAGCACCGCCCCATCGTCCTCAAAGAACTCGATTCGGTGATTAAGGTACTAGAGAGGAAGGAGCTAGATTACGCTAAAATAGCCCCTCTCGCCCCATCGTGAGATGGGTCTGTACTCAGCTTTAACGGTGTTTGACTAGACATTATGTGGACCGTTTCAATTACACAAATGCAATCCTATGTTCATGTTGTAAACAACTAGAAACTAAGCAATTACATGCAATGCATGTGCTAAAATAGTAATTCGGGGACTAAACATATAACTACGCTCCCCTATGCATGTGAAAGCAAATAAAATAAAATTAAACGTAAAATCACACTCAAAACCCTAGAAAAACATGAATTCTAAGCACAAGTAATCATGTAGGGAACTTACAATCTGTATTGTATCCACCTAATCATGTTTCTATGTGATCCTAGGAAAGCAGTAAATTAGAGGGAGTGTAGGAACTTACCCGGGATAGCATAGCATTCCCAATTATCCTAATTAACCATGGTTAGGACAACAAAGCAATATAGGATAATCTAAGAATATCCTACTATTATAGGCATGGATAGTATGTATGTATGTCCAAACATGACTACTATGTGTAGTAGTGTGCATGTGTAAGCCTAATTAAGATGTGATCCCTACTATGGATAACCTACTATTCTATGTAATGATAGTGTACAAGTGTATGCATGTGCATGGATAAGAATTAATTAGTAAATTAAACTAATTATGAATTACCTACTATAAATAACCTAATTCATGGATAAAATAGGGATCACCTACTTTTCCAACTAATATGAATTACTAATGATTCTTATATGAATGTCCTAGTTCTAGACTCGTAGATCCGATTAAGGCTTTGTTATCTCCGGGATCGGATATCCATGGATTGGCTACCAAACCCACATCTTCAGCTACTACAACAATTGGGGGTAGTTCTGCCTGGTAAAACACTACTTTAATGGATACTACAAACAAGGAAATACAACTACCCTAGAACTTTAAAGATCAAAAGCAATAAAAATGAAAAACACAAAGAACAAACAAGAAATTCAACCTAGATCTAAGAAAGTAAAGATCAAAATAGGAAAACAAAGGAGAAAAACAAAGAATAAGAAGAAGGTGCTTACCCCAAGAACTCCCCTCATAATATTTTTGCAGGGCTTCGCCGGCACCACGGACTCCAAGATTCGTAAAAACTAAAAGATTAAACTTTCTAAAGAACTTTGAGTGCTTCAGAATCCTCCAAGGGGGTTTCTTTGAGCACTCTAGTTCTTATGATTTTTGGGTGTGTTGAATGGGGATGGGAGAACCCCCTTTTATAGTTGTAAATTTGGGGGAAAACTCTTATAGTTAAGCGATGTGGGATAAAAGAAACACAAATTTTTACATTTTTTGGGAATTTTCACCCAGATTGGGGTCAAATCAAGGATCCAGAATGCATCTGGAGTATTTGAGAGCCATAGTGACACTTAGAGGTGCCACATGGAAGTCCGCGCATGCCGCGCAGAACTCATCCTGAGAGATACCATGGCCCTCAGCCTAGAAGTTGTGTTTTCACTCCAGAATTCCCAAACTTCACTCTTTCACCTTGGTTATACTTTTTTAGCTTGTGATATACCAATGGAAATGTATGGAAGTATAGCTTAAGATGTTTTTAGTCTTATCCAAAAAGAGTTTGTATATTTTGAGTTATGGTCGAAAGAGTGAGGCTGACTCCAAGAAGGAGCAAACCTGTGAGGTACAAAAAGGGTGAAAATTCTCCTAAGTGGTTTTTGGCCAATGTGAAGGCTTGGGTCACTAATTTAGCCTCTTTTAGGACTATTTTGTAAAGGAAGTTCTCAGAATCCCATCCCAAGGTTCGGATTTTACTCGATAAAAGGTGATTTTTTAATCATTTTATGTGAAAAAGCTCTCCTAAATTGGGTTTTTGTTTCTGATTTGAGTTTCTAATGCACCTAAGTCTTCCTAAACGTTATTCTAGCATATCTCAGAAACCACAGTGCTTAACGGAGTTCTACTTCACAAAACTGACAAATCCTGATTCCAGTCATTTTGTTGTTCTTGAGGCAGGGTTCTTTCTGTCGAACAGATGAACCAAAATAGGATGTCTACAGTTTTCCCCTCTTTGTTACATCTTTGTAAGCAATGCGCATCATAAGGGAATGTCAATGCATGAATGATAGCCTTTTAGTGAGTCTGGAAGACTTCAGGAGCAAAATCAAGAAAATCAAAGACATGTAAGCACACAATGATAATATCAAAAATCAAGCGATCGCGCTCGAAAGAGCTGCCTACGTATTCCCTTACAGGAAATTAGATTAACCGTAGTTCAAATGAGCACACCACATGCAAAACATAATTCAAGTAAAACACAGTGAATGATATGAGACTCAAACTAATGCCATGCAACATACTCGGGGTTTCATGAAATATGTCCTTAGTGCGGACGATGCAATATGGGGTGTGTCCTTATTGCGAACGATGTAAGGGGGTGTCCTATCGTGGACAATGCAATGATGGAATGTCCTTAGCTCAGATGATGCAAGGGTGCCTCATCGAGGGATTTGCAACATCTCCATGCGTAGCTCTTCGTGCGAGCTAGGTGGAGAAAAAAAGGTCTCTAGAGGCATTTAAGGCGAATTGGACCTAAAATATACAATGATGAGCCATAATTATAGGCGAACATCACGAGCATTTGTGAATGCGAATATGACTGCGGGGTGCCTCATCTATGGCTTTGCAACATCTCTATGCATAGCTCTTCAGGTGGAGTCAAAAAGTCATCCAGAGCCACTTAAGGCGAATGCAACCTAAAATGTACAGTGATGATCCAGTTACGGCGAGCTTCAAGATCGTTTACCGAGAGAAGAGGCTAAGATACAGATATCTCCCTATGAAGCACATCATGCTAAGTAGGGAGTGCAGAGATGTTGAGAGTAGAGAGCGGAGGCTAGGGTGCAGAGTTCTCCATACGTAGCACTTCATGCTAGGTAAGGAATGCAGAGGTGCTAAGAGCAAAGAGCGGAGGCTGAGATGTAGAGTTCTCCATGCACAGAGATGCTAAGGGTAGACAATAGAGGCTAAGATGTAAAGAGTTGAGATCTCTATACGTAGCACTTTATGCTATGTAGGGAATGCAGAGATGATGAGATAATAAGAGTGCATATGGTGCAGACATCATAAGGGCAGAGAATAAATATATACATATGAGTGTGGCATAATTGCAAAGAGCATGGATTATAGGGAGAAAAGAAAGCATGAATTTGTATAGAGCATAGAAAGCATGAACGATAGATAGCATAGATGACATGGATAGTTTAAGCAATGCATAGCTCAGAAGAGTTGCTAAAATCAATGCACAAATGTAGTAACTGCTCAACAACAGATTCATGAAGAGCCTAGAAGGCAAACTATTCTGCTGGGGAATTGAATCAAAAATGTGACATCAATCTGTTGGGGAAAAAGTACTTCCAGAGCCATTTAAGGCGAACCAGGGACACCATGCATTACTCAAAACATGTTCAACATAATCGATGCAACAATGAGGGAAATTTTCGAAGAATAATGCAATGCAATGCTAATGGGGATAATTGCTCTGCTGGGGATTCATATGCACGTGCAATGTGATCAATATAAAATATGGGGGTTACTTGCTCAATCAACATGTAGAGCCTTGAAGGCAAACTGCTCCTAAAGAAACACACCGTCAAGTCATCTAAGGCAAACAACGAGTGTGGTGCATAAAACGAAAGTGAATATGCAATAAGATTATTATGTTATATAGGGGACACCCGTTCAATCATAAAACCATGTAGAGCTAGTGAAGGCAAACTACTTTGAAAGGGGAAACATTACCGGACCATTAAAGATGAACTGCATATGCATTGCACAATTATCATCTTGAAATCGTGGGGAGTAAATTTATGAAATTCTAGAGACATGAACATTGCTCCTAGTTTAGACGTTCATGCTCGATGATGCAATAATGCTGTGAACACGACTCATTTTAGAAGATCACGAAGATGCTCATATACTGTCACGCCCCGACGTAGCATAATACAGGAAAGCATTTAATTTCCTTTATGGACTCGTAGGTCGTGACAAGTGAGTATGACCAATTGTCCCTGCAACAAATAACTTAACAACATTTCTAATAGAAAGGATACTAATAAACATAAGCTCCAGAATTTAAAACTTACTAACTATTACATAGGTCGAGGTTTTAGGCACAAAACGCCCTTATTCAAATTCTAACAAGGTTTATTACAACTTTGAAAGGAAATACATAAGGAATATAAAACAGCTCTTCTGGAACACCTCCGGTCATCTAACTAGCATAGTCAACGAACTCTGGCTGCTCCTGACCTGGAAAATCTGGACATAGAGTCCAGGACGCATCGACGCCGTCAGCTTATGAAAGCTGGTGAGTAAAATAAACATGTACTCGCAATATATATATATAAGCATATAAAACAAAGGTACAATTTAACATTTACAGTAATATATTCAAGGTTCCAATTTCAACATAAATCACGGGGGAATATAGTAAGAAATAAATACGTAATTGTACATGAATTGTGTAATATCTTATCTTGCCAATTCTTTTCTTTAAAACAACCCAATTCAATCAACACATCATCTCAGATACCAGGAGTAATAACTACTCAGTCATCCAATTCACACGTTACACTATCGCCTCCAATACCAGGAATACTATCCGATCGGTATTGAAGTCACACACCACACTACTGCCTCAGATACCAGGAATACTATCTGATCGATATCTAGGCCGATCACAACCAACCATCGCTTCGGATATCAGGAATACTATCCGATCAATATCCGAAACGCGCGCCTTAGATACCAGGAATACTATCCGATCGATATCTAAGTCGTACACAATGCTATCACCGTCGCTTCGGATATCAGGAATACTATCCGATCAATATCCGAAACGCGGGCCTTAGATACCAGGAATACTATCCGATCGATATTGAGATCGCATACGAGACCGCCACCCTTTACTCTTTTCACGCTTTCTCACACACATGTACGTCGACACAACCTCGACCCTAATATGTATGTCAATGTTTCATAAATAACGCCATTAATTAATCACAAAGCCGGATAATCGTACGAGCATAGATTTAGGCCTTAGTCGTTCTTGTTCGTACAATTCTTAAAACATAGACCTTTAAAACAATATATTTGCCAAACAGTTCCTTGAAATTTTCCAAAACATTTTCCCAAACAGTCCCTTATTCAAAAATACAGAAACTGCTCAAACTGCCAGGTCGCTCGAGCGGGTCGCGCGCGCGAAGGGGCATAACAGATCGCGCGAGCGGTCCGCGCGAGCGAAGGGGCAGAACAGGTCGCGCGAGCGAAGGCGAGAAATGGTTCGCGCGAGCGGGCCGCGCGAGCGAGCCTCGCGCGAGCGGGTCGCGGGCACGAGTTCTTGCAGTTTCATCATCTTCCTCGTTTTTCCTCTGTTTTCAATTTCTGGACTGAAATTTACCCATTTTCAGATTCTGTTTTAAACATGTCGTGCCATATATGGATTTCTTCAGTTTTCTGCGTAGATTAAGAATACGCAATCAATTTAAGCAATTACGGATTGAAAACAGTTTCCTCTGTTTTCAATTTCTGGACTGAAATTTACCCATTTTCAGATTCTGTTTTAAACATGTCGTGCCATATATGGATTTCTTCAGTTTTCTGCGTAGATTAAGAATACGCAATCAATTTAAGCAATTACGGATTGAAAACAGTTTCCTCTGTTTTCAATTTCTGGACTGAAATTTACCCATTTTCAGATTCTGTTTTAAACATGTCGTGCCATATATGGATTTCTTCAGTTTTCTGCGTAGATTAAGAATACGCAATCAATTTAAGCAATTACGGATTATATCTGTAGATATTCGCAATTAAAGTGAGGGTGTCAAAACTTTAAATCAACGGTACGCTGCGGTATGAATGAATTACTGCGTAGGATTCGAACCACAACTGATTGGGACCAATATCTTCCATTCCCAATTTACAGAATCGATTTTGATTAAGTTTTACAAAACTCCATTTTTAAGCTCCCATGGTGTATCTATATATATACACATATATACACACATATATGAACTGAAATATACATATATAAACATGGCGAGTGAGTTTATAATACTCACTGAGGTGATAAAGGACTACAATTTGAGACCGAGAATTTCTGCCGAGAATTCCGTTAGAAATTTCTCCTCCGTTCTTCCTCTCTTGATTGTGATATAAATATATATATAAGTCTCCAAGTATGTATGTGACTGTGTGTGTATATATTTATGTATACAATCTATGTGTGTGTAGTGTTAGGATCTAGAGAGTTTAGGGAGTTACAGAGAGTTTTCTTTTGAGAGAAATTGAGAGACTGAGAGTGATATGAGAGAAAATGAGAGTCTGAGAGATCAAACACATATATTTATAATGTTTAATTGGGTAGGCTCCAAGCAAAACCATAAGAAGCGCACGGTGTGGTTGAGCTCACGTGCTCCCACACTCAAGACGCGATATAAACGCAGATATAAATCAAAACTGGTATTTTACGGTTGAATTAAAAAAATGCAGAAAATAATATTAGCGTAGGAATAAATCCCGGGTTGTACAAGAATATAGATATTGATTTTGAAACCATAGAAAATATTTTTTCTGTATTTATGGAAATTACAGTTTGACCCCAGATATATATATTACAAAGAGAAATTAAATCAAATGATCATGGAAATGAAATGCAGTATTTATTTATTAATGAAAATAAAATACAGGGTGTTACACTCTACCCACCTTAACAGAGATTTTGCCCCGAAATCTAAGCTAACTAATCCTGAAACAACTCAGGGTATCTAGTCCTCATGTCTGACTCTAACTCCCACGATGCTTCTCCCTCGTCATGATGCCTCCACTGAACTTTAACCAAAGGAACGTCTCTTCTTCTCAACCTCTTGATACTCTGGTCTAGAATCCTCACAGGCCTATCCTTGTAGACAATATTCTGACTTGTCTCAATATCATCAAAATTAACCACATGCAAAGGGTCCCGTATGTATTTCCTTAACATACTGACATGGAATACATTATGAACACCTGACATCTTTGGTGGCAACGCGAGCCGATAAGCCACTGTTCCAACTCGCTCCAATACCTCAAATGGTCCGATGAAACGGGGTGCCAACTTCCCTCTTTTCTGACCAAAACGTACTACTCCCCGAACAGGTGAAACCTTTAGGAGTACGTGATCTCCGATATTGAACTCCAAATCCTTTCGTCGCCGATCCGCATAACTCTTGTGTTTACTCTGTGCAGTTTTCATTCTTTCCTTGACCAGTGAAATCTTCTCATTGGTTTCTCTCACCAAATCTGGTCCCAGCAATTCTGTGTCTCCCACTTCAGCCCAACACAACGGAGATCGACATGGCCGTCCGTACAAGGCTTCGAACGGTGCCATCCAATACTCGAGTGATAACTGTTGTTATACACAAATTCAACCAACGGCAAGTGCGTCTCCCAAGACTCTTCAAAGTCGATTGCACAAGCTCTGAGTATATCTTCCATAATCTGATTAACACGCTCGCTCTGTCCATCGGTCTGAGGATGGAAAGCAGTACTCATCTTGAGCGAAGTTCCCATAGCCTTCTGCAAACTTTCCCAAAATCCCGAGGTAAAACGTGTATCGCGATCTGATATAATCGACACAGGTGCACCGTGCAGTCGCACCACTTGCTGTAGGTACATTCGACTCATCCTTTCTACTGGGTAAGTCATATTGTACGCGATGAAGTGTGCGGACTTCGTCAAACGATCCACAATTACCCAAATCGCGTCATGATTCTGTTGTGACCGGGGTAATCCAACCACGAAATCCATAGTTATATGTTCCCATTTCCATCCTGGAACAGGTAAGGGTTGCAACAATCCCGAGGGTCTCTGATGTTCGGCCTTCACTTATTGACAAGTCAAACATTTAGACACAAACTCGGCTACTTCTCGCTTTATCCCTTCCCACCAGAAGTTTCTCTTTAAATCCTTATACATCTTTGTTCCTCCGGGGTGTACTGTCAGTCTTGATTTATGTGATTCTTCGAGAATATCTTTTCTCAATTTTCCTAAATCTGGCACACACAATCTGTCTCGACATCGGTATCCTCCATCGGTCCCAACCTTCCATTCTGTGGGGTCCTTTTCTGATATCTTGGTGAACCATACTTGAAATTTCTCGTCTTCCTTTTGGGCCTCGATAATTCGACTCACAAGTGTTGGTTGTACTACCAAGCATCCAAAGTGTTGCCTGACACTTCCCTCAGAAATCTGCACATCAAATTCTGCGATTGTCTCTAAAGCTTTCCATTCCCTCAACATCAATGAAGCAACCATTCCTTGAGGTTTCTGACTTAAGGCGTCAGCGACTATGTTAGCCTTACCAGGGTGGTACTCTAATGTAAAGTCATAGTCCTTGATCAGCTCCATCCACCGACGTTGCCTCATGTTCAACTCCTTCTGAGTAAACAAATACTTAACGCTCTTGTGGTCTGAGAAAAAATCAAACTTCTCCCCATAGAGGTAGTGTTTCCAGATCTTGAGTGCAAACACAACTGCTGCCAGTTCCAAATCATGAGTTGGGTAATTTAATTCATTCGGCTTCAACTGTCGTGAACCATATGCGATAACCTTTCCGTCTTGCATAAGGACACAACCCAATCCTTGATACGAGGCGTCACTGAAAATAGTGAACTTCTCACCATCCTTTGGTATCGCAAGCACTGGCGCTGTTGTCAATCTCTCTTTCAATTCCAGAAAGGCACGTTCATGCTTATCAGTCCATTCAAACTTCAAATCTTTCTTAGTCAAACTAGTTAACGGGGCTGCTATCTTTGAGAAACCCTCTACAAATCTTCGATAGTAACCAGCGAGTCCCAAAAAACTTCTGACTTCTGTAGCATTGGTCGGTCGAGTCCAATTCGCCACTGTATCGGTCTTTGATGAGTCAACTGCGATTCCTTGTTGAGAGGTCACATGCCCGAGAAACTTAACTTCATGAAGCCAGAATTCACACTTGCTGAATTTAGCATAAAGGCGGTGGTCCTTGAGAGTCTGCAACGCGATCCTCAGGTGTTGTCCGTGCTCTTCCTCTGACTTGGAATAGATCAAAATATCGTCAATAAAGACAATAACGAATTGATCCAAATATGGCTTGAATACTCTGTTCATCAAGTCCATAAACACAGCCGGAGCATTCATCATCCCAAACGGCATCACTAAGAACTCATAGTGTCCGTACCTTGTCCTGAAAGTAGTTTTGGGTATGTCTTCCTTCTGCACCCTCAACTGATGATACCCTGACCGTAGATCAATCTTAGAAAAGGTCGTGGCTCCTTGCAACTGATCAAACAGATCGTCTATCCGAGGTAAAGGATACTTATTCTTAATAGTAACCTTATTCAATTCCCGGTAGTCAATACACAACCGCATTGTCCCATCCTTCTTCTTCACAAACAACACTGGTGCTCCCCAGGGTGAAGTACTTGGACGAACAAAACCCAACTTCTTAAGTTCTTGAACTTGTTCCTTCAGCTCCAACAACTCAGTAGGGGCCATCCTGTAGGGAACCTTGGTTATAGGTCGAGTGCCTGGCACCAATTCCACACAGAATTCTATGTCCCTTTCCGGCGATAATCCTGAAATATCTCAGAATACTTCCTCGAGCTCTTTGATTACCGGTATTGATGATACTGTCACCTCTGCACTGACAACCTCAATGTTTGCTAGGCATCTAGTGAGGAACATATCACCCGAAGGGTTACATTGGAAATCGAAGAGTTGATTCCCATTGTCCGCAAATGTGATCTTCTTCCTTGCACAATCCAACTTCGCACCATTCTTCTCGAGCCAATCCATTCCCAGGATTATATCAAATTTCTTCATCGACAGAACCACCAAACTCGCCAAAAGTTCACGGTCTCCTAACCGTAGAGGACAATTCTTACATACATGTAATAACTTGACGGTGGTTCCTAACACTCAGAGCTTCATCTAAACGTTGCGGTGCTATACCCAACTTTCGAACAGTCTTAACAGATATAAAGGAATATGTAGCACCCGTGTCGAATAAAACTTTAACATGAGAGTTAAACAAGGTTAGAGTACCTTCCACTGCTCGTTGCTCGGGCAGTCCCTCCTCATAAGTACCTTCTTCATAACCTGTTTCTTCATAACCAGCAGCCTCGGGGATAACAGCATTTAGGCGGGCCTGTCCTTGCTGTCCGTAATTGCTTCTCCTAGGAGCCTTGCAGTCCAGACTTATGTGACCGGGCATGCCACAGTTATAGCATACGACTCCTGGACGATCTGCACGCCTAGGTGCTCTGCAATCTTTAGCTCGGTGACCAGGAACTCCACAATTGAAGCAGTTATTGTTTTTGGCCCCTTCTATTGCTAGAGGTTGATATTGTTGTACTGCTTGTGTCTGTTGAGGTTTCTTCCCTCCATCCTAGGTCCTTTTCTGTCCTTGAGGGTACCCTGGTTTCTGTCCTGAATAACCCTTCTGTGGAGGTCGATTTCCAAACGACTTTGAATTCTGACAACCATCATTCTCTAACCCCGTAGTCAATCTTACCAGAGCTTCAAATGACTGGCCCAAGTGCCCCATAGTCAGATGTCGGAGAGACAAGTTGAGGCCCCGGTGATACTTCTTGATTTTCTTCTGGGGTGTGTCCACCATATGTGGAGCAAAGCGAGACAGACGCTCAAATCGAGTAGTGTACTCTCGGACAGTCAGATTCCCTTGAGTCAACTCCATAAACTCTTTCTCTCTCTTGTCCTTCTCTTCTTCAGGAAAATACTTCTCGAGAAATCTTTCCTTGAACACCACCCACGGCATTCTCCTTGCAGCTTCTTCCCCAATCGTCGCCTTTTCAGCATCCCACCAATCAGCCGCTGCATAAGACAACTGAAAGATAGCCAGACGCTTCTTCTCCAGATCAGTGCACTCTATGGTCTCAAAGATACGCTCCATCTGGCGTAGCCACTGTTCCGCTTGCCAGGGTTCATCAGTCCCCACAAAATACTCAGGTCGCAGAGCGCGAAACTCCTTGAGAAGCTTGTCTCCCGTCTGGTGGACTTGTCTCCCATTCCCATTATGATTCCCATTCTGATTATTGTTCCTTGCATTCTGATCACTAACCCTCTCCAATCTTCTTACAAAAGCCTCGAACATTCCGGTTGGATCTATTACCGGGGGTGCATCTTCAATAGCGGGACGATTCCTGAGATTCGTTCCAGCCATCTGATCAAGAGAACGGTACCTATCCATCAATCAACGGAATACGGTCAAACTCTCGGAAAGAAAGAAAATTCTAAACGATAGAAAGCGACTAAACACGGAACAAAGTCGAACTATCTTATCTTAATTCTATCTTAACGGGAGATCCTATGTGTCTTGGACAATTGGTCGAGCCATAACCTGGCTCTGATACCAAAAAGCCTGTCACGCCCCGACGTAGCATAATACAGGAAAGCATTTAATTTCCTTTATGGACTCGTAGGTCGTGACAAGTGAGTATGACCAATTGTCCCTGCAACAAATAACTTAACAACATTTCTAAAAGAAAGGATACTAATAAACATAAGCTCCAGAATTTAAAACTTACTAACTATTACATAGGTCGAGGTTTTAGGCACAAAACGCCCTTATTCAAATTCTAACAAGGTTTATTACAACTTTGAAAGGAAATACATAAGGAATATAAAACAGCTCTTCTGGAACACCTCCGGTCATCTAACTAGCATAGTCAACGAACTCTGGCTGCTCCTGACCTGGAAAATCTGGACATAGAGTCCAGGACGCATCGACGCCGTCAGCTTATGAAAGCTGGTGAGTAAAATAAACATGTACTCGCAATATATATATATATAAGCATATAAAACAAAGGTACAATTTAACATTAACAGTAATATATTCAAGGTTCCAATTTCAACATAAATCACGGGGGAATATAGTAAGAAATAAATACGTAATTGTACATGAATTGTGTAATATCTTATCTTGCCAATTCTTTTCTTTAAAACAACCCAATTCAATCAACACATCATCTCAGATACCAGGAGTAATAACTACTCATTCATCCAATTCACACGTTACACTATCGCCTCCAATACCAGGAATACTATCCGATCGGTATTGAAGTCACACACCACACTACTGCCTCAGATACCAGGAATACTATCCGATCGATATCTAGGCCGATCACAACCAACCATCACTTCGGATATCAGGAATACTATCCGATCAATATCCAAAACGCGCGCCTTAGATACCAGGAATACTATCCGATCGATATCTAAGTCGTACACAACGCTATCACCGTCGCTTCGGATATCAGGAATACTATTCGATCAATATCCAAAACGCGCGCCTTAGATACCAGGAATACTATCCGATCGATATTGAGATCGCATACCAGACCGCCACCCTTTACTCTTTTCACGCTTTCTCACACACATATATGTCGACACAACCTCAACCCTAATATGTATGTCAATGTTTAATAAATAACGCCATTAATTAATCACAAAGCCGGATAATCGTACGAGCATAGATTTAGGCCTTAGTCGTTCTTGTTCGTACAATTCTTAAAACATAGGCCTTTAAAACAATATATTTGCCAAACAGTTCCTTGAAATTTCCCAAAATATTTTCCCAAACAGTCCCTTATACAAAAATACAGAAACTGCTCAAACTGCCAGGTCGCGCGAGCAGGTCGCGCGAGCGGTCCGCGCGAGCGAAGGGGCAGAACAGGTCGCGCGAGCGAAGGGGAGAAATTGTTTGCACGAGCGGGCCGCGCGAGCGAGCCTCGCGCGAGCGGGTCGCGCGCGCGAGTTCTTGCAGTTTCATCATCTTCCTCATTTTTCCTATGTTTTCAATTTCTGGACTGAAATTTACCCATTTTCAGATTCTGTTTTAAACATGTCGTGCCATATATGGATTTCTTCAGTTTTCCGCGTAGATTAAGAATACACAATCAATTTAAGCAATTACGGATTTTATCTGTAGATATTCGCAATTAAAGTGAGGGTGTCAAAACTTTAAATCAACGGTACGCCGCGGTATGAATGAATTACTGCGTAGGATTCGAACTACAGCTGATTGGGACCAATATCTTCCATTCCTAATTTACAGAATCGATTTTGATTAAGTTTTACAAAACTCCATTTTTAAGCTCCCATGGTGTATCTATATATACACACATATATGAACTGAAATATACATATATAAACATGGCGAGTGAGTTTATAATACTCACTGAGGTGATAAAGGACTACAATTTGAGACCGAGAATTTCCGCCGAGAATTCCGTTAGAAATTTCTCCTCCGTTCTTCCTCTCTTGATTGTGATATAAATATATATATATATATAAGTCTCCAAGTATGTATGTGACTGTGTGTGTATATATTTATATATACAATCTATGTGTGTGTAGTGTTAGGATCTAGAGAGTTTAAGGAGTTACAGAGAGTTTTCTTTTGAGAGAAATTGAGAGACTGAGAGTGATATGAGAGAAAATGAGAGTCTGAGAGATCAAACACATATATTTATAATGTTTAATTGGGTAGGCTCCAAGTAAAACCACAAGAAGCGCACGGTGTGGTTGAGCTCACGTGCTCCCACACTCAAGACGCGATATAAACGCAGATATAAATCAAAACTGGTATTTTACGGTTGAATTAAAAAAATGCAGAAAATAATATTAGCGTAGGAATAAAACCCGGGTTGTACAAGAATATAGATATTGATTTTGAAACCATAGAAAATATTTTTTCTGTATTTATGGAAATTACAGTTTGACCCCAGATATATATGTTACAAAGAGAAATTAAATCAAATGCTCATGGAAATGAAATGCAGTATTTATTTATTAATGAAAATAAAATACAGGGTGTTACATATACTCCTTTCTTTATCTTATATTTCAAATATTCTTATCCTATTGCTCACGACACACCTTCAAAGTCTATGACTCTACGACTAAAACTCGAATTTAAAACTTAACCAGAGACACTAAAAACAAGAAAATCAAACATTTTTCTATTTTCTTTTGATGCAGTGCCTTATTACGAGTGATGTACCTTGTGCATGATCCGGATTATTCTTTTTCTATTCACCCAATTCTTTAAGATGAGACTTCATGCATAAATTCAAGGATTGGAAATTTGCCTTAATCATGTTCGTAATCCACCCTTTACTCTCTCTATATTACGACCTCAAACTTTCATTTCTAATAAAAGAGAGAAATAGAGAGCACCGCCCCATCGTCACCAAAGAACTCGATTCGGGGATTAAGGTACTAGAGAGGAAGGAGCTAGATTATGCTAAAATAGCCCCTCTCGCCCCATCGTGAGATGGGTCTGTACTCAGCTTTAACAGTGTTTGACTAGACATTATGTGGACCGTTTCAATTACAGAAATGCAATCCTATGTTCATGTTATAAACAACTAGAAACTAAGCAATTACATGCAATGCATGTGCTAAAACAGTAATTCGGGGACTAAACATATTACTACGCTGCATGTGAAAGCAAATAAAATTAAATTAAACATAAAATCACACTCAAAACCCTAGAAAAACATGAATTCTAAGCACAAGTAATCATGTAGGGAACTTACAATCTGTATTTTATCCACCTAATCATGTTTCTATGTGATCCTAGGAAAGCAGTAAATTAGAGGGAGTGTAGGAACTTACCCGGGATAGCATAGCATTCCCAATTATCCTAATTAACCATGGTTAGGACAACAAAGCATGATATATATAGGATGATCTAAGAATATGCTACTATTATAGGCATGGATAGTATGTATGTATGTCCAAACATGACTACTATGTGTAGTAGTGTGCATGTGTAAGCCTAATTAAGATGTGATCCCTACTATGGATAACCTTCTATTCTATGTAATGATAGTGTATAAGTGTATGCATGTGCATGGATAAGAATTAATTAGTAAATTAAACTAATTATGAATTAGCTACTATAAATAACATAATTCATGGATAAAACAGGGATCGCCTACTTTTCCAACTAATATGAATTACTAATGATTCTTATATGAATGTCCTAGTTCTAGACTCGTAGATCCGATTAAGGCTTTGTTATCTCCGGGGTCGGATATCCATGGATTGGCTACCAACCCCACATCTTCAGCTACCACAATAATTGGGGGTAGCTCTGCCTGGTATAACACTACTTTAATGGATACTACAAACAAGGAAATACAAGTACCCTATAACTTTAAAGATCAAAAGCAATAAAAATGAAAAACACAAAGAACAAACAAGAAATTCAACCTAGATCTAAGAAAGTAACGATCAAAATAGGAAAACAAAGTAGAAAAACAAAGAAGAAAAAGAAGGTGCTTACCCCAAGAACTCCCCTCAGAATATTTCTGCAGGGCTTCGCCGGCACCACGGACTCCAAGAACCGTAAAAACTAAAAGATTAAACTTTCTAAAGAACTTTGAGTGCTTCGGAATCCTCCAAGGGGGTTTCTTTGTGCACTCTAGTTCTTGTGATTTTTGGGTGTGTTGAATGGGGATGGGTGGACCCCCTTTTATAGTTGGAGATTTGGGGGAAAACTCTTATAGTTAAGCGATGTGGGATTAAAGAAACACAATTTTTTACATTTTTTGGGCATTTTCACCTGGATTGAAATCAAGAGTCCAAAATGCATCTGGAGTATCTTAGAGACATAACGGCACTCAGAAGTACCACGAGGCTGTCCAAGAGTGTCGCACATCACTTAGCATGAGAGCCATAATGGCTCTCAGACCAGAATTTATGTTTTCACTCCAGACTTCCCATACTTCATTCTCCTACCTCGATTATCCTTTTTAGGCTTGTGATATACCATTAGAAAGGTATGGAAGTATAGTTTAAGATGTTTTTGGTATCATTCAAAAAGAGTTTGTAGATTTTGAGTTATGTTCGAAAGAGTGAGGCAGACTCCAAGAAGGAGTAAACCTATGAGGTGCAAAAAGGGTAAAAATTGTCCTATGTAGTTTTCGGCCAATGTGAAGGCTTAGGTTACTAATTCAGCCTATTTTAGGACTATTTTGCAAAGGGAGTTCTCAGGATCCCACCCCGAGGTCTTGATTTTTCTCGGTAAAAGGTGATTTTTTGTCATTTTATGTGAAAAAGCTCCCCTAAATTAGGTTTTTGTTTCTGATTTGAGTTTCTAACATACCTAAGTCTTTCCAAAGGTTATTCTAACATATCTCATAGCCCATGGTACTTAACATAGTTCTGCTTTATAAAACTGACAAATCCTGATCTAGTCATTGGGTTATTCTTGAGGCAGGGTTCCTTCTGTCGAACGGACGAACCAAAATATGGTGTCTACAGCAGCACTTTGGCCCTATTGGATAATGTGCTCTTTAACAATCCACTACCCTTTGACCTTGTTGGATAATGTGGTCTTTGGCAATCCGTAGCCCTTTATTCTTGTCAGATAATGCGAACTTTAGAAATCTACAGCCCTTTGGCCTTATCAGATAATTCGCTCTTTTGCAATCCATAGCCCTTTGGCCCTATCGAGTAGGTTTTTCATTGTTACTTTTAACTCAAGGATTCTTTTTTTTTTTTGAAACCTTGATTTTAAATTTCTAATTTAAAAATTCATAGTCAATTCGAATTATTTTCAAGAGTCAATCAGACTCGAACCAGATCACATTTCTAAACCCAGGAGCCGATTATACTTCAAAAGAATTCAAATTTTCCAAAATTGGGAGTCAATCAGACTCAGTTCAATTCAATTTCTAAAACTGGGAGTTAACGAAAGTCAATTTTCATATAGTTTAGAGAGAGAGATGAGCACATGCAATTTGTGTGTGGTTCAGCCCCGTTAATGAGGTGACCTACGTCCACTTATGCGTCAGTGCGCTTCACTAACATCAACGGCTATTGGTGAGCCAACAAGATAGGTGGCACTACCAGGAATCGACCAGGTATATGCATAATAGTGATGTTATTTTCTATTCTTTGGGTTAAGAATGCGACCCCTTGATAGGGGTGAGGGACCTCTTTTATAGGGACAAGAGGCCACTCGTACAAGGTAAGTCTACCGACTAGAAAGTCTAATCTGATTACAACTAATTTATGTGATTTTAGGAGAGTTTCCTAAGTGGTTTAGGAAACTACTTGCTCTTTCCATTTAGCCTTCCAACTGGGATAGAAAACTATTTGGAGACTTGCTAGGCAAGTAATCATACCTTCTAGGAGCGTGCCCACGTAGGGCCAGTCTGGAATGAATGCTCAAGTTAGGGACCGCACCGGGCGGTTCTACATAACAGCCTGGGTGACCTGGCTTCTCTTTGTTGAGGTGGAAAGACTTGAATTTAAGCTGATACTTTTGTACATATCTGCTGCCCCCCATTTTTGAAGCTAATGCAATGCTTCATCGGATAAGGATTGAAAATTAGTACTGCTCTGGAAAACCATCAGGAAAGGAGGTCGGGACCCTACTAGGGGTGCAATCGGTTGAGTTAGTCAGTCGGGGTTTGGACCGAGCAGTGATCCGTGGACCCAGGGCTGAGGCCTGCCATGTGTCAAGGAGTGATTGGTCTAGTTGGGATCCAATAAAGTCGGGGTGGATGTAACCGACCAGTCATGTGATAATTGGACCGTCCCATCGCGCATTAAATGGGCGCGCCTTTTGAGGCGACACTCTACGTGCCTGAGGGCGACAACTGTGGGCAGTTTGAGTAGGAGACTTTCCTAATCATTGGATCTCGCTTGACCTGAACCATTGGCACTATGTATATAAGGAACACTTGTCAATTTCTTTCATTCTTGTGGTCAAGTTATGGAGACAATTGAGCAATTTTGAGAGCAAAAGTTCCCAGTCGATCCTCCCGAGCCCTTTTCCTGATTTATTTCTTATAAGACTTTGTTTTTCAGTTTCCATTCACTGTTCCCTTCCATCTCTTCTTCTCTTTTCATTTTCGAAGCGAGGCTGGAGAGAGCGAGTTCGCTTGGGTTAGAGTGGGAGTGGGATTTCTTCCTCCTTAGGTTTAGTTTCTTCTTTAGATAAGGAGTCACGTTAGTTCAATTGAACTGAGCGGATTATCCTGGGATAGTTTTGGTCGAGTGCTACCTTACCCTGAGGACCCTTTACTCTCTGCCCTTTAGGCTTGTCACTTTGACCCCATTATACCTCAAGTTAGGAGTTCCCGACCTGTATCAAGGTCGTCATCTATTTTCCCATCCTACTATAGGAGGACCGGTAATGTGTCATTCCATTTTTGATTCTCCCTCCCAGTCGGAGGACGAATAGTCGCAGTCCAGGACCCTGGATGTGAACCTAGACCCGTCATCCGTTACACCGTCGGACCGCCATAGCAAGAGTAGGATTCTGATTCGAGTGTTGGATGATGAGTTAGACCAGGAGGTCCCCCGTAGCCTCCTCTTCCCGTGGCCCAAGAGATGAGATGCCGGGGAAAGCTGATCCCGGGGTCGTGTTCGCCTGCGAGTCTACTCCATCTACCTTACGAGCCCAGGACCTTGGCCGGATCAGGGATAAGTACGCTATTCTCGACAGCTGCTCCTTGGCTATCAATCCCAGTAGAGCCCACCTCTACCAGCCGGGCTTCGTCACCCTCTATGAGGATGCCCTCATGGCTGGTTTTTGCATTCCCCTCCACCCTATTGCCAGAGATCTTCTTATCTACCTCAGGATCTCCCCCGGACAGTTATCCCCAAATGGGTGGAGGTTCTTGATGGGGTCAATATCTCTTTAGCCCAGGTCTTCGAGGTATGAAATTACCCTTCAAGAATTCTTATGGGCCTTCTGACCGTTCCCCATTCACAGGGAGGTCGGGTCTTCGCTCTATCGGCTCAACAGGGGAGGAAGATTATCATTAACTGCCCGAGCAACAACAAAGGGTGAAAGAACAAATTCTTCCAAGTTTCCACCCTCGGGCTATGCGATAGGGCCCCTGAAATTCAGTTGAGGACCTCCTGGGCGGGAGAGCGGAGGGGTAAGGTCACCCAGCATTTTCCTTCTGAACTTCGTTGCATTTGAGAATGATTATGTGGCTAACCATTTTCGTGTTTTGCTTTGCAGCGGGGTCACTCACTCCTCTGGATATTCCCGAGGTGTGTCAGAACTGGATCCAACACTTGACCAGTCTGCCCACAAATATTTGGAACTTACTCGCCCGGACGAGTGACTTCGTTGCCACGTACAGCCCGAACGAGCCCGTTGAAGCTCCGGTATTCCCTCCGATCATCCCTGGTAAGTACTCAGAGGCACCTGGCCCCCTGCTGATCCCGTGATCCTCTCCTTTTTTTTTTTTTGCAAAAATGGCTGCCCCCGGGGTAGTGGTGGAAGAGGTTATTCCCCGAGCGGACGTACAGTCTAAGACACCTATCAACGGGTCTGCCAAGATCAGGGAGAGGGTGAGACCAATCCTCCTCCCTAGCTAGGTGGAGGCATGCGTGAACATGTCTCTTGGGCCTTCTAGGGGTGGCTATACAACCTAGCCCATCATATAAGTATTTCTACCATTGTGCTTTTATTTTACCTGATTTTGCCTGCTCGGTAGCTGATCGTTGCTTCTTGCAGGTTGCTTGTATGGCCGCCAGGGCTGAGTCTTTTATGCCTTCCCTGACCAGGAGGGCTACCGCTACAGAGGCTGCACTGTCAAGGGAACGGGCTGCTCTGGAGGCCAAGGAGGCTGCCCTGGCAGCGGAGAAGGATAAGGTCAGGGGGATGGCCCTGAGCCTTGGGGCTACACAGCTAGAGTTGGCTTCTGCTCTGGCAGACTTGGAAGCTTCCCGAGGGGTAACGGCGGCGACGGGGGCTAGGGGTGAAGGCCTTGGAAGAGGCGGCAATGATCCACGAAGGAAGCCTTCGATGACGGCTTCTTCCTAGGCTGCGAGGATGTGAAGCGCAGGCTTGTTCGGGATCACCCTAAGTGGGACATCTCGTCCTACGAGGGGATTGACTCAGATTATTGGGATGTGGGTCTCGGTGATAAAGACGGTCCCGCTGCTGGAGGTGGGCCTGATGGAGATGCTGCACCGGGCAGGGGTTCTGCTGCATGCTGCTGCAGGGGGGAGGATGAGGAACTTGAGAATATGGTAATTGTGTACGACCCTTAGCTTTCTCCCCTGCATTTATTTTGGGGAGGCTACTACAACTGCCCCCCAAGCCGTGTAAACATTTCTTTTTTTAATGAAAAGGTCCACCGAGGCCGTCTTTTCCATCAAATATCTAATACTTCAGGCTTATTTGCGATTACATGTGTCCGACCATTTGCACATCTCGTAGAAACCCTGCCTTAGCAAAAGTTTAGGAATGTACTGGTAGGAAGCAATCGGTTTTTAGGAACCTACTTTGAAGGTTGTGCTCGGTATAATATAGGACTTTGGTCCTGTTATTACCTGAGCGGTTTCCTCGAACATTGTAGGTACTTAGGAATGTTATGGAATTCTCAGCCCTATTTAGTTCCTTATATTGACCGGTTACTAGTCTTTCCCTAACTCTGCCTTAGCAAAAGCTTAAGACTGTAACCGGTAGAGGATGCTCAATCTTTCTGGGACCTATAGGTCCTGTTATTATCCGAGCAGTTTCTCTGGACACTGTAGGTACCCAGGGTTGTTTAACGGTGGCATGACATGCCTAGTCCCGTGTCCTATTGAATGCCCAGTGTGACATGTTTTGGTCTAAAGTTAAACACCTGTATCCCCCTGCCCCCCAAGCTTTTGCCAAGGCGAGCGTTTAGTGAGGGGATTGACCATAGGTAACCGACCTAGAACATGGGTGGTCGCAGGGTCTTTTGATGCTTGCCATCATAAGTCGCCTAGGGGGATGTGCCCCCATCATCGGTTGGGATCTAAACAAAGCCGGTGCCACGGATTTAAGACCGAGGTCTTTTGCCTTGGGTGTTAAGCCGAGGTCTTTTGCCTCGGGTGTCAAGCCGAGGTCTTTTGTGCCTCAGGTGTTAAGCCGAGGTCTTTTGTGCCTCAGGTGTTAAGCTAAGGTCTTTTGTGCCTCAGGTGTTAAGCTGAGGTCTTTTGGGCATAGCACACTGGTAGGGATAACATCTTGTACCAAAAATAGAAATCTTTATTTTGTGTTTGAAAAATCGTAGTAAATGCTCGAGTAGAGCTACAAATTTCCTAACCAATGCTAACTCGCCCTTATCCAAATGTCACTGAAAGTACTTGCAGAGATGTTGCACGTTCTATGGGTGAGATAGATCATTCCCGTCAAGAGTTTGTAACCAGTATGTGCCCGGTTGGTTGACTTGGGTAACCTTGTATGGTCCTTCCCAATTTGGCCCTAACTTTCTGTGGCTTGGGACTCTGGTAGACTGATTCACCGCCCTAAGAACGAGATCTCCTACCTGAAAGCTGTTGTGCTTTACCGTACTATTGAAATACCGGGATACCCTCTGTTTGTAGGCTACCACTTTCAGATATGCCCAATTTCTTTTCTCCTCTATCAAGTCGAGCTCTCCTCTGAGGGCTCCCTCATTGCCCTGCTTGTTAAAATTTTCCACTCGGTAAGTAGGCAACCCGAGCTCCATGGGGACCACCGCCTCGAGCTCGTAGGTAATTGAGAATGGCGTTTCGCTCGTTGCTGCTTATGGATTGGTATGGTAGGCCTGTAGAATGGTTAGTAGTTCCTCTGCCATTTTTGAGCCTAGTCTTGATTGAATGCAGACTAGTTTGGTTTGTCACCTCGGCATAGCCATTGTCTTGAGGGTGATCGGGTGAAGAGTAGTGATTAGATATTCCATATCCCGAGCAGAATTGCCTGAAGAGCGGGGTATCAAATTGCCTCCCGTTATCGCTGACTAGGACTTTGGGAATGCCGAATCGGCTGAGGATATTTCTCTCGATGAAGGTTTCCATCTTCTTCTCAGTGATTGTCGCCAAAGGCTCGGCTTCGACCCATTTAGTAAAATAGTCCACAGTGATGACAGAGAACTTAACTTATCCTTTTCCCATCGGGAGGGGACCAATGATATCGATGCCACATTGAGCGAACGACCAGGGGCTGAGCATTGGTGTCTGGGGCTCTCCCGGGCAGTTGATCATGGGGGGATATCTTTGGCACTTGTTGCATCATTTGACATATTCCTGGGAGTCCCGAGCCATTGTCGGCCAATAATAGCCTTATAGCAGGGCTTTTCAGGAGAGTGCCCGACCTACTATGTGGCTTCTACACACACCTTAGTGGATTTCATACAATATTGCTTGGACCTGCATAGGATGTATGTAGCGGAGATACGGGATAGAGAACCCCCTTTTGTAGAGGATTCCATCAATGAAGTGATATCTGGCCGCCCGGTACTTTATCTGGCAGGCTTCTTCCTTCGTGTTCGGTAAAGTGCCAGTCGTGAGGAACATTGTGATCGGATCCATCCAGCTGGGGCCTAAGGCAACCGGTTTTACCTTTATGCCCTCCAAGTTGATCACACTTGGCTCGGGTAAGTATTCTATCCTTATTCCGGGTAATTTTGACTCGGAGGATGAGGCGAGGCAGGCTAACCGATCGGCTCGTATTCTCTTTAAAACCGTTCGAATAAGGGCCAAGTAGGCTACCATGTTGTCTTCTTGAGCTTCATACTCTTGAGTGACTTGATTAAATATGAGTTGGGAGTCACTTTACCCCTAGACTTGCTGCGTACCCATCGAGGTAGTCAATTGTAATCCGACCAGTAGGGCCTCATACTCAGCCTCGTTGTTAGAGGCCCAGAACCCGAATCATAATGCATAATCTAACAGGATCCCATCGGGTATGGTTAGGATGATTCCTGCCCCGCTGCCCTATTTGTTAGATGATCTGTCAACATATAGTACCCAGGTCGGGGTGTCAGGCTATAGATCGAGCAGTAGGACCGGTTGGTCAAGCTCTTCGACTGCCCCTTCTGGGTACGTGAACTCCACCAGGATATCTGCCACGGCTTGCCCCTTGATAGCTATCTAGTGTCGGTAAATGACCTCAAACTCTTCGAGCTCCAGTGGCTGATCTGTAAGAACCATGATGATGTGGGCCTGGAAGTAGGGACAGAGCCTCCGGGCAGAGGTGATCAGGGAAAAGGCTGGCTTCTCGATGCGAGAATATCTACTTTTGGCATCTTGGAGTGCCTGATTGGTATAATAGACTGGGAATCGTATCCCGTGCTCTTCTCTGATCAGTGCTGAGCTCACTACTAAGGGCAATACTGCCAAGTACAACAATAGCTCCTCCTCCGGTATTGGTGTCGAGAGTAGATGGGGTGACGCTAGGTACTTCTTGAGTTCCTGGAAGGCCTCCTCGCACTCTTCTGGCCATTAAAAAGCCTTACAAAGGATCTTAAAAAATGGTAGACACCGGTCAGTAGCTCAGGACACGATCCTATTCAACGCGGCTACTCGTCCAGCTAGGCTCTGAACTTCTTTGGTCGACCTGGGTGATCGCATATTGATGATTACTTGAATCTTCTTGGGGTTTGCTTTTAATTCCCCATCTGGTGACCAAATATCCCAGAAACTTCTCGGACGAGACGTAAAATGTGCACTTGGCCGGGTTCAACCTCATCCCAAATTTCCTTAAGGTGCTAAAGGCCCTGGCTAAATGCTTGAGATGGTTGGACTCATCTCAGCTTTTGACCAAAAGATCATTGACATAAATCTCCATTGATTTCCCGATAAGATCTTTGAACATGTGATTGACCAAGCATTGATAAGTCGCCCCAGTGTTTTTGAGGCCAAAAGGCATCACTTTGTAGCAATATGTGCCCTAGTCTGTGATGAAGGAGGTTTTTTCCTCGTCCCCGGGATACATGCTGATTCGGTTGTACTCAGAGTAGGCGTCTATAAATGAGAGAAATGAATGCCCGACCATAGAGTCCACAAGGAGGTCTATTATAGGCAGCGGATAGCAATCCTTAGGCTAGGCCTTGTTTAGATCGATAAAATCGACGCAGATTCTCCACTTCCCATTGCTTTTCTTGACTAGCATCACATTCGCTAACCAGTCCGGGTAGTGGACTTCTCGAATGAAATTTGCCTTTAGGAGCCTTTCGATCTCCTCACACACTACCACTTGTCCTTCTAAAGCCATGCCCCATCTCTTCTGCTTGACTGGTCGAGAGTCAGGGTCGACGTTGAGACGATGGGATATAACCCGAGGGTCAATCCCAGGTGTGCCTTCAACTCTTTCTTGAGGCTTGGTTGCAGGTTGGTCCCGATGCTGACGGACTAATCGGGAGACTCAAGGTCTAGCACTGCTTGCTCTAGGTCTTCTGTGGGGCCCATTCTGTCGTTTTTGTCCCTCAGGCCCATTTCCTGAATGCTCATTGTTTCTGTGATGGCTTTTCGGCATAAGGAGCTAATGTAACAACTCCGGGCGGTCGCGTGGTTCCCTCGTAAGCTCCCGAGACCGTTAGGGGTCAAAAACTTGACCACCAGACTATATGTTGACACAACTGCCCTGGCTTTATTGAGCGTTGGTCTTCCTAAGATGATATTGTAGGCCAACGGTGCCTCTACCACCATAAAGTTTGCTTGTACGATGATCTCTTGGGAGTAAGTCCCCATGAGAACTAGGAGCTCAATTATCCCAAGCTATTGGGTGCTTGATCCATTGAAACCTATCAGGGGAGTGGCTACAGGCCAGAGCCGATCCCTTGCTATTTTGAACTGGTCGAATACTGAAACAAACAGGATGTCAGAGGAGCTGCTCGTGTCTACTAACACCCTCTTGACCACATAATTTGCTATAGAGAGTGTTACCACCAATGGATCATCATGAGGACAGTGCAGGTCCTCTACATCATGAGACGAGAACGTTAACACATCAGTTGGTTGGGAGCTTGGGATGCCCTGGGATGTCTCTTCCTCACTGACTGTGAGTCCCCTCCACCCGAAGTTCCTCCGAAGATCACGTTGATTTGCCCGAGGGGTTGTGGCGGCTCGGGCACTCAGGCATCTTGCCGAGGTCACCTATCTATCATGACAATCTCGACGAGGTAACCCTGTTCGATCAGCTTCTCGATGGCGATCTTAAGCTTGAAATAGTCCTTCCTGTTGTGGCCATGGTCTTTGTGGTACTGGAAGAATTTATCCCAGTTTCTCTTCTCAAGCAAACTCCTCAGATTTGCTGGAACAGCCTTTGAGTCTCCGCGGCGACGATGACCTCGTGGATAGGCCAGAAAGTAGAGTAAAGGTGGTTGGGGCTTTATCCCGACCACCTCTCAGCTGATCCTACTTTGGCTTCTTTCCCGGGCCCCCCTCGGAGCCCTCATGCTTGCGCTTAGACCCCGGGGACTCATCTCCTGCGAAGGTGGCGCGCTTGTCCTTGAGGAACTCCTCCGTGTTGATGTACTTCCCTCCCTCTCTGAAAGTTCCACCAGGGTTGCCGGTCGGTCTTAGTGGAATAACGTAGCAACTTTGGTGTGTTAAACTCCCGAGCAGAAGGCCATAATAGTGACCATCTCATCTAGATGGTGGATTTGAAGCCTCTGTTGATTAAAATAGTTGATGTACTCTTTTAGGGATTCCCCTTTACGCTGATTAACGGTCAATAGCTGGGTATCCGGTTGCAATCGGTCTTGCATTCCCACGAACTGGCTAATAAAGAGTTTGCTCAATGTCTTAAAGTCATCGACTATTCAGGGTTTAAGAGCATGGAACCACTACGTGGCTGGCCCTTTGAGGGTGTTTGGAAAGGCCAGACACAGTAGGTCATCAACAGTAGTGACCAGTGCCATCTGGGCTTTATAAAACTGGATATGGTCCACTGGGCTTCCCGAACCATCGTAAGAGTCATGATGCGGTGGTTTAAATTTCCGCGAGATAGGGAACCCTATGACCGGGATGGTAAAGGGGGACTTGGTCTCAGTGTTGGTGTGATCGTGGCGTGGCTTGCAGCTCAGCTGCTTGATTTGCTTTTGTAGATCCTCAATCTGGTCCTTGACATCCTTTTGACCGGTCCTCTTTTCCATATTCGCGCGGTGTGCTGGGTCAGATAAAGAGGTTTCTTCCTCAAAGTGTGTGGTCCTTGGGGATGAAACCCAGCTCTGGCTTGGGTAATCGTGTACCTGAGATCCCGTCGGCCAATGGCCGGGGGATCTCTAACCGAATCCTGGGCGGTTTGCCTTTGTTCTTCCCCTCTGGAAACGCGCCTGCTATTGATGATGTCTCAGGCGTCCCCTGTCCAGCGCGGGCGACCTCGCGCGCTTTGTTGGGTTCGTTCGGGAGCTCGGCTACGCTCGTCATTCCTGAGCCTTCCCGTAGCCGACAGCGACAATGGCTTAATGTTGGTACCGCTTTGGGGTTTGATCGGCTCCTGATCAGGCACGCTCTTCTCGAGCTGATCATCGACTTGAGATGGCTTGTCTTGTCGGGCCAACAGTGCTTCGATCAGCTGCTGAGTTTGCTGATGGCCCTCGAGGAGTTGTGCGAGAGCTACGGTGACCTGCTCAGATTTCATGGAGGCGGCCGGTTACCCGGCTTGCGAGTTCTCTGATCCTATTGGAGCAGTGGTGTTCTTACCCTTCTTCAGAGGCATGCTAATCAATCAAGGCTTTGTCTTTCGGGGAAAGCAGATATTCCCACAGACGGTGCCAAACTGATGATGCCAAAATCCAGGTAAGTATAGTTTAGAGAGAGAGATGAGCATAGGCAATTTGTGTGTGGTTCAGCCTCGTTAATGAGGTGACCTACGTCCACGTATGCGTCGGTGCGCTTCACTAACAGATCATCGGCGGCTGTTGGTAAGCCAACAAGATAGGCGGCACTACCAGAAATCGACCGGGTATATGCATAATAGTGATGTAATTTGCTATTCTTTGGGTTAAGAATGCGACCCCCTTGATAGGGGGTGAGGGACCTCTTTTATAGGGACAAGAGGCCACTCATACAAGGTAAGTCCACCGACTAGAAAGTCTAATCTAATTACAACTAATTTACATGATTTTAGGAGAGTGTCCTAAGTGGTTTAGGAAACTACTTGCTCCTTCCATTTAGCCTTGCAACTGGGATAGGAAACTATTTGGAGGCTTACTGGGAAAGCAATCACGCCTTCTAGGAGCGTGCCCACGTGGGGCCAATTTGGAATGAATGCTCGAGTTAAGGACCGCACCGGGCAATTCTACATAACAGCCCAGGTGACCTATCTTCTCTTTGCTGAGGTGGCAAGACTTGACTTTGAGCTGATGCTTTTGTACTTATTAGGGCTCAATTTGACTCAAAAGAATTTATTTTCAAGATCGGGAGTCGATTCGACTCAAAAAAATTTTAATTACACAAAAATCAAGATTTAATCAGGCTCAAAGAATTCAAATTTTCCAAAATCAGAAGTCAATCATACTCAATTTAATCCAACTTCTAAAACTGGGAGTAAATCAAACTCAAATTGAATTTTCAAGATTGGTAGTCAATTTGACTCAAAATAATTTATTTTCAGGATTGGGAGTCGGTTCAACTCAAAAGAATTTTAATTTCACAAAAATTGGGATTCATTCAGACTCAAAGAACTCAAATTTCTAGAACCTGGAGTCAATAAGACTCAAATCAATTCATTTTCAAAAATTTAGAGTCGTTTAGGCTCAAAAGAATTCAAGTTTTCCAAATTCACGAGTCAATCAAACTCAAATCAATTTTCAAGACCGGGAGTTAATTTGACTGAAAATGTTTATTTTCAAGATCGGGAGTCGGTTCAACTCAAAAGAATTTTAATTTCACAAAAATCAGGATTCAATCAGACTTAAAGAAATTAAATTTCTAAAACCTGGAGTCAATCAGACTCAAATCAATTCATTTTCAAAATCCGGAGCCATTTAGGCTCAAAGAATTCAAAATTTCCAAAATCGAGATTGAATGAGACTCAATTCAATTTAAATTTCCGAAAATCAGAGTCGATTGGACTTAATTCAATCCCAATTTCTAAAATCGGGAGTTGATCAGACTCAATTCAATCCAAATTTCCAAAATCAGAATCAATCAGACTCAATTCAATTCAAATTTCCATAATCGGAGTCGATTGGACTCAATTCAATTCAAATTTGTGAAAACCAAAGTCGATAGGAGTAAATTTGACTCGAAAGAGTTTAACTTCAAAAAATTGAAGTCAAGCTAGAATCACAGAAATGATATTTACAAAGTTAGAGTCAGTCTAGACTCAAAAGAATTGAATTTTACAAAATCAGAATCAATTCGACTAATAGAACTGAATTTCACGAAGTTAGAGTCAATCTAGACTCGAAAGGATTGAATTTCACGGAGTCAGAGTCAACAAAATTGATTTTCGCAGAGAATCAGAGTCAATTCAACTCAAATGATTGAATTTTTCACAGAAATTGGAGGATTTAATCTTTCACAAAATCGAAGTCCATTCGACTTAAGGGACAGAATCAAAGTCAATTTGACTCACAAAATTAATTTTTCACAAGAGTCGGAGTCAATTAAACTCAGAGGATTGAATCTTCTATAGAAATTGGAGCCAATTCGACTCAAAGAATTGCTGTTAAAAAATTGGAGTCAATTTAAACTCACAGAATTGATTTAGAGTATCGGAGTCAATTCGACTTAGAGGATTGAATTTTTCACAGAAATTGGAGTCAATTTGACTCAATGAATTGAATGATTACAAAAGTGGAGTCGCTTAGACCCAATTTATTTTAACTTTATAAGATGCGAGTCGCTTGGACTCGAAAAATTGAATATTTCAAAAATCATAGTCGCATAGACTCAAAGAATTTGAATTTTACAATATCGGAGTCACTTAGACTCAAAGAATTTGAAATTTATAAGATGGGAGTCGCTTAGACTCACAGAATTTGAATTAGAGTCTTAAACTCAAAGAAATTTGAACTTTATAAGATAAGAATTGAACTAGACTCTTTTACACTCAAAGAATTCAATTTTTTTCAAAATCGGAGTCACGAAGACTCAAAGAATCAACAGACCCAAATAAGGCTCAAGTATTTGATTGATTAATGATGATGATGGTGATGGTGATGATGATAATGATTTGTGTTGATGAGGTGCTTTGACACCCAAGTGAGCTCGTTTGGATGAGCTTGTCATGAGTGTGGATTTGCCTTGGGCTCATGCAATGGATTTGCCATAGAAGTGGGCTTATGAGGCGGGTTTTCCACGAAGTGGGCTTATGTGAATGAACTGGCCACGAGCATTGGCTTGGATAAAAGAGTGTCACCGAGGTGGGCTTACATGGATGAGATTGCCACATAAATGGGTTTACGATGGAAGCGTGCCACTGAACTAGGCTGGAAGTTCCACAGGAGTGGACTGCAAGTGCTACATTAGTGGGCTTAGAAATACCACTTGAGAGTGGGATTAGAATACCATGAGAATAGGCTCTAAGTGCTACAAGAGTGGGCTTATAACTAGAGTTACCCCAAAAGTAGGCCTTCAATGAGAGGGTGCCATATGAATGGGCTTATGATGGGGGTCGCCACAAAAGTGGGCTTATGATGGTGGTCACCATAAAAGCGGGCTTTCGATGAGAGGGTGCAACATGAATAGTCTTTCAAAGATAATTGCCACGATGGTGGGCTTTGGAGAAAATGATTTCCCGCATTTGCGGACCTTGAAGGAAATAAAATGATTTTCGAAAGAGGGAAGTCTCCTATGCCCCTAATCTTGGACCCTTCATATTTCCACTTGAGCATTGTATTGTGATAGTGTGGCCACGCGGCCTCCAGGTTCCACCCCCTTCCGGGATTTGGAATTGATTTTTCTTTGAAATATTTGAAAAAGGTCTATGAAAATAGATACAGAGTTGCCACTTGGTCTTTAAGGAACCAAGAAACCCAATTTTGATTCACCCAAACGGAGAAAGGGCACCGACCATTCATAACCAAAGATCTTGGTTCAGAGTTTTGGTACGAGAGAAGAAGTAGCCTTTGTCACGACTAAAACACGTTCCACTCGCCCCGTCTTTTGACGGGCCTTAATTAGCATCCAAATAATCATCTTATACTATGTTTGGTTCGACAGTTAATATTATGATAGGAGTATTACATTGCATAAGAATTTTGAAATGGAAGACAAAAGATAAGATATCATTCATAATATCTAAGCCAAGTATCACATTATGCAAAGGCGAAAGATTACACAACACAAACTCAGGAAAATCGTTTAATCACATATCAAGTAATCAAGTTTTCCTAATCTATGAAGGGGGACTTGAATTGTTCATGAAACAAATGATCAAAGAAACTATGCTTAGCAAACTAGAATGTATGAATGTTGATTATTGAGGAAAGGAGACCTCTCAATCCCCGAGATGGATGAGAAAGGAAGATTTGATCGAGGGAATGCATGAACGTGTGATCAATTTCATTCCTTATAATCTTCTTAGATTAAGAGTCACAAAAACTTCAAATCTTGCATGGATGCAATGTATGATCCTAAAATGTGCAAAGTAGTAATGTGTTTGTGTTCATGGATTTTCTAAAGTGATTTGAGACTATGTAATATACATGAATGCATGAAGAATATCATTATAGGATATGTACAAATGTACTATGAACTAATTCCTAAGATATGAGTTAATTCAGAATGCATGTGAACATCCAATCAAAGAATGAAAAAAACATGCTTGCTGTGAATAGTGGACAGAACGGTGAAGTGATTTTTTAAAAATGGTAAAGCAAGGTTAGGAATGTTTTCAATTCACCATATTTTATGGAGATCATCCCTACTGTGTCGAGAACACATCAAAATTCCAAATAAAGGTTGAAGTTACAGATTGAGAAAAATCATATAAACAAGAGAGGTTACTTAGAAACATAATCCGTACTGTCGACTGAAATGTAGAAATATCTTTAAAAATTAATAAAAAATACATTTAGAATCTTATATTATATAGAAAGTTTCCTAAGACAATGAAATTTAATGGAAAAATGGGTTGGGGCCACTCTCTTTGGAAAGGTTTCTAGAAAACAAGCTCCAAGTCAACTAAGCTAATTTGATATAAAAAAACAGAATGTTTGGAAATAATATTTGGGTCAAAATGGAACCCTTCCAAGTGTTTTAAAATTCACCCGAAAATCATGGACATTCCCTAATGAGTGAAGAAAACTTCCCAAGTAATCTTGCAATCATCCATTGAGTATTTAACTCAGAATGGAATTTTTAAGTTGAACTCACTATTTTGAAGATTTTGAGAAAACAAATGTTTGATTTCTTGAAATCAAAATGAGGGGTTTAAGAGGAGTTTTGAAATGGGGGGGTTGAGAATATATTTTCAGCGCTAAATGGAGATTATAACCACTTGGAATATCAACATCAACTCACTTCAAGAACTTCCAAAATCATTGGCAAGGCTTTGTTTTATTTCGAACATAACTTCAAGAATACTTAGGAAGTATTAAAGATAGAATCATCATCCATCAAACATGCTTTTGAGGTCAATAGCTACTATTCATAAGGATTCACTCACCTCAAATACCATGTCATCATCTAGATGATGATAAAGAAGTACGTAAAATAAGAAAAATAAAAAAGAAATGGGATAAGAAAAGATGAACATATATATATATATATAAACAAGCAAGTAAGCAATCAATAGATGATAATCAATGAGATATTGGACTTGTGGCTTGGTGTTTCACTTATATATGGTGACATTGGACATGGAAGTAGCTTCCTATCTCAATAAATACTCAAAAAATGGTTGTTGAGTGTATTGAATGTGATGTAAAGAGGAGTAATGAAGTAAAAACAAGGTTGGGAACTCACTTTCTTATTGAAAAGCAAAAGAAGGAAGCCCACTTTCTTTCTTCTATCCTTATATCTATCTCTTTCTCTCTACAACTTCTCTAAACTCTTACATTTGCCACCACCAAAATGAGGAGTCAAGGGGGGTTTATATAGGGTGAATTTGGGGGGCATTTTGGGATTTAAAAAGTGCTCCCATTGGTCCCAAACATATCTGAACAAAAACTACATCGTTTTTGTTTTCAATTATTCAATTTAGACCACCAAATTAAATTACAAAAAATGGACTACTCCAGGGAAGAGTGTTATGGTGGCATTGGGCCTATGCCATAGCAATAGTGGGCTAGTGCCGAGGCGGCACTGCTCCTCAGATGTCCAGATTATTCTATTTAGGCATCCGAAGGTTATGATATTTTCAAAAAAAGCCCTATTTCGTCCAAAATTCACAGAAAATTTGTATAAACTCCAAACTAAGCTTGTGATATACTTTTGGAAAGGTAATGGAGACTAATTTTCATTAAAAAAAAGGTTTGGAGATAGGCTAGTCACTTTGAAAAGTTTTACGGTATTCGCGATAAAAGCCTATTTGATCGCCTTTTTCATCTTTGAAAATTCATAATGAATTCATTTTAAATACAAAAATTATTTGTGATATACCATTGGAAATCTATTCACCTCTAGTATCTATGAAAAATTTTCAAAAAATGTTAAGGAGCTCCGGTCTCCAAGTCAACTTTTAGGTCAAATTGGTCAAATTAGGGACCTCAGGAAGTTCTGGGAGCTCCCGGGGCTGTAATTTTCATCCAATTTTCTTTTAAAACTTGTTTAAGTACTTTTCACATGAGCTAGGATGATCTCATAACTTTTGGGTGAATTTGGATATTTTGGTCAAACTTGGTCAAATTGATCAATGGGGAGTTTTGGGGGAATTTTCGGTACTTCTGGGGGTCTCTGGGAGCTGATGATATCATCTGATTTTTCGTAAAAACTCATTTTATAACTTTTCTTATGACGTAGTGTCTTTCCAAAAATTTTGGTCCAAATCTGGGAGCGTTTGGGCTTTCAAGGGCATTTTGGTCATTTTCTGACATTTTGAGAGATAGAGCTGACATCTAAGAGTCCTTTTCGAGTCATTTTCAATCATCGTGAACCACTAAGCTATGGGTATCCTAAATCTGATAGCTGACAAAATGGGGTGTCTACAGTTTGTCCCTCTTTGGCATGAACTTCTGAGGCAACGCATGTTGCAAGCGAGTGCCAAAGCTTTGAACAAACAGGTCTTTTTGGAGGCTATAGATTTAGGACAAAAATCATTTCAAAGATGCAAGGATGAAAAACAAACATGATGCTGAGTTCGGTGCTAGTCACTCTCTACGTGAGATGCCTATGTGTCCCGGGGGAATCAGACCAGGATGTATTTCGGCGAACAAGGGATAAAACCACACATACAAATGCACAATAGAATAGGGGTATGCTATGTTATAAGAATGATATGCAATGCATGGATGTGATATATATTCTATCTAGCTCTATGGTCATAGCATGAACTAGTGTTGTGGCGTATGCCACTCTAAGCGGACTTGTGTTATGCTACATTTTGACTCTAATGTAGCGATTGACTTGGACAAGGGCACTAAGGTTCCTAAGACTCTGGGTCTCGGGGAAAACTTCTTGAATTTTGAGAAGTGTGCTTCGTAAGAGGATGTAATCAAGCATGGGGTTACTGGTGATTGACCATACAGCATAGAAGATGACCAACGGATAGGAAGTCCAAGATTTCAAGCGAAGGACGTGGAAGCCCCGATGATGGACATGGAAGCTCAAAATGACTGACAACGGACGTGGAAACCCTAATGATAGTCATGGAAGCCCTAAATTACTACCAAAGGATATGAAAACCCTAAATTATGGACATTGAAGCCTTAAATGATTGATGATAGACATGGAAGCCCTAATGATGGACATGGAAGCCCTAGAGTGGAAGACATGGAAGTCTCGGATATTAAGTAGTAGACGGGGTAAATTGAGATAACCGATGGATGCATAAGTCTAGGATATTGAAGAATAGATCGGGTTGCCCATCATAATCGACAGACGCGAAAGTCCCAGATATCAAAGAGTAGACAAAATAGCCTGAGATAACCGATGGATGCAAAAGTCCCAGATATTGAAGAATAGACTGGTTCTCGAGGGTGCTTCCATCGTCTGTCGATTCTTACGGGGATCAATTCGGATTGTCGGTTCTAGCTTTCGGGGTTATTTTCTCTTTGTTTCTTCTGCTGGGGATGATAGAGGACACTTTAGGAATCTCTTTTGGGGGTTTATTTTTAACTTTTGATCAAGAACTAGGATTCACTTCTGAACCATTCACGGTTGACCAAATCTCGCAATAATCATTTAAAAAAAAGAGCCAATTCGGGTCTGCAGGAGCCAATTTCTTTGGTGTTTTCTTTGCTGAGGATACTTCAGACCCTCTGGGAATCACTCTTGACTGTTTATCCTCCCTGTTGTTGAAGAACCAGGATTTAGTTCCGAATCTCTCACAGTTGATCAAATTTCATGTCGACCGATTTGAAAAAGATGATTTACGCTTTCGGGAGCTGATTTCTTTCTGTGTTCTCCTATTGGGGATAGTCTGGTGGATTTTCTGACTGCTGGGGATAAAAGCTTGTCAATCTTGACTTAAATGGGCCACTAGGGCTAATCGAGGAAAGAAACAAGATGAAATGGAGCAGAACGGTGAGAAGCAGGATGAAGCGGGGCCCACGGGAGCAGTGCCACGGTGACACAGGCTAACCAGTCTCCATTATTGTATATCTTTGAGTTCTTGATCATTTTGGGCCCATTCTTGGCCATTTGGAGCCAAAACCCGCCAAAAATCAGTTTGTGCACGCCCGGGTGAGTAAACTTTTCCCACGATTGGAATTTTGATTGGAGTTTAATTTTACTCCAAATTTCAAGAAGAAAGTTTGGTTCCAACTTCCATTTTTTTTGCAGATCTATGGCTTTAAGCTCAATGAGGCTCTTTAAGAAAGCTAAGGAGCGAGTAAGGGTCGAGCCTCGGAGCTAGTTTTGCAAGACCCCCAATACTATCTTTTCGTCACGGCTCTAGTGAATCAGGTATGTGAAACTTTCGGTAGTTCAGGACTATTTTTTGCATTGTGCTAGTTTTGTGAACTATAGTATGCACCTAGAAGTCGTTTGAAGTTCGTTTTGAGCTCATTTGTTGATTTTTGTGAAGTTGGATTTTGGGATTATGAATAGTTATTCTATGCATATTTTTGCTATTTTTGATGTGTGCAGGTGCCAGATGTGGTCCTGAATGGCCACAGTAGTCTCGCTCATGCTTTCATAGGGTACAACTAGTTATCGCCCACTGTTCGGCAAATGGTTACCTCCACCTGGTTTCAAAGAGTTTGATTGATTTAGCGCACTTTTATGCTCTTACTGAGAGGTGGTGGGACACCACCAATACATTCCATCTTCCGTTTAGTGAGATGACGATGACACCTTTTGACTTTTCAATGATTATCGGCTTGAAGGTTGGCAGGAAGTGCCTGATTTTGGATTATTTTTATAAGATAGACCCTGAGGCTATTGAGATACTAATTGGGGTTGTTCCTCCAAATCTGGGGGGCCATCGGTTCATTTACGGCTTGCTTTATCAGGCTTATGGAAAGAGGAGGCACAATCTAAATGACCATCAACTATTACGGATCTTCCTTCTATATGTCCATGGCTGCTCGATCTTTGTTACGTAAAATAACCAAGTGAGTCTGAGGCTCCTTTCTGGCTTAGCAAACATTGACAAGATTATTTCTTATGACTGGGGCAGTACCACTTTAGTTCATCTTTATAAGCACATAGCGAGGTCTCTCGAGGTGACATCAAATCAATTGGAGGGTTCTAGCGAGCTTAGGAGGTATGACTTGTAACTTCCCTCTGTTATCTTTTGATTTCCTTATTTCCACTTTCTGATTTTTGCTTTCTTCGTGTAGCTCTGGAGCTTTGGGTACCTGAAGATGCTAGCTCCTTCTCTTGCCCATGAGTCAGGCGAGGACTAGGATGAGGACGGTATGGCTCCTGTGCCTTTGTTCCCCTGGGGCTTGTGATGGAGGAGGGATGTTGTTGGGGTTAAGAGTGAAGCCCACCATATTATTCTACTGAGAAACTTCATATCTGAGCTGACCGTTGCTAACGTCTAGTGGACACCTTGGGAGATTGTTTCCTATGCTACCCTTGAGGAGATTCAGGCGGTCAAGCCTCTTTCTTCCCGCCGATTTCTGATGGAGAGTACTGATGGTAGGCATTGGTGCCTTAGTAAGCGAGTGTCTTGGCAGGTGATTGGTGGCCCAAGGTACAACGTTCCTCACAATCCTCCCATAATGGATGCCGATGACCTTTCTAGTGCTGCTATGTAGACGGCTTTGACTGGCACTGATGCTTGGGACCACTTCCACTCTGAGTCTGGTTATGAGACGTACCATGGCCGCTTCCTGATGCCCAACTTTCCACTCATGGATGTGAGTCTTTTTTTGTCTCTATTTATCACCTATGTTTTTGACTCATTTTTTAAACTTATTTTGTGCCTACAGGTTCACGGACTGCATAGGAGGTAGGCTCCTCCATTCGTTGATCCTATCCCTCCTTGGGACTGGACCGTCAATGTTTTGGGTGCCGATGGCTCTCCCCAAGTTATGGAGGTACCAAGAGTCACATACGGATATCCTACCTAGCCAGCAGGCGTCCTCAATGTCCCCTAGAGTTATGCTGAGAAGGGTTATGACCTGGCAGCTAGCCTACAGTCTTTGGTCCTCATGCGAGACCATAGGGCATGTCTCTAATTTTGTGCTACTTAAGGTTATGAGATTCTAATCCTAGACTTTACCCTTGACTGATGGATGGTATGAGGTAGTTTGCCACCAACTAGGTGGTGTCTTTGTTCAGTTTCTGAATCAACTTTATTTTTGCACTTTAGTTGGTTCATAGCTGACCGTCTTTGTTTTATTTGTATGTCCAGTATCGTAGAGGTAGCCATGGTTCATCGAGGTCCAGGCCGAGGTGCAGAGACGATGGAAGACCATCACCGACATACACTCTAGGCGGATCGGGGGAGGATGAGAAGGAAGAGGACTGAGGCCTCCTGAGCGAAGACTTTTGTTTTGTCTCCATTTTATGTTTTCGATTGGGTTGTATCCTTATAATTGTGAGATTTGTGGATGACGGATGATGTGTAGGATGATTTGTCACTTTTGACAGCGTATTATGACATTTTGCCTTTAGGTCGGTTAGCTTCCAGTTTGGAGGTGCAGTTGTGCACTTGTTTTAGTTGGTGATCGTGTGATGATCCATATGTGCACTGTGATTTTATGATTGTTGATGTTAATGCAGTAGGCTGCTTTATGATAGTAAGTGTGTTTGCTTTGCATGTAGGATAGTCCGTGAAACGAGGAGGTGCTGTAAAAATTTCTAATTTTGCTAGAGCTGTGGTAGAAAATATGGCTATATATGATCCCGCTCAACTCATTGCTTGGTTGAACATTACGGATGGGATTGAACGGATCAACCTCTTCAGTTATGGCCTAACAGAATTCTCCCTCTGTAAAATGGCTATGAATACTGAGTCTATGCGTGCCACCATTACCCACTGGGATCCGGTAAATCACATTTTCATCTTCAATGGTCTGGAGATGTGTCCCATGTATGAGGAATTATGCACCATCCTTGGCTCAAACTCAGATTTTATTCTTCCTCTTGCTGACACCCCCAGCCCTACTCATGGCATGGCTGAATGTCTCAACTATTCAATTGTTGTCTCTCGCCAATTGGTTCAGGGTGAGGTTCTTAACATTGCATCTATCATTGCCCATTATACTAGCCCTAGAAATGCCAACGTATATGATGCCCCTCGCGGAGCTGCTCTGATCTTATGTGTGACTTCTCATTTCATGTTCTCGAGCACTTCCAGCACTTTGGTGCATGTTTGCCTTGGACTAAAATTGGGTAGGAACCCTATAGCTATGGTTCTTGAGGAAATCTTGAATGGTTTGGATAACGCCCTCAACCAAGGAACGCTTCTTCTTTCTGGGCCACCTTTGGTGTTGCAGGCTTGGTTGTATGAGCATCTTCTGTTGTGGACGGGCCGCATGCCACCGGTTTACTTTCGTAGGGCTGTGCTTCATTTTCACTATACTTTTGCAGACTGGATTCGCATGATGAGTACTCTATCTAAGGCAAACATTTGCTAGATTATGGAGCATTGGGGCCTTCATGCTATGAATACGAGCCTTGGAGATCACCAGGGAGTGTGGTTAATGGGTTTGAGGAAGACCTCCTTCCATTTTCCGGGCCGGTTATCTAGGCAGTACAGACTTGTTCAAGAGGTTCCACAGGGATTCGCCGAAAGGGTCCTTACTTTAAGAGTCAAAGATGTCATTATTGCTGCATTCATCAATGGCTGGACCTACCGGGAAAAGATCTATTTCTAAAGACCTTTGAATAAATAATAGACACAAAATAAAACTGGACTTGACGAATTCTGCTTCGTCCTCCAAGTTGTTAGGAAACTGCATTCCCAGAATCCGTTGATAGCGCGTATAAGTTGGTATTGCAAAAAATTAAGTGAAAATTACAATGACCCTACAAGGGCGGAACTAGGGTTACCTTGAACTGCAAAAACAAATTACTGTAGTAGACGAATCGAGAACACGGGCTCGATAACAGCTCACGATCTTCTACCATATTCCTCCGCTGCCAGAACAACGACCTGAGTGTGGGCTCTATCGAAATCCTTTCTATTTTCTACGCTCTCTTTTCTATTCCGAGTTATAATACTCTTTTTGGAAAAACACAAACTGAGAGAAGAGCCCAATCAACATATATATATATAGGCTACGATAGGGACCATAAGAAGTCAATAAGGAATCGGCTTCCTTATGGAATTAGGAAACCCCAATTCGAACTGAATCAGATTCCTTTCATAAATTATAATTCATACCACTAAAGAATTATAATTGCACTCCTACCCTAATCTCAAAAATATATTTTGAGCTCCATGTTATTAAATGCTTATTATCTCCCCACGTTAAGATTACAGATATCCATTAATTAAATAAATGTGGATATCGCATTTTTCCTTACCCACAGCTTTTTAAAAATCTTTTCCATTTCAAAATAAAAAACACAAGTCACCACTTAATTTTAAAAAGGAAAAATTAAGAAACCATTTTAAAGAAAACCGATCTTTTTTGGAAACCAGAGATTAACCAGGTCCGGGGATTATGGAATGAGAGACGAAGGAGCCCGAAGGACTAAAACACCCTCTCTCATCCTATCTCGTGATAGGCCTCTACTCAACATCCTTTCAATCGAATTATTAATCTAAGCATGCCCTCAATTAATACATATGTATAAACATACATTACAAAAGCATGTCTAAGAGGGTGCAAGATTGTAAATGATAAAATATCATTCAAAACCACATAATTCCAAATAGCAAGCAATGTGAGGTGTATTTAGGGAACTAGGAAACTTACCCGGGATCCAGCCGCGAATATAAAACATGCAATGCATACAAAAGCATTAATCCTAGTATAGGGGTCTCTAATCACATATATACACATAGGGCAAATCTTAATTCTAAGGTGTCGCACATGAGGTCGAAAAATCAATAAAATTAAGAAATTAAATAAGCTAAAGAGGGAATTTGAGAAATCATACCTTAATAGCGCTACAAAACAAAGGGTTAGTCCACAGGCTTCAAACGAGATATCAAATAGTTAATCCTAAGCTTCTAGCTTAAATCTATCAAGTATAAAAAAATTGGCATAATTATGAATTCTTAGTACAAAGTGGACTCTAATCACAAGTATGAATCTATATGGGTGAATACATGAAAATGAACAAGAGTAAGCTATGAAGTTATTAATTGATTTGGGTCCTTTAACCTCTGAATTTAAGTTTAACTAATCATCATTATAGCATGACTAAAACCCTAGAACATAGAAGGGTCATTTGAACTATTATTTACAAAGTTTACCAAATCTGTCCAAAAATTTTGAAAATTACAGAGAGTAAATCAAAACTTCAAAAATTGGAAAAGGATAGTTCTCATGGTTTGATGTCAATGAATTTTGGACACAAGATGCCTCTGTAAGTCTAGTTTCCAACCCAAAAAGAAAAATTGAAGATCGATGGATCAATCTCTGAAAATTAGACAAACAATAGACACCACTCAGAAACTTCCAACTCTCTGTCCAGAGACTTTGTATGATTTTCTAAAAATAGTAAACGAATCAGAAAGACTCTTATCTTTCTAGGGAATCTTATTAACACATTAAAATTTATATAAACAATTATTTGGGCCCAAGAATGATTGATTAAAACTTTGATTTACTTACTTCAAAAAGGTATTACTGTTCTGAAATTCTAGACTGATTGTTATTGCTTCACAAAACCCAAGACCAAACCACTTTAAACATGAAATCTCATAAAAATAAAAATCACAGTGGTAAAACTTTGTGTTATTAATAATCTCCAGTTGGTTTCATTTGATTCCAATGGTTCGTTATCTAAGTAAAAAATCTTTGATCAAAAATGGTTAGTGAACTCATTGCACCTTTTGTCAAATATACCTTTTACTTGTTAACTTTGGCCATCAAGCCATTGAGTTTGGCTTACCCTAAGTTACTTTTCCTCCCAGTTAGTGATCCTTGGAAACTAATGACACTTGTATTTATAGACCTCAATGAAGTATGAAAAGAACTTCATGAAATCTCTAAATGATGAACCTAAACCATGATAGTTGGGTTGGATTCATTGACCAAATATACTAACATCAACCTTAGTCCTCTCATGAATCATGAGTTCACAAGAAGATTAAGGGATTTCAAGTCTAAGGGGCTCAAGAAAGACATTGAAAGTCTTTTGAGTCGTAAGAGATGATTATAACCAAAGAAAAGAAAAGAAAAGAAAAGGGAACAAAAACTCAAGTAATATCTAAATTAACTTCACGATTTATTCAACCTTGAACCTAAGGTCTTATTGATCCAAACCAATAGAATAGAAGTTCAATCACAACATTAGTATGTATAAATGACCCTAAGGAGTCTTATATATTGTGATTGAACTTGAAATAGAGACTTAATAACTTAGAGGTTACCTCCAACTATCCTCGACTTCTTGGTTGTTTTTAGGATATTCCAAGGCTAATCAAGCTCTCCTTCTAGCTCTTCTTCTTAAAAAACTTGCTCCTAATTGTGTTTTAGAAAATTAAGAGGTTCAAAACATAGAAATTTAAGAATCAAAGCCAAGATGCTAACAAATTCAAGATTATTTATAATGGGATATTCATCCCCTATATATAGGCAATTTTTGAAGGAGAATTTCAGTATTTTCATAGCAAAAACCCTAATTTGAAATGTCCTTTTGAAGGTACAAACGTACTATTTCAAAGCTAGTAGCCACAAAAATGCGACACTTAGTGGAGATGGAAGGGGCACTCATTGAGTGCCGGATTAGCACTCACTGATAATCGACGCGGCATTCAATGAATGCCGGTGCAACACTCAATAAATGCCGCGGACAACTCCGCGGACTGCCATTTTTTTCTGGAATTTTGAATTTTGTGTCATTTGATGTATATTCATGACTCTCACTTACTGCCATTACGTTACTTACCAACTACCGTGCGGCAATCAGTGAGTGCCACAGTGGCAACCCGAGAGTGCCATAAATATAAGCCATGTGCTATTTTTCTTCTATTTTTCCTTTTCTCTCTCTTTTTCTTCTTTTCTCTCTTTCGTTTGAATTGAAGAAGTTGAACAGCTTGGATCACCTTTTGGAAGTCCTAGATAAGTCAGACATTGTCATCATCGGATCTAGAGGTAACACTCCCCTTAATCCGATGTTTGGTTAAAATTGGGGTGTCTACAGTTTGCCCCTGTTCGACAGAGCTTGTGGAGCAATGCGTGTCACAAGTGAATGTTGAAGCCTATGTGAAGACAAGCCTTTGACCAAACTATTAGATTTAGGTAAAACAAAATGCGTTGCAAAAGAAAACATGCGTGCGACAATGGTTTATGCTTAGTCATGCTCAATGATGAGCTGCCTACGTAGTCACACGGATGAATGCACCTATCTTGTCATGATGCACTTGTTCATTCAATGATGATCGTTAATGTAACTTCATGCTCTATGAATGATGTGACTCTAAAACGTGCAATCCTATCGTTTTTAGACGTAATCCATGCCTTTTGCTATCCAATGCTCATGTTAATTCTCTTTAAGATACATGGCCATTTCTGCCGAAATGACAAATGCAATTGACTGAAAGGCGCTTCACGACTTAGACCCCAGTGTCAAAGTGGGTTTGCTCTAAAAATTCACAGTCGTTTGGTTCCATCAGATACGTTTGCACTGAAAATCCACAGCCGCTCGGCCCCATCGGATATGTTTGCTCTAAAAATCCGTAGCCATTTTGCTACATCTGATATGTTTGCTCTGAAAATCCGCAGCCGTTCGGCCCCGTCAGATATGTTTGATCTAAAAATTCGCAGTCGCTCGGCCCCGTTGGATATGTTTGCTCTGAAAATCCGCGGTCGTTCGGCCCCATTGGATATGTTTGCTCTAAAACTCTGAGTCAATTAGACTCGAATTAATCCATTCTCCAAAAAATAGGGATCTTTCACACTCAAATTCATCTTTTTCACAATCGAGAGTCAATCAGACTCAAAGAATTCAAATTTTATCAAATTTCAAAAATCGGGAGTCAATCAGACTCAAATTCTTTTCGAATTTCAAAATTAGGAGTCAAAGAATTTAAGATTCCTAAAGACAAGGGTCAAATTGACCCAAAACAATTCAAATTCTAGAATCGGGAGTTAAATGGACCCGAATAATTTCAACTTTACAAGATTAGGAGTCAATTTGGTCTTGGGAATCTCCTTCAGGGACCAAAACGTAAAAGGAAAGCAAATTCCTGGGTTTAAATTCAATTTTTAGGGACCCAATTCAAATTTTGGGGGGAAAATGAAAGGCCCTTTAACCGCCTCAAACACAGCACGCGCTTAATAATACGACAGTCTGTGACTGCCGCGTGCCACTTGCGGAGTGCCGCTACTGCACTCAACAAGTGTCGCACGACAGTTCGTCAACTTCCATGAGCATTTTTCGAGCGCCGCGTTAAGCAGGCAGACTGCTTAAATGCTTTGTTTCACTTCATTTCATTCATTCTCTCAAACTTCAATCCGTAGCTCTCTCTTTGGCGATTTTTTTTCTTCTTCTTGCATTGATCTCCGGAGTTCATCAGGTTAGTTTTTCTCAATCTTAACTTCAATTTTCCATTATTTTGTTGTTTTCTTAATTAATTTCAAATTTTAACTCCCAGTTCTCTCTCTTTTCAACAGGTTATTTGATATGGCGAGCGGTTCAACCAGTAGGAAGAAGGCCAAGGATAAGGCCACTCCCCATTCTGATCTCACTTTCCTGCTCCGAGACTCGGAAAAGCATCTATTCGCTCGAGCGTTTAGACGGGAGGTATACACATCGCCTCATTTATCCTTATTCAAGTGTTAATTTGGATGCATGCGCTTTGTTTATCGAGACTCTGCCAACCGCCTTTTCTCAATCTTTTTTAATTCTTGTGTTCTTTATCCCATTCCTTATTTGAACCTTACGATTGAGTGTGTGACAATGAAACTTTACATGGATATAAATGTTACGCTTACGGAATTTTTTGAACATCCTAATCGTCCTTTTATTCATTCACTATTTGATTTTATTATAACTTACTATTACTTGTCATTTTGTTTCGTTATCCATTCACTTTTTGATTTCTTCTAGAAACCTTATGTATCTATAATGACAAAATTTTCATGGATGCTATGCTTGCGAATTTTCCTGAGCGTTCTAACCACTCTTTATTCATTAATTTTCCATCCATTCATTGTTATTGCTTCTCTTTTTGATTATTTCTTATTTCTTCCTTTCTCCCACTTATTTACTGACATTGAATCTTATAACTTTTGCACTCCAGCCTGACGTGCTAAAGGGGCATGGCAGTTTGACTCATGGCTTCACATGGTATGGGACGTTGAAAGCGACCGTGTAGGGGTTTATCGATGCGGTAGGTTTTAGAGACTTCGTCAAACTTTTGACGAAGAGCTCCAACGATTTAAGGCAGATTCATGCCATCTCGGAGCGATGGTGGGACACCACCAACACATTCCATTTTGAGTTTGGGGAGATGATGATGACCACGCTCGACTTCAGTATGATCACTGGGATCCCCATTGGGTGGGAGTTCTTGTGGTTCTTGGACACGGTGGCTGATTGACACTAGGTGTTACCGCTACTGGGAGTTATGCTAGTGGTTTATGGATACGTTCAGGGCCAGGAGGGCTTCTCAGACGAGCAGATGGCTCAAGGCTTTATTATGTACATGCTCGGATGCTCCTTGTTGAGTACTAAGGGCGACAGGATTTCTGTAGCGCTGGTGGGGTCCCTGGAGCGCATGGATCAGATCTATCACTATGATTGGGCTAGTGCAGGATTAGCCATCCTGTACAAGCATATGGGAGACATTTCTCAAGATCAGTCGTGCTCCACTGGTGGCTTCTGGAGGATATGGGAGGTACACCTCTTCCCTTATTTAATTTTATTTCTGAATTAAACCTTGTATTCCTTCGATTTATTTATTCATGAATCTTTAAAACTCATGTTTCTTCTCTTTTCTTTCTTGCAGATTTGGTCCCATGAGTATCTACAGATGATGTCGCCCGAGACGCGACGACCGAGTCGGGCGGAAGACGAGGGCTCATGACTTTATTTCATTTAGGAACTTCCTGACGAATCTAAGGGAGTCGCACGTCAGATGGAAGACTTGGGTGGACGTGCTTCTTATTGCTCCTCAAGGGATATGTCAATCAGGTGGGTACGACCCAATGAGATTATTGCTAGATTGCCCCAACGCTCGTGAGTGGTACTTGGGAGAGAGAGTGACCAGGCAGTCACTAATGGCTCTTGGGTATTTCGTGCCACCTCCTCTGCCTGATTCGATGAGAACTACCGAGATCCTCCAGGGTTTTGGGCTCACGATTTCCCTAGACGGGCTCTCTATCAGGACTTTCTGGAGCCCCCTGATGGGTACGCAGCCTTCCATGCTGCTAAGCTGATGAAGAACTTCCCCTTGATGGAAGTGACCCGGGTGAGTTCCTTTGATTCTTTAACCATTCTTTCTTAGTTTTTTTTTTTCAAATTATTCTAATTTTTTTTCTTTTCTTTCTCTTCACAGCCTGTTCCCACCGCATCTCGAGCTCTACTTTGCCACCATGGGATTGGAGCATCAGGACGGTGTCTTATGGCGAGCAGGGCACGACCGAGGTCCCTCGATGGGTGCCCCTACCATCCCACTGCAGTATGACCACGTCTCGAGAGATTATGCAGAGGAGGGTCTACTCTACGCTCATACCGTGAGAGAGTGGATCCATAGTCGGGAGCGGAGCGTAATCTTCTGGAACTTGCTTTTGACCTTCGCGCTCTTATTCTGATGTTCTACTCCTTCCTTTATTGATTCAGGCTAATGGAGTACGGGCAACTACTGAGGCTCATGCTAGAGCCATGGTAAAACACCTACTCTATTTTTATTTACATTTGTTTTTAACATTTGCTCAATTTTTTAAACAAAAATTTGATTACTTAATCTCTTCCTTCGCCTAGGAGGCAGAGAACAGGGCTCTAGTTTTGCAGGTGAGAAGCTCCAGCAGCAGCTTCAACAGTTCGGGATAGGTACCAGCGGAGCTTACAAGGGTGCCGGACGAGGTGGAGGCAGTAGTACCGGACGAGGTGGAGGCAGCAGTGGCTGCAGAGATGGAGATAGAGGAGGAAGAGGGGGTGGCGAGAGTGGCACGGAGTCAGAGGAGGAGCCTCTCAGACGTTTCACTCGTCAAACTCGAGGTCGAGGCCAGGGTTGACTTCATTATTATATATATTTTTTTATTTTCTGATATACACCTGGATGACTGTGTATATATAGTTTTTTTATGATGGCTCCTGGATAGCCAAAATAGGATAGACATTTGCATACTTATGACTACTTTCGCCTTCTCTACTTTTACTACTGCTCATCGTATGTGTGACCATAGCTTGGTCCATATTTTTTTTAATTTTCTGTGACAAATGAACCCTTTTGATTTTACTACTTTTTTTTCTTACATGAATGAATGAATGAAATGAATGCGACCATGGCTTGGTCTTGTTGTACGTGATGCACACGTTTTATTGTTTTTATTCAGTTTTCTATTTGTAGGTGGGCTGAAAACATTACAAATGAATCCTGGAAAAAATAAAACTCCATACGACACTCTATTAATCCTGCACAGCACTTAATGAGTGCCACAACAGCAGTCCGTGGCTGCCGTACGGCAGATGCTGACTGCCGTTCGGCATTCCAATGAGTGTTGTTGCAGTATATCGAGTGTCGTCCTGTGTTCTGGGCAGATCTACTCTTATTTATATCCTCCTTTCCTCAAGACTCCACAAAACACTCTCCTCTTCCATTCACTTCTTTCTTCTTTCTTCTCAAATGGCCCCCATTAGCTCCCAAATCCTCTTCCCATGGATGGATACCCTCTCTGGTATTGACAGGCTCAACTTTGAGTGTTTTAGACTAAACAACCTCTTCTCCTTTCGGTGAATGGGTCTAAATGAGAGCTTGCTTCGAGCCACTATTCAGTGTTGGGACCCTTCTCTCCATGTTTTTCGCTTCAGCTTTCAGTAGGTTTGTTCTTTGTTCGAGGAGTTTAGTTATATTCTACACACTGATCCTTCTGCGAACTTAACGCTCCCTCTGGTGCAGGCTGGGTATGTTCAGGACCTCACCGCTCTTCTTCATACATCTCAAAATGTGGCCAGCTTTTTTGTTCATGACAGGCAAATTGATTTTGAGTGTCTTTCCTCCGTCTATGCTCCCATTGGGGGACCCTTATGATGACGGGTATCAGATCACTTGACGCAGTGCTTTATTCATTGTTATGCTCTCTTACTTCCACTATCAATCATCTTCTGACATTTTTATACCTATTACTTGTGGTTTATGAGAGATGAAGAGTGCTGTCATGTTGGTCCTTGGTGAGACCTTGATGGTCCTTGATTGTGCCCACGCCGCTGGGGCCATGTTATACTCGGGAGCACCTTTTGTCTTACAGGTTTGGCTCATGGAGTGCCTTGATCTCTTCATACACCCTTCCCACCTTTGAGGGTACCCAAAATAAAGATGCCCATGAGATGGCAAGGGTGTTGATATAACTTCTGGACAAACGTAAGTTTTTCCCTAGTTCAAAGGACATGACATTGCTTGGCTAGGTTCTTTTTGGACCGAAAGCCTTGAGAGGCCTACCTACTTATCCTCAAATGGGCATCAAGTCCTATAGTAGTTTGGCTGAGGCTTGAAAGAGAAATGTCATGTAGTGCGACGATGCGTGTGACCGAACCGCGTAGGCTGCCTACGTATCCCCTAGTGAGAATCAGGTCAAGAAGTAGTTCATGTATTCTGGAGGTCTTGAAAGAATAAGGCTTCAAGAATTGGTGGGTTTTTCAAGCACTGTTGCTATTTTAGTCAAATAAATGCTCTTCCATGGATAGATTTTCTGAAATGGATCCCTTGTGGTAGCTTCTGAACAAGATGATGAGAACATGAACTACTTCTTCTTTGTACCTTCTCTTTTCTTTTCTTTTCTTTTCTATTCCTTTTTTTTCCTTTCTTTTCTTTTGACGGTTGATTATTTTAACCTTTTCAGTAGGCAGTTAATCTTTACAACTCTCATAGTGAATCGTGTTTTAATCATAATCACAAAGCAATATCATCCCTCCAAACCTCTCTTTGATTTTTTTCCAAAGATATCTCTATATTGTTTTAGGCCCACTTGGCCATTTAAACCTCTCACCAAAATTTTGAGACTAATTGATACTTTCAAATCTCTCGTTTCAATTCTAATTTCTTTTTGTTGTTTAGAACAACATAAATCCTTGAGATAATTCATGTGCCAGTGATGTACTTTGAAGTGCTCAAGAATTCTCAATCTTATTTATTCGCTTCTTTTCTCTTTTCTCTTTCCTTTCTTTCTTTACCTTACTATCTCTTATTCTCTTCATGATTTTGACTGGCTCGTATTCAGGTTTTGAAATCAACACACATCCTATACTTTTGCTCTAACTTTTGCCTAGGTGCCCTTTCGGGTTTTCATCCTAGCGAGCTACTTTTTTTTTTTTTGGGCTCTAACTTTTTCCTAGATGCCCTTTCGGGTTATCATCTTAGTGAGCTCCTTTTCCTTTTTTTTTTTTTACTTTTTTTTAGAAGTAGAAGTTCATTTAAATATTTAGCTACCATCAAGGAACAAGTTCATGGCTTTGAATTGGATTCAACTCATCTCCTAGGTTTGGCATTTGAGAAAAGGGGATAGTGAGCATGCTTTAAGAAGTTCCAAGTTCATCTTTTCAAGATTGAGCAAGAACATCTTTAAATTCTTAACAAATAGCTAATCAAATCTCTATTCCTCTTTGGATTTGGCACAATTTGCTTTGATCACTTGGGGATCCTTTTAATGCAAAGATTTATTAACAAAGCATTTTTCCACGATCATTTTAAAAAGTGTGTTTTTCTTTTCTTCTTTTTTCATTTTTTTGGCTTAATGATCCATATATTCATGACTTGGCACACTGAATTAGGCAAAATGATATTTTATTCAACTTTTAGAGAAAGATGATTACATCACTCGACTTGATAAACTTGAAAAAAACTTGAAAATAAACTAGACAACAGACTGACTAGAAGACTCGACTGGACTTGACATTTGACTCCTAGTTGACATGACTCGATCATGGACCATACTAGACTTCGTCTCAACTGGAGTGTCACATATGATTTTCAATTTATTAGATTTCCAAGAGTATCAACATTTGCCTCAGTAGTAGCAATTCCAAACACAATCACCTCACCTCACTAACAGCTTGTGTGCATAAGGATCTCTATTTTTGTTATCTGGTCCTTCTGACTAATCTCACGCTTAAATCTCGAACACAAACTATTCTAGGATTTGGTTCTATTTCACCTACAACTACATTTATTTTTAATCAATTTCGATTGATTCTAAAAGAATTATTATTCTTCATTCATTTTCATTAATTTTATTAATTGCAAATGCTCATGAATGGTTCATATGCCACACGGATGAAATGTGTGTGCCTACTAGATATGCCAAAACAAAAGAAAATCCTAACCCTAGCACATAAGACACATAAGCACATAAAATGCTCCTCTATGTCAAGTGCGTCAATTTCTCTTTTCATTGTGATCCTTGTCACCCCTTCGAAATTTGGATACTTTTGAAAGTTTTCAAAATTCACTTTGCAAAAAAATTTCTTGGATGATAGGATCTTTTCTAAAATGGGAACAAATTTTCAAGAGTTCAGATTTTCTTTTGAAAAATGAGGATGTGAAAAATGAATTCCAAATGAAGATGATTTTGAACTTTTCCAATTGAAGGAGTGAGTTTTCTTTCATTTCAATTAAGAATCAAAATTTGTTCGACCACAAATGGTGAATTTTGAATTCTTGGGTAGGAGGATCATATGATTGGATAATTATCGCACTTTTCATGAATTTGAATACGTACAAGGTCAATGATGCTTAGCTAACTAGATATAAGAAGTGTAATCTTATAATAAAGATCTGGCACCTTCCCAAATGTCGTGGGATTGCTAAAAGGTGATGAAGAGATTACACATTTTACATCAAGCGAGCATCCTCATCATCTCAAACAATCCCTTTCGGGCATACAAAACTCCCTAGTACATAATCCTAATTAAGAATTGATTTCTTAAGATTACAAAGGGTTCTATAGAATCTATAATGCAAAGGCCGGGTTTTGGTCAAATAAGGGACCATCGACGGACATCTGATATACCCCTCATTACAAGGTTAGATAGTACGTGGATGCCTTTATATACCAACACATGGTATGAGATCAAGGGTGATCACACGGCTCTATGGTAACTTGGCTGACTAGGTTGCCCCGAGTCTCCAAGGTCATAGTTCCGTGCAATCGACAGGCGAGACATGCAAGTGAAATGCAAGGGGCACACAAAAATTAATTAATTTAATTAAAAGGATGCTTTCAAGTCTTATCCTCAAGTGAACCCAAAATCAAAAATTCTGGTCAGCCACTACAACGAAAAAAACTTTTTATGTCACTTAAAAAGTGACATAAATAGGCATTTATGTCACTTTTTTTTACAGTAAAAAGTGACATAAATGGAGGCGACATAAATGTTTTAAAAGTGACATAAATGTTTTATAAAAGTGACATAAATGTTTCATAATGCCAACACATATGTTAATAAAAAGTGACATAAATACTGAAATGTGACATAAATGTCATTTTATTTATGTCACTTTTAACATAAAGTAACATAAAAGTAGAAAAGTGACATAAATACCAAACAAAGTTATTACATCAAAGTCTTAAAAGTGATATAAATACTGTAAAAGTGACATAAAAACTTTAAAAGTGACATAAATACTTGATAAAAGTGACATAAATATGTAATTAGTTATGCCTTAAAATTACATAAATGTTTAAAACAATACTGATTCAATACCACCCTATAAAAACAATATATACCACCCTATACATACAATACCACCCTGTACAAAATTAAATTCAACTCAATGATCTATTTCAACTACTAAATTTCATCGATTCATCTCAATATCAGCCAATTAATTGGAATGAACAAAAAAATATCCAATCGATCCGAGTCAAGTGCTAATCTAATAATATATACATATTAAATTCATCAAAAAGTACTAACAAAACTATGAAAGCAACAAAAAAAAAATTAGCCCAACAAAAAAAGTTTGCTTGTTAGAACTTTCTATCAAAATGTGAAACTTTATACCTACAAAAAAGAAAAAGTTTTCATTAATTAGTTGTATATATAAAATAATAAAAGTGTAAAACTATGTTTGGGGTTTTTGAGAGACCAAAATGTGTTCGGGGACTCGGAATGATGAAAGAGTCATTTTTTCGCATTCGTTCCGCTATGCATTCCGTTTGTTCCCATAAGTTTCTTTCAGCATGTTTGAGGTGTTAGTAAGGTTTTGTGACATTTGGTTAAGCAGTTTACAGTTTCAACCCTCAAAACCCCCAAAACTAAGTTTTTTCAAGCCTAAGTGATGAAAAAGTCATTTTTCAGATTATTTGTTAATTGTAATTCTGTTATGCATTCCGTTAGTTCCCACAAGTTTATTTAGGCATGTTTGAGATGCGAGTAAGGTTTCGTGGTGTTCAAATAAGCGATTGAGAGTTTCACTACTCAAAACCTCAAAAACTAAGTTTTTTCAAGTGGAAGTGATGAAAAAGTCATTTTTTTCCATTATTTGTTAACTGTGATTTTGTTATGCATTCCGTTAGTTTCCACAAGTTTGTTTAGGCATGTTTGAGATGCAAGTAAGGTTTCACGACATTCGGATACACGCTTTACCATTTCACAACTCAAAAACTGAGTTTTTTTAAGTCTAAGTGATGAAAAAGTCATTTTTCCGCTTTATTTGTTAACCGTGATTCCATTATACATTCCGTTAGTTCCCACAAGTTTCTTTAGGCATGTTGAGGTGTGAGTAAGGTTTTGTGATGTTTGGTATAGTGTTTTACAATTTCAACCCTTAAAACCCCAAAACTACGTTAGGCATGTCTGCTAGCTACCTCTTGACTATGAATCAATCTCTACTACATCTCCATTAGTACATTAAATCAGTGCAAAAATTACATCCATATAATAAGTAATGTAGTGCAGAAATTATGTGCCTATGGATAGAGAATAGCAAAGCAAGTGCAGCAATGGTCTTTTCCCCACCAGATAACTGTTCCATATCTGGAAACAAGCAGGCTAGAATTGAGCCTTCCCTCCATTATGGCCAATGTTTCAATCTGTAAGTAGAAAGACACAAATTTATCCTCATAACAAATATTAATAAATCATAGCACAACTAAGAATAATATTGAAGGCATCCCTCTAAATGGCTACAGTAAAAAAAGTCCACCACGTGAACCACCATAAACAATTAACCAACATGTAGGTATACATATAAAATGCCTCAAGTTAATTAATGCCAGCAACATCAAGAATCAAAGTACACCATTAAGGGCCTCAAACTCATATGATTCATATCTATCTTGATAAAAACTTCCAATGCTGCTGCTACATCTATCTATCTTTCTAAAGCAACGTAGTTTGACCTTTTTCTTTCTTTTTCAGTTGGAATGTAGATTAAGGCTTTGTTTGTTATTGTTGAAGCTTAATATACATTGTAGGGCACATTCTGATAGCTTAAGCTTTTGGCACAGCTGGTGAGTTGACATAGTATCAGAGTCTTATTTATGGAATGTCTTGCGTTTAAATCTCAATCCTTGTTTTGATGTGCAAATATGCACTTAGTTATTTGTCTACACTATGATGGAGTTTGGTTTGTTTAGTTTGTTGCTTCTCTATTTGCAAGACAGGGTCGACCGTGAGGGATGGGGAGGGTGTTGAAGCTTGATATACATTGTTGTGTCTCTAGTAGCTTAAGCTTTTGGAGCAAATGGTGAATTAACAGTTATTAAGTAAACCAATGAGGGTAAAAGGAAGGAAAATAAAATAAGATGAAAAAAGAAAAGACAAAATTTAAAACTTTACATGTCCTTTTAACAATCAAATATTTCAAAACATAAATCGTAATTTGAAAGCAAACAAAATCCTCAACAAATATTTCACAGGATAATAAATAAGACTCCGTGTATCTTCTCAGGAAAACTAGTCGAGTGTGATAACAAAATAGGCAAAGAAGAAAAACCTTACGCCCTCACATCAAGAGCAACAAATGGGATCAACCGTTCCGAAAGTAGTTGGACAATAATTTGAAAGAACCGACAAAAAAATAAATAGATCACTGGTGTCAGAAAATAGATGCATACTTAAAAGTTAACAAATTAACTTTTTCCTTTGTTTTTGTTTTTGGCTATACTATTATCTTTTAAACATATTCGAACACAAAGAATCGTAAATCGTTACAACACTTGGCTGGCCAAAACGTCCAAAGCCACAAATAATGACATGATCTTGCAAATCATCCGTCTGAAAACAAAAACATGTTTAGAGAAATCAAAACATAAGTGTAGAGGTAAATATACGAGTACTAGGAGTGTCAACCTTATACCAAAAAAGGATAATTCATCATATTGAGAGATTGCAGCTAACTTGGCATTGAATAAAAACCTTAAGAATTAAATAAGCATCTAATAGAACTTTCCAAAAGAGAAGTTCATCTTTGAAAAAGCTTGTTTCGTACTTCCAAAAGAGAAGTTCATCCTTAAATAAGCTTGTTTTGTACGAAGGAGTTGATGATAGTTGTGGACTATTTTCATTTTTTTCTTTTCTTTTTTCTTGAAAAGCCATCTATTTCAACTTGAACAATTTTGTTCCTGAGTCCAATTGGAACTAACCATATCTAGAATAATATCTTAAACATTAATAAAGATCTATTTGGTTGAGGGATTTAACGAGGGGAAAAAAAAAAACACTAAGGAAAACACATTTCTTTGTTGGTTCAATCACTACAACAATATTGTGCTTTAGCAACAAAACATGGCAAGGAAAATAAAATATCATTGCCAAAAGTATAGTTTTGGCAAGGAAAATAATTTTCGTAGCGAAAAAGGCTGAAAAATACATGTTTAGCAACGAAAATATATTTTTCTTGCCGAAAGTATTAGATTTGGCAACGAAAATGTATTTTCCTTGCCGAAAGTATTCGATTTGGCAACGAAAATGTATTTTCCTTGCCGAAAGTATTGAATTTGGCAACGAAATTTTTTTTCCTTGCCGAAAGTATTGGTTTTGGCAACGAAAATTTATTTTCCTTGCCGAAAGTATTCGATTTGGCAACGAAAATGTATTTTCCTTGCCGAAAGTATTGAATTTGGCAACGAAATGTTTTTTCCTTGCCGAATGTATTGAATTTGGCAACGAAATGTTTTTTCCTTGCCGAAAGTATTGGTTTTGCCAACGAAAATTTATTTTCCTTGCCGAAAGTATTGAATTTGGCAACGAAATTTTTTTTCCTTGCCGAAAGTATTGGTTTTGGCAACGAAAATTTATTTTCCTTGCCTAAAGTGAGTTGTATATTCAATATTATTTAACAAGTGATGTGGGTCCCACCCCACACCACTATAGTAGCCATTTCTCTCTCCCCTCCCATTCTCACGTTATTTTGGGAGCATTCATTCTCTTCATCTCCTTCTTCTCCAAAGACCCAAAGAAGTACAAGCTTCAAATCCAAAGTTCTTCCTCCTCTTTGATTTTCCTTCTCCAAGACTTGAAGGGAAGATCAAGAACAACATTATCAATCATCTCTAACCATTGTAGAGCTTGAGTTCATCTCTTTGGTAAGTATTTCAAAAACCCCCAAATTCTAGGGTTTATGTAGATTTCGAAATTTTGGTTAGTAGTGATCATCTCCTTCTTTGTATAGCCTCTTGGGAGTATTTAGAAGATATCCTAACAATCCTAACCATATTCATTGAAGGATTCTTAGTGTGGGTAAGTTTTTCAATCTCTAACACCTAAGGTTTTGCTAGTTTTGTGATATCTATCCTAACCTTGGGTTATTCTTGCTTAGAGTGGTATTCTTGGAGCTTCCTTCAAATCCTAGCAACCTCATTGAAGTTATTTTGGAGTTCCTAGCAACCTCTTTTATGTCACACAATCATAACATATTATTGAAACATCACTCCTTATCCAACAAAGTCTTAGACTTGTCAATTCTCAATATTACTTTCCTTGGTGCTTCTTCAAAATTACTTAGACTTGTCAATTCTCAATATTATTAACTTGATGTCTTCATTAACTAACCAAATGGATATCATCTATAATGTTTTAAACAGGATCATCGACTAATAGACGGGGGCCTACACGATGTCTTGGGACAGACGTCCGGATTGAGAAAGAAGGCAAGCTTCCTGTGCTCATTCCTACAGATTTTAGGCAGCCGGTGGGGCCACATGCTACTCGTTTTGCTGTTGCCACAGGTCTACAAATTAGACAAAATCTACAGCGCCCGAGCATCCGTAGGTGGTCTAAAGTGCCAGAAACCTCCGTTGTCCCGATAATTCAACGCGTAAACGTACTTAAAACAACTCTATGTGTTTTCATTTTTAACTGAGCAAAAAAAATCTCTAATGTTGTTCTTTTCAGGATAAGTTCAATGTGGAAGGGGACGAAGTTGCTATCCAAAAAGCAAGGAAAACGAAATGCGGTACATTACTAAGTGGTTGGACCCACAGATTGTACAAGCATTACAAACGTCTCAGAGACACTAACAATGAGGAACATGCTAGAAACAACTACCCGAAGAAATTATGCACCCAGGATCAGTGGACTGATTTAATTGACAATAAATGGAATGATCCGAAATTTTTGGTAATAGAAGCATTTACTTATATAATCCATAAATTCGTTTGAAGATTATTAACCATGTTATTCTTTTGTTTATATTTGTTTAATGCAGCACCAATCAGCCGTAAATTCAGCCAATCGAGCACGTAAAAGGACTAATCACGTATGCGGCTCGAGCTCATTTGCAATGAAGGCTCATCAGCTCGTGCGTATTCTTTATTTTTTTAACATTAGTTTACTATTTTATGTTGTTAAATACTAACTCATAATTTTGAAATCCTAATGAAATAGTTGGTGGAAAAAAACGGAGATATTGACTTTCCAGATTTCTACCACTCTTGTCATTTCAGCAAATCAAAGAACGAATGGGTTTCTTCGGACTGCAGGACTTACCATGTAAATATAATCTCTCATATTTACAATTATTTGAAATCTTTAAAGTTATCTATTAAAGTTGATTGAATGTAAAGTTTTTGCAAAATGATAGGACGAGATGATAAAGCTGCAGGAAAACCATAAATTGCAGCCCAATGCAACTCCTCTAAGTGCTGAGGAGTTGTCTGTTCAATGTCTGGGAGCAAGATCTGGTATACTAAAGGGACTTGGTATGAGACCTTCTTCTTCCTCTCGTTCCTTAGTTACGTCTATTCAAACTATTGAGCAAAAGATGGAAGAAAAGATGGAGAGAAAGATGGCAGAGAAGATTTCTGAAATACAATCTACGACACTTAGTCAGATTCAGGAAATGGCTGATAGGATGGCAAGCATATTTCAATGGGCTCAAAGACTTGTCTATGACATGCCTGGGAACTCAACTGGTGCCAATGGAACTTCTTGGTAAGTAGCACTTCATTGACTATTTAATTGCAAGTAACACGCGAATACTCAAAACTCAGTTTTGAGGTTTTGATAGCCCAAAATGAGTTCCGTGACTCGAAATGACACGAGACCGGAACTCACACCTCACACTCGACTAAATAGACGTGTAGGAACAAACGATACAAAATTCTGACACCCGGATTGCAAATAACACGCGAATACGCAATTTCTTAGACTTAGGCCTTTCAAAACTCAGTTTTGAGGTTTTGATACCCCAAAATGAGTTCTGTGACTCGGAATGACACGAGACCAGAACCCACACCTCACACTCGACTAAATAGACGTGTAGGAACAAATGGAACAAAATTCTGACACCCGGATTGCAAATAACACGCGAATACTCAATTTCTTAGACTTAGGCCTTTCAAAACTCAGTTTTGAGGTTTTGATACCCCAAAATGAGTTCCGTGACTCGGAATGACACGAGACCGGAACCCACACCTCACACTCGACGAAATAGACGTGTAGGAACAAACGATACAAAATTCTGACACCCGGATTGCAAATAACACGCGAATACGCAATTTCTTAGACTTAGGCCTTTCAAAACTCAGTTTTGAGGTTTTGATACCCCAAAATGAGTTCTGTGACTCGGAATGACACGAGACCAGAACCCACACCTCACACTCGACTAAATAGACGTGTAGGAACAAATGGAACAAAATTCTGACACCCGGATTGCAAATAACACGCGAATACTCAATTTCTTAGACTTAGGCCTTTCAAAACTCAGTTTTGAGGTTTTGATACCCCAAAATGAGTTCCGTGACTCGGAATGACACGAGACCGGAACCCACACCTCACACTCGACGAAATAGACGTGTAGGAACAAACGGAACAAAATTCTGACACCCGGATTGCAAATAACACGCGAATACTCAATTTCTTAGACTTAGGCCTTTCAAAACTCAGTTTTGAGGTTTTGATAGCCCAAAATGAGTTCCGTGACTCGGAATGACACGAGACCGGAACTCACACCTCACACTCGACTAAATAGACGTGTAGGAACAAACGAGACAAAATTCTGACACCCGAATTGCAAGTAACACGCGAATACTCAATTTCTTAGACTTAGGCCTTTCAAAACTCAGTTTTGAGGTTTTGATACCCCAAAATGAGTTCCGTGACTCGGAATGACACGAGACCGGAACCCACACCTCACACTCGACGAAATAGACGTGTAGGAACAAACGATACAAAATTCTGACACCCGGATTGCAAATAACACGCGAATACGCAATTTCTTAGACTTAGGCCTTTCAAAACTCAGTTTTGAGGTTTTGATACCCCAAAATGAGTTCTGTGACTCGGAATGACACGAGACCAGAACCCACACCTCACACTCGACTAAATAGACGTGTAGGAACAAATGGAACAAAATTCTGACACCCGGATTGCAAATAACACGCGAATACTCAATTTCTTAGACTTAGGCCTTTCAAAACTCAGTTTTGAGGTTTTGATACCCCAAAATGAGTTCCGTGACTCGGAATGACACGAGACCGGAACCCACACCTCACACTCGACGAAATAGACGTGTAGGAACAAACGGAACAAAATTCTGACACCCGGATTGCAAATAACACGCGAATACTCAATTTCTTAGACTTAGGCCTTTCAAAACTCAGTTTTGAGGTTTTGATAGCCCAAAATGAGTTCCGTGACTCGGAATGACACGAGACCGGAACTCACACCTCACACTCGACTAAATAGACGTGTAGGAACAAACGAGACAAAATTCTGACACCCGAATTGCAAGTAACACGCGAATACTCAATTTCTTAGACTTAGGCCTTTCAAAACTCAGTTTTGAGGTTTTGATAGCCAAAAATGAGTTCCGTGACTCGGAATGACACGAGACCAGAACTCACACCTCACACTCGACTAAATAGACGTGTAGGAACAAACAAGACAACATTCTGACACCCGGATTGCAAGTAACACGCGAATACTCAATTTCTTAGACTTAGACCTTTCAAAACTCAGTTTTGAGGTTTTGATAGCCCAAAATGAGTTCCGTGACTCGGAATGACACAAGCCCGGAACTCACACCTCACACTTGACTAAATAGACGTGTAGGAACAAACGAGACAAAATTCTGACACCCGGATTGCAAGTAACACGCGAATACTCAAATTCTTAGACTTAGGCCTTTCAAAACTCAGTTTTGAGGTTTTGACTCGGAATTGCTTTTAATTTTTAAATTTTTTTTATAGTTCTGAAATTTGTAATATTCTAACACTTTTCTTTTAATTTTGATGCAGATCTAGATTGCTAGCTTGCTCACAACTTTTAGGACTTTTTTTTTGTATTATCGTGTGTATGTTGAATGGTAGGATATAAAGTAAGATTGTTGGAATTGTTGTTATGAGATATTCTTTTCTATTTTGATGTATGAAAGGTTTGGAATGATTGACATGGTTATTTAATATTATAAATATTTTGAACAATGAGTATTGGTTTGTACAGGTATTGTTGGGGTTACTTTTAGTGAGGAAAATATTTCCTTATCTAAGAGGAACTATGTTGGCAATGAATTATATTTCGTTGCTAAAATCCCATTTAGCAAGGAAATTTGTTTTTTTATCTATAGGTGAATACTATTGGCAAGGAAATATTGTTTCCTTGACAATTATCTATATTAAGTACTGGAGCAGGGGTATTAGCAAGGAAATTAACCTATATACAACAAAAAAACATGAGTATTAGCAAGAAAAACTTTCCTTGCAAAAAGTTAAGAATTGGCAAGGAAAATATTTCCTTGCCAATTGTCTATATTTAGCCCAAGATTAGGGGTATTGGCAAGGAAATCAAGCCAATAGCAACAAAAAATATGAGCATTAGCAAGGAAAAATTTCCTTGCAAAAAGCTAAGAATTGGCAAGGAAAACAATTTCCTTTCAAAAAGCTAAAAATTGGCAACGAAAAATTTTTTTTGTTGCTGTAGGCTTTAGCTACAGAGCTTTAGCAAGGAATCTGGCAACAAAAAATATTCCTTGCTAAAGGCTTTTGCTACAAAAATATGGCATTTAGCAAGGAAAATTTTCATTGCAAAAATCATTTTTTGTTGTAGTGAATAAGGAAAACACTAAGGCTAGTTGACAAGAAGTCTGCTCATCAATCTAACAAGTTAAAAACCTCACATGAAATCACAGAACCATAACCCAAACAGCAAGGAAAATCATAGACAACCCTTAATCCATGTTTTAAAGAACAATACAGGACATTACAGCCCCTTTAACTACTTCACTGTCCTAGCTAAGAAAAGTCTTTAATCATGAGAAATGGACCCAAAATCATCATCATCATACATAAACAATGTTCAATATAGAGGAGGAGCATACTGATTAGGATACACAAACTCAAGTAACTATTTAAACAAAATGCAACATTGTTCTCATACCAATTAACAAATGTCAATAGATGTAATAAAAATTGAAGCATGCATAAATTACTGAAACTCCGGCTAGATGAACTCCCAAGTCCCAAGAATGTATTTCCATCCTTTTAACCGAGGGGGAAAGGGAACAAAATATAACATAAAATGCTCCTATTAATTGGGTATGAACATTACGGGGACACCATTAAAATTCGAAGCAAAGATTATTATGGCAATGTGAAAGTGTCACGCCCCGGAGTAAGCCAAAAATAGGGAAAATAAAAGTTTTCCTTTATGGGTCCGTAGATATGTGACTAGTTTGTTAACCGTCCTATCCTTCTAACTCTGCACCATGCAATCATAAGGGAAATGCTAGAGCATAAGCATGACCTACAATTATCAGAGTATAAATATAGCAGCGAAAAATTAAACAAGAGTTACAATAACTTCAATCCTAATACAAGAGACCATACTAAACAATTTACATAAGCTTAAAAACTTGAGAAACTGTCTATCAGATCTTCGGCAAGGCTTTTTTCTCCTTGGCTCCACGACACTGCATCCTGAACTCTTCTATCTATCTCCAAACCTGCAACACTCTGGGCATACGAATGCCCAGGGCGTAACATGCCATCAGCCTTGGAACAAGGCTGAGTGAGAGTCTCAACCGCACAATAATCAATAAATACAAAACATCTCTCGACTCACGTCATAGTTTAGTATCTTAAGATTTGGTTAATCTCTTATCAAAAGACGCATTCTCACCACGGACATAGCAGAGGTCTCAACAAGACAGGTATAGATAAACATAACATCATAAAAAACATTCTCCTTATTATGTCCTTGTGCGTGCAAATGCATGACCAATGCGACTTACTCCCAACTCTTACTTTTCAAAACAGATACTTTTCAAAACCATTCCATTTTAAAACCAAAACTTTCCAAAACCAAATCATTTTGAACCATACACTTTTACTCATCAATTCAATCTCATCATTCACTTTCTCTTTCTCATACACTTGACAACACGCGGTATATCAAGGATGATAACATGTTATAACAGCCGATTTATACTTATTCCCTTGATAGGCCACCGGACGTCTTCACGGCGCACACTAGCTGTAAACATTGAACTGGCACATGGGACGTCTTCAACCATGTGTATACTCTCACCAGTCGTCTACACGGCTGGGAAGCATATTAGAGCACTAGTCGGATGTCTTCAACGATACATGGGACGTCTTCAACCATGTATGTGCATAATCGGACGTCTTCAACGGTGAGAGGCACGCTAGGAACCCTAACCGTCCACGTTCACCTGGCTCGTCAGCCGTTGATCCATAGGATCTAGAAATCACATCTCTTTCACATTCACATACCTCATCTCATTCACATTCTCATCAAACACGTCTTTTTTTCTCACACAACGCATACTGACACATGTCATGAAATGCACGTGTGTCCACTATCAATACTCACATGCAAATCTACTTTTATTTCTCTTTATTATTAACATGGCATGTGTTATTTATTCCAGTCAACAACATCGTAAAATGTGTATTTAACATATATCAGCAGAAATGTAACATATAGAACATGGATTTGATACCAATAATCATATAGATAAAACCCTTAACATGCTCACTTATGCGATAGCACTACCATAACATGCTTTGCATAGTCTTATAATTATTGGAACACATGTGGCATCATAAATCAGCATATTACTTATACAAAACATCATACAGGTAGCTTTAAATCATCTTATATTAATCTTATTAGGATTAGAGTGAGGTTAGAAAACTCACCTCGAGTCACCGATCCTCGAAAAGCAGATAATCGTCAAGTTCTACTATAATAAACGGAATAAACAATAATAAAGAGTGAGTGCAAATTCAGGGGCAAAATGGTAATTTTACCAAATGAGGTTATAAACCTCAAGGTAGTTATCTACCTGTCATTCTAAGTCCAACGCCATTGACTAGACTCAAATCGGAGTCCGTCGTGTTTTAAGAGGTAATATGCAAGGCTTGCTGCACTAATACGGGCCCTAAAAGACAGGCTGTATTTTTGACCGAGTCGAAAGATCACCAAACTTTAAGGGAATGTTCTAGACATTATTCTAAGACTCTGGGAACTGATCGCGTAATTTTCGGAGTCCTGGATTAAATTTTACGAATTATTGAAGATAACATATACCCGAAAATACCCGAAAGGGATTTTAAATACATAAATATACCTATACTGTGAAATCAGTACTTAGAAATATTTTTATTAAATACTAGATATTAAAATACACTACCATTATTTATCTGATAATTTTTGGAGCTCGTTTGATATTTTTAATAATTAATATACTCATAAAATAGCTCCTTATTAATTATTAAAAATACTAGACTATAATATTATAGATTTATAATTTACATTATATAATAAAATAGTTCCAGGGTCATTACCCTAATTTTCTAGAATTTATAAATATATATAGGTATTTAATATCCATGTAAATACCCTTAAAACTATTTATATTATACTTATAAATTACCAAATAATTAATAATTATATTATTACCATAATATAGTTATACTTAGTATATTAAGAATATTATATAATAATATTCCATAAAGTTAATGTACTAATAATACATTTTTAATACATTTATAATGATTAAAATTATTTAAAATCTATTAATACTAATAATATCAATAATAATAATAATAATAATAATTGACAGACCTGACGGGTCAACCCGAACCGACCCGGTCTAAATGGACTATCCATTTATACTCCCAGAGAAACCCAAACGCGTGACCCGCTGGGTTAGACCCGACCCAACAAAACCTAAACGGGCTATACCCAGATACACACTCACGCAAACCCAACACAAGAACCCATTCGGGTTGAACCAACCCGAACTCCAGACCCATACTCACTTACTAACTGACCCAACCCAACTACCCTTACCCAAACCTGATCCAAACCCATTCCTACTCACAACACAGCCCAACCCGTTGACCCGTACCTGAACCAAGCTTGACCCAAACCCTAATCCATCTACCGACTCATCACGACCCAGACCAAATACCCAAACCCGCCCCGCAATCAAAACGACGCCGTTCCACTAAAAATCACCCACGGGTTTTAAAACCCGATCCAAGCCCAGACCCTTACCCACTTATACATACAGGCTGACCCACACCCAGACTCGACCCTAACCCGGTTGTTATAACCCGAAACCCAAACGGGTTTCTTCTTCTTCTCCGGCGATCCCGACGCCGCCGGTGACCTATGATTCGCCGGAAAACTCTCTCTCCTCATAACTCACTCATCCTTCCATAGAAATGAATGAAACCAATGGCAAAATGATCGATTCTCTCTCCTCTATCACATACTCTGAGCACTGACCCTAGTTATCTCATTTGTTGTACAAACCATGAGATTATTCTTTTAGCCATTAAAAAGAATAATGACATGCATGCATGTCTAAACCTATACCAAATCAAGAACTGTTCTAAGGGGTGTTCCTGGGACCATGGGGGTCACAATGGTGCAATAAAAAGGGGCTTTGGTTATGGTTTCAAAATCAAGCTCCATTATGGAGCTTCAATGGCCGCCGGAGCTCACAAAGAGCCTTAGGCTCTGTTTGGCGGTATGCATGTGATCCTAAGAGTGTCTAAGTGACATGCATGTGCCCAGAAATGAAAATGGGGTGTGTGGTTTACCTCAGGGGGTCTCGGTTCTTCTCTAACTCCTCTAATCAACTTCTTCTTCCTCCTTTTTCTTCGTTTTTCTTCTCCTTCTTCTTCTGAGCGTGGGTGTGTGTATGATACACTATGTGTGTATACAAAAATGTATGGGTATATGGTGTTTACAGGTATAAGTGTGGGGGGGAAAAATAATCAATCCTCTCAAGCTCTCTCTCTCTCTCTCTCTCATTTTCTCTATGTAGCAGTCCATTTGGGCAGCTTGTGCGGTATGAGTTGCTGAATAGCAGGGGTTAAATGAGGGGGAGTGAGTGTCTTATACAGAGGGAGGGGTGAGGGGAATTTGGTTGTGTGTGGTTGGAACATTACAAGGTATACATGTATGTGTGTGTGTGTGTCTCCAAGGGTAGATTGTGGGAGCACAAGGTGGTAGTGGTTTGGGTCCCACTCTCGGGTTGTGCATAGGGATGTACACCTGAGTCCCAAAGTATGCACAAGACTATGAAAGTGAACACATGTAGAAGAAGATGCATGTACATGGTTGTGTACAGGCTTAAGTTCAAGTCTGTCTATGAAATCTTATGGAACCTAAAACGTTGAGATTATGGCTTATTTAAATAGGGACTAGATTCGAATCAAGTCGTCAAGACGATGGCTAAGGATCCTGATAAGGATTCCTAACTACGGTCATCCTAATGGACCTTCTGTAACCGTGCTATGGTGACGTCACTATTCTTATATTCCTACGTGGAATTTCTAGAAAATTTTGGGTGCTACAGAAAGATGAAACCCACTGGCTACCAAAAAGTTCTGCTAAAAGAATTCAGTTCAAATGATTAAAAGTAGACAATGTCGTTGCATTTGAAACCAGCAAACAAAGGATGATAACTATGAAATTAAGGTAGTGCTTGGTTTGCATTTTATACTTGTTAATGTGATATTTGAGCGAAGGCACTTCAAAATACTAGACAACAATTCCACATATCCAGATTATAGTAAAATTCACTCAGAAATATTACATTTTCAACCAGCATGATTGAATAAAAAAATCGGATGATGGTTTCATAAATGAAAAAAAGGCGCCATACAACCACAATAAGTACACATAATCGCATTTAAATCAACATTACAGCCAAAAATGTTGTGCAATAACTTGGCTTAGATGAACCAAAGATATTGAATTAAAATTAGCTAATTGCTAATGCAGGAAAAAATTAACAAGGATTAACGTATCAGTGATTCAGTGAAAATAGGTAAAACAAGGCAAAATAAGGCAAAAAAAGAGAGTACATGGATTACTTTTATCAAGCACAATGATGACAAAGAGTATAAGCCTCGTTTACTAAGCTATAAAACTAAATTAGCCACAATATCTATTAAAGATTCCTAAAAGGGGGGGGGGGGGGAACTATTTTCCCCTAAATGCCACTTCTAAGGGATCAATGCCAGTAATTTCACCGAGCTACATTGGTCACAGTGACTCCTACACTCTAGACTTCAAAACTTTCATTCTTAGAAAAGTATTTACCTATATGAACACACATTGTTCTCCCTCCCTTCCTTTTTTTCCAACCTCACGTGAATCTCATATACCTCTGGCACAAAATCACCGAAAATAAAGGCACAACTACTAGATCTTCTATACATTCCAATCTAATTATGCACATATTTAAACTTGGAGATCTTGTTGAACAATAAAAATTTTAATGATCCCCCCCACCCCCCAAAAAAAAAAATAAATAAAAACAACTCTTGTCTAAGGGAGATAAGCAGAAAATCACTTTCCCTTACCTTGTTGAAATTTCAAACAAATTAGTTAATTCATAGGAGCCATGTTGCATTGCAATTTGTAGAGCATTAAACATTAGGGCATTCAAGATAAAGCGACAAATATTGGTTTTTTTCTACCAATTTGCAACTAAAATGTACTGAAATAAATTATAAAGATAAACGGTACAAACCTTTTGTTAGACCCTTGATCATGTGAGCTCCAAGGTGCAAAATTTTAGAAATGAACATAATTATAGTAGCTACAAAACCTAGGACACCCAAAATTTTAGAAATGACCATCAAAGAAAAACTAGTCAATAACCACATCAAAAGATCTCACAACTGTCTATGGCATGACAATCTACCAAATGTTGAAACAAAAAACAAAATATAATCTCACAACTAGAGCTCTCCATGTTTGGCTTAGTGCCTTCAAATAGTTTAAGAATAGAGATGGAAAGACTAAATGTTTGGAAATTAGAAACATATATTCAAAAGGAAATTTTCAAATCAACATCTTGTGAATCACCAACAAAAAGAAATTTCAAAAATCACAACTTTGCACAGATCTAGAGTACTTGAGAGAGAATGCGATGTAGAGAGAGAGAGGGAGAGGGTTACCGATGGGATTGTGTGGAGAGAAAGAGAGTAGCAAGTTAGAGAAAGAGAGTACCTGAGAGGTGTTGGTGCAGTGGTTCCATGGTGGTGGTTGGATGTAGAGATTGGTGTGGTGGTGGCAGTGGTCAGGCCGAGAGAGAAGAGAGGGGACAATCCGAGAGAGAGAAAATATGACAGAGAGATAAGAGAGGGGACGATGATCTGAGCAGCGGCGTGACCAGCAATGGCTTGACCGACTTCAGATTGAAAAGGGAGAGGGAGCGATGGTGCCATTGAGAGGGGAGTGTGTGGATGGTTAGGGGCGTCTAGGGTTCCTTGGTTTCAAAGTAAAATTCAGGGGAGGATGAGAGATAGAGAGAGAGAGAGATATGAACAATGGAGTGTGAGGTTAGGGTTTGTTGTTCTTGAGGTTAGAGAGGGTCTGTAACCCTTGTTGGATGAAGAGACGAGGGAGGTAAACATTTTGTTTTATTTACAAAATTGCCACAGCGTGTTTATTTATGTCACTTTTGTTATCCTAACATATTTATGTCGCTTGTTGAGAAACCGACATAAAATAGTTCCATTATTTATGTCATTTTTTTCAAAATGCTGACATAAAAACTAATGCATTTACGTCACTTCTTCAAAAAAAATGACATAAAAATAGTGTTATTTATGTCACTCTTTTACAAAGTGACATAACTACTTAAAAAATGACATAAAAAAGCCTACACGAAAAAATATTATGTCACTCAAAATAAAAGTGACATAAAAACGATTTTAAAAGTGACATAAATAGCATTTTTCTTTGTAGTGAGCAAAACCAGAGATTCTGAGTTCGATCCCTAGTAGAGTCACCAGATTGTGGATATGGGATCCTGAATGTTCTTTTTTTAACTTTTCATTTCTTAAAAACAAAATGAATCGAGTCGCCACTTAATTTTAAGAAAAATTAAGAAACCATTTTAAAAACAAACTGATCTTTTGCAAACCAAAGATTTCTAGGTCTAGGGATTGTGGAATGAGAGGGGAAGGAGCCCAGCGAACTAAAACACGACCTCTCATCCTATCTCGTGATAAGCCTCTACTAAGCATCCCTTTTAATCCAATTATTAATCTAAACATGCCCTCAACTAATACATACATATATACATTGCAAAAGCATGTCGAAAGGGGTGTAAGATTGCTAACAATAAAACGGCATACAAAAACACATAGTTCGAGTAGCAAGCGAGATGATATGCAATAGAGAATGAGGAAACTTATTCGGCATCCAGCTATGAATGTTAAACGTGCAATGCATACGAAAATAGAAATCTTAAAAAAAGGTCTTTAATCCATATATGCATATAATAAGGCAAGAACCCTAGTCTAAGCTGTCAAACATAGAGTCAAAAATCAATAATATCTAGAAATGAAATAGACTAGAAAAGTATCAAGAAATCATACCTCAATAGCGCTTCAAAACAAAGGTTAGTCCACATGCTTTAAATATAACATTATACCAAATTTTAACCTAAAACTAACAAAAAATGGGGGAGGTTGACAAAATCATGAATTCCTTTCAATTTATTGAAATCACAACATTCCTATAGATATACAAGTCTCAACTAGGAGCCAATGTAATGTCCATATAAAAATTATATAACGTCAAAATAATTGAAAGGAATCCATAACAGTTAAACCAATTATAACTTATCTCAATGATTTACAAGCTATAGTCCTAAAACACAAGTATCATGATCACCTATGAGGATTATGAATGCATGAGCATGAACAAGACATGAATTATTCATTGGTTTGGAACTTTCAACCTCTGGATTTAAACTTAATCAACCTTATTCAAAGCATGGTTTAAGTCTTAAGACATAGAACAATTATTTGGATCATCATTGGTGAGATTTATCAAATCAGTCACAGAATTTAGGATTTATAGAGGATAGACCAGATATCTAAAAATGGAAAAGTCATAGTTCCAATGGCTTGATCTTAGTGCTTTTTGGGTATGATGTGCCTCTATAAGCCCAGTTTCTAACCAAAAAAGAAAATCAAAGATCAAATGGTCCAATCTCTAGGAATTGGACCAAGACTAGACATCACTCAAGATTTATCAACTCTCTCTCCAGAGATTTAATATGATTTATTACAAATAGTAAACATACCTTAAACCTTCTAAACTTTTTAGAGGATTTTATAGACTCATTAAACTTCATTGAAAAATTATTTACAACATAAAATACTTAAGGTTCTGATCTAAACAATTTAAAATAGACTAGTTGATCTAGAAATTTGGACAGAGAATGACCAAGTTGCAAAACCTAAGATCAAACCATGTTAACCACCAAATCTAGCCAAAACAAAAATTGCAGTGGTAGACCCCAGGTGTTATAGACACATTCCAATTGGTCTCATTCAAATACAACAGATCATGATTTAATTAAAAATCCTTGATCACAGTTGGTCAATGAATTCACTGCACCATTGTTGAATGGTCATTCATTTGTTGAATCCAATTTGGTCCATAATTCTAGAGAGAATTGGAACCAAGTAAGAATTAAGACCACCAAGACCATGATCTAAACATCAAAGGTTTCCCTAGATCTAACCTTAACTATTTCCACGATGATCTCAATTGTTCAATCTCATGAAGACACCTAAACACTTGTTTTTCATTTACATCTAACGATTAAGCTATGAAAATTGGCTTCACTTAAGTCTAATCCCTTTCTCAAGTTAATGATCCTTGAAGGATTGAGACTTGTTTTATTTATTCCCCTCTCAAATTAATGGTCCTTGGGGATCAAAGACACTAATTCTCATGGATTTTAATAGAATATGAAGAAAATTCTATGAAACTCCAAATTGGGGGACCCAAATCATAAACATGGACTTGGATCCATCAATTATACATAAGCATAGTTGAAATAAACTTTAATTCCCATGTAAATCATAAATTTACAGAAAATCAAAGGATCAAACTTCAAGGATTCAAGTGAGATAGTGAAGATCTCATGATTCCCAAGAGAAGAGCATGAACAAAGAGAAATAAAACCTAAACTCAATTGATGATCCAAATCAAATCTCCCTTTGAAAACTTGTTTATTCTAAATCCATCGATATTTAGATCGAAATCAACAAATATGAATGCAAATTCAATCAGAATTCAAGTGGTGTGATGAAATGAGGTTAGCATGGACTTTTTGAAAAAGTGTAAAGATCCTAATCAATATGAATTATGATTGAATTATTATATATGAAGATAGATTTGAAGGCTTTACCTCTAAATCTTCTCAAAATTTGTAGAGATGTTGAATTCCTTAAGCTTTTTCTCTTCTTCTTCCTCAAACTTCAAGCTCCTTCAATGGTGATTTGATGGATTGTATGAATTGGGTAGAGTTTTGGTGGGGTTTGGGTATGAGATTTGGTAGAGTTTCTCTCTCTATATTTTTCTCCTCTAAAGCTCTCCCAATATATTTTTCTACATAATTCAAGTGTCCAACCCCTACAAAATGAGATAAATGAGTTTTTTTTATAGACTTTGATTTTCTTAGTGGAAGGGTTATTTGGTAATTTTAATGGGTTAGGAATATGCCAAGGAATATTCTATGGCATCTCTAACTCTCCATGACACTTCTATGTAATTCCAAGGAACTTGAAAGGCGTTTTTTTAGTTAAGTAAAATAAAGGAACATTCTAGAGCATCTCTAATCTTCAAAGCACATGGGAGATTGGTGCAAGGGCTCTTTGAGTATTTGCTTGTGTTAGGAATATGCTAAGACATCTCTACTTCTCCAAATCACATGGAACACTTTTATTATTATTATTTTTCTCTTCTTATATATATATATATAAACACATTTTTCATTTTAAATCCAAATTAAGCATATGAGTCTCCAAATAAAATATTTCTCTTTTTTTTAATCTATAAATATGGGAATGTTACTTTTAGAAAATATTATATTAGTACAATTATTATTTAATCTATTCCTTTTTCTTAGAAAGTAACCCATGATCCAGTGAGTTCGAGACTGGTGGTTAGTGATTGGCCAAATTTAGGGGTATTAGGAGCATGGTTTCGCAACTTGAAGCTTTTTAGAAATCGAAGCAATGGACTTGAAGAAAATTGTCAGGATATTATTCATCATTGATTTTGAGAGGTAAATCCCCCTAAGTTTGACGGTCGGTCAAAATTGGGGTGTCTGCAGCTTTTTCATTTTCCATTATTGAAAAGACGAGAACAACTTTACCTTATCTACTATTTTTTCCTCATAAACTTCAAGTACGTTAGTATATCTTTCAAGTATACTTCTTAGTGTGCTTTCAAGTGTGTTCCTTAGTACATAAACAATGGTCCAATTTATAGGCAAAGATTTAAGAATTTGGATGACTTTTAATGCATAGAAAGAGAGTAAGTTGGTAAACTTAGTGGCAAAACGAAGCTTCTAGGTTCTCTCCTTTTATAGCACATGTGTATATACAAAGGGAGAGAGAAAAATCAAGTGATGCACACAAATGGGAGGTTTTGAGTCCCACTAGAGCCTCCATCTCATATGCTAGCTGCCACATGATTTTATCCTTCCTATGTGTATCCCCTGCTCCCCTGTCAAATTTCATGTCCATAGCACTTCTAGATTTTTGTAAAAATGGTTTTGGACTCCAAAATCACCCATTTTTTTACTGTTGGAAAGTTGTAAAATTGGATTTCAATCTAAAAGTATTCAGGTGGTAATTTTCATAAGAATTAATGTCAATTTTTGATTTGGAAGTCTCCCAGAATTCCTATGTTCTTTTGTGCTCTTTTTCAAAATTAGCTTCCTACGTGCGCTAGTTTTGAAAGATTTTCCAAAATTGAGCTACTGGACTCTTGGAATTCATTTTTGAAACCTTAATGACCATTTTTCATATATTATATGCATATTTTGGACACGAATCTAGGCTCAAAAGGCGTAATTTGGGCTCCAAGATCACTTTCCAAAATCCAAACTTTCATTGTGCAGAACTGAAATACCTTCTTCAAGGTATTTTTCATCATTGAAATCTTCAAGAAGTTGTTCTCCCTAAGTCCTGAGAGTATGGTCAAAATTGGGTGTCTATAGTTTGCCCCTCTTTGGCAGAGTTTGCGGAGCAAAGTGTGCTGCAAGTGAGTGCCAAAGCTAGAAGGCACCCTATGACCACACTTAAAGCTTTTAGAAAAATCAATGATGCCACAAAAAGCAAATAAAATCAAGGAATTCAAGAAAACTATAGATATCAACAAAGCAATGCTAAGGCTGGTATTGGTCGTGTTCACATGAGAACGGCCTATGTATCCTTTTTTAGGAATCAGACCAGAACATAGTTCGTGCATGGGGGTACATGCAATCAAACATATAAATATAATGAGCTTATCCTAATCAATGTTGAAGCAACATGCGGAGGTTAGAATGCAATGCGAAAGATAGAGAAACTGCCTTTAGGGGTTCTCTGGTGCATGTGAACACAAAATGCAAGTGATGCATCTCGCTCTCATAGACGATAATGTTTTTTAGTGTGGAATTCTAGTAATCAAGAATCTATCATCGATGTAATCCTTTTCTAATGATTTAGGTTTCTCAATAAAGCGGGTTCTAGGCATGTCCTACTTCTGACAGGTCGAAATGTCGACACAATCTAAAATTTGGCATGATTCCTAATCTCATCTTAAAATCGTCACAATCTTATTTTAATCTCGATACTACTTCAATTTTAATTTGATACAATCTTAACCTTAACTTAACACTATCGTAATCTTAAAATTGACCTTATCTTAATCTCGCACTCAATATATCCTTAATCTCAATGAATTCTTAAACTCGAGGAACTCTTAAACTTGACATAATCTTAAACTCGAAGAACCTATCTTGACGCTATCTTAATTTTGACATAATCTTATTCTCGACACAATTTTATATTTAATACTGCCACTATCGCAATCTTAAACCCGATATAATCTCAAACTCAATTCTATCTTAAACTTGACTCAATTTTAAACTCGATTCTGTCTTAAACTCAACATGATTTTTAAACTCAATTCTATCGTAAACTCGATATAATCTTAAACTTAATATGATCTTAAACTCGATCTAATCTTAAACTCAATATAATCTTAAACTCAATATTATCTTAAACTCAATTTTGTCTTAAACTTACCTCAATCCAAAACTTGACTATGTCTTAAACTTGACTCAATCTTAAACTCGATTCCATCTTAAACTTGACTTGATCTTTAAACTCAATCTAGTCTTAAACTCGATTTTGTCTTAAACTTGATCTAATCTTAAATTTGATTCTATCTTAAACTCAACATGATCTTAAACCAAATTCTGTTTTAAACTCGATGTGATCTTAAACTCGATCTAATCTTAAACTCGATTATGTCTTAAACTTGACTTGATCTTAAACTCGATCTAATCTTAAACTCAACATGATCTGAAACTCGATCTAATCTTAAACTCGATTCTGTCTTAAACTTGACTCAATCTTAAATTTAATTCCATCTTAAACTCGACATGATCTTTAACTTGACATAATCTTAAACTCGATCTAATCTTGAATTCGACATGATCTTAAACTTGATTTAATCTTAAACTCTATATTGTCTTAAACTCGACTCACTCTCTTAAACTCGACACGATCTTAACCTCGATGAACTCTTACTATTGATAAACGTAGTCTTCATGTAATCTTTCACAAATGCTACCTGACACTCGAGGGAAAACTTATCTCTTCAAGATTTTGCTAATTCAACTACTAGTTCTCAATCTATCATGATTTAATATAATTTCTTATGCAAGTTTGTTGATTAATAGCAACACTTTTGCTAGCTCAATTGACTCATACTCAATTTCTCAAGCAATTCATTCTGGAGCTTCAATCATGGTTCAATCCTAGTTCATGCTTTGCTATCAGGGTTCACAACCAATTTCTTGAGCAATTCTATTAATTTAATATATTCTTCTGCTAACTCAACTAAACTTAACTTAGCGAGGCTTATAACCACTCTCAAACATTTCTACTAGTTTCCTTGATGCTCCACTTTGCAACTTTGACTAATGTAGTAAAAATGTTCAGAACTTTTGCTTATATACCTCTTTGGATGCTCTCAAAGAATTTGAAATTTTCAAAACTCATTATTAATCACTTTCAACCCACATATTCGAGATCACAATAGACTCGATGATCGACAAACATTGACTCAAGAGGACAACACACCTGATGCTAAAACATGAGTTTTGCATAAAGAACTAAATTTTCCATATATTAATGCTCTTTTGCCATGTTCGATATATCCCTTTACTTTTCATGTTCACTTTTCATCTTATCATGAGAATACTCGGCTGATAACAAAATGCTTTGAAAATTTCTCCCTATTAATATCATCAATTCGTTGCTTTTCCCAAAGTGTGATTCAATTAGTGCCTTAGCTTATATTATTTCAAATCTCTTCCAAAATGTACTCGACAATTCAGGACTTGCCCTAGTATTAAAGGGTTCTTGGCATACAAAGTTTTCAAGGCTTGCTTCCAAGTTAAATGAGGCATTGGGAAAACGAAGTCGGCCCCTAGTTTGCAGATGCGAAATGGAGCAAATAGGCTTATTTCACTATGTTCTTGAAAAGTTAGTGGCACAGAGATACCAGTAATACATTTGCCTCGAATCATCATGAATGGTGCAGGATGTGCCAATGCTGATGGGAAAACAAATTTTGCCCCTAGTTTATCAACATATATGTAGCTCCGGGTAAATGCAAGTTTGACCCTAGTCTGAAGGAAGGGAACCAAGGCGCAAAAGATGGTGCTTATAGCAAGGGCAGTGACCGAACCGGTTAGGTTGCCTACGTATCCCCAAGTGAGAATCAGGTCAAATGTAACTCAATTACTCTAGAGGTTTTGAAGGAACAAGGCTTCAAGAAGTGGTGGATTTTTCAAGCCACATTGCCATAAGACATACTTTACCACAAGCAGATCTCATAGAGCAGGTCTCTATTGTGGTAGCTTTTGAATAGGATGATGAACTACCTTCTCTTCTTTTCTTTTCTTACCATTTTTTTTGTTTGATGTTTGATTCTTTTCACCATTTCACTAGCCATCCATCCTTACATCATGTTTCAATCATAGTCTCACATACAAACCAAAATTAGCCCTTTAATTTTTTTTAATTTGGGCTCACCCAAAGACACCTCATTTCTTCAATTCTATTTTCATTTTCAATTACAACTCAAAACCTTGGGACAATTCGTGTTCCCCAATTCTCAATCATCTCTTATTTTCTTGTGATCTGGATTGGCTAGGATCGGGTTCTCGAAATCAACACACATTCTTTTTATGCTCTAACTTTTGCCTAGGTGCCTTTTTGGGTTTTCATCCTAGCGAGCTTTTATTTTTTAAAGAGGAGTCCATTTGAAATGCTTGACTACCATCAAGGACCGAGTTCGCATGACTTTCAGTTGTATAAATTCACATGGCTTTCAATTAGATTGGCTTATTTTCTTAGGCACGAGGCTTTGGAAAGGGGTCAGACAAGTCCCAAGCTTCTATCGAGCATATCTTTTCCATATTTTAGCAAAAGCTTCTTTAAATCTTAAAGTATGACTAATCAATTCTTAATTTTCTTCAGTGTTAGTGCAAAATGGACATCGTTCTTTTCGAGATTCTTTTTAATGCAAAAATTTATTAGCAGAGTAATTTTCACTTTTAGCTTAGTGATTCATTCATTCATTCATGACAAATTGCATCAGATTAAGGAAATCAAAATTTCATTCCATTAACAGCAATAGAAGGATTACAATACTTGACACAAACTCAAAACAGCTTAATGATAGACAGATTCGACCACAAGACTATACTGAAATTACTTAAAACTTAGAACTGACTTGACTCGGCTCGATCTCAAATAGAGTATCACTGTGACTCACTTATTCTCTGGTTTTCTATTTTTTGTTAAGAGCAAACACATTGGTTTCAACAACAGCTATTCCAAAAACCATCACTTCACTCTCCCTCTAATGCTTTCTCATGCTAATTCATATTTTTCAAAACTTTGTTTTCAAATTTTTTTTCTAAAAAAGCGAAGGTGAATTCATTCAGTCTCAAACATTTTTGGAAATTAACTCCTTTCTTTTTAAACTTGTATTAAAGGTGTCGTACACGTGAGTCATATATGTAATGTTTGTGTTGTGTATGAAATATATGTGAAATGTAATCTAATCTAGAAGCAATGCACCTTAATCTAGATTAGTCCTAGCATAGCAACACATAAGCAGGTAAGATCCCTTGAGTATGCTACTCATCCAACTAATTTAATCATTTATTCAAGGACTTGGGGTTTTGAAATCATCATTTGATATAGCTCAAGTTTTCAAAGAGGGGTATCTTGGCAAAAATCTCAAATATCGAGGATATCTGGAAAATCTTCAAAAAAGATATTTGAGCTATCGATAGTTCAAGAGGCAAACTCGCAATTATCAAAAGATAAGGTGAGAAATTTGGATCTTTCCAAAGTTTAAGGCAATTTTTCAAAATGGTAATCAATGCCTTGCTTAATTTAGTAAAATGGGTTTTTCAAAAGTGATGATTTCAAAATTTTAAAAAGACTTGGGATGATTTCAAAAAATTTCAAAACTTCCCAAAGGGGTGTTTTCAAAAGAAAGTTTTCAAGAGTTTACAATTTTTTTAAAAAAAGGGTTTTCAAAATTTTCAAAGTAATCCTTGGATAATCATCAAATGTTTGGTTGAGCATCATACTACTCTAGAGGAATCTATCCATACAAGGTTTGACGATGAATTTGCCTAAGCATCCTCATCATCCACATAATCCCTTATGGGCAATCACAAGTAATTCATCACATTCCTAATCAAAGTAAAATTAAAGATCCTAATTGAAAAGTTTCAATAGAAGCTATATGCTAAGGCAGGGTTTTAGTCTCAAAAAGGGTCCATTAGCAGGCTCAAGAGTTCTATATACCACGTATGGTACAAGACTAACTGTGACCACATGCTATTAGAGTCACTTGACCGGTGGGGAGTTTCCTCCCTTTGAATCTCCAAGGCATTGATCTCAAAGCAGTCATGGTGAGTAACCATGCAAGTGAAAATGATATCGAAAAGAACACGATTATTGAGTTAATAACAAAGATATAGGGCAAGTTAAACCCACACAAAACAAGAAGCTACAGTTTCAAGTTCCAAATCCCCAGCAAAGTAGCCAGGCTGTAGGACGTCAGCTGCTCGTAGGTCCTGTTGGTCTTAATTATGTCTTGGGACAGATCCAAGGCTGCATATAGAGACCTAGGCCTTATGGATTTAATCCAATTGACTGAAGTCGCCACCTAATTTTTATGGTATTAGGAACCATGACTCAATTTCCCAAAAGGGAAGGGTACTCACTCTTCAATTGCTTGAAAGTGGGCTAGAGGGTCTTGGTACGAAAGGGGAAGGAGCCATAGGCTCCTCGCCCTACCTTACGGTAGGCCTTGCCAATATCTTAGTTCTTAACTCATAATTGGTGTTCTTTCCTCAAACATACTAGATAATATATACATGGACTAAAGAGCATCTAAGCAAAATCAATCAAGAGATTAAGTTAAATAGCAAGCGGATGTACATACAATACTAAAAAAATGACAGAAATACTCATAGTGGGCTGATCACACTTGGGATCAAATGTAAAGAAAGCGAAACATGCATGAAATGCAAAGGGAACAAGAGAACTTACATTGGGGTGACTCGTGTGGAGTCGCAATGGCAGTTAAAGGTAAACATGCTATGCAACATGTGATAATCCTAGATAATTTGTCTCTAACAAATAAGCATATAATAGAGACTATCCTAAAGGATTTGTGTCATTTATGCAAAAGTTGTAAACCTAGCAAAATCTCTAAAGAGAAAGATAAAAGAGTGTACACGGCACATGGACACTAAGTCACAAGTAGAATAGGCAAGATCAATCTAAGGAGTTGAGTCCAAGTCATTTAGATCTCCGTATCCAAATATCACAAAACAACAAAGCATTGCAAAAGAACAAAAGAAAATCCAAGCATACAAATGAAATTCATAAAAAAAAATTTAATAAAATAAATAAGAAGAAGAAGAAGAAGAAGAAGAAGAAGAAGAGAAATAGTCATCAATCAAAAGTCCAGATTTAAAGACGTTAATAAAACTACTCCAAAAGTAGGCCTAAATAATAAATCAATTCAATTCCTTTTCCAGATCCTAATCTTGATGAGTTAGGAGGATTCTTCAAAAAGTAGGACCTTAAATCCATAAGTGGAGTGTGAGTACTATTCATTTTAAAAGTCTTTGTCTAGACTCGTCAACTGATTTTGAAAGATCATTACTAAATTCACAAAACACTTATGAAAGTCAATCTTACGTCGAATGAAAGGAATTTCATTGAAGTTCATAGGAGAAATACTTTCATAAACTCAGATTGATCTTAAGTTCTCTGAAACCTTATTTGAAATAGACTTCACTGTTCTGGAATTTTAATATAAATGGTTTCCAAAACACCTATGAAGGTCTGTTTTATGTCAAAAGAAAGATATTTCACTGATGTTTATAGGAAAAATACTTTCACAAGCCCGGATTGACCTTAAGGTCTCTGAAAATTGAGTTGAATTCTAACTCTATTATTCTGAAATTTTGATATCCTATGACAAATGAAAAATATGCGAAATATGCATGCAAAATCACTCAAATATGTTCTTTCAAGATTTAATCTTTCTTCCAATTATCCTAATGATTTCTAAACAATGCTTTAAGTTGCATTATCAAGAGAACAAAGTATGATCATCTTGTATGCATAATTCATATACAATAGAGATTTGGGAAGTTCTAGCATAGTGTTACTTTCTTCACCCTCTTAGAAGACAACCTTAGCTTGATTATCTTGATATTTTGCCAGTGTATAGCTTATCAAGCTAAGAATTATTTCCAAAAATGAGTGTTAATCACATTCTCTAGACTTTTCCAAACTTCAATCGTAAATAAATCACGTATAAGTACATCAACTGTCTTTCCGATAATCTTTGGATATTAGTAAGTCAAATTCATCAAGGCAAAATGGACGAAGGTTATTTCATCATTATTCATCCATGAGTTTTGAAGTCAAGCCTCAAGGATGTATAATCAGTTCTAATCCCATGGACAAAAGTCTAATTTGCTTTAATGATCAATTTCTAGTCCATTCATTTTATCTTATGGAAAAAAACATTTTAATGAGGTGAATAATCCTTTGGAAAGATCAAAATCAATAAAAAAAAAAAAGATGTTCAAGATGACTTCTAATCAAATTTGTCTTTCTCGGTAAGAACATCAAACTAGTTGGATGAAGGACTTACAATTATTATCTTGGTATGCCCAGAAAAGGAAATCAAAATACATATACATATATAGAGTCATATAGAAGGAAATATACATCTTCATCATGGACTGTAGCACCATGAATTTCCCTAAATATTTCACGTAGGAATTAGAAATGATGACATCACCCTAGAAACGGTTATAGAAGGTCCATCAGGATGACCCTAATTAGGAACCTCTATAGAATCCTTTAGTAATCGTATTAACGATGACATTATTTCTAACCTAGTGTCTATTAGAATAATTGTAACCTTGATATTCCAATTCCTATTTTTGAAAATATAGACGAATTAACTTGAACTTGGACTCATACATAGCCCCGTACATATATACTTTTATAGTTATGTTCATTTTTAATAGTTTGGCACGTGAACCTAGGCACTTGTACAGACTAGGGCATACAACCCGTGAGTCACATGTACATATGTTTGTACACAACCCTTTTCCCTTACCCCCTCTATAAATATAGCATCACTTCCCTTATATCACTTTCATACACAATCAAAATTTATCCAAACAAATTTGTGTGAGAGAGAGAACCCGAGAGTGAGAGAGAAAGCTTGGAAGAGAGAAAATACCCCACTCACACTCACGACTTATACACTACACCATTCATCATCTCTGTTTCCCCCCTTTCTTCCCCTCTCTGTACACGACCATACACACACACTGTTGTCCATAGAAAGAAGAAGAAGAATAGTACAGAGAGAAAAAGGAAGGACGACGACGAATAAGGAAGAAGAAGAAGATCTGAGACCTACTTGAGGTAAACCCATACCCCCATTTCATTTCTACACCCTTGCATGTCAATTAGGCACCCTTAGGACCCGCATACAAGACCTTAATTAGAGCCTAAGGCTCTCTGTATGCTCCAGCTACCATTAAAGCTTCACCCTTGAAGCTTGATTTTTCCAACCATCATCAAAATGCCTCTAAGTTGTACCATTTTGACCCCCTTGGACCCAGATAGATCCCATATGAACAAGTTTTGAAATGGAGTTCATTTAATAAGCCATGCAAGCCATTATTATTAGTTTTGGCCGAAAATCATAATGCACTGGTCTGACCTGTAAATGAGATAACTAGGTCTCTACTTCATAGCATGTTGTAGAGGAAGGGAAAACGAAGCTAATGACATTGATCTCATGGATTTCTATCAAGAGAGGAGGAATATATGAGCCTTAAAAGTTTTTCAGTATATCGGGAGTCGTCGATAGCGGGTCAGCTCGTCGAAGAAGATGAACCCGTTCAGGATTTTGGGTTACGTCGTTTACCCAACGGGTCGGGTTTGGTCAGGCTTGGGTTTTGATGGGTTAAATTATGTGTATAAACGGGCAGTATTTAGATTGGGTTTGGTTCGGGTCGGGTAGGAATTAAGTAGGAAGGCATCGTTTTTGGGTAGGCTTATGAGTATTTGGTTTGGGTCTGTCAATGAGGGTAGATGAGTTAGCGTTCGGTACTAGCAGCGTCATGCCTCAATTAACCATTCGAAGTTTTGGTTGAATTAGCCACACACCTAGAGAATGTCGCCTTGGACATCAAGAAACAAGAGAATAACTGGCACAATGAAAAAGATAATTGGTTTTAGGAAACCAACCTAGAGGAAAGTCAATGGGATAATCGAGTGTCATGAGCGAACACTCAAATGCAATCCATGATCACTAAAGGAAACTTTGGATACATTCAAAATCATCATAAGAGACAAAAAAACAATGAAAGGAAATTTAGTCAAACTACCGTTTAGACACATACAAAGCAACGTGATATCTATTACAACTATGGGATATTTGGACATCACTCCAAAGAATGCATAGCACAAAAACATCTCACAGGATGACATATGTAGTGCTTCAATTGTGGAAAGACTGGACATGTATGCAAAGATTACATGAAACAAGCACTTTAGAACAATGTTCCACTACCACGAAGATCCCAAAAGAGAGCTTACAGATCAACAAACCAATCTCAGCACTGAACAAGATAGAGAACAAAAGGTAACATATTCAATGTCAAAGTTATGAATCTCAAATGGTGTTGGCATTGAAAAGATGTTTTGTACATTCACTAGAACTTGTGAGAAGAACTTGATGAAACAAATGGTTGAAACCTTATAGCCATAGAATCTTAGTTGAGGTTATAACTTTGTACATTCTAAGACCTAGCAAACTTTGGATTTCAAGGACGAAATCTTTTAATAAGGTGGGTAGAGATGAAGCACCCTGAATTTCACTAAAAATTCCATGTAGGAATTAGAAGTGATGATGTCACCCTAGAAACGGTTATAGAAGGTCCATTAAGATGACCCTAATTAGGAACCTCAATAGAATCCTTTAGTAATCGTCTTAATGACGACATAATTTCTAACCTAGTGTTTATTAGAATAATCATAACCTTGACATTGCATTTCCATTTTAAAACTATAGACGGACTTGACCTTTAACTCGTACATAGCCCAGTACATACATACTTTTATATTTATGTTCATTTTTCATAGTTAGGCACTTGTGCACACAACCCAAGAGTGGGACCCATACCACCCCTTGACAGTCATGTAGAACCCACCCATATCTACCCTTGGGCATACACACAATCACACATATACACAGACACATGTATATGTTTGTACACAACATTTTTCCCTCACCCCCTTTATAAATATAACATCACCTCCCTCATACCACTCTTCTACACCCTCTAAACATGTCCAAACAGATTGTGTGTGAGAGAGAACCCAAGAGTGAAAGAAAGCTTGGAAGAGAGAAAACACCCCACTCACACTCTATGCTTATACACTACACTACTCACCATCTCCATTTCCCCCACTTTGCCCCTCTTTGTACAAAACTACACACACACTTTGTTGTCTAGAGGAAGAGGAAGATGAAGAAGAACAGTAGAGAGAGGGGGAAGGATAAAGAAGAAAAAGGAAGAAGAAAAGATCCAAGACCTCCCTGAGGTAAACCCATGCCCCCATTTCATTTCTACATCCTTATATGTCAATTAGGCACCCTTAGGATTCACATGCAAGATCCAAATCAGAGCCTAAGGCTCTCTATGTGCTCTGACTGCCATTAAAGTGTTACCCTTGATGCTTGATTTTTCCAACCATCACCAAAATGGCTCTAAGTTGTACCATTCTAACACCCTTGGACACAGATAGATCCCTATCAACAAGTTTTGAAATAGAGTTCATTTGATAGGCCATATACGCGATTATTCTTAGTTTAGGCCAAAAATGATAATGGACCAGTTTGACCTATAAATGAGATAACTAGGACTCTAGTTCATACTATGTTATAGAGGAAGGAAAAACGAAGTTAATGGCATTGGTCTCGTGGATTTCTATGGAGAGATGAGGAAGATAAGAGCCTCAGATGTTTTTCGGTGAGATCGGGAATCGCCAGCGACTGGTCAGCTCACCAGAGAAGACGAACCCGCTTAGGGTTTTGGGTCATATTGTTTACCCAGTGGGATGGGTTGGGATGGGTGGGGTCGACCTTGGGTTGGATAGGTTGAGTTATGTATTTAAATGGGTAGTCCAATTAGATTGGGATCGGGTCGGATAGGAATGAAGTAAAACGGCATCATTTTGAGTCTGGGTAGGCTTATAGGTATTTGGTTCGAGTTTGTTTGTAAGGGTAGATGGGTTAGGGTTTGGTTCAGGTTCGGGTTCGAGTTCGAGTTCGAGTTCGGGTTAAGATCAAGTTCAGTCCGGGTTTGGGTATTCGGATAGGGTTAGTTCGGTAGTATAATGGGGTTATGTTCGGTTTGGGTTTTATCTGGTTTTGGGTAATCAGGTAGGTTTAGATTGTGAGTATGATTGGGTTTCGGGTTCGGGCTAGTTTGACCTGAATGGATTTTTAGGTTGGGTCAGTTGTGTCTCTAGATCGGTAGTCCATCTAGTGATGGATCGGGTCGGGTCTGACCCTTTGGGTCACCCAATTACGTCTCTCTATGTCTCTAAATGGGTTATCCATTTGGTTTATGATGCTTTATGTTCCAAGATCTATTTGCTATGATTATTCATGTTATGGTAGTGCTATCACATGTATGAGCACATAAAGGGTTATATCTATATATCTTGTTTAGTATCAAATCCATGTTATTTGATCCATGATTTTTATATATATGTTTCTATTGTTAAGATGTTAAATGTACGTTTTACAATGAATGTTAACCGGACAATAACATATGCCACATTATAAAGTAAATGAATGAAGAAAGAAAAGTATATGAATAATTAGTAGTGGACACATGCATTTCATAACATGTGTCAGTATTCATTATATGGGAGAGAGAAGTGAATGGTGAGATATGTGAACATGAAAGACATATCAACGGCTGACGAGCTGGGTGGACATGGATGGTTTGGGTGCCTAGCATGTCTCTCGTCGTTGAAGACATTCAATGATGCATATACATCATTGAAGACGTCCCATGTATCGTTGAAGACGTCCGGCTAGTGATTTAATACATTTCTCAGCTGTGTAGACGATCGATGAACGTATACATACCATTGAAGATGTCCGATGTACCAATTCCATTGTTTACAGATAGTATGCGCCATAAAGATATCTGGCTGCCTATCAAGGGAACAAGTTAATTGTAGGACCCATAATGTAGATGACTGGTATGGCCTACTGTATATGATATTAATGAAACATGTGGCCAAGCGGCTGTAAAAGTATGTTACCATTCTTGATGCACTGCATGTGGTCAATCGCTTGTGAAAGTATGTTACCATTCTTCATGCACTGTGTGTGGTCAAAAGATTGTAAGAGTACGTTACCATTCTTGATGCACCGCGTGGGTCAAGTGACTATAAAAGTATATTACCATTCTTGATGCACTACGTGTGGTCAAGAGGCTGTAAAATTATGTTACCATTCTTGATGTCAAGTGGATGAGAAAGAGAAATTGATGAGAATGAGTTTATGAGTAAAAAGTGTTGGTTTTGAAAAGTGTTGTGAGTGGGTTGCATTGGTCATGCATGATAGGAAACTACGTTCCCAGAATCCGTTGACAGCGCGTAAAAGTTGGTACTACAAAAAATTACGTGAAAGCTACAATAATCCTACAAGGGAGGAACTAGGGTTACCTTGAACTGCAAAAATGGATTACTGATGTAGACGAATTGAGAACACGGGCTGGATAATAGGTCACGATCTTCTACCGTATTCCTCTACTGCCAGAATATCGAACTGGGTGTGGGCTCTTTCAAAATCATTTCTATTTTCTGCTCTCCCTTTCACGCTCTCTTTTCTATTCTGAGTTATAATACTCTTGATGGAAAAATGCAAACTGAGAAGAGAGCCAAAGTAGCATATATATAGGCTACGATAGGGATCATAAAAAATCAATAAGGAATAAGCTTCCAGTGGAATTAGGAAAGCCTAATTCGAATTGAATCAGATTCCTATTTCCATAAATTATAATTCATACTACTACAGAATTATAATTGCACTCCTACCCTTATCTCAAAAATATATTTCGAGCTCCATGTTATTAAATGCTTATTATCTCCACACATTTAGATTACAGATATCCATGAATTAAATATAATTACTGGCAATCATATTTAATTAATCTCTTAAAATTCCTTGAGATCCTGTGCTTAACTTATCTGATATGTCGAATACAAAATCTACCGGCAGGGTTTGACATAATCAAAACTTATAAGCTTTCTCAAGGGGATATCGACAATCTCAAAATTGAGATATGGATTCCATCATTAATTATTATCCACCACACAATTAATATTGTCACCTAATCCAATGAGATATTGACCCATTTAAGAATCTCACCCTTTTAGGGATCAAAGCGTAAATATCAACTGTACTTGTCTATAGATTAACTTAGAGCATAAGCACTCGTAATAGCCATGAGGTATTAATTATCTTACAAGTCAGTACAAAGATAATTACCCCAACTCGGTCTCGTTTAATACACAAAGTGTACCAGCATAGTGAGTTAAAACTATACCATTTCCTGCAGCCAAGACAAACCTACTACATCACCACATTGCAGTCCTACCGACGGTGTGTCCAATCCCATCTAAGACTGTAAACCAAAATGTTACATTCTATAAGATCTGATGATCTGATCTTCCGTGTGTAAGCCAAATTCTACACACCAAACCACCTACTATGTAGAACAAGAGACACACATGCACAATATTAAATAAACAGTATAATGCAAACATTGCCCACAAAAATTCTCATAAAAATGGAATAATTGATTTCATTAAATGAACAATAAATCAACTATAAAAAGCATGGCTTCTAGTATATATCCCTGACAATGCATTTGCACACATGAGAATAAAATAGGGAGAATGTATTCTGTGATGTTATGTTTAACTGTTTACATATTTATGTTGAGACCTTTACTATGCCCGTGTAAGAATTCGTATTTTGATAAAAGACTAACAGTATATTAAGATATAGAATAATAACGCGAGTTGAGCAATATTTGTATTCATTGATTATTGTGCGATTGAGATCCTCACTCAGCTTTGTTTCAAAGCTAACAGCATGTTACACCTTAGGCATTCCTATGTCTAGAATGTTGCTAGTTTGGTTTAGATAGTAGAGCTCAGGATGCAGTGCTGAGGAGCTAAAAAGGATTGAGCCGAGCTGGAGATTAAAGATAGTTATCTCATTAGTTTCTTATGTTTAAGTTTGTCTAACAAGTTTAGCATGGCCCTTATGAAATAAGATTGATGTTATTGTAAATCGTTTTATTTCCACTACTGTATTTATGTTCAGTTATGTTAAGTTTGTGTTTACGATTAGCAATTCCCTTATTTATTTTTGTGTAGAGTTAGAAGGACAGAACGGTTATCCATCCAGTCATGTATCATCGGGTCCAAAAGCAAGAAATTTATTTTTCCTATTTTTCTATGTTAGGTCGTGACGAAGGTGTTGTAGAGGTGGTATCGGAGCCTAGGTTTAGGCATTCACCATCTGTCTGACACTCTTAAGCTATGAATTTTAAGATACTTATTAGCAATGGTATTAAGATAGTTTTCTATTGCGGGTAGGTTAGCATGGATGACCGAGTAGAGCATGATGTAGAGGATAGAGAGTACAGAGTCACCCTAGAGAAACAGATTTCTTCTCAAGGATTAGCTTATGTTCGTGCCATCATCAGGAATAATGTTTGTCTGCGGATAGGAAGATGGACACATTGTTTCTCCCATGCGAGATGTGTTCCAGAGAGAGCATATCATTGACCTCGCTTGATGTCTGATGAGATGGAGGAGATTTGTCATGCCCTTGGAGGCCTTGTCATTCATGACCAAGACAAGCCTCAGGAGGAGATTGTGCATTTTGTGAGCCCCGCAGGCTCTGATGATGACTCTGATGATGATGAGGAAGACCCGATAGCAGAACCAGGGATGATGGAGGACCCTGATTGGCCTCTGAAGCCTGCTTGGGATACATAGATAGGTGTTCCTCCGATGGACTTCCTACCGTTAGGTGACTTAGGAGAGGTTACCACAGATTCTCATATTGAGAGAGATGAAGTTTTGACCCTTAGTTAGTACATTACATATTGTTAAATTTTGTAGATCAACTCATTTTGATATAAGTAAGACCTGTATCTGTACTTCCATTATAATCTTTCTATTTATGAAAACCTATTTTTAGCTGGTTTCATATTAAATGGTTTTGATGATTAGTCGTATTCATATTTTAAATGTTTTCTCTCGTATATTTCTATATAGTAATGATAGAATCGGCCACTAGAGGATAGACATCTAGTGTGTATGTATAGTGTCTTTAGATGCCTTACTAGAATGACATGTTATATCGACGAGAAGTTTAGGCACTGATGAACTTCCTGAGACAGATCTCGAAATAGCCAGCTTAGCCTAGAGTGTAGAAAAACTAAGGATATGAATGCCTTACCCTTTTTATTATAGTTATAGATGTGATAACTCCCTATATTAAGATTTCCTATTGATTTCATTTAACTATTTCTATTACTTGCTACGTGATTTTCCTGAGATAAGATAAGGTATTGTCCTAATAGGTATCAACTCATAGGTATAACACCCTGTTAAAGAACCCGAAATGCTCAGAATCCACCCAATAGACCAGCAGATGTGATACCTCCAATAGTGTATCCAACAAGATTGTTAGGAGCTCTTGTCTGACGTACAGAACAAACAAGTAATCATCTAGATCGTGACATCAACAATGGAAATGCTTGCCAACTAGGAATTTTCACTGGAATGATAGAAGCATGGGAAGCTGATCAATGGCTATCACTTGAATGCAATGAAATGGAAAAGTGACGCCTAGTTGTTTTTCAATTGACTTAGTCGGCTGCAAGCTAGTAGGAATATATTGAAGCTACAATAGGTGAAGGTGTTGCAAGAAGAATAGCATGGGAAGATTTCAAGACTGGATTTCAAGCAAAGTATTTCCCGTGGACAGAAAACAATAAGAAGAAAAAAGAATTCATAGAACTAGTCTAAGGCAACATGAGAATACAAGAATACACAACAAAATTTGAGAGACTACCTCGATTCGCTCCTGTCATGATAGACACTCTCCAGGAAAAGACCATGCAATATTACGAAGGACTTAGCTCAGATATTAAAGTACTTGTAGCATCATGCCTCGATTAACCATTTGAAGTTATGATCGAATTAGCCACACACCTAGAGAATGTCGCCCTAGACATCAAGAAACAAGCGAATAGCAGGCATAGAGAAAAAGATAATTGGTTTTAGGACACCAACCCAGAGGGAAGTCAATGGGATAATCAAGTGTCACAAGCAACCACTCAAATGCAATCCATGATCACTAAAGAAAACTGTGGATACATTCAAAATCATCGCAAGAGACAGAGAAATAATGAATAGAAAGTTAGTCAGACTACCGTTAAGACAAATACGAAGCAACGTGCTATCTGCTACAATTGTGGGATATTTGGACATTACTCCAAAGAATGCATTGCACCGAAACATCTCACAAGACGACAGATGCAGTGCTTCAATTATTAAAAGACTGGACATGTACGTAAAGATTTCCCATATCAAGGAATTCAGAACAATGTTCTACTGCCACGAAGATCCCAAAAGAGAGCTCGTAGATCAACAAACCAATCTCAGCACTGAACAAGATGAAGAACCAAAAGTACCATATTCAATGTCAGAGTCATGAATCTCAAATGGTGTTGGTATTGCAAAGAAGTTTTATACATTAACTAGAACTTGTGAGAAATACTTGATGAATCAACTAGTTAAAACCTCACAGCCTTAGATTCTGAGATGAGATTAGAACTTTGTACATTCTAAGACCTAGAAAATTCTAGATTTCGAGGATGAATTACCTTTAATAAGGTAGGTAGAGATGTAGCACCCTGAATTTCCCTAAAAATTCCACGTAGGAATTAGAAGTGATGACATCAATCTAGAAATGGTTATTGAAAGTACATTAGGATGACCGTAATTAGGAACTTTATATAATCCTTTAGTAATCGTCTTAATGACGACATAATTTCTAACCTAGTCTCTATTAGAATAATCATAACCTTGACATTGCAGTTCCTATTTTAGAAACTATACGATAGGATAAAACGTATGGTCAAGCGGTTGTATGCATGTTACCATTCTTGATGCATTGTGATCGGCGATGAATAGTTGCCGTTTATAGTCCTAAAGATACGCTTTGTTAGCCCATTCAATGTAGTTATTAGTTGTTTTTAATAAGTATCTAACTATTATAGGGTTTGGAGCTTTAACATAAAAATGCACAAAAATCCAATGATTAGTAGCTTTGGAAGTCATTCTGGGCTCAAACGGTGATTCCGGTGAAAGCTGAATGCAGTAGTAGGCTCAGAAAATTGCATTTTTGACAAGGAATACTTTGAATTTGAGAAATTTCTCCAGAGATATAAAATGTATATTTTCTAGTTATGAATGCGTGGTCGCAAATGGCGAGTCAATCTGAGGTCCAAACAAAAAGTTATCGCAATTCTACGATCGATGCACAGTGGAGTGAAAATTACCTCGCGCGAGCAGGCCACGCGAGCGACCTGTGAAAAAACCAAAACACGTTTTTTATCAAATTAAAGTGCCCAGCGAAGGTGGTTTGTGCATATGACGTCCAGAAACATAAATATAGCGGTTTTAGTGCGATTTGGCTTAAGAAAGCTTCCTAAATCCTTCCAAACTCTATATAAATCCTATTCTAAATCAATTTTGTGGTTACACGTCATTACACAATATTAGCTACATCCATATACAACTAAAACTTCAGCCATTGAAGAGAGAGAAGCAAGGAGAAGAAGAAGAAGACCAAGGATTCCCATTGCCTCCTCCATCAACCTCTTGCCAATCTTCAATTGTATGGCCACTTAAACCAAGTTCCAGGGTTTCAATGAAACCCTAGCCAAGTAATAGGGTATATTTTATGCTTTTCTTTTAGATTTATTATGTATGGATGATGATCACAAGTTTAGAGGATTTTAATAATAAAATCAAACTCCTATTGATTAAATCATTACTTTCAAAATCTATTCTTGTCTTAGATCTATTTTGAATGTGATGTGCTCAAGGATCTATATTTGCTGTGCTTGTATGGATTATTTGCATGTAATGGTATTTAATTGAATTGTCATATCAAGTAGCCGAATAGTTCATGCCTAGGAAAGATGGATTGTGCCGCAACCCTAGTTTAGTGTGAGACAATCCGTGCTAACCGAAGATGAATTATGTTGGTGTTTGAATCGTAGTTATCTTCTTGACGGAGGAATTGGGCTTGTAGCTACAATTCCCCATTATCATCCAACGTAATAAGCTAATTGAATTCATAAATACCCTTATTATGAAGCTAGTGGTGGATGTGCAATCCTAGATTCAATTCCCATATTTATCAAAACAACTTTTAATTGCTTCCATATTTTACATTTATTTTAATCTTAGTTTAATTAAAATAAAAATCAAAATCCATTTTTCATAATTAATTAGGTTTAGGTTTCAAAATTAAAGTGCTTTAGTAATTCAATCTCTGTGTGTTCGACCTTTACTTCGAAACTACAAATCCTTAGAAAGTAAAGCATACTTTTATATCTTGATTCTGACAAGATCACACTGTATGTGGTCAAGCAGCTATAAAGGTATGTTACTATTCTTGATACACTGCATGTGGTCAAGTGGCTATAAAGGTATGTTACCATTCTTGATGCACTGCATGTGGTCAAGCGGCTATAAAAGTATGTTACAATTCTTGATGCACTGTGTATGGTCAAGCGGCTGTAAAAGTATGTTACCATTATTGATGCACTGCATGTGGTCAAGTGGATGAGAAAGTGAAAGTGATGAGAAAGAAGAAGTGATGATAATGAGTTGATGAGTGAAGAGTATTCATTTTTGAAAAGTATTGTGAGTGAGTTGCATTGGCCATATATTTGCCCGCACGAGAATGAAATAAGGAGAATGTATTCTATGATGATATGTTTAACCGTTTATATATGTTGAGACCTTTGCTATGCCCGTGTAAGAATGCATCTTTTGATAAGAGACCATCTGTATATTAAGATACATAACACTAATAAGAGTTGAGCGATATTTGTATTTATTGATTAGTGTAGGTTGAGATCCTCACTCAGCTTTGTTTCAAAGCTGACGGCATGTTACACCTTGGGCATTCCTATATCCAGAGTGTTGTAAGTTTGGTTTAGATATTAGAGCTCAGGATATAGTGCTGAGAAGCTAAGAAGGATAGAGCCGGTCTAGAGATTGAAGATTGTTATCTCAATAGTTTCTTATGTTTAAGTTTATGTAATAAGTTTAGTATGGCCCTTATGTAATAAGATTGATGTTATTGTAAATCGTTTTATTTCCGCAACTGTAATTATGTTTAGTCGTGTTAAAATTATGTTTATGATTAGTAATTCCTTTATTTACTTATTGTGCAGAGTTAGAAGGACAGAACAGTTATCCATCCATACATGTATCATTGGGTTCGAAAAGTAGGAAACTTAATTTTTCCCTATTTGCTACGCCGGGTCATGACAAGGGTATTATATGGACTCAAAGAAAAAGGCAAATAATCATGCATGTTTAAGTGTGTGCACATGTGCACTTTACTAAAAGAGGAAACAAAAGTTAATAACACCAACCATCTTCAAAATAAGAAATAGCACCTCTAATCCATTTTTTATCAACAAAATCAACTAGAAATTGGATCTTTGTATGAGTTGTGTGAAAATCTAAACAAAAGTGTGAAGAAAACAAAAAGAAGAAAGAAAAGATCCAAGTTCTAGAAATACATATGGATATATGGAAAAATTGGTGAATAGGGCATTAGAACAAGTTATATCGGAATTAAGGACACTTAATAAAACACCTTGGTCTAAGGTCTTTAGAACATTTTTTTTTTTTGACAAAAGTACCCTCATCTTCTTCATCTAACCTTTCTACCAAACCCTAGCCACCATTACCACCATACTTGACCTGCAGCCACCACCACTACCAGCTCCGGCGAACACCACAACAACCTCTGGTGACCACTACAACCACCTCCGGTGACCACCACTCATCACCCCACCTATGATTCGTGACTCCTCTTGCAAAAACCACTGAAATCATCAAACAATGATAAAAATTCACCACAAAATCGCTTAAAACTAACTATCAACGACAAGTTTTGAAGAAAATCAGATGAGTTTGAAGCAATAATTCATCTCCTCTTTTTGTCTTCTCAAACTTGAAGCTCTTTCATCATATGAGTGGAGATTTCTTTGAACAACTCTAAAAAAAACCTCAGTTTCTCACATCTATTCATCATTCTCAATCCTTATTTTCTTCGAACAACTCATTGTTCTCTAAGAAAATGAAGTGAAATTTTACTAAACTGATTTGGCTATAATAAGAGAAATTTCTCTTAAGATCATCTCTTTTTGTATTCTCAATCTAGAAGCCCTAGTTTCATCATAGGAGTGGAGATTTCTTTGAACAACTATAAAACACGCAGTTTCTCACATCTATTCATCATTCTCAATCCCTATTTCCTTCGAACAACTCGTTGTTCTTTAAGAAAATAAAGTAAAATTTTACTTAACTGCTTTGACTATAATAAGAGATTTTATCTTAAGATCACCTCTTTTCGTCTTCTCAAGCTTGAAGCCCTAGTTTCATCATAGAATTGGAGATTTCTTTAAACAACTCTAAAAAAAATCCAGTCTCTCACATCTATTCATCATTCTCAATTCCTATTTCCTTCGAACAGCTCGTTGTTCTCAAAGAAACGAAGTAAAATATCACTTAGCTGATTTGACTATAATAAGAGAAATTTCTCTTAAGATAAACCTTAAGAGAAATTTCACATAAGAGTTTGACATCCTACCAAGCCTATGGCCTTACAAGGCCAATCACCAAAAAAAGGAAAAAATAACTTACTTGGAAGGTGGTGGAGGCTCAGGATGGTGGTGGTGGTAGTGGCTCATGGTAGTGCACAAGTGTGGTGGTCAAATGTAATTTCTATGATTTTGAATATCAAATGTAAAAATCAAAGCAACAGAAAATAATGAATTGTGTTACCAACAAAATCAGATCTAGATCTGTTTTTACCGTGGTAATGGTGTTGGTGGCCATGGGCGATCTAGATCTATTTTTGTGGTGTTGTCCGGACATGGCCATGGCAATGGTGGTGGTGGTCGTAGTGGTGGTGGCCAACGGTGGTCGCCACGATGGTGTTGGTGGCCGTGGAGGTGGTGGCCGATCGTGGAGGCCATGGCTGGATTGGAGGATCTTTGTGTTGATGGAGGTAGTGATGATGTTAGTCACTGATGGTGGTCGTCGGATGTTGCCAGTGGTGGTCGCCGGAGGTCGCTGGAGTTGGTGGACGGAGGTCAGGTAGGGGTGGTGGTTATGGTGGCCATGGGAGGATGAGAGAGAGAGCTCACTATTTTTTTATGGGAAAGATGAAGTGGGGTAGTTTGGTAAGATAAAAATATTGAAATGGACTTGAAAAGTGAAATGTTGATGTTATGTACTAGGGCTAAAAAATTGGCTTTTGTCCTTGTAGAGGTTATTGTTAATAGGTTATCTTTTAAATCAATGTTGCACAACCTTAGGGGCCTTTGGCCAAGCCTCCCTATATATATATACACATATATATATATATATAAACTAGTGGATTAAAGAGGTAGTTTGGAGTTTACCTCTTGTAGATCTCACAAAAATGCAAAGATATTGGAAAAAAGTAGTTCTTCCTTCAAGTGTTCTTGAAGCTCCAAGCCAAGTATGCAAATGTCAACATAGCTCTCTTTAAATACTTATTTTTGAGTTTTAAGAATACAAAGAGAATTTTTTTTTATTTACTTTTTTATTTTCTATTTTTGAAAAGACAAGAACAACTTTAGCTTTTCCACTACTTTTTCCTCACAAACTTCAAGTATGCTAGTATATCTTTCAAGTATAGTTCTCAGTGTGCTTTAAAGTGTGTTCCTTAATATATAAAAGAGTGAACCCAAGGGTCCAATTTATTGGCAAAGATTGAAGGATTTGAATGTCTTTTAATGCATAGAAAGAGAGTAAATTGGTCAATGCAGGGATAAAATGAAGCTTCCGGGTTCTCTCCTTTTACAACATATGTGTATATACAAAGGGGGAGAGAAAAATCAAGTGGTGGACACAAATGGGAGGTGTCGGGTCCCACTAGAACCGCCAATCCCATATGCCACCAGCCACTTGATTTTATCCTTCCTCTGTGTCTCCCCTGCTCCCCTGTAAAATTTTGTGTCCATAGCATTTCTGGATTTTGGTAAAAATGATTTTTGGCCTTCGAAATTGCCCTTTTTTGTGCCGTTGGAAAGTTGTAAGATTGAATTTCAATCAAAAAATATTATGGGAGTAATTTTCATAAGAATTGAATGTCAATTTTGATTTGGAAGTCTCCCAGATTTCTTATGTTCTTTCGTGCTCTTTTTCAAACTTAGCTTGCTATGCATGCCGGTTTTGAAAGATTTTCCAAAATTGAGCTACTAGACTCTTGGAATTCATATTTAAAACCTTAATGACCATTTTCCCTATATCATGTGCATATTTTGGAAATCAATTTTGAGAAAAATAAGAATCTAGGCTCAAAATGCGTAATTTGGGCTCCAAGAACACTTTTCGGAATCCAAACTTTAGTTGCGTGGAACCGAAATACCTTCTTCGAGGCTTTTTTCATCATTAAAATCTTCAAGAAGTTGTTCTCCCTAAATCCTGAGAGTGTGGTCAAAATTAGGTGTCTATGCCTGGTCTCCTCGTAGTATCCCAACCCCATTTGGAGTTGGAAACTTAAAAACAAGGTGGTAGGTTGAACAACAAGGTGGTAGGTTGATGCGACCGACCTAGTCTGTTTGATAATAGGCCTCCCGAGGATGATATTGTAAGCAAAAGGTGTGTCAACTACCTTAAAGTTGACGAAGGTTGAGGCCTGCTGTAGATAGGTCCCCATAAAGGTCGGCAATTCGATCATCCTAAGCGGTTGTGTGCTAGATCCATTGACCCGATCAAGGGCATGATGTCTGTTTGGAACTAGTCGAATGCCTCAGCAAATAGTATATCTCAGGAGCTGTCGATGTCTGTCAGTACCCTTTTGAGCGATTAATTTACAATTGAGATGGTCACCAACAGTGGATCGTTATGAGGGAGGGGTATGCCTTTGTTGGATGAAAATGTTGAATTTCAGCAAACACAATTTCACTCATATAATAGAAATAATATGAGTGTTTATTTGTGTAGGTTCGATCCATTCAAGATATAACATATCTATTAATTACAATCCTTTTTTTCAAAGGAATACCCTTTGATTCCAACTGATATCGTTATAAAAAATTTTGGCTAATTCAATTTTATGGCTGCACCTATGTTAATTAATTAGGCTGCCAACATACCCATTAACGGGATCAAGCCAATTCGTAGTTCTGAAAGAACAGGTTTGTAATTTGTGATTTTTATCAAAAATATATGACCCTTAATCTTTTTTACGAGTAAAGTACTAGTTTAATTTATTGTGTGATAGGACCCATGAGATGTGACAAAGAAATTTGTGACTGTACCTAGTTTAGAGTCTCGGTTGCCTACATATCCATTGGAAATAGAATCAAGTCAACGTAGTTCAAGTGAGCTTGAGAAATTAATGAATTTGGGGTGTTTGTGACTGCACCTAGTTTAAAGTATAGGTTGCCTACGTATCCATTAGACATGGAATCAAGTCAACGTAGTTTAATTGAACTCATTTTTACGAGTCAAGGACTCGTTTCATTTGAAATACAAACCGAGGAATTAAATTGATTTTTAGTTTAGATTATCTCACGTTTGTATTTTTGGCTTTAAGCCATCTATTTTTTAAGTGGCCTTTGGAAGACCTTTGAAATATAGAATTATACTTGAAATGAATACCCAAATTTATTAGTACACCATGTACCAAGTTCTAGTAACAACTCGTCTATTTTAAATGGAATCATAGGATTCCAAAAAATGGTGGATTCATGCAATCTAATTTTTCTTTATGGAATTTAGAATTCCTTAATAGGTGGACTCAAGGAATCCAATTTGGAAAAGTGAATTATAGAATTCCTTAGTATAGTGGACTCAAGGAATTTAATTTTTTTTTGTGGAATTTAGAATTCCTTAACATGGTGGACTCAAGGAATCTAAATTGGGCAATCATATATATTAAAGAGTCAAAACTATAAACCAATAAACTTTTATTTTTAAGAAGGAATCAGGGATTCCATATTATCATTTAAGAGTTAGGAACTCTCGCGAAAATTACAAAGAGTTTAAGATTTGAAAGTTATCTCAAGAGATTATCATATAAGAGTTAGGAATTCTCATAATAATATTAAAGGGTACAACTCTTATTCAAAAAAAAATTCAAATTATTGTAAAAAATCTTTGACTCATATATGATTAACCTCATTACTGTATATCTACAACAATATTTTAGAAAGAGGACAGAGATGAAGAAAAGTTACCTTTTTATCAACTACACTGTCCTCTCTTCTGTTTTTTTTTTTCTTTTTTTTTTTGTTATGTTCTTTTCCCACTTTAGATTTTTTCTTACTCTCCTTTCTTGTTCCCCCATTTTTCGCAGAGAATGGCTAGCCGATTTGGTATTTGGCGGTAGTTTTTTTTTTTTTTTTTTTTTTTTAAGGAACTGGCCTAGTGGGTACCTATTGGTTAATTGAGGAATATGGCTTCAACCATGTTTGCATTCACACAATCATATTTTTTGTGGTTGAGTGGTAAGTTTTTTGGGTGTAGTATTCAAGACGTATAGTGTTCAAGTCATAGGGAGCTTGACCACTGAAAAATTCATCTGGCGACTCTAAGACTTCAGAAGATTAATAGAGGTACGCGCAAGCTGACCAAGACACCCCAATTACCCAAAAAAAAATAATGTTAGCATTCACACCCACTTTTATGGCCCACCACTTTGATGGTAGTAATTCCTCCTGCACACTTACATGGAAGTTTGTATTAGTGAAAGTAAAACCATCCCATTTGTAGCACGTGACTTCAACAAGATCTTCACTCCCCACTAAGCCATGTTCACATGTAATATACTTTTTTTTTTTGATGATCGGGTAATATACTTTTTTTAAGTACTTGTTCTTGCTTACCAAAAAAAAAAAAAACATTTATGTGTATCCATGGGGAACACATACTGGACACATTTTTTTAACCACATGGGTATGGACTTTAACTTGGCTTGGTGACATTCGAAATGAGTATAAAAAAAATTTCTCTAAATTTTTTTAAGCATTTAAAATTATAGTCTAACAGCCTTAGAGGTCTCCAGATGAAAAGGTAAGTGAGTCTGCATGATGATTACCCGCAGGCTGGACAGAGGTGACCTCTAATTTGTACAGGAATCTAGAAGCTCATTCACGTCTCTTCCAGGCTACCTGTGAATCTATACCACCTTCCATATCTCCCGAGACCACATTGATGGTTCCGAGAGGTTGGGGCTCGGGGGCTCGGGTTTGCGATCGACAAGTTGGGTGTGGTTGTTGGTGATGAACTCTGCCAAATGACCCTTCTCTATCACCTTCTCGATGGCCATCTTGAGTTTGAAGCATTCATCAGTGTTGTGGCCACAATCCCTGTGGTACTGGCAACACTTATCTCGGTTCCTCTTTTCTGGTGGACCCTTCATCTTCGACGGGTTCTTGAGGATGTTATGTGACTCTATTGCAGCCATGACCTCCTGGATAGGTCAGGAAAGAGGTGTGAAGACTATTGGCGCCTGATCCCAACCATCCTTGGGTCTCTTGCCCTTATCATTCTATGGGGATTCCTGCTTCCTTTTCTTCTATGAGTGGTCGGCTTCGACGTGGTCGTGATCTTTGGTCTTGAGAAACTCCTTGATATCAATATATTTCCCAACCCTCTCTACAAGTTCTACTAAGGTCTTTGGTCAGTTTCTATGAAACGACGCAATGCACTTGGTATTCTGAACTCCTGAGCAGAAGGTGGTGATGGCGACTATTTCATCAAGATCATAGACCTTGATCTTTCTTTGTTAAACCGATCCACAAAGCCCTTGAGTAACTCATTCTTCTTATAGACTACTTATTGAGTTTCTTAATGGGGCTTACTGACCCGGGTTTCAACGAGTGAAACCATTGGCTGGTTGGACCTTTCAGCGTACTAGAGAAGGCCAAGCAGTAGAATTCTTCAGCACTGGTGTGAAGCATCATTCTGAATTTGTAGGGCTGGACGTGGTCTATCGAGCTGTCCTCCCCATTGTAGGATTCCATCTCAGATTTTCTGAACTTGTAGGGAAAAACGAAGTTATCGATCTTCCTGATGAATGGGGACTCAATATCAATATCAATCAGGTTGTGATGATGTTTTGTACCGATATTCTTAGCCATGTGCCCGATCCTCTTTTCCAGTTCTCTGATCTGAGTCTGGGCTCCATCTCATTCACCACCTGGATAGTAGGTCGGGTTGGTAGACAATACTTCTTCATCTTGATCGGGCGGGGCTGTCCGTTGTAAATGACCTAGGCTCAGCTACAGTTGATGTGGTGCCTAAAATCACCTCGACCAGGGGCCGAGACATCCAAGAAAGATCCCTGAGCTGAACTTTCGAGCTATTCTTTATGGCAGGAGCGGACCCACAGTAGGGGCAGCTGCCCTCATTGAACTTTCAGGAAAAAATAGGTTACATATGATAGTTTTAAAAAATATGTAGACTTTGATTAAATTTCTGTTAATTTGAGGGCTTTTGTAAAAAGTAATGATATGCTTCCCAAATTTCTATCCCAAAAGTGCTTCCCAAATGATGGGGTAGTGGGACTAGTTGAATTTTGATTGAAAGTTGTTTACCTCGCCCCACTGCTAGGTCATTTGGAAAGCACTTTGAAATAGAATTTTGGGAAGCATCGCATTACTTTTTTGTAAATTTTAGAACTTTGAAGAAATTTGACACAACTCTAATTGACAACTTATTCTCACTCTTAATTTATAGTATTATAAATTGTGTTCATATATGAATATGTTATATAACAAAAGACCAAAAAGTAAAATAAAGATCACCTAGAGTCACCTAGTGTCCCACAAGCCATTTTCTAAAAATAAAAATAAAAATAAAATATATTCCCACGTAGATGAAGTTCGAAGTTTCACAGAAGCCCTCGAAAGACTCAAAGACTCCATATCCACCATTAACCTCCTCTTGTTCCTGTCTAGGAAAAAAAAACCCTTGTCTTGCTAATTTTTCGTGAGATAAACAAAAAATCACATAGAATTTCCAACCCCCTATATATACACGAAACTTATGGAAAAAATCACATGAAATTATACTATTTCTACAAAAAAAAAAAAAAAAATTTGGTCGAGGGCGCTGCCCCCGAACCCCCATAAAAACATCACCCCCACTAAATCAAAGTTCTGGGTCCACCACTACCTGATGGGCAACATACCAATAGTTGATCATCCCCCCCCCCCCCCCCCCCCCCCCCCCCCCCACGAGCATCCTCCCCGTGGGTAGGGTTGGCTATGGGGGCCACTAAGTTGTTGTCTACACCCTCGGGGAATTTGCTGGCAAGCGGGGCATTATTCTGTTAGCCACCAGAACATCAAAATGCTGTTGAGTCTAACGCTATCCTTCCAGAAGTTGTGCAAGCGCAGTAGTAATTTGTCCTAGACTCATAACTTCCGGAACTTTTGGGGTTGCCTAGGCTGATTGTTTTCCAGGTTTGTGACCATGCTTTCCAGCCATCTGTATCAGTCAAAGGATTTGTTTTTGACGATGATACTCAGCCTATGGAATAGATATGTTCGAGCATAGGGGGTAGCAATAACAGACTTAGTGAAAACAATGCCTATCATACTCGGGCTGAGACTCAAAGCAGTATCATTCAAAGTTAGATAAACTAATAACGCTTTGCATCACCATATATATATATATATATATAAATACATTGCACACTAACTTGTATGCTTGTGAATTGATTGCAGGGGTTTCGTTATCATCTAGGAGCCTAACTTCCATTGTGTTGAAACCAAATCTTCAACACGCAACTGAACTCCAATCAATGTAAAATCCTTCATCTATACATTATTAAAAACTATGCTTTCCATATATTGCAACTAACTGGATAGTTTACGTACAGTCAGATTGAGAATCTAGACAAAGTTGTAGCTGCTACTGCATTGTCAGATTTTGAGGCTCAACGTTCCATGTATGTAACTATTAAGAAGGAAGAGATTTGTCCTATGTCTCTTCAAGAAATGCCAAACAATGTAAGCCATATTGATAAACAATTTAATTTTTTTTTGTTAAAATAGTTTTATATATGTTACACCCGTTCCAGAAAATCATAGTTTTATCATGTATATTGACTTTTGTGAGTTATCAATGTTATTTGATAATTGGATTGAGATGAGGTTGACTGTGGGTCAACGGTGAGGTGTCAGTAAGGACACGAGAAAATTGGTAATTGAGATTTTCATTGGCACGAGTAAATGACATTTATATGATTTAAATGTTATTTGACTATCTGGTATTTTGTGAATAGTGAATTATACCCGTGTAGTATAATTTCTGATTTTTTCCGATATTGTTATATATCATTTTAAGAACTGTGGTGAAAACGTGAGTGACACGTTAAATAAAAAGGTAGGTTGTGTAGAGATTTCACATAATTCAGTTTTCGGACGTAAGTTTTGGACCCAAACGAGACTTAGTTGGAAACTTCTGAAAATTATAATTTTCACTCGTAAAGTTATAAAATGGACGTGCACGAAGTTTCGAGAGCTAATTAGAAGTTTGAGGAACTCGTGGGGAGGTAAACACAATTCCCGAGAAGTTTGCCTATAAATGGTAGTGGATAAGATTCATTCTCATCCAAAACTTGCCAAAAATATCTAGAGAGAGGAGAGAGAATGGAGATTGGTGTTTCAGGCTTTGCGACGCCGATCGACGACCGTTCGTCCGACAGATTTTCTCCAGATTTCATATTTGAACTCGTGGAGGTAAGACCTACGTTTTGATACTAATTAGGGCGTGTTTGGCCAACTTTTGAAAAAATCTTAATTCTAGACTTTTGGGAAAAACCCAGTAAAACTTGTAGGAATCGTCTCAAATTCAAAATTCGACGTTTATTTAGCTCCCTAGACGATCCTTCAAAGTTTGAAGAGAATCGCACGAGGTATGAATTCTAGATCTATGAAATATATGGATTTTCATGTTTTGAACATCAACTTTGATATCTTTGGATCCGGGCAAAATTCATGTATTAATTAGGCCCGTTAATTATGCACGTGAAATTATATGAAAAGCACGTATAACTGTTTATGTGAGCATGTTATGTGTCTACTTGGGTCAAAGGGGAGTTTGGTGCAAATTCATCCGGGGTAAGCTCCTCGAACCTTGAGGATTGTGATTGTGTTGGAATTGGAATTGTGGTTGTGTCTGGATTGGAGATGGGCCCAACCAGTACACGATACCTGGTATGGAGGAAGGGCCCAACCAGTGTACGAGATGCATGGGAGAGGTGGGCCTCCTACGGCATCGACCGGATGAATGCGTACCACTCACCCTAGAGACTATTTCTATGTGTTTTAGATGCTTAAACCATGAACTGTCATATAAGCATACATTTAGAATTGTGCACTCAACATATAGCTGAGCAATGGAGATGTACTCCATTGTAGGTAAGAAGAAAGACAAGAAGAAACGTGAGGAGTGAGGCCGTTGAGGAACGCCGGGAACCACATTTATATATGTTTTGTTTTAATCCTAAAACTTGTGTAAGGATTTGGGAATTGTAATATGTTGTAATAGAACCATGGATTAGTTTCACAGTATTGTAATCTTGTAATTGAACGTCTGTAGTTATGTTTAAAATGTTGTAATTGGCGTTGGTCGTGGTTGTTTGTGGATATTGGAGAAGCATGAGTTGTTAATTATCATCACAGGGCTGCCCAGCAGGGGAGCAGTCGAATGGACCCTAGCTCAGTCTACTAGATCCCGTGGAGTTGAGATACTGAAAGTGAATAGTAATGAAAACAGTCGACTGGACCCTCGATCAGTCGACTGAATCACTGTTGATTTTGGCTACTACTTTTATATATAGTAAAACCAGTCGACTGGACCATAACTCAGTCGACTGGACCCCCTTTTTGAAAATGTTGAAATCTGGTTCTGCATAACACAGGTGAGTGGGTTCCCTGATCAGTCGACTGGACACTTGATGAGAAATGTGGGTTTTAGTTTCTGCCAGGCACAGTCGACTGGACCCTACATCAGTCGACTGGACCTCTGTATTTTCAAATGGATTCTTTTGAACACTTTCCAATTGGGCAAAACTTTTTATAACTCTGATTTCAATGGATTTTACAAACTCAGGGGGTAATGTTTCCTAAAGTTTTAAATACCCAGGGTTGTTTTAAAGTTCTTTCCGCTGCGTATAGTTATAGGATGTTTGGATGAGCCTTGGTAGCGTGCCACGTGTCCTATTTCCACGCGTAGTGGGATGGGTCGTGACAATACATTTGCTTGCTATTCTGTTGTGCATTTACTTTTGATCATGGCCAATATAGGCGGCAACCTAAAAAAACTTTATATCATTTATTGGAGCACTTCAGGGTTTTTTTTTATTATTTAAAAAACTACTTTAGATGTGTATGTTGTGGACACTCTCTCTCTCTCTCTCTCTCTCTCTCTCTCTCTCTCTCTCTTTTTGGTGGCTTTGTTATTTGTTTTAGTTTTGTCCATATGCTATTGTCATTTAGTTTCTCCATCTAATGTCACGATAATGTAAGAAGTATATTTTTGCTGACTTGAAAAGCTGATTTGACTTCACATGTGCTTAGGAATTTTATTTTTTTGAGTTTTTAATACCGAATGAGAAAGTTATTACAGATTATAGATTTTTATTGCTTTTTAATGTGTTAATGTTGCACAAAGTTTTGTATATTCGTGTGTCTTTACATAGTGGATGATCTGCAAACACTAATCAGATTTGTTTGTTGTGATGAAAACCAATTAATAAAACATTTTTCTGGTTAAAAAAAATTAAAAAAATTTGGGCCTCCATATGTCTCATTGAAAAACATTTTAACAAAATTTCCCCTTAAGAGGAGACATTCAGATAATAGTGTTTCGTTATTTACCCTTTAAACTTGGTGGTGGAAAAATGACCATTACATTATTAGTTTTATATAGTGTCGGAGATTCATGTATTGAGAAAAATTGGGGCTTTCTTTTCCTTCTTTTTTTTTTTGGAGGGGGGTGGGGGTAATTTTGTATTGTTAGTGCTTATTGAAATTTATTAGTTACATTCGAGAGTTATGAACATGATAAAAAATTGCTATGTTTTACTTCTCAGAAAAAAAAAAAAAATTTATTGGTTGAGTTGTTAATTGGTTATGATGTAGAGGTGTCAAACGGGTCGGGCCCGGTCAAAGCGGACCCCGAGCGGGCTTCGGGTCGGGCCGAACAGGGCTTCACCAAACATCCGGCCGGGCTTGGGAGTGGAGGGGGAATGTCCGCCCCTAACCGGTGGCCCGGGCCTAGCGGGCCAGACATCGGGTTGGGCCGAACGGGCTAGCGGGCTTTCTTCTATTTTTGAAGTGGGCCGTGGCGGGCTTCGGGACGGGCCGGGCTTTTTCAGCATTTCAGGCCGGGCCGGGCCGGGCCATGGACGGAAGGATGGGTGTCCACCCCGGCCCGGGGTATGTGAACCGGGCCTAGCGAGCCGGGCCGGGCTTTTAGCCAGGAAAAAGCGGGTCGGGCTCGGGCCAGGCCGGGTCAGCCCGACCCGATTGACACCACTATTATGTTGTTTAAAATGAATTTTCATCCTTAGAATGAAAATGGGTTTTTATGTGAAAGCTATCCCAGACATTACCTTTCAGCATATGCCTCAAGAATAGTTTTGAAAAGTGGTACAAGGACATACACACACGCACATGTCATAAATGTAGTGGACTTGTTTCATCCAATTGTAGCAGGTTATATTTTTCAGTTTTGTCATTATCATCTTCGCTGTCTTTACCATTCCATGTTTTCTTATTTTTGTAATTTTCAATAGAATACTTTGTTAATTATTTTTTTAAAACAACATTTTCTCTAACTTCTGAATCAACATATCTTGCAGCTGGGAAATGAACACAACAATGAGGAACAACCACTAATAGCTACACATTTGGACATGCCATGATGAATCATCAAGAAGCTTAATCTATGATATTATTTTTGGGAACAGACTTCTTAAATATAGTATTGACATGCAGATCACTAATGAGAAATGACATATATTTTGGGTTTGTGGACTTATTATTATGGACATAGATGTAATATAGTAAACTTTCGGTGTGATTATGTAAAAATATATGGAATCTATGTAAGTGATAAAAATTCATATGTCTACAGTCCACTATATTACACTTTGTCGAGTTGTGATTGTTAAATGCGACTTTTCATAAGTCATGGCCAGATTCATCGATGTTAGATCTTACAATTTATAAAATACCCTTGTCCAAAAACGTAATGCCACTACATAGGCTAGCCGACATGACCTATGCAACATGAAACGAGACATTCCAACACCTAGCATATTCATACATTTAGGAACTTGTAATTACATCGTAGTTGTATGTAACGTAGTACATTCTAGCATTTGGGATGTATCATATAATCAAGTTATAAAATTTTGGTAATTTTTGGTACCACAAAGTTACAATTTCGATATGGAAAATATTTCGCACACATTTTTTGACATACTTTTTAACATAAAGTGTCATCTGGCCATTGATTGGCGCATGACCGACCATTGAGCGCATCTTACCCATCGATGATTGAGATGTGTTCGGTAGTGGAGCCAGCGCCAATTAATGGCCGAATGACACTTTGTGTCAAAAAAATGTGTCAAAAAAATGTGTGTGTACTACTCTTTAGATATTGCACCCAAAAAAAAACTCTTACAATTTGGACACAAATTGTTGTACTTTTAATAAGTACCTAATTGTTGAAAAATCTCTTTACTTTTAAAAAATCACTAATTTGTAAATAATACTCTCTCCATCCCTAAATAAGTGTCCACTACAAATTTGTATGTTTTTTTAAAAAAAATGCATTATACTCATTTTTTAAGTCCACTAAATAGCTACTTTCTTAATTTACTATCGGATGTGATAGATGTTTGACCTTTCTACTCATTTTAGACCACATAAATGCTACTTGTCTCTATTATAAACATATTATAAAAAATCCATGTAAAATTTATAGTTGACTTTCAAAAGTAATCATTTATTTTAAGACATAAAAAAAAAATTAAATAAATAAAAAGTTTTTTTTTGGATCACTTACCTGGAGGACGCACCCACACACACAATCCAAGCAAGGCATAGCCCAATAGATCTCTACAGACTAGAGAATAGGGTCAGTTCTACAATGCCAGAGGAGCTGAAAATCCCCTCCACTCCCGAGATTTGAACCTTCCATCTCCCACTTGAGAGAGATGGAGTGATACCACATGAACTAAGGCCCACTTGGGAAAAATAAAAAATAATAAAAATATATATATTTATAAATAAATAATAAATAAATAAAGTTGGACACTTATTTAACGATAAATGGAGTAGAATATTTTAATGAGTAATATTTGGGGCACTAAAAACTTCTACTAATACTTAGTAACACACTCTTTACACCTACTAATACTTACCAACACACTCTTTACATAAAGAGCTTTGATACCAAAAATAATAAAGGATCAAGAGTAAAGAGTAAAGAGATTTTATTACTTACTTGTGGTGAACCACAACTACAGAGAAGGAGGGATAATATCATAAAGGGTAGGTTACACAGCGAGAGAGAGAGAGAGAGAGAGAGAGAGAGAGAGAGAGAACTGCGAGATGCCCATCCACATATCAGAGGGTCATCTTAAATAAGGAAATAAAAGTCTACAGTTATCCGACATGGTGGAGTCGTGCCAAACTACTTTTTGACTTTAAAGAAAACCATGGACGCAAAACTGTGGGTAATAAAACCGTGTGCACAAAACCATGGGCCTTCTATGTCACTGCATGCGTCACCATTGATGGGTGCGTCACTACATGCGTCAATTACTCCAGCTTGTCATTGGGCTTGTTGGCTTGGGATGCTGTGGCTATCATGGCATCAAACAGGTCCTCCATTATTGGTACCTGGCTGGATATGGATGTTGTATCCATATCCTCTTCATTATCATATGGGTCTTGGGCTTCTCCGGCTAAACATCCAAAAGTGTTTGCCTGGGTTGCTTGGGAAGACTGACCCAGGTCCTTAGTCTGGCTTGAGGCCTGACTACTTCTTTTCGGAACCTGAGAGGCTAAGAGCTGTTCCTTGAGAGCTTCCATAACCTTGACATAGACTTCTTCATGAGAGAGAAGTGGATATTTCTCCCTAATGGAAGCGAATAGGAGCTCAAACATATTCAAATGGGAAGTAACAGAAGAGGCTTTAGCCAAAAATTCATCAGCTTTTTTCTTTTCTTCTTCTTCAAAATTTCTAAGATATTCTTTAACAGCAGGCTGGATTTTTGAAAGAGCATTAGAAATGTCAAATCCAGGCCACCATTTTACCCAGAAGGTTCTCTGGATAATGGGAAGATGTAAATTATCTTCTGAAAGGATAATATCCCATTTCCAAATCCAGACAATTCTAAATTCGGCAAAGATGAATAAAATATTTCTTCCAAAAGGGATATTGTTAATATATTTTCCTCTGAGAATAGGATGGTGATCATACCAAATAGTAAAATAATCCATAATCTCTCGAGGAAGGAGGCGAATTTCTGGACCCATTTTTTCACACCAATGGAAGAACCAATTGGGAAAACTTTTATGGCCAGTTTTTAAAATTTGATCATTTATTACAAAAAGCCAAGTATGACTCTTTGTGGGATTTTTATACAAAAATGCTTTATGCCAAGCTTCTACATAATCCCAATAATTATATGTTGCTCCATTTATTTTTAAAGTTCTTGCCTGTGCAGGGTTTAGACCCCATTGATGGGCAAAAAGAACTTTAACAATATAACACTTAGAATGTGTTATAGGAGACTTTTTATCATTTGGAACCAGATGGAAATGTTCAATTTGAACAGATCCTGTTTCCAAAAGGATTGCTTCAAATGCAAATCTAGGCTTAGATTCCTGGGTCATCCAGTTATGCATGTTTAAAAAATTTTCTTTAAGACCCCAGGGATCTGGATTTATTTTTTCATCATTTGAAATATCTTCTAAAACAAGGAAAGTTTCCAAAATTTGTTTTTGTTGGAAGACAGCATCTTGAATTAGAATGTCCTTGGCAGAAGGTTTCTGTTGAGGACCAGCCTTATTTGGCTGACTAGATCCTTTATTTGGACCAGAACCCTTTTTTGGGTTTTGTTGCTGGCCTTTCCCTTTGTTGGGACGCCTTTGAGGAAATTGAAATCCTCCTTTATCTGGAGGTTGCATCCTGTTTTTCCTGCAAAAATTCTCTAGTTAGAAAATCTGGTAAAGAGTTTTGATCTCCTTTAATATATTCAATGTGGAAATCAAAAGCAGATAAATCAGACTGCCATCTAGCAAAAATTTGCTTAGAAACAAGATTCTTAACATCCTGTTTTAAGATATGTTTAGCAGCACTGCAATCTATGCGAAGAAGAAATGCTTGACTAAGTAAGTCATCTTGAAATTTAGTGACACACTTAACAATAGAAAACATTTCTTTTTTAATTGTAGAATAATTTTTCGAAGAACCTTTCCAGATGCCAGAAGTGAATCTTAAAAGTTCTTCTGTGTTGGTTGTGGGATTCTTTTGTTTGAGAATTCCCCCATAACCAAGATTTGAAGCATCTGTTTCAACAATTTTTTCCCAGCGTGGATTTGCCAATCCGAGACATGGTAATTGTTTAACTCTAAGTTTAATTCTCTGAACTGCTTTAGTGTGCTCAGATGTCCATGGTAAAGGGTTCTTTTTGAGCCTTTGATGTAAAAGGGCACAATCATGGGAAAGTTTATGATAATAATCCCCAATATAATTAAGGCTTGCAAAAAATCTTTGTAATTGGGTTTTTTCTTTTAATTCATCAGGGAATTTAGAAGCAAATTCAATACTTCTATCAATGGGAATTACTTTCCCTTTATTAATATTAAAGCCTAAGAATCTAATCTGTGTTTTGAAAAAATCCATTTTTGTGGCTGAAAGAACAAGACCATTATGGATAATAATGTCTTGTAAGGTTTTAAGATGTTTGAAATGCTGATCAATAGATGATGAAAAGACTAAAATATCATCTATGTAAACCAAACAGAATTCAAAGAAAGGATTAAAAATCTCATTCATGATATTTTGGAATTCTGATGGAGCATTTTTTAACCCAAAAAGGCATGACATTCCATTCAAAGTGTCCAAAAGAAACTGTGAATGCTGTCTTATATCTATCTTCTTCTTTAATCTGGATTTTCCAATATCCAGACTTTAAATCGAATTTTGAAAAGATAGAGGCATTATAAAGTCTATCCAAAAGATCTTTTTTATTTGGGATAGGATATCTAATCCATTGTAAGGCATCATTTAATGGTTTATAATTAACCACTAATCTGGGTCTGCCTCTTTCCTTTTCAGCATTTTTATTTACATAAAAAGCTGTACAACTCCAAGGTGAATAACTTTTCCTTATGAGCTTTTTATCTAAAAGACCCTATATTTCTTTTTTACAGAGCTCTAAGAGTTCAGAATTCATTTGGCTTGGTCTAGCCTTGGTATGAATCTGTGATCTTTCATCAAAACCTTGCTTGTAAGGGAGAGAAACAACATGTTTCTTTCTTATCCAAAAAGCATTAGGGATTTCACTACAAACTTTGCTTTGAAATTCCTCTTTTAATTTCATAATTCTGTTAGAAATTTTTCGCATCCTTAGTTGATGCTCAATTTGCATAATTCTAACATCATCTTGTAAAAAATCAAGGTGTCTTTCTTTTGAATTCAAAAGATTTAATTCATTGACAATCCTTGTTTCTGGTTCTTTGAGAAAAGTGTAAACCAGATCAAAATCTTGAAATTTTGCATATATGCCAGTCTGATCAACTTGTATTGGCATAGTGAGTTTTAAGAAAGGAGTTCCCAAAATTACTTGCTGTTGTAAATCTTTAACAAGTAAGAATGATGATGGAATACAAACTCCTTCATTACATATATAGACATCAGAAAGTTTTAACTGAATTTTCATTCTGCTGCCACTAGCTGATGTTAAAGACTGCATAGTTTTTTCAAAATATTTTGTGGGAACTATGCCTTCTTGAATGCAGTTTAAATCTGCTCCACTATCAACCAAAGCAATAGCACTTGTAGGATACTCTTCTTGGATTACAAGATTTATCCTTATGTACCATTTTTGAAATGTAATTTTATTTAAAATATGCAGGTACTGGTCTCCTGCCATATCCAGAGGAGTAGAGGTGCAAAGCGGAGGTATTTGTAAAATACAACCACGCTAAAAGGAAGAATTGTATTAGTTTTTATCACAACTTCCCGTTTTATCTGCAATTTGCATTGCAAGGCTAATTTTCATACAATATGATTAATCTATGATAAGTTGTATTGTTTTAGCTGTTGTTTGTGCAGATCACTGCTGTGTGGACTGAACAGATGAATATCAGGATAAATGGAATGCTGGAATGAAAACAAGAGAAGTCAAAGCTGAAATTTGGAGTTCGATCGATCTAACCCAGTTCGATCGATCGAGCGTTCGATCGCTTAAAGAAAGTTGAAGCGCTTGAGGCTCAAGGGTTCGATCGATCGAGAGCAGTTCGATAGATCGAAAGGGGTATTTTCAGTAACATTTGTGTGCGCAGCAGATGCGGGTTTTTAACCCTAGTTCTTTGGTTTTCTTATATATAGGTGTATTGTATACGTCCAGGGGGACGCCCACTTTACATTTTTACAGTTTTAGAGAGAGAGATAGAGAGTTTGCTTGTCTTTTGTAGGTTTTTCATTGAGTTTTGCATTGTGAACCGGATTTCACTAAGTTAATACTAGTACTCTTCGTTCCAGGTTTTTTATATATTGCTTATTTACATTCTGCACTTTGTAGTCGTAGTTTAATCATTCATCTCGTAGTGTTACATGCTAGATATTTTCAAATCCATAGATTTTATAGTTTTCATGAAAAAGTTGCAACCAAACGAGGCTTTAATGTTTTTGTACGTTAAATATCAATCTTTGACACTCCAGACGATGTCTGAGTAGTCCCAGGTTGGGAGAACACGATGAAACAGTGATCTCCAGCCTCTGCCATGCAGCAGAATAATCGCTGTGTTCGATCGATCGAAGTTAGTTCGATCGATCGAACCAGAGACAGTCAAGCGATCGAAGTCAGTTCGATCGATTGAGGGATGAAGGTCTTCGATCGATCGAAAGCGCGTCGATCGATCGAACTCCCTGATTCTTGAGGATGTTCCCTGCAGTATTCCAGGACCTTTTTGTTTTAAGATTTGTTATCATTCTGTCCCAAAAAATGCTCAGTCTGTCAAAACAGTTTTTAAAACTAAGGCCCTAAGGCATTTTCTTTCAATACATTTTGCAAACCATCTTCAATGCTAACACCATTGAGGATGCGAGTCTTAACTATTGGATTAAACCGCTTTTACGTATTTTAATTTAATTGTGATGATATGGTCCCGGTCATGAAAGGGCCATGGATTCTCCATCTTTAGAGGAATACGGAAAACTGTGGGTTATGTACTCCTTTGTGCTTCAAGGCAACTGCATGGTAGACAGCTAGATTACTGCGGATTCGTGTAATCCCAACACTTTTTCCTTAAAGTCAAACATCCTAATTTAAAGTACTGTTTTAACTAGCTAGTTAGATCGTTAATTTAATCTTAATTATTTTCATTAGTAATCGTAGCTGTGGAACTTTGTGTTCTGCACCATCGTTCAATCTTATACATTTTGTTTTGTTTTCTTTGAGGATAGTCTAATTCGATAGGTTAACACCTTCCCTGTGGGATCGACCTGGTCTTACCAGTTACTACTTGCACGTCCACCTACACTTGGGTGTTGCACAAGAGCGCACAAGATTTTTCACGTGTCAAGAGGTGTCCCATGTTTCAGGAATATTATCACCAATACTAATAGAGGAAGTAGAAATATTGATGTTATCAATTTTTTCTTCCATTTTTGAAAATGCAATTTGGAGGTCTCTTATGTCAGACTTTACCAAATTTATTTCTTGTTTAAGATCTGTGATAGTAATGGGCTTTTCAACTTTTTCCATTCTATCAAAAACTTCCTGAATACTAAATTGCATGCGTTTGTATTCTTTTTTCTCAGGAGGTTTTCTAGTATGATCTATACATAATTGCATTACTTTCACCTTTAGTTCTGGATCAGTAATTTTTTCAATTATGTCTAACATTTCACTATGTTCAGCAGTAAGAACATTAATTGTAAGACCGTTCATAGTAGCAATGGACTTCCCATAATCAGCATCCTTACAGCCATTAACACATCCATGAGAATTAGATGGTTGTTCTTCTTCTTGATCAGAACATCATCTTCTTCATCATAGACTAAATCTTCTTCAGAATTTTCTGGAGAAGTATTTAATAAGATTTTACAGAGTTGAGCCTTTAGGCCTTCATCAATCTGTAATTCTGCTATTTTCTTTTGTGTAGTACATTTATTTGCTAAATGTCATATTTTACCACATTTCCAGCAAGTCCTTGGATCCTTAGAAGCAGAACCCTTGACTGGTCCTCTTCTTGCTGGATTACCTCTTCTAGGGGGTGGTCTAGGTCTAGTATTTCTAGGATTAGGATTGGTATTCCTTCTCATATTCTGCCTTGGATTTTGATTTATTTGCCTTTTCTTCTTTTTAGCAACATTTATAGGCATATCAAAACCCCATTATTTGCAGAAGTCTCCTAATTCTTGTTTACCAGTAAGATTTTGTTTCTTCATCTGGTATTGTAATTTCATATCATTACATATGTTGAGACCCACTTGTGTGCAGGCACTCATGATCTGTCCATAATGCAAAGTGTTATATGGGATAGTATGACCATCATTAAGGTCTCTAAGTCTTTGTCTGACCTTTTCTGCAAATAAGGATGGAAGTCCATCAATAAACCTGGCTTTCCAAAAATCATCATTTGCATCATGTCTTTCCATGACTCTACAAATAAACACATCTTTATACCATCTATAGTGGGTTAAAGAAGGGCATCTAAGATTCATAAGGAGTTCTCTACTCCTTTCAGACCTTTGAGGATGAGTACCAACAAAATGAGTAAGAATGGTTTGAATCATAGTAACGATGGCATCAGGAACCATAGTAGCCTGGCCATTAACCGTTTCTACTTTAACTTTATCTAATATATCAATTTGTTGTTGATTAGTGAGAAGATTATCCCACCAACCTTTTAGGCATCCTCAGAATCCGCAAGAAAGGAGAGTAGCGATATCTTTATTAGAATTGCCACAATTGATACTCATTGAACACCACATAAGCATCTTGTGTAGAACTTCCAGAATCTGGTATTCTGTAAAGCCATCTATGTTCCATTCAACTACCTCTTTCCCAGTATAGGAAGTTTGGAGTCTCCAATTACTTTCTTCAAAAAGGAGATCCTGAGGTGTTGGTCTATTATAATAATGAGGAATTGTCTCATGCTTCATGAAATTCATTTGTGGAAGAGAGTTTTGTTTAAAATTATCTTCCATATCTTGGAAATTTATCCAAAATTCCTTTTCCTCATTTTCTTCATAACCATGTCCACTCTCTTCTTCATATTCTGAAATCTGAATATCTGAAGAAGGTTTAGAGAGAACATTAACACTTTTTTCATGTAATGAAATTCCCTTAAGTTTAGTGTTTTTAAGAGAAGTATCATCTTTTAGCGAAATATTTTGAATCTTTTTGGTTAAAAGATCAATAAAATCATCTTCCTCCTTTTTACTTTGAGTTCTGTAATTTTGAGGTATAATAGGAGGTTTAAAAGTAGTAACTTCAAAAGAAGAATTCCTGCTGGTAGCAGTATTGACAACAGGATTTTTGATATTTTTTTAACACTTTTTCCTGTTCATCTAATTTATTTTCTATCCTTAATAATTGGCCTTCCATAGATTCTATGGATCGATTTGTCCAATTATTCTGGTGAGCAAGATGCTGATTTAAAATAACATCAATGCCTCCATCAGTTTTACCAATAAAGGCAACAGCTTCAAGCTCTTTATCATTAGATCTGAAATTTATATGCAATGGAGGAGGATGAAGGCTTTCAACAATACCTTTATCCCCATGTAGTCTCCATTTGGAAGAACTAATGGTATTCAGTACCTTTTGGGTAGGAAACCATTGGTTAAACCAATCAACAAACCATATTATTGTTTGTCTATGATTTAGATCAGTATAATATAAATTCTTTATGAGATCTAAATCTTTTTTATTAAAAATTTTAAAATATTCTTGTCGGAACTCAAGGTTTTTCTCCAACAAGAAATCTCTATTAATAGCCTGTCTTAAAAAAGAATTTGGACTGAAATCCATTAAACATAGACAGACGAAGTATCATGAGAATAGGAAGGATCAAAAGGATCTCTTTTTTCCCTATTTTCACTATTGTCTTCTGGACCATAAACTCCTTGAGGAATTTGATTTTGTGAGTTTATGAATCCTTTTAAAACATTTTCTTTCTCCATATTCTGGAGGTGCTCAAGGTCCATGTTTGGTCTAGGTTGATCAGACATGGATTGTCTTGAAGAAGATGGGTAAGAAACTGTGTAAGGAAGTTTTGAGGGAGCAGTATTAAAACTTCTTACAGAATTACTCCTTGATAAAGATAATCTACTAAATCTTTGGGGAGTAAAGGAAACTTTAATGTCACCGTCTTTAGATTGGGTGATTTGATCTAATTGTGACGGAAGGAATGGTGCTGGTGGAACAGCATTAGGTAACGTCCAATCCGTTGGGAAATTTATCTCATCCCATTTTATTAATCTGGGAGTAGCAATATTAGTAGTAGGACAATTACTGTCTATTGCTACTGTCTTCCCTGGAATACTTTTTAATATAGCATTAGGACATAAAGTATTCATTACTTTGTAATATATCCTATATGTAGTATTAACAGTAGAAGTACCTGGTAAATAATTATACCCATCTGTTTGAATTTTTAAAGTAGTAGCTTCAAACAGGCTTTTATCTTTTAAAGAAAGTGTCATGTTAGGATAAACATCAAAATAAACTGGACCATGACACAAACTTGTATGTATAATACCCATAAGAGATGGTACAAAGTCTGTACACCTAGCATCTCTTAAATATGCTAATATAGATGCATTAAGACCTAAAAGTGTAAGAGGTTTAAATGCAATTTGTATACATCTGATGTGGATGTAATTATATTTTTCTAAACTTTTTTCAATATCTTTTAGACAGAGTAGTCTAAGAGTCTGTTCATTATTATCAAGAACAATGTCCTGTTCAACAGTTTTAACATGATCTTGAATTATAAGAGAGAAAGCTCCACTCTTATATATCTGTTTAGTAGAAATCGATGGGATTGTCCATTGATTTAATTGTTCCGTTTGATTAAACGCAACAAGCTCTGTATTAATTACATTAGATCTGGATCTTGAGGTAGATCCAGGTCCAGACTTGGTTGTTCTTTTGAACATGACCAAGGTGAGGCTACCTTGGTATATATTATTATCCTTATTATGAATCATCTAATAAATTCTTATGATAATTCTTATAGAGTCTAACAGAACATCAGCCACAACAGCCACTCCTTGGCAAAACAGGCCATTCAGTCTGTAAACTGACCCCCAAAGAATTTACATAATAATTTACTTTAATTATTCATAATAATTCTTAGTAGAAGTTGGTAAGTATTAGTAGGTGTAAAGAGTGTGTTACTAAGTATTAGTAGAAGTTGTTAGTGCCCCTAGCATTGCCTTATCTTAATACCTATGTACAATATTTTATCACTAAAACTACTAAAGTGTATGTTACATACTAAGGTTTAGTTTGTCCCCCGCGTGGCTTTTTAAACGTAGCTTATGAAATTTGTTATTAAGTTGTTTGATAATTTTGTACAAGTGACACATTACTCTTCAAAAAAATCATGAAACCAAAAAGCAACCTTGAATTTTTAAAAGCTCTATTCTAGAGCTTTTAAAAGCTCTCCCCAAAATCCTAAGTTCAAATTTTGCAAAGCTCCTAAACTATTTACTACTCCCTCCGTCCCATAATAAGTGTCCATATTTCCTTTTTTATCTGTCCCACAATAAGTGTCCACTTTCCTAAATTGGCATACAACTTTACCTACTTTTCAAAACTACCCTTATAATAAAGACAAAGTAGCATTTATTTGTGGTCTCAAAACAAGCAAAAAGGCAAACACCTATCACATCTAAGGGTAAAATTGGAAAGTGACCCTTTAATGAACCAAAAAAACTAATTTAATACAAATTTCTTAAATAATGTGCAAAATGGAAGTGGACACTTATTATGGGACGGAGGGAGTAAATTAATTAACATAAAATTGTGCTTTAAAAAATGAGAAGCACCAAAATGGGGGCCAAACTAAGCCTAAATCATTAGAGTGTATTATAGAATTTGAGTAATGTTATACTCACTCACTTTACATAAAAAAATTCACACCTATTCACAATCATTCTTAATGGATCCCACAATTTTGTGAGTCCCAATGCCACTTATTTTTAGTGAGTGTGCGTTTTTGGGGGTGAAATGAGTGTGCTCACATAAGCATCTCATTGGTCAATACAGTGGAACCCAAGAGCACTTTTACTCACCCTAAAAATAGTTCATCAATGCTCACATAAGCATCCCATTTATCAATGCAGTAATTCTGAGTTTCACTGCATTGACCATTGAATGTTTATGTGAGCGTTAGTGAACTATTTTTAAGATGAATAAAAATATTTTTAAAAAAGTGTGAGCAAAAATGCTCACTTTACTATTCTAGTGGGGGTTTTTTGGAATACGAGGACAAATTCCCGTGTCTGTCTTCCGCGACTTCGGGATCGATGCCTATTGTCGTTTTTATCGGAGTAGAACAAGGGGCAAACCCCGGGCACGTGCACCGACCCCACAACACACGCACCAGGTAAATCAGGGAGGCAAGCTAGCAATAGGATCTGAACCCACACCAAGCTGGATATTTTTAAAGTCCATCTTGAGATCCATCCCTCCAACTAGCTTACACGACCCCTGGGGGATTTCGAACCCCTAACCTCTCTTTAGGAGGTCAAAAATCCTGGCCAAATCCTTAATATTTATTCATGAGGAGTTTCAAACACAAAACCAAAAAAAGAAAACACCCCTCTGTCTTGGTCCGCCTCCCTACTTGGCGTGCCAACGATTTGGTTTCTAGTGGGGGTTATGATTCTCATTTTTCCCCTTGCTTTTTTATCCTCAAGGCAAGTACTTTACTGTCCTGTACTCTGATTAGCTATTGATTTCTGATTCGTATCAGCTCAATGCAAGATTCTCTTACTCAGCTGATTGAATGTATTGCACTGTTTGCACACACATTGTGTCTGTTTGGACTTTGGAGATAAGCCCAATGAATCTCAAGTGAAATGATTACTAGTACTACTTGTCAAATCTCATTACTCCCTCTCCCTCTCCCTCTCCCTCTCTCTCTCTCTGATCAGACGTAAATCTCGAGAGAGAGATTACTACAGTACTATCTTAAGGAAATGCTGTGTTTTTTAAATTTTGAGTCCCTAATATGTTTGAGAGTAGGCTTAATAAATTTTGATTTGAGAATGTTGAGGTATTTCTAATATTATTGTAGTTAGTTTTATTGTCAAATATATTTGGAGAGCATTGAAAATACAAAATTTGAGAAGTATAACATTACTCATTATATTTAGCTCAAAACCTTCAAAAACCTTCTTCAGCCTTTAAAACCCTTATCAGATTGAGTTTTACTCAAATCTAAACTAAAATTGAAATACTACTATTTATTGACTCATATTTGGAATAGGATTAAGTATTGGCGATGAATTTTTTAAAACAATTTCTTAATTTTTTTTTTATGAAATTGTTTTTTACTTAAATTTGATTTTATATGATTTTGAGTAAGGTTTGGAGATGTCTTTCTTTAAATTTTATACTTAAATTAGAGGAGTAATAGTATTATAAAGACAATTAAGTATGACCATTGGAGAGTTTCGTACCAAATTATGCTTTTACTACGGAGTACAATATTTTTTTTTTTTTAAATAGAGTGAAACAATTTGAGCAAGTGATTAAGGTTATAAAAATTAATAGTGTTATATAGGCGGGCTGTTGTATTTCAAAAATGATTATGAAGATTGAATATCACCTCTGACTTTAGAAGGTGTTTGTTTTATTTATTTAATTTTTTATTTATTTAATTTTTTGGTAATTATGGGTGTCCGGGTCAGCTTGCGCGTACCTCGACTAATCCTACGAGGCCAGGGCGTCCGGGTAAATCACATGTGGCCACCCCTTTGAAATTCGAACTTGAGACCTCTGGGTATAACACCCAGAGGCCTTGTCATCCGGTCACAAGGGAAGTGGTTTAGAAGGTGTTTGTTATTGCGTTTGGCTGTTCAGAACACATAATTAAAGGTTAGCATTATTATATGTTAAATGTTTTCATTATCCGAGCCGCTCAATAAGCTCTCGTGAATATGTTTGGTAACGGCTAGGTTCAATTTCGACTCGATAGAGCTCGTGAAAAAGCTTGTTAATAGATTTGATAAAGAGTTTATATACTGACATTTAAATGTGTGTTTATTACAAAACTCTATTATAAAACTACATAATTTTATAGAAAAAATGAAAAACATTGTAAATAGGCTTCATAAAGGGCTTGTATACTGACATTTCTATATCTATCTGTCATTAAACTATATAGTTTTAAAGGGCTCGTGAAAAAAATCTCAATCACTTGAAATTAAGACAAGTTTAGTAAACAAGCCAAGCTCAATCCTACAAGAGTTCGGCTTCTCTCGGCTTGACTCATATACAGTGCTTACTACATATCCAAAAGGACATATTTTTAAATGGACAAAAAAGTCCATGGTATCTTATTCTTATTAAAAACAAGGGTTAATTTCACTTTACCTCCTATAGTCTGAACTGATGAAACTTTACCTTCGTGTGGTTTAAAAGTGACCACTCAACCCCCTATGTTTTTGGATAAAGTGGAATCGTTACAGACTCTAATGGAGAGTGTTAAGAACTATAAATGTTCATCAATTTTTTCAAGGATTAATTACACTTTACCCTCTTATAGTTGGACCCGATGACACTTTATCTTCTCGTGGTTTAAAAGTGACCACTTAACCCCCCTTGTGGTTTGAGGGTTATTTTAGTAATTTAACACTCTCCGTTAGATTCTGTAACGGTTCCACTTTATCCAAAAGTACAGAGGGTTAAAGTGGTCAATTTTAAACCACATAAGGTAAAGTGTCATTGGGTCAAACTAGGAGTGTTCATAAAAGTCAAAAAATCGAAAATTGACTAAACACCAATTGGTCGTTTTTTGTTTGAAGAAGCGCACAAATTTGAACCGACCAAAAACCAAATAGTTCCGCCTAAATCTGACCTACTAATACTGAATTGTAGATTTAAAAAACACATTAAAAAAAAATCGACCACAAACACCCGAGATCAAACCATCGAGGGGTAAAATGTAATTGACCCTTAAACAAAGACAAGAAGTCAATTTACAAGGGACCTAAAGAAGATAGTCTGGTACCCTTATTGTAAATTTAGTTTGCTAGCAAGTCTTTTTTGAATGAGTGACAAATATTCTATTATTTTTTTTTAGTAATATTTGGGACACATCTAAAGACATAACTTTTGGGATACAATCAAAGAGATGTGTCTATTTCTCTCATATGTCACTGTGGAGTCCAGTGACATCACAAGAGAGAGATAGATACATCTCTTAAGTTCTATCCTAAAAATTATGTCTTTATCTTTAGATGTGTCTATTAAAACTGAACACAATGCTAAATAGCATGGCAAGACCCATTTGTAATGTACTTTTCGTTGCAAAGTATAGACAAAAAAAATTAAGTATTCAATATGATATATTTAACATAATATACGATATATTATGAACATATTAGACTATTTATCCAACATCTGAAGCAATTAATAAAGAAGTTTGATCAGTGGGCCTAGCCCAGTTGGTCTTACCCCATCTCTTCCAAGTGGGAGGTGGGGGGTTCGATTCTCCTCGTGGGGAATCGGGTGTTGTTTACCCCTCAACCATCTATGGGAGGAAGTCCCTTTGAAGTGGGCCCATGGCCCCCCTGGCTGTTTGCAGTATGACTGCAAGTGTGTGTGTGTGGCGCCTGCGGGTGCTTTGCCCACTAGCAAAAAAAAAAAAAAAAAAATTAATAAAGAAGTTTAAAATGAAGAAAAAATCTGCCCATCAGAGCTGCTTTGGAGCTAAACCAACCTGAAGGCGGATCTAGAGATTTGTTTAGTGGGTCATCGACCAATTTTTATTTTTTTTGGTGTGGTTTTGTTTGTACCAAATATTTTATTTTATGTTATAGTAAAATAAAATATGGAAAAAGGGTAATGTTATGTGCACATAAAGATCTGGACCATTTATTTTGGGGGACCCATGGATGTATACATGAAACTGTTTGAACTCTAAAAAACATATAAGAACAAGCCCTTGAAACACACACTCGTGTTTGAAGTGTTCGATTGCATCAATTAAGAGTACTTAGAAGCGACCAATTTGTAAAGAAAAGGAGATGAGAAAAAGAGAGTTCGAGGTCGAATACTCAATCGATTGTGGACCTACGAAGGTCTTCAAAATGGAATAAATGAAAGTAATGTCCAACGATGAAATAAGAAAAAGAAGATGGTAGCTAGAGTTCGAAGGATGCCTTCGAAGTGATGATTAAACTATGGAAGAGAGTAAATGAAATTGTAGGCTAAGAAACTAATTAACTAGAATCTAATCTAGTGCTAGAAACTAAACTACATACAAAGTAAAATGGCCATGGTGGCCTAATGAAAGTAAATGATATCTTGAAGAAATACTACATAATGTATTGATGTGATTGTTTGGTCAAGGACCCTTACAAAGGAGTACAACACAAGTATTTATAGGAAAAGTCTACAACTACTTTGAATTTGAATTACATTTCCCTCCAATTATAATAATTAATAATTCAAATTCCTACAACTACCAATTAGTGGGAGATGCTCCTACAATAACAAGTGTCTTCAAGCAACTTCCATCTTCATCATCACCATTGATCTTCAAGTAACCAATATTAATCTCCCCTTGTAATGCCAAGTGTCCTTTAATCAACTTCCAAATAACCACCAACCAATTTGAATTGGTTTTCCATGTGCAATAATAAATATACTACATAACAATATAACATAATATAATATGACTTTATATATTAATACATATAAAAATAATTTATGGTCCAAACATACCCCCCGTGGCTCTTTAAGAACGAAGTTCTTAGATAGTCGAAATAACATTGTTCGATCCAATTAGTAGGTTCGAAATGGACCAAATTAACAATCTAAAGCAGTTTTTCGAATTAGCTTCGAAGCCAAGACAATAACATTGAACACAAAATAAACTGCTTTTATACTGATTTGATGCCAATAAAAATCTTGAATACACAAAATATTGATTTAAATTGGCTTCAAATCAAATGAAATAGCCTTGAAGGCTTTGAAGCCAATATAATTATTTTGAACACAAAACAATGGCTTAAATTTGCCTCAAAGCCAATAACATTGCTAAAACATGCTTCGAAAATAATATAATTGTTTCGAATCACCAAAATGATGGCTTAAACTTGCTTCGAAGACAGTATAATTGCTTCAAACACAAAACAATGGTTTCAAAGTTGCTTCAAAGCCAATGAAAAGGATTTGAACATAAAATCATGGCTTAAAACCGGATTCGAAGTAAACACAATAGCTTCGAGCGTCAAAACAATGGCTTTAAACTTAATTCAAAGCCAACAAAACGAATTAAAACATCAAATAACTTGCTTCAAGGCCAAGATAATAATTTCAAACTCAAAATAAACTATTTTTAAATTGGTTTGAAACCAATAAACTAACTTTGAACACCAAATAACCAAATAATGGCTTAAACTTTGCCTCGAAGCCAATCTAATTACTTCGAATATAAAATAAATGACTTTAATCTGGCTTCAAAACCAATATAAATGTATTAAATCATAAAATACATTGTTTCAAAAAAGTTACAACTATCGAATTTTCTAATATCTACCTCAGTGGAAATTAATCCAAATATTTGGATGGCCTTTGGAGAAACTTCAACCATGATACTCAAGTCTCACCAAAAGTGACTTGAAGTTGAATGCATTCATGGAAATAAGGCAGTAAGCCTTGACATTCAATAATGGCCCACTGTGATAATGATATAACTTGGAAATACAATTGATTGTCATCCTTTTTTGCATCGGCCAAATTGCTCGATTTAACACAAGGGCCGTATGACTGCTTAAAATTTCAGTCAATAATTTTCGTTGCTTTCATAAAAATCTTGCTATAGAAAAATCCACATGGTCATAACCCATTTTTGATGAGATCCACAAAGCCAAAATGGGTATTGACCAATTCAAGCCATAAGTGGCTTAAATATTTCACAAGTTTCAATAGTTTGCATAGTATTGAAAAACTCAAATCTATGAACAAGAGTTTGTTCATGGTTCTCAACCATACTTGGTTGAAAAATACACCCCCCGAGTATATTTTCACCACAATTACTTGGTACATTAACCAATGTGGGTAATGAAGGTGGTGGTGATTGCAAATTTTTTATCTCCACCATTAAGGGATCTTGAAGATTCTTCACAATCAAGTTGTTTTCATCTATTGGCTCATAATTTTGAAGAAGGTTCGACACCCCCTGAGCCATTTCATAAATTTTAGTTTTCAAATTAAGCACTTGATCCTTTAATTGTTCCAACAATGGAACCATACTAGTGAACCAATTTTCATCACCAATACTTGGTGTTGATGGTATAAAATACAACCATTCGAATTTGTTATCACCAAAATTTGGTGTTGATGAGGGTGAAGCATACAACCCTTGAAAATTCTTCATCTTTTTTTTTTCTTCTTTACACTTGGCCCTCTCGGAAAACGCACCAAAAATATGTTTGAACTCTCAAAAACATATAAGAACAAGCCCTTGAAACACACACTCGTGTTTGAAGTGTTCGATTGCCTCAATTAAGAGGACTTAGAAGCGACCAATTTGTAACGAAAAGGAGATGAGAAAGAGAGAGTTCGAGGTCGAATACTCAATCAATTGTGGACCTTCGAAGGTCTTCAAAATGGAATAAATGAAAGTAATGTCCAACGGTGAAATAAGAAAAAGAAGATGGTAGAGTTCGAAGGATGCCTTCGAAGTGATGATTAAACTATGGAAGAGAGTAAATGAAATTGTAGGCTAAGAAACTAATTAACTAGAATCTAATCTAGTGCTAGAAACTAAACTACATACAAAGTAAAATGGCCATGGTGGCCTAATGAAAGTAAATGATATATTGAAGAAATACTACATAATGTATTGATGTGATTGTTTGGTCAAGGACCCTTACAAAGGAGTACAACACAAGTATTTATAGGAAAAGTCTACAACTACTTTGAATTATAATTACATTTCCCTCCAACTATAATAATTAATAATTCAAATTCCTACAACTACCAATTAGTGGGAGATGCTCCTACAATGACAAGTGTCTTCAAGTAACTTCCATCTTCATCATCACCATTGATCTTCAAGTAACCAATATTAATCTCCCTTTGTAATGCCAAGTGTCCTTTAATCAACTTCCAAATAACCACCAACCAATTTGAATTGGTTTTCCATGTGCAATAATAAATATACTATATAACAATATAACATAATATAATATGACTTTATATACTAATACATATAAAAATAATTTATGGTCCAAACAAAAACCCACTAAAATTAATGGCATAGATCTTTATCTGCACACTTTATGTGCACCAATCATAACTCATGGAGGTTATTTTAAGATTTGTATGTACCATAATTATCATTATTTGGAAGACTACCTTTAATTATCAATCAAACTCATTTGGAAAGCATGGATCGATTATAAGTGGCGGCACAAGATTGGATAAGAAGATAGATACTTGGCATCGTAGGAGTTGCTCTCACCAATTAGTAGTATTTTTTAAACTACTTCGAAGTTGTAGGAATTTGAATTATTAGTTATTTGGGAGGGAGATATTCAAATTCAAAAGATAGTTATATGTTTCCACTATAAATATATTGTAATGTACTTATTGGAAGGGTCCTTGACCAAACAATCATATGAATACATTAATTATCTTCTTAATTCAGCCACCATGACCATTTCTACTTTACTTTGCTTTAGTTTAGTTGCTTCCCTTTAATTTTCCTTAATATTTCCACCAAATAGCCCCTACGGCATGCATCATTTTCCCTTGTTTTCCTTAAGGTTTTCATCTACTGTCCATGTCTTTCATTCTTTTCCTTTAAGTTTTCTTTACTGATCTTATCTTTAGTTTGTTATAACGTATGTAATTTTAGAATTCTTTCTCTATCAATTCCTTAGTTTCAAAGCCTTCGATTAATGCAAATATGTTTTCAATTATGTTCATCAAGTCGTTATACAAATTCTATTATATACTATTTTCATCTCGCACGATAGAACTTTTTTTTAATTAAGGCATTCGAACTGTTACAGTTAGCCTGGGGAGGCACATTTGAATTACACAATTACATTGGCAACTTACTTGTCTGGCACACTCGCGAACACAAAATTACACAAATATACTTCTAAAGATAAGCTGCCAAACATGATTTTAATTTGGCACACTCGCTCGGTGGGACTCTAGTGTCAAGTTGTCAAATAGAGTGGTTCGAACGAGCGGTTTGAGAATTGAAGTATCATTGACACCAAATTTGGTGCTAGAAATTTTGAAGGGTTGTATGAACCCACTACACCATATGGTCCGATTTGTAATGGGAATGTCCGTTACAAAGATTATTTGTAACGGATTTTTTAATGAATATATATCTGTTGCTAATTAGTAACGGATATACCCGTTATTAATATAATTTTTGCAATGGTTGTACCTGTTATAAATTAGTTTAGTAACATATAGATATCTAGCTTTTTATTTTTTTTAAAAAAATACTAACGGCTCGTAACGAATTAGTAACGGTTATATCCGTTACAAATTTCCAAAATGCATAAAATTTGTAACGAATTTTGTAACAGATATACCTGTTACAAATTTTAATTTAAAAAAATTGTCTAAAAAGTTCCCCAATTTTTTTTCCCACCTGATTAACAAGCATTGTAATCCATATGAAACACAAAAATAACAAGCTCAAATCTATACCAAACCACAAAATAATCCATAGTATTAATAACAAATATAGTTCATCCATGTCTAACCAACAAGATCTCACTACACCAACAAACTCAATCTATGTTTGAAATTTAAAGAGTTCATCCATCTAAACCTAAACTAACAAATAAAAATGAGCAAATTTAAAAAGTTGCAATAATACTAAATACTTATACCACGAGCATGGATATCTAATTGAGATCCAAACTTCTCCTCTGCAACCTTCTCGGTGTTGGTCTCAGTTTAGTCAGTTGCTTCTTCCTCTCAAGGGTAAAAGGTCAAACCTACACCAAAATTCAGGAAATAAAAATTCTAGTCATTGTGACAAATAAACCAGAAAAAGAAACAATGTAGCAATCTTTGAAGAAAGCGAGTACGTCTTATTAAACTTAGTAAACATAAAAAATATTAAACTCCAATCTCAAGAGAGTTGGAAAGTAGCTAGTACTCGAGAAAAGTTCTCACACTCTTTGGCTTACAAACCTCTTCAAGGTGCTTCTTCGAATCAACAAGTTTGTTGTCCGCCCTAAATCAAAAGAAATCTTAAGTTATACATTAGCATGATAAAGAGACCTAAGAAATTACACAACTACAAGTAGGTAACAAGTTGAACAAGAAATTACATAAAAAGAAGGTTCTAGTGCTTTCTCCAATTTAGAGCATCCCTCTTCAGCATCCGTTTTGACTTTTGGCTCAACAACAGAGCCTATATTACTAGACAGTTATGAACTTCTCGACCATATATTTAGTAAGAACAAAATTGCAACTTTGAATATTCATAACAGTCGTAGTAAAACATTAATACTGTATATATCAAAGGATCCTCTCTCTTCTCACCTCGCACACTTCTTAGTGGAGAAGGTTGAATACTTAATTTTTTTTAAACAAATTGTAAATTACACAATTTCCTTAGAATTGGTGAGAATGTCATCCCAAAAAACAATGAGAGTTTTGGTCATGTATGTGTAGTAGAGAGACCCACATTAGATGGCTCATACAATCAAGTGGAAGATATATCTAGATCAAACTAATTGGTTTCAAGGCATAACTTATGCATGACTAATTTGCCAATTACATAACTAACAATGCAGAAGCATGATTGTTCATCTATTTCCTATCCCAACTTTTATAGTGATTTTCTTCTACCGAAATAACTTGTCACCTCAAGTTTAATTCACAATAGTTTCAATAAACTTTTTTATTGTGCAAAAGCCTAATAGTTTTAAGTTTGGTTAAACTTCACCTTCGCTTGAAAGTCAAATAAAAACTAACAATGCAGAAGCTTAATTGTTCATCTATTTCATATCTCAAGTATCATAATGACTTTCTTCTACTAATATAACTTGTTGCCTCAAGTTTAAAATCACAAGCTGATAGAAAGTTATGAGCCCCAGTATGACTTTCATAACTAACCTTGCAGTAATTAATCCAAGAGAAAGAGCTTCATTGTCCTAAATATGACTTTCTTTGTTGCTGCTGCCAGCTGATTTGCTAAATATCCTCTACCCAATATGACTGTCTAACATATACAAACATGTACTACCTCTATAATTCTCCCTTTTCGAAGGCCACCATATTGACATAGTCTAATGTCAAGTAGCAGCTTGGAAAAATTTCACTACAATAGAAAAAATCTTAACCTCCTTCAAGTAAGAGGACTTTACCAATGGCAAACATCATGTCATAGACGCATAGATAGAGTATGCTATTTTTCAACGAGGACTGTGGGACATCCAAAAATGGAATAAAGGACTATTAAAATATAAAAAAGGGAGTACCAATGATGAAGAATTAAAGTAAGTTTGAGCACTTCAAGAAAGCATTGGAAGTTTTGTTTGGCACCTCTTTCTTTCTTCCTTGAGTCTTCTACGCCATTCTCTCTCTCTCTCTCTCTCTCTCTCTCTCTCTCTCTCTCTCTCTCTCTCTCTCTCTCTCTCAATTTGAGTAGTCCTAAACTATGCCCATATTGAACCAACCAAACAAACAATTAACCTTTATTCAGTTCATTTCCACACAAATTGTTTTGATTTATAGTAACTTGATAAGCAACACTAGCCTTTGTGTAATCCAACTCCCAACATTCTTAAATTGATCCTGAAGTTTTTAAAATCATGCTAGAAACCACTTTTTTCGAAGAAAACAAAATAAAAAACAACTTGCCGCTTGCGAGAAGAATCCATACAAGTGCAGAGCGGATTAATAAATGTGTATCTAAAATATATGCGTAACTAGGGAATGAAAATCCTTGGTGCATAAGAAAATATATGAGTATACATACATACGCCAATACCTACACTAGGGAATGAAAATCCTTGGTGCATAAGAAAATATATGCTAGAGACAAACAAGCTAAATCAATCTTGTGATCTACATGCCTTTTCCAAATCCGAGCTATCTCCCCAAGGGCTTCAAGGATGGCTATATAGCATATCCCACCTGGTGAGTGTTCTGCTTTTCTTTAAATGTGGACTCGCCCCATACTTATTACTTGTTTAACCGATTTGTACCCTCCTACCGCAGGTTGGCTGCATAGCCGCGGGATCCGAATCCGTCCATTCCTCCCTGGCCGAGAAGGTCAGCGCTGCTGAAGCCGCCCTCTCGAAGGAGCGGAAAGAACTGCAAGTGCTAAGAGCTGCCCTGGCCATCGAGACGAGCAAGGCGAAATCGTTGTCTTTGAGTTTGGGTACGGCCCAAGTGGACCTGGCAGCGGCGTTGGCCGAATTGGAGGTTTCCCGGGCTCTAACTGCGGCAGCTGAAGCTCAGGCGAAGGCAGCAGCCGAGGCGTCTGTTGCGAAGGTGGCCGCCGAGACGCCCGCTGTAGGGGCCTTGGAGGGCGGGTTTGATGACGACTTCTTCCAAGGTTACGAGGATCTGAAGCGACGAGTGGCCCGGGACCACCCTGAGTGGGTCCTCTCGGCCTACGAGGGGATTAATTCGGATTACTGGGATGTCAGTGAGGATCCCCCAGCTGGTGAAGTTCCTGCGGCCATTGCTGAGGCCCCAGAACTTGCCCCGGGCGAGGACGCGGGGGACGAAGAACTTGCCGTCCCACGGGAGCAGACTGGGGAGACCGAAAATGTGGTCAATGTGGAAGACTGACTCCCCGGTCCCTCCTTCCTGCTGTTTGTTTTCAGTGCTTGTAGTTTTTTTTTTTTTTTTTGGGGAGGCTGCTACAATTGCCCCCCAGGCTTTGTATATTTAATTAATGAAAAAGACCGTTAAGGTCAACCTTTCATCAACTTTGTATACGTGCCTTTTTTTGTGCTGTTTGTATTTGCTAGTATCCGTACGGTTGTGGCCGACCTAACACCTGCCTTAGCAAATGCTTTAGGACCGTAACCAACAGAACACCTAGTAAGATGGTATGATTCCCTGTTTTAGCTTCTCTATATTCCCCTTATTCCCCTGCCCCCCAAGCATTTTGCTAAGGCGGGAGTATGGGAGTACGGGAGTGAGTGGCCGTAGGGAACCGACCTGGGACATAGGTGGTCGCAGGAGCATTTTATGCTTGCCATCGTCGGCCACCTAGGGGTTCGGCCCCGTCGTTGGCTGGACCTAGGCGAAACTTTAGTTAATTTCCTGTTTAGGTGTGAACCCTCTTGCCCCCGAGATTCCTGTTAAGGCGGGGGCGTGCTGGGGATCGACCATAGGAAACCGACCTGGAACATGGGTGGTTGTAGGGTCCTTTGGTGCCAGGGTTCGGAGCCCGAGGTCTTTTTGTGCCTCGGGATTAAGCCCGAGGTCTTTTTTGTGCCTCGGGGTTAGGCCCGAGGTCTTCTTTGTGCCTCAGGGTTAGGCCCGAGGTCTTTTTGGTGCCTCGGGGTTAGGCCCGAGGTCTTTTTGGTGCATTGCACGATGTACTGACCGGAGTAAGTTTTCATAGCAAACTTTTCAATTTTATTTAAAAGGTAACAATCTGTAACAATTGTCCCAACAGGACTACATGAAAAGAATTTTCCTTATAACACTAAACTCCCGTAGCCAGATGCTACTGATAATACTTGCGGAGGTGTTGCACGTGCCAAGGATGGGTGAGATCGTGCCCGTCCATGCTCTGTAGCCAGTAGGTTCCCGGTCGGTTGACCCGAGTTACTATATACGGTCCTTCCCAGTTTGCTCCCAACTTCCCATGGCTTGGGACTCGGGTGGACTGGTTCACTGCCTTAAGGACAAGGTCCCCGACTTGAAAGCTACGATGCTTCACCTTACTATTGTAATACCGCGAGACCCTTTGCTTGTAAGTTGCCACTTTTAGATAGGCCTGGTCTCTTTTTTCTTCCACCAGGTCTAGTTCTGTCCTGAGGGCTTCTCCATTATCTGGGCCATTGAAGGTAGCCACTCGGTATGTGGGCAGCCCGAGCTCTGTGGGGACTACTGCCTTGAAACCATAAGTCAAGGAAAATGGGGTTTCACCCGTAGCTGCCCGGGGTGTGGTGCGGTAGGCCCACAGGAGGGCTGGGAGTTCATCAGCCCACAGGCCTTTGGCACCTTCCAACCTCGTTTTAATCGACTGCAAGATCGTGCGGTTGGTTACCTCGGCCTGACCATTAGCTTGTGGATGCTCGGGAGAAGAGTAATGATTCAGTATCCCATAGTCCGAGCAGAACTGTCTAAAGATAGGTGTATCGAATTGTCTTCCATTGTCGCTGACCAGGACTCGTGGAATGCCGAACCTGCTAAGGATATTTCTCTCCACAAAATGCTCCATCTTTCGCTCGGTTATCGTTTCCAGGGGCTCGGCTTCTGCCCACTTGGTGAAGTAGTCAACGGCTATTACGGCAAACTTAACCTGCCCTTTTCCTGTCGGTAAGGGACCAACAATGTCGATCCCCCATTGGGAGAATGGCTAGGGGCTATGGACCGGGGTCTGAAGTTCTCCCGGTCGGTTTATCATGGGGGAGTATCGTTGGCACTTGTCACATCTTCGAACGTACTCCTGCGAGTCTCGGGCCATGGTTGGCCAGTAATAACCTTACAGTAGGGCCTTTCTGGAAAGTGTCCGGCCTCCTACGTGGTTCCTGCACACACCTTCGTGGATTTCAAACAATATGGCTTGAACTTGCGTTGGATGAACGCAGCGGAGGTACGGGATAGTGAATCCTCTCTTGTAGAGGACACCATCGAGAATATGGTATCGTGCTGCCCGGTATTTGACCCGCCTTGCTTCCTCTTTGTCGTTTGGCAGCCCTCCTGTCGTCAAGAATGTCACGATCGGGTCCATCCAACTAGGCCCCAGAGTGACCGGGTCGACCTCCATGCCTTCTGAGTTGATCACACTTGGCTCGGGCAGGAATTGTATCCTTATCCCGGGTAAGTCGGACTCAGACGACGAGGCAAGGCGAGCAAGCCGGTCAGCTCTGGTGTTCTCTTCTCTAGGTATCCGAGTGAGGGAGAATCCTCGGAGCTGTTTGGAAACCGTCCGGACGAGGGGTAAGTAAGCTATCATGCTATCTTCCCGTGCTTCATATTCCTGGTTTACCTGATTGACCACGAGCTGGGAGTCGCTGTAGCTCTCGACTTGTTGTGCACTCATTGAAATGGCTAATTGTAACCCGACCAGGAGGGCTTCGTATTCGGCCTCGTTGTTGGAGGCACGAAACCCAAATCTCAAAGCATATTCGAGCTGGATTCCGTCGGGGGTAGTCAAGATGATCTCGGCACCACTACCTTGCTGGTTAGAAGAACCATCGGCATATAGTACCTAAGTAGGGATGCCGGATTGCAATCCGGGCGGTAAGGCCGTAGGCTCGGGTTCTTCAACCGGGTCTTCGGGATACGTAAACTCGACCAGAAAATCTGCGACGGCTTGTCCCTTGATGGCCGTCCGCGGCCGGTAAGTTACCTCAAACTCCTCCAGTTCCAAAGCCCATTTAACGAGCCTTCCGGACTTGTCTGGCCGAGAGAGAATTTTGCGGAGAGGTTGATCGGTGAGTACTACAATGGCATGGGCCTGGAAGTACGGCCGAAGCCCTCGGGCGGAGGTAATGAGGGCGAAGGCCAATTTCTCGATGCGGGAGTATCGGCTCTCCGCCCCTTGCAGCGCCCGGCTGGTGTAGTACACTGGGAACTGTATCCCGTGCTCTTCCTGAATAAGTGCCGAGCTAACCGCTGATGGTGACACTGCCAGGTACAGGAATAGTTCCTCTCCGGCTGTAGGTGTCGTCAGTAGAGGAGGAGAGGCTAGGTACTTCTTGAGGTCCTGGAATGCCTCCTCGCACTCCTCCGACCATTGAAAAGCTTTACGGAGGATTTTAAAGAACGGGAGGCACCGGTCAGTAGCTCGGGAGACGAATCTGTTCAGTGCGGCCACCCGTCCGGCTAGGCTTTGAACTTCCTTTGTTGACTTGGGAGACCGCATGTTGATGATAGCCTAGATTTTGTCGGGGTTTGCTTCGATTCCCCGTCTGCTGACTAGATGACCGAGGAACTTTCCGGATGAGACCCCAAAGGTGCATTTGGCCGGGTTCAACCTCATCCTAAATTTTCTCAAAATGCTGAAGGCCCCGGCCAGATGCTCCAGGTGATCGGGTTCATCTCGGCTCTTGACCAGGAGATCGTCCACGTATACTTCCACGGACTTTCCGATGAGGTCTCTGAACATGAAGTTGACCAGGCGTTGGTATGTAGCCCCGACATTCTTGAGGCCGAAGGGCATAACTCTGTAATAGTACGTGCCTTGGTCGGTGATGAACGTCGTCTTCTCTTCATCCCCGGGGTACATGCTGATCTGATTATACCCCGAGTAGGCGTCCATGAACGAGAGGAGTGAGTGGCCTGCCGTTGAATCGACAAGGAGGTCTATCCTGGGTAGCGGATAACAGTCCTTGGGGCAGGCCTTGTTGAGGTCGATGAAGTCCACACACATCCTCCATTTGCCATTGCTCTTCTTGACCAGGACAACATTTGCCAACTAGTCGGGGTAGTGGACCTCCCGAATGGAGTTAGCTTTTAGGAGCTTCGCGACCTCCTCACTTACAGCTTTTTGTCTTTCGGGGGCCATGCCCCTTCGCTTCTGCTTTACCGGACGACAGTCTGGGCTGACATTGAGACGATGGGACATTACTCGGGGATCAATTCCGGGCATGTCCTCGTGACTCCAAGCAAAAACGTCCTGGTTTTGCCTCAGGAACTGGATCAACTTTTCTTTCAAGGCGGGATCCAGTAGTGCGCCTATGTTGACCGTGCGGCCCGGGTGTTCTGGATCTAGCACAACTTGCTTCAATTCTTCCATGGGCCCGATCACGTCCCTCTGGTCCCGGGGGTCCATTTCTTGGACGTTCAGTGATTCGGTGATTGCCCCCCGGCGCAACGAGCTGACATAACAACTTCGAGCCGTGGTCTGGTCTCCTCGCAAGCATCCAGGTCCCTGGGGAGTCGGGAATTTCACGATCAAGCTGTATGTGGAGACAACTGCTCGGGCTCTGTTGAGGGTCGGCCTCCCGAGAATGACGTTGTAGGCCGATGGGGCCTCCACTATCACGAAATTGGTGAGCATGGAAACCTGCTACGGGTAGGTCCCCATGAGAACTGGGAGTTCGATCGTGCCGAGCGGTTGAGTGCTGGAGCCGTTGAATCCGACCAGGGGAGTTGCAACTGGCCGGAGCCGATCCCGGTCAATCCCGAGTTGGTCGAACGCCGCTGTAAACATTATGTCGGACGAACTGCCTGTGTCAACTAGCACCCTCTGGACCATATAGTTAGCTATAGAAAGCGTTACTACTAACAGGTCATCATGGGGGCAGTGGAGGCCCTGTGCGTCGTCGGACGAGAACGTCAGAACATCGGCTAGTGAGGAGCCGGTGGATTGGACCTGCCATACATCCGCTCGGGATGCTCGGGCATGCCTCTTCCGCGCCGACTGAGAATCACCTCCGCCAGATGTCCCTCCGGAGATCACATTAATGTGGCCGAGTGGTGGAGGGGGCTGACCGGGAGCTTGGGCTTCCAGTCGGGGCCGTCTATCCGTTGTGACGAACTCGGCAAGATGCCCCTGCTTGATCAGCTTCTCGATTGCTATCTTTAAGTTGAAGCAATCCTCCGTTTCGCGGCCGTGATCCCTGTGATAACGGCAAAACTTCTCCCGGTTTCTCTTACCGGGTGGGGCTTTGAGTTTAGCTGGCTGCGGGAGCAGCCTCTGTGCTTCTGCAGCGGCCATCACCTCATGTATGAGCCGGGAAAGGGGAGTAAAAGCTATTGGGGGCTGGCCCCTAACGTCCCGCTGATCTTGCTTCGGCTTCTTTCCCGGACCCTTCTCTGATCCCTCGCGCTTGCGCTTGGCTTGCGGGGATTCGTCTCCCGCCTGGCTGGCGCGTTTTGCCTTCAAAAATTCTTCGGTGTCTATATACTTCCCAACTCTTTCCGAGAGTTCCACCAGGGTGGCCGGTCGATTCCGATGAAAAGACGTGGCCACCTTGGTGTGTTGAACTCCTGAACAGAAGGCCATGATCGCGGCCGTCTCATTGAGGTTGCGGATCAGGAGCCTCTGCTGGTTGAAACGATCCACATACTCCCTTAAAGATTCACCCTTTTGCTGCTTGACGGCTAGCAGCTGGGTATCTGGTTGGGATCGGTCTAGCATCCCGACAAACTGGCTGATGAAGAGTTTGCTGAGGGCTCTGAAGTTGTCGACCGTCCGGGGCTTCAGGGCATGGAACCACTGTGCGGCTGATCCCTTGAGAGTACTAGGGAAGGCCAGACACAGCAACTCGTCTATCGTAGTAACCAGTGCCATCTGCGCCTTATAAGTGCGGATGTGGTCCACCGGACTCCCCTTGCCATCATATGAGCTGAGGTGAGGGGCTTTGAACTTCTGCGGAATTGGAAATTGCGTCACTCGGATAGTGTAGGGCGACTCCGTTTCTGTATTTGTGAGGTCGTGGCCGGACTTGCGGTTCAGCCTCTCAATCTGCTGTTGCAACTCCTCAACCTGGGCCTTGACGTCCGTGTGCCCGGTCCTCCTTTCTGTGTCCGAGTGGTAGGTAGGGTCAGATGACGAGGCCTCATCCTCAAAGCGCGTCGACCTCGGGGATAACACTCGGCTGTGGGTCCGGGATAGTCTGTGCCTAAGATCCCCTCAGGACGGGTGGATCATTGACAGAATCCCGGGCTTTACGTCCGGGCGCTTCTCCCCTCGCAGCTCGTCTCCGCTCAATGAGGATCCTGGCATCCTCCACGCGGCACGCTGAACGAGGGACGTACCGAGGTCCTCTCTGCGAGCGATTGGTAGCATGGCTACGTTCTCCCTCCGGATGACGTTCGCGATCTGGTTGGGACATTGGAGCAGATCGGGTTTTTCCGCGCGTCCGAACGGGCCCTTGGCTGGGAGCGCTCTTTTCGGGCCGCTTTCCCGACGAAGGGTTTTTCTCATGGTCCCCAACCGCCTTTTCGTGCTGGGCCATAAGCGCCTCTATTTGCTGTTGGGTTCGGAGATGGCCCTCCAAGAGTTGTTCCAGCGCCGTCGTGACCTGGTCAGTGGTCATGGAGGTAGCCCGCGGCTCGATCTGCAGGTCTTCCTGACCGGCTGAATCAGCGGTTTTCTTACCCTTCTTTGGCGGCATATCGATCAGTCAAAGATTTGTGTTGATGAGAAAACTGTGTCGTTCCCACAGACGGCGCCAAACTGATGATGCTGAAAATTAGTAAGGGTAATCTAGACAGAAAATAAAGCCACAAAAGATTTGTATGTGGTTCGGTCCCGTTAATGAGGTGACCTACATCCACGGGTGCGTCTGTGTGCGTCTCACTAGCAGATCACCAGCAGGCTTGGTGAGCCAACAATGGTGGGCGGCACTTCCAGTAATACCGGGCGGGTGTATGCGTGTAAACGGTGAGTTCTCTAGTACAGGCTTGTATGCTTAGAGAATTGATAGTCGGATCCCTCTTGAGAGGGCAGGTGGGCTCTTTTATAGGTGCAAGAGTCCACCCTTACATGGTAAGCTTGTCAGATTAGGAAGCCTAATCTAATCGCAATGGATTTGTACAATGTTTGGAAAGTTTCCTCTTGATAGAGTCATGGCTGTATAAGAAAACAGTTTGGAAACATAACTGATGCCGCATCTCTTGGGGCCTCACCACGACCGCCCGGGTATCCCGGTCAGCAATAGCAGGACACCTCGGGAGCGTGGGCTCCACGCCTCAAATCCGATTTTCCCGGGCTATTGGCTGAACACGTGGCGGTTGAACAATTACAGAATATTTCTTGACATATCATTAGATTTCCAAGAGCATCCACATTTGCTTTAGCAGCAGTATTTCCAAATAGTATCTCACCTTGCTAGCATCATTTGAACCTTTAAGTATGCCACCCCTAACAGGATGTGCATAGAAAACATCATCCACGTTATGGCCCAGTTTTTAGTTGATTGGCCCTTCTTGGAATCATTTGGCTCCACTCCGATTAATGCCCATTACTCCTTTTCTCCTTCAGATTTTTCATTCGGTTCTTTCCCAGCTTTCTCTACTTTTTCTCTTTCTACCCTAGGCATTTTAGCCCTCCGAGGCTCAGGATCCTCATACTAATTGTCCTCTCCAACTCGAGCCGTGGGTGTAGGTGGAGGAGGATCGACCACTTGCATCTCAACCACAACCTCCTAATGGGCCAATGATCATCACTGATTTACCCTTTCATTCAATACTACTATTTTCCGCTACAATCACATTTTATTTTTTGATCAATTTTGACTGATTTCAAAAGAATTTTCATTATTCTCCCTTTTTATTTTTATATATTTTCATCATCATTTTCATTATCTTTATCATTTCTAGTCGATTTTATCAAATGCTTGGTAAAATGTTCATGAATGATTCATATGTCACACATATGCGATGCATTTGTGTGTGTGCCTATTCTATATGCCAAATAAATAAAATCCTAATCCTAACACATAAACACATAAGCACATAAAATCCTCACCCATGTTAAGTGTGCCAACTTCTCCTTTCACTATGATCCTCATTACCCTTTCGAAGGTTGGACATTCCTTCGGGAAGTATACCTTCGATGATAAAACCTTTTGAAAACAATTTTTGAGAATTCTTGTGAGAACGGAGATGTTAAACATTCCTCAACAAAGATGATTGGATTGAAATTTTGCTTTGAAATTCATTTGAAAAGCATTTCTCCCAAAAACAATTCCCAAGATTTTTGTATTTTTCCTTTGAAGATGATCATGTGAAAATATACTTTAACAAAGATCAGTTTGGAGCTTTAATCAAAAAGTGAACTCCACGGATTTTTAAAAGAGAAATTGAAAACTTTGGAATAAAGGTGGCAAAAATCCATTTGCTTTCACAGATGGATTTAAAATTCTTTGGGTAGAAGGATCACACGATCGGATATCACTGTACTTTTCATGAATTCGGATACATACAAGGTCAATGATGCTTTGCTTAACAGGATATAAGATATCTAATCTTATATTCAAGATTCAGCATGTTCTCAAATGTCATAGGACATGAAGAGAATTGCTCAAAAGTGATTAAGAGGTTACACATCTTTCATTAAGCAAGTATCATCATCATCTCAGGTAATCCTTTCTGGGCATACAAAACTCCCTAGCACATAATCCTAATCAAGAATTGATTTTCTAAGATTGAAAGGTTCTATAGAAGCTATCATGTAAAGGCCGGGTTTTGGTCAAATAAGGGACCCTTGACACACATCCGATAGGATCTTTATATACCAACACATGGTACGAGATCAAGGGTGATCACATGATCCCATGATAACTTGACTGACCGGGTTGCCCTAAGCCTCCAAGGTCATAGTTCCATGCAATCGACTGGCTAGACATGCAAGTGCAATGCCATGTGCACACAAAAATTAATTATTTTGATTAAAAGGATGCTTTCAAGTCTAATCCTTGAGTGAACCCAAAATCAGAAAATCTAGTCTGCGAGACCAGAGATTCTGGGTTCAATCCCTAGCAGAGTCGCCAGATTGTGGATATTCAAAGTTTTACCCACGCTTTTAAAACTTTTCAAAATTTCAAATTCAAATATGGGTCGCCACTTAATTTTTAAAGAGAAATTAAGAAACCATTTTAAAAGCAAACTAATCTTTTTTTAAAACCAGAGATTTCTAGGTCCGGGGATTATAGAATGGGAGGGGAAGGAGCCCAGCAGACTAAAGCACACATTCTCATCCTATCTCGTGATAGGCCTCTTCTCAACATCCTTTTTAATCGAATTATTAATCTAAGCATGCCCTCAACTAATACATATATAAATCTATATTGCAAAAAACATGTTGGAAAAGGTGTAAGATTGCTAACGATAAAAGACATCTAAAACCATGTAATTCAAATAGCAAGCAAGGATGATATGCAAATAAGGAACTAGGACACTTACCCGGGATTCAGCTGCGAAATAGAAACGCATAATGCATTCAAATAAATAAAAAACTAAAGAAAAGTCTCTAATTCACATATACACATAAGGCTAATTCTAATTCTACGGTGTCGCACATGGAGTCAGAAAATCAATAAAATTGAGACATAAATAAGGGTAATGTTGTGTGCACATGTGCAGATAAAGTGTGCACATAGAGATCTGGGCCATTCATTTTGGTGGGATCCATCCATGCACACATGGGACCCACCAAAATGAATGGCCTAGATCTTTATGTGCACACTTTATGTGCACATTTTATGTGCACGAATCATTACTCCATAAATAAACTAGAGAAGAGTAGGGAAATCATACATCAATAGCGCTACAAAAATAAAGATTAGTCCACATGCTTTGATCAAAATGTAATATCAAATAACATTCCTAAACTTCTTGCTTAAAACCTATCAATCATGGAAAGAATTGACATAATAATGAATTCCTTCTAACTAGTTAGAAGCACACCATCCCTATAGATATACAAGTCTCAACTAGGAGCCATTGTAATGTCCATATAGAGATGGTATGACCCCAACATGATCACAAGGAACTCACAAATAGGTTCGATTAAATGCAACTTAACCCAATGTGAAATGAGTCCTAATCACAAGTATCAACATACATGAATGAGTGTGTGGACATAAACAAAAGTAAACTATGAACTATTCATTGATTTGGATCATTTGGCCTCTAGATTTAAGTCCAATTAATCATTATTAAAACATGGTGTAAGCCCTAGGTCATGAAAAGGTCATTCAAGTCATCATTTACAAAGTTTATCAAAACTGTAACAGAATTTTAGAATTTACAGAGAACAAGTCAAAATTTAAAAAATAGAAAAACTATACTTGCCATGGTTTGATCTTAATGATTTTTGGACACTAGTTGCCTCTCTGAGTCTAGTTTCAAACCCAAAATAAAATTAAAGATCATATGGTTCAATCTCCAGGAATTGAACCAAAACGGATACTACTCAGAATTTTACAACCCTCTGTCCGGAGATTTTGTATGATGTTCTAAAAATAGTAAACAAATCAGAATCACTTTGGTCTTTTTCGAGAATCTTGTTAGCACATTTATCTTTACACAAAAAATTATTGGAAGTCAAGAATACATGGTTAAGGCCCTGATATATTTAGAATAAAATTGATTTACTATTCTGAAATTTTGGACAGAGAGTGACTAGTTTACAAATCTTAAGATCAAACCATCCTAACTACAAAATCTCATCGAAACAAAAATCATAGTGGTACATATATGAGTTGGGGACAATTTCCAATTGGTCTCATTCAATTCCCATGGACCATGATTTAATTAAAAATCTGTGATCATAATTGGTTCATGAATTCACTGCACCAATACCAACATTTAAGCTATGAAAGTTACCAAGTCAATCCCTCTCTCAACTTGATGAACTTTGAGGAATATAAACTTATTTTATACTATTCTCCCCTCAAATTGATGATCCTTGAAGACTAGATATGACTAAATTCTTATAAACTTTCATGGAATATAGAAAGATTTCCATTAGATTTCAAATTAGAGGACCCAAATCATGTGTCCAAATTTGGACCCACTAATCATGTATGGATATAGCCATGATCAACCTTAATTCCCATATAGATCATAGGATCATAGGGATTAAAGGATCAAACTCAAGGGAATCCTATGAGATATTGAAGATCTCATGGACCCCAAGAGAAGAATATAAACAAAAGGAAATAGAATCAAAGTCTATTTATAAAAAAAACCAAGTCAAAGTTCTTTCTCAAACTTGGTTTGTCTTAAACCCAAAGCTCTATAGATCTATTAATTATGATTGAATTCTAATCTAAGTGGAATATATAAGATTACCTCTACTAACCTCAGGATTTTCTTGATTCTTGGTGAAGATCTTCCAATTCTTCAAGTTCTTCTTCAAATCCTTCTTCAAAATTCTTTGGTTTTCTTCAAAATTCTTGCAATTCTTTCTATGTTTTTCCAGTATTTCTTCACTTATCAAAAAAGGATCCTTATAATGGAGATGAACATCTCCTTATATAGACCACTCTTAGAGGGTTAATTTGGTAAATTCGGGGTAAAAACACATGTGCAAGATATTCCATACGTATTTGAAGAAAAACAGTCCGTTACAGCGGGCAACACTTAGCGAATGCTATTCCGGCACACAGTGAGTGCCGGCGCGGCACTCGGCTGCACTGAGTGCCGCCGACTTCGTCGCGTGCCGCTTCTAATGGAATTCTCCCCTTTTTATTTATATACATATTTTATAGATTACTTATCTTTTTTGTTTTCTTTTATTTTTCTTTCTTTTCAAAATTCCTTTTATTTCCTTTCTCCTTTTTTATTCTAATTTCAAAATAGTTTTTTTTGTTTTTATGTCAGAATTAAATCCTCCAAACCATTTTTTTTTCTTATATGTATTTTATAATTGAATTTTCTCGAATAACTGGTTTTCTTTGTTTCTTAAAAGAACTTTATTGAGACTGAAGAATCCTCCAAAAAACTTGAATCAATTAGAAAATCTTCAAATTTTGCTAGACCTTGTTGTCATTGGTCTTAGAGGTAATCATACTTGAATTCGATAGTCGATCGAAATTGGGGTGTCTACAGCAGCGGATAATGATGCACGCCTTGCTGATTGCCAATATGCTCCAACGTTCGAAGAAATCTCTCAAAAACTCCAGTGGGGTCTAGTCCTTCAAGTATCGGTTTGGCTCCATTGCGGTTGTTGTGAGTCACTCTAACCATCTTGAATCTGTGCACAAGTATCCATATTGGCACAATTATTTCTCAGAATAGACTACTACCTTTAGAAGATAGTTCAGAGGCGTTCACTACCCAAAATCAAATATAACTATACACACACATACTATTTATTAGCATGAGATGCAATCACATAGGTGGATGTCGAGAAATGAAATGCTAGATGCAAGGAGATGCGAATGATGAAAGAAAAGAACAATAAAAGTCGTGGTTCGCAACTTAAGTCATAGAGCTGCTCCAGAAGTCTTCGTCGAATCCACGTCGCAACTACCTTAGTGTCATTCTAGCGAGGTAGTATTATACTTCACAACTTAACATAGGACAATCACGAGCACAACTAAACCTAGTGCTCCGATACTAAACAATCCATATCATGTGTCACGCCCCGGAGCAGCATAAATAGAGAAAAATAAATTTCCTTTATGGGTCCATAAGGAATGACAGGTGAAAGTCACTAATAATCCACACCACGCAGTACTAGTCCAAAAGAAAAGCAACAGTAAACAACTGAGAATAACACACAGTGCTAACTATTACAAAATATCAGAGTATGGTCCACAGGATCACAACAGGTCTGAAGACAACAAATGCCCAAGTACCCGCTAACAAAAGGTTTAACAGAACAATCCGAAATGAAATCTAACTATAACATTTTCAGTCTTCAACTAGCATAAGGATAATTCTCCCTGGCGTAACCATCATCGGTGGGGCCTTCCTCTGGATAATAGTCATCAATGTACTGGTCATTACCTGCAGAATAAGGGGCAGGATATTCTGGACGGGGAAAGTCCAGGCAATAAAAGGCCGTCAGCTTACTGAGAGCTGAGTGAGCATAAACTAACGAGGTACCAATTATCTGAAGTAGACACGAGCTTATGAAAATACGAGTTAACATCTTATTATAAGGATAACATTATCTTGTTCCTCTATTCCTTCTTGTAAACCGACCCTTATCGTCTTGTTACTCAAATACCGAACTCAACAGACTCTGATTTCCATGAACAGACTCAATCGTTTAACTCTAGGGATACACCCTTATTCTGCCCATCGCTTTTAAGAGCAATATATCCTGCTCACCGCATGTCATGGACTCCACGTCAGTCTGTCCCCAGCTTTTAAGAACAATGGTCCTGTTCACCGCATTTCAGGGATATAACGTTTCAAACAAGGCATATCAATCTATTGCCACGACTTAACGTCATCTACTAGTGATCCCAGCTCACCGCTTTTAAGAACAATGGTCCTGTTCACCGCTTTTAAGAGCATATCACAGATCATCCAGTCTATCTTAAGACTTCTTGGTCCAGCTCACCGCTTTTAAGAACCATGTATCCGGTTCACCGCTTTTAAGAGCATATCATGACCAATCGTCCGTCCACGTACCATTCCCAGAACTTACCAAACCTACTTACGTTCTATTCTATATCGACACATGACAAATTCCCAATGTGGCCTGACTACTTAGATTAAAAGAAAACGGACATCGAACTCATACAAGAAACAACACGTCACCCACGTCTTCATATTACTTTTTATTCATTATCCATAGATCTTTGGTGTCACATTACTCCTGTCTACCCCATAGTCGCATAATGGAATTCCGAATCAGAAATCGAACAACTAAACCTCTTATATAATAAATAGGCAAAGGAATCCATGTTCTGATCATGTCAATCGATTGGGATGAATGGCAATCGATTGGGATAATGACATGTCATCACTTTTAGTCGGTTGAATGTCAATCGATTGGGATACTTATCAATCGATTGGTATCTAAAAAGTGTCAATCGATTGGGAAACTTATCAATCGATTGGTATCAAAATTTACCAAAAGGAAGAGAAAGTTTATACGAGTATAGAAATGAAATACCAGGTCTTATTAATATACCAAAATACAGGGTATTACATCATCCACCACTCAACAAAAGATTTCGTCCTCGAAATCAAAAGCAACAAGGTCTAAAATAAAAACGAAAACTTCTCGCGCATCTCTGACTCTAGTTTCCACGAAGCTTCTCCTTCATCGTGATGCTTCCACTGAATCTTGACTAACGGAATCTCCTTGTTCCTGAGTTTCTTGATTCCTCGATCTAGAATACGAACAGGTCCTTCATTGAACGTAACGTCGCTGTTGACTTCGATATCCTCAAAGTTGATCTCATGCGCTGGGTTGTGAACACACTTCCTCAGCATACTGATGTGAAAAACGTTGTGCACTCCTGACATCTTTGGTGGCAATGCAAGGCGATAAGCGACCTTTCCAACACACTCTAGAATCTCAAATGGTCCGATGAAACGTGGCGATAACTTGCCCCTTTTCTGACCAAATCTAACGATTCCTCGAACAGGTGAAACCTTGAGTAATACGTGATCTCCAACGGCAAACTCCAAGTCTTTGCATCGCTTGTCAGCATAACTCTTGTATCTGGTCTGGGCTGTCTTAATCTTCTCACATACGACTTGAATCTTCTCACTGGTTTCTCGTACCATTTCTGGCCCAAGAAGTTGATTATCTCCGACTTCGGTCCAACATAGCGGCGATCGGCAAGGTCTTTCGTACAAAGCTTCGAATGGCGCCATATCTATGCTCGAATGATAACTATTATTATAGGCGAACTCAATCAGAGGTAAGTGCATCTCCCAAGTACTCTCAAAATCAATGACACACGTACGTAACATATCTTCCATCACTTGATTAACTCGTTCCGTCTGTCCATCTGTCTGTGGATGAAAAGCTGAACTCAAGTTCAATGTCGTTCCCATTGCTGTCTGGAGACTCTTCCAAAATTTTGCAGTAAAACGCGAATCTCGGTCTGACACAATAGATACAGGCACTCCATGTAATCGTACAATGTGTTGTAGATACATTCGGCTCAAATGTTCTACTGAATACGTCATGCTATAGGCAATAAAATGTGCCGTCTTAGTAAGTCGATCCACGATTACCCATATAGCATCGTGATTCTGCTGTGACTTCGGCAATCCTACCACGAAATCCCTGGTTATGTGTTCCCATTTTCATTGAGGAATAGGTAATGGCTGTAGAAGTCCAGGTGGTTTCTGATGTTCTGCCTTTACTTGTTTACAAGTAAGACACTGAGCTACATACTCAGCTACTTCTCTCTTCATTCCTTCCCACCAGAAATTTCTCTTCAAGTCCTTGTACATCTTCGTACTTCCGGGATGAATCGTCATCCGTGACTAATGAGCTTCATCCAATATGTCTTTTCGGAGACTTTCTTCATCAGGTACACAGAGTCTACCCTTACATCGTAAAGCTCCGTCGGTACTAATACTCCAGACTTCCGGTTCCTTGGCTGACATCTTGGCGAACCATAACTTCAAATCCTCTGATGTCTGTTGAGCCTTTATGATACGATTGATCAAAGTCAGTTGTACCATAAGACATCCAAAATGTTGTCCTTTCATTGGATCCACTGGATGAAGATCAAATTCAGCAATTTCTTCCAATGCTCTCCATTCTCTAATTAGTAATGCAGCGATCACTAGCCGAGGTTTACGGCTCAAAGCATCTGCTACTACGTTTGCTTTACCGGGATGGTATTGCAAAGAAAAGTCATAGTCTTTGAGTAACTCCATCCATCTTCGTTGTCGCATGTTCAACTCCTTTTGAGAGAACAAATACTTCAGACTCTTATGATCGGAAAATAGATCAAACTTTTCTCCATAGAGATAGTGTCTCCAAATTTTCAATGCAAACACTATTGCTGCTAATTCCAGATCATGCGTAGGATAATTTTTCTCATATACCTTCAATTGTCTTGATCCATATGCGATAACATTTCCATCTTGCATAAGCACACACCCGAGTCCTTGGTACGATGCATCACTGTAGATCACATACTTTTCTCCACTCTTAAGTAATGCGAGTACTGGTGCAGAAGTCAATCTTTCTTTTAACTCCTGAAGTGCACCCTCATGCTTGTCTGTCCATTCATACTTCGTCTCTCTCCTGGTTAAGTTTGTCAATGGTCCTGCTATCTTGGAAAATCCTTTGACAAACCTTCTGTAATATCCTGCTAAACCGAGGAAACTTCTGACTTCGGTCGCATTCGTCGGTCTGTTCCAGCTTAAGACTGCATCAATCTTAGATGAGTCTACCGAAATACCTTCCTGAGATATAACATGTCCCAAGAATTTGACTTCCTGTAGCCAAAACTCACACTTGCTAAACTTTGCATACAACTTGCTATCTCGAAGTGTTTGCAAGGCAACCTGTAAATGCTCCTTGTGATCCTCTTCTGTCTTTGAGTAGATCAGTATATCATCAATGAACACAATAATGAATTTATCTAGATATAGTCTGAATACTCTATTCATCAAGTCCATAAATACTGCTGGCGCATTCGTCAATCCAAAAGGCATAACTAGAAACTCGTAATGCCCGTATCTTGTCCTGAATGCAGTCTTCGATACATCCTCTGGTCGAACTAACAATTGGTGGTATCCTGAACGTAAATCGATCTTGGAAAAGATCCTAGATCCTTGTAACTGGTCGAATAGATCATCTATCCGAGGTAACGGATATCTATTCTTAATCGTAACTTGTTCAACTCCCTGTAGTCTATACAGAGTCGAAGTGTTCCGTCCTTTTTCTTTACAAACAGAACTGGTGCTCCCCAAGGTGACGTACTCGGACGAACAAATCCTAGATCCTCGAGTTCTTGAACTTGCTTCTTCAGTTCCAACATCTCGGTTGGTGCCATCCTATATGGAGTCTTAGAAATAGGCAACGTACCAGGTACTAATTCCACACAGAAGTCTATTTCTCTTTTCGGTGGAAGTCCTTTAATATCCTGAAATACATCCAGAAAGTCTCGTGCAATAGGAATTTGATCCATCATAAGCTCCGTACTTGTACTAATGATCGTAGCCAAACCACTCGTAAGAAACAGGTCGCTTGTCGGTTGAAACTGAAATCTGATCGTCGACTTTCCTTGTATTGGAAATACAATCGTCCTAGTAGGGCAATCCAAATTGGCACCATATTTAGTTAACCAATCCATCCCTAGGATAACATCGAATTCTGACATCGATAGAACTGCCAAGTCTGCTGGAAGATTCCTATCTCCCAAAGTCAATGGGCAATCTCTACACACTTTACTCAACTTAACTGTCACTCCCAATGGTGACACAGCATTCAGTGTTGACTCAAGTGTCTGGGGTTCTAAACCCAATTGACGCACAATCTTAACAGCAATAAAAGAACGTGCGGCTCCAGTATCAAATAAAGCTTTAACTGGACTATGAAAGAGTACAAGTGTACCTTCCAAATGTTGCTGCTCATCAGCATTAAAGCCTGCTTCTCCTGGAATAATAGCATTCATCCTCGTCTGATCAGGAGGTCCTTGAATTCCTTGCACTGGTGCCCCGTAGTATCTTCCTCGTGGTGTACGACAATCCTTGCTCAAGTGTCCTGGTTTGTTGCAGTTGCGACAGACGATATCTGGCCTGCGATTAGGTCTGTAGACGGTGCAGTTCCTTGCAATATGTCCGGGCTTTCCACAGTTAAAACATCCTCCACTATTGCTTGGTGGGGCTGTTAGTAATGCCTGCGGCTGTAGTTCTCGCTGTTGATTTTGCTGGGGTCGATTATAACCTTGCTGAGGTTTCCTGGCTCCTTCCCAGATTCTCTTGTTTTCTTGAAAGTTTTCCTGAGATCTCCATCCTTGGGTATTTCTCAGTGGTCGATTATGGAAATTCCTCTGTTGAAACCCTCGTGACGATTGAGGTCGATTTGTCTGTGATTGCTGTACTGGATTAGCATCCTTTTCTAATCCTGTAGCAAATCTAACAATTTCCTCATATGACTGGTTCAGATGACCAACCATCATATGTCTGAGGTGGGGGTTCAGTCCTTGGTAAAATCTCTTTACCTTCTTCTGCGGAGTGTCTATCATATGCTGAGCAAATCTGGATAGACGCTCGAACTGTGTTGTGTATTCCCGTACATTCCATCCTCCTTGGATCAAATTGAGAAAGTTCCTTTACTGTTGATCTCTCTCATCTTCTGGAAAATACTTATCCAAAAATCTACCTTTGAATGTCTCCCACAACATAGCTCTAGCGGCATCGATCCCAATAGTGGCTTGCTCAGCTTCCCACCAATCTGCGGCGGCATAAGTGAGCTGAAACGTAGCAAGGCGACGTTTCTCTTGTTCGTTGCATTCCAATGCTTCAAATATTAACTCCATCTCTCTTATCCATTGTTCTGCTTTCCATGGTTCTGTTAGTCCATCGAACTTTTCGGGACGTAACCCACGAAAATTTGCTAACAGCTTATCTCCAGTCTGTCTTGGTGGCGGGGGTGCAAGAGGTCTCTGGTGGGTGGAGTGATTATATGTATCCCCCACATGCTCCATCCTCTGCATAAATGCTTCGAAAATTCCCGTCGGATCCATCCCTTCCGGAATAGGTGCTCCATTACGTGCTTGGTGATTTCTCAAGGGTCCTACCATGATGCTAACGAGTATCGCCTACAAGAGACATATGGATCAGCTGAAAGTCTTCTCGTAGAAACGAACTCAAGATAGAACAAGAAATAGCAAAACTAACCATTCTACTAAACAACACAACACAACGCAACAACCAAACAATAATACAAGTACCGCTCGTATATATATATATATCAAAAGATGTACCGTATAGTACACACTAGTCAAACTGTGTACCATATGGGACAAGAGTTACAACAACTAAAGTCAGCTAATACTATACAAAGCTATGGTCAATAGCTATCTCTCAAGCTCCCAAAAATCTGGTGGACAACATGTCCTAATATAAACTAACAAAATCTACACCCTGCCGATCCTGACTCAAAAGTCGTCAGCATCTGATCCTGCTGGTGGTGCCTCGTCCTCTGGGTCTATATCCATCTCCTCGAGTGGATCATCCTCAACTGGTGCGACAAGATCTCCGACTACTACCCCTATATCCCAATCCTCTATCATCTCTGCATCATCGTCCTCCATCACGTCTGCTATCGCCTAGTTAGCGACATCAATAGCTACTGCAGCAAAACCGTCAGCTATGTCAAGAGCTCCTGCTATAGCCACCTCTCCCATAACAAAATCTGCTGGCTGTGCTACCATCTGAGCTATCCATCCTACTGCCATATCGGCCATGGCTGCCATATGCATAATGGGTCCAGCTGGTATCTGAAGCACAACGGGTACCTCTGGCATAACTATCTCCTCGTCGGGTACCTCCTCATCTACTACTACGTCTGCCTCAATAGCCTCTAGGTCTGGTACTAGATCCTCTGGCTCAAACTCTGGCTCCTCGGGGTCATCCTCAGGTTCATCATCTGCATCGTCTGCATGCTCATCCTCTACTGGGTCCTCGTCATCTATCGGCTCCTCCTCTCCATCTCCACCCATGTCCTCATCGGGATGCTCATCCTCAGGCTCTAGATCCTCCTCATCCTCAATCGGCTCAGGCTCTGGCTCTGGGACGGGTACGTCGAGCACTGGTGATGGTGGGGCTACTGCTGCTGCTGGTACAGTTATAGGCTCTGGTGGACCGGCTACAATGGCTCTCAACTCAATCTCATCCATCTCTGGTTTACTCAAAACTAGTCGTAACATCTCCTGGCAAATGTCTCTACCGACCCTCGCAGTATGGTAAGCATCCATGCGCATCTGTGTCGGGTGAGTACTCCTGGTTACATAAAGCGCTCTCCACATGTCTTCCTCTAAATGTCGACTAGCTATCTGGCACACACGCTCACGATAAAACTCTGGGTCAGCTGGCACCACGGTATCTCCATGGATAATATGTCCTCCATAAGCATCAGTCACAAACTGGTGAAACTCCGGATCCATGCTATCCTGGAAAGGAAACTATCTATCGTCAGGAAGACGAACTTATCTTATACTCATATCTCATCTTAAAGAAATTCTATCATACTAGGACCAGATGGTGTGGAAATACTTTAGTGAACAAAAGTATCACAACCTAGAGTACCAAACGCAGGCTCTGATACCAAAAACCCTGTCACGCCCCGGAGCAGCATAAATAGAGAAAAATAAATTTCCTTTATGGGTCCATAAGGAATGATAGGTGAAAGTCACTAATAATCCACACCACGCAGTACTAGTCCAAAAGAAAAGCAACAGTAAACAACTGAGAATAACACACAGTGCTAACTATTACAAAATATCAGAGTATGGTCCACAGGATCACAACAGGTCTGAAGACAACAAATGCCCAAGTACCCGCTAACAAAAGGTTTAACAGAACAATCCGAAATGAAATCTAACTATAACATCTTCAGTCTTCAACTAGCATAAGGATAATTCTCCCTGGCGTAACCATCATCGGTGGGGCCTTCCTCTGGATAATAGTCATCAATGTACTGGTCATTACCTGCAGAATAAGGGGCAGGATATTCTGGACGGGGAAAGTCCAGGCAATAAAAGGCCGTCAGCTTACTGAGAGCTGAGTGAGCATAAACTAACGAGGTACCAATTATCTGAAGTAAACACGAGCTTATGAAAATACGAGTTAACATCTTATTATAAGGATAACATTATCTTGTTCCTCTATTCCTTCTTGTAAACCGACCCTTATCGTCTTGTTACTCAAATACCGAACTCAACAGACTCTGATTTCCATGAACAGACTCAATCGTTTAACTCTAGGGATACACCCTTATTCTGCCCATCGCTTTTAAGAGCAATATATCCTGCTCACCGCATGTCATGGACTCCACGTCAGTCTGTCCCCAGCTTTTAAGAACAATGGTCCTGTTCACCGCATTTCAGGGATATAACATTTCAAACAAGGCATATCAATCTATTGCCACGACTTAACGTCATCTACTAGTGATCCCAGCTCACCGTTTTTAAGAACAATGGTCCTGTTCACCGCTTTTAAGAGCATATCACAGATCATCCAGTCTATCTTAAGACTTCTTGGTCCAGCTCACCGCTTTTAAGAACCATGTATCCGGTTCACCGCTTTTAAGAGCATATCATGACCAATCGTCCATCCACGTACCATTCCCAGAACTTACCAAACCTACTTACGTTCCATTCTATATCGACACATGACAAATTCCCAATGTGGCCTGACTACTTGGATTAAAAGAAAACGGACATCGAACTCATACAAGAAACAACACGTCACCCACGTCTTCATATTACTTTTTATTCATTATCCATAGATCTTTGGTGTCACATTACTCCTGTCTACTCCATAGTCGCATAATGGAATTCCGAATCAGAAATCGAACAACTAAACCTCTTATATAATAAATAGGCAAAGGAATCCATGTTCTGATCATGTCAATCGATTGGGACTAAGTTCAATCGATTGGTATCAAAATTATAGCAATCGATTGAGAACCTGTCAATCAATTGGTATCTGAAAAGTGTCAATCGATTGAAATCCTATTCAATCGATTGGGATGCAACTGATGTCAATCGATTGGGATTATGTCAATCGATTGGCACTACGTCTTCTCCAGCAGATTGTAAAAACAGCATATAAAACGTAAACTACAAGCATTTAACCCATCTAAGCTTCATAATAACTTGCATAAACCTCACATAAAGGGACCAAGTGAGTTAGAAACTCACCTAGGGTGCGTTTGGATGTGTTTAAGCTTGAAACCTCCAAGCTTTCTCTCTTTCTCCTCTTCTCTGTCTCTGTCTTCCCTCTCTGTCTCCTCCTTTCTTCTTTCTTCTTCTTTCTGTTTCTCCCTCTTCTCTCTCCCAACTGCTAAGGCAGTGAGTGTGTGTATAGAGTGTGTATATATGTAGATATATAGATGTATGTATATATCTCAAGAGTATGTCTCTCTCTCTCTCTCAATGGTCTGAAAATAGCCCCAAGGCCAATAAATGAGACATATATATAGAGATATGGGAGTGCCACACGTTTAAAGCTGAAGGAAAGAAGAAAACTTGTCTCAGGTTATGTCAATCGATTGGGACACAAGTCAATCGATTGGCAACAGATATTTGTAGTCAATCGATTGGAAACAATGTCAATCGATTGGGATAATGACACGTCATCACTTTTAGTCGGTTGAATGTCAATCGATTGGGATACTTATCAATCGATTGGTATCTAAAAAGTGTCAATCGATTGGGAAACTTATCAATCGATTGGTATCAAAATTTACCAAAAGGAAGAGAAAGTTTATACGAGTATAGAAATGAAATACCAGGTCTTATTAATATACCAAAATACAGGGTATTACATCATGCCCCGGTGTTGCGATAATTAAGGGCCACACACCTGTCAACTGAAAGCTGAGTGAAATACTACAAAGCACGTACAATATATATATGAACATATATGCCATTTATGTTATCACTTAAGAGTTATCGAAACAATACGCACATTCTAGCCCAAAACCCAAAGTTCTTCCTGATTATGCAACCATACCAAAGCAACACAATGCGCACGAATCCACCGTGCCAACAACTCACAACTTGACAGTATTAGCTTCTATCACACACGACCACAACACTGGTAGTACTAGCTTTTATCCAACCACAACAACACTGAATCGACGGTACTAGCTTCTGTCAACACACAATAGTCGACACATCATGCCCAATTCAGCCTTAATATAATTACTTAGCCCACAATTGCCCCTAGCTCAATCGCATTCTTCTACACGGCCATACTTGACCCTCAAATGTGAAATACAACCATACTTAGCCCTATAATTTCTCGCTTAGCCCACAATTGAACCTAACTCAATCGCATTCTTCCACACTGCCACACTTGACCCTCAAATACGAAATACGGCCACACTTGGCCCTCTAATTTTTTTACTTAGCCCACAATTGGCCCCAACTTGACAACATGACAAACACGACCCAGAATTACGAAATCCACATGATGCACGGACAACAAAGACTATTAAGGTCATATGATAATATGCAACCATACTCGGAATAATCGACGAGATCATCCAACTCAACACATGCGACATAACCATGCAACATGACCATGCCTCACATGTCCGTCAATACGCGTATTCATTTAAGTACATTACCCATGCATTATTCTTCATTACACCATTAATGATTCGACCCGTCGTACTACCATCAATGTCATTAAACTGATCATAAATAATAATCCAACATAATGCAGAATCAACATATTAGAAGAATCGACATATGAAGACAGAATTAATCATTTTCCTAGACATGGTACTACTAAACAATCTTTTAGTACAACAACAAAATTGACAAGCTAACTTATACATGTCGTACACAATCTCATGTTTAGTCCCCCAAGCTCAGAGTACAATAATAGCATAGACCATAATAACTTCATAGAAACAAACAAAAGGTCCAAAGACTGCTAGGATTGAGTGCTCAGACCACTCGAGCACTCCAAGCTCGAGCGCTCGTGCTTGCTCGAGCGCTCGTGCTTGCTCGAGCGCTCCGGTTTAGCAGATTCCTAGCAAACTATTTTATTTTGAGATATAACTATAATTTTGATACTTAAACTTTGAAAGCTTAACTTAAATCACACATGCAACTTACAAAATTGGTTATACATGTTCATATACACGTTATACATGAATTATAACATCCATAAAGTGATTAATGATTAAATAGATGATGATCTAAAGGTAGATTTTGCTAAATCATACACATGCAACTCAAGTTTACAGATTATATACGTATATAGACATAGTGTATGTTAGTTGTAATACTCATAATGAACAAAATCCAATGGATGATGAAATATATATAAATTTGAGAGAGAGATGATGAAGATGATGAAGTTCTTGAGCTTAAAACTCCAACTACTCCAAGAGTACATCAATATCTGACTCAAATTATGCAGCAAAGAATGTGATCACAATCTTAGATGAGCTTGCAAGTCTAGAATTGAGGACATACAAGGACAAAATTTGTGTATATATGTTTGTATCAAGAACTCTCCCTCACCCAAGCTCTCAGTTTGAAGACTCTATTTTGTATTAGCAAAATGGAAGAAATGTGTTGATATTTATAGAATTTTAGGACCCCAGGGGCAAAATAGTCTTGTAGACACCCTAGTTTTGACCAATCAACGAATTCAGGGGATGATTACCTCTAAAACCAATGATGACAATCTCCAACGGAATTTGAAGATCTTCAAAGTGATTCAAGCTCTTTGGAAGGTTCTTCAGGCTCGATGAAATTTTTAAAAGAGAAAGGGAGAATGACCGGATGTTCAGGAAAATTCGGGTGTAAAAACACGCATGGAAAAGTGCAGAGTCAGTGCAAAAATATAAGAAATAAATTTTGGTGTAAATAATTTTGAGAAAGAAATTTTTAAAAAAGAAGAAAAAGGACTTTCTTTAAAAATAGAGAGAGAGAGAGAGAGAGAGAGAGAGAGAGAGAGAGAGAGTTTATATATAAAAAAGAAAAGAAAAGAAAAAATATATAAAATATGATCCATATATATAAATAACAGAAGGCGAGGCAGCATGCGGCGAAGCCGGTGGCACTTAGTAAGTGTCGCGGACAAGTCAGCGAATGCCGCGGTCTATAACAGTCTATTTTTTAAAATGCGTATTAAACTCTAGAAGATGCCATGGCATATGGGTTTTTACGCCGAATTTACTGAATTAACCCTTAAGGTTGGTCTATATAAGGGGATGTTCATCTCCATTTTAGAGAGGTTGGAAAAATATTGGAAATATATACAATTGAGAAGTAATTAAGGGAGAATTTTAAAGAGAATTGGAGAAACCATTAAAGGAGCTTGAAGAGCTTAAAGAGCTTGAAGGAAGTTTGAAGACCTTCATCAAGAAACAAGAGAAAATCTTAGAATTTCTTGGAGGTACTCCTCAAATTCTAGCTAGTTTTAGTTTAAATTAAATCACAATTCATAGAATTCTTTGATCTTTTACACAATTTTCAAAAAGTCTCTTCCTACCTCATTTCATTAGACAACATTAGAATTGTGATTGAGTTCTCATTTGTTTTCATTGATTTGGATCTAAGTATCTAAGGATTTGAGACAAAATAAGGTTTTTCTAAAAAGAGTTTTGACTTGAATCATCAATTAAATTTTGATTTCATCTCTCTTTGTTTATTTTCTTCTCTTGGGATTCATGAGATCTTCAATATCTCACTTGAATCCCTTGAATTTGATCCTTTAATTCTTTGTAAATTTGTGGTTTACATGGGAATTAAGGTTAATCATAGTTATATCCATACATAATTAATGGATCCAAGTCTTGGTTCATGATTTGGGTCCTCTAATCAGTCTCATGGATTTCTCTTCATAATCCATTGAGGTTCATATGGATTGTTCATGTTTAATCTCCAAGGACCATTATATTGAGAGGAGAATTGAATAAAATGAGTCTGCATTCCTCAAGGATCATCAACTTGAGAGAGGAACTAGGCTTAAGAAGAGCCAATTTTCATGGCTTAGATGTTAACATTGGTGTAGTGAATTCAATAACCAGCAGTGATCAAAGATTTTTAATTAAATCATGATCCATTGGAATTGAATGATACCAATTGGAATTTGTCCCTAAGTCATAGATGTATTACTGTGATTTTTGTTTTAATAAGATTTCGTAGTTAACAAGGTTTGGTCATGAGTTTTGTAAAGCAATTACTCTCTGTCTAGAATTTCATAACAGCAACCTCTATCTAAAATGAATGGATCAGAGCCTTAAATAAAATTTTCAAGCCTTAAATAATTTTTCCATAAATTAATGAGTTAATGAGATTCGCTAAAAAGATTGAAGTAATTCAGATTCATTTACTATTTTTTTAAAATCATACAAAATCTCTGGATAGAGAGTTGTAAAATTTTGAGCAGTGTCTTGTTTTGGTCCAATTCCCAGAGATTGAACCGTTTGATCTTTGATTTTATTTTTGGGTTATAAACTAGACTCAGAGAGGCGCCTTGTGTCCACAAATCGTTGAAATCAAACCATGAGAACTATGCTTTTCCTATTTTTCAAAGTCTGGTCTGCTCTCTATAATTGCTAGAATTCTGTTATAGATTTGATAAACCTTGTAAATGATAACCCAAATGGCTTCCTAATTCCTTAAGGCTTGAAACATGTTTTGATTATGGCTAATTAAGCTTAAATCCCGAGGCTAAATGATCTAAATCAATGAATGATTCATAGCTTGCTCTTGTTTACGTTCATGCATTCACCAGTACCTATGTATTAATTTTAGCAAATAGGACATTATTTGGTATCGTGTTAAGTCATAATTAGTTGAACCTAGTCATGGGTTCCTTGTAATCATGTTGAGATTGTATCAGCTCTATATGGACATTACATTGGCTCCTAGTTGAGACTTGTATATCTATAGAGGTGTTGTGATTTCAACAAATTGGAAGGAATTCATGATTTTATCAACTTTTCCCATGTTTGTTGGACTTAAGCTAGGAGGTTTTCTTTTAGGATTTGATATTATATGTTGTTCAAAGCATGTGGACTACCTTTGTTTTGTAGCGCTATTGAGGTACAATTTTCTGACTTTTCTCTTGTTTGTTTCATTTCTTGATTTTCAACTTCATGCGCGACACCTTAGATTAGGGTTTGCCATATATGCGTTAGAGACATTCTCTTTTTTATTTGTATGCATTGCACGTTTCCTATTTGCAGCTGGATCCCGGGTAAGTTCCTTTGTTCCTTATTTCATATCATTTTGCTTGCTATTTGAAGTATGTAGTTTTGTATCCCGTTTTATCGTTAGCAATCTTGTACCCCTTTTGTTATGCTTTTGTAATGTATATTATATCTATCTATTTGTTGAGGGCATGCTTAGATTAATAATTCAATTAAAAACGATGTTAAGTAGAGGCCTATAACAAGATAGGATGAGAAGAGGTGTTTTATTCTACCGGGCTCCTTCCCCTCTAATTCCATAATCCCCGAACCTAAAAATCACTGGTTTCCAAAAGAGCAGTTTGCTTTTAGAATGGTTTCTTGATTTTCCTTTAATCAAAATAAGTGACGACTCATATTTGAATTTGAAAAGGTTTAAAAAGCATGGTTAGCCTGCGATATCCACAATCTGGCGACTCTGCTGGGGATCGAACCTAGAATCTCTGGTTTTGCAGACCAGAATTCTGATTTTGGGTTCACTCGAGGATTAGAATTGAAAACATCCTCTTAATTGAATTAATTAATTTTTGTGAGCCCGTTGCATTGAACTTACATGTCTCGCCAGTCGATTGCACAAAACTATGACATTGGAGGCTCGGGGCAACCTGGTCGGTTAAGTTATCATGGGACTGTGTGATCACCCTTGATCTCATAGCATGTGTTGGTATATGAAGTATCCTATCGGATGTGTCAAGGGTCCCTTATTTGACCAAAACCTGGCCTTTGCATGGTAGCTTCCAAAGAACCTTTCAATCTTAGGAAATCAATTCTTGATTAGGACTATCTGCTAGGGAGTTTTGTATGCCCGAAAGGGCTTTCTTGAGATGATGACGATACTTGCTTGATGAAAGATATGTAACCTCTTAATTACTTTTTGAGCAATTCCTCTTCATGTCCCATGACATTTGGGAATGTGCTAGATTTTGATTATAAGATTACACTTCTTATATCTTGTTTAGCTAAGCATCAATGACCTTGTATGTATCCATATTCATGAAAAGTACAGTGATAATCCGATCATGTGATCCTTCAACCCAAAAAATTTTTAAATCCATCTTTGAAAGCAAATAGATTTTTTCCATCTTTATTCCAAAGACTTCAAAATCGCTATTTCAAAAATCTTTGGAAATCGCTCTTTAATTAATATTCCGAGTCAACCCTTGTTGAGGTATATTTTCAAAAAATCCAAAATTCTTAAGAATTGTTTTTGAGGGATCTCCTCATCTAAAGAAATGTTTTTCAAATGAATTCTAACCCAATCACATGTGGTTAGAAAGATATTTTTACATCCCCATTTAAAAAAAAAAAAAAAACAACAAATCCAGAATGTTTGGGGATTATTTTAAAAAGAATCGTATCACCCAAGAAATACTTTTCAAGTGAATTTCAAAATTTTCCAAAATATCCAACCTTCGAAAGGGTAATGAGGATCACAATAGAAATTGGCACACTTGACATGAGTGAAGATTTTGTGTGCTTATGTGTTTTATGTGCTAGGACTGGAATTTTCTTTTACTTGGCATATAGAGTAGGTACACACACGCACATGCATTGCATTCGCATGACATATGAACCATTCATGAACATTTCATTAAACATTTAATTAATATAATGAAATAAAATGAAAGAAAAAATTGAAAAGATAAATAATAGAGGAATAAAGAAAAATTATAAATTATAATCAATCAAAAATTGATTAGAATAAAATGTGGTTGTTGGTAAAAATAGACCCTAATCCAAGCATTGTTTGGTTTAGAGATTCTATAGCGAGGTTAGTAAGAAGAGAAACCAACACTGAAATGGCACAAGAAACAAGCATGAGGGAAGTAGCAGAATTGACGGTGATGGTTGAACAACAATCTAAGTAGATGAGGCGACAAGCTGAAAATATGAATCGTGTGATGGCTATGATGGAGACTATGGTGTGGCAGCCGCCATTAGCTAACCCACAGGTGGTTGATCCACCAGCGACAAGAGAACAAGACTGGTTTGATGACCCAGAAGTTTAGAGAGCTGATATACCGCGAGCAGAGAAAGAGAGAATAGAGAAAGAAAAAGCTGAGAAAGAAAAAATGATGGCTAAAAAAGTAAAGAAGCTTGAGAGGGTGGTCCGCAAGGCTCAAGGGGTGGACACCTATTTACTAGAGTTTGAAGGACTATACGATGGAGTTCATGAGATATTGCCTGCCGAATTCAAAATGCCGATCTTCAACAAGTTCGATGGGATAGGTAATCCTCATATCCATATAAGAATGTGTATTGGGGCCGTCCAGCCTAGAGGGTTGTGTACTACAAAAATGGTCGTTTTGTTTCAGCAGTCCTTAACTAGGGCCACCTTGTCATGGTATCTTACGTCTGAGCCAAGCAAAACCAAAATTTGGGAAGAAGTGGTGAAGTCATTTGTTGTACAATACGAATATAATCAAGATATTGATGTGACCATTTGGGATTTGGAGACCATGAAGCAAGGCAGCAAAGATTCCTTCGTAGAGTATTTAAGCAGGTGGAGACCACGAAGCAAGTCAACAAAGAGTCTTTCATAGAGTATTTTAGCAGGTGGAGAAGTAAGGCAGCTAAGATGGTGCAAAGACCATCTGATAAAGAGCAAATTAGGATGCTTATGAAGAACCACAGCCAGTTTATCAAGAGAAAATGTGATTCCAATCAATCAATACCTTTGCTGAAGTTTTTGATGTAGGCGCAAGAATAGAGGATGCAATCTAGGAGGGGGTGATCAAGAAAGAAGAACCACAAAATAGTACAGGCGACCGAATTATGGGTCAGGGGGAGGACATTCGGGGGGTCACTTTGGCCCCACCGATGTTAATTCATTAAGCGAGCCAGAGAAAAAGTTTGTTATAATAGGGAACTATCCAAGAAGAGGAGAAGATAAGACATTGAGAAGATTCTCAGATATGGGAGTATCATTATCCACAGCCCTTGACAGATTGGTGGCAAAAATGCATCTCTGCTTATCAAAACCACGATTGATACTGAACCCACCTCCTCCGAACTTCAAGGCCAATTTATATTGCAAATTCCATCAAGCACGTGGGCATTCTATTAATCGATGTGGAAGACTGAGGCACGAGTTTAAGACTTGATAGACAAAAGGTTAATATCTAATCCACCCGCCAACCCACCCAATGTCACTATAAATCCATTGCTAAATCACCACGCTGTACTACCACCGGGTATGTACTGCTTGGAGTATAAAGAGAATTCTTTTGATCCGTCTGAATTGATCACCAAGTTGGGTCACTTAAAGAAATCTTATCAAGTACCAGAAAATTTGATGATCTGCACCTTAGGTTCAGAAGAATTCGAAGAAAATATGACAAAGAAAGTTGTTGCTTCAGATTGGTGGGCCCTAGAAATTGACAATTTTGTCTGGCATAAAGAGGATGATGGTCGAAGCATTGACCAAGTAGAGGAAGATTTATGATAAGAGAGTGACAAAGACAAAGAAAAAAGCTTGGGAGTCACCAAAGCACAAGATAGCCTGTCGATGAGGGAAGAGTTCAGTCACCTAACTTGATCAGGGAGGCATTTTAAACCAAATGAGCTAGAGGAAGATCACCCGGGTCAAGAATTAGATAAGGGGAAAGGAAAAAGGGGTAAAGAAGAAGAAGAGGATAGGGTGCTGAAACAGATGAAGAAGACACAGGCCAGCCAATATCACAATTTGGGGGTTATTGATCGCTTCAAAGCATCACAGGTAAGCTGTCTTAGATGCTCTAAACCAATCAGATGTCTCCATCAATATCACTCCATAGGACCTTGTAGGGATGATCAGTAAGGTTCTAGCTCTCGCTATCATGTTTAGTTCAGATGATTTGTCCCCCGGGGGACCTGCTCACAATAAGCCACTACACGTAACCGTTGAGTGTCAGGGAATTCTCTACATACCTGTCTTGTCGACAACGGGTCTGCCTTAAATGTATGTCCATTCTGAATATCCAAGAAAATATGCTTAGATGAGTCAACTTTTATACCACCTGAGTAGAAGGTGAGGGCATATAACAATACCCAAAGGGCGATCGTGGGCATTATTTTTCTTAATCTTATCGTTGGGACTTTGGAGAAGGAAGCTGAAGTTCAAATCATCGACACTCCTATCTCCTTCAACTTGATGTTGGGTAGGCCATGGTTAAATAGTATGGGTGCAATTCCGTCGACAATCCCTCAAAAGGTCAAGTGGGTTTGGGGGAACAAAGTCTGTGACATTTTTGGGGACAGTTGGATTCCTGTGAATAAAGCCTCGTCAAGTGCTCCGGTCTTAGAGGAATAGCAACAAAAGGAAGAGACAAGTTTAGGAGGATTTGAGTTCATAAACATGTTAGAAGATGAGAAGCCACGAGAATTTTTGCCATTATATTTCGATCAGTATGCAAGTCCGCTAGTTGCTGCATTCATAAAGAAGATGGGTTTCTTTCCAGGAATGGGTTTAGGAAAAAGGCATCAAGGGCTATCAGAGTTTCCAGATATTAAAACACAAACTCACACTTGTGGGTTAGGTTATCATCCATCAAAGAAAGAGTTGAAAGAAAAGAAGAAGGTAGCTGACGCGCCATTGCAGCCATATAGAAAAACACTCAATGGGTGCTTCATTAAGGAAGGAGAAGATTTTCCCTTTTGTGGCTTTCCAGAGCCATGGATGGATCGAAAAGACAAATGTTTGAAGCCAGGGTTTGAGATCTTCTTCCCGCATGAGTTCACTGACTATGAAGACCCGTACTTGCAAATGCCCGTAAAACCAATCACTGTCAAGGAGTGGATTTGCAAACTGGATAGCCCAACTATGAAGAATCTGTTGGTCAAAAAGAGTGGGAAGACCAAAGAGGGTGGTCCTGGGAAGATCATGGAAGTCTAAGCCGGGAAAGATCAGAAGAAAGAAGAGATCAATATAAATAAAGAAGAGGAAGAAAATCTAGAAAGTGAAGGAGGAATAAGAGATAGAGACAGGGGATCTGCTGGACTGCGACACCTGCAGACACCCCATTTTGTAGCCTATCATATTTAGGAGACCCATAGCTTGGTGCTTCACAATGATCGAAAAAGACTGAAAAAAGACTCCTAGAAGTTAGTTCTATCTCTCAAAATGCTCAGAGTGACCAAAATACCCCTGAAACCCCAAAAACTCCCAAATTTGGACCAAAAGTTCTAGAAACATGTTATGTCATAAGAAAAGTGGTAAAATGAGTTTTGAAGCAAAATCAAATGAAATCGTCAGCTCCCAGAGACCCCCTGGAAGTCCCAGAAGTCCCCGAAAAGTCCCCGTTGACCGGTTTGACCTAGGTTTGACCAAGTTTAACCAGGGTTTGACTGAAATCATCCAAATTCACCAAAAAGTTTTGAAATTATTCCAGATCATGTGAAAATTACTAAAACGAGTTTTAAAAGAAATCGGACTAAAACGTCAGCTCTTGGGATCTCCCAGAGGTTCCCAAAACTTCCTAGAAATCCTAGGTTTGACTGATTTGACCCAAAAGTTGACTTTGAAACCAGAGTGTCATAACATTTTTCAAATATTATTCATAGCTACTAGAGGTCAATAGCTTTCTAATGGTATATTGCACATAATTTCTGGATTTAAAACGAATTTATTATGAATTTTTTAATGCAAAAAAGGCGATTAAATCAACTTTTATCGCGCATACCGCAAAACTTTTCAAAGTGACCTAACTCCGAACTATTTTTTATGGAATGTAGACTCCATTACCTTTCCCAGAGTATATCACAAGCTCAATTCATAGTTCATATGCATTTTCTGTGAATTTCAGACGAATTACAGCCTTTTCACGAATACCGAAACCTCTGGGCCTAAATACAAATTTCTAGACGTCTGAGGAGCAGTACCGTGGTGGCACTCAACCCCCGCTGAATCCATTTTTGTAATTTATTTTGGGGGTCCAAATTGAATAGTTGAAAGCCAAAACGACGTAGTTTCTTGTTCACAGATGTTTGGGACCAATGGGAGCACTTTCTAAATCCCAAAACCACCCCAAATTGGCATATATAAACCCCCCTTTGCTCTTCATTTTGGGGGGGGCAAGTGCAAAGCTTGGAAAAATTGTAGAGAGAATGACAGATATACCTAGAGTTAGAAGTGAGAAATGGAGCTTCCTCCACTGATTTTCTATAGAAAGTGAGTTCTAAACTCAAGTTCTTCCATTATACTTCTATATACTTCACATCCAAATCCTCCCCAACCACCATTCTTGAGCAATCTTGAGTTAGGAAGCTACTTCCATGTCTAAATGTCAATATATATGAGTGAAACACCAAGTTACAAGTCGAGTATATCAATGATCATCATCTATTGATTGCTTATTTGATTGTTTACATACTATGTTCATCTCTTCTACCTCAATTCTTTTTTTGATTTTTCTTTGATTGCTTACATGCCTATCATCATCTAGATGACATGTTGTTTAAGGAGAGTGAATCATTATGGATAGTAGCTCTTGACCTCAAAGACATGTTTGATGGATGATGATTTTAACGTTAATACATTTATATGTATTCTTGAAGTCATATTCTCAAACAAAACTATGTTTGTGCAAGAAATATTTGGAGTTCTTGATATGAGTTTGATATTGGTATTTTAAGGGGTTATAATCTCCATTTGATGTTGAAAATATGCTTTCAAAATCTCTATTTCAAAACCCCTCTAAAACCCCCAATATTTGGATTCCAAGAAATAAACCTTTTCTTTCTAAAAAAAATCTTCAAAGCAGTGAGTTATTCAACTTCAAAATAATATTATGAGTTCAATACTCAATGGGTGATTACAAGGCCACTTGGAAAGTCTTCCTAACTTATTAAATAACACCCACGATTTTTGGTTTGACTTGAAAACACTTAAATGGATTCCATTTTGACCCAAACATTCCATCCAAACATTATGTTTTTGTTGTCACAGCAGCTTAGTTAAAGTTTAACTTGTTTTACAGAAAAGTCTTCCAAAGAGAGTGGCCTCAACTCATTTTTCCCTTAAACATTTTGGGGTACTTTTTGTATAATATGGGCCTCCAAATGTTTTGTTTTCATTTTCTAAGATTTTTCTACATTTCAGTCGACAGTATAAACTCTGTTTCTGAGTAACCTCTCTTGTTTATATGATTTCTCTCAATCTGTACATACAATCTTGATTTGGCTTTTTGATTTGTGTTCTAGACACAATAAGGATGATCTCCATAAAAAAAATCATGAATAAAAAGCATTTCTAACCTCACTTTTCCATTTTTACAAAATTAACTCACTGTTCTGTCCACTATTCACAGCAAGCATTCTTTTACTTTCATTCTTTGATTTGATGCTTACATGCACTCCAAATTAGCTCATATCTTAGGAAGTAGTTCATACTACATTTGTATACATCCTATAATAATTTTCTTTATACATTCATGCATACTCTAGACTTCTAAGTCACTTTAGAAAGTTCATGTACACAAACACACTACAACCCTTGCACATTCTAAGATCATACATTGCATCCATGCAAGATTTGGAGTTTTTGTGACTCCTAATCTAAGGAGATTATAAGTAATGGACTTGATCACACGTTCATGCTCCTGCTCCCCCTCGATCTAATCTTCCTTTCTCATCCGTCCCGGGGATTGAGAGATCTTCTTTTCTCAAAGATTAACATGCATCATATTAGCTTGCTAAGCATATTTAGTTTTCTTTGATTATTTGTTTCAAGAACAATTCAAGTCCCCCTTATAGACTAGGAAAACTTGATTACTTGATATATGATTAGACAATTTTTCTTAGGTTTGTTTGTGTGATCTTTCACTTTTGCATTGTGTGATATTTGGCTTAGATCTTATGAATGATATCTTATCTTTTGATCTTCCATTTCAAGATTCTTATGAGATGTAATATACTATCATAGTATTAATTGTCGAACCACACATAGTATAAGAAAATTATTTGTATGCTAATTGAGGGCCGTCGAGAGACGTGGTGATCGAGTTGAGGGTGTTTTAGTCGTGACAAAGGCTCTTTCCTCCCTCGTACCAAAACCTCGAGCCAAGTTCTTTGGTTATGAAGGGTCGGTGCCCTTTATCCATTTGGGTGAGTCAAAATTAGGTTTCTTGGTTCCTTAAAGACCAAGTGGCAACTCTGTATCTGTTTTCAACAGACCTTTCTTACCTTTATCAAATTAATTTCAAAACAAAAGGAAAATCAATTCCGCATGTCCACAATTTGGCAACTCTGCTGGGGAAATTTATTTTCAAAACAAAATAAGACAGAGGTTTAACTCATAAGAAGCATCCTTAAAATCATCTTTTTACTGTGTTTGGTTCACCACATTGCACTTCTGCATTTTCCCCTCTGATAGTGTCTGAAACGCAGCGCTGACATTGTTCAGGTCTTGCTGTGCCAGGGCACAAGTCACCGTTGATACTGTAACTTCCAAAGGTATATCAAAAAGAGTAAAAACTTTTGTACTTTTCCTCTGACGATATATTGGAACTTTCATCAAGGGACCCTCTTTGACTACCCAACCTTGGCATATAGATTCTTGTAGAACCTTTCATAAGACTATTCATTTATCTTTTCAGATATGACAATTTGATATACTATTGTATGCCCTGACAGGATCACCTGCGCAGTGTAGACGCTTATGTGGTATGAGGCAAAACCTTTTTCTTATGATTCCCAAGGCAATCACTCACATGTGATCACATTGAGTTGACCTGCCTAGGTACTATGATAAGGATGTCTACTCCATGCTCACAAAGATATACACCACAAACCTTTTTTGTTGGTCCTAAGACATAGGAGTATGAAAACTTGCTAGACAGTATGATCACCATCATCACCTGCTCTTGTCATATAACACATGTTTCTCCTAGAAACTCTGCCCAACTCATCCGAATATCCCAGTTTCTCCCAGAAATCCTATCAGACTTACCCAAATATACCTGCTTTCCTAGAAGCTCTGTCCAAATCTCCCAAAAATTCCTAGATATACCAATTTATCCCAAGAACTCTCCAAAAATATCCAAAATACCAGTTTCTTCTAGAAACTCTGTCCAAGTCACCCAAATATAATAGTTTGTCTCAAAAACTCTATACAAATCTCCCATATTTCCCAAAAATCCCAGCAACTCCATCCAAACATCCTAGAAATGCCTAGATGTACCAATTTCTCCCAAAAATTCTGATTTTCCAGTTTTTCCCAGAAGCTCTATCCAATCCGCCTTAATTTCCCAGAAATTCCTGTTTATCCCAGAAACCTTAGAAATCCCTGCTTTTCCCATAAACCTTTCCCAATTTACCTTGTTTCTCCCATAAACTTTGATTTCCTAATTCCTCCAAGAAACTCTATCCAGCTCACCTAGAAATACCTATTTCTTTCAGAAACTTTCTCCAAATCACCTAGATTTCTCAAAAATTCTTGTTTCCTAGAAACCCTGCCAAAATTCACCCAGATTTCCCAAAAACTCTACTTATAAAATTTCCCAGATGCTCATTCCTCAAAGAGCAAACCTGTCTTCCTCATCCTTCCCATGACGTTGATCATCTTGGAAAGAAAAGTTAGCACACTCTATATGACTAGGACCTTATTTACTTAACTGCTATATATTAGAAGTAGGGGTATCATATAGATTATAGATTACATCTGCATGCTTGTCTCATGTGCATACACAATTCATGTTAGTTCACTTGCACGCACTTCTTGTCAATCTCACATGTGTCAGTCTCTACACATCTAATGCATACATGTCATCACCCTCACTCATCTCAATCATTATATAGAAGTCGTATACTTACTTCAACCATCATCAGTTCACATCAATAAATCCTTCAAAATTCTGATCATCTCTCCCCACTAGGAGTAGTATTTCGCGCCTCTACTAATTTTTCCTTTTACTTCTATCATAGTCCCAAGTAAGGACACTTTTATAATTCCCCGGATTCATTGTTTTGTTCGTGAGCTAGCCCATACCGTCATAAACCCACCAAGGCCTAGGCCATGACATCGACGGTCATATACGCCTTTGCCATGATATCTAAGACCTCATTAGTCAAAAAATCATCAAGCCATCACCCATCCAACCCTTTATCAACCAAAAATACCCCTGGCTTCATTGAACCTAAAGCCCCTGGCGCATCTATTCAAGTGATCCCCTTCGTTGAGGCCCATGAATGTTGAACCTGTACAAGTGAAGTGGTGGTGTTTGGGACTTTGTTAGCAAAGTAAATGATGCCATCTTTTTATAAAAAAAAAAAAAAAAAAAGAAGAATAAGCGAGTCACCGTGACACTCCATTTGAGACCAAGTCGAGTCTAGTCGAATTTGTCCTATGTTTTGAATCTATTTCAAGTTTAGTCTTGTGGTTAAGTCTGTTTGTCATCGAGTTATTATGGGTCTGTGTCGAGTAATGTAATCCCTCTCTCTTGCTAATGGAATGAAATCTCATTTTTGCATGTGTCTAGTCATAAATGCATGAATCATTGAACTAAAATGTCACTTTTCAAATTACCATGGATATTAATCTACTAATAAATTTTTGCATCAAACAAAAAAAAAGAATCCTAAAAAGGTCAAATTCGATTTCACGCTGACACCGATGAAGAGCCTATAATTGAATAGTCTTATTTTAAGAATCTAAAAGATGCTTTTGCTCAAATCTCGAAAAGACACACTTGAAACTGACTGTAGACACCCCATTTTGTCGGCTATCAGATTTAGGAGACCCATAGCTTGGTGGTTCACAATGATCGAAAAAGACTCAAAAAGGACTCCTGGAAGTTAGCTCTATTTCTCAAAATGCTCAGAATGACCAAAACGCCCCTGAAAGCCCAAAAACTCCCAGATTTGGATCAAAAGTTCTGGAAACATGCTACGTCGTAAGCAAAGTGATAAAATGAGTTTTTGAGTAAAATCGGATGAAATCATCAGCTCCCAGAGACCCCCGGAAGTCCCGGAAGTTCCCGGAAAGTCCCTGTTGACCGATTTGACCAATGTTTGACCAGGTTTGACCAAGGTTTGACCAAGTTTGACCAAGTTTGACCGAAATCATCCAAATTCACCAGAATCATTCTGGGTCATGTGGGAAATATTAAAATGAGTTTTAAAAGAAAATCGAGCGAAAACGTCATCTCTTGGGAGCTCCCAGAGGTTCCCAGAACATCTCGGGAATGTCAAAATCTATGAGTGAAACACCAAGCTACAAGTCCAAAATCACATTGATTATCATCTACTGATTGCTATTTGCTTGCTTGTTTATATAATGTTCATCTCTTCTCACCTCATTTCTTTTTTATTTTCTTTATTTACTTACTAGTTCATCATCATCTAAATGATGACATGAAGTTTGGGGTGAGTGAATCCTTATGGATAGTAGCTCTTGACCTCAAAAACATGTTTGATAGATGATGATCATAACTTCAATACCTCCAAGGTATCCTTGAAGTGTATTGAAGTTATGCTCAAATAAAAATAAGTTTCTCCAACAATCTTGGAGGTTCTTGATGATGAGTGGAATGTTGGCATTTTAAGTGGTTATAATCTTTATTGACTATTAAAAATGCACTTTCAAAACCTCTATTTCAAAACCCCCCTCAATCCCTCTCATTTTGATTTCAAGAAAGAAAACCTTATTTTCCCCAAAATCTTCAAAACAGTGAGATAAAACAGTGAGTGAGCTGAGTTAAAAGATTTCTCTAGAACTCAATACTCAACATATAGATACAAGGCCACTTGGAAAGTCTTCCTAACTCATTGGAGAACACCCAAGATTTTTGGTTTGACTTGGAAGTACTTGAAAATGGTCCATTTGGACCCAAACATTCCTTCCAAACATTCTGCCTCTGCTGTCACAGCAGCTTGACTAACTTCCAACTTCTTTTTCAAAACTATTTTTCAAAAGGGGTGGTCCCAACTTATTTTTCCCTTAAACTTCAATGTCTTAGGGAACGTTCTGTATAAAATGGGCCCCTAGATCATTCGTTTTCATTTTCTAAGATGTTTCAACATTTCAGTCCACAGTACGGACTCTGTTTCTGAGTGACCTCTGTTGTTCATATGATTTCTCTCAATCTGTGATAGTTATTAAGGATTGGCTTTTTGGGTTGTATTCTAGACACAATAAGGAACATCTCCAACAAAATATCATGCATTGAAAGCATTCCTAACCCCTCTTTTCCATTTTTACAAGATCATGTTACTGTTCTGTCCACTATTCACAGCAAGCACATTTTAACTTTCATTCTTTGATTTGATGCTTATATGCCTTCCAAATTAGTTCATATCTTAGGAAGTAGTTCATACTACATTTTTACATATCCCATATTGATTTCATCCATCCATTCATGCACATTTTAGACTTCTAAGTCATTCTAGGAATCCATGAACACAAAGCACGCCACAACCTTGGAACATTCTAGATACATACATTGCATCCATGCAAGATTTGGGGCCTTCATGGCTCCTAATCTAAGAAGATTATAAGGAATGAACTTGATCACACGTTCATGCTTCCCCCGATCTAATCATCCTTTCTCATCCATCCCGGGGATTGAGAGGTCTTCTTTTCTCAAAGATTAATGTTAGCCCCTTCCATTTATTGAATGGATAATTTTGATGATTAACAAACTACTTAGTAATGGTTTCTAATTATCTCATATGCCTAAGTTGCAGGGACATTGATTACATATTTTTCTCATTCATGGTGATTGATCCTAAGCCAAACGGAGCTTTACAAGTTGAAGAATCTTGTCTTAATCTTTGTTGAAGGACTCTATGTAAGCAATTTATTTATGTGATCATCTTACTTTAGGGCTCAAAGTTGATTAATATAGGCTTTACATAACTAACCCAACCCTTCCTTTGAAATCTGTATAGAAGCAGTCGACTGTGATGACGGGTAAGTCGACTGATCTTCCAGTCGACTGTACAGTCGACCTGGATACACAGAGATTTCAAAAGTATACAAACCAGTCGACTGCCATTGCGACACAGTCGACTGATCCTGTGTTTTTACTAAACCTCTTTGAAAAGCAGTCGACTGCTCTGTGTAGTCAGTCGACTGAATGACTGCGTTCAACACAGTAACGGCTAGTTTATTGCATTTAATGTAGCATTAATTGCTCCCAACTACCCCCAACGGTTGGAAATCAAAAGAAAGCTATAAATACATATATTTGAACTTCATTAATGCCTCTCCTTGAACAATCTAACTAAGTTTTTCATCTCATTAATATCTTGAGCCCTAGTTTGGTGAGATCATAAATTCTATTGCTCTAGCATTCATTTGTAATTTCTTGAGAGCAATTTATTGTGAGCTTACATCTTGTATTTATCCACTCTATTGAGAGAGTCTTCCATTCTTGTATCAAAACCCATTTATAAAGGTAGTGTGTATTAAGGGTTGGTGTAACCCTAGTTCAAGAGAAGAGGATTTTCTTCCTTGAAGAGATTGTAAGGGTTTAATCTTCACCCGAAGAAGATTGAAATAGTGGAATCCTCAAGAGGTGTTCTTGAGGGGTGGAAGTAGGGCGCGGCGTGTGGTTTCCCGAACCACCTAAAAATTGGTTTGCATTGTATCTCTTCCCCTTCTCTTTACATTGCTTTTGTAATTTAATTGTTTGGGCAATCAATTTGAACAAATTTCTAAATTAATTTTTAAAAAACCTTATTCACCCCCCTCTAAGGTTTCCTTTTTTGGGCCAACAATTGGTATCAGAGCCTCGGCTCAAATTTCTAACGTTTTTTTGAGTTAAAGATCAAATGGAAACCACCTCAAATACTATCATCTATAGTGAGGGACAATCCTCAAATAGACCTCCTTGTTTTAATGGTTCAAATTATGCCTATTGGAAAAATCGTATGAGAATCTACATGATTGCTCAAGATTTTGATCTTTGGCAACTTGTTGTGAATGGACCTCACATTCCCATCAACATTGTAGACGGTATTGAAATTGAGAAGACTATTGAGGAATACAATGACATTGATAAAAGGCTTATCAAAATGAATGCAAATGCTATGAATATTTTATATTGTGGATTAGACCCAAATGAGTATAATAGAATCTCTTCTTGCGATTCCGCAAAGGAAATTTGGGATAAACTTGAGGTTGCTCATGAAGGTACTAATCAAGTTAAGAAATCAAAAATAAATCTACTTGTTCAAACATATGAGATGTTTAAAATGTCTTCAAATGAAACTATTAGTGAAATGTTCACTCGTTTCACCATTATTATCAATAGTTTAAAAAGTCTTGGTAAAACATATACTAATGAGGAGATGATTGAGAAATTGCTTAGGTCTCTTCCAAAGCATTGGCAACCTAAAGTGACGGCAATCCGAGAGGCCAAGGAACTCTCAACACTCTCATTAGAGCAACTCTTGGGATCTCTTGTTACGCACGAAATGGAGTTGGCGGTATTTGATAAGGAAGACAAGAAGAAAAACATCGCTCTCAAAATATCTCAAGACAATGAAGAAGATAGTGATAGCAATGAAGATGATGAGATGGCTATGATCACTAGGAAATTCAAAAGATTCTTGAAGAAGGATAAGAATTTCACTAGGAGAACTCCTAAGGCAATAGAAGCTAAAAAGGATCCAATTATATGCTTCAAATGCAAAAAGCCGGGCCATGTCAAAGCCGATTGTCCTCTAATGAAGAATAACTACAAGAAAACCAAGAAAAGGGCGATGAAGGCTACTTGGGATGATTCCGATAGTGATTCATCAAAAGATGACTCAAGTGATGAAGAAGTGGCAAATATTTGTCTTATGGCTCACTTGAATGAGGTAAATGATCCTACTCCCGATGCTTGTTTTGATTCTCAAAAATATGATGAACTCCAAAATGCTTTTGAGGAATTACATCAAGAATTGGAAAACTTGGGAGCAAAATATGTTTCTCTTAAAAAGAATTTTTCATTACGTTCAAATGAACTAAGTGATTTGAAAATTCAAAATGATCTTTTGAGAAAGGAAAATGAAGCTCTAATTGACCTAAAATCTCAAAACAATTCATTGAGAAAAGAAAAGGAAGAGCTTTCATTAAACGATTTTTCTTCAAGTATCTTAAAGAAAGAAAATGAAGACTTGAAGAAGCAAGTGGAAGACTTAACCAAAACAGTAACTAAATTCACTCTTGGGGAACAAAATCTAGTGGGAAAACAAAGATGCGTTTTTGAAAAAGCCGGTCTAGGATTCAATCCTACCTTTAAAGAAAAGAAATTCAATAACTTCTTTTCAAAAGGTACTTCCACTAGCTCCAACAAAAATCTAGTGAAAAATTCTCATCAAAATTTCTTTGTAAAAGAAGTCTCCTCAAGTATGTCCAATCCTAATATTACATGCCATTATTGCTTGAGAAAAGGACATGCAAACTACAAATGTCCAAACAAAAGAAAACTCAATATGGTATGGATTGAAAAGGGAACAACACCTCCCTTTGCTAACAAAGTTGGACCCAACGAATATTGGGTACCAAAGAGGATCACTTAAGCTCGTCTTGTAGGTTTGTCTCAAATCTTCTAGCAAGGATAGATGGTTCTTGGATAGTGGTTGCTCAAGACATATGACCGGAGACAAATCCAAGTTTTCATCTCTCTCTCCAAAGGATGGAGGAAATGTCACTTTTGGAGACAACTCTAAAGGAAGAATCATCGGTATAGGTAATATTGGTAAGAACTCCTCATTAACTATTGAAAATGTACTTTTGGTTGAAGGTCTAAAACATAATTTGCTTAGTATTAGTCAATTGTGTGATAAAGGGTTTCAAGTTGTGTTTGAATCAAATTATTGCATGATTAAGTATGCTAGTTGCAATAAAACATTATTTATTGCCTATAGAGAAGACAATGTGTATACAATTGATTTTGATGATATTTCTTCTCAAGATGTTAAGTGTTTTGCCGCTTTGAATGAAACAAGTTGGCTATGGCATAGAAGATTGGGTCATGCTAGCATTGACTTTCTTTCAAATTTATCTAAAAATGAATTGGTCAAAGGTTTGCCAAAAACAAAATTTGTTAAAGATAAAGTTTGTGATGCTTGTCAACTCGGAAAGCAAATCAAAACATCTTTTAAAAAGAAAAAGGAAATATCAACTTGTAGACCTCTTGAGTTACTTCATATGGACTTATTTGGTCCAAATCGTGTTGCTAGTATGAGTGGCAAAATCTATGCTTTTGTCATTGTTGATGATTTCTCTAGATTCACTTGGGTGTTCTTTCTTGCACATAAGGATGAAGCTTTTACACTCTTTGTTAATTTTTGTAAACGCGTTCAAAATGAAAAAGGGTATGCGATTAACAACATAAGAAGTGATAGAGGCCGAGAATTTGATAATAATGAGATTACTTCTTTTTGTGAAGAAAATGGTTTTGGTCACAATTTTTTGGCACCGAGAACTCCTCAACAAAATGGGGTTGTTGAGAGGAAAAATAGATCTCTTCAAGAAATGGCAAGAACTATGATAAATGAATTCTCTTTACCAAAATACTTTTGGGCCGAGGCCACTAGCACTTCATGTTATGTTATTAATCGTGTGGTCATTAGAAACAAGCTTAATAAGACCCCATATGAGCTTTGGAAAGGAAGAAAGCCCAACATAAGTTATTTCAAAGTTTTTGGGTGTAAGTGTTTTATCTTGAATACTAAGGATAACTTGGGAAAATTTGATGCTAAATCGGATGAAGGCATTTTCCTTGGATATTCTCAAATTAGCAAAGCTTATAGAGTTTTTAATAAAAGAACATTGATTGTGGAAGAATCAATGCACGTTGTTTTTGATGAAGCAAATCCTTTTAAGAAAGTATTAGACGATGATATTGACACTTCCAAAGATATTTCAAATAATGTTGAAAACAATGATTCAAACTCTCTACCTCTTGAAAACTCAAAGAAAGAAGATCCTCCTTCCATTGAATCACCTAAAGCAAATTTAAGAAATGATCTTCCCTTTGAATGGAAAAATGTGCCTAATCATCCTATTGATCAAATCCTAGGAGATCCTAGTCAAGGTGTAGCTACTAGATCATCTCTCAAAAATATTTGTAATAACTTAGCATTTCTATCTCAAATTGAACCCAAGAACTTTGATGAAGCCGAGAACGATGAAAATTGGTTATTGGCTATGCAAGAAGAGCTAAATCAATTTGAGAGAAATGAAGTTTGGACTCTTGTTCCTAAACCTAATGATCACACTATTATTGGAACAAAATGGGTTTTTCGAAACAAAAAGGATGAATCCGGCATTGTTGTGAGAAACAAGGCTAGATTAGTTGCCCAAGGCTACAATCAAGAAGAAGGTATAGACTACGAGGAGACCTATGCTCCCGTAGCTAGACTCGAAGCCATTAGGATGCTTCTTGCCTTTGCTTGTTATAAAAATTTCAAACTTTTTCAAATGGATGTGAAAAGTGCCTTTCTAAATGGCTTTATCTCCGAGGAAGTCTACGTTAAACAACCCCCCGGTTTTGAAAATCCACATCTTCCGGATCATGTTTTTAAACTTACAAAAGCTTTATATGGCTTAAAACAAGCTCCACGTGCTTGGTATGATAGATTAAGTAAATATCTTATTGATATTGGTTTTAATCGAGGAAAAATTGACACTACTCTTTTTGTTAAAACCTCAAATGAAGATATCTTGCTTATTCAAATTTACGTGGACGATATTATATTTGGAGCTACAAATGAGAAGATGTGTGAAGAATTTGCATCATGTATGCAAAATGAATTTGAAATGAGTTTGATGGGGGAGCTAAACTTCTTTCTTGGACTTCAAATAAAGCAACATAAAAATGGCATTTTCATAAATCAATCCAAGTATATCAAAGATCTCTTAAAAAGATTTGGATTGGAAGGAAGCAAAGTTTTTCAAACACCTATGAGTTCTACTTTAAAACTTGATAAAGATGAAACCGGCAAGCCGGTAGATTGTAAGCTTTTTCGGGGAATGATTGGTAGTCTATTGTATCTCACCGCAAGTAGACCGGATATCATGTTTAGCGTATGCCTTTGTGCTAGATTTCAAGCTTCACCCAAGGAATCACATGTCATTGCGGTTAAACGTATCTTTCGTTATCTTCTAGGTACTATAGACTTAGGTCTCTGGTATCCTAAAAATACCTCTTTTGAATTAACAAGTTTTTCGGATGCGGATTTTGCCGATTGTAAAATTGATCGTAAAAGTACTAGTGGCACATATCATTTCTTAGGACACTCGCTTGTCTCATGGTTTAGTAAGAAACAAAATTCGGTAGCCCTATCTACGGCAGAAGCCGAATATATAGCTGCTGGAAGTTGTTGTGCTCAAACACTCTACATGAAACAACAATTAGAAGATTTTGGACTTTATTATGATCACATTCCTATAAATTGTGATAATACTAGTGCCATATGTTTATCCAAAAATCCTATCCAACACTCAAGGACTAAACACATTGAGATTCGTCATCATTTTATTCGCGATCATGTTCAAAAAGGGGATGTTGATCTTGTCTTCATCAACACCGATCGTCAATGGGCTGATATTTTCACAAAACCCCTTCCCGAAGAACGTCTTTGTGTTATTAGAAGAGAACTAGGCTTGTCCTTTTTGACTGATGTGCTATAAATTTCTGAATCTGGACTGAAATACTCCTTCTGTGCATTTCCTTGTCAAAGAAGTCGACTGACTTCCCGTCACAGTCGACTGGTTTCTTTCATTCCTCCTAGATTCCTTGATTCTGATCTTTGCAGTCGACTGAGGAGTCGACCTTGTCGTTGACTGCTTTTGCATTCCATATCCCTGCCCACTCCCGTCGACACAGGCGTCGACTGCTTTTCACCTTTTAAACCCCTGCCTACTTCAGTCGACTGAGGAGTCGACTGTTTCTGTCCTTGCCCACTTCAGTCGACTTCAGCGTCGACTGAGACTCTGAATACCCCCAAATTCTAAGCCCTAATTTGATGTTCAGTCGACTGCTCGTGCGACGCAGTCGACTGCTTCCTTATATTCTATATATATCGAGCCATCCTCCCTTTTTTCTTCTACACCTCTTCTTCCTCCGGCGATTTTTTTTCCCTTTCTTTCTCCTTCGTTTTTCCTTCTTTCCCATCCTACTTTCCCCATATCCTCTCTACCCCTTTCACTTCCTCTTCTTCTTCCTCCTCTCCTCCTCTCCCTTGCCCACCTAATCCTCTATATATCGTTCTCCCTCCTCTCCCTTCCTCTGTGACCCTTTTTCTTCTCTCCTCTCTGTCGCTGTCCATCTTCCCTCTTTAGCATGGCTCCCAAGCTTAAACGGAAGACCCCCGCCAGTGGTCCATCCTCTTCCCCTCAGGCAACCAAAGCCAAGCGCTTCCCGACCCAAGAGGAGCAAGAGAGCTTTGATGAAGTCTTTTCCCACCGACATGTTGTTTTCGGTAAGATTCTTCCCATTCCCTTCTCTAAATCAGCTAATCTTCGCTTAGGGTTTCTTCTTGAACGTCTAGGTTGGCATCTTTTTACTAGTCTTAGCCAACCATGTTATCCCACCCTTGTTAAGGAGTTTTACTGTAATATGACTTTTGGACATCATGCAGACAACCTTACCTCTTTTGTTCGTGGTATTAAAATTCGTCTGGATCCCGACTCTGTTTCTTCTATTTTTCATATTCGTCGTGGAAATATTATTGAATATAATATTAATTCTTGGAATCAAGGGCACGGATTTGACCCTCTTATTGCTTGCCGTCTTATCACCGGCAACAATGAGTTGTCTTATCCCGTGAAGCCCAAGGCTTCTGCCCTAACCTTTGAGGCTCGTCTTATCCACCATCTTCTCACCTATACTCTTCTGCCCCGTGCTGGCGGTCGAGATTCTGTTTCGTTCTTGGATGTGTTTTTAATCTGGTGCTTACTTGAAAATAAATCTTATGATCTACCATATCTTTTTTGCCGCCATATTTGTGAATGTCAAAAGAAATCTAAAACCAGTTCTTTGCCTTACGGTTTTGCTTTAACCACTGTCTTTCGTCACTTCAAGGTTCCCTTGGAGGACGAATTTGATCGTCATGACCCTATCTCTACTGACTTCTACTCTTCTACTATTCTGTCCCTTATGGGATACAAACTTGTGGGAAATGCTTTTGTTCCCAAAGTCTCTACTGATCCCACTATACCTACTGCCTCTACCCCTTCCATTCCCACTCCTTCTTCTTATCCATCTTCATCCTCCGCACCTCCACCTCCTCCTCCACCTGCTGTTGATACACCCTCTCCTGACATTTTGGAGCAGCTTTCAGTTCTTTCAGCTCAGGTTCTGAGCCTCTCTACATCCATCTCTTCTCTTTCTGTCTCTCACACCCAGTCTATTGAGACTTTGCAGGCTTCCTTATCTTCCTCACAGCAGGAGGCAGCTGAGCATCACCAGCGCGCCATCGCATCATTACGAGCCGATGTTTTTTAGATTGGGGGCTCTCTGGACACTTTGCGCACCTCCACTGCTGCTACTCAGGAGCTTCTTGATCGTCGTCTATCGTCTCTTCAGGCTTCTGTTGATGACGCTCGTGAGGAGATCCGTATTATCCGGACTCGCTTACACTTTTGACTGTGTCATTCTTGGGGTATTGGACTAAATTTTGAGTAAATATATGGTCATTGTAATTTTTTGCAGCTTTACTAACCTTAAATTCTTTTTGGATCTTGACTAGATATTGTATCTGTTGATAGCTGCATATGTTTGACTTTTTGACTTATAAGTGTTTATATGACAAAATTCAGCTTTAATACAATCCTCTGTTTATCTGTTAATGATCATTATATGCTTCTTAGTCTTGATTCTTTGCCTCCTTATCTGTTTTTGTTAATGACAAAGGGGGAGAAAAAGTATGTGCATATGAGATCACTATAAAATCTCCTTAAGGGCAACAAGTAGTTTGTCATCATCAAAAAGGGGGAGATTGTTAGCCCCTTCCATTTATTGAATGGATAATTTTGATGATTAACAAACTACTTAGTAATGGTTTCTAATTATCTCATATGCCTAAGTTGCAGGGACATTGATTACATATTTTTCTCATTCATGGTGATTGATCCTAAGCCAAACGGAGCTTTACAAGTTGAAGAATCTTGTCTTAATCTTTGTTGAAGGACTCTATGTAAGCAATTTATTTATGTGATCATCTTACTTTAGGGATCAAAGTTGATTAATATAGGCTTTACATAACTAACCCAACCCTTCCTTTGAAATTTGTATAGAAGCAGTCGACTGTGATGACGGGTAAGTCGACTGATCTTCCAGTCGACTGTACAGTCGACCTGGATACACAAAGATTTCAAAAGTATACAAACCAGTCGACTGCCATCGCGACACAGTCGACTGATCCTGTGTTTTTACTAAACCTCTTTGAAAAGCAGTCGACTGCTCTGTGTAGTCAGTCGACTGAATGACTGCGTTCAACACAGTAACGGCTAGTTTATTGCATTTAATGTAGCATTAATTGCTCCCAACTACCCCCAACGGTTGGAAATCAAAAGAAAGCTATAAATACATATATTTGAACTTCATTAATGCCTCTCCTTGAACAATCTAACTAAGTTTTTCATCTCATTAATATCTTGAGCCCTAGTTTGGTGAGATCATAAATTCTATTGCTCTAGCATTCATTTGTAATTTCTTGAGAGCAATTTATTGTGAGCTTACATCTTGTATTTATCCACTCTATTGAGAGAGTCTTCCATTCTTGTATCAAAACCCATTTATAAAGGTAGTGTGTATTAAGGGTTGGTGTAACCCTAGTTCAAGAGAAGAGGATTTTCTTCCTTGAGGAGATTGTAAGGGTTTAATCTTCACCCGAAGAAGATTGAAATAGTGGAATCCTCAAGAGGTGTTCTTGAGGGGTGGAAGTAGGGCGCGGCGTGCGGTTTCCCGAACCACCTAAAAATTGGTTTGCATTGTATCTCTTCCCCTTCTCTTTACATTGCTTTTGTAATTTAATTGTTTGGGCAATCAATTTGAACAAATTTCTAAATTAATTTTTAAAAACCTTATTCACCCCCCCTCTAAGGTTTCCTTTTTTGGGCCAACAATTAACATGCATCATACTAGCTTACTAAGCATATTTTGATTTATTTGTTTATTTGTTTCAATAACAATTCATGTCCCCCTTTAGATTAGGAAGTCTTGATTATTTGATACATGATTAGACGATTTTTCCTAGGTCTATTTGTGTGATCTTTCACTTTGCATTGTGTGATATTTGGCTTAGATCTTATGAATGATATCTTATCTTTAGATCTTCCATTTTCAAATTTTCTTATGTGATGTAATATACTATCATAGTATTATTTGTCGAACCAAACATAGTATAAGATGATTATTTGGATGCTAATTGAGGCCCGTCGAGAGACGGGGCGAGTTGAGGGTGTTTTAGTCGTGACAAAGGCTCCTTCCTCTCTCGTACCAAAAACCCGAGCCAAGTTCTTTGGTTATGAAGGGTCGGTGCCCTTTATCCGTTTGGGTGAGTCAAATTGGGTTTCTTGGTTCCCTAAAGACCAAGTGGCGACTCTGTATCTGTTTTCAACAGACCTTTTCTCTTTCCTTGATCCAAATCAAACAAGTTTCAAAAACAAAACAAAGCGGTGGAAACCCGGTATCCACAATCTGGCGACTCTGCTGGGGATTTTTATTTTAAAACAAAATAATACAGAGGTTTGACTCCTAAGAAGCATCCTTAAAATCATCTTTTTACTGTGTTTGGTTCACCGCATTCCACTTCTGCATTTCCCCTTCGACTGTGTCTGAAACGCGGCGCTGACATTGTTCAGGTCTTGCTGTGCCAGGGAACAAGTCACCGTTGATATTGTACCTTCCAAGGTATATCAAAAAGAGTAAAAACCTCCGTACTGTCTCTCCGACGGTATATTGGAACTCTCGTCAACGGACCCTCTTTGACTAAACCCAGCCTTTGCATATAGATTCCTGTAGAACCTTTCATAGGACTGTTCATTTATCTTTTCAGATAGGACAATGTGATATAACTGCTGTATGCCCTGGCGGGATTACCTGCGCGGTGTAGACGCTTATGTGGCATAGAATAGAACCTCTTTCTTATGATTCCCAAGGCAATCACTCACATGTGATCACATTGAGTTGACTTGCCTAGGCACCATGATAAGGATGTCTGCCCCATGCTCGCAAAGATATACACCGCAAGCCTTGTTCGTCGGTCCTAAGACATAGGAGTATGAAAACCTGCTAGACAGTATGATCACTATCACCACATATTAACCAGTTTCTCCCTGAAACTCTGTCCAGATATCCCAGATATAACCTATTTCTCCCAGAAACTTTGTCCAGATATCCCAGATATAACCATATTAACCAGCTTTTTTTTCAGTAGCTCTGTCTGAATCTCCCAGATTTCCCATATACACCTGTTTTCCCCCAGAAACTCTGTCCAGATGTCCCAGATATACCATGTTTCTCCCAGAAACTCTGTCCAGATATCCTAGATATAACCTATTTCTCCCACAAACTCTGTCCCGATATCCAAGATATAACCGCATTAACCAGTTTCCCCCAGAAACTCTATCCAAACCAACCAGAATTGCCCAGATATATCAATTTCTCCTTGAAACTCTGTCCAAACCAACCAGAAATGCCCAGTCTCTCCTAGAAGCCTTCATAAAACCCTGGAAACCCCTGTTATCCCTTGGTGATCATACTGGAAGGTAAAGTTGGCACACTCTATATGGTTAGGACCTTATTTGTTTAACTGCTATCTGTTAGAAATAGGAGCATCATATAGATTAGGGCCTACATCCGCATGCTTGCCTCATTTGCATACACCATTCCTATCGATCTGCACGCACTGTTTCAGTCAGGCTGTACACGAGTCAGTCCACGTCTGTTAACATCACTATAGTTGTCATCTCAATCATCACTGTTACAAGTCTAACACAGTTTTTTCACACCTATATGTCAGTACAAGTTTTGAGCACCCAGGATCTGCATTTGTGAGTCAGAGGATTAGGGAGTCACCTTGTCAGAATCACTCAGCCGAAAGTCAGCTTTATGGATCCAGAAGGTTTGGAAGCAAGAATGCCAGAAATGATCAACCAACAGTCTGACCGGTAGGCCCAAGTTTTATCCTTCATGGAGGAATTGAAGCAGCAGCGGTCGCAGCCTCCACCTGGGTTTGAACCACCCCTACATGAGAACGGCGGAGAAGAAGTATGGTTTCAAGGGGTCCCGCCGCCTGCATATGAGAAAAAGCTCCAAGAAAAAATGGATAAGGTCGACAAGCTCGAGAACATACTAAGGAAGAGTAAAGGGGTCGACGATTACATGTTAGATCTGGAAGGATTGTTCGAGCCCAACAAGGTGAAGCTACCCTAGAACTTCAAGATGCCTGAAATCGACCGTTTTGACGGAACTGAGAATCCGAAGAGCCATGTAAAGTTCTGCATGAGTGTTTTCCAATCAATGGGCTGCAGCCATGAGCACATCGCAATGTTGTTCCCTCAAACCCTCGCCAAGGCTGCTCTATCTTGGTTTCTGACCTTGGAGGTTTCTAAGACGCGGACTTGGGAAGATATAGTCCAAGTCTTCGTTGATCATTACTCCTATAACCAAGAGCTCGATGTCACCATCCGGGATCTGGAGACTACCCGGCAGAACTTCAATGAGTCCTTCGCTGCATTCTTGAGCAGATGGAGGAACAAAGTGGCCCAAATGACCCACCGACCAGTCGAAAAGGAACAAGTCCGGATGTTGATCAAGAATCTACAACTGATGTACCATGAAATACTATTCTACCAGTCCATCTCAACATTTGAAGAACTGTTTGAGATTGGGACTAGAATTGAGGATGCAATCAGGGAAGGGAAAATCAAGAATGAAGAATCGCAAAGCCAGTCCAAGAGGCCGGACTACTGCCGAAACCCTTCGGATGTCAATGCCCTTAGTAACCAACCCATGGCCTATTCTCCCCAATCATACCAGCTCACAAACCAAAACAGCTCGCCTAGCCGCCCTTACCAAAATAGGGTACCCCGTGAATTTTCCAAGCTAGATATCTCCCCCTCCGTAGCCTTAGGCCGCCTGCTAAAAAGGGACACCTCCAACTCCTTCAGCCACGTGCCGATCCCCCACCACCTAACTGTGACCTATCCAAACGATGTGCCTACCAACAAGGCCCAGGCCACGACACCGACCGGTGCATACGTCTCCGCCATGATATCCAAGACCTTATTGACCGAAGAGTCATTGAGCCACCACCCATTCAACCCCATGTCACCTAAGCCCCTGGCCGGTCCTTTCAAATGATCTCCTTCGCTAAGGATTGTTGAAGCTACGCAGTGAGTTGATAGTGTTTGGAACTTCTGCTAAAATAATAATAATAATAAATGGGTCACAAAGACACTCCATTTGAGACCAAGCCGAGTATGTTCTATATTTTGTGTCTATTTCAAGTTTGATCTTGTGGTCGAGTCTGTCTATCATCAAGTTATTGTGAGTCCGTATCGAGTAATGTAATCCTTCTCTTCTGATAGAATAAAGTCTCATTTTGCCTAATCTGATGTGTATATTCATAAGTGCATGAATCGCTGAACTGAAAATTTCACTCTTCAAATTACCATGGACATTACTTTGCTAATAAATTTTTGCATCAAACCAAAAAAAAAAAAAAAGGAGAGAATCCCAAACAGGCTAAAGTCGATTTCGCGCTGACCCCCAAAGAAGAGCTGAGAATTAAATAGTCTTACTTTAAGAATTTAAAGATGCTTTTGCTCAAATCTCAAAAAGACATACTTGAGACTGATTTGGGGCTTGCCCAACACCCTTTCCATCATTTCTACCATTTCAAAGCCTTGGACCCAACCCAATTGATAGCCATGCGAACCTGTGAGAACTTGGTCCTTGTTGGTAGCCAAACATTTCAATGAGTTTCTTCCCCCTTCAAAAAAAAAGGAAAGAAAAGAAAAGCTCGCTAGGTTGAAAACCCGAAAAGGGCATCTAGGCAAAAGTGAGAGCTGAAAAAGGTGTTGATTTCCAAGATCTGACCCTAGCCAGTCAAAATGTTGGAGAAAATTGTGATGAAACAAATGAGAGAATCATACGCTTCAAGATACATCATGAGAACATGCCTAGATCACATTTCAAAAGGCTCGGAACGACCACAAATAAATTCCGGGAACTGATATGCACATTCTGGAATTCTGAGATTGCGATTGAAAGATCTCACAAGAATTGACTACATTAAAAAGCAAAATTGACTGGCTAGGCGAAAGTGAAAAGGATCAATCCTCAAAATAAAAGAAAAAGAAAAAGAAAAGAAAAGAAAAGAAAGGGGGATTGAAACTAAATCCTTTTATTCAAAGCTACCACAAGTAGCTCAAATTTGAACTTATTTGATGATTGGTTTGAAAAACCCTCATACCCAATTTCTTTCAAAGCATTGCCTTGAACTACGCTCGACCTGATTCCCGCTCGGGGATACGTAGGCAACCACAACGGTTCGGTCACCCCACCTACCTAAAAATCAACCCGCTTCTTTCCGACCATGGCCTGAACTACGTTGGACCTGATCCCCACTTGGGGGTACGTAGGCAGACTTTCAAAAAGAAAATAAGGATGGCTCGCTAGGTCAAAAATCCAAAAGGACGACTAGGCAAAAGTTAGAGCTAAATCCAAGGTGAGCAATAACAAAAGAGAGAAAAGAGCTTGCTAGGTCAACTCATTGGTGCCTAGGCAAAAGTTATGAGCATTGAAGAGATTAAAGTCATGGTCCTTGCCTCAAGCCAGAAAACCACCTTCCACACTAGAGGCAAACTACGGCTACTCGCCTCGTTTGCCTGAATTCTACTATCTACCCTTCATACAAGGGGCAAACTTCGGTCACCTACCTCGTTTGCCCAAAACCTCTAATAAACCATTGTCCAAACTAGGGGCAAACTTCGGTCACCCATCTCGTTTGCCTATGAATTCCACTTCGTACACCTCAAACTAGGGGCAAACTCCGTTTGCCTAACACGATCCCTTCACACCAAGGGCGAGTTTTCATGTCACCAAGTTGTTTTGAAATAGAGCATCTTTTATTCTAAAAGCTAAGGCACTAATTCAAAGCACTTTTGGGGAGAAGTAGAGAATCGATTAAATCAATAGGGAGGAATTTTCAAAAACCAGATTTATCAGGAAAGTGCTGACATATCAAGATGAGGAGTGAACATAAAAGATGAGCGGTACATCATTCATGATGAAGGCACATTGGATCGCGGCAATTTGAGAATTTCATGTCCAAGTCAATCCTTCTTTATTTGAGTCAGTAGTAATCTGATCACAAGTGTGTCAGAGACCAATGTTTCATACAAACTAACCCAACTTTCCTTGTCGTTCCTGTTAAGTCCATTTGTCCTGATGGTCTCAAATGTATGGGTTCAAGGTGATTCCCAATTATAAAAAAACTTTGGATATAAGCAGAAGTACCAAAATTATTACTACACTAGTCAAGGTCGCAACATGAGAAGTGTCTCAGGTACGAGTGGCATAAACTCGTAAGTGGTTGTAAACTACAAACCGATAGTTGTTTCTCAAGGCGGCTGATTGGAGGAAATATTGCCAACACCAAGAAATTATTGCTGATAAGGTGTGTCGATGAGACGTGTTGTTGAGGTGTTTTAGGGCCCAAAGTCTAGATGTGTTGATGAGGAGTGTTGATAAGATGTGTTTTAGGGCCCAAAGTCCAGATGTTTTGATAAGATGTGTTATTGAGGTGTTTATGGTTCAAAGTCCAAGTGTGTTGTTGAGGAGGAGCATTAGATGTGTGGAGGAACATCAGAAGAGAGTATTGTTGAAGAGGAGCATCGGGTGTGTTAAAGAGTTGAGGAACATCAGATGTGTTGAGAAGCATTGTTGAAGAGTTGAGGAACATCGGATGTGTTGAGGAACATCAGATTTGTTGAGAAGCATCGTTGAAGATTTGAGGAACATCGGATGTGTCGAGGAACATCAGATTTGTTGAGAAGCATCGTTGAAGAGTTGAGGAACATCGGATGTGTTGAGGAACATCAGATTTGTTGAGAAGCATCATTGAAGAGTTGAGGAACATCGAATGTGTTGAGGAACATCAGATTTGTTGAGAAGCATCATGGAAAAGTCGAGAAGCATCGTTAAGATTTGAAGAACACCGTTGACAATCAAGAAGCCTTGAGAAAGCACCGTCAAAGATTCGAGGAACAACATAAGCGCCATTGAGAATTGAGGATTGAGAAGCACCGTTGAGACTTTGGGAGTCACCGAGTCCATAGTGTCACGATTAAGAGGAGCACGAGTCAAGAATCACTTCACCCAACATGACACATAGCCCATCGGTCGCGGCACACACAAATCACAAAGCCCACTGGAGTGGCAAACACACCATAAGCATTCTTTTGAGCACCACAGTATCACTTTGAGCACCACGCTCTTCATTGAGTAAGACCTCCAGGTCGAGCTCCCTCATAAGTCTATTAGTCGTAGCGAAGCATAGATCACCAAGCCCACTGAGAGTGGCAAATACACTAAACACATGTACTAGGACCACAAGCATTTTAGAACACAATACAGGCACGACACAAGTCCACTCGGAGTGGTACACCCCACATCACCTGCTCATACTAGGATTATAACACTAGACATGATAGGACTCATGACACAATTCATATCACATCCATGCATTGCATATCACACTTTTAGCATAGCATCTGCCTGATTGTTGTGTATGTGCATATGTGATTTGTTCCTTTGTGCCCTAAACTACGTCCTGGTCTGATTCCCCTTGGGATACATAGGCACCTCACGCAGAGCACGACTAGCACTGACCTCAGCATCATTGCATCTTTTGCAACGCTTTTTATCCTAAATCTATAGCCTCCAAAAAGTCCTGTCTCTTCAAAACTTTGGCACTCGCTTGCGACATGCGTTGCCTCGCAAGTTCCTGCCAAAGAGGGGCAAACTGTAGACACCCCATTTTGTAGGCTATTAGATTTAGGAGACCCATAGCTTGGTGGTTCACAATGATCGAAAAAGACTCAAAAAGGACTCCTGGAAGTTAGCTCTATTTCTCAAAATGCTCAGAACGACCAAAATGCCCCTGAAAGCCCAAAAACTCCCAGATTTGGATCAAAAGTTCTGGAAACATGCTACGTCATAAGCAAAGTGATAAAATGAGTTTTTAAGTAAAATCGGATGAAATCCTCAGCTCCCAGAGACCCCCGGAAGTCCCGGAAGTTCCCGGAAAGTCCCTGTTGACCGGTTTGACCAAGGTTTGACCAGGTTTGACCAAGGTTTGACCAAGTTTGACCGAAATCATCCAAATTCACCAGAATCATTCTGGGTCATGTGGGAAATATTAAAATGAGTTTTAAAAGAAAATCGAGCGAAAACGTCAGCTCCTGGGAGCTCCCAAAGGTTCCCAGAACATCCCGGGAATCCCAGGTTTGACCCGCTTGACCAGAATTTGACTTTGGAATCGGGGCACCGAAACAATTTTCAAATATTTTTCATGGATACTAGAGGTCAACAACTTTCCAACGGTATATCGCACATAATTCCTGGATTTAAAACGAATTTATTTTGAATTTCCGAAGGCGAAAAAGGCGATCAAATCGGCTTTTATCGCGAATACCGCAAATCTTTTCAAAGTGACCTATCCCCGAACTATTTTTGATGTAAAGTAGACTTCATTACCTTTCCAACGGTATATCACAACCTCAATTTGGAGTTCGTATGCATTTTTTGTGAATTTCAGACAAAATAGGGCCTTTTTGCGAATAACGGAACCTCTGGGGGCCTAAACGTAAATTTCTGGGCGTCTGAGGAGCAGTGCCGCCGCGGAACTAGCCCACTGCCGCCGCGGCACAGGCCCAGTGCTTCCGCGGCACTCAACCCTCGCAGAGTCCATTTTTGTAATTTTTTTGGGGGTCCAATTTGATTAATTGAAAACCAAAACGACGTAGTTTTATGTTCACAGATGTTTGGGACCAATGGGAACACTTCTAAAATCCCAAAATCACCCCAAATTGGCCTATATAAACCCCCCATTGCTCTACATTTTGGGGGGGCCAAGTGCAAAGCTTGAAAAGTTGTAGAGAAGAAGAGAGATAGAGATAGGTTTAGAAGAGAGAAAGGGAGCTTCTCCCATTTATTTTCTATAAGAAAGTGAGTTTTATTCTTGTTTTCTTCCATTATCCTTCTATATACTTCACATCCCAAACACCCCCAATCACCATTCTTGAGCATTCTTGAGCATTCTTGAGTTAGGAAGCTACTTCCATGTCCAAATGTCAAAATCTATGAGTGAAACACCAAGCTACAAGTCCAAAATCACATTGATTATCATCTATTGATTGCTATTTGCTTGCTTGTTTATATAATGTTCATCTCTTCTCACCTCATTTCTTTTTGATTTTCTTTATTTACTTACTAGTTCATCATCATCTAAATGATGACATGAAGTTTGGGGTGAGTGAATCCTTATGGATAGTAGCTCTTGACCTCAAAAACATGTTTGATAGATGATGATCATAACTTCAATACCTCCAAGGTATCCTTGAAGTGTATTGAAGTTATGCTAAAAAAAAAAATAAGTTTCTCCAACAATCTTGGAGGTTCTTGATGATGAGTGGAATGTTGGCATTTTAAGTGGTTATAATCTTTATTGAGTATTAAAAATGCACTTTCAAAACCTCTATTTCAAAACCCCCCTCAATCCCTCTCATTTTGATTTCAAGAAAGAAAACCTTATTTTCCCCAAAATCTTCAAAACAGTGAGTTAAAACAGTGAGTGAGCTGAGTTAAAAGATTTCTCTAGAACTCATTACTCAACATATAGATGCAAGGCCACTTGGAAAGTCTTCCTAACTCATTGGAGAATACCCATGATTTTTGGTTTGACTTGGAAGTACTTGAAAATGGTCCATTTGGACCCAAACATTCCTTCCAAACATTCTGCCTCTGCTGTCACAGCAGCTTGACTAACTTCCAACTTCTTTTTCAGATATATTTTCTGAAAGGGGTGGTCCCAACCTATTTTTCCCTTAAACTTCAATGTCTTAGGGAACCGTCTGTATAAAATGGGCCCCTAGATCATTCGTTTGCATTTTCTAAGATTTTTCAACATTTCAGTCGACAGTACGGACTCTGTTTCTGAGTGACCTCTGTTGTTCATATGATTTCTCTCAATCTGTGATAGTTATTAAGGATTGGCTTTTTGGGTTGTATGCTAGACACAATAAGGAACATCTCCATAAAATATCATGCATTGAAAGCATTGCTAACCCCTCTTTTCCATTTTTACAAGATCATATTACTGTTCGGTCCACTATTCACAACAAGCACATTTTAACTTTCATTCTTTGATTTGATGCTTATATGCCTTCCAAATTAGTTCATATCTTAGGAAGTAGTTCATACTACATTTGTACATATCCCATATTGATTTCATCCATCCATTCATGCACATTTTAGACTTCTAAGTCATTCTAGGAATCCATGAATACAAAGCACGCCACAACCTTGGCACATTCTAGATACATACATTGCATCCATGCAAGATATGGGGCCTTCATGGCTCCTAATCTAAGAAGATTATAAGGAATGAACTTGATCACACGTTCATGCTTCCCCCGATCTAATCATCCTTTCTCATCCATCCCGGGGATTGAGAGGTCTTCTTTTCTCAAAGATTAACATGCATCATACTAGCTTGCTAAGCATATTTTGATTTATTTGTTTATTTGTTTCAATAACAATTCATGTCCCTCTTTAGATTAGGAAGTCTTGATTATTTGATACATGATTAGACGATTTTTCCTAGGTTTATTTGTGTGATCTTTCACTTTGCATTGTGTGATATTTGGCTTAGATCTTATGAATGATATCTTATCTTTAGATCTTCCATTTTCAAATTTTCTTATGTGATGTAATATACTATCATAGTATTATTTGTCAAACCAAACATAGTATAAGATGATTATTTGGATGCTAATTGAGGCCCGTCGAGAGACGGGGCGAGTTGAGGCTGTTTTTTTTGTGACAAAGGCTCCTTCCTCTCTCGTACCGAAACCCCGAGCCAAGTTCTTTGGTTACGAAGGGCCGATGCCCTTTATCCGTTTGGGTGAGTCAAATTGGGTTTCATGGTTCCCTAAAGACCAAGTGGCGACTCTGTATCTGTTTTCAACAGACCTTTTCTCTTTCCTTGATCCAAATCAAACAAGTTTCAAAAACAAAACGAAGCGGTGGAAACCCGGTATCCACACTGACTTGGGGCTTGCCCAACACCCTTTTTCCACCGTTTTGAAGCCTTGAGCCCAATCCAGTGCAGACTTAGTCCTTGATGGTAGCCAAACACTTTCAATGAGTTTCTTCTCCCCTTTCAAAAAAAGAAAAAGAAAAAGAAAAAAGAAAAGCTCGCTAGATTGAAAACCCGAAAAGGGCACCTAGGCAAAAGTTAGAGCAGAAAGGGTGTTGATTTCCAAAATCTGATCCTAGCCAGTCAAAAGGTTGGAGAAAATTTTGATGAGACAAATGAGAGAAGTATACGCTTCAACGTACATCATAAAACGTGCCTAGATCATATTTTAAAAAGCTTCGAATGACCACAAACAAATTCTGAGAGGGGACATGCACATTATGTAATTTCAAGAGTACAATAAAAAAAAATCTCACATGAATCAACTACATGAAAAACAAAATTGACTGGCTAGGAAAAAGTGAAAAGGATCAATCCTCCAAATAAAAAAGAAAAGAAAAGAAAGGGAGACTAAAACTGAAACTTCTTATTCAAGGCTACCACAAGTGACCTAAGTTTGAACTTATTTGACGATTGGTTTGAAAAACCCTCATACCTTTCCTTTCCAAGAACCTTAGCCTTGAACTATGCTCAACCTGATTCCCATTTGGGGATTCGTAAGCAACCGCATCGGTTCAGTCGACACCATCATAATCAACCCCCCTTCTTCTAAGGACCTCGCATTGAACTACGCTCGACCTGATTCCTACTCGGGGATACGTAGGCAACCACATCGGTTCGGTCGCATCAAAATCAACCCACTTCTTTCCTACCACGGCCCAGACTATGTTGGACCTGTTCCCCACTCAGGGGTACGTAGGTAGACTTTCAAAAAGAAAAGAAGGATGGCTCGCTAAGTCAAAAATCCGAAAAGACGCCTAGGTAAAAATTAGAGCTAAATCCAAGGTGAGCAATAACAAAAGAGAGAAAAGAGCTCGCAAGGTCACCTCACTAGTGCCTAGGCAAAGGTTATGAGCATTTGAGAGATTATAGTCATGGCCCTTGCCTCAAGCCAGAAAATCACCTTCTACACTAGGGGTAAACTTCAGCTACCCGCCTCATTTGCCTGAATTTTACTATCTACCCTTCATACAAGGGGCAAACTTTGGTCACCTACCTCGTTTGCCCAAAACCTTCAAAGAACCATCATCTAAACTAAGGGCAAACTTTGATCACCTACCTCATTTGCCTATGAATTCTACTTCCTACACTTCAAACTAGGGGAAAACTTCGTTTGTCGCACACCGATGGTAAGACTTCAAGTTACCAATTTTATTTAAACAATATGGAAATGGAGTATCTTTTATTCTATAAGCTAAGGCACTAATTCAAAGCACATCCTGGGAATAGCAGAGAATCGACTAGATCAATAAGGAAGAATTTTCAAAAATCAAATTTATCAGCAAAGTGCTACCATGTTAAGATGAGGAGTAAAATGGTATCATTTGTGACAAATGCACATCAAATCTTGGCAAGTCGAGCTTCTTCCAATTTGGTGTCAAATGTGTCACCCTCGTGCATCGGTGTCTGTCAATTTTTGAGTCTGTCATAGTCTCAAATGTGGAAGTCAACAGTGACAAATAACAAATTTTTCAAATCAAGTTATAAATTTTTAAGAGCATTCTAAAGACAATACAAGCAGGAGAACCAAACACTATTACTGCACCTGTCAAGGCGTCAGCATGGGAAGTGTCCAAACTTAGGGCAAATGCGAATATCATCCCTTTCTAAACCACCAAAAGTTAACCATCATCTCCTAGCAACATAAGTCCATAAGTGGCTATTGATCACCTTTCTTCGTTCAAACAACATAAGTCCATGTGTGGCTATTGATGATCTTCCTTCATCCTACCAACATAAGTCCACGAGTGGTTGTTGATCATCTTTTTTCGTTCATGCATCATAAGTCCATGAGTGGTTGTTGATGATCTTCCATCATACTAGCAATATAAGTCCATGAGTGGTTGTTGATCTTCCTTCATCCTAGCAACATAAGTCCATGAGTGGCTGTTGATCTTTCTTCATCCATGCAACATAAGTCCATGAGTGGCTATTGATTATCTTTCTTCATCCATGCAACATAAGTCCATAAGTGGATGTTGATCATCGTCCTCCATCAATGTCAAATCCATAGCTGCCACAGATCATCTACGAATAAAATCATATCTTTACTCCCATTAGTGGGCATATTGCCTTCTTCTCTAGTAGAGTACATGTTATCCATTCCTCCCCAATAGAGCCGCTTCATCCCCAGCAGATTCAGTTTTATCCCCAGTAGGCTTATCAATTTGCACATCATCAATTCTTTTGATCAGGGTTAGTCCAACAGTGAGTCCAATCCATGACAGCCACAGTAGTTCGCTGTCGACTCATCATCTCCACTCATACATCGTCAATTTGTTAATCATCATTAGTTTATAGTCACTCTCACTCAAAATATATTGTGTCCATCGTCCACTCTTGATTAAGAAAATCTCTTTTCGCCAGCCCTCTAGATTGAGGCAAATCCTTCATTGTCAGCCTTCTAGATTGAGGCAAATATGTTGTCATCAGCCCTCTAGATTGAGGCAAATCCTTCGTTGTCAGCACTTTAGATTGAGGCAAATCTGTTGTAGTCAGCCCTCTAGATTGCCAGCCCTCTAAATTGAGGCAAATCTTTCATTGTAGACCCTCTGGATTAAGGTAGGACTTTTGCGTCCATCAGTCATCTCGTTCTACCCTGTCTACTCTTTGATATCTGGGACTTCTACGTCCATCAATCATTTTAGAGATTCCATGTCCATCATTAGTGCTTTCACATCCGTCAATCATCTTGGAGGCCTAAATAGGCTTTTTGGACTGACCATTGCAAGATTTGATCAACTGTGACATTTTCGAATTTGAATCCTGGTTCAAGGTCAAGAATTGAAAGAAAAATTCTTAGAGAGTCCAGAATCAGCTCCCGAAGACTAACTAGCTCTTTCGGATTGGATTTTGAAAATTTTGATCAACTGTGAGAGATTCAGAGATGGGTCACGATTCTAGGTTAGCAGAATTTGATCAACCGTTAGAGATTCAGAGATGGATCCTGATTCTAGGTCAACAGAATTCGATCAACCATAAGAGGTTTAGAGAAGAATCTTGGTTCTAGGAGAGATCCTTAGAGATTCCAAGAACTATCCCCAGTGGACAAATATAGACAAAAATCGGCTCCCGAAGGCTCTAACCGGCTCTTTTGGATTGACCATTACAAGATTTGATCAATTGTGAGAGATTCGAATTTGAATCCTGGTTCCAAGTCAAGAATTGAAAGAGAGATTCTCAGAGAGTCCAAAATTGGCTCTTGAAGACTAACCGACTCTTTTGGATTGGGACTTAAAAAATTTGATCGACCGTGAGAGATCAGAGATGGGTCCCGGTTCTAGGTCAGCAGAATTTGATCAACCGTGAGAGATTCAGAGATAGATCCTGGTTTTAGGTTAGCAGAATTTGATCAACCATGAGAGGTTCAGAGAAAAATCCTAGTTTTAGGAGAGATCCTCAAAGATTCCAAGAACTACCCCCAGCAGACAAATACAAACAAAAATCGGCACTCGAAGGCTCTAACCGACTCTTTTGGATTGGGCATTACAAGAAGTTGATCAACCGTGAGAGATTTAGAGAGGAATCGTGGTTCTAGGTCAAGAATTAAAAAAAGCAGTTAAGAGAGATTCTCAAGGATTCTAAGAACCATCCCCAATAGACAAATATAGGCAAAATTCGTTCCCCAGAGGCCCTAGCCGACTCTCTTGGATTGAGCACTACCAGATTTGATCAACCGTAAGAGATTCAGAGATGGGTCTTGGTTCTAGGTCAACAAAATTTGATAAACCGTGAGACATTTAGAGATGGGTCCTGGTTCTAGGTCAACAGATTTGATCAACCGTGAGAGATTTAGAGATGGGTTCTGGTCTAGGTCAGCAGAATTTGAACAACCGTGAGGGATTCAGAGATGGGTCCTATTTCTAGGTCAGAAGTTAAGAAAGGCTCCCGAAGGATCCCCTACCATCCCCATCAGAAGTCTGAACCAAATTTCTGGATTGGTCATCATAAGAATCGGCCAACGATTAAAAAATAGCGCTAACAGTCAAATGACCTCGACTCCTAGGGCAAGCACTGTCTATTCACAATCCAAGGCTTCGTGTCCATTGGTTATCGTAAGCCTCCTCGCTTATCATGAATTTTCTCACCTGTCGCTTATCGTGAGCTTCCTCACTTCTTTGTCCAAAATCGTGATCTTTCTCACTTATCTTGAGCTTGGTCACTCCTTTGTCCAAAATTATGAGCTTCCTCGCTTATCGTGTGCTTCCTCACTCCTTTATCCAAAATTGTGATCCCCCTCACCTACCCATCAGTTATCGTGAGTTTCCTCGCTTGTTTCTTATCATGAGCTTCCTCACTTATCGTGAGCCTCCTCTCTTATTGAGAATTTTCTCACATGTTGCTTATCGTGAGCTTCCTTACTCTTTTGTCCAAAATCGTGAGCTTCCTAACTCCTATGTCCAAAATCATGAGCTCTCTCACTTATCGTGAGCTTCCTCACTCCTTTGTCCAAAATTGTGAGCCCCCTCATCTACCCATTGGTTATCATGAGCTTCCTCACCTGTCGCTTATCGTGAGCTTCCTCACTTATCGTGAGCTTCCTCACTCCTTTATCCAAAATTGTGAGCCCCCTCAGCTACCCATCGGTTATCATGAGCTTCCTCGCATGTCGCTTATTGTGAGCTTCCTCGAAAAAAATCATGAGCTTCCTCACTTATCAGCTATCGTGAGCTTTCTCGCTTATCGCTTATCACAAAATCTCTCTCCTGTTGTCTATCTTGAACTTCCTCATACATCGCTTGGTATCCAGTACTTCCGTGTCCGTCAGTTATCTTTAATTCCTACATCTGATTCTATTCGCTTGCGAAGTACACTTTCCATAATTTGAGAAGTTTGCCCCGAAACCCAGAGTCTTTTCAGACCGTGGTTGGCCACTGCATCGTAGTTAAAAGCACTAGCATAACACAAGCCCACTCGGAGTGGTATACCCCCACAGCACTAGCTCATGCTAGGATCATCAGCACCAAAAAGAGCATGCATAAAACCCATTAAGGCTGGAAAATACACCATAGTCATAATAGAATCGCAACACGACTCAGTACACAGCTCATATCACATCCATGCATTTCATATCATCCTCATAGCATAGCATCCACCTGTCTTATTGTGCATGTGTATTTAATTCCTTGTGCCCTTAACTACGTCCTGGTCTAATTTCCCTAGGGATATGTAGGAAGCTCATGCAGAGCGTGACCAGCACTAACCTCAGCATCATGTTTTTCATCATTTCATCTTTACAACGCTTTTATCCTAAATCTACATCCTATAAAAAGACATGTCTCTACAAAGTGTTGGCACTCACTTGCGACATGCGTTGCCTCGCAAGTTCATGCCAAAGAGGGGCAAACTGTAGACACCCCATTTTGTCGACTATCAGATTTAGTAGACCCATAGCTTGGTGGTTCAAAATGAATGAAAAAGACTCAAAAAGGACTCCTGGAAGTTAGTTCTATCTCTAAAAATGCTCAAAATAACCAAAATACCCCTAAAAGCCCAAAAACTCCCAGATTTGGACCAAAAGTTCTGGGAACATGCTATGTCATAAGAAAAATGGTAAAATGAGTTTTAAAGCAAAATCAGATGAAATCTTCAGCTCCCAGAGACCACTGGAAGTCCCGGATGTTAGAAAGTCCCCGTTGACTGATTTGACCTAGGTTTGACCAGGTTTGACCAGGGTTTGATCAAAATCATCCAAATTTGCCATAAAGTTCTGAGATCATTCTAGATCATGTAAAAAGTACTAAATCGAGTTTTAAAAAAAATCCTAGGTTTGACCGATTTGACATAAAAGTTGACTTTGAAACCAGAGTGCCATATTATTTTTCAAACATTTTCATGGATACTAGAGGTCAATAGGTTTCTAATGGTATATCGCACATAATTTCTGGATTTAAAACGAATTTATTATAAATTTCCAAATATGAAAAAGGCGATCAAATCAGCTTTTGTCACGCATACCGCAAAACTTTTCAAAGTGACCTAACTCTGAACTATTTTTTATGGAATGTAGACTCCATTACCTTTCCAACAGTATATCACAAGCTTAATTGGGAGTTCATACGCATTTTTTGTGAATTTTGGACGAAATATGGCCTTTTTGCGAATACCCGAACCTTTGGGGGCCTAAATACAAATTTTTGGACGTCTGAGGAGCAGTACCGCGGCGGCACTCAACCACTGCTGAATCCATTTTTTTGATTTATTTTGGGGGTCCAAATTGAATAATTGAAAGTCAAAACGACGTAGTTTCTTGTTCACAGATGTTTGGGACCAATGGGAGCACTTTCTAAATCCCAAAACCACCCCAAATTGGCCTATATAAACCCCCCTTTGCTCTTGATTTTGGGGGGGATGGCCAAGTGCAAAGGTTGGAAAAGTTGTAGAGAGAATGAGAGATATACCTAGAGTTAGAAGTGAGAAATGGAGCTTCCTCCACTGATTTTCTATTGAAAGTGAATTCTAAACTCAAGTTCTTCCATTATCCTTCAATATACTTTACATCCAAATCCTCCCCAACCACCATTCTTGATCAATCTTAAGTTAGGAAGCTACTTCCATGTCCAAATGTCAATATGTTTGAGTGAAACACCAAGTTACAAGTCCAATATCTCAATGATCATCATCTATTGGTTGCTATTTGATTGTTTCATACTATGTTCATCTCTTCTACCTCATTTCTTTTTTTGACTTTTCTTTGATTGCTTACATGCCTATCATCATCTAGATGACATGTTGTTTGAGGAGAGTGAATCCTTATGGATAGTAGCTCTTGACCTCAAAGACATGTTTGATTGATGATGATTTTAACTTCAATACATTCATATGTATTCTTGAAGCTATATTCTCAACAAAACTATGTTTGCACAAGAAATATTAGGAGTTCATGATATGAGTTTGATGCTGGTATTTTAAGGGGATATAATCTCCATTTGATGTTGAAAATATGCTTTCAAACCTCCTATTTCAAAACCCCTCTAAAACCCCCAATATTTGGATTCCAAGAAATAAACATTTTCTTTCTCAAAAAATCTTCAAAACAATGAGTTATTCAACTTCAAAATAATATTATGAGTTCAATACCCAATAGGTGATTACAAGGCCACTTGGAAAGTCTTCCTAACTCATTAAATAACACCCAAAATTTTTGGTTTGACTTGAAAACACTTGGAGGGGTTCCATTTTGACCCAAACATTCCATCCAAACATTATGTTCTTGTTGTCACAACAGCTTGGTTAAATTTTCACTTGTTTTACAGAAAACTCTTCCAAAGAGAGTGGCCTCAACTCATTTTTCCCTTGAACGTTTTGAGGAACTTTTTGTATATTATGCGCTTCCAAATATTTTGTTTTCATTTTCTATGATTTTTTCTACATTTCAGTCGACAGTACAAACTCTGTTTCTGAGTAACCTGTCTTTTTTATATGATTTCTCTCAATCTGTACATATAATCTTGATTTGGCTTTTTGATTTGTGTTCTAGACACAATAAGGATGATCTCCACCAAAAACATCAAGAATTAAAAACATTTCTAACCTCACTTTTTCATTTTTACAAAATCAACTCACTGTTCTGTCTACTATTCACAGCAAGCATGCTTTTACTTTCATTCTTTGTCTTAATGCTTACATGCACTCCAAATTAGATCATATCTTAGGAAGTAGTTCATACTACATTTGTATACATCCTATAATAATTTTCTTCATATATTCAAGCATATTCTAGACTTCTAAATCACTGCAGAAAGTCCATGTACACAAACACACTATAACCTTTACACATTCTAGGATCATACATTGCATCCATGCAAGATTTGGAGTTTTTATGACTCCTAATCTAAGGAGATTATAAGGAATAGACTTGATCACATGTTCGTGCTCCCCCTCGATCTAATCTTCCTTTCTCATCCGTCTTGGGGATTGAGAGATCTTCTTTTCTCAAAGATTAACATACATCATACTAGCTTGCTAAGCATATTTTATTTTCTTTGATTATTTGTTTCAAGAACAACTCATGTCTCCTTTATAGACTAGGAAAACTTGATTACTTGATATATGATTAGACGATTTTTCCTAGGTTTGTTTGTGTAATTTTTCACTTTTGCATTGTGTGATATTTATCTTAGATCTTATGAATGATATCTTAGCTTTTAATCTTTCATTTCAAGATTCTTATGAGATGTAATATACTATCATAATATTAATTGTCGAACCAAACATAGTATAAGATGATTATTTGGATACTAATTGAGGCCCGTCGAGAGATGAGGCGAGTTGAGGGTGTTTTATTCGTGACAAAGGCTCCTTCCTCTCTCATGCCAAAACCCCGAGCCAATTTCTTTAGTTATAAAGGGCCGGTGCCCTTTATCTATTTGGGTGAGTCAAAATTAGGTTTCTTGGTTCCTTAAAGACCAAGTGACGACTTTGTATCTGTTTTCAACAGACCTTTCTTACCTTTATCAAATCAATTTCAAAACAAAAAGAAAATCAATTTCGCGTGTCCACAACACCGTGGAGCTCAAGAAAGGGGTCAATAAAGTGTGGGTTTTTTAGTCTAGTGATAAGTATCCCTCTCCCCGTAGTGTGTAATGGCCCAAATGAGGCATCTTACTATTGCTATGTCTGTTGTAATCACCCCAAAATATTTTAATGAGAATATGAGTGATTCTGCTTACTCAAATGCGCGTAATGAATGTGATACATGTAATGAATGTGATGAAATTCCAAATGAATTGCAAAATCTAATTGAAAGGGAAAATGAATCTGCATCCAAAATCATTGAGAGCACTCTAACGATTAATCTGGGAAATGAAAATAATTCGCAAAATATTTTGATTGGCTCCATAGTTAGCAATAAAGAAAGCAAAGAATTAATCAATCTATTAAATGAATTCAAATGTCTTTACATGGTCTTATAATGATATGCCAGGTATTGATCCACAGATAATCCAACACCACATCCCTCTTTTCCTAAATTCAGAACCCGTAAAACAAAAATTGAGGTGAATGAGGCATAAATGGGCAAGTAAAAGAGGAAGTTGAAAAGCAATTAAGAGTTGTATTCTTGATTGTCACCGAGTTCCCTGAATGGGTTGCCAACATCGTGCCAGTTCTGAAGAAGGATGGTCGTGTTAGGGTGTGCGTTGATTTCTGAGATTTAAACAAAGCTAGCCATAAAGACGATTTCTCTTTGCCTCATATTTTCCAGAGGATAAGGAGAATATCACTTTTATCACGCCTTGGGGAACTTATTGCTATAAGGAAATGTCGTTCGATCTTAAGAATACGGGTGCGACTTACCAAAGGGTTGTCACTACATTGCTACATGAAATGATTCATTAGGAAGTGGAGGTAGCTATAGATGACATGATTGTAAAATCTAAGAAGAGAGGGGGGCATTTAGGGGTACTAATGAAGTTTTTTGAGAGGTTGAGGAAATTTAGGATGAGGTTGAAACCGCAGAAATGCACTTTTGGGGTTCCCACTAGAAAATTACTAGGATTTCTTATCACTCAGAGGGGGATTGAGGTACACCCAACTAAGATAAAAGCATATCTAGGATTTCTTATCACTCAGAGGGGGATTGAGGTACACCCAACTAAGATAAAAGCCATAATCGATTACAACCGCTAAAGAGCGAGAAAGAGTTGAGGGGTTTTTGGGTAGGATAGAATTCATTAGCCATTTCATATCAAAACTCACCATGACCTATGACGTGTTTTTTAAATTACTAAGAAAGGGGGAGAAGTTTGAGTAGGATAGCCAATGCCAAAAGGCCTTTGATAAGATTAAAACCTATCTCCAGGACCCGCCTGTCCTATCACCTGTCCAAACTAGAAAACCCGTATTGCTATACTTGTCCATAACCGAGAATTCGATGGGGTGTATGTTGGCCCAAGAAGAAGAAGAAGGGCATGTGGAAAAAGCTATCTATTATCTGAGTAAGAGGACGGCTGGGTATGATCTGAATTATTCTTCATTAGAAAGAGCCTATTGGGCCTTGGTTTGGTGCACCCGTCGCCTTAGGCATTATATGTTAGCCATTTTTGTAACCTTGATATCCCAAATGGACCCACTCAAATACCTGTTCAAAATGCCCATCCTAACCAATAGGATTTCCTGATGGACCATGATGTTAGCTGAGTTTGATATCAGATATGTTACTTCTAAATTTGTCAAAGGCAGAGCCGTCGCCGAATATCTAGCTAACCTTGCTATAGAATTCGAGGAAGGAGAGTTTAAGTTCCTAGATGAAGGAGTGATGGAGGTAAAAGAAGACCTATGGAGATGTATTTCGATGGAGCAGCTAATCAGATCAGATACGTGGTAAGAGTCATTCTTATATCGCCCACTGGAGTCCCTACCCAACTAGCCATTAAGCTCAAGTATAATTCAACCAACAATACGGCCGAATATGAGGCATGTATAATCAGAATGGAAGCAGCCCTTATATCGCCCAGTGGAGCCCCTACCCAACTAGCCATCAAGCTCAAGTACAATTCAACCAACAATACGGCAGAATATGAAGCATGTATAATCATAATGGAAGCAGCCTTGACATTAAAGTTAAAAGAATTGAAATCTTCAGAGATTCTAACTTGATCATATTCCAAGTGCGAGGTGATTGGAGAGTGAAGCATGAGAAATTGAGACCTTACCACGAATATCTAGAGAGATTGAAAGTGTAATTTAAGAAGATTTCGTTCTATTACCTTCCCCGTGAGGAGAACCAATTAGCCAATTCCTTAGCAACCCTAGCCTCAATTATCTAAATTCCCATAGTAGTGACCATGATCCCATTATCCATAGAAGAAAGAAGCCAACCTTCATTTTAGATGATTACAGCCAGTGAAGAAGGAGAAGAGGGTGAAATACCTTGGTATGTTGATGCTTGGAATTTTATTGAGAAATGAGAATATCCCGAGGGAGATTCAAAAAAAGATAGAAAGACTATTCAGAGGTTTTCCACTCAATTCATAATCTATACAGGTAAATTATGGAAGAAGTCTTATACCAGGTATAATCTGGATTGTCTGTATAGGAGACAAGCTAGGAGAATGATGGAGGAAATAAAAGAAGGAGTTTATTGACCCTACATAAATGGACATATGTTGGCAAAGAAGATATTTTTGAAAGGGTATTATTGGACGACTTTGGATAAGGATTACTGTGAGTACATTAGGAGATGTCATAAGTGTCAAATTCATGCGAATCTGATGCACATAGCGCTTCCCAACTCTATAGTATGACCACCCCTTGGGCATTTTCTGTGTGGGGTATCGATCTTATTGGAGAAGTAGTTCCAAAGGCTTCCAATGGGCATCGATACATAAATATGGCAATACATTATGCTACTAAGTGGGTAGAAGCGGTCACACTCAACTTTGAAGGCTAAATCTATGGTGAGTTTCATTGAGAAAAATATAATTTGTAGATAAAAGGTTTCGAATGAGTTCATTTTTTATCATGGCAGTCATTTCCAAGGAGATGTCATCCTGCTTCTAGAGAAGTATAAGGTCACCACCATCTGTCCTCCTCGTATAGGCCTCAAACAAATGGAGCAATAGAAGTACCAAATAAGAATGTTAAGGCGATCTTGGAAAAAATGACGGATACATATAAGGATTGGCACGAGAAACTACCATTTGCATTATGGGGATATCGGACCTCTATGAGAACTTCAACAAGTGCTACGCCATATTCATTGGTTTATGGAATGGAAGTTGTCCTCCCGGTTGAAGTGGAAATACCCTCGCTCAGGGTTTTGGCAGAATGTGAAGTGGCTTAAAGTGAATGGATACTGGGAAGGTATGAGTAGCTAATGTTGCTTGACCAGAAAAGATTGGGTGCAGTAAATCACACTCGGGGATATCAGAAAAGGATAGCTCATGCTTTCAACAAAAGGTCCGCCCAAGGAAGCTTGTTGAGGGTGACCTGGTCCTCAAAGAACTTAAAGTGCTTGTTTATGATCCTAGGGGAAAATTCAAACCCAACTGGGTCAGGCCATACATCATCAAGACTCTCCGTTGTGGACCTAGACGGGGTTGAATTTGTATAACCAATCAATCTCGACTGCCTCAAAAAATACTTTTCTTGAGATCTTTTCTTTCAAGACCTCCTACATCAATGAACTATACTTAACTTGATTCCCACTAAGGGATACGTAGGCAACTACTCAGTTCGGTCATTAATAAATCGCCTGAATGGCGCCTTCCATCAAAACTTGGCTGACTACTATGGACCTGATACCCAATTGGGGATAAGTCGGCGGGCTCCCAAAGCCTTTGGTCTAAAAAAAAACCTTGTTTTGAGTTTTTCCATGCTAAACTTGGGGCAAACTTGTCTTTGCCCAAAACCACATCAGAGCCTCAAAACCAGGGGCAAACTTCATTTACTACCCAAAGAACCCAACCCATTTCTAGACATATTGGCTATCAACATGAGCATTGTGTAAAAATAAATGTGAAGTCATGGTATAGAATGATTAAAGCTCAAAGCAAGACTCAAAGCAAAGTAATAAAGGCAAAGAAGAGACATTGAAAGGAGGATTTTCATAACTTAAAGATAAATTGAAAGAGTGAATACTTTTTTATTAAACATGTTAGGGCATTTTTACTACAAGAACATTCATTGGAAAGGAAAAGTAAATCACATTCAAAAGTGAAACAAGAGTGGACAGAATTCATCAAAAGTTTTGAAAAATAAAGATCTCTTTCTTTTTTGCATTTTACTATATCTGTGTCTGTCTATCCCTGGGACTATTTCTCTACTAGGGTTTGGATCTCCAGAAGATACTCAGTACAAATTGGGAAATCTTGAAAAAATTCTAAATGATCACAAAACAAGAGAGAAAGGACTATCTAAATAAGGTTGGGATCCGAACGGCACTCGATGAGACCCGACGGCATTCTCTGAATGCCACGCTGGCGGTCACTGAGTGCCACGCAGCAACCAGTGAATGCCGGCTCCTCCCATTGAGTGTCGGTCAGGCTTCAGGCAGTTCGCAGTGCAGTCTGTACTTTAATAAGCCCAGAACTTGCATAAGAAAAACTGAAAATACTACAGAGAGCAAAAAAAATTGAAATTTGAACTTCACTACTCGCATCATTCATCAACATGCATGGACAATAAAAGAAAGGCATTCACATTCTCAAAAGATGCCAAAATAATATCCAATATCATAATCCAAGTCAAGCATGAACATAGAAAGTCCAAAAATTGGCTTGAAGGCCACCATGCATACACATCATCCATCATAATTAAATCTAAATCCATAAAAAGGGCATAAATAAAAAAGGGGGGAATGTTCAATTGTTTTCATCCATGTAGGGACATCCTAAATAAAAGATATGAGAGAGCAGGTCATCCTCGTCTGCAACAGGGGTTCTACCTGGGCGTCTGTTGAATTGTCTGGTTGCACCCAGCTCCACCATCACCACTGTCTCTACCATCATCTCTACCTTGACCGCTACCTCCAGTGCCTCCATGGTACCCGCCACCCTAGCTCATTTGGAGCTCTTGAATTTGTCTCCTTAGAGCGGCGATCTCTTATTCCCAGGACAAAAGATAGAAATATGTAAAATTCTTTTGAGGCCGCGAACTCGCTTTTGTAAATATAAAATTCTTTTGAGGCTGCGAACTCGCTTTTGTAAATATAAAGTTCTTTTTAGTCCGTAGACTCTCTTTTATAAATATGAATTATTTTAGGTCCGCAGACCCATTTGGTGCAGTTTAATAAAAAGTGGGAATTGAGATATATACCTAAGCCCTAGCCAGAAGCTCAGCAGCCACTCTCGCTCCGTTAGCCTGAGGAAAATTAAGTAATAAGTACGAGTCTTAAAAAAGTTGAAGGAATTAAAGAAATGGAAAAGGACGAGGCAGATTTTGAACTTACTCTCCATTCACGGCCATGGATCCAATGTTGGACTGTGTGAGCATATGATAGTCCTTCCCCACCATAATCCCGAGAGACATTATCATATTATAGAGGGATGGTCGGAACACCCTAAGTATATGGAGTAAGTTAGTATGAGGCCTCCTGGCCCATATGTACCAAGGGCACATTCCAGTTCCAATTTCATTGAGGGAGCGAAGGAGGATCGGCTACTCCAGGGATGGACTGCGAGAGAAATAAATCAAGCCATAATACACTTTGCTGCAAAGCAGAAGGAAATTTTGCACAATGGAAAAGAGATTTACCCGAGTAACTTCCATCAGATGGAAGTTATGCATGAGTGAATTCATCTGAAAGTTAGCATAACCATCGAGGCCCTCCATATGATTTACAATATCATCCCCGTCCAAAGCTGTGATCAAGTCATTGTGATCCAAAGTTTCAGTGCTCCTCATAGTCGGTGGAGGAACCATGGGCATATAGAAACTAGGGGCAACGAGGGACTGTCTAGTTACCCACTCGCCCAAATACCACCCTCGGCAAGCCTCCCCAACCATCAAGATCCTATTCTGGAAAACCCCAAGGTAGCCTAAAGCTCCATACTGGCTTCTAGGGAAACAGCAGACCATGGACTCCATGTCACATGAACGTCCTGTAGGTTGGTGAGAAAATTCCTACAACCGATGAAATCATGGGCCCCGACTTTTAGGCCCGTCGCACCTTTTCTCCATTTCAAACCCTGGGGAAGGATGGAATTCTTGCTTGTTTTGGTACTGGGGGCCCTCATGCGAAGGTATTCATAGGACCAAATCGTAAGAAAAACATCAAGGGGTGAATTTAATGATAAAAAAAATGGTGATGATGAATGAAATGATGAAATTTTACCTCCCAGACCCTCCAGAAACTGCCAATAGAAGGAAAATTGCCTCGGGAAACATCATACATGTGGCGATAAAGGGTGGCTAATCCTGCTCCTCCCGAATTACACTGATTAATGCGATAAATATCCTCCAGAGATGCCAGGTAGGCCAGATTAATCCTATCCCCCACCCCTCCCCTCCCCTTCCCTTCCCCCCCTCCCCGAGTGCTCATCAAGGAGCAGCCTAGCACCTACATAATGAAGGCTCAGATCATCTGGTCGATAGCAAAATCTTGACTCTTGAAGGTATCAAGGAACCATTTTGCCGGAACAATAGGATCCCCAAGGTGAGCTCCAAGGAGGTCAATGATCTGCTTGTGATAGCTCTCGATATCGTCGAATCGAGCCACAGGGAGATCGGTGAAAGGGATGCCAGTGATCATCGAAAGGTCCAACGGGGTCATCGTCATCTCCCCAAAGGGAAGATAGAAGGTATTTGTGGTATCCCACCATCGCTCTGCCATAGCTTGAATCTGAGCCATGTGGTTGGAGCTTTTTTCTAAAAGCTACACAAAAAGCCCAAAGTCGTCCGCATTAATTCTTTCTTTTACGGCATCGGAAGGTCCTTGTACCACCTATACCCGTGAGCTAGGCTCCCATGGCCTTTAAGCACATCTTCAGGCACGTGGTTTGAGTCCGAATGACTAAAATGAAAAGTGAACAAATAAGCAGCAAAAATGGAAGAAGGATAATAAAAGATAAGTGATGAAAAAAATAATAATAATGAAGTTTGAAAGAAAGTAGAATACACATTCATGAGTTCTCATACTCTATGGTTTGTAAAATATGAAGTTTTGAGTCCGAGTGACTCCATGTTTGTAAAATATGAAGTTTTGAGTCCGAGTGACTCCGTGTTTATAAAATACAAAAGTTTTGAGTCCGAATGACTCCATGTTTGTAAAATACAAAAGTGTTGAGTTCAAGTGATTCCATATTTGTAAATTATGAAGTGTTGAGTCCAAATGACTCCATGCTTTGTGAAATATAATTTTTTTTAGTCCGAATGACTCCATGGTTCGTAAAATGTTTATTTTTCAATAAACTGGCTTGACGAAGTCAAGATGACTCATGTTTAAAAAAAAATGAAGATATAAGTTTGAGTCAAGGTGACTCCCATTCTTGAAATTAAATCTATTATGAATTTGTCTGCTTGAGACAATATGGCTCCTGATGTTGTCAGTATCAAGATATAAAAGTATTCTTTACTTTTCAAAAGATTTGCAGTGTGGAAGTAAAGGTCGAACCCACAGAGATTGACTAACTACCGTGTTTTAATCTTAAAACCTAAATCTAATTAATTATAAAAACGGATTTCGATTTTAATTTGAATTAACTAAGAACATAAAAATAAATCTAAACTATGAAAGCAATTTAAATAGTTGTTTTTAAATAATGTTTAAGGGAACCTATGATTGCAAATCCACCACTAGCTTCATAATAGGAATATTTATGAATTACTTTAGCTTATTACGTTGGATGAATATGGGGAATTGTAGCTACAAGCCCAATTCCTCCGACAAGAAGATAATCATGGTTCAAGCACCAACATAATCCATCTGCAGTTAGCATGAATTATCCCACACTAAACTAGGGTTGTGATCTAATCCATCTAACCTAGGCATGGACTATTCGGATACTTGATAGCACGAATAAATAAAGCACCATCACATGTAAACAATCTAAACAAGCACAGCAAGAATAGATCGTTGAGCACATCACAGTCAAAATAGATCTAAGACAAGAATAAATTCTGAAAGTAATGATTTAATCAATTAAAGTACGATTTATTTATAAAAAATCCTCTAAACATGTAATCATCATCCAAACATAATAAAACTAAAAGAAATACATAAATAAAACCCTATTACTTGGCTAGGGTTTCATTGAAACCCTAGATCTAGAGTTTAGTTGTCCATAGAATTGATGAATAGCAAGACGTTGATGGAGGGGGCCATGTGAATCCTTGGTCTTCTTCTTCTTCTCCTTGCTTTCCTCTCTTCAAAATGGCTGAAAATATGTATATTATGGCTGTATATTGATGTGTATAATAGTGTGTAATGATTTGTATATCTAAAGTTGATTTAGAATAGGATTTGTATAGAGTTTGGAAGGATTTAGGAAGCTTTCCTAAGTCAAATCGCGCTAAAACTGCTGTTTTTATGTTTCTGGACGTATTTAACCAATTCAGATCGCACAGGGCTCTTCAGGGCTTCAAAATACACAAGTTTGACTTTTTCAAAGGGTCGCTCGCGAGGGTCGCGCGAGCGGGTCGCTCCAGCGACCTGGGCATTTTCCAGAATTTTCTCAGATTTTTCGCTGCTCTGCACCACTTTCGTAGAATTGCGATAACTTTTGACTCGGATCTCGGATTGACTCACCGTTTGCGGCCACGCGTCCGTAACTCAAAGATCTACATTTTATATCTCTGGAGAAATTTCTCAAATCTGAAGTATTACTTGTCAAAAATGCAATTTTCCGAGACTGTTACAACATTCTTCCTTCACCGGAACCATCTTTTAAGCCCAGAATGACTTTTAAAGCCACTAATCATTGGATTTTTGTGCATTTTCATGTTAAAGCTCCAAAATCTACAAAATATAGAATACCTATTAAAAATCACTTAATAATTACATGAAATGGGCTAACAAAGCGTATTTTTAGGACTATAAACGGCAACTATTCGTCGCCGATCAGCTCCCGCTTTGAAAAGGAAAATAAATAATGAGAATTTATCTAATAAATAATGAGAATTAATCTAAGCTGGTGTGACTCTTGTTTTTGAAAGTAAAAAGTGAAAAGATCAATCAATTCAGTTGAACCAATGTGATCCATATGTTGGAAAAGGGAAAAGAGGATAATAAAATTTTGGCATAGTCTCAGCAAAATGTCGATAAGACTGGGGCAATAAAAATAAGCAAAGCATAAACCCAAGCCTAAATAAGATCCTAAGCATCTAAAATTTCACTCAAAAATCAACCTAAAAGGGCAGGGTGATTCACAGCAGCAATGACTTGGAGATATCAATAGGACACAAAATGCACATGATTAAAGTAATTCCATGCATACATTGGGCATCACACATTGAATTAATCGTAAAGAGGAAGTAAAAGATTGAAATAAAAGTTTGGGGTTATATCTCTTTGCAAAACTCCCATACCAAAATATGTGATCCATGATCGGCAAGAAGAAAGGCAGAGTTATGGTCAGGAAAGAGTTTGTACTTTTTCCTTGGAGGCTGTGGGAGCCTGAACCACTAGCCATTCAAATAGATCTTCAAGAAAGGATGGAGAAGATCAAGTTATGAGAAAACTCAAAGAAAAACATGAAAATGTGAAAGAACTTTGGTTTTTAATCATGAATCAAAAAAAAGATGGAATTTTGATGCTAAGAAGGTGTAAACATACCTTGGAAAGAGAGGTTTTTGAGTTAAAGATCAAAGGAAAGGAAAATCTTGGAATGAATTCGTGCAGAGAGGAGAAAGAGAGAATGAGGAAAAGAAAAGGAAAACATATTTTAAAAACAAACTGCCAGACTCAGCAGCAGTCGACGAAAATACAGAGGCACTCTCTAAGTGCTGCACTGGCACTCACCAAGTGCCGCCACATCATCATCGAGTGTCGCTGCGAGTGACAGTTGGCCTTCCCCCCAAAATTTTCATATTCATATTGGGGACCATCGAATTTTGCCAAGATATCCCTCAAAGTGTTTCCTCGTTTTGAATAAACCCCTAAGATTTGGAAAGCATACTTTAAAATCCTTCTCATAAGTCAAGATTGGCACCAGACTTTGTAATTTTGAATTAAATTGAATCTGATTAATCCTGAATCTTGGAAATTGAATCCTTTTAATTTGACAGGCTGTGTTTTCTCTTGAATTTTGAGATTCTTGATTAGGTCGATATGACTCCAGCTTTGGAAGTTTGAAAATTCTTGTTTGAATTGACCCATAGTTTTGGAAATAGGAATTGTTTTTTATTAACTCCCGATTTCATAAATAAGAAAATTCTTTGAGTCCGATTAACTCCCGATTTTGTGAAATAAAATTTGTTTCGAGTTCAATTGACTCCTATTTTTTAGAAATTTAACTCTTTGAGTCTAATTGACTCCCAATTTTTAAATCATTTTGAGTCGAATTGACTCCCAATTTGGAAGGAAATGAATTGATTTGAGTCTGTTTGGCTCTAGGTTTTAGAAATTGATTTGGTTTGAGTTTGTTTGACCCCGGATCTTGAAAAATTGAATTAGTTTGAGTCTAATTGACTCCTGATTCTAGAAATTTGTGTTGGATTGAGTCTGTTTAACTCCCAATTTTCTAGAAGTTTGAGCTATTTAAGTCTGATTGACTCCCCATTTTGGAAATCCAATTCTTTAACCGGACTGGCTTCCTTTATAAGAAATCAAATCCTTTGAGCCCGGATGGCTCTCTGTAAGGAATCCAATTCTTTGAGCCCAGATGTCTCCCTTTATAAGAAATCAAATCCTTGAGCCCGGATCGCTCTTTGTATGAAATCCAATTCTTTGAGCCATAATGGATCCATTTTGTAAGAAATCCAATTCTTGGAGCCCAAATGGCTCCCTTTGTGAGAAATCCAATACGTTGAGCCTAGACAACTCCATCTTATAAGGAATCTAATTCTTTGAGCCTAAATGACTCCCTATAAAAAATTTCAAATTCTTTTAGCCCGGATGGCTCCATTCTTGGTAAGAAATACAATTCTTCGAGCCCAGATGGCTCTCTTTAAAAAATCTAATCTTCTGAGCCCGGATGGCTTTATCTTAGAAAAAATTCAAATTCGTTGAGCCAGGATGGTTCCACCTCAAAAATAATCCAGTTCTTTGAGCCCAAACAGCTCTATTTTGAAAGAAATCTAGTTCTTTAAAAGCTCGGATGGCTCTATTTCTCAAGAAATATCAAGATTCTGAGCTCGGCTATGGCCAAAAGATTAGAATATGAGAATATAACAGATTTATGTTCTCGATTCTCGTAACAGATTTGCATTGATCATGAGATCAGAATATGAGAATATAACAGATTTATGTTCTCGATTCTCATAACAGATTTGCGTTGATCACGATATCAGAATATAAGAATATAACGAATTTATGTTCTTAATCCTCGTAACAGATTTGCGTTGATCACAATATCAGAAGCTGAGAATTTAACAAATTTATATTCTCGATCCTCGTAACAGATTTACGTTGATCAAAAGATCAAAAGTTGAGAACATAACAGATTTATATTATCGATCCTTGTAACAAATTTGCGTTGGCCTGTTTGGGGGTATAACAGAATTGCATTCTCGGTCCTCATAACAGATTTGCGTTGGCCTATTTGGGGGTGTAACGAATTTGCATTCTCGGTCCTCGTAATGGATTTGCGTTGGCCTATTTGGGGGTGTAACGGATTTGCATTCTCGATCCTCATAACGGATTTGTGTTGGCCTATTTAGGGGTGTAACCAATTTACTTTCTTGGTCCTCGTAACGGATTTGTGTTGGCCTAATTGGGGTGTAATAGATTTACATTCTTAGTACACGTAACGGATTTGCGTTAGCCTTTTTGGGGGTGTAACGGATTTGCATTCTCGGTCCTCGTAACATATTTGAGTTGGCCTATTTAGGGGTGTAACGAATTTGCATTCTCAGTCCTCGTAACAGATTTGCGTTGACCAAAATTTTAGTCATCCTTAGTCCTTGTAATGGATTTGCATCGACCAATCTTCAAGGATTATCTTCGGCTATTGCACTATGCATCACGCATCGCGTAGTAAGGGACTAAAATAGGGTGAATGTGACATTTAACCGTCTCGTTAGCATGACCTGATTCATTTCCACTTCTTTTGAAGCGTTTGGATGAGCATGTGCATCATAATAGGATAGGTGCATTCATCTATATGATTGTTTGTGCATGTATGTTGTCCCTTGCCTGAACTACGTCCTGGTCTGATTCCCATTGGGATACGTAGGCAGCTCACCATTGATCACGACCAGACTGACCAGCAGTGTTTGTTTATGCTAATATTTTTGCAACACACTTTGTTTTTACCTGAATTCGACAGTTCGATCGAAGGTTTGTCTTCACACAGGCTTCAGCATTTACTTAGGATATGCATTGCTTCACAAGCTTCGTCGAAGAAGGGAAAACTATAGACACCCCAATTTTGACTGATCATCGAATTCATAGGGATGATTACCTCTAAAACCAATGAGGACAATCTCTGACGGAATTCGAAGATCTTCAAAGTGATTCAGGCTCTTTGGAAGGTTCTTCAAGCTCGATAAGATTTTCAAAAGAGAGAGGGAGAAAGACTGGGTGTTCAGGAAAATTCGGGTGTAAAAACACCCATGGAAAAGTACAGAGTTAGTGCAAAATATTATAAGAAATAAATTTTGGTGGAAATAATTTTGAGAAAGAAATTTTTGAAAAAGAAGCAAAAGGACTTTCTTTAAAAAAAAAAAAAAAGAGAGAGAGAGAGAGAGAAAGAGTTTATATATAAAAAAGAAAAGAAGATTTGAAAAGAAAAGAAAAGAAAAGAAAATATATATATAATGATCTATATATAAAAAACAGAAGGCGGGGCGGCACACGGAGAAGTCGGCGGCACTCTCTGAGTGCCGCGCCGGCACTTGCTGAATGTCGCGCCAGCAGTCATTGAGTGCCGGAATGGCACTCAGTAAGTGTCGCGGACAAGTCAACGAATGCCGCGGTCTGTAACAGTCTATTTTTTTTTTAAATACTTATTGAACTCTAGAAGATGTCATGGCATATGGGTTTTTACCCCGAATTTATTGAATTAACCACTTAAGGTTAGTCTATATAAGGGGATGTTTATCTCCATTATAGAGAGTTTGGAAAAATATTGAAAATATCTACAATTGAGAAAGAATTATGAGAGAATCTTGAAGAGAATTGGAGAAACCGTTAATGGAGCTTAAAGAGCTTGAAGGAAGTTTGAAGATCTTCATGAAGAGACAAGAAAAAATCTAAGGATTTCTTGGAGGAATTCCTCAAATTCTAGCTAGTTTTAGTTTAAATTCAATCACAATTCATAAAATTCTAGGATCTTTTACACAATTTTCAAAACGTCTCTTCCCACCTCATTTCATCACACACCACTAGAATTGTGATTGAGTTCTCATTTGTTTTCATTGATTTGGATCTAAGTAGCTAAGGATTTGACACAAAACAAGGTTTTTCTAAAAAGAGTTTTGACTTGAATCATCAATTAAATTTTGATTTCATCTCTCTTTGTTTATTTTCTTGTCTTGGGATTCATGAGATCTTTAATCTCTCACTTGAATCCCTTGAGTTTGATCCTTTAATTCTTTGAAAATTTATTGTTTACATGGGAATTAAGGTTGATCATAGTTATATCCATACATAATTAATGGATCCAAGTCTTGGTTCATGATTCGGGTCCTCTAATTTGATGTCTCATGAAATTCTCTTCATATTCCATTAAGGTTCATATGGATTGGTCATGTTTAATCTCCAAGGACCATTAACTTGAGAGGAGAATTGAATAAAATGAGTCCACATTCCTCAAGGATCATCAACTTGAGAGAGGAACTAAGCTTAAGAAGAGCCAATTTTCATGGCTTATATATATGTTAACATTGGTGCAGTGTATTCAATAACCAACAGTGATCAAAGATTTTTAATTAAATCATGATCCATTGGAATTGAATGAGATCAATTGGAATTTGTCCCTAAGTCATAGATGTATTACTGTGATTTTTGTTTTAATAAGATTTCGTAGTTAACATGGTTTAGTCATGAGTTTTGTAAAGAAATTACACTCTGTCTAGACTTTCATAATAGCAACCTCTTTCTAAAATGAATGGATCAGAGCATTAAACAAATATTTCAAGCCTTAAATAGTTTTTTTCCATGAAGAGTAAATGTGTTAATGAGATTCCCTAAAAAGAATGAAGTAATTCAGATTTGCTTACTATTTTTTAAAAAATCATACAAAATCTCTGGACAGAGAGTTGTAAAATTCAAACTAGTGTCTGGTTTTGGTCGAATTCCCAGAGATTGGACCGTTTGATCTTTGATTTTATTTTTGGGTTAGAAACTACACTTACAAAGGCACACAAAAATCATTAAAATCAAACCGTGGTAACTATGCTTTTCCTATTTTTCAAAGTCTGGTCTGTTCTCTGTAATTGCTATAATTCTGTTATAGATTTGATAAACCATGTAAATGATGACTCAAATGGCTTCCTAATGCCTTAAGGCTTGAAACATGTTTTGATTATGGTTAATTAAGCTAAAATCTAGAGACTAAACGATCCAAATCATTAAATGATTCATAGCTTGCTCTTGTTTATGTTCATGCATTCACCACCTATGTATTAATTCTATCAACTAGGACATTATTTGGTGTCATGTTAAGTCATAATTAGTTGAACCTAGTCATGGGTTCCTTGTAATCATATTGAGATTGTATCATCTCTATATAAACATTACATTGGCTCCTAGTTGAGACTTGTATATCTATAGAGGTGTTGCGATTTCAACAAATTGGAAGGAATTCATGATTTTGTCAACTTTTCCCATGTTTGTTAGACTTAAGCTAGGAGGTTTTCTTTTAGGATTTGATATTATATGTTGTTCAAAGTATGTGGACTAGCCTTTATTGTGTAGTGCTATTGAGGTATAATTTCCTGACTTTTCTCTTGTTTGTTTCATTTCTTGATTTTCAACTTCATGCGCGACACCTTAGATTAGGGTTTGCCTTATGTGCATATATGCGTTAGAGACTCTTTTTCTAGGTTTTCTTTTTTATTTGTATGCATTGCACGTTTTCCATTCGCAGTTGGATCCGTGTAAGTTCTTTTGTTCCTTATTGCGTATCATTTTGCTTGATATTTGAAGTATGTGGTTTTGTATATCGTTAGCAATCTTGCACCACTTTCGACATGATTTTGTAATGTATATTTATATCTATGTATTAGTTGAGGGCATGCTTAGATTAATAATTTGATTAAAAATGATGTTAAGTAGAGGCCTATCACGAGATAGGATGAGAGGGGGTGTTTTAGTCCGCCGGGCTCCTTCCCCTCTCATTCCATAATCCTCGGGCCTAGAAATCTCTGGTTTCCAAAAGATTAGTTTGCTTTTAGAATGGTTTCTTAATTTTTCTTTACAAAAAATTAAGTGGTGAATCATACTTGAATTTGAAAAAATGTAAAAAGCGTGGTTAGCTTGCGATATCCACAACTCTTTTCACAAATTTTAAGCTCGAGCGCTCGCCTCTCTCGAGCGCTCGCGTTTCTTGAGTGCTCGGGTTTGCTGAAACAAGGAATGTTTAATTTGTTTTATTTTAAAAGGATTTGTGCTATGAAATGCATGATCACACATGGAATGTCAAGCATACTCAAAATCTCTTTTATACATATAGAAAATGACGGTAATAAATATTCAGAAATTACATTATTGGTAATAGAAAATACTGGTGTTACACTTAACAACACAAAACTTTGGTTATAGATATATACCCTCACCAATACCAAACTATGGTGATAATAATTTTGAATGTTTGTGTACTTCATCACCATCAATACCAAGTTATGGTGAGGAAAATCGGTTCACTAATAATATTGTTCCATTATTAGAACAGTTAAAAGATCAAGCATTTAGTTTAGAAACTAAAATTTATGAAATGGCTTGGGGGTGTCAATTCTTCTTCAAAATCATGAGCCAATTGATAAATATAACTTGATGGTGAAGTATCTTCAAAGTCCTTTAATGGAGGAAACAAAAAAATTACAATCGTTATGATAACCCATATTGGTTAATCAACCAAATAGTTATGGTGAAAAAATACTCGCGGGGTGTATTTCTCAACAAAATATGGTCGAATGTGATAAACAAACTTTTGTTCATGAATCTATGTTTTTGACATTATACGAAGTGTTGTCTTTAATTATTTAAGTCATTCTATAACATTACTTTGATTGATCAATACCCACTTTAACTTTATGAAACTCATCAAAATTGAGTTATAATCATATGACTTTATCCAAGGCAGTGTTATTATTCAGACTGTGTTAATTGGTCTAATAAGATCGAGAAATGAAAGAACCATGAGTAACATTCATGGTTGGTTAAACAGTTGTAGGCCCAATTTGTACTTTCAAACATGTTATATGGTGCATTGGAGAAATCTAAATACTTACTCTGTCCGTTCTTTTTTTTTTTTTTTTAGTCTTATATTCTATTTTGGGATGTCTCAAAATTAGTGTTTATTTTCTTAAATTGGCATACAATTTTTACTTACTTTTCAAAACTACCCTTCCTTGAAATTTACACCAAGACAAAACTAAAAAAATTATTGCAATGATTAGGGGCAATTGTAAAAAGTAAGTGTAGAGTCTTTTTGTCTTCTTAATAAGTTGAATTCTCAAAGATGGACTCAAAAAAAGGGACGGAGGGAGTATTTAATTTGTAAGAGATATTTTACTGGGCTTGCAAAACACTTGCGCTTTTCATTGGGGCCCCTTTCGTACACACATTATTGGAATTGTCATGTCAAGGAGATCCAGCTGATTTGTAGGATTCAAACGTGTAACCTGCCAATGGTACTCCGCCACCGTTTGTGGTGATATTCATTGGTAGTTCCATGCTCTATTGAAATTCTTCCAGATTGCCTGGTGGTCATGTGCCAAAGACTAAAATTCCAATGGTGATGGGATAGTATTTGGTGCTTTGAGTACACAAGACCGATCAGCAAGGCTTGCATGATAAGAAGTGCTTGATAAAAATGAAATAAAAATTACTAGTTTTTTGTTCTTTGATTGGTGACATCTATACACCAAAAGTATGGGTGATTGGTGATGTATTAATAGTGATTAGTTAAATGAAAGTATTTCTGAAGATATTTTTATTGGTTTCAAAACTATTTTATAATAATTCATTTTGTTCGAAGTTTTTTTATTGACTTTGAAGTAAGTTTAAAGTGGTTTATTTTGTGTTCGAAGCTATTGTATTGGCTTTGAGGCAAGTTAAAGTCATTCACTTTGTGTTCGAGGCTATTACATTGGCTTCGAAGCAAGTTTATAACCATCATGTTTTATTCAAATATTTTTCATGGGCTTTGAAGCAACTTTAAATCCGTTATTTAGTGTTCGAAGCAAATATGTAGCCTTCGATGGCCATTATATAGCGTTTGAATAAACTATATTGACTTCGAAGTAAGTCTAAAGCCATTATTTAGTATTCAAATTTAGTTTATTGGTTTCAAACCAATTTAAAAATAATTTATTCTGTATTCAAAATTGTTATATTAGCTTCAAAGCCAGTTCGAAAATCTTTTTGTGATTTACTTTGGATTTTTTAATTTGGTTCATTTCGAACGTATTCAAAAGACTTGTGTCTACTTTAAATTCTATATTCGAAGGATCAATGTTCCATAAATTGGATCCAACAATATTTATATTTTGGTGATAATCTTCTGACTCTCCAAGAACTTTGTTCTTAAAGAGCCGTAGGGGTATTTTTTGTACCAAAAATATTATTTTATGTTATAGTAGATATAATATGGAAAAATGACCAGTTAATTGGTTATTTTAGGATATGTGTGTACCATAATTATCATTTACCTCTAACGATCAATCAATTCATTTGGAAGGCATGTATATCAATGACAAGTGGTGGCACAAGATTGGATAAGAAAATGGACACTTGGCATCGTATGCTCCCACCAATTAGTAGTTTTTCTAAACTACTTGGAAGTTGTAGGAATTTGATTGTTAGTTATTTGGAAGGAAAATATTCAAATTTAAATAGGTAGTTATAGATTTCCTCTATAAATATATTGTAATGTACTTATTATAAGGGATCTTTTTTTTTTTTTTTAAGCTTCTTGGGTGTACTACCCAAGAGGTTTAGTGTTCGAGTCATGGGGAGCGTGGCCACTGGAGTATTCACCCGGCGCCTCCAGGCCTCGGGGGATTAGTCGAGGTGCGCGCAAGTTGACCCGGACACCCCCGATTACCAAAAAAAATAAAATTATAAGGGATCTTTGACCAAACAATCACATGAATACATTAATTATCTTCTTTATTCTGCCACCATGGCCATTTCTACTTTACTTTGCTTTAATCTAGTTGCTTCCCTTTAGTTTTCCTTAATATTTCCTCCAAATAGCCCCTACGACATGCATCATTTTCCTTAGTTTTCCTTGAGCTTTTCATTTACTGTCCATGTCTTTCGTTCTTTTCCTTTAAGTTTTCTTTAATGTTCTTATCTTTAGTTTGTTACAACTTATGTATTTTTAGTATTCTTTCTCTAACAATTCCTTCGTTTCAAAGCCTTCGATTTATGCAAATATGTTTTCAACTCTTTACTTTTATGTTTGTAGAAAATATGCACGCAAGCATACGAGTCAGGTTTAGGTCACTTACCTAGCAGAATAACCCGACGGATCGCCAAACGGTGTTGTTACAAGCCCGGCGTCTTCACCCACGAACGGCTGCTCCTTGTTGCCTCCGTGTACTCTCTTATGCATCGCCTAGGTCGTAGAGGATGCTACTTGAGCCATCCACATGATAGTCACCTTCTAAATCCCATGGCACTATGGTGATGTCCTAGAGAGAGAGTGAACCGCGAGAGAGAGAGGGAGATATAGAGAGAGAGGCTGCTGGAAACTATATGGTTAGGGCAGCCTATATGTGATATATATCATATATATATAGTCACACACATTCACCAAACCCTAGGGCCCATTGGACCCGGTCCAACATATGTGGGTGCCCGTATGGCCCGGCCACATATTTCTTACATCTCCCACTCACCCACATAGGGTTAGTACTAAAACCAATCTCTCCAAACAGAACTTCTCATCTCTTCATACAGGGAAATAGAACGTGCGACCTTACGAAAAGAAAGTACAGCGACAGGAGTGTAATGCCAAATCATCACCATAACCAGCAAGACACATCACTCGGAAGCTTCTCGTATATGCCTTAGACGATTCAACCACACCCGACACAGCATTCTCAATCCCTCGGTGAAAAGAATTGCTGCACCACCTCAATGTAATGTACTCATGACATATCAGTAACAAATTACGATTGTCGCAGGCCTGCTAATGAGTCACAAAAACATGGTGTGTTATTGAATGGTCTTCCCTGAGCCCACATGTCAATCCGACTAACTCGACCGCTTGCCCAGACACACCCCATAGAACGGAATTATCTCATCGTCCTAGGATAGCATGCTAAAGTAGCTGTCATCAAGCGTCCTCTTCATGACATAGTCTCAAGTCGTGAAGGCAACCAGTTTGTAGGATAACCAATGTCTTGGATATGCTACATGGCTCACACAGCAATGAAGAGGAATCCATTCATTGCTCCACAGTCGATCGCAAAAGCACATACAGTATGATATGTATGCTATGGCGTTCTTCCATAAAAATGGGCATGTCACTCTGTGTTTAAAAAAACAGGTAACGCCATACGAATCTTAGTCTAGACGTTACACAAAACGTCTAACCTGAGTTTCCCAGCACAGTCGCCCCTCCTGGCGCCCGCCTGAAAACTCACATTCGGCTGTAAACAGGCTACATAGAGTCGTGGGATATCTCTATGTTCGACCAAGTATAAGGTCTCATCTTAGATCCATCTAAGGCGACATATAGAAATAATAGGGTTTATATCTAGCTCGCTGTTCTTATACTGCGTAGATATAAGTGTTCAAGCTCGCTTTCTAAGCGCTATGGACACACATGTCCTAGCTAGCTATCTAAGCGCCATGAACACAAATGTCTCATCTTGCTCGCCATCTAAGCGCCGTAGACACGCATGTCCCACTTCGCTATCTCGGCGCCAAGGTGAATCACCCGTGTGAGCAGGTCGATTCAAGCCCGGTGACATATAAGAAATGTGCATTCATTCCATTCATTTAACAAACATATATGTATGGAAACCAATTAGTTTATAAAAACTTGAATAATAATGTCAATACCGCAATAAAATGTCTAAGCACATCAAATCCTCAATTGGAGATATGCCTCAAGACAACTTCCCTTTGCGCAAATTACATCTCAAAATGTGACAAAAACGAATGTCTATGTGCTAGAATGGTTTTTGAGATCTTTTGCATATGCTCAGGCTTATGTGCCATCAACATAGATAAGCACAACCTCATCACTACGAGGTGAAAAACCTAGCCACTACAAAAACTCTTAAACCAAAACAGCTCCTCGAACAGCTGATAAGCACACCACATATTATGCTTCCATCGCGGACAGCATAAGGCAAGGTCCACAGTAGTCCTGCGAACATATCGCTAGATACTCTTCACTACTCTCTAGTGACAGGACCATGGTTGCTATGGCAACGACTAATTAAACCAAACGCATAGCAGACATCTGACCGAGTACACACATTAGCATACTTCAGATTCCCTATTGCGAACGCATATGGAAAACTGGACATTTGTTTCCTCTTCTCATTATTCTTAAGACAATGAAGTAAGGTCAGGGTGAGTCCCTTTTGGGATGTCAATGGGTAATTCAGCCTTTCATGTGAAAATGTTCAAGAACCTTCATCTTGTAAGTCCCTTGAGACAAATAGATGAGCTTCTGAGAACAATATCTCACAGTCTAAACTTCCAACACATAGTTGGAATCACCCATGTCCTCAATCTCAAACTGAGAGGACAACCACTCTTAAGTGGCGACAATGGAACTCATCTCATTCCCAGCTAAAAGGACGTCATCAACATATAAAGAATTAAAACACTTTTCTTGGACCATTTAATGTACACACATTGTACCACTGCCTAGGCGATTTGAGATAATAAATAGATCGTTTGAGACAGCACACTTTTGCGCTTATTCCCTTTGGTCACAACACCAATGGGATGATCCATATTTATCTCATCGTCTTGTTCTCCATTGAGAAAAAAGCAGTTTAAACATCCAACTAAAAAAGGTTCAAAAACTAAATATGCGACAATTGCTAGGATAAGGCGAATGGAGTCAGATCTCACCCTTTGGAAGAACATGTTTCCATGGTCTATACCCTCTCTGGGTACAAACTATCGCCACAAGGCGCGCCTAATACTTGTCAATTGAGCCATCTGCCTTGCGTTAGATTTTGAAAACACACTTGTCTCCAATCGTCTTACGCACAGGCGGATTGTCAACTAACTCCCAGACCTTATTCGCGTCCATAGAGCTCATCTCATCTAGCATAGCAACTATCCGCTCAGTTTCAGCGGACGAAGAAAAACGCTTCAACAAAAGAAGCAGACTCATCCTCATCCACTTGTGCACACATTTGCACACATATGAAAAAGTCTTCGTCAATTTCAAAACAGCGATAGGGAACTTTTTCCTAATCACCATACAATGTACTACCTGAGAATCTTGAGTGCCTAGTGGTGCACTCCCACTATCTGGTACACTCCCACTAGCGTCTAGCGGTGTACTCCCACTCGGCTGGAGACTAGTACCATATTTCAGCGATTACTGGATGTGGATTCCCCATCTCCCCACCCTCGCTTAAAGATGGTATGTTGTCTTCAACATCCTCCAGCTCATAGAGGTCAAGATATCTCTTAGTAATACAAATCTGGGGAAGTCATTCTCAATATCACGTGGCACCATTTGTGTCATTCCTATACCCGTTTGTTCATTATACGCAACATAGGCTGTCGAGCTATTAGAATACCTTATAAAGGAATGCTTTCTAGCTCTCGAGCATAGTTTCTCGCACTTATGCGAGGTATAGTGATCATAACCTCCTGAGCTCCACGGGCGCAAATGCTCCAAAATAAGCTTTTCGCCTTTCCATAGCTCATAAGGGGGTAGAAGGAGCTGATTGAGAAGAGGCACTCTAGTTTGTAGGCAGCAATCAAGAGTACATCTCCCCAAAACAACATTGGGAGGATGACTTGCGCCATCATAGTCCTAGCCATATCTAGGAATGTCCTATTCCTTCTTTCTGCAACACCATATTGTTGCGGAGTTTCCGGAACAGAAAGTTGCCTGCGTTTCTCCTTTTTCCTCACACAGTTCCCAGAACTGATTAGATAAATACTCGCGATCCTCACATCGCGCGAAATCATCTATAAAAGTGAGAAAATAAGAGGCGCCATGACGTGCCTTTACAACCAAAGGTCCACAGATATCTGAGTGAACTAGTTCTAATGCTTGAGTAGCTCTAATAGCCTCTCTAAAAGGCTTTCGGCATGCTTTGCCAACTAAGCAAGACTCACACATAGGTAGGTCAACCTTAGCGAGTGGGCCCAAAAAGGGCTTCTCGAGCTAATCAAGTCATCCAATCACATCCTATGTGTTCAAGTCAAGCATGTCATGTCTCAGAATAAATGAACAACAGAGAAAACTAGAGATTATTAAAAAATAATTCTTAAGCAGCTATCCCTAGATAACTATGTCCTAGTAACACTACCACCCAAAGGTATCCATCCTATTACCACCGAATTGAAAAACGCCCTCGATTGCGCTCTTCCACCTTATTAGCCTTGGGCGCAAACTTGCTAGCCCCACCCTGCCTCTAGGCGGGTTTACCCTTACCATTGCATTTAGGCCCACTGGCCTTGCGCTTGCTTCCACTTATGGAAGTAGTGGTCAAGAGTGCAGCTATACGGTTCGCCTAACCTTTTGGCGCTCCGTACTCAGCTCAATCATGTCAGAAAATGTCAAAACCAAAAATTTAACATTTCCGTTGTGGATCATGATTTGTTTTCTATGGACCCGCGAATCAGACAAAGAACTAATCCTAGCCTGAAACTGCAGTTCGCCAGTAAAGATGTTCCGAGTATTTTGAAATCACGAATCATACCTGTCATCGACCTTAGATGTCCAGTCATCGTGTACTTGGAACGTTTCCTTTACTTTCCCGAACTTCATAACTAGATGCTTAATCTAGTAGTGAATGTACCATCGAAAACAAATTTGAGCTGATCTTATAATACCTTGGCTATTGGGTAGTACATATACTTTCCAACAAGATCATGGTGCATGCTGCTTATCACAAAGCGCGTGCTATGATCCTTCTCGAGCCAAGTATTATTGACTATTAAGGTTTATAATGAAATTGGGCCGGAGGCCTATTATTCGGTTTAATGGATTGGACCATAGAATAAGCCTAAAGCCCATAAGCTCTTACTCATTCTATTGGTGTGTTACTTTGTAGTGCCATATTACAAAAAATTAGTCCCTTTTAAACTTGTTACTTTTATAAAGTTCGACAAAGTGTGGTTTGGAAAACATTTGTTTTTGTAAATCCAAAAAAAAGTTGAAGAATAATATTTGAGAACATGCGCAAGGGATTGACATTATTATTTGCACATTTCATAAGGTTTGTTTTAAAATCCAATTACAAATGAGTTTTCTCCTTTCTACAATTTAAGACCAAAAAATTCGCTATTGCTCATTAATCAAATCTTAATTTTGTAAATCAAGAAAAACCTTTTATAATTGATTTTTCTAAACAAACATCAATTAGATGGTACTAAATACCTATCTAAGATCATCCACAAGATATTAAGTGCGCCATACAACAAAAATGCGCATGGACCCCCACATGGGTCCGAATTGACAACTTAGAGCTCATGTTAAGGTAATTCAAGTGTATGATTTATGAACAAAGAAAACCATCCCTTTACAAGTAGGCTTTTCCAATACAAGAAATGTAAACACTCGTCCTCACATTACATTTATAGCCCATAAAAAAATAGGGATGCTTTGTTCATATACATACACAGAAACAACCTTAAACATACATCGTGAGGACACTAGCTCCATAAATTGTCAATTAATTGTCCATTCATTTAAGCCAGATTAAATTGTATTAATCACACACATCAAGCACTCATGTGGTCTTATTTTAAAATGAATGGACTCATCCGTCACTCCATTTAAGGAGGAGGAATTAGAGGTCATAGGGTCAACCAATCACAAACAGCAGTAATTAAACGTGACCAATAATGCAATGAGCCTCTATAATAATAAAATGTGCAATAAAATGATTATTGCACAGCCCGAATAGCTCCCATAAGCTAGGTAAAATCAATGAAAAAATCCTGAATTTTCATTAATTTTAACCCAATTTTAGGTCTTAAAACATAATTTAAAACCAATTTATTAAGGGCCCTTTAAATTAACAATTAATTTAAAACCTTATGGAAAGTTTAATTAATTGAAAAACAAATTTTTTATTATAAATAAAAATTTCCGGAATTTCACCTAGGCCCAAAAAACATTTGGAATCAATTTAACGAAATAAATTGATTTAGTTAAACAAAATTAACTATGAGCAACAAAATTCCCAAAAATGCAAAAATTTTCAAGAATTTGTGCTCCAAAGATTTTCAGTGGTCTAATATGGTGTTCTAAACACCCATATTAATTTCAAAAATTAATAATCTATTTTGACTATTTTCAGCAATTAAATAAATGCACATATGCATAAATTTTATGCTCTAAAATACCAAAACAAATGTGAGATAATTCATAAAATTTTCTCAAGTCTCCAATTAGTGTACAAAAACACTAAATATTAAATTCAAGAATTAACAACTTCATTGGTTATATTTTAAGCAATTAATATTGCGTATTCAACACAACATATATGCTCTAAAATACGTCCCAAAGAGCGAGAAAATACACTAAAATAATTTTCTCAAGCTACCAATAGTGTTCCAAACACATTGTGTTAATTCTCTGAACTTATAATCAATAAAAATATTTTAAGCAATTTAATATGTGTACAAAAACACACAATTATATGCTCTAAAATATTAATATGATTGAGATAATTTACTAAATATTATCTATGGGTCTCACAAAATTTTACATGGTCTTGAAACAGTGTCCCTTATGTCCTATATTAATTACAAAAATTAATAGTGTATTTTGGCCATTTTAAGCAATTAAATAAACGTCCATAAACATAAATTACATGCTCTAAAACGCCATAAATACATGATAATTTACACAAAAATTATCTTAGAGTCCCTTACAGTGTACTAGAAACTATCTATTAATTTCAAAAATTAATATATATTTTTTTTGGATATTTTAAGCAATTAAAAACATATTTAAAACATATCTTTCATGCTCTAAAACACCAAAAACAATGAAATAATTTTCTATAAAATTACTTCTGGTCCCACTTAGTGCCCTTAGGATAGGAAAAATGAAAAAATAATTTTCCACATTTTTCAAAATTTTAAAACAATTAAAACTCATTTTATTCGATAAAATAAGTGGTTTTATTAAAACAAATAGTTGAGGGGCAAAACTGTAATAACAGCCTGGTGCATCTTCTTCCCTAGCAGAAACAAATCGCAGCAATGGCTGTTTCGCGGCACCTACTTCGCGATGCCGCCACGACTTCGTTTTTGATCCAAATAACGCGTATTTTATATGGATGGAAAGCCCTCGCGGAGTACTACAACTTTAAGCCAAAAAACAGAGGTATTGGACGAGCAAATCATCCAGAAAAGAGGCTGAAAGTTGCTGAAAAAATTCGTTTTAAAAATACCCAGAAATTAGGTTTTCAGATTTCTCCTCCGTATGAGATAATCAAGCCATGGGACTATTAGGGGGGACTCTAGGGATCATATGGGACACAACCATGCCCAAAAATTGGACCCACATTGGAGTTTGGTATTAGACCCACTTTAAAATCAAAACTTTGAAAATTTTGATAAAAGCTTGAAAAAAAATCAACAATGGCAGATTCTATATGGGCAGAATTACGGGCGAATCAACACCTTAATGGCTCTGATACCAATGTAGAAAATATGCACGCAAGCATACGAGTCAGGTTTAGGTCACTTACCTAGCGGAATAACCCGACGGATCGCCAAACGGTGTTTGTTACAAGCCCGGCGTCTTCACCCACGAACGGCTGCTCCTTGTTGCCTCCGTGTACTCTCTTATGCATCGCCTAGGTCGTAGAGGATGCTACTTGATCCATCCACATGATAGTCACCTTCTAAATCCCATGGCACTATGGTGATGTCCTAGAGAGAGAGTGAACCGCGAGAGAGAGAGGGAGATAGAGAGAGAGGCTGCTGGAAACTATATGGTTAGGGCAGCCTATATGTGATATATATCATATATATATAGTCACACACATTCACCAAACCCTAGGGCCCATTGGACCCGGTCCAACATATGTGGGTGCCCGTATGGCCCGGCCACATATTTCTTACAATGTTCATCAAATCATTATACAAATTCCATTATATACTATTTTCATCTCACGCAATAGAAGTCCATTTAATTAAGGCATTCAAACGATCACAATTAGCTTGATGAGGTATATTTGGCTTACACAATCACATTGATAACTAGCTTACCTGACACAGTTGCACACAGAAAATTACATAAATATCCTTCAAAGGATAAACAACTCAACAGGTGTATTTCACACTTAAACTAATCATATCAGTATCATACATTCACAATTAAACATGACAAAGGCATTGTATGATAGACTCTTATCAATTGTCAAAGAACCTCCTTTTCAATATAAACAACTAAGTTATCATTCATCCACTTCATCTCCCAAGGCCTAGCCCTGATCTCTAAACTTAATTACTAGTAGTGTGATTATTATTAATATTCATCGACTAATGCTATGCTTTCTAAATTCTAATCCCAATTAAATTTATATCACTGTCACATTATTTGAGATGTGAATTTGGAATTAGGATTTGGGAAGTATAGCATTACTTCATTTTCATCTCATTCAAAAAAAGTTTGGGGGCAAAAGCAAAATTACATTCGAGAAGGCTTAATTACATATCATATCCTTTAAGTTTTGTCATTATCTCATTTTAGTCCCTGTAGTTTCGATTGCATCAATTTGGTCCCCAAAATTTTTAAATAGAAACAATGTAGTCCAAATGTCAAAATTTGTGAGAAAAATTGACAGAATTTACTCACATGCTTGGATTGTGACGCATTTTAGGGGCAAAAATGGAATGCCACCAATCCCCTCATCTACTTATCAGCGTATAATTGTACATAGCATTGGCGAAATTCGTGATTTTTTTTGACCAAATGTGACATTTGGACCATATTGCTTCCATTTAAAACTTCAAGGACCAAATTTATACAATTAAACTACACGGGACTAACATAAAGCAGTGACCAAACTTCAAGGATATATTTTGTATTTAAGCCTTGGAGGAATTTATGAAGTTATTTCAAAGAGTAATGTTTTGCTTCTTAAATCCAAATCTCAAAAAATATGGCAGCGAATCTACTAAATTTTAATTGGAGTATGTTAAAATGATCCCAAAATGGTCTCCAATCAAAATTCAGTGATCCCACAACCACATCATTTAAAATTTAAACATAGAATTTAGATTTGGAAAATATAACATTACTCTTTTTCAAATTTATAAGGTACTAGTGAAGCCTCTCTTAGATTTTGCTTTATGTGTTTGGGCAGTAAACGGGTTTTGAAGCCTCAAACTTGAGGCCAAACAGCCCCCTCGATTTTTAAGTGGACTTCATAGTCCACAAGAAGACAAATTTACACAAGTGAAATCGTCCACAAGAAGACAAATGTTTGTTTAGACTTAAAATATAATTGAAAGAACTTGAAAACGATGGTCTTGTTTCATTGGGGGCATTGTTAACTTCTTTGAAACTTTCTAGATCAGCTTTTAATTTTGGTTGGCTAATTGGTTTGTACTAACGTTTTGTTGGTTGGTTAATTGGGTTGTAATAACTTACACCTTACAACTTCTGTACTTGGATATGGATTGATGCTTTTAAAAGCGTTACTTCTGTACTTGGATATGGATTGATGCTTTTAAAAGCGTTTTGGTATTTATAATTGGATAATCTTAATTTACTTGAAATCAATAAGCATCTCTTCTTCTTCCTTTTCTCTCTCAATTAATTAGAGTAATGCATTGTTTTCACAATTTAAATTTCAAAATTCTTATTCCAAATTATGTGATTGTAGACTTATTGAATTTTGATTAGAGGATATTGAAATAACCCTACAATAGTCAATATACCTACTAAATTTGAATTGATGACACATCATTTGAAATAAGAATTTAAATTTTAATTTGAGAAGCATAACATTACTCTTATATTCAAATGTAAATATGGGTATATTGTCTTCTAGCTGCATACACATTCAACAACCAAGAATAAGGTTGAACCAATTAGATTGTATAATTGGTGAAATGCTAGCGTATGCATATTGTTTTAGATTAAAACAAAAATAAAAATAAAAGTAACTGTCATCTAATCTAAATGAGGATTGGAATATTATTTTTGAAAGTATTCTTACTCACCTAAAATTTGCTCACACACTGCTTATTCAAATACCTCATTAGGTGAGTATATGAGACCCACCACTTTTAGGTGAGCATGTAGGACTCACAACATAGAAAGTGATGAACCTCACATGCTCACACTATGAGTAAATAAACTTTGGGTGTACAAAAATGTTCTCATTTTCATAGGAGTTAAAGTAAACTACTGTCGCCATTGCAGAAAGTAATTAGATTGTCTTGTTTTAAATAAAGTAACAAGGAGTTTTCTTGTCATTTCAAAAATATACATGAAGTTATCGTGCTACATTCATGTAGTAGAGACATCAAAAATTAGAATATATACTGAAGTAATTATAATAAGGGCAAATTCTTTTTTTTTTTTCTAAAATGCATAAAATAAAGTTTCTAAATTTAGTACTCTTCTCGCAAAAATATTTTATTACATACTTCTGGAATCCTGCTCTTAAGCAGACCAATCTGCAAAGGGACTGGTCTTTAGCGACGATTTTTTTTTTTTTCTCTAAAAATGCAGTTCTTAAAGCGATGAAAAATTTTGTCACTAAAAACCAAACCAGTCCATTTGCATACTAGTCCGCTTAAGAGCCTCGCTGCATACTTCAGTGTACTTGTTGTAACAAGGTAATAGAGATTTTTATTGTCCATTTAAGGTTGTACTAGCTTATTGATGCAGTGCATGTAGCAGGTGGATATTACGCCAATAGGGTCCGCAAACACTAGATTTTGACCCATGTTCACTAATTCGAAAATAACTTTACCCTTGGTTGTCAGATTTTTGCGAGCCACCATTCAAAACGACCATATTTCGGAGGCCTACGCTGATGTAAACGTGATTTATAAACGGACTTATTGAGCCCAAAAGAGGCCTTTTAGAGCCTTTTTGGGCCATTTTTATGGTTTTTTTTTTTTTTGCCATTTTTCATTTAGCCTTGACTAATTGGCGGTTCTAGTAATTTTTTGATTTTCTTCCTTTTCCATAGATTTGGAATTTGGAGGCTATCAAAGCTCAAATTGCCTTAATGTAGTAGACTTGAATTATTGAATACATTTTCTTGGAATTCGTTACAATTAAAGAGTTAATAAAAATGAAACCCTTTGTTCCTGGCATGTGCTCACAATCAACAAGTCCGAAGTTGTTCATAATATCTTATTTTCTCATTCCACGATCTTGCGATGTGTCACTTGTACTTTGTTAGAAGATAACATGAACCATGTATATATATATATATAAGTACGGGCAAGTGTACACATAATATATGGAAGAAACTTCTGTGTACAGTTTGCCTATGTACAGTTGGAATTGTGCCTCACACAGTTTCAATAGTAAAATTGGACAATTTTTTTGAAAAAAATGCTTTTACAAAAGCAGTTTTAGCACAGACCAACTGTACATGGACAACAATACAGAAGTTGCTTCCCACAATATACCTATAAATTGATGTTGATGGTTTAATATTGAGTCAATGTGCCAACCTATCCCCCATATATATGTTTCCAAAATGTCAATTTAAGACTTTTAAGCACTTACAATCGATAATTAAGTAGTTTACCTTTCAAACACATCGGCTTTTGCTTGAAGAAATAGAGGTAGATAACCATAGAACTATTATAACATTAAATATCTCCTCCAAAGTACAACATTGTACACAAAAAAAGATAAGAGTGAAGACCCGATAGCCGTCAAAATGATCAAAACTTGAGACACATCTCTCATAAATAAAAAATAAATAAATCATTCTTGAAATTAGATATACAAAAGCAGTGCTTTTAGCGACGAAAAATTTTGTCACTAAAGAACAGACCAGTCCGTACGTACTGGTCCGCTTAAGAGTCTCGCTGCATACTTCAGTACACTTGTTGTAACAAGGTAACATAGACTTTTATTGTCCATTTAACATTGTACGCAATATTATGTAGCTTATTGAAGCAGTAAACGTAGCAGGTGGATATTATGCCAATGGGATCTGCAAACACGAGATTTTGACCCATGTTCACTAATTCGGGACCAATTTTACCCTCAATTGTCACATTTTCACGATTCACCTGTCAAAACGAGCATATTTTCGAGGCTTACACTAACGTAAATGTGGTTTATACACGACTTATTGAGCCAAAAGGAGGCCTTTTAGAGCTCTTTTGGGCCATTTTTATGTTTTTTTTTTTTTTGGCCATTGTTTGTAGTATATTTCACTAGTGTTTTGTATAGAATCACTAGAGGATTTGATTTTGGAATCTTGACTAATTTTCCGTTCTAGTAATTTTTTGATTTTCTTCCTTTTCCATAGATTTGGTATTTGGAGGCTATTAAAGCTCAAATTGCCTTAATGTAGTAGACTTGTTGATATGGGGGTTAGGGATAAAGTTCGAAACCCGAATTTATATATTGAAAGAGATTTATATATGTCAAACTCTTTGCCACTTAAACTATACCAAGCTATGCTTAATGTAAACTTGAATTATTGAATAAATTTACTCGGTATTCATTGCAATTAACGAGTTAATGAAACCTGCCCTTTGTTCCAGGCAGTGTGGTCACAAAAAACAAGTCCAAAGTTGTTCATAATATTTTATTTTCTCATCCTTCATCTTGCGATGCGTCACTTATACGGAGTACTTTTTAGAAGATAACATGAACCATATACATATAAATATATATATATATATAGAGATATGATTGCGGGCATGTACACACAATATAAGTAAGAAACTTCTGTACAATTGCTTATGTACAGTGGAAACTATGCCTCACACAGTTTTAATAGTTAAATTGAACAGTTTGTAAAAAAATGCTTTTACAAGAACAATTTTATTATTAAAACTGTGTGAATCACAATTCCTACATAAGCAACTATATAGAAGTTACTTCCCACAATATACCTATAAATTGATGTTGATGGTTTAATATTGGGTCAGTGTCTCCGACCTATCCCCCATATGTTTCCAAAATGTCAATTTAAGACTTTTAAGCACTAACAATATAGATAATTAAGTAGTTTCCCTTTCAAACACTTTGGCTTTTGTTTTAGCCAAAAAAAAAAAAAAAAGACTATGGCTTTTGCTTGAAGAATTAGAGGTATCCAATCATAGAACTATTATAATATGACTTTTTTCCCTTACATCTCTTCCAAAGTACAACATTGTAGACAAAAAAGAGAAGAGTGGAGACATGATAGCTCTCAAAATGATCAAAACTTGAGAGTTGAGACAGCTCTCATATAATTTTTTTAAAAAAAACCATCTCTTGAAATTATATATACAAAAACAAAAACCCAAAAAGGCCTTTAAAAGTTAAAAAGTAACTTTTATCCCCAAAAAGAAGTACAACTTTTGGGCTCACATTTGGGCAGAATTACCTTCAGTACTGTTGGGTGAGTGAAGATGACACTTTCTTGCAGTTCTTAGAAAGCCATTTGGAATGCATATAACTTGCTTTCCTCCATGGGGGAATGTGAAGACCCTTCTCTCTAAGGGACTGTTTGGCGGCTGAGCAAATCAAAGAGATGATGTTATTGAGCTTTTCTTCAGTCCCAACAAATATGGAAGGAAGAGAATTTGATAGCTCTGAGTAAATTGACGTAGGCCTTGCCAATTCAAACTGAGACCTGAAATCCATATCTATAATCAACCTTAATGGCTCACCACCATTGTTCTTCTTCATCATTATATCTATATATTCATAATCTCCTGTAAAATCAAAGACTTGCCCAACCCAAAAAAAAATAGCATAAAATCAGAAAAGAGTACTTGTAATTAACAACATAAGATACAAGTGTAATGAATTATTTTTTTTTTTTTCGGAACAAAAGGGTATATTAATCCAAAAAAGAATTTGACACTAGAAAAGTTTTTGAAGTGTAATGAATTTGACACTAGAAAAAAAAAAAATCAAAATAAGAAAAGGGTATTTGTCATTAACAACCAATTATAAGATACATAGAAATATACATTTATTTCTGAGTATATATCTATACACATAATCAACTGTAAATTTAAGGACTTGTCCACCAAAAATCATAGAAAATCAGACAAGGGTAATATGTCATTAACCACCAAAAGATACATAGATATATGAATATGGTCACCAGAAAACATAGAAATCAGAAAAGGTGCTTGTCATTAACACCCATAAGATATGCATACAAATATTGATATAGATACATGTATGTATAGAGAGAGAGAGAGAGAGAGAGAGAGAGAGAGAGACCTGAGGGACGACCAAAATGGGTAACCCAAGTAGTTGTACAGAGGGAAGCTTCATAACCATCAATTTTAAGTCTTTGTGCAATCAATTTCTTCAGATTGTTAGCTTTCTCTGTGCCTTTCATGTCCTTCAAGTACAATAAGATTTTCCCAAGAACATTAGCTTCAAAATCTGTGACCCTTCCGAGAATTTCCTGCAAAAATTAAAATTCAAGTTCAACCCATAAAAATTAGAGAAAAATCAAATCTTAGATTTATCATCAACAAAAACAAGCACTCAAACCTTAAAAACTGACTTTATTTTTTTGAAATTATAAGATGTACCTGTAAAGTAAGATATTTGGATTTTTGATGAACTTGGATGGGTTTATTGGAAATGGGTCCAGATGGTTCAGATTCAATGAAATCTCTGACCATCTGAATCAGTTTTTCTTCTTCTGAGCTACCCATTTTGAGATTTTTCTTGCTTTGTTTTTTTTTTTTTTTTTTTTTTTTTTCTTTCAGGAACAGTGTGTTATAATATTATTAGCAGAAGAACCGTGTGTTGAGCTGAGATGTGTATTTATATATGTGTGTATATACTACTCCGAATATTATACTATATATCATGAATATAAGTAAGCAATACTCCTTCATTGTCATAGGAGGAGGGAGGAGGATCAAAATGAGATTTGGGTATTATGTCGTAATAAAGAATTGAATGTCACCATCATCGACTCATCAGACTGCTGGCAGATTTACTGCGGTAGGGATTAACTTACACTTGGCTCTACCTATCTCTATCTATCTATGTCATTAATTGCGCTTTCTCTCTCTCTCTCTCTCTCTCTGCTATCAGCGTCCTGTGCAAGACGCTAATGCAGAGGAGTCAAGGTGGCTGGTGGCAATACCAGGAAATTTCTATTGGGCGACTCTGTACTTAAGTGTACTATGTTTGGGAATGTTTAAAAATCACTCTCAATTTCTATTCTGGTTCTTGGTATAGGTCCAAGGTTATATTGGTTTAATTAAGAATCATTTTTAACTTGGATTTAGGGTATGTTACCCTTTTAAAAAAAGAAAAGAAAAAGAAAAAAGATTTAGGGTATGTTTGAAAAAATCTAAAATTGAGTCAAAGTCTCACTTTTATCTGATTTTTGTGATAATCAACGTGATGATAATTTAACAAAAAATTAGTTTTAAGAGAGTATACTTTGGACACGGACTCTTATGCAAGCAATTGATACTCACAAATACTTAATGATGATGTCTAAAACTGGTAAGAAGGGTTTAGAGAGAGAAAAAGACAAGAACAATTTGTGTGTGGTTCGGTCCCGTTAACAAGGTGACCTACGTCCACGGTTGCGTCTGTGCGCTCTCAGTAGTAGATCACCGGCGAGTCTGGTGAGCCAACAAAGAGGGGCGGCACAACCAGTAATACCGGCCGGGTATATGCGTATTATTGGTTAGTTCTCTGTTGTATGCTTGTTAGCTAGAGAATTATTTCCGGATCCCTGTTGATAGGGTAGGTGGGCTCTTTTATAGATGCATGAGTCCACCCTTACATAGTAAGTTAATAGGATTAGGAAGCCTAATCTAATCACAATTGATTTACATGATTTGGGGAGAGTTTCCTAAGTGGTTTAGAAAACTGCCACATTCCATCTTGCAGACTTGTAGCTGATTTAGGAAACTGCTGGATAGATCAGGACCACGGGATGCCGCGGTCCTCCGATCCCGGCTTGTTGGCAGGAACCGCACGGTTCTGGCGAACGCCTCGGGATTGCTCGGTTACGGGCGCCTCTACTGAAGTAATCAGCACCTCTTGGTGACGTGGCAGGCTAACTTCATGGCTGGATAATTTTGGACATATCAGCTGCCCCCCATTTTCGGAACTGACTGGATGCTTCATCGAGTGAGGTTTCAAAAATCAGCATCGCCTTGGAAACCGTCCGGATATCCTCCGGGAATGCTGCTCAGGATGGGGCCCACCTTCCAGATCACCCGGTGGAATGACCGACCGGTACAGATAGGAGCTCGGGTATTGGTATTGCCACGTGTCAGGGAGTAATTGGCCTGGTCAGGATCCAGTGAAGTCGGTTCGGATGTAATCGAACAGTTGCGTGGTAACCGGACCGTCATGTCACGCATTTAATGCGCGCGTCTTTTGAGGCGACCCTTCACGTGCCCGAGGTGACAACTGTCCGGCGGCTCTTGGCGGGAAAAATCCTGAGCCATTGGATCTGATTGATCTGAACCGCCCGCTATTCCTATATAAAGAACACTTGCTCATTTCTTCAGTTCCTGATGCCAAGTGAGAGAGTTTACCGAGCGGTTTGAGAGCACTCAAGATCCCAAGCAAGATTCCCGAGTCCTTTTCTGCGCTAAATCTTGTAAGTCCTTCCTTTCTGTCTTCTGTTCTTCATTCTTTTCTTCTTTTCTGAACAAAATTGGAGGGAGCGAACCCACTTGGGTTAGAATGAGCATGGGATTTCTTCTTTTTTAGGTTTTGTCATTTCTTCCAGTTCGGGGGTACGCTAGAGCAGTTTGACCGAACGGGTGTTCCCGGGACAGTCTTGAGAGAGTATTATCTTTCTTCTAGAGTCTTGCACGACCTGCCCTTTAGGTTGTTATATCTACCTCCTCTGTACATCAGGCTAGGAGTTCTTGACCCATTCTTAGGTCGTCTGTGTCACGCCCCGACGTAGCATAATTCAGGAAAGCATTTAATTTCCTTTATGGACTCGTAGGTCGTGACAAGTGAGTATGACCAATTGTCCCTGCAACAAATAACTTAACAAACATTTCTAGAGCAAAGGATACTAACAAATCATAACCTCCACAATTAAAACTTACTAACTATTACAGCAGTCATAAACTTAGGCACAAAACGCCTTATTCAAATGTCTAAAGCTAGTTTATTACAAGCCCAAATTAAAAGACATAGGAAATATAAAGCGGCCTCCTGGAAAGTCTCCTGACTCTAGGTAGCATAGTCAAAATACCCTGGCTGCTCCTGTCCCTGAAAATCTGGACATACAGTCCAGGACGCATCAACGCCGTCAGCTTATGAAAGCTGGTGAGCAAAATAAACAAGTGCTCGCAATGTATATATAAGCATATAAACAATAGTGCAAATTAACTTTAAAAGCAATAGATTCAAGGTTCCAATTCCAACATAAGCCATGGGGGAATAAAGAAAGCAATAAATATGCGACCATGCATGAACGTAATATCTCATCTTTCTGACTCTTTTCTCTCAACAAAACTCAACACAACCAAACCACTATCTCACATACCAGGAATACTATCCGATCGATATCCAAAACAGCACACCAAACTATCGCTTTAGATGCCAGGAATAATATCCGATCGATATCTAAGCCACACTCAATACCATCATTTCGGATACCAGGAATACTATCCGATCGATATCCGAAACAAGCGCCTTAGATACCAGGAATAATATCCGATCGATATCTAAGCCGTACTCAACACTATCACCATCGCTTCGGATATCAGGAATACTATCCGATCAATATCCGAAACGCGCGCCTTAGATACCAGGAATAATATCCGATCGATATCTAAGCCGTACTCAACACTATCACCATCGCTTCGGATATCAGGAATACTATCCGATCAATATTCGAAACGCGCGCCTTAGATACCAGGAATAATATCCGATCGATATCTAAGTCGTACACAACACTGTCGCCTCCAATACCAGGAATAATATCCGATCGATATTGAGGTCGCACACCAGACCGCCACGCTTTACTCTTTTCACACTTTCTCATACACATGCATGTTGACGCAACCTCGACCCTAATATGTATGTCAATGTTTCATAAATAACACTATTAATTAATCACAAAGCCGGATAATCGTACGAGCATAAATTTTGGCCTTAGTTGTTCTTGTTCGTACAATTCTTAAAACATAGACCTTTAAAACAATATATTTGCCAAACAGTTCTTTAAAATCTTTCAAAATCTTTTCCAAACAGTCCCTTATAGGAAAATACAAAAACTGCTCAAACTGCCAGGTCGCGCGAGCGGGTCGCGCGCGTGAAGAGGGATAACGGGTCGCGCGAGCGAAGGGGGAGGACGGGTCGCGCGAGCTAGTCGCGCGCGCGAAAGGGCAGAACAAGTCGCGCGAGCGGTCCGCGCGAGCGAGCCTCGCGCGAGCGAGCCGCGCGCGCGAGTTCTTGCAGTTTCATCATCTTCTTCGTTTTTCCCCTGTTTTCAATTTCTGTACTGAAATTTACCCATTTTCAAATTCTGTTTTAAACATATCGTGTCATATATGGATTTCTTTAGTTTTCCGCGTAGATTAAGAATACGCAATCAATTTAAACAATTACGGATTATATCTCTAGATATTCGCAATTAAAGTGAGGGTGTCAAAACTTTAAATCAACGGTACGCCGCGATACGGATGAATTACTGCGTAGGATTCAAACCGCAGCTTATTGGGACTAAGATCTTTCATTCCCAATTTACAAAATTGATTTTGGTTAAATTTACAAAACTCCATTTTTAAGCTTCAATGGTGAAATACATATATATACACATATACACACCTATATACTGAAATACACGTATATAAACATGGCGAGTGAGTTTATAATACTCACCGAGGGCGCTAGTACAAAAATTTGAGACCGAGAATATCCGCCGAGAATTCCGTCGTTGTGAGAATTTACCTCCGTTCTTGATTTACATATATGTATCCATGTATCTATATGACTGTGTGTATGAATATAATGTATAAACTATATATGTGTATTAGTGTCTTGAGGGATTTAAGAGAAATGAGAGGATTTAGAGGGAGATTGAGAGAGACAGTGAGTGATATGAGAGAAAATGAGAGTCTGAGAGTTTAAACACACATATATATAGATAAAAAAATGTGTAGGCTCCAAGTAACTCCCAACAATCGCACGGTATGGTTGAGCTCACATGCTCCCACACCCAGGACGCGATAAAAACGTAGATTGAAATAAAAACTGGTATTATTCAGTTGAAAATAAAAATACAGAAAATCATATCAGCGTAGGAATAAATTTCTGGGTTATACAAAAATATAGATATTGTTTTCAAAACCATAGAAAGTATTTTGGAAATTATAGTTTGACCCCAAACAAAATATTATAAATAGAAATAAAATGAAAATATTCATTTATCAATAAAAAGGAAATTACAGGGTGTTACAGTCTACCCCCTCGGTCTTCCACAGACTTAATCATGTGCCATTCAGATTTCAACTTGTCGTCCCGATCGGAGGACGATCAGCCGCGTTCAGGGACCATGAGCACAAGCCCAGACCCTCCCTCATCAACCAGTATAGTTTGGGAAGAACACCTGCCCGGGCGTTTCACGAGGAGACGCACCGGGATTCTCCCGTAGCCTCGACGTCTCGGGGGTCGGGCGATGAAGGGTCTGTACTAAACAGTCCTGGGGTCGTCTTTGCGTGTGAATCCATTGTCAGTACCCTGCGAGGTCCTGATTTGGAGGGGATCAGGGATAGGTATGAGCTTCCCGACCCCTTCTCTCTTTCTGTCCACAACAGCGGAGCTCGCTTCCACGAGTCGGGCTTCGTCACTTTGTACGAGGATACCTTGAAGGCCTGCCTCTCCACCCAGTTCCACGAGTCGAGCTTCGTCATTTACCTCGGGATCTCCCCCGGGCAGCTTGCTCCGAATGGTTGGCGATATCTGATGGGGTGCATCTCCTTGTGGCCCCAAGTCCTCGAGTATGAGCTCACCTTGCAGGAGTTCTTCTGGACCCACCAGCCTTTCCAGGTTCACGGGGAGTCTGGTTTCTTCTCGCTCGGGGCTAAGTAGGGGCGGAAGATAATTGTAAACTGCCCGAGCAACAATAAAGGATGGAAGAAGAAATTCTTCCAAGTGTCCACCCTGGGGCTATGTGAGAAGGCGCCGGGTATTCAGTTGAGGAACTCCTGGGCGGGGAAGCTGAGGAGTAAGCCCGACCACTTTTCTTTCTTGATTAGTCTTTCTATTTTGCCTTGACTAACCCATTTGTATGTTCGCTTTGCAATGGGAGCAGTTGACTTGCCAAGTCTTCCCGACGAACTCCAAGCGAGGGTCCTGTCTTTGGTGGAGGACCCAACTGACATTAACAAGGTGCTGACTCGGTCGGAAAGCTTGAAGATCTCCTACAAGCCCCAGTGCTTCACAGCTCCCGTCCTCCCGACGATCATTCCGGGTAAATACCATCTCTTGACAGTCCGGTTTTCTTTTCGTTTGGTACTTTGCTGAACTGACATGCTCTCTGGTTTTGCAGAAATGGCTCCCAAGAACGCGGCAGCCCTGAAGGAGAAAGAGGCGGCCCTCATGGCCCGGGCTGGCCAGAAGAGGAGGAAGCTAAACCCCGCCGAGGACCAGCCCTTCAAGAGGATTTCCCGGGGGATTTCCATCTGGGCTGAGAAGGAGGCGGCTGCTACCTCCACGCCCGTTGTGACGATTGCTGCTCCACCACCACCTCCCCCTGCTGCCAAACCGTCCGGGGTCTCCTTACCGAGCATGGAGGAGACTGCTCGCGCGGGTCCCTCCTCCAGGCCGGAGGTCGAGACGGCGAACGACGTCCGCGGAAGGGTACAGCCCGGGCTGCTGCAGAGTCAGATCGACAAGTGTACATTGCTGAGCCCCGAGGCCATCATCGGTTGGCTGTACAGCATCAGCCACATGGTAAGTCCCTTTGTAATGTGAACATTAACTTTTTCTCCATGCGCATACTGACGTTCTCCTGTTCTTGCAGATTGGCTGTATTACGGCCGGGGCTGAGACCACCCTTCCCGGCGTTGCTAAGAGGTTGGCCGCTGTACAGGCTAACCTTTCCGTGGAGAGGGCTGCCCGGGAGTCTGCGGAGTTTACTCTCACCGTGGAAGAAGAAAAATCCCGGGCAACTGCCCTGGAGCTCGGGGAGATCCGTGACTCTCTGTCAACCGAGCGGCCGCCCGAAAGGTTGCGGAGGCTAAGGCTGCAGCCGCGGAGGCCGGGAGGGTCGCCGCCGAGAAGGTTGCAGAGACTAAGGCTGCAGCCGCGGAGACCGAGAGGATCTCTGCCGAGAAGGACCTGGTAGCCATGACGGCCACGCTCTCGGAGCTTACTGCTGCTCGGGAGGCTGAAGCCAAGGAGGCCGAGGAGGAATTCGAGGCTGGGTTCCTCACGGGCTACTCAGACCTGACGAAGCGGGCTACTGCTGACCACCCTGACTAGGACTTGTCCGGTTATTGGAAGGAAGGCCAGGCCGACTCCGAGGTCGCCGCTGAAGCTGCACCGGCCGGGGGTCAGCGGCGACCCCTCTGTTGATGAGCAAGCTACGAAATGGTGGTTGTAGACTAGTTTTTTTTTCTCTTTTTATTTTTGTTGTAGTTTTTTTTCTTTTTTGGGAGGCTACTACAACTGCCCCCCAGGCTTTGTACAGTTTCTGTTTTAATTAATGTAAAGGCCCCTGAGGTCAACCTTCCTTTCCATTAACTGTTTTCTTTTTCTGCACTATGCCTGTTTTTAATTGCTAGTATCCACTCGGTTTTTGGCCGACCTAACCCCTGCCTTAGCAAATGTTTTAGGACCGTAACCAGTAGAACGCCTAGTCTTCCTGACCTGTTTAAAAGGTAGTTGCCCGGAGTGCCATAGGAACTTGTACTGTTTAGCATCCGAGATGTCCCGGTGTATTATAGGCATACCCTGTATTACCATCCGGGATGTCCCGATGTATCATAGGTGTATCCCGTTTTACCGTCCGGGATATTATCTCTGATCACTGTAAGTACTTAGGAATATCTTCTAAGTTCTTTTAGTGACCAGTGTGATTTCCTATTTTGGCCTAATATTCCCCTGCCCCCCAAGCATTTTGCTAAGGCGGGAGTGCAGGAGTGAGTGGTTGGAGGAAACCGACCTGGAACATGGGTGGTTGCAGGGTCCTTTAAAGCTCGCCATCATCGGCCACCTAGGGGTTTGGCCCCGTCGTCGGCTGGAACTAAGCGAAGCTTTAAGTAATTTCCTATTTAGGTCTAGTATCCCCTTGCCCCCTGAGCATCCTGTGAAGACGGGGGCGCATTGAGGAGCGACCATAGGAAACCGACCTGGAACATGGGTGGTTGTAGGGTCATTTTGTGCCTGGGTTCGGAGCCCGAGGTCTTTTTTGTGCCTGGGTTCGGAGCCCGAGGTCTTTTCTGCCTCGGGGTTAGGCCCGAGGACTTTTTTGCATTGCACGGGGTATTGACAGGAGTAAATTTTCAAAGTAAACTATTCAATTTTATTAAAAATAAAAATTTATAGCGTTTGCTCAATTAGAGCTACAAAAAGAAATTTCTCTACCAATACTAAATTCCCGTGGGAAAATGCTACTGATAATACTTGCGGAGGTGTTGCACATTCCAAGGATGAGAGAGATCGTGCCCGTCCATGCTCTGTAGCCAGTAAGTTCCTGGTCGATTGACCCAGGTTACTTTATACGGGCCTTCCCAATTTGGCCCCAATTTCCCATGGCTCGGGATTCGGGTATATTGGTTCACTGCCTTGAGGACAAGGTCTCCGACTTGAAAACTGCAGTGCTTCACCTTGCTATTGTAGTATTGAGAAACCCTTCGCTTGTAGGCTGCCACCTTTAGTTAGGCTTAGTCTATCCTTTCCTCCACCAGATCCAGTTCTGACCTGAGGGCTTCTTCGTTATCCGGTGCACTGAAGTTGGCCACCCGATATGTAGGCAACCCGAGCTCTGTGGGGACCACCGCCTCAAATCCGTAGGTTAAAGAGAACGGTGTCTCGCCTGTTGCCGCTCGGGGTGTTGTGCGATAGGCCCACAGGAGGGTCGGTAGTTCTTCAGCCCACAACCCTTTGGCGCCTTCAAGCCTTGTTTTGATTGATTGCAAGATTGTCCGGTTGGTTACCTCGGCTTGACCGTTTGCTTGTGGGTGCTCGGGGGAGGAGTAATGATTTAGTATCCTGTAGCCCGAGCAGAACTGCCTGAAGATAGGTGTGTCAAATTGTCTGCCATTATCGATGACCACGACCCGGGGAATGCCGAACCTACTGAGAATATTCCTTTTCACAAAGCTCTCCATTTTCCGTTCGGTTATCGTCGCCAAGGGCTCGGCCTCTGCCCATTTGGTGAAGTAATCAACAGCTATCACGACAAACTTGACCTGTCCTTTTCCCATCGACGGGGGACCAATAATGTCGATTCCCCACTGGGCGAATGGCCAAGGGTTTTGGATTGGTGTCTGGAGTTCTCCCAGTCGGTTAATCATGGGAGAGTATCTTTGACACTTGTCACACCTTCGGACGTACTCCTGCGAATCTCGGGCTATGGTTGGCCAGTAATAACCTTGCAATAGGGCCTTTCTGGAGAGTGCCCAGCCTCCGATGTGGTTCCCTCACACTCCTTCATGGATTTCAAACAATATCGCTGGGACCTGTGCGGGGTGAACACAGCAAAGGTATAAGATAGAGAATCCCCTCATGTAGAGGACACCGTCAATAAGATGATATCGGGCCGCCCGGTATTTGACCCGGTGGGCTTCTTCTTTCTCGTCTGGTAGCACACCTGTCGTCAAGAATGTTACGAGCGGGTCCACCCAGCTGGGTCCCATGGTAACCGGATCTACCTCCATGCCTTCTGAGTTGATCATACTTGGCTCGGGTAAATATTGTATCCGTATCCCGGGCAAGTCTGACTCAGAAGAAGAGGCGAGTCGAGCCAACCGGTCGGCCCTGGTATTTTCTTCTCTGGGTATCTGTGTGATGGAGAATCCCTGAAGCTTCTTGGAAACCGCTCGGACAAGGGCCAAGTAGGCTACCATGTTGTCTTCCCGCGCTTCGTACTCTTGGTTAACCTGGTTGACCTCGTCACTGTATCCCTGGACCTGTTGTGCACTCATAGAGATGGCCAACTGTAATCCGACCAGGAGGGCTTCTTATTCGGCCTCGTTGTTGGAGGCATGTAACCCAAACCTTAGTGCATATTCTAGCTGGATACCGTCGGGAGTAGTCAGGATGATTCCTGCCCCACTGCCTTGCTGATTGGATGAACCGTCCACGTGCAGTACCCAGGTAGGGATATCGAAGTGTGACCCGGGTGGTAGGGCTAGAGGCTCAGACTCTTCAACCAGGTCCTCGGGATACGTAAAATTGACCAAAAAGTCTGCTACGGCTTGTCCCTTGATGGCCGTCCGGGGTCGGTAGGTCACTTCAAACTCTTCCAATTCCAATGCCCACTTGACGAGCCTCCCGGACGTGTCTGGACGGCTGAGGATTCTGCAGAGAGGTTGATCTGTGAGGACCACAATGGCATGGGCCTGAAAGTACGGGCGGAGCCTTCGGGCCTAGGTGATAAGGGCGAATGCCAGTTTTTCAATGCAGAAGTATCTACTCTCTGCGCCCTGTAACGCCCGGCTGGTGTAGTACACTGGGAACTGTATCCCGTGCTCTTCCTGAATAAGTGCCGAGCTAACCGCCGATGGTGACACGGCCAAGTATAAAAATAGTTCTTCCCCCGGCACGGGTGTTGAGAGTAGATGAGGGGACGCCAGGTACTTCTTGAGTTCCTGGAATGCCTCTTCACACTCTTCTGACCATTGGAACGCTTTGCGGAGGACTTTAAAGAATGGCAGGCATCGATCAGTAGCTCGGGAGACAAATCTGTTCAATGCAGCCACCTGTTCGGCTAAGCTCTGTACTTCCTTCGTTGACTTGGGCGATCGCATGTTGATGATGGCTTTGATCTTCTCGGGGTTTGCCTCGATTCCCCGTCTGCTGACTAGATGGCCCAGAAATTTCCTGGACGAGACACCAAAGGTGCATTTGGCCGGGTTCAACCTCATCCTAAAATTTTCTCAAAATGCTGAATGCCCCAGCCAGATGCTCAAGGTGGTCGGACTCGTCCCGGCTCTTGACCAGCAGATCATCCACGTATACTTCTATAGACTTCCCAATCAAGTCCTCGAACATGTAGTTGACCAGGCGTTGGTAGGTAGCCTCGACATTCTTGAGACCGAATGGCATAACCTTGTAGTAATACGTCTCCTGGTCGGTGATGAATGCTGTCTTTTCTTCGTCCCAGGGGTACATGCTGATCTGGTTGTACCCCGAGTAGGCGTCCATGAATGAGAGGAGTGAATGGCCGGCCGTGGAGTCCACAAGGAGATCTATCCTGGGCAGCGGATAGCAATCCTTGGGGCAGGCCTTGTTGAGGTCGGTGAAGTCCACGCACATTCTCCACTTCCCGTTGCTTTTCTTGACCAGAACAACATTAGCTAACCAGTCGGGATAATGGACCTCTCGGATGGACTTCGCCTTCAGGAGCTTCTCGACCTCCTCACTCATTGCTTTCTGTCTCTCGGGGGACATGCCCCTTCTTTTTTGCTTTACTGGGCGGCAATCTGGGCTGACATTGAGACGATGGGACATTACCCGGGGGTCAATCCCGGGCATATCCTCATGACTCCAAGCAAAAACGTCCTGATTCTGTGTCAGGAACTGAGTCAATTTTTCCTTTAGGCTGGGCTCCAGTAGGGTACCAATGCTGACCGTGCGGTCTGGGTACTCGGGATCCAGCATCACTCTTTCCAATTCCTCCATCGGACCTATCGTTTCACTCTGGTCCCGGGGGTCCATCTCTTGGACGTTTAATATTTCTGTGATTGCCCCTCGGCGCAACGAGCTAACATAGCAACTCCGAGTGGTAGTCTGATCTCCACGCAAGCATCCGGGTCCTTGAGGAGTTGGGAACTTCACTGTTAAGCTGTAGGTGGAGACGACCGCCCTGGCCTTGTTGAGGGTCGGCCTCCCAAGGATGACATTGTAGGCCGACGGGGCTTCCACGATCACGAAATTCGTCAACACGGAAGCTTGCTGAGGGTTGGTCCCCATGAGAACTGGAAGCTCGGTTATCCCAAGCAGCTATGTGCTGGAGCCGTTGAATCCAACAAGGGGAGTAGCGACCGGCCGGAGCCGATCCCTGGCGATCCCGAGTTGATCGAATGCTGACGTGAACATTATGTCAGACGAGCTGCCTGTGTCTACTAGTACCCTCTTGACCATATAGTTGGCTATAGAAAGCGTCACTACTAGCGTGTCATCATGGGGGCAGTGGACGCCCTACAAGTCATCGGATGTGAATTTCAGAACATCGGTTGGGGAGGAGTCGGTGGATTGGACCTGCCAGACAGTCGCTTGGGATGCACGAGCATGCCTCTTCTGTATCAACTGTGAATCCTCTCCGCCTGATGTTCCTCCGGAGATCACGTAGATGTGGCCAAGTGGTGGTGGCTGATCGGGAGCTCGGGCGTCCTGTCGGGGTCGTCAATCTGCTGTGACGAACTCCGCAAGGTGTCCCTGCTCGATCAGCTTCTCGATTGCTATCTTTAACTTAAAGCAATCCTCCATTTCATGGCCGTGGTCTCTGTGGTAACGACAGAACTTGTCCCGGTTCCTCTTACCGGGTAGGGCTCTGAGCTTTGCCGGCTGCTGGAGTAGTCTTTGCTCCTCGACGGTGGCCATGACTTCTTGTATGGGTCAGGAAAGGGGTGTGAAGGCGATCGGGGGCTGACCCTGGACATCCTTCTGATCTTGTATGGGTCAAGACTTCTTGTATGGGTCAGGAAAGGGGTGTGAAGGCGATCGGGGGCTGACCCCGGACATCCTTCTGATCTTGCTTTGGCTTCTTTCCCGAGCCCTTCTCGAATCCTTCACGCTTGCCCTTAGCCTTTGGGGATTCGTCTCCCGCCTGGCCGGCGCGCTTCGCCTTCAGGAACTCCTCAGTATCTATGTATTTTTTGACCCTCTCCGAGAGCTCCACCAGGGTTGCTGGTCGGTCACAATGGAACAACGTGGCAACCTTGGTGTGTTAAACTCCCGAACAGAAGGCCATGATTGTGGCCGTTTCATTAAGATTGCGAATCTAGAGCCTTTGCAGGTTGAAACGGGCCACATACTCCCTCAGGGACTCCCCTTTGTGCTGCTTGACGGTTAGCAGCTGAGTGTCCGGCTGCGACTGGTCGAGCATCCCGACAAACTGGCTGATGAACAGCTTGCTGAGGACTTTGAAATCATCAACCGTCCGGGGCTTTAAAGCATGGAACCACTATGCAGCTGGCCCCTTGAGGGTATTGGGAAAGGCCATGCACAGTAGCTCGTCCACCGTGGTGACCAGTGCAATCTGAGCCTTGTATATGCGGATGTGGTCCACCGGGCTCCCTGTGCCATCATAGGAGCTGAGGTGAGGGAGTTTGAATTTCCGCGGAATAGGAAAACATGTCACCCGAGCGGTATAGGGTGATTCTGTCTCTGTATTGGTGAGGCCGTGGCTGGACTTGCGGTTCAACCTCTCAATCTGCTGCTGCAGTTCCTCGACCTGGGCCTTGACGTCATCCTGCCCGGTTCTCCTATCTGTATCCGAGCGGTAGGTCAGATCGGATGACGAGGCCTCTTCCTAGAAGCACGTCGACCTTTGGGATTGAGCCAGGATCTGGGTCCGAGTAATCGTGTGCCGAAGGTCCCCCTGGCTCCTGGTCGGGGGGTCCTCGGCTGATTCCCGGGCTCTCCGTCCTGACTCCTCCCCTCTAGCCGCACACCGTCGATTGATGATATTCCTGGCATCCTCCACCCGGTGAGGATCGGGCCGAGCTTGCCTCTGTGAGCGCCTGGTTGCCTGGCTGTGCTCACCATCACCGAGGGCTTGCCTTCGTGCCCGAGCCGGCCTTTGAATAGGGACGCTTTTCTCGGGCTGACTTTCTGATGCAGGACGTTTCTCTTGCCAGGCCAAAAGCGCCTCCATCTGTTCCTGTGTTCGGCGCTGGCCCTCCAGGAGTTGTGCCAGCGCTGCCGTTATCTGTTCGGTGGTCATGGAGGCAGCCTGCTGCTCAAGCTGCGGGTTCTCCTGACCGGTCAGAATAGTAGTTTTCTTACCCGTCTTTGGCAGCATGTTGATCAGTCAAGAATTTGTTGATGAGAAGACTATGTCGTTTCCCACAGACGGTGCCAAACTGATGATGCCTAAACTGGTAAGAAGGGTTTAGAGAGAAAAAAAGATAAGAACAATTTGTGTGTGCTTCGGTCCCGTTAACAAGGTGACCTATGTCCACAGTTGCATCTGTGCGCTCTCACTAGCAGATCACCGGCGGGCCTGGTGAGCCAACAAAGAGGGGCGGCACTACCAGTAATACCGGCCGGGTATATGCGTGTTAATGGTGAGTTCTCTATTGTATGCTTGTTAGCTAGAGAATTATTTTCGGATCCCTGTTGACAGGGTAGGTGGGCTCTTTTATAGATGCATGAGTCCACCCTTACATGGTAAGTTAATAGGATTAGGAAGCCTAATCTACTCACAATTGATTTACATGATTTGGGGAGAGTTTCCTAAGTGGTTTAGGAAACTGCCACATTCCATCTTGCAGACTTGTAGCTGATTTAGGAAACTGTTGGATAGACCAAGACCACGGGATGCCGCGGTCCTCCGATCCCGGCCTGTTGGCAGGAACCGCACGGTTCTGGCGAACGCCTCGAGATTGCTCGGTTACGAGCGCCTCTACTGAAGTAATCAGCACCTCTTGGTGACGTGGCTGGCTGACTTCATGGCTGGATAATTTTGGACATATCACGTAATTTGTATAACTAGTTTACTTTTTATGAATCAAAGAATCAATTATATGCTTCCCAAATAGTCTCTTAAACCTGTGTTTACAAAATGGATATTTACCAAACACATAAATATATATATATATATATATATCACCATTTCACCGGTGAAAAACACATCACTAGGGGTGGGCAATTGGTCGGTTCAGTTTCGAACTGACAACTTCGGGTAGGGTTGTTCGGGTTCGGGTTGGTGATTTTGATACCGAAACCTGAACTGAAATAAAGTTCAAAAATATAATTCGGGTTCGGTTCGAAACTTCGGTTGAATTAGAAACTTCGGGATGAAATTCAACCGAAGTTTTAATTTTTTTAATTTTTGATATGTATAGTAATAACAGCCTGATTAGTGAATTGTTTAAAAGCCTTTAGTAAATTAATAGCACCAACATAAGCCACACTTTTTTTTAAATTATATAAATGGCATTTTATATGTTTGAAAGTTTGAAAGTTCGGATCGGGTTCGGGTTGAAAAACTCTACTGAAATCCAAATTGAACTTATAAGTTTGGTTCGGGTTCAAACCGAACTGACTTTGGTTCAGTTTCAAACCGAACTGACTTTGGCTCAGTTCAAACCGATCCGAAATGGTTTGAAACTTTGATTTTGGGTCAAAAGTTTGGGTTTCCCAGAAGTGTGCCAACCCCTACACATCACCAATTATTGATGTTTCCAAACATCCCCATCTTTTCCACCATGTTTAATTAATTACGTTTATAATAAATTACAAAAGATCATTGAATTTTTTAAAGTGCTTTAGAAATAAATTTGACATATAATGATGTGAAATCGTGATATTATCTCCCGTAGAATAAGGAACATTGATATCATTTTAGAAGCTGTTTGGAAAGGTGTAGAACCAGTTCTATGATTTGGTATTAAACTAGTTTTACAAATTCAAGTGCTTAGCAGAGATCCTTTTATTTGCATAAGAGTCCATGCTCAAACTTAAAGTGTATGATTTTTTATCAAATCAACATATGTTGGTTTCCATAAGAACAAGATTTAATAAAAGTGATACTAAACACGATCCTATTTTATGTATTCCCAAGCAGACCTTGATGATGCATTTTTTGGCTCTGGTCAAATTTAGGGTTTAAGAGCATATTAAAAGCATGGAAGAGAGGGAGAGAGAAATATAGACAGCGTGTTTGTATGTGGTTCGACCCTGTTAATGAAGGAACCTACGTCCATGTGTGTGTCAGAGCATGTTAGTGAAGGAACCTACGTCCACGTATGTGTCAGAGCACTCCACTAAGTATAAGAAACTATTGCAGGGACCTTGGTGATCCAACAATGGTAATTGGAACTACCAAGAGTCAGCCATGTAGGGTGATATTAGAGTTTCTTGGGAGAGCCTTGACAATATAGAAAGCTAGGGTTTCTATTGTAGAGAGATTGACCATATTCTAATCGGGATCCCATTTTTGGGGCGTGGGAGACTCTTTTATTGCATGAAGAGTCCTCCCACGTACAAAGTGAACATATTCTTTCCTAGGTAGTTTAGAAAACTATCTCTGGTGACAGCCAGTAAATACATTCTTTCCTAAGTAGTTTAGGAAACTATCTCGGGATAATAGCTATGTGCTTATCCAAGCAGTCTTAGTTAGAGTTTGCTTCTCGTTGTGCATTTTTCTGGGCCTGCTGCAGAACTGTCTTATTACTGGAGGAGATTGGGCTGAGCCCAGCCTGACCTGAGGTCTGTCGGGGTTAGGCCCAGAGCACTGGAGGTCGGTCATGGTCGGACCCGAATCACTGGAGGTCAATGAGGTCAGCCCCGAAGCACTGGAGGTTGGGCCCGAATCACTGGATTACTGAACCATTTTGGACGTATCAGTTGTCCCCTATTTCCAAGGTTGGCCTGATGTTATATCGAGTCAAATTTGGAAATCTGTTGATTCTGCTTTCCACTATCTGACGTTTGCAAAGTTGGATTTTTCTCGTGGAACGATGCACCTTGTGATTTAAAGTTTGCAGATCTTAATGGATTTTTCTCGTGATAACCCGTTACTGATACAAGAGTGACTCACTAAAATCTACAAAGTTGGATTTTTCTCGTGGAACGATGCACCTTGTGATTTAAAGTTTGCAGATCTTAGTGAGTCACCCTTGTATCAATAACGGGTTGTCACGACCCATCCCACTACGTGTTGAAATAGGACACATGGCACGCCACCAAAGCTCAACTAATTCTTTTAAAAGATTATAGCAGTGGAAAAGAACACTTAAAACAACATTGAGTATTTAAAACTTTTGGAAATGATGCCTTTCGAGTTGTAAAATCTGTATAAAATAATTAGATTTGGAAACTGATGAATTTATATTAAAAGGGGTCCTAAAGGCACCCTAAGAACCAACCACAACATTATTATTTACGGAAGGGTTAGAAAAATATTTCATGCAGGGATCATTTCAACCAGTCGAACGGACCCCTTCGACCGGTCGAATGGCCCTTGGATAGGAATCCTTTAAGGCAGAGGGTACTTCGACCTGTCAAATTGAATCCTTCGACTGGTCGAATGAACCCCTAGCAGAACTCTTGCCTAGAAGTCACCCAACCTTTTCACCTTAACAATCCTTTAAATCATACTTGCAAAAATCCAAACTTCTCAACTATACTAAGGGTACAAGAACGCATAACATTCTTTTGAATCCTCAAAACGAAAACAGAAACGAAATGAGTTAAGGTCTCATTTGGATCAAAACATAGGAGTACTATTCCATCCTTCCAAAATCTGGATTTGATAAGTAAAACATACAAAACGCAAATCCACAAGTTCGGATTCATTATAACTTAACTAAATTAAGTTTTAATACCTATTACAACATTACAAAACCATTCCAAACATTCCAAGTCAAAACATAGTTCAAGCTACCCAAAAAGCTGGCTATTACAACAGTTGGAATGGAAAGCAAAACATTTACAAGAGGATCCAAGGCATTCCCATCGGCCTCACTCTTCTCACTTCTTTTCCCTTTCCTCCTTTCACCTATAATGGAGTAAGTCTCTACTGCTCAGCCAAATGTTGAGTGTATAATTCTAGACATATGCATATAAGACAATTCATCCTTTAATATCATCACAACAACAAATAATCGCTAGGGAGAGAGATACGCATTCATACAGTAATGGAATTGATGTTGTAGCTGGGCCTTCTCCCAAACTACTTATCCAGTGCCCTGGCTGGGCCTTCTCCCAAACCATGCACAGTAGCCATCGCTACTAAATTCTCAAACATTGAAAAGCTTACCCCCGGCATGAATGTGTATAACCTCCCCTTTGACCCACGTAGACATTTAGCATACTTGCATAATCATACAACATGCTTTCATACATATTCACGAGTAAATTAAAGGGCCTATACCACATGAATATTGCCCGGATCAAATCATGTTCAATATTTAAAACATCCAAAATTGACTATATAACGTAAGTCAAGAATTCATACCTTAAGCTATAACCCTATAACTTTGAGGGAAGTACTAGGACACCAATTAACCGTCGAATATCCGATTACAAGCGATTCCTACAAGTATACACATGTTTTTCCCAAATTCTTAAAATTAGCTTTTCAGACAAACTTAGCCAACCAAGGCCTCACAGGTATGAAAACGTAGCTAATACCTCGAGGAGTCTGAATATGAAATTTGGAGAAAAGTTGACAGTCGAAAGTTCGTCGATTTGCGTCTTGAAGCTCGTAGCCACTAAAATCCCCAATCCTCTCTAGGTTTTCCAATTTAGGTTTTTGAACTTATGAAAATATCTCATGGGTTTCTATATATAGGCACGACTTACAAAAATTATGTTTACCTCCCCACGAGTTCTCCAAACTTCTAATTATTTCCTGAAACATCGCACATGTCCATTTTATTACTTCACGAGAAAAAACTATAAATTATAAAAATTTTCGTCTAAGTTCTGTTTGTCTCCATAATTACGTTCCAAAAACTATTTCCGTGGAATCTCTAGATGACCTATCTTTTATGCAATGTATCATATTGGTTATCTCTAATTCTTTCAAATTGATCTTTTATCAAGATCAGAACTAATAGAAATTACACTACATAGGTAAATTTACTATTCACAATTTACCACATAAGTCAAATAATATTTAAATCATATAAATGTAATTTAATCACACGAATGCCTCAATGATTCTCGGATTACTGTGTCCTCAATTAGCACCTCACCGTTGACCCGCGTCAACTCCACCTCAATTATTAACGAACGCTAATAATTCTAGAAATTTACTTATGCAATTTAAAACAGTATGATTTCCCCAGGACAGGTGTGACAACTCTCCCCTCTAAAAAGGAAGTTTGTCCCCAAACTTATACCTCATGAGTCAAAAAGATGCGGATATTCGTTCTTCATCTCTTCCTCATTCTCCCGCGGAGCCTCCTCGACCGTGTGACTATGCCACAACACTGTCACCATCGAAATCGTCTTCGTTCTCAACACTTGTTCCTTTCAATCCAATATCTCTATAGGATGTTCTATATAGGTCAACTGGTCAAGTCCTCTTGGTTTTGGAATGGTTCAGGTACTATGATCTTACTCATGTTCGTCTTACATCATCTCAGCATTGACACATGGAAAACAATATGTAATGCTCCAACTTGGACGATAAGGCTAGTCGGTAAGCCACTGGTCCTACTTTCTCTAGGATCTCAAACGGTCCTATAAATCTCAGGTTAAGTTTCCCTCACTTTCCAAATCGAACAATGCCTTTCGAAGGCGATACTCTTAAGTATACAAAATCTCCTACTTCGAATATCATCAGTCATCGCTTAGAGTCGGTATAGCTCTTGTTACAACTTTGAGCCACCTTAAGTCACTCCTGAATTAACTTCACCTTCTCGGTAGTTAACTGTATTATCTCAGGTCCTATCAACATTCTTTTCCCAACTTTGATTCAATAATCGGTGAACGACACTTACGCCCATACAAAGCTTCATAAGGTACCATTCCAATACTTGACTGAAACCTGTTGTTGTAAGCAAATTCGATTAATAGTAAGTGTTTCTCCCAATCACTCCCAAAATCTAGAACATATAGCCGAAGCATGTCTTTCAATGTCTGAATCATTCGCTCAGATTGTCCGTCGATCTGAGGATGAAATGCAATATTGAAACTCAGCTTTGTACCCATAGCCTTTTATAAACTTCCTCAAAACCTCGATGTAAAACTACTATCTCGATCTGATACAATCACAGTTGAAACTCCATGTAGTCTCACAATCTCTTTTACATACAATTCTGCTAACCTTGAAGGCTTAGTCGCCTTTATCGGTAGAAAATGAGCTAACTTTGTCAATCGGTCAACTATAACCCAAATCTTGTCATTCTTGTTAGCCGATCATGGAAATTCAGATACAAAATTCATCGTGATCCCATTTCCACTATGACACTGGTAACAGCTGTAGTAGTCCTGCAGGTACTTGTCTTTCTGCCTTGACTTGTTGACACGCCAAACATTCTAAGACGTACTTGGCAACAGTATGCTTCATTCTTCTCCACCAAAAGTTTTCCCATAAGTTCTGGTACACATTGTTACTTCCCAGATGAACCGAATACTTAGTACTATGTGCTTCCTCTAGGATTCGTTCCTTTAAGTCTTTCAAATTCGACATACACAATCGATTTCCAAGCATCAATACTCCTTATTCTAGAATAATGCCGGGTCGCTTCCCTTAAGGTATCTCGTCTCTCATTTTTGCATAAGTAGTAGTCATTGAACTGTTCTACCTTAACCTCATCAATAATATTGGGGTGAGCTAGGATTACCATCATCAAACCACCATTGGTCTCTGGAATCACATCCAACTCTAAACGATCCATCTCTTTGACCAATTCTTTTTGCTTGGTTAGCTCATCGGCTAAGTTCCTCTTCGTCTTTCGGCTTAATGCGTCGCCTACTACATTAGCCTTTCCCAGATGATACTCAATCAAAAGATCACAATCCTTCATCAACTCTAACCACCTTCTCTGTCTCATGTTTAAGTCTCATTGCGTAAAAATGTATTTCAAACTCTTGTGATATGTAAAGATCTCACATTTCTCCCCGTACAGGTAATGTCTCCAAATCTTTAAGGCATAGATTATCGTGGCCAATTCAAGGTCATGAGTCGGATAATTTACCTTGTGTGTCTTCAACTGTCTAAACGCGTAGGCAATCACTTTGCCACTTTGCATAAGTACACATCCCAAACCTTGATGCGAGGCATTACTATAAATCACAAATCCTTCGGTTCCAGATAGTTTCGTCAAGATAGGTGCTCTTGTCAAATGCGACTTCAACTCTTGGAAATTGTCTTTACATTCTGAACTCCATTCAAATGTAATACCCTTCCTCATTAATTTTGTCATAGGTAGCAAAATCTTTAAGAAATTCTCGATGAAGTGGCGGTAATATCTAGCTAATCCTAAGAAACTTCAGATTTCTGACACTAACGTTGGCCTCTGCCAATTAGATACAGCTTCTACCTTGTGAGGATAAACTAAAACCCAATTCTTGTCGATCATGTGACCAAGAAAAGTAATGCTAAGTAGCCAAAATTCACACTTCTTAAATTTCCCGAATAGTTACTTCTCTCACAATCTCTGAAGAATAAGTCTCAAATGTTTCTCGTGTTCTATTTCACTCGACAAATAGATAAGAATGTCATTTATGAACACAATCACAAAGTCATCTAAGTAATCATTGAAGACTTGGTTCATAAGATCCATGAACGCGGCTGGTACATTTGTAACTCCAAATGGCATTACTAAAAACTTGTCGTGTCCGTAGCGCGTCCTGAAAGCTGCCTTCTCTACATCTTCGGCTTTTACTTTCAATTGATGATAGCCCGATCTCAAATTTATCTTTGAAAACACTTGTGCTCCATGAAGTTGGTCGAATAGGTCATCAATTCTAGGCAATGGATACTTGTTCTTGATGGTTAACTTGTTTAACTTGCGGTAATCGACACACAGACGCATTGAACCATCTTTCTTCTTTACAAATAACACTGGAGCTCCCCACGGCGATATGCTAGGTCGAATGAAACCTTTGTTAAGTAGTTCTTGTAGTTGGATTTTCAATTCTTTAAACTCCACGGGTGCCATTCGATGCGGTGTTTTTGATACAGGTCGTAAGTCTGGCACTATCTCAATGGTAAACTCAATCTCTCTCTCTCTCTATAAGAATATCTGGTAAGTCACCTGGGAATACATCCAAATACTCTCGTACTATCGAAATATCTTCTACTTTCAATTCGATTGCCATAGCGTCAATTACTGAGCATAGAAAACCATGACATCCCTTCTTTAACAGCATACCCGCTCGGATAGCCGAAATCAAATACTGTGGCGGTGTAACCCTACTCCCTTAAAAACAAAAGTTCCCATGCACTGGTGATCGAAAATTAACCTCTTTCCGTTCACAGTCTATCGTGGCCTGGTTAAGAGCTAACCAATCCATTCCTAGTATCACATCAAAATGGTTCACAGTAATCGGTATAAGGTCTATAGTCATCAACTTCTCGCCTAGTTTGATCTCACAGTTCTTGTATATCATAGACGTTACTACTGGTTTACTAAGCGGTACAACAATGGATAATTTGTATCCTAGTGGCATGGATTTAACGTTCAAATGTTCAACAAAATGATGCGATACGAATGAATGAGTAAATCCTGAATCAACAAGTATACATGCTAGATGCGAACATATAAGCACCATACCTGAGACCACTGTCTCTGTAGTAGCCACATCCCCTAGGTTCATCTGGAATGATCTCTCTTCTCATCTCTTGGCCCCTTGCCTCCAATCATTGGTTTACCTAGGCTTTGAACCACTAGAAGCCATAGACATCGCTCCTTGTTAAGGTCGCTTCCTCGGGTAATCTTTCACTCTATGCCCAAGTGTACCACAATCAAAGTATTTTGATTTGCAAATCGAGTGTGAAACTCACACTACTCATTCCTTGAGTTTTGGTCTGGAGGTTAGTCATAAAGCATCGGCCAGTTTGTGGTCGATTATAGATTGGACACAATGGTATGCTGACTGCCAGCCTCATGGGTCCATTGAAACTAGAGCTAGAACCCCGTGCAATTGGCCTCTTGAATGGTCCACCTTGGTTTCGATCACTACCCTTATTACCTCGCTTGCCTAGTTGATTCTATCTCAATCTCTCCATCCCACTTTCGGCTACAAGCGCCATTTATTGTACTGCTACCACAGTCGAATGTTCGTAGGTCTCCACCCTCAGGCGGATGTTCTCTCTTAACCCATCCTCATACTTCCTTGCTCTATCTTCCTCTATCAATACAGACCCCTTTCTAAATCCCAACAAGGCATTGTACTTCAAAGCGTACTCAGTTACCGTCATATCCCCCTATCAAAGATTATCAAATTCTCTCTTTTTCAAATGAGTAATGATTCGTGCACATAAAATGTGCACATAAAGTGTGTACATAAAGATCTAGGCCATTCATTTTGGTGGGTCCTATGTGTGCAGGGATGGATCCCACCAAAATTAATGGCTCAGATCTTTATGTGCATATTTTATGTGCACGTAGCATTACCCTTTTCAAATTGAGAGCGGCTCGCGGAAAGAATCAACGATTATACTCCGCTTTGAATCCCTCCCAAGTTATCGGTGATCCCTGGTCTAGAACGTTCACCCACCAATTCTGGACCTCACCCCTGAGTATATCACTAGTGTTCTCAATTTTCAATTCATCAGACATCGACATAGATCTGAAAATCCTTTCCATATCCATAACCCAACGCTCTGGTAGCATCATGTTAGAAGTCCCATGAAACTTTGTCGACTTTTTCCTTGCAAATTTTTTGAACATAGATCTCATACCCCTATTCTCAGGTACTGGCACAACGGCTATCGGTGCTGCCTCAAATGGAGGTATTGGAGGTATTCATTCCGTTAAATTCCATAACAAGTCTCCCATATTTTCGATCATTTCTGCCATGTGGTCCATTCGTCGAGTACGTGGTGATAGGTCTTGGTCACCGTCACTCATGGTTACAATCCTGTCAATCTCAATGCATAAACACTATGCATGTATGACAATAAATATAAACGTGTATGTATAACAACATACATATGCATCAAATATCTCTACAGTATATGAATGCATTCAAGAATATGTGCCAAAAACACTCAACACTCCACTCGTCGTCAAACGTTTCCAAAGCTTTGCTACCTATAGCTCTGATACCAATAAATGCCACGACCCATCCCACTATGTGTGGAAATAGGACACGTGGAATGCCACCAAGGCTCAACCAATTCTTTTAAAAGATTATAGAAGCGGAAAATGACACTTAAAACAATGTTGAGTATTTAAAATTTTTGGAAATGATGCCTTTCAAGTTGTAAAATTCGTATAAAATTGAAAACATAATTATATTTGGAAACGGATGAAATTATATTAAAATGGGTCCCAAAGGTACCCTAAGAACTAACCACATCATTTAAATTATTTTCGAAAGGGTTAGAAAAATGTTTCATGTAGGGATCATTTCGACCGATCAAACGGACCCCTTCGACCGGCCGAATGACCCTTGGACGGGAATCCTTTGAAGTAGAGGGTACTTCGACCGGTCAAACTGACTCCTTTGACCGGTCGAATGACCCCGTGGCAGAATTCTTGCCTAGAAGTCACCCAACCTTCTCACCTTAGCAATCCTTAAACTATTCTTGCATAAATCCAAACTTCTCAACTATACTAAGGGTACAAGAAAGCATAACATTCTTTTTAATCCTTAAAATGAAAATGGAAATGAAATGAGTTAAGGGCTTGTTTGGATCAAAACATAGGAGTATTATTCCATCCTTCCAAAATCTGGATTCGACAAGTAAAACATACAAAACATGAATCCACGAGTTCGAATTCGTTATAACTTAACCAAATTAAGTTTTAATACCTATTACAATATTACAAACCATTCCAAACCTTCTAAGTCAAAAACATAGTTCAAGCTAACCAAAAAGCTTGCTATTACAATAGTTAGAATGGAAAGCAAAACATATACAAGAGGATCCTCGGCATTCCTATCGGCCTCACTCTTCTCGCTTCTTTTTTCCTTTCACCTGAATGGAGTAAGTCTCCACTGCTCAACTATATGCTGAGTGTATAATTCTAAACATATGCATATAATGCTTTAATATCATCACAACAACAAATATTCGCTAGGGAGAGAGATACACATTCATCCGGTAATGGAATTGATGTGTAGTTGGGCATTCATCCAGTGACCTGGCTGGGCCTTCTCCCAAACCATGCACAGTAGCCGTCACTACTAAATTCTCAATCATCGAGAAGCTTAAACCTGGCATGAATTTGTATAACTTCCCCTTTTACCCAGGTAGACATTTAGCATACTCACATAATCATACAACATGCTTTCATACATATTCACGAGTAAATTAACGGGCCTAACTAACATGAATATTTCCTGGATCACAAATTATGTTCGATATTTAAAACATCCAAAATTGACTATATAACGTAAGTCAAGAATTCATACCCTAAGCTATAACCCTATAACTTTGAGGGAAATACTAGGACACCTATTAACCATCGAATATCCGATTTCAAGCGATTCCTACAAGTATACACATGTTTTTCTCAAATTCTTAAAATTAGATTTTTGGACAAACTTAGCCAAACAAGGCCTAACAGGTATCAAAACATAGCTAATATCTCGAGTAGTCCAAATATAAAATTTGGAGAAAAGTTGAAGATCGAAAGTTCGTCGATTTGTGTCTTGAAGCGCGTAGCCACTGAAATCCCCAATCCACTCTAGGTTTTCCAATTTAGGTTTTTGAATTTTTAAAAATATCTCATGGGTTTCTATATATAGGCACGACTTACAAAAATTACGTTTACCTCCCCACAAGCTCTCCAAACTTCTAATTATTATTGAAACGTTGCACATGTCCATTTTATTACTTCACGAGTGAAAACTATAAATTTTAAAAGTTTTCATCTAAGTTTCATTTGTCTCCGTAATTACATTCCGAAAATAAATTTTGTGAAATCTCTAGATAACCTACCTTTTATGCAACGTATCACATTGGTTATCTCTAATTTGTTCAAAATGATCTTAATCAAGATCAAAACTTAAAAAAAATTGTACTTTACAGGCAAATTTACTATTCACAATTTACCAGATAAGTCAAATAACATTTAAATCATATAAATGTCATTTAATCACACGATTGGCTCGAAGATTCTTGGATTACCGTGTCCTCAATTGACACTGAATCGTTGATCCACGTCAACTCCACCTCAATTATTAATGAACATTAATAATTCCAGAAATTTACTTATGTAATTTAAAACGATATGATTTCCCTAGGACGGGTATGACATGGGTCAAGATCAGTAACACGTGATTGCTTGGGGAAGTTGCCTCGGAACTTTTGAGTCTTATGAATTCTCAGGAATGGGCTAAGAGTTAAGACTTAGCCTAATTCAAAGTCTTTTTTAGTGCTAAAAAATTGGCTAAGAGTTGAGACTTAGCTTAATTCGGAGTCTTTTGAGTGCTCAGGAATTGGTAAAGAAATGAGACTTAGTCTAATTCGGAGTCTTATGTTCAAGTTAGCTCCTAGGATGGTTATCATCTTCCCAGTAAGCCTTTGTCAAGGTTGTTGGTAGAAGAATTTGACTGTGTTGGATAAGCTGACCTAAGGTAAGTTAATTTAGGATCCTTTTTTATGTTAGCTCTTAGTATAGTTATCTTCTGCCCAGTAAGCCTTCGTTAAGGCTATTGGTAGAACCATTTTACCATGTTGGTAGAGTCGACCTAAAGCGTGTTACTTTAGGGTCTTTTTTACTCCCGTATCGTGGGCCAACCTAAGAGGCTTTAGTCACCTCTATTGTCATCTTGGGCCTAATTGGAGACCCAAAATGTACGGATTTTAGGGGTTTCTTTTACTCCTCTATCGTTGGCCAACCTAAGAGGCTTTTGTCACCCTATTATCAGTTTGGGCCTAAGTGAAGTTCTGCCTTGAGTTGACCGAGGACTTTTGCCTCATAGTGGTCTTTTTGGTGCCTTAGAGTGACCAAGGACTTTTATTGTGCTCTGGGAATCAGATAGCAGTTTAGACTTGGCAATTTGAGTCTTTGTAGGAGCTCTTTGACATAGTCTTTGGAACCTTGTGCTATGGTTAGCCAAAAATACCATTGTAGCTAGGCTCGCTGGACTATTAGACACACGAGGTCGGGTCGAGATCACCGAGCCCTTGACTGTTGTAAACTGGAGGTCGGGTCGGGATTGCCGAGTCCCTAACATCTATAATTGGAGGTTAGGTTGGGATCACTGAGCCCCTGATCGCTATAAACTGGAGGTTGGGTCAGATCACTGAGCCCCTAACGGTTGGAGGTTGGGTCGAAAACATTGGACCCTGACCGTTGGAGACTAAAGTTCAGGTCGAGGTCGCGCGAGCCCCTGACCATTGTAAACTAGAGGTCGGGTCAGGATTTTCAAGCCCCTTACCGTTGTAACTGGAGGTCGGGTCAGGATCACCGAGCCCCTGACTGTTAGAGGTCTAGTTGGGAACATCAGACCCTGACTGTTGGAGACTGGAGGTCACGTCGGGGTCGCTGAGCTCCTGACCGCTATAAACTAAAGGTCAGGTTGAGATTGTCAAGCCCTTGACTGTTGTCATTGGAAATCGGGTGGGGATCACCGAGCCCCTAACTACTATAAACTAGAGGTTAGGTCGGGATTACCGAGCCCCAAATTGTTATAACTGGAGGCTGAGTCAAAATCACCAAGCCCCTGATCGCTGTAAGCTAGAGGTTAGGTCGGATTGCCGAGCCCCTGACTGTTGGAGGTCGAGTCAATGTTGATGAGGTTATAAGTAGATTTTGCACCGATGTTCTGGGCATGTCCCCGAGACTCCTTTCTATGTCTCTGATCAGGGTCTATACTCCGCCTAGTTCACTATTTGTATAGTAAGTTGGGCCAGCAAATGAGACTTCTTCCTAATCAGCGCCTATACTCCATCGTCTATGGGACTGTTCGTTGTGTGGCCACCAGGTCATCGATTTGTTGTTATGTATGACATTATCCTTTGTTGAGTTGAGTTGAGTTAAGTTGAGTGGGTGCTGCGATAATCTATTTTGGCATCAGGATTGCTGGAACTACTAGGCTGCTTATTTCCTAGACTTTTGACCATGTTTTCTAGCCATTGCGTATCAGTCACTAGATGTTTTGAAGGAAATATTATCGTTTCGCACTTTTATTTTTCTAGATATTTCGACCATGTTTTCTAGCCATTTTATTTTACTTCTTGCTTTAGGATGCTGATGTACCTGGCTATGACCAGCTTAGTTTACTTTTCTGTACTTTTATTTTTCTTTTGGGTTTGTACTTATTATTTTATTTTTGCGCTTTTTCTTTTTGATATGGTTTGATTGTCGTACTGTTACTTGTACTGCACTGTTTAGCGTTATTAGTTGATGAGTTAGCATGTATGGTCGTTTAGATGGTTGTTATTGTTTTCGATTGTTGCTACTGTTTTAATTAGTGCCCTACCTTACATAAATATTATTGTATCCATTAGGTAATCAAAAGCATAACACATTTTTCCAATTTTTGTTATACAGGAAATCACTAACGCTCGCGTTTGGGGGAGGTACTGGCCAAATTTACATTAGAACTAGTACAATAATGTTTTGTCACTCGCACCAATGCAACCATTTGTGCTTTTCAATCATACACGTTTCATTACTGATCGTAGTTAGTTTTGTTTTCTATTTTTAATAACAAGTACTCCTGAATTGGTAGTTTTTTTTTTCAAGTTTATCGTCTCGAGTTCCGTAAAGCATCACCTCATTCCTCTAATTGTCATTCTAAATCCACTAATATGGACCACCCAATCTCTCCACGCTCATCCCTCGATAGGAAATCTAGTAAGGCTAGTCACCACTCAGATTGTAGTTTATCCTCAGACAATACCCTACCTAGACCTATTACTCAGAGGGCCAAGCCCTTTGGTCTAGTCGGCCGTGCCGGTTGTGACCCTTGTTCTTGGTACCATCGTCGTCATCGCGTCCCCGTTCCTACCTATTCTGATACATTGGACAACAATGATAGTCTATTCGGTGATGATCCTACTCTTATCGATGGCCCCTATGGTGGGCCCCCGACATCCTTCAAGTCTTCACCTTCGTCTGATTCGGACAATTCTTTCGATGGCGTGATTATAAGGATGAGGACAAGGATGAGGAGGTTGATGTATAGAGTCTAGGACATGACCTTTTGGATGAGCCTATTGAGGCCACTAATGCACCACTAGAGATTACATATTCATATAGAGATTTTCCAGACTATGTTCCAGATATTGTGAGACAGCGTTAATGGCACCCCGATTGGTCCCTAGAGGACATAGCCTCATTTTTTGCACCGTATGACAGTTCAGAGGTTGATGAGGTGATCGTGGCACCAGAGATTGACGACGAGGATGAGGAGATGGAGCTGCTTCCCTTTTATCCTGCCGACCATCCTGAGTGGGCACTGTATGATTCATATAGACATGATTCACCACCACCACCATCGTCAAATGTTTTCAGAGGAGTGGACATTCTCGTGGTCCTGTCCGTGGAGTTCATTCATGTCATTGTCATGTTCCCACCTGCATAGGGACATGCGATGACCTAGTTTGGGGGAGTGTTATGGATTCTCTTTTTGTTTAGCATTGTTAGTCGTAGTGTTTTGTTTCATTGATTAGTAGTTCTGTTAGTATTTCTTTTGTTATGTACTTTTCCTTTTTTTTTAGATTAGGTTTCGAATTTAGTATTCTTGTAAAAAAATATTTGTAATAATGTGCAACATTTAATGTCTTTGTTGTCTAACATGATTTCATTGAAAACCAAAGTCGTGAGAGTGCGTAATCCAATGTCTACTACAGTCATGAAGGTATGTTTTGAAAGTTGTATATTGTTGGAATCATAGCTTTATATCTTTAACTTGCATATTTACTTCTGCACGACACGTAGTCATGTGGATGCATATTTATAGTGAACTATAGTATAGTTTAGATTTCTGGATAGCATAGTTGTAGAGACTAGGCTCGGTGAGCTTTTGACCCTTTCTTCCCTTTTTGAGGGTTATAAATATACTTTATCGAATTTCATCGACATGGCGCATTGACTTGTTGATTAGTCTCATTATTTTTGTTTTGATTGATAGCCGAGTTAGTATTATAATTACCCTGTTTAAGTAAAAATAGAAGATAAAAACAATTTCCCCTTGATATCGTTAACATTGAAGAACTATGTGACTTTAGGAGATGATATTAGGCCGTCTTTTTATTTAACCCCTTTTGGCCTTTGACCTACCTGTTACAATAATTTTGTATCCTTCATTAACCCCTTGAGCCTTAAAATAAGCCATTTTCTTTGTTGGCCCATTATCCTACCCACTCTGGATATGGAGTTCGATGATGAATAACATCCTCTTACCCAAGTCCGAGAGTGGTCGAAAATGGTCTTCCAAAGGAGAATTGGGCTAATAGTGACTAGTAGAGATTGAAGTAGTGAGGAGTAAAAAAAAAGGAGATTAAAAGAAAAGGATGTATTTTTAAAAAAGCAAGAAAAAAAAAGGTAGTAGTTTATTCTTGTCTTTAAAAAAACAAGGAAGAAAAAGAAAAAATATATATGTATAAAAAGACGATAAGTGAGAAATAAATAGTCGTTGTAGTAAAAGCCCTTGTACTAAACGTTATGACCGTTCGTACTCGCTTTAGGATTTTTTTGAATTCCTTTGCCTTCTGTTCTTAACATTAACCATTGACCAACATTTTTAACTCGAATTAAAGTCCTAATTGATCTAAGGGGAGTGTGTTTAAATATGAGAACGATACAAGAGGGAAATAAAGCATGGTAATGACGATATTTACTTGACGTTCGATATCTTATTCATGAGACTAGCATTCTTTCGTGTCGGATGTTGTTTCTTGTCATATGCGAGAGTTATTTGTTTTGGGAATGTTTATCTTCCTTGCATACACTAGAGCGATTACACCTGTTTTTGAGTGATTTAATTTTAGAGTGTGATTAACAACGTGAGATTTGTAGTCGAAGCATTGCTAAATAGTCATCCAAGTTATATTCCAAGTTCGTAATAAACACATATCCACTTGATTACCACTCACACACATGCGAGTTTGTGATATATTTTATTGATTCTTTCAATACATGTGTTTGAAATAATTTTCATGATTTAGGTTGACGTTTGATTGTGATACTCTTGGTGGCTTAAGGTTTTATTTGGGACTCTATTTTAGCAAGAAGGATGTTGAATGTGGAAGGTTTGAAAAAAATTTCTTTTTACTTTAATAAAGATGGTTGTGGATGTCTTGTTGACGAGAACCCTCAAGAGACTTGGATCGTCCAACTAGGGACACCTAGGGGTTTAAAAGGCTTGTTGCATGTGCTAAATGCAATCGCGGTTCCTGCGAAAGTGGATTAGGATTTTTTTTTTATTATTAGTGATTTAGTTTTTATTTTTATGTTTCTTTTTGCTCGAGGACTAGCAAAATGTAGGTTTGGGGGTGTGATCGGGGACGAATAGTTCCTGATCATAGTCCTTTATTTGCATCTGTTAGCAGTTAGTACCCTGTTTTCTCGTACTTTAACTTCGCTTTCACGTTTTGTCAGGTTTTAGAAGAAAGCAGCTATCCCAGGCCAGTTGGGGTGAGAAAATAGAACAAAATAGGTTGAAAAGGCCCTCTCGCTCATGTGGCCCACTCGAGTGATTTAGCAACATCTAGCGTGAGCGGCCAGCTCGCGCGACTTGTGGAAAAATCCAAAGTTGCGTATTTTGATATATTGAAGACTCCTACGTGAACAAAATTGCCTGAATGCATCCAGAAAAGAAAATACAGCTATTTTAGTCGGATTAGGTTTATGAAAGCCTTCTTAAACCCTCTAAATCTATATATACTTTATTCTAATTCAATTTTGGGGTTACACAATAATACACACATCCTTACATACAACTTGGGAGGCAACTTGGAAGATAAGGCAAAAAAGAATAAAAGATCTAGTTGGAAGGTATCTAGTGGCAACAACCATCTCCATCTCCATGTTTTCATCAACCATGTGCAGCTAAACTTCTAGTCTAGGGTTTCAATGAAACCCTAACCATGTAAGGGGGATTTTTTTGCTTATCTTCTTTAGGGTTTTTGTATTTGGATAGTTGATTGTATGTTGGAGGATTATATATGTATAATCAATTTTTAATGCTAATAATCAATAATATTCAGGGTTTTTTCCTATTTTAGATTCTCCCTTATATCTATTGAACTCAATATTCCTTGATTTCAATGATTGATAGGAGTATTTACATACAATAGTGCTTACATGATCGCGATTTTTATATTGTTTATGATTCATGCCTAGGGAAGATGGGTTGTGCTACACCCTAGCTATAGGTAGACAATTCATGCCAACCAAAAATGAGTTATGCTTAGATTGAACTAGTAAAATCCTCTTGTCGATACTACCGGGCTTGTAGCTACGGTAGATCTTAACTATCAAATCAAAAATCTTAAAGTAGGAAGTATAGACCCCCAATCCATGGTTAGTGGTGGATTTGCAACTCTAGTTTCCATTCACATCTATTAAAATAACCTTGAATATTGCACTCGTTTAATTAGTTTTAGTTTCAGTATTTTCATAGTTCTATAGTTTAGTTCATAAAAGTAGTTAAATCGAAATTCAATTAAATTTTCATTTTCTATACCTAAATAGATCTAGGTTCTATAAATTAAAGGATAAAAATAAATAGTCTCTGTCGGTTCAACCTTTACTCCTACACAGCAAATCTTAATAAGTAAAGCATACTTTATAGATCTTGATTTTGACGAGATCAATTAGTATGGTTCGCTGGAACCTTTATATTTGAAGTGCTTCTATAGTAAAAGGGGGAGATCGTTGTATCCTGGAAGACAAATGCCGCAAATTTGTGAGCACCAATGCGGGGCATTGTAGACACCCCCCGTCGGTTAACAAATTTAGAAGGCCACAATCATGTCAAAACTCGATGATTAGAAAGATCGGATTTTCAAAGATTGCCTCTTACTCTCAAGAAATCAAAGAATTGGTAAAAATGACCAGAATGCCCCCTAAAAGCCCAAAACTCTCCAGATTAGCCCAGAATCTCAGAAATCATTCGATGTCGTTCAAGATAAAAAGAAAAGTATTTTAAAAGAGAAATATTTGAAATCGTCAGCTCCCAGGGACCCCCAAAAGTCCCAGAAGTTCCCGGAAAGTCCTTGTTGACCAGTTTGACCAAGGTTTGACCGAAATCATCCGAATTCTCCCAAAAGTTCCGAGGTCATCCTAGATCATGTGAAAAGTACTAAAAATAAGTTTTAAAAGAAAATCGGATGAAAACGTCAGCTCCTAGGAGCTCTCAGAGGTTCTCAAAACGTTCTGGAGATCCAAAGTTCGACCGATTTAACCTAAAAGTTGACTTTGAAACCGGAGCACCGTATCATTTTTCAAAAAATTTTCATGGATACTAGAGGTCAATAGCTTTTCAACGATATATCGCACATAATTTTTGGATATAAAACGGATTTATTACGAATTTCCGAAGGTTAAAAAGGCAATCAAATCGATTTTTATCGCGAATACTGCAAAACTTTTCAAAGTGACCCAACTTTAAACTATTCATTTATGTAAAGTAGACCTCAATACCTTTCCAATGGTATATCATAATCTCAATTTGAATTTTGTATGAATATTTTGTGAATTTCGGATGAAATAGGGCCGTTTCACGAATTCTGGGAGTTTCGGGGGCCTAAACGCAAAATCTGGTCAACCGGGGGGTTGACTGCTGCGGCGACACTCTTACAGAATTTTCAATTTTTTTTATGTAATTTTTTATTAATTTTGAGTTCTAAATCAAATTTTCAATAAACGAAATGACAGTTTTGAAATTCTGAATATTTTAGACCAATTAGAGACTTTTCAAAACCCAAAATACCTCCCCAAGTTGGCCTATAAAAGAGACCCTTTGGCTTCCATTTTAGAGGACTTGAGGTGTTTTTGTTGAAGCTTAGATAAAGAAGTAGAGAAGAAGAGAGAAAAAGAGAGAAGAAAAGAGAGTTTTTTTTTATACTCCCAACCAAACAAAATGTGAGCTTTTATTTAGTTTTCTCAAAACGAAACTAGTATTTACAAGATTTCAATTCATTTTCTTCATCTTCTTTGAGTTTCCAATGAGTTAGAGAGTAATCTACACCCACATAGACACATATATGAGAGGTTGAATGCTTGTTGTTCCACCATTGATAAACTATTGATTATATACTTGTTCTTCTTTCTTAATCCCATTTCTTTTTTTTTCTTTTTTTTCTTTTTTTTTATCATACTTGCATTTCCCCTTCTCAACCCCCATTTCTATTTTGGTTCATTTTTATTTGCATCATATATCCCTCATCTCATTTCTATTTTGATTTCTTTGTCATTTGCATCATCTCTCCCTCAATCTCATTTATATTTTGATTACTTCTTCTTCCAAGTTCTTGAGGTTCCATGTCTTAAGAGGATGTTCTAAGTGGTCATATAGTCATCTCAACTGTTTAGTTCATGCTTTGAATATCTATTTCAAAACCCCCAATCAAGAACACAAACTTTTTTCCAAAAACTAAATGGATTTTCTTAACAGTGATGTAAAACAGTGAATGATCTAAGTTGAATGATTTTTTTAGAATTAAACACTTGAGATATTGAGGCAAGACAACTTGGATAATCTTCCTAACACATTTTAGTTTACCCCCATTTTATTTCATTAATTTAGGAAATGTGAAAATGTGTTTTCTGTATTTTAGAAGTTCATATTCATAAGCTGCCTCTGTTCTCATAGAATGTTTACCTGACTTCTTGCACTTATTCTGGACATTTTCGTCAGTGTACATACATCTTTTCTATTTTTTTTATAAAGCTTGGGTGTCTTATGGAACTTTTGGTATATAATTGGCTATTAGGAACTCTTCCTTTGATTTATGAAAAATTATACAAAATCAGTCAACAGTGCAGTCCCTGTTTCTGAGTCATGTGCATCCTTTGATTTATTTCTCTTATTCTACTATAGCTATTGTAGTTTGGCCTTTTCCACAGTTTAATAGACACATTAAGGGTCATCCATGATTTTCCCCTCTTTTATTAGAGCTTTGTAAGTATTTGTGGTGGATTTTACAAAATCAGTTCACTATTCTGGACACTATTCACAGATTCGTTGATTTGACTCTTATGTCTTGATATGATATTTCCATCCAACCCTTTTTCTCATACATACAAAGAACTTCATTTTCCATCTTTATTAACATTCTATGTTCTCATACATACCATGTATCATCTATCCTCTCATGTATCATACTTCCATGGATTCTTGAGTTTGGTTTCCAAATAAAACAATGTTTTGCAAATACTTGGAAAGTTCTTGAAATGAGTTTGGAATAGATGTTCCAAGTGGTTAGAATCTTCATCCAAGAGTTGAAAATATTATTTCAAAACATCCATTTCAAAACCTCTCTAAAACCCACCTCATTTTGATTTCAAGAAATAAAACAAACCTTATTTTCTCAAAATTTTTAAAACAGTTAGTTCTTCAACTTTAAAATGTCATTCTGAGTTCAATACTCAAAAGATGATTACAAGGCCACTTGGGAAGTCTTCCTAACTCATTAGAGAACACCCACGATCACTACACCAAATTGGCCGAATTGTCACCCTTTTTTTCGCGTCATTTGTCACCGTTCGAAACCGTGACAAAATTTGTCACGGTTTTATAACAATGATAATTTGGTTTGTCACAGCTAAAAGCTGTGACGAATTTAGTCACTGTTCAGAACAGTGACTATTATTAAATTTGTCACTGTTCCAGGCCGTGACAAATTTGTCACTGTGTTTAGCGGGGACAAGATACAGTGACCAAAATAGTCACCGGCATATGCAGTGACAAATCACTGTGACAAATGTCACTTTTACCCTAAAAAACCCTAAAAAGCTCTCTTAACCCTAAAAAGCTCTCTTCTTTTTTTTTTTTTTTTGCTTCGAAAAAAAAGAAAAAAAGAGAAAAAAAAAGGGGAAAGCTTTTCAGGATTTTTTTAGGGTAAAACTTTCCCCCCTAAGCAGCAGCTTATACCCCCAATCCCAAATCTCACTAACTCTCTCTCTCTCTCCCGCCTAAACAGCCCCCCCACCCCCAAATCTCACTCTCTCTCTCTCTCGATCGAGCATTCCCCCCCAAACCCCCCTCTCCATTGCCCCCACTACCAACCCCCTCTCCATCGCCCCCACCACCACCACCTACACCCCACCAGCCCAGCCCGTCGCAAACCCCACACCCCAAACCCCCATCGGTAAAACTCTCTCTCTCTCTCTCTCTCTCTCTCTCTCTCTCTCTCTCTCGGGGTGTGAATGTTCCAACGAACTCTGAAACATTTGCTTTGATGGATTGGTAGCACTGTTGTAATTTCGATTTCAATTTTCAGGCTTTTAGCTACTTAATTCATGTCTAATTTCTCATGACACCTGATTTTGGGACCATCATCGTAATCTCAAGATTGTGATATTTGAAACATTGATTCCTTTTGTGCCAGCATTATAGTCACTATATTTTTAATTGGTTCTTGAACTGTACTGATGATAACATCCTTGTAAATATATATATATATATATCCGTATATGTATAAATTTATTTTTATATTAACTGTGTCAATGCGTTTGTGGGTGGTTTGCATGCTCATCTATCTATATTGTTTATTGTTTTGGCTTCACGTGCTACTTTGTCATTCTTACCAAGTTGCTGTTGTGGCAGTACAGAGACTGGTTGGTTTAACTCTTGGACACCCGCAGTACCCATTAGATTATTCGTTCCCATCACATGAACATGTTTGCTGTTAAGTTTCGTCCTCTGTCTGTGCTATTCATTTACATATCCATGCAAAATCCTTCTGAATCAACCCCTTGCAAGTTGGTGCTGTCTGGAACATTGTGTATTAGACAAGATGCAACATAGTGATTTATTTGTGTAGGCTGTTTTGAGTCTACCAAAGAATCAGCTTTGGTCTGATACTTGTAATTACATGGGGTTGAACATGTAAATTCTGTTTTACATGTCATTTCACGGAGAAACATAGCGATCAATTTTTTTGGTGGCTAGTTGTCTTCTTTATCACGGCAATGATTGGTTGTTGAAGATGCCTATCTTCTAAATTGGGTATTATAGAGTTGTGGTTCCTTCAAGAAGGGGTTTATTAGAAATAGTTGGTGTCCTCTTACTTATTCCAGGGGCATTACCAAAAAAAAGTTTGAGGAGTGTTGAGAGATAAAATATTTAATTAGAGAGGACAAGTGTTTAGACAGGAGAATGAGAGAGACGGTGGGAAATGCAAAGTGTGGGGAGTTTTGAATTTTGGATACATATTTTATATTTAATACTTAATATTTAGATGCATATTTAGTTTTGTTTACAGAGAGAGAGTGTTTTGAGAGAGGAGGAATGATGTATAGAAAATTAGAAATAGAGGGGAGGGAAGTGCAAAAGGTGTAAAAAGTGTGCATTAGCAAGGAGTTATGCCATATCTTGACTAGCATTTGGATATTCTTTCCATTTGTTTACCTTTTATTACATAAATCATGTGGTAATGAGTGTATTAGAGCTCCTTAAAACTCTAATATTAGTAACACGCTAATATTGTCAAGTGTCAAGTGTTGTAGCTATCTAATATTAGCATTTGGATATTCTTCCATCTGTTTGCCTTTTTTGTCAAGTGTTGTAGCTATCTAATGAATTGGACACTAGAATATATGTTATCCTTCCAACTGCTCCTAAGAGTTGAATGAATTGCACACTAGAATACCCAAATGTTATCCTTCCAAATGCTCCCAAAGTTTTGATTTCTTTAGCGTTTCTTTCTGTCAAAATTTCCATCCCTGTGTAATATTTTGTGATTGTGATTCAACTAAGATCTGAATTTGATTAATTTAAATAGAGGAGAATGAAGCCACTACAGTTAAAGCTCCAATTTAAGTCCCTTTACTTTTCCCTTTAATCTACAGTCTTCGTTTACCTCTTTTTACCAAATTTTATTTCTTTTAGGCTCTATTTGGTTCATGATATTTCTTTTAGGCTCTATTTGGGTATTGAACTCCAATTGCTTGAATTGAGTATTTGTTTCTTTGGGTTTAATTCTGCACTTTCAATTAGGGGGACAAAGCTAGAGAATTCATGCCTTTGGAATATTAGTGTGAGAAGTGTTTTATACTTCTCAATGATTGGAACTTGGAAGACAACCTTAAAACTCAATATTATCATTGGTGAATTGCAATAGAAAAATAAATGTTTATAATTTTTCAGCCTTTCAAATGTATTAAAAGAGTGTTTTCTGTGGTTTTTTTTTTTTTTGACAAGTATCCTCAAGATTCAATATATTGCTAGTGTCTATTGGGTTTTAAATTTGCTTCATACTGTATATATGTCGTATTACACTTTCATTTATTTATTTCAAACATTCTGTTAAATGTTTGCTTGCTGACAACAGAACACAGACATGTTGGTTGCACAAACTTCAATTTACTTAGCACCATAAGCCATATGATATTTACCCTAGTAGATGTTCTTTTGTTCTTTATATTCCTGGAATTTCATGATAATTTTGAACAATTTTGACGTTTCAATAGCTTTTTCTCATATAAAATTTCTAACTTTGTTATTTCCTTTCAGATTAGTTGGCATTTTCGTGTTAGCTTTGTATAAAGAGGAATAAAACTTCATGATAAATGAACATGCAAAAATACAAATAGATATGAAAAGACATAGTTTACTAAATGCTAACACTAGGTGTATTGTTGTCCGAACATGTGAAGGCTGAACACTAGGTCTTAAACCACCATGTGATTGTATTTAGTTTCTGAGCTAGATTCCTTATGGAAATAGAGTTTGTTGTAAGATGATCATGAATAAGAGGTGGATTTCTACGAAAGAACAATTTGGGTATAGGCTAAAAGATTTGAACTATGCTTATTTTTACATGTATTTGGAAAGTGCTAGCTCTTTTTAAACCACTATGTGTTTTTTAGTGCCGTACCCACGGACGGGCAATTGCTAGTTTAATGATAAAATTGAAAAATGTTTTTTTCCCCTTCTTTTGGTGAAATTGAAAACTTATCAACCAATTTATGTTTGATAACTTCCAATCCTTTAAGCTTAGTGTGGTAATCAAGTATCCCACTCCATATTATTAATGATATATGTGCTATATGTTTTTGAACTACTTCCAATTTATGTTATTTTTTTATTTTTTTTTTTTCCTTTAGTCATATGAATGTTGGAGTTGGTCTCTTTACGATTACCCTTAGAGTTAGCTAAATAACCGGTGCAATTAATATGTGCTTATAAGGTTACGAATAAAAATGTTGAAATGGATAAATGTTGAAGTATTAAAAGCGTGGCTGTAACTTGCAATTAGCAATGGACATGTTAGGATACTGCTATCATATGCAACATTACACTTGCACAGGTAACAGTTAAGAGCTTAGTGAACTGACATTAGATTGAAAATTTACTCCAACTTGTCCTCGAATTAGTGACATTGCTTAGAACACGTGAGTTGTTTTTGGGCTGTCACTATCTAATATGGAAGGCATTCACCTAACTACACCTTCAATAGCTACTTGCACTATAGAATGTGGACTATTTCTGAGGAAAATAATCATTTACTGCATGAGTTTCTTATTATGTGTTGTTTGCAATTCAATGTTGTTAAGAAGAGGTCTTTTATTTTTTTATTTTTAATTACATACTCTTCTTTTGGCAGGATTTGAGCTATGAATTAAATCATGTACAGCTGCATATTCTCATGGAATTTTTATTACCATAGTTATTAACTTTGCAAGTACCTCAATGCATCTTATGTTTATGATATCTTTCTTTTGGCAGTGACAAGGCTTACTTTTTGCACCTCTTTGTGAGAGCTTCAAATACACCTGCCATAAAGATGTATGGAAAGGTATTTTCAAACCTTTTCTTATGAGAGAACTGAAAAGAATTATCTTAAACAAATTGCTTGCTTCTTTTCTTATTCTATTAACTTAACCATTCTATAGTCTTACATTCGATTTCAATCCCCCCTATACTGAGTGATGGTAGATACCCGAGAGAAAGGGAGATTAGGGAGAGAGGGAGAGAGATAGAGAGAGATTTAGGGAGAGAGGGAGAGAGGTTTAGCAAGAGAGAGAGGGAGAGAGATAGAGAGAGATTTAGGGAGAGAGGGAGCGAGGTTTAGGAAGAGAGAGAGATGGAGAAATCTCTCTTTTTCTATCTGTTTTTGGTGCAGGGGATGTTTAGGGGGGCTGTTTTGGGAGGTATTAGGGTGGTGGCTTATGGTGGTGAGTGATGGTAGAGACCCGAGAGCGAGGGAGATTAGGGAGAGAGAGAGAGAGAGAAGAAAAGAGAGAGAGAGAGAGGAGAGAGAGAGAGAGAGAGAGAAGAAAAAAGGTAAATAAATCAAACAAAGCAATGTCCACCCGAATAATCAAAATTATTATATTGTTAATAAGCAAATAACAAAGGTAGAATATCAAACAACCTTACAAATAGTAAAGAGATAGAGAGAGAGAGAGAGAGAGAGAGAGAGAGAGAAGAAAAAAGCTAATTAAAGCAAACAAAGCAATGTAAACTCGAATATTTAGCTCTTCTTTTTCCTTTATTATTAAGACATGCATGGGTTCTGGACTTTCTTTCAGTTTTGCTCTATATATGGATGTGAGTGATCTCTGAAGACAATATGAATTGAAGCAAAACGTGAGAACTAAAGTTCAGGCTGAAGGGGTGGCATTTATAATTACAAGTGTGTTTCTTTTTCCAGGTTAGTACGAGTACGCCTGTGGGGTGGCGTTTTATGTGTTTTTACTTGATATTTATGTTTGCCAACCTTAACGAGTACGCCTGCGGGGTGGCGTTTTATGTGTTCTTGCTTTCTCTCTACGTTTGAGAATTTACTACAATGTTATGCTATCAAAAAATAATACAGATAACTGGGGATTGTTTATTTTCACATAACACTGCGAACAGAATAAACAAAACTCCAAGCTTGTGAAATGCAATACATAGTCAACCATGTCTTGAATCACTTTACAGTTTAACACTTAACAGCATATCTACTTAACAGAAGAGGGGGTTTGTTTCAATGCATGGTAAACCGAGGGTATTAAACTCTCTACGTTCATAGGACATTGTATGTGTGATGACTCTTTCCTTCTTCTTTTTGTCTCTTCTAACACAAATCTTCATCTTTGGCTTAAATGATAATCCATAAATGATAAATGCAGAGATAGTAATAAAGAGAAATAATCTAAAAACGGAAATGATTGTGAAATATGTAAAGAGGTATCTGAAAAGGAATATGCAAAGAGGAATCTAAAAAGGAAAAAGATAATAAGAGATAGTGATGAGAACTTTTAAATTTAATGGGATTCAAGTGGTAAAAAATGTAGAGATAGTGAGAATTTAGTTGAGTTGTGAAATTAACTAACTTTTAAAAAAACATTGTAATCTAATGAGCACTACTTTTTATTTTATTTTTTCTTGTAGAATCGATGGGGTTTCCACTTTACAAAGAGTGTATGGGTGAAATTAATAAGGTGGGGGATGTGCATGTTAAAGGGGTTAAGGACTTTGTGAAATATGCAAAGAGGAATCTAAAAAGTGAAGAGATCTCGTGTCCATGTGCGCATTGTAGAAATGGTAAATGTTTGAAATGGACAGAGGTTGAGTTACATTTGGTTCAGTGGGGTATGCAACAAGATTACATGATTTGGATATTCCACGGGGAAAGAGAATTCCCGTATATTCCAGAACAACTATCGAGCAAGGAACCGATACAAGTAGAGGACGATTATTTGACACATCCTAGATTGAATGACCTCATTAATGATGCTTACGGAGTCCACGAAATGCAAGCGAACCATACTCCACAAGTTGAGGTTCTTCATGAAGAAGAAAATGATCGAGATCACGAAGAAGGTGGTGCGGCTCATGTTGATGCTAGAGTACCCCATGACAATGAATATATATTGTTAAGAGCAGCGGCGACAAGACCTTTGTACCCTGATTGTAACCCAGATCACACAATGTTGTACGCCATAGTTGGTTTGCACAATTTAAAGAGCCATTTTGGTTTATCGGGCAATAGTATGACAGAAATCCTTCTTTGGGCAAAGGATTTGCTCCCTAAAGAGAACACACTACTTGATAACTATCCAAACATGAAGAGTAGTTTGAAAGGTTTGGGGATGAAGTACAAATCCATTCATGCTTGCAAGTATGACTGCGTTCTATACCATAAAGAACATAAGGATAAACTGAAATGTCCGGTTTGTAAGGAACCCAGATTTTTCCAGAAGACTGTTTTAAATAGCAGGAACAAAATAGATACGAAAGTACCCAAAAAGGTGTTGAAGTATTTCCCTCTAGCTCCTAGGTTGAGGAGACTTTTCACTATACCATGGATAGCGGAGGCAATGACTTGGCATGCTCGAGCAGAAGTGGGCGAGAATCTCATGCGGCATCCGATTGATTCATCTATGTAGAAGTCTGCAAATTTGCGATACGTGAACTTTGCTCAGGAAAGTCGCAATGTCCGCCTTGGATTGTCAACTGATGGGTTTAACCCATTTGGTAATTTGAGTACAAACCAAAGTATTTGGCCAGTCTTCCTAGTGCCTTATAATTTACCCCCTTCTTTGTGCATGAGAAAGGAGTTCTCAATGTTATCGTTATTGATACCAGGGCCAAGGGCACCGAGTGATGACATCGATGTCTTCTTGGCCCCACTTATAGATGAGTTGAATGAGTTGTGGGCTGAAGGCGTGAAAGTGTTCGATTCAGACAAACGAGAGGAGTTCACTTTGAGAGCTATGTTGTTGTGGGCAATCCACGATTTTTCGGCCTATGGAACGTTGTCCGGATGCAATGTGCATGGTTACTTGGGTTGTCCTATTTGTGGAGAGGAAACTGAATCATCATGGCTTGTTGGTGGTGGTAAGGTATTTTTTCATAGCCATCGGAGATTTCTGCCAGCTGGTCACAAGTTTAGGTTGGTAGGAAGCAATTTTCTCCCGGAAGGTGTTGAAACTAGGAAAACCCCATTAAGGCTTTCGGGTCAGATGATTGAAGGGAGGGCATCGCAGATCACTCAGAGATTTAGGGGAAAACACCCCAAATTTGCGACTCTGAAACGTAAAGCAAAGGCTGATGGTATAAAGAGCGCTATTCCATGAGGTCAATTTTGTTTGATTTGCCCTATTGGAAGGAACATTCAGTACGTCATGTGATAGATTTGATGCACGCAGAGAAGAATATCATTGAGCATCTTGTGAGCACATGCCTAGACGGGACTCAATCGAAGGACAGAGTAAAGGCACGTGAGGATCTTCGTACGATGAGGATTAAAAGATCATTATGGTTGAAAGAAGATCCCAAAACTGGAAAAAATATGATGCTAGTTGCAGCTTTTACTTTGAGCAATGACGAAAGAAAGGTGTTGCTAGATACCTTGTACGAGTTGAAGGTCCCTTCCAATTTTTCATCTAATTTGCGTAGGATAGTGAGCTACGCAACTCATGATTTGAAACATTGCAAGTCTCATGATTGGCATGTCATTATGCAACTGGTCCCTTTATTGTTTGGACATTGTTTTTCCAAGCACAAGGATCTCCGGAGGGCTATTATGCAGATAAGCCTATGCTTCACTCTGTTGTGTGCAAAGGTTGTGAATAGGGAGCATATCATGGCGGCAAAAGCAACTCTAGCTGAGGCAACTTGTGTGTTGGAAAAGTACTTTCCTCCCTCATTCTTTGACATAAGCATCCACTTACTGGTGCATTTGTGCGATGAAGCACTGATATGTGGCCCGGCTAGGTTTCGTTGGATGTATCCTTTTGAACGGTTGATGAAAACATTTAAAGAGTATGTTAAGAATCCACGGTACATTGAGGGGTCCATTGCAGAGGAGTACATTATAGAAGAGGCTTCCTTGTATGCAAAGGAATACATGCCAAACCCAGGCATTGGTGGTCGTGAACGTTTTGTTGACGAATCAACTGAGTTTGCTGATGAGGAGGCTTTGGGGAAGTGCAAGAAAGTGACACTGACAAGTACACAATATGAACAGGTGTCTCGATATGTTTTTGAGACTCACATTGATATAGATGATTGGAAAGCGTAAGTGTCTCTAATTGTGATGTGTAATACTATTACTTGTCGTACATCATAATTTTCATTTTCATTATTGTCGTTCATTTGATATAGGCAATATAATGCATCCGGACCGGGTAAAAAGAGAGAAGGAGTCACACGTGTAGACAACGAATTTAGAAATTGGGTGGCGAGCGAGGTACAAATCATATTACCTATGTCATCAGTTTTAGTTATATTTCTTTAGCAACCTATCCAAAATACAAGTCTTTTCTTTATTTCAGTTGTTGAAAATCGGTGACGTCACATCGAGGCTTGCACGTTTAGCCAACGGACCTTGTTTTGTGGTCAAAGCGTTCGACAAATACCGTCTCAATGGTTTTATATTCTCTACAAGCACATACGAGCTAAAACTTGTTGGAAAGCAAAACAGCGGTATTTCGTATAAAGCCCTTACGTATTTCAGGTCTAGTGCAAAAGACAAAAATTTGAAAGAAGCCGAGATTACATATTATGGGGTTATAATGCAAATTTTTGTATTAGACTATGTATCTTTTAGTGAAACTGTCTTTTACTGTGATTGGGTGAGAGTGGAAGATAAGACCGCTTGTATGGTCGACCCTGATACTCATATGGTCAAGGTAGATTTGACCAAGTTGAAGAGCAAAGATCAAATGAATGATGAGCCATTCGTTTGTGCATTCCAAAAGTTAAAGCAAGTGTTTTACGCGAAGAGCCCTAACAATGATCCGTGGTCTGTTGTTCTATATTCTCCCAAGCGTTTGACTACATCTGTAGATGACCTCATGGCACCTACCGAGTTTCAATCCATTCTGGACGATAATCCGGAATTGAAAAAATTTCTAGACATTTTGGAATAGTGAATTTGGTTGGGCTATTTTGTTTGCTGTTTTTAGTCCTTTGATTGTTAAATATGTGTGTGTGTGCGTACGTGTATTCATGGGTTTAGTTCCACAAACACTCACAAAGGAGGAACTATTTTTGTATAATAGTCATGCTTACATTTTTGTCCTCTAACTAGGGTGTTGATCTCTTTGAGCGCGTTGAGCAATCTTGATAACAATGTCTTGCTAGCTTGATGTAAGCATTGGCACTTTGTTAATATAGTTCTTTTTGTGATGTAAAGTGTCGATTTTATTCTTGATTAAGCTCTCTATTTTACTTGTACAGTTAATGTTATCAAGATTATTTACCCTTTACTTTTCCATGGAATAATCAAACTTATGATATCGTTAATAAGAGAGAGAGAGAGAGAGAGAGAGAGAGAGAGAGAGGGGGAGAAGAAAAAAGCTAAATAAGAGGATACATCCAACGTTATGTTCCATATGAAAAAAGGATAATTAAAAAAAAGTTATGTTCAACTCTGCATTCATAAACAATCTATTTTTGGTGTTTGTTGTATGCATTCATAGGCAATCTGTCCTTGAAAAAAGAAATGTTGAATGTCCTTGAAAAAAAGTTATGTTGATTTCTGTGATATTTTAAAAAAAAAAAAAATTCTTTGATTTGTTTGTCTATTTTAAATCTATGTTGAATGTCCTTGATTTAAAATTTTGTTCTCACTTAGTGCATTCATAAACAATTTATGTTTTTTTAATTTTTTTTTCAAAGTAGTGCCCTCGGGCACGGGCAATATCTAGTACTTTATATTCTTTAGAATTGTAGCAATTTTTTTTTTGTCTGAATGCAGCAAATGGAAAATTCAAGTCAACAAGAGGGCCCGACTCCTACTAATTCGTGTTGTACTCCTCAAACCAATGAATCTGCCACTGATCTACGGATAGAGGTTACCTTTAATTTGAGTGGTGGGATAGTAGGTGGTAAAAATGCTTTAAAGAATCGGTGCTTGGCTCTGTTGAAAACCCAAGTTGGTCTTTCTTATGATGGTTGGCATAAAGTTGAAAAAGCCAAAAAAGATGACTTATGGGCAGTCCTCTTGCAAGAATTTAAGATATCGGTCGACCGAAAAGAGGAGGTTCTAAAAGAGATGGGCTTGCAGTTGAAGACGTGGAGGAAGAACTTGCGCTCAAAATATTTTGGAGAGCTAGATATTGATGGGATAAAGGCGTTGAAAGACAAGGTGCCAGAAAAAGAGCAAATCTCTCTTAGTCAATGGAACGAGTTCATCAAACGCGAAGCAACGGACGACAAAATGAAACAAAGAGACAAAGGCAAAGTCAGCAGAGCTAAAATGACTGATGTTCATTGTCTCAGTCGTCAGTCATATCATGAAAAGGCAGAGGAAATGGTATGTATGCATGATACTTAGTTACCTGAACTCTTTAAAACTTAATTTTGAGGTCTTGAGAGCCTGAAATGCTTTTATTTAAATATTTTTGTAGAAGCGCAAGGATCCACTTCATCGGGAGCCTGAGCGTTTGGATGTTTTCATCGAATCTCGCAGGCAAAAGAAAACTGGGGAATTTCATCCTCAAACTGCTGAGGAGATGGTCAGTTCACTTCTTCAATTATAATGTTAAACATAACTCAATTTTAATCATTAAGAATATTAATATTTTTTACCATTATATATATTGGCAGCAAAAAGTGACTGAGCTGAAAAGCAGTCAGGATTCTTCAAGCCCATCAACTTTGGATGGTGATGCATTGACCACACTTTATGGGAAAGATAGTAGAGGGAGGACTCGTGGCGTGGGTCCAGTGTCCAGAACTAAATTGAAGGCCATACTTCCTATACGCTCAGAGATTCAGAAAGCAGTGCAACAAAGCAATGTGCAGATGGAGCAAGATATGCATGATGTGAAACAACAATTAGAGCAAGATATGCATGAGATAAAAAATTCTCTAAATCTACTATTAAGAGCTTATTCTGAAACTCAAAAGTTGCTTCCCCAACAATTTGCATCCCAACATGTAGTATCCTCATCATCTCCTTCACTCCAAGCGACTCAACTCCCTACACCCGCTTCATCGTCAAGTTGTAATATAATTAGTTTGACAAATGCAAAGAAGATTGCAACTGGGGCGATTATTTTGACGGCTCCTGGAACAGTGGTGCATGGTCATGTACTAGCGGACTTTGAACGTAAAGTGCAAGTTGTTAATGTCATTCCGGGAGAGGAGGAGCAGAGTTTGTATCTAGGAAGCCAAGGGTGCGCCTCAAATATTAAGGAAACTGAGGGTGGGTGGGTGTTTTGGCCTATATGGTTGCTTCACTGAATTTATGTGGTTAAGTAATACTTTTGTTGGTCTGACCATAGTTTGTTATCTTTTCTTCTAATTTTAATAGATTGTGGTTTTTTGATTTTTTTTGTGTTGCAAATTTGAACAAATGGTGTTTAGCAACTTGTGTGGTTTATATGTAAATTGTTTTGGATTGCATGGATTGCAAAATGGTGTTTAGCATTTTGTGTAGTTTATATATGTAAATGGTTTTGTATTGTATGGATTTTAATTGTACAGGTACCCACAAGAAAATAGTATTTATTTTTTTGGAGGTGACAAATGCATGAATCGTCACCATAATAAGTCACAGTTTCTAACAGTGACTAAATTATAATAATTGTCACCAAATATGGTCACTGTTTATAGCAGTGACAAGTTCTTAATTTGTCACCATTTACAGAGGTGACAAATTTTTCATTGGTCACTGTCTAGGGAGGTGACTAATTTATAATATGGTCACTGTTTTAAGCGGTGACAAATGTAAAATTGGTCACTGTCTAGGGAGGTGACTAATTAATATTCGGTCACTGTCTAGAGAGGTGACAAATTTAAGGCAATTACCCCTTTCAGGGGTACAGAAATGAGCGGTGACAAACAAATTTGTCACCGTTGGTGCAGGTGACAAATATATTTGTCACCCCCGAAAAAGTCACTGCTCCGGGCAGTGACAAATAGTGTTTGTCACCGCTACGAGCAGTGACAAATCGGCCAATCTGGTGCATTGGATTTTTGGTTTGACCTGAAAATATTTGGAAGTGTCTTATTTTGACCCAAACATTCCTTCCAGACATTCTGTTTTTCTGTCACAGCAGCTTTGGTTGACTTCCAACTTGTTTTCAGAAAACTTTTGCAAAAGGGGTGGTCCCAACTCATTTTTCCCTTGAACTTCATTGTCTTGGGGAACTTGATATATAATATGGGCTTCTAAATATTTTTTTTTTCATTTTCTAAGATTTTTCTCCATTTCAGTCGACAATATGGACTCTGTTTCTGAGCAACCTCTCTTTTTCATATGATTTCTCTCAATCTATAACTTCAATAGTGATTTGGCTTTTTGATATGTGTTCTAGACATAATAAGGATATGATCTCTGTAAAAAATCATGAATTAAAAACATTTCTAACCTCACTTTTTCATTTTTACAAAATCAGTTCATTGTTCTGTTCACTATTCACAGCAAGCATGTTTCAACTTTTATTCTTTGATTAGATGTTTACATGGATTCCAAATTAGCTCATCTCTTAGGAAGTAGTTCATACTACATATGTACATATCCTAAAATAACATTATTCATCCATTCATGAAAACTTTAGATTTCTAAGTCACTTTAGAAAATCCATGAACACAAACACACTACTACCTTGCACATCCTAAGATCATACATTGCATCCATAAAAGATTTGGAGTTTTTGTGACTCTTAATCTAAGAAGATTATACAGAATGAACTTAATCATATGTTCATGCTTCCCCTCGATCTCATCTTCCTTTCTCATCCATCCTAGGGATTGAGAGATCTTCTTTTCTCAATAATCAACATGCGTACATTCTAGCTTGCTAAGCATCTTTGTTTTCTTTGATTTATTTGTTTCAAGAACAATTCATGTCCCCCTTTAGATTAGAAAATTTTGATTACTTGATATGTGATTAGACGATTTTTTTTCTAGGTTTGTTTGCGTGATCTTTCACTTTACATTGTGTGATACTTGGCTAGATCTTATGAATGATATCTTGTCTTTTGATCTTCCATTTCAATATTCTTATGAGATGTTATATGCTATCATAGTAATAATTATCGAACCAAACATAGTATAAGATGATTATTTGGATGCTAATTGAGGCTCGTCGAGAGACGGGGCGAGTTGAGGGTGTTTTAGTCATGACAAAGTCTCCTTCCTCTCTCGTACCAAAATCCCGAGCCAAGTTCTTTGGTTATGAACGGTGTCCTTTATCCATTTGGATGAGTCAAAATTAGGTTTGTTGGTTCCTTAAAGACTAAGTGGCGACTCTGTATCTGTTTTCAACAGACCTTTCTTACCTTTTTCCAATTAATTTCAAAACGAAAGGAAAATCAATTCCGCGTGTACACGATCTGGCGACTCTGCTGGGGATTTTTTTTATTTAAAAAATAAAATAATACAAAGGTTTGACTCATAAGAAGCATCCTTAAAATCATCTTTTTATTGTGTCTGGTTCACCGCATTGCACTCCTGCATTTTCCCCTCTGATTGTGTCTGAAACGTGGCTCTGACATTGTTCAGGTCTTGCTGTGCTAGGGCACAAGTCACCGTTGATACTGTACCTTCCAAGGTATATCAAAAAGAGTAAAAACTTCCGTACTGTCTCTCTAACGGTATATTTGAACTCTCATCAATGGACCTTCTTTGACTAAACCCAGCCTTTGCATATAGATTTCTGTAGAACCTTTTATAGGACTGTTGATTTATCTTTCAGATAGGATAATGTGATATAACTGCTATATGCCCTAGTGGGATTACCTGCGCGGTGTAGACGCTTATGTGGCATGAGTTAGAACCTCTTTCTTATGATTCTCAAGGCAATCACTCACATGTGATCACATTTAGTTGACCTGCCTAGGCACCATGACATGGATGTCTGCTCCATATTCATAAAGATATAAACCGCAAACCTTGTTTGTTGGTCCTAAGACATAGGAGTATGAAAACTTGCTAGACAGTATGATCACCATCATCACATGGTCCTGTCATATACACATGTTTCTCCCAAAAACTCTACCCAACTCATTCGGATATCCCTATTTTCCCATAAACTCTATCTAATCCGCCTAAATTTCCCAGAAATCCCTGTTTCTCCCCAAATTACCCAGAAATCTCAGTTTCTTCCAGGAACCCCGATGTACTTGTTTCTCTGTCCAGATCACCCAAATATACCTATTTCTCTTGGAAACTATGTCTAACTCACCCATATATGTCAGTTTCGCTCATAAACTCTGTCCGAGTTAACCAGATATTCCTATTTTCCAGAAACTTTTTCAAAATCTACCAAATTTCCCAAAAATCCCTGTTTCCCTGAAACTCCACTAGAAATCTCAGCTCCCCAGAAACTACATGTCAAACTTCACCTAGATCCCTTTTTCTAATGAAATCTGGTTTCCCTCAAGCATCTGCAAAAATCTAAAAGAACTTCTGACCAAGTCTGTCTAGCTACCCAAAGAAATCTTGTTTTTTCAAACCTCAGATTTCCTCAAAATCCCTATTCTACAAAATTCACAGATTCTAATTCCTCGCCCTCCTCATGATGGTGATCATCCTGAAAAGAAAAATTAGAACACTTTGTATGACTCGGACCTTACTTGCTTAATTGCTATGTGTTAGAAGTAAGGGCATCATATAGATTAAGGATTGGCATCCACATACTTATCTCACACGCATACAGCATTTCCATCAGTCTACATGCACGCACATCTCATCAGTCCACATAGTTTGTCCATTTGTCATCATCTCACGAACATCAATCTTCATCTTTCGAGTCTGATCCTTGTCATTTTAGTTTCTAGGACATCACAGGTCCTAAAACGTCGTCCCGCTATATCTTCTTCTCGAGATTAACAGCCCTTCTTGAAATAAATCTATGTATCACAAAAGCTTGGAAACTCGAGTCACCAAGTTGAGAACGGCTATGAATCAGCATTCAGATCACCTCGCCCAGGTCCTAGGATTTTTTGAAAAAATGAGACCAGAAGTCCACATTCCCTCAGCTTGGAATCGTACACCGAATGACCAACTAATCAGAATAACTGTGGATGCTAGAATGACTGCTATAGAGCCTGCTGTTGAACATATGGGGGACGAGCTTACGAAAATGATGAATTTGATATGGCATTTGGCTAACCCACCACCCTCGATTCTGATATCTTCCCGGCCAGCACCTTGTACTGAATGGTTTGGGAAATTAGCTGATCTTAGGATACTTAGGTTGGATCAGGAAACTCTTGACAAGCTCACCAGAATAAAGGATGCCATCAGAGAAGAAAGTTCAAGAATGATGATCCCCAACACTAGTCCAAGGGGCCCAACTACTCCCTAGACTCCCCAGATATCCATGCACCTAGCCGCCAACCAATGGCCTACCCTCTCCGTCCATACCAGTCTATTCCACCAAATCGCCCTAAAGGCCCTCGCAAATTCTCCAAACTTGATATTCCCCTCTCCACATTCTTGGACCACCTCATCAAAAAGGGGCACCTCCAACTCCTTTAGCCTCGTGCTGATATCCCTCCGCCTAATTGTGTCATGTCCAAAATGTTGAACCTACCACCAAGGCCCAGGCCAAGACACCGACAGCTGCATGCACCTCCGCCATGATATCCAAGACCTTATTGATCAAAAAATCCTCAAGCCATTACACATCCAACCCTGTGTCAACCAAAATGTCATCTTCATCGAACCTAAAGCCCATGGCTTATCTGCGGAGGCCTATAAATGTTGAACCTGTGCAAGTGAAGTGATTGTGTTTGGGACTTTTGCTAGCAAAACAAATGAGGATGCTCTTTCAAAAAGAAAAATAGAATAAGCGAGTCACCATGACACTCCATTTGAGAGGTCGAGTATAGTTGAGTTTGTTCTATGTTTTGAGTCTATTTTAAGTTTAGTCTTGTTGACAAGTCTGTCGATCATCAAGTCGTTATGAGTCTGTATCGAGTAATGTAATCCTTCTATTTTGATGGAATGAAATCTCACTTTGCTTAATCTGATGTGTCCAGTCATAAATGCATGAATCACTGAACAGAAAGTGTCACTTTTAAATTACAATGGATATTACTCCGCTAAAAAAATTTGCATAAAAAAAAAGAAGGAGAATCCTGAAAAGGTCAAAGTCAATTTCGCGTTAATGTTGATGAAAAGTCGAGAATTGAATAGTCTTACTTTAAGAATTTAAAGATGCTTTTGCTCAAATCTCGAAAATATATACTTGGAACTTGGGGCTTGCCCAACACCCTTTTCCACCATTTCAAAGCCTTGAGCCCAATCCAACTGGGAGCTATACAAATCTGTCCGATTGAAAGCAATGTAGACTTAGTCCTTGATGGTAGCCAGACATTTCAGTGAGTTTCATCTGCACTTAAAAAAAGAAAAAAAGAAAAGAAAAGAAAAGCTCGCTAGGTTGAAAACCCGAAAGGGCACCTAGGCAAAAGTTAGAGCTGAAAAGGTATTGATTTCCAAGATCTGACCCTAGCAAGTCAAAATGATAGAAAAAGTAAAAAAAAATTTTGGTGATGCATAGTACTGTAAACTTCAGGGTACGTCATGCGAATGTTTCAAAAGGCTCCAAGAGACCATAAACAAATTCTGAGAGCTGACATGCATATTGTGAAATTTTGAGATTGCGATCGAAAGATCTCACATGAATCAACTATGTGAAAAGGATCAATCCTCAAAACAAAACAAAAAGAAAAAGAAAAGAAAGGGAGATCAAAACCGAATTCAAGGCTACTTCAAGTGACCCAAGTTTGAACTTCTTTGACGATTGGTTTGAAAACCCCCCATTCTTTCAAAGCCTTGGCTTGAATGACGCTCGACCTGATTCCTACTCAGGGATATGTAGGCAACCACACTGGTTCGGTCGATACCATCATAATCAACCCCCTCTTTCTTTTAAAGCCTTGCCTTGAACTACACCTGAATCCCGCTCGGGGATACGTAGGCAACCACATTGGTTCAGTTACATCAAAATCTACCCACTTCTTTCCTACTATGGCTCGAACTACGCTAGACCTGATCCCCACTCGGGGGTATATAGGCAGACTTTTAAAAAAGAAAAAAAGGATGGCTTGCTAGGACAAAAATCCGAAAGGATGCCTAGGCAAAAATTAGAGCTAAATCTAAAATGAACAATAACAAAAGAGAGAAAAGAGCTCGCTAGGTCAACTCACTGGTGCCTAGGCAAAAGTTATGATCATTTGAGAGATTAAAGTCATGGTCCTTGCCTCAAGCCAGAAAATCACCTTCCACATTAGGGTCAAACTTTGGCTACCCTTCACACAAGGGGCAAACTTCGATCACCTACCTCGTTTGCCCAAAACCTTCAAATAACCATCTTCCAAACTAGGGGCAAACATCGGTCACCTACCTCGTTTGCCTATGAATTCTACTTTTTACACTTCGAACTAGGGGCAAACGACTTGGATGGCAAGTTTTCAAGTCACCACGTTGTTTTGGAAAATTTTGAAATAGAATATCTTTTATTCTATAAGTCAAGGCACTCATTCAAAGCACATCTTAGGAGAAGTAAAGGATTGATTAGATCAATATGGAGTAACTTTCAAAATGAGATTTATCATCAAAATGCTACCACGTTAAGAAGAGGAGTGAACACAAAAGAGAAATGGTACATCATTTATGATAAAAGCACATCAAGTTTTGGCAAGTCAAGCTTGTTTCATTTTGGTGTCAAATGTGTCGTCCTCGTGTGTCGATGTGTTGTAGAGTTTGTCATAGTCTCAAATAAGTGAGTTGACAGTGACTAATAATGAATTTTCCAAGTCAAGTTGTAAAATTCCTAAGAGTATTTCAAGAATAAATACTAGCAGAAGTACCAAACACCATTACTGCACCGGTCAACGTGTCGACATGAGTAGTGTCCAAATTTAGGGCAAAGGTTTCATCCCTTTCTAAACCGTTGAGAGTTAACCATCCTCCATGCAACATAAGTCCATGAGTGGCTGTTGTCTGTCTCCTTTCGTTGAAGCAACATAAGTCCATTGAGTGGCTATTGATCACCTTCTTCCAACAATATTAAATCATCAACCGCCGTAGATCATCTCTGTGTCCTTCACCATATAATGATACCTTCACTCCCATTCAATGGGTGTATTTTCTTCTTCCTAGCAGAGTACATTTTATCCATTCCCTCCCAGCTAGTGGCCCTTTTCAGTTAAGATTGACAAGGTTTTATCCCCAGCAATCTGAAAGTCAGTCAGACCATCCCCAGTAGGAAAATACAAGAAAAGAATCAGCTATCGAAGGCCCTAATCGGCTCTTTTCGATTGGGCATTGCAAAATTTGATCAACCGCGAGAGATTCAGAGATGGACCCTAGTTCTTGGTCAGAAGATTTGACCAACCATGAGAGATTCAGAGTTGGAATCTTGGTTCTAGGTCAAGAATTGAAAGAGAGATACTCAGAAAGTCCATAAAAGAATCAACTCCTGAAGGCCCTAATCGGTTCTTTTGATTGGGCATTGCAAAATTTGATCAACCACAAGAGATTTAGAGATGGATCCTGGTTCTTGGTCAGAAGATTTGATCAACCGTGAGAGATTCATAGATGGAATCTTGGTTCTAGGTTAAGAATTAAAAGAGAGATTCTTAGAGAGTTTAGAAAAGAATCAGCTCCCAAAGGCCCTAACCGGCTCCTTTGGATTGGGCATTGCAAAATTTGATCAACCGTGAGAGATTCAGAGGTAGATCCTGGTTCTCGATCAAAAGATTTGATCAACTGTGAGAGATTCAAAGAAGGAATCTTGGTTCTAGGTCAAGAATTAAAAGACAGATTCTCAGAGGGTCCAAAAAAGAATTAGCTCCCGAAGGACCTAACCGAAACTTTTAGATTGGGCATTGTAAAATTTGATCAACCGCGAGAGATTCAGAGATGGATCCTGGTTCTCAGTTAAAAGATTTGATCAACTGTGAGAGATTCAGAGATGCAATCTTGGTTCTAGGTTAAAAATTAAAAGAGAGATTCTTAGAGAGTCCAGAAAAGAATCAGCTCCCGAAGGCCGTGACCGGCTCTTTTGGATTGGTCATTGCAAAATTTGATCAACCGCGAGAGATTCAGAGATAGATATTGGTTCTCGATCAGAAGATTTGATCAACCGTGGAGATTCAGAGATGGAATCTTGGTTCTAGGTCAAGAATTAAAAGAGTGATTCTCAGAGAGTCCAAAAAAGAATCAGCTCCCGAAGGCCCTAACCGGCTCTTTTGGATTGGGCATTGCAAAATTTGATCAACCGCAAGAGATTCAAAGATGGATCCTGGTTCTCAGTCAGAAGATTTTATCCCCAGTGAGAGATTCAGAGATGGAATCTTGGTTCTAGGTCAAGAATTGAAAGAGAGCTTCTCAGAGAGTCCAGAAAAGAATCAGCTCTCGAAACCTAACTTGATCTTTTGGATTGGGCATTGCAAATTTTGATCAACCGCGAGAGATTCAGAGATGGATCCTGGTTCTCGGTCAGAAGATTTGATCAACTATGAGAGATTCAGAGATGGAATCTTGGTTCTAGGTCAGGAATTGAAAGAAAGATTCTCAGAGAGTCCAGAAAAGAATCAGCTCTTGAAGGCCTTAACCGGCTCTTTTGGATTGGGCATTGCAAAATTTGATCAACCGCGAGAGATTCAGAGAAGTATCCTGGTTCTCGGTCAGAAAATTTTATCAACCATGAGAGATTTAAAGATGGAATCTTAGTTCTAGGTCAAAAATTGAAAGAGAGATTCTCAGAGAGTCCAAAAAAGAATCAGCACCTGAAAGCCCTAACAGGATCTTTTAAATTAGATATTGCAAAATTTGATCAACCGTGCAAGATTCAGAGATGGATCCTGATTCTCGGTCAAAAAATTTGATCAACTGTGGGAGATTCAGAGATAAAATCTTGGTTCTAGGTCAAGAATTGAAATAGAGATTCTTAGAGAGTCCAGAAAAGAATTAGCTCCCGAAGGCCCTAACCGGCTCTTTTGGATTGGTCATTGCAAAATTTGATCAACTGTGAGAGATTCAGAGATGGATACTAGTTCTTGATAAGAAGATTTGATCAAATGTGGGAGATTCAGAGATGGAATCTTGGTTCTAGGTCAAGAATTGAAATAGAGATTCTCAGAGAGTCCAGAAAAGAATCAGCTGCTGCAGTCCCTAACCGGCTCTTTTGGATTGGGCATTGTAAAATTTGATCAACCGCGAGAGACTCAGAGATGGGTCCTGGTTCTCGGTCAAAAGATTTGATCAACCGTGAGAGATTCAGAGATGGAATCATGGTTCTAGGTCAAGAATTGAAAGAGAGATTCTCAGAGATTCCAAAAAAGAATCAGCTCCTGAAGGCCCTAACTGGATCTTTTGGATTTGGCATTGCAAAATTTGATCAACCATGAGAGATTCAGAGATGGATCCTGGTTGTCGGTCAGAAGATTTGATCAACCGTGAGAGATTCAGAGATGGAATCTTTCTTTTAGGTCACGAATTGAAAGAGAGATTCTCAAAAAGTCCAGAAAAGAATCAGCTCCTGAAGGCCCTAACCGTCTCTTTTAGATAGGGCATTGCAAAATTAGATCAACCGGGAGAGATTTAGAGATGGATCCTGGTTCTCGGTCAGAAGATTTGATAAACTGTGAGAGATTCAGAAATGAAATCTTGGTTCTAGGTCAAGAATTGAAATAGAGATTCTTAGAGAGTCCAGAAAAGAATTAGCTCCCGAAGGCCCTAACCGGCTCTTTTGGATTGGTCCTTGCAAAATTTGATCAACTGCGAGAGATTCAGAGATGGATACTAGTTCTCAATATGATGATTTGATCAAATGTGGGAGATTCAGAGATGGAATCTTGGTTCTAGGTCAAGAATTGAAATAGAGATTCTCAAAGAGCCCAGAAAAGAATCAGCTCCCGCAGCCCCTAACCGGCTCTTTTGGATTGGGCATTGTAAAATTTGATCAACCGCGAGAGACTCAGAGATGGATCCTGGTTCTCGGTTAGAAGATTTGATCAACCGTGAGAGATTCAGAGATGGAATCTTGGTTCTAGGTCAAGAATTGAAAGAGAGATTCTCAGAGAATCCAAAAAAGAATCTGCTCCTGAAGGCCCTAACTGGATCTTTTGGATTTAGCATTGCAAAATTTAATCAACCACGAGAGATTCAGAGATGGATCCTGGTTCTCGGTAAGAAGATTTGATCAATCGTGAGAGATTCAGAGATGGAATCTTTGTTTTAGGCCAAGAATTGAAAGAGAGATTCTTAGAGAGTCCAGAAAAGAATCAGCTACCGAAGGCCTTAACCGTCTCTTTTAGATAGGGCATTGCAAAATTTAATCAACCGCGAGAGATTTAGAGTTGGATCCTGGTTCTCGGTCCGAAGATTTGATCAACCGTGAGAGATTCAGAGATGGAATCCTGGTTCTAGGTCAAAAATTGAAAAAGAGGTTCTCAGTGAATCCAAAAAGGAATCGGCTTCCGAAGGCCCTAACCGGCTCTTTTGGATTGGGCGTTGCAAAATTTGATTAACCACGAGTGATTCAGAGATGGATCCTGGTTCTCGGTCAGAAAAGACAGTTAAGAGAGATTCTTCGAGAGTCCAGCATAATCCCCAACAGAAGAAAGCGAAAACATCAGCTCGTGGAAGCCTGAACCGATTTTCCGAATTGAGCACCGCAAGAATCGTCCAACGATTGAAGCATCGCCAACAGTCAAGAGACCCCGACTCTCGGGGCTAGCATTATCTATTCACAATCAAAGGCTCTGTGTCTGTTGGTTATCGTGAGCTTCCTCACTTATCGGTTATTATGAGCATCCTTGCTTATCATGAGCTCCCTCGCCTGTCGCTTATCGTGAGCTCTCTCGCTTGTCAGTAAGCTCCTTTGCCTATTAGTTATCTTCAGCTTCCTCTTTCATTGTTTCGTATCCAGGTCTCTGTGTCCATCGGTCATCTTTAATTGTCATCCTCAAGGACCCCCCATCCGATCCCATTCGCTTGCTAAACACACTTTTCGAAATTTAAGAAGTTTTCCCTGAGACCTAGAGTCTTCAACACCTTGGTATCCTTATCAGGACCAACCACTACAATAGAATCAAATAAATACTAGCACGACATAAGTCCACTCAGAGTGGCACACACCCCACAGCACTAGCTCATACTAGGATGAGAACACTAGACTTGGGACACAATTCTATCACATCCATGCATTGCATATCATTCTCATAGCATAGCATCCGCCTGATTTTTGTGTATTTGCATGTGTTTGTTTCTTTGTGCCCCGAACTACGTCCTGGTCTGATTCCCCTTAGGACACATAAGCAGCTCATGTAGAGCGCGACTAGCGCTAGCCTTGACATCGATTTTTCTTGCATTTTTCGCAACGCACTTGTTTTTATCCTAAATCTTTAGCCTCCAAAATTCCTGTCTCTTTAAGGCTTTGGCACTCGCTTGCGACACGCGTTGCCTCGTAAGTTCATGCCAAAGAGGGGCAAACTATAAACACCCCATTTTGTTAGCTAACAGATTTAGGAGGCCACAAGCACGTCAAACCTCTATGATTAGAAAGATCAGATTTTTAAAAACTCTCAATAAGTCAAAGAATTGGCATAAATGACCAAAATGCCCCTAAAAGTTCAAAACTCTCCGGATTGGCCCAGAATCTCAGAAATCATTCGATATCGTTCAAGATAAAAAGAAAAGTATTTAAAAAGAGAAATATTTGAAATCATCAGCTCCCAGAGACCCCCGAAAGTCCCGGAAGTTCCCAGAAAGTCCCTATTGACCGGTTTGACCAAGTTTGACCAGGATTTGACCAAAATCATCCGAATTTGCCCAAAAGTTTTGAGGTCATCCTAGATCATGTGAAAAGTACTAAAAATAAGTTTTAAAAGAAAATCGGAGGAAAACATCAGCTTTTAGGAGCTCCCAAAGGTTCCTAGAACTTTCTGGAAATTTCAATTTCGACCGATTTGACCTAAAAGTTGACTTTAAAACTGGATCACAGCATCATTTTTTAAACGTTTTTCATGGATACTAGAGGTCAATAGCTTTTCAACGGTATATTGCACATAATTTCTGGTTTTAAAATGGATTTATTACGAATTTCCGAAGATGAAAAAGGCAATTAAATCGGCTTTTATCGCGAATACCGCAAAACTTTCCAAAGTGACCCAACTTTAAACTATTTTTTAAGGAAAGTAGACCTCAATGCCTTTCCAACGGTATATCATAATCTCAATTTAGAATTCGTATGAATTTTCTGTGAATTTCGGACGAAATTGGGCCGTTTCGCAAATTTCGGGAGTTTTGGGGGCCTAAACGCAAAATTTCGTCAAGCGGGGGGTTGACTGCCATGGTGGCACTGGCCAACTGCCGCAGCGGCACTCTGAGTGAATTTTTATTTTTTTTTTGTAATTTTTATTAATTTTTGGGTTCTAAATCAAATTTTTAATAAACAAAACGACGTAGTTTTGAAATTTTGGACCAATTAGAGACTTTTCAAAAACCCAAAATACCTCCCTAGGTTAGCCTATAAAAGAGACCCTTTGGCTTCCATTTTAGAGGATTTAAGGTGTTTTTGTTGAAGCTTCGAGAAAAAAGTAGAGAAGAAGAGAGAAAAAGAGAGAAGAAAAGAGAGTTTTTTTATACCCCAACCAAACAAAATGTGAGCTTTTATTTAGTTTTCTCAAACTAAACTAGTATTTATAAGATTTCAATTCATTTTCTTCATCTTCTTTGAGTTTCCAATGAGTTAGAGAGCAATCTACACCCACATACACACATATATGAGAGGTTGAATGCTTGTGGTTCCACCATTGATAAACTATTGATTATATACTTGTTCTTCTTTCTTAATCCCATTTCTTTTTATTTTTCTTTATCATACTTGCATTTCCCCTTTTCAACCCCCTATTTTGGTTCATTTTTATTTACATCATCTATATCTCATCTCATTTCTATTTTGATTTCTTTGTCATTTGCATCATCTCTCCTTCAACCACATTTCTATTTTGATTTCTTCTTCTTCCAAGTTTTCGAGGTTCCAAGTGTTAAGAGGATATTCTAAGTGGTCACATAGTTATCTCAAGTGTTTAACTTCATGCTTTGAATATCTATTTCAAAACCCTCAATCAAGAACCCAAACTCTTTTCCAAAAACTAAATGAATTTTCTTAACAGTGATGCAAAACAGTGAATGATCTGAGTTGAAAGATTTTTGTAGAATTAAATACTTGAAGTATTGAGGCAAGACCACTTGGAAAATATTCCTAACACATTTTAGTTTACCCCCATTTTACCTCATTAATTTAGGAAATGTGAAAATTTGTTTTCTGTATTTTAGAATTTCATATTCATAATTTGCCTTTGTTCTCACAGAATGTTTACCTGACTTCTTGCACTTATTCTGGACATTTTTGTCACTGTACATACATCTTTTGTTTTTTTTTTTTTTATAAAACTTGGGTGCCTTAGGGAACTTTTGGTATATAATGGGCCATCAGGAACTCTTACTTTGATTTATGAAAAATCATACAAAATCAGTCAACAGTGCAGTCCCTGTTTCTGAGTCATGAGCATTCTTTGATTTATTTCTCACATTCTATAATAATTATTGTAGTTTGGCCTTTTCCACAATTTAATAGACATTAAGGGTCATCCATGATTTTCCCCACTTTTATTAGAGCTTTGTAAGTATTTTTGGTGGATTTTACAAAATCAGTTCACTATTTTGGACCTATTCACGGATTCTTTGATTTGACTCTTATGTCTTGATATGATACTTCCATCCTTCCCTTTTTATCATACATACAAAGAACTTTATTTTTCCATGTTTATTAACATTCTATATTCTCATACATATCATGTATCATCTATCCTTTCATATATCATACTTCTAAGAATTCTTGAGTTTGGTTTCCAAATAAAATAATGTTTTGCAAATGCTTGGGAAGTTCTTGAAATGAATTTGGAATAGATGTTGCAAGTGGTTAGAATTTTCATCCAAGAGCTAAAAATATTATTTCAAAACATTCATTTCAAAACCTCTCTAAAATCCCCCTCATTTTGATTTCAAGAAATAAAACAAACCTTGTTTTCTCAAAATCTTCAAAATAGTGAGTTTTTCAACTTTAAAATGTCATTCTGAGTTCAATACTCAAAAGATGATTACAAGGCTACTTGGGAAGTCTTCTTAACTCATTAGAGAACACCCATGATTTTTGGTTTGACTTGAAAACATTTGGAAGTGTCTTATTTTGACCCAAACATTCCTTCCAGACATTTGTCGAACCAATCATAGTATAAGATGATTATATGGATGCTAATTGAGGCCCGTCGAGAGACGGGGCGAGTTGATGGTGTTTTAGTCGCGACAAAGGCTCCTTCCTCTCTCGTATCAAAACCCCGAGCCAAGTTCTTTGGTTATGAAGGGCCGGTGCCCTTTATCCATTTGGATGAGTCAAAATTAGGTTTCTTGGTTCCTTAAAGGCCAAGTGACGACTCTGTATCTGTTTTCAACAGACCTTTCTTAATTTTTTCCAAATCAATTTCAAAACGAAAGAAAAATCAATTCCGCGTGTCCACATGCATAAATTGTCTTAAGGACATAGTGTCAAATGCTCGATTTGTTATGTTGTGTCGTTTTGCATCTATTCTAGGTTCTGTTCATTATACAGCATTTTTGTGTTTCAAATTTTAGATTTATACATAAACAATACCTATCTATATATTATGGATAGCAATTACTAGTTATGAAAACTCACTTTTGATCTCCCATTTTTGCCACATCCAAACCGCGTCTTATTTTATACAATGCCTTTGATAACATGAAATGAGATACTTGATAAAAGAAATTATGCAAAATTCCCATATTTTTTACTCCAAAAACATATTCAACATGGTAAGTGTTGGATATCAGGTTAAAGAATAATTGGATTATGTCGATTTATTGACTTGGTAATAAATTTATAGCTACTTTTTTATCAAACAAAAAATAAAAAATTGGATGGTAGGTTGAGTATTGCTATATATATGGACTACTGGAAGATATAGATTTTTCCTTTATCCCCCTTTCCTTTCTCTTTTATCATTGAAATTCACAAATTCTAGTATAGTAACGTTGTAGTTTCCGTTTTCTAAATTTTGAAAATTGAAAGTAGTTTTGATTTTTATAAAACAAAAATTAAAAACTGAAAAATTGCATTTTTTGTTTTGTTTCCGTTTTCTGGCCCAGTTTTATTGTCATTTTAAAAATAAAAAATAATAAGACAACAACGATTACCAAACACGTTGTAGTTTTTAATTTTCAAAAAAGAAAAATGAAGTAATTGTCACACACATTTTCAGTTTTTGTTATCAAAAAATAATACTGAAATTGAAAACTAAAAAGTACATTGTTACCGATCACCCCCAAATTATCAATCTAGTTAAAAGCTACAGCTAATTAAGCAACTTTTATAATATTGTGAAGCATCTATAGTTATTAGTCTTTTCTTAATAGTTTAATTGACCAAGTCAACACTTTGGAACACGTTATAACTGGTTGACTATTTAGCTTGCAACCAAAATGAATTAAGATCAATGTTCATTTCATTTACTACCTATTTTTTATTGACATAAATCATAATAGAAAAGAATGACTTAATGACCCCTTTTTTTCCTGTGAATAACGACGTCCATTTTTTCCTTTTCATACGAAGAAAGAAACATTTATTGATTTGTTAGACGGAATTACATTTCACTGCTAGTCAATGTTAGATTTGGTTTTATTAGTTCCTTGTACACTCCAATTAAAATGGACTAACTGTCAGATAATCCCTAGAGCATCCAACTGTGGTCATTTGGGAAATCTTTTCCTTTGAATAATAGGGAAAACAATGAAGAGTTAGAGCATCTCCAGTAAGGCTAGACAAAAGTGTTAGGTAAAATTGAATTTTGACTCATCAAAAAGTACAATGCCTAGTGCAGTGAACTAATCTTCTTCAACCACGCTAGCAAACTTCACTAGCAATTTTTTTGTTTTGTATTTCTTATTTCATTCAAATAATAAGCACTCACTTATAAATGAGTAAAAATTTGAAAAACAACTAAATCCTATAAATTTGTAAACAACGGTTATTAAAAATAAATTGATATCATGCGTTTTGGGGGTTAGGTATTCCGTGGTTTTGGGAGCTTTTTTGTTTTGTTCCATTTAAGAGGTTTGTGTTGATTTTCTATATTTTTCATTGTTGGGGTGGTTGTATCTCTCTTAACCTTCTTGGCTTATTTTATAAAACTTGATTCACTTTAAAAATAAAAAATAATGGAAAAAAAAATTTGATATACAAGAACAATTTAAACTAAACCCAAAATCCTATAATTCAATAACCATAGCTATAAATAATTAGTATCTACTAAACTGTTAAACAAAATATTTAAATTTCAAAAATAATAAAAACCAAAGCCCTAACCCACATTAAACTAAACTAATGAAGCCCAAAGTCCCCTCCCAGTTAACAAAACTAATGACCATGTTTCATTAACTTAAGCCCAAAGCCCAACCAATTCCAACTTTGTCACGACCCATCTCACTACGCGCGAAAATAGGACACATGGTGCGCCACCGAGGCTCATCCAATTCATTAAAGATTATAAAGCAGAACAAAAATAAGTAGGATTCATCATTTTCAGAGTTATAAAAAGTATTTTCCATCTGAAAACACTTAAAGAAACAATTCATTTTGAAAATAGTAAACCATCGATTTTAGCGGGGTCCCAGTCGATTGCTTTAGAAGTCACAGAGGCCTCAGAGCTCAACAGCCCAGTCCAGTCGACTGTGTAGGGGACCCGGTCGACTGAGATCTCAAATTCTCAGTTGACTAGACTAGATCCAGCAGAATGTCATATTTTGAAACACGTTTCAGTCGACTGTTTCCTTTGAAAATCGAAAAGACATTTCGTTAAAATAGGGGTCTAGTCCCAGTCGACTGATTTCCCATAATTCTGCACATTCTGTTCTCCAACCCAATTTCAACATAATCATAACTATATTTCAATGTTCCAAAACATAATTACATGAGTTTTTACTGCAGATTACAATACTACGAATCCACTCTAAGATTTTTAAGTCAAGTACATGGTTTTAACTTCTCAAAATTCTTATTACAACATTTGAAATGGAAAACAAAAATATATACAAGAGACGTCCCAAACATCTCGTCAGCCTCACTCTTCTGGCTTCTTATTGTTCTTCCTCTTATCACCTGCAATGGAGGTAGTCTCCACTACTCAACTATATGTTGAGTGTACAATTCTAAACATATGCATAAGAGGCCATTCATGCTTTAAACATCTAAACCACGTGATTTAATCTCTAGGGAGAGAGATACGCACTCATCTGGTATATCGGTAAGTCTTTAATCTTAAACCAAGATGCCAATGGCAAGCCAAAGTCACTTAACCATTCCATCCCATTACTCTGGCTGGGCCGGTTCCCAAACCAAGCAAGTAGCCGTTGCTACTAAAACTCTCAAACATCGAGAGGCGTGCCCCGTCATGAAATTATAATAAACTCTCCTTTGACCTACATAATTATTTACATACTCACATAGTCATACAAACATGCTATTTATACGTACTCGCTAAATTTAACGGACCTAAGTTAACACATAAGTTTTGCTCGGATCACAATTCCATACATAATATCTAACACAACCAAAATTCCTTGTATGTCATTAGTCAAGAATTCATACCTCGAGCTACGGTTCTATAATTTCAGGGGAAGTACTAGTACCCCAATTAAACGTCGAATCTCCGATCTCAAGCGAGTCCTATAAGTATTAACATGTTTTTCCCAAATTTCCAAAATTAGGATTTTGTAAAAAGTTTGCCAAACGTGGCCTAAGAGGTATCAAAATGTAGCTATTACCTCGGGGAGTCCAATTATGAAATTTGGAAGAAAACAAATGGGCAAAAGTATGTCGATTTGCGTCCTGAAGCTCTAAGCGCTCAAAACCCCCAAATCTCCCAAGCTCTCAACTATTTGATTTTGGATATTTATGAAAAATATCTTAAGGTTTCTATATATAGGCATAACTCTCGTGAATTACGTTTACCTCCCCACGAGTTTTCAAAACTTCTAATTATCCCCTGAAATGTCGCATACGTCCAAATTACTACTTCATGAGTGAAAACTATAAATTATAAAAGTTTCCTACTAAGTTAGTTTGTCGCCCTAATTACGTTTCGAAAACTAATTTCGTGGAATTTCTACACAACCTACCTTTTATGCAACGTATCACCTACACTCTCATTATAACCTTCAAAGTGATCTAAGTTGAGATCAAAATTATTAGAAAACATAATAAATAGGTATAATTCACTATTCACATATACCAGAAAACATCAACTAACATTTAAGTCATATAAATGTCATTTACTCATGTTGATGCCACACCATTCTTCGATTATCGTGTCCTCAATTGACACCTCACTGTTTACCTCCATTCACAATTATCAAATGACATTGATAATTTTTAAAATCCACTTATGCATTTTAAAACAATTATTTTACCGGGACGGGTGTGACAACTCTACTCTCCAAAAAGGAAGTTTATCCCCAAACTTATACCTCATGAATTGAAAAGATATGGATATTCGTTCTTTGTCTCCTCCTCATTTTCCCATATAGCTTTCTCGACTGTATGGCTACGCCACAATACTATCACCATCGGAATCGTCTTGGCTCTCAACAGTTGCTCTCTTCGATCCAAAATTTTTACCGGATGTTCTACATATGTCAAGTCTTCTTGAATCTGTAATGGTTCTGGTACAACGTTCTTGCTCATGTCTGTTATACATCGTCGCAACATTGACACATACAATACATTGTGTACATACTCCTGCTCGAATGATAAGGCTAGTCGGTAAGCCATCGGTCCTACTTTCTCTAGGATCTTAAATGGTCCTACAAATCTTAGGTTAAGTTTTCCTCGCTTCCCAAATCGGACAATGCCTTTCGAAGGTGATACTCGCAAGTATACAAAGTCTCCTACTTCAAATGTCATCGGTCGTCGCTTAGAGTCGGCATAGCTCTTATAACAACTCTGAGCTACCTTAAGTCGCTCCTGAATTAATTCCACCTTCTTAGTAGTTAACTGTACTATCTTAGGTCCTATCAATCTTCTTTTCCTAATCTCGGTCCAACAAACCGGTGAACGATACTTATGTCTATATAAAGCTTCATACATTGATTGAAAACCGTTGTTGTAAGCAAATTTGATTAATGATAAGTGTCTTCCCAATCACTCCCAAAGTCTAGAACGCATAGTTTAATCATATCTTCTAGCGTCTGAATCATTCGCTCAGACTGTCTGTCGATTTGAGGATGAAAAATAGTACTAATGCTCAACTTCATACCCATAGCCTTTTGCAAACTTCCCCAAAATCTTGATGCAAAACTACTATCTTGATCTGATACAATTACTGCAGGAACGTGTAGTCTCACAATCTCTTTCACATACAACTCTACTAACTTGGATGGCTTAGTCGTCTTGATTGGTAGAAAATGAGTTAATTTTGTTAACCTGTCAACTATAACACAAGTCTTATCATTCTTATTAGGCGATTGTGGAAATCCATAAACAAAATCCATCGTGATCTCATCCCATTTCCACTTTGACACAGGCAATGGCTGTAGTAGCCCCGTAGGTACTTGTCTCTCTGCTTTGACTTACTGACATACTGAACACTTGAAAATACACTTAGCAACTTCCCGCTTCATGCCTCTCGACCAAAATTCTCTTGTAAGTTCTGGTACATTTTGTTACTTCTCGGATGAATTAAATATTTAGTACTAAGTCCTTCCTTTAGGATTTGTTTCTTTAAGTCTGTTACATTCGGTACACACAATCGATTTCCAAGCATCAATACCCCTTGTTCCAAAGTAAACCCGGGTTGTTTCCCCAAAGGTATCTTGTCTCTTATTTTACACAAATAGTATTCATTGAATTGTCCCCCCTTGATCTCATCTATAATATCTGGGTGAGCTATGATTTCTATGATTAAGCCACCATTTGTCGTTGAAATATCTAACTCCAACCATTCCATCTCTCCAATCAATTCCTTTTGGTTGGTTAGCTCGTCGGCTAAATGCGTCGGCTACTACATTAGCCTTTCCCGGATGATACTTAATCGAAAGATCATAATCTTCATTAATTCATGTTCAAATCTCTCTGTGTGAATAAGTATTTCAAATTCTTGTGGTCCGTAAAGATCTCACAATTCTCACCATATAAGTAGTGCCTCCTAATCTTCAAAGCATAAATTACCGCAGCCAATTCAAGGTCGTGAGTCGGATAATTAACATCGTGTGTTTTCAACTGTCTAGACCCGTAGGCAATCACCTTGCCACCTTGTATAAGTATATACCCTAAGCCTTGATGCGAAGCATCACTATAGATCACAAACCCTTCAGTTCTGGATGGTATCGTCAAGATAGGTGCTCTTGTTAAACGTGACTTTAACTCTTGAAAACTGACTTCACATTCTGGACTCCATTCAAATGTAATGCCCTTCCCTCATCAACTTTGTCATAGGCAATGAAATATTTGAGAAATTCTCAATGAAACGATGGTAGTATCCAGCTAATTCTCAGAAACTTCAGATTTCTGACACTGAAGGCGGCCACTGCCAATAAGATGCCGCTTCTACTTTGTGATGATTAACTAAAACTCCATTCTTGTCAATCACGTGAGCAAGAAAAGTAATGCTAGGTAGCCAGAATTCACATTTCTTAATTTTTCCAAATAGTTGCTTCTCTCGCAATCTCTGAAGTATAAGTCTCAAATATTGCTCGTGCTTTATCTCACTCGATGAATAGATATGAATGTCATCTATGAATATGATCAGAAAGTCATCTAAGTAGTCTTTGAAGACTTGGTTCATAAGATCCATGAACGCGGCTGGTGTATTTGTAACTCTAAATGGTATGACTAGGAACTCTTAATGTCCATAGTGCGTCTTGAAAGCTGCCTTCTCAACATCTTCCACTTTAACTTTCAACTGATGGTAGCCCAATCTCAAATCGATCTTGGAAAATACTTGTGCCCCATGAAGTTGATAAAATAGTTCATCGATTCTAAGCAAAGGATACTTGTTCTTGATTGTCAACTTGTTTAGTTCTCGATAGTCAACACACATTCACATTGAACCATCTTTTTTCCTTACAAATAATACCAGAGCTCCCCACGATGATATGATAGTTCAAATGAAACCTTTGTCAAGTAACTCTTGTAGTTGGATTTTCAGTTCTTTTAATTCCACGGGTGCCATTCTATATGGTACTTTTGATATGGGCCTTGAGTTTGGCATTGTCTCAATGGTGAACTCAATCTCTCTCTCAATAAGAACATCTGGTAGGTCATCTGGGAATACATCTGGATACTCTCATACTATTGGAATGTCTTCTACCTTCAATTCAATCGCCGAAGTATCTATTACTGAACACAAATATCCCTGACATCCCTTTCTCAACAACTTACTCGCTCGGATAGCTGAAATCAAATACGGCAGCGGTGTAACTCCACTCCCTTGGAAACAAAAGTCCCCGTGTACCAGTGATCGAAAATTAACTTCTTTCCGTTCACAATCTATCATGGCTTGGTTAAGAGATAACCAATCCATTCCTAATATCACGTTGCAATGGTTTACGATAAGCGGTATAAGGTCTATAGTCATCAACTTCTCGCCTAATTTGATATCATAGTTCTTGTATATTATAGACGTTGCTATCGGCTTGCTAAGAGGTACAGTAATGGATAATTCATATCCTAAAGATGCTGACTTAACATTCAAATGTTCAACAAAATTATACGATACAAATGAATGCATAGATCCTGAGTCAACAAGTATACACGCTAGATGTTAACATCTAGGCACCATACCTAAAACCACTATATTTATAGCAGCCACATCTCTGGGATTCATCTAGAATGATCTCTCTTTACGATGCTCTGTCCCCTGTCTCCTGTCATTAGATTGCTTAGGCTTCGAACCACTTGAAGACATAGAACTAGCTCCTTGTTGGGGATGATTCCTCTGGCACTCCTTAGATTGATGTCCAAACATCCCACAATCATAACACTTGCCCCTCATATCAGGTGTAACACTTGCACTATTCATCCCTTGAGTCTTGTTTTATAAATTAGTCATAAAACATCGACCTGTGTGTGGTCGATTACAAAGTGGACACAATGGTATACTACCCTCCGGCTTCCTGGGTCCACTGAAACTAGAACCAAAGCCTCACGCAAATGGTTTATTGAAAGGTCCACTCTGGTTCCAATCACTACCCTCATTACCTTGCTTACCTTGCTGATTTCGCCTCGATCTCTCCATTACACTTTCGGCTACAAGCGTCGTTTGTTGCACTGTTGCCACAGTCGAATGTTCATAGGTCTCTACCCTAGAACGGATATTTTCCTTTAAACCTTCCTCAAACTTCCTTGCTATATCCTCCTCCTCTTGCACCGAACCCTTTCCAAAACTCAACAATGCATTTTACTTAGAAGTATATTTGGTTACAGTTATGTCTCCCTGTCAAAGATTGTCGAACTCTCTACTTTTCGCATTATGAGCGGCTCATGAAAAGAATCAGCGATTGAACTCCACCTTGAACCCTTTCTAAGTTATCGGTGCCCCTTGATCTAGAACGTTCACCTACCAATTTTGGGCTTCACCCTTGAGAACGTCACTTGCATTCTCAATTTTTGGTGCATCAGACATCGAAATAAACCTGAAAATCCTCTCTATATCCATAACCCAATGCTCTGCTAGTGTTGTGTCAGATGTCCCATGGAACTCCATCATAATCTTTCTTGTAAACTATTCAGATACGGATCTCCCACCCCAATTCTCAGGTGCATGTACCATAGCTATGGGTGTTGTCTCAAATGGAGGTGTTGGAAGTAACCACTCTGCTAAATTCTAAACCAATTCTTCGATGTTTCCAATCATTTTTGTCATGTGGTCCATTCGTCAAGTATGTGGCGATAGATCTTGGTCACCGTCACTCATGATTGCATAATCCTGGTAAATCTCAATACATAAACACTATGCATATATGACAATAAATATAAACATGTATGTATAACAATATACATTTGCATCAAACATCTCTACAATGTATGGATGCATTCTAGAATATGTGACCAATCACTTAGGACTCCAATCGTCATCGAACATTCACAATGTTTTCTTACCTATAGCTCTGATACCAATAAATGTCATGACCCATCCCGCTATGCGCGGAAATAGGACATGTGGCACTCCACTGAGGCTCATCCATTCCATTGAAGAATATAGCAGCAGAATAAAAATAAGTAGGATCCATCACATTCAGAGTTTTAAAAATTTTCCCCATCTGCAAACACTTAAAGAAACAATTCATTTTGAAAACAGCTAACCAATCGACTATAGCGGGGTCCCAATCGACTGCTTTGGAAGTCAAAGAGGCCTTACAGCTCAACAGCCCAGTCCAGTCAACTGTGTAGGGGACCCAATTGACTGGGGTCTCAAATTCTTGGTCAACTGGTACCTGTCCGATCAACTGGACTAGATCCAGCAGAATGTCATATTTTGAAACACGTTTCAGTCGATTGTTTTTCATTATCCATTCGACTATTTTCTTTGAAAATTGAAAATATATTTTGTTAAAACAGGGGTCCAATCGACTCTGTCGGGGACCCAGTCTACTGATTTCCTAGAATTCTGCATATTCTGTAGAATTTCAAAGCTATGATTCTCCAACCCATTTCCAACATAATCACAACTATATTTCAACGTTCCAAAACATAATTATAGGAGTTTTTAATACAACTTACAATACTACAAATCCACCACAAGATTTCTAAGTTAAGTACATGGTTTTAACTTCTCAAAATTCTTATTTAAAAATTTGGAATGGAAAACAAAAAATATATACAAGAGACTTCCCCAGCATCTCGTCGGCCTCACTCTTCTCGCTTCTTCTTATTCTTCCTCTTATCACCTGTAATGGAAGAAGTCTCCACTGCTCAGCTATATGCTGAGTGTATAATTCTAAACATAAGCATATGAGGCAATTCAAGCTTTAAACATCTAAACCACATTATTTAGTCTCTAGGGAGAGAGATACGCATTCATCCGATATATCGACAAGTCTTAAATCTTAAACCGCGATGCCAATGGCTAGCCAAAGTCACTCAACCAATGCATCCCACTACTCTGGCTATGCCAGTTCCCAAACCAAGCAAGTAGCCATCGCTACTAAAACTCTCAAACGTCGAGAGGCGTGCCCAATATAAAATTATACCAAACTCCTCTTTTACCCACATAATCATTTAGCATACTCACATAGTCATATAAACATGCTATTCATATGTACTCACTGAATTTAATGGGCCTAAGTTAACATATAAGTTTTGCCCGGACCACAATTCCATGCGCAATATCTAAAACATCCAATATTCCTTATGTGTCATAAGTTAAGAATTCATACCTCGAGCTAGAGTCCTATAATTTCAAGGGAAGTACGAGTACCCCCGATTAAACGTCGAATCTCTAATCTTAAGCTATTCCTACAAGTATTAACATGTTTTCCCAAATTTCCAAAATTTGAATTTTGTAAAAAGTTTGCCAAACGTGGCCTAAGAGGTATCAAAACATAGCTATTACCTCGGGGAGTCCAAATATGAAATTTGGAATAAGACAAATGGGCAGAAGTCCGTCGATTTACGTCTTGAAGCTCTAACCACTCAAAACCCCCAAATCTCCCAAGCTCTCAACTATTTGATTTTTGATATTTATGAAAAATATCTTAAGGTTTTTATATATAGGCGCAACTCTCGGGAATTACGTTTACCTCCACACGAGTTCTCAAAACTTCTAATTATCCCCCGAAATGTTGCACACGTCCAAACTACTACTTCACGAGTGAAAACTATAAATTATAAAAGTTTCCGACTAAGTTCCATATGTTACAGTAATTACGTTCTGAAAACTAATTTCGTGGAATTTCTACACAACCTACCTTTTATGCAACATATCACCTACGTTCTCATTATAACCTTCAAAGTGATCTAAGTCGAGATCAAAATTATTAGAAAACATACTAAACAGGTATAATTCAATATTCACATATACTAGAAAACATCAAATAACATTTAAGTCATATAAATGTTATTTACTTATGTTGATGCCACACAATTCTCCGATTACCGTGTCCTCGATTGACACCTCACCATTGACTCACATCAACTCCATTCATAATTATCAAAAATGACATTGATATTTTTCAAAATCCACTTATGCATTTTAAAACAATGATTTTCCTGGGACGGGTATGACAAACTTAAATAACAAAGAAAAAAAAAGCCTAAAGCCCACCCTCTCTCTTTCTTCTTTTGTACCATGTCAGCTTATAGGGAAATTGAGGGATACACAGAGGCGACAAAGAGATGAGTAAGAGTGACAAATCCATTGAAGATGAGAGATAGAGGAGGAAGAAGGTTTGTTTATGGTTGACTTAAAGCAAAAAATATAGGGTTTTGAATTTTAAGTTCACTGTGCATAAGCATTGGAATTCACCCACTGGAGGCCAAACGTTCATGAACAATGCTCCCACTTGTTATGCTGAGCGTTGTGGACATACGTGGGGGGAGGGGGGTCCTGGCATTCCTCGACAGTGTCCCGGGAAGGATCCAAGGAGCACACTTCAAGCAACTAGAACTTCCTCACGCGATCCTAGAGATAAAGAGTCACCACCTAATTTCTATCGAGAATTAGGAAACCAAATTTGACTCGTCCAAAATTGAATAAGGTTACTCATCCTTCATTACCAGAAACAAGGTTCGGGGGTCTTGGTACGAGAGGGGAAGGAGCCTTAGTAGGACTAAAGCACCTCCTCCTTGCCCTACCGAAAGGTAGGCCTTGATTCAAAATATTCTTGTTCTTAATTCGTAATAGGTGTTGTTTCCTCAAACATACTAGATAATATATACATGGCAAAAAGAACATCTAATAAAAATCATTCCAAGCGATTAAATCAAATAGCAATAAGATGCATATGCAATACAAGAGAGAGGTATACTCACAGTGGCTAGTCCTACCCGAGACCGATGCAAATAAAGGAAACGTGTCATGATATACAAAATGGACCAAGAAGACTTACATTGGGTTGACTCAAGGGGAGTCGCAAAAAGCAAAAGAAAGGAAACATGTAATACAATCATGAAATAATCCTAGATAAGATGTCTCTAACATATAAGCACATTAACAGAGACTATCGTAAAGGAATCGTGTCATTAAAAACAAAGTTGTAAACCTAGAAAAATTCTATAAGAAAGGGTAGATATAGTACATGATACATGGGCACTAAGCCACATGTAGACGAGGCGAACCCACAAATCAAAGTCCGGATCCACGGCATTCAATTCTCTACACTAAGACACCAAAAATACCCAAGCATTGCAAAAATACAAGCAAACAAATGATATGCATGATAAACAAGAAGAAGATGTCATCAATCAAATTTTCAGATTCAATGAACTCTAATGAATCCTATCAAAAGTAATCTTAAACATGAGCAGGGTTAAAATCCTTTTACATAAAGTTAGATACATGTCTTAGGGAACTTTTCCAAAAAGTAGGACTTTATTAGCATTTTTGAAGTTCGAGAAATACGAGTTTTGGGAACAGTGGATCAGGACTGTCCACTATTCTTATAAAAATCATAATTAATTCTACAAAAATCACATGAAGCTCTATTTGGTGTCTAAAGCAAGCTATTTTATTGCAGTTTAAGATAAAAATAATCCCATGAACATTTGATGACCATAAGGTCTCTAACAAACTATTTTAACCAGACTCTGTTATTCTGGAAATATGGTATCATTTGACAAAGGAATGCAAGACATAATAGAAGTTCATAAATCATGTTAATCAAGTTGATCTAAGCTTTTAATCTCTCATCCATTTATCCTAGATGATTTCTAAACCAATTTTTATTCATAAATTGTTGTTGAGTGATCAAGGTATGACAATTTTGTATACATAATCATGATTGTAGTTAAACTTTAGAAAATTCCAGAATAGTTGTATCAACTTCAAACGCCTAGAAAACGATCGATCGTATGCTCACGATTTTACATCGGCATATAAATACATGAGTTAGGAATCATCCCCAAAAAGCGGATCATCGATAGCTATAATAGATTTTCTATAATTCAAGCACAAAGAGACTATGTTCAAATCTGTCAACCGATTTCTCAACAATTTCTAAAAATAGCATATGGATCCTAATGATTCTCAAAACGGATCGAATGAAAGTTAATTCATCAAAGTTTACCCAAAAAATTTAAAATCCATCAAACTATGGGTTTTGTTGGACCAAATCTTATGGACAAAACCAATCTATTCTGCTGAATTTTAACTAATTCATTTTAAAGTTTGAGGAAAACATCTTAGGTGATGGTTTAAGTTTATTAGAGAGATCAAACTCATGGATCAACTTGATTATCATGATTCCCAATCAATTTAGCCCTCAAGTTCTATGAAGAACTTTAGATCATGGATCAAAGGGACTTACAAATATCCTATTGGTGATGAATTTCAATCGAAATTCTAGGTAATAGGAACAATCAAGAGAAATGTATAAATATAGGATTCATCCTTCTCATAGATCATACTTTCAAACCATCATAGAATTCAAAATAGATACATATATATAATCATGTATGCATGGATCTAAACTAAAATAGAGGAATGAAATCAAAATTGAAAATCAAAAGTGAAAATTAATTTCTAATTATGAATTATCAACAAAATCAAGGAAGACTTGGATCTAGCTATGTGAGTGTGTGAAGAACGAGAGGGGAAGAAGATAAGTGTTCTAACAAAGAAAGCAAAACTAAACTAGATCCAAGTCTTATAGATCTATATATAAAAATAAGAATTAGAGATGAATTGTGATATTTATCTCTAGGAGGATTCTCAATTATATATATTCAAAGTTGATTTGAAGGATCTTCTTCTTCTAGTGTTATTCAAGCTCTTCAATCACTCATCCATGGTGGAAGTTAAGGGAGGTAATTGATGTCAAAACTATCTTCAATTATCTGATCTAGTTATCTTAAGATTCATTTTAGAATAAATCAATTCATGATTCACTATTCTCTCTCTAGAATTCTCTCAAATTCAAAGTATATTCTTATATATCTTGTAAGTATATTCACTTGTATTCTTTTCTATCTCTTCTTATATATTATCTTGTGTCTCCAAGATGATCTTATATGGATCTATATATAGAGTTTGGAAAACTTAATTCTTAAGTTTCAAGGTTAAAACAGGAATTTTAGAGATCAGAAAAGGGTTAAAATGGCCATTTCAGTGCCTAAACGCAGTTTATGGGCAATTTTCTCACAGTGGAAAGCCTCTAGAAGGGGCTGGAACTCAAAAAGCTCGATAGAAGGGGAAACATATAGGTGGCGGCTTATGGGGGATCCACTACCCCATAAGTGGGAGCCGCCACTTTCTTTTTTTGTTCCCCTGGTTGCCCTTATGCCCTGTTTCAAAATTACGTGCACTACTTTTCTAGATTTTTGTAAAAATGCTTTTTAGTGTCCTAAATCATCCATTTATGTGCGGTCAGAAAGCTGTCGAGTTGAATTTCAGTTTAAAAATATTCTAGGAGGGTTTGAAATGAGAATTGAAGTTTAATTGAAGCCTGGAAGTCCTCCAGAACTTTCGTCGTCTTTTTAAAATCAAACTCCTCCTTTTCCAAAATTACTTTTCAATGTGCATCGACTTTGGGTTTTTTTTTTCTTGAAATTGAATCTCTAGATACCTAGAATACTGCATTTAGAACACTTCATGTTCATATAACCCTGAGTGAATATGAATTTTGAGAGACGATTTTGACAAAAATTGAGATTTTATGTTGGAAAAGGGCTTTTCTGAGCTTGAGGTCACTTTCGAAGTTCGATCTTTTGATTGTGTGGAATCCAGTACCTTCCACGAGGTACTTTTCATCATCAAATCCTCAAAGACATTGTCCACCCTAAATCCTATCAGTGTGGTCAAAATTGGGTGTCTATAGTTTGTCCCTCTTTGGCAGAGCTTGTTGTGAACAACGTGAACTGCAAGTGAGTGCCAAAGCTAGAAGGCACCCAATAACCATACTGAGAGGTTTTAAGAAAAATGAAAGCCCGTAAAAATCAAAAAGTTCAAAATTTGAGAAAATAAAAAAAATTACAAAAGTAAGAATGCAATGCTAGGTAGACGCTGCTAAATCGAAGCTGCTGCTGGTCGTGCTCCGCTGGAGCTGCCTAAGTATCCTTTCCAAGAATCAAACTAGGGCATAGTTTATGCGTACGAGAAGATAGAGAACACAACAATATAGGTGAAATGCTCCTATCCTAGGATGTTGATGCAGTATGCAAATGTAAATGTGCACGTGCTGTAGGAATCGTCCTCAAGAGCTCCCTAGATACAAAATATAATGCAAGGGATGCAATGTCTCACTCTCACAGTCAAATATTTCTAAAGAGAAGTATGTTATCTATATCTTGGATGATTCTCGGCGTCTTGTCGGAGTCTTTCTTTTGAGATTGAGGCTTGTAGGTGTCATATATATCTTGAACGACTACTGAAATAGCAGAGTATCTTGGATGAATTATGAATCATGTCAAACAACTTCAGATAAAAAGTGTCCTAACCCCTGGACAATTGCTGGAATAATGCCTGATCGACAACGAATAGTTGCCGTTTATAGTTCTAAAAATACGCTTTGTTAGCCCATTTCATGTAGTTATTAGTTATTTTTTAATAAAAATTCTAAATTTTGTAGGATTTGGAGCTTTAACTTGAAAATGCACAAAAATTCAATAATTAGTGGCTTTGGAAGTCATTCGGGGCTCAAACGGTGATTCCGGTGAAAGCTGAATGCAGTAGCAATCTCAGAAAATCGCATTTTTGACAAAGAATACTTTGGATTTGAGAAATTTCTCCAGAGATATAAAATGTAGATCTTCGAGTTACGGACGTGTGGCTTCAAACGGCGAGTCAATCCGAATTTCGAACAGAAAGTTATGGCAATTCTACGAAAGTCGCGCAGTGCAGCGAAAAGGACCTCGCGCAAGCGACCTTCGAAAAAACCAAAAACGCGTATTTTATTAAATTAAAGTGCCCAGCGAAGGTGGTTTGTGCATATGACATCCAGAAACGTAAAAACAGCTGTTTTAGTGCGATTTGACTTAGGAAAGCTTCCTAAATCCTTCCAAACTCTATATAAATCCTATTCTAAATCAAATTTAGATATACAAATCATTACACACTAATATACACATCAATATACAGCCATATTATACATTAATTTCAGCCATTGAAGGGGGGAAAGCAAGGAGAAGAAGAAGAAGACCAAGGATTCCCATGGTCTCCTCCATCAACCTCTTGCCGTTCATCAATTCTATGGCCGCTTAAACCTAGATCTAGGGTTTCAAAGAAACCCTAGCCAAGTAATAGGGTTTTATTTATGTTTTTATTTTAGATTTATTATGTATGGATGATGATTACATGTTTAGAGGATTTTTATAAATAAATCGTACTTCTATTGATTAAATCATTACTTTCAAAGTTTATTCTTGTCTTAGATCTATTTTGACTATGATGTGCTCAATGATCTATATTTGCTGTGCTTGTTTAGATTATTTACATGTAATGGTGCTTTATTGAATTGTGCTATCAAGTATCCGAATAGTCCATGCCTAGATTAGACGGATTATACCACAACCCTAGTTTAGTGTGGGATAATTCGTGCTAACCGAAGATGGATTATGTTGGTGCTTGAACCATAGTTATTTTCTTGATGGAGGAATTGGGCTTGTAGCTACAATTCCCCATTATCATCCAACTTAATAGGCTAAAGTAATTCATGAATAGTCCTTATTATGAAGCTAGTGGTGGATTTGCAATCCTAGGTTCCTTTAAACATATTTATAAAAATAATTTTAAATCGCTTTCGTAATTTAGATTTATTTTCATTGTTATTAGTTTAATTAAAATTCAAATCAAAATCTCGTTTTCATAATTAATTAGATTTAGGTTTTAAAATTAAGAGTCGTAGTAATTCAATCTCTGTGGGTTCGACCTTTACTTTCACTACTACAAATCCTTAGAAAAGTAAAGTACACTTTTTACATCTTGATATTGACAACATCAATGCCTCCTTAAACCTGGATAACTGATGAAGTGTCCTAACCGTGGACAACTGCTGATGTAGAGTCTTAACCCCTGGACGATTGGTGACGTAGAGTCCTAACCCTTGGACATTTGCTGATGTGGAGTCCTAACCTCTGGACAATTGGTGATGTAGAGTCCTAACCTCTAGACGATTGCTGATGTGGAGTCCTAACCTCTGGACGATTGCTGATGTAGAGTCCTAACCCTTGGACGATTGCTGATGTGGAGTCCTAACTCTGGACGATTGCTAATGTAGAGTCCTTCTACTGGGGACAAACTTTTCTGTAGCTGGATGAGTCTGCTGAAATAGGTCCTTTTGCTGGGGATAAATCTTCTATTCTTTTGAAACAGGTCATTCCTATGGTGATAAATCTTCTGTAACAGGTATGGAGACAATCTTCTAAAATAGGTCCTTCCTCTGGGGACAACTCTTCTATTCTTATGAAATATGTCCTTCCTCTGAGGATAACTCTTCTGTTCTTCTAAAATAGGTAATTTCTCTGGACAAATCTTCTGTTCTGATGTACGATTTCTGAGAGATACCCTACCTCTGGAGGTAATCCTGATACACGAATCTGAGATATGCCTTTCCTCTGGAGGTATTTCTGATACATGAATTTTGAGAGATACCCTACCTTTGGAGGCAACCCTGATACACGATTATGAGAGAATCCCTACCTCTGGAGGTAACCCTAATACACTATCCTAAGAGAAACCCTACCTCTGGAGGTAACCCTGATACACGATGTTGAGAAAAACCCTACCTCTGGAGGTAACCCTGATACACAATTCTGAGAGAAACCCTACCTCTAGAGGTAACCTTGATACACGATTCTGAGATAAACCCTACCTTTGGAGGTAACCCTGATACATGATTCTGAGAGGAACCCTACCTCTATAGGTAACCCTGATACACGATTTTGAGAAGAACCCTACATCTGGAGGTAACCCTGATACATAATTCTTGAGAGACGTATATGATGCTGAGAGAAATACCCTTCCTCTGGGGGCAATACTGAGAGAAATACCCTTCCTCTGGAGGTAATTCTGACGATATCTAAAAGTTCTCTGCTAGGGAGATTCTAGGATTCTGAGATGTAAGTAAAAAGGCTCATATTCTAGGGGCCTTATTGGCTCAATCTGAGACTCATATCGGTGCTTCGACCAGTTCAAACATTCTTGCAACACGTCGAGCTTATTCTGACCCTTTCCCGAATATCTTGACCATGTTTTTGAAGATTATTTATTCTAATCCATCTTCTGTATACCTAACAAATCCTTTCTTGATGTAATTCTTGAGTGACAGTAAACCCAAATGTCCATTTTCTAAGACAACACATAATCAATCCCAAAACAACAGGAGTTCACTGCAAATCATCATTTGTCGGATATTTTCAAGCTGCAGTGCCCTCGATTCTTCGTGTCTGGGGACTTTTCTTCAACTCTGAACAGTTTTAAACCAAGATTCAAAATCTCCAAGGGTCCTTAATTCCAACAAGTTTCAAGCACTCTTAAGGCTTATATATCAAGATCGAGTCAATTCGAGTTCAAAGCAATTTGTGGAGTCAATTTGCAGAGAGCTGAGCTAATTTACAAAGGCACAGATAAAATGCAAAGAACGTCTGTTGAAGTAGAATTTTGCTGAAGCGTATGCCAAATGTAGAGCATGATTAGCAGTGTTTGATCTAAATTCAACTTTCTCGACGAGGCAGGCCTTCTAGGCAATTCATATATCTAGATCCTAATCTTAAAGCAAAACTTAAATCCTTTGAAGTTCGGGCTGTTCAATTCTCTTGATGGCTTAAGTCTTCTGGTGACTTTTTGAGTTATCTTCAATCAGCTTCTGTTTCTTACAAGCACTTTATCCATTTCAACTCTAATAATTTTGACTAATGAGTTCAAATCACCATTCATCTGATCCTTGCTCAAAGGTTTATTCCAAGGTGCTAAAACCTCACTTTCTTGTTAAAAAATCTCCAAAATTCGTAGACTTCTACTGCTAATCAAATTCAAACTTCTTAAGATCATTCAAAATGATTTCTTAAGCTTCAAGTGTTTCCAAGGCTTATAAGTCAAGAGATAGCCATCCCGGGGTCATACCGAAAGTTTCGGGTAATATGCAAAGATAGAACAACTTCACCAATTCTGATCATAGTTTTGGCAAAAACTCTAATAGCTTCTTGTCTTTTCAGGGCTACATACTGATCTGTTTCAACAATGGTTCAACTCAACATCTAAGGCCGGTCTTTTGAATGAATTTTGTTTTCCATCAACCACTCGACACTTCATCTTGACTAGGATTAATTGACGTAATAACAGTGTTCGGAACTTCTGCTTGTATCCACCTTTAGATGCTTTCAAAAGTTTACAATTATGGATCACTTTGGACCCATACACTTGAGGTCACGACAGACAAGACGACGATAGACTAGACCACGACAAAGGTTGATAGATATTGACACAGGAAGATGACACTCTCGAAATAGAAGTTTAGTGGAGAAAACCCAATTTTCCTTAAATCAATGCGCGTTTGTCATGTTTGACGTATCTCTTTGCTTTTCATGTGCACTTTCTCATCTTAGTGCGATAATACTCAACTGATAAAGTAATGCTTTGAAAATACTCCATATAGATCTCAATCAATCTTTTGCTTTTACCAAAAATGTGCTTTAAATTAATGCCTTAGCTTATAGAATAAGAGACAATTCATTTAAAATGTTTTCAAATATATTCTTGACGGCTCAGGATTCACTTATAATGTGGAAAGGGGGTATAGGCAAATGATGTTTGCCCCTAGTTGATGGGGATAAATGAAAGCTTGGGCTAACGCAGTTTGCCCCTAGTATGGCAATGATATCTTTGAGGTTCTGGGCAAACTGAAAGTTTGCCCCTAGTTTGTAAGGGTCAGGGGCTAAGAGCAAGGAAAGCTCGCCTACTTATCCCCAAGTGGGAGTCAGATCCAAATTAGTTCGACCAAGTCTTGAAAGAAGATATTTGAGATGTGGCTGAGTGTTTCAGGAGCAGTGACCGAACCGAGTAGGCTGCCTACGTATCCCTAAGTAGGAATCAGGTCAAACGTAGTTCCTCGAAGGCTGGAGGTCTTGAAAGAGAAAGGATTCAAGAATTGGGGGGGTTTTCAAGCCATATCATCATATAGATTGTCTAAAGCAGGTCACTTGTGGTAGCGTTGAAAGAAACTAAACCACCTCTCCTTTTTCTTTTCTTTTCTTTTCTTTTCTTTTTCTTTTGCTTTTTCTTTTTTTAACAGTTGATTCTTTTCACCTTTTCACTAGCCATCCAGTTTTCATCTCTCGTCATACATCATATATGTTTTTTTTCAAAGCAAGATTAGCGTTTCAAATCTTTGGGCTTACTTAAATAAATTACAAATCAAAGCTTTAGGATAATTCATGTTCTCGATTTCTCGATCTTCTTCATTCTCCTTCTACTTTCTTTTCTTTTCTCTCTAAAGTTTTGACTGGCTAGGATTAGGTTCTTGAAAACAACACGCAAAATTTTCTTTTTTTCATGCTCTAATTTTTGTCTAGGTACCCTTTCGAATTTTCATCCTAGCGAGCTTCTTTTTTCCTTTTGAGAGAAGTAGTTCATTTGAAATGTTTGGCTACCATCAAGGACAAAATGTGCATGGCTTGCAATTCGATTGAATTTATATTTGTGGGCTTAAAAGAAAAGGGAGTTAAGCTAGTCCCTAGTTACTATTAAGAAAATCTTTTCAAGATTTAAGCAAAAGCATCTCAAGATTCTTAAAGTAAGACTAATCAATTCTCAGCTTTCTTCAATGTCAGTGCAAAATTGACTTTGATCCTTTCAGGATTCTTTCCAATGCAAAAATTTATCAGCAATGTAATTTCGCAACAATTAATGAAATGACACTTTTTAGTGATTCATTCATTCGACATTCATTCATGACTAGGCGCATTAGATCAAGCAAATCAAGATTTCATTTCATTACTAGAAATAGAAGGATTACAATACTCGATATAGATTCAACCACAACTTGACAATAGACAGACTCAACAACAAGACTCAAAATATAAAACATACTCGACTTGGCTGGACTCGTCTTGATCTCAAGTGGAGCGTCACTGTTACTTGCTTATCCCTCTTAAGCATCCATTTGGCTTCAACAAGCAGTTGCTTCCAGACATCATCATTCAATCATTTATTTTTAAGCTTCAGGCTCTCTATAATGCCCTTTCTAATGTCTCTGCTAAATCTGGCTCTGCCTTTCAATCACCCTCTGGATCTCTAGAAAATACTCAACTGATAATTTGATGGAGGTGGGAATCTGTGGAAAAGGTGCAGCAATCCGCTCATGCCACGCAGTGGTAAAAGCAGTAATTGATGAAGATCGTAGAATTGACTCTCTCGTAACCCCGATGGCATCCTTAGAAGTGTCCTGTCTATATTTATACTGCTTGGCCACTCGATATGGGATGGAAAAAGTGGTAGCATGTAAACAAAGAAATCATATCCCGCTTTTCCCTAGAAATCTAACAATAACCGAACAATAATCCCAATGGGCACAGACCCAACGGATGTCCTTGGTGTTGAGACCGCTTAGCTAAATGAACTAATCCTCGAAATTGCTGAAAAATCTCTGTACGTACCTTTAATCTAAGGAAGGGATTCTGCAAAGATTGGGAGGGTATACTAGTAAACTGAGTCGCTCAAGAAGCCAAGTTTGTAGCACTAAAGGGGCACCGAAAAGGAGCACTGTCCCATCAGTATGTGCTTGATCTAAACCCATTAGAGTTTCTACTAGGGCCAACATCATGGGGTTTCGCCAATAATGGAGCCCATAGGAAACTGGTATGAGGATATGTGATGAAGTAGAAAATAGGAAATGTGAAATCATAGCTAATGCCAAGGCACCCCATCCAGATATGGAATGATCGAAATGTCCTACCATGGAAGTACAATAGCGAGTGAATAATCGGGGAAAATCAATCTCCTGATCAAAAATCATAGACCGGGCAATAGAAGGAGAACAACTGAGGAGTGATGATAAGTCCTTTACATATCCAGCCTGAATGGTGGGAAGGATTAGATCAGAGTAAGGGCTTAAATCGAGAATGGCACTGAACTCCTCAAATAGTGGTGAAATCTCTTGATGTCCAAACTGAAATACATGGAATTCCGAATCCCAACATTGAATGGCGGCACGCATAATATCTTTTTCAAATTTCACATTTCTTAGCTGAAAAAGAGTACTAAGGCCAAAATATCTGAAATGTAAATGATCAATACCAGTGACCTCATCCATCCATGAAAAAAGAACCTGAGAATCAAGAGGAGCCATCTATCCGCAATGTTACTTATTTTTGCTGAAATTTAGGGAGTTCAATTCTTAGGTCCCCATCTTCTATTCTGATTTATCAGGTATTTTTATTGCAAAGGATTTTCAAAGAATAATATTTACAAAAGTGGATTTATAAAGATGAAAAATCAAAGATTGAAAATCTTTTCCTTTTCATAAACATTTTCTAAAATCAAAGAAATCTTTTTAAGAAAAAGTCACTTCAAGTTTCAAAATTCTGTTCTTTTCGAAAGTATATTAGAGACGTCACACTCGTGAGTCGTATATGCAATGCCCGTGTAGTGTATGCAATGCAGATGAAATGTAATCTAAATCTAAATGCAATGCACCTTAATCTAGCTTAGACCTAGCATAGCAGCACATAAACACATAACTTGAGTATTCTAATGACCCTACTAATCTAATCATTATCCAAGGATTTTTTAGCTTTGAAATTCTTGACGGCTCATGTTTGCAAAATTGAATTTTTCATGAAAATCTTGAAAGAAAGGGGGAGATTTGTAATTTTCAAAAGCACTTTTGAACCATCAATGCCCGATGTGTTAAATCATGAATCTTTAAAAATCGAGGTGGGAAATTAGAATTTCTAAAATCCGAGAGGAAAAATTCTGAAATCATGATTTTTTGAAAACAAAGGTAGGAAATTTGAAATTCTCTAAAATCTAGGGAGAATTTTTTGGAAGGATTTTGTGAAAGTGAATTTCAAAGCGAATTTTCAAAAGGGATATTCCCGGAATTTTCAAAAGACTTGGGTTTTTCAAAGAAGTGCTAGCATTTTCAAAATTTCCAAAAATCATCCTCGAATGATTATTGGATGTTTGGATAAAGACCATACTACCCTAGAGGAATCTACCATAAAAGGTTTGATGATGCCTTCGCATACACGTCCTCATCATCCACATAATCCCTTACAGGCAAATGTAAATAATTCATCACATCGTCCTAATCAAAGATGATAATCAAGATCCTAATTGAAGGGTTTTATAGAAACTACATACAAAGGCCGGGTTTTAGTCTCATAAAGGGTCCATTAGCAAGCCAAGGGCTCTATATACCGCATACGGTACAAGGCTAACGGTGACTACATGCTACCAAAGTCTCTCGACAAATGGAGGAAAGGGGGGCATCCATCCTCAAGGCAATGGTCTCAAGCAGTTGCGGTGAAAGAACAATGCAAGTGCAAAGGCAGAAACAACACGATTATTGAATTAATAACAAGGATATTTATTGGCTCAAGTCAAACCCTCGAAAAATAAGAAACCACAAATTTCATGTTCAAATCCCCAACAGAGTCGCCAGATTGTGGACATGCGCCGGGGGGGAGGGGGGAAGGGTCCTAGCGTTCCTCGATATTGTCTCGGGACGGATCCAAGGAGCACACTTCAAGGAACTAGAACTTCCTCATGCGATCCTAGAGACAAAGAGTTGCCACCTAATTTTTATCAGGAATTAGGAAACCAAATTTGACTTGCCCAAAATTGAATAAGGTTACTCGCCCTTCATTACTAGAAACAAGGTTCGGGGGTCTTGGTACTAGAGGGGAAGGAACCCGAGCAAGACTAAAGCACCCCCTCCTCGCCCTACCGAACGGTAGGCCTTGATTCAAAATATCCTTGTTCGTAATTCGTAATAGGTGTTGTTTCCTCAAACATACTAGGTAATAGGTACATGGAAAAAAGAGCATCTAATGAAAATCATTTCAAGAGATTAAATCAAATAGCAATCAGATGCACATGCAATACAAGAGAGAGGTATACTCACAGTGGCTAGTCCCACCTGGGACTGATGCAAATAAAAGAAACGTGTCATAATATGCAAAGGGGAAAAAGAAGACTTACATTGGGTTGACTCAAGCAGAGTCGCAAAAAGCAAAAGAAAGGAAACATGTAATGAAATCATGCAACAATCCTAGATAAGATGTCTCTAACATATAAGCACATAAACGGAGACTATCCTAATGGAATCGTGTCATTGAAAACAAAGTTGTAAACCTAGAAAATTTCTAAAAGAAAGGTAGAGATAGTACATGATGCATGGGCACTAAGCCACATGTAGACGAGGCAAACCCACAAATCAAAGTCTGGATCCACGACATTCAATTCTATGTACTAAGACACCAAGGAATACCCAAGCATTGCAAAAATACAAGCAAGCAAATGATATGCATGAAAAACAAGAAGAAGATGTCATCAATCAAATTTTCAGATTCAGTGACCTCTAATGAATCCTATCAAAAGTGATCTTAAACATGAGCTGGGTTAAAAAATCCTTTTCTAGAAAGTTAGATACATTTCTTAGGAAACTTTTCCAAAAAGTAGGACCTCATTAGCATTTTTGAAGTTCTAAAAATAAGAGTTTTGGGAATAGTGGATTAGGACTGTACACTGTTCTTATAAAAATCATAATTAATTCTACACAAATCACATGAAGCTCTATTTGGTGTCAAACAAAATCTATTTTGTTGTAGTTTATGACAAAAATAATCCCATGGACATTTGATGTTCATAAGGTCTCTGACAAACTGTTTTAGCCAGACTCTGTTATTCTGGAAATTTGGTATCATTTGACAAAGGAATGCAAGACATAATAGAAGTTCATAAATCATGTTAATGAAGTTAATCTAAGCTTTTAATCTCTCATCCATTTATCCTAGATGATTTCTAAACCAAGTTTTATTCATAATTTGATGTTGAGTGATCAAGGTATGACCATTTTGTATACATAATCATTATTGTAGTTAACTTTAGAAAATTCTAGAATAGTTGTATCAACTTCAAACGCTTAGAAAACGATCTTAACTCGATCATATGCTCACGATTTTACATCTGCATATAATTACATGAGTTAGGAATCATCCCTAAAAAGTGGATCATTGATAACTATCATAGATTTTCTGAAATTCAATAACAAAGAGACTATGTTCAAATTTGTCAACAGATTTCTCAACAATTTCTAAAAATAGCATATGGATCCTAATGATTCTCAAAACGGATCGAATGAAAGCTAATTCATCAAAGTTTAATAGAAAATTTGAAATCCATCAAACTGTGGGTTTTGATGACCAAATCTTATGGATAGTACCAATCTATTTTGCTAAATTTTAACTAATTCATTTTAAAGTGTGAAGAAAACATCTTAGGTGATGGTTTAAGTTTATTAGAGAGATCAAACTCATAGATCAACTTGATTATCATAATTCCTAATCAATTTAGCCCTCAAGTTCTATGAAGAACTTTAGATCATAGATCAAAGGGACTTACAAATATCCTATTGGAGATGAATTTCAATAGGAATTCTAGGTAATAGGAACAATCAAGAAAAAAGTAGGAACATAGGAATCATCATTCTCATAGATCATACTTCCAAACCATCATAGAATTCAAAGTAGATACATATATCTAATTATGTATGCATGGATCTAAACTAAAATATAGGAATGAAATCAAAATTGAAAATCAAAAGTGAAAATCAATCTCTAATTATGAATTATCAACAAAATCAAGGAAGACTTGGATCTAGCTATGTGAGTGTGTGAAGAACAAGAGAGGAAGAAGATGAGTGTTCTAACAAAGAAAACAAAATTAAACTAGATCCAAGTCTTATAGATCTATATATAAAAATAAGAATTAGAGATGAATTGTGATGTTTACCTCTTGGAGGATTCTCAATTATATATATTCAAAGTTGATTTGAAGGATCTTCTTCTTCAAGTGTTCTTCAAGCTCTTCAATCACTCATCCATGGTGGAAGTTAAGGGAGGAAATTGATGTCAAAACTCTCTTTAATTATCCTATCTAGTTATCTTAAGATTCAATTTAGAAGAAATCAATTCATGATTCACTATTCTCTCTCTAGAATTCTCTTAAATTCTAAGTATATTCTTATATATCTTGTAAGCATATTCACTTGTATTCTTTTCTATCTCTTCTTGTATATTATCATGTGTCTCCAAGATGATCTCATATGGATCTATATATAGAGTCTGGAAAACTAAATTCTTAAGTTTCAAGGTTAAAACAGGAATTTTAGAGATCAGAAAAGGGTTAAAATGACCATTTCAGTGCCTAAACGCAGTTTATGGGCAATTTTCTCACAGTGGAAAGCCTCTGGAATGGTCTGAAACTCAAAAAGCCTGATGGAAGGGGCAACATATAGGTGGCAGCTTAGGGGACCCACCACCTCATAAGTGGGACCCGCCACTTCCATTTCTTGTTCTCCTGGTTGCCCTTAAGCCATGCTTCAAAAATTACGTGCACTGCTTTTCTAGATGTTTGTAAAAATGCTTTTTAGTGTCCAAAATCTTCCATTTACATGCTGTCAAAAAGCTATCGAGTTAAATTTTAGTATAAAAATATTCCATGAGGATTTGAAATGAGAATTGAAGTTCAATTGAAGCCCGAAAGTTCTCCGGAACTTTCGTCGTCTTTTTGAAATCAAGCGACTCCTTTTCCAAATTGTTTTTCAATGTGCATCGACTTTGGGTTTTTTCTTTGAAATTGAATCTCTAGATACCTAGAATACTGCATTTAGAACACTTCATGTTCATATAACCCTGAGTGAATATGAATTATGAGAGACGATTTTGACAAAATCGGGATTTTTATGTTGGAAAAGGGCTTTTCTAAGCTTGAAGTCACTTTTTGAAGTTTGACATTTCGATTGTGTGCAATCCAGTACCTTCCATGGAGTACTTTTCATCATCAAATCCTCCAAGACATTGTCCACCCGAAATCCTATCAGTGTGGTCAAAATCGGGTATCTACAAGCATCCACCTCTCTCTCCAATTTGGCTCTTAAATTCTGAACTCTCCATTTTACCGCGCCATTTGTCTCATCTGTTGGAGCATTAGTTTTTCAAATTTACATGGGAAATTAGTGGTTGGAAGATTTGGCTCTCCATTTGCCTCGTGCGTTGGAGATGCTCTTAGGGAATAAAGAGAAGTAAAATTTTTTTTATGGGTTAATTACACAAACCTCCCCTGTGGTTTGCCTCCCTTCCTCCTTTGATCACGTCTTCCCCTGAATATCATTACTCTCGACGTCCACGTGCTCAGGCTTCTATTCCAAAGGCTTCTCTAAATCCAGCTCCTGTTCCTTTAAGATAATCTACTCCTGTGTCTCACCAAGTTAATAGGTATGGTTACTCTTATTCCATTGCACATCCTATCTCCCAGTAAATTTCTTATTTTGCTCTTTCAGGTTCCTATTAGGCATTTATTGGTCAGGTTGACTCAGTTTCGATTCCCTGATCTATGTTTGAGGCTCTCCACAATCCCAATTGGGCTACTAAATACAAGCAAAAATGCAAGCTCTTGAGTATAATCACAAATGGGATCTTATTTCTCTCCCTCCTGGGGAGAAGACCGTAGGCTGTAAATGGGTATATACAGTAAAGCATCTTCCTGATGGTAATATTGATCCCTATAAGGCTCGCTTTATAGCCCTAGGATTTGCTCAGGTTCCAGGAAAAGACTTTAGTTCCACCTTTGCTCATGTTGCCAAGCTTACTATAGTTCGACTTATTGTGTCTTTGGCTGCCTCCCATTCCCGGCTTCTCTATCAATTAGTTGTGAAAATGTATTTTTCAATGGGGACCTCCATGAAACTATTTATATGGATCCATCTTTGGGTTTTCGGGCTAAGGGGGAGTATTCTGAGAAAGTTTACCAAATTTATAAGTCTTTGTATGGATTGAAGCAGTCTCCTCGGCCATGGTGCAACCGATTTAGTGAAGTTGTTCTTTCTACTTGGTTTACTAGGTTTCATTCTGATCACATATGTTTTATTCGACAATATTCTAATGATTGTGTATTGTTCTTTCTGTGTATGTGGATGATATCATTATTACCGACGATGACTTCTCAAGTGTTGAGGATATAAAGAAACAACTTTTGAAGTCCTTTGATGTTAAAGATCTTGGCGCACTCCAATACTTTCTTGGCATTGAGGTTGCTAGGACTCATCATGGAATATCTCTGTCCCAATAGAAATATGTTTTGGATCTTCTCGGTGATACAAGCATGATGGGATGTCGTCCTGCTTCTACACCTGTGGATCTGAATTTTAAGTTATTATCTAAGTCACGGGAACTCTTATCTGATTCGTCTTCTTATCAATGTATAGTAGATCATCTCATCTATTTGACCGATACTAGACCTGATCTTACTTTTGCTGTGAGTATGGTGAGCTAGTTTATGAATGCTCCTCGTACTTCTCATATGGACATTGTTCATTATATCCTAAGGTATCTTAAAACTTGTCCAGGTCTGGGTCTCTTTTTTTCCACTAGAAAGTTGTCTGGGATTTCATGTTATACAGATGCTGATTATGCTGGTTCCAAGAGTGATAGACGATCTACTTCTGGCTTTTGCACATTTTATGGTAATCATCTCATCTCTTAAAAAAGCAAGAAACAAGCAATTGTTTTGAGGTCTTTAGCCGAAGCTAAGAACCATGTTATGGCGTAGGACACTTGTGAACTTTATGGATTCAGTCTCTCTTGCAAGAATTAGGATTATTTATGACCGAGTCATCTACATTGTTCTGCTATAACAAGTTAGCAATAATGCTCGCTTTTGATTTTGTTCTTAAGAGCACAATAAGCACATTGAGGTTGATGTTCATTTCATTCGTGAGAAAGTTCGATCTGGGATATCTTCACTCCAGCTTGCGGGAGAGTGTTGGAATATTTAGTTTTATTCTCTTCTTTATTTTTAGGATCTTTTATGATTTTCATTTACTTGTGATCTTTTTCTTTTATTTCTTTCCTTTTTCATTCTTTCCTTTTATTTTTCCTTGCTCCTGTATATATTGTGTAACATATTGAGTGAATTAATGAGATTTATAATTTACCCTAAACTTCTTCTGGAATCGGTCTAGAAGGCCATTTTATGGGAGAAATACAGGGAACCAAGTGGTAACTAATGTCAACGCATTGAGTCACCCAGAAAAAGGGCAAGGTTTGTCAAGAGAAGGGGGTTCATCAAAACCAAAGATGGAGTGGAGGTCTCATCACTTCACGGATCTGGGGATTTCATTATCCACTACCCTTAAGTGATTAATGGAGAAGGGGTATCTAAAGCCGTTGGACCCAAAGCCGATGCCTGATCCTCTCCCACCAAACTTCAACACTAATCTAAACTATGAATTCCACCAAGCCCATGGCAATACAATGGATCGATGTATAAGGTTGAGGCACGAAATACAAGATCTTCTTGACAACAGGGTCATCTCCCCATTACTCGCGAGTCATCTGCATATAACTCGTAATCTACTCCGTAATCTTCATACAGTACCACTACCACGAAATATCAACTTCTTGGATATTGAGGAAGAAACCTTTGACCCATCAGTGTTGATTGCCCTAGTAGGATAGACCATTAAGTCATATAAGTTTCCAAAAGATCAAGAAATATGCATTATAGGGGTTGAAGAGGAAGATTGGCTGGTCGGAGGAGAGGAAGACCAAGCATTCGAAAAAGATATTGGTAATGAGATCATTCAAAGCAATTAGTGGGACCTGAATAATCCCACTAAAGATGCTATTTGGAAGGAAAAAGAATCATACAGCGATACTGATAGTCTATGGTATGAGGAAGAAGAAGATGAAAAGGGGGAAGAGGCTTCGAAAACAGTCAACCATGCTCAGATAGATGATCTTTGGAAAGTAGAGGAAGAATTCGGCCATCTTACTATTAGGGATATATACTAAAAGCCATGCTTTATGTAGTTGATTTATTATTCATTTAATAAAATCAGTTAATCTATTTTTATGAGAATCTGTGTGGGCAATATTTGTATTATATTGTTTATTTAATATTATGAATGTGTGTCTTTCATTCTACATAGTAGGTGGTTTGGTGTGTAGAGTTCGGCTTACACACGGAAGATCAGACCATCGGATCTTGTAGAATGTAAGATTTAGGTTTACAGTCTTAGATGGATTGGACACACCATCGGTGGGACTGCAGCATGGTGTTGTAGTAGGTTTGTCTTGACTACAAGAAATGGTACAGTTTTAACTCACCATGCTGGTACACTTTGTGTATTAAATGAGACCGACTTGGGGTAATTATCTTTATACTGACTTATAAGATAATTAATACCTCATGACTATTATGAGTGCTTATGCTCTAAATCCTAAGTTAATTTATAGACACATACATTTGATATTTACACTTTGATCCCTAAAAGGGTGAGATCCTTAAATGGGTCAATATCTCATTGGATTGGGTGACAATATTAATTGTGTGGTGGATATTAATTAGTGATGGAATCCATGTCTCAATTTTGGGATTGATGATATCCCCTTGAGAAAGCTTATAAGTTTTTATTATGTCAAACCCTGCAGGTGGATTTTGTATCCGACATATCAGATAAGTTAAGTAGAGGATCTCAAGGAATTTTAAGAGATTAATTAAATATGATTGTCAGTAGTTATATTTAATTAATGGATATCTGTAATCTTAACATGGGGAGATAATAAGCATTTAATAACATGGAGCTCGAAATATATTTTTGAGATAAGGGTAGGAGTGCAATTATAATTCTTTAGTGGTATGAATTATAATTTATGGAAATAGGAATCTAATTCAGTTCGAATTAGGGTTTCCTAATTCCATAAGGAAGCCTATTTCTTATTGACTTCTTATGGTCCCTATCATAGCCTATATATATGCTGCTTTGGCTCTCTCCTCAATTTGCGTTTTTCCATCAAGAGCATTATAACTCGGAATAGAAAAGAGAGCGTAAAAAGAGAGAGCAGAAACATAAAGGATTTTGAATGAGCCTACACTCAGTTCGATATTCTGGCAGTAAAGGAATACGGTAAAAGATTGTGAGCTGTTATCGAGCCCGTGTTCTCGATTCGTCTACTACAGCAATCTATTTTAGCAGTTTAAGGTAACCCTAGTTCTGCCTTTATAGGGTTATTATAGTTTTCACGTAATTTTTGCAGTACCAACTTATACGTGATGTCAACGGATTCTGCGAACGTAGTTTCCTAACAGTGGTATCAGAGCAACGTTGATTCTGCGTATGGGTTGGACGCAACCATGTTGTCCAATAAAATAAATCTTATGCGTGTTTTGATGGATGGATAGAACGTAGAACTGTGCTAACCCTTGTTTTGCAGCGTTCTTATTCCACTATTATGGTCACTAATTTTGTGTGATTGGATCACACGATGGTTTTATCCGTGGTTAATCTTTCTGTTTTAATATAGCATGTGAACTCCTTTATGGAGGCATAGGATTTGTGTATATTGGATCCCAAGCTTGATTGATGTGTGGTTAATTTACTACAAAGAAATAGCATGTGAACTCCTTCATGGAGGCATAGGGTTTATGTAATATATCTCAAGTAAATCCGTGAAGACAATTTACAAGCAGTTTCAGAAAGCAATCTGGAAGCAGTTTCTGAAGACTGTTTCAGAAAACAGTTCTGGAAGGCAGTTGCTGATGGTAAATCGAATTTAGCTTCCAGCTCGACCCCCGTGCATAGTGGCGCCATAGAGCTAATCGGGTTCAATGAAGATTTTTCACAAGAGTTGTAGCTTGACCATAATAGTGGGATTCCTATTTTATTGTGGTTTCCTTATTTATGTTTGATTGAATGATTATTATTGTTTCATGTTTAATGAATAGGACAACATGGATAATTGTTCCTAGACCTAGTTCAGATGTCTAGCTGCATATTTAATTTATATAATTTAAAATAATGGACAACTAAATGTGTATTTAGAAATAAAACTAATTCCATAATTTGAAAACATAAGTACTTATTTTCTAAAATCATGAGAATAGAATAATTTTATTATCTACATATGTGGGTTTGACAAGTAAGAATGAATTAATCCTTGTCAAGTATTCCATTATTTTTTATTAATTAAATTAAAAGTTTTTCTAGAAATTATAACCCTTAATTTTTTTTAAAAAAATTCTAATTAGGAGAGGGAATTTATCAAGTATAAATCACATGGTCTCCATCACTGGTTTGTAGATGATATGATTAATTTTGTGTGATGGCTCTAGTGTCATCCTCCCCATCGGATGTAGTTGATCATGGAATCATTAGTACAAACTTCTTTAAAAGAATGTTTTGGGTGATTGTTAGTGTGGGCCACCTCTCCATCAGAGGTGTTCCTCACAGAACTCTTGACCTAGAATTAAGTGATGGTATACACTTAGCTATAAATAATAATATCCTCTCTATCTGAGTCACTATTGTTATTTATAGGATCAAAGCAAGTCAGCAGTTTAATTTTACTAGGCAAGGTACATTGCCTGGATAGTAAAACTAAAAGGCAATTGCCTATTTGAACAAATGATGGATAGTATATGTCTTCCCATCGAATCATACTATCACGGTGTATCAAGTTGCTGGCGGATTCTTTTCAAATATGGTAGAGGGAACCAATATTTTCAACTCGAATCCATAGTAATTTTTTGCCCAAATATAATGATTTATAGTATGTGATTCTCAGGCTTTTAAATGGGTTCTTTCAATCCACTCGCTGTTATACTTAAAGAAAACAAACTTACTGGACCAAACTATATAGACTGGAAAAGGAATTTAGATATTGTGCTAACTGCTGAAGAGTACAAGTTTGTGCTTACTCAAGAATGTCCTGAGCAACCTGTTGAGGGGGCAACCGCTGAGGAAACCCAGGCTCACAAGAAATGGGTCAAGGCTGATGAGATGGCGAGGTGTTACATTTTGGCATCCATGTCAAATGTGCTGTAACATCAGCATCAGTCAATGGCCAGCGCCTATGACATGATGGAAAGCCTCAGAGAGATGTTCGGGGATCAAAGTCATGCTGTTAGGCAGGTTTCCATGAAAGACTTGATGAACACAATTATGGCTGAGGGGACCTCTGTAAGGGATCATGTTCTTAAGATGATATCTCTTCTTAATGAACTAGAGATCCTTGGAGCTGAAATCAGGTTGATATCGTACTCCAATCACTGTCAGAGTCTTTTAAGCAATTCTACCTCAATTATAATATGAATAAATTTAAATATACCTTAGTGGAGCTACTTAAAGAACTCCAGGCAGCTGAGGGTCTCAACAGAAAGTCAGGGAGTGCTCTTGTATTTGAGAAAGGTTCTGCTTCAAAGCCGAAAAGCAAGAAGAAAATGAAAAAGGCTCAAAAGAAGGTCGCGGGTCCTCCGCCAATCCAAAGGCCAAGAGGATAACCGGGAAAGCCTAAAGTCAAATGTTTTATTTGCAAGCAGCCAGGACACTGGAAGAAGCAATGTCTGGTTTATCTCGCCAGACAGAACAATTAAGGTAAATCTGATTTACTAGTCGTTGAATCGTGTTTAGCAGTCCGATCTACCGGTACCTGGTGTGTAGATACGGGAGCCACTAATCATGTATGCGATTCTTTGCAGGGGTTCCAGGGAACCAGGCAGCTCAGTGATGGAGAGATTTATCTATATCTGGAAAATGCTACGAGAGTAGCAGCAGTTGCAGTAGGAGATCTACGTCTTAGTTTTGGTAGAGATAGGATTTTAATATTAAGAAATTGCCTTTATGTACCTTCTATTAGAAGGAATTTAGTTTCAGTTTCTAGTTTAATAAAGAATGGATATTCAGTTCATTTTAATAAAGTAGTGGTTATTAAAGAAAATAAACATTATTTGTTCTGGTCAATTGGTGGATGATCTTTATATTATAAATCTTGTCTCTCCTATACTACAACTTAATGAATTGAATAACACAAATAGTTTGCCACTTAAGAGAAAAGAAACTTCAAGGATGAACCAAATGCATCTTTGGCACTTACACCTTGGTCATATTAATTTGAAAAGGATTCAAAGACTGGTTCAAAATGGTCCATTAAGCTCATTGGAAGTGGAGGCACTTCCAGTCTATGAATCCTGCTTGGAAGGTAAAATGACCAAGAGGCTATTCTCGGCCAAGGGCTATAGAGCAAAAGAGCCGTTGGAACTGGTTCACTCTGATTTGTGTGGTCCTATGACTATCCAAGCATGAGGGGGATTTGAGTACTTTGACACTTTCATTGATGATTACTCAAGGTATGGGTACATTTATTTGATGCGGCGTAAGTCTGAATGCTTTGAGAAATTCAAAGACTTCAAGGTTGAAATGGAGAAGCATCTAGGTAAATATATCAAGACACTACGATCAGATCGTGGTGGAGAGTACCTCTTGGAAGAGTTTAGGGAATACTTATTGGAGCAAGGGAATACATCCCAATTGTCTGCACCCCGCATGCCTCAGCAGAACGGTGTATCAGAAAGAAGGAATAGGACTCTCATGGACATGGTATGATCTATGATGAGTTATTCGAATTTACCAATTTACTTTTGGGGACACGCATTATAGACAGCTGCATACATTCTAAACTTGGTACCATCTAAGTCAGTACCTACTACTCTTACAGAATTGTGGACTGGGCGAAAGCCTAGTCTACGGCATGTTCGGATCTGGGGTGGTGCAGCACATGTGCGGAAAGGGAATGCAAAAAAGTTAGAATCAAGAACAGAAGTATGTTTCTTTGTTGGGTATCCAAGAGGAACTAAAGGTGGTTTGTTTTATAGTCCTAAGGATCAGAAGGTTATTGTTAGCACCAATGCCACATTCTTAGAAGAGGACTATGTTATGGACCACAAGCCTAGAAGCCGTATTGTTCTAGAGGAACTGAGAGGAGAGACACCGACACATACTTCTTCGATACCATTGGTACGAGAAGAAACCTCACAAGATAGAGTTATCGATATTCCATTACCGCATCATAGTGGGAGGATTATCAAAACTCGTGTAGATCCCAAACCAACCATTAACACGCAGGTTTCTGAACTAGTACAGCGTGTAGATAATGGTGTATTAGGTTCAGAATCTTCACAATGAAATATCAGTGATACACATACACGGGTTGTGCCTTGTCGTAGTGGGAGGGTTATTATTCAACCTGACTCGTATATGTTCTTGGGAGAGTCTTATGACCAGGTCCCTGATGAACTAGGTACCGATCCCTGTAACTCAAGTCTGGGATCTTGTAGAACCACCTAATGTAATAAAACCCATTGGATGTAAGTAGATCTATAAGAAGAAGAGAGGAGCAGATGGTAAGGTGGAAACCTTTAAAGCAAGGCTTGTTGCGAAAGGGTTTACTCAAAAAGAGGGAATCGATTATGAGGAAACCTTTTCGCCGTTGGCCATGCTAAAGTCTATTCGGATTCTCTTATCCATTGCTGCACATTTCAATTATGAAATTTGGCAAATGGATGTCAAGATAGCATTTCTTAATGGGAATCTTGACGAGTGCATCTATATGATACAACCAGACAGGTTCATTGTGAAGGGCCAAGAACACATATTGTGCAAGCTTAAGAAGTCCATTTATGGACTTAAGAAGGCATCTAGGTCTTGGAATATCCACTTTGATCAAGCAATCACGTCTTTTGATTTTGATCAATGTGCGGATGAATCTTGTATGTACAAGAAACATGATGGAAGCGTGGTGGTGTTCTTAGTACTATATGTGGATGCTATCTTGCTAATCGGAAATGATGTGGGGGTATTATCTTCTGTAAGGGTATGGTTGCCCATTCAATTCAATATGAAGGACTTGGGAGCAGCCTATCACATCCTAGGGATCAAGCTTATGCGAGATCGCAAGAATAGGATGTTGGGCTTGTCACAAGGCACTTATACCAACAATATTCTTGCAAGGTTTAGCATGCAAGATTCCAAGAAGGGATTCCTTCCCTTCAGACATGGAATTACTTTATCTAAGGATCAGTGTCCTAAGACACCTGATGAGATAGAGAAGATGAAGGCAGTTCCTTATGCCTGGCAGTAGGAAGCCTAATGTATGCTATGCTATGTACTAGACCTGACATCTGCTTTGCTGTTGGCATGATTAGTAGATATCAGTCTAATCCAGGGCAAGAACATTGGACTTCGGTGAAAAATATTCTCAAGTACCTGAAAAGGACTCGAGACTATATGTTAGTTTACCAAGCAGACAATCTTGTACCCATTGGGTACACGAATTCTAATTTTATGTCAGATAGGGATTTCAGAAAGTCTACCTCAGGATATGTGTTTACCCTAGGAGGTGGAGACATTAGTTGGAGGAGTATCAAGCAGTCGTGTATTGCTGATTCCACCATGGAAGCTGAGTATGTGGCTGCTTTGGATGCCGCTACGGAGGCCATTTGGTTCAGAAATTTCCTTATGGATCTAAGAGTAGTACCTGCGATACAATCGGCTATTGCTCTTTATTGCGATAATAGCGGAGCTATTGCTAACTCCAAGGAACCTAGGGCACATAATAAGGGAAAACACATTGAGCATAAGTATCACCTGATACGAGAGATCGTGCAAAGAGGTGATGTTGAAGTGACCAAGATAGCATCAGCAAATAACCTGGCAGATCCTTTCACCAAGAGCTTACCGGCCAAGACTTTTGATAGCCATGTAGAAGGGATAGGAGTGAGGTGTGTCGCATCATGGCTTTGAGTCTAAGTGGGAGATTGTTAGGGATATATACTAAAAGCCATGCTTTATGTAGTTGATTTATTATTCATTTAATAAAATCAGTTAATCCATTTTTATGAGAATCTGTGTGGGCAATATTTGTATTATATTGTTTATTTAATATTATGCATGTGTGTCTTTCATTCTACATAGTAGGTGGTTTGGTGTGTAGAGTTCGGCTTACACACGGAAGATCAGACCATCGGATCTTGTAGAATGTAAGATTTAGGTTTACAGTCTTAGATGGATTGGACACACCATCGGTAGGACTGTAGCACGGTGTTGTAGTAGGTTTGTCTTGACTACGGGAAATGGTACAGTTTCAACTCACCATGCTGGTACACTTTGTGTATTAAACGGGACCGACTTGGGGTAATTATCTTTACACTGACTTATAAGATAATTAATACCTCATGACTATTATGAGTGCTTATGCTCTAAATCCTAAGTTAATTTATAGACACGTACATTTGATATTTACACTTTGATCCCTAAAAGGGTGAGATCCTTAAATGGGTCAATATCTCATTGGATTGGGTGACAATATTAATTGTGTGGTGGATATTAATTAATGATGGAATCCATGTCTCAATTTTGGGATTGATGATATCCCCTTGAGAAAGCTTATAAGGTTTGATTATGTCAAACCCTGCAGGTGGATTTTGTATCCGACATATCAAATAAGTTAAGCAGAGGATCTCAAAGAATTTTAAGAGATTAATTAAATAAGATTTTCAGTAATTATATTTAATTAATGGATATCTGTAATCTTAACATGGGGAGATAGAGCTTGAAATATATTTTTGAGATAAGGGTAGGAGTGCAATTATAATTCTTTAGTGGTATGAATTATAATTTATGGAAATAGGAATTTGATTCAGTTCAAATTAAGGTTTCCTAATTCCATAAGGAAGCCTATTTCTTATTGACTTCTTATGGTCCCTATCGTAGCCTATATATGCTGCTTTGGCTCTCTCCTCAGTTTGTGTTTTTTCATCAAGAGCATTATAACTCAAAATAGAAAAGAGAGCGTAAAAAGAGAGAGTAGAAACATAAAGGATTTCGAAGGAGCCCACACTCAGTTCGATATTCTAGCAGCGAAGGAATACGGTAGAAGATCGTGAGCTATTATCGAGCCCGTGTTCTCGATTCATCTACTACAGTAATCCATTTTAGCAGTTAAGGTAACCCTATTTCTTCCCTTATAGGGTTATTGTAGTTTTCACATAATTTTTGCAGTACCAACTTATACGCGCTGTCAACGAATTCTGGGAACACAGTTTCCTAGCACTTACCAGATCTGGGAGGCATTTCAAGCCACACGAGTTAGAAGGGGACCATCCAGGTAGGGATTTGGAGAAAGGAAAATAGAATGTGTTCGAGGAAGACGAAGAAGAAGATCGGGTTCTGCAATAGATGAAGAAAATTAAAGCAAATATCTATGTTTGGTGACTGTAAATCTCATCCAAAATGCGTAGGCAGGCCATATTGGATGCACTGCACAAGACAGAAATCCCCATTGAAACAACACTAGATGAATTGATTGCTATCATCAACACTCAAGCACCGGCACCTGTAATTGCATTCACCGATGAAGATCTACCGCCAGAGGGGCCAGCTCACAGCAAGTCATTGCACATCATAGTTAGATATTTGAGAAGTACTATAGCAGTATGCCTTGTCAACAACGAGTCAGCCCTAATGTCTATCCATTAAGAACCACTAAAAGAATGGGTCTAGATCAATCAATATTTCAACCGTCAACCCAAGTTGTGAACGCGTATGATAACTCTCGAAGGACTATTGTCCGGGTAGTGACTCTCTGGGTAATCACGGATCTATTGGAAAGAGAGACAAAATTTTAAGTTATCGACATACCATCATTGTTTTAATTTGTTATTGGGAATGCCGTGGATTCATAGCATAGATGGTGTATCATCCACATTGCATCAGGAGGTAAAGTATATCCTAAAGGAAGAAAATGGAGGAAAAAAGGTAGTCAAAGATACTGGGATATATAGCTGGATTAAGGAATTGGAAGTCCCAGTCGATGCACTAATACTACAAGTCCATTTCCCTAAAGAGGAAAGTCACATCAAAGGCTTTGAGTTTGTTCAAATCAGTATGATGGAAGAAAGTATGCCATCTAAGTTGCCGCCACTATATTTCAATCAATACACCAATCCAATGGTGGTCGGGATCATAAAAAATATAGGATTCTTTCTGAGCATGGGATAAGGTAAAAAAAATCAGGGGCTGGCAGAATTTCGAGAAATAAAAAGTCAAAGAGATAGCTTTGGGCTAGGATACATTCTGACAAAAGAAGACAGGAAGAAGAAGCCTAAGGGAACTATGGAGAAGATGAAGGTGTATCAAAAAACTTTGAATGGATATTTCATCAAGGAAGGAGAGAAATTCCCTTTCTGCGACTTTCTAGAGCCATAGTTGGAACAGGTGGATATGTGTCTAAAGCCAAGATTTGATATTTTCTTCGATCACGAGTTCACAGAATATGAAGATCCTTACCTGTCAACTCCCCCAAAGCTAGCCTCATTCAGTGAATGGATGACAGCTCTAGACAAGGATACAATGAAGATTTTGATGGGAGAAAAAGAGCCTGAGAAAGAGAATATGGAGGAAGTCGAATGGTACACGTCGGTCAAGAAGAACAAGTGGGCAAACTTTGATTTTTGGATGTATGGGTCTAGTGATAGGGTTCACCCCTCCCCGGAATCTATAATGGCCAATGTGATCTAATTTTCAATTTCTGCTCAAAATAATGATGTAACCCAAAACAATGCTATCAATGAAAATATGACCGATTCTCCTTACTCGACTGCGCTTAATGATTATAATGATTATGAAATCAGTATTCCATCTGATTTACAAAAGTTATTTGAAAAGGAAAATGAACCCGCATGCAAAATCATTGATGAAACCTTAACAATTAACTTAGGCAATGAAGAAAATCACTTATTCCATTATTGGTTTTATTAATTTTACGACTCCATGCGTGACACCTTAGATTAGGGTTTTACTTTATGTGTATATATGAATTAGAGAGCTTTTCCTAGGTTTTCTATTTTGTTGTATGCATAGCACGTTTCTTATAGCAGCTGGATCTCGGTGAGTTCTCTCGTTCTCTATTGCATATCGTTTGCTTGCTATTTGAACTATGTGATTTTGTATGCCTTTTTTCCTATTAGCAATCTTGCACCCTTTCAACATGCTTTTTGGAATGAATATATATATATGTGTGTTTGTATGTGTGTGTGTGTATGTGTGTGTGTGTGTATTATTTGAGGGCACATTTCGATTATTGATTTGATTATAAGGATGATGAGTAGAGGCCTATCGCGAGATAGGATGAGAGAGGGTGCTTTAGTCCCACCGGACTCCTTCCCCTTTTATTCCATAATCCCCGGACCTAGTTAATCTCTGGTTTCCAAAAGAACTGTAGCTTTTAAAAATGGTATCTTATTTTTCTTCCTTAAAATTAAGTGGAGACTCTTTCTTTGGATTTTAGAAAAAAAAAAAAAGGCAAGCGTGGGCCCCCCCTGTATCCATACTAGAACAAATTAAATTCATTTCGAAGAACTATTTTTCGTGGTTTTTTTATTATTAAAATTGCACTTTTCTTTTAATAATAATATTGAAAATTTGAGTTATTGGATCTCCTTCCTTGGATCTAAGGATTATCCTATGCGTCCCTATTTCTCTATTATGCATATTTTCACTCAAAAGTCATAGGAATGCCATCCTCGGGACCTTTTGGTCTTTTTGGTTCAAAATAGGTTGTAGAGTTTTCAGAAGTTCAGAAGTCCGTGAAGCTTCCTTTGAAGACCGTCAAATCATATCAGACAGTATCATCATTCATCACTGCATCCAAAGGTGATTCTCCCTATGTTCGACATTTCGGTCAAAATTGTGGTTTCTAGACTTTAGAAAATCTTTAATTTTAATTAATAAAAAATAATGGAATGCTTGACAATGATTAATTCATCCTTAATTACTTGTCACACACACGTGTAGATAATAAAATATTCTATTCTCATAATTTTGAAAATAAGTACATGTTTTTAAACTATGGAATTTGTTTTTTTTTTCTTCTAAATACACATGTAGTTTTCCATCATTTTAAATTAATGTAAATAAAACATGCAGCTAGACATCTGAAGTAGGTCTAGAAACAATTATCCATGTCCCATTCATTAAGCATGAAACGATAATAATTATTCAATCACATAAATAAGTAAACCACAATAAAATAGGAATTCCACTATTATGATCAAGCTGCAACTTCTGTGAAGAAATCTTCATTGAACCTAATTAGCTCCATGTTGCGACTACACATGAGGGTCGAGCTGCCCGATTCCCGAAAGGAAAATTCGATTTACCTTCAGCACCTGCCTTTTTTCTTAAACTGCTTTCAGATTGCTTTTTGAAACTGCTTGTAAAACTGCTATCACGAACTGTCTTCACGGATTTACTTAAGTTATATTCCATAAACCCTATGCCTCCATGAAGGAGTTCATATGCTATTTCTTTGCAATAACTTAACCATGCATCAATCAAGCGTGGGATCTAATACACACAAATCCTAGGCCTCCATAAAAGAGTTCACATGCTATTTCAAAATAGCAATATTAACCATGAACAAACCCATCGTGGGATCTAATCACATAAAACCAGTGACCATAATAGTGGAATAAGAACACTTCAAAACAAGGGTTAGCGCAATTCTACATTCTATCCATCTATCAAAGCATGCATAAGATCTGTTTTACCGAACAACATGGTTGCATCCAACTCATACGCAGTATCAAAGTCGCTCTGATACCACTGTTAGGAAATCATGTTCCCAGAATCTATTAACAGTGCTTATAAACTGGTACTACAAAATTATATGTGAAAACTACAATAACCCTACAAGGGCAGAACTTGTAATACCTTGAATTTTTGGAGAGTATTAATGAATGAGACTTCGTAATTGTACTTATATAACCCTTACCTTTCATTTGGTAATTTTAGTTACCAATCGATTGCCATGTGTCCCAATCGATTGCTACTTTTTGCATACCAATCAATTGCCATCTTTCCAATCGATTGATATTCTACTGACCTGAATTCAATACATGGAAATATACTAATCGATTGCCATCTTTTCCAATCAATTGCCTTCAAATATCTGTAACCAATCGATTGCCATATATCTCAATCGATTGGCAAAAGCAGAGACAAGTTTTCTTCTTTGCTTGAGCTTTGGACGTGTGGCACTCTCATTTCCTATATATATACACCTTTATATCAGGCCTTGGGTCTATTTGGTTCAGTTAAGTTTGAGAGATTGTGGTTATATATATATATACTCACACATACATATATATACACACAAACATAAACACAAACATTGCTAGAAGCAGAAGGAAAGAAGAAGAGAAAGAAAAGGAAGAGAAAATAAGAAGAAAAAGAAAGAGATAGAGAGCAGACAGAGAACTAGAGAAGAGAAAGAGAAGAAGATGAGAGAGAAAGCTTGAGGTTTCCAATCCAAACACACCCTACACTTAACTAAGTGAGTTGTTACTCACTTGGTCTCTCTTATATATGTTTTACAAGCTTATGGGGTGTTTAGATGTGATAAACACATCTTTAGGACGTTTATATATTCTATTTTACGAATATGCTGGAGAAGACGAAGTCCCAATCAATTGGACTTTTCCCAATCGATTGATATCAGCTGAGTCCCAATCAATTGATATAAATTCCCAATTAATTGGCATTCTTTGTAACCCAATCGATTGCCTAGATTTGTAATCGATAGTCATTGTTATGGATCAAATCAATTAACATGTTTTTCAATCGATTGTTACATATTTTATCCCAATTGATTGACCCTTGTCTTAATCGATTAGTATTGGCAGAACATGGATTGTTTCTGTTGTTTATTTTTTAAAGGGTTCGATCATTCGATTCTTGATTCACACTTCCATTATACGATTAGGGTTGATAATGGATAATAAAAAAATAAAGATACATATGATTAAGAATAAAGGATTAATGAAATGACGTTAGATACTATGCGGTTCATGTATGAGTTTGATATCCGTTCATTTCAATTAGAGTAGTAAGGCCACATGGGAATTATCATGTATCAGTATTAGTATTGAGCTTAAGTAGGTTTGATAAGTTCTGGAAATGGTACGTGGGCGGACGCCTAGTCATGATATGCTTTCACATGTGGTGGATGGTTTATATCCTTAACGAGCAGTGGGCAGGACCATGTAGTCCTAAGATAACCATATGATCCATGTTATACCCTGAACGAGCGGCGGATGGTTTATATCCTTAACGAGCGATGGATGGAGATCACTGCTATACTTCGATGAGTCATGGCAATACATTTGATCTGCTGTTGTTCAAAGCATTGTATATATCCCTGACATGCGGTGGATGGTTTATATCCTTAACGAGTGGGGGATGGACTGACATGGTGTCCATGATTGGGATGGATGGCATATATCCTTAACAATCAATGGACAGAATGATGGTATGTCTATATATATGAAACGATTGTGTCTGTTCTTTCAGTCGAGGTATGTTGGTTATCATGTTGATTATCGGTCTCAGGATAAAAAGACAATAAGGGTTGAGTTACGACATTGGAATACAGAGATGATATTATTTAGTAGAACCATATCTTATGCCTTCAATCACTTGTTATATGATTATATCATTGATACCCTATGAGTTTCTATTCACTCAGCTCTCAGTAAGCTGACGGCTGTTATTTCCTAGACATTCCCCGTCCAGACTATCCTGTTCTTAATAATGAAGGTAATGAAGCATATGCTGATGTGAAACAACCTGCATTTTCATTTAAATTCTAATTTGACATTTTCATAATTAATCTGTATTTGTATTGTATGCCTTTAATTAAACTACAATTCTCATAATTGGAAAACTCATTTCCTGTTTTAATGTATATAAAAAATTTCTTTTAGGGTCAAACTGCAATTTTATAAAATTTAATAATACCTGTGTTGAATTTCAAAATTGTATTTCAAAACGGTGAAAATAATTTCTCTTGACTCAAAGAGTATTTTTATAAAACTGGAAAATCATTTCTGGCGATAAAATAAATTTTCTGTATTTTTGTGGTGATCACCACGTCACAAAAATACCAGTTTACGTTCAAACCTATCCACGCTGCGACAATCTACCTCAGATTTTGGATTTGATGTAAAGCTAGAAATGACATATACTTTATTTCCAATTATGGAAACTAATCATTTATTAAGGCTTTGTTTGGGAATGGTAGTTAAGTGTGTCTTGTTTTATGCCTAGAAGCTAGCTTTCCCAAACAATTTTGAGATTGCCCCCTATTAGTCTATAACCACCCCTTCAAAACTTGAAAATGTTTATATACGTATGTAAATTGTGAGCTGTGTATATTGTGTTTATATGTTAATTAGAAAATCAAATCAATTTGTGGTGTGTGTGAAGAGACTTGGAGCCCAAGCTCATCCATTGATCTCTCTATATGTACACTCTCACACACACATTCAATCCATCTTTGAAGACTAAAATTGAGAGAGTGAGAGAGAGTTACACAGAGAGTTTTTAGAAAATTTCTAGAGAGAGGAAGAACAATCCCCATAGCTAAAGCTTGGGTTTGAATCTCTTAGCCTACTATTCTTTCTCAACAATTCTTCAATCTCTTAATCTCAGTGAGTATTTAGAACTCACTCAGAATGTACTACATGTTTATTTACTGTGTGTTTGTTTAATTTTGTCAACCACCATTGATGAATTTGTGTATAAACTCCATAGCTTGAAAGTCATGACTTTTCAAACTTAACCAAAATCTAATTTCTGAGATAAATATGAAAGGTTACGTATCATATATGCCATGTTTAAAGTTTTAGAACTTAATTTGTTCATATGAAAAAGTATATAAGAAATTAAGTTTTGTCATCTTTTAATCTTTCATAAAATTCTAAAGTTATACATTGATTCATGTAAAATTGATTATGGATTCAAAATCCTTGTAAAAACCGAAGAGATCCATATATTATAAGTCCTATAGAGGTTTGGATTTGAAAATGGGTCAAAAAGACCCTGAAATTCTGAAACAGGAGATTTCGGATGAAGAAGACGAAGACACTGCATGACACTTCATAAAATTCCAGGCAGTAAGAAAAGTTTTTATAATAAAAATGAAAAGTGACAGTGTCGCGTGAGCGGCCCGCGCGCACGAGATGTGGGTTTTCTGGCAGATAGAAAAGCTTTTCAAAGAAAAATGAAAAATAGGCATATCGTGCTAGCGGCCCACGCTAGCAACCCCCGTGCAAGCGGCCCGCGCGCGTGACTTCTGATAGTTTCTGGTTTTTGCTAAGGGACTGTTTGGATGATGTTTTATAGGTTTTTAAAGCTCTGTTTGGGAAATATGTTAAAAACATATTGCGGGTTGTTATGTTTTGGTTATCAAAGAGTGATTATGGTTTTGATTCTTTTCATATATACATGGCTATCATTCCCGGTATTTCATATGTTTTGTTTATAGTTACACAACATTCATATGGCGTCAGTTGTACATGCATGGTGAGTGTGAGCATGGGTCAGTGTGGAAAAGAGTATGTGAATGTGGTTGTGTGGACACTCCCTGGTAATTGTGTACCAAAGTGTGATGTATTGAGATTGCGGCTTAAGTGTCTTTGAAATGTGACGGTGGAAAAATTGGACACTCCCTGGCGCCCATGGTAGCGCTAAAGTGTGTGACGCCGAACTTGGACATTCCTTGCCACCCATGGTAGTGCTAAAGTGTGGCCTATAGACACTCCCTGGTACCCGAGTCTGGATACTGCGTGAGGTTTCCTCTGGTATTTGTGAGGCGGATTAGGTACTAAAGTGTGATGCATTGGACACTCCTTGGTACCCCGGACTAAACTGTGAGACAAAATGGACATTCCCTGGCACCCATGTGCTAAAGTGTGGCTATCGGAGTATTTCAAAGATACTGGTGTGAGAGAGTTGGGTTTTGTGTTGTCAAGAGAAAAGAGTCGGTAAGATGAGTTGGTGCATTGTCTTCATACACGGGCACATGAAATATGAATTAAAGTTTACCAACGTTTTTATTGTTGTTTCAAATGAGAACTCTTTCCTATAATATCTACCTGTTGATTAATGGAAAAATAGAAAATACTAAATGAGTATGTTTTACATTGAAGCATATGTTTTTGATACTCACCAGCTTCTCGAAGCTGACGATGTTGATGCGTCCTGGACATTCGTGTCTAGGTTTTTCAGGTTATGATCAGGCTGAACAATATGATTATGCTAATTGAGAACGGCTGCTTTGAAAAGAAACTGTTTATTTATCATTATATGTTTTAAGTCATGAACTGGTTTTGTAATAAGGATAACTGTAATAGATGATAGATATTATTTTATTTCAAGGTTGTCTGTGCCTTAGGTGATCCCGTGCTGTAATATTTATTAAGTTAGAAACTTTTTGTAAGCCTTGATTGCTCTACTCTGATTTATGGTTTTATGTTGTTCGACGTTTGGGACGGAACCGATCCTTCAAACTGTCGTGACCTACGAGTCCATAAAGGAAATTAAATGCTTTCCATATTTATGCTACGTTAGGGCGTGACATGATGACCACTACCCGGAGGGGGATTATGCTGCGAGTGGCCCCACTAATGATAACTATGTCGGGGACGAGTACTACACTGACGACTACCCTTACGCTAGCTGAAGATCTGAAGATAGTTTTATCTAGTTTATATTTTTGTTATTTCTGTTGAACTTGTTTAGTTTGACGGGTACTTGGATATATGTTGTCTCTAAACCTGTTGTGATCCTGAGGACCACACTTTGATGTTGTAACTGATAGAATTGTTATTGTATATCAGTTATTACTATTCTTGTTGTTCTTGTAGACTAGTATCGTGTGGTGTAGATATTTAATGACTTTCACTTGTTATTCCCTATGGACCCAAAAAGGAAAGTTATTTTCCTCTATTTTTGCTACTCCAGGGCATGATAGGATTTTTGGTATCCGAGCACTGGGTTGTGATACGTTCGTTCACTAACAATTCCACACCATCTGGTCCTAGTATTTGCGATCCCTGAGATGAGATATGAGTTTAAGATAAGTTCATCTTCCTGATGATAGATAGATTCTTTTGCAGGTTAGCATGGATCTGGATTTCCACCTGTTTGTGGATGATTCTTTTGGTGGACATGTTATTAATGGCAACATAGTGGAGCCAGCCATACCAGAGATTTACCGGAGCCACATTCGCCAGACAGTTAGTCGATACTTGTAAGACATGATGTGGACTTCTCTCTATGTTATGGGCACGACACACCCGAGAGATACGTATGGATGCGTATCACTACGCTATGACCCCAGCAGCCATATACAAGGAGATGGCTAGGTTAATCAAGAGTAAGCCTGAGGTAGACGAGATTGAGTTACGAGCGATTCTAGCCGGGCCTGTTTCACCAGAGCCTGTAGCTGCACCAGCGCCAGCAGTAGCACTACTACCACGAGTACCCGATGTACCAATTCCAGAGCCTAAGCCGATTCAGGGAGAGGAAGACCCAGAGTCGGAGGATGAGCATCCTGATGAGGATATTGACTGGGATGGAGAGAAGGAGCCTATGGACGATGAGGACCCAACATAGGAGGAGCCTGCAAACGATGATGATGATGACGAGCAGGAGGATGACCTGGAGGAGCCAGAGTTTGAGCCAAAGGATCCAGTAGAGGGAGACAAGATTTTGGAGATACTAGTATAGGATGTTCCTGATGAGGAAGCAGTTGTGCCAAAGATACATGTTGTGTTCAATTTACTAGTAGGGCCTGTACTACATATGGCAGCCATTGCCAATATGGTAGCTGTAGATACCCCGATTTTGACCGATTGTTGAATTTAGGAGAGCATCACCCCCACGTCCAATGATGATAAGGACCGAAAGATTCGAAGTATTCCAAGCTCTTCAGAAAGTTCTCCAAGCGCAATAAAATTTCACAGAAAGAAGAAAATACCAGGTATTTAGGAGAATTCAGGTATAAAACACCATTTTTGGAAAAGATCTTCGAAAATTAGTTTCTTTGAGAAAAAGGAAGAAAGAAAAGACCTAAAAAGGGAATTCAACAAAAAATGGCACACGGCAGTATTCCGCGGCACTCAGTGAGTGCCGAACGGCATTCAGTGAGTGTCGGCCCGGTATTTTCTGAGTGCCGCCGACATTTTCTGACTGCCATTTGCTTTTAATGTCCGTATTTTGTGGTACAATACGTATATGCATGCGGATAAAAACAAAAAACTGACAAAGTAAGGCTGACTAAAACGCAGCAGTTGATTATTTTCCGCGGCTCTCAATGAGTGCCGCACGGCAGTCATGGAATGCCGCCGCGGCATTCACGGAGTGCCGTTGCGGCATCCACTGACTGCCGCAAGGGGTTTTTGACTGCCGCCCTATGCAGCAGTCTGTCTATTTTCAGGAAGTACGTATTGTACCACCAAATGAGACATTTACACCTGTCTTTTTACTCTGAATTCACTAAAAATACTTGGTAATTTTGTCTATAAAAGAGGGAGGATCTTCCTTGGAAAAACACAAGACAAGATATATAAAGAACAACACATACAAAAAAGACTACTACCACTACACCAACATTTTTAGAGAGAAAAGAGAGGGTTTGGAAAAACTAGAGAGAAGAGCTTGGAAGATCTTCAAAGGAGAAAAGCTTTGAGGATAGTTTGGAGGTGATCCTCTAACCATAAGTTGTTTCTTTTCATTCTTTCTTTTAAGTCTCTAAACTACTTATTTTTCTTTGTTTCATTTCTTCTTGTTGTTTATACTTCCTTCTTGAGATTCTTAGAGATCCTCAATATCTCTCTTGGAATCTCTTGAGTTTGATCTTTTGAATCTCATGTAAGCTTATGCTTCACATGGGAGTCAAAGTTTGATCATCACTTCACTTTGTAAATAAATAGGTGGATCCAAGTCCATATTCATGACTTGGATTCTCTAACTTGGAATTTCATGGGGTCTTCTCTATATCCTCTTGAAGTTCATGAGCTAGTTCTTTGATTCTTCTTCTCTTTTTCTTGTTTATGTTCTTCTCTTGAGGCTCTTGGGGATCTTCCATATCTCACTTGAATCTCATGAGTTTGATCTTTTAGTCTCATGTAAGCTTATGATTCACATGAGATTTAAAGTTGATCATCAATTTAGTAAGAACAAGTAGATGAATCCAAACCCCTACCATGGTTTGGGTCCTCTAAGCTTGAGTTTTCATGGAGTCTCCTTATATTCCTTGAAAACTCATGAGTTTTAGTCATGTCTTGATCTCCAATGACCATCAAATGGTAGGAGAAAATGGTTTAGTTTAAGCCCAATTTCATGGTTGAATAGTTGGGGTTAACAAATAAAAGTTGAACTTAACAAATGAAAACAGTGAGTTCACAAACTATTTTTGATCAAAGATTTTTAGTTCGAAATCTAACCGTTGGAATCAAGTGAAACCAACGGGAGGGTGTCAATAACTCAAAGTTTTACCACTGTAATTTTTGTTTTAAGGAGATTTCATGTTCTAAGTGGTTTGGCCATGAGTTTTGTGAAGTCATCACAATCTGCCCAGAGTTTCAGCACAGCAACACTCTTTTGAAATAAGTAAATCGGAATCCTAATAAAGTATTTGTGACCCAAAATAATTTTTCTAAGTAGATTAATGTGTTAGGAAATCACTCTAAAAAGAACAAAGCATTTCTGATCTTTTTGCTATTTTTAGAAAACCGTGCAAGAATTCTGGACAGAAGGTTAAAGAATGCTGAGTGATGTCTGGTTTTTATCCAATTCCCGGAGATCCAACCGTTGAAACTTTGATTTCTCTTTTGGGTTAAAAACTAGACACACAGAGGAATCTTGTGTCCAAAATTCATCAAGATCAAACCACGGGAACCATACTCTTCTATTTTTTTTAAGTTGTGATCTGCTCTCAGCAATTTCCAAAATTCTGCAATAGTTTTAATCAATCTTATGAATAATGGCTTAGATGATATTTTCATGAGTTAAGCTTCAAACCTTGTTTCAATAATGATTGTTTGAATTTGAACTCAAAGTTTAAGAGTATGTCATAATCTATTCTTGTTCATGTACATATTCATCCATGCATATACTTGTAATTAGGACTTATTTTAGCTAGAACATGTTACTTAGGATTCTATAATATATCTCGTTTAAAACATGTGGACTAACCCTTTGTTTTGTAGCGCTATTGAGGTACGATTTCTCAACCCCTCTTTAGTTTATTGTATTATTTGATTTTAATTAATTTTTGACTTCTAGCGCGATACCTTAGAATTAGGACTTGCTTTACTTGTATATATGGATTAGAGACTCTATTCCTAGGTTTTATCTATTTGCATGCATTTGCACGTTTAATATTCGCGGCCGGATCCCGGGTAAGTTCTCTAGTTCCCTATTTGCATATCATATTGCTTGCTACTTGAAATATGTGATTTTTGAATGATATTTTATCAATTGCAATTTTACACCCCTTTAGAGATGCTTCTGTAATGTATATCTATACATATGTATTAGTTGAGGGCACATTTAAATTAATAATTCGATTAAAAGGATATTGAGTAGAGGCCTATCGCAAGATAGGATGAGAGAGGGTGTTTTAGTCCGACGGACTCCTTCCTCTCTCATTCCATAATCCCCGGACCTAGTTAATCTTTGGTTTCGCAAAAGACCAGTTTCCTTTTTAAATGGTTTCTTAATTTTCCTTTTAAAAATTAAGTGGAGACTCATTTGTTTTTTAATTTGTAATTTTAAAAGTATTTTAAAAGAAAAGTTGTGGGTAAAAAGAAAGAGAATTGCGATATCCACAGTAGCCGAGTGGGTAGCAGCGATGGTTGCACAGCCAGCTGAACTTCTGATAGGACAAGCTGCATCAGCAGAGGTTATGGCCATAGTTAGAGATTTTGCTGAGTTGATAGTCGACATCGTCGAGCCAACATTTGGTGTTGAGCATATGGATGTGGACGAGATGATCATTGAAGATTGGGATATAGGAGTAGTAGTTGGAGGACTTGCTGCACCAGTGGAGGCTGATCCACCTGTGGAGATAGACATTATACCAGAGGATGAGGCACTAGCAGCAGGATCAGACTCTGACAACTTTTGATTCAGGATCTACAGGGTGTAGGTTTTGTTAGTTTTATATCAGGATATGTTGTCTGCATGATTTTTGGGAGCTAGAGAGATAGCTATTTGACCATAGCTTTGTATAGGTATTACCAATAGTAGTAGTATTATAAATAGCTGACTTTAGTACTATTTTAGCTTATGTCCTTGTGGTACACAGTTTGACTAGTGTGTACTATACGGTACATCTTTTGATATATATATATACGAGCAGTACTTTTATTATTGATTGTATGTTTGATTGTTATGTGTTGTTTAGTAAAACTATTAGTTCTTGTGCTTCTCACTCTATCTTGTTTTCGTTTCTGCGAGAAGACTTTTAGCTAATCGATAGGTCTCTTGTAGGCGACACTCATTATCATTATGGTAGGACCCTTGAGAAATCATCAAGCGCGAATCGGAGAACCTGTACCAGAAAGGATGGAACCATCCGGAGTTTTTGAAGCGTTTATGCAGAGGATGGAATATGTAGGTGACACCTACAACCATGCTACTAATCAAAGATCTGTTCAATCCCCAGCTGCACTATTTCAGCAAAGACAAACTGGAGATACTGTCCTAGCAAAATTTCATAGTTTACGTCCTGCGAAGTTCAATGGGTTAACAGAACCATGGAAAGCCGAGCAATGGATAAGAGAAATGGAGTTGATCTTTAAAGCATTAGAATGTAGTGAACAAGAGAAGCGTCATCTTGCTACGTTTCAGCTCACCTATGTCGCCGCATATTGGTGGGAGGCTGAGCGAGGCACTATAGGGATGAACACTGCAAGGGAAATGACATGGGAGATGTTCAAAGGAAGATTTCTGGAAAAGTACTTCTCAGAAGATGATAGGGATCAACAAGAGAGGAGCTTTCTCAATCTGGTCCAAGGAGGAAGGACTGTACAGGAATATACTACACAGTTCGAGCATCTATCTCATTTTACTCAACATATGATAGACACTCCACAGAAGAAGGCGGAGAGATTTTACCAAAGATTGAACCCCCACCTCAGATAAATGATGGTTGGTCATCTGAATTAGTCATTTGAGGGAATTGTCAAATTCACTGTAGGAATGGAAAAGGACGCTTATCCAGCACAGTAACCACAGATAAACTGACCGTACTTATCAAGAGGTTTTCAACAACAGAGTTTTCAGAACCAACCACCGAGAAATACCCAGAGTTGGAGACCTTAGGGTAATTTTCAAGACAACAAGAGACCCTGGGATGGAACCAGGAAGCCTTAGTCAAGCTACCCTTGACCCCAGCAATATCAACAGCAAGGATCGCAACCTCAGGCACTACTAATAGCCCCGCTAACCAACAACGGAGGATGTTTTAATTATGGGAAGCCAGGGCAGATTGCCAAGTTTTACACACCCTCCAGGGTTAACCACTGGATGGGTGCTAACTATCACAACTGCAACAAGCCTGGTCACTTGAGCAGGGATTGTCGTGCACCATGAGGAGGGTACTATGGGACACCAATTCAAGGAATTCAAGGATCCCTAGATTAAACTAAGATGAATGCCATAATCCCAATAGAAGTAGGATTTAATGCTGATGAGCAGCAACATTTAGAAGGTATGCTTATACATTTTCATAGTTCAGTTAAAGCTTTATTCGATACTGGAGCTGCACGTTCATTTATTACTGTTAAGGTTGTGCGTCAGTTGGGTTTAGAACCCCAAACACTTGAACCAGCACTTAATATAGTGTCACCACTGGGAGTGACTGTTAAGTTGGGTAAAGTGTGTAAGGATTTCCCATTGACCTTGGGAAATAGGAATCTTCTAGTAAACTTGGTAGTTCTATCGATGTCAGAGTTCGACATTATCCTAGGAATGGATTGGTTGACTAAGTATGGGGCCAATCTGGACTGCCCTACTAGGACGATTATATTTTCGATACCAGGACGACCAACGATCAGATTTCAGTGTCAGTCAACGAGCAATATGTTCTTGATAAGTGGTTTAGCTACGATTGGTAGTAACAGCACGAAACTCACGATGGATCAAATTCCTACTGTACAAGATTTCAAGGCTATTTTCTAAGATATTAAAGGACTTCCACCAAAAGAGAAATAGACTTCTGTGTGGAATTAGTACCTGGTACATTACCGATATCTAAGACTCCATATAGGATGGCACCAACTGAGATGTTAGAACTGAAGAAGCAAGTTTAGGAACTTGAAGATCTAGGTTTTGTTCGTCCAAGTACGTCACCTTGGGGTGTACCAGTTCTGTTTGTGAAAAAGAAGGACGGAACACTTCGACTCTGCATAGACTATAGGGAGTTAAACAAGGTTACGATTAAGAATAGATATCCACAACCTCAGATAGATGATCTATTCGACCAGTTACAAGGATCGAATATCTTCTCAAAGATTGATTTACGTTCAAGATATCATTAGTTATTAGTTCGACCAGAGGTTGTATCAAAGACTGCATTCTGAACAAGATATGGGCATTATGAGTTTTTAGTTATGCCTTTTGGATTGACAAATATGCTAGCAGTATTCATGGACTTGATGAATAGAGTATTCAGACTATATCTAGATTAATTTATTATCGTATTCATTGATGACATCTTGATCTACTCAAAGACCGAAGATGATCACAAGGAACACTTACAGATTGCATTACAGACACTTAGAGATAACAAGTTGTATGTAAAGTTTAGCAAATATGAATTTTGGCTACAAGAGGTCAAATTCTTGGGACATGTTATATCTCAAGATGGTATCTCGGTGGACTCATCTAAGATCGATGCAGTCTTAAGCTGGAACAGACTAACCAATGCGACAGAGGTCAGAAGTTTTCTTGGTCTAGCAAGATATTATAAGAGATTTGTAGAAGGATTTTCCAAGAAAGCAGGACCATTGACAAATTTGACAAGGAAGGAGATGAAGTATGAATGAACAGACAAGCATAAGGATGCATTTTAGGAGTAAAAGAAAAGATTGACTTCTATACTAGTGCTCGCGATACCTAAGAGTGGGGAAAGGTATATGATCTATAGTGATATGCATCGCACCAAGGACTGGGTTGTGTGCTTATGCAAGATGGGAATGTCATTGTATATGGATCAATACAATTGAAGGTACATGAGAAGAATTATCCTACGCATGATCTGGAATTGACAGCAATAGTGTTTGCGTTGAAGATTTGGAGACACTATCTCTATGGAGAAAAATTTGATCTATTTTCCAATCATAAGAGTTAGAAATATATGTTCTTTCAGAAGGAGTTAAACATACGACAACGAAGATGGATGGAGTTACTTAAGGACTATGACTTTTCATTGCAGTACCATCCAGGTAAAGCAAATGTCGTAGCAGATGCTTTGAGTCGTAAACATTGACTAGTAATCGCTGCGTTATTAATTCGAGAATGGCAAGCATTAGAAGTTTTAGCTGAATTAATCTACAGCCAGTGGAACCAATAGAAGGACAACACTTTGGATACCTTATGGTACAACCAACTTTGATCAGTCGTATCATAGAAGTACAACAGACAACAGAAGATTTGAAGTTATGTTCGCCAAGATATTAGCCAAGGAACCAGAGGTCTAGAGTATTGGTACAGACAAAGCCTTACGATGTAAAGGTAGACTTTGTGTACCTAACAAAGAAAATATCTGAAAAGAAATATTGGATGAAGCACATAAGTCACGAATGACGATTCATCCTGGAGGTACAAAGATGTACAAGGATTTGAAGAGGAATCTTTGGTGAAAAGGAATGAATAAAGAAGTTGCTGAGTATGTATCTCAATGTCTTACTTGTAAGCAAGTGAAGGCATAACATCAGAAACCACCGGGACTTCTATAGCTGTTATCGATTCCCTAATGGAAATGGGAACATATAACTATAGATTTCGTGGTAGGATTGCCGAAGTCACAGCAGAACCACGATGCTATTTGGGTGATTGTGGATCGATTTACGAAGATGGCATATTTTATTTCCTACAGTATGATGTATCCAGTAGAACGTTTGAGCCAGATATATTTACAGCACGTAGTACGGTTACATGGTGTACATGTGTTAATTGTGTCAGATTGAGATTCGCGCTTTACTACAGAATTTTGGAAGAGTCTCTAAATAGCGATGGGAACAACACTAAACTTGAGTTCAGTTTTTCATCCACAGACTGATGGGCAAACTGAACGGGTAAATCGATTGATGGAAGACATGCTACGTGCTTGCATTATTGATTTTGAGAGTGCTTGGGAGATGCATCTGTCGCTAATCGAGTTTGCCTACAACAATAGCTATCATACGAGTATAGGGATGGCATCATTCAAAGCTTTATATGGAAGACATTGTCGATCGCCGCTATATTAGGCCGAAGTTGGAGATACTCAACTTCTTGGGCCAGAGATAGTAAGAGAAACGAGTGAGAAGATTCAAGTTGTACCTGACAAGATGAAGGTAGCTCAAACCCGACACAAGAGTTATGCTGACAAGCAACGTAAAGACTTAGAATTCACCGTTGTAGATCATGTACTACTTACAGTTTCACATGTTCGAGGAATCATCAGATTTGGTCAGACGAAAGGCAAGTTATCACCGCGATTCATCCGACCATTCGAGATTCTTGAATGTGTTGGGAAGGTTGCTTATCGACTTGCGTTGCCGCCAAAGATGTCAGGAGTACACAGCCTCTTCCACATCAGTATGCTGAGGAAGTGTGCTCACAACCTAGCACATGATTATTAGGAAACTGCATTCCCAGAATCCATTGACAGTGCGTATAAGTTGGTACTGCAAAAAATTTTGTGAAATCTATAATAACCCTACAAGGGCGGAACTAGGGTTACCTTGAACTGCAAAAACAGATTGCTGTAGTAGACGAATCGAGAACACGGGCTCGATAACAGCTCACGATCTTCTACCGTATTCCTCCGCTGCCAGAATATCGAACTGAGTGTAGGCTCTTTCGAAATCCTTTCTGTTTTCTGCTCTCCATCTTTTACACTCTCTTTTCTATTCCGAGTTATAATACTCTATATGGAAAAATGCAAACTGAGAAGAGAGCCAAAGCAGCATATATATAGGCTATGATAGGGACCATAAGAAGTCAATAACGAATAGGCTTCCTTATGGAATTAGGAAACCCTAATTCGAACTGAATCAGATTCCTATTTTAATAAATTATAATTCATACCACTAAAGAATTATAATTGCACTCCTACCCTTATCTCAAAAATATATTTCGAGCTCCATGTTATTAAATGCTTATTATCTCCCCACGTTAAGATTACAGATATCCATTAATTAAATATAACTACTGACAATCATATTTAATTAATTTCTTAAAATTCCTTGAGATCCTTTGCTTAACTTATCTGATATGTCGGATACAAAATCCACCTGCAGGGTTTGACATAATCAAAACTTATAAGCTTTCTCAAGGGGATATCATCAATCCCAAAATTGAGACATGGATTCCATCATTAATTAATATCTACCACACAATTAATATTGCCACCCAATCCAATGAGATATTGACCCATTTAAGGATCTCACCCTTTTAGGGATCAAAGTATAAATATCAAATGTACGTGTCTACAAATTAACTTAGGATTTAGAGCATAAGCACTCATAATAGCCATGAGGTATTAATTATCTTATTAGTCAGTGTAAAGATAATTACCCCAAGTCAGTCCCGTTTAATACACAAAGTGTACCAGCATAGTGAGTTGAAACTATATTATTTTCTGTAGGCAAGACAAACCTACTACAACACACATGCATAATAGTAAATAAATAATATAATACAAACATTGCCCACACAGATTCTCATAAAAATGGAATAACTGATTTTATTGAATGAATAATAAATCAACTACATAAAGTATGGCTTTTAGTATATATCCCTAACAATGATATCAACTTTGAAGATATTGAAGTCAACAACAACGTTACGTTTAATGAAGGGCCAGTTCGCATTCTAGATCAAGGAATCAAGAAGCTTAGGAACAAGGAGATTCTGCTAGTCAAGATCCAGGGAGAAGCCTCGTGGGTGCTAGAGTCAGAGATGCGAGAGAAGTTTTCGTTTTTGTTTTAGACCTTGTTTGTTTCCGATTTCGAGGACGAAATCTTTTAATGAGTGGTGGATGATGTAATATCCTGAATTTCTGGACAGTATTAATGAATAAGACTTTGCAATTGTACTTATAAAACCCTTACCTTTCATTTGGTAATTTTGGTTACTAATCGATTGCCTTGTGTCCCAATTGATTACTACTTATTGTATACCAATCGATTGCCATCTTTCCAATCGATTGATATTGTATTGATCTGAATTCATTATGTGGCAATATACCAATTGATTGCCATCTTTTCTAAACGATTGCCTTCAAATATCTGTAACCAATCGATTGGCATAAGCAGAGACGAGTTTTCTTCTTTGCTTGAGCTTTGGACGTGTGGCACTCTCATTTCCTATATATACACCTTCATCTCAGGCCTTGGGTCTGTTTGGTTCAGTTAAGTTTGAGAGAGAGTAGTTATATATATACTCATACATACATATATATATATATACACAAACACAAACACACATATACATTGCTAGAAGCAGAAGAGAAAGAAAAGGAAGAGAAAAAAAGAAGAAAGAGAAGGGGACAGAGAGCAGACAGAGAACCAGAGAAGAGAAAGAGAAAGAAGACAAGAGAGAAAGCTTGAGGTTTCCAAGCCAAACACACCCCACACTCAACTAGGTGAGTTTTTACTCACTTGGTCTCTCTTCTATATATTTTTACAAGTTATGAGGTCCTTACATGTGATAAACACGTCTTTAAGACATTTATATATTCTATTTTACGAATCTGGTGGAAACGACGAAGTCCCAATTCGATTGGACTTTTCCCAATCGATTGATATAGATTCCCAATCGATTGACAAGATTTGCAATCGATTGACATTGTTGTGGATCTAATCGATTGACATGTTTTTTAATCAATTGTTACATATTTTATCCCATCGATTGACCCTTATCTCAATCGATTGGTATTGGCAGAACATGGATTGTTTCTGTTATTTATTTTATAAAGGGTTCGATCGTTCAATTCTCGATTCGGACTTCCATTATGCGATTATGGGTTGATCAAGGATAATGAGACAACAAAGATACATATGATTAAGAATAATGGATTAATGAAATGACGTTAGATACTATGCGGTTCATGTATGAGTTCAATATCCATTCATTTCAATTAGAGTAGTCACGCCACATGGGAATTTATCATGTATCAGTATTAGTATTGAGCTTAAGTAGGTTTGATAAGTTCTGGAAATGGTACGTGGGCGGACGCTAAGTCATGATGTAGTGGATGGTTTATATCCTTAACGAGCAGTGGGCAGGACCATGTAGTCCTAAGATAGCCAGATGATCCATGTTATATCCTTTACGAGAGGTGGATGGTTTATATCCTTAACGAGCGGTGGATGGGGATCACTGGTATACTTCAATGAGTCGTGGAAAAAGATTTGATATGTTGTTGTTCAAAGCGTTGTATCCCTGACATGCGGTGGACGGTTTATATCCTTAACGAGCAGAGGATGGACTGACGTGGTGTCCATGATTGCGATGGATGGTATATATCCTTAACGAGCAATGGACAAAATGATGGTACGTCTATAAATGTGAAACGATTGAGTCTGTTCTTTCAGTCGAGGTATGTTTGTTATCGTGTTGATTATCGGTCTCAGGACAAAAAGACGATAAGGGTTGAGTTACGACATTAGAATACAAAAAATAAATTATTTAGTAGAACTATATCTTATGCCTTCAATAACTTGTTATATGATTATATCATTGATACGCTATAAGTTTCTATTCACTCAGCTCTTAGTAAGCTGATGGCCCTTATTGCCTGGACATTTCCCATCCAGACTACCCTGTTCTTAATAATGCAAGTAATTAAGCATACGCCGATGACTACTACCCGAAGGGGGATTATGCTGCAAATGGCTCTACCAGTGATAATTATGCCGGGATGAGTACTACACTGACGACTACCCTTACGCCAGCTGAAGATCTTAAGATAGTCTTATCTAGTTTACATTTCTGTTATTTTTGTTGAACTTGTTTAGTTTGACAGGTACTTGGACATATGTTGTCTCCAGACCTGTTGTGATCCTGAGGACCACACTCTGATGTTATAATTGATAGAATCGTTATTGTATATCAGTTATTACTTTTGTTGTTCTTGTGGACTATTATTGTGTGGTGTGGATATCTAGTGACTTTCAATTGTCATTCCCTATGAACCCAAAAATGAAATTTACTTTTCTCTATTTTTGCTGCTCCAAGGCGTGACAGAACTAGGGCCTTTAACTGCAAAAATGAATTGCTATAGTAGACGAATAGAGAACACGGGCTCGATAACAGCTCACGATCTTCTACCACATTCCTCCGCTGCCAGAATCTCGAACTGAGTGTAGGCTCTTTCAAAATCCCTTCTATTTTTTGCTCTCTCTTTCTACGCTCTCTTTTCTATTTTGAGTTATAATGCTTTATATGAAAAATGTAAACTAAGAGGAGAGCCAAAGCAGCATATGTATAATCTATGATAGGGACCATAAGAAGTCAATAAGAATAGGCTTCCTATGGAATTAGGAATAATTCGAACTGAATCAGATTCCTATTTTCATAAATTATAATTTATACCACTAAAGAATTATAATTACACTCCTACCCTTATCTCAAAAATATATTTTGAGCTCCATGTTATTAAATGTTTATTATCTCCCCACGTTAAGTATACAGATATCCATTAATTAAATATAATTACTGACAATCATATTTAAATAGTCTCTAAAAATTTCCTTGAGATCCTCTGCTTAACACAATTGATATTCGGATACAAAATCCACCTACAGGGTTTGACATAATAAAAAATTATAAGCTTCCTCAAGGGGATATCATCAACCCCAAAACTGAGACGTATATTCTATCATTATTTAATATCCACCACACAATTAATATTGCCACCCAATCCAATGAGATATTGACCCATTTAAGGATCTCACCATTTTGGGGTCAAAGTGTAAATATCAAATCTACATGTCTATAAATTAACTTAGAATTTAGAGCATAAGCACTCATAAAAATCACGGGGTGTTAATTACCGTATAAGTTAGTATAAAGATAATTACCCCATGTCGATCCCGTTTAATACACAAAGTGTACCAAAGTGAGTTGAAACTATACCATTTCCCGTTACCAACCAATTACACCAACATGTTGCAGTCCTATCGATGGTGTGTCCAATCCCATCTAAGACTGTAACCGTAATATTATATTCTACAAGATCTATTGGTTTGATCATCTATGTATAAGCCGAACTCTATACACCAGATCACCTACTATGTAGAATAAGAGACGCTCATGCACAATATTAAATCAACAATATAATGCAAACATTGCCCACACATATTCGAATTAAAATGGAATAACTGATTTTATTAAGTATATAATAAATTGACTACATAAAGCATGGCTTTTAGTACATATCCCTAACTTCTAGCTATGTTGGGATTATGTCCTCAATCTTGTTACTTTTTACATTAGACATTATGACAGTTATATTTATGGATGTCACTTTCTATTTCATTATGTATGTTTCAAAAGGTGAATGTTTGTTTACATGTAATCCTTAGACATTATTGTAAGCAATTCGTATGTTAATTCCAGTTAGTCGACTCTAAGTCAGATAAGAATTGGAGGGAGTCGACATTTGGGCATCTCTTTACCTTAGGAGGTGGTGCTATTTGTTGGAGGAGCATTAAGCAAACATGCATTATAGACTCAACTATAGAAGCTGAGTATGTAGCAACTTGTAAAGTTGCGAAAGAAGCTATTTGGCATAAGTTTCTTATGGAACTAGGGGTGATTACAGCGTCATTGTCACCTATTACACTTAATCATGGTAATAGTGGGGCTGTGGCTCGGTCCAAAGAGCCAAAGAACCACAGAAGTAAAAGCATGTTGAGAGGAAGTATCATCTAATCAGAGATGTAGTTAAACGTGGAAACGTGACTGTCACCAAGATTGCCATTGTTAACAATCTTGTAGATCCGTTTATGAAGGCATTTTCATAGAATGTCTTTGATCGTCATCTATATAGTTTAGGTCTCATGTATACTTTTAGTTAGTTATGAGTGCAAGTAGGAGTTTGTTAGGATTGTGCCCTCAAACCTATTACTTTATGCGTTAGACATTATGATAATTATATTTATAGATATCAGTTTACATTTCATCATGTATGCTTCAAGAGATGAATGTTTGTTTGCATGTAATCCTTAGACATCATTGTAAGTGTGGACACGCGGGATTCCACTTCTTTTGTTTGTTTTGAAATTGTTTTGAAAAGGAAAGGAAAAAGGTCTGTTGAAAATAGATACAGAGTCGCCACTTGGTCTTTAAGGAACCAAGAAACCTAATTTTGACTCACCCAAACGGATAAAGGGCACCGGCCTTTCATAACCAAAGAACTTGGCTCGGGGTTTTGGTATGAGAGAGGAAGGAGCCTTTGTCACGACTAAAACACCCTCATCTCGCCCCGACTTTTGACGGGCCTCAATTAGCATCCAAATAATCATCTTATACTATGTATGGTTCGACAATTAATACTATGATAGGTATATTACATCACATAAGAATCTTGAAAATGGAAGATCTAAAGATAAGATATCATTCATAAGATCTAAGCCAAATATCATACACTGCAAAAGTGAAAGATCACACAAATAAACCTAGGAAAAATTGTCTAATCACATATCAAGTAATCAAGTTTTCCTAATCTAGAAGGGGGGGACATGAATTGTTCTCATTTGTTCCAAACATCTGTCAACATAGAACTACGTCGTTTTGGTTTCTAATTAATCAAACTGGACCCCCAAAATAAATTGCAAAAATGGACCATTCTGGGGAAGAGTGCCACGACGGTACTGGGCCTGTGCCGCAGCGGCAGTGGGCCAGTGCTGCGGTGACACTGCTCCTCTGATGTCCAGATAATTCTATTTGGGCCCCCAGAGGTTCCGGTATTCACGAAAAAGGCCCTATTTCGTCCGAAATTCACAGAAAATGCATATGAACTCCAAACTGAGGTTGTGATATACCGTTGGAAAGGTAATGGAGTCTACTTTACATAAAAAAAATAGTTTTTAGATAGGTCACTTTGAAAAGATTTGCAGTATTCGCGATAAAAGCCAATTTAGTCGCCTTTTTCACCTTTGAAAATTCATAATAAATTCATTTTAAATCCAGGAATTATGTGCGATATACCGTTGGAAAGCTATGGACCTCTAGCATTCATGAAAAATGTTTGAAAAATAATACGGTGCTCCGGCTTCAAAGTCAACTTTTAGGTCAAATCAGTCAAACTTGGGATTCCCAGGAAGTTTCGAGAACCTCCGGGAGCTCCCAAGAGCTGACGTTTTCGTCCGATTTTCTTTTAAAACTCATTTTAGTACTTTTCACATGATCTAGAATGATCCCAGGACTTTTTCAAGAATTTGGACGATTTCGGTCAAACCTTGGTCAAACTTAGCCAAACCTTGGTCTAACCGATCAACGGGGATTTTCCGGAAACTTTCGGGACTCCTGGGGGTCTCTGGGAGCCGACAATTTCTTCTGATTTTGCTTGAAAACTTATTTTTAGTACTTTTCTTATGACATAGTATGTTTCCAGAGCTTTTGGGAGTTTTTGGGATTTCGGGGGCATTTTAATCATTCTGAGCATTTAGGGAGCTAGAACTAATTTCCAGGAGTCCTTTTTGAGTCTTTTTCGATCATTGTGAACCACCAAGCTATGGGTCTCCTAAATTTGATAGCCGAAAAAATGGGGTGTCGACAGTTTTCCCCTCTTTGGCATGAACTTGCGAGGCAACGCATGTCGCAAGCGAGTGCCAAAGTTTCAAAGAGACGGGTCTTTTTGGAGGCTATAGATTTAGAATAAAAGCATTGCAAAAGATGCAAGGATGATGTTGAGGCTAGTACTGGTTGTGCTCTGTGAGAGCTGCCTACGTATCCCAAAGGGAATCAGACCAGGACGTAGTTCAGGACACAAAAGAATAAATCATAACAAGACAGGTGGGTGTTATGCTATAAGGATGCAATGCATGGATGTGATATGAATCGTGTCCATATGAATCGTGTCCTGAGTCCTATTATGTCTAGTGTTCTGATCCTAGTATGATCTGGTGCTGTGAGGTACTCTGCGTGAGCTTGTGTCGTGCCTGTGTTGTGTTCTAAAGTGCTTGTGGTCCTAGTACATGTGTTCTGTGTATTCTCCACTCTCAGTGGGCTTGGTGATCTATAATTCACTATGACTAACAGACTTATGAGGGATCTTGACCCAGGGGTATTACCCAAGGAAAAGCGTGGTGCTCAAAGTGATACTACGGTGCTCAAAAGAGTGCTCGTGGTGTATATGCCTAATTTGTTGTGTTGGGTGAAGTGACCCTCTTTACTTGACTCGTGCTCCCCTTAATCGTGATACTATGGACTCGGTGACTCTCAGATTCTCAACGGCGCTTATGTTGTTCCTTAAATCTTTGACGGTGCTTCTCAATGCTTCTGGATTCTCAACGCTGTTCTTCAAATCTTAATGATGCTCTTCAAACCTTTAATGGTACTCCTCAACACATCCGATGCTCCTCAAATCTTTAACGATGCTCCTCAACAAATCTGATGCTCCTCAACACATCTGATGTTCCTCAACTCTTCAACGATGCTCCTCAACAAATCGGATGTTCCTCAATGCTCCAACAATGCTTCTCAACTATTTTGATGTTCCTCGATGCTCCAACAATGCTTCTCAACTCTCCTAATGTTACTTGATTCTCCTCTAATCTCTAAGCCATATATCATCAGCAAACCTGGACTCTGAGCCCAAAAAATACCCCAACAACACATCTTATCAAAACATCTGGACTCTAAGCCCTAAAACATCTCAAAAACACATCTTATCAGCACTCCTCATCAACACATCTGGACTTTGGACCCTAAAACACCTCAACAACACATCTCATCAACACATCTAGACTCCGATTGGATCAGCAATAGGTGTTGGGGATATTCCCTCCGATCAGCTGCCTCGAGAAATAATAATGGGTTTGTAGTTTGCAACCATTGATGAGTTCGTACTTGGGACACTTCACATATTGCGACCTTGACTGGTGCAGTAATGATGTTTGGTACTTCTGCTTGTATCCACATTTTTTTTATAATTGGGAATCACCTTAAACCCACACATTTGAGACCATTAGAACGAATGGACTTAACAGAAATAGCGATGACAAACAAAGTTGGGTTAGTTTGCATGAAACCTCGATCTTTGACACACTTTGATTAGATTACTACTGACTCGAACAAAGAAGGATTGACTCGGACATGAAATTCTCGAATTGCCATAATCCAATATGCCTTCGTCATGAATGATGTACCGCTCATCTTTTATGTTCATTCCTCATCCTAATATGATAGCACTTTGCTGATAAATCTAGTTTTTGAAAATTCCTCCTAATTGATCCAATCAATTCTCTACTTCTCCTAGGAAGTGCTTTAAACTAGTGCCTTAGCTTATAGAATAAAAGATACTCTATTTCAAAAAATTTCAAAACAACTTGGTGACTTGAAAACTCGCCCTTGGTGTGAAGGGATCGTGTTAGGTAAACAGAATTTGCCCCTAGTTTAAGGTGTAGGAAGTAGAATTCATAGGCAAACGAGGTAGGTGACCGAAGTTTGCCCTAGTTTGGACAATAGTTTATTGGAGGTTTTGGGCAAACGAGGTAGGTGACCGAAGTTTGCCCCTTGTATGAAGGGTAGATAATAAAATTCAGGCAAATGAGGTGGGTAACCGAAGTTTGCCCCTAGTGTGGAAGGTGATTTTCTGGCAAGGACCATGACTTTAATCTCTCAAATGCTCATAACTTTTGCCTACGCACCAGTGAGGTCTCCTAGCGAGCTCTTTTCTCTCTTTTGTTATTGCTCACTTTAGATTTAGCTCTAATTTTTGCCTAGGCATCCTTTCGGATTTTTGACCTAGCGACCCATCCTTCTTTTCTCTTTGAAAGTCTGCCTATGTACCCCCGAGTGGGGATTAGGTCCAACGTAGTTCGGGCCAAGGCTTTGAAAGAAGGGGGGGTTGATTATGATGGTGTCGACCGAACCGATGCGGTTGCCTATGTATCCTCAAGTAGGAATCAGGTTGAGCGTAGTTCAAGGAAAGGCTTAAAGGAAATTAGTTTGATTATTATGGTGTCGGCCGAACCGATGCGATTGCCTACGTATCCCCAAGTGGAAATCAGGTCGAGCGTAGTTCAAGGCAAGGCTTGAAGGAAATTAGTTTGATTATGATGGTGTCGACCGAACCGATGCGGTTGCCTACGTATCCCCAAGTGGGAATTAGGTCGAGCGTAGTTTAAGGCAAGGCTCTTAGAAAGTTGAGGATAAGGGTTTTCTAAACTAATTGTCAAAGAAGTTCAAACCTGGGTCACTTTTTGTAGCCTTGAATAAGATGATTCAGTTTCGATCTCCCTATCTTTTTCTTTTCTTTTCTTTTCTTTTTATTTTGAGGATTGATCCTTTTCACTTTCGCCTAGCCAGTCAATTTTGCTTTTCATGTAGTTGATTCATGTGAGATCTTTCGATTGTAATCTCGAAATTACCTAGTGTGCATGTCAGTTCTCAAAATTTGTTTATGGTCGTTCCGAGCCTTTTGAAATATAATCTAAGCACGTTTTCATGATGTACCTTGAAGTGTATAATTCTCTGTATCACCAAAATTTTATATCTTTCATTTTCTCTAACATTTTGACTGTCTAGGGTCAGATCTCGGAAATCAATACCTTTTAGCTCTAACTTTTGCCTAGGTGCCCTTTCGGGTTTTCAACCTAGTGAGCATTTATCTTTTTCCTCTTTTTTTTTAAAGTGGAGATGATACTCACTGAAATGTTTGTCTACCATCAAGGACCAAGTCTGAACAGATTCGCATGGCTATTAATTGGGTTGGGCCCAAGGCTTTGAAATGGTGGAAAAGGGTGTTGGACAAGCCCCAAATCAGTCTCAAGTATGTCTTTTCGAGATTTGAGCAAAAGCATCTTTAGGATTCTTTAAAGTAAGACTATTCAATTCTCATCTCTTTAACTTTGACCTTTTCAGGATTCTTTTTTTGTTTGATGCAAAAAGTTATTAGTAGAGTAATATCCATGGTAATTTGAAAAGTGACATTTCAGTTCAATGATTCATGCATTTATGGCTAGACACATTAGATTAGGCAAAATGAGATTTTATTCCATCAGAAGAGAAGGATTAGATTACTCGATACAGACTGACAACAACTCGTTGACAAACAGACTTGACCACAAGACTAAACTTGAAATATACTCAAAACATAGAACAGACTCGACCCGGTCTCAAATGGAGTGTCATGGTGACTCGCATATTCTTTTTTTTATTGGTAGAAATTCCAAACACTATCAACTCACCGCGTAGCTTCAACAATCATTGGCCTCAGTAAAGGGGATCATTTGAAGGGACCGGCCAGGGGCTTAGGTGACATGGGGTTGAATGGGTGGTGGCTCGATGATTCTTCGATCAATGAGGTCTTGGATATCATGGTAGAGACGTATGCACCGGTCGGTGTCATGACCTGGGCCTTGGTGGTAGGCACATCGTTTGGACAGGTCACAATTAGGTGGTAGGGGATCGGCACAAGGCTGAAGGAGTTAGAGGTGTCCCTTTTTTAGCAGGCGGCCTAAGGCTACAGAGGGAAAGATATCTAGCTTGGAAAATTCACAGGGTACCCTATTTTGGTAAGGGCGGCTAGGCGAGCTGGTTTGGTTTGTGAGCTGGTATGGTTGGGAAGAATAGGCCATGGGTTGGTTACTAAGGGTGTTAACATCCGAAGGGTTTCGAGAGTAGTCGGGCCTCTTGGACTGGCTTCGTGATTCTTCATTCTTGATCTTCCCTTCCCTGATTGCATCCTCAATTCTAGTCCCAATCTCAAATAGTTCTTCAAATGTTGAGATGGACTGGTAGAATAGTTTCTCATGGTACAGCGGCTGTAGATTCTTGATCAACATCCAGACTTGTTCCTTTTCGACTGGTCGGTGGGTCATTTGGGCCACTATGTTCCTCCATCTGATCAAGAAAGCAGCGAATGACTCATTAAAGTTCTGCCTGGTAATCTCCAAATCTCGAATGGTGACATCGAGCTCTCGGTTGTAGGAGCAATGATCAAAGAAGACCTGGACTACATCTTCCCAAGTTCGCGTCTTAGAAACCTCTAAGGTCAGAAACCAAGATAGAGCAACCTTAGCGAGGGTTTGAGGGAACAACATTGCGATGTGCTCATGGGTGCAGCCCATTGATTGGAAAACACTTATGCAGAACTTTACGTGGCTCTTTGGATTCCCGATTCCATCAAAACGGTCAATTTCAGGCATCTTGAAGTTCTCCGGCAGTTTCAGCTTAACAGGCTCAAAAAGGCCTTCTAAATCTAGCATGTAGTCATCGATCCCTTTTCTTTTCGTCAGTACGCTTCCTAGCTTGTCAATCTTGTCCACTTTTCTTGGAATTTCTTCTCATACGTAAGCGACGGGACCCCTTGAAACCATTCTTCTTCTCTGCCATTCTTATGTATACTGACGGGAGGTGGTACAAACCCTGATGGTGGTGGAGGCATGAATCCCGATAGTGGTGGGAACCCAGGTGGGTATTGCGGCTACTGCTGTTTCAATTCCTCCATGAAGGCTAAAACTTGGGCCAACCGGTCAGACTGTTGGTTGATCATTTCTGTCATTCTTGCTTCCAAACCTTCCGGATCCATAAAGATAACTTTCGACGAAGTGATTCTGATAAGGTGGCTCCCTGATCCTTTGACCTACAACGCAGATCATGGGTGCTTAGAACTTATACTAACATATAGATGTGAAAAGACTATGTGTTAGACTTTGATAGTGAGGACTGACTCGTGTATAGACCGACTATCATAGTGTATGCAGACTAATGAAGCAAGCATCCGGATGCAAGACCTAATCTACATTATGCACCTATTTCTAACAGATAGCAGTTAAACAAGTAAGGTCCTAGCCATACAGAGTATGCTAACCTTACTTTCCAGTATGATCACTAAGGGATAATAGAGATTTTTGGGATATTTCTGGAAGTTTGGACTGAGTTTCTGGTAGAAACAGGGATTTTGGAAGACTCGGAGGAATTTCCATAAGTTATGAGAGTTTCTCGGAGAAACAGGGATTTTCGATTGATTTGGACTAAACTTCTGGGATAAGCTAGGAAATCAGAATTTCTTGGAAAAATTTATGGGAAAAGCAGGGGTTTCAAGGTTTCTAGGAGAAACAAGGATTTCTGGGAGATCTAGGCAAATTGGATAGAGTTTCTAGGAGAAATAGGTATATATGAGAGTTTCTAGGAAAAATAGGAATTTCAAAGTTTCCGGGTGAAACAGGGGTTTTCGGGGAATCTAGAGCTTCTGGAAGAAACAAGTATTTTTGGGAAATCTAGGTATTTCTAGAATATTTAGGTAGAGTTTCTGGGGGAAATTGTTATATTTGGAAAATTTGGGAGATTTGGACAAAGTTTTTGGGAGAAACTGGTATATCAGGGCATTTCTAGGAAGTGTGAACAGAGTTTCTGGGAGAAACAGGTATATCTAGATAGATGTGGGATAGAGTTTCTGGGAGAAACTGGGATTTCTGGTAAATCTGGGATATTTAGACAGAGCTTCTGGGAAGAACTGGTCATTTCTGATGGGGGTGATAATGGTGATCATACTGTCTAGCAAGTTTTCATACTCCTATGACTTTGGACCGACAAACAAGGTTTGCGGTGTATATCTTTGTGAGCAAGGAGCAGACATCTTTATCATGGTGCCTAGGTAGGTTAACTCAATGTGATCACATGTAAACGATTGCCTTGGGAATCATAAGAAAGAGGTTCTGCCTCATGCCACATAAGCGTCTACACCGCGCAGGTAATCCCGTCAGGGCATATAGCAGTTATATCATATTGTCCTATCTGAAAAGATAAATGAATAGTCCTATGAAAGAATCTACAAGAATCTATATGCAAAGGCTGGGTTTAGTCATAGAGGGCCCGTTGAGGAGAGTTCCAATATACCGTCAGAGAGACAGTACGGAAGTTTTTACTCTTTTTGATATACTTTGGAAGGTACAGTATCAACGGTGACTTGTGCCCTGGCACAGCAAGACATGAACAATGTCAGCGCCGCGTTTCAGACACAAAAGTAGGGAAAATGCAGAAGTGTAATGCGGTGAACCAGACATAGTAAAAAGATAATTTTAAGGATGCTTCTTATGAGTTAAACCTCTATATTATTTTGTTTTAACATAAAAATCCCCAGCAGAGTCGCAAGATTGTGGACACGCGGGATTCCACTTCTTTTGTTTGTTTTGAGATTATTTTGAAAAGGAAAGGAAAAGGGTTTGTTGAAAATAGATACAGAGTCACCACTTAGTCTTTAAGGAACCAAGAAACCTAATTTTGACTCACCCAAACAGATAAGGGCACAAGCCTTTCATAACGAAAGAACTAGGCTCGGGGTTTTGGTACGAGAGAGGAAGGAGCCTTTGTCACGACTAAAACACCCTCAGCTCGCCCCGTCTTTTGACAGGCCTCAATTAGCATCCAAATAATCATCTTATACTATGTATGGTTCAACAATTAATACTATGATAGGTATATTACAACACATAAGAATCTTGAAAATGGAAGATCTAAAGATAAGATATCATTCATAAGATCTAAGCCAAATATCATACACTGCAAAAGTGAAAGATCACACAAATAAACCTAGGAAAAATTGTCTAATCACATATCAAGTAATCAAGTTTTCCTAATCTAGAAGGGGGGGGGGGGGGGGGGGGGGACATGAATTGTTCTCATTTGTTCCAAACATCTGTCAACATAGAACTACGTCGTTTTGGTTTCTAATTAATCAAAACGGACCCCCAAAATAAATTGCAAAAATGGACCAATCTGGGGAAGAGTGCTGCGGAGGTACTGGGCCAGTGCCGCAGCAGTAGTGGGCCAGTGCCGCGGCGGCACTGCTCCTCTAATGTCCAGATAATTCTGTTTAGGCCCCCAGAGGTTCAGGGATTCACGAAAAGGCCCTATTTCGTCCGAAATTCACAAAAAATGCATATGAACTCCAAACTGAGGTTGTGATATACCGTTGGAAAGGTAATGGAGTCTAATTTACATAAAAAAATATTTTTTAGATAGGTCACTTTGGAAAGTTTTGCAGTATTCACGATAAAAGCCGATTTGGTCGCCTTTTTCACCTTCGGAAATTCATAATAAATTCATTTTAAATCCAGGAATTATGTGCGATATACCATTGGAAAGCTATTGACCTCTAGTATTCATGAAAAATGTTTCAAAAATAATACGGTTCTCCGGTTTCAAAGTCAACTTTTAGGTCAAATCGGTCAAACCTGGGATTCTCGGGAAGTTTCGGGAACCTCCGGGAGCTCCCAAGAGCTGACGTTTTCGTCCGATTTTCTTTTAAAACTCATTTTAGTACTTTTCACATGATCTAGAATGATCCAAGAACTTTTTCAAGAATTTGGACGATTTCGGTCAAACTTGGTCAAACCTTGGTCTAACCGGTCAACGGGGACTTTCCGGGAACTTCCGGGACTTCTGGGGGTCTCTGGGAGCCGACGATTTCTTCTGATTTTGCTTGAAAACTTATTTTTAGTACTTTTCTTATGACGTATTATGTTTCCAGAGCTTTTAGGAGTTTTTGGGCTTTCGGGGGCATTTTGGTCATTCTGAGCATTTTGGGAGATAGAACTTCCCGAAGTCCTTTTTGAGTCTTTTTCGAACATTGTGAACCACCAAGCTATGGGTCTCCTAAATTTGATAGCCGACAAAATGGGGTGTCTACAGTAAGCAATTTGTATGTATGGATGAGATGCATTCATGGGAGATACAAATTACTATTCGTTGATGTTTAGATTGTCACAGTGGATGATGAGATTGGATACCTCATCAGGTTTACACTGTAGCATGATTAAGTACCATAAGATGGAGTGATGTATCTCATTCACTAGAGTGTGTGACGCTTAGTTAATATATTAATGCATATAATACATTGACGAACCATGAGCTTTCCTATTGACAGTTATTAGTTGTCAATATTTGCTAGGAACTTAAACCTATATTTGATACGTGTTCTCAATCTTGAGACAATTATGAACACAAACTGTGTGTTTGATTGCACTGACAATCAAGTAGTGAGGTCTTCAAGATCAACACCTGGGTATCTTGGGTAATCATATCACATAATATTGTGAACATAAATTGCCAAGATAGAGTCTACCCTCTATTGTAGAGTAAGTACTCTCTTGAGAATGTCACCAAGTTGATTATTGAGAACTACAGTCTTGTTGATAAATAGTTATTTATATGTTTGGTAATCATGAAAGGAGAATGATACTCAAGGATTATAAGAAGTATTCATAGTTCATCTTGATAGTACTGGTTAATCGATTGCTTGAATATGATTAGGAATACTAAAGGTAGAGGGGCATTAGTGTCACCTTACAAGTCTAGTTATCACCTCGGATATGTTCTTATTCATCATAGTGCAGTTATCGTTATTTAGTGGTACTAATGTTAACTAGTCAGTTAGTTAATTCTCTGATTAAAGAGTTTAATAGCAGAGGAATTAATAACTGATCTAAGCCGATAATTAAGAACCTAGGAAGTTCCATTCTTAGCTCCAAAAGAAAGCTAGGAAGGCATATGAGGTTTACCAATTGATTCCTAGTCTAGGCATTCGATTGGTGGAGCAATCGATTGCCACTTCAAGTAATAGATTAGTGATGGCAATCGATTACCACTTTGGGCAATAGATTGCTACTTAGATCAGTTAGAAAACTTTTAAATAGAGGACCAGTGGGGCAAAAATAGATTGAATGTCGTTTTAGCTCTCCCAAAGTTCTAGACCTATTTATAAGCCTTTTAGACCATCATATCCTCTCTAGTATGGTTCCCACAAGCCCTAGCCTTCCGAGAAGCATTTAAGGAGTCATAGGAGTGAAAACTTTCTGGAGGAAGCTCCAGGAATTCTCAGCATCAATTCATGGTCTTTGACTCTTGTCATAAAAAAGGTATGTCCAAATCTAATAGATTGAATGTCTACGCATTGCTAGATTCAATAAGAAGTAGATCTTGAATACCGAAAAATTTTCGTGTATTTTCCGCTGCAAATTAAGTTTTTCGAAACTAAAACCAACTATTTGTATCAAGCCATGCTTATTCAAATCTAATGATGCATTACGGAATCCTAGTTTAATTTACATGGTCATTTTGGTCCTTTTCTAAATTTGTGCTAACACAGATCTGTTTCTGTTGTAGTTTTATAATAGAAAACAGATATGGTTAATGTTGGATAGGAAAAGTGGAACCGATCAATTGCCACTATTGGCAAACTATTCCCTCTATTGGCAATCGATTTCTTAGACCAATCAATTTCTTGTTCATGCAATCGATTGGAATTCTTTTTCAATGATTGTGTTCTCTGAGTAAACCTTGAATTTTTTTGTGTTCTCTAAGCAGGAAATTTCTTATAATTAACCCTTCAATTTTTTTGAAAAATTTTTAATCACAACTACTGTTTACTCTTGACCAATCAAATATTGCTTTTGTAGCAATTGATTACTTGTCTTGGCAATCGAATGGTATGGAATAGGGAGCACATAACACTATTTTCAAGGACTATCTACTTCATAAAATTGTTTATGAAGGATGTAGATCAATTAGGGGTTCCATTAGATATAGTATGTTGTTATATGCATGGATGCGTGTAGCTAATCTCTTGCATGTTTGCCTTGTCTCTCATGGAAAACTCAATTTTAGTTTTATTTTAAATTTTGGCTTGTTTAAAGGTATTGTAAATGGCATTGCGACTTCAATCCTGCGAATAGGAGAGTTGCAATGGTTTTCCCTAGCCTATATGTTATTTTATTTCCTAGATCAATTGTAAATCTTAAAAGAGGTATAGGACATTGACGTAATCTAGAATAGGAGTATACATGAAGATGGAGTCGCTGTCTAGTCACCATGGAAATGGAGCCGATAGCAATGAACAAAGAAGATGGATCTATAGAAAATAGAGCTGTGAGAGATAAAGACACATGATGTGCCGTCGTTTTAATTTTAGTTATGTTTGTTGTGGTGCTTTTTTTTATTATATGAGATATAATGAATGCTTGCATTATCAAGTTCACCTGAAAAAAGTTTATAAATATATATAAAAAAAAAAAAAAAGGTTTTGACACATTAGTAAATATTTTATATTTATGCGTAATGTTGAAAAATATTTTTTGAAAAGCAAAATCTTTATTTACAAAAATCTAGTGGGAGAGAGACGTACATAACTCCCACGGTCTTCCATTAACAATTCATTGTAAGATGAATAGAATACTCTATATTATTCACGTATGAATGGTCATTCTAATATGAGGGTCCGCTATGCATTACTAGAAATGAACCTCCTTACGATCGAATCAATGAGATGTGTTAGAAGGTGACCGACATTCGGAGACACTACTTGAGACAGTTGTCATTATATTCTAGTTAATGGTGAACACTAGCTAAACTATGGATAAGAGACTTCACTCAAAGTTTTATCCAGAAACTTAGAGACCAAAGGGTCAGGAGTCATGACTTGTTTTGCAAGAATTGTATGGTGGACAGTCATGATGGGATACCCAATCAAAAGATAAAATAATGACCTATGCTCAGAGGCTTTGTTTTATTGTTTTGATATTTTGATGACTTTGTTTATAAAAGTTTAAGGATTCTTCTATTTTATATATTGTCAATTTTTTATATCCATATTTATGTTGTCTTTCATTTATTTATTTTAGATTCAATATGCCTGCATTAAGGCCGCTTGCAACCATACTCACTTAGAATAAATTAACTAGAAATAACTTCACTGAATGGAAACAAAATCTTGACATCGTGTTAACTGCGAAAGATCACATATATGTTCTTATTGAACCTTATCCCAATGTGTCAGTGCTGAATGCCTCAACGGCTATCAATCGTGCCTATGATAAGTGGAGAAAGTCGAATAGAATGGCTCATTGCTATATGTTGGCCTCTATGGTCGGTATATTACAAGATCAATTCCAAACGAATGAATCTGCTAGTGCAATCATGACTAGACAGATTACCATACAGCAGATCGTGGGCGCAAAGATGTTGGAAGGAACTCCAATAAGAGAGTGCGTTTTAAAAATGATTGGACTTTTTAAAGAGCTGGAGACTCGGGGTGCCATAATCGATTCACAAACTCAGGTTGATATGATCCTTAACTCTTTGCTTACATCATTTACTCAATTCAAACTTAATTATAATATGAACCAAATGGATTTTTCTATGAGCAAATTGATGAGCTCTCTACAGGTAGTAGAGGGGGTGATCAAACTTGGGGGCAATGTTATGTACGTTGAAAAATCTTCTATTTCTGGATTTACCCTAAAGAGTAAAAATGGAAAGAAGAAGACGTCTAGCACTAAGGGTCCAAAAGTTGGACCTGTCCCAAAGATTGGAAAATCTAAAGGCAAGGGGAAGGGGAAGGGGAAGGGGAAGGGGAAGGTAGATGGTAAAGGTAAAATAAAGTGTTTCCAATGCAGTGAATTAGGCCACTGGAAGAGGATTTGTCCAGAATACTTGGCTGCAAGAGTCGGATGTAGGATTGAATCACAAGTTATTGAAGTGAGTTTTATCACGGGTACTTCAAATAATTGGTGCATTGATTCTGGTGTGACTAACGATATCTGTAATTCATTGTAGGGCCTCAGATCAGTCATGAGGTGCAGTGATAGAAAAATCAAGCTAACTCTAGGATCTAGGGTTACTGTCTAAGAGGTTGCAATAGGAATAGTTGTTTTAGAATTCTAGAATAATGTGATTTTAGTTTTATGAGATGTACTTTACGTTCCATGTATGAGATGTAATTTAATTTCAAATTTTCAATTATTGAATAAAGGTTGTTCTTTTTCTTTTGGAACTGAAGTTATCATTAAAAGATGTAGTTCTTTTATATGTTCTGGTGTTAAAACTAATGACTTGTATGTGATCACTCCTATTACTTTTGAAGCATCTAAAATGAAACTTAGTAACTCAATGGAAGTTGTACCATCTAAAAGAAAGGAACCTTCTTCTAATCCAACAAGCCTTTGGCATATGAGGCTAGGTCATATCAATTGAAACAGGATAAACAGGCTGGTCAAAGATGGGATCTTAGACACTTTGGTTCTTGACACAATGTCTGTTTGTGAGTCTTGTATAGAAGGAAAAATGACTAAGATGCATTTTCCTGGAAAGGGCAATGGGTCAAGTGACTTATTGGAATTAGTACACACTGATGTATGTGGTCCAATAAACATTAGAGCATGAGGTGGTTATGAGTATTTCATTACATTTACTAATGAGCACTCTAGATTTAGATATGTATATCTAATGCATCTCAAGTTTGAAGCCTTTGAAAAGTTCAAAGAGCTTTGGACTAAGGTATAGAGAAGCAATTAGATAAACATATCAATGCCATTCAATCAGATCGAGGTGGTGAGTATCTCTCTAATGAGTTTTTTGATCACCTAGTATAGAATAGGATTCTGTCACAATTGATTTCACCTAGTACGTCTCAATAGAATGATGTAGCAAAAAGAAGGAACCGGACACTTTTAGACATGACTAGTTCGATGATGAGTTATTCAAAGTTGCCATTGTTCCTATAGAGGTACGCTTTGAAAATTACATCGTACATACTAAATCATGTCCCAAGCAAATCTATTCCTAAGACACCTCGCGAGTTATGAAGTAGGCGCAAGCCTTCGTTACAAAATTTTTGGATGTGGGGTGTCCAACACATTTGGTGAATGGAAAGATGAGCAAGTTGGAGACACGATCGGAACTATGTTATTTTGTAGGTTATCCAAAAAGAAGCTATGGTTGGTATTTTTATGATCCAAGAGAACAGAAAGTGTTCGTTAGGACGCATTCTTTTTTTTTAGAGGATGATTATATCATAAACCATAAATTTTTTGGAATAAGGAAATGGAGAGTCCTCAATTCCTCCAATAGTTAACAATAATCAAGAATAGGAAAATATTAAAACATCACCTGTATATACATTGTACCTCATCATAGTGTAAGGATAGTCAATCAACCTGGCAGATACATGTTTTTAGGAGAAGTTTTTGATGCTGTCTCTATGATTTCTGAATTCGATCCTTCCATATACAAGGAGGCAATGGCTGATAGTGATTCAGATCATTGGGTAAAGCCCATGAAGGCTGAGATGGAGTCTATGGACTCTAATCAGGTCTGGGAACTTGTAGATGCACCTGCCAATATTAAATCCATTGGCTGTGAATGGGTCTACAAGAGGAAACGAGGATTAGATGAAAAAGTTGAGACTTTTAAGGCAAGGCTTGTAGCAAAGGGTTATACTCAGAAATAGGGCATTGATTTTGAGGAAATATTCTCGCCTGTAGCCATGCTTAAGTCCATCAGAATTCTCTTATCCATTGTTGCATCTCTCGATTATGAGATTTGGCAAATGGACATCAAGACTGTATTCTTGAATGACAATCTTAAGGAGGACATCTATATGCAGCAACCAGAAGGCTTCATAGCTGATGGTAAGGATAACTTGGTATACAAGCTGCAAAGGTCCATTTATGGACTTAAGCAGGCATCCAGAAGTTGGGACATCCGATTTGATCAAGCGGTCAAGTCATTTAGTTTCATTCAAAATCTGGACGAGCCTTGTGTATACAAGAAGTGTAAAGGGAATGTGGTGGCTTTCTCGTACTATATGGTGATGATATACTACTCATTGGGAATGATGTAGAAGCATTTTCAATAGTTAAAGTTTGGTTAGCTAGTACTTTTGATATGAAAGATATAGGAGAGGTGGGCTATATTTTTGGGATAAAACTCTTTCGAGATCGAAAGTGAAAGATAATCGGATTATCTCAAGCTTATTATATCGATAAAGTATTGATTATGGACAACTCAAAGAAATGTTGTTGCCTTTCAGGCATGGTCTACATTTCTCCCAAGATCAGTGTCCTAAGACATAAGAGGAAAGGGATCGCACGTTAGGCAGGAGTCTCTATGCTATTGTAGTGGGTACTCTTATGTATGCTATGTTGTGCTCTAGACCAGATATTGTTTTGCCGTTAGCATGGTTAGCAAATATCAGTTACATCCCGGTCCAGAACACTGGATGCCGTTAAACATATTCTTAAGTACTTATGAAGGACTAAAGATTACATGCTTATGTATGGCAGGGATAAGTTAATTCCAGTTAGTCGACTCTATGTCAGATGAGGATTTGAGGGAGTTGACATCTGGGCATCTCTTTACCTTAGGAGGTGGTGCTATTAGTTGGAGGAGCAATAAGCAAACATGCATTATAGGCTTAACTATAGAAGCTGAGCATGCAGTAACTTGTAAAGTTGCGAAAGAAGCTATTTGGCATAAGAAGTTTCTTATGGAACTAGGGGTGATTCAAGCATCATTGTCACCTATTGCACTTTATCGTGGTAATAGTGGGGCTGTGGCTCAGTCCAAAGAGCCAAGGAACCACAGAAGTGAAAGCATATTGAGAAGAAGTATCATCTAATCAGAGATATAGTTCAGCGTGGAGACGTGACTGTCACCAAGATTGCCAGTGTTAATAATCTTGTAGATCCGTTTATGAAGGCATTTTCGTAGAAGGTCTTTGATCGTCATCTATATAGTTTAGGTCTCATATATACTTTTAGTTAGTTATGAGTGCAAGTAGGAGTTTGTTGGAATTGTGCCCTCAAACCTATTACTTTATGCGTTAGACATTATGACAATTATATTTTTGGATATCAGTTATATTTCATTATGTATGCTTCAAGAGATGAATGTTTGTTTGCATATAATCCTTAGACATCATTGTAAGCAATTTGTACGTATGGATGAGATGCATACATGGGAGATACAAATGACTCTTTCTTGATGTTTGGATTGTCACAGTGGATAATGAGATTGGATACCTCATTAGGTTTACACCATAGCATGATTAACTACCATAAGATGGTGTGATGTATCTCATTCACTAGAGTGTGTGACACTTAGATAATATAATAATGCATATAATACATTGATAGACCATGAGCTTTCCCATTGGTAGTTAATCGTTGCCAACAGTTGATAGGAACTTAAAACCTATATTTGATATGTGTTCACCATCTTGAGACAATTATGAACACAAACTGTGTGTTTGATTGCACTGACTTACCAATCTGTGAGGTCTTCAAGATCAACACCTGGGTATCTTGGGTAATCATATCACATAACGTTGTGAATATAAAATTGCCAAGATAGAGTCTACGCTTTGTTATAGAGTAAGTATTCTCTTGAGAATGTCACCAAGTTGATTATTGAGAACTACTGTCTTGTTGATAAGTAGTTATCGACATGTTTGGTAATCATAAAAAGTGAATGATACTCAAGGATTATAAGAAATATTATAGTTCAAGTTAATAGTACTAGTTAGCCGACTAGCTGAATATGATTACGAATACTGAAGTTAGAGGGACATTAGTGTTACCTTACATGTCTAGTTACCGCTTTAGATATGTTCTTATGCATCGGAGTGCAGTTATCGTTATTTAGTGGTTCTAACATTAACTGATTAGTTAGTTAATCCTCTGATTAAAGAGTTTAATCATAGAGGAGTTAATAACTGATCTAGATCGATAATTAAGAACCTAGGAGGTCCCATTCTTAGCTTCAAAAGAAAGCTAGGAAGGCACATAAGGTTGACCAATCGATTGCTGGTCTAGACAATCGATTGGTGGAGCAATCGACTGCCACTTTAGGGAATTGATTGGTGATGGCAATCGATTGCCACTTTGGGCAATTGATTGCTACTTAGGTCGGTTGGAAAACTTATAAATAGAGGACTACGAGGTAAAAATAGATTAAACGTTGTTTTAGCTCTCCAAAGTTCCAGACCTGTTTATAAGCCTTCAAGACCTTCCTATCCTCTCTAGTAGGGTTCTCGCAAGCCCTAGCCTTCCAGGAAGCATTCAAGAAGTCGTAGGAGTGAAGACTTTCTAGAGGAAGCTTCGGGAATTCTGTCACGCCCCGGAATAGCACAAATAGAGAAAAATAAATTTTCTTTTTTGGGTCTGTAGGGAATGACTGGTGAAGTCATTGAATTGTCAACACCACACAATTCTAGTCAACAGGCAGTGAAGAGAACAACAATACATTTTTTATCATAATATAAACAAGCTGGTTATTACATCAAAGTCTAATGGCAGAAATACAAAAACATTAGGGCAACATATGCCCGGTTACAAAATGTAATAATAAAGTCCGACAGCAATATAAAACTAATATCTGTCTGCATCTTCAACTGGTGTAGATGTAATCGCCAAAGTAGTAGTCATCCCCGACATATCCGTCCTCAGTGGGGCCACCCTCTATATATTCACCCTCCAGGTAGTAGTCATCGTAGTAGGATGCATCACCTGCAATATTAGGAACAGGGTAGTCTGGACAGGGAATGTCCAGGCAATAACGGCCGTTAGCTTACTGAGAGCTGAGTGAATAGAAACTTACTAGATACCAGTTATCTGAAGTAAAACAAGTTATCAAGACACGAGTTAAGTTATAATAAATGGTATCTTCTCTTTGTTCAAACGTCGTTACCCAACCATTATTGTCTTATTATCCTAAGACCGATAACCGACATACTCTGATAAATGAACAGACTCAATCGTTTAACTTTTATAGATATATCATCATTCTGTCCACCGCTGGTTAAGGACATAATCCGTCCACCACATATCATGGACACCATGTCAGTCCATCCCCCGCTCGTTAAGGACATATGCATCGTCCATCGCATGTCAAGGATATTATGTTTCGAACAACGACATATCAATCTATTTCCATGACTTAGCGACGTCCATTAGTGATCCCGTCCACCGCTTGTTAAGGACATAACCGTCCACCGCTCGTTAAGGATATGTCATGGATCATCTGGCTATCTTAGGACTACTTGGTCCCATCCACCGCTCGTTAAGGACATAATCGTCCATGTGGCTTGTTAAGGATATATCATAACCAAGCGTCCGCCCCGCACAAATTCCCAGAACTTATCAAACCTATCTATGTTCCATACTAAACATTGACACATGACATTTCCCTTTATGGCCTGACTACTCTGATTGAAATGAAATAGATGACAAACTCATTCATGAACGACATAACATCTAACGTCATAATATTATTCCATTAATCATAACCATGCTATTCTTTGATGTCACATTATCCCTCGTCACCCCATAGTCGCATGTCAGAAGTATAAAACGATAGTTGAACAATCGAACAACTTATATAATAAATAATAGAAACTGTCCATATTCTAAAACTTCCAATCAATTGGGACGGGGGTCCAATCGATTGGGATAAAAACCATAATAATCGATTGGGAAACATGCCGATCAATTGGATCTAATACCAATCGATTGTAAACTTTGGCAATCGATTGAGAGTCATACTATGATAACAATCGATTGGGAAACTATCCAATTGATTGGATCCATATGGAAATCAGTTGGGAATCAACCCAATCAATTGGGACTTTGTCTTCTCTAGCAAAAAGATAGTCTAGAAATTAAAACGTCCATGGGGCATTTTAGCTATGTCTTTCTTTCTTTAAAACTTGTAAAACTCATAAATAAAGGGAACCAAGTGAGTTTGGAATCACTTAGAAGTGTGCAGGGGTGTTTGGCTATGGAAGCTCAAAGCTTTCTCTCTCATCCTCCTCTTTCTCTTGCTCTCTATCTCTCTACCTCTATCCCTCTCGTTCTCTTCTTCTTTCTTTCTTCTTTTCCTTCTCTTTTTCTCCTCTTTCTTCTGTCCAGAGCAGGGTGTATGTGTGTGTATGTGTGTATGTGGGTCGATATATAGATATATGTATTTATGAGTGTATATATATGATATACAATCTCTCTATCTCTCTCAAGACTATTAAAACAAGACCAAGGGGCACAAAAGTGAGGCCATATATATAGAGAAAAAGGAGTGCCAAACGTCTAAACATGAAGCAACTTGAAGACCAAGTTCTGCAGCTGGTAATCGATTGGGACCAGTGGCAATCAATTGGCATAAGATATTTATTAAGGCAATAGATTGGAAGGAAAGGTAACCGATTAGGATAGGCCACGTCATGGATTCAGGTCGGTAGGGTGGCAATCGATTGGGAAGCATGGCAATTGATTGAGAGTCAAAAGTGGCAATCGATTGGGACACAAGGGCAATCGATTGGGACCAAGAATTGTCCAACAGAAGGGTAGGGTTCATACAAGTATACAAGGAATAGAGCCAAGTCTTATTTATTAATATACACTAAAAACTACAGGGTATTACAAATTCTTAGCATCAATTCAGGTCTTTGATTCTTGCAATAAAAAATGTATGTCCTCTTGTCTATGCATCGCTAGATTCAATAAGAAATAGATCTTGAATACCGAAAAGTTTTTTGCATATTTTTCACTGCAAATTAAGTTTTTCAAAAATTGAATCCAATAGGCAATACTCCCAACGGCGAAGTTTTTGCCATTCGGCGTCAAACGACAATCATATTGCTGTTTGGTCAACTTTTTTTTTTAGTATTTTTTTATTAAAAAAAGGGTCTAAACGGCAAAGCCTTTGGTGACCAAACGGCTAAGGCTTTGCCATTTGGTGACCAAACGGCATTCTCTTTTCCGTTTTGTCACCAAACAGCCTTTTGTTTGACGCTTCGCGTTATGCTAAATAAAACTAGTTCGATGGTAACCCTAAGTTCCACTACCCTACTCTATCCTAAGTTTCCCTACTACCTATAGCACTGTGAACCGCTCGTAGGGTAACTACTCTAATTTCCCCTACGCTACACCCATGCAGATGTCTTATGACCTGTGAGGGATGCTAAAAACTGGTTCTTTGGGCACTCTGGGAAGACTAAAGACATGTTTGCAATTGCTTGAAAAAAGGATTTGGTTCAATTCAAGTCTCAATTTTTATTTGGTCCTTGTGAAAATTGATAAAGAACCTGTTTTTTGAGAGTTGTTAACCTAAACTCGGATTCCTATGCAATCTATGGATAATCACCAAAAGTTAAATTTATGACACAAATTTACTTATAAACCATACAACCAATTCTTTGCTTTTCCAACCACCCCACTAAAAATTTATTTTATTGTGTAGAATTATATAAGATATTCAAGTGTTCAATATACATATTTTATTTGGAAAGGCCCTGTGCTCGGTCTAAGAATTATTTTGACAAATAAATTTTTGGATTAATTACAGATATACCCCTTGTACTGCCATTTTTCACTCCTCCCCCTGTACTTCATATCTTGTCACTAATACCCCCTATAATTTGGACTAAAGTCAAATATAGCTATTCCGTTAAACTTAACAGGCATAAGCCATGTTTGGCAATAACTTTTTGAGTTTATCAATAGTTATGAACTCAAAAGGCTAAAATAAATTATTTAGCAAAATAGCATATGAAATTGCAATGGGCTAGGAGCTATCATTGACAACTTATACCAATCGCATTTTTTGTGATTTTATTGTATAAGAAAATGAAGCTACCAATTGGTCCACAAAGGGGTATTAGCAACCTATTTGAAACTGCAAGGAGGTAATCTGAAAAATGTGCTCACTATATAGGGGGGGGGGGGGGGGGGGGGGGGGGGGTGTCTGGGCTACAACGGGGCATTAGTAACCTGTTTGGACTGCAAGGAGGCAATCTAAAAAATGTGCTCACTATAGAAAAGCATAGGGGGGGGGGGGGTTGCGCAAATTGTCCACAAAGGGGTATTAGTAACCTGTTTGGAACTACAAGGAGGCAAACTTCAATTCTGTTAGTTTTAATGGAATTGCTAACTGTTTCACTTTAGTCTAAAGTATAGGGGTTATTAGAGACATGATTTGAAATACAGGGGCAAAGTAAAAAATAGACTAAATACAGGGGAGGGGTGTATATGCAATTAACCCTATATATTTTTTTTTTGTCAAAGACATGATATTAGTTATAATGAAAGTTAGTTGAAAAGGATGGACTTAAAATCATTTTGTTTTATATATTTTCAAAATGCCATGAATCATAAAGTTATTACTATTATGTATATAGGCCGCCTCTCCAACGATCGTCCGTTTACAAACCAGGTTTTAGCGACAAAATTTTGATTTTTAGTGATGAAATTTTCGTCGCTAAAGGTACAGTACACTTTAATGAAGAAAATTTCGTCGCTAAAACCCCTAATTTGTAAACGGATGTCCATTCTAGAGATTTTCTGTATATATATATATATATTTCTATTGCATAGAACTTAGTGTCTAATATATTATTTCTTAAAATAAGTTTTTGGGTAAAATCATGAGTAAATTATGTAAACACCCCCTCAACTATGACCCGTTTTCACTAATACCCCCTAAACTTTTTTTGTGAACAAATTGACCCCCTCAAGTATATCTATTTGACACTAATACCCCTCCGTTACATTGGCAGTCAAATACTTAACAAAAAAGCTGTTGATGACCTCTTTAAAATGTGATTGAACTTTATTACCCCTCATTGGTTTATGGTAAAAGAGAACACTGACTGGAACTGCTTCTTGCTTCTATTCTCTCTCTCTCTCTCTCTCTCTCTCTCTCTCTCTCTCTCTCTCTCTCTACACACCAGCTATTTGGGTATGGAAGTGTGATTTTTGACTATGACTGTCTCACCTTGGTTCAAAGCTTATCCATCCAAGGGTAATACTATGTGCACATAAAGATCTGGGTCATTCATTTTGGTAGGATCCATCCCTGGACACATAAGACCCACTAAAATGAAGGGCCTAGATCTTTATGTACACACTTTATGTGCACATTTTATGTGCACCAATCATTACTCATCCACCCAATCCTCTGCCCCTTGGGAAATTGATCCTATCGTCAAAGACATCAGGGCCCTTTTTGCTCAGCTATCCTCCTTCTCGACTTTCTTTATCAAGAGGAAAGGAAACAAGGCGGCCCATAGGATTGCCCAAACTGAATTAAATGGCCTCTTTATGATGATTTGAGCATCTCTCCACCTCAGGCTCTTTTTCTTCATCTCTCTTCAAATAATTGTGTCATGGGTTCCACCATAGAATTCCATATATACACAACCACTAGCAATCTCCAAACCAGAAATAATTTAATCTCAAAGCTCTAAACACTTTCAAAATTAATAAGGAAGGGGAAATTCATAACCCTTCGAGATCATCAATTTTGAAATCGCAAAATGAAAAAAAAAACACTAGAATGTGGAACATTTTCAGAATCTCAAAGCCCTAAACTTTTTCGAAATCAATCAAGAAACTATGAAAACCATTTTTTGTAGTTTTTGATCGATTGTATTTCTTCAATCTTCAAACTTGACACGCGATTTTCGATGATCTGCAACACTTAGTTATTCAATTTCTGATGAACCTCCAATCCTTTTTTGTTCTCAACTCATGTACAAGAGAGCGATAAGTGATGAGGGTATATTTGGATTAAGAAATATTGATTTTTGATGTTGTAATTTTTGCACATATAGCTGGGCAATTAGGAAATTTTGCAAATTCTATTGCTTCCGTTCATTAGTATGGCCCCACAAATACATGAGGGGGTCAATTTGTTCACAAAAAAAGTTTAGGGGGTTTTAGTGAAAATGGGTCATAGTTGAGAAGGTGTTTACATAATTTACACTAAAATCATTGGACAAAAATGATTAAGAGTGATTCTATCTACACCCACCATATTTACTCATTACACCCACTTACTCTCTACACCCACCATCTGTATTTCAATTAAAATGCTTTACTCTACACACTCACCCCTCATTCCCAAAATACCCCAACATTTTAAAACCAACCATCTTCACCCTAATTTCTATTACTCTTTACACCCACCTTTTCGTTGATATTATTAACGTTGTTGTCTAGTTTTTGAGTTGTGAAACACAATCGTTGAAATTGAATAAAATAAAATTAGAAAACCTGCATAACATGAGAGTGCATTGGCATGATCAAAGTGTGCTAGAGAGCTTGCCAAAAGAACTCGTGTCTTTTGTGGAGATTCTCGCAACACTTGGTTGTGACTTGTGACATCGCAGTAAGGAATCAGCCAAAGAAATGGCAGCCACCAAGTGTTGTATGGATGCTGCAACAACTAAGGCCCAAACACGTGGACCTTGTGGACTGCAGAAAGAGCTGATTAGCTTAGTGTTGAGGCATTGTGATTAGATTCATATATGTAAGTGCAACTCTGGTGGCGTGCCCCTGCCAAATTGGTAATTGTTGATTTGGTATGTGTGTGTGCCTATTTGCTTCTTTTTGTCTTTTGGGAATGGGGTTTGGTTTTTCTATTTGGGGAATGGGTTTGTTCATAGTTATTAAAGGTGCAAGGCGCAATTAGGCCCAAATGCCTCCTGGGGCCTAGGCACAAGGCACAGTAAAATGTGTGGGCCTACGCACAATATAAGAAAACTTGTCAATTAAATATGCTTAAGTAAATATAAAGAATTCAACGATTAACATATGCATATAAATTGCTAAAACATGAAAGTGATGTAAGTTTTGATCTGTTAGTTCAATTTGCCAATTAAGAAGTGGTCTCTACAATGCTTCACGAAATAGTCCACCGTAGAATAATATATTCAACACCTAATCAAGTATGAAACTATCACAAAAATCATAGATAATTTGCACATTGATGCGTTTCGTTTTCTTTTTTCTTTTCCTTCTCTAAATTTTGGGAACCAACAAGAAAGTTAGTGTTGGTTACATAGAAGAATATTCTTCTATTTTAAAGAATGTGATCCACTGATCCTTGTGTTTTAGAAGTTGTAATGGTATAATAGGTCTTAATATGGGTCCAAAGCTAATAAGAGGTGGGTCATGAGTTGGATCTAAAGCTTATATTAGTTGAGTCTGAATATGCCTATTTAAGTTATGGATACATAATTTTATAGAGGCACGAGCTTTGCACCTTGTGCTTTTATAAAAAAGCGCAAGAAAAGTGCGCCTAGGCTAATCCCGCCTAAGCCCGAGCCTTAGGTGCGCCTTTAACAACATAGTGGTTTGGTCGGCCCCTATTTGCAAGACCTTTTATAGATATGGGCATGGCCATCCGCTTAATGTCTATGGTTAGGTGGTGCATGGCATATGGCAAGCCCGACCATTTTCGAGGATGGCAGCAAATGGTGGGATGTAGTTTGCTATTTGCTGTGGATGGCTAGAGTAATGCACTTGTAGACTTGTATGCTCAAGAGGGCCAAGCATGGGTTGGGTGTGGCTTGGTTGCCATAGTCGGTTATCACAACTTGTGGGTCAGTCGCTTGATTTGAAAGCACAAGGATGCTTATGTAGGTCGATCCCTTATGATGATCTCTAAGGTACAAGTGCGCTATTATCCAAGACTAGTGGTGGTTGGTGGAGGTTGTGCTGGTTCAAATAGTTATTTACTTTATTGTCGATGTCAGTGGGCAAATCAAAGCAGCTTTATCCAAGTTGTTCACTTAGAAAGCCAAGTCATTTTCATTTTCATTATCTCTACGTTTCCAATCTTATGATATATTTGAAGGATCCATAATTTTTTCTCCGAAGGGAAGAAAATGAATCTCAGTCAACTAAATGGCTCACATGCTTGGTCTTGGTGCCTTGTGCTTAGTAAAAAGCTTATGTGTGAACAAGCATAAAAAGTTACATGTCAAGAAAACTTTAAGTCAACACAGGGATACCTAGAGAAAGTATACGTTGTGTGATGGCTCAAATTCAACGCGACAGAATTAGTATGACCTGGAGATTTTAAAGTGTGAGATTGGTTTAGTTTGATCGGTTCGTTAAACCGGTCAAATTGACGTGGCTCATGTTCTAAGGTTTGTGTGTGTGTGTGTCTTAGGAGTGCCATTGCCCTAAGAGTGTTCAAAATTGTGAGAAAACTGTGCAGCTGCACACGGTGTACTTGCAACCAATTTTTTTCCATGATTCATAGTGACACTTGCCATCTCCATAGCCGAACTACGTAAATTGCTTTGTTATTGTTTGTTTATTTTCATTTCTTGAGTCCGATTTCAGGGTATGTTGCAAATATTTAGGTCCTAGCTTATATCACCACTTTGAAGCCATTCCAAGATTTCATTATGATAATTGTTTTATGCATATGGGATGGGAGATTAAATGTGTCCAGGAGGATTAGGTAGGTGCACAAAAGAAGCCTGTATACCTCCTAGTTAGCCCCAAAATTAAAAATGATAATAACAAGAGATCTGCAAGTATCCATGCATGCAAGCTGGGAAGCACGAGTGCTCCAAAATTGGTGCCATGGCAGCACTCAGTGCGTAGGGAGTGCGAATGCGGCTGGAGTGCATGTGGACTCCATTTGAGTTCTTGGCAATGTTTGAGTGCGGCCGACACGCCGTTAGTGCGGCGACAACATAATTTATTTAATATTTTTTAAAATAAAGTAAAGTGGCGGGGGTTTCTAGTATTATTTTGACAACTTGTGGGGTTCATAACACAAATAAAAACCAAAAGAGAGCAAATATAGGAATTGGAGATACGTCACATTCCCAAATCAGATTGTTCCTCTCTCTCGCAGGTTAGGGCACACGACGCAACAAGGTTCCTCTCTCTCTCTCTCTCTTTCTCTCCCCTGAAGCTCCATCTCTAGTTTTCTACCAGACTGAAGTGTCGGAAGCTTTGTATCAAACCTCCATCTCTGCGCCTCTTCTTGTCGATGCCCTCTGCGATCTGACTGTGTCGAACCTCTCTCCTCGTTTGTTTGTGACAGCCAAAAGTTTAGGTGAGAGAAATGTTCTCATTTTGTGTGGATTTACTTGTTTTTATAGTATGTGCATGATATATTGTACTCCATAGATGTTATAACCGCAGGGATTAGTGGTTTGTTTCTTTGGGCTTTGTGAATATTTATTGGGTTTTATAAATGTAAGTTGGGAGGTGTTAATCTATTTGTTTATGTATTTGTTCATTTCTTTTGTCACATATTAATATCACGCTTGTTTAAATTATTTTCCTAAAGCCCCACAAGAAATATTAAAATTCTTATATTCAAAATGTCAAAAATATAGCAGCTATATGAAATATATTTTAAATATTTTATGAAAGTACCCCGGCCGCACTCGCACTCTTGATTGAGAAAATTGCCGAACTCCCCGCATCCGCACCGGTTCTTCCTAGATGACAAGCTTACAAGCAAATGTGACTTGAAGTGGAGGGAATTACAAATATGAAACTTTTGACAGAAGCAAAGTCACTGGGTGAGTTGTGCTGCATTTTATAGACATCATAATTATGATGGGAGGAAAGTTACTGATAGATTGGACAAGAATAGTTAGAGAAATGATGCTTTGGCTAAAGTGTACTGAAAAAATTGAAAAAAGTTTATGACAGGAACACACTAGAAAAGTTTTAAATGTTGCAACAAGGACTCTTGTTTGCTACTGGAATTGTTAAATTTGCTTTGATTGACCATAGTGATGGCTGACATGGTGGAATCCATGAAATAGCTTCAAATAGGATGCAATGAAACAAGAATTTAGAAAGTCTCTATATCGACGTGATTATTTCGAAATATCGATGCAGCACATACTTCTACAGGTTTTTTTCAGGTAAAATGCTTTATCAGTCTTTCCAGAATCAAATTATTGTCATCATTATATTATGTTCTCTTGGGATGAAATATTCGTAGAATATTACATTTGAATAGGATTCTTTTGTTGCGAATTGTTCATTTATTTGTTTGTTTATTGTTTTTAATTCTTTATTGAATTTTGCAGGAACCTGTTTGCTGTCATGTTTGTGACAAGATTTTTTAGACGGACACTCTTATCAGCTGCAAAATCAGAAACTACTGCTGCTGCTTCTACGGCGAGGACCGGATACAACCCCCTTGAAGAGTTTTTTGAGGCAGATAGAAGCACAGAAGATGAAAAACCTGTTGTCTATGGTACAAGCCTTTGTTCAGTTGGTTTTTGTGCTACTTTTTTTGTTGCTAATTGGAACTTCTCTTGTTGCCTTATGCCTGGTTGGTTCGGGAACCACGTTCGAGAGCCGATCGCGCGAATGGTTCTCCAATTGCGGTTCCCAAACTGTTTGGGAAGGTATTAAATTGCGGTGGTGGATTTTTTGCTATTGCCACTGGGTTTTGCAAATGGGGCCTCAATTGCACTACTTCCTGTAGAATGGTAGAACCAAAGAATTTTTTTATGCTTGAAAGTATACATACATTTTGTATTACTGCTTAAAGCCATGACATCGAGAAGAAAATATTTGAGAATGCAAATACATGGTTGAGTTGTACTAAATTTTGGTCTAGACATGCAAGTGTGAAACATAAGCTACATATACACAAACTTACATATATACAAGGTACTGTTGAATGTTATCATTGTCATGAGATTCAACAGAATAATCAAAAGAAAAGAAGAAAATAATTGGAGATTCTATTATCTCCCAGTGTATAACATAAAGATAAAACGGGGTTACATACTTCATTCCTACATGTAAAAAGGAAAGAAAGCTTTTAATGCTTCATGGTTGATCGCAAAAGTGCTTCTAGAAAACTTAAAAAATAAAAAAGTAAAAAATTATTGAAGATATTAATAAGGGTAAAATATTCTCACCTCCCCTGAGGTATGGTCTTAATACACGAACCTCCCCTGTAGTATCGATAATTACATTGACCTCACTTGAGGTTCATAGTTAGATAACTCTTAGACCCCCTCCTTTAGTCAATGGTTAGTTGACCAAACGGAAAAGCCTATTTCGAGGTTAAAAATTTTAAAAAATGACTTTACCCTTCGTAAAACAATCAGAATTAAACACCTTAATCTGATTTTACATGAATACATATACACTATATACATACACACATGCATCACCTTGCATATCTCTCTACCCTTGCACTCCAGCAAGGTCATCGGAACCGCCACCGGCCACACCAAGCACTGCCACATGGTCGCCCTCTCCTCCGACGTCACCCCACCTCCAATCACCTCCTTGCCAACCTACAAGAAAACAACACAAAACCTCCAAATTGAATGCCTGACCATTTCACCTCCACCATCATCACCCATGGCCATTAGGCTATTTTCTCTCTCTAGATTGGTCCCAAATGCCGACTGAAGTTACCAATTTACAATGACTGGACTCAAATTGGGACTTGGGGATTCAATTTAGAGCTTTCAATTTTGTAGATTGGTAGTGTATTGGGTCTGAAATCTGGAAGTCAAGAAATTAGTGATGGGTTTGTGTATGCAATTGCGTCTGAAATTTGGCAAATTGCTATGGCTATTGGGAATTTAGCCTCAAGATTAGTGTTGATTGAGTTTGTTGCAAGAAATATGATGCAATTAAGTAGATAGGAAGTGCCGAGAGTGGTGGGCGGATGCTTGAGATGTGAATATCGAAACTCAACCCTTCGATCGAAAATCAATTCATTGATCTATCTAATTGATGCATTCGAATTCTCTGTGTGTGTGTGTGTGCGCGCGCGCGCGCGCGCGTGTATAAAATACACATAGTACTTGATGTTTATTTAATGAGGTTAAGTTTTAGACGGTTCATCCGTACCAGATGATATTTAGGTAAGTCCAATCAAAAACTGCCACCTCATTGTTCAACCAATTGGATTCAACAAAACAGTGTCCATGTATGTGTTACACTCAAATAGTGTACACCCTAAAATTTCTCAAACTGCTTGTTAGCGGTTTTTCTACCTTAAAAAATTATTCAGTGAGCCCGTCACACTATTTTATTTACGCTGACGTGGTGTGACTACACAATCTTAACCATACACATGCCCCCTATTTCCAGGGGATCAAGACAAAAAGTTAACACATTTTCAAACTAGTAAACTGCCAACCACTCATTATGATCCTCTATAAATAGGGGACATGCTATGTTACCCAGACTCGGGTATGGGTGTTGGGTGCGGGTGTGTATCTAGGTGTCGGACCATGGTTCGAGGTCGCGGTATCGGTCGCGGTATCGGAGTCCGTTGTGATGACTCGGGGTCGCGGTATCGGCCTGGTATCGGGCGATACGCAACGAAACGCTAGATTAAAGGTTCAAAAAAATATGAAAAAATAACCAAAAATTCTAAAATAATAAAAATAACAAAATTGGCATAATAGATTGTCACAATATCCAATGTACCAACTATAAAATCACAAATTATTCAATTCACATGCTGCCGATCTACTGTTTGAACATTTTTTTTATGAGTGCATTTTTGCTCACCCATTTAAAGGTTGGGTGAGCATAACCCAAGCACCCCATTGGCCAATACAATGGGAACCACGATTAAACAAATGTTGTTTAATCGTAGGTCCCACTGCATTGGCCAATGGGATGCTTGGGTTATGCTCACCCAGGGTGAGCAAATGTGAACTCTTTTTTTATTACACATACACATTTTAAATAAATAAGTGAATATTTTTAAGCAATTTTTTTTTATTACACATACACATTTTAAACAAATAAGTAAATATTTTTTGTGTATTACAAATTTACACATACACATTTTAAACAAATAAGGAAACATTTTTTTTGATAAATAAGTAAACATTTTTTTAAAAGTAAATATATTTTTAATGCACATTCAAATTAAATAATCTTCAAACATAACATTAGCCTAATCATGTAATTAATAATTATATACAAAAAAAATAAATTGCACATCACACCCACCCAATAAAATCTAAATTTTAATCAAATGAAAATACATGCACACAAACGCATGATACACATAATAAAATCCCAACCACAACTTAACTACTCCCCAACTTAACCCTCCCTCTGACTCTTCTGATCCAAAAAAAAAAAAAACAAAACCCTCCCTTTGACTCTCGACCAAACCCAGAAAAGAGAGAGAGAGAGAGAGAGAGAGAGAGAGAGAGAGACAGAGAGATCTGAGAAGAAGAAGATGAAGAAGAAGACGACGGAGGAGGATGAAGAACAAGAAGACGATGGCAAAAGAAGAAGAAAGAAGACGGTGGAAGAAGAAGAAGAAGAAGAAGAAGAAGAAGAAGAATGAGAAAGAAAGAGGAGAAACACATACCTGCTTTGGAAATCTTTCAGATCTGGTAAGTTTTTTCTTTTTGATTTCTCTCTTTTTCACTTTTCCTCTGATTTTTCTTTTTTCCTTTCAGATTTTTCTCTTTTTCTTTCAGAGATGTTCATCGTCTCGGGTGTATCGGTAGTTATCTCGGCCGAGATGTAGAAAACTCGGCTGTTTCGGCCTCTGTTGTGAAAGGCGCGCCCGAGGCGCGCCTAGGCGCGAGGCGCAGGCGGGCGCGAGGCATGAGCCTCGCCTAAGGCAAGGCGAAGCGCATTCAACTGGGCGCAATCGAGGCGCGCCTTTTTGGGCTTTTCGATGAGGCGCAGGGCGCAGAAGGCGCACGCCCCATGTAATTGAGGCCCTAGCACAGATTTTTAACCCCAAATGAATTTTCAATCAGTTTTTCCATAGAAAAAAACAAAAAAAAAAAAAAAAAAAAAAAAAGAAGAAGAAGAAGAGGAAGAAATGAAAGAAGAAGGAGCTGCGACCAGTGGGAGCCCTAGGCGACTTCAAATCTTCAGGTATGTTCTTTCTTTCTTCCTCTTCTTCTTCACTGATCTTCTTCTTCTTCTTCTTCGCTAGTCTGCGACCCTTTTTTTTTTTCCTTTTCTTCTCTTCTTTTTGCAAGTCTGTTCTTCTTCGCAGCTTCGCTGCTGCTGCTTCTTCTTCTTCTTCTTCTTCGCTAGGACTCTTTTTTTTTGCCTTTCTTTCCTTATTCTTGCAAGTCTGCGAAAGTGAAATAAACAGCCTTTTTTTTTTTTCCATTTTTTTTCCTTTATAGTTGATTAACATGATGCATCTTCTTTATTTCCTTTTTCCAGTCGGTGTGGTATAGAGTCCTGTTTTGACTTTTTTTTTTGTTTCCTTGTTTTAAAATGTAGTGCAGCTGTTATCAACTTATACAATATAATATAATAGTTGATAAGATTAGTCATAAGAGATAAGGCTATATAATATATTACTATTAGTAATGATACAATATCAGTGGTCCCAGGCCACTATTATTAACTTATCATACATAAATAATATAATATATCAGCTTCTTTATATATATTTTTTTTCTTTTCTTTCCTTTTCTTCTTCTGTTATTTTGTATTGTATTGTAATGTGCTAATCTTTTTCCACACAAAAATACATAAAAACAGATTTTAGAAGGCAAAAATTACTAGAAAATTTAAAAAAATACTAGAAAATAGTAGAAAATTATAAAAAATTGTTTTAATGTCTTAATTTTTGGATGGAGCACTAGGTATAAAATACTAGAAAATTAAAAAAAATCATGTAAAAATACTAAGATATGTTTAAAAAAAAAAAAAGACAACCATGCTACTATATCATATAAAAAACTATATGTATTTTTGCGCCTCACTTCGCTCGGGCGCGCGCCTCAAAGTGCGCCTCGCGCCTAGGCTCCAGGAGACCTTTGCGCCTCAGTGCGCCTTGCGCCTTAAATAACCTTGGTTTCGGCCGATTCGGCCGAATATAGAACGATACTCAATTTTTTTTTAACTCGACTTGAATCGGGCAATATCTCGTATCGGACCCTCACGATACCGAGTTAACTCGGCCGATACGACTCGGTATCGACCGATACTTCGAACCCTGTGTCGGACCTCCTCTAAATCCAAATCTTAAGATCCGGGGATATGTGTCTAAACGTTGGATACGGGTATGCGGACACCTTTTGGACGTATAAACTCGCGATGTTTCTTTATATCAATAGTTAGAAACCTCTTTGTCCACAATTTTGAGCTTCTTCTTACCTTTCAACATCACCTGTTGAGGATCCGGGTGTCTGAATTGGGTACGGGGGTCGGACACGGGGATCGGGTACTTGGGAATAGTAGGAGAGTCCAGGTAACATAGGGGACATGTATATGGTTAAGATTGAATGGTCATGTAAAGATGAAAAGTATGATGGGAATATCTCTTTCGGTATATTTAACATAACATGAGAGAATACAATGAGCCTTTATATAGGCTTGGTCTAACCTAGACTGTTTACTCTTTAACCGATGTGGGACAACCACATATGTATATATACTATATTTACACATATACCCTTTAACACTCCCCTTCAAGCTGGAGCATACAAATCATATGCACCTAGCTTGTTACAAATATATTTCACACGTGTCCCACCCAATGCTTTAGTAAATAAATCCGCTAACTGGTCTGCAGATTTGACATGAACTGTATTAATCACTTTTTGTAGGAGCTTTTCTCGAATAAAGTGACAATCAACTTCAATGTGTTTCGTCCTTTCATGAAACACAGGATTAGAAGCAATATGAACCGCTGCCTGGTTATCACAAAATAGGTTCATAGGTTTAGACTGAGTGAACCCAAGTTCCTCCAACAAATACTTCATCCATACTAACTCACAAGCAGTATGCGCGCCATAGCCCTATATTTTGACTCAGCACTAGATCTAGCAACGACGGTTTGTTTCTTGCTTTTTCAGGACACAAGATTTCCTCCAACAAGTACATAGTACCCTGTTGTAGACCTTCTATCACAAGGAGATCCGGCCCAATCAGTATCCGTGGAGCTCTCAACTCGAATGTGACCATGATCCTTATACAACAAACCACGGCCTGGGGCCCCCTTGAGGTACCTCAAGACTTATATCACTGCATCGCAATGTGTAGTTCGAGGAGAGTCCATAAACTGACTAATTACAGTAACTGCGAAGGCAACATCAATGTCTTGTGACCGTTAGATAGTTAAGTTTCCCAACTAAGCGTCTGTACTGTCCTAGATCATCAAGTAGCTCCCCCTGATCTGGCAATAATTTGGAATTGGGATCCACAGGAGTTTCCAAAGGTTTTGATCCCAATATTCTTGTCTCAGTCAACAAATCAAGAGCATATTTTCTCTGAGATAAGGAGATTCGTTCACTAAACTTGGCCACCTCAATGCCTAAGAAATACCTAAGCTGTCCCAAGTCTTTGGTCTGAAACTTGATTTGTAAGAAGGATTTCAACTCCTGAATGCCCTTAGGGTTATCACCAGTAATGACGATATCATCAACATAAACAATTAACAGGATATTCTCCGCTCAGTGTGTCTATAGAAAACAGAATGGTCAACACCACATCTCTGAAGACCAAACTTAGCAATTACATCACTGAACCTGCCAAACCAAGCATGAGGAGACTGCTTCAAACCATAAAGAGACTTTTTTAATTTGCAAACCAAACTAGACCCCCCCTGAGCAACAAACATGGGTGGTTGCTGCGTGTAAACCTTCTCAAGGAGGGTATCATTCAGAAACGCGTTCTTAACATCCAACTGATGAAGGGACCAGTGATAAGTAGTGGCCAGTGAGATGAAAGGGCGAACAGAGGCAATCTTGGCCACGGGAGAAAAAGTCTCATAATCAAGTCCATAAACTTGAGTGCAGCCTTTGGCAACAAGGCGTGCTTTCAACCGATCTAGAGTTTTATCTGGATGAACCTTAACTGCATACACCCAACGGCAACCAACCACTGATTTCCCTGGTGGGAGAGGGACTAAGTCCCAAGTAACAGTTTCCTTAAGGGCACACATCTCATTCTGCATAGCTTGGTTCCAACCAGAATGGGGAAGTGTCTCTGCAACATTCTTAGGAATAGATATGGTAGACACGGAAGCAACAAGTGAAGAAAATGTAGGAGACAAATGATCATATGACACAAAGTTAGAAATAGGATGAGAAGTAGTACAAGAATGCTTACCCTTCCTGAGAGCAATGGGAAGATCTAAATCAGTCGGTTCTGGAGAATAAGATGGCAAATTTGAGGACATGGTAGGCGGAGGCGGAGCAGGAGCAGCGGAGTCCAATTGAGTCTCTGGACGTGGACGACGAGTGTAAACTTGCAAATTAGGCCGAGACAAGCGGGTGGAAGTTTCATGAGTTGGCGGTGTAGTAATTGGAACATGAGAGACAGGAAGAGGAACATGAAGCATAAAATCCGGATCAGTAGCCGAGTGAGACTCTGAATAAAAGGGTTTAGACTCGAAGAAGGTGACATCGGCAGAGACAAAGTACCGATGAAAGGAAGGACTGTAACAACGGTACACTTTCTGAGTCCTAGAGTATCCTAAGAAAATACACAGAATGGCTCGTGGGTCTAATTTGTCAGTACCAGGAGCCAGCTGATAAACGAAGCAAACACACCCAAAAACACGAGGAACGATCGAGAAGGGTGACTCAACAAGGAACAAGCTGAAGTGTGGTGTGCGGCCATTGATAATAGAAGATGGCATACAGTTAATCAAATAACTAGCAGTGAGGACAGCATCCCCCCAAAAAATTTTTGGAACACGCATTTCAAATAACAGAGTGCGTGTGACTTCTAATAAGTGCCTGTTTTTTCTCTCGGCAACACCATTTTGTTGTGTGTATACACAAGAAGATTGATGAATCATGCCAGAATGTGTCATAAAAGTACTGAATGGGTCAGAATAATATTCCTTTGCATTATCACTTCGAAAAACACGAATGGACACACCAAGTTGAGTTTTAATTTCAGCACAAAAAGCACAAAAAATAAAAAATAACGCTGTACACACAAGAAGATTGATGAATCATGCCAGAATGTGTCATAAAAGTACTGAATGGGTCAGAATAATATTCCTTTGCATTATCACTTCGAAGAACACGAATGAACACACCAAATTGAGTTTTAATTTCAGGACAAAAAGCACAAAAAATAGAAAATAACGCGAAACGATTTTTCATTAAATATAGCCAAGTTACTCTTGAATCATCATCCATAAAAGTAACAAAATTCCGATACCCCTTTTGGGAGGTTATACGGTGAGGACCCCATACATCATAATGCACTAATTGAAAAGGACTAGACGCTCTTTTATTGACCCGGGGAGCAAATTGAACACGGTGATGCTTCCCTAACTGACACGACTCACACTCTAAAGACTGTAAAGAACTTAAACCAGGAACTAAGAGCTTCAAATTAGCCAGTGAAGGGTGACCGATGTGGCAGTGGATCTGATGAGGTGAAACGGTAGCAGGACAGGCAGTGGGTGAAAGAGACAGGATCACCATCAAATTAATAGAGGCCATTGGACTCATGCCCGACGTCATTCGTCTTCCGAGTCGTCAAATCCTGAATAAGAACAGAATCAGGGTAAAAAGGGACACAACAGTTAAGATCCTTAGTCAACTGATCAACAAACATTAAATTAAAGGACGAGCGAGGTATGTACAAAACAGAAGACAAGTATAAAGACGAAAAGGGTTGAGCCGTCCCGATTCCTTCAACAGGAGTCGAGGACCCATCCGCTAAAGTGATTGGGGGAAGAGACGATGACAGCCGGATAGATGTAAAAAGACTAGATATACCTGTCAAATGATTATTAGTGCCAGAATCAATTACCCATGGGGAAGAACCTGAAGTAATGCAAGCAGTATGTGTACCTCCATGCTGAGCTTAGGAAGCAGATGAGGTGGATGCCTGGTGTGCTGCCTGATACTGAAGTAACTGAGAGTATTCCTTGCGAGGAACAGAAACGGTATCTATAGGAGCAGTAACAGGTGAGTACCCATAATCAGAGATGGCAGTATTCGCAACCTGGGGGGGACGACCATGGAGCTGCCAGTATGTGTCTGCTATGCCCATCCCGAAAACAATAAGTGCACTGGAGAGTCTGGCCTCTACTACGGCCAGGATGACCACCCCAAAATCCCCTCCAAGTCTTCCACGATTAGGACCACCACCCTTATCAGGAGCTGGTGGAGTCTGAGTAATAAGGGGAGCGATCAACAAGCGAAGGGAGAGGGAGGTGGGTCCCGAGGAGTGCTCTGTAGAACACGCTGATATGTCTCGGCAAAAGTAGTAAGACTATCACTCCCAAGAATTTGAGACCGAATAGCCTCATATTCAGGTTTGAGATCGGCAAGAAACTTCATAACCAATATTTGTTCCCTCTGTTTCTGTTGATCCTGCACACTGGTGGTAGGGGACATAACAGTATTCAACTCTTCATGTAACCGTTTCATAGCAGCAAAATAATCAGTAATAGACAAATTATTCTGCTCGAGCTTGAAATACTGAGAGGATAAATCATACATCCGTGTTAAGTTACTAGAGTAACGAAGGTGGAGATACTCCCAAAGTGCCTTAACAGAGCCCAAGTGATTGCATAAATCGGCAACATCCGGTTCCATGGAATTCTAGATAAGAGTCACAAGTTGAGCGTCCAGTTGTTTCCATGCCTTAGCGGCTTTTTCATCGGCGGTAAGTGGAGATTCAGTAAGATGGGGCATCGTGGCCTAAGCCCGTAAGGGATATGGTAATAGCATTGGATCATTGAAGGAAATTGTTACCATTCAACTTACGATTAGTGAGTTGGGTAGTGGTTTTGGAATTCATAGTTGTTGAAAAATAATGAACAATAGCCGTGAATAGTGACTGTGAATAGTAACCGATGAACAGTGACTATGAATAGTAGCGGATGAATAGTGATTGTGAATAGTAGACGATGAACAGTGATTGTGAATAGTAGATGATGAACAGTAATCGTGAATAGTAGTTATAAACAGTGATGAGGCTGGTGCTAGTGGCTGCTAGGGTTAGGGTTTATGTTTAAAGAGGAAATAAAATCAAATCGTCAAACAGATTGGACAATCCGAAATTCTTGATTCATGAAGAAGGCGGAAAAACAAAGATAATGAGCAATCCCAGAGGCGGGAGGCTCTGATATCATGTAAAGATGAAAAGTATAATGGGAATATCTCTTTTGGTATATTTAACGTAACATGAGAGAATACAATGAGCCTTTATATAGGCTTAGTCTAACCTAGACTGTTTACTCTTTAACCGATGTGGGACAACGACACATGTACATATACTATATTTACACATATACCCTTTAACAGGTCACACCACATCAACGTGATCTCATGGCGTGACGAGCTCACTGTGTAATTTCTCCTTGGGTTCCGTAAATGCTTGCCATCACGGATGATCTGTCTCAAATGTTAACTCTTATTTAAAAGGTGCTGATTTGGATTGAAATCTGCATTCTATCTTCTCATTTTTTCATGTATCCTTTTATTACAGGGTGCATATATATATATAAATGTGTATATCTCGAAATGAAAGAGAAACAGTGGGAGAAGGAGAGAGAGGGAGAAGAGGGATAAAGCAGGATTGGCAAAGCGACCACGTTTTTGTATGGGTATTTGTGTCTTTTCACCTTATCTGTGAGGTCTGTTTGTGGATAAGTGCTAATAGGGGAGGTTAGTGTAATTATCGATACTACAGGGGAGGTCCGTGTATTAAGACCATACCTCAGGGGAGGTGAGTGTATTTTACCCTATTAATAATTACTCTAGGTAATGATTCCATGTGATGAAATTCCCATCTCTGTCTCTGGATTTGGTAGTCATCCAGACAGACAGACCGAGTTCCCTGTAACGATAAGAGACCCGATCTTGAATGAGAACAATCAAGTATTCAGTCTGACAAAATATAACTGCTATGGTGCTTTTTACCTAGATTAAAAAAAAAAACCCTCTTATGCCGCTTTTCATTTTCTATATAAAGACTTGGATGTTGAGATGAAAATCTGTGGGCATGGGTTGCTACATGGACACGGGATGCATATATGACACGAAACGGACACAATGACATGGCAAATCAAATAAAAAATTGGATACAGACACTGGTAGGCCATTGCAAAAAAAATAAATTATATTTCACTGCATATCTAAAAAATATTGGATACGGACACGGCTAGGACATTCCGAATACAGAATTCTATTTTTAGTTATACTATTTACTGTGTGTCCACCCCGTTTCCTATATTTTCAAACCAAACCCATTACTTGTCTCTCCCATTTTGAAATAGCTATACTTTTAAGTCAAAATTTTAGAAAGCATTTGCAACGGAGACGTCGTTCCCTGTCCAACCACCTTGTCTTTTTTGTGTCCAATGTAAGAAAAATAAAGTTTCTTTTTACTTCTCGTGATGACGCAGACGCGGCATGTCTATGCTACATAAATGAGAAATTGAGAATAGGTCAGGTGGATCCTTTTTTAATGTTTGATTTGCTTTTTTCCCTCTTGAGTTCCAGCAAAATAGTTATACGTGAATATGTATTTTTGCATGAATTGATCATTGTACTCACTTGCATGTATCTTCTTATATTTTGGTTATTTCTGATACTGATTAAACAATATGAATTAGAGAATATTCACTGTCAAAGTTTAAAATTGAAATGGACTTCTATCTGCTGAATGTCTGGATCTTAGAGTAGCCTTTGCTATTACCGAGAACCAAATTTTCATGGTCTAATTATTCATCTGCTTTGAAAGTGTTTTTGGTCCTGTTCGACGTTTGTCTCCCGGACAAGATTACCCATCTCCTACCCAATTAATGGCCCATATAGCGGACTAATGATGCCACAAACCCCCATGGGATAAACTAGTTGTGCATATGGGGACTATTTAGTTAAAATAGGTAATTTTGTCCCCCACGTTTTAGCGTACTGCGTACCCAAACACCGGACTCTCCAATCAAAATGGACTGTTGGTCCAGTACGCCCGCCAGTCTCATACTTTATTTTTGCTTAAAAATCAAGGATTCTTGGTACCTTTTTGTCATGAGGAGATATAGATGACCGTTAAGATATCTTTCATCCAGTATTACATAATAGTTTCTCTGTGTTTGCAGTGAGATTTGAAACTTCAAAATCAAGGATTCTTGGTACCTTTTTGTCATGAGGAGATATAGATGACCGTTAAGATATCTTTCATCCAGTATTACATAATAGTTTCTCTGTGTTTGCAGTGAGATTTGAAACTTCTCTTTAGGGGAAATACTTGGCAGTACTTTTCCGTTCTCCTTCTCGTCTCTTTTCGCCTATTATTTCCTTGTTCCTTCCCTAACTCCCATTCCAGCAGATGCAATATGTTTCATTGAGTCCACGTTTTTCAGGAGTAAGTGTTATATATCAATTGTACCATACACTATCCTAATGCTACAACCAACCTCCATTCCCATTAAACTTAAAAGTAGAAGCCAAATGATTCCAAATACTTGTTCATGTGGAAGATATGGTTTAATAATCCACTTGCATCCCAGGAATAACTCAATTTTGTTAGTTCTCTTTTGGTTGGGCGTGGGTTAACATGGAATAGTCTTAAGTTTAGGGAAACCTATTATTCCGGAATAGGGTTATATAAACTCAAATTATGAGATATTTCTTCCATGTTATATATGTATCCCATTCAAGTGCAAGTTCAAAATATAATATGAACATTTTGTATTGGAACAGTATCAGTGATTAGTTTGCATTTTCAGTGGTGCAGATTAAGATGGATGTATACATATGCATATTTTTGGATTTTCCCTTTTTATGTAGTCTCTGTTATTCTATGCAGTATATGCTCCGCAACTTTGCTTTATGAGTTCACTTTCAATGCAATTTCAAAATTTACATGGCGTTGACATATAATATTGTAATTTGGAGCTTTTATGAATTGTAACTGCACCCTCAATTGTATTAGAGAAAGTTTGGATGGTCCAAACTTCAGATTAAGATTTGGATAGTGGTTTATCTTCTATAAGGCATCTTGCATTCTTCTGATGGCATGTGAATGTGTGTATCCACTTTGCAGACAACTCTGTTTCATGATTTAGTTCGCCATTTATCAATTTATTGACTTTATGATCTATGTTGGTTCGGTATTGGAGGCTATTCAATGTCTTGAGAATGAAGGCTTTGCGGAAAATTGACATTTACCCACTTGGCTATCTGATTGTATGATTCCAGAGAACATATGTCTCAGATAGTGAAATGATGCGATATAATTCTTGTAGCAGGTGACATACATGGCAATGGCATGAGTCATTGGTTCAATTTGCATGTTGTAGGCTACGTTTGGCTCATGGATTTAGCGAGGGAAAAAGAAAGAAACAATTGAGGAAAATGCTTTGTTTTGTTTGGTTAGTAAGGAAAACAATGAGGAAATAATAGGAAGGAAAAGCATAGAGGATATATTTTAGATTCTAATGTCATTTACAAATGGATGAAAAGTTCAAAACACTAGGGTGAGCACAAGGGAAATAATTTTCCTTTCCATTCTCTAAATCCGCAAACCAAACATAGCCTTGTATCCAGGTTTTTCCATTTAAGGGATTGAAGGGCTTTCAATTGAAGCATGTTATGGAACAGCAGTCAAATCTAAGGCTAGAAATTGCCATTCTTGTTGCCGTCTAGGCTAGGATTTCTTTGTGGAGTGCAGACAATCAGTCGCTTATTAGGGATTTACCCTTTGTCCAAGATCAAAAGTGAGATACAAAAAGGCAAACACAATAACACAAGAACACCAGATTAGGGGGCTAAAGGCTTTAGGCACAACAATTTTCAAAATACCCTTTTGAGTAAAGTTAGGGTTATGTGTTTAGGCATAACAATTTTCAAAATACCCTTTGAGTAAAGGTAGGGTTATGTGTACAGTATCATTAGACTCCGCACTAGATTATAGTTATACTCGTTTGTTTCGTGAGCTCGTTATCAGAAGCCACATTTAAGCATTATGATCAACTTGCTCACAAGTCTGTTTTAGGTCGAAGTTGGAAGGCCCCTGAATTGCGTTTGAAGTCTTGGGATGATCTAAACAAGCTGTGGTATGTTCTATTGAAGGAAAAGAACATGCTAATGACTCAACGCCAGATGCTTCATGCACAGAATTTGAGGTTTCCTAATCCGGAGCGTCTTCCCAAGGTATACGTACTCCTTTTATTCCCTCTTTTTAGCATATACTTGTTCTTTTTGAGTTAAATATGGTAGGTAGGAACACCCACTTTCAAAATGGAAGAATGTTCATATTAACGATTTGTCATTACATAACAACACTATTTTCTCCTAGAAATGTAAGAAAAATATAGATTTATTGCGATGCTTAGACACGTAGCTGCAGCCGTCACAGGTACGCGAGTCCATGTAGCATGGATCCCAAGTACATGTTGAAACAAGAGCAAGTGCAAGAAGCTAAACTCCCTAAACAATGTAAAAATGTCACGGAAGACTGAAGCATTCTTTCAAAAATCTAGAGGAGATGTGAGTCATGGACCAAATATTTCAACTTGAAGATTGCATCTTCATGTCATCGACGGATTGCCAATTCCTCTCTTTTTCACATGAGACAAGATGCCTGAGAGGCGTCCTTCTAAACCAACCTTTCCCCTTATATGGACAGCCTGAAGCTTCAAGAATTGGTTTTGCTCTCTATTTGTCCCTCTTTTCATTTCATAAACCAAAAATGGACCTCATTAATTAATGGTGGTGAAACAATCAAATTTCTTTATAGAATCCTCATAATTCGGTAATTTCTTAAATTCTGCTATGTATATTATTGTATATAAACTACTTATCAAAGGAAGTGCTACAAGAAATAAATGTTTATTCAATGTTTTCCTCTTCCCCCCAACAGTCAGTGAGTATGTGTTCTGTAAAAACTGAGTTTTTTGTGCGTTGAGAGTTCTGTGATCTTTTTATTTCCTTTCTTGTTTTCCCCTCTCTGAGAATGAATATAGCAAATCTACTGTATATACAGCCAGTGTCCCCATTGGGTATACAAGAAGCAGAAATATACACATTGGTTTGCAAAATCACTCTAGACAGGAGATTGTTTTGTGGATTTTGCACATGTAAACAAACTAACATGGCCCTTGATATTTCCTTAAAGAACACTTTAACGCTCCGTTTGTTTCGATGAAAAATGTTTTTTGGAAAATATATTTACTTTTCCGGTGTTTGGTTGCATTAATATATAATATATTGGTTATCAAGGTTGAAATTAACTTTCATTACTTATCTCATTTATTTTCCTTTTTTTTTTTGGGGGGGGGGGGGGGGGGTCTGGCCATTTTCTTGTCAAAACAATTGCCAATCCTTGGTTTGATAATGAATGATTTTTGCAGGTAAGGAAGTCAATGTGTCGAATCAAGCAGGTACTGACAGAGAGAGCAATTGAAGATCCAGATCCAAGGAGGTCTGCTGAGATGAAGAGGATGGTCAATGCTTTATAACAACTCTTGCTTCTCTTTTCCATTAGCATTAGCCAGGCTTAGGCCATGTTTGTTAAAACTGAGCATCAAGTACTACTGAGTATTGAACGCTGAACTTTTAGTGATGAAAATTCAAAGCTACCGAATTTACAGTACTGAAAATAATGTTTTACTTAAAGTTTTCAGTAGAATTTTTGTACTTAAAATTTTGAGCAGGTTTTCAGCTACTGTTTCAGTTAAATGGCGAGTTGTAAATGTGTGGAATCACAATATATTGAATGAATTAAAAAGAAGATTACAAGAGCTTATATATAGGCTTCCAACACCTAGACTAAATCACTAACTAAGCGATGTGGGACAACACATATACAGTATTACACACTATTAACACTCTCCCTCAAGCTGGAGCATACATGTCATATGCACCAAACTTGTTACAAATATATTTCACTCGAATCCCTCCTAATGCTTTAGTAAATAAATCGGCTAACTAATTGGCAGACTTCACATGCACTGTATGAATAACATTTTCCAAAAACTTCTCTCGAATAAAGTGACAATCGACTTCAATGTGCTTTGTCCTTTCATGAAAAACGGGATTAGAAGCAATATGAACTGTAGCTTGATTATCACAAAATAAACTCATTGTGGTAGTTTGAGTAAACCCAAGTTCCTCTAATAAATGCTTCATCCATACTAGCTTACAAGTAGTGTGGGCCATTGCTCTGTATTCCGATTCTGCGCTAGACCGGGCTATCACGGTTTGTTTCTTGCTTTTCTATGAAACAAGGTTGCCCCCAACGATAACACAATAGCCAGTAGTGGATCTCCTATCACCTGGAGAACCTGCCCAATCTGCATCAGTGTAACCTTCAACTCGTATGTGACCATGGTCTTTGTATAACAAACCACGTCCTGAAGCACCTTTGAGATATCTCAAAATGTGCATCACTGCATCCTAATGGGTTGTTCGAGGACAACCCATAAACTGGCTAATCACACTCACAGCGAATGCAATATCAGGTCTAGTTACTGTTAGATAATTAAGCTTCCCTACTAGACGTCTGTACTGTCCTGGGTCATCAATGAGCTCTCCCTGATTTGGTAACAACTTAATATTAGGATCCAGAGGAGAATCCAAGGGCTTTGATCCTAACATGCCTGTTTCAGACAGGAGATCAAGAACATACTTTCTTTGAGAGAGACAAATCCCTTCACTAGATCTAGCCATTTCAATGCCCAGAAAGTATCTAAGTTGTCCCAAGTTTTTAGTTTGGAACTGCTTTTGCAAGAAGTGCTTCAACTGTTGAATTCCCTTGGAATCATCTCCAGTTATAACAATATCATCAACATAAACAACAAGTAGGATTTTACCTGCCGAAGAGTGCTTATAAAAGACAAAATGATCAACACCACACCGCTGGAGACCAAATTGTGCAACGACTTCACTAAATCTTCCAAACCAAGCATGAGGGGACTGCTTCAGACCATATAGGGACTTCTTCAACCGACAAACCATATTAGACTCCCCCTGAGCAACAAACCCACGTGGTTGCTCCATATAAACCTCCTCCAAAAGAGTGCCATTGAGAAAGGCATTTTTGACATCTAACTGATGTAACAGCCAGTGATAAGTAGCAGCAAGAGAGATAAAGAGACGAACGGAAGCAATCTTGGCAACCGGAGAGAACGTCTCGGAATAATCAAGACCATAAACCTGAGTATAGCCCTTGGCAACAAGACGTGCTTTCAATCGATCAAGGGTACCATCAGGATGTATTCCACAGATTTCCCAGAAGGAAGAGGTACTAATTCCCAAGTACCAGTTTCTGTCAAGGCAAGCATCTCATCCTCCATAGCTTGTTTCCATCCTGACTGGGAAAGTGCCTCTACTGTAGACTTAGGAATAGAAAAAGTAGACAAAGACGCAACAAACGAAGAGAAAGTAGGAGACAAATAATCAAAAGAGACAAAATTTGAAATAGGATGAGAAGTACAAGTACGCTTACCCTTCTGGAGAGCAATCGGAAGGTCTGAGTCTGACGGAGGCGGATCTGAAGACACAGAGGCCACATGCACAGTAGCTGAATCCAAAATAGTCTCAACATTCTGATGACGGCGGGTGTATGTCTGGAGGTCAGGACGGTCCAGCCCAGCTTTGGGAGGTAGGGAGAGGGGAAGGGGAACCATAAAGTCAGGATCAGTAATAGAGTGAGACTCAGAGTAATATGGAATAGATTCAAAGAAGGTAATGTGACGCCCCGCCCCGCCACGATCCCCGGCGACGGGGTGTCAACCGGCGGAAGTACAACAATAACAGTAATAATAGTAGGCTTTGAGACTAATCGGGAACTCCCCGAGTCCTAGACTCCGAGGGTTACCTGAATAATATAAATTATTCATTTGGAAAACATTTATAAAATTTAAATCTGGTTTTCATATGAAACATTATTTTCTTGAAACGAAACGTTTTTAATATAAGCAGCGGAAAATCAGAGTTTAGCTATCCTTTTATTTAAAAGTGGGTGGACTAACATTTGTCCAATTTAACAGAATAGGGTTTTTGAAACCAAATTATATTACATTATTTAATTGATAATCCCCACACACGGGGTCTTCAACTATAGCGAAAAGCATTGTCAAGTCTCGGGGCCTTTGCCCTTATCTATATCACCTGAAAGAAAGGTTTAATAGTTCATAAGCCAAAGGCTCGTATAGTCATATAACCGCACAATAACATCTGTTATATATCATGCATGAGTGTAATGAATGCTAATGTCAATGCATGAAAACCATTTTCATGCCTTTTTAAACACTCACCCTCAATCGTCAATATCATTACCCGGACCATGGGCTTCCCGTCCACGTAGGCCTAGCCTCAAACGTGCGGGACTTTGGGCCTTACAAATTACACGGAGGCCTAGCCTTCAACGTTACGGGGGTTTCTTGCAGCACATCCCGTAAATTCGAGTTCCTAGTGGTACCCATCTCACACGCCTACCCACAATTCCGGGATTTCTAACTTTTCAAAATAAAATCCCTCCTAGAGGGTTTTATGCATAGAAGCCTCTAAGGTCTTCCCTTTTTAAAACCTGGAAGCCTCTAAGGTCTTCCCTTTTCAAAAATTGAAAGCCTCTAAGGTCTTTCATCCCAAAATCATTTTCGTGATTTTCGTGTTCATGCTTATGCTTATGAAATGATATGACATATGCGAGCTCTAAGCATCCAGACATATTCAATATTTCATAAGACAGATTATCAAGGCATGCTATCAATTAAAAGCAACACAATAGACATGCTGAAATTATCCAGGTAAACACATAAGGCATAGCAACTCAAATAATCCACTTAAGGCATAGCAGCTCAAGTAAACATGTAAATACACTATTAACATGTTATACAACTTTATTGAGGGTCATACGGAACTACCGTTCACCGAGGATAGACTGAATAATTAATCGGAATTGAAACTGGAACTGCTCAATCTGTTACAAATCTCAATATACAATAATGCGCGTATATTAGTGAGGTACAACGCCTCAAAGCATGAGTACAACTACTATTAAAGTAAAGTACAACTCTTAAAGCTTAGGGTACAAAGTCCTTTAGCTCATAATAGACTTAAATATAACTAAACAGAATATTTTAATAAACTGCCCGAGGTCGCGCGCGCGGGATGTCACAGTGTCTTTTTTTTTATTTTTTTTATTTATTTATTTTTATTTTATTTTATTTTATTTTATTTTTTTTTTTAAATCAAAGGTTGGTTTTTACCCATTTTGAAAACTGAATCAAAATTAGACTTCCAATATATGAATCTCTTCCTTTTTTCGCGTAGATTCCAATTATGGAATCGGATTTTTATGAATCAAACCACAGCTCTTGATTTTATCGAAAATCCGAAAGGTGGCAAAACTTTAAGTTGACCGTTCGTCGCAACCGTTATGAATTAGCTCTTGAAATTTGAAATGGAGCCTCGTGGGATCGAGACCTTTCATTTGATATAAAGAAATCACGTTTCTGCGACTGTTTTTCTGCTCGCTATTTTTTGGACCCTTAACAATATATATGAGATATATATATATATGTATGAATTCTGCATATACATATATATATATATATCGATATCATTAGTAATCAAAACAAACTGAAACATAAATTTACAATTGGAAATTACCCAATTGAATTTTATAGAGACAGAGAAGCTAATTAGCAATCCAAGCTTTTATTGGATTTACTAATTTCCCTCAAAGTAAATAGATATATGAAATCTATATATATATATATATCTACACTAACAGTTATATAAACTGAAATTACGGTTTACAAATGTAAACTTACCCAATAGAATTTACAGAGAGAGACAGAGAAATCAATTAACAGTCCAAGCTTTGATTGAATTGATCTCTGGAATATATGTATCTACTATATGACCATGTATGTGGGTTTGTATACAATAATCTGTGTGTGTGTGTGGCCGAGTGAGAGAGAGACAGTGGGTAGAATGAGAGACTGATGAGAGATTGAGTGATTGAGGGGGGGGGGGGGGGGGGGGGGGGGGGGGTTAGGTGTAGTATAAATAATACTCATATGAGTGTGTGAATAAACAATATATGAGTGGTGTGTATAAATAATATGTAAAGTGCTTGGCACTATGCATATAAAACACACCAAAGTTAGCACTACACACAAAAGACACTCCACTCACAAAGCACTCCAGCACAAAGTTACGCACACACTGCACTAATGTGTACACAAGATACCCTTGTGTGTGTTGAGCTCACGCAATGATACACACACACAGGTAAAATTATACTGCTCAAATTTCAAATCTGGTAAATTTTTATTATCAAACGCGCAAATAAATACGGGGTATTACATCCTACCCACCTTAAAAGAAATTTCGTCCGCGAAATTCGCACCTAGATAATCATTAGCACAGAAAACAATTAACTCAAGCAGCAAATAATTGCGGATATCGATCGCGCATCTCTTTCTCATTCTCCCAAGTAGTTTCCTCAGTACCATGGTGTCGCCACAATACTCGAACCAAACGAATTGTTCTACCACGAAGCACATGCTCTTTAGCTTCCAGAATCTGTACTGGTTGCTCCTCATAGGACGCATCTTGCTCCAATGGTAAATCAGTCCAATCTAAAACATGAGACGGATCAGGTTCATACTTCCGAAGCATCGAGATATGAAATACATTATGAACTTTTGTCAACTGCGGAGGCAAAGCCAACCGATAGGCAACTTCACCCACACGTTCCAAAATCTGGAAAGGTCCAATGAAACGAGGTGAAAGCTTCTTATCCTGTCCAAAACGAAGCACACCACGACGAGGTGAAACTTTGAGAAATACATGATCTCCAACTTCAAAGGACAAAGGTCTTCTCTTTTTGTCAGCATAACTTTTCTGTCGGCTTTGAGCCGTAAGTATCCTCGCACGAATCAGTTTTATCTTCTCAGTAGTTTCCCTTACTAGATCTGGTCCCAACAGAGACGCTTCTCCAACTTCTGTCCAACATACGGGAGAACGACACGGTCGTCCATATAGGGCCTCAAACGGTGCCATCTGAATACTTGCTTGATAACTATTGTTATATGCAAATTCGATCAATGGTAGGTGGTCTTCCCAACTACCTTTGAAGTCCATAACACAAGCTCGTAGCATATCTTCCAAGGTTTGTATAGTACGTTCTGACTGACCATCCGTCTGAGGATGAAAAGCCGTACTCATTCTCAATTCTGTTCCCAAAGCTTTTTGGAGACCCTCCCAAAACAATGAAGTAAACCGCGGATCTCGATCCGACACAATCGAAACAGGGACTCCATGTAACCGAATGATCTCTCGGATATACAAGCGACTAAGGACATCAACCGAATCGGTCAAACGCATTCCCAGAAAATGTGCAGACTTTGTCAAACGATCCACAATGACCCAAACGGCATCATGACCACGTGGTGACCTAGGAAGTGCTGTCACAAAATCCATTGTCACGTGCTCCCACTTCCACTCTGAAACTGGTAATGGTTGCAATAACCCTGCAGGTCTCTGATGTTCGGCTTTCACTTGTTGACAAGTCAAACAACGAGATACAAACTTAGCGACATCGCGCTTCATGCCCTTCCACCAAAACTGACGTCGTAAATTATGGTACATCTTGTTACCTCCCGGATGCACCGCTAATCGTGAATGATGGAATTCCTTCATCACTTGTTCACGCACTGCCAATGGTACAAACAAACGGTCTTTGAACTTCAACCCACGCTCGGAGTCAAAAGTCCAACCTTCTATAACATCACCTCGAAGAATTCGCATACGAAAAGTAGATGCTACCTGATCAGACTGTTGCTCATCTTTTACTTGTTGAATGATCGACGGTTGAGCCATAACAGAATACAATGAAGCACGATTCTCAGAATCGTTGAGCTCAACCTCAAACTCCCCAATCTGATCGAGCATGTTCCATTCCTGAATGGCCAGACAAGCCAATGAACCTCGTGACTTGCGACTCAGCGCATCGGCCACTACATTTGCCTTCCCTGGATGATACTGTAGTTTAAAGTCATAATCTTCTAAGTACTCCATCCATCGACGTTGTCGAAGATTCAAATCGCGTTGAGTAAAGATATACTTCAAGCTCTTGTGGTCTGAAAAGACATCAAATCGTTCCCCATATAAGTAATGACGCCATGACTTTAAGGCAAACACAACGGCAGCAAGCTCTAAATCATGAGTTGGATAATTCTGCTCATGAGGCTTCAATTGGCGCGAACCATAGGCAACAACCTTTCCTTCTTGCATAAGTACACACCCCAAACCAAGAAGTGAAGCATCACAATAAACTGCGTAGTCAACACCACGCTCCGGAATAATCAAAACCGGTGCAGAAGTCAATCGAGTCTTTAAAAGTTGAAAAGCTTTCTCGCACTCCTCAGTCCAAATGAATTTCACCCCTTTTCGTGTCAGCTTAGTCAAAGGTGAAGCAATACGAGAAAAGTCCTTTACAAAGCGACGGTAATAGCCTGCTAAACCCAAGAAACTACGTACCTCAAATACGTTCTTAGGTGGCTGCCAATCCATAACAGATTCAATCTTTGATGAATCAACTGACACTCCATCTCTCGAGACAACGTGTCCCAAAAATTTCACTTCTGTCAACCAAAAATCACATTTAGATAATTTACCGAACAGTCGGTGAGTACGCAATACTTGTAGGACAATCCTCAAGTGTTCCTCGTGAAGTTCCTTAGAGGAAGTGTAGATGAGAATATCATCAATAAATACAATCACAAACTTATCCAAATAATCGTGAAATACTCGTTGCATAAGATCCATAAATGCTGCTGGTGCATTGGTCAATCCGAATGGCATAACCATAAACTCAAAATGTCCATACCGGGACCTAAAAGCTGTCTTCGAGATGTCTGACTCTCGAATACGGAGTTGATGATAACCCGATCTCAAATCAATCTTGGAGAAACAAGTGGAACCTTTGAGTTGATCAAACAAATCATCTATTCTTGGAAGTGGATACTTATTCTTGATCGTCACATGATTGAGTTTCCGATAATCAATACACAATCTCAGTGTTCCATCCTTCTTCTTAACAAAGAGAACAGGAGCTCCCCACGGGGATACACTCGGGCGAATAAAACCCTTACTCTGGAGATCTTCCAACTGAAGCTTCAACTCCTTCAATTCTGCTGGTGCCATACGATATGGCGGAATGGAAATAGGCGAAGTGCCTGGCACAAGATCGATTGCAAAATCGATAGCACGAACAGGTGGCAATTCGGATAAGTCTTCTGGAAAGACGTCAGGAAATTCACAAACAATGGGTGGCAATTCCACAAGAGGAGTGCCCCTCTCCATGGCCAATAAACTAGCCAGAGTTCCAAGAGAAGAATATAAACTACTCCGTGAAAACAACGAGGGTAGCGGCAAATCCAACTGATCGCCCTCGAATCTACAACTGTCTCCCTCAGGAGTGAAAAGAGTAACCCGACGCTTAAAACAATCTATGAAAGCCCGGTACTCGACCAACCAGTCCATCCCAAGGATGACATCGAATCCTAGATTCGGCATAACAATCAAATCAACACTCAACTGCCGGTCTGCTATCAAAAGCATACAACCACGGCAAACTTGATTCAAATGAATAACACCTCCAACTGGAGTATCAACAGATAAGACATGCTCCAAGCATTCTATCTCTAACCCTAATACTGATGCGAATGCTGATGAGATGAATGAGTGTGATGCACCAGTGTCAAACAATACAGATGCCCAAGAGTTAAATAATGGGACGATACCTCGGATCACAGAAGGTCCGGCATTCCCAGAAACATGATAAGCAGATGACACAGGGAGAGCAAAATTCCTTCCTTGGGGTTCTTGGTGTTGCTGTGGCTGAATGCCACCACGGTTATCTGTCCTCTGATAATTACCCTGGTTCCCTCTGTTCTGGTAGGGTTTCACGCTCTGAGTGGATATTGCTTGAGATGGTGGATAGTATGGTATTGAACCGATCGACTGAGATTTCTTGGGTGGTGGTTGAGGGCAAAACTTGATAAAATGATTTGGATCACCACATCGGAGACAAACTTTCTCCCCAGCGGCATTCACACCTCGCTGTAACCCTAATTGTTGAGAACTTCGATAAGAAGATCTCTGTTGTGAATGGGCTCGTTGCTGCTGTTGTTGTGGAGGTTGGGACTGCAATTGAGACCTAGTCTCTGCCTTGGCCTTCTTAAACTGACCGGTGCTCTTGGCTGGAGTAACCATCTCCCTGGCCCTTTTTAGATCTAAATCTACACTTTCAACACCCAACGCCCTTGTCAAAGTATCAGCATAAGTGGTGATAGGCGTGCTAGCCAGACTTTTCCGAATGTAGGGTCGAAGACCAGAGGCAAAACGTGTAGCCTTGAAATGATCACTGATCAACTGCTCTTGTGCAAAACGAGCCAAGGTGGAAAACATAGTAGCATATTCTGTCACTGACATATCCCCTTGCTGAAGGGTAAAGAACTCAGCCCTTTTTGCGTCCCTCTGTACTTCTGGAAAGTAGTTATCGAGGAAGAGACTCTTAAATGACTTCCAAGTCATGCCAGCAAGTGGATGAACACTCACAGTACAATCCCACCAATGGGTAGCTTCTCCAGAAAATAAGTATGTAGCCAACTTGATGCGGAGAGCATCCTCTTGAAGATCAATGAATTCGAATATTTTCGTGATATGCTGAAGCCAATCCTCTGCAGCCATCGGGTCAGAGCTTCCAGAGAACTGTGGCGGCTTCCTAGCATCGAAATCTTTGGTAATCAGCCGCTCCTGAGCTCTAGCGGGATTTGTCTCACCTCTCGGAGCACGAGGGGAAGGAGGCGGCATAGCATCTCTAACTGCCCTTGCAATTACATCAACAACATTCTGCAACCCTTGCGGTCCATCAGGAATATCATCCGGTCCTGAGGAGGCTTCAGACTCAAATGCAACATCATGCACGTGACCTCGACCACGACCACGACCACGACCACGACCACGACCTCGACCACGACCACGGCCTCGACCTTGACCACGTCCTCGAGCACGACCTCGACCTCTGCCTCTAATTGGGACCGAAGCATCCGATATATGTTCATCAGCCTCGAGCTCAATACTGCGATTCTCACGACGCGGCGGCATAGCTATAATAAGATCGAATCGAATAAACGAATCACACAACATGATCTAATCACAAAGTGTATTCAATAGCACACGTGTATGTCAAGCATAACAAGTAAACAATTAACATCTCAAGTTGCTAAGTAACATATTAACACATATCAAAACATATGTCTTTTACTAACTAACATGTCTAACATGTCAACAAAATTAAATATGCGAGCACATAACCCGGCGTCCAAAGTATTCGACCCGGTTACGCTCTGATACCATTCTGTGACGCCCTGCCCCGCCACGATCCCCGGCGACGGGGTGTCAACCGGCGGAAGTACAACAATAACAGTAATAATAGTAGGCTTTGAGACTAATCGGGAACTCCCCGAGTCCTAGACTCCGAGGGTTACCTGAATAATATAAATTATTCATTTGGAAAACATTTATAAAATTTAAATCTGGTTTTCATATGAAACATTATTTTCTTGAAACGAAACGTTTTTAATATAAGCAGCGGAAAATCAGAGTTTAGCTATCCTTTTATTTAAAAGTGGGTGGACTAACATTTGTCCAATTTAACAGAATAGGGTTTTTGAAACCAAATTATATTACATTATTTAATTGATAATCCCCACACACGGGGTCTTCAACTATAGCGGAAGCATTGTCAAGTCTCGGGGCCTTTGCCCTTATCTATATCACCTGAAAGAAAGGTTTAATAGTTCATAAGCCAAAGGCTCGTATAGTCATATAACCGCACAATAACATCTGTTATATATCATGCATGAGTGTAATGAATGCTAATGTCAATGCATGAAAACCATTTTCATGCCTTTTTAAACACTCACCCTCAATCGTCAATATCATTACCCGGACCATGGGCTTCCCGTCCACGTAGGCCTAGCCTCAAACGTGCGGGACTTTGGGCCTTACAAATTACACGGAGGCCTAGCCTTCAACGTTACGGGGGTTTCTTGCAGCACATCCCGTAAATTCGAGTTCCTAGTGGTACCCATCTCACACGCCTACCCACAATTCCGGGATTTCTAACTTTTCAAAATAAAATCCCTCCTAGAGGGTTTTATGCATAGAAGCCTCTAAGGTCTTCCCTTTTTAAAACCTGGAAGCCTCTAAGGTCTTCCCTTTTCAAAAATTGAAAGCCTCTAAGGTCTTTCATCCCAAAATCATTTTCGTGATTTTCGTGTTCATGCTTATGCTTATGAAATGATATGACATATGCGAGCTCTAAGCATCCAGACATATTCAATATTTCATAAGACAGATTATCAAGGCATGCTATCAATTAAAAGCAACACAATAGACATGCTGAAATTATCCAGGTAAACACATAAGGCATAGCAACTCAAATAATCCACTTAAGGCATAGCAGCTCAAGTAAACATGTAAATACACTATTAACATGTTATACAACTTTATTGAGGGTCATACGGAACTACCGTTCACCGAGGATAGACTGAATAATTAATCGGAATTGAAACTGGAACTGCTCAATCTGTTACAAATCTCAATATACAATAATGCGCGTATATTAGTGAGGTACAACGCCTCAAAGCATGAGTACAACTACTATTAAAGTAAAGTACAACTCTTAAAGCTTAGGGTACAAAGTCCTTTAGCTCATAATAGACTTAAATATAACTAAACAGAATATTTTAATAAACTGCCCGAGGTCGCGCGCGCGGGATGTCACAGTGTCTTTTTTTTTATTTTTTTTATTTATTTATTTTTATTTTATTTTATTTTATTTTATTTTTTTTTTAAATCAAAGGTTGGTTTTTACCCATTTTGAAAACTGAATCAAAATTAGACTTCCAATATATGAATCTCTTCCTTTTTTCGCGTAGATTCCAATTATGGAATCGGATTTTTATGAATCAAACCACAGCTCTTGATTTTATCGAAAATCCGAAAGGTGGCAAAACTTTAAGTTGACCGTTCGTCGCAACCGTTATGAATTAGCTCTTGAAATTTGAAATGGAGCCTCGTGGGATCGAGACCTTTCATTTGATATAAAGAAATCACGTTTCTGCGACTGTTTTTCTGCTCGCTATTTTTTGGACCCTTAACAATATATATGAGATATATATATATATGTATGAATTCTGCATATACATATATATATATATCGATATCATTAGTAATCAAAACAAACTGAAACATAAATTTACAATTGGAAATTACCCAATTGAATTTTATAGAGACAGAGAAGCTAATTAGCAATCCAAGCTTTTATTGGATTTACTAATTTCCCTCAAAGTAAATAGATATATGAAATCTATATATATATATATCTACACTAACAGTTATATAAACTGAAATTACGGTTTACAAATGTAAACTTACCCAATAGAATTTACAGAGAGAGACAGAGAAATCAATTAACAGTCCAAGCTTTGATTGAATTGATCTCTGGAATATATGTATCTACTATATGACCATGTATGTGGGTTTGTATACAATAATCTGTGTGTGTGTGTGGCCGAGTGAGAGAGAGACAGTGGGTAGAATGAGAGACTGATGAGAGATTGAGTGATTGAGGGGGGGGGGGGGGGTTAGGTGTAGTATAAATAATACTCATATGAGTGTGTGAATAAACAATATATGAGTGGTGTGTATAAATAATATGTAAAGTGCTTGGCACTATGCATATAAAACACACCAAAGTTAGCACTACACACAAAAGACACTCCACTCACAAAGCACTCCAGCACAAAGTTACGCACACACTGCACTAATGTGTACACAAGATACCCTTGTGTGTGTTGAGCTCACGCAATGATACACACACACAGGTAAAATTATACTGCTCAAATTTCAAATCTGGTAAATTTTTATTATCAAACGCGCAAATAAATACGGGGTATTACAGGTAATATCAGCAGAAACAAAGAAGCGACGCAAGGAAGGACTATAACAACGATAACCCTTCTTTGTTCTGGAGTACCCCAAGAAAACACACTTGATAGCACGGGGATCCAATTTATCGGCACCTGGAGTAAGTTGATGCACAAAATAGACACACCCGAACACACGTGGAGCAACAGGGAAAGGTGGGGTAGTAGGAAACAAAGTGGCATGGGGTGTGCCCCCATCAAGGATGGAAGACGGCATACGATTAATTAAATGGCAAGCAGTAAGAACTGCATCTCCCCAGAAATTCTTGGGGACCCTTATCTCAAACAACAATGTACGGGTGACTTCTAATAAGTGACGGTTTTTTCTTTCTGCAACCCCATTTTGCTGAGGGGTATGAACACACGAGGATTGATGAAGCATGCAATATTGTGCCATATATGTGGTGAAAGGATGGGAAAAATATTCTTGTGCATTGTCACTACGGAGAATTTTAATAGGAACATTAAACTGAGTCTTTATTTCATTACAGAATGTAGAAAAAATAGAAAATAACTCAGAACGATTTTTCATTAAATAAAGCCATGTAGTTTGGGAAAAATCAACAAAACTAACAAAATACCGATATCCCTTAACAGAGGTAATACGGTGTGGACCCCAAACATCGGAATGCACTAATTGAAATGGACTAGTCACACGTTTATTAACTCGGGGAGCAAATTGGACACGGTGATGCTTCCCCAATTGACAGGACTCACACTTTAAAGTAGATAAATTACTTAAACTAGGTACTAAAAGCTTCAGATTGGCCAAGGAAGGATGACCAAGATGGCAGTGGATCTGGTGAGGAGACACAGTGGCAGGACACGCTGTTGGAGTAGAAGAAGTAGGCAATTCATTAAAGTAGTAAAGACTTTCGGATTCATGCCCGACGCCAATCGTCCTCCGAATCGTCAAATCCTGAATAAGAACAGAATCAGGGAAAAAGGAAACACAAGCATTAAGATCTTTAGTCAACTTCGCAACAGATATCAAATTAAAGGGTGAACGAGAAATAAAAAGAACATATGATAAGGATAAAAACGGGGATAATTGGACAGTCCCTATGCTTTCAACGGGCATAGAAGAGCCATCTGCCAAAGTAACGGGAGGTAAAGATGAGGATAGTTCAAGAGACGAAAAAAAGGGTGGATATACATGTGAGATGATCGGTGGCAGCAGAGTCAATTACCCAAGGACGAGTACGGGAAGTAAGACAAGCAGTAGAGGTACCTTTTTGAGCAAGCGAGGTACTAGGAGCAGAGGCATGCTGAGAGGCCTGGAACTGAAGGAATTGAGAGTACTCTTCACCAGAGATGGAAATCGGATCTCCCGCAGCAGGAGCATGAGAAGATGGCGAAGCATCGCTTGAGACAACAGCATGTGCAAATCGAGCAGAGCGACCAACAAGATCCCAACATGTCTCCTTATAATGACCGTCCTTATCGCAATTGGTGCAATGAGGACGACCACCACGACCACTGCCCCCATATCCACCACGATTACCACCACGATTACCACCACGGTAACCACCACGGCCACGACGGGGATTACCATCACCCCGACCAGTAGTGGATGGCGGAGCCTGAGTAACTAAGACAGAATGATCAGTAATAGAGGAATTAGAACCCTGATCACGAGACGTACTCCGGAGAACACGCTGGTAAGTCTCAGCAAGAGAAGGCAGAGAGGCACCCCCTCGAATCTGGGATCGAACAGGCTCAAAATCAGATTTTAAACCAGCAAGAAACTTGATTACGGCTATTTGCTCCCGCTGTTCTTGCTGTTTTTTTTCATCAGTAGTAATGGGCATAACACCATTCAATTCTTTAACTAACCGTTTGAAGGAGGCAAAATACTCAATAACTGAGAGATCACTTTGCTGCAATTGAAAATACTGAGAGGAGAGATCATACATCCAAGTGAGATCGCTGGAGAATAAAAGATGTGCATAATCCCAAATATCCTTACAGGTGCCCAAGTGACCACACATATCCGCAATATGTGGTTCCATACAGTTCCAAAAGAGGGCAACGATTTGGGCATCCATTTGTTTCTATGTCATGATGGCCTTGTCATCGGTGGTGGGAGAAGACTCGGTAAGGTGATCATCAAACCCCAAGCCAGTGAGAGCAATATTGACAGCCCGGGACCATTGGAGAAAATTGGATCCATTCAACTTCCTAGTGGTGAGTTGAGGAAGAGCTTTGGACTCCATGGAGATTGAAAGAAACAAAATGGAAGCACAAAGAAGCCAAAAAATGTAACACAGAAGCAGATCGGAGCCCAAAAACCTTGAAAAAAGGAGCCATAAGACTGCCGGAGGGTCGCCGGAGCTGCTGGAGGGTCGCCGGAGTCAGGCAAGGGTCGCCGTGCTCCGGCGAAGGTCGCCGGAGGGTGGGCTGAAGGGTTGGTGCTGCAGCTGCTTGGGTGGGCTGCGGCTGCTTCCTTTGTGGCTGGGGCTGCTTCTTTGACTATTAGGGTTAGGGTTTTGACTGTAGGGGCTGCGGTTGAGTGAGAAAGAAACTCTCGAACTTCTTACGGAAATCCGGCAATGATAATGAACTCTCGAATCCTAACTAAGGATCGGCAAGATGAGCAAACCCAAGAACGATTGCTCTGATACCATGTAAATGTGTGAAATCACAATATATTGAATGAATTAAAAAGAAGATTACAAGAGCCTATATATAGGCTTCCAACACCTAGACTAAATCACTAACTAAGCGATGTGGGACAACACATATACAGTAATACACACTATTAACATGAGTCATTATATACATAGGGGTGTGTTTTGTCCAGAACGGATCAAAATAGCATCTTCGGAAAAAATTTCAAAATTTTCAGAAATTAAATAACCCTTCTGATTCCGATTCCGATTCCGATTGCGATGTTTTAGAATTCCCATTTTCACTTCCGATTATGAAATTTCGGAAATTTTGAAATTATCAGAAGTTTTGAAATTTTCCAATGCAAGCCACTAGCTAGGGACTAATGTGGTACTAACTTGGGACTAATTTATAGACTCACCTTTTTCATCTTGCTTCATTTCTAACTGATGTGGTACAAATGTAAGGTAATTTCGGAAAATTTTGAAATATTTTAGAAATTTTTTGGAATATTTCGGACAATTTTCGGAAAATATTTTTTGGAATTTTTTTCGGCATATTTTTTTTGGAATTTTTAGAATTCTCAAAACAATTCTGATTTTTTTGGAATTTGAAATACATTTTTAGTTTTCAAAATTGGAATTTTGCGGATCAAAATTGAAATTTCCGTTCCATGTTGCGCCCCTAATTTTATAGTATAAAACACTCTGAAAAATACTAGTAGTAGCTTAGCGTTAAAATTTTCTATTTTGGCGATTAATTGGGTTATCGGACAGTCTCACTTATTTGATCGGTTACTACGCTTTCTGTTTTTCGCTGTAAGTTGTTGACTGCACTTGTAGGCTTTTTTCCATTCTCTTCTAGAAATGTTGCCAGTCATCCAGCAAATGCCAGTCATCCAGCAAATATCTTTCCTTTCTGGATTTGAAATTGTTTGTATGTTAAAAGACTGTGAACCGTACCTCTAAAACTAAAAATAAATTTTTCTATACGACAAACTATTGGAGAATTCTATGAATAGGAATTTAAGAGTGGTAATTTTTGACACGATAATCCGTTTTACTGAGACAATCTGAACACGACACGATTAATTTAAAATAGTTTGCATTATAGATGAATAGCACTCAAAATTAAAAATTAAACCCAAAATACACAATCTAATTAATAACACCATTATGACACGAAAACCTGAATTGCCACCCCTAAATAGGATGAGGCGGTTTGGTTGTCTCATACTATCAAAATATGAGAAACTTTTTGTGAGCTGGGTATAGTATTATGGCACGTGGGTACACAAAGACTTGAAACAAAATCGTTATGGGCTATGGGTAAAATGTTTTGAAACAAACAAACTGCTTGCTTGGGTGCAATGGTTTATGACCTGGATCTCAAAACATTGTATCTATAACATCACCAAACCGCTTTGTCGTATAATGTCATCTTAGTGTCCGTTGGGGTCAACTGAAAAATTAAAAATTAAGCGACGAATTGTGGATTTTGAGAAAACAAAGTGAATGTTTCCCAAAATGAAAAGTACTTAGATTAGTTTAAAATTTTAGCACTTCAACAAATCACTTGAAAAATAAAGCTAAAAAATAGCTGAAAAAGTAGGCTGAATAGAGTCGTTTATTTTTTCAAACAATCAATTAATTTCACTTTTAATTTATTAAAAGACAAACATGCTCTCCGTACCACTTATTAGAGTTGAAACATGTTTATATGTTGTACTTTTTGGTCATTTTATACAACCATTTATTATTCTTTTTTAAAACTTGTTCGCAAAACACTCTTGTTTAGAACAATCGCTCAATATTTCAGCTAATCCAAACACCAAACAACTTAATATTTTATCACTTAAAAAAAAATCACTTAGGGCTTGCATGATAACGTTTCCTGTTTTTAGTTTTCAGTTTTTTTTTTTAAACGAAAACTAGTTTTTGCTTTATTTTTTAAAAATGAAAACATAAACTTATTTGACAACATTGCTGATTGTTTTGAAAACAAAACAAAAATAGAAAACGCGTTTGGTAATGGTGTTAATGTCAAATTTTGTTTCCAAATTATACCTTATAAATTCAAGTTTCAACAAGAAACGGTTTCTTTTTTTAAAACATGACCAGCATTGTCATACAAGTCGTGCTAATACGGAACCAAAATGGAATTTGCAAAGTGACTGATAGTATCACACACCATTGCATGTTATATAACTGATAAAGCATTTAGGAATCTAATTTGGAATTTAAATTTAGGAAGTACAACATTAAACATATTCTTTGGTTATAAGTTCAAAATTTGGAACTTATTTGGCCAGAGGTCCCTGTCCAAAACAGTTCTATTAAAAAGGTCCTCTCTATATTTTTTTGGGTCCAAAATACCCCTCAATTACAAAGGGAAGAAACATATCCCTTAAATATCTCCTTATTAAGTTCAAAACTTTAATACTTGTTATTCAAATCTTCTTCCTCATTTTTCAAATTCGTAAACTCCATTCCAATTTCACCTTCATTGCATAAAAAAATTAAAAAATTAAAAATTAAAAATTAACAGATCATCTAAAGTAAACATTGTTAATGAAACGAAACATTCAAAATGCTAATTTTTCTAGAAATTGTTTGAGAAAATTCACAAAGTGTTCAAATGTTGATTTTGACATAAAATTATTTGAGAAATTTCACAATGTATTTAAAAATGTTGTGTATTCTAGAAAATTGTTTGAAAAGTGTTCAAAATGCGAATTGTTTTTTTGGAAAAGTGGCTGAGAAATTCCACACAGTGTTCCAAATGTTATTTGTTCTAGAAAACTGTTTGAGAAATTTTACATGTTTAAAAATACTGTGCTTTCTAGAAATCTGTTTGAGAAAATTCACAAAGTGTTCAAAATGCTAATTTTTCCAGAAAAATGGTTAAGAAATTCCATGAAGTGTTCAAAATGTTGATTTTTTCAAAATAAAAAAAGAAAAGTTGTTTAAGAAATTTCACAAGACGTTTAAAAAGAACGCATTTTTCTGAAAAACTGTAGGAGGAAACTCACAAAGTGCTAAAAAATGCTAATAAATTCATCCAAAAAACTATTTGAGAAATTTTAGAAAATAAGTTTTGGGATTTTCATAAACAAAGTTTTGAGAAAATTAACAAACTACCACCTTGATAAATTTTGAAAAGTCGACCAAACAAGGCCAAACCAAAAAGAAAAAAAAACAAAACAAAACAAAATTTTTTTTTTTTTAAAAACACGCACATGTCTATATATGTAGAACACACAGTAACACACATGTGTATATTTGTGTGGCTGTATATATAAATATATGCATATTTTATGAGAAAGGATAGAAGGCGAAATATGAAAAAAATATCAAATGTACCGGACTGCACTTCAGTGCTGTTAAAACAGTGCTGTTTGTGCTGTTCCTCTCACAAAATGAACAGTAAAACTGCTTTTGCATAAGCAGTTTTTCAAAAACTGCCCAGTTTTACTGTTCATTATGTGAGTGAACAGCACAAACAGCACTGTTTTAACAGCACTGAAGTGCTGCCCAAATGTACCTACGCAATGAAAATGACTGCAAGTACGTTGTTAGAGATTGACCTTTCAAGTTCTTAGTCTTGAATCCACCCACATCTCCGTTTGTATTATATATCTATATATGTACACACGCACACACACGTGTGTGTATGTGTATGTGTGTGTGTGTGTGAGAGAGAGAGAGAGAGAGAGAGAGAGAGAGAGAGAGAGAGAGAGAGAGAGAGAGAGAGAGAGAGAGAGAGTGTGTGTGTGTGTGTGACACCCCAATTTTTGGACAACCAAATATTTAATCCAGAACATGTATCCAGACTAATATTAAATTTCTAAAACCCCGAGAGTGACACCCTCACACAGGATAACAGATAATTTATTGAAAATAATATTTAATACTCATTAAATAAGAAAATGAGATCTTGTTTTGAAATAAAACTCTTGATTATTAAACTTGTATTCCCAAACATTCATTTTTATTATAAAAGAAATAGCGCTCTATTACAAATATTATTTTCAAATATTTGTAATAGCGCTCTATTACAAATATTATTCCCTTTCTATTTATAAAAGAAACACCACTTTCATTAAATAAAATCTCCGTACAGAGTTCAGCGGAAATAAAATAAATTGCAGACATTCTTTGGTCAAGACACACTATACCATTCCCAATCTTAATAATACAATCCATACTACAATATCATAAATATGGCTCACATTGCCAGAAATAATAATTAAGTACAACAAGAAAATAAATACAACTCTGACAAAAAACAGCACATCAGCAATCTCTTCACACAGACAGACAGCTCCAAAGAAAATCTCTCCCATTACTAAACCTGCACATACACTACGTTTCATATAGAAATGCCCCAAATGCACTATCCTAGGTTAGTATATAAAATACTGGTATGAGTTAAACAAAACAACAAGTCTTAGGAATCCAACTTGAACCCGCATACTACAAACCATACTACAACACTCTTGGGCCCACTATCCTGCAATACAAAAGTTAGTATCCACAAAAATACCACGAAGATGTGCGGAACACCTTTTTATTAAAATATCACCAGAATGGAAATCTTAGTCCTAAGCTACATATTAAAAACAATTGAAGTCAAACTAACAGCGATCAACGAAGTAATTTATTTGAACGGTTAATTCTTTGGGAATTTATTTACGACCACACTCTTACTTTTATGAACGATTCATTATTCAATTTTCTAGGTTCACCACTTGGTCACCTTCCATGGTACACCCACACATATATCCCATGTGTGCTCGGACATACTACTAACATCCACTCTGGTTCCAGTTTGGTTGGGGTATCAACCAAACCAGATATACATAATAGAAGGTCGGTTAATATGCCTAGATGTCTATAAATTAAGCCGCGCATAAGGCTTAGGCTAGCTTGATCACGAAGCCACTGACATAAAGGTACACTCAGCAAGTCGAGCTACCAAAAAAAAAATAACACAACAGGGAGTGGTGAATACTAAGGAACTTGAAACTATTTATGCATTCTCGGAATTATAAATTTTATTGGATTCAAAGTCAATAACTATCACCCATTTTTCATAGCTCAACATTAAATGAGAATTTATGTATCTCCAAGTGATTTTTTGTTAAGTCATATTGACGAATTGAAAATCCACAAAGAATCATATTCTCCAAATTTTGCACGTTTAACCATACTAAAAGCTGCTACTGTAATCTTAAATTATTTCCCAAATGGTGCAGAATCAGGAAAAACTTAAAACACGAAAAGTGTCCAGAATCACGTTTGACATAGGACTTGCAGACATAATTCTAAAATTCTAAGCCACGATTTTCTAATATTTTTCTGAAATTTCAGAAAATGTTAGAATTACAAAAAAAAAAAAAAAAAAAAAAAAACAAAACAAAATTCACAAAACTTTCTAATTATCATGAGTATTTCACACAAGTGTTTATACATCTAACTATCCACATACCATTTACGAATACCCTAGGATCATTACCCGATGATCAAATTCAGGAAGTCACATACGTAAACATTTGTACAACGTGTGTATATGTATACACCCGAATACACATATTTAACTCACCTTGTTTGAATCGTTGAATAGATGCGAGTACAAATCTAACGACGAACAACACGCTCCGCGATTTCACACGTGATGACAGATACAAAACCCTTCTCTTCTTCTTCTTGTTCTTGTTCTTTTCTCTCTCTCTCTCTCTCTCTCTCTCTATTTTCTTTTTTCCTTTTCTTTGTTTTTTTCTTTTTTTTCTCTCTCCTAACCCTAGGGCACCTAAATATATATGTAGATAGAAAGATATAAACACACCCATGTATATTATTAATACACAAACACACAAATACTAAAATTCTATTTTTTATCTTATGGGTTCACAAAAAGATATCATGTGGGCCCAAAATGCAGTACAAAGTACTAAAATGAGTAGCTCAATGGGTACCCATGACCCCAGTACTTAATCTGAATGTTAATTATATTATTTAACACATTTACAGGCCTATAAATATTGCTAAAAAAATTAACATATCAATCTTCAATAACTTGGCCAATTTAAATTTTTACCACTTTAACCCCAACACTTAACTTTACAAAACTTCATACAGTAATTAATAATAATAAAAAAAAAATTACGTACAAATAAATAAATGACCATACAAATATAAATGCACATAGTCAATTAATAACATGTAAAAATTCAGGTTGCTTCCTTAACATATTTAAAATTCAATATTTATATCAGAAAAAATACGGGGTGTTACAATCTACCCTCCTTACAGAAATTTCGTCCCGAAATTTGAAGCGACGGTAAACACAAGTAGTATTCATAAATAATGTTAACCGCACAATTAATACAAAGCACATGATTCACATTTAACCCTCAACCATACATGGCCTAGTACATAGAGTGAATAATCCAACCAAGAAAACCCTCATATGTATATAGACGATAGTTAAATTCTAATAGGCACTCAAACACAACACAATAAAAGCCACCAATAATGATGTGATGAACAAAATACGCGAAAGTTATTGTTTTACCCGTTATACTCAAATCACACTGTACATATCACATAGACAAATACAAATCCAAACATGATTAAATATGTAGCTTCACATAAACACTTAGATATCCAATAATTAGAACACCTAATGCTGCAATTCACACAACTAAAACTATATGCATGTCCATGTTCACCTCTTACCGTGTCCCGCACTACACCTCTTCATAAATACTCTTTACTTACTGTTTACACAGATGCCTTCAAGAATACAGAATATTGTTAGACTGAAAGAATAACACTTCTTGTTGAAAATAAATCAACATTCCACCAGATTTATAGAAGATGTTGTAGATACAAGAAAGTCGTCGGCTCGATATACATCTCAGAAAGAATAGAACACCACATAGGAATATAAAGAACAATTGCATCGACAGAATGCTCGTAGATAACATCGTCTTCATAATAAGAAATCAAGAACGCTGATATTAATCAGGTCTTCACATAAATAAAAAAGAGTTGGTTGTAGCATCATAATACCTAGTGATAATAATTAATATCATAATAAGAAGAAACCCATAATGTCTGAAATAATAAATCCGCCTCATAATATCCGGCGATGATAAGAGAGAAGTAGAGCTTCGCTAGTCATGTAATAAGTCTTATAAAAATATGAGAAATTTTGATACTCCAATAAAATTATAACCCTCCTGAATAATAAACCAGCATATGGCAGGAAATAATATCTCGGAGAAAAATGGTCTAATATTATGCATGAACTCCACCGCCTGATCAAACTATAACTCCCCTCAACTACTCTGCTATTTTCAACAATAAATGTACACTATTATGCAAGAATTTATAGTAACACATATGATTATAATGTAGTATCATTCAGTTATACTCGGTCATCATGCAATGAAATACAATCACACCCCGATTTTTGGAAAACCAAATATTTAATCCAGATCATGTATCCAGACTAATATCCAACTACAAAAACCCCGAGAGTGACACCCTCACACAGGCTAATAGAGAATTTATTGAAAATAATATTTAATACTCATTAAATAAGGACATGAGATCTTGTTTTTATATAAAGCTCTTGATTATTAAACTTGTATTCCCAATCATTCATTTTCATTATAAAAGAAATAGCGCTCCATTACAAATATTATTCCCTTTTCAATTTACAAAAGAAACACCACTTTCATTAAATAAAATCTCCGTACAGAGTTCAACGGAAATAAAATAAATTCCAGACATTCTTTGGTCAATAGCCACTACACCGCTCCCAATCTCAATTATACAATCCATACTACAATATCATAAATATGACTCACATTGCCAGAAATAATAATCAAGTACAACAGGAAAATGAATGCAACTCTGACAAGAAACAACACATCAACAATCTCATCGCACAGACAGAAGCTGCACAGAAAATCTCTCCCATTACTAAACCTAGACATACATTCGACTACGTTTTATATAGAAACGCCACGAATGCATTACGCACCCAGGTCAGTATATAAAATACTGATATGAGTTAAACAAAACAACAAGTCTCAGGGATCCAACTTGAACCCGCATACTACCAACCATACTACAATACTCTTGGGCCAAGACTGGTAGTTCCACACACATATTTGGACAATAGAGTAGTTTCCGTTTATGTGGTGGCAAGTAGTTTCTTGCCCGAAATTCAAAGCTACTACGAATTTCATACTTACTAATCTACTTATGGTGTGCCAAACCTATAAAATGTTAATGGGCCCACCATCCTACAATACAAAAGTTAGTAACCACAAAAATATCACAAAGATGCGCGGAACACCTTTTTATTAAAATATCACCAGAATGGAAATCTTAGTCCTAAGCTACATATTAAAAACAATTGAAGTTAATCTAACAACAATCAAAGAAGTAATTTATTTGAACGGTTAACTCTTCGGGAATTTATTTACAACCACACTCTTATTTTTATAAACGATTCATTATTCAGTTACCTAGGTTCACCACTTGGCCACCATTCATGGTACACCCACACATATATCCCATTTGTGCCCGGACATACTACTAACATCCACTCTGGTACCAGTTTGGTTGGGGTATCAACCAAACCAGGTATACACAGTAGAAGGCCGGTCGATATGTCTAGACGTCTATAAATTAAGCGGAGCATAAGGCTTAGGCTAGCTTGATGACGAAGCCACTGGCATAAACGTACACTCAGCAAGTCGAGCTACCAAAAAAAAAAATAACACAATGGGGAGCGGTGAATACTAAGGAACTTGAAACCATTTCTGCATTCTCGAAATTATAAAATTTTATTGGACTCAAAGTCAATGACTATCACCCAATTTTTATAGCTCAACATTTTATGAGAATTCATGTATCTCCAAGTAATTTTTCGTTAAGTCATATTGACGAATAGAAAATCCACAAAGAAATCATATTCCCCAAATTTTGCACGTTTAACCATACTAAAAACTGCTACTGTTAATCTTAAATTTTTGCCCAAACGGTGCAGAATCAGGAAAAACTTAAAACACGAAAGTGTCCAAAATCATGTGCCTTGTTTGGTGCTTGCTTTTTTAAGGTTCTTGATGAGAATGGGTTTTATTAGGGTGCTGTTTTTCTATTTCTCTTTAAAGGCTGCTGATATGACTTTGTGACGACATTGTATCCAATGGTGGAGTTCCACCTACTAATAAAAAAGTTCATTTGCTGAGAAAAAAAAAAAAACCCACAAGAGAACCATCAGAAAGACTTTGCAGCATTGGAAGAACTGATTCACCCTTCACTTGACCCCTTTAGATTGAACCACCTTTCTTAACTTGTTTAACCACTCAACCTTATCCGCCACACTCTCAGCCTTTAGTAGAACAACACTATGAGCTGAGAGAAAAAAGTGAAACTCTAGAGTAAATTCCCACGTAGCACAACGGGAGAAAGAAAAGAGAAACAACAACTCAGAAGCAAAATGATAATAATTACCCTTGGGTACTGTCTTTTATGGAACCTTGCTCATTATCTTGAATACAAGACTCGGTGATTCTAAATCTGGTCCATTTGCCTTTTTATCCTTGGAGCTTTTTGATGGGGGTTCTTCCTCATCGGCTATTTCTTCAATAATACATTCCTAAACAATCATCAAATATTAGAAGATCAATTCTTGGCAAGAAAGTATAAACAAATAGTTTGATACATGTCAAATTGGTATTCCTATAAAGTTGAAACTTAGATATTGCTCTTCAAACTTTATGTAAACACATATGCTGGAACAATTTTTGACTACCAAGGAAAGTACTCAACAAATCACTCACAACAATACAGAGCACAAACTGAACTTATTCGAAGGATCGGAGAGAACAAAATTAGAGTGTTAGTGAATTTTGTTTGTGAAAGTGTTAATGACCATATCATTTACTCATTATTGAGACATGTATTTCCCTTCAAACACAATATTAGATAAAGGACTCAAATTAGGGAAAAATCCTTAGAATAATGTTATGGTTACTAAAGTTTAATCTCAAAGTTGGTGAATCAGGTAATCAGACTAAATAAAGCAAGCAAGCCCAAGCATATATGCTTGATAGGCTTCATCGTTAAATTATGGACCTAAATAGTTACCAAAAAACATTTAATTGGCATAAAGTGATCGGATAGTTTTCTTAGTAGACAGAACTAGGGAGGACATGTTCAAAGTGAAGACTTTTTTAACAACCACTAAGACCAAAAGTTTAATATACAGATGACTTAAATGCCAAACCTTAGTTTTAAAACCAATTTTTACAATTATGTATCTATAGCTTTTTAAATTTCTACAAGACTTTAAATAATAAAGAGACAAATAGTCATTTGTTAGACAAGTGCAATTCCAGTTGCATCAAACCAAACAGAATGTCAGGCAACATAATCTCTAGCTCTGACATTATGATGTTCTCTAGTGCGCACAAAAATAGTGTGGGATTATTGGAAACAACAATCAGATGTACCATGATTGAGCATATGCTGATTAAGAAGCATATGGCACTAGAGTAAATGGTGATTAAGAAGATGCTACACATAAAATTCCACAAAAGATAAGAGCTCTGACAGACAATAGCAAACAATGCATTTGGAACTAAAACATGTATAATAAGTAGCATCAGTCATCACCATGATTGAGCATATTTCATTGTACACAATAAAGGGTGATAGTTCATTCTCAAACCAGACATCACATTAAATGGCTTTCAAGAATTTGAAGGAGAAAAACTAAAGAAGCCCTATACCCACACTCGGAAAGGCAAATAGGCAATGCATACCATGCAATCTGCACCTGATAGAATATGAATGGTAGCATATGAACTAAAACAGACGGATGAAGAAAACGATTATTATTCCAGAGTCAACAAACCATTGCCAATGTCCAAAATGAAATTGTTTGAAAACCACTAATCTGTACAAAATGAAATTGTTGAAAATTATTTAAAAACCACTAATCTATCCAAAATGGTAGCATCTGATAAATAAGATAACTAATATTATCCAATGTCCAAAATGAAATTGTTTGAAAACCAAACACACCATTAAACTAATCAATAATGATGAGAGAGAAATAGATTTATCATAATTAGAAGGATCAGAGAGAAGGATCATAGGTTAGTTTCATAGATTCATCATAATTAGAAGGATCAGAGAGAAGGATCATAGGTTAGTTTTACAGATCAAAATTGAGATGGATGATGATGTGAGAGAAAGTTGAGGAGAGAGCAATGCTTCATCGAGTGACATGCAAGGACGAGAGAGAGAGAGAGAGAGAGTAAGAGAGAGAGAGAGAGAGAGAGAGAGAGAGAGAGAGACCAACCTGCGGCAGTGGAGTGGTGGTGGCATCGTCGGCGTGGACTGGTGGTCGATGTCGCCCGCAGTGTGGACTGGTGGTCGGCATTGCCGCCAAGGGCTTTTCCTCTTCTAGTCCTAGCTCACAGATTTGGGGGAAATGATTTTCAACAATACGAGGCATTTCACTTTTGAGCCCCTTTTTTTTTTTTTTTCTTTCTCCTTTATGCGCGGTTCCAAATTTTTTGGGGGAAATTTAGGTGTAGACATTTTTTGTGTCGGACAGTACGTTTCCGACTAAATAAAATAGTATTTGTGTCGGATTTATTCGTTTCCGTCACCAATATGGATTTATTTGTGTTGGGTTTGTTCGTTTCCGTCACGAATATATCTTTATTTGTGTGAAATACATTTTCTGTCACAAAATTCTTCACAAAAAACTTTATTGTGATGGATTAGTATCTGTCACAGGAACGTTCGTCACAAAAGGCATGTTTTCTTGTAGTGATATGTGTATATATATACCCGAATACACATATTTAACTCACTTTGTTTGAATCGTTGAATAGATCTGAGTACGAATCTAACGACGAACAACACGCTCCACGATTTCACACGTGACGATGGATCCAAAACCCTTCTTCTTCTTCTTCTTCTTCTCTCTCTCTCTCACGCTTGTTCTCTATTTTCTTTTTCCTTTTTTTTTTTTCATCTCCTAACCCTAGGGCACCTAGATATAAATGTAGGTAGAAAGATATAAACATACTCATGTATATTATTAACACACAAACACACAAATACACAAATACTAAAATTTTAGTTTTTTATCTTATGGGCTCACAAAAAGATATCATAATGGGCCCAAAATGCAGTACAAAGTACTAAAATGAGTAGCCTAATGGATACCCATGACCGCAGTACTTAATCTGAATGTTAATTACATTATTTAACACATTTACGGGCCTATAAATATTGCTAAAAAATTAACACATCACTCTTCAATAACTTGACCAATTTAAACTTTTACCACTTTAACCCCAACACTTAACTTTACAAAACTTCATACAGCAATTAATAACAATAAAAAAAATTTACCCACAAACAAATAAATAATCATAAAAATATAAATGCACACAGCCAATTAATAACACGTAAAAATTCAAGTTGCTTCCTTAACATATTTAATATTGAATATTTATATCAGAAAAAAAATACGGGGTGTTACATTCTACCCTCTTTAAAAGAATTTCGTCCCGAAATTTGAAGCGACGGTAAACACAAGTAGTATTCATAAATAATGCTAACCACACAATTAATACAAAGCACATGATTCACATTTAACCCTCAACTCCAACCAAGGAAACCCTCATATATATATATATATATATATATCTATAGTCGATAGTTAAATTCTAGCAGTCACTCAAACACAATACAATAAAAGCCACCAATAACGATGTGATGAACAAAACATGCGAAAGTTATTGTTTTACCCATTATACTCAAATCACACTGTACATATCACATAGACAAATACAAATACAAATATGATTAAATATGTAGCTTCACATAAACACTTAGATATGCAATAATTAGAACACCTAATGCTGCAATTCATACAACTAAAATGATATGCATGTCCATGTTCACCTCTTAAAGTGTCCCACACTACACCTCCTCATAAATACCCTTTACTTACTGTTTACACCGATGCCTTTAAGAATACAGAATACAATTAGACTGAAAGAACAACACTTCTTGTTAAAAATAAATCAACACTCCACCATATTTATAGCAGATGTTGTAGATACAAGATGGTCGTCGGCTCGATATACATCTCAGAAAGAATAGAACTCCCATATAGGAATATAAAGAACAACTAAATGGACAGAATACTCATAGATAACATCGTCTTCATAATAAGAAATCCAGAACGCTGATATTAATCAGGTCTTCACATAAATAAATAAGAGTTGGCTGTAGCAGCAGAATATCCAGTGATAATAATTAATATCATAATAAGAAGAAACCCATAATATCTGAAATAATAAATCCGCCTCATAATATCCGTCGATGATAAGAGAGAAGTAGAGTTTCGTTAGTCATGTAATAAGTCTTATGAGAATATGAGAAATTTTGATGCTCCAATAAAATTATAACCCTCCTAAATAATAAACAGGCATATGGTAGGAAATAATATCTCGAAGAAAAATGGTTTGATATTACGCAGGAACTCCACTGCCTGAGCAAACTCTAACTCCCCTCAACTACACCTCCATGTTCAACAATGAATGTGTGCACTATTATGCAAGAATTTATAGTACCACATATGATTATCATGTAATATCATGCAGTTATACTCTGTCATCATGCAATGACATGCAGTCACACCCCAATTTTTAGACAACCAAATATTTAATCCAGAGCATGTATCCAGACTAATATTCAACTGCCAAAACCCCGAGAGTGACACCCTCACACAGCCTAATAGTGAATTTATTGAAAATAATAGTTAATACTCATTAAATAAGGACATGAAATCTTGTTTTTAAATAAAACTCTTGATTATTAAACTTATATTCACAAACATTCAATTTCATTATAAAAGAAACAGCACTCCATTACAAATATTATTCCCTTTTCAATTTACAAAAGAAGCACCACTTTCATTAAACAAAATCTCCGTACATAGTTCAACGGAAATAAAATAAATTCCAGACATTCTTTGGTCAAGACCTAATACACCATTCCCAATCTCAATATTATAATCCATACTACAATATCATAAATATGGCTCAGATTTCCAGAAATAATAATCAAGTAAAACAAGAAAATAAATACAACTCTGACAAGAAACAGCACATCAACAATCTCTTCACATAGATAGAAGCTCCACAGAAAATCTCTCCCATTACTAAACCTGCACATACATTCAACTACGTTTCATATAGAAACGCCCCGAATGCATTACGTAATCGGGTCAGTATCTAAAATACTGGTATGAGTTAAACAAAACAACAAGTCTTAGGGATCCAACTTGAACCCGCATTGAACAAACCATACTACAACACTCTTGGGCCAAGACAGGTAGTTCTACACACATATCTGAACAATAGAGTAGTTTCCGTTTATGTGGTGGCAAGTAGTTTCTTGCCCGGAACCCAAAGCTATTACGAATTTCATACTTACTAATCTACTTATGGTGAGCCAAACCTGTAAAACGTTAATGGGCCCACCATCCTGCAATACAAAAGTTAGTAACCACAAAAATACCACGAAGATGCGCAGAACACCTTTTTATTAAAATATCACCAGAATAGAAATCTTAGTCCTAAGCTACATTAAAAACAATTGAAGTTAAACTAACAACAATCAAAGAAGTAATTTATTTGAAAGGTTAACTCTTCGGGAATTTATTTACGACCACACTATTACTTTTATGAACGATTCATTAATTCAATTTCTTAGGTTCACCACTTGGCCACCCTCCATGGTACACCCACACATATATCCCATGTGTGCCCGGACATACTACGAACATTCACTCTGGTGCCAGTTTGTTTGCGGTATCAACCAAACCTGGTATACACAACAGAAGGCCGATCAATATGCCTAGACGTCTATACATTAAGCCGAGCATAAGGATTAGGCTAGCTTGATCACGAAGCCACTAGCATAAAGGTACACTCAGTAAATCAAGCTAACACAACGGGGAGTGGTGAATACTAAGGAGCTTGAAACCATTTCTGCATTCTCGGAATTATAAAATTTTATTGGACTCACTATCACCCATTTTTCACAACTCAACATTATATGAGAATTCATGTATCTCCAAGTAATTTTTCATTAAGTCATACTGACGAATAAAAAATCCACAAAGAAATCATATTCCCCAAATTTTGCAAGTTTACTAAAAACTACTACTATAATCTTAAATTTCTGACCAAACGGTATAGAATCAGGAAAAACTTAAAATACGATAAGTGTCCAGAATCATGTTTGACATAGGACACGCGGGCAGAATTCTAAAATTCTAAGCCACGATTTTCTAATATTTTTCTGAAGTTTTAGAAACTGTCAGAATTACAAAAAAATGAAATTCACAAAACTTTCTAATTATCATGAGTATTTCACACAAGTGTTTATACATCTGACTATCCACATACCATTTCCGAATACCCTGGGATCATTAGCCGAAGATCAAATTCATGAAGTCACACAAAGGTCATAAATTAATTCAACAATAATATTGTGCATTCTCTTCTTCACACGTGACAACGGATCCAAAACCCTTCTCTTCTTCTTCTTCTTCTTCTCCTCTCTCTCTCTCTCTCTCTCTCTCTCTCTCTCTCTCTCTCTCTCTCTCTCTCTCACGTTTGTTCTCTATTTTCTTTTTCCCTTTTTTTTTTCTCTCCTAACCCTAGGGCACCTAGATATATATGTAGGTAGAAAGATATAAACACACCCATGTATATTATTAACACACAAACACACAAATACTAAAAATTCAATTTTTTTTTTTTATCTTATGGGCTCATAAAAAGGCATCATATGGGCTCAAAATGCAGTACAAAGTACTAAAATGAGTAGCCCAATGGGTATCCATGACCCCAGTACTTAATCTGAATGACAATTACATTATTTAACACATTTACTGGCCTATAAATACTGCTAAAAAAATTAAGACATCAATCTTCAAGAACTTGTCCGATTTAAACTTTTACCACTTTAACCCCACCACTTAAGTTTACAAAACTTCATACAGTATTTAATAACAATAAAAAAAAAATTACTTAGAAATAAATAAATGACCAAAAAAATTTAAATGCACACAGCTAATTAATAACACATAAAAATTCAGGTTGCTTCCTTAACATATTTAAAATTGAATATTTATATTAAAAAAAAATACGAGGTATTACAGAGAGAGAGAGAGAGAGAGAGAGAGAGAGAGAGAGAGAGAGAGAGAGAGAGAGAGATTGTATAGATAAAAGTATCATAGAGAAGAAAGTGATTACATATATGTATATATATAAGAGTCGTTTAAATTGGCAACTAAATCATATTTGACTTTGCTAAACAAAAATAGTGATTTAAGGTATTGATATAATATCTTCCATTATATATTTTCAAATCACGGAACAATTAGGATACAACATTTTCCTAGCGTGGCACAATTTGGGTACAATGTTTTCTTATCATAGGCGCAATGGGGGTACAATTAGGATATAGAAACTGCTTATCAAAACGCTTTCCATACCATACTACATGCATGAAATAAGAAAACTAATCATGAAACAAATATTATACATTGCCATAGTGTTGGAAAAATTGGTCTTCAAAATCCATCGACAAACAATGCCGTAGAAAATGTACTCCAATAATATGCTTCAAGGCGTGTACAAAACACTTCCCTAAATACAATATATGCTCCCACCATATTCAGAATGGTGTGCAAACGGGTATTCCGCAAATCTGTATTTAAGGTACAAAAAAGCCAACCTTATCTGCAATATGCACTATTGAAGATAGTCCAAAATATCCACCATGAAATAAAAGCCAGTTTTAGAATTTTGTTTCTGCAGAAAACAGAATCTAGAGATATGTATTTTATGTAAAGAAAACTAACATAATTTAAACTCCTAATTTTCATAAGGAAGAAGAGAGATCTATTCAACATTTTAAATGAGAATTGATTCATTCAATATATAGAATGGTTGGTGTCCCTTCATAGACATTCATGTCTATTAACCTTGTGACTAGATTCAAGGGATACAACCTATGTATTTGAACTTAAATTTTAATTGAATCTGAATGGTTGCGACACATCAGTTCGGATTCAATCTCAATGGTTGCAACCCATCATTACTAATTCAAATCACACTTACTCTTAATTCCTTATTTTGAAAATTCCTCAACAATTCCCCACCATTTTTGAAACAAGTTTTGAAAAACAATGGCTGTAAGATTTATGTATACGTAATGATGTCTTATGACTTGAACCAATTACCCTGTGAGGACTCGTCAAAGCTAACCAGGAAAGCTTAGTAGACATTGCCTTTAAACTGGCAATCCATATTGACTATCCGAACTTATCTCCACAAATAAACCTTTCATCTTAGTGTATATTCATATAAGCCGACACATGAACTAGGCATTGTGTCTATACCTTGATTTTATGAGTGCTCTAGAGTCAAGCCCTGAACGCATAAGAAGCGGCACCACTTCCACACTCACATAGGTAGACCTATCAGAAGTGTCCCTGTAACTAAAACACTCCAACACAATTGTTATAAATCTATTAAGAGCTTAATAGCTTGTCCTCCTCCTTTACACATTACAGGTGCCAAGCACTTATCGTTGGGATGATATATATATATATTATTTAAAGTACTTACAATCACGACATGTAATGTACTTTACTCGTTGAACTTGAGGACTTGAAACGTCAAGTGTCAAGTTGACTTTCCATCAAGAGTGACCATGTTCGTTGGGCTTTAGGCCCATCCCTACTGATGTCATAGACACCAAATTCCTTGCAAGTTTTTTTCGTGAATGGATCTGCCAAATTATGGCAGAACCTCACATAATCCGCAATTATTATACCATCCGTGAGTAACTGCCTTAAGCAACGGTGTCTAAGTCCAATGTGTCTGGACTTATTGTTATATACTTTACTATAGATCCTAGAAAATGTAAACTCACTATCATAGTAGATAGATATAAGAGGTATATGTTTAGGCCAAACTGGAATTTCTAAAACTAAATTCCTTAACTACGCTGCCTCTTTTATACTTCAGCTAACGCTACAAATTTAGTTTCTGTGGTGGATTCAACTATACAAGTACATCTCTTTTTCCATAAGACAACTACTCTACCAAAAGTGAAAAACCATCCACTCCTTGATATATATGATCATTCTCCCCGCTTAGTACATGTCAATGCACTAAATTCTATTAGTGCTTGTCAATGAAAACAATTAGAATCACTAGTATCTCTATTAGGTTTGCCAACTGCATGTTAGGCCTATTACATGTCATATTGTTATAACATTATAGCACACATAAATCATATTCCACCAATTAAATAATTTTAATTTTGATTATAAGAGTACTTCACATAAGTGCAAACATATTGATATTGCCGTAGTAATCCTTGTTCACTAATTAGCAAAACAAACGTTAGCTTGGATTAACTTGATTTTACTCCCAAAACCTTGACACCTAATGAAGTTACAAATAAAATTATTATGCAATTTAAACAGAATAGTCTTAAGAGACTCATTTAAATAACTATACAATTAGTACAATACTATTAATAAAATTAGTATACAAAATCACTCACGTATACAGCGTAACCTTGTGAATACATGTCATAATGATAAGTTCTAGTACTTTAAAACAACAGTTAAAGTTAAGTGGGTTCGAAAGAGAATAATAAGTAACATAGTAATTCAATTTTTGCATTTAGGTATAGGTAGAAGTCCTGACCGCAAGGGGATTAGTGGATTTTATGAGAACCCAAATCTTTAACTCGCATCGCATTTGGGTTAAACCACCTCTAAACCAGTTCCAGTCAACCCCGCTTTTGGGTACTAAAGTACTTTTGAAAAATTTATATGCATATTTTTCTTTTTCTTTTATTTATTTATTTATTTTAACTGACGAAAGCTCCTAGAATATTTTCAACCAAAATAAAATGTGTAAAATGGGTCCCTAATGTGTTTGATCTCGAGTGATAGCCAAGCATGTCTTTAAGTGTTATGAAACACAAGTGACCGGAGATTATGTAATAGTAGTTTTGTCGCATACTAAGTATATGGACAACATAATTATTGTAGTCATAATCTGATTTGTGAAGATACATGTCTTCTACTGACAGTAAAGATCCTCCAAATTGTGTAGCAATATATGGCAAGAACATTAAACATGTGTTCATGAGCAGTCAGTTATGAATGAAGCAAGAAATTGAATTTAAACTTTTAAATGTTTGTGGAAACAGTTATGGAGACAAGTAACCGTGCAAAACTGTCTAAATACGCACAAATCAGATGCGGTTTTTAAGCTAGATTGTTTGAAAAAACAATAGTTGGAACACTTGGAACAAAATTCAAATTTGAGATTGTAAAACCTGACTTTTACCAACAGATTTTCTCATGTGAGGGTATCTATTAATGCACAATTAATATGCTATTTTTACCAACCAAATGAAGGAAAGATAACCATGGTTGATGGTTCCTCATCATTATCAAATAACCGTTAATCCAACAAAATCAATTCCAAGAAGAGAATGTCTACTATTCTCTCTTAGAATCTATCCAAAAAACAATCAATGGACAAGTAATAGGTTTGGGAATTTCTATAGCCTATTACAATCACCATATCCTTTTATTATATCCCAAAGCCGAGCCATACGAAGTTATCCTTGGATATGCCCCATACTTGGGAGATTTTTCTGTGCTTCATGAAAAGTTAATAATAGAGGCCGGGTGAGTACTAGAAGAAATATTGCAAAAAATGGTGCTTTCGATGATTTTACTACAGTGGAAATAAATAAGGAAGATCCCCACAACCATAGAATTGCTGAAAAAACCCATTGGATAATTCCTCTTTTCAGGGTTCAAAAGTAGAAAAAGGGAAAATTGTATATGATCCTAGTAATGATATGAACATAAATTCAATGACGAATCAATGACAGCCATTGCTAGGCGGCATTGTGAAGGATGCAATTACTATTATCAAGAAAACAACTACTATTATCAAGAAAGAAGAGGACTCATACATCAACTCCAACAAAGTTTCCCTGGAGAAGGAAGAAAAGAGCGAGCCGTGTGCTGAGAGGTCCAAGCAAGAAGATAGTTTGTGAGCACCACCAATCGAAGAAAAATGGGTCCAATTTCAAAGCCTAGTCACCCTTGCCCAAAGCATACTAACAAGAACTTGTGTGAACCTGCCCAAAACCAGTCAAGAATTGGTCTCAACCAAATCAGAGTTGGACCAAATATCACCCAAATCCTACCCACCAACATTACCAGTGAACAACAATAGATTTCGCTCATGTAATGGTTGGTGGGTTGATCAACGCTACAAGCGCTTTGACCGACCACCCTATGACCACATTGGTTGGACTCTTGACTACTTTGACTAAATCAGTTTTTCCTATTATCAACCATGTTCAGTTGTCAGTAAACTCTGTCGAACCCTTTCAAACTATTTTCCAACAAATTGTGGGTCCAAACACCCAAGTTATTAGGAAAATCATTTACCTCCACCAAGGCGATATGAAAGGGGTGAATCTTCAAAACAAAGGGGCTAAAAGAAAGAATTATGAAGACTTCAATGGGAGGAAAGGTTGCAAGTGTGGTCGCTTCAACAAATTCTTCAACATGCAAAAGTACTATTAAATTGCAATCATATTAGACTATTAGTACTATCGTATTTATTAGTAGTATTAGCTTTGTAGCTCCTTTTAATCTAGTACCCACGTGAAGTTTGTATTGATAATGAGTTAACTAATATATTCAATTCACTTCAATATCCATATGTGCATGTGAGAACACAAGAAACTTTTGAGATAATCCAGTAGCATGATTTGTTCAATCATTGATTAGAAGTTACTTTTGAAGTTTTAATTTAACACCTTAAATCATCTTACAAAATTTCCATTTTCTTATTCCTACATAAAACACATAAACTTGTATAGAGAATAAAAGTTTCGGATACAATGAAAATAAAACACAAATTACTTCACAAAAATCTCATGGAAATAACTTATCTTTGAAACATGAGTTTCAAGAAAATGAATAGGATCAGTATGTGTAGGAACACATAGCAAACCAACATGAAAAAGGTTTAATACTAAACAATGACCAAAACATCAATGAATTCTATGGATCATTTCAAGTTTTAACAAAAGGTACACACTATTGCACAACAATAGTGGTATATTGATTATTGGTCAATATCTTGTTCATATTTATGAACATGTGCAACTATTATGAACCAGTTGGTAAACCGTGAACATATGTCACAATTTTGTTAAGTTAGTTTCTATTTTCATAAATAGTCTCTACCTTCATAAAACAAAATTTGAATTTCTGAAGTTAATCAAGTAAATTCAACTACACTACTTCTTTGAAATCAAAGGGCACATGTATGCATATAAAGATAGCAATATCAAAATCAATAGATTTAAGAAAGCACAAGAAGAAATGACTTATCAGTTATGGCATTAGTTCGAAGAAGATGAATCCACAAATACTGTATTTAGATTGTTGGAAAAATTGGTCTTCAAAGTCTTTAAAATCCAATGACAAATAATGCCGCAGAAAACGTACTCCAATAATATGCTTTAAGGCGTGTACGAAACACTTCCCTAAATACAGTATTTGCCCCCACCATATTCAGAATAGTGTGCATACAAGTATTCCACAAATTTGCATTCAAGGTATAATAAAAGCCTACCCTATCTGCAATATGCACTATCAAAGATAGTCCAAAATATCCACTAAGAAATAAAAGCCAGTTCTAGGATTCTGTTTCTACAGAAAACAGAATCTAGAGATATGTATTTTATGTAAAGAAAACTAATATACTTTAAACTCCTAATTTTCATAAGAAAGAAGAGAGATCTATTCAACATTTTAAATGAGAATTGATTCATTCTATATATAGAATGTTTGGTGCCCCTTCATAGACATTCGTGTCTATTAGCCTTTGTGACTATTGATTCAAGGGATACAACCCATGTATTTGAACTTAAATTTGAATTAATTATGAATGGTTGCGACCATCAGTTCGGATTCAATCTCAATGGTTGCGACCCATCATTGCTAATTTAAATCACACTTACTCTTAATTCCTTATTTTGAAAATTCCTCAACACATAGTATTCATGACAATATAAATGCTTTCATCTCTCATCAGACACCCAAGAAGATAACGTTGAAAATCACCATCAACATCCTCATCACGTTAGCTTAATAGTTGATATAGTTGATAGATTCGACAAAGTCTAGATCCTCTTCAATATCTTGTATAGCATACTTTTTGGCATCATCGATTGTGTGACAATACATCAATCGTCGTTGCGTCTGTCAAATTTCTTGAGTTTGCAAATTTATGACTTGATCCTCATCCCTATACTAATTTTGCATGAAATCATTAAAGTGACCTATCGGTAGTGATATCCCGTGCCAACGACAATATAGTTCACACTCACACCTTATGCTAAATAATCTTGTCCATTGAAGTTCATCTCCAATAACAAGTGAATTGATTGCCAGTTGAGTGTGAGTGTCACCAATAATGATGTGTCCAACATGGGAGAAAGGGGAATTAAAAAGTATTGGAGTGTTGACAAAAGGATGTCCTTCTCCATACTAAGTTTGCCTGATATGATTTGTGTAAGAGCAATACATTTAAAATGCATCGATAAGTGTAGGTTGATTACTAACCCTTCTTCGCCTTCCTCCATCATTACCTCTTCTCATTCTATAGTGATTTGAGTATACAGTATGTTCCTTGTAACCCCTCTAGAAATTTATTTATAGAGTATGACATCTAATTTAAAATTAGAAATGACTACACTATGTGGATCATAGAGTACAGTCTATTCACTGAATTGACAGTACAATGATTTCATAGGATGGACAATACTATGAATACGATAGGATAGGATGAATAATTCAATGTAGTAGTGAGTTGTCGATATCATTCACTCACTCAGAAAGTTGAAACCAGTCACTAAAAAATCTACAACTTGTCATTTCATGTTGATGTTGATAAGACGTGTCACTTCTTTACTTTTTGTGAAAATTAATCTATAATGGAAAATTGATATTATTGTCTAAGAAGTATTGAACAAATAGGCAACAATAAGAATTTTCTGAAGGATGGAACAATTAGAGTACAACATTTCTTATCACTGGCACAACATTTCTTATCATAGTGATACTATATTTGAGATGTTTCACTTCGTAACTTTCTTGACAAAGCTAGTTTTGAAACTCGATAAATTGTTAAAGTCATTAAAAAAAAGATTATGCAACGTAAAACTATATTCAAGTAACATTTATATTACCAAAGAATTCAGTAAATGAAGAGATAAGATGGAAATTTAGAAGTATTGACCATAAGGGTACAACATTTTATTTTTGATGGTACAACAAAGGTACAACATTTTCTTATGAATGGTACGATAGGGGTACAACAATTGTTATCCATGGAACAAAAATAGTACAACATTTGTATCGATAGAACAAAAAAAGGGTATAACATTTGTTATAGGTGGAAAAATAAGGGTACAATCTTTTGTTATTGATGGTACAACAAAGGTACAAGATTTTCTTATGAATGGTACACTAGGGGTACATTAGTTGTTATCGATGGAACAAAAAGAGTACAATATTTGTTATCGATGAAACAGAAAGGGTACAACATTTGTTATCAGTGATGAATGGTGTTTAGGGCATTGCAACCACCACTGCCATCGTCACCATTCGCCAATCGCTGTCACCAGCGTCGATCTAGATCCCCATCACTGTCGTCAAGGTCTAGATCTATATCTTGATCTAGATCTAAATCCCATTGTCATCACTGCTAGATCTAAATTTTGTTTTCAATTGAGGTCCCAAAAAATTGAATAATTAATATTTTTATACATAAGAGTTAGCGTTAAGTTATCCAATAAAAGGCCTATTCAGTGAATAATATTTTAAGGGAAGTCCCAAACAAAACTTCACTAAATGTGTAATCTTTCAAGGTTTTGGGTAAGTTTAACAATTTAATATTGAATATTGTTCTAAAATATTTTGAAATGTGTAATTTTCATAATTTTTTTTAGTATAAATATTTAATATATAGTTTTTTGATGAAATAATATAATTCTTTTATGTTTTTTAGTCTACCTTATTATTTAATCTTTTTGCAAAACCTTTTTAGATATTTAATGTATTTACTAAATATGGTCAAATATTTTTAGTCCAATTTAAAATTAATTTTTATGAATTTTTTTTAGCAAATATATAATATTTTACTATACATTTTTTAATTTTTTTTTTGTTGATAGTTTGCAATCATAGTCATTCCTGTGGGAATGGAATGGGCATTCCTTAGGTTTTGACAAACAATTCACATTCCTGTTTAAGTAGGAATGCATCTTCAATCGTATATTTTCACACCAAATGCATGAATTGAACGAACTCAGGAATGACTATTCCATTTCAAGGTTCATTCCTGTCTACCAAACACGCCCTTAATACTTGTAGGACCATATTGTTATACAACAATTGTACCACATGTTAGTGACAATGATTTTAGCAACAAGTTGTTGTTTCATGGTGATTCTACTGAGATGTGTCACTTTGTAATAAAAAACTTGCGGATAAAAAAAAATTACTTTTAAGATTATAATTAAATTAAGAATAAACAGATAATTTCTAAATATGAATGATAAATGATGAATCTTATTAATGATATATACTATAAAATGTTTACTAAAATGTTGAATACATTTAGAGAATATTTTTGGACATATTTTTAACACTTAATACTTTTAAGATTAGAGCAACTGTTTAGCCTAGTTGGTAAAAATGATCTTTATGTCACGTTCATACTAGGGTTTGAACCTTGTCCGGTTATCCCCCTCCCTTGGGCCTTGACACGTATGTCCTCGCATGAGACCACTATACTAGATAATTAAAAAAAAATTACTTTAAAGAGTATAATTAAATTAGGGATAAATAGATAATTTCTAAATATAAATGATAAATGTTGAACTTTTTAATGATATACTCCCAAATCCTAATCCCAAATTTACATCCCAAATTATGTGGCAGTGGGCCTACTGGATTTTGATTAGATAATGTTGAAGTAGTCCCATCATTATTGAAGGTGGTCCCACTATCACATCATTTAGGATGTGAATTTGGGATTAGGATTTGGGAATCATAGCATTACTCATAATTTCAAGAATAGAGCAACGACTTAATCTAGTTGGTAAAAAGGCTCTTCATGTCATGCCCAGACCAGGATTTGAACCTTGTTCCCTCTCTCGGGCCTTGACACTTAGGTCCTCGCATGGGACCACTACACCAAATAAAAAAAAAATTACTTTGAAGATTATAATTCAATTAGGGATAAATAGATAATTTCTAAATATACATGACATATAATATAAAATTGTTCACAGCAAGTTGTATTTTAGTGTGTGTATGTGTGAACTTGTAATTCTTAAAGTGACGAATAAGACTAACTTTGAATCAAACGATTGTGTATAATAAACAAGAATTAACTTTATCAAAAGTCCTCAAACATTATTGAAGCATACAAGTTTGATAAGTGCTAAGGCTTAAGAAATACCTCAAAACATAACCTTGGACTCCATTTTCATTGATATAGCAGGATGACAGGTACTTGAGGAATTGAAAAGTACATAAAACTAAGAAATTATGAAATCGAGAGCAAAGGAAAGAATCTAAACTATTGGATGCTTTAGAATGCTGGTTCCGAGTTTGGATTATGCGAGAGAGATTTTGTGACCTTAGCTCTTTGTATTTATAGAGTTAAACCACTCTTCAGCTGCCTTGAATGTGCTTTCGTGATTTTTGACCTCAATGTCCTCGTCAGGGTCCACATGTTCAATGTTTAACTATCACACATAGGTCAGACTTGTCCGATTTAACCCTTCTTGGATCAGACAGGTGAGTAGTCCTTGCCAGCTTCACCTTTTATCCTCTTTGTCCAAGACCGACCGATCGTACACCTTTTCTCTTATTAACCTTGCCTTGATATTGTTGAGCAATTTACATATGATGATCCATGGGTTGGTCCCCATTATATAACTGCACGATGTTGACATCGGCCCAGACTCCAAACTTGGACCAGTCTTTGGTCTTAAAAACATTGGCCCAGTTCTCTTCATGTTATCAGATCTACCCATCCTTGGCCCATCTTGACCCCGATGGCCCAATGGGTCGAGCTAATTTTTGGTTTTAACATTTGCCCCCCCCAAAATGTCATATCAGATTAAAAGTTGATTTGATATGACATTTTGAAATTCAAAAATTGCCACGTGTCATTCTGGGAGAAGCTTGGCCACGTGCCCACTAGTTTTCTTGGAACTCAAAGCTACACTTCACATTTAAAAGTGGGGAACGCGTGATTTCATTCTTCACACTTTATAATTTTCCTTGTTCAAATTCCATCCTTCTCTCTCTAAACTTCTACTTCATCTCCTTCATCTTTGCATCCATGGCCTCTAAAAAGTCTGCAACATCATCTTCCCATGAACCTGCCATTGAAGAAATTGAAATACCCAGCCCCTGTACATAGGTGAGGGACTATTTGCGTGCTCATAAAGAAGAATACTCTACTAAATCCTTTGTCCTCTATCTCCCCAAGAATCCACAAACCCTATAAGTATAGGGCATGCTTTCCTTAAGCAACCACCTTCTTCTTTTTCTGCATTCTATCCCCCTCTCCCCTCTGAAATTTTAAAATATCAAGGGGAGATAGATCTTTCTTAAGTCTATTCCTCAAACATGGCTAGAAGCTGGCCTTTACCTTCACCTTTACCTTCACCTTCACCTTCACCTTCACCTTCACCCGAATGGGTTGGATAGGTAGATTCATCCGCCAAATCCCATGTGTGGATCAGAAATGGCATCAACCACTCCATCCTCCTTTCCAAATCCAAAATCCAGATGGACCATTCTCTACTCTACTCAGCCCTAATGTTCTGGGCTCCTTCCTACAAATCTTTTCCTTTCAAGGTCAGTCCCATGGGACCGACTATTAGGGACATTAGCTACCTCTTAGGGTTTCATCCTCATGGGGAGGAGATTGGCCCCAATTTTGAGACCCCAGAGGTCACCTTTGGCTACCCTATGGCTAACAAGAGTGCCAAGGGTGAGACCAAACATCTTGCTGCTTATCAGTCCTTCCTTCAAAGCAGCATAGGTGAGAATGAAAGTGAAGTGACTGATTTTGAGCATATAGCTTTCCTTATTTATTTGCTAAATAAGCTTGTTTTTTGTTCAGCCTCTGTTGCCATCACCAAAGAGTACACTCATCTAGCACTCGCCCTAGCAATGGGGAAACCCATTGCCTTAGCTCCTCTAGTCTGGGCCCATTTAGTATGTGGGGTTCATGACTATGTTGAGTCTGATTTCACCAAGACTGCTAGTGGTCCTTTGTGGCTACTTCAGTGTTGGTTAATGGCTTACTTTCCAGAGCTCGGTCCTTCCATCAATTCGGACACCAATTCCTCTGTCTTTGCCCTCCGATTTGCTTATCTCACTTCTCATCTCATTCTTTCTCTAAATGTTTTTCGTTCTTCTATGACCAATGTGCTACACGGTCTCCATCTCAATTTTTTCACTTCTCCTTTAATTCTCAACATTACCCTTCATTTCTTCAACTACTAACCAACCCGGTCGATATCGGTCCTGGCATCCAATCTCACTATGATGAGATTTGGAGTGGATACTTGGTACCGAGGGACATTATTTTTTGTCCTCACCAGATTGGCCGATTTGTCACTGCTCTGGGCTGTGACAGAGCCTTTGTCACTGCTCCGGACCTGACATTTTTGGGGGTGACAAAAATTTTTGTCACCGCTCAAAACCGTGACAATTGTGGTTTGGACCGTGACAATTCGTACCCCTTAAAGGGGTTTGGACCATGATAAAATATAAAATTTGTCACCGCTATAAACCGTGACAATTTATAATTTTGTCACTGCTCCTAATCGTGACAAATTTATCTATTGTCACCTCTCTATTACAAAATTGTCACTGCTGATATTAGTGACAAATTAAAATTTTTTGTCACCATTTTGTCACTACTAAAGCCGGTGACAATTCTGAAAGAAATTGAAAAAAAATATTGTTTGCAAATATAAGCACAATAGCACAAATAATAAAAATTGCAATCCCCTTTGTCATTGCTCAAATTTGCTGAATTGGAATCATGAACTAGAAACAATTTTATAACACAATATAAACTCATTTCATTCATTAATATAATTTGTAATGTCCATTGCTAATGTCAAGTATATATGAGAAGCGTTTCCTCAGGTTTCAACACCAACAAAATCAACACAAAGCTGTTTAATCTATTTTACCATGTAATACCTTACAAGTGATCCAAATCAAAATATACAAGAGTTTACATAGATGAAGTGCCAATTATAGAGGCACCAATACATTAAAATTGTGAAAAAAAAGCCATAAATAGTAGGTCTTAATTGATGTAACAAACCAAAGTCAAGTTGAAAGTCCTGATCAATAGCTTTGCAATAAGAAAACTCCAAGTATATGCATCTTGCAAACAAAAATGATTTGTGGACATTAGCATTATTCTATGAGTACAAAATGCTAACCTACTACATCGGTAACTTTTGAATTTAAAAAAAAAAACTATGAAGTCCATGTGACCTTATTAAAATTGATGGCAAACTTCATGTAGTAGGACAACAAGCCCTTAACTAAAAATTCATAGTTCAAAAATGCACATGAAGTGTAGACAGAAACATGGAGTTTTAGCAAATGCCCATGTAAAAGGAGAAGATCTTGACCATTACACGTCATTGGGCAATCACACATCCTGAACAGAGATAAAATAGTGCATGAGGGGCAGTAACGATATTTGTTTACTTCTCTTGTAAAGAAACCGAGACGCATTGATCACGTATGCTTTTCTAGTATCATGGAAATTACCTTTCATATCTTGTATGCTTTTCTTGTTTTCTTGAGCACAATGCACCACAATGAACCTTAAGAACCATACTGATTACCTAAGGCTGCCAAAATAAAATAGGAACATGATAAAAAATCAATAGCTTTGAATTCATAGAAGAAAAAAAAAATGAATCAACTATTTCCTTTATTAAACCCTGAAACTATCACATTAGCAATAGCTTTGAATTCATGGAAGAAAAAAAAATATGGCCTTTCAATCCTCATGAATAATCCAACACAAAATAGACAGTTCCAACAAAATATTCAGAGTTGGCTACATTAGTTTCTTTCCTATATCTTGGCCAGTTTCATTGTTTAAGACTAGAAGCTCACTCAATTAGCACATTGTCAAAGTCTCTTTAGCACATTAACCAATGACATTTTTTTGGTCAAATGAGAACATTAATGACAAAAATTGAAATGGACGGATCCAAAAATAATGCACTTTTTCAAATTCCCCTTCCTTAAAGTCCATCATGCAGTTTCATTCTATTCATATGTGTTTTGCCTGTTGTGCTTCATATTTAGCCAACTAATTCAAATTTCAATGCTCTTTTAACATGACTTTGTGAGGAGCATCATAGTCATGTATAAGTCTATCTTGACGCTTTAGACAAAGGAGTAGAAGGATAACAAGACCAGAATAAATGCTAGCAGAAAAGAATAGATCGGTGGAGATTTTCTACAAGATCAAAATTAGATTTTTGGGCGTGTAGGTGGTGTTAGATCAGATGAGTTCAAGTGCAGATTTTGTAGGGCTAGGGGTTTGGTACTTTGAAGTATTTTGTGGAGAGTTAGATAGCTTGACAGGTGGTTTAGAGTACGTTTTTTTCTTCTGCCTATTTTGGAGGCAGGTTTTAAGGGGTTTTGTAGCATTGGGGTTTTTATGGGTCCATATGCAGCAAGTTAGCTCACTAGTTGGAAGTTGCTAATCAAAAAATAAATAAAATCATGTTAGAATACTAAATTGCAAGTAAAGGTTTATTCTCAAACTTGGTTTTGAGAAAGCCTATATGTAATTGAATGTGTTGGCATTTATTGAATCAAGTCATTGGAAAGACAAGGTTTGACCTAAATTGAAGGAGGTGGATGTTGAGTTTTTGTCATAAGCAAAGATCTTGGTTTTGGTTAATGGGTACCCAACAAAAGAATTCTCTATGCAGAAAATTGATGTTTGGTTCTAACTCTAAACTTACTTTCAGAAACAGCTGAATCGGATCACTTACGTAAAAGCTGTTCAGTCGAAAGGAACATTTTTTTTCATTGAACAACAATAAGATATATTCATTGATAAAATTCCCAGAAGGGGACATCCATTATATTCAGCAACACCCAAAAATCAGCCCCCAAACAGCCTTGGTAGGACACAATCACACGAGCCAAACTAATAGACACATATCATTCGGATTCCAGACACGAGAGTGAACACATCATTGTTTTGTAATATCAAGGAAAAATAATGAACTAATAGACAAGATGAATTTAAATGTACCTCGGCTTGATCGACACCAGTTCCTAACTGCCCAAATTGATTCCCACCAAATGAGTACACATCACCATCAGTAGAAATGTAGAGAGTGTGCCACAGTCCGGCTGCAACACAAGAATAAGTAGAAAGGAGGGGAGGAAAAAAGTAGATCAGATTATCCCTTCTCAGAGTGAATGTCATCTTGAACAACTATCGAGCTTTTTCTCTACCATTTTCTACCTTACCTACACGTTGATCCAAAAGCCCAGCCAATGTTATATTCTTCCAGTTTCAAGAAAGAATACAAGGACACGAAAAATAAAGAACGTGCTTTATATAAGCCATAGAACATGGTGATAGCAACAAATAATCCATTGGTGCTTTCATCAGGATCTTGAAATAATCAAACAACAAAATCCAAAGAAGTTTGGCAAACGGCAAAGACAACCTCATAATTTTCTATTCGAGAAAACATTGAGTATACATTAGGTTCTCAGTGAATATTCCCATGTAAAAGCTATATATATTCAACAAACTTTTTTTGGGTTAAAATCATCAACACATTTGATAGTATCAAAAGCTACCAAATAGGAGAGAGAGAGAGATAGATAGATATAGAGAGAGAGAGAGAGCTTACCCATCTGATGCAATTCTTTTAGTGCATAATCACTGGGATAGTTCTCGTATGATGCCATATATGTTATGATAACCTCGTCTGCACACGGAGAGAGTTCCTTTATCATCAAATAAACCATTCTCATTAAACCAATATCTCTTGACTGAAAAAGCTTAGTCATAGCAAAGAATACTTCTGTCGCTTTAACCTATACATTCGAAGGAAAACCAATCATTCTAGAGAAAAACAAACAATCAACTACTCTAATTTCTAACACGATTCAGGAAGTTTTGAGTTTTTGACAAGCATTTCGACTATGACAATAACAAGTAAACCAACTTCATAATGACGCATGAGAGTGTGTGTGTGTGTGTGTGTGTAATTAGCGAGTGTCATAAAAATATGACCTTTGTAAATGATTCGCCTTAGTTTAGAAGATACAGAAGCTTTGTAATAACCTAAAAACCACAAAATGAAACTCGAATTAATAACTTTCTGAGGAACGAGCAAGATAAAAATGTGCAAACATGAAGCTGGATGGCAGAAATAAAAGAGCATCTGTGAACATCTCCTAGAGTTTAGCTGAGGATCATTGAAGACTCTAGCTTCCTGGAGGACCACTCCCTTCTCAATCCCAAGAAACGGAGAATACTCCCCTGTGAAATAGTAAAAATGCACACAATCAATACTGCAATGCGTTTTCGCAATCACCAAATTGAATACATGACAGAAACAAAACAAAACAAAAAATTATTGAAACCGCAGATCTCAAACAAAAATTGCTCAGCTAAGGACTTCAAACATTCAATTTTCCTTTATTAAGCATTCACGATCAGACGAAGATACCAGTAACACACATGTCTACAACCAGATTGACAGAACTAAGAACTTTAATAGTGACAGGCTGATATAGGCCAATCTATGAACCGGCCCAGACTTTTAAGAGGGAAGGAGATCACTATAAGGCAATCAGGAAATGAACTGTCCAAGCCAAGTAGCTTACAACAGGCATTTGAGGTGGCAACAGAAGACACAACACTGTAGAGTTCCACAGTAGCATTTAAAAAAAAAACACTTTTCCGTTATAAAAGACGTACGGAGTACGAATCAATCATATGGAATATGCAGTATAAAACAAACCTGTAAGGAGTATCCCCGCCAAATTTCTTCTGATTAACAAATCCGGAGAGAAGTTTTATGTAACCACCTCTACATTCAATGTCCTGTTCTAACCTTATAGAATACTTCAGGATCAATGTTCTATCCTTCTTAGAGAACTCCGAAATCTTAGCAGATATGGCAAAATGCTTGGCATCACTAGATGTTTGAATACCTGCAAATTATAATGCATCTAAATATTATTCAAACCACTATAAAGCAATAAAGTTCTAATTGCTTATTCGATGAAGATATAATTGCATAAGGACCTGTATATGCACATAGATATGTGCACTATTTTATTTTAAACTCGTACTAAGCTCCAAGCAATGAGAACCCATAAAAGTCTATATGGTACCTTAGTGGGGAACTTGTTCAAAAATAACATGGTTAACACTTAACACTCGGCAATTCCATGCAAATTCTTGTTACCCCTTTTTAGCTGGAAATTACAAACAACTTCAGGCTGGATTTTAGAAAATGTTTCCAAGATTTGTTAGTCATTTAAGTATGTCTCAAACTTCAAATACGTTGTCATAACTATCCATGCTTAGGAATCTTCATTATTTATTAGCCTTAAACTTTCGCTAAGTAGATTATTACCTCAACAAGCGTCAAGATAATTTGAATCAAACTTTAAAAATAAGCTAAGCTGCACATACACACACCCCAAGCTCATTCTAATACCATGTCAATGATTATCTATGGACTACATAAAAAGATGCCTAAACTCCTGCATAAGAATATTGTGTCAGTCCAACTCCAATGTACCAAACTGAGGTTAATACATCAAGAGGTCCCATTTTTTTTCCAGTTCAATAGATACAAAAGTGAATCTGGTCATGAACGAACTTATAAATTCAGACATTCCATGATGACGAAAACAATTTAGAAGTTAGAGCAAGATCTTCATATTCCACATGATTGTAACTCCAACCCATCAGAAAAAAAATAATTTTAAGCCAACGCACAATACCTATTATAAGTATAACATAAATTTAGTTATCAAACAAAAATTCAAGAATGAATTTATACCTTTATCATCTTGGTCGCCTGAGCACTTTCCAGCGGTGTGCTTAAATGAATCCGCTTTCCCTTCACTTTTTTCCAATTAGATTTGACCCACTGGCCCCATCTTTTTCCAACAATAACCACATTTACATTCAAAAATAAAATAAAAACACTCCGTAATAATAATAATAATAACCCAATTATTGAAAAACCTAAAAGATAGAGAAAAATTAAAAATAGGAAGTAGAAATCATTGAAAAAGAACCAGTAATTAATAACAAGTCTGTGTTGTTCTGACCGAAATAATTCCCTAAAATTGCTTTGTACTCATCAATTGATTATTCATAGTGAAGCTAACTATCAAACCCCTTTATTTGGTTTAGGTAAATAAAAGCAATTCCCACTTTTGAACTATCATAGTATCTTAACAACAACTACTACATAAAAGTACACAATTTAAGCTTCATTCATTTTACACCTGTTTAACTGCTAAGAAAAATTAGGAGAATATGAAAAGGAAAACCCAGATAAATCGAAAATCATCCTCTTTAGTAATCCAATCGATCTCAAAGAAAAACAATCTCTACATAACCAACTTGACTATATAAAGTTTCCATGTACTACCATCAATTTCCTAAATTCATAACCAACTTGAATGTTTTGATAATTAAAACGCTAACAAATCAACTAAATTCAACTTATAATTGCAAAACTAACACCGTACTTTTATGCAGATCTAAAATTTTGACGCCAATAATCGAAGAATAAGACAAATTGGAATCGATAAACAAAAAAAAAAACCATTAATTGCATAAGAGGTATGAAGAGTAAATGAATAACAAAATAAGGAATTTTGAGGATGAACCTTCATCGTCTCGATCGTCATCCTTCTTGACGAGAGGCTGAGCCAATGGAAGAGATCTAAGGGACGTAGGTGACAATGGGGAATTTCAGATGAACAAACCCTCGATTTGGCTGTTGATAATAGAATTGTAGATCTCTATAACACACACACTCTCTCTCTCTATCTATCTATCTATCTATATATATGTATATTACTCCATGTTTATGCATGCACAAGTAAAGTCAAATTGCAGATCTCTCTCCTATACGTAGATCTGTAATCGATTGGCGAGTTGAGTTCTCCACCACGGGTTAGGTGTCGCAGAAGAGAGAGAGCCAGAGTGGGAGTCAATCGATGGAGATTGAGAACCAGAGAGGTGGTACTGGAGGCGACGTGGTATAGAAGAGGAAGAAAGGGTTGATTCGATGGTGCTGGTAAGAGAGAGAGAGAGAGAGAGAGAGAGAGAGAGAGAGAGAGAGAGAGAGAAAAGGGGAGGGTTTACACAAGAGAGGGGGCAGTGGCAGTGAGCGTGCATGGTTGTGGTGGAAGTAAGGAATGAGAGAGAGAGAAGAGGGGTGTGGTGGCGGCGATGTGGTGGTGGCAGATTGGTGGGGACTGATTGAGTCGAGGGTAAAGAGGAGTCTGAGAGAGAGAGAGAGAGAGAGAGAGATGGAGTTCTTACGATTTTAGAGATAGACATTGAGAGAGATAAGAGAGAGGGCTACAATTTGGTAAAGTGAGGGGGAAACGAAAAGGATGGGGGGAAACAAATATTGGGGTTTTTTTTGGGGGGTGAAAATATTTCATTCAAGACCTATTTGTCAATGTCCTGAACAGTAACAATTGTGCAATAAACATTGTCACTGTCAATAGCAGTGACAATATGTTAGTTTTGTCACCAATTCTACCTTGTCACTATCATAGACAGTGACAATTTTTTCACTGCTCAGGACAGTGACAAAGCTAGCAAAAAAAAAGGGTGACAAATTTGCTATTTTGGTGTAGTGCTACCATTGATCCCAATTGCAAATGTGCAGTCGAGTATTACAACCCACCTTTCTTTGCCTAATAATTTGGATTGAACCAGATGGTACCACTTCCTCCATATCCTTCACTCAACCATGACATTTTTGACCGAGATATTATAGGCAATATTGAATGGGCAGAGAAAATTTGGGTGAAGGCAGGCAGACTAAAATGGAAGTTTGCCTTCAAGCCCTTTGAAGAGATCCCTTGCTCCAATAACCAGTTTGACGTTTGGTGGAGCAAGCGGATCACTGCTATACAATCAGAGCCTTTGTACATCATCTTGCAAAGGATATTTTTTGATGCAGATACTTTCGTTTCAACCACTTAGGCTAAAAATCCTACCACTTCAACTCACCCTGTTGTTTCACAGGCTAAGAAAAGCCATTGAAAAGCGTAAGTTGGACTATCGGACAATCAGGGACTTCGAGAGGTTCTACAAGGTGAAGTTCCATCCATGGAAGCAGAAGCAAATGAGGCAAGTGTTAGAAAGACGTTTACATAAAATCGACCAAGAACAAACTGAAAAAGGGGTGAGAGCCTGGACGGAGTACATAAGACAAAATCCTTCCAAACTTGAGCCCTCGATAAAGGATTTCATAAAACCTTCAAACATAAAAATCCCCTTGATCCCTGAAACAAAGTTTTCCATTGAAGACACCTATTATAGTGTCTGGACTGAGCAAGTCTTCAAACTTCCCTCGAGTGAATGACCAATATTCACTGGTCACTATGTCACTTGCCTTAATGATTACTTTGCTCGCTGCCAGGGAGGGACTTCCATCTATATAGACCCCGATGTCCGCGGTTAGTTTTACTTGCTAGATTTGCTTTTTCTCAAGTCAGACTAATTTTTATTGTCTTGGGCAGTTGCTCTGCCACCACGCCAGAACCTACAGCCCCTCTTCCCATCATCGAATCTAGTGATTATGAAGAGGAAGAAGCTCCCTCCAAGAAGGCCAAGAAAAAATAGGCAATGACCAAATCTGCAAAGGTAAAAAAGTCTTTGAATTACAGTCTTCAAAAATTGAATCTTTTCTATTACAGGTGGGCCAAAAAACTAATGCCGTAAAGAAGATGAAACCTACCAAACCAAACCCCAAGGCCTCCAACCACAAAAACACCAACTCCTCTCAAGGTCCCTGAACCAATCACTTCTTCTGACAAACCTCCTAGCAAAACTCTGACTGATCTCTCCCAACTTTCTCCTACATAGTTGGTAGCAAGACTGCAAGCCTTGGAAGCTAAGAATCCTCTCCAAAAACCCTTAGAACCATCTCAATTGACCACAGAGTAAACTAGTTCGATTTTCCTCTCAAAAGGAAAAAAAAATAAAAACTTAAACTCCTTCCCCTGCTCTCAATCATGGTGAAGATGAAAGAACTGAGTCAAAGGGACTCACTGAAGTAGATCCTATAGACGTAGTGATGGGAGACGAAGAAACGACTGAGATATCTCAAGATAGGGAGGAGATGGAGTAAGGAGAGAAAGAAGAAGAAGTAAAAGAACAAGAGAAAAAACCAACAGAAAATAAAAGGCAAAAAAGAACGAATAGAAGAAGAACAAGAAAAAGAGGCAGAGTACACCGATGCTGTGGATCAGACAATGATCTCGAAGGCTTCCACTGATGACTCTATCTAACCAAAGACCGAATTAGGTCAAACCGAGGTGCTTCTCGAGCCCACAGTTACTCTCTCAACCCCAGCTGCTCCCAAATAGGTATCTAACATTTCTTCGGTCATTTTTAGTACTTTGATTCATCCACCTATCACTGATTGAATTTTTGGTATTGCAGAACTTACCGGATCTCCTTGACTTACCCGACTTTGGGTCAATGTCAGTGGATTATTTTTTCTCCAACTTAGATCTAGACGCTTTCTAGACTTGGAACCCGTGCTCGAAGTTCTGCTGACCGAAATGCCAGATGATCCACAATTGACCAAGGCCAAGGAAGTGGTGGCCACATTGAAGAGTCAACATCATTCTACCTTTCAAACTTACCCGATGTTGGGGCTTCCCTCACCCTGATCATTCAATCTTTCGATCTCCTTGCAGATCAGAAGTTGATTCTTCTTGAGCTTAAAGAACAACTTCCTCAGCTCTCTTTGGATTCCCAATTGGCCACCCAAGTTGCCAAAGAACAAGCCAAGAAGTTAGAGGATAGGAGTTGATAGAAACACATGTCAGCTAATTCAAGGAAAAATATTCCAAAGAAACTGCCAAAAAGACCTAGTCAGAAAAGGCTAAAATTAGTATTCAAGAAGAGCGAGCCAAACTCCAAGCTTAGTTAAAACAAATAGATCAAAAACTTTAGAACACTGCTCAAGATTTTAAAAAAGGGTGACCTGGACATAACGGAGGTCGATAAACAACCTAAACAACATGCACACTGATTAGACACCTCCAAGCCCGATGCCATGATATGGACGTCTGAGCTAAAAAGGGCTCAAATAGCTCAAAAAGAGGTCGAGGCGAAGTGGACAAACCTGCAAGAGAAACTTGGTTTTCTGGATTTGTCCAGGCCATGGCTGATTCATTGTATTTTCATTTATTCTTGTATGTAATTGCAATTATAATCAATGAAAATACAATTTTTTGCATCGGTCGCTATTCTAATTACACTGATTCCCACAGTGTTGGATGGTACTGTTTTAAATACTGACCATTAATTGATCTAACGTAATTCTCACCATCAATATCCATTAAATGATAAGCACCACCCTGAATCACTTTCTCGATTAAGAATGGACCTTCCCAATTCATGGACCATTTTCTGTATCAGGGATTTTTGTCCCCGATTGGTAAAACAGCTTTCTACACTAGATCACCGACACAAAATGACTTAGCTTTTACTCTCTTGTTGTATGCTCTGGCTGATCGATTCTTTTGGACAACCAAAAAATCCAAAGAATTTAATCAGACTTCATCCAACTCTTCTAATTCTATAATCATAGCCTCATTATATCCAATAGGCTCTAAGTTATTATGTAGGGCTCTTCTTACAAATCAGACTATTACCTCCACAAGTAAGACCGCATCATGACCATAGATTAGCATAAACAGAGTGACCCCTGTACTGGATTTCTGTGATATGCGATACGCCCAGAGAGCCTTGGACAATAGGGTGTCTTAACTCCTCGGGTTTTTCTTCACCATTTTTTCAATAATATTAATAATGGTCTTGTTCATAGCCTCAACTTGACCTTTTGCTTGGGCATAATAAGGAGTAGAATTTAAAATTTAATTCTCCTACTCTCAGCAAAAGCCACTATTTCTCCCCCTGTGAGCACCATCCCTTGGTCAGCCGTTATTGATTCAGGGAGATTGAATTTGTGTATTATATGTTCATCGATTAAATTTATTATAGTTGCCTGCGAGACCGATCTCACTGGTATTGCCTCAACCCATTTGGTAAAATAATCGGTCGCAATAATAATAACCAGTGTTGACCAGAGGAAGGAGAATATAATTTACCAATCAAGTTCATTGCCCATCCCTTGAATGGCCAATGTTTAATAATTGGTTAGAGCTCTTTGGCTAGGACCCTCTGAATCGGTCCTTGTTTCTGACAATCCTAGCACCCCTTGGCATAATCTATGCAGTCCTTGAGCATGGCTGGCAAATACTACCATTATCTCATAATCAGCCATTTCATTTTGACCCCTGCCTGATGAGCTCCACATATGCCTACATGAACATTAGCCATATCCTTCATGGCCTGTGCTTTGCCTAAGCATTGCAGGATCACTTCATCCCCGATTCAATTTTTAAATAACTCTCCATCCAATAAGACAAATCGGACAGAAAGCATCCTTGTTCTTCTATTAGCTCCTCTAGATGGATGAGTTAAAAATTCATAATCGGGGTCCTCCAATCTTCATCTTCCTCCAGAATAGAGAGAGTTTCTAAGAACAATCCTCTCTTACGTAGCGATGACATAGCCCTGAGTTGAACGGTGATAAACTTTCCTTCCAAATTGTAGGCTGGCTTGACTCTAGATCCCACTTTGGCCATATGGTCAGTCCTGAAACTACATTCCTTTGGCATATGGTTAACACGTACATCATCAAATTCGTCCATTAACTGGATTGTTATTGAATGAAAAGGACATAACTCCCAACTTTTAATTTTAAAATCTCCAGTAGTTTGACCAATTACCAGGTTGGAATCCCCTTTTATGGTAATTGAAGATGCTTTCATTTCTAATAGAATTTCCAAACCAATTATGAGTGCCACATATTCGGCTTGATTGTTTGAGCATTCAAAATATAATTTGAAAGATATTTTAGTCCTTTGATTTCAAGGAGATTTGATTATTATTCCAACTCTAGCCCCTTCTGCATTCTTGGCTCCATCAAACATTAGGGTCCAAGGTATTAATGCTATACAGGGGTTGATAAGGCAGTAACCAATTCATTGATATAAGGTTCAATCGGTACACTTGGGTGGTCTGCCAAGAAGTTGGCAATTGCTTGGCCCTTGACCGATTTTTACGATCTAAAGTGGAATGAGAATTCCATAAGGGAAAAGGACCACTTACTGATCCTACCACTCATGATCAGCCTAGATAACATATATTTAATAACATCAGTCTGACACACAATATAAGTCACCACAGTTAGTATATATGTCCTTAATTTATGAGAGGAAAAATACAAGGCTAGACAGAGTTGCTCGATCAGAGAGTATCTTTACTCGATCAGAGTTAACACTCTACTTAGATAGAAATAACTTACTCTTTTCCTAATTGATTGTCTTGTACTAGCATGCTCCCGATAGAGTCATCAGCCACTGATATGTATAGCTTCAAGTTTTGTCCCTTTCCTGCTGGCATGAGTATTGGAAGTGCTGACAGATATTTATTGACATCCTCAAAAGCCTTCTGATGATGTTCTTCCCATCAAAAAGGTTTGTCGGTCTTGATCTTTAGCAGCAGTAAAAAGACTTGTGTCCTTCCTGCACAGTTGGAAATGAACCGCTTGAGGAAGTTAATTTGACTGAGTAATCTTTATAATTCGTTCTTCGTAGTCGGGGGTTGTGCAGCTTGTATTGCTTTAGCTTTGTTCTTATCAATCTTAATCCTTTTATGATGGACCACGAACCCTAGGAAATTCTCAGCTGACACTCCGAATGTACATTTGAGAGGGTTTATCTTCAACTTATGGACCATCATCCTCTGAAATGCCTTCTCAAGATCAGTCAAGTGTTTGGACTTTGCTGGGGACTTTATGACAACATCATCAATCTAAAATTCCATGAAGTGACCGATCATATCATGGAAGATAGAATTCATGGCTTTTGATATACTGTCCCTGCATTCTTTAGTCTGAATGGCATGACAACCCATTCAAAGGTATTGATTAACCCCGGACATTGAAAAGCCATTTTTGGAATATCCTCTTTGGCTATGTAAATATGATTATACCCAGAATGCCCATCTATGAAGGGATGAATTTGGTGGTTGGCCGTAATATCAATTAACTAATTGGCCATAGGCATCGGGTACTTATCCTTTGGAGTGGCTAAGTTGAGGTTTCTGAAATCAACACAAACCTTTAACTTCCCATTTTTTTACCACTGGGACCACATTTGATAACCATTCTACGTACCTTGCCGTCTAAATAAAACCTGCCTTCAAAAGCCTCTCTATTTCTTCCTTAACCTTCAAAGTGACTTCTGGGGACATCCTCCTTGGCAGTTTCTTAAATAGTCTGCGTTCTTCCTTGATTGATTATCGGTGCTCTACCAATTCCCTGGACAATCCAGACATTTCATCATAGGCCCAAGCAAAATAGTCCCTGTACTACCCAAGGAGCTTTATCAGGTTGGTTTGGAAATCGGGCTCCAACAACTGGCTAACAAACTTGAGTTTGTGTTCTCCTTCATCTCGCAGGTTTATTTATTGGAGAAGGTCTTGTACATCGGCCTTCAAGTCATCTAACTTGGCAGAGGCCGATTGTAATTCAACTAACTGGATAGCATCTTCATGTGCAAATTCTTTCTCATAAACGCAATTGACCCGATTAGCCGATGTTACCTCAAGGTTGAACTGTGCTCTTCTAACGGCCAGATAAGCATACATTCTGGCTAAACTGGCTTTGACTTCCAGTTCTTTCCCAAATTTCAAAAATTGTGGCTCTATTAATGGAACTCTCTTCATCAGTAGTGGTCAGTGCCACCTCGGATATCCAACCTAGTTCTTCATATAGCTACTTTACATTTCATAATTGGTTTTTATCAAAGGTGTTATCACTCGGTCTTCCATACTTGCTTAGTCTGACCATTTTGGTTGAACCAATGTGATCTTTGTATAGCAATGAGTCTGTATTGTACATTTAGCAGCGAAAGGCTTGTTGTCCCCCAACACTACTTCTGTATCTTTTCTATTCTAGAAAACCAAGAATTGGTAGAGTATGGAAGGCATACAAAAGTTTGGATGAATCTAATCATACCTAAACAAAGCATTATATGCTACCGATGACTCGACAATGAAAAAAGCAACCAGGGAAGTTTTGGATCCCACCCTGAGCTCAATGGGGAGTATCCCTTTTGTCCTTGATGGTACTCCAGTGAACCCATGAACATTTAACTCGGTAGGAATTAAATCTTGTTCACTTTTTTGTAGAATCCTTAACATAGTCCGGGGCATCACATTGATGGCTGATTCCCCATCTATCAAAACCGTGTCAATTGGAAGTCCATCAACATGGGCTTTGATGTACAATGGCTTCAAATGCTGGGACATCTGGATGTTGGTCTTTCAATCACTATTTTAACTGGTTTCTTGGCCTGGCTGGCATCATTCTGGTCTATCTTTGGCCTTAAAATAGTTATTTTTGGCCAATCGATCTGTAAGTGGCCTCGTCAACATTCTTACTAGTGGCTTGTACCACTACTAGTTCTACTGCTTCATGGACTATTTCTTCATGGATCATTACAGTTGGCTGATCTGGCTCCTCAACATCACGACCCATGACTGATGACTGGCTTGGCTTGGCCATGAAAGTCATTAGCAAAGTATACACAATATTAACTGAAAAATCCCTTGGTATGGAACAAAACTGTAAGAACTTATTAACTTGACCGGTCTCACTCAAGTTTGATTCTAGATATTCTGATTCGGTTCCCTCCCTAGGTTCATGGATTGATGACCCTTTTGTCTTGGTGAACCCCTACTTGGGGTCATCATTCTGAGCAACCTCATTCCCTTTGGCTTTGTCACGAGGAACCTCCACTTGTGATGTTAATAGTACTCTGGATGAGGAAGAAGTCTCTGATGTATCAGTCACTTTCAGGCTCGGGTTTTGCATGATCTTGATTGACTTTGCTTTCTCCTCATAGTACTTTTGCTTCTGATCTCTAGCAGATTTCTTCATCCTTTGATAGTGCCTGATCTAAGTCTTCGTAGGCTGATAAGCTTTAGGTTAGGAAAATTTGGGATGTTCCAACTTATGCCAAGGGCCTGGCTCCATAACTGGTGGTACCACCATTCTGTGTTCTCGATCTTTCTTGACCGATTTATCGGTGTTCTTTGTCCTTAAGGGTTGATAGTAGTTAACCTATGATCTTTTTTCTCAGTATTCTTTCTTAATGTACTCCTGCTTCAGGAATGCCAAGTGACTTCAAATCGACCTTTTAGAAGGACTTAGTGGCCGAATTGATACATCCCTTGGTCTCTTGTTTAGTCCATCACCCTCAGTTTTAATAGCTGCCTTACATTTTGGACAAGCCCTTTATCTATCAGTTCCATCTGTTGCTTCATTTCCACCAATAATTGCTCAGTAGAATTGTAACATGGATCGATTATGATGACCGATTCTTTCTACTTCCATTCTTCGTACGTCCTTTTCGGATCATGGATGTCTATGGCAATCTTTTTCTCTGGTTTACTGGAGGATGCTTTCCCTAATGTTTCAAGGTCGACTTTGGTTCTTGGCTTTAACACCCTTGAGAGATCAGGATTCACCATGTTCGATCCTACCACAGCAAGGAAAGGTTCAACATCCACTCCTATTGGCTTGTCCGAGAACTTGAGAATGCCCTTTTCCACGTTGCTCTGTATAACATTACGAAAGACAACACAATTGTTAGTTGCATTGCGCCATGAATTATGCCATTTGCAAAATTCTTTGCCTTTCAGGTCATCGGCCTTAGGATTTTTATGGACGTCACTATGTCGAATCAGTTTTTAAGCCAACAGGGCATCAAAGATCTGATCTGCCTTAGTTATATCAAATGAAAATTTTTTCCAACTTTAAAGGTCTATGTTTTTGCCCCTGAATTGTTGTTGCCATCAGTTGGCTTTTGCAGTAATTTGGTTCCTTTGTGATTGAGTTGCATTTTTTGTCCAATAAGTAATGGTTTAAAACTCTATTAAAGGGGATGTTGTATAGGAATTTAGGAAGCCCTTGGTACGTGTACCAAGTTGGAGGTCTCCCCTTATGGGGGTGCATGGTCTAGGGTGAGAGAGTGTGAGTTCTTTGGGGTATTGAGAGTGGGCATACAAAGGGTTTGAGGGTTGGGTTATGAGATTTAATCCAAAGTGTCTTGTACCAATTGTTTATTCTTAATAGTAAAACAACTGGTCTCTCGGGTGTGGATGTTGGTAATGTTTGGCCGAACCATGTAAAAATCTGTGTTTTCTTTGGTGTGCTTGTTTATTATTATTTGTGTATTTTTCTGTGTTTATTGGGGGAATTTGATTATGCGTTTTAAATTTCCAACAAGTAGTATTAGAGCTAGGTTATGATGATATCGTGGTGGGCAAAGGTACACAACAGCAGTGGAATAGCACGTGATAAAGGAAAAAAATAGAAAAGAAAAAAATAGCAGATCAGTGAAACAGAGGCATGTAGCTCAGCAGCCATAGGCTAGGGCAGATGATTTATGTTCAATGCTTTGGATGAGAAGTTATCTAGTGTAGTGCGCTCATATTACCAACGGTGTTGCAGATCCACATGTGGGTGTGAATTTATGAAATTCTGCACTGATTGAAATTTACTTTTTTTGGTGATTAATCCTATATATATTGTAGCAGGTTGGGATCTAGGGCCGAAAAATAATTTTGATGCTACTGTGAGTGTAGCATGTTGCGTATCGTGGAGACGTCCTCACATTCATCTCATACGGGCATTTCTCTTGGGTTAGATTTTGGGTACGGTAAGTATGTGCTTCTAGAAAAAATAATTTGATGGGTTCCAAGAAGGTGGTGGAAGACACATGCGCAATAACCCGACATAGGTAATTGTTAGGATATTGCACGTAGGAACGTTGATCAAATATTTTTGGAACATGTTCGCTATTTGGGTGGTATGATATTGATTCCAAAGTTGTGGAGGAATCTAATATTGTTGCTGAAATTACACATGGCGATTGAGAGAAGTGTGGATGATTTGTGTCGTTAGGTTGGTAGATTTGTACTCCCAAATTCTCGATGGAATAATTCTTGTAAGTTGGTGAATGGTTTATTTCACGGTTCAGACGATGGTGAGGGGAAATCCTGTTGGGGAGAAAGAGGGATTGAGGCTCTTCTCTGGTGGAGTTAATGGATATAATTAACTTTGGGGAGCTGCATATATATTGACCATGGTTTAACGAATCAGAGGTGTTGAGACCATATTGATTCGGGGTGTGCATGTTGGTACGAAAGACGACCAATGGTAAATAGTTGCAAAGCGGTTAGCTTAGTGGGTGCTCTTATTGAGGGGGTACTAATCATGTGTGATAGATTGATTGGGCAGTTTTCCCCATAAGTGATAAAGGGGGTGATTGTTGGGATATATATTACATGTGAGATAATCCCATTAATTTAGGGATTATGAATTGGCTAGATTGTTATTGTGATTTGGTTTCCTTTGTGATAGAGTTGTATTATTTGTCCAATAAATAATGAGTTAAAAACTCTATTAAAGGGGATGTTGTATAGAAATTTAGGAAGCCTTTGTGTACCAAGTTGGTGGTCTCCCCTCTAGGGTGAGAGAGTGTGAGTTCTTTGGGGTATTGAGAATAGGTATACAGAGGGTTTGAGGGTTGGGTTATGAGATTTAATCCAAAGTGTCTTGTACCAATTGTTTAATCTTAATAGTAAAACAACTGGTCTCTCGGGTGTGGATGTTGGTAATGTTTGGCCGAACCATGTGAAAATCTGTGTTTTCTTTGGTGTACTTGTTTATTACTGTTTGTGTATTTCTGTGTGTTTATTGAGGGAATTTGATTCCTTGTTTTTAAATTCCCAACATAAGCCACATTTCAGTACCCTGTAGTTTTAGAAAAGTTCACTTTGGACACTATATTGCAAATACATCATTTTGGTCCCTCACGGTGTAAAAAGTTTCACTTTGGGCAATGTATTTTCAACTTTTTTGTACAAAATTGTCACGATTTTAAAACTTGAGTGAAAATGTAAGGCCCAAAATAAAACTTCTCTGAAATTGTAGGGTACTAAAATGTAATTTAGCCAATGATAGGTACAAAAATATCAGGTGAAAGTCAAGTTTTGCCACCTCAACATGAAGAGCCAGGTCACCAGGTAGAGGCGCACGTCCCGGGCTGTTCAGCAAAAACTGCCCGGTCCGGGCCCACAGGTCGGGTGAGCAATACGGGATAATCCTCCAACGTATCCCATGGCTTACTCCTCAAGGCTCCAGACAGTTTCCTATCTTGCCTAGAGGACTAATGGAAGGAGCAAGTAGTTTCCTAAACCACTTAGGAAACTCTCCTAATTCATGTAAACTATTTGTAATTAGATTGGCTTCCTAATCTGATAACTTACCTTGTGCAAGTGGTCTCTTGTATCTATAAAAGAGGCTTCTCACCCTCATTGAAAGGGGGCATTCTTATCAAAAGGAATAGCAGCCATACCCACGCATACAAGCATATACCCGACCGAATTACTGGTAGTGTCGCCCTCTTTGTTGGCTCACCAAACACCGCCAGTGATTTGTCAGTATAGGCGCTCTGACGCACACGTGGATGTAGGTCACCTCATTAACGGTGCCAAACCACATACAATTACTTGTGTCTCATTCTCTCTCTCATAAACCAGACGTTAATATACTCTTACCAATTTTTGGCATCATCAGCTTGGCGCCGTCTGTGGGAAATGACAGATTTCTAAAAAAAAAATAAATCTCTTAGCTGATAATAATGCCGCCAAAGAAGAATAAGAAAACTGCTCCGCTGATGAATCAGGAGGATCCACCGGCCGATCGGTTAGTTGTTTCCATGACTCCTGAACAGGTCACCGAGGCACTGGCCCAACTCTTAGAGAGCCAACGCCAAACACAATGGCAGGTCGAGGTTTTACTGGCCTGGTAGGACAAGCCTCAGCAGACTGAGGCTCAGGATGGGAGCGACGACCTCATTCGCGTGCCTGAGCCGCCCCGACGAAGCGTTCGTAATGCATAGGCCTCCCATGAGGTTGGACAACTTGGGGACGATGAGCGTGGCTTGGGTCCCATGCGGGCTCGGTAACACGCCCGGGCCAGTTCAAAGCGCAAGGGAGACACCAGAGAAATCATCAATAGTAGGCCAGAAAGGATGGGCAAGAGAGATGGATCCGGGAATCAGCCAAGGACCGTCCGAACAAGAGCCAGAAGGACCTGAGGCAGACGATTAACTATAGCCAAAGTCAAGCCCTATCCTTGAAGACGACGTACTTTGAGGAGGAGGCCTCTTCGTCAGACCCCACCTATCTTAGAGATTCAGAGCGGAAGACTGACCAGGAAGGTGTGGAGGCCCGAATTAAAGACCTGGAAAAATAGATCGAGAAGTTAAAAAAGCCAGGTCACCATCACACCAACATAGAGACAGAGTTGCCCTTTACCGAGCGGGTGACGGAGTGCACCATCCCACGCAAATTCAAACAGCCTCATCTTGACTCGTACGATGGCTCGGGGAGCCCGGTGGACCATGTTCGGACATATAAGGCTCAGATGGTACTGGCCACCAATGCTGACTAGCTACTCTACCTCGCATTTCCAATCACTCTGAGGGGCCCGATGGCACAATGGTTCCACTCCTTAAAGCCTCGATCGATCGATGATTTTAAAGAACTCAACAAGCTCTTCGTCAGCCAATTTGTGGGCATGCTCTAGAGACCACAACAAGAACTCTAGTTACTCACCGTCAAGCAACGAAAAGGAGAGTCCCTGAAGGATTACATTGATCGGTTCAACCAACAGAAGCTCCAAATCCATGACCTGAACGAGGCAGTAGCGATCACCACCTTATGCTCAGGAGTTTAGAACTGTAAGGTAGCCACGTTGTTCCACCATAACCGGCTGGCTACTTTAGTAGAGCTCTCAACAAGGGTAGGAAAATATATTAATACCAAGGAATTCTTGAAGTGAAAGCGTACAAGTCAGGCAGAAGATAGTTCACCTAGGCTAAAATAGAAACGTGAAGGCTCTGAAAAGGTTCGAGAAAGAGACCGAAGTCGAACCAACCCTGAGGTGGTCAGGATCAAGCTCTGGTTGCATTCACACCGCTCTCCCAGCCCATCCATGAGGTCATGGTTGTGACAGAGGCACAGAGGCTTCTTAAGCCGTCAACGAAGCTAAAGAGCCCACCGAAAAAAAGAACCGCGACAAGTTCTGTCGCTACCACCGGGATCATGGCCACGACACCGAGGACTATTTTAAGCTCCAGATAGCCATTGAAAAGCTCATCCAACAAGGTCATCTTGTCGAGTTTGCACCTCCAGAAAAACGATCCCAGCCAGACGACCGAGCCCCCCAACAGCCGCAAACTCTTGGTCAAATCAATGTGATCTCTAGAGGAATGTCTGGCGGAGGGGACTCACAGTCGGCCAGAAAGAGGCATTCTCGGGCATCCCGAGCAGATGTCTTACATGTACAATCTGCTAGCTCCCCACCAACTCATGTCCTGACATTCTTGTCTGATGATGTAAGGGACCTGCATTGCCCCCACGATGATCCGTTAGTGGTGATGCTCTCCATAGCAAATTAAATGGTAAAAAGAGTGTTGGTGGACACCGACAGTTCTTCTGATATCCTATTTGCCTCAGCATTCAATAAGTTTGGGATATTAAGGGGTCAGTTTCGACCGGTAGCCACTCCCTTAGTATGGTTCAATAGATCCAGCACGCAACCACTCGGAACGATTGAATTGCCCATTCTTATGGGGACCTACCCCCAACAAGTATCCATACTCGCTAATTTCATTACAGTAGAGGCTCCATCTGCCTATAATGTCATCCTTGGAAGGCCAACGCTCAACAAAAACCAAAGCAGTTGTGTTAACTTATAGTCTGACGGTTAAGTTACCAGCCCCCCAGGGTCCAGGGTGCTTGCGTGGAGATCAAGCAACCGGTCGGAGCTGTTACGTCAGCTCCCTGCGCAGAGAGTCAGTCACAGAAGCGTTGAATGTGCAAGAGATGGACCCCAGGGACACGAGGGATGGAGCGGTCCAATGGAAGAGTTGGACAAGTGAGTTTGGACCTCTTGGCCCCTGACCGGTTCGTCAGTGTTGGTACTCTCCTGGGACCAAACCTCAGAGAAAAGCTGATCCAGTTCCTAAGAGAGAGCCAGTACGTCTTTGCCTGGTGTCATGAAGACATGCCCGGGATTGACCCCCGGGTTATGTCTCACCGCCTCAACGTCGATCCTAGCACCCGACCGGTGTAGCAGAAAAAAAGGGGCATGGCCCCCGAGAGGCAGGAGGATGTGCGCGAGGAAGTCGGTAAACTACTCAAGGTGAAGTCCATCAGGGAAGTTCAATATCCCTACTGGTGGGCCAATTTGGTGTTGGTCAAGAAGAGTAGTGGCAAGTGGAGAATGTGTGTTGACTTCACCGATCTAGACAAAGCCTGTCCCAAGGATTGCTACCCGCTACCAAGGATAGACCTCCTGGTGGATTCCATGGCCGGCCACTCACTGTTCTCAGTCATGGATGCATACTCTGGGTACGACCAGATCAATATGTACCCCGATGATGAATAAAAGACTTCTTTTATCAATGATCAGGGGTCGTACTGCTACAAGGTAATGCCTTTCGGCCTCAAAAACGCCGAAGCAACTTATTAGCACCTGGTTAATCACATGTTCAAGGATCTGATCAGGAAAACAATGGAAGTGTATGTCAACGACCTCCTAGTTAAAAGCTGCAATGAGTCCGACCATCTCGACCACCTGGCTTGGGCCTTCAGCGTCTTAAGAAAATTTTGGATGAGGTTGAACCCAGCAAAGTGCACATTTGGAGTATCGTCTGGGAAATTCCTGGGACACCTAGTCAGCCGGTGGGGAATCGAGGCAAACCCCGAGAAAATACAAGCAATCAACATGCGGTCACTCCAGTCAACAAAGGAGGTACAAAGTTTGACCGGACGGGTGGCAGCACTGAACCAATTTGTGTCCCGAGTAACCGACCGGTGCCTAATATTCTTCAAGATCCTCCACAAAGCATTCCAGTGGATGGAAGAGTGCGAAGAGGCATTTTAGGAACTCAAGAAGTACCTGACATCGCCCCCTCTACTCTCCACGCCCGTACCAAAAGAGGAACTATACTTATATTTGGCGGTTGATGGTGTCAAAATAAAGTTCTGATTTAACCCTATTAAAAATGTAGCACAATGGAAATAGGGTGTCGAGTCCACATGGATTGGAATGCAACAATGCTTGTTGGGTGCTTAATAACCAATTATAATGTGAGGAGCATTTAACAAACTAAGAAATAAAAAGGAGTCTTTTCGACTATGAGTTTGATTCAATTTGTGTTAAAATTATCCTATAATGACTATTTAGAAAATGGGAAGTAACTTTGAACAAAGCTAAGTTTAATTAAAAATTGGTGGTTTTACAAATAGAGAAATTGAGGTTGGGGAGCATTCCCCCACCTTGGACCAACCAACACATAGACTTCGTACTTGTAGTAGTTTCTAGAGTAGAAAATTCCATTGCGGCAATCTATCAAACATGTGGTAGTCAACCTACATGCTTGATAGATGTTCCAATGCAATACATGAGTATAGGTTTAAAATCTAGAGATTTAACAACTTTCAATGCTTGACATTGTAAGTGGAGTCTTAAGAAGTTAAACCTTGCACCCATGAACTCTAGATATGCTACAAAATATGATAATCCTTCATTACAACACACATGGGTCCAATGGTGGGTTTATGATCCCCAACCTACATGATTTAGCTACTCATAACTATAATGCAATTAATATTGTAAGCATTCAATACTTTCAACTATCTCTCTCTCTCTAACTCTAAATGAGAGTAGATGGTGGTAGATGAGGAGTAATGGGGGAGAGAGAGAGTTTACAACCTCCAAATGTAAGTAAATTAAAAGCTAACCATAACAAAAATCTATCACTAACTATTTATACTAAATGCACATAATGGCTATCTTGTAAATACAAGAGGGGAAAAACTGTAGCGGCGGATCGACCCTAGGCAAAAAGCCGGATCGATCCGAATCTTCAATTGGGAAGCAGAATGCTCAACAGAACTTGCGGATCGATCCACATGTAAAATTCGGATCGATCCGCATTGGGCAGCAAATTCCTTTCAAACGAGCGGATCGATCCGCCTGATGTGCCTGAATCGATCCGCTTGGGCAAATCCTGAAATTTTCTCTTCCTTTGAAGCAAAATCTCCCAATTTTGGTCCCAATCTTCTACCTAGTCTCAAATATCTACAAGAAAGAGCTTTTATTAACAAAAATTGAACAACAACAAGAACAACAAAAATGCAATTTATCCATTAAATCTCCCAGTATAAGCGATAATTCGTGTCCAATAAGGGTAAAATTATGAAGTTAAGAATGCAATATTGGACACAAATCACACCCCCCAACTAGTATGCTGCTAGTCTCTTAGCAACAAGGCTAAATACCAAGAGATTTAAGAATAACCTTGCACAACAATTTATTTAAAATAAAAGATAAACTGTTTTCGTGGGGAGCACGATTGCATTGAGCATATGCAATAAGCCGTTAAACCTCTAGGTTAACCGTAGAAGCGGAGTGTTGTGTCCGGAGGGTTCTTGGAATGATACCCACAAATATTTTGTTTCCTCATGAAAGTAGCCCACTGTCTAATGCCGATACTCAACATAGTCCCAAGAATTTTCAAAAGATTTTAGCACATGACACGCAAATCCCAAAAGTTCTCAAACTATCAAGATTATTATATAAACTTCATTAAGCTTAATCTTGGATGCGTGTGTGGTGAAAAGTGCATAACTACAAACTATCAAGAAGATGGCAATGCTTTCATAATCCGAATTTTGTTCAAAACGCGCTTTAACTCAATTCTCACCGGTACTACACTCTAAAAATGAACTGCTCGAAATGGGTAATACACTCGGGGCATGCGGGCAAACAGAGTAATGGAAATGGATACCAAAGCCACACACATGCCAATGATGAAAAAGGTAAGCGTGAAAAATGAGTAAAAATTAATCTCATGAAAGATACCATTCACTAGAGGATGTGAAATATCTCTAACTATTTGTCATGATAGTCTCAAACTCCGAATCACAAAAATTTGAGAATCAATTAGGACCTTGAGGGGGTTGTAAAGTGGGAAAGTGAAATGAGGTGAAGGACAAGGGGAAATGAAGTAAGATTTTTGAGTGCAAACATGGGATTTATTAGAATGCATGGATACAAATGACCACAAGAGATGAATCATCCACAAATATTTCTTTAAAGCTCACAAAGAGAAGTACAATTGACTATGAAGCTCTTTTTCTTTTTCTTTTTTATTACTATTATTTTTTTAGAACTTCTTTTCTTTTCTTTTTCTTTGTACTCTCACAACAACATGATTCAATCTCTTTTACAATTTTACAAACACGATTTCATGCAAAGACATCCCAAAAATGTAATTCAAATATGGATATGGAAGGTGTACGATTAAGTGAAGGAAGGGTATGTGTGGTTGAGGCTAGAAATGGTAGAAAAGAGGACCTACAATCATTTCCTCGGATAATGTGATTCTTTGTTCTCCACTACAATGACAAGCAAACAAGAATTTTACATTCCAGCAAGAAATTTCTCTAATGAACAATCAAAGCAAGAAGATGAGATTTTCTACGACTTATGTATGTTTTTCAAAAATAGAGAATTGAAGTATGTAACGCTCAACAATGGAGAAAGTGATCTAAAGCTCACAAGGGTAAAGTCTCCACAAATGTTTTAAATGATTTCCGGGTAACAATTGCATTAAACATCATTCTAATACAAGTAGTCATGCAATGTGCTTGATAATCCAAGATTTGAACTTCATGGAATTTACTATAATCAAGATAGTAATAGAACTAATGGGACTAACAAGTGTCACATACTAAAATCGGAAGAAACTTTAAGGTGAGTGTCATTGCTCGGCATTAGAATGGGGCAACTACACTAAAGTCATAAACACGGGACGAGGCAAATTTTTTTTTTATTATTTTTTTAGATTGCGATGAGAAGAGCTAGCTAGCTCTCACACCCCCCAACTAGGACCAAACATTGTCCTCAATGAACTATAAAGTGTAAGGGGAGGAACAATATTACCTGAATCAAGCAACGGGAGCATGCGGTAATGAACTGTGCCTGCAACATTAGACTTCACAAAGGAGGAAAAAGAAAAGAGAAAGTAGAAGTTGACATTGCACAATAAAAAAGAAAGAAACAAAAGCCAAATAGTCAACAAAACTAAAAATGCATTGTACATAACGAGAGAAAAGAAGTTACAAAAATCCACAAACATCAGCAAGTATCCACAAATCTCAAAACATCCAAATACAAAGCTAAAATCCACACTCAACTATCAAACTCTAATCCCAACACGAGAATGCCTAACAATAAGAGCGACCTACAAATTCTAAACTCACTAAGAACAATGTGAATGCACTACAATTAGACACTAGAGAGTTAGAATTTGAGGAAATCCCTTCTAATCATCCGCTCCATCACCACCATCACCTTGGCCACTAGCTCCACCATAAGCCCCAGAGCCACCGACGCCACCATAAGGATTCTAAAAGTATCAGGGTACATCCGCTCCGGGGAACTGCATCTGGTAGAAGGCACTCTGGAAGCACATCATCATGCCAATGTTGCGCTGATAATCCCCATTTAAAATCCTGAACCTCACCTTGTAGTCCTTGCAAATCTCGGCCTTGCCTCTGCTGCTCCTTGCCCAAGCTATCGAGGCACTGGTACACCTCAGACATGTCATAAGCGGGGCCAGCCTCCTCCTCACGCGTATGTAGACACCCCATTTTGTCAGCAATCAGATTCAGGAGACCCATAGCTTGGTGGTTCACAATGATCGAAAAAGACTCAAAAGGACTCTTGAAAGTCAGCTCTATCTCTCATAATGCTCAGAATGACCAAAATGCCCCTGAAAGCCCAAAAATTCCCAGATTTGGTCCCAAAGTTCTAGAAACATGCTACATCATAAGAAAAGTGATAAAATGAGTTTTTAAGAAAAATCGGATGAGATCGTCAGCTCCAAGAGACCCCAGGAAGTCCCGGAAGTTTTCGGAAAGTCCCCGTTGACCGGTTTGACCAAGTTTGACCAAAGTTTGACCAAGTTTGACAAAAATCATCCGAATTCAATGAAATCATTAGAAAAGTATTAAAATGAGTTTTAAAAGAAAATCAAGCACAAACGTCAGCCCCTGGGAGCTCCCGGAAGTTCCCAGAACTTCCCGGGAATCCCAGGTTTGACCAGTTTGACCAGAATTTGACTTTTAAACCGGGGCACTATAACAATTTTCAAATATTTTTCATGGATACTAGAGGTCAATAGCTTTCCAACGGTATATCGCACATCATTTTTGGATTTAAAACGAGTCTATTATGAATTTCCGAAGGCGAAAAAGGCGATCAAATTGGCTTTTATCGCAAATACCGCAAAACTTTTCAAAGTGACCTATCCCTGAACTATTTTTTATGTAAATAAGACTCCATTACCTTTCCAACAGTATATCACAACCTCATTTTGGAGTTCATACGCATTTTCTGTGAATTTCGGACAAAATAGGGCCTTTTCGCGAATACCGGAACCTCAGGGGGCCTAAACAACATTATCTAGACGAAGGAGGAGTAGTGCCACTGTGGCACTGGCCCACTGCCGCCGTGACACTCCCCTCCAGAATAGTGTATTTTTGTAATTTTTCTTGGGGGTTCATTTTGATTAATTGAAAACCAAAACGACGTAGTTTCATGATTTCAGATGTTTGGGACCAACGGGAATACTTCTAAAACCCCAAAACTACCCCAAGTTGGCCTATATAAACCCCCCATTGCTCTTCATTTTGGGGGTGTCAAATATAAGCTTAGAAAAAGTTTAGGAGAGAAAGTTGTAGAGATAAGGTTAGAATAGAGAGAAAAGAAGCTTCCTTCTTTGATTTTCAAAACAAAAGTGAGTTCTAAACTTTGTTTTTACTTCATTACTCCTATTTACTTCAACATTCAATACACCCAACCACCATATTAGTGAGCATTTAAGAGAGTGGAAGCTTCTTTCATGACCAAAGTCATCACATATGAGTGAAACACCAAGCTACAAGTTCAATACATCATGAATATCATCTATTGATTGCTATCTATTTGCTTGCTTGTTTATATAATGTTCATCTCTTCTCACCTCATTTCTTTATGATTTTCTTTATTTACTTACTAGTTCATCATCATCTAAGTGATGACATGAAGTTTGAGGTGAGTGAATCCTTATGGATAATAGCTCTTGACCTCAAAAACATGTTTGATAGATGAAGATTATGACTTCAATACCTCCAAGGTATTCTTGAAGTTATGTTCAAATAAAAACAAATCTCTCCAACAATCTTGGAGGTTCTTGATGATGACTTTGATGTTGACATTTCAAGTGGCTATAATATTTATTGAGTATTGAAAATACATTTTCAAAATCTCTAGTTCAAAACCCCCTTCAATCCCTCTCATTTTGATCTCAAGAAAGAAAACCTTGTTTTCCCCAAAATCTTCAAAACAGTGAGTCAAAACGGTGAGTGATCTGAGTTCAAAGATTTCTCTAGAACTCAATACTCAATGTATGGATGCAAGGCCACTTGGGAATCTTCCTAACTCATTAGAGAACACCCATGATTTTTGGTTTGACTTGAAAATACTTGAAAATGGTCCATTTGGACCCAAACATTCCCTCCAGATATTCTGTTTTTGCTGTCACAGCATCTTTGTCTACTTTCAACTTGTTTTACAGAAAACGTTTCCAAAACAAGTGATCCTAACTTATTTTTCCCTTGAACGTCAATGTCTTAGGAAACCGTCTGTATAATATGGGCCTCTAGATCTTTTGTTTTCATTTTCTAAGATTTTTCAACATTTCAGTCGACAGTGCGGACTCTATTTTTGAGTAACCTCCATTTTTCATATGATTTCTCTCAATCTGTAATAGTTATTAAAGATTGGCTTTTTGGGTTGTATTCTAGACATAATAAGGAAGATCGCCATAAAAAATCATGCATTAAAAACATTCCTAACCGCACTTTTCAATTTTCAAAATATCTAGTTATTGTTCTGTCCACTATTCACAGCAAGCACATTTCAACTTTCATTCTTTGATTTGATGCTTATATGCACTCCAAATTAGTTCATATCTTAGGAAGTAGTTCATCCTGCATTTGTACATATCTCATGATGATTTCATTCATTCATTCATACACATTCTAGACTTCTAAGTCATTTTAGGAATCCATGAACACAAGGCACACTACAACCTTGGCACATTCTAGATACATACATTGCATCCATGCAAAGATTTGGGGTTTTGTAACTCCTAATCTAAGAAGATTATAAGGAATGAATTTGATCACACGTTCATGCTCCACCTCGATCTAATCTTCCTTTCTCATCCATCCCGGGGATTGAGAAATCTTCTTTCCACAAAGATTAACATGCATCATAATAGCTTGCTAAGCATATTTTGATTTCTTTGATTATTTGCTTCAAGAACAATTCATGTCCCCTTTAGATTAGGGAAACTTAATTACTTGATACATGATTAGACGATTTTTCTTAGGTTTATTTGTGTGATCTTTCACTTTACTTTGCATGATATTTGACTTAGATCTTATGAATGATATATTATCTTTTGATCTTCCATTTCAATTTTCTTATGTGATGTAATATACTACCATAGTATTAATTGCCGAACCATACATAGTATAAGGTGATTATTTGGATGCTAATTGAGGCCCGTCGAAAGTCGGGGCGAGTTGAGGGTGTTTTAGTCGTGACAAAGGTTTCTTCCTCTCTAGTACCAAAACCCCGAACCAAGTTCTTTAGTTATGAAGGGCCGGTGCCCTTTATCCATTTGAGTGAGTCAAATTAAGTTTCTTGGTTCCTTAAAGACCAAGTGGCGACTCTGTATCTATTTTCAATAGACCTTTTCTCTTCAAAACAAGAAAGGAAAGTGGAATTCCGCGTGTCCACAATCTGGCGACTCTGCTGGGGACATTTATTTTCAAAACAAAATAATACAGAAGTTTGACTCATAAGAAGCATCCTTAAAATCATATTTTTACTATGTCTCGTTCACCGCATTGCACTTCTGCATTTTCCCCTTCCGACTGTGTCTAAAACGCGGCGCTGATATTGTTCAGGTCTTGCTGTGCCAGGGCACAAGTCACCGTTGATACTGTACCTTCCAAGGTATATCAAAAAGAGTAACAAATTCCGTACTGTCTCTCTGACGGTATATTGGAACTCTCGTCAACGGACCCTCTTTGACTAAACCCAGCCTTTGCATATAGATTCATGTACAACCTTTCATAGGGCTGTTGATTTATCTTTTCAGATAGGACAATGTGACATAACTGTTGTATGCCCTGACGGGATTACCTGCGCAGTGTAGACGCTTATGTGGCATGAGGCAGACCTCTTTCTTATGATTCCTAAGGCAATCACTCATATGTGATCACATTGAGTTGACCTGTCTAGGCACCATGACAAGGATGTCTGCTCCACGCTCATAAAGATATACACTGCAAACCTTGTTTGTCGGTCCTTAGACATAGGAGTATGAAAACCTGCTAGATAGTATAATCACTATCACCATATTAACCAGTTTCTTCTAGAAACTCTATCCAGATATCCCAGATATAACCATATTAACCGGTTTCTTCCAGAAACTCTGTCCAGATATCCCAGATATAACCATATTAACCAGTTTATCCCAGAAACTCTGTCCAGAAATCTCAGATATAACCATATTAACCAGTTTCTCCCAGAAACTCTGTCCAGATATCCCAGATATAACCATATTCTCCCAGAAACTCTGTCCAGATATCCCAGATATAACCATATTAACCAGTTTCTCCCAGAAACTCTATCCAGATATCCCAGATATAACCATATTAACCAGCTTTTCCCAGAAACTCTGTCTAAAGCTCCCAGATTTCCCAGATATACCAGTTTCTCCCAGAAACTCTGTCCTATCTTCCCAGATATACTAGTTTCTCCCAGAAACTCTATCCAAATTTTCTAGAAATACCCAAAGTACCTGTTTTCCTAGAAGTTCTGCCCAAATCTCCCAGATTCTCCAAAAATCCCAGCATCTCTGCCCAAATCACCTAGGAATGCCCAGATATACTTGTTTCTCCTAGAAACTCTATCCAAATTTTCCAGAAATACCCATAGTACTTGTTTCTCCCAAAAACTCTTCCCAAATCACCCAGAAATGCCCAGATATAGAAATACCCAAAATACCAGTTTCTCCTAGAAGCTCAGTCCAAATCAACCAAAAATCCCTATTTCTCCCAGAAACTCAAATGACTTCCAGAAATTTCTCCGAATCTTCCAAATCCCTATTTCTCCCAGAAACTCTGTCCAAAATTCCCGAAGTATCCCGAAAATCCCTGTTATCCCTTGGTGATCACACTAGAAAGTAAGGTTAGCACACTCTGTATGGCTAGGACCTTATTTGTTTAGCTGCTATCTGTTAGAAATAGGAGCATCATATAGATTAGGGCTTGCATCCGCATGCTTGTCTCATATGCATACACGATTCGTGTCAGTCTACATGCACACACATCTTGTTAGTCTCACACATGTCAGACTCTACACATCAAATGCATACGTATCATCATCCTCACCCATCTCGATCATTGTACAAAAGTCATATACTTACAGCAATCGTCCTTGGTTTGTATCATTAAATCCTTTAAAATTCTGATCATCTCCTCCCGCTAGGAGTCCATAAGAAGTATTTTGTGCCTCTGTTAATTTGGGCTTTTACTTCTATTTGCAGAAAACACAGCTCCGGGTAAGGACACCTCTGTACCTTCCCAAATTCATTGTCTCAATCGTGGGCTAGCCCAGGCTATCATAAAACCGCCAATGGCCTACCAAGCTCTGGAGGGGAAAGTGGACAAACTACAAACCACTGTTGAACAACTAAGTTTAAGGATAAGCCGATTAGAGAAGATGGTGCAGAGCATCGATAAAGGGAAGTATGGGTTGCCCAACGCCATCTATCCAAGCCCGTTTCCACATCCGAATCTCTACTTGTATCTAAACCCACACTTTAGCCTTGGTAATCCTTGTCCATATCCAAATCCAAGAGCCACTCCAAGGACCCACTTGAACTCAAAGTCTAACATAACCCGCAACCCAAGAACCTTCACCAACTTGGGTATGCCATTGTCCGTTATCCTTGATAACCTCATCAAAAAGGGGCACCTCCGACTCCTTCAGCCTCGTGCTGACATCCCTCCGCCTAGTTGTGACCTGTCCAAAATTTGTGCCTACCACCAAGGCCCAGGCCATGACACCGACAGCTGCATGCGCCTTCGCCATGATATCTAAGACATCCTCGATAAAAAAATCATCGAGCCATCGCCCATCCAACCCTATGTCAACCAAAGTGTCAGGTTCATCGAACCTAAAACCCCTGGCTTACCTGTTCAAATGATCCCCTTTCCTGAGGCCAATGATTGTTGAAGCTACACTGTGAACTGATAGTGTTTGGAACTTCTGCTAAAAAAAAGTAAGAATAAATGGGTCACAAAGACACTCCATTTGAGACCGGGTCGAGTCAAGTTGAGTCTGTTCTATGTTCCGAGTACATTTCAATTCTAGTCTTGTGATCGAGTCTGTCTGTCATCGAGTTGTTAATAAGTCTGTAAACCTTCTCTATTGATGGAATGAAATCTCATTTTGCTTGATCTGATGTGCCTAGTCATAAATGCATGAATCACTAAACTGAAGTGTCACTTTTCAAATTACCATGGATATTACTCTGCTAATAATTTTTCTACAACAAAACAAAAAAGAATCCTGAAAGGTTAAAGTCGATTTCACGCTGACACTGATGAAGAGCTGAGAATTAAATAGTCTTACTTTAAGAATTTAAAGATGCTCTTACCTCAATCTTGAAAAGACATACTTGAAACTGACTTGGGGCTTGCCCAACACCCTTTTTCCACCATTTCAAAGCCTTAAGCCCAATCCAATTGGGAGCCACGCAATCTGTCCGATTGAAAGCAATGCAAACTTAGCCCTTGATGGTAGCCAAACATTTCAGTGAGTTTCATCTCCACTTTCAAAAAAAAAAAACAAAAAAAAGAAAGAAAAAGAAAAGAAAAGAAAAGAAAAAGCTCGCTAGGTTGAAAACCCGAAAGGGCACCTAGGCAAAAGTTAGAGCTGAAAAAGGTGTTGATTTCCAAAATCTGACCCTAGCAAGTCAAAATGTTGGAGAAAATTTTGATGAAACAAATGAGAGAATCATATGCTTCAAGATACATCTTAAGAACGTGCCAAGATCACATTTCAAAAGGCACGGAATGACCACAAATAAATTCTGAGAGCTGACATGCACATTCTGGAATTCTGAGATTGCGATTGAAAGATCTCAGAAGAATCGACTACATTAAAAAGCAAAATTGACTGGCTAGGCGAAAGTGAAAAGGATCAATCCTCAAAACAAAACAAAAAGAAAAAGAAAAAGAAAAGAAAAGGGAGATTGAAACTGAATCCTTTTATTCAAAGCTACCATAAGTGGCTCAAGTTTGAACTTCTTTGACGATTGGTTTGAAAAACCCTCATACCTCAAACCCCTTATTTCAAGCCTTGCCTTGAACTACGCTCGACCTGATTCCCACTTGGGGATACGTAGGCTACCACATCGGTTTGGTCGACACCATCATAATCAAACCAATTTCTTTCAAGACCTTGCCTTGAACTACGCTCGACCTGATTCCCACTCGGGGATACGTAGGCAACCACATCGGTTCGGTTGACACCATCATAATCAAACCAATTTCTTCCAAGACCTTGCCTTGAACTACGCTCGACCTGATTCCCACTCGGGGATACGTAGGCAACCACATCGGTTCGGTTGACACCATCATAATCAAACCAATTTCATTCAAGACCTTGCCTTGAACTACGCTCGACCTGATTCCCGCTCGGGGATATGTAGGCAACCACAACGGTTCGGTCACCCCACCTACCTAAAAATTAACCCGCTTCTTTCCAACCATGGCTCGAACTACGTTGGACCTGATCCCCGCTCGGGGGTACGTAGGTAGACTTTCAAAAAGAAAAGAAGGATGGCTCGCTAGGTCGAAAATCCGAAAGGATGCCTAGGCAAGAATTAGAGCTAAATCCAAAGTGAGCAATAATAAAAGAGAGGAAAGAGCTCGTTAGGTCACCTCACTGGTGCCTAGGCAAAAGTTATGAGCATTTGAGAGATTAAAGTCACGGTCCTTGCCTCAAGCCAGAAATCACCTTCCATAGTAGGGGAAAACTTTGGCTACTCGCCTCGTTTGCCTAAATTTTACTATCTACCCTTCATACAAGGGGCAAACTTCGATCACCTACCTCGTTTGCCCAAAACCTCCAATGAACCTTCCTCCAAACTAGGGGCAAACTTCGGTCATTTACCTCATTTGCCTACCGATCCCACTTCATGCCCTTCAAACTAGGGGCAAACTTTGTTTGCCACCCGATCCCTATACACCAACGGTAAGCCCTCAAGTCACAAACATTGTCTTGACAGATGGAAATGGAGCATCTTTTATTCCATAAGCTAAGGCACTAATTCAAAGCACATCTTGAGAGAAGAAAAGAAATTGATTAGATCAGTAGGGAGGAATTTTTAAAAAGAAGATTCACCATCAAAGTGATGCCACGTTAAGGTGAGAAGTAAACACAAAAGAGAAATGGTACATCATTTATGACAAGTGCACATTAAGTTTTGGCAAGTCAAGCTTGTTTCATTTCAGTGTCGAATGTGTCACCCTCGCGTATCGGTGTCTGTCAGTTTTGAGTCTGTCATAGTCTTTTTCAGGAAAAGAGTCGGTCGTAGTCTCAAATGTGTAAGTCAACAGTGACGAATAATGAATTTTTCAAATCAAGTTATAAAGAGCATTCCAATGACCATGCAAGCAGGAGTACCAAACATTATTACTGCACCAGTCAAGGCGTCAGCATGAGAAGCGTCAAAACTTGGGGAATATCTCATCCCTTTTCAAACCGCCAAAAAGTTAACCATCATCTTCTAGCAACATAAGTCCATGAGTGGCTGTTGATCTTTCATCTTTCTTCATGCAACATAAGTCCATGAGTGGCTGTTGATGATCTTCCTTTCTCCTAGCAACATAAGTCCATAAGTGGCTGTTGCTCATCTTCGATCATGCAACATAAGTCCATGAGTGACTGTTGATGATCTTCCTTTCTCCTAACAACATAAGTTCATGAGTGGCTGTTGATCTTTCGTACTTCTTCATGCAACATAAGTCCATGAGTGGTTGTTGATGATCTTCCTTTCTCCTAGCAACATAAGTCCATGAGTGGCTGTTGATGATCTTCCTTTCTCCTAGAAACATAAGTCCATAAGTGGCTGTTGTTCATCTTCGATCATGCAACATAAGTCCATGAGTGGCTGTTGATGATCTTCCTTTCTCCTAGCAACATAAGTCCATAAGTGGCTGTTGCTCATCTTCGATCATGCAACATAAGTCCATGAGTGGCTGTTGATGATCTTCCTTTCTCCTAGCAACATAAGTCCATGAGTGGTTGTTGATCTTTCGCATTTCTTCATGCAACATAAGTCCATGAGTGACTGTTGATGATCTTCTTTCATCTGTACAACATAAGTCCATAAGTGGCTGTTGCTCATCTTTCTTCATGCAACATAAGTCCATGAGTGATTGTTGATCACCCTCCTCTTTTAATATCAAAACCTTAACTGCCGCAGACCATCTCCGTATCCCTCATCACAAATAGAATGATACCTTGACTCCCATTCAACTAGCGTATTTCCTTCTTCCTAGCAGAGTGCATTATCCATTCCAGTGGCCCATCTCAGTCAAGACCACAAAAGAAACCACATTCATCCCTAGCAGAGTCACTTCACCCCCCAAGCAGATTCAATCCCCAACAGGCATATCAATTCACCAGTTCTTCTAATCAAGGTTAGTCCAACCATTGATTCAATCCACGACAGTCACAGTAGTTCACTATCGACTCGTCATCTTGTAGACACCCCATTTTGTCGGCTATCAGATTTAGGAGACCCATAGCTTGGTGGTTCACAATGATCGTAAAAGACTCAAAAGGACTCCTGGAAGTCAGCTCTATCTCTCAGAATGCTCAGAATGACCAAAATGCCCCTGAAAGCCCGAAAACTCCCAGATTTGGTCCCGAAGTTCTGAAAACATGCTATGTCGTAAGAAAATTGATAAAATGAGTTTTTTAAGCGAAATCGGATGAAATCGTCAGCTCCCAAAGACCCCCGGAAGTCCCGGAAGTTCCCGAAAAGTCCCCGTTGACCGGTTTGACCAAGGTTTGACCAGGTTTGACCAAGTTTGACCAAAATCATTCGAATTCATCAGAATCATTCTAAAATATGAGAAAAGTATTAAAACGAGTTTTAAAAGAAAATCGAGCGAAAACGTCAGCTCCTGGGAACTCCCGGAGGTTCCCAGAACTTCCCGGGAATCCCAGGTTTGACCAGTTTGACCAAGATTTGACTTTGGAACCGGGGCACCGAAACAATTTTCAAATATTTTTCATGGATACTAGAGGTCAATAGCTTTCCAACGGTATGTCGCACATAATTTCTGGATTCAAAACGAATTTATTATGAATTTCCTAAGGCGAAAAAGGCGATCAAATCGGCTTTTATCGCAAATACCGCAAAACTTTTCAAAGTGACCTATCCCCGAACTATTTTTTATGTAAAGTAGACTCCATTACCTTTCCAACGGTATATCACAACCTCAGTTTGGAGTTCATATGCATTTTCTGTGAATTTCGGACAAAATAGGGCCTTTTCGCGAATACCGGAACTTCAGGGGGGCCTAAACAGCATTATCCAGACGAAGGGAGGAGCACTGCCGCCGCGGCACTGGCCCACTGTCGCCGCGGCACTGGCCCAGTGCCGCCGCATCACTCCCCTCCAGAACAGTGTATTTTTGTAATTAAGTTTGTGGTCCCATTTTGATTAATTAAAAGCCAAAAAGACATAGTTTTATGATTTCAGATGTTTGGAGCCAATGGGAGTACTTTCTAAATCCCAAAAACACCCCAAGTTGGCCTATATAAACACCCCATTACTCCTCATTTTAGGGGAGTCAAATGTGAGTTTTGGAAAAGTTTGGGAGAGAAAGTTGTAGAGATAAGGTTAGAGTAGAGAGAAAAGAAGCTTTCTTCTTTGATTTTCAAAACAAAAGTGAGTTCTAAACCTTGTTTTTACCTCATTACTTCCATTTACTTCAACATTCAATACTCTCAACCACCATTTTAGTGAGCATTTAAGAGAGTGGAAGCTACTTCCATGTCTAGTGTCATTACATATGAGTGAAACACCAATCTACAAGTTCATGCTTCATGAATATCATCTATTGATCATTATCTACTTGCTTGTTTATTTATTGTTCATCTCTTCTTATCCCATTTCTTTTTGATTTTTCTTTATTTACTTACTAGTTCATCATCATCTAAGTGATGACATGAAGTTTGGGGTGAGTGAATCCTTATGGATAGTAGCTCTTGACCTCAAAAACATGTTTGATAGATGATGATCATAACCTCAATACTTCCAAGGTATTCTTGGAATGTATTGAAGTTATGTTCAAAAATAAAATAAATCTCTCCAACAATCTTGGAGGTTCTTAATGATGAGTTTGATGTAGGTATTCTAAGTGGTTATAATCCTTATTAAATATTGAAAACATGTTTTCAAGACACCTATTTCAAAACCCCTTTCAATCCCTCTCATTTGGTTTCAAGAAACAAAACTTTGTTTTCTCCAAAATCTTCAAAACAATGAGTCAAAACAGTGAGTGAGTTGAGTTCAAAGATTTCTCTAGAACTCAATACTCAACATATGGATACAAGGCCACTTAGAAAGTCTTCCTAACTCATTGGAGAACACCCATGAGTTTTGGTTTGACTTGGAAGTACTTGAAAATGGTCCATTTGGGTCCTAACATTCCTTCCAAACATTCTGTTTTTGCTGTCACAGCAGCTAGGTCAACTTACGACCTCTTTCCCTTCAAATTCAATGTCTTAGTAAACGTTCTGTATAAAATGGGCCTCTAGATCATTAGTTTTCATTTTCTAAGATTTTTCAACATTTCAGTCGACAGTACGAACTCTGTTTCTGAGTGACCTCTGTTGTTTATATGATTTCTCTCAATCTGTGATAGCTATTCAAGATTGGCTTTTTGGGTTGTATTCTAGACACAATAAGGAACATCTCCATAAAAAAGCATGCATTGAAAACATTCCTAACCCCTCTTTTCAATTTTCCAAAGATGATGCTACTGTTCTGTCCACTATTCACAGCAAGCATACCTTAACTTTCATTCTTTGATTTAATGCTTATATGCATTCCAAATTAGCTCATATCTTAGGAAGTAGTTCATACTACATTTGTATACATCCCATGTTGATTTAATCCATTCATTCATGCACATTTTAGACTTCTAAGTCATTCTAGAGATCCATGTACACAAAACACACTACAACCTTTGCACATTTTAGATACATACATTGCATCCATGCAAGATTTGGGGTTTTTGTAACTCTTAATCTAAGAATACTATAAGGAATGATCATGATCACACGTTCATGCTTCCCCTCGATCTAATCGTCCTTTCTCATCCGTCCCGGGGATTGAGAAATCTTCTTTTCTCAAAATTAACATGCATCATTCTAGCTTGCTAAGCATACTTTGATTCTTTGATTATTTGTTTCAAGAACAATTCATGTCCCCCTTTAGATTAGGAAGTCTTGATTATTTGATACATGATTAGACGATTTTTCCTAGGTTTATTTGTGTGATCTTTCACTTGACATTGTATGATATTTGACTTAGATCTTATGAATGATATTTTATCTTTAGATCTTCCATTTTCAAGTTTCTTATGTAATGTAATATACTATCATAGTATTAATTGTCGAACCATACATAGTATAAGATGATTATTTGGATGCTAATTGAGGCCCGTCGAAAGACGGGGCGAGTTGAGGGTGTTTTAGTCGCGACAAAGGCTCCTTCCTCTCTCGTACCAAAACCCCGAACCAAGTTCTTTGGTTATGAAGGGCCGGTGCCCTTATCCGCTTGGGTGAGTCAAATTAGGTTTTTTGGTTCCTTAAAGACCAAGTGGCGACTCTGTATCTGTTTTCAACAGACCTTTCCTTTTTCTTTGATTCAAATTCCTTTTCAAAACAATCTCAAACAAGAGAGAGGAGTGGTCCGACTCCGCGTGTCCACACATCTCGATTCGTACATCGTCAGTTCAATTTAGGACAGTCACAGTAGTTCATTGTCGACTCGTCATATCGATTCATACATCGCCAATTCAATCATGACAGTCACAGTAGTTCACTGTCGACTCGTCATCCCGATTAGTACATCATCAGTTCTTCTAATCAAGGTTAGTCCAACCATTGATTCAATCCACGACAGTCACAGTTCACTGTCGACTCGTCATCTCGATTCGTACAATGTCAATTTAATCTAGGACAGTCACAGTAGTTCACTGTCGACTCGTCATATCGATTCGTACATCGTCAGTTCAATCATGACAGTCACAGTAGTTCACTGTCGACTCGCCTTTTCAATTAGTACATCGTTAGTTCAATCCATGACAGTCACAGTAGTTCACTGTCGACTCGTCATCTCAATTCGTACACGTCAGTTCAATCACGACAGTCACATTAGTTCACTGTCGACTCGTCTTCTCGATTAGTACATCGTCAGTTCTTTTGATCACGGTTAGTCCAACCGTTGGTCCAACCCATGATAGTCACAGTAGTTCACTGTCGACTCATCATCTCGGTTAGTTCAATCGTCAGTTTAATCATGACAATCAAAGTAGTTCACTGTCAACTCGCCTTCTCGATTAGTACATCGTTAGTTCAATCCATGACAGTCACAGTAGTTCACTGTCCACTCGTCATCTCGATTCGTACATCATCAGTTCAAACACGACAGTCACATTAGTTCACTGTCGACTCGTCTTCTCGATTAGTACATCGTCAGTTCTTTTGATCACGGTTAGTCCAACCGTTGGTCCAACCCATGATAGTCACAGTAGTTCACTGTCGACTCGTCATCTCGGTTAGTTCAATCATCAGTTTAATCCATGACAGTCACAATAGTTCACTATCGACTCGTCATCTCGATTCGTACATCATCAGTTCAATCCTAACAGTCACAGCAGTTCACTATCGACTCGATTCGTACATTGTCAGTGCAATCCATGACAGTCATAGTAGTTCACTATCAACTCATCATCTCGATTCGTATATCGTCAGTACAGTCCATGACAGTCACAGTAGTTCACTGTCAACTCGTCATCTTCATTCGTTCATCATCAGCCCTCTAGATTGAGGCAAATCCTTCATCATCAGCCCTCTAGATTAAGGCAAATCCTTCATCATCAGCCCTCTAGATTGAGGCAAATCCTTCATCATCAGCCCTCTAGATTTAGGCAAATCCATCATCATCAGCCCTCTAGATTGAGGCAAATCCATCATCATCAGCCCTCTAGATTGAGGCAAATCCTTCATCATCAGCCCTCTAGATTGAGGCAAATCCTTCATTGTCAGCCCTCTAGATTCAGGCAAATCCTCCATCACCAGCCCTCTAGATTGAGGCAAATCGTTCATCATCAGCCCTCTAGATTGAGGCAAATCCTTCATCATCAGCCCTCTAGATTGAGGCAAATCCTTCTTCGCTAGCCCTCTAGATTGAGGCAAATCCTTCATCGCTAGCCCTCTAGATTGAGGCAAATCCTTCATCATCAGCCCTCTAGATTGAGGTAAATCCTTCATTACCAGCCCTCTAGATTGAGGCAAATCGTTTTCACCAGCCCTCCAGATTGAGGCAAATCTTACATTATAAACCCTTTAGGTTAGGGTAGAACTTCCACATCTATCAATCATTTTACAGAGATTCTTAGAGAGTCCCCTACCATCCCCAGCAGAAGATAACAGAAGTTCGAACTGATTCTCCAGACTTTGTCATCATAAGGATCGGCCAACGATTGAAAACATCACCCGCAGTCAAATTACCCTGATTCCCAGGGCAAGCACTGTCTATTCACAATTCAATGATTCGTGTCCAAACAAATATCATGAGCTTCCTCACCAACTCAACTATCATGAGCTTCCTCACTCCTCTATCCAAAATCATGAGCTTCCACACCAAACAAATATCATGAGCTTCCTCACCAACTCAACTACCATAAGCTTCCTCACTCCTCTGTCCAAAATTATGAGCTTCCTCACCAAACAAATATCATGAGCTTCCTCACCAACTCAACTATCGTGAGCTTCCTCACTCCTCTGTCCAAAATCATGAGCTTCCTCACCAAACAAATATCATGAGCTTCCTCACCAACTCAACTACCGTAAGCTTCCTCACTCCTCTGTCCAAAATCATGAGCTTCCTCACCAAACAATTATCGTGAGCTCCTCACTTATTGTGAGCTTCCTCATTTGTCCAAAGTCATGAGTCCCCTTTACCTATCTATTGATTATTGTGAGCTTCCTTGCCTGTCGCTTATCGTGAGCTTTCTCACTTATCCTGAGCTTCCTCACTCCTTTATCCAAGATCATGAGCTTCTTCACTTATTATGAGCTTTCTCACTTGTCGCTCTTGAGCTTTCTCACTCTGGTTTCCTCAAACTGTCAGTTATCATGAGCTCCCTCACTTGTCGGTTATCTTAGTTATCATCCTCGAGGACCCCGCGTCCGATCCATTTTGCTTACAAAGCACACTTCCCAAATTCCAGAAGTTTTCCCCTAGACCCAGAGTCTTCTAAACCTTGATGTCTTTATCCGAGTCATCCACTACATCACAATCGCAAACACTAGCACAACACCAGCCCACTCGGAGTGGCACACCCCACAGCACCTGCTCATACTAAGATCTAGGCATGATAGGACTCGTGTACACAATCATATCACATCCATGCATTGTATATCACTCTTTTAGCATAGCATCCGCCTGATTGTTGTGTATGTGCATGTGTGATTGGTTCCTTTGTGCCCTGAACTACGTCCTGGTCTGATTCCCCTTGGGATACGTAGGCAGCTCACGCAGAGCGCGACCAGCACTAGGCCTCAGCATCATTGCATCTTTTGCAACGCTTTTTATCCTAAATATATAGCCTCCAAAAATTCCTGTCTCTTCAAAGCTTTGGAACTCGCTTGCGACATGCGTTTCCGCGCAAGTTCATGCCAAAGAGGGGCAAACTGTAGACACCCCATCTTGTTGGCAATCAGATTTAGGAGACCCATAGCTTGGTGGTTCACAATGATCGAAAAAGACTCAAAAGGACTCTTGAAAGTCAGCTCTATCTCTCAGAATGCTCAGAATGACCAAAATGCCCCTGAAAGCCCGACAATTCCCAGATTTGGTCCTAAAGTTCTGGAAACATGCTAAGTCGTAAGAAAAGTGATAAAATGAGTTTTTAAGAAAAATCGGATGAAATCGTCAGCTCCCAGAGACCCCCGGAAGTCCCGGAAGTTTCCAAAAAGTCCCCGTTGACCGGTTTGACCAAGGTTTGACCAGGTTTGACCAAAGTTTGACCAAGTTTGACCAAAATCGTCCGAATTCACCAGAATTGTTAGAAAAGTATTAAAATGAGTTTGAAAAGAAAATCGAGCGAAAACGTCAGCCCCTGGGAGCTCCCGGAAGTTCCCAGAACTTCCCGGGAATCCCAAGTTTGACCAGTTTGACCAGAATTTGACTTTAAAATTGGGGCACCGTAACAATTTTCAAATATTTTTCATAGATACTAGAGGTCAATAGCTTTCTAACGGTATATCGCACATAATTTTTGGATTTAAAACGAGTCTATTATGAATTTTCGAAGGCAAAAAAGGCGATCAAATTGGCTTTGATCACAAATACCGCAAAACATTTCAAAGTGACCTATCCCCGAACTATTGTTTATGTAAAGAAGACTCCATTACCTTTCCAACGGTATATCACAACCTCAGTTTGGAGTTCATACGCATTTTCTGTGAATTTCGGACAAAATAGGGCCTTTTCGAGAATACCGAAACCTCAGGGGGCCTAAACAGCATTATCTGGATGAAGGAGGAGTAGTACCGCCGCGGCACTGGCCCAGTGCCACCGCGGCATTCCCCTCCAGAATATTGTATTTTTGTAATTTTTCTTGGGGGTTCATTTTGATTAATTTAAAACCAAAACGACGTAGTTTCATGATTTCAGATGTTTGGGACCAATGGGAATACTTCTAAAACCCCAAAACTACCCCAAGTTGGCCTATATAAACCTCCCATTGCTCTTCATTTTGGAGGTGTCAAATGTAAGCTTAGAAAAAGTTTAGGAGAGAAAGTTATAGAGATAAGGTTAGAATAGAGAGAAAAGAAGCTTCCTTCTTTGATTTTCAAAACAAAAGTGAGTTCTAAACTTTGTTTTTTACTTCATTACTCCTATTTACTTCAACATTCAATACACCCAACCACCATATTAGTGAGTATTTAAGAGAGTGGAAGCTTCTTCCATGACCAAAGTCATCACATATGAGTGAAACACCAAGCTACAAGTTCAATACATCTTGAATATCATCTATTGATTGCTATCTATTTGCTTGCTTGTTTATATAATGTTCATCTCTTCTCACCTCATTTCTTTTTGATTTTCTTTATTTACTTACAAGGTCATCATCATCTAAGTGATGACATGAAGTTTGAGGTGAGTGAATCCTTATGGATAGTAGCTCTTGACCTCAAAAACATGTTTGATAGATGATGATTATAACTTCAATACCTCCAAGGTATTCTTGAAGTTATGTTCAAATAAAAATAAATCTCTCCAACAATCTTGGAGGTTCTTGATGATAAGTTTGATGTTTACATTTCAAGTGGCTATAATATTTATTGAGTATTGAAAATACATTTTCAAAACCTCTATTTCAAAACCCCCTTCAATCCCTCTCATTTTGATCTCAAGAAAGAAAACCTTGTTTTCCCCAAAATCTTCAAAACAATGAGTCAAAACGGTGAGTGATCTGAGTTCAAAGATTTCTCTAGAACTCAATACTCAATGTATGGATGCAAGGCCACTTGGGAATCTTCCTAACTCATTAGAGAACACCCATGATTTTTGGTTTGACTTGAAAATACTTGAAAATGGTCCATTTGGACCCAAACATTCCCTCTAGATATTCTGTTTTTGCTGTCACAGCATCTTGGTCTACTTTCAACTTGTTTTACAGAAAACGTTTCCAAAACGAGTGATCCTAACTTATTTTTCCCTTGAACTTCAATGTCTTAGGAAACTTTCTGTATAATATGGTCCTCTAGATACTTTGTTTTCATTTTCTAAGTTTTTCAATATTTCAATCAACAGTGCGGACTCTGTTTCTGAGTGACCTCCATTGTTCATATGATTTCTCTCAATCTGTAATAGTTATAAAAGATTGTCTTTTTGGGTTGTATTCTAGACATAATAAAGAAGATCTCCATAAAAAATCATGCATTGAAAACATTCCTAACCCCTCTTTTCAATTTTCAAAAGATCTAGTTAATGTTTTGTCCACTATTAACAGCAAGCACATTTCAACTTTCATTCTTTGATTTGATGCTTATATGCACTCCAAATTAGTTCATATCTTAGGAAGTAGTTCATCCTACATTTGTACATATCTCATGATTTCATTCATTCATTCATTCATACACATTCTAGACTTCTAAGTCATTTTAGGAATCCATGAACACAAGGCACACTACAACCTTGGCACATTCTAGATACATACATTGCATCCATGCAAATATTTGGGGTTTTGTAACTCCTAACCTAAGAAGATTATAAGAAATGAATTTTATCACACGTTCATGCTCCCCCTCGATCTAATCTTCCTTTCTCATCCATCCCGGGGATTGAGAAATCTTCTTTCCACAAAGATTAACATGCATCATAATAGCTTGCTAAGCATATTTTGATTTTTTTGATTATTTGCTTCAAGAACAATTCATGTCCCCTTTAGATTAGGGAAACTTAATTACTTGATACATGATTAGACGATTTTTCCTAGGTTTAATTGTGCGATCTTTCACTTTACATTGCATGATATTTGACTTAGATCTTATGAATGATATTTTATCTTTTGATCTTCCATTTCAATTTTCTTATGTGATGTAATATACTACCATAGTATTAATTTCCGAACCATACATAGTATAAGGTGATTATTTTGATGCTAATTGAGGTCCGTCGAAAGACGGGGCGAGTTGAGGGTGTTTTAGTTGCGACAAAGGCTCCTTCCTCTCTCGTACCAAAACCCCGAACCAAGTTCTTTAGTTATGAAGGGCCGGTGCCCTTTATTCATTTGGGTGAGTCAAATTAGGTTTCTTGGTTCCTTAAAGACCAAGTGGCGACTCTGTATCTGTTTTCAACAGACCTTTTCTCTTCCTTTCAAAACGATTTCTAAACAAGAAAGGAAAGTGGAATTCCGCGTGTCCACAGTGTACCACTAGGACCCTCTTCTGTCCTAGCCCTCTTAGAATAAAAATGAATTTACGCATCACTCTTAGTGATGGTAGTAGAATTAATTGATGAAGGTGCAGGCTTTACAATGTCAGTGGCTAATGCATTGCACCCATGGTGAGTGCAAAGGTGGGTGATGAGTGTAGGGAAGGGGAGGCTGCCTGAAGTGGTGGTGTCCAGAGAAGCGACAATCATATGAAGAATGACAAGAGTCGCAAAATCCACCGGGATTGAGGTGTTAGCCATCACATACAACAAGGCGGCATGGTCCCTACGCACAGTCTTATGTTTGGTGGGTGACACTGCCGCCGTCAAAATGAGGTTAACTAGGCTAAAAAATTTGGTGAAGGTGGAAGGAGGTAACTGGTCCGAAACCACTGGGTGGTTTGACCGACAAAGCGGGAGGCCATAGCATGGCTGGTGGGTCTTGGTTAGGGTCCTCAATCATTCGCGTGTGATTTTGGACGTGACGGACACCCATGAGCACGGACAGGGATGTGGAGTTAACAACAATAGCGATGCCCCGCACATAAACCTCGAACGAGTATGGCCCCGTGGTGACTACACTGGAATAGAAAATCCTCACCCACGTCTCATTATACACCCCTGTGTACTCGAGTTGGGGTATCCAACGGTGATTTTGGAAGATAACTTCGACATCCGTGGAGAAGTCGTCAAAAACAATTCATCGCTCAGGTAAGATGGGCTTTTTCTTCATAAAGTAGGTCTCATACCATTTCTTTTCCGTCTTCGCCCTAAAACCCTCAAATCCCCGATTTCTTAGGGTGAGTTGGGTCCGATTGTACTTAAGTGAACTCGTCATTGTTCCTGTAAAGATGAAGAGCAACCACAATAAGTAAGAGAAAATGATGAATACTAGGCACAAGTGGAATGCTCGTAACCTAAAGATAAGCAAAAGAGGAATCAATGTCTGCAAACTAAGTGTGTGCAAAAGGGAGTGTCGACCCTAGTCTAGGACTTTCATTCATGCAAAACATGTGAAAATTGCAAATGTGAAGCAAACATGATGGACAAATGCCTAGACTAACATTCAAATGAGCATTTAATCAAACACCTAGTGTGCACAGTGTAAATGTTTGTGAAGGGCACAAGATGTGAAGTGCAACCCTCCCACAATATCATCATATTTAAGAAGAACATACGGAAATAGACAATGCATTGCCCACAATCACCGAAATGTGCACAAAAAGTATGAGATCCAAGTCCTAAAGGTTGATGTGCAAAGAATGTGAACAACATGAAGAAAACTCCCAACCTCGGGTGAAAATCCAACTCAACAAGTGAACGGAAAAGAGATCATAGAGGGGAGATTACCTTGGATGGATGAGTGTGTGGATCTTGGATTTGAGTGCTTGTGAAGGAGACTTCAAGAAGATTGTTGATCTTTTGGGGCAAGAGGGCTCTTAAGAGAATGTATGAAATAAAAGAACAAATGAGCCCTAAATTTCCTTTTAAAAACTATTACTCAGCCCCGTGGATCGATCCATGGGTAATGGTCGGATCGATCCGATCCCACAAAACGACGTTATAACGCTTCCCAAATATCGCGGATCGATCCAAGGGAAACAAGCGGATCGATCCAATTTCCACACTTTCAAGTAGAGAGTTTGCTAAAAAGGGCGGATCGATCCACGTAAATAAAGCGGATCGATCCGAGATGCGAAACCTGGAAAAGAATGTGTGAAGAACACGCGGATCGATCCATAGGAAACAAGTGGATCGATCTAATTCCCAAAATTTCAAGCAGAGAGTTTGCTAAAAAGGGCGGATCGATCCAAGGGATATATGTGGATCGATCCGCAACAACCAACCTGGATACTACTTTTAAGAGGAACACGCGGATTGATCTAGGTGAAACATGTGGATCAATCCGACCTCACCCAATAGCTCAAGAGCTCAATGATGGATGTGGATAAATAAGAAGGTGCCAATGTGGATAAAATGCGCGAGTAAGAGAACTAAAAATATGCCATGAATGCAACATGGGGCATACAAAAAAAAGAGTATAGCTCACGAGAGCCTACTCAACCCCAATATTGGGGTAATCCAAAGGGATTGACACCAACTCGGTGTCAAAACCTTCGAGGAAAGGTTCGAGCCATTGCCCATTAACCTTAGAAATGGTCCCATCC